>OZ017739.1:446412446-449347446 GCA_963969285.1 Odontomyia ornata | reverse complement strand
CTTGATTAATTATACTTTGAGTCAATGCAACAAGCATTCTAGCTTCAACGATGCCAAGGAGGTACTTGTAACACATGAGGAAACTACCAAAGAAGTTGCCCTCAAGAAAAATAAGCGAAAATCAAAAATTATGACAACGGACGCCACGCTATACAAAAGAAAACTACAGCTTTAAAAAGGTAGACAACTTCGTAATACCTACTTCGCTAATTCCTTTGTGAATTCAGTTGCAATTTTCCAGTCTGACGTGTAGATATTATCAGCTAGGCCATTTTTCTTGTACATCATATCTTGATCGACATCATCCAAACTTATTTGTGGAATCATATAAACACGTTTACGAGTTTTTCGGGATTCCAATCTCTCGGAAAATTCATTTGATTTATCTTTTCGTTTGTATGTAACCTCTTGAAATGGATTGGTTGTAACCAAAACTTACGACAGATACAAGCCATATAGCAGCAGCGCTTACTACCACACACATGACCATTAGTAGGCCGACTTTGCTGGCTAACTTACATGGCGTTATATGAAGAATTGTGGAGGTGCCAACAAAAATTCGAGGTTTTGTACGGTTTAGAGACGGATTTCTACAGTGAAATCCAGATGATCCGCGGAGAACACAATAGCGCTCCTAGTGAAGTGAAAATTATTTCAGTTCTTATACCCGTTTAGTTTTTATCGCCTTCCAAAGTGAATTTATAGGAGTTTGTTTACATCTCAACGCTGAGCTATCAGTCGAAGGTGCAAAACGTGTGCTTCATTTGCTCGTCTTGGAAAGTTTAGGAGCACAATGGGCTATACAAGGTGAATTTATAGCATGCACGGAATGCGTTCGGCACGTTTTTTATTCGGGAAATAGTATATATGACGAAATATAAGCATTTGCTAATTCCGCAGTTGGATGACAGCTACCGGAAGCTTGTCCATAGTAGGCCGACTAATACATATGCAAATTGCTACCATATGGCTTGTATCTGTCGTAAGTTTTGGTTGTAACGCATCCTTTAGGACGAAGAAATAAATCGAACGGTACATACACATCTGGTTGGAAGTATTTCATTGTAGAAACATCCTTTTGCTGCAGTGGTTTAGGAACCGGTTTGTTGAGAACATCATCAGCCTTGGCTGGGCTCCAAGGTTTGTTAGGGGCTACTTGATGCGGTAGATAGTCGGTTTGATATGTTGATCGTGTATTGAATAGTACAAAAGACATAATTGTAAAACAGTAAAACCTCTAGATGTAAGCTCAGAAGTAAGTACAGAGTTGAATTCCAAACATATGTATTTTGACATTTATTTATGTTGCTTACTTACTTTGATAGAAATTAAACTCCGGGGGCATTTTGGCGGAGAAATTTAGTAGAATTAATTTTCACACATCATAAACAAAACACACTGATGAATTACACAAGTGGACAAAATACTATCGCGTGTTATAGTTCGCGGCCGATAATTAAGTTAAAAGAGTTTATTTACGAAGAATGCACAATCATTAATTTAATTATTTTTTTACACATAGCATCGCATTAATTTTTACTGTCTATCAACTTATATTGCAAATGTCTATATCACGAAAGTCTTCACTATCAATCAATATCGCCTTTAATTCGCGCTCCACTCTACCGCAGTTTTACTATCGCAGTTTTACTATCGCGGTTTTACTATCCCTCCCCATCCATTCAGCTCGGCTTTATATAGGGTCTATAGTCATTCAATCCATTTCTCGTATATTGGCGAATGTTCTGGTGAGAACTACCTGAAATATTCGAGCAATTCTGAATACCCCGCAGTGACGTCACTTTCAGATATTGATCATGCTTGGTCGATTCTTGTACTTTCGAGTACATTCGTTTATTGATCATGATGTTATTAATTGTTACGACAACAATTGCGACAGCAGGTCGCAGAATGGATTGGACATGTAACAATACATCGTTTTTAAGCAAAAGAATAAGGAAGACATCCATCTTGACCTAAATATTAACGGGGAAAAATTGCAAAGATTGTTAGAAATGAAATGTCGTGGTCTTATCATCGATAAGCATTTAACCTAGATTCCATAAATAAATAGCTTGAGGAGACAATTAGCTGCAATAATAGGCTTGTTAAGAAGACATGAGTATTTTCCAATACACATAAAGGAACTTGTACTAAATGTATTTGTGCTGACGAAAGTATGGAGTAGTCATTTGAAATCGAGCGGCAAATCAACATTTAAATATTCTTTATTCAAGGTGCTGACCAAGGCATATAAAAATATACTAAAACTTCCATTGCTCACTCAAACTACTAATAAACTGGTGTTCTAATCAATGAAATCATTAACCTCTACCCAAATTTTTATAATGGAGAAAGCTAAATTCATATTCAAATATTTAAAAATTAAGCATCGTAGCACTTTTGAAAGTGAACCCAGTAATAATCATAATGTGCAAGTTCATACATTTCAGCTTGCAGCTTACCTCAAACAAGTAAAATTTCGAGGGTATTCCCAAAAGTACCCGACCTGACTTATGAATACAGGTAGTTTTAAAAAAACCAGTTACTGCGATAGACAATACCACCGTTCAACAACTTAACGTACTTTTATTACTATTTTCTTACAGACATCCAAAGTGAATTTGTAAATATGGAAAAAATCGGGCATCGTTATGTGATACAATACTTTCTAAGCCCAACCGATATCAAAGCCGAGTTGAATTCTACTCTGGGGAAGTCCACTATTGGGCAGCTGAGTTTAAGCAAGGTCATACGAGCTGCCAAGATAACATCGCAGTGGTCGACCAAGTGGGTCACTACGTCAGAAAATGTGAAGAAAATCCACAAAATGGTATTGGATGACCGTCGACTAAAAGTGCGCGAGATAGCAGACATTGAAGGCATTTCAAAAAGTGCTGTGCATCGCAATTTGGACATGCCACTTTTGCTCACAATGGAACACAAACAGCAACGTGAGGATGTTTCCATCGAGTGTTTGACAATGTTTCGCAGCAAAAAAGACGAGTTTTTGCATCGATTCATAACCATGGACAAAACATGGGTCCATCATTTTACACTTGAGACCAAGGAGCAGTCAAAGCCGGCTCCAAATCAAGCAAAGACAGTTCAGTCACCTGGCAAGGTCATGGCATCCGTTTTCTGGGATGCGCGTGGAATAATATTTATTGATTATCTCAAAAAAGCAAAAACAATCAACGGCGCATATTATGCAGCCCCACCTGACGAAAAAGAAAGTGGTGTTTCATCACGACAACGCACCAATCCACACGTGTGTCATTGCGATAGCTAAAATCAATGAGTTGATGCTCAAATTGCTTCTTCGCGCACCCTATTCACTAGACCTGGCTCCCTCGGAGTATTTTCTTTTTCCGAATTCGAAAAAATGACTCGGCGGCAAAAGATTTGCCAACAATGAAGAAGTAGAGTCTGCGGTTAAAAGCTAATTTGAGGAGCTTGACGGTTCCTACTATAAAGCGGGTATCGAAGCTTTTGAGCATTGTTGTGTATGGAGCTTAAAGGAGAATATGTTGAAAAATAAAAAACATTTTCGCAATTTTTTTACTGTTTTCTTTGTCGGGTTGAGTACTTTTGGGACCGCCCTCGTAGTTTTCTTAGACGAAAATTATGCAACGTCGAGAAAAAGAAAATAAGACGCATAAGCCCTGAAAATTTTCTGACGACCTGGCCACACGCACTACAACAAATGAGTACCTATCAGATACACCTCAGAAAGGCAATCATTCTTCAAACGATAGCTCAAGCGATTGATGCAACCATTATAAATTTTATAAAAACATAAAGCAAGTTTTAAAATATTCAAAAACTTAATGGCCCACATAGGACAATAAA
Organism: Odontomyia ornata; assembly: GCA_963969285.1. Classification (NCBI taxonomy): domain Eukaryota; kingdom Metazoa; phylum Arthropoda; class Insecta; order Diptera; family Stratiomyidae; genus Odontomyia; species Odontomyia ornata. The sequence continues at coordinate 449,343,594 of OZ017739.1, read as the reverse complement.
TTTAAACAATACTCAATCAAAACTATAGTCATAAAACAAGTTAGGTAGACAGACCTACGCTCATGTCAGAAGGGTTTTGTACTCAACTTACAAAATGCAATCACCAGAAACAAATAAAATCAAGAAACAAGTCAAAGAGATTTGCTCGTTTAAAAGAAAATCCATTGCTTTTCCATTTTCAACTAACAAAGATCTCAATCACGCAAATCATGAAATACCAAAAGCATTATGTCATCGATCTTTTCTGAAAATTCTAAGAAGATCAAATCAAAACTGCAGTGTCTGATTCGATGGAAAGTCCATAAAATACCAAAATAGTGTGTTATTTTCAAATGGATATAACTTCCGTGAATATGATATGAATTTCATCAAACTTACAGAGTATCAGGACCTTGTGTAAGGTTGGGTTTAAAGGCATCCATATGATTTTCTTGGAGAAAAATGTGAAATTCGAAGATCATACTATTATTAACAAAGTTGAACGAATTTTGACTTCTGAGGTATTTGTTATTATTGTACTCATAACTATGTCCCTTAATAATTTTTTCAGATTTTTTAGATCACATGTGTCCAATCGCGAGGGAGAACACATTATTCGTGCTCCCAATGAAGCAAAAACTATCAGTTTAACAACTGTTTTGAAAAGCTCTCATAAAGGCTTTTCATTTGATAATCATATCGACTACCTTTGATGAAATTTTTTTTGAGTATTAATTGTAAGTACTCATCTTCAGTCATTCATTAAATTGAATCAAGTGTTTAAGCATGAACCTAAAACGTTGAAGTTGGGGAAAAATAACGCAAAATTATTCAATCTTCGTATTTAAAACAGCCACTATTTAGTGTCACGATTACTTATACCACTAACTGAACCGATTCTCAAAGATATTCATGATACCTATCATTCCTGAAACTTTCATGCAAATTCTAGCAAACCTGTAGTGTCTGAGTCGGTAAAAAGCGCATATTGTTCCATACCCATATGTTTCCATAGTTATACAGCGCATATTGCTCAATAGTAATACAGGAAAATTTAAACCGCTATAACTTTGTTAAATACCAATCGATCTTTATGAAACTTGCAGAACCATTTGTATACCAAATTTGGTTGAATTTAAGGGTACCGTTAAGATGTTATTCAAGGCAATGTAAAATCGATAAATCATGCTATTACTAACAAATTTGAGTGTATTTCGACTTCTCACGTATTTGTTGTTGTTGTACTCATAAAGGCCTACATTCATGATTTTTTCAGATTTTTCGGATGAAAGGTGTCCAATCGCGAGGGGCGTACGCGAAAAGTTCGTACATTTCCCCTTCCCCTGCCCCCCTCGGTACAGATACGGCAATTTTAAGACTTGTTTGGAAAAGATCTAATTAAGACCTTTCCAACGACACCCTATTCGACTACCAACTACCAATTTTTTGAAGGGTCACCTCCCTATATGGGGAGACCCCCTTAAACCCCTTTGAAAAATTTTTCCACCACAAAACTTTCAAGACTGTAGCTTCTATAGTTTTGGGAGAAAAAGTGCTGTGACATACAGACGGACGGACGGACGGACAGACGGTCACAGGTCGTGATTGCAATAGGGTTTTGTATTTCATTACAAAACCCTAAAAACAATATCACATGCGATCAAATGAGGGTTACTAAATACGAGTATTATCAATTAATTGGAACAATGGAGAAAACATCAAGCTAATCTACTAAAAATTACATATCGACAAAAAACACAACAAAAGAGTGAAGTTTGAGCTTACAACTAATATGTTATAACTTAATTCTATCAATGTTATCGAAAGCAAATTTAACTAATCCTAATAAAACGATGTAATATTCTTAATCTGCATGATAAACTCATCAAATTACAATCTAAATTAACGTAGCGATAATGAGCTACAATAAAAAACAAACAAGTTGAGTAAGCAGGAAAGTACTCCTACCAGAAGGGGTTTGTTACCATTCTAGCGTTCAAAACAAGTTTTATGATATCGTGTAGCGTTGTCCTGACGACGCTTGACAATTAGCCCATCTAACGAAACCATATCGAAGCCTTTCTCTATATAAATAAGATGCACTCCAACATATTCTTTATTGCTTAGTTTCCAATAAATGCCTGAGGTTACTTTCGTTATTGCATATATAGTCAAATGCTTTGCAGAGAATCCAAATTGGCAAGTCGGCATGAACTCATATTTCGGAATGTGGGTGTTTAATGCTGATGTGTGGCAGCAAGCTAATTGAGCGATAGCTTTTAAATTCCTTGACCTTTTTCCACTGATTTGCGAAATATGAATTGTTCAACATTTCAGTTGATTGCTGAATAAGGCAAATCAGGGATGATTGTAGTCCAGATATCGCCGATAAATATTGTTGACACATGTGAGAAGAAGGCTTTTCAATCTTTTCAGTCTTGTGCTGGTTGGTGTTTCATATGGTTTCTATATTTTATCTGCTTACTCAATAGTTTCTAATATCAGCTTCTCTAACTTCAAAAAATAGAGATCTATTTCATCATTAGTTAGATTTCTGTCAAAAGGAACCATTGAGCAAGAGTTACCACCATCATAAGGTGGATATTGCTTCTAGTATTCCCGATTAAACTTCTTGTGAAACTTTTCCCAATCTGTTTTTCTGAAATTAATCCAATAAATTTCATTTTGAACTGGAATGAGAAAAACAGCATCCTTTTGGTAATTTACTTCCATGACAATGGCAAAATGGTCGCTATCATAAGGAAGCAACTGCGATTTGCTTTGAGGAGCGTTAAATCTGTATTCAAGTCTTGCGCCAGCCATGCGAAGGTCCAAATATGAATTTTTCCTAGGGTATATTGGGAACTCTGACCCATATAGATTCCACCTGTACTCAATTTGGTCGTCTGTTATCCACGATTGTAGGAATACACCGCTTGGATTGTTTTTGGCGTTCAATCATGATGAATTCCTAGCTTTAAGATCACTGGCAAGAATATAACAACTGTGCAGCCTTTTTATAAGTATTTCAAACAAGGAATCGAGCTCCATCTTGAATTTGAGAACGTATCTTCACGTTGCATTGGCCGAGATAACGAAGAGGTTATCCCCACTTGGCAGTCAAATTGTGATGGCAGACACTTCAAAAAATTCAAATTTTTTGAACGATAGAGTCTTCTTACTAATGTGCCGGTACCATCTCCCTCATCATCGCTCGCTCTTTTGTTTCTTCTTCTTCTTCGTAGCACTACAGCCCCTCTCGGGCCTTCGCTTCCCACAAATAGCGCCTCCAACTGTCTCGATCTATTGACCGCGTCCTCCACTTTCGGAATCCGAGCAGCGATGAACTGTCTTCGTAGACCGAGTCAGACCACCGTTTCCGCGGTTGCCCCACTGGTCTCCGCTCTTCAGTTCTCCGAACGAATACCTTCTTGTGTATCCGCTGTTCGTCCATAAGATTCATACATCCAGCCCATTGCAGCTTCCAAAATCTTACAATCGTTGAGACCTTAGGCTCGTCAAAAATTTTATACAGCTCATGGTTGTATCGAATTCGCCATTGGTCCCCGTCTAGTTTCGCTCCGATTATTCACCTTAGGACCCGTCGCTCAAAGACGTTCAATATATTTGCGGATGCTTGAGTTAGGATCCATGTTTCACACCAATAACATAACACAGGCCTTATCACAGATTTGTATTCTTGGAGCTTTGTTTTCCTGTGTATGCAGCTGGTCTTGAAGGTCGTCAAAACTGAATAAAATATTCCATTTGCGAGCTGTATTCTTCGGCGTATTTCATCTCTTTCATTACTGGTTCTCGTTATTTTGGCGCCTAAATACACAAATTTGCTCACATTTTCAATACTGTATTCGCCAAGAGTGATATTTTGTGCATTTGAGGTATTTTTCCTCGACTGCGTCATGAGCTTTGATTTATTTTCATTGCTTCGGTGTCAAGCTCCAGGAAGAGTTCTTTGGCAGTTGTTAATGACCGTGACAAAATTATTGATTGATATTTTATTTCCCACATACCCTTGGGCTAGCCAGTTAGAGCGCTCTCTATCCACTACCTGGGGACGCGTCCGATGGGGTTATGGAAAGCTCCACATGGACATCAGCACATTTGGTTATGCTAATTTGTTTGTGTTTAGCCCGCGTTGTGTAGTAGATCGAGTACTCGCCTCGTAAGCTGAAGGTCCCTGGTTGAAATCCCGTCGGTTACAATGAGATTTGTTTCGATGTGATTTCTCAAACGGACTATAAGCCTGTTCAGTCATGATACGTACTAGTTTAAAATCAGAACATATCACAACTGGGTGGACGCACAAATGGCCAAAGCGTGGCATTGACTCACCTTCTTGAGTGCCGATACATACTCTAACCTTCATGTGCTTATGTATGTGGTGGGAAGAGTTCATGTATTGTATGTGATCTTAAGAGTTCCCATTTTATGGCTTTTATATTATGTTAGTTTTGGTTTTGGATACTTCATACATACGAACGTTACAAGCAATTTACAACTAATAAATGTACTGCAGAAAACATTAAATCTTTATGGTAATAAATATAATGCTAAATTTTAATGTCAGTTATCATTGGAAGCATTGAAAGAAAATGATGTAGAATGAAAATTTGATGCTTCTTGATACCTTCCAAGAATAATACACTCCGATAGCTTTGTTGATCTTCTTCCAGAACTGGCTTATCTGTAGAAGCGTTGGTTTTCTGACCTAGTATTGGTACATTGTAATTGTAAGTACAAAAGCATGAGCGTAAGACCAGCTGCTAGATATTTGCTTAAATGATCAGTTATCACATTTGCTGTTGTTTGGATGTATTGTAATGATTTATCAGTCTACGTCCGACGCGGAACCGACCTCTCATCGGTTCTAGACGTTAAGTTTGAGTAGTGCCAGCGGACGCTACCAACCGGTCAACCAATCCGTGCACCGTAACCCATTCACATGGTGGCTGCTTGTCGGCCAGCTAGATCGGAGAGGACTTCGGTCGCGGGTCTCCGAATGGGTTACGCTCACTTACAATATTCAGCCACCTATACATGCCCGTTTTCAAACGCGTTACAAAACAAAACCATACGGAGAGGAAACCTTCTTTACGTTACTCCGTTTTTCTTCCTATAACCAGTCAAAAGACAAAGATCTAATCTTTACTTCGCGTTCCCGAATTTCCGACGCGGTACCGAAAAATACACTACGTTAACGTAATTCCGAAAAAAGCTTCTCTAAAGAAAAATCAAAATCAACTAAGGTACCGCGTACCGCGCGCAACGCGAAACTGACCTCAGCGGATTTTCTCAAACCCTACCCTCGCGACGGCATACCTACCCTGCACCTCATTTCCCGCTGGAAAGAAGAACCACTGGAAAGGAAAGTCGTGTTTTTCGTTAGCAATTCATATTATTAATATTTTAAATTATAGAAATACATTCCTAATTCAAGAAATTAAAAAAAAAAACAAATTTTATTAATTCAAACTAAACTAAATTTGGTATTAAGTATACAATCGTATTGATTTAGCACAATTTATATTTTTTTTGGTAGGGTTCATTTCAATAATTTTTTTTATCATGCAAGCCTATAATTGTCTTTCTAGTTTTTTGTTGCAATTACAGTTTTTTTTATATTTAAGCATTTCATGTGTTTATAAATTTGTCGATCCTTCAGACGCGAATATTTAAGATGTTAAATTATTAGCTGCATGTTTCATTTTTTTTTTTGGAAATGAAACAGTTTAAATTTTTCTTAAGGAATTAAGATTAATTGCAAATCTTCTGGTATTTGAATATTAAGTCCATGTTTTTATTCAGTATTTTTTTTTCTCAAACAGATAATAATTTTATATCTGCTGAAAATCAATCAAATTATTAAGATTGTAATTAATCAATTATCAAAATGAAATCATTTCTATATAAGTTAGACTTGATATAACCACTAAACTAAGGGGTAAATATTGAAATCAGCAGCTATATTCATAACATAATTTTCAAGTTGTTTGAGACCTTTTTGTATATATTGTGCGTTTTCATTTTTGACTAAATATTGACGAATGAATTCTTTCCTTTCGTTTTGTTAAATACAAAAGCATTATAAAGTATACTCGTATGCCTAAATCAAAAGAAGAACATAAATATGTGCTTCCTTAATTTTTCATTTGTTTGCTTATTGTCGTGTATAGTGTGGTGTATTGTTTAAAGAAAAAAAACATCCACATATTAATAGATATTTTCTGGAACGTTTTATATCTTTAGATTTTTCCGAAAACGTTACGGAATCTAGGAACCTTCGATAATTCTATTTGACATATACTATTCTCCTTGTGTTGGATTTCCCGATTTTGATAAGTACATTACTTTTTTATTTTGTTTTTTTTTTCTTTTTCTTACGACACTTCATACTAGATATTATAAAAATAAATTACGGTGAAAGCCATATTTAAAGAACATGATTTAGTTCCTAGGAGGATCGCATGGGAAAAAAGATAATAATACATTTTAAATGCGTGTAAATTTTAATTCAGACAGCGTAGTATGAATTATAATGAAATTATAAGTTAAAGGTTGCCATTTAAATGATGCCTTGCAATAATATTATGTAACAATGCTTTATGGCACGAAACAGTTCGATTCGTACTAATTGAATTAATGTTTCAAGGAAGTAAAAGCAAGATTAAATCTTTCAATATTAAGAATATGATTTTTATGTTAAATTTAGAAGAATGATCAATAAATAGACACGTTCATTCATAAAAATGAGTCAAATGAAATTTCTCAAAAAATAAAATTGCCGATTCAATTTTCGAAATTATGGCATAATTCTAATCCGACAACTTCTTAATTCTCTTTTTAAAAATATTTTGAGGAGGAAAACAAACAAACCTAGCTCTCGTCTATAACAGGTGCGTCGTTATATCGTTATCACAATATTAACAGGTTAAGTTCTAGCTCTCTTATCGATTCATCACTTTTAAGAAGAAAAAATATCTTCAATAATCAAAGGTCACATATGCACATAAACGCACACAATCAGGAATCCAACTTGCAAGTTACATCCATTCACATGTAACGATACACATCAATGCATATATCATGCTACATATATAGTATGAAAGTTCAGCATATACTTTTAATATAACGGCTAAAATTATCGAAAGATAATGTAATCGAGTAAAGTAAAAAACTCTCACTAAATTAATTCTAAAAGAAAAAGTATTAGGAATAAATTGACTACAAAACAAAACATGACACGAATAAATTGGATTGCATTTGACATGATGTTCATAACCAAATAACGACCGCACTTTAGTTAAAAATTTGCATGTTATCATTCAATTCAATATTTCAGTAAAATTCTCTGCATAATATATTCTGTACCGCATATGCATTTGCTATTCTTCTTCGTTTTGATTAATTCTAGATAAAATTTTAGTAATAATACATTTACATTATTTATGCTTGTTCGGATTCCCGTTGTAGGGATCGAAACTAGTCAGTGCTTCGTGCAAAACTTTTGGCAAATTTTCTCCCTTATTCTCGTTTGTCACTGTCTATCTTATTATTTTATTTACTTTAGTACCAATTTGGCTAGAGTTTTCATCAGAATGCTTACCTAGGTTCGGCGTTGCATACTAAATGAGTCCCGCAGCGACGTAGACGTGACCTGGGTACTTTTTAATGGTGTAAACGCAAGACTGTTAGCCAGCGATGATGCTGACGGTCTCATATCAGGTGTGTACGTTTCCATTGAGGATGAAGTTGGCGTGGATAGCGATGACTGACTAGTGCTTCCTGCAAACAAGGGTAACCTAGGCGTTGAGGATGGTGTTATACTCGTAGAAGTTTATGACGATTGTATCGACGATATCCCACTATCAAGGGAATCGGATGGCTTCTTGATAGGAATTTTGCCTTCGAATTTCTTAGCGGATTTGCACTCTTGTAAGGCTGGATGTATGAATGATATGGTTACGTTGCTCCGTTGAAGCCCTATTATAAAGTCGTCCCAACGGCCTACAGGTATGCATCCAATACACTACAAGAAAGTAAATATAAAAAAACCTGGCGATTTTCATGGACAACTAGTTTACGATGTTATTACCTGCGACGAGTTCGTTTCAAATAGGTTAACTATATTAAACCACCCGGCGAATCTTAAATCGCGACCGGCCAACTCAAGATAACCTCCTTATGCGTGGCGGCCACTACCTCCACACTTCAATTCCATGTGGCTGTCAAATTCTGTTGGCATCCCACGACAAAATAGACGTGGGATGTGCACTGGTCACAACCAACGTAAAATGACAAGCCACATAGTAGCAAAGTGTGTTGGTAGTAGTCACCAGCGGCGTCGCATGATTCATTACAGCATCGTATTGTTTGTTTTTCTTCATAGCTTTTATCAGTTGATTTTTAGCATATGTTACATTACTGGTAACATTTGTAATGAGAATATTCTTGTCACATATAGAGTTGAAAGTTCCGTTTTTCTTTGAATTTACTATGTACATTTAGCTCGTGTAGGTAGTCTGGCCCAAATAATCAAATTTTATTGTATTGTAATTGAGATAGTTTTCCAAAGTATTCAAGCCTCGCCGTTTCATAATTTTTAACAATTTGCCCCAATGTTTCTTTGAGGAATTGGATGTCTGCTTCAACAGCCAATCACTTGGGTGTTGTATTCTAGGATTTCTGGGCTACATTGCCCTACACGCTTTCGATTTTATCCTCAAAATAATGAATACGCAGAAATTTGAAGACTTACAGCTACATACTCGTATATTCAACATGTCTGAGCTTCCATCCCCCTTGCAAGTAGGAGGAGAATATCGTTAATTAATTTGTTGGCTCTACGAACCCGTCGAGAAGTGGTCTTCTATTTGAATATGCAGGAAATACTGACCCATACTGCCCAGTTTATGTATCAAATGAAGCACATCCCATCGTTTTTGTGCAGTGACTAATTCTTTCACTTTCATTACTTCCTCCTGTAGGATGGCCACTAGGAAGTCCTATTACCTGCTTAACTTATTTATTTTAAAGTTGAAATTACACACTTCGGTAACTTTAAATTTTCCTTAAAATCTTCAACCCTTCTCTACGTGGAATTACGCTCATTTCAATATGTTTCAATCTATCAATTATACTGTTGCGAATGCTATCCCAAGACGTAATCAATATACCAGTAAAAATCATGCTGAAAAAAATTATAAGACTTGTAAGACCTTACTGTGTACATTAGACGTTAACGATTTCTAGTTCCACACTTTCCAAATACGTAAGCAAATATAACACTAATAGAAACGAGTTGCATTATTAGCTCGTCCGAAACCTCATGTGCCTAATTCCTACACACGAAATATTTTGTTGACAAACAGGATATTAGATATTCAGTTTTGCAATCGATTTGTTGTGAATATATTTGTCTAAGATATTAATAAGGGGATAATGATTATAAAAGGTGCTACCACTCAAGTCTGGTGTCATAGTACATTCGTATTATTTTTCGGATAAAGGCACCATGTCTATTGAAACGTTAACTTTCTTCATATTTTCAGTTATTTTTAAGACGCACGGAAATAGAAACTTTCAATTTACTAATGGTACCTGTGAGTTTGAATTGAGTCATGAAACAACATCACAAATCGCTGCTTTACTGGAAACTGAAAAAGAAGTCATTTTGTTCACACAATCGGAAAATGATTTCGAAAATGCGTACGTGAAATATTTTCTCGGAAACGGTGAACTCCCAATCGCCATCACTCATAAACGCAGTTCTTTTAGCTTTTTCAAATCAAGACAGTTAAAAAATTTAGTGATACCTACAGATCTGGCCAGTTTACAGAATATAGTGAATAAATTTGTTCGTAAAAGAGAGTTTTACTTTTTTATCATAACCGACGAAGTGCCGATCGATTTCAGTGAAATGTGGCCGCTGTTTGATACAGCATGGAAACAATATAGAGTTTTTCACATATATATTTTAACCAAGAGTAACGGTATCATTGGATATAATCCTTTTTCCTATAATAGTGCTCGTTTCGAATACGGAAAAGTGATGAAATTAGTTGATCGCACGAAGCTACCTCATCTATTTATGGACCTCAACGGATATCCGTTGAATGTCGAAGTTTTTCGATCGGTTTACTCAAACACCATTTCCGATGAAAATCGTAAAGTCATAGCTGTAACTGGGGCAGATGCAGAAGTAGCATACGAACTTGGAAAGCAAATGGATTTTATTGTTCAACTGCAGCAACCAGATAAGGATAATTTTGGGTATACTAAACTAAATTTATTTTAATATGCAGTTTCGTGTGACCTTGGTATGAAAGCCTATTGCTATCAAATGGATGATTCTATTCACCATATTTAAAGTCATTGTATTGAACATTTTCAAATTTTGCTTACAATTTTTTAAGAAGCTTCTCTGTTAAGAATGGATCTCTGAAAACAAATCTTTGAAATCAGCCATAAAGGGGATCAAAACAAAGTTATTGTTGAGAACTATTCAAACCGTATCTTAAATTGAAGTGGACTGTGAATGTAATCTCCCCACCCAATAACTCGCTCGTCATTCAAGCTTTTGGAATGATCGGATTTGTCGTTGAGAAAGTGTTACTCTCTTTGAAACCGTGTGTGCATATTTGCTAATCATTAACGATTTGACCTCCGAACTACCCATTCTTTTGATAATTTTGTAGGGTAAGTCAAAAAGTAAACCGGCATTGGGCAGGCTCCGAGAAGCTTTCAGTCAACTTCAGTAAGAGCCCTTAAAATGATGAAATCTTTTCCAATTTAAGCCAATTATAAGGCATAATAAGCATTATATTTCACATAAAATAGAATGCAACAGATTCCCCGCATATTTAAAATTCAACGTGCACCATACCACCTACATACGAGTATTTTGGACAGCTAAACAAAACACATATTTAATACAACATATGTCCTTCCACTGACAGCAGAACTTTTAGCAGGAAACAAACTACTATTAAGTTTAAAACCAACAAATCTTCTACTTCACAAGGAGCGCTACTATGTTCTCCATGAAATGGATTTCTACGCAAAAAACCTTATTGAAATTGTTCAAAAAATCTAATTTTAGTTAATTATAATGATTTTATTTCCACTTCGTCGGCGATTTCCCCAAAGGAAATTGAAACCGACCTCTCATTGGTTAAAGACGTGAAGTTTTGAGGCACATCAATGAACTGTGCCTATTAAGGCCTACCTGTTCGTATGCTCGCAGTTTACTCCGATTTGGCTGCTTGTTGGCCAGCTAGTTTGAAGAGGAATTTCGGTCGTGGGTCTTAACGCAAGTATACTATGCTGGAATACAATCCTTCAGCCACCAATTTAAATTGCCCATTTAAGGCGCACCACAAATTTTAAAAATTCGAATCCACTTTACCGCAGTGTTGCCTTCTTACTCAGGCCCATAAGAAAATCAATTAAAGGTCTGGCGTCACTTCCTGTGCCGGAAACAGCTACTCAGTTTCCCTAAATTTCCACAAACAGCTGTCCATAAAACTTCAAAGCAGCATCTCTGTAGGCGGAGACTAGGCTTTTCAGTTTGTCAAATATGACATTTCTCAGATGAAATTTAGCCAAAATGATACAAACGAGAACGAAATACATATATTTGCGTGCTAATGTGTTCGGCGCCTCATATTTAAAATAAATCGTTGACATAGTACTGATAAAATTTCAAACTACAGTCATATGTACTGTCAAAAATCTTTAGAAAATTAGTTTGATTTAAACATCACTAGATGGCGCTGATGAGGCTACTCGAAGAGTGCCTTTCCGAGGCTCCCAACAATTCGAGAAGAACAGCTCACGCGTTCCCGATCAACGTAACACCGCGGCGCCAGAGACAAGCTATTCTTATCGTAATCGAAACATTCTACGCTAAATAAAATGTTCGAACTACAAATTGAGGCACCGCATAACCGAATCGAAAGCCAAACCAACTAGTCGCGGGTTACGACGAACCCCATCCACTCAACAGCATACTCACCTTGTCTCCGCTAAAAAGCTCACATACTTAAAAAAAAGAATCTTTTGATATTTAACAAGCCGTGCATTAATATTTGAATCCATTTTTTAAAAATAACATGAATCAAATACTTCAAAAATAAGACTATTTTCACAAAAGAGAATTCCAGACTAAAACTAAATTAAACAGAAATAATCAAATTTACATTATGTTGTAGGGTAATTGTTTTTCAAACAATTTTTGAAATCATTCAACATTTAAAGCAGAATTTATTAAGCATAAAATTGGATCGTGAAAAAAAAGGTTTGGGCTTACTTTGTCAACTAACTTGAAATAAAAAGATTTTTATCGATCCGTATTTTGGCACACATACTAACTATATGCTAAAGTATTGTTCACCAACATAAATTAAAATAAACTTAATTATTGTACAAATTAACAAACACATGCTTCTTTGCAAAAACTCGAAAAACAATATAGAATTAATCGTATACCACTAGCTTTCTATTCAATTATTTCGGAGTCCCATTCAGCGGCGGCGCTATACGAAATGTGAGCATCGGCGACATTAGTTTTGCGAGCCCTCTAATTTTCCGGCCACAAAGAAAATGTAAATTTGAATGAAGTGTAGTCTGTATGTTGCAGTGGTAGTAGTTAACGCGTAAGCTGAAGGTCCCTGATTTAAGTCTTGTAGATGACAACGGTGCATTGTGAGTGCACATACTGGTTTGAAATCAGAACGTATCACAACTTAGTGGACACACGCCAAGTGTGGTACCGATAGAATCAAGATAACGATAAAGAAAAAACATCGTCTATTTCTGAGCGAAGGCCTGCAAGGTCCTATAGTAAAAATAGAAATTAATTAATCATGTAATAATGATAAATTTAGTACTTAGAGGTACTTCATGAGTATGCTATAGTAGTAATATTTTTAACTAAACAATAACAAAAGTAAGAAAAAGAAATACAAATTAAAATAGACGAACTTTCCGGCTTTTTGCCTCACTAAATTTGCTTAAGATGGTGTCATAATTAATACCAGCCGCTATTTCAGCTTCAATTGATAGCACTGATAACGCAGAGAGTCGCTCTTGGCTTATCGTGCTTCTCAAGTAGGCTTCTCAAGTAGGTTTTAATTAATTTTAACTTTGAAAAGCTTCTCTCAGCAGAAGCTGTGGTGACTGGAATTGTGAGCATAATTCGGATAGTTATATAAACATTTGGGTATACTTCCTCCAAATTATTTTCCAAAATATAGTGAATCAGTTGTCTTACGTCATTGGTATAATCCAGTGAGTTTAATTTTAATAGTTGGAGTTCCTCATAAAGCTCGAAATGCTGTATATCGTTTTTTTCGCCTTCCCAAAGTATTTTACCCAAATCATAACAGCGCTGGAGAAGATTCTCCTTTGATAACGATTTTAAATAATTTATATCATAAATAAAGCCAAATCGATAAAAATATTCATTGAGCGCTTTAAATCGGCAATCGGTGTCCACTATTATAGCATCCATCATTGTATTGAAAAAAATGACTCTGAACTGAACTGCCGAACAACCGCTTTTTCTTTGCTATTCTTTTTTTTTAAATTGAGACTCAATTTCGTAGCTACTTTTATCTACAAATAACCGAGCTTTTACAACGCTTGTTTGGAATCCTGTTTTACGGATCCAGTTACGAAACGAACGTAAAGTATCGACAGCGACTTTGAAGTTCACTTGAATCGATTGCCATAATTTACTAATATTATTTACGCGGAAAATCTCGTACCATACGTGTATCGAAACTTTAAAGTCAAATGTTAGCATTTCATTCAGCACTGCTTCACAGTCGCTGAGGGTTTCAGAATCATCAGTTTTATTTTTCAATTCATTCACGCAGTCGATGACATCATCAAATTGCAAATATATTGCCTAATTGGTCCAATTCTACTTTCCCATCTTGTTTCAGATAAAGGTTTTAATGTTAATTTTAATTTGGATTTAATGAGATCCCAACGCCTGCTTGACTTTGAAAATAGCACTTAAATTTTGTTAATGAGCCCCAAAAATGTTTAAGCTTGTGCAGAAGAGTTAGCTGCATCTATTAAAAGCAAATTCCAACAACGGCATCCACACGGCGTGAAAAATGCTCGTGAGTTAAAATTCAGTATTCTTGTTCTTACACCCTTATTAATGCCGATCATATTGGCGCCGTTGTCATATCCTCGCCCTCGACAATTCTGGATATCTAGACCATTTTTTTGTAGTTCCTTTAAAATTGCATTAGTTAAGTACTCGGCCGTTGTTTCGGCGACGGCAATAAATCCAACAAAATGTTCCTCTATTGCTCCAGTTGTGGAATTGCATAATCTTAATATTATTGACATTTGTTCTATACGGCTGACATCCCTGGTACAATCGAGCATGAAAGCATATTTTGCTTCCTTAACTCTTTTTATAATTTCGTCGATAACCTGTTTTGACATTAATGTAATTAGCTCATTTTGAATGTCATGGCTTAGATAATGTTGAGACAGTTGCTTTTCGTTAATGCGGTGCATGTGCTCTTTTAGCGTAAGATCATATTTAGACAACAATTTAATTAAATCTACAAAATTTCCACGGTTTCCACCATCTGTCAGGCTAAGGGATTCTCGATGAGCTTTGAATGCTAGATTGTGAGACGCTAAGAAGTTTATTATGTCGATTAACCTTTCAAACAAGTTAAACCAATACTTTTGTGACTCTCTTATCCGTCTCTCGTTTTCCTGGTCTAGTGTTTTTCCATATTTAATTCTTTTATGGAACTCCATCCATTTTATCATGCACTCCATGTGACCTTGACTTTGCTCATGTCTTTGTAATATCTTACTCAATTCTTTCCAGTCGCAACATCCTTCCATTACCAGCTGTGTCTGCAAATGTGAAAGAAGTCGACATGGAAAGCAATAAACTTTATGTTGACATATAGAGTAAGCTAACCATCCGCGATGTTGCTTTCTCCATTTCTCAATTTCCTGGTGAAATGAAATTTAGAAAAATGTCTTTTGTTTGCATCATGTTTCTATAGGTTTTGTTGGGGGCCATTTTAAATTAAGTAACGACGCTGCGAATCTTTCACTGGAAATTCCTACTTTCCCGGATCTGATTCTATAAATGACTCTTTCACATGAACAGGTTGCTCTTGATTTATTGAGCCACAAACCCTTTCACTTTCTGTGTGTTTCTTCGGTTCAGAATCATGCATCACAGCAATTTCAACCAACTCGGATGTTATATCAGAATCGATGACAGATTCATTTGACCCTAAAGCTAATCCTGTTTCAGAAGTTAATGAAGCTTGAATAAGAGGTTCTGTAAACGCCTCTGGAGCAGTAGAACTTGAACTCATAGCCTGGTTGGATATAGTGGTCTCAGCGATTTTTTTCCTCTTTGATGCACCGGACTCCCATTTCCTCCCAATATCTCTGTCTCTTGAGTATCCTCCAGGCATGATGATCTAAAAAAATATTTTTTATTGTGTAGGTTATAGGTAAAGTACTTAAAATACTCAACATATAGTGTAGAGCGTGAAGCGCAGCAAAAATCACTGCCCACAATGGATCCTTTCCGTTATATAATTTATCAGCTCAAATTAATCATACATTGAGCGCAAAACGATTAAAATTGATTACTTTTTGAAAGTTCCGGAGTTACCTTTGAGGTTCTTCTTTCCATAAAAATAAAAATTCGCTGTATTTTTTAGCCTTCCGTTAGGTATAATATACATTGTGTGCAGTTGCATAGGTTTCTCATAGGTTAACGGAAGATAAATGCACGAAGGCTTTGAGGCTGCTACAGACAGTCCATGACCGTGTCGCATTTCAGGTATTTGCTGTTAAATTTCACCGTCTGTAGCGATGTTTTCGGACCAAACATCGCTACAGACGGTGAAATTTAACAGCAAATACCTGAAATGTGACACGGTCATGGACTGTCTGTAGCAACTTTTATGCTTCACGCGTTAATGGGCCCGCAGAAGGTTAACTTGGTCGTCTACTTTATTCGTCAATACACACATGATATGGATGTTCATAACTAAGTTGAAAGCATCATTTCTTAGATTATGGCAATTGAGTGAACAAGTCTGAACATAATTCTTTGCTTTATATGCAAAAAGACTGAAATGATTTAAGATATCAAGAGAAAATACTAACAAATGTTTATTTAACGTTGTATTGGGTCAAATTTCGCAAAAATTAAAGGTTTTTAAAGTATTAACGGTGCGAAAGTATCAGATGCCAAAGGAGCATTTCTGAGCCTAAAGTCTAAAGCACACGGAATTGGACTACGAGTTTATGAAAGAAAAACTAAATTCATAACCCAAACAAAAAAGAACGTTCCAGCTCAACAAAGCCTGAATTTACATTCAGGCTTTGTTGAGCTGGAACGTTGGAGCTCACTGGAATAGAAGAGGCAATGAAAAGGATGAGGTCGGATGCCTCATAAATGCCGTAAGTAAGGCCTACTACTCCATACTTCTCGTATTTAAAAACCAAGCCTGTACTATTATATGGAAGCGAAACATGGACCCCGACGAATGGCTCGGAACAGGAAGTACATACATATCTTTGAACGTAGGGTGCTCTGAAAAATCTATGGCCCAGTGTAATAAGGAACAAATTGAAGACAACGTTACAATAAGTTGCATGAATTATCTGATGAACCGCCTATATCTACAAAAGTACGTAAAGCTATGCAAACTGCAGAGGGCTGGCCATGTAGAAAGAATGGCAGAAAACCTCCAAGAAAATTAAACGGTAGAGCACAAGGTAGACGTCTTGCAGGAAGATCGGGGACTCGATGGGAAGACATGATAGAAGCGGACACCAGATCCGTTGCTGGAAGTTATCAAACAGCGAACGAGGTCGCAGAACCGCGATGATTAGAGGTGTCTAGTCCTGGAGGCCGAGGCCCTACTTGGGCTGTCCCGCCATTGATGATTGGCGTGAAATCTCACGAAATTGATTTCAGTGATTATTTTCTGATATTCATATCATTACGCTCAACCCTTCAAGAACAGAATTCACTCTATAGCAAATAAAAATCATTCTGTTGCAAATAATACACTTTGATATACATACTCGTATATGTGTACATATTTATGTAAATCATATATTTGTATATATATATATATATATATATATATATATATATATATATATATATATATATATACATATATACTCGTATACATATATATATATATATATATATATATATATATATATATATATATATATATATATATATATATATATATATATATATATATATATAATAATTCTCGGCGAACGCAAGTGACGCGAGAGGTGCGGAAGATCTGCCACTCATTTGTGGGCCCATTGCAGCCAAATAATACTAAGAAATGTAACTTACCTTACACGTATGAGATAAATCACAACAGTATATCTTGAAAAATATTAACTTTGATGATAAATACGATATATTTATCTAAATCACAACCCTACTAGGCTATTAAAAATTCGGAGATAGCTGAGTAAATTAGCGCGAAATGGCCAAAACCTACTAATAACGTTGTCAGGCAGCTCTGGATAAATATTTTTACACTCGAATAACCAAACGTCAATTATAATGTTTCACGATTATCTGTACTCACAATCGTACCAAGTTCGTTATGTAAATTAAAATATGACTTGAAATTATTTCATGTAGCACATAATTTTAAGTAAATACACAAATACTTACGAAAGTGTATCGCAATTATTGTAATGAATATGAATTTTCGTTTAATTTTAAGAAGTTTTATTTTATACATTACCTATTAACCGCTAAATATAGTTATGAAACGAATGCAAACGATGTAAGGATCTCATTCTGCAATATATAAATATGTATGAAATACAAAAATTTTTGACTATCTAATGATATACGGTGAAAATTGGTCCGGTTAATCGAGTTTCCACTGTATGGTCATTTAGTAGCCACAGCCACTAGCCACAATCAACCTAGCCTCGGAACAAAAACAGAGTGGCATATATAATGTAATCAATAGGTATACGAGTGTATTGCGTCTTCCGGGAAAATTCTGAAGATGGGAAGTATAGGGTAAAGTGTTGCTACTGTATATTTATTTACATACTGCCATAAATACGGGAACTAAATTTTTTTTTTCGGGGCCCCTTTTTGCAGGCCCCCACAGGCGCGAGGCCGTCGGCGGTTGCCGACGCCTAACGCCACCACTGGTCCCATTGATTTTCAATAATAAATACCTTACAAGGGGCTTTAGGAGGCACACTACATGTTTTTCTGTGTTGTTATATAAGAAAGTTAATATATTTGACCAATATTTACCAGCAATTTCCTGAGGACACTTTCCTTTGGAGGTGGCTGTTCAAGAGAAGGCACCTTGGTAGTAATATTCGTTGCGATATCCACAATCTTCAGCACATTCTGAATGAAAGGCGCCCACATTTCTCCGGCAATTAAATTTTCACTGCATCACGCAAGCTTCCCAATTGTGTCATTGGACGTTCGACTTGCAGCGAAACGTTCGAATGAAACAAGCGGGCAAATGGTATCATTCTAAAGAAATCCCAATAACCTAATCTCGAGCAAAATTTTGCGGTTTTCTCGCAGCAGGTGACACACAACAAACCGCAGCATCATATGGATGATCGATGACAACCCCGCACAGAGACTTGGATCACGACTAATTGATTTGCAAACATACACTTTTCTCGTGGCACAATTTATTAGCAAAGAAAAGAAAAATAAAATATTTTTCCTTTATTTTGTTTTTATCACACGGTACTTCTATGAATCTTCAAAAACCGATATATGAGTTTTCAATAAGAGTCGACCTAAATGTGGTCATCATGTACATATGTGATGGTAAGAGTATGTAATCTAAGGCTTTATCTTATGTACATAATTTTTGGTCAATCCCAATCATGCTATAGCTTTGTTGATATTATTTAGCTACGCTGTGGGTTGTAGAAACAGGCCATCATTTTCATTGAAACCAGCACTATTTACTTTCAGTGCATAGTGTGTTTTGACTTTTCCTGCGTTTTTCTTCAGCCGTTAACATACTTGTACAATTCTCTAAATCCTGTCCATATGCAGACGAAGTAGTACCTATAGTTTCAGCTGGTTCACCATAACATTTTTGTTCCAAATGGAACTCTCGATGGTGTTTCAACAGTATGTCGAACTCAAATGCACTTTATTGATTCGATCGTTATAAATTCTATAAAAACATAAAGCAAGTTTTAAGAACATTAAAGAATTCAAAAACTTAATGCCCACATGGCACTCTAAACTTAAACAATATTCAATCAAGACGAAAAAATTATTCAAACAATATCAAATATTATCAAACGAAATTTACTTTTTTTTTTGCTTAAGCACTACAGCCTCTTTAGGGCCATGGCTTAGAATAGGTAGGGTATTTCACTATCTTGATAGAATGTTTCCGCACTTTGGAAGATGATATAGGCAGTACCACGCTTTGGCCGTATGTCCGTCCACCCAGCTGCGATATGTTCTGATTTTAATCAGTAAATATCATAACCGAGCGCTCTTATAGCCCGTCCGAAGAATCCCTCGAAATAAATCTCATTGTCATCAACGAGATTTGAACCAGGGATCTTTGGCTTACCTAGGGAATTACTACATATTATCAATAAATTAAAGAAAGAAGAAGAAAACCAATCAACTCTATTAAAATTACATTTAACTTACAAAAAACACAACGAAAAAGTGCACTTTGAGCTTACAACTAATATGTAACAACTTAATTCTAATCAATGTTACAAAAAACGATAACCAATGCTAACAGAACAATATTATTATATTCCTAACCTACATGTTAAACTCAGTAAATTAAAATTAACGTGGCAACCATGAGCATGCTTACAAGAATAAGGTAACATATCGTATCACGCGGATTCTGGTGGCTAAACTGTAGCTCTCGACTAAAATGTACGACTAGATGATTTCGATAAACACGAAAAGAAGAGTAAAAAAGCTTTAAATAAGACAAACGATCATTTGAAACCAGTTGTACCAATAATTAGCATAGATATACCCGACTAAAGGATACAACACGCGTTTGTTGGTGGCCCAAATGATATAATCTTCTTCTTCGTAGCACAGAAGCCCCTCTCGGGCCTTCGTTTCCTGCAACTGTCTCGGTCCATTGACCGCGTTCTCCAATTTTGAAATCCAAGCAGCGATGAACTGTCTTCGTCGACTGAATCAGACCAGCGTTTCCTCGATTTCCCCACTGGTCTCCGCCCTTCAGTTCTCCCAACAAATACCTTTTTGGATATCCGTTGTTCGTCCATACGACTCACATGTCCAGTCCATTGCAGCTTCCGCAGTCTTACACAAATGATATGATCATGAAAGTGAAAAAAGGATAATACAAGAAGTTCGGATCTAAGTATGCAGGAAAGTTGCTTTTACAATTATTGCATATTTAAATTTCGATCTACTTTAACAGTTCAGTTTCAACTTCCGCCAGTTGAATAATAAATGAGTTTTCGTGTGCATTTTCTCATCGACGGTTTGTACATAACATTCAAAATAATTAGAACACCACTTTTTTTTTATAAAAATATATTTTTGTCTGTGGAAGTCGGAATAAAAATTTTGTATAGTAAAAGTGAACCTGCGACTCCAAAATTCTATTTAAAAGAAATGAAAAAGAAGCAATTAATAATTACAAAAAAGGACATTATTTTATATTCTAAATTAAGTTCACTAGTAAGTTAGATTGAATGTATTTAGAACGGATTAAGAAACATTGACGTTTATTAATTAAATAAATATGGAATATTTGAGTTAATTATTAGAACTTTTCTCAAATTACCAAGTTTCGGTATCTCATTTTTTGTGTGTACATAATTTTTTTTAATATTGCTTTTAAAGTTTATTTTCTTTAAGATATACAGGTTAAGTTTAAAAAAGGGATTGAAAATAACACTATTGTCATTTGATGTGTAAATTGATTATAAATGAAGATATTATTTAAGAAAAAAAGGTGTCCTGTGCATTTATTTCACTTTGCCGATTTCTTACACTTTGGTCGCATCGCTCCTACTCGGCTATTATTTACACAATTTTATCAAAATGCGCTCTCACCGTCGATATTTACACTTGCCTGTAGGCTTTCCCAATTTTCCAGCAAAATCCTTAAATTTTGTCGTTGTAATCAACAAAAGCTGTTATCAGATACCAATTTCGGGAGAATCGGTACGTGTTAGAGTTGTTCTCCTGCTAACATTTTTTAGTTTTTCTTATCGCAAGTTTCTGAGGCAGAGTCTTTTTAATATTACTGTAGAAATTCGTGTTCCTGCTAGCGGAATCTCTTCAACACCAGAGCGTACTTTCAGCACCACAGTAGTCGTTTCTGACTTCTGCATCCGCTTACGATTTCGTTACAACAAATACTATGATCGATGGAGCAGTCTGGGAAGTCCAAGACCATCACTTTTAACAGCTACAGTATTTGAGTGAACATAATACTTTAAATTATTCAACGAAGAATTGACATTTGCAGAAATGATTTTAACGTTCACAAAAAATTTTTCAAAGAAGATTGCAATACTCATTACAATAACTTTACACTTTTTTCAGGTTTTTAACAAAGAATGGAACATTCAATGGTGCTCTCGGTCGATCGATATCCAACCAAGTCGATTTAACACTTACAGGATACTTCATAAAGGATTACTTTACGCGTGATGCAGAATTCACTGTTGCTGTATATTCGGACCAGTTATGTTGCTATGTCCCGAAGGCAGACCGAGTACCACAATCAATATTGCCTCTATTTTCGTTCAGCCCTCAAATGTGGCTCTGTTATTTTACATCAGCATTTACATGTGGTGGAATTTGGATGCTATTGCGATGTCTTAATCTTGCTTTGTATACTGAAAGAGCTTACCATTTTGGCGTTCGATGGAAATCGCTACAGTTCCTACAAATAGTTGTGGACACATGGATTGTTTGGGTAAGGTATTCGCTGAGAAAATTTCCGAAATTCGATTCCGAGAGATTTTTCATTGGCTCCATTTGCTTGGTTAGCGTTATTTTTGGAGCTATATTTGAATCTAGTCTTGCAACAGTTTACATCAGACCATTATATTACAAAGACATTACCAACTTGCGAGAATTAGACGCGAGTGGATTCAAAATTTATTACAAATATGCATCAATGGGAGACGACACATTTGCGAAAGGATCTTCAGATTTGTTTACAAGACTAGCAAATAAAATGCGTTTTATTAAAGCAAACGAATCGGTTATGGATATGATGGTTAGAACTAGAGATTTCGCTAGCATAACAAGAAAATCCTCGATTAGTTTGGAAAATGTACAATATTTCGCATCAAAGCAACTGTATTTAATCACAGAATGTCCGAAAACATATACTCTGGCTTATATCATGCCACATGACTCACCATTTGGTGAAAGAGTTAACATGTTGCTTCTTCGATTTTTGAATGCTGGATTGATAGAGAAGTGGATTGATGAAATGTATTTTGAAGCGAAATTAGACGACGTCAAGAAAAATAAGAAATATGAAACAGATGGTGCCAAAGTTTTGACTTTGGGAAATTTGCAGCTGCCTTTTATAATTCTTACATCAGGAGGTACTCTCAGTGCATTCATTTTACTATGTGAAATATCCTTGAAATTCAAAAAAGACAGAAATTTTTCTGCGCAGAAGAAAGTTTATGCTAAACGATATTAAAATTATAAAAATAACAATTAATTTCAGCATATCAGAAGCTTCTTAACTAAGGTTTGTATACTTTATCACATACAATTATTGTATGACTGCTTTTTTATCAGCATTATGAATTCAAGTCAGCCAAATCGTTAGCGAACATTCAATGTAGTGCAGCTTTCACGCATTCTCAACTGTTTCTTTTATGCCATTCCCATTGCGACATGTCACCATTACCAACTTTTTCAATGGCTTGGTAAATATCCAAGGATTCACCTTTAGGTATACCATAGCCACCTTCTAGACCATGTGGATTAGACGGCGTTTTACAATCCAGACTACTCTCTTTACGCAATACTGTATCTACTTCAACACTCGCGAAAAATGCGACTGATTGAGGCAAATCATACAAGCCGATTCGACTTGAACAGAAAGATCTAGTCAATAAGTTCGTGACATGGAGAGCTAATGCCGCTTTGTAGGACAAATTGTCTTTAACCAAATACCGCACTTCATCATGAAAGCTCAAACAAAAGCGTACTTCATTTCCCATTAACCAACGCATGCATACGAGCATAAGATGAAGGAAGTCCACGGCACCACTTTGCACAACCCAATTGATACGTGTCGGTAAAAATCGCTCCTCACTACCTCCGACCTTTGGTTCTAGAGCACGACTTAAACGACATCCAAGAAATGGTGTTACAGGATATTCACTTCTAGCTATTTCTTCGAGACGGTTGAACATAGCGCTTTCTGTTCCTCCAACCCAAATTGGCTTTTCGAAAATTTCGTACAACGGACGTCCGAGAGATTTGGCTATTTTCAATGCTTCGTATGATGAGAACCTGAAATATATAGATAAGGAAGTTTTGTAAATATAGATAAATAAAATTGAAAACATTAAAGTTCTCAGTATTTTAATATTCAAAAGATAATAATTATACTGATCCACTCACAACAACATAACACAATTATACTGATCAACTTACCAGCTTTTCTGTAACTCCAGGTCGTAGGAAGTTCGTGGTTTGTATATTTTCTTGCCTTTTGTTAATAAGAGCATTTTCATTGCTTTAGAACGAGCTTCGCCGTCTGATATTGTTGGATTGAACTGTTTCAATAGTCGTTCTGCAAAATTTTGACCAGCTCCATAAATCCGAGCATAGTTCATCACTTTAGCGTGATCTCTTGAAATTCCAACAGCTTTCGCAGTCATCGAGTGCATATCAGTCCCGGCTGATTTTGTCCCACTGAGAGTCATCCAACCAAGCGGTGTTGTGCCATGCATACCAACTGCATGTGCATCGCCTAGCACCGACGCAATCCAAAGCTCTTGTGAGTCGACATCTGCACCAACGATTTTATACCCTTTTGGAGCCTGTATCATAGACCTGAGTTCCGAACCAACTCGCTCAAATTGCGCATTGCTTGCTGTCATCCATGTGGGTTCTACAGCTCTTCGGGTTAACGTTCCACATACCACAACCTGAGGTAGAATTACACCGTAGTCACTTTGAACTTCTTGTATTGACTTCGGAAGATATTTGTGTGGCACCCAGACAACCATTTGTCCCATAACCCGTTCTCGGTTGTTTCTCCAGTACGAAAGCATTCTTGCTATCTCAATAACACGTTGTGCTGCTTTTCCTTCTCCAGTTAATACATTCTCTGAAAATTTCACGAGAAAATCTTTTGCTAGTGGATTACCAACGCGATTTGAAGGACCATCTTTATGAGGTAGCTTGAAAAAATAACAACATCCTTCTAGAATGGTATTACACCAGACACCTGTACCATCATATTTTCCACATGTTTTGTCCTTTTTCGCCTTTCTATAAAAATCCTGTTTACTTAAATTCTTCTCAACGTTTTTCCAAAGTGAATTCATTGCATCCAAGCTTTCATTGGGTGACGCTTCAATATGATAGTCAACAACTGGACACTTTCTTACCAATTCCTCAATCGGTATCGATCCATCCACTCCTTCCGGATGTGTTGATCGGAAAGGTACTAAAAATCCCCAACCAAGTTCTCGAATATAATGTAAAGGATAACCTTCCCAGCACAATGATAAAAGCTTGGGTGTAACATGCATTCCTGTGCTTATTTCACTAGGCCCTGGCGTCCAATTATCATCATCTGGCTTTGAACATAATTTTCTATACCATGCTGGATAGCCTGGCAATAGTTGGCGACGCGCAGGTAAAACACTTGTATCATATAGGTATTTAAATTTAACTGCTAGCTCATTCCTGCTTTTAATGTCTTCATTCTTGGTTGTTATTACATTATCTTTGACTTGTTTCTTTGTAGTTTTCTTCAACTTAAAGTTTTGAATGCTCCAATCTTGATCCCACATCCACAAATCCTTTTTGAATGCCTCGTCTCTTAACAGACGACATGTATCGTCAGCACGCTTAGACAAATGATGCTTTGCTTCAATGTCTAGATCTTCATAAGTAAGATTTGTTTCGTTAATATAACGATTCCAGTTGGAATTAGCTGGAAGATAGGAAGACCCTAGAATTAGAAAAGAAGGAATTAAATATACTTAAACTAAGCGAACCATATTTTAATGAAGATAGGATAAATTTTTTTACAGCGACCAAATAGATGTAGCACATTTCAACAGACTGGACCCTATTGACAATTATTCTGTATTCAAGTATATTTTCGTATATAGCAATTATTTTTAGCGATAAGGAAGATATTACTTTCCCAACTACCCTAATTTGTTTTTTTTCTACCTAATTTGTAACTCAGAAAATTTTAGCCTTTAATAACAAAAATAACTTTTGGAAAAAAGGTGACTTCACAATACTTTATATAAGGTGTAAGAAATTTTATTGTATATGATTGGAACCAAATGAGTTTTTGCCCGTTTAAGAAACGATTGCTAAATAATTTGTTGCCCCTCACTTTTCCAAAATGGAGAAACTGATTTCGCACTATTTAGGACAGTTTTCTTTTTTTAGGGCTTTGTAAACAATTTTTTTACAAAGTTCTACTAGTTTCGCGTCCTGTCTGTCTGTCCGCCCGGCCCGTCTGTTCATGAGTCACATAATGTTTTGTCGGAAACTATTGAAGCTAGATGGCTCAAATTTTGAAAAGTCAGAAGTGATAGTCTCTCAAAAGTTTAGGTATTATCAAACATTTCAAAAATATTAAGGGAAGTCCCCACTTAAACTATAGTGGCCCTTAATTTTTTATTAAATGTAGTTGAATGGTCTATCAAATAAACGGTCTTGATTAGAACTTTTAGAATCTGAGACAAACAAGTCATTATATGCATCAGGAAACTCCGCCATAGACGGTCCCAAGCCCGTTTGAGAAAGGAGGAGGGAACCCCTTGTTTCCCCAACCCATAGCTTCCATGATTCCTCATCCCAAACCCCCCAATTAAATGGTAGTAAATGCTCTCGGGGTGCACATTGGGTTTACTGGTTCCCCAATAATGTAACATTAAATGTCGAGAAATGCTAATAACTGTAAATACATCTACAGCTCTGCTACTAAATCCTACTTAAACCTCCTTTGTGAAGACGTAAGAGGTTGAAGGCGAATCTTCCGCGCCTGATAACGGAATCGAAGTAGTAACCATGCCGCCGGAATGGAGGTTGGGCGACGGGCTAACTCCCCGTCCCTGAAAAACCTTTAATTGTTTCGAAATCTGCAGATAGGCCTCGGAATGGATTGGACTCGCGGCAACGACCTCGCAAACGAAAAAAGGACTATGGCATTGGATCCTGGAATGTCAGATCACTCAATTAAGGACCTTTTACAACAGACCAGTCAATATCAATTAAAAATACTGGCAGTCCAGGAAACGAATTGGACTGGAAACGACATTCAAGACATGAGATCGCACACAATATTTAAAAGTGGGAAGCCTACTGGAAAATGAGAATTCGGAGTAACCTTCATTGTGGATAGGGAGTTCAAATCGCATGTTATTGATGTTAAGCCAATGAACGGTTGTGTGCGATACGTATAATAGCGAAATTCTTCAAAATCTGGCTGATTAATGTTCACGCCCCGACTGAAGAAAAGGACAAAGAAACCAAGGAATCGTTTTACAATCACCTGGAAAGACTGGTCGACTCATTGCCCACAAACGACACAAAAATTATTCTGGGTGATTTCTACGCTAAAGTTGGCAATGAGCTATCTCATCTGGGAACGACTGGAGGATAAAGCCTCCACGATGAAACAAATGACAACGGCCTGCGCTTGATTGACTTTGCATGTAGCAGAAATCTAGTCATACGTTCGATTTGCTCCCCACATCGACGCATTCATAAAATGACCTGGGTATCACCGGATGGCAACACACAAAACCAGATCGATCATGTTCTGATCCAACAACGTTGGGCCGCCTCGAGCATACTTGACATCCGTACATACCGAGGAGCCAATTGTAACTCAGATCATTACTTGATCAAATTAACTTATCGATGTCGTATGTCAAAGGCATATTCAGCGAAGACCAACTCGCTACAAAAATTTGACATCGAACGGCTCCAAACGGCGTCTGTGGCCGAAAATTTCACGGAGACTCTCGACAACCACCTGGCTCCCATCTTATCAGACGTATCGTTAAAGACGAGCAACGAGCTCTGGATGGAAGTGAAAGCGGCTATCAGGACCGTGGCAGAACAGACGATCGGACATCAAGCCCGGCGCAAGAGGAATAATTGGTTCGATGATGAGTGCCAGAGTGCGTTAGATAAAAAGAATCAGGCGTACAAAGAATACGTAGGTAGGAGAACCAGGACGAAGAGAGAACACTATGAAAATCTCAGAAGAGTAGCAAATAAAATAATTAGGATTAAGAAAAGAAAATACTATGACGACCAATTGTGAAGTATAGATGTAAGTTTAGCGAGCAATAACACAAGACAAGCATACAAAGTAGTGAAAAGCCTGAAACGTGGTTATCAGCCGAAAACCACGCTCTGTCGTGACGACAGCGGCAATATAATCGCTGATGAAATCAAGATTAAGGAAAGATGGCCATCATATTTCAAGAAACTCCTTCATCCTCCGCACAGCTCCAGAACATCGGAGCCTATAGATGTCTGCGGAGAGCTTCCATTGGCCCCACCAACTCTGGATGAAGTTTGTTCCATCATCAAAGCCCAAAAGAATAATAAAGCGAATGGCATTGATGAGACTCCCGTGGAGCTCATCAAATATGGTGGTAGTAGTGTTCATCAAGCTATCCACAAATTCATCCAGTACATTTGGCAACAAGAACATATGCCGAAAGAGTGGAGCCAATCAATTACGAGGATATTCCCTATCCATAAAAAAGGTGACAAGCTACAGTGCGAAAATTATAGAGGCATATCACCACTTTGTACGGCGTACAAAATATTTTCTAAAATCTTAGAAAATAAAGTCGGATCATACGCCAACAGTATTATTGAGGAGTATAAAGGTGGTTTTAGAGCAGGTAGATCAACAACAGACCAATTGTTCACAGTCAAGCAGATACTTGAAAAATGCTGGGAGTTCAACATAGACGTACACCAAATTTTTATTCACTTCAAGCAAACATACGACAGTATTGATCGTAATGTACTGTACCAAATAATGCTTGGTTTTGGCATCCCAGCCAAATTAGTCCGTCTTACCAAAATGACAATAACGTCGACGACCTCACAAGTCCGCATCAATAACCAACTCACCGATACCTTTGACACAAATATCGGACTAAAGCAGGGAGATGGGCTGGCCCCATTGCTATTCAATTTGGCTCTGGAGTACGCCATACGGAAGCTACCTGTCGATACGCAAGGCACATTACTATACAAATCGAGCCAAGTAGTGGCCTATGCGGACGACATCAACATTCTGTCACGGTCATTAACAACTGCCAAAGAACTCTTCCTTAAACTCGACAGCGAAGCAAAACTAGTAAGGCTACAAATCAACGAAAATAAAACAAAGTTCATGACGCAGTCGAGGAAAAATACCTCAAATATACAAAATATCACACTTGGCGAATACAGTATCGAGAATGTTAACGAATTTGTATATTTAGGCGCCGAAATAGCGAGATCGGGCACTGAAAGAGACGAAATACGCCGAAGAATACAGCTCGCAAATAAAATATTCTATTCAGTATTGACGATCTTGAAGACCAGCTGCATACACAGGAAAACAAAGCTCCAAGTATACAAATCTGTGATAAGACCTGTGTTATGCTATGGGATTGAAACATGGACCTTAACCCAAGCATCCGCAAATATATTGAACGCCTTTGAGCGACGGATCCTGAGATGAATAATCGGAGCGAAGCTAGACGGGGACCAATGTCGAATTCGATACACCCATGAGCTGTATGAAATTTTTGACGAACCGGAGGTCTTAACGATTGTAAGACTGCGGAAGCTGCAATGGGCTGGCCACATGAATCGTATGGACGAACAACGCATACCCAAAAAGGTATTCGTTGGGAGAACTGAAGGCCAGAGACCAGTAGGGAAGCCGAGGAAACGCTGGTCTGACTCGTTCGACGAAGACAGTTCATCGCCGCTCGGATTTCGAAATTGGAGGACGCGCTCAATGGACCGAGACAGTTGGAAGCGCTATTTGCAGGAAGCGAAGGCCCGAAAAGGGCTGTAGTGCTAAGAAGAAGAAGAAGATTATTTGATTTATAAGTTTTTCAGATAGGATCTAGTGACAAACAAATCCAACACTTTGGTCAAAAAATATCCCTCTTACCATCACCGTTCAAAAGTTATGCGCAAACATCGATAAAAAAAGCAAAAAATCTGTACGTTAACTGCAAAATAGATACACCCAGAAGGTAGCCTTTTCATTTCACTCAAATCAAAGCCGCTTCGCGTATTATAAATTCACTTACTTTGTTTTTAAGTAGATCTGCGAAATCACACTGATCTCAAGGTCTCCAGATGAATTGCTCAAATTTATTCGAAACTTTTCTTCTATCTATATACAATTTATGCTGAGAATGACGTTTTTTCAATGAAGTCAATTAAAAATGGAGGGTCCAGTTGAATTTGGATGATAAGTAGAGAAAATATTGAATTTTAAGAGAATTTTGAATTTATACTGAGACTCACCTAATTCTAGCATACCCGCAAATGTTGCGGGATGAGGAAACCTTTGCTGGAACATTGGGTAAAGCTCTTTTAAAATTTCTTGTGTTGCTACAACGTCGCCTGCACAATATGTAACCATATCTTGAAAATTATCTCGAATATCAGCCAAAGTACCCTTAACAAAAAAATCTCGGGACTCTTTCTTCAGATCCTTCTGACAATACAATTTGTAAACATCGACAAGACTATTAAGAGAGCTATTCGCAGACCACTCTAGATCTTCTATATCCATTTCTTTCTTACTTTTCAACATAGCACGCTGATAGCTAGTTACGCCACTGATGCAAACGTGCATTGACATTGTGTCAAGAAATCGGGTGCCTTTATCATCTAGGAGATACTCTTCTTGAATTCGTGCTCTATCAAAGGATACATTATGGCCAGCAATCAATTTCGGTCCTTCACAGCCTAAGGGAATTAAATCATCGATGATATACTGCTTCTTTTTTCCGGTTTCTGATTCCTGCGATGAAACAAGATCTGGACTTACCCATGAATACCAGTACTTTTGACCAACGGCACAAGCAAGAGTAGGCGCGGAGCCTTCTCGCATACAAACTTCGACGTCAAATACCAATGCATTTTCTTCGGGGTAATCAACAGTTATTGGGCCAAATTCTTTATAACAAGTCCAGCCTGAATGAAAAGACCATTCTCTCGGTAGTGTTGGAGTCTTAGCCAGTAATGATTCCAATAATGATACATAGGGTTTGCACTGCTTGCTTGCAATTGAATAAAAATGCTCCTCGATATTCGAACCTTCCATGCGAGGAAGCTTAACAAGAACATCATCTAATCTAGGGCTATCACCTAGTTTAATCCCATGCTTCTTCATTTCTGCAATCACTTTTGCAAGATTTGATGGGTCTGGTTCTTTAGCTGGCCGATTTCTAAACACTTGTTGGTAAATATTGTTAGACAGCATTTGGATTCCAGCAGCATTTTCGCGGAACTCTTCCGATACTTGCTTATTCGGTATTAGAGATGGATCGATTAGATCCTGGGTATGTTTTGGGTTTGATTCACGAAATACTTTTTCTGTACTAAAAGGAATAATTTCTGGAATAGATCTCGAACAATATTTACGAAATACGTTAATCATTACTATAATCTTAAACGGCCAGCCCTAATATTTATAAGCATAAATGACAGTTCACTGCCGGCCATCAGCTGCTAAAGTCTCCACATTTGATTCGCTAACAAAATAAGCACTAGGGCGTAGATAGAAACGTGCTTAAAGGGTAACATCGAATTATACCGTAACTGACGTTAAAATGTGTTAAAAAGGTTGAAATTAGTATCACAGAGGCAGATGACATTTTGTAGTGCAATGAAATCTTAAGAAGCGCAATCAAATTGACATATTCTATCAGCATATCATATAACCACTATAGAAATTTCTCTCCACATGGGTCTACTCTATCCTGCGCATCTTACTCATAGGCTCATAGGTCATATGCATATTAGCGCCACTGTCAAAAGTGACAGGTGTGTATGTACGAAAAAATAACTCAACAAAATATCTATCTCAATTGCAGAAAAGTGTACTCTCATAGTGTGAAGCTGTTCAAACGTAAGCACAACTTATTGTAGAAATTCAATTAAAGACTGAATTTCAATAATCCCAATGGCTCAAAGTAGACTTGAAAAAATTGGAACAATTTTCACAAGGTATTTTTCATGGTTATCATGTTGAACTTCCACAGTAACATGGCTCTAGAGTTACAGGACTACTTCGTTCTGGCGCGATGAAGCAAGAAGATACCCCGCTCTGGTACAATGTCTATAAAGCATTTCCGCCAAGGTTAGAACCGAAATTCGACCGACCTGCACCGAATATTCCCATCAGAAAAATATTTTACGAAGAGGATGTTATACGAGCGTAACTTAAGATATGCCCAACAAATGGCAGTTTTTAAGCGCTTTATTTTCAGTAAATATCACAAACAGTCCAAAAATTACGAAACAGTCAATTTAAGTGATGGTTCTCGGCAAACGAATTCACAACAATTGATTGTTATTCATAACAATTTAAGAAAGCAGGGCGCCTTGGATGAGGAGCAAATATTTGAAACGGCTCGAGCGCTATTAAAGGAGCAGATCCAAAAGGATGCACCTAATCCACAGAATGAAAATCAAGAGGAAAATAAGTCGCCGGGGCTAGTAAGTAGCTTTTCGGAGGCTAAAAGCTCAACGTCAGTTAACGTTAGAGATATATTCAAAGAATAAGAATATGAATTACAATTAGTCTTAGTACAAATAAAATCTTAAGAGAATTATCTATTTTGCTTTGTAAAATTCTTCCTGTTTTTCCTATAATTATGCCAATGCTCCTCTTAATTATAACATTGTCCGACCGAGTACGTGGGAAAAACACATTCCCATACACAGCTGTACCATTCAAACGATTGACAAAATGGCACTACCATTTGGAAAATTGCAAAGGAAAAAGATTTTTGAAGCATATGGTCTACGAACGATCAAACTAGGGAAATTGCGAATTTCTTGGCTATTACTGAGATAGCTTATTTGCAAAATCGAATACAGTTAATTTAATTTTAAGGAAAATCACTTCTTCTGGAGTGCCACAAGATTTATTTGTGACCAAATAGAAATTTCACATAACCTGATATCTACGCCGTTGCAGTCGTTCCAGCACTGCAGCTCTCACGGGCCTTGGATTCTTGCAGACAGCACCTCCCGTTGTAGCGAGCAGCGATGCGGTAATCTTCTTTGACAAAATCGGACCAGTGTTTCCTCAGTTTTTCCACTCATACCCGTCTACGTTTTCCAACGTAGGGGGTTTTAAGCGAAAATTTCATGCGTTTCCCCTTCTCCTGCCCCACTCAACTGTGATAAGATAATTTTAAGATCTGTTTTGAAAAAATCTTATTAAGACCTTTCATATGACACCCTTCTCGATTACCTATGGTGAAAAAAAAACGTTTAAGGGTCAGCCCGCTATACGAAGAGACTTCCCTTAAAACCGTCTGAAAAAATTGTTTACCCCTAAACATTCAAGAATATCTTTTGACCTTCCCCACAAAGTTTGATGGCTGCAACCTCTACAGTTTTGGAGAAAAATTACTGCGGTATACAAACGGACGGACAGATATATGTAGGTCGTGATTTCAATAGGGTTTTGTATTTAAATACAAAAACCTAAAAATCAAGATATTGTAAGAGTCATTTGAAAGTCGTTTTCGGGATTTTGGCAAATAAGAAGACTACATACTCGCGTTTACAAATCCATTTTCACTTAGTGAACAAAACTTAATGCAAATGCCTAGTAACATACAAATGAAATTGATTGATCTGAAAACACATTTGTACTTGAAAATGAAGTTTGACGAGCTTTTTCATGATCAAAATGTTTCTGATATAATAAGTTTCTAGAATTCGTAACCCGGTGTATATTTTCTAGAGCTAAAAAATATGCAAAAATGTATATATAGGGTCATTCATTATAAGGTTTGGTTTTTAATCTCAAATAAAAGGTATAAAGTTGAATTCTATACTAAAAATTTTATTGTGAGTCGAAAGAACAATCTATGGCATTTACTTTTAAAAGATTATCTCGTTTAAATGTTGGCCGCGCCTACGCCGTAAATGGTCCATCCTAAGAATCCAATTTTGGACGACGCTTTCCAGCATAGTGACCGGTATCTCGCGAATGACCCGGGTAATGTTTGCTTCCAAAGCGTCGATTGAAACTGGATTATCCCTGAACACCGCAGATTTCGTGTAACCCCCAAAGAAAATAATCAAGGTGTGATATCACACGATCTAGGCAGCCAATTTACTGGTTCAAAATATGATATCAGGTTCTCACCAAAATGATTTTTCAATAAGTCCATTGTTTCTCTCGCTGTATGGTATGTAGCGCCGCCTTGTTGAAACTGAAGTTCACCAATACCACAGGCTTCAATTTCAGGTAGCAAAAAATCCGTTATCATGGTGCGATAACGATCGCCATTGCCGGTTACGTTCTGATCGGACTAATTTTTAAAGAAATATGGACTGACAATTCCACCGGCTAATAAACCACACCAAGCTGGGCACTTCTGTGGGTGTAGTGGTTGCTATTGAAGCTCTTCAGGCTGTTCATCAGCGCACATACAGCAAATCTGTTTATTGACGTATCCATTGAGCCAAAAATGCACCCCACCACTGAACGAAATTTCGCGATAAAACAGCGGATTATTCATTGAGCTATTTCAGAGCCCATTTACCAAAAACACGACACAAACCTAAGTTACCCGACTTCAATTCTTGCACGAGGTGAATTTCGTATGCACACGACAAACCAAGCTGTTGAGAATGACGCCGAATCGATTCGTCACAGTCTTCAGCTACACTCTCAGCTACAGCCGCTATATTCTCTACACTACGCGCTGAATATGCTTTAATATTTGCGGATGGTATTGGCAATAGTTGTTTCGGTACGTCGACGATGCACACGAAAAACATTTCGCAAAGAACGCTAATTTCCCTTATACAGCTGATCAATTTGGGTATGTTGTTGCGGTGTAAGTTTTTCCATGATGATTTGTTAAACAATACTGAATAAAAATTACATTACAGTTTGACAAAAAAGCCAATTGAAAATCAAACCTCATAATGAATCATCCTTTATATCATTTTGGAACGACATACATTTGTGAAGAAGCATTTTCATCCATGAAATTGATTAAAAGAAAAACAAGGTGTCGAACAACTGACTCAAATTTGAAGAGTTCGCCGCTGCTTGTAGTTACAAATTTAACACCAAACATTTTAAAAAAGTAGCGATATCAAAGTAAGCACAAACGTTTCAATAATGGTAAGTAATGTTTGGTTGGTTTTCAGAGAATAGGTAAACCATTTTTCGTCTGAGTAGAGAGAAGAATTAATTCAAAGTCCCGAGCTGATTTTACTTTCAAGTTTAAATCGACGGGCAACCAATTTTAAAATGTAGCTGTAACTCAGCTGGGATCCTATAAAATGCCTCATTTCACACTATCCAGTAAGTGGAGGTCTGTACCAGAGTAACTGAAGATAACCGAACTCTTCAGCTCTACCATCAACATGAGGGTCACATGGACAAGCGTTACGTCTGATTCAAGCTTGATTCTGAATTATGAATTGAGGTGCCAGCCGGCAACGAAATCCGCAAGCCATGTCAGGCTGTTGTCTGCTGCTTTGTAGCACGCAAAAAGTTTGCTATCTTGAAGGACTGGCGTCAAATGCTAACTAAAGCTCATATGCTAAGCCACACCATTAAGGTGTGCCTTAGTTACAACGGTAGTGAATCCGGCAATAATAAGGGGCGTGAGATCCTTAAGGAGTATGGCGTAAAGCAGAGATGGACACCCTGTAAATACTGGATCAGAATGGAGCAGAAAACACGACAGCAGGAGTAGGGACATCACCGATTGTTGACAAAACTCCGTAGGAGCTCTAGTTCTGTCTGAAACCGAGGATCAAACATCTTTGTATGGTAATTTCGAAGCACTATGTTCACGTTTCTTTACAGGAGAGATGCAAAATCAATGCAAACGCAGCGGTTTGCGGTCTGGTTGTCTATGATAAGGATGAGTGCTATCAAACCTACTTTTCTGAAAAAGAAGTCATTGTCATTTCATGTGACGTCATCCTTCACAAGAAAGTCGGAAACTGTGATGAGGATATTTTATGAACTATTAAGAGAAAGCAACTCCTGAAGCTCAAGAGGATCAGATGGGAAAAGCCTAGCTCTGACTCTGAGACGAGTTCCAAATATTCTGATGCCAATTTCAGTGATAATTGTGAATTGAAGCATGAGGCTCAAGGTCAAATTAAAGCACTGAGCTAGTCAAATCGGGAAACGAAACCTCCGGGCTAGCTGAAACACTACATCAATTTCACAGAAGTTTTTCTCACTGAAGACGAGCCAAAGACCTACTATAAGGCTTTTTTCTTTTTTCTTTTCGTAGCACTACAGCCCCTTTCGGGCCTTCGCTGAGAAATAGTGAGAGTATCTCATTGTCATGATCGAATGTATCGGCACTCCACAAGGTGATATGATCATTATCACGCCTTAGCCGTGTGTCCGTCCACTCAGCCGCGTTACATTCTGATTTTAAACCAGCATGTATCATAACTGAATGGGCTTATAGTCCGTCCAAAGAATCACGCGAACTAAATCTCGTTGACGCCAACGATACTTGAACCAGAGACCTTCGGCTTATGGGCTTAGTGCTCTAACCACTAGAACACGTGGACTACAATAAAGCTACCCAAAGCAATAATATTGATGAATGGAAATTAGCTATGGACACCAAAACCAAGTCAGTAACATCCAGTTGCACACATCTCAACAGCGTTCCTGTATGGTGAAATTGAGGGAAAACCGTCATGCAGTAGCCCGAGGGGTATGTTGATAGGTCAAATCTTGTTTGTTATTTAAAATGAGCCTATATAGCCTCAAGTAGGCTCTATGCTGCTGAAACAAAACGTTCAACAACTGCGTGGTTGGACTATTATTTTAGCAAAGCTGTGAAGATCCTTGCATCTAAGCTTGCCCACAGTGGCAGGGGAAACCAAAGTTGAGTTTTTTCAATGATGAACTAGTGGTGGCAACCAGTCAGATTGAAATTAACTTTTGCATTGGACAGATACGTTCTCGATTTGCAAAGGAAGTATCCCATTTTCTCAGATTTGAATTTTTTCAACGTGATGATGTCTCATGGTTGTTCAATCGGCCTACATCAAGAAACTCCTCACCCAATTCAATAAGGGGAAGCTCAGTAATATAGACCCCACTCTATGTAGCCCATGGTATCCATTTTGACATTGCCTATAGTGTGAGTGTTCTGTTGAGTCTGCTGGAGAGTATCGCTGATGAGGACATAGTACGACTGAAAAGGATTATATGCTACGAAGCAGATGCTGTGATATGAAGCTGATTGTGATCCCGAAACACGTATTCTTGAGTAATATAGTGAAGCCAACTTTGTTGTATGTTCCACTGTAAAGTGCTCTACCAGTCCAGTGATCGTTATATTTGCTGGTGTAGCAATCACTTAATTTAACCGTCGTCAATAACGGTTTATTGACTCTACCTGCAAGGCGGAAATAGTGGCAGCTGACCTTGGTTTGAAGGAAACCATCTGGATTCTTTTGCGGTTGAAGGAGCTAACTGGTTTATATGCTAGTCTCATTTTCAGGATTTACAACAAATCATCAAAGAATCTTTTTGAAAATCCCATATTTCCCTTTCGCACCAAGCACACTAGGTCGAAATATCTTTTCATCAGTGATTGGATCAAGAAAGAGATGTTGTCAGTGGAGCGCATTTGGACCCATCATCAACTTGCGGATATTCTTACGAAGCTCTTGCCTCGTCCCTGACTTCAAGCCTATTGTAAGAATCTTAGTTTGGAGTGACCCAGCTTTGATCATGCAAATAAGGGAAAGTGTTTGAAAATTAGGGATCTGTAGTCATTTTTATAGTCACTAGCTCTACGTTATCAACGTTGCAGAACTTTTATAACCAGTATGTAGCTTCGACATCTCTTCCTAGTTTTTACAAGTTGACATTCTTTCAAAATAACACCTCTTATACCTATATTTTCTGAATGAAAAACGTACAAAACGCATTGCGTGCATGCTTAAAATTCACCTGGCACTGTCCACTGTACTCCTACGTTTTTCAAGACGAGTAATGAAGCACATGTTTTGTACCTTGCACTGATAGAACAAAGTGAACAAAGTGAACAAACTCCTATTCATTCAATTTGGAAGGCGATAAAAATTAAACTTGTATGCGAACTGAAATAATTTTCACTTCACTAGAAGCGCTATTGTGTTCTCCGTGGACCATCTAGATTTTTCTGTAGAAATCTGTCTCGAAACCATACAAAACCTCGAGATATTATTGACAACTCCACAGTTCTTCATATACCGTCATATAATCTAGCGAGCAAAGTCGGCCTACGTGTGGTCATGTATGTGGTTAGTAAGCGCTGCTGCCATATGGCTTCTTATCTTACGTGAGTTTTGTACGTAGTCCTTTAAAAAAATCAGAACGTATTGCAGTTGGGCAGGCATACTCCCAGTCAAAGCGTGGTACTGATCATATCACCTTCTTGAGTGGGATACATTTGATCATGATAGTGAGATACTTTAGTTACCTCTAAGAGATGGCCCAAAAATGGCGGCAGTGCTAAAAAATAGCGCTTTTTATCTTCTTACCCAATTATATGTAATATGCTGGATTGTTTGGTTGGTTTTTGCCTATTTTTTTAATTAATCTGAAATAAATATGCCTTTTAAAGTATAATAAATGATAAAGTTCTGGTCTTCATTTCTTCTGTGGTTTTTAAATTTAGAGTATCGCCTTGCCCATTAATTTTCATGATTTGTAAATGTTTAGCATTCCCTTACATGAGTTGTTATTGGATAATATTAATAAAGCAAATTTATCAATCATTCAAAAGGTTCGGAGCCCATTGATAATTTTTTACCACTTCACATCTTAAAGCGAAACAATTTAGTGAAAATGCAAATACTGACTCGTTTTAATGATTTCAACAAAAAAATGGATGTTGTATTACTCGAAAATGTCTACAATAACTTTTATGTATGCTCACTTATAAAGGGTTAATATAATACATATGGAAGCACTATTCAATTTTAGGTTAAAAAGTCGCTACAAAATTACGATCTTTCAAATAAACTTTGACAGATGATACGTTTTGTTCGAATAAGTACGGTATTACAAAATTTCCAACTGTGTCGATTTTACCTTTATTTTCAATCAATACTTAGATAATTGTCCCAAGTGAGAAATAGTTAAGCTGTTATGTCATTCTGTGATGATTTAATAGACTTGAGTTCGGATGGTAATTTCTGCGCGACCCTCGAACCAAACCAAGCAGAAGATCTAATACTTGTTCCACAAGATGCAGCTGTGTTTTCTAGTACCGGTCAAGAGAAGAGAACTAGCTTTGATAGTAATCCATTCGACTGTGCTCTACGAAAAACAACATTAAAAAATGATCCGTTCGAAATCGTAGCACAGCAAATCGAAGATCAACGTCTGGCAAGTGTTCCCCGGTGTGTCGAGGTTCAGACAGGAAATCTCTTAGATTTAGAAGATAATGAAATTCGTGCTGGTGATCCGCCTGATTTTTCAATCCGCCAGTTACAAGAAGACTGTGGAAAAGTTTCGCCGATAGAATACTTAAGTAGAAATGAAACAGTAGCTTCAGATGGTGGGTTTTATTTTGTATATTTAACCATTTGAAAATTTTCTTCATCCGTTTGTATTGTATTTTCATTGTTTTCGTTAGCTGGAAATAGAAAAGAAACATCGATTGCTCTATGCACAACGCCTAAATATAGCGTCTCAGATCGCAACATCAAAGTGCCTAGACTATCCAATGGAGACATACGAACGCAATTACTTAAATTGAGTGTATCGGGCTCGCCAATAGGTGCTTTACTTCGTAGAAGCTCAAAATCGTCTGAAGATGGAAGTGAAAAAAGTAGCAGCTTTGGTTCCACGCATGTCAATGCCACTGAGTTTAACGATTCTTGTGATGATATTTATGCCATCAAGCCTAATTGGGTGGATTCAGAAACAGAACAGGATAGTGATATTGAACAACTAAAAATTCCGATGCTGCAGCAAATAGATGACGACTGTGAAAAGCAAGCAGCTGAACGTGATTCCCAGAAAAATGGTGCAAACATCAGTAAACAAATCAATGGTGAAACTGATAAATCCTCGAATGGTTCTCAAAGTAAAATTGATTTGCAAACGATCCGTGACAGAGTAAAGCGACATAAATCAGGAAAAAGCAGCCCTCAAGATGTTGATGAATTGATAAGTTCAATGAAGCACATTGTGTCTGAGTGTTCAGATAAGTCACAACGCTTTGAAGCCATCCAATTGCTAGAAAACTTGAGTACGTTGCTTTGCAAGAAGAGTCCTGAGTCAAAAGAAGACAAATTAAAAGTGGCGTCCTCTCTTGAGGTGCCACAACCTATGGTTAGGCAAGGGACATTTGATTTGGACAAATCGAACAGTCCAAATAATTTCATGGTAAACGAAAATGAACCTTTAGATAGTGCTGATTCTGAAGTTCATGAATCTCATGAATCATTGCCATGCTCTGAGAGTCAAGAACTACCAAGTATATTAGAGCAAATCGGACGCCTGCTGGGCAATCAAAGTATCAACGTCCTTCAGACGAATTTGTCTTCTACAGAAAACACTGGACAGAATCCTACTTATATTGTGGTTATGGGTACCCCTAACGCTAATGTGCCCGTTACTCCAATTCGACAATATACTCAAATTGTAATGAACAATCCAAGCTCTCCGGAGTTCGAGCAAATGCCACGAAATCGCAGTCAATCTTTAAGCTTGCATGACAAATCAACAAAGAGAGGATCAATTAATACTCCTAGCTCGCCGAGTGTATTCACCACGCCTACGCGACCTCCAACGCTCAAAAGGAGGAGTACGATAAGCTTTTCGCCTGGACATTCCTCCGCAAATCAAAGAGGACTCCAAACGCCAGATATTCCAAAACAATCGAATATACAAAGACGACAAAGTCTAAATTCTGATCGCAACGCCTTTTTACCGAAGATAACGGCTAAAAATATGTCAAATATTGGCGTGGAACCAAATGCAAAAAGTCTCAAATTTAAGGCAAGTGAAAGCATTCGTCGAACAGTTGGTCCGCTCAAGGCAACTGTACCTGTAAAGAAAGTTCTACCAATGGCGACAACTCCATCAAATCTAACTTCACGTAGAGAACCGTCGGAATCTAAACTACTTACTAGCACACCGATTGTAGTCACTTCCACTTCAAATTCTTCTACTAAGTCCCCTCCTCACAGATCCAATGTCACTGCCAAAAATAAATTTCATAGTCCTTCCTTATCAGCGTCTCCAAATATGAAAGCAAGCACAAAGCCTTCCCTAAGCGGCTTACAGCGAAGACGGTCATTTACTGACTCTAAGTCCACAATGTTAAGTAATAATACTTCTTCTAGTAAAACTTCTGCAAATCCAAGTCAATTTCTTCGAAGATCGGTAAGTGTTCAGGGTGTCTTTGTTGCAAATTTTTGTATTTAATTGCTTATATTATACTTTCAAGACTTTTGGCATTTCACGTAAAGCTACAACACCAACGCAACCACGGAACAAGGAGAATGCATGTCCAAAATAAATAATACTGTAAAGATCAAATAATTAAGGGAATGAATCTCACATATTTTTATATTTAGTTATGATATTTGTAGAATTGTGATATGTTTTACTATTGAAAGTAGCTACACATGATTTATATATCGGCGGGTTCTTATGTTGTTTTTTTATTCAAGAAGTATGTTAGGCATTCCAAAAAAATAGAATTATTTAAGGTATGCATTTGCTTTTTATTTTTATCATTATATATTTGAGTGTTCATGCATGGTTATTTCTTCATACCTTTGAATATGAACTTAAATTACACCAAATCAAACTTACAGTACACTATTAATTCAACATGAGTTGAAATTAAATTTAAACTAAAAACTTCTTCAGGTAGTTTTAATCAAAAACCTAAAGTTACCAGTAATCTAAATAATCTATTGAAGACGATCAAGTACATGATTGGGAAGATAATGATGATGGAAAAAGTTGAAGCAGTGAAGAGGCTGGAAGTGAAAATGTTGACATAAGTGCAGTGTTTAGGGTCAAATCAATGTTAACTATATTAATACCAATTATTTTTAGTTTCGATTGTATTGACTTGTGTCACTAAACTAGTTCACTCGACTGTAGTTATGTAGTCCCATACAAAAAGTTGTTTTAAACGAAACAGAGATCGTCCCATTCCCGCCCAGAAAATGGCGAAATGGTTACTCGAGCAACCAAACAATCACAAGATCAGTTAGAAATTCAGCGATTGATCTTGGTGCCATTTGACGTAAAGACTATTTCCGAGCCTTTCAGTCAAGTAGGCTTAAAGTATACATATCAGAAGATTGGCTGCTGGTACAGATAACGGGAGATAACTGGAGTAATGAAACAAAACTGTTTTTTTTTTCTTTAAAAGCCGTCGGGCCTTGCTTTGCTGTGTGAGCAGACGCGTTTCGACTACTTCGAGTCATCTTCAGGGTCTAAAGGATGTGTTGATTCCCTTCAACACATCCTTTTGACACTGAAGATGACTCGAAGTAGTCGAAACGCATCCTTTAGACACTGAAGATGACTCGAAGTAGTCGAAGTGCGTCTGCTCACACAACAAAGCAAGGCCCGACGGCTTTTAAAGAAAAAAGAGAATTGGCCTGCGAATATCAAATAAACAAAATTATTGACTAAAACAAAAATGTATCTTAAACTCGTAAGTGAAAATTATTTTACGTTCAGAAGAGATTTTTACAAGTAGACACGTGGCGGTCCAACCGGAAATCCTCTTTCAACATTTTTATGTGAAATTTTTCTATTTTACCTCGAAAAAACCCGAAAATAAACATCCGCATCGGTGGGCGAGCAATTTCGATTATATATTTGCAGTCATCATGCAGAAACACGTCCAGCAAATCCTCACCAAAATCAACTCGATGCACGGGACCATCAATGTCACCCACGAAATCGGATCAAATGGACGGTTACCTTTCCTGGCTGTAATGGTTTTCATAGGATCAAA
The DNA here is from genome assembly GCA_963969285.1 of Odontomyia ornata. Lineage (NCBI taxonomy): Eukaryota > Metazoa > Arthropoda > Insecta > Diptera > Stratiomyidae > Odontomyia > Odontomyia ornata. The sequence continues at coordinate 449,301,072 of OZ017739.1, read as the reverse complement.
TGGACTAGAGTACGAAATATACTTAAGCTAATGGACTCAATGCGGTTTAACCTTTCTCATCTAATCATTGCCGGCAGCAAAGATGACGACGTTTAACTCGCTAATTAACAGAATGCTGTCAATTCCATTGAATAAGAATGGCCTAGAAAATGAAACGCCTCGCATATACATACAGAAGATTTACCTTCAATTATATCGACCGCGTTGAAGTACTTCATCACATCCATCACTCTGTCCTTCCATAGAGGTTAATCCTCTGCTCCTTTCAGTGGTTTAATTAAACAAAGATGATGATGTTTGTTACATACTTTTTAATACTTAATTTCATAGAAATTATGGAGTCGATGTTATAGATTCGTTATTTGACTTTCTAATCGTGCTTTCTACTGTTCCTTGAAGTTTTGAATCAAGTTTTTTCGGCAGAAGAAAACCTAAAAAACCTCCACCTATTAACGTTATTCCGGAAAATAGAAATGCACCATCACAATGATAGTCGAGCAAAACTCCTATGATATTCGCTCCTACAACACTTCCAGATCTGCCAACCATAAGAGTTATACAGACAGCCATTGCTCTAAAATATATAACAAAAAATCAATTGTGGAATCAGGAAGAGAATTCTTTTTTCAATTATACCTTAAACTTGTCGGGAATAATTCTACCATGGCAGCGTTCACTACTACTGTGGATAATCCAGACAGCATAACAACGACGAACAAACATATATTTATGAGAGGGTTGTCAACATATACTAATGCTAAGGAACAAGCTCCTGTTCCAACCATTATTACAACTGCAGAAGAACATTTAATAAGATTTTGATTTAGCATGATACGCTTGCAGAGATAATGAAAAATGTAATAGTGTAAATTCTCACATATAGCGAACAACTTATTATTGTGAGAGAAAAATATCAATTTTACTCACATAAAATGGAGACTTTTCCAACGATGTTAATTATAAACCCGATCAGTGCGAAAGATATTATGTATATTATCTCAAGAAAGATAGAAGATTGGTAGGCTGTAATATCCAGTGTCTCTCGACAGTTTGGCGTCTGTGGTTTGAGACTAATTTATTTTACTCAAAATTTGATAAACTTATATACCTACAATGTGTTGCGAGTTTACAGAGAATGCTGCGGAATTTTTCAGTTTATTTGTTTGAACGATTTCGCAAATGGTTGATCCGTTCATCGGGTTTGCAATCCGAAAAGCGCCAATTTGATCTAAAATATCTGGGAACCACATATAAAGGCCGTTGGCACTTATGAAAGTTATAAATTGTAGCAAACATCCTAAAGTAGTTTGTCGGATAAAATTTTTTTCAAAGAGCGGAGATGTCTGTCTCCACATCGATCTAAATAAATTCAATATAGGACTCGACGTTGAATTTTCCGTACATTCAACACGATATTCATCATTTGCCTCGATTTGTTTAACCTGTAAAAATGAAAATAATGAAAGTCTACATTGTTTATTTTCCGATTTGGTTTTTCGAAGATATTTACTGGGTAGGTTTCTTCGTCTTTTCTTGTGTTCATTGCATACACTTTTCGCAATACATGGATCGCTTCTTCATTTCCCTTTTTAAGGAAAGTATATTTAGGGCTTTCTGGAATTATGTAGAGACAAAACGAGCATATTAATCCCGGTAGCCCACAAACAATCAAAAAAAGCCGCCATGGTTTGAAAATTAGGCCAATGAGTGGTATGTACAATTGGAATGTTTGGTTGATTACAACCCATGCAAATACTGGCATCAATAAAGCAGCAAATCCGAAAACAACTGATGCACCCATAATGGCTTTGGAGCGAACCTTATCACTGTGGAATTCTCCAAGGTATGCATATATTGTAGCAGAGCTTCCCGATACACTGAAAATGTGAATTTATTAATTTTCTGGTGCCTATTCAAAAATTGAATTGATCAATTCATACTTACAAAAATCCACTCAAAAATCTGCATACTAGCAACGCCCAAAAATTTTCCAGAAAACTTGAAATGAAAGTAAAACCAAATGCAATTTGGAGTGTAGGGCGAATGATTCGCCTTCTTCCTTGTGTATCAGCCAAAAAGCCCCATAAATGCGAACTTGCTATAATTCCTACAAATCCTATTGTACTTAAAACACCTTTTTGTTGGGTTGTTAAATGCAAATCACAGTCTGTTACGGGTAACGCATAGCTGATGCCTAGTGTTTCAAATAAGACTGTTCCCAAAATGCAACCAGCCACAACAATTAGAAAATAATTTAATATTCCAAAACCTAAAATAAAAATTTAATTTAGTTTAATTGATGTATTTAATTAGATATCAAATTGAACTTTACCTGTTTCTGAGAGCGCTTCCTCAAAGCTCTTTGAATTGAGGGTTGTTCCAGTTTCTGTCATTAAAAGATATTCAATCGTTATTTCGGATTATCAGGCCAAGTGAGATTTTCTCATTAATATGGTTATTATGTATTACTGTACTGTTTAGAACAACAACAACAACAACTGATAAAGAGCAGACAAAATAGGAGTTTTTTAAGATGAAGAAAAAATCTGTGAGCATCAAAATAAAATGAAAGGGCTATTTTATGCAAATATTTTGAAGTATGATTTGATTTGAAAATGTGAAAATCAGTCGCAAGAGCTAATACTAAAAAGTCCGAAAGATATTGTAATACAAGTATTTAATGGAAATATATGGAAATGAAAATATGGAAAATAATAAATGAAGTAAAAGATAATTCGTCAACATGGATCAGGTCATCAAATGCTGAATTTTTTGGCATGAGCTCTAATCGCTAAACTATTTTTTTTCTTAGTTAAAAATATTCCGCCTTTAGTAGAACTTTCAAAATAAAAAAATGAAAGAAAGTATATGCCCTTTAATTCTACTATTTATTTTAAATTTCGTATACAATTGTTTCGTTCTCTACTTGAGAACTTCCTCAGTACTACTATTCCCTAAACTATAAGTATCCTAATATTTATACTAAACTCATTAACGTATTAATATGAATCTCTAATTACACCTTTGAGGGATTAGGTGTAATTAGAGATTCATATTAATACGTTAATGAGTTTAGTATAAATATTAGGATACTTATAGTTTAGGGAATAGTAGTACTGAGGAAGTTCTCAAGTAGAGAACGAAACAATTGTATACGAAATTTAAAATAAATAGTAGAATTAAAGGGCATATACTTTCTTTCATTTTTTTATTTTTTTTTCAACAATTGGCGAAAAAATTGTCAAGGAGCTTCGTGACAAGTCAACTAGCTATTTCAATATCACAAATAGCCCACCTTAGTCCATTTTTCATATTCATCAAACGACTAAAAGAGAAGTATTAAACACAATCGAAGATTTGAAAAAAAATACAGCACCAGGTATTGACAACATCACCACACATGAAATAATTCTAGCCAAAGAGGAGGTAGCTGAACTACTGGGAAATTTTATAAATGAGCATATTAGAAATGGAACATTTCCGGGCGAAGAGAAACTGGCAAAAATAATACCACTATTCAATGGAGGAGATCATCTGGACCCGAATAATTACGCCCAGTTGCACTTTTGACAGCCTTTAGTAACATATTCGAAAAACTTGTAAATAACCGTTTAAAATCTTTCTTAATAGACTATTCTATCATAAATCTGAAGCAGTTTGGCTTTCAAAAGAACAAGAGTACTTTCGATGCGTTACTTTCTGTCCCACGTTACATCAATGAAAGTCTTGATGAAGGGGATGATGCTATTGCAATTTTTGTGGACCTAAAAAGGCTTTTGATACGGTTGATCATGATCTGTTACTTCAAAAACTTGAATCGTATGGTATTCAAGGTAAACCGACACAACTTTTTAAAAGTTATTTAGAAGGAAGATTCCAAAGAAGATCAGTTAATAATGTCTTGAGCAATCTAGCACCAATGAAATCGGGTGTTCCTCAAGGATCCATACTTGATCCAACCTTGTTTTTGCTATATAGTATACTAATAATATGAATATATGTAAACTGAAATTTCACCACACATTATTTGCTGATGATACTGTACTTCTTTATTCAGGATATGATAAAGTTGCCATGGAGAATATCGTCAACGAGGATCTAGATAAATATCATTCATGGCTTATCGAAAACAAGCTGGCATTGAATACTACAAAGACAAAATACATGATTTTCAAACAGAAGAATAAGAAATACTTAGAAATTGACCGAAAAATTAGCGGCGAAAAATTGCGAAGAGTGTTTGAAATTAAATAAATCGGTCTTACCATAGATCATCCTTTGACATGGTTGCCAGACATTTCATCCTGACAACTCAAACAAAGAACACAACTTACTGTGTAGAAAATGACAGTGAATTTTAATATGCAATAAAAATATTTTATTTGTTTGGCTCAAATTATGGGTTTTATATATGAACCAAGTCGGCATTCAGAAAACATTATTTGATTTACTGCTATTCCAGCTCGTTTTTATTATATACTCCTACCGGCATCGACAATTGCTGATTGAATCAAAGCCAGCAATATTGACCGACTCAAAGATAAGATTCTCCGAAAAAATCGGAGCTATGGCAGATAAGGCTGGTGTGTCGGCACTCATTCAACTTGCGGCCAACAAAGGCGAATCCACCTCATAAAAAGATGACTCTTGATAGGCACCATGCAGTCAATGCTGCTATACAGATCAGAGATCTGGAGCGACGCTCCCACTAAGGAGCTGTACCGAAAACGCTTGGCGCAGGTATAGAGACGAGGAGAAGCATTAGTTATCACAGTATTGGTTATCGCAGATGTGTTACCTATCCCTTCTTTGCTAGAGAGCGTAGAAATATCTACTTGCATAAACATAAAGGCAACGAAAGGGCTATTGCTCAAGAAGAGCGATAATGCTCACTTAGCGATGGGAACAATTCTAGATAGGTGACATAAATTCATGCCTCATCCCTCACCTGATTCCATGGTATAATCGAGGGCAAGACGAAACTACCTTGAGCGGATTTTGATGTTTTCAGTCGTACCCCCGTAAGATTGGTCTCCTGATTATACATTTTTACAGAAGAGGCACACATTGCCTCCCATGGATTTTTTGAGTGCAAAAAATTGGGCAAGCAGCCCTGTGACATCTTCAACAAAATAGGAGAGCTCTCACCTGATAGTTTAGTCGGAAGATGCTTAGAATGGTTCACAAATGGAACAATGTGGCATATTACATTTGGGCAGTTGCGATAGTTGAAAAGGATTTAGTTGAACACACAAAGGTGTCAAAGGATGAGGGTACTCTTTTCTAGTTATTCCTCTTTTTCTTCCCTTCCAACTAGAGAGGAGATTTATTTAACGTGATGTTACCTTAAAGCGAAGTAAAAAGGAACCCAGGCCGAAGCAATTGGTCAGAGCCTTGCAGTTTTGGCGGTCCCACACTCATCGCGTAAATAGCCTTCACTTCTGTGATGATTTGGTCACACACGTCTCGAACGTCCAGATTTCCCGAAGGAAATCTGAAGCGACCTCTCATCGGTTCTAGACGTGAAGTCTTGGAACGTCACAACGGACTGTACCCATCAGGTCAACAAGTCCGGACACTCTTAGTCTACTCCGAGGTGGCTGCTGGCTAGCTAGCTGGTTCGGAGGGGAGTTTCAGTCGCGGGTCTTACGCGAGCAGACTAAGTCCCAAATACAAAAACTCAGCCACCGGTTCACATACCCGATTTAAAAACGCGTAAAACAACTTCCATCGACCCTAGTTTAATTTCCATTCTTCACTCCGGATGAACTGATTGAAAAACAAGCGCTGAAACAATATGCGCTCCCGAAGATAACCAACGTGGTGCCCGAAATATACTACTCAAATGCAAAACCGGAAAAATCTACTCTAATAAAAACACGCAACACAAGCAATGGCACTGCGTACTGACCGCAACGCGAAACCGACCATTCGCGGATTACGGGAACCCTACCCTCTCGGCGGCATACTCACCTCTCACTTGCATTTCCTGCTGGAAAAGAAGGGTTTTGCTGGAAAGGAAAGACTTCGTTAGCCTAACATTTATATTTTTATTCGTCATTCTTTTAATTCATATTTGTATTCTAATTTTAAAAACACAATTTTACACTGAAAAGTCTTTCTAATCCTTCTTCTACGACCTAAAATGCAAATTTAATTTGTATATAACCTTAAACAACTATTTTCAGTTTTATAGAAGCCATATTCCCTGATAAGCATTTGAAATTAATTACTAGCATAATTGTAATCAGTTATTTTTATATTGCATTTAAAAATCATTTCATTTTATTTTTCCCAATAATTATATTATAGGACAATTATAATCTATATAATCTCTATAATCTCGTCTCGTTCGGTAGTTTTTTTTAATTATTTGTTAAATATTTTTAATACTATTTTTTTTTTATTTCCTCAATTTATTCGAATTTTTCTCCTTCGAGTCTTATTTCAACTTGTATTTTAACTATATTCATGTGTTAATTTTTTTTTCTTTGTATCATCAAAATATGTCTTATAGTTTTGTTTTCATTCAGTCTACTTTAAGATTTTCATTGGAGCTGAAAAACAGGAAAAAAGTCTAAATACACACTACTTATTTAAGAGAAAGAGAATAAGGTACTTGGAATGTAAAATAAGGGAAAACGGGAAGGATGCTTGTATAGATATAGGAGAATCATTTTTTTAGCTGATGGCTATTACTGGGAGGGTGTTCAATTTTAAGTGTTTAGGTTAACGAGCCCGTAGTATGTTTCTTTCAAATATAGTTTTAGATGATGACAGTAGTAAAATAAATTGTGTAGTCATACTTTTGCTGCGATTGCAGTTAGTTTTCCTAATCCTTTTTTTTAAACGCTAACATTGGATTAATATTTCCCTTCCCTGCATACAAAGTGCTGGGAATATGATATCGATATGCACTAAATCTTTGTAGACTTCAACCAAGCATATACTATAAAAGTGTTGACAGAAATGCGTTATAATGCTTGACATGGTTGAAGTCACGATGCTAAGCACAGAGTTCCAGGTCAAAGCAAACGATGGACTAACGGACAGCTCATAATGGAATCAGGCTTAAAACAAGGGGACGAGCTTATCTCAATGCTCTTTAATATTGCACTGAAACACTTCATCAGGAAAATATCGGGTACAATAATGTTCAAGTCAACACGATTAGTAGCATATGCTAATGACATCAATATTATGGCACATTCAATCTCAGATGCGAAAGGAGCATTCTTGAGCCCAGAATCTCCAGCAAGCCAAATTGCTAATGAATAGAAATTCATGGCTAAAACGAGGAAGGACACTCCACTCAGAAAAACCCTGACCGTAAGAGGCTATAACCTTGGTAATGCGGCTAACTTCGTATATCTTGGAGCTAACCTGGATAGAAGAGGCACGGAGGAGGTTGGACACCGCATTAATGCCGTAAAAAAGTTTATTACTACATATTTCCCATTCTAAGGTTCTGAGTTGTGCACAGGCAAAATAAAGCCCGTATTTACAAATCACTCGGCAAGCCTGTGCTGTTATCTGAAACTGAAACATGGAACCTGAGGAGTGAGTCTGAAAGGGCATTGGATATATTTGAGTGCAAAGTGCTAAGGAAAATCTACGGCCCAGTGAAACAAGCAACAGAGTGGAGGCTGCATTACAACGATGAAATGTACCACCTTCATCTGCCTACGTGTAGTTACGCAAATTGCAATGGCCAGGCCATGTAGAAAGCATGCAAAAGAACCGGCTACCCAAAAGAACATCGAAGCGGAAAGACCAAGGAAGCTTACAGCAGATCCTTGCTGGGAGTGATCAACTGCCGAACGAGGTTGCAGAGCCGTGATGGTTAGAGGAGATTCATCCTGGAGACCAAGGCCCGGCTTGGATTGTCGTACCATAGATGATGATGCCTAACAATCATAGAGGAGTCCATACTATTTACCCTTCATATTGCATTCAAATTGAACAAATGTGCTCAGACATTCAATTAAATCTATAAAAAATGTATTTGAATTCCATCCATAATAAGCATTTTTTATAAATCACTTAAAATCATGCTACATTAAACTACCTTAGCAATTATACAATAAAATTCAACGAAAAAAAGTGTTCTCTTTGACTCTTATGTGCAGATTGCATTAAAGCTTTGATTTACTCCTTCCATAAATTTGAAGCTGAGCTTAGCATGAAAAACTCAACCTATACAGCTAAATTCTATTCAACCTTCACATCTTTGGAAATATGTATGTGGCTCCATATAACCTTATTCCTTGCACTACCATTCTCGACTTTTTATAATTAATCTGGTTGTAATAGATTGCAGTCTGCTCCAAATATGAAACTGAAAATGAAAGTAAAATCCGCGAGTTGTTCAAAGCAAAACGGTAAGTAGTGTTCAAAGTTGGGTCTCTAGCAAAACTGACGTTAGATAGGAAGCCATATGGTAGCAATTTATATATGTATTAGTCGGCCTACTATGGACAAGCTTCCGTGAGCTGTCAGCCAACTGCGGCAGTAGCAGATGCTTATATCGCGTAATATATACTATTTTCCAAGTGAAAACGTACGAAACGCATTCCACGCATGCTGTAAATTCACCTTGCACTGTCCACTACACTCCTAAACTTGTCAAGACAAACAAATGAAGCACATGTTTTGCATCTTCCACTGATAGCTCAGCGTTGAGAAGTAAACAAACTCCTATAAAGTAATTTTGGAACACGCTAAAAATTAAACGGCTATAAGAACTGAAATAATTTTTACTTCACTAGGAGCGCTATTGTGTTCTCCGGGGACCATCTGAATTTCATTGTAGAAATCCGCCTCTAAGCTGTGCAAAACCTCGAATTTTCGTTCGCACCTCCACAATTCTCCATATACCGCCATGTAAGTTAGCCAGCAAAGTCGGCCTACTAATGGTCATGTGTGTGGTGGTAAGCGTTGCTGCCATATGGCTTCCTATCTAACGTCAGTTTTGGCCTCTAGACAAGATTTAAAACTTGTTTTCTTAGCGGTCATTAAACATATATTATTACCAGTCTTAAGACATTGGTGCTCTATATACAATAGCAATTTGAATAGTTGAGTTGATCACGCATTCTTTTGTTTAGTGGATCTTCCGATACTTTGTGTCAGTTATAAATTGTAACAAGTAAAATAATAATTATCAAAAATTGAAATGGAGAAAACGTAGAATTATATAATAACAAGTTGGGTAGACAGACCTATGCTCATGTCAGAAGGGTTTTGTACTCAACTTACAAAATGCAGTAACCAGCAACGAATAAAACCAAGAAACATGTCAAAGACGATTTTATTGGAGAAAATTTTAAATTCGAGGATCATACTATTATTAACAAAGTTGAAAGAATTATGAATTCTGAGGTATTTGTTATAGTTATACCCATAGATATCTCCCTTGATAATTTTTCCAGATTTTTTAAGAAACACATTTTTCATGTATTTCCCCAAGCCCCCACCCCCCCCCCCCCCCTGTGCCCCCACTGAAGCAAAAACTGTCAGTTTAAGAACTGTTTTGAAAAGCTTTCATAGAGAACTTTCAGTTGATATTCATATCGGCTACCTTTCATGAAATTTTTTTCAGGGCCCACTCCTCTGTACTGTAATCATCGATTCATGGCCTATTTTTCGAATCCTAGAATAGTTACAAAGCCCTTTTGCTAGGAGCTCTCTCCTGCCTCTTCGACTTGTTTCAATTATATGTACTCATCTTCATGATACCTATCATTCCTGAAATGTTCATGCAAATCCTAGCAAAGCTGTAGTGTCTAAATCGGGTAAAATTGCATATGGCTCCATAGCCATATGTTTCCATAGTACTACAGGGCATATTGTTCCATAGTAATACGGGAAAATTCAAACCGCTATAACTTCGTTAAATACTATTCGATCTTTATGAAACTTTCAGAAAATATCAATCTTATAGAAAGTCATCTGTTCGCTAAACTTTATTGAATTTAAGGGTACCGTTTAGATTTTATTCAAGAAAACTTAAAATCGATAAATCATACTATTACTAACAAAGTTGAGTGAATTTCGACTTCTCATGTATTTGTTGTTGTTGTACTCATGAAGGCCTACATTCATGATTTTTTTTCAGATTTTTCGGATGGAAGGTTTCCAATCGCGAGGGGGGGGTACGCGAAAAGTTCGTACATTTCCCCTTCCCCCCTCGGTACCGATAAGGCAATTTTAAGACTTGTTTTGAAAAGATCTCATTGAGACCTTTCCAACGACACCCTACTCGACTACCAATGGTGAAATTTTTTTTTTGAGGGGTCACCTCCCTATACGGGGAGACCCCCCTTAAACCCCCTTGAAAAATTTTTCCACCATTGAACTTTCAAGAGGTCACCACTTCTGACCTTTCTACAAAGTTTCATGGCTGTAGCCTCTATAGTTTCGGAGAAAAAGTGCTGTGACATACAGACGGACGGACGGACGGACAGACGGACACAGGTCGTGATTGCAATAGGGTTTTGTATTTTAGTACAAAACCTTAAAAATGACGTGAAAGAATTAATGGAGGACTATTTAACAAACCAAATGTTGTATTTTGATTCTTAATTTAATTTAATAAACAAGTAAATGCCCACCAAGAATTTTACGATCCATGACAATTACTACTACTACTACTTCGAAGGTGTGCTTTTCACCAGCCCACGCTTGGATCAACAGTACACGGTGGGTTGATCACTAGCAAATCAATGCAGCTTTCACAAAGGCTTGAGTTAGGTTTGTATTGATAACATTGACAGACATCGCCTTTGGTAGTATATAGTGTTATATCGCAAGCAAATTGGTTGATGTCTTTTTTTTATTAAAATCGAGAGATTGCACAAGCTTCCTATGGCTAGAATGCATCTACATCATCTTGCGCTCCTTACTTGGATTTATTCATAAAAAACTAACCTGCAACAGACGATTGCCGAGCGTGTATCCATTAAGAGCACGTATCACCATTGCCGCTCCCTCATCGACACGCATCCTTATCCTTTGCATTGGTTTGTGGCTTGGTCTTTAATGATTTTCGCACTCTGCGCAGCTCCGAAGAGATGCTGTAGGCCCGTCCTGGCGGTGCAATGCCGGCTGCAGCCGCTGCGGTTCCTAGTCCGTTGGGGAGTTGTAGTTGGTGGGAGTTCTACGCCCTAACGCTGAGTTCAGAAACATAAAACGAGCTGTATTATAAAACTGTTCTAGAACTTACTTGTAAGTTTAAAAGGCTTCGGCTTGCCGTGGAAAACCGCAGGATTTTAGTTTGATTGTGGAGGTGCATTCATCTGCAATCCGGGATGATGTACGCGAAGCATCCAACGAATGCGCTGCTACCACTGTCACTAAAAGTCTTAGAGCCGGGATCAGCACCACCGAGATTCAGGGAAACGTGGAACTCCAAACCAGCACGAAGTTGACGTGATCTCCGTACTTTTTTATTTTTTTGACACATGTCAAATCACGGTTCAGTGGCAGCGAGTAGTTTAAAAGTCGATCACAAACCGTCAGGGGCGTAGGGTACATGGATCGGTTGATCGGCGTCAGGGGCTAAGTTATTACACTTCCTTACCAACAAAAAATGTACCCCTGAATGAACAAATAAATATATTCCACTCTAGACCTACATATGCTAAAGACACGCATATTCTATCATATTTCAATGAATTTCCTGACTTTCTCAATTACTTTTAAGATGCTGTAACTTTACTCATAAAATCTTAATTATAGCTGCAAGCGGAAGGTCTATCAATATGGTCGCATTATTGCTTTGAAGCAATAATAAGGATTTAACTTATATTCAATTGAATTATTGAAAATAAATCTATCGAGGATATTATATATGGCTAAAGGATACTGTTTAAACTCTTCACTTAATTCCAAGGGAAGAGCAATAAAAAACTAGTAGCCATTTTCTTTGGGAATTGTCCTACAAAGTTATAATAATCAATTGCAAGCGATTCAAGGCGGTAAATTTACACAGCTCGGACAACAGAGCGGCGCTTGCAGATTTGCTTTGAGAGTAGATCGCGCCAAATTCTCTATATGTTAAACCAAATTTTTTTTAAAACCTTGAAGGCAAAATATTTCTTTATATATATAAATGAGCTTTTCCCAGCATTAACGTTGCCAATATCCCTTTCGGATTTTGGTATATCACAGTAAATTTGCCCAACCTCATCGTTTTGAGTGCAAAACTGCATTGCAAACAATTTCACCGAAAAATTGTACTGTCTTATTGATGAATTTTGATCTATTATTTATTGCACCATGATTATTTTATGAAGTAGAAACTCAAATACGTTCTTTTTATATTTACAAGCAGGTAAGCATTCTGACAATTTTTCTATCTTATCGCTTACTAGTCCAGGCTACCAAGGTTTTCCGGTTTCCTTGAAGACGCATCGATTTCCTTGAAGTCTTGACAGTAGCTAGGGAATACCTCAAAAAGCAAAATCTACCCTATGTCAATGTGTGCTTTTTCCCTGGGATTGAATACAACCCCAATTCGGGGGGTGAGAATTTTCAAATCAAAAATAACTCCACATATGGATAGAGCGTTGCCATCTTACTCAGGCCCATAAGGAAATCAATTAACGTATCTGACGTTACTTCCCGTACCGGAAACAGCCGATCAGTTGCTCTAAATTTCGATAAATAGCTACTTTTGAGATTGTCAAATATGACATTTCTCAGATGAAATTTAGCCAAAATGATACAAACGGGATCGAAATACATATATTTGCGCGCTAATGTCTTCGACGTCTCATATTTAAAATAAATCGTAGACATAGTACTGATAAAATTTCAAACTACAGTCATATGTACTGTCAAAAATCTTTAAAAAATTTGTTTGATGTAAACAGCACTAGATGGCGCTGATTAGGTTGCTCAAAGAGGTTGGTTCGCGACGTGACGCGGTGTCAGAGCATATATACTAACTAGCACCTGCAATCGAGGAGCTGTCAAAATGAAAAGAGAGGCAAATAAACGTGTAAAAGATGGATTAAAGTTTACCTTGTGTTGGTAAAATTGCATGCAAATTCAAGTTTTTGTTTACCATACATACGCACTTTTAGTCTAATTCTCTCTACTCCATAAGTACCGTAAGAAAGAAAATTTGTTCTAATTGCAGCTGCTATTTAGTAGATATGCTCTGGCGGTGTTTCCGTTTTCGGGTCTGAGTAAGAGGGCGACGGATAGAGGGACACATTTTAAGCAAAAAATGTTTAATCGAGTTTTTTTTAAATCAATATTTTTTGACTTATTCACGACTGAATTTAGTAAAAATACACATTTTTAATCGATTGTTTCACGAATAACTCAAATACCGTTCATTTTATAAAAAAAAGTGTGGTGCGAAAATGAAGTTTATGGAAAAACAAAGGGACTAGTTTTTTTAATTTCAGGCCCAATACAAACTGAGGTATGTCCTATTAAAGATTGAAATCGTTATTTGAACGAAAAATTTAAAAAATTCAACATTGAATATCATGAAAACGGTCATTTTCAAGGGGAAAATGTATTCAACTTTAAGTGCATTACAATAGCTAACCTAAAAACTAAGAGAGTTATAACAAAAATAAGATCGACAGCTATTTTTTTTCTGAAAAAAAAAACACAATGACACCCTTGGCATTATTACCCTAATTGCTATCAAAGGATAACCCATGTACGATTTACTTTAGTTGTGTAGTAGCAAATGCATCCAGCAGTTTGGACGATTTAGAATGCTTCGTTTTGAAAAAATTATGATTATAGAAGAAAAAGAATTTTTGGGAATTTTTGTGGGGGTCCTTGAACACAATTAATTCACTTTTCTTTACATTTACCTTGATTCCCCATTTTCGGTAATATGCAGTAAGAGATTCCAAATATTTTTGGAGCCGCATCCTAGCAAAGCGCAAATTGTGCTCAGATGACCACACTAACAAGTCATCAGTGAAGAGGTTCACATGGATTCCGGGCTTATATTCATCTCTTATGCTCAGGACGTCAGAGGTGAATATGTTGAAAAGAAATGGGCCTAATATGGACCCCTGTAGGACCCCCCGAGTCAATACTAAATGGGTCTGACCTAGCTCCACCAGCCACCGCAAAGGCAGTTCGTCCCCTCATGAAGCTGCCTATCATTTTCACAATATGGGCCGAAAAGCCAAGAGTTACCATTTTGTAGATTAGCCCATATATCCATACAGAGTCAAAGGCTTTCTCCACATTGATCAGGCAATCTACAACAAGCTTATTGTTGCGCCAGCTTCTCGTTATATCGGCTTGGAACACGGAAATAGCATCCACAGTGGATTGAGCTTTTTTGAAGCCAGATTGTTTTTCCAGCACAATTCTTGCCCCTGCAGAGAATTGTAGGATGCGTTCAAGTATTATCCTTTCAAGAAACTTACCAATATTTGAAAGCAACGAAATCGGAGGAGTATCGACTACATCAGTATTGGCCGACTTCTTGGGTATTGCAAATATTTTTGCACATTTCCATTGCTGAGGTAAGTAGCAAATGTTAATGCAGTTATTCAGAATAATCGCGAGGAGAACAAAGAAAACACGGGGAAGCCTTTTAAGCATATAATTGGAGACTCCATCAGCCCCTGCTGATTTTTTAGAATTTTGCTCCAGTGCCAACAAAGGACTGACAAACAGACGATGGCCAGTAGGTGCGTCAGAGGGATTTGAAACAGAGAACCGAGTCAAGCACAATTGATCATTGTCCCTGTCAAAATTCGCTGTGGTGCTGCTCACTAACGAAGTAACGGAAGAGTCCTCACTTGCTTTCTCTCCTTGAAGAACTTTCGCAAAATGTTTTGCGATAGAATCAGCGATAGCTTTGTCATCCATGAGCATAGATCCATCAATAGTGAGGACTCCGGGCTGCGTTTTTCTGCCTGTTATCCTATTGATATGAGGAAACATACAGGGACCTCACTAGGTGAATACGTTCATACTTCCAGTTGACCATATTTAAATTGCGGTGTTCGATTCTTGTGAGTAGCTTTCTAAGCCGACTAAGTCTACGATGAAGCTCCAAGATGTCTTCTGGTAACTCTCGATCAAGCTAATGTGTCGAGGATTTCTTAATAAAAATCTATGAGATAACCGTATCCAGGTTTGAATTTATACAAGTAACTCCCTCATTAATCTCAGGAATAGAAAGATTTTTCGATCTATTGATCGAAATTCCATTCAATTTTCCGTCAAGGTCAGCACTTATTGCTGCCCAATCGATTCGTTTGTATGGAATGAAAAGTTGAGGATCTGCAACCTCAAGTTTCACACCCTTTTTCACTCTCAAGGTCAGCTCAGCCAAAAGATGGTCAGACTCGGCATCAAGAACTCCACACCCGAAATTCCTCCAACTGTGGAAGAGATTTACTAGATTGGCAGGCAGAATGAATAGTAGACGAGCTTCGGCAGAAGGTAGGCTCTTTCGGGGCAATCAGTATGAGATCCATATTTGATTGAACTCAGTTAGAGATAGCTGTTCCATAGCCATTAGATGCGATATTTCCCCGCGTATTAAAATAACCTCCCATGGCATAGAAGTCGAATTTTTTGTACAGAGTAAGTACTGTTTCCAAGTCGTCAACGATTTCCCCCACCGAGTATCCACGTCGAACATAGATCCCCACGAACGCTAAGGTGCACCCTCCCAGCATGGAGCTTATTATTTCTGCTTCAATACATTTCAGACTTGGAAGGCAGTGCTTTTAGACTTTCAAGTGATTTTTGTGAGCCATAGCAACTCCAAGACTTCTTTCTGGATCCTCACGCCTGATGATCTTGTATTTCCCCAGATGCACTCTGTGTCTTTCTTTGAGTCTTTTTTCTGATATAAACAAGAAGTCTGGTTCAAGTATTCTTGAACGAAACTCCTTTTATAGCGTGGAGCTAGTGAGCATATGCTGAGGATGGAGAGTTGAATGGAACTCCTCACGACAACATACTTTGAAGGCGAATTCTAATTACGCAGCTTTTTTCTCACTAGAGCTAGTGAGTTTTTTATAGTGGAGGATAAAAGAGTCCACTTTTCGAATGAGTATGACCAAGTCACACCCGAAAAATTGTTGGCGGTAAGTGCTCAAAACCGTATTCCGGTCATTCTGCGGCTGATGGGGTTGCTGCATTGGTTCCTGCTTTTGCTGCCATATAGGCTGCCGTGCAGGCTGCTTCTTTGCACCTTGCAAATGCTAGAGTGCGAGACTCCTTTACGTACAGTATTTTTTATAGAGGTGATGATGTAATCCCTCCTTTCCTCTTTTTTCTTTTGGAGATCCTACGTCCCCTCTTCAACCTCTTTTGCTTTAGAACAACCTCTCGAACTCGCAGGGTGCCCTTTTGCATCCCAGTTGACAAAGAAGATCCCGTCTTTTTTCTCGTCCTTCGAGTTTGGACATTCAATGGACTTATGCTGCTTGTCGCATTTTATGCACCTAACTTCAAGTCTGCAGTTAGAAGCGACGTGGCCAAATCGTTGGCAGTTAAAGCACTGGGAATATTTTTTGTATTAAACTTAGTGGCGTTAAGACCACGGATTGCGAACATTTATATTTCAAATGGGTAAAAGTTCCTATGAAATTCATCCTTGCTCGAACCCGCTCTACAATCACTTCTTGCCAACGACATTTCATTCAGCAGAACCAAAAGCGAAGAAATTGCAGGTTACACTACAGCGAATTCGAGTAAAACTACAATCGAATCTTTTGAAACATGCAATGTACTGCTATTAGACAAGTTTCCTTTTCACTGAGAGGAAATATACTTGATCAACGATCGAAAATCTTAACTAAAAATCATATGACAGACTAAGAAAAATCTAATAAACACGAACTATTCAAAGACATTTTTTTTTCATATTTAAAAATTAATTTTTTTAATAATTATTGCGGGTTTTGCTCATAAAAGCGTGGATAAATTTCCAATTTTTTTGAAAATTGTGATAAGTTTGCTGAGGAAAAAAAAATATGAACGTTAAAAGAACTGAGAAGAAACAACAGACAAGAAATTGTACGACGATTTGTTTGCATGATATAATCATATAGAAATCGTGATCATAATAGCTTAGCGACACTTTGTTTTTTTATTACTAATATTACTATATGTTGCATAAGTAGTAATATAATGCTAAAAAGTTTTTTTTCGTATGAAAAGAAAAAGGAAGTCATATTAGCACACCCAACTATTTGTATAATAATCATCATTAAATTTCATGCATTTCTTTCACCACACATACAATTTTTTGGTTCGATTATAAGATAAATTTCATTGAATTCTCTTTCTCTTTCTCTGTCCGCGGAAATTCGAATATAGAATAAATGAATTGTTCACTGTAAACCGTCGGTCTTTCCATTTCGTGCGACCAGACCGGGTATAGGACACACATCGATGGCAGGCTATGTCTCTGACATGGGCTAGCCATCGGGCGCGCTTCACCGTTTTGTCGCTTACCAGGGGCTCTTGCCAGGTAGAGTGGCCTTCCGGTCGCGCGCCCTTTTATGATATAGGGTTATGTGATTTTATTGCATAGCTCTATAGTATAAATTGGTTACGTTTGTGCTTCTCATTTGAGGGAAAGAGTCATACAAAGTGCTGTTGTATGAGTTTTTCACTCAAATGAGAGACACATGGCCACGTCTACGTTTGGATCTTGATCCGGGTGGGAGGGCGCAAGGGGGCACCACCTCCATTTGGATGCCCCACTCTTATTTGTGGGCCATAAGGATCGTCCGTAACGACGAAGTCTCCGCCCGTCCGTCCATTTTTACTCGCCCCAATTTGTTCTACAAACATAAAAATTTCAACCCTTAGTAGGTTACCTCGGCCTCGACACCAGTCGATCGGCATGTTAATTAGTGAATACGAAATATGTTTGTAGTGGGTCCTTGTCCTAGGGGAAAGAACCCGCCCCACGACACCGCAATGCTAGCCTGCCAGCGTATTCACGCGTCCCCAGACAAGGTCAATCTTGGCGGATCTTAACATCCTTTTCCGCCGATGCAGCAGACCATCCCTGCTGTCCTATACGGATATTTATATACCTTCTTTCACTTCATTGCAGCAAGCCACCTTCGCAAACTTCAGAAAATTAAAAAGGCTGGTGTGATCTTCAGCCGTTTTAGGGTGAAGCGAAGTACGTTAGGAGCTGTTCACCATCACGTTGAACTCTGGCTCCTTTTCAGAGTATTGGCATCCTGGTAGCAGCCATGCTTGGCTGCTAGGGCTTCAATTTCCTTTTATTTCCCTCTAGGCCCAGCCTTGCACCCGGCTTGAGTATGGTCCCCGAGAAATTTTCGGAAGCTATTTTCATCACCTTTTTGAGCTGGGGAAAATCCCGCTCACTCACTTCAAGGGTCTTTGATAGCTTTGATGCAGGCTCCTGCGTTGGAGACCCCAGCGGCCTCTTTCTGGCTTCCGGCTTTGTGATAGCCTCCACCTCGTCGTCACTGTCCGTGTAACTTCCAATCTCATCCATCTCCATGTCACTGGAGACCTCCGGCACTGGCAGTTGCATCTTGCAACTAGCAAGCAAGTAGAGGATAAACTCGTCCTTTATGCCCCCCCCCCCCCCCAAGATTTCGCACAGACACACTGCAAGTTTTTTCTCGCCTTCCGCGTGAAGCTAGATTTAGCGGCGGAGAGCTCTCCATATTCATTACTTTTCCCCATACCCACAGATTAGAAGACAGAACTTGGAATGCTGTTGCAGGAATTTAAAAGAAAGTAGAAACTGAGACCATTATAATCTAGTAGTTAAAAGACTAAGAAGAAAAATAATTATATTATAAAGAAAAACAGTACACTTAAAAAACCTTAATAATAATATTGCTTGGTTCAAATATTCAGTAGTGTATATTAATTTATCTAATAGTAAATCTATTTTGAAGCATGATTTAATACATAGTCATTGGAGTAAATAGAGAATCGGTATGAGAGATTATAACATCGACTTCTTATAATATTGTTAAATCCTATAGTTTCTTATTTTTAATGGATTGTGTTGAAAATATTTTTGTTATTAGGTGCTTGAACTATATCAAGTATATCAGTTTTTAATTTATTTTTCTAGCACTCATCCATGAATAATTAATTACTCTGATTTCTATAGGGTCTTCCAATAAGAAGTGTTATTTTGATATTAAAAGAAAAATGTCATTTTTTAATATAAATGATCGGATGTTTATTTCATTATAAAGAAAAAGGTATGCCGTTAATAGTGAAAAATAACATCAGGCAAATGATCACCGCGACCACGCTTACAGGACCATAACCGTTTCATGAAATTTTCGATAACCAAATCCAATAAGAGGTGTTATTTTAATATTAAAAGAAAAATTCTATTTTTTAATATAAATGATCGAATGTTTTTTTTATTATAAAGAACAAGGTATGCCACTCATAGTGAAAATAACATCAGGCATATGACTACCACGCCACGCTTACAGGACCATATCCTTTTCATGAATTTTTCCATAACCAAACCGCAAAGTGGCTGCCCTATGTCCTCGATAGCCTCACGAGCTCCATCTTTGAGGTCTTGAATCGACGCTGAGCTGTTGGCGTAGACCTTCTCTTTCACGTGGCCCCAAAGGGAGAAGACGCAAGGTGTTAAATCACAAGATTTATTCAAAATAACACCTCTTATTGGAAAACCCTATATTTTCGGAGCACTAGTGTATTATGATTGAATTACTGGCTGTGATACAACACCAACATTTTATAATAAGGGTAATGCCAATTCGTTATAATTAATGTAATAAACAGGCATTAAATTGTTTTTCTTTTTTAATTCTATATTAACAAGGAGTGCTTTATATGGGGTGAAATAAATCTTAAAGGGTTGAACAATGATAAATGGTATATTGAAGCATCAAAAAACCTTAATTCTAGTATTTTCCAACCTATTGCATGCTTTGTTTTCCAATTTTATTGATTTTTTGTGAAAAGGGGAAGTTTCCACCTTTAAAAACAATAAGCACATATCGACAAAGAGTACGAGTAGATTTGTATGTGGAGGGTAAATAGAGCTAATTTCCAAAATTTCATGAAAATCGTTGCGTCTTCAAATAAATCTGAGGTTATACCTCAGTTTTACCTTGGTAGCCTGGACTATATTCGTACCTGAATATTGTTACAAACATAAGACACCTCCATGAATTTTGGACTGCTTTGCCAGTGGACTACAATAATCATTTTAAACGCTACTCTTATTTAAGGTCTCGTATATTAGTTAAATAATTGGTCGTTTTACCGCCCAGAATAAATTTCAATGATGAGATGTGAAAGATTATCTAATTTTATAACTCAAATAATATAATTCAAAGTTATATGATCAGTATCTTATTTAAGAGGTAAGCGCACTAACCACCGAGAATCTTTTTAACTTTCTGCTTCATCTAATTATTATTTAAATTGTTCAAATAATGTATGGAAGGACATTTATGTGGTTTTTAATGGATTATAACACTTCAATCATTTTCAATTTAAACCAAAATTTATTTAAAAGTGACTGAAATAATTTAGAAACATAGTTTTTAACGAACTTCTTGGATTAAATGTAAACTTTCTTATTTTCACTAATCATTCGCGTTTCATAAGTTGAAACATTAAATTAAATAACGCACGCATATTTCATGTTTTACTGGGCGAAATATTCGAATAAAAAAAGTCAAACTATCGATGATTAAATATTGTATATTACCTCTATCAGCAGAATTTTGGTCAACTTGATCATTAAAATTACACATATTTATTCACTCAACTAATCACTAATTCACAATTGAAACAACATACGAATGTCACTTGATTCTTTCTTAGAAAGAAAACTTATTCTAATCAAATTTTATTGAACGATACTTTAACGCAAGATTCATCCAAGTATAGATCAGATCTTTACTTCAAGTGATTCAAACATTGGCGAGAGTCCAAAATACACTTTTAAAACAATTTGCTTACACTGCGCTCTAACTACAAAATGAACCGTATATACAAATTAATGTATTTAGACGGCTAGCGGTTTATTACTGTATGTAACGACAGTAAAACGATTTAATCTCATATCACATTCAGATACTCGTAATTAGTAAGAAAAAAAAAAAATACTAAATCTTAGCAAGATAAAAAGATAACTATATTAGCATTGCAGGCGGAATCAAAACTTTTTTCTAGATGCATTGAATTCTACTCAGTAGCAAAGATTTTTCATTCAACACTTCACATTACTACAAAGGGTGCAAGGTTCGTATAAAAAACCGGCTGAGTAAATATGTCTGCACTCCACATAAATATGTAGACATCTTTATATGCTAGCTGCAGATCTCTTCAATATTCATCAATTAACAGTTTGTATATGTCATCAAATCAAGTATTGAATGAATATTGTCGCCATTAAATGTCTTGATTATTCATAAGATACGTAGGGGATGAAGAACAATAAAGATCATTTTGCAAAAAGCCACAAATCAACCGAAAGAATAACACAAAATAATTCATTTTATTGTTTACATACTCGAAGGAGTTTGCTTTTTTGAATTTTTTCATTGTTTCTGCGGATTTTGTACTGATCGCGTCCCGAGTGGTATACTCTTTAAAATTTGCCTTAGAGGTTCTCCACCGTCCTTTCCTTATAATCAACCCATCGCTGTACGAAAGTCCCCACGGTATTGTTAAGATGGAAACAATTGCCCGATCTTTCGTCTACATACCAGAGAATCAAATTAAGATTACGGAAAAACAGCAGGTCAAGTTTGAGTCAGTGTAATAAACCCGAAGTTGAATAAAATATAAGGTTTACTTAAATATCTAAAGTATGAGAATTTATTTAGAAATCACATCTGAACAAAGGTTTGCGTAAGACTAAAAGTATAAGTGAAACGCGAGCTGTATGTGAGAGCGAGAAATGAGAATGTGTTGGTGGGAAAGACAAACAGTAAATATGGGCGTGTGAAGATCGAGTTATATTTCCCACATCCCTCCACCTTCCAATTTATTTTAATCGCTCCTGTCATTAATTTTAAAAATTAATTAATTTTTCACAAAAGTCAGTTTCAAAAAATTAAAATAATTTTTTACGAGCCAGTCAAAACACATTGCGAAAGCATTTATCGTCGAAGGCATCGACCCACGGAATCAATTAATCGACAAAAGCAAGTGAACCGAAGACCAACTCGGGCTGCTGTATGGAGGAGCCCGACGGCTGCCCTCCGTTGGGGGGCCCCGGGGAGAATATCAGTGTGAAATTGGCGGCAAGTGTCAACAAGCGAAGACACACAAGTACCCAGGACTCTCCAGATGGCGGCCGTAAGACTCAAGTAGTCGCAGATAAGCATGATGTGAGTCGACTTCAAGCTGAAATCCAAGAATTAAAAATAAGACTCAAAACGTACGAAGATATGTTCGAGACAGCGAAAAAAGTTCAAGATACTGAACCGGCACGACAAACAAATACTGAAGCTAATCAGAAGGAAGCTGTTAAACAAGTCATCCCAGAGGAAGTACTAAGTGCTGGAGGCCCTAACGACAGCCAGAATTACTATGCAGCGCTGGACGGACTCCAACAAGAAATCGAGGTTGATGAAAATATTGGAGGTAATATTAGTCAAGATAATGATAATTTTTTACTTTATTTAAAAAATAAAAATAAGGAGAAGAAACCAGTCCATAGTTATGCTGGTCCTCCTCAGAAAGTAGCCAAGAATGCAGAGAAATTCCGGTCATAACGGAAAGGACATGGTTCGGCTATTGGCAGCCGAGAACAAATTAACAAATTTCGAGATAAAACGAATCAATTCCGAAAAGTTCACCATCAGAACGAAATCACTGGTTGATTTCAAATCAGCAAAAAATGCTGTAAATTCTGGGGAGGTTCCACACTTCACGTATACCCCGAAAAGCGAGAAGAACCAGACCTTCTTGTTGAAGGGCTTGGACTGTGGAGAAGATACCGTCGATCTTCTTCAGGTGCTCAAGGAAGCAGCACCAGAAATTGAATTCATCTCCGTTAAAACATTCGCGACAGGAAGGTTGACGGTAGACAAAATATTTAACCACTTTAATTAGTGCAGATATCAAATAAGAGCAGTCCAAGCGCTCTTCAACAAATCTGATACTTGAATTTCCGAGTGGTGAGGTGAGAACGCCTCCAGAAACGAGAAATCAACCAGTGTTATCGGTGTCAAAGTTTTGGGTATTCGGCTGCCAACCGATTACCGATGCGTTAAATGCAAGGACGTCCATGCTCCTGGTGAGTGCAAATCGGCTCAGACGGAGCCAACAGAGAAATTATACTGTGTTAACTGTGGTATTTTTGGTCACCCGGCATCATATCGAGGATGCTCCCGATATCAAGATGCGAGAGTTAAATCTGTCCCAAAGCAAACACAACTATACCGCAGTGTCTTAGCTCCGAACTTCGTCAAGCCCGGAGTATCATTTGCACAAGCCACTAGAGGACCAGCAGAAATTGCGGTAAATAATGTAAGTGGCAATAATGAGCTGCTTCTCAAAATTTTACAGCAACAAAATTCTCTATCGGAGAGAATCGTAAACAAGATACAAAAATTAATCTTGTTTTTCATTGTTTAGGGGTTTCGAATGCCTCAAAATAATTTGTCATCCAGTCAAATTCCCATGGATAGGATTCGTCTCATCTCGATCAACGTCAACTCCATATACTATACATCGCCGTGATTATCTCCTTGAATTCATTGTCAAGCGAAAGCCTGACATCATGCTTCTCACCAAAACCCACCTCGATTCATGGCACTCCATGACATTCGAGGATTTTGAATTCGTAAGAAACGATAGGGTAAACGGTGATGAGAGAGGTGGCACCGGGAAATTGACTCGAAGACCTTATTGTTTCCAAAATATTGAAAGAGTCGAATTCAAAAGCTTTGAATCTCTTGAAGTGTCCGTTATCAAAATCTCATTGCCAGGTTGGGATAACCTCTTCGTTATCTCTGCCTATGCAACTGGTGGAACTGTTCACAAGCTCACGGAGGAACTCAATTCCTTGTTTGAAATACTCGAATTGAACAGGCTGCATAGTTATTACATTCTTGCTGGTGACCTGAACGCCAAGCATACATCATGGCTGAGCGCCACCAATAATCCACGAAGTGTATTCCTGAAATCGTGGATAACAGAGAACCAAATTGAATACAGGTGCAATCTATATGGGTCGGACTTCCCAACATACCCTAGGACAAATTCATATTTGGACCTCTGCATTGCTGACGCAAGACTTGAATTCAGCTTTAATAGTCCTCAACGGAAACCACAGGTGCTTCCTTATGATAGTGACCATAACGCAATCGTTATGGAAATCAATCATCAAAGGGATGATTTCTTCCTCATCCCAATTCAACATGAAAATCATCGGTTGAATTTCAAAAAAACAGGCTGGGGAAAGTTTCAAAAGAAGTTTAATCGCGAGTACCAGATGCAATGTCCCCCTTCTGTTGATGGCAACTCTTGCTCAATGGTTCCTAATGACAGACATCTAATGAGCCATGAAATAGATGTATATTTGTCGAAGTTAGAGAAGCTGACGTTGGAAACGATTGAGAAAGTAGTTCCCAAGATTAAACATCGAAACAATATGGCACAATATTGCAAGGTTGAAAACATTGAAAAGCCTTCTTCTCACACGCTTCAACAATATTTATTGACGATTTTTGGACTACAACCATCCCTCGTTGGCTTTGTTGAAATTACACCTGAAGAATGTCCGGAACTTAATCCGGTCATACTTCAGGAGTGAGGTCAGCAACCAATGGGTGGAAAAATTGAGGGGTATTAGCCCACAGGACCCAGACGGCGTTTTCGCGAAAGTGAATAGCATATTCCGCAAGAAGTCTCGAGTGAAGGTATCGAATCTTGAAGTCACTAGTGATGAGATAAATCTTCTCGATAGGGCTGGTATCGAAATTGATAGTACGACTCTAGATAGAAATGGAAAAAGGATTATTTGTAAGGGATTGCATAAACTTGCCCTGGTTGAAACACATTTTGAATTGGTTCATCTACCAAACCCTGAGAGAGCGTATGAAATATTTTCAGAGGTCATTGAAGCAAAAGTTTCCGACTTCAAATCAAGCCTGAACAGCCAATCAATTCTTCATTTCAATGAAAAATTAACATATGACCTCATACCGAGCTTGAATCTTATTGATTATTTTGTCAGCTATGAAGACTTGTGTTTCATATTACGCAGGATAAACAACAAGAAATCATGTGGTACTGATGATATTCCAAATGTAGTTCTCCGACATTTGCCTGTGGTTGCTATTAGGAATTATTGCATATTGTTCAACAACATGTTGAGCAATTCATATTTCCCAAATGAGTGGGAAAAGGCTAAGGTATTTTTGATCTTGAAGAAAGGAAAAGAATCTTCATGCCCGAAAAATTATCTCCTAATCAGCTTGCTGCCTAACATCAGCAAGGTGTTGGAAGTGATACTCAACCGAACATTAAGCGCCCACATTGAGGAATATGAGTTGATGCCGAATTGCCAATTTGGTTTTCGTGCCAGGCATTCGACCACATACGAAAGTAATCTCAGACATCTGTTGGAAACTAAATGATAGACAATGTGTTGGAGCATGTCTCATTGATATGGAGAAAGCCTTCGATACGTTGTGGTTAGATGGACTAGTTTTTAAACTCCTTCAGGACAAGCTCCCCAGACACCTTGTCGCCATGATGTGCAATATCTTATACGGGAAACCGTTTGTTGTAACTGATGGTAATCTGACAACAATGCGCGAATTCAAGGTCTTGAATGGTCTACAGCAGGGAACAGTTACTGCGCCTCTGCTCTTTTCAATCTTCATTCGCAGCTATTGAACGGCTTTGATTTTAACGTCTCGCCAACACGATCATTGGTAGCGTTTGCTGATGATCTGATCATCTATACGGCAGACCGAAAAGCTACAATAGTTCAGAGCAATCTCCAAAAAATGTTCAGTGATGTGCAGTTGTACACTGACAATTGGCGAATGAAAATCAATGCGCAGAAGTGTGAAACAATTTTGTTTCGGACAACGCTGCAGGGGGTCAGTCAAGACCTGAAACGTAATTGAAAGGATTTCCACATCATGGCTAGCGAGGGTAGTTCAGAACGGGTTCCACATAAATCCTGTGTTCGATACCTCGGTGTTCATCTCGATCAGTATCTGTACTATACTGAACATGTGAAAATCATGCGCAGTAAGGCACTTAAAGTAGTCATGGCCCTACGAAGACTCTTTCATTCCAAATACTTTGACCAAAAGGTCAAAATTATCTGTTGCAAGACTCTGGTTGGACCAGTTTTGACATATGGATGTCAGATCTGGTACAACCAGAGTGCTAGTACTATGGAAAAATTAAGAGTTTTCGAAAGGAAATGTCTTCGCGCATGTACTGGTTTGTACAGAAAGCCTGAGATGGATTGGAAGCAATATATATCGAATAGAAGAATTTATCAAACTGCTGAAGTGAAGAGAGTCGATATCTTTATTTTGAAACTTCTTCGGATCCATATCGCAAGATCTGTGAGTGAAAATCCTTGGATTTCACAGCCGTTCCACCTTACAGACGGATATATTGAGACTTGTATCGCTACTGGCTTCGTTCCTTCAGAAGCATTCGTGTATTTGGACATGAATCGTTATGTTTTTGATTTTGACGGCGTCCTAGTCATATATCACATATATCGATGGGCCACCGATAAGAAAATAAAATATCTTCCGGATTTGAGTTCACGAGACCAACAATTCCAATGGAGATACTCATTTGCTAGATTTGTTGAAACTGATCGAGCTGAGACGGGGCAATCTAGGTATTGGTGGCTGAATGGCAATGTTTAAATTATTCGTGTTTATTTTCAGTTTTGGTGTTTTTCGTTATTTTGTTTTTGAGTTTCAGCTCATTATTTCTACATTCAGTGTTGTTTATTTTTGTTAAAAATTAGGGATAGGTTAGGTATATGTTATGATTATTTTATTACGTTTAGAGATAAGGTAAAACGCGTAGGTTAGGAATATTGTAATAGAATTTTTTAGTATAAGATAAATTTTTTTTGGTTGAATTTTTATTAAAATTAGGTTAAAACATATTAGGTATAGGATCAAAGTTCACTGTGGTGTTAAAACTATAAATAATTTTAGGATAGAGTTGGTTGGTTTTTTCTCCTTTTTCCAACCAAATCATAATATATGTAATAATCTTAATTAATTTGAATTTGTCAAAGTTTTTTTGATAATATTTGTTTATAACGGTTAGTATTCAATAAAGCGCTTTTAACCTTGACCAGCACTAAACATGGAGAAAGATCTTGAATAGAATTTTGGCAGCTTTTCAGACCATTAACGAAGATCTGAACCTTGAATTCATCACTCAAGCAGTGTGTCATGTCGAATTGCTCACAGTTTTTATTGACTTAAGCAGCGCCTTTAGCGAACTCTTCATGGTCGAGCTTGATGACTTTGAGACATTTCTGTCGTTGCGAAAATATAAATCGTCGGTGACTGAAGAGCGAAGATAATTTCTTTACAGTTTCGTCCAAACTAAGTTTATGAGGCTTTTCGGCATTATCGCATTTGCGTAATGTTCGAAGTCCTGATTATTTAGTTTGCTTGTTGGAAGGCGGAGTCTTGTAAATGCTGAGAGATTGGTAGCCTCCCTTGTGAAAACTAACTCATATCGTCATCACCAAGCCTCGAACACTACGTTTTTTCAGGATCAAATTTCTCAATCGAATCAGCAAAATTTTTGAATATCGATGATGCCTCGTTCGGAATTTTATATTATTGCGGTCCAAGTATTTGATTAAGCTGTTGCAAGGCTACTTCATGTTGAGCTTGCAAACGTCCGAGAATATTGTTACATGTACAAATAATTCTGCGAGCTACTGTCGCAATTGTTTTCACAACCATTAAGAAGATCATGATCAACAAAACGAACGTACTCGAAAGCCCACTAAGCATGATCAACATCTGAAAGTGACGTCACTGCCCATTCAGTATCTCGAATATTCTAGGTAGTTCGCCAATGTACGAGAAATGGATTGAATGACTAGAGACCCTATATAAAGGTGAGCTGAATGAATGGGGGGATTATTAGAAACGCGATAAAGTAAAACTGCGATAGTGTCGAGTGCGAATTAAAAGCGATATTGATTGTGAAGTGGTAGACAGTTGAAGTGAAAATTGATAGACAATTTGTAAAATTGGTAAAATAGTGGAATCAATTATTGTGCATTTTTAATTACAGGGTGCGTACGGTATTTGAGGACAACTAGAGAGTAAAATTAATTAGCTTGTATTTTTAACAAAATTTAATGAAAGTTCAGGAATTTTTTATACAACGTTAAATTAAATATGGCTATAAAGTTATTCAATAAAATCGCCATTAGCAGCAATAACCTTTTCGATCCGGGTCTGGAAACGATTACATGCCCGGATCAAATGCTCCTTGTTCATATTTACCATAACGGCATTAATAGCAGTCTTCAGCGAGGAAGTGGTATTATGAGGACGCTTATTGGTCTCACGCTCAACTACGCCCCATACGTAATAATCCAAAGGATTAAGGTCTGGGGAGCTAGGTGGCCATAGGTTCGGTATTATGTGGTCATGAAAATTTCCGGCCATCCAATCTTGTGTCGCGATCGCTTTATGTGAAGGAGCAGTGTCTTGTTGAAAAATATATGGTCTACCTCCGCTTACATTGTCTATCCAGGGTTTCACTACCGTCTCCAAAACCTCGATGTATGCAGCAAAGTTCACTCGAAGTCCTTGAGTAAAAAAGTGTGGTGGCATGACATGTCCTTCGTTGCTGACAACACCTAAAACCATAACAGTGGCTGGAAATTTTGTCTACATAACAACAAGATCCGCCGTAGGATTTGAACATAGCCATCTGCCATTTCTGCGATTGGTCTTTTGATCTTGGTCAAAATTTTTTTCAGGGTGTTTGATTTTGTTTAAAAGACGTTTTGATCGGAGAACTCTCTATTCCCGTGTTCGTTCTGAAATGAACTGTCCTCTGCGCATCACGTAAGACTTATACCGAAGGTCTTCGTAGACAACTCTACAAAAAAGGCGCTCAGAAACATGAAGCTCACTCGCAAGAACCCTCATTGATTTTGAAAGGTCCTCGTCTACGATCGCTTGCACTTGATCTAAAAATTCTGCAGATCGGACAGTGTCAGAACGTTGTACGTGCTTTTTGCGTTTTGCAACCGATTCTGTATCGCCTCCTGATGCTTCCAATTCACGGCGAACCTTATGCACGAATGAACGGGTGCAATTAAGAAAATTAGAGATATCTAAATCGGTATGGTTCCCACATATAGCAACGATGACAGCATGTCTCTGCATTTCTTGAGTGATGTTCTAGTCCGCCATTTCTTTTCTGAAAAGGAAAAAAAAAAAAAAATAAAATTCGCTCAGTTATAGTCACATTTATGCATGTCGTCAAATACCGTACGCACCCTCTAAATAAACTCTTTTAACTTAGTTTAAAAGACATTGCGTTTTCACTTTCCCGGAACATTAAAAGTATTGGCCACGAACCATAACACGCGACAATATATATATATATATATATATATATATATATATATATATATATATATATATATATATATATATATATATATATACGAGTATATATATAAAATAATAACATAATAATAATAATCGAATCAGCGAAATTTTTGAATATCGATGATGCCTCGTTCGGAATTTGATATTATTGCGGTCCAAGTATTTGAATAAGCTGTTGCAAGGCTACTTCATGTTGAGCTTGCAAACGTCCGAGAATATTGCTACATGTACAAATAATTCTGCGAGCTACTGTCGCAATTGTTTTCACAACCATTAAGAAGATCATGATCAACAAAACGAACGTACTCGAAAGCCCACTAAGCATGATAAACATCCAAAACTGACGATAGATACAAGCCATATGGTAGCAATTTGCATATGTATTAGTCGGCCTACTATGGACAAGCTTCCGGTAGCAGTCACCCAACTGCGGCATTAGCAAATGCTTATATTTCGTCATATATACTATTTTCCGAATTGAAAACGTGCCGAACGCATTCCGCGCATGCTATAAATTCACCTTGTATAGCCCATTGTGCTCCGAAACTTTCCAAGATGAGCAAATGATGCACACGTTTTGCACCTTCGACTGATAGCTCAGCGTTGAGATGTAAACAAACTCCTGCAAATTCACTTTGGAAGGCGCTAAAAACCAAACGGATATAAGAACTGAAATAATTTTCACTTCACTAGGAGCGCTATTGTGTTCTCCACGGATCATCTGGATTTCACTGTAGAAATCCGTCTCTAAACCAAAACTGACGACAGATACAAGCCATATGGCAGCAGCGCTTACTACCACACACATGACCATTAGTAGGCCGACTTTGCTGGCGAACTTACATGGCGTTATATGAAGAATTGTGGAGGTGCCAACAAAAATTCGAGGTTTTGTACGGTTTAGAGACGGATTTCTACAGTGAAATCCAGATGATCCGCGGAGAACACAATAGCGCTCCTAGTGAAGTGAAAATTATTTCAGTGCTTATACCCGTTTAGTTTTTATCGCCTTCCAAAGTGAAATTTATAGGAGTTTGTTTACATCTTAACTCTGAGCTATCAGTCGAAGGTGCAAAACGTGTGCTTCATTTGCTCGTCTTGGAAAGTTTAGGAGCACAATGGGCTATACAAGGTGAATTTATAGCATGAATGGAATGCGTTCGGCACTTTTTTTATTCGGAAAATAGTATATATGACGAAATATAAGCATTTGCTAATGCCGCAGTTGGGTGACAGCTACCGGAAGCTTGTCCATAGTAGGCCGACTAATACATATGCAAATTGCTACCATATGGCTTGTATCTATCGTCAGTTTAAACCGTACAAAACCTCGAATTTTCGTTGGCACATCCACAATTCTTCATATAACGCCATGTAAGTGAGCCAGCAAAGTCGGCCTACTAATGGTCATGTGTGTGGTAGTAAGTGCTGCTGCCATATGGCTTGTATCTGTCGTCAGTTTTGTAAACATCTGAAAGGGACGTCACTGCCCATTCAGTATTGCTCGAATATTCTAGGTAGTTCGCCAATGTACGAGAAATGGATTGAATGACTAGAAACCCTATATAAAGGCGAGCTGAATGAATGGGGGGATTATTACAACCGCGATATAGTAAAACTGCGATAGTATCGATTGCGAATTAAAAGCGATATTGATTGTGAAGTGATAGACAGTTGAAGTGAAAATTGATAGACAACCTGCAAAATAGGTAAAATAGTGAAACCAATTATTGTGCATTTTTAGTAAATAAACTCTTTTAACTTAATTTAAAAGACATTGCGTTTTCACTTTCCCGGAACATTAAAATTATTTGCCGCGAACCATAACACGCGACAATATTATATGGTGTCCATTTCCTTTTGTTGAATGACATTTCAAAATTGTACTGTTAAATTTATTTTATCTTCGTTGTTAGTATAGTAAGCTCGAAGTTGATTAAAAGATGAGGTTTCTGAAGTATGTATGAATATTTATTTAGAGATCATATCTGAACAATAGTCGCGTAAGACTGAACGTATGAGGGAAATGTGAGAATGTGTTGGTGGGAAAGATAAACATTAAATATGAGCGTGTGAATATCGAGTGATGTTGCCGTACTCAGCACTCCCAACTTCCAAAGTTTCTCAATGAGTTTTTTTCCCTGAGTGATGCTTTTTACCGTCAAACAGGTCCAATTCCTGTAGTCATCTCGGAATCTGAATAAAGCAACTATACTTATATGTAGAAACAGCACTTATTTATTCGAATGTTTTACTCTCGTAAGATATTGTCGGACTGGTGCATTTCCATAGTTCATTAATTTTGATTTACTATATATTCTTTGACTCTCAAACTGATACACTTTAATAATAAGCTTTAAAAGTAACAATACAGAGTAGGGATGTCGTCTTTAAAAAAATCTTATTTTACTGGAAATAGGAAATAAATCGACCGATGCGGCATTATTATGGTCTCCCGGCTGAGTCTCATGCATATACTATATTTAAAGTATGACTTTCAATGAAGCAGTAAAAAGACAGTAACCAGTGTAATTTTTATCGCTTTAAAGCGAAAATACGAAACGCAAATATCTACTATTTGGAAAGTAAATATTTTCTTTGAGTAGAAAATAATTTGATTGTAATGAGTAGCATAATTTTCAGTAGATAATACCGTGCTTTTATCAGCAATTATAAATTCATTCCAAGTCACAAATTGTTTATTCTGTACTATTTTTTAAGCGGCGACGTTCTTGTTGCTATTAAATATATTCGATCAATAATAGATTAAATAATTTTTTTTATTATTTACTGCCTAATTAAATAGGGTAAATTAAGACGTTTGGCAATTCAATCCCAGTTAGGTTGGAATTGTTGTGTCTATAATAAGTCAAAGTAATTTTTGCAACTATGCTCGAATGCATATTTATCAAATGTTGAATCTGTAAAGTAAGAATCGTTTCTGTGGCCAAGAATGAGAATATTATTTTTACTTCATTTATGATAGCAGTTTTTACATTTAATTACACCTATTCAATATCGAATAATGAAACTCATTATCAAAATTTCAACAATATTTTTATCTGCAGAGCCACTTCTGAAAATGTAAGATAACTATTTAACAATTAAATATTTTATTGTATGATACTGTCTGTTACAAAGATTACTTATTCTTGAATGATAATGGATGGCACCTCAAACTTTTAAAATATACACATATTCAATATGTATTTTGATTGATTGATTTGTTCATACACGTAGGTATGCCTCTAAAACTTACCTGCGTACGTACATCCATACGGCAAATTACCGAGGAAGGAGGCATACTGAACCGAGGCATTTAAATAAATTTTATTTAATATTTTTACTTAATTCTTTATTTGTAGCTACGTGTTTGAGTTGCTTATTTTTATTAATTTTTTCCTGAAAAATTATTAGAGAAGAAAACTGTTAGAAGGTGGTTTCTATGGGTGTACTAATTCTCTTCAGGCCAACACTCATCATGTTATTTCAAGCTATCGGAGCCATCCGAAAACCATATCCGCACGAAGCAATAAAAGCTCACTGTTGAGCAAAAAATTATCGTAAAAAAATTGATGTAAAAAGGGTGAAATTATCGATTTAAAGATTAGCAAAGGTTAATAGTTTTGTTTATTCGATATCCGAGGGTCAATTCTCTTTTTTCTAAGATTGTGGAATAATCGCAAGATTTTTGCCTGGCTGGCAGTGTTGTAGTTAATAAATTTTATTTAAATTTATTGTTTAGCTCAGTTTATTCAATTGAATCTTGTCGTAATTTTTTTGGAAGTTTAGCTTCCTTTAAGGAAATAGCGCAACCATCAGTGATATTTATACTCTAACCCTCTAACCTGGTTGGTGTCTACACTTAGCTTACTTTAGACTACAACAAGTTGAGTAAGCAGAAGAGTGCTCCTACCAGAAGGTCTTTGTAAACATCCTAAGGTCAGAAACAAGTTTTCTCGATAACTTGAATTATTCATCCAATACTTGGATATGAAATTGTTCAAATTTATACAAAAGATGCACAGTTTCTTTCATAAGCACAGTGCAGCCGCCATGTGAATCTAGCTTAAATGGTTTTTCTGAATGCTCGGCCGATTAAACACTATTCCTCAAATTTTTATGAAAATTGAAAGAAAATAAAAGTGCCTAAGTTAATTTTAAATACCTGTATATATAAGGTTTTCCAATAAGAGGTTATTTTGAATAGATCTTGTTATTTAGCACCTTGCGACTTCTTCCTTTGGAGTCACGTGATAGAGAAGGCCTACGCCAATAGCCCAGCGTCGATTCAAGATCTCAAAGATGAAATTCGTGAGGCTATAGAGGACATAGGGCCGCCACTTTGCGATTTCGTTATGGAAAATTTCATGGAGGATATGGTCCTGTAAGCGTGTCGTAGTGGTCATTTGCCTGATGTTAGTTTTTGCTATTAACGGCATATCTTCTTCTTTATCATGAAATAAACATCGGATCGTTTATATTAAAAAATGACATTTTTCTTTTAATATCAAAATAACACCTCTTATTGGAAAGCCCCACATCAACCATAAACACGTGTTATTGTTGTTGGAATTTCATATAATTGAAATGGCTATAACTCACTTGATTATGATTTGACCTAAATTAAATTTTGTGAACATATAATTCTCATGTCAGTCTATATAATTGCAAAATTTCAAGAAGTTTAAAGGTACCGTTTTGATTTAATGGGCAAAAATGTAAAATCTACAAATCATACTATTATTAACAAAGTTGAGCGAATTTCGATTTCCAAGGTATTTGTTGCCCTTATACTCATGAAGGCCCGCGTTCATGATAATTTTCAGATTTTTCGGCTGAAAGGTGTCCAATCGCGAGGGGGGGACACAAATTTTGGGTACGTTGGCCTTCCCCTGGACCTCCTTATTCATATAATGATTTTTTTTATTTCAGATTCGAAAAGTTCTAATCAAGACCTTTCATTCGATACCCCGCTCGACTACCTTCGGTTAAAAAAAAATTTTAAGGGCCAATTCGTTATTAGGGGGACCCCCCTTAAAAATTTTTTAAATTTTTGTTAAGGGCTTAACTTTTGAGAGACCATCACTTTTGACTTTTTCACAAAGTTTGAGCATTCTAGCTTCTATAGTTTCTGAGGAAATTAGCTGTAACGCACGGACAGACGGACGGACAGACGGACGGACAGACGGACAGACAGGTCGCGAAACTAGTAGGTTTTTGTAAAAAAAATTTTACAAAGACCTAAAAAAATGGATATTCTTTTTTGTTCAAAAGCCGTCGGGCCTGGTTTTGTCAGAGCAGACGCGTTTCGACTACTTTGAGTCATCTTTAGTGTCTAAAGATGTGTTGAAGGGAATGATTTTATTTAGTCATAGGATGGGTTAAGCATTTACTGCTAAATAAGGTCAGGTACTAAGTTCTGTCAGCTACTAAATTAGGCTGTTGGATGTCCGTTTGTTCTGTTTCATCTCGTTTCCATTTTCGTCTAAGAGTGTGGTCTATACTGAGAAAATTGCATCGGAATTTGTATCAAGTTGTTCGTTGATAATGTTACCGTCTTCTTTTCTATGTTCACATATTTCAAGCCTTTCTAAGATGTCAAGTTTCGGTCCTTCACTTTGTGTGTGTATGCATTTCATAGAGTTTGTGAAAGCATCTGCCTTGTTGCATAAGAAAGATCGTAAGTGCTCTTTGTATCCTGTCGTTGGTTTCCGTGTTGTCCTTCCTATATATACCATGCCGCAGTCCTTGCATATCTGTTTGCATAAGCCGCTGTTCTCGTATATTGATATGTCATTCAATTTTTATTTGAGTTTGTTTTCAATTTTGTTAGTTTTGAATGCAATTTGTATTTCCTAAGGATGTTTGATAGTTTCTATATATCTTTGCCTACGTATATTAACCAAATTAAAAATACATATTCGCGCGCTAATGTCTTCGATGCCCCAAATCTAAAATAAGTCGTTGACATAATACTAATAAAATTTCAAACGTAATGTCAAATACACAGTCAAAAATCTTTAGAAAATTTGTTTGATATAAAGGTGGCACTGATGAGGCTACTCTGTAGCGATTCACACATCTACTACTGAATAAAGTTACGGTATTTACCGCTAACAGCGCTTGTAATGTTTTTAAATGTCTTGATCTGAACGAGGGACCGACCTCTCATCGGTTCTAGACGTTAAGCCTGAGTAGTGCCAACGGGTGGTACCAACCGGTCAACCAATCCGTGCACCGTAATCCACTTTCGCGGTGGCTGCTTGTCGGTCAGCTAGATCGGAGAGGATTTCGGTCGTGGGTCTCCAAATGGATTACGCTCATCAACAATTTTCAGCCACCAATAAATGCCCGTTTCCAAACGCGTCACAAAACACAATCATACGGAGAGGAAACCTACTTTACGTTACTCCGTATTTCTTCATACAACCAGTCAAAGGACAAAAATCTAATCTTTACTTCGCGTTTCCGAATTTCCGACGCGGTACCTAGAAATATACTATGCTAACTCAAACCCGACGAAAGTTACGCTAATGAAAAGGCAAAACAATCAAAGGTACCGCGTACCGCGCGCAACGCGAAACCGACCTCAGCGGATTTTCTCAAACCCTACCCTCGCGACGGCCTACTTACCATGCACTCTATTTCCCGCTGTAAGGAAGGACCATTGGAAAGGAAAATAGTGTTTTAATGTTTTAGCAATTCATTTTATTGTTAACCTCTTTTGTTTTTCAAAAAGCATTAGCCCTCTACTTGTATAAATGATCTTTGTTATGTTTTAATTTCTTCTTAATCGATTGATTTTAATTTTTCCATATTCATTTAACACTATCGTTCTAAGAAAAAAAAATTAAGTACCTTACACAAAGTTTGTGATTGTTATAACCTTTAGATACTCCCGAATCTGAATTTACAAAAATTTCGCAATAAAAAAAAATAAAAGAATCATTCGCGCGTTTTCAATGCGATTAACAAGTTTTATGTTTAGATATTAATTGTTTGGATAGGAAAATAAATAAATTTAACAAGTAACTAAAATTTTCCCAGCTGAAATGAATTGTTTCTTTCTTATTTACTTGTTGAGTCAAATTTATTCAAAAGTCAAAGTTAATGTTGGGTAAAATAAGTAACTCATCAATGGGAAGTTTATTGTTTTCAATTTTCAATTCCGTGTTGATTAAAGTAAGTTTGCTTGAATCAATGGCGTTTGTTAATTTTAACTCATCATGAGAATAAATAAAACAAATAATTCGGATTAACAAATAGTCCTTAATTTAAGTAGGATACGATTGATAAATTGCTTATAGTTATTTATATCCTTTTTATATACATAAATATCCCTAATACTTTATTTTAATAATTCTATCTAATAAATAAGTAAGGAAATAGGGTTGTCTTATATTTGACTTGATTTTAAAATTTATCGTGTTTCTTCGTTTATTAAGTTCTTTTTGTGTTGTTTTGGTGTACAATATTTAATAGTTATATGCTTTTTATTTCACGTATACGAGTACGTACTGATTACCTCTGAATTAAAATGAGGATAGAATTGAAATTTGTTGGTCTTATTGAAGGGAATTCGTAAAAGCCCGATTTCTTTCAAAAGTTTGCTGACAATTGTAACTTTCTTGCTGTGAAAATATACTTCGGCAGCTGATAATTCAGGTGATATAATTATTTGTTCTAAAACTTCCATTGAAAGTAAGCAAAATGCATGGAATATCTGAGAATCCACTATTTCGAATTTACAGAGGGCATTTCCGAAGCCAGTACTTTTGAATATTTCAGTGAGAAGAGCATTCACCCCTACTGTCAGGTACTGCTTGAAGTTTTTTCCTACTTTTGACTTTATGACGTTTTCTGGCAAACTCGTTAAAAGAACGCCAAGTTTCACAAATGACTCATATCCATCGAAAAATTGATGCGTAAAGTCAGAAGTGAATTTTGTTACAACTTTCAAGTAGAAGGAATTGATTTTAAGTATCCTTTCAAGCTTGGTATAAGATTGCAAATTATCATCTGTTGTGTTTTCTAAAATGATCAAAATACTCTGATAAATTTCATCGCAAAGGAAATCAACAGCGAAACTAATCCATGGAATTGGAATATTATTGTTTTTGACGAAAGTGCAACACTCGGTACTTAGTTTTGAAATGCACTTCCTAGTGTCGGCAGTTGTTTTAACATCCACGAGAGCTATAAACTTTCCAACGGAGCAGAAAACCCAGAAATAATGAATTAATATCGTCATAGTTTATGTCATTTTTATGTACAAATATATGAACGTTATTTAAAATGATATCAATGACTTTTTTGTTGAATTTTCTGGCAATTCCCAAATATAACAGTTGAGCCCTCACTAAAGCGGGCAGGAACATTATTAATGCTATTTTGAAAAAATGTATAATACTGCTCTAGCACTTTGAGGTCTATCAGTAAAATGATATGTATGGTAGGAGTATGAACTGCTTGGATGACAATAGCTAATGCATCATACAATCTATCTAATTTTGCTGTGATGCTCAACAGTTTGGTGGCAGATTGGTCATTCAAAGTACAATCGAATATCTTCTACATACCCCTGATAGCCGATTCAATAAAACACCGGTAAATAATCTCAAGACGTGAGTATCAACCATCTTTAAGCCTTCAGGTTTAGCAAGTGTTTCCAACGCTAAGTCCAAATGGTTATCATTTTCTTGGTCAAGAGATCTTAATGGCTCAATACACAACTGTAATCCGTTATTGATGGATTGTGTCTCTGCAGCTCTGACGAAAGCGGCCAACAATCCAGCAAAAAGTGGTCCATATTCGTCCATTTAGTGATGATCGGATGCCTTAGGAGTTGATTGAAATTGAAGGTATGCAGCTTGCGACGATGGCGACTGTGTTGTATGCATTTATTTAGATTTGATTATGACTTGGATCGAACTGAACATCATACCTTTGTATCCGCACACACACTTCCTACTTCTGTTATGCTGAGCTTAACTAAATATGCCGCTTAAATTAATTTCGTCGATTTTCTCAATTGTTCTAAGTATGGAATTATATTTTGCAACTACACCAAGAATCACTTTATTTTGCTTACGAGTAGATAGCAGCCGCGCGACTTACCACACACACACTCCACTGCCATGTGGCTGTCACTTCACCTTGACATCCCACGACAAAATTGACGTGGGATGTGCGCTCGTCACAACCAACGTGAAATGACAAGCCACATAGCAGCAAGGTGTGTTAGTTGTGGTCACCAGCGGCGTCGCATGATTCATTACACGCTGAAAGCGGCAAGAGTACAAGATTTTCTTCTTCTTGCTACAGCGGGCATCGTTAGATCACGCCTCAATTATTTCAACCGTTTTATGTATTTTGTGTGGGGGTAATAAATCATTGATATGTTTGAAATTGTATTTTTGTTCATATTATATACTTAGCGCCCACATTTGGTGACCCTGACGTGATCGGGTGGAGAATAAACGTTAAATTTATACTTGAATACTTTTGACTACTTCGCGAAGTGACGTCGAGAAAAATGACTGCCGAAACTAACATGGAGACCCCGAAAACTCATAAAAACGCAAACACGCCACCACCAATCGCACCTAGGCCTGTCAAAGCATCAATGATAACGAAATCCCCGACGTTTTATAAGCCGGATCCAGCGGAAGAGACCGATCAAATTCACGAGCCAATGACGGTTTTTGTTTTACCATAAGGGTTTTGGAAAGTGTGCCCGGAATTGTCGTCCGCCATGCCAGTGGACAGCCAATGATAAAGTGGATTCGGGAAACTAAATTTGTCGTTCCGAATTACGGCAGCCGAAGACAACCAACTTCATGTAAACAATCGCCGACTAACAATCCATGATCGGAAAAGTGGACCTCGCTTCCTCATCGGTACTGGAGCCAACATTTCAGCCCTGCCACGGGACAAAAGTCACTTCACTCCAGAGGAATCCGAGCTATACACCGTGAATAATTCTCCGGTTAAATACGGCCAGAAACTAATGACACTAGATCTCGAACTTCGTAGACCGTTTGCCTGGAGATTTGTAGTTGCAAATGTAAGGCAACCAATAATCGGAGCAGATTTTTTCCTACACTTTGGCCTTATAGTAGATTTACGTCGGAAGAAGTTGGTTGACAGCGAATTTAAATTAGGGGCTAATGCTAAATTTATCAACCAAGCCAATGCTACCATTGCTACGGTAAAAGAAAACTCGGAGTACTCCAATCTGCTGAAGGACTATGCCAATTTAATTGTACCATCTGATATCAGGAAGGTTATGGCTCATGGCACTTACCACCACATTGTAATTAAAGGCCCTCCAGTTGCAGAAAAGGTAGGATGCCTAACGCCTGAGGAGCTGAGAGTAGCAAAATTAGAATTCGAATTTATGCTACAACAAGGCATTTGTCAGCCGTCAAGCAGTCAGTGGGTAAGTCCACTACACCTAGTCCAAAAGAAAACTGGCCAGTGGAGACCTTGTGGTGACTTTCGTCGTTTGAATGCAATCATCATCCCGGATAAATATCCCATTGCTCATCTTGGTGACTTTGCTCACAGACTCAGTGGATGCACGGTATTTTTGGCGCTCGACCTGATGCGGGCATACCATCGAATTCCGGTGGCTCTTGAAGATATTCCGAAGACCAGCAACTGTCATGGAATTGAAATTTTCTAGGAGTGATCAATTTCAATCGAAAATCGCTTAAAAATGCAGCAGCCTTTCAAGCACTTCTCCATGAGTTCCTCGTCGGAGCAAGAAGAAAAGATAACCGTGCCATCGTATAGACTCCACAAGCAGATGCAGCTTTCGAGGAATGTAAGCACCCAATTGCCAATGAAACTTTGCTCCAACACCCAATCGAAAATGCTACGCTGGCAGTCAAATGCGACGCTTCTGCCACCGTAGTGGGAGCAGCCCTCGAGCAATTAAACAACAAAGTTTAGAAACCGCTCGGATTCTTCTCAAAGAAGTCTAGCGAAGCGCAGCGCAAATACAGTGTTTATGATCGGGAGCTGCAGGTGATTTACAGTGCCAGAAACTTCTTCTGCCACATGATTGAGGGATGGCAACTCATTAATAACACCGATCATGAGCCCATCATATACGCCTTCAATCAAAAAGCTGACAAAGCATCTCCGAGACAACTCAGGCAACTCGATTTCATTGGGCAATTTTCAACAAATATTATTCACATAGCCGGAAACAATACCGAAACAGCCGATGCGCTATCCCGAATTACCGCTATTGAAATGCCAGTTGCAGTGACAATTGAAGATTTAGCGAAGGCACAGAAGGAGGGTGCAGAGTTGAGTCATCTCCGGAACATGCGATTCTGGAGACTACGTCTCGACGCGAGCGTGGTAGCTATTTATTGCGATGTTTCCACAAACGACATTCGGCCTTACGTCCAAAAATCATTGCGACGATAAGTTTTTGACTTGCTTCATCGATCGTTCCACCCCAGCGGCAGAGCTATGAAGAAGTAAAAAGTAAGTGTGACCAAGTATGTCCAAAGATATACTCCAATGGGCTAGAGCTTGTCTCCCATGTCAGCGAATTAAAAATTTGACGACATGCCAAGCCTGCACGAGATAAAATTGTTATGCCTGATACAAGGTTTAGTCACGTGCGGTTCGGCATCGTTGGGCCCCTAAAGCAGTCAAAAGGATATTCGTATGTATAATTGATCGATTTACAAGATGGCCTGAGGCGATTCCCATCAAAACTATCTCGGCGGATGAAATTGCCACCGCATTTTATTCCAACTGGATTGCACGCTATGGAGCCCCGAGCGTTCTAACATTGGACCAGGGATCCCATTTTGAATCCGTGCTATTCAAATCTCTAACCCACTTAGTCAGCTGCAGAAAAACCCGAATGACGGCATATCACCCCGCGGCAAAC
Organism: Odontomyia ornata; assembly: GCA_963969285.1. NCBI lineage: Eukaryota > Metazoa > Arthropoda > Insecta > Diptera > Stratiomyidae > Odontomyia > Odontomyia ornata. The sequence continues at coordinate 449,259,540 of OZ017739.1, read as the reverse complement.
GAGATGATTGAACGTTGACACCAGTCTTTAAAGGCCGTAGTTATTGTTGCGTGGAAGTAAAATAATAAAAAGACACCGTTTGTGCACACGGTCAGCTATGGACTGACCTTTTTTATTAAATATAATAATGTAATGGTTTGGTACAAAGTAAAAGGGTTGCCATGTCAGAATTCATAATATTATACTTCAAGTTCATAATATTATACTTTAAGTGAATTGCAATTTTGAAGAGACGATAACTATATCATCAACATAAGTACACAAATATATCCAATCAACGCCGATTTGTTTTATGTAGAGACATGGGTCATTATTACTATTTTTAAATTCATTTTTTTTTTTCATTAGCTTATCAAATTTCTGATGCCATTCTGTAGCACCTTGTTAAGCCCGTACTAACTTGCATACTTTATCGGGTCCTCCAATATAATATCCTTTTGGGTGACGCATGTAGACTTCATGAGAAAGTTCGCCATTCAAGTAAGCTGTCTCTACATCGAAATGGTGTACAAACATATTCTTTTCTCCCGCCACAGTAAGAAGAATTTTAAGAGTTGTAAGATTAAGCAAAAATATCATCATAATCACATCCAAACTTTTGCGAAAATCCCTGTGCCACTAAACGCGCTTTATGTTTAACTTCATTACCGTATTGGTCAGTATTCGTTACCATGAGGTAATCTTATTATTTCCCAGGTACCATGCTGCTTTAGTGAGTTTATCTCATCATCCATAGCCTTAATCCAGTCTAGTTTATCATAACTGCCGATTGCTTCCTCAAATGTAGTTGTTTCGGTTATAATTTTGTCAGATGTAACCTTGTATATAGTATTCCTCTTTAACGTTGAGATGAGATGCCTTTATTACCACGGGTTGACTGTCTAGGTACCTGTACCTCTCGATTATCTTCGATACCATCAAGTTGCGTGTCAATTCTATTTTCAGTATCTTTACTCGCTGATTCCATTCCCCTTCCAAATTCAATTTCCGCATCGTTATAAACAGGTGATGGATTTGCATCTGGATATCGAACATCCCTAGAGATTTTGACTTTACTAGTATTTACATCTAATAGTCTGTAACCTTTGGTGCCCAATTCGACGCCTACGAAAACTTATTTGTCGGCGGTCGATTCTTATTTACCACGTTGATCCTTTGGGATATGCACATATACCTTTTGACCAAATTTACGAAAATAATTAAGATCTGGCCTTTTATTTTTAAATATTTTGTACTGAGTTATAACAGCATTTTTCATGGGAACACGATTTAATATTTGATTCGCTGTTGTTATTGCTTCATCCCAGAAACGATTAGGTAATTTCGAACTATAAAGCATGCAACGCGTTATTTCAATCAGCGTGCGGTTCTTCTGCTCAGCTTTACCATTTTATAGAGTTGTCTTGGATATCGTTAATTGAGTTTTAATACCCTTTTGTTTAAATTTTTTCTTAATTCAATATACATGTACTCACCGCCACGATCTGATCGGATAAATTTAGGCGTTTTATTCAGTTGAGTTGGGGACACTTCGTCTTTTCGTTTCATTAGGTATATACACGTATACCCACTAAAATCATCGATCAAACTAAGAACGTACTTATTACCCCTTGGTGTAGTCTGCAAAGGACCAAAGACATCCGAATATATTATTTCAAGAATTTCACTCGATCTAGTCTTAGACTCAGTAGGAAAATGATCACGTGTGGATTTATTCAGTAAACAAACTTCATAAAATTTATCAGAAAATTAATCCACTTTCCGAACGTCATTTAAGTTGCGGTGCTCTAATATTTTATGCCACTCATGTACTCATTTCGGATTGTTCCACTGTTCCGAATTCGTGATTTCATAATAAACTCAGGGTCTGTAAATGTTATTATAGTCACCTACGGTGATAATTACAGCTTCTTTCAGCAAAATTTTACAAAAGGATTTATTAAAATGAACTTCACGTCCTTTGCTGATCAGTTTGTTCACCGAAACTAAGTTGCAATTTAAGTCCGGCACAAAATAAACTGAAAAATTTTTCTATTTTCAGTTGGAGTATTTTGTGAAGGCGAAAATGAATTCGATTACAAAATAAACGTCATTCAGTTTCATTGTTTTGCTCATTTCACTTTGTTTACCTCTGATCCTAACAATGCCTATTTCTTCCAGGGGTAATGCGCGACCATTCAATTCGTGAAAGTATTCTTTATTATTATACATATGTGCTGAGGCACCGCTATCAATAATCCATTCGCTGCTGGTTGAAAAGCTAAAAGAGCGTTGACACACACCAGACTACAATCATCACAATCCGACTGCGACTTCTGCACAGTATTTGTATGAGACTTTTCCAAGTTTTTCTTTTTCCACTTCAAATACTTCCTGCATTCTGTTTTTATATGTCCAAATTTCTTGCAGAAGAAACACTATACTTCCTTTCCTTTATATTTTGCTTGTAATGCAGTATTCTTATCTAGACTTGCACTTCCATGCGTATTGAGACGTCGATTCTACTCCTCTACAAGTTTGGTTTTTACATATGTAGTAGTTAAATCAGACTCCGGTCCCGACTCCAACGCCATAATCAATATACTGTAGCTATCGGGCAAGCTACTCAGGTACATAGACTCGTCGATGATTTCGTCCATTGAGTTTAAATGCAGCAGCATGTCACCATCTTCCTGAAGAGTGAGACGATACAATTTACGAAGAAGTTGTACTTTATTAGACAACGTCGCTTTCTCATGGAAGGCTGTCAGAGCATTCCACATTTCAAATGCTGCCCTTTTCGTTTTATGTGAGTGAGCTGGTTATCCTCAACGGAAAAACGACGTGCGCTCGTGCTTTATCGTCTTTCGAAATCCATGCGTCGGTAACTTTATCGGGCTTCGGTTCCCTCACAACCGCCTGAAGCTCATCCCGTTTTAGAAGTAGGTCCAATTTGAATTTCCAAGTTTGGTAATCGTGTTGTTCAGTTTCGTTGTACGGATTGACTCTGCCATGCCGAATTTCCACTTTTCACGACCATAGAACAAAACACTTAAATGCACGGACCTTCTGTGTTTGGGTGGCTAGGTGTCGGCCCATAACCTGTTGCGTGGAAGTAAAATAATAAAGAGACACCGTTTGCGCACACAGTCAGCTATAGACTGACCTTTTTTATTAAATATGATAATGTAATGGTTTGGTACAAAATAAAACGGTTGCCATGTTTATGTTTAAATTGACAAATTCTGATCAAGTCAAAATTGCAAATCCAACAGCTATGTGCCACAACAATCAAGAATGGATTGAAATCCTACCAACCGTTCTGCTAGGACTGCGTACGAGCATCAAAAAAGATATTGGCGCAACTGCTGCGGAACTTGTGTACGGGGCTATTCTACGAATTCCCGGAAAATTTTTTCTTCGACGAAGACATACTGCCGGATCCCAAATTATTTGTCCAAAAGTTTCGCGAACATATGAAGACTGTACGAGCCACTCCAGCATCACATCTTGTGACTTGCTCACACGTTTTCGTCCGTATCAACCGAGTAAGAAAGCCATTGGAGCCTCCGTATGAAGTACCATACAAAGTTGTAGAGCGATCTGAAAATGTATACAAATTGGAAAAAAGCGGAAAACAAATTAACATTAGTACCGATCGAGTCAAGCCGGCGTACTTTGAATCAATTTCGGATCCAACAACTTATCCCATCGACAATCAGCACTTGAGGAAATACGGAAGTTCAAACTCCAAGAAAGTACAATTTATTGACGAAATAAAAACAACCGCTGTCAGTTGTCAGACGACCAATATATTCAAGGGGAAGTCGTGTAGCGATTAACACATCTATTACTGGATAAAGTTACGGTGTTCACCGCTAACAGCGCTGAAAGCGGCAAGAGTACAAGACTTTCTTTTTTCTGCTACAGCCGGCATCGCACGACCGCGACTAAATTATTTCAACCGTTTTATGTATTTTGTGTGGGTAATAAATCATTGTTATTTTTCAAATTGTGTTTTGTATTCACATTATGGACTAAACTCGGAGGTTAGTTCGCGATGTGACGTAGTATTTCCGTTTTCGGGCCTGAGTAAGAAGCAAAACCGACGATAGACACAAGCCATATGGTAGCAATTTGCATATGTATTAGTCGGCCTACTATGGACAAGCTTCCGGTAGCTGTCACCCAACTGCGGCATTAGCAAATGCTTATATTACGTCATATATACTATTTTCCGAATAAAAAACTTGCGGAACGCATTCCGTGCATGCTATTAATTCACCTTGTATAGCCCATTGTACTCCTAAACTTTCCAAGACGGGCAAATGAAGCACACGTTTTGCACCTTCGACTGATAGCTCAGCGTTGAAATGTAAACAAACTCCTATAAATTCACTTTGGGAGGCGATAAAAACTTAACGGGTATAAGAACTGAAATAATTTTCACTTCATTAGGAGCGCTATTGTGTTCTCCGCGGATCATCTGGATTTCATTGTAGAAATCCGTCTCTAAACCGTACAAAACCTCGAATTTTTGTTGGCACCTCCACAATTCTTCATATAACGCCATGTAAGTTAGCCAGCAAAGTCGGCCTACTAATGGTCATGTGTGTGGTAGTAAGCGCTGCTGCCATATGGCTTGTATCTATCGTCAGTTTTGGTAAGAAGGCAACGCTAAGGGATGCATCAGACTACGACTATTTAGCCGCACCTCTGTCGCAAGTTACACATGGATAAATGGAAGCCCGCACACTGCGTTTTTCGACAAATTTGTCCAGGTCGGCAGTCGCAGGAATTTGCGATTTTTCCTAAAACCAGTTTAGCAGGTAGTTTTTGTGATACTCGCGCAGGCGCACATCATTTGGACATTTGACGCTGACGTGCACGGAAGTTTCTTGCATAGCGTGCAAATGAGTTAGCGCATGTGTTCCTGGCAAAGACGTACCTTCAAATGAGCATATTAGTTCTGCGCATGCGTGAAGTTCCTTTGCAAATCTTGTCGCAGTGTGTTCGTATTTGCGTCTGAAAATCGCTGGTTACGGCAGAAAAATCGCAATGTGGCCGAACCCTAAATGTCATCTGAGAAATGTCATACTTGAAAACCCCAAAAGCATACTTTCGGCCTACTGAGATGCCGCTTTCAAACCTTCTAGACAACTGTTTTCGGAAATTTAGGGCTACTGAGTAGCTGTTTCCGGTATGTAAAGTGACGTTAGGTACCTCAATTGATTTGATTTTTTTTCTTATCATTCATTCAAGTGGTTGTTTTAAAAACATTTGATTTTAAAACCATATTTTTACCTTATATATTATTATATTATTTTTGTAAAAAGTGTATTTGTTCTTATTTGTCTTTGTACATTGACCGCATCCTTCGTCGGATACATTATACAACGCCATCGGTCCCTATCTTTTTTGCGACCATTATTCGCCTTAGGACCCAGCTTTCAAGTTTATGATAGCTTGGATAAGGGTTCATGTCTTACAAACGTAGCATAGCACCGGTCTTATCACAGAATTGTATATTCGGAGCTTTGCTCTCCTGTGTATGCAGCTGGCTTTCAGGATCGTCAGAACAAAGTAAAATAATTTATATGCGATCTGAATTCGATATCGTATTTTTATAGTTACGTTAGCATCTCTGCTCAGTTATGCGCCTATACATAAAAAATTTACCTAGGTTTTCGATTTGGTGTTGATTGAGAATTAAGTTTTGTGTGATGCGAGAATTTTTCCTCGACAGCATTATGCTGAAGAATAAAGCAAGCCCCGACGGCTTTTCAAGAAAATAAAATTATGTTTTTTGTATTCATTTTGTTGAGTTATATCCCCACTGGCTTTTCTCTTCGTCCAGTCGGAACAGAATGTCTTGCGCGGTCGTGAATGGTCTTAAAAATATGTTAATGCTCGCATCTGCATACGCTACACTTTGGCTCAACTTATACAGTAATACACCTCTTGTATCTACGGGTATCCTTCTGATGACATATTCTGGGGCAATGTTAAGTAATAGCGGGGCCAGCCCATCTCCTGGCTTTAGTCCCACGTTAGTTTCGAGAAGATCTGTTAGTTGGATATTGATCATATTTGTGAACCACGTTTATTTCAAAATTATATAAAATGTGTTCGGTGTATTATTATGTTAGATATTTTTAAACCTTGCGGGATTCGTCAAATATAATGAAGAAGAATTAACAAAATAATCATATTAATTAAATCTCTCTTATTTTGCAAGGAAATTAATATTTTGTTATTTAACCAATAAACATAAAAATCCGATGAATAAAATCATAGGTAAGTGTAAAATCGACTCACTTTATTGCAATGTTCAAAATTCATAATCAAGATTGAGATGATATCAGGATACTCGGCACCACAGAATGGAGTATATTAAAACCACGATGTAATACGCACACTTGACTCACTCCACAATCAATGAGATATTTCGAAAACTATAGAAAAGCCCCTTTAAAAATTAATTTTTTTTTTGTAGAAAAATTGCTTACCAGCACCGCATTTTCATGTACACCACTCACAATGACGACAATCTTATTAGATAGGGTACTCTCTAAATTTGGAATGCCCAGCGACTCCAATCGAGTATCACCCAATTGAACACCAGCAAAAGGAATATTTATGCTACCAGCAACTCGAAGTCGATTGAATTCTATGCTTCCACGAAGATCTAAGACAGCTACATTTTCATTAGCGTGGAAAATTAACTCGACTAAATCACTTGCACTTATTCTTGGGGATATTTCCTTTTGTAATTCTGCCAAACTTATATCACCGATGTCCTAATTTAAAAAAAAGCAAATACCGCAAATTTTTCAGAGTATTATTTCTTTGTAAAATCTTACGAATTCTCCAGGCTCAGTTTCATGCAGAACATGTTTTCTGTAACTTATACTCTTTGGGGAAGCAATATACATCTTTTGTGATTCTACCACGCAAGTTTCCATAACAATGTCGGGAAGGTCGGAAAATAGCAATATACATTCATTGAACCCAGACGCCATTAATGTTGATTTAAGTTGCTTTAACACGGAAATACCGATAAATAATGGGTAGGAATTATCGCCAAGCATCAATTTATCCCATAAATGTATGATTTTGTGAAGTGGAAACACATCTAGCAATTGATCAGTTAATTATGTTTGGTAATATAAGAAATTTATACTTACGAGAAAACATGGTTAAAAACCAAGGAATAGCAAAAAGTTCTGGAATGAAATTGATGCCATTTAGATGTTTCGCCAACACAGGTTCATGGTATGCAGTAAGCTGAGAAAATTTACATAAGTATTCCTTTATTACTGCTGAATTGTCTTTCAAGAAAAACCAATGCAGATATTTTTGTATGAATTTGTATAGACTTAGAAAAGCTCGTTCTGAAATGAGAAGAATATTTTTGGAAGTTATCTGGTTTCCTAACTGTTATATTTTAATGAACTTCTTTTAAAATGCATTATTTTAAGATCGATCAATGACTCGTGTAAAAATCATAAATTTGATGAGCTTAGTGAGCCTATAATAATGAAAGATGATGATTGTTAATCACACAACTCAATCAAGCGACAAATTAACTCTTTTATGCCAAAATAAAAATCCTACGACACAAGTTGAGTGATATTCAAATTTATCTGCAGCAAAATCCTGAAGCGAATCTAATTATAATAAACGAAGTATGGATCTACCCAGAAGAAGCAAAGTATTACAATATTCCGGGATATCCCTCCGTTTTCTCCTGCAGGCCCGGAAGAAGTGGAGGTACAGCAATTTATATAAAAAATATAATTAATTTCATGACAAAGAGAGTAAAATCTGACATATATAATATAATAATATAATAATAATTGAAATAACCTGCGCAGGTAAAAACTAAAAATCGGTACTTACTTTAATCTCAATCGTCTCAATGCGCACGACTTCTGCACAGTAATAGATGCAATATATTCTACTGAAAAAAAAATCTAATCACAGTTGGCAACACAAACATAGACGTGATTGCAGAATCTTCAGAATCGAGGATGTACAAGGATACCCTGGAAACAAACGGAGCGGTCTTGGTCAATAAAGACCAACTTCAAGTACCTGCCTGGATCACATAGCAACAAATGAGAAAAAAAATGCTGAAAACATTAAATTCACACTTGGAGACTGGCCTGAGTTAGATCATCGTGTTCCAAGAATTGTCGTCTATGGTCAAAGTCTCAGAAAGCAAAAAGCTACTCACAAAATATTCAGATATTTAGACAAGGATCTTCTCAAATCGAAATTTCAACAGTTGCTAGCAAAACGAAAACCAGAAAACCTAATGGAGCTCAAAAATATGATTACAGAGTCCAAGTATGAGAAAAAGATCAGATGTCGAAACATAAATGGATAACAAAGAATGTTATTGAGGCTAGTATTAACAAAAGGAGGGCTTATAAAAAATACAAGAAGAACGCTTAAGATCACGCGCTTAAATATCTGTATAACCAAGCATTAAAGGAATCAAAACGTCTCATAACAGAAGCTAAATTTTCATATTACTCCAGAAGTTTGAAAACAGTGCGGACAACTCGTACGAAATATGGAAAGTAATAAATGAAGTAAAATATAATTCATCACCCTGGACCATGTCATGATTTTTTTGCATGGACTCTAATAATGCAGCACGCCAAACTCGCTAAACTGCGTTTTTTCAACAATTGGTGAAAAAATTACCAAGGAACTTGGTGACAGTATTTCAATATCACAAATAGCCTACCTTAGTCCATTTCTCATATTCATCAAACGAATAAAAGGAAGTATTAAATACAATCGAAAATTTGAAAAAAAATGCAGCATCAAGTATTGACATCACCACACATGAAATTATTCTAGTCAAAGAGAATATAGCTGAACAATTGGGAAATTTTATAAACGAGCATTTTAGAAATGGAACATTTCCGGACGAAGAGAAACTGGCAAAAATAATTACAATATTCAAAGGAGGAGATCATCTGGACACGAATAATTTCCGCCCTGTTGCACTTTTGACAGCCTTTAGTAAAATACTCGAAAAACTAGTCAATAATCGTTTAAAATCTTTCTTAATGGATAATTATATCATAAATCCGAAGCAGTTTGGCTTCCAAAAGAACAAGAGTACTTTGGATGCGTTACTTTCTGTCTCACGTTATATCACTGAAAGTCTTGATAAAGGAGATTATGCTATTGCAATTTTCGTGGACCTAGAGAAGGCTTTTTATACGGTTGATCATGACCTGTTAGTTCAAAAACTTGAATCGTATGGTATTCAAGGCAAACCGAAACAACTTTTTAAAAGTTATTTAGAAGGGAGATTCGAAATAACATCAGTTAATAATGTCTTGAGCAATCTAGCACCAATGAAATCGGGTGTTCCTCAAGGAAGACTTTACATTTAGTTCGTTTTCAATATTCGCCACATGCATTTTTGGGATATGTTCAGATAAGTAACCATTAGTATTTAACCGCGCCGAGGGTTTCGTTCAATTTGTCTTAAATTCAAGAACCATGCTATTTTTTAGATCAGCATCACACCTTTTTTGAATATTTCCAATATCATTGCAATGTGCTATGATTCAAGGCGCAAAAGATTTAATGATATTGAAATGTTTGAGCGCTCTGATAATTGCCACTTGCAGTTTTTAGCGCTAATATAATTCTATCATTTAATAATTTTAAATTCCGTCACGGATATGTTTTTACCACAAAACTGAGACGCTAAGCAATAAAATAAGCCATCGTTGAGGTATAACTACTGCAGTACCAGCACTTCAAAAATGTTAGCAGTTTAAAGTTGGCTGCAGTTTGATTGTGTTCTCCTGAATTTTATCCAGTAAACGAAGAATTGTGGCAAGATCGTAACCAAATTAAAATAAGAATTAACGGAATGAACTCTGATAAGGAATAAGATATCTGGAACTTTTTCTACTTGGATAAATAATATAAGCTACAAAATTAATTCAATGATTAAATCATCTTATCTTTTCACCTCCATTAGAATAATTTGAGAAAGCAAATATACTACCTTCATGATTGAAATTCAAGTACAGAAACGGAGCGGTGAGTGAGTCTAATCCTTGCCAATACACGTATTGAGGGTGAGATGTTACCCAGGCCTTCAGCAATCTTTTCAGCTTTCTATGTCCCTCCGGCGATGAAAGTAGTTCGTCATACTGATGACAGCGTGGAATATCCACTTCAATCTAAAACCAATACGATTAGTTTATACTGAAAATACCAAGTTGAGATACTTGTACCTGCCGATCAGTAGATGTTGGTGTTACTTTATCAATTTTTTCATAACTATCATCTTCTATAACATCCAACAAACATGCCCAGACGGCACCTCTTAGTAATGGTGGAATATCTATGTGAGCCTCCTTAACAATCATATCCCTTGTAAATGGATATCCCTTCAACATTCTAGAGAAAAGCATAACTCTGTAAAATTGATATTCCGTATCACGTTCACGTATCACAAGCGGAAGTTGTTCCATTCCAGCTCCGTATTGCACAGCAAATTTCGGAGAATGGATCAAGGGAAAGTATGCCATGCTTGGCACTTTTCTGAGTCTCTCCAGTAAATTATTCAAACGAAGCATTACAATTCGATTGTCCGCCAAGTAACTCTGACTTCGTTTTGAGCCGCCAATTTTCCCATTCAAACAAACAACTTTCGGAACAGCTAATATAGGTGCTTCGCTGCGAATCAAACCTTCTTTTTTTAATTCTGTTTGCACATCCCCGCCTGCTAGTTGCCACAAGTAGTAAACCTGTTTCAACGGACATCTAAGCAATAATTGTTCAGGCTTTTCTGGAGTTTTATAAACGTAAGCTTCGAGATTTCGTTGAAAAATATCAGCAGCTATTATCTCGTCGGGCAATGGACGTGAAGAAACGTCCACTGATAAACATCTTTCAATTAAGTCTTTAATGTCGGTGCTAAGACGTTCATATTTATCATAACAATTATGTTCTCGAGCGATTTTTTCAAACACTCGAGACACATTCGTGAGCGAGAGAATTTTTCGAACAATCATTGAAATTTTCAGCGACGACCACAACGAACATTCTAAGAGTAGCTCCGCAGCAACCATGCCAAGACTCCATACATCACTTTTAATATTGTTTCGTGACCCAAATAGTCTTTCTGGTGGTATGTAGCGAACGTTACTATGAGGCAAAATAGGGCGATGAGAAATAATTTGAGATCAAAAAATTAATAATACCCAATAGGAAATGAAACATATTCTCCTTGTTTAGTCATATAAAACAACCCGTAGTTGAAAAGTTTTACATTGTTTTCGCTATCCAAAAGAATGTTACTTGGCTCCAAGTTGTGACAAGCAAACCCGTGCTTACTGATTTCACATAGTCCTTCTGCTATTTGGTACACTATTCTCAGAATTGTGTTGACATCGTTACAAATTTTGATTTTTTCATCAAGTTGAGCACCGGAGTATTCGGATACGATGATTGTTCTTTCTGGAGTGCAAAATATTTTCAAGTTATTTTATTATACAAGTTACAAATGAACACTTTAAAATAAATGGATTATTTATTCTGGGTCATTTAAGACGAAAACAGCTTTTCGCTATTCGTTACGTTACGAAAATGCCCATTGGTGAATTTTTTTAATTCGAAAGCAACAAAAAAAATTAGAGCGATTAAGCATTAAGCCAGTTTTTGTCATTTTCAAATCATGTTCTGATTTTCGTGACCAAGTGAACAGTAATTTTTTTTTTTGTGGCAAATATGCATCAAAAGAACTTGAATTCTTACCGAAATTGCGGTATGTTTAGAAATATTAAATAAAATTTTCTTATTGTAATTTAATGAGTGGTTAACTGTTAAATTTTAACATCTTGAGTTACAGGACAGAGGCAGCGCTGGTGTTGTAGTCTTCCAATGGTAGTTCTAAAAAATCTAGTTGATTTGCTAAATAATGTGTGCTTTGAAACAATGCTACTAATTAGTTACATAAATGAAGAAAGCGCACCCCAACATTTAATTTAAGAGCATGAACATTTTGTTCTTTGTTTGGCGGTGCAAGGATGCAGATTTCACGGATTTATTCATCCATTTGAGAACTAGACAATATTTTATAAAACTTTCCAAGAAGAAAGGCTGCCTAAACTGGCTTTGTATTAAAGATAATGTAATAGAATGACAATACATAATTTGTGTTGTTAGGCGCCAAAATAACGAGAACCAGTAATGAAAAGAGACGAAATTCGGCGAAGAATACAGCTCGCAAATAAAATATTTTTTTCAGTTTTGATGATCTTAAAGACCAGCTGCATACACAGAAAAATAAAGCTGCAAGTATATAAATCTGTGATAAGACCTGTGTTATGCTATGGGTGTGAAACATAGACCCTAACCCAAGCATCCGCAAATATATAGAACGCCCTTGCCCCTGGTGAATAATCGGAGCAAAGCTAGACGGGACCAATGGCGAATTCGATACAACTGTGAGCTGTATGAAATTTTTGACGGATCGGAAGTCTCAACGATTGTAAGACTGCGGAAGCTGCAATGGACTGGCCACATGAATCGTATGGACGAACGAAGGATACCCAAAAAATGTATTCGTTGGAAGAACTGAAGGACGAAGACCAGTGGGGAAACTAAGGAAACGCTGGTTTGACTCGGCCGTCGAGACAGTTTATCGCTGCTCAGATTTCAAAATTAGAGGAAACGGTCAATGGACCGAGACAGTTGGAGGCGCTCTTCGTAGGAAGCGAAGGCCCGAGAGGGGCTGGAGTGCTATGAAGAAGAATCTAAAAGCAAATAATCCCGAAATAACAAAATGTATCCTCATTGGAAAGTTTTCTAACAATCCAAATTGAAAAATATTTGATCATTTAAGAATCTTAAAAATAAATCCATCTCAACGTACCATGTTTTCCTCGTATTATATCTAAATATTCACATAGATTTGGATGCTGGATTGCTTTTAAATACTGTGCACGACCCAAAATTGCTATAGAATTGGGTGTCAGCGGAAGTCCATTGCTCCCGCATACATCACCAGCATGAGATTTTGCGAAGAAAGTTACCGCGGCCAAATTTGAATTAACTTTTGTAACGCATGGCGACATTTTATTGGTATTGGCTCCTTAGATTAAATACCACCATATCCTTGCAAGAACTTTAAGTGATTTTAAGTGAAAGCAGAAGGTAGGCGTACGGAAAACAATAAACAAATCTGATACTGACACATAACATATGATTCAAAATGAAGATTGCTGGCAGCACTTTCTTGCCATCAAAGAAGTAATTATACTTTGGTTTGAAGCTGCACTTTAACGAGCTTTCATTGCCCATCGAATATAAGCTAAGGAGATAGTATTATAACAATATCAAGTAAATGCATCATTAACTAGACGATCTTTTTGCTCGGGTTTGATTTCTTGGCTTAAAATTATCTATCGCGGTATCGAATGATTTTGAGACCAATCAATCGTGCTCAGTGTGAAGAATCATGTTTGTTGTAGGGTTTTGTGAGAAAAGTTTTTGTTATCTCCAAGGATGAGAATTATACTTTTGATATGTAGTTACTCATTGCCATTGCTGTTGCTACCTTTTTTACAGATATTTTAAGGTAAAAGGCAGTGCTATGAATTTTTAGCATATTTTTTGGATATTTAGGGTCATTGATATCTCATTCTCCATAAAGATAATGTTCTGCTTGATGTCTCACTCTTGTCTAATCGGTAAATTGGTCATGTAAGGGATCTTGGTTTCCACTATTGGTTAATTTTTATCCATTCTCTCCACGGATCTAAGAATAAGTAGATGGAGGTAACTGCTTAGGACCTTCTTGGACTTAAATCAGATACTTACAAATGATGGTACTTTTATGACTTGCCCCATGTGGTGCAATTACTGTCTGAATCACAGCTATTGGTTTGACCTGAAAAAATTGTGACACTTGGATGGGCCATTTATAGAGGTTTCCTTGTTTTAAAATGCCACCAAGTTTACGTCCGGTAATATGTAATGATTTTAGCTTCGTTGGTCTCCGATTTTTCGAAGGAAAATCGAAACCTTCCTCTCATCGATTAAAGACGTGAAGTATCGCTACGTGCTAATGGACTGTACCCTACAAATCAACTCATCCGGGCAACCTTAGTCTACTACGAGATGGCTGCTTGCAGACTAGTTAATTCGGAGAGGAATTCTGGTGGCAGGCCTTACGCGAGCAAACTAAGCGCAATTACAATCTTTCAGCAACCAATTCAAATGTCCATTAAAACGTGAAAATCGTGAAAATGTTTTTTATTACTCCACCTTAACCTTGCATGGCTTCCCACAAATCAACAACAACAAAATCGAATTCGCGCATTCCCAATCTAAATACTGATACGATGCCAAACTTAAGCTACTCTAATTCTAGCCGAAATATTCTACGCTAGTAAAAAAATGCCAAACATAAGCTATGGCACCGCGTACCTGAACCGAACCGATCAGCCACCAATTGTAAAGCCCCTCCAGGAGGTATATTTACCTTTCACTTCTATTTCCTACTGAAAAAATACACTACTGAAAGGAAAGAATGTCGTTAGTTTAACAATATGTGATACTCAATTATTTTGTTTATTTGATATCCACATGCCAATTCTCTTTTTTTTTTAAGTGTCGGGCCTTACTTTGTTCTGTGAGCAGACGCATTTCGGCTACTTTGCGACATTATCAGTGAAAAGATGACTCAAAATAGTCAAAACGCATCTGCTCACACAACAAAGCAAGGCCCGATGACTTTTCAAGAAAAAAATTCATGTTTTGTTCATTTTTTTTTCTTTTAAGTAAATATATCTATTACAGAGATTCTATTTTGTTTTATAATAAATCAGTAGCATTAATGAGATTTATTTATGATTTCTTGATTGTTCATTTAATGTGTAGTATATCACTTTACATTTAGTGGCTGGTATTAAATTAGATTTTTAGTATTCATATGTTTAACGCTAGTAATCAAAGAAATTCTTTTACATAATATCCAAGCAAATGACAATTTCGTTAACATTTTATTACAAAATAAATTAAACACAATTTCCAAATTCAACATAGATCAAAAAGTTAAATACAGAGATGCTACTGAGCAGAATCACAGTTGATAATTTTTTCATTAAACGAGCACCGAGCACAATTTTTTTCAGTTATCGAAAAAGATAGCACAGTTTCTAGATCCCAAAGACCACATAAAGAAAAAAAGCAATTTGTTTGTCTGGTAGAGCTCTAAAACTTCTTTTTTTTTTAACTTCACATGCTTTTTGTCTCCATTCTTACTTCCATATAAAAATCCAAAATTTGAAACTCGTCCCCGTGGGATGAAAATAAAAAGCATCCTCACTTGATTTTAGAAATATTCCTTTTAAAATCAAAACTTGAGTGCCCCTATCAAACAACTTCTGTCATCGCTGCCAACCTCCCATTTCAACCAAAGCTTACAGTCGCTGTTCTTATATGATCACAACTACCATTCCATACTTACGAGTATGCAATCTCCACTGTATGTTACTGTCATAGGAAGCTGAATCTATTGATTATCCCGATCCCCGCCAAACATGAACTCCATGAAGTGATGTAAATACTTGCAGCTTATCCATTATAACACGAAGATCATCCACCAAAGACAACTATGAACCCACCTTTATACCTATTCGGAAAAGATTTGTTCTGGAGTACCGGGCACACACAGGGCATACTTCCACTAAGGTAAAAAGAAATTGCTTTATAATTGCAATAATAATAAAGTAGAGCTATAGTCAAACGATTATATACCATTCTCCGTAAATTTGCAAAGCACAAAAACTCATTCGTTTCGGTTCTCATCTATTGATGAAACGCAGCTTAGCTTTTTAATCTTTTACCCAATAATAATTAATGTGCAACCAATACTGCTAAAGCAATGCAAGAACTGACATCATTAATTAAAAAATACAGAGATCCATTTGAAAAAAGCTAAGAAAAGAAATGCTATAATTAACAACTGGAATTCTACTTAAATTGTCAACTATGTATTGCAGTGAAATTTAAATAATGAATCAGCAATGTTTTAACCGTTGAATACATGGCCCATAACACCTTTTCCTTATGTACTATTTCCTATAACGAATAATAAGGAAATTCAGCCACAGAAACATTTTCCGCTTTATGTAGATATAATCGCGGAAATGATGGCATAAATAAAGTTAGTCCCATTGTGCTTGATAGCTCGAATCAAATGGATGTAATTTACATTTACTTTTCAAAAGCCTTTGGCTTGGTAAATAATATTCTTCTTGTGACGAGGCTCAAGAAATTTGATCTTAACCCATTCCTGGATGGAACCAAAAACTATGTGTTTTGTCACAAATCACTTGATTACCTTATAACTACTATTTTTCTTTCAAGAACCGAGGAAAACCATTTTACAGGAAACAAATTACGCTATTTCTAAAAGCATTTTTGCTCAGTCTTTAGCACCATATATTGAATTTCTTGTTGCTTCACGATGATAACTGCGTTTATTGTCATTAAGTCATATGCTTGAATGTCCCGAGTACTGGAATTTCGTTCATCGGAGCTTCTTTAACTCCTCGAGGAAACTTAAGCAAGCCCCAATAGACACTAGATATGAAAAACCACATTGAATTTAATACATGCAATTTATTTCTACTATAGCAAAGCATAACTTAAATGAAGATATTGGCGTTTATTTAGACCCGGTTGAAAACAACGTCTCAATAAGCATATGAACTTTTTTTCCATAAATTTTGGTGTGATTTGTATCATTCTATAAGGTTGTATCAGATTTTGATTCAGCTTCAGATGCACAAAATTTTTGGCTTTTATTAGTTATTTAATAACTTTTTGACTTTTATTAGTTATTTAATAACAACAAACGTTGAGTAAGGAGTAAGGACAACGATTAATGCATAATATGTACTAATAATCATTTGATACAGATATGATATTGTTTTTCGATCAATGTTTTTGATTGTAATTAAAAACTCATTTTATGTTTTATAACAAATTTTCAGACTGACAACATAGACCGCATTCGAATTAGAAGCAATTGTTTTTCTTAAAAATTTTGCTTCGAACAAGGTATAGTTCTTTTCAACAGAGAAATTTTTAAGTGCTTGATAACTTGAAACTCAGATGACGCTAGTGGAAAAAACCGACCAAGATGACAGAAAGTGAACGAAAACCTTCCACTCGGCCATTCGGTTTTATCTGTTCACCGAGTTAACTTGACTTTGCTACAGGTGAGTGTTGAAAGTTGATTTAGTAAATTTAAACGCAAATTTTAATGAATCAGTGGAAATAATTTACGTTTCGTCGTAATTTTTGTTGAACTTCTCAATTTGAATTTGTTGTACGCGTATTCCCTAAACAACGTGGCTCGTTTGATAGGTTGTGAAGGATATGCAATGATGTCACTTCTAGATTTCCTTTTGCGGTTTCCACCAGAAGGATTCGTCCTAAGGATGGTTTGGATTGTCTGAGCATTTCCTTCACCATTATTATAGCAATAATTGGCAATACTGCATGTTAGCCACGTGCATTTAGTTTGCAAACTGTGAGGTTATGTTGACTTTGTGTTTCTTGCAGAATGGCGGACGCAGCTCCAGCCCGTGGTGGATTCCGTGGAGGATTTGGTTCTCGTGGAGGTAGAGGCCGTGGCGGACGCGGCAGAGGTCGAGGACGTGGCCGCGGTCGTGGCGGCAAGGAGGACGCAAAGGAATGGGTACCAGTAACGAAACTCGGTCGTTTAGTCCGTGATGGGAAAATACGTAGCTTGGAAGAAATTTACTTGTACTCGCTGCCCATCAAAGAGTTCGAAATCATTGATTTCTTCTTGGGTTCAGCTCTTCGTGATGAAGTTTTGAAAATTATGCCTGTCCAGAAACAAACTCGTGCTGGTCAACGTACACGTTTCAAGGCTTTCGTCGCAATCGGCGATAGCAATGGACACATTGGATTGGGAGTCAAGTGCAGCAAGGAAGTAGCAACAGCTATTCGTGGCGCAATCATCTTGGCTAAACTGTCAGTTGTGCCAGTTCGCCGTGGTTACTGGGGTAATAAAATCGGTAAACCCCACACCGTACCATGCAAGGTAATATATTACAAAGTCAGAATTTATTCGAATTCACATTAAATGATGATTTGCTTTGTTTCTTTTGCGGTTTCCACCGGAAGTTCGCTAATGACGGCTAAAGATTGTCTGATTTAGTTTTTGGACTTGCAAAAATAATCGAAATCTTGAGCAAATATTAATAAAGTTTTCATGTTTGTAGGTCACAGGCAAGTGTGGTTCAGTTTCCGTGCGATTGATCCCAGCTCCCCGTGGTACTGGCATTGTATCAGCTCCAGTCCCGAAGAAACTTCTTATGATGGCTGGTATCGAGGATTGCTACACATCAGCTCGTGGTTCTACTGGAACTTTGGGTAACTTCGCCAAGGCAACATATGCTGCTATTGCTAAAACTTACGCATACCTCACTCCCGACTTGTGGAAGGAAATGCCCCTTGGAAAGACTCCATATCAAGAGTATGCCCAATTCTTGTCTGAAAATCACAAGCCAGGCGGTGCACGATTGGTCGAATCCTAAAGCGATTTCATCCTGTCAATTGGACTAATAAATATCTGATAAAAGAGATAGATACCTTTTGTTTCTTTATGTAGTCGTAAGGTGTTTTTATTTTTGTAGCGCCGTTAAGGTGGATTTATTGTTCCTGAAGTCGATTCGAACAAAAGAGGAATTAATTTTAGTACAAACATTGCTTCCGGGGTATAAAGCGGATCGACAAGTCAATTTTTACCCACGGTCATGGAAGGTTCAGTCCAGAACACTAGAAACCCTTACTGCAACGGGGATTAACAAAGCCTTTACAAAACGGGCAAACTGCAAAAATGTTGCAGTTGGGTGAACTGGTGGCAGCTGATTTGAAATTAGTGAAAAGAGAGCTCATGTTCTAATAACCTACTTCGCAGGGAATGTATACTATGCATTAACTTGACTTCAATCAATTTTCAAAGAGGAGAGAATCCACTTCATCTAATATATACACGGTGTGTTCAAAAAGTAAGGGAATTCGTATTTTTAGGAAAAAATATTTATTCGTCATTTATGTTCCTCTTTCAAAGTAATCAATACACTTGTTCCAACGCTTTTTCCAATCCTCAAAGCACTTCTCATAAGCAATTTTCGGTATAGCCTTGAGCTCCTCCGGCAATGCAGTCTTTATTTCGTTAATCGTTGCCAATCTCCTAGGAAAGGTCATAGGTCTCTTTAGTTTTAGGAACAAGAAAAAGTCACATGGGACCAAATCCGGTGAATATGGTGGCTGAGGCATGATTGTGGTGTTTTTGGCCAAAAAATTGTTGATCTTTGATCCATTTTTTCGATGGCAAAAAATCGCCGAGCATGCAGAACACTTTTAACCGTTATGCCTCTCACAAACAAACTAAACATATTATATAGCTGAAATTGTAAATATACCAACATAATAAAATCGATAATCGAATGTACGTTGCCCGCGAAATTTGAAGTCACCTTACTTTTTGAACACACCTCACATATATATATATATATATATATAAACGGCGTCTGTGGCCAAAAATTTCACGGAGAACCTCGACAACCACCTGGCTCCCATCTTATCAGACGTATCGTTAAAGACGAGCAACGAGCTCTGGATGGAAGTGAAAGCGACTATTAGGACCGTGGCAGAACAGACGATCGAACATCAAGCTCGGCGCAAGAGGAATGATTGGTTCGATGATGAGTGCCAGAATGCGTTAGACAAAAAGAATCAGGCGTACAAAGAATACGTAGGTAGGAAAACCAGGACGAAGAGAGAACACTGAAAATCTTAAGAGAGTAACAAATAAGATAATTAGGATTAAGAAAATACTATGAAGACTAATTGAGAAGTATAGATGTAAGTTTAGTGAGCAACAACACAAGACAAGCATACAAAGTAGTGAAAAGCCTGAAACGTGGTTCTCAGCCCAAGACCACGCTCTGTCGTGATGACATCGGCAATATCATCGCTGATGAAACCAATATTGAGAAAAGATGGAAATCATATTTCAAGAACCTCCTTAATCCTCCGCACAGCTACAGAACATCGGAGCCTATAGATGTCTGCGGAGAGCTTCCATTGGCCCCACCAACGCTGGATGAAGTTTGTTCCACCATCAAAGCCCAAAAGAATAGTAAAACGCCGGGCATCGATGAGATTCCAGTGGAGCTCATCAAATATGGTGGCAGTAGTGTTCATCAAGCTATTCACAAAGTCATCCAGCACATTTGGCAACAAGAACATATGCCGAAAGAGTGGAGCCAACCAATTATATTCCCTATCCACAAAAAAGGTGACAAGCTACAGTGCGAAAATTATAGAGGCATATCACTACTTTGTACGACGTACAAAATATTTTCAAAGATCTTAGAAAATAAAATCGGATCATACGCCAACAGTATTATTGGGGAGTATCAAGGTGGTTTTAGAGCAGGTAGATCGACGATGGACCAATTGTTCACAGTCGACGATAGACCACAGTCAAACAGGTACTTGAAAACTTGACTTCAAGCAAGCATACGACAGTATTGATCGTAATGTACTGTACCAAAAAATGTTTTGCTTTGGCATCCCAGTCAAATTAGTCCGTCTTTCCAAAAACAATGACGTCGACGACCTCCCAAGTCTGCATCAATAACCAACTCACCGATGCCTTTGACACAAATATCGGACTAAAGCAGGGAGATGGGCTGGCCCCATTGCTATTCAATTTGGCTCTGGAGTACGTCATAAGGAAGCTACCTGTCGATGCGCGAGGTACATTACTATTCAAGTCGAGCCAAGTAGTACCCTATGCGGATGACATCAAAATTTTGTCACGGAATTTTTCACTAAATTCAAGGACCTTTGGTTGTCAATCAACAACTTCGTTGTTGATGTTGCCCCTCCTTCTGTTTCGTTGAGAAACGCTCGTAGCCACATAGTTTCTTGTGCTGCGTTGAATGCTGCAACATACTCCGCCTCTGTAGTCGACTGTGGAACATATTTTTGTGTTTGAGAACACCATGTTACAGGACCATTTGCAAGCACGCTAACGTAACCTGACGTCAACCTTCTTGTATCTGAGTTACCTACAAAGTCTGCATCGCTGTAGACTTTCAACTCTTCAGATAGTCCGCTGTAAATTAAACCGACATCTCTACTACCTTGTAGATATCTTAGTATACTTTTCGCTGCTATCCAGTGAAATCTGTCTGGATTGTTTAAATGCCTGCTGACTTGCCCCACAGCATACATTATGTCGGGACGTGACAGCATTTATCAAACTACCAACAGCTTCACGATAATGGATTATTATTTCTTTATAATCTTTACTCTGAATGTCTTGGGAACATGTTAATGCGTTTGGATCTGCTGGAGCTGCAATGGACCAGCAGTTGCTCATATTAAACTTCTCCAATACTCTGTTGATGAAGTTCTTTTGATTGATAAACATGGTTTTCTCTTTTCTGTTTCGAATGATTTGCAACCCAACGAAAACTTCCAGATTGTTTACTGTGATTTCCACCATCGATCCCAGCTCTGTCAAAATTTTCTGTATAATGTTACCTTTTTCTGACATAATGAGTCCATCATGTTCGTATAGAGCGAGATAAATCAAAACCTCATCGTAAACTGCTTTGAAGACGCTTCTGTCGGATTTGAGTTGTAAAAAGTTGAAATTACTAAGAAATTTCTTGAATTTCTCATTCCAACACCGAGGTGCCTGTTTTAATTCATATAAACTTTTATTTAGTTGGTATGCATACTCTGGATTTTTGCTGATAAATCCTTGTGGTTGCCTCATGAACAGGTCCTCATCAAGGTCACAATGGAGAAATGCCGTTTTCACATCAAACTACTGTATCTCCCAGTCGTTGACTGTTGCTAAGGGTAACAGAAGACGTACCGAATCATACCTGACTACTGGTGAGAAGGTCTCTGTGTTGTCGATGTCCTTTTTCTGTGTGAAGCCTTTAGCGCACAACCTGGCTTTATGGCATTCAACTGAACCATCAAGACGCCTTTTGATTTTGTAGACTCACTTGCAATCAATAGAGCGTCGATTTTCTGGTAATGGCTGTAGAGTCCACGTATTGTTGCCTTTGAGTGACTCTATTTCTTCTGCCATCGCTTGCTGCCATTGTTTTACATCTTTTCTGGCCAATGCATCATCAAAAGTTTGTAGTTCCTCGTTGAATATTGCTGAGCATGCTATATCAACATCTTCATCAACAAATCCAGTATAGCCTAATGGTCGACGGATGGTATTTCTATTTCGTAACTGTCGCTCACCTACTGCTGGATTTATTTCTTCGTTTTCAACCATTTTAACGTCGGTATGTTATCATCTTGCTGCTACTCTCGTTCTAACACTTCATCCTTGAAATAAATTGCGAATGTGTCCTCAACATCATTGTTGTGAACCTCCCTACATTGTGTTCCTCCATTGAAGATTACATCACGTGTTATTAATATTTTTCCAGTGTTTACATCAATCAAACAACTGTTAATACTGTCGTTTTCATAACCAACTAACACCAGGGACGTGAACATAACTTCACTGCCAAATTTACGCATGTGCTTGAAATTAACAGTTTTCTCGTTTGGTATTTTCTTATCAAGACTGCGTGGCTTCCGATTCAAAATGTATACACTAGTATTGACTGCATCTGCCCACAGCTCTGGTTGTAGATTTATTGCAATCAACATAGTTCTGGCACTTTTCACGATAGACCGGTTTTCTCTTTCAATTCTACCGTTTTGCTCCGCTATGTAAGGAGCAGCATACCAATGCCTGCATACTCAGGCCTGAAAGGAAAGCAACTAACGTCAAAAACTGTTCAATTGGTCTTAAAGAACAGTTCAATAGGTCATGCGTCCGCTTTCGTGCCTGTGTGAGGGGGCATTGAGTAAACTCATGAATTATAACACTGCCTTTGAACAAGCGCTGGAACTGTTCACTTTGAAATTCATGTCCGTTATTTTAATTCGAAGTCAATGGGGCTATGACCACTTTTGCTGATGTGATATTTGCCAATTATCCCATAGTTGACAATTGTATTTGGGTTTGCGATTGTTACATCGGGTGATGAGAATTATCTTGTGCCCTGTTATCCTGAGATCGGGTGGATGGTAGCAGGAGCATATGTTGGGATTTAAATATGTCGTTATTAAGGCAACAGCTTCCATTTAATTTCCAATTGAAATTGTTTTGTATTTTATGTTTTTGTGGATGGCAATGGTTACGCCACCACCTTCTTTGTCATTTCGGATTTTGCTTAGAAGGTTCAAATTTTTAATAGTAATATTAGATGCGTTAGTGTTTAGGAGGGTTTCTTGAAGCAAAGCTACTTTGAAATTTTCGGTATCGAGTAGATATTCCAGGATATCTATGTTTTTTGTAGGCTTTGTATATTTAATTGGGGGAATTTCAAAGTTTTGGCTTTGTTAGCCATCAAAGGATTTTAGGGAGAATTAGTTGTATTATTGTTTGCATTTTTGTTGTTGAAACAGTTGAGAGTTTAGGGGTGAGATTGTTAAATGTTTGTACTATTGACACAATGACGTCATAGTCCATTTGGATGTTTTTTTGTGTGAATTTATATTTTTATTCAGGAGGTTGATCAGTTTCTGAACAGGAGAGTTCTTATGAAAGTAAGGGTTGTTGAACACTGCAACAGGGTTTTTACTAGTTAGCGAGTTGTTATTTTGCATTAGTACTTCAGCATAGTTTAGTGCTGGTTGGTTTATTCTCTGATCAATCTGCGATGATTACTTATTATAGGGGATAAGTGAGTTCTTGAGAAGAATTTTGTTTACCACATTGTTAGAATTTCTGTTGTTGGTTGACTTCGCTTTGTTAAGTTGAGGAAACAGCTCATCCATTGATTCATTGTCTTTTAAGTTTGAGTAGTAGTTTTCCTTGATAAGTCCATCGGCTTCTTTTACATTAATGTTTTTTATTGAGCTTATTTCCACTGCCATCGTGTACTTTTTCCATTGTAGGCACGATCTATCTGTGGAAAGGTGTTTTTTACCACAGAGGAAACATTTGACTGTATTGCATTCAGATCCTTTGTTGCAGGTTTTTTCACTACAAAGAATACATTTTCTGCCTTCTTGCGGAAACTCTTTACAAAAGAATTGATGGCGTCTTTGGCATTAGCTGAAGGCTTATATTTTTTATTTATGGAATTCCTGTCCATTTTTTGGTGTGTTTTAAAGGTTTTCTGTGATTGGTTACTGGCAGTTGCAGCTATTTTTGGTCTTTTGGAGTCACCAAAGTTCTCCAAAAGATTGCGTCCTCAACTGCACTTATGTCCGGTGGTGCTTTAGTCTTTTTACTTTCCTCCATTTTAAAATAATATTACTAACCTGAACCACCAAGAGGTTGTAGCTTCTTCAAAACGAGCACGTGATTACTTTGCAAACACTTTAATTTATTTTATACTTAAATCAAGGAAAAACTATTTTAGAAGCTGATCTAAAAATTTA
Source organism: Odontomyia ornata (assembly GCA_963969285.1). NCBI lineage: Eukaryota > Metazoa > Arthropoda > Insecta > Diptera > Stratiomyidae > Odontomyia > Odontomyia ornata. Next base: position 449,234,982 of record OZ017739.1, on the reverse strand, counting down.
ATTTCCATTACGACGCTTCCTTTGCAAAATTGACAAGTGAAGATAACTGTTTTCACTCGGATTATACTACTCTATACAATGCTCTTGCATATTCGACCAAACTCGATCCATAGTTATGAATAATTCCAGTAAATCCCATACGTCATTTTCAGTGACGCAGCGACTACCATAGCCAACAAATAGTTTCGTAAACTGTCTCGAGGTTTCGGGATCCTACATGAGCTAAAATCTGAACAAGGCGAAACTTCAGAGTAATTGGTAAGAACCTTATCAGGTCATCGCGAGAATGGATGACATGCTATTGATTATCACATTTATCTAGCAAGAGGCAAAATCATAGATATAAAATTCAAATAACCACAGAGGTAATCTTAGTATAATCATTTTATTCTTTTTCAATATATATTGCTGACATTTGATAACGTATAAATACAAAGAGACAACAAATTTGAAGACAGTGCTAATTATTATGTTACGATGATGGAAACAAAGAAAATCCAGCAGTAAAAGGCAAAATTGAAAATTTTAATTGGCTAAAATTAAAAACACTTCCCACGATTTCACGTACAATAAGAACAATATGGAGACAAATAACTACATGTGGGCAAATATTACTTTTATCGTTGTATATAATTCACATTTTAAAAATATATCGAATATGTATGGCATATACGATAAGATATGAGCTTTATTGATATAAAGATATAAATTTCCTTTTTCATCTATTATTCTTTTTGAGAAATATGAATATGTATGATGTATGTAAGTTAGGGACTTTTAGAATTTACATTCATAAAAATGTGTCAGTTGTTTCTTTCGTTAAATGTTTGTTGAATAAGGACAACTGATGATTCGAAATAGAAAAAAATAAAACAAGATTTTGTAAATTTAAATAAACAATTTTAATTACAATGTAATTCGAGTCAAATATATAATACAATTTGAAATTAAAATATACAACGGTTACCCAAATAAAAGTCAAAATAAAATACATATACATATAAATTGAAAATCATAATTAAAGAATATGGTATAAATTTAAACCATTGTAGAATCAATCGTCGTAAAAAAGGGTCTTAATTTATTAAGAGCTATTGCAAAATTCATCCTCGTCATTCATTCATTCTATTAGATGCGAAATTTTATTACATTCCGGACTCTGCGATTCCTTCGTCATCTGGAAAATAAATTTGAAATATAAGTATTTGACAACAGAAACTGTGAAATATAAGAAACATTATTGATGACGCTACATACCGGGTCTTGGCGACCACTGAACTATTGCACTAATTGGTGAAAATCGAATAATTATTTTTTTAAATTGATGAAGTGCAACAACGACTTTTTAACATTGATTTTATAACTAGGAAAACGAGACGGCCTAAACAAAAAATTGGAAAAATGAATAGTGATTTCATCAATTAGATCCAATTTCGCCAGTAATTAAATTTAAAGGAACAAAGTCAAAATAAAATGACTCACAAGCTCAGTTCATTTGATCATTTTGACAAAGCAAATAGGGCTTAAAAATTCACAAGATGAGAATATGGATTTAAACGTTAAAGTAGTGTCTCAGGCGACAAAATGTTACACGTGAGTTGACGACTTTTAAATATTTATACGTAAAATTTATGAAGTATTGCAACAAAACTGTTGCAATGCAACTACAAAATGTTCACTTATAAGACGTTTTATTTATATTTCATGAAGGAAAAACCTATAAGCTATCAATAAGGTCTGTACCATGAAAAAGTATTTTAAGGGCGGGACTTCAAGCTGATTAGAATAGGATGGAAGCCGAAAGTGTCACGAGTTAATTTACATGAGCACTTTTGTTTTTAATTTTAAATATTCACGGGTCTTGTTGAGAACAAAATCCCTGGACGTCTCCACCAGCATAAAGTGAAATGATGTGTAACACGATGGTTGAACCTCACGCAAATAACTCTTACATTCCATTTACTATCTCTGATTCTATGTTATCTGTATCCTTCATGGAGATCGGGTAGTGCATCTTGTATGCAAAACCTTCACTGGAAGTAAAAGATACCAAAGAGAACAGTAGTTATCCACTATCTGAGTTGGGTAAGACGGTAACAACGCACTCCCGAATTGAATTGGAATTGCAGCAAAGACTGATTGTTCTTTCGGAACATAAAAAGTATGATCTTTATCGAGAGCTGTTCGAGAAGTATCCGACCTACAGTTTTGGTCATCTGGCTCGTGACATCCTTCAAAGTAGTCCTCATTTGATTGTACAATACGCTCCTATCGTTGTTTCCACATCCTTAAGCGGACGCGGAGCTCAGATTTCGGTATGGCCTTTAACACACAACTAAAAAATGCCATTTCCAAATTGTCGTGATCGAATCCGTAGCGAAGGTTTTACTACTCCGTCGTGAGCAAATATACACCAGTGCAAGAAACTTATTTGCTTTGTAACGTTGATATGAAAACGCACATGTTCTTCACATGCAGTAAGTCGGCGAGAATCTATTGATATGGAGCGTCCTAAATCGTAAACAATACCAAAAGAACTGTTTTAGACGGGGGTTTCCTATTTAACTCAACATCTCTATCGACTAAAATGTAGAACATGGCAGTTACCAGAGGACTGGCGAAGAAATATAATATGTCTTGTACACAAAAAGGGAGACAAGTTAAGGTGTAAAAATTATAGAAGCATCAGTTTACTGTTTACGTCTTACAAAGTGCTCTCCAAAATAATGGAAAGAAAGTTGAAGCCGTACTATGAAAGTATTATAGGAGAGTATCAGGGAGGCTTTCGAAGTGGACGGTATACAACTGACCAAATATTTTCAGTCAAGCAGGTTCTCGAAAAGTGATGGGAATATAACATTGACGTGCACCGATTCTTCGTAGACTTCAAGCAAACATACGACACTGTCGATAGAAATGACCTGTGCAAAATAAAACCGTCCCAACAAAACTAGTTCGCATGGTCAAAATCACGATGCCAAACACACAGTCCCAGATCAAGATCAACGACGAACTAACGGACAGCTTTAAAATGGAATCAGGCTTAAGAAAAGGGGATGAAGTTGCCCCAATGCTCTTTAATATTGTGCTAGAACACGTCATCAGGTAGATAACAGCTTAAACCTTTGGTACACTAGTGTTCAAGTCAACACAATTGGTAGCGTATGCTGATGTCAATATTATGGCAGGGCCAATCTCAGATGCCAAAAGAGCATTTCTAAGCCTAGAATCTTAAGCAAATCAAATTGGCCTACGAGGTGATGAAACAAAATTTAATTTCATGACTCAAACGAGAAAGAGGAGTTCAATCCGACAAAATCTAACAGTAGAAGACTATAACCTTGATAGTGTAGCTAACTTTGTTTATCTTGGAACCAACCTGAATAGATAAGCCGCCGAAAAGGATATGTATTTACAAATCACTAGCTAAACCTGTGCTGTTACATGGAAGTGAAACATGGGCCCTGGCGACCGAACCCGAAAAGGTAGTGGACATATTTTAATGCAAAGTGCTCCGGAAAACCGTCGGCCTAGTGAAACAAGGAGCAGAGTGAAGACTACGTTACAACGATGAGTTATATGAACTAATTGATGAACCACCTGTATCTGCCTGCGTAAAGTTACGCAAATTGCAATGGGCGGGCCATGTAGAAAGATTGGAGGAAAACCGTCCTCCCAAAAGAACATTAAAGAGTAGATTACAAGGTAGACGTCGAGCGGAAAAGCCGAGGATTCGATGGGAAGACACGATAGAGACTGACAGCGGATCCTTGCTGGAAGTGATCAACCGGCGAATGAGGTCCCGAAACGGTGATGATTGGAGGAGATTAATCCTGAAGACCAAGGCCCGGTTTGGGCTGTAGCGCCATAAACGATGATGATGGTTAATGATAATAACTATGCTCGAAAAAATTGTTATTTAATTTTGTCAGTTAAGTAATAGATCATGTAGTCTGCGTGGTGTAGTGGTTAGAGTGCTAACCCTGTAAGCTGAAGGTCCCTGATTCAAACCCCTTAGAGACAACGAGATTTGTTTTGAGTGATTCTTCAAACGGATTGTAAGCCCGTTAAGTTATATACGCAGTGGTTCAAAATCAGAACGTATTGCAGCTGGTTGGACGGACACACGGCGTGTAGCCGACCATATGACCTCGAGTGGCGGTACATACGATCAACATAATGAGGTACTCTAACAATCTCTAAACAAAGGGCCGAACGGGTTTAGTACAAACAAAAAAACAATCAAAAGAATAAGATTTGCATTGAAAGGGAGTTTTCAAACGTTTATCATATTTAACAGAAAAAAACGAGGGGCACTCAAGATGAATTTTAAAGCACCTTTGAACACACCATGGAGTGTTGTTCGTCAATAATGTTCAGGTGACTTTCAAGCTCAACTCGGCTGTAAAATGGCTCATTTAGGAACAACAGGAGGGCATATCTTGAAAAGACCAGCTCAAACGGGCAGTGCTTATTATATGTCGCTTCAGATATAAACCTTATCATAAACTCTACCAAAAACCAACGTGGAAGTTGGTGAAATATGCGTTACAGATATAGCAGAGAAGGTCTTTGGACATCGAATAAAAAATCAGCGTAATAATTGGTTCGGTAAAGAATGTTAAGATGCAAATCAGGCACGGAAAGAATACATTCAAAAATCAACTCGGGCAAACAAGGTGCAATACAGCTCAAATAAATCTATGAACATATGTATAATGCGAAACGAAGCTTCGAGTATAATGCACACTATCTAAACCCTCTGCAAAGACTCGTAAGGTGCAATATTAGGCAGCTCAAACGAAATTGGATACAGATGGAGGAATTGTTTCCAAGAACTCCTAACAGTACTTCCAATAACAACCGCAGGCGTGAACGTTCCAGGGCTGTACAAAATGTACAAGTCACACCAGATGCAGGCAACATTTGCGACATAAGGTTGAACAAAGCTTTTGTTACAGACAGAGTGCCTGAAAAGTTTCTACAAGCTGGGTGAACGCATTTATATCATCTCTTTCATGGGTTCATATGTAGGATATAGACAGAGATGCAGTTACCAAGCCATTGGTACGCTCCATGCAGAAAAACGTCACGTTGTGAAAACTGCAGAGGAGTCGCTCTTTTTCTTCTTCTTCTCCTTCTTTGTAGCACTACCGCCCCTCTCGGGCCTTCGCTTAGAGATAGTTAGAGTATCTCATTTTCATGACCGTATTGATTTTTTCGGAAGTTGGTTTGGTCAGTACCATGCTCTCGTGTGCCTGCTCAGCTATGATATGATCTGATTAAATCAGTACATATCACAACTGAGTGAACACTCATAGTCTGTCCGAAAAATCCACTGAACTAAATCACGCTGCTCCCAATGAGATTTGAACCTGGGACCTTCGGGTTATGCGTTCATGCTCTAACCACTAGACCACACAGACTATTTGTGGTCTAGTGGTTAGAGCAGTCGCTCTATTTAGTACATCCTAAAATTGCTTTCCAAAATCATTGAATGATAACTGAAGTCATTCTATAAAAATATAGTCGGGGAGTATCAAGGTGATTTTCGAAGCAGACTGTCTACTATTGGTCAATTATTCTCAGTAAAACAGATGCTCAGAAATTGCTGAAAATATCGATGTATAGTTGCTCTTCAAACACTTCAAGAAAACATACGACAGTGTCGACAGAATTTATTACGTCCAAGATGGCACCGGGAATGTAGTAGGGACTCACGAAATAAATTACCTTCAATCCGTTTCGATCGTAAAAGCGGGTTGAATGGTTGTAATCTAAATTAAACATTAATAAAATTTAAGTTTTTGAATTTCTTTTTTGAATTGTAAAATTTATTGGAACAAAGGTCAGCTGGGTTAAGCTTATCAGTGCGCAACAACAATTTCTAGCTATCGCTTCCCATAGTAATTTTCAACAAAGCAGGGGATCAAGTTTTTAGGGGGCTCCGCGATTTGACGGTATGACCGAAAAAGTACAATAGTGTAGCTTATGTTGCTTGGGATTCACGTTTTGTAATAATACCGAATCAAGAATCATAGAGAAACACTTCATGTCACAGGTGAAATCGGATCCACAATAAAGATACAATTTCTGTGTAATGAAATGAGCAACGTTAGGTAAACTTGACAATCAAACCCTTCCAAAAGCCATCTGAAATACAAAATGAGGACACAAAACTGAAAAACTGTTAAACCATATATAGATTCAAACTGAAAAGGAAGTAGAAAAAATTACAACTGGTTCTACTATAGTTATTGTCAAATCTCAAAAGGCGACAAAAATTGTGAAGAATAATTCCAATGAAAAGAAATAATATACCACAACATCGTCATGCTGGTTCGTCGAGAAGAAAGTAACGTATCACGTCGTTTACTATCTAAACTTGCCGTTTGTGTAAGGAGGAAAAAAAGAAACCAAAAACAGTTATATTTGTTTGTTTTAGTACTGCAACCCCTTTCGAGCCTTTGCTTAGAGATTGTTGAGAGTATCTCATTATCTTGATTCAATGTATCGGCACTCGAGAAGGTGATATGGTCACTACCACGCTTTAGCCGTGTCTCTGTCCACCAAGCTGCGATACGTTCTGATTTTAAACCGGTGCGTTTCATAACTGAATGGGCTTATAGCCCGTCCGAAGAATCATTCGAAACAAATCTTATTGTCACCAACAGGATTGGACTAGAAACCTTCGGCTTACGGGGTGAGCAATCTAAATACTACACCACGCGGATTACTTAAAAGCTATAGTAAAGTAATTTTTTGCCGAAATCGAGAAAAGTGATATGTTTTACTTGCTGTTTACTATGGTGTTGTAAATTGTAATTGTAGAATTGCAAACAGGTTTTTGGCAATAGTTTCCAAGGGTTTGAAGTTTTGGAATAATCGAGAAACACTGAAACTTGATTTTTTTTCTTATGATACATTTCGCTAACGTTGGAATCAGTCAAGTGGTGGAGCAGGTGGGGAGCTTCCTGGTAGTATGATATCCCCCAGTAACGGGTAGTTGTTTATAGTGAACGCCCTTTTCTGTATTGTTCGCGTTTTAAGCAGCCAAATGCTTGCAGGAGTCAATTAAAGCGTGGCACCCCACGACCCGTACTTGAGAGTTAACCCACATAATCTACAGGCGTTGTTTGCCCGCTCTACCTCTCCCCTCACGTATGCTGGTCGTCGCGAAATCTCTCCGAAGAGACCCGTAATTAAATATGTGGTTAATTGATGTTTTGGGTCTATGCAGGATACGGGTATTGATGATCTAACATGAAGGTTAGCGAGCTATAAATAAAACCGAGAAAAGCTGAGTAGATTGGCTTAACGACATCGTACGCGTGCTTATCGGCTAGATTTGTACGGGATCAAATGGAGCGGGTTTGTCAAGCGAGCCGCACTACAAAATTATTTTTCACACGTCCTCTATTCTAAAAGAAGTTCGGATCTTTTTGTACCGTCTTCTAAAATTTTTAATTCATCTACATTTATTAATGATGAAATTTTGGTTAGCGAACATGAATACTGGAAATTTCAAATTGAATATTAAACTTAAAAATGACCGTTGTCACCTCCTTCAAAGAAGGTCGTTGTATTGCGAGAAAAAAACAACAGTTTCAGCGAGGTGCCCGCCACTCCTCATCATTAACTGGCAAATTCACTTCACGCTATTTTATTTATGCTGAATCTGGAAGTTTCCTGCGCAGTCTATATATCCGTCTCTCCGGATGCTTATTGCAAATACCTTGTACAAAATAATGCTTTTCTTTAGCGTCTCAATAAATTAAGGCTGCTATGCTAATCACTGTCTCAAGTCAAAGCCAACAGAAACCTCCACCTGAATTTGGTTTAAAACAGGGGATAGACTTTCCCCAATACAGTTTAACATTACTCTAGATTATTTCTTTAGGCAGACACCAGCTGTCCACAAAACTCATAGCGTATGTCGACGACGTTAAAATTATATCTACTATATATCAATTTCAGATCTAAAGGAAACCTTAGGGTTGGAAGCAGTAAAAATCGACCTCGCGGTCAATGAAACTAAAACTAAATTCATGAGCCAACCAAGGAACGACGCATCATTTCGACAACACTTGATTTGAGTAGACCACGAAATAATTTCAACAACACTTAAGAATTCATCTTGATAGAAAGGACGTGGGGAAGCAAAGGATATACGAAGCAAAGAAAGCCATTGGCACTGAAAAAGGGAGCAACTTACTCCCGAAATATATATTTGTCAAAATATATCATATATAAAGGAGAAAAATAGCGTTTTTATTGGAAAATTTATCAAACATCTATACGTTTGGAGTGCTAAATAACGGAAAAGATCTTATTGAAACATTGTTCTCTCATTCCTACAAATATTTCCGAAAATATTTGGCCATACAGTATTTGTAGGATATATCGTCCAGTGACGAATGGAACTGAGTGGAGACTTTGTTAAAATGGCGTTTTGTATAATATGTATGAAGAACCATCTATACCTGTGTGCGTGAAACTATGCAAACTGTAATGGGCTAGACAAGTGGACAAGATGGAAGTGTTCTGACGACTTAGTCATCACAAAGGGGTTGAGTACAACGGAAGTGTCCAGAAGAGAAGCCGAGCAAACGATAGAAAGACTCAGTGGATGCTGACAGGGGATTCTTGCTTTGAATTTGAAATTGGCAAACGAGCTCGCAGACCCAGATTGGAGGCGACTAATCCTTGAGGTAAAGGCCTGACATGTGGCTATGCCATAGATGATCATAATGATGGTTGGCTCAGTTGTTTTCTAAATTAATCATTATCATCATCAAAACAAAACAGTCTCCAATCTAAGGAGGCTACAAGTTTCTCAAAATTGCGTCCCTTTTATTTTGTAAACAACTCGACTTTTATAATTCAACTCCTTGAGCTCAATAATTTGATTCCGTAACATTACTAAACATCACTGTAATTGCGTATTATGAATGATTTATACTTTTATGTGCATTTAATTTATATTATTATGGATACGTACTTGATATTTACATCTTTGGCAATAATCTATTGTTCCGAATCATTTGGGACGTAGATAAATCCCCTGGAATCAGTTGCAGATTCAGTCTTCAACAGTAGATAAGTTGGCTATATATGGTATTATTTTGGCTCATTAGGGCCACGCCCAAGTTTAACTATTGCAAAAAAGTAACAATAAATTCTGCATATGCATTGAAATCAAATCTTTTGAATTGTTTTTTCTATGTATAAATTGACGTAACATTGAAGCTTTGCAAAATCTTCGGAATTCAATACAATAAGGAAGGACGGACAATCACATAATTTTAGTTATTCTCAATTTGGATATTGTTATATAAAAAAAATCATTGATGTTTGAGATATTTTAAACTCCTAACAAATGAAGACAATATTACAAGGACGAATCAACAAGACGAGATGTAATGTAAAATTAATCTATGCTTTTGAACTTAATCAGAAATTTGTTAAGGGAATATCACGAAAAATCTTTGTAGCTAATTTAGATAATTAAAAAGATTATACAGACTATATCACCTTCTAGAGCAGCATTAAGATCATGAAATCGGATGCTTTATAATTTCTCTTCGCTAAGTTTTACTGAGATTGTTATGTAATGTATTATTATATGAAATAATAAAGGGCATTTTAGTGAACATCCAGTAAATTATGGAGACTTTCACCACAAAAATAAAACGAAAATTTTAAAATTGCAGCAAAGTTCAATCAAAGCGAACATCCTTACAATGAAAAGAGGTCTTATGCTACTCAAAAAACCAATGATGTAGCGCTTGGTATAGGTCAAAATTGGGGCCAATACGGAAAAATTAATTAAAAGCAAAATTTTTATTACAAATCTTCTTAGTAAACAGTTCCGTTCTTACCAAACATGATTCAAAGCAATTTCAAAGAAATATTTCTCAAACAAACATATTTTGCTCGCATAAACAACCGTTTAAAAGCCAAAAATGTGGAAACAACAACAGTATCTTCTACCGAGTCAGCATATGCTAGTACGTGTAATTTTTTTTTTTGTGTTCACGTTTATGCCTATCGTTCTATATTTGTCTATTAAATGGAATGTCATATGTCTGCACTTCATCAATTTTATGAGGTACAATATTATATTCACATGTGTTATATACAAAAGCAATATCTATATACATTTTACACTTAAAATTAAATATCAATGTTATTTGGAACATTTAAGTGTACTACAAATTTAATGTTTAATATAGATAATAAATAGTTTTACCAACCAACAAAAGGATTAGTGTAGATCCCATCACCACTATGAATTTTAATTAGATCGTCAGCAATTACAAATATTCCTTCATCTCCATGTCGATTATTTATCATCACATGATCGTAGCAACTGACATCAGTGCTAATTACATCAATTTCGTCTTCATCGTCGTCATAGTCATCTTTCTCCAAACTATTCCTTTGACTGCCTTGTATAGGGTTTGAATCTTCGTAGCTTCCACCGCCACTATCATCAGCATGTATAGCTTCCAAATTCGAATTTGTGTCGTAATCATCATCGTAGTTGATGTCATTGCTATCAACAACCACAACGACACCATTGCGATCATCACAGGCATTTTTACTACTATCATAATTAAAACTATTGGAGTAGGCTAAATCACGACTACAACTATTTCTGATATCACATTTGGAAGAACTACGAGTATAATTAATTTCATTTGGCTGTTCATTTTCATTTTGTGGTTGTTCCTCATATTCGTGTTCTTGAAAAATTTGTTGCGTTGGTTGTAGGCTTTGTGATTCATTTTGGCAGTGATTGATCGGATCATCCGCACTAGCGTCATGATCGTATTGAGAATTTTCGTCCTGAATCTCTCCAGGTTCATATTCGTCTCTTCCTGAGCTCGTATTGCATTCGTGTTTGCCGCCAACGAGAACGATGACAACATTGTTGTTATCGTTCTCGTTAAGTTCGGGTCATCTGTCGGCACTCCACTGATTCAATTGATCTTCTTCAATGATTGGCTGACTTTCATTGTCTGCACCAATCAAATCGCCGTCCATTGTTATCGATTGTTTTTCTATATAATTTTGCAAGCGTATGCCATGGTCAAATAGGTAGGAAACCATCACCAGAAGCGAATGGATTAGTTTTGCAGATTGTGATAACAATTGATTCAAAGTTGAATAGAAACGATTAAAATGGACAGTTCCAATTGACGTAGTCATCGTCAGAGCGTGGTAATACCCCATAATGTTAATAAATGGTATTTATGTGTGCACGAAATAGAAAAGAAAATAATTTTGGAATCATTAGAAAGATATACAGAGAATCTACGTCGACATCGCTTTGGTTCTGGATGTGAAGAACGGTTGAATTCTAACGTTTTGCTTCTGGAAAAGATATTCTTTTAAATTCAATTTACTAAAGCTATCAAGCAACCAAAAATTCATTGAGTTCACTTCCAGAATAGGCCAAAGCATTTAATTTTTACAAGCTAGTAAAGCTGTTGAGATTGTTATTAAGTGGTATGAAATTCCTTAAGTTTCAAAATGTTCACTGTTAGTACGGATTGATTTCAGAGAATAATCAAACGAAATATTTAACTGAAAGATAGAGAGTCTAGAATGTGCTTCAATTTCGTATTCCCTCCTAAAAAGTGTATTTAATTTAGAGTACAATAAATTATATTAGGCCATAGGTATATGGTCTGTCCCCATTAATCTAATTTTACCTAAAATTGTTATAAATTACATTCAAAGCTTTATATTGATTGTTCTCTAAATATAAAAGCACCAACCCAAGCTATTTTTAACTGCAGCTTTACAAATGCAGTATAAAAAACTGAATTATAAATAATTATTTACATACCTTCGTATCCTTGGTTATCATGAATTTCTCGTGGAGGACCTACCACATTTTCTTTTCCTTCTAAAACAGCTAACAAGCATTGATGTATGCAAATGTATTGCTGTTCTGTTTGTACCATCCAAACACGTTCTGAAATGAAAATGTGTGGATGATATAATTTGTAATTTTAATAACTATTAGTTAGGTTCATACCTTTCCGCATGGCCCACACAATACCGAATATATCGACATAATCCGAAACTTGAATTTGTTGCAGAATTCTGTCCAACGTAATAAATGTACCTGAACGTCCAACACCAGCACTACAATGAACAACAATAGGCCTTTGATCAGCACCTACACGTTCTCTAAACGCTCGCACGAATCGTGCAAGTGTTTGGGGTGGGTTTGGCACACCGAAATCGGGCCACGTTGTAAAGTGGAAATGTCGTATCACACGTTGTTCATTGCCCTAAAAAGAAAGCATTCAAATATAAAGGATTTTAGGAATTTGAGAAAATTGAAAAGATTCTAGCAAAAAATTGAGTCGATAGAAAAACCTCTCCAATATAAGGGATTTGCAGCTTAACTAGGGCTACTCATCTACTTCCCACGTTATGCATGGCTTCAAATATTATTTTAATTATTAATAAAGTGAACAAGATTCAGTCTTTTTAGTATTGTTCGTACTTGGGCTTAGATTTTACGCTCATATAAAAAAACTACCTTCATGCGTCCAGAAACCCTTGTCCCGCCTTAAATCTTCCTGAAAATATTTTTCATGCTTATCTTGTCTTTCTAATTGTAGTTTATCTGAAAAGGGTAAGACCTTTGATACGATGGACAAACAAATTCCAAATCCATCGCTATTTCTAAAACCAAATATCCTTCTACACACCGTTGCCAAAATCAATCTGCTTATTACATCGAAATTATCTTGGATACTTGGTAATTATGATTTGATTTTCTTGAATCATAATAGGACCACTAAAAGTTTAATAGAATTTAAAGGAACCCATACGATTTTATTGAGGAAATGGCATAATTTACCATCCATGCTATCGTTAATAAAGTTCAGTGAATTTCGACTTTTGCGATCGTGAAAATTCCTGCACCAGACAAACACTTGCAAATATGCTTAGTTGGTGTAAAGACAATAGAAGTTCCTTGCCATGATTTACTGATTGGAATTTAATATAAAAATTCAATCAACATAAAATCTAGAAGCAAAGGATTCGCTGCCACTTGTTGCCGCAGAAGTGATTCTTATGAAATTATATGTCTTATCAGAAAATTTTCAACAAAAAATAAAATTCAGTGCTTTCATCAACGATTTCAGAATTTTCATAACAGAATTCACGGTTCAACCTGTTACGGAGCATGCAGGCTGTTATTAGTAAGCGCTTTAAAATTCAATAGTTTTGCGGTTATATTGTTATGCCCATTTTCAAGGATTTTTTTATGATTCATTTTCCATCAGATAAGGAGTGACAACAGAAAGCGGAAATTTTGCTGTATGTATGTTATAATATTTAGAAATAAACAAATTAATTTATTTTTTTGGGTTGATACATATTTTACAAATCAGACAGACAGCTGGTTCTATCTGCTTCTGAAAATAGATCAACTCTAACCGGAGAAATAACTTTTAGCTTTTAGAGTCACCCTATAATCCGAATGTTCATTGTTACACTGTTATTTATCTTTTATGTACTACATAACCTATTTTACATAAAATGTCACTTCTGTCATAGTCACTTAGCCGACCACACGTACTTTCCTTCTTCTCTACTAAAAGGTTATGGGTCCCTCGCGAAAAAATTGAAGTTCTGAAAACGTTTCGCTTTTTTGTTGAATTTTCATAAAAGCTAAAAAAAAGTTTAAGTCCGAAAACAGTGCTAGCAGCATTTCAATTGATAGATTGCTTGGTAGGGAAAACTACCTGACATGGAAGATTGCTGCGGAAGCGTTCCTAGGTTTGGATAGTCTTTGGACATCGACAATTGATTATGGACTCGATGAAGAAATAAATCCCAAAACCGCTGTCGATCCTGAGAAGGATCGATGTGCAAAAAGTAAGTTGACTTTAATGATTGATCCAACGTAATATGCCCATATACAGGGTGCAAAATCAGCCAAGGAGTTGTGGCAGCAGCAAGCAAATGGGTACGAAGATAGTGGGTTAACACGTCCAGTAGCAATTTTGCGCAAGCTCATTACAATGTCAGTTGCAAATTGCGGTTCCATGGACATATGTATGTATAAAGGATATCATTACCACAGCTCAACCTCTAAACGGAATTGGATTTCCTATAAATGAGGAATGGGTTGGCTGCTTAGTGCTTCCTGGACTTCCATATGATTACCGCCCCATTATAATGGCTTTGGAGAAATCAGGCACAAGAATTAATGACGATGCCATAAAAACAAAGCTTTTGCAAGACTCACGTCCCGGCAGTGAAAGTTCAGCTTTCCACACAGACACACGCCAAACGTCATTCAAAAAATTACGAAAAGGATCCAGTTGCAGAACATGTAACAATTTTGGCCATATTGCGAAAAACTGCCGCTCAAGAAGTTACAGCAACGCAAATAAAAGCAAAAATTTTGATGCGCTCAATTCTGTTTTGTCTACAATAGATAATGCGAGAAACAAAGACGCATAGTACTTTGACTCAGGGGCCACATCGCACATATGTTTTAACGAAAACATGCTGGATTGTTTATCTGAAGATGTTGGCACAGTGATTGCTGCAAACAAAAGCAAGATGCAGGTAAAAGGGCGTGGAACGACAACAATAAGACCAGCATGAAATACGTCTGCACTTACAAGTCAATGATGTGAGGTAAATTCCTGATTTATCCGTTAATCTTTTATCTGTTGGTCAAATCGTAAAACAAAATCCCACCGTAGAGTTTAACAACAAATGTGTCAAAGTTATAAACTCAAAAAAAAAAACAAGTAATTGAAACAGGCACAAACGTTAATGACTTGTTTAAATTGGACAGGAAATCGTCAAAGAATGTTGCATTTGCGTGTAATTCGAAATGCACTAAAGACCTTTGGCATCCTCGACTGGGCCACGTGAACAACGAAAGTTTAGACAAACTATGCAGTGGACAGGCAACTGGAATATATTTTACCAACAAAATTGACAAAGACTGCAAGGTGTGCGCCACTGGCTAACAGCAAAGGTCCCCATTCAGTAAATGCGGCAGCAGAGCGGAAGTCGTTATTTTATAATATTTGTTGATGACAAATCCGAGGAAAATTTTTGTATACTTCCTAAAAACAAAAATGGATTGGGAAATACTGGACTTTCGCCGAAAAGCAAAGTGGTCACAAGCTCAAAAGTCTACGTCTACGTAACGGCAAGGAGTTTATGAACGGCAAATTTCAAGCCAAACTTCGGAAAAAGGGGATCCATCACCAAACCACCAATGTGCACACGCCAGAGAAGAATAGCTTGGCGAGATGTATGCTTGCTGACTCGAAAATGTTGAAAACACTTTGGGCAGAAGCAGTTGCATACTCTGTATATCTTCTAAACCGTTCGCCATCGAAAGGAACCGGCACAACACCAGTTCAAGCGTGGAGTCAAAAAGTATCTGACCTTGCGCATATCAGAGTGTTTGGAACAATGGCCATGGCACATCCCGAAAGTCAACCGAAAAAAATGGAGTCCAAAATCCAACGAATGTAGCAATCAAAGTAAAGCTGAAAACAATCACAATGATCTGGTCAGAGATGTCGTTATTAGCAACGAACAAGAAGCTGCAATACACGAAGACAGTTTTCAAGATGCAGTCGCATTAATTGATTCAGATTCTTCGGTGCTCCCTCAGCAATCCAACTCTAACCCACTGCAACAGCACGTATTGAGGCGCAGCGAAAGGGAGCGCAAAACTCCAGGCTCATCTTCTTTTGACTTTCCTGAAGATGAAATGGAACCGTTTGAAGGTTTCTCAGCACCTGCATCCCACCAGAATTACATCCAAGATGGCCCGGCGACGCCAGAAGAAGCATTATCCAGACCTGATGCGAACCAATGGAAGCTGGCGATGGAAGAAGAGATGCAGTCACTACTCGCAAATGATACATGGACACTTCAAGCCTTACCAAACAATCGAAAGGCGATAAAATTTAAATGGGTCTTCCGTATAAAACTGAACTCATCGGGCAAATTGATCGCTACAAGGCCAGGTTGATCATAAAAGGATACTCGCAACCAAAGGCGGTGGACTATGAGGACACATACTCACCTGCTATCCGACACAATGCAATTTCCGCTTTCTTCAAGGAAACATTTCGGAAGAAATTTATACGGAACAGCCTGCGAATTTTACAAAGACCTAGTTTCGCTTCCTGTCAAGTTTCTTTAGGTCGGAAGTGGTGGTCACTTGAAATTTCAGATCTTATCGAACATTTCAAAATTTGTATAGAGGTCCCCCCTTATACTGAAGTGACCCTTAAACAATTTTATTTTCAAAGGCAGTCAAGTCGGGTATAAAATGAAAGGTCTTGTTTAGAACTTTAGAATTTGAAACAAAAAGTTGTTTTTTGGTGCATCAGACTGCCCAAAGGGAGGCAAAATATACAAAAAATTTGTGTCCCCCTCGCGATTTTACACTTTTGAGCCAAAAAAACCTGAAAAAATCACAGATGTAGATTTTTATGAGTAGGGCAACAAATACCTCAGAAATAAAAAACTTTGTTAGTAATAGCACCATTTGTGAATTTTACGTTTTGCTTCATAAAATCGAAATAGTACCATTAAACTTCTTAAAATTTCACTATTATGTGTAAGACCCTTGTGCTCAAAAAATTTCAATCAAATGGGATCATAATTAAGTGAGATACGGCAACAACATGTAGTGGTTGATGGGATATATTTCAAATCGACCTATACACTACAATTTTCTTCGGATTTTCATGAAAATATCAAGAATAGTGTTTTATTTGAATATGTTCGATTGACCGAGTATTCAAAAAATTTATTTAAGGTGGAACGAAGTGGCGGCTGTTTTGTGTGTATGAAAGAAACCCTCGATATTTCTTATATAATTGAACGATTTCTTATATGCCTAACGGATTAATAATTCAAGTCATTGATTCGTGTCGTCAGAAAAGTTGTTTTGAACTCTAGGATGTTTACAAAGCCCTACTGGTAGGAGCAGCCTCCCGCCTACTCGATTTATTTTATTTCTTGTTTCTATTTTGAAACAAAAATAAAGTTTCTGGTTTTTTACCTCGAAACACTTCATATTATGTATTTCAACAGAAAAGCAAGAATAACATCCTTAAAAATACTTACTCTGCACATCATGAACTCGGTTATGACCCAATCTGGATAATGGCTATCGTTGAGTATTTGAACTTTAATATCACCATAAAAAACAGGAACGGTATCATGTGGCCAATAGTGGTCGCATTTTTCGCGTCCTTTTTCGAAGCATCGCGTCAGCATAACAATTGCACGTGAGTTGCTCTCCCAACACATTCGCCAAAAATCATCTCGTGTCGAATGCAATGGACCTTGTGTTACAATAAATTCGCGCGGTGAGTTATGTCCAGGAACATAATTGGCATTAATATAATCCGATCCTTCATCATCGTCAACGGGTTGTAATTTAAATCTTGAATGATCGTATGGCAATATGTTTGTAAAACGATTTTTTGGTCGATTGCATGGCAGGTCGGCAAATGTACATGGTTGATCACGCCCTACATGTTTCAATTCTTCAAATTCTTCACTAAACCGGAAGTCAGAATCAGCCGACATTATTCGATAGTGTTCGGCAAACATTTTAATTGTAATTGGTCGATTAGTTTCTATCACACTGTCCGGTAAGGACATATTATCATTTGTTCGTGATTCTTTTGCAGTTTTTCGTCCGCTATTTCGCCGTCGTCGTAGCATTATTATAGTTACAAATAGCACGAGAATTAAGAGGAGTGGGACTGTGATAGCCACTATCAATGAAGTGTTGTCTTGATCTGAAAATGTTGATGTTATGTTATTTTTAATTATTATGTAAACGCTTTAGTTTTAAATTTTTGAAGAATGAGCTTAAGTACTTACCAACTGAAAGTAGGCCTACTGATGCAAGAAATAGATTGTAGAAATACATGCATATAGTAAACTTACATTTATGTTGATGTGCAATTCCAATTAAAATGAATGATGAGCAATATTATAAGCCAAAGGATAACTTGAATAGTGCAATTTTATTCTTCCCGTTTAATTGATTTATTAATCTTTATGTAATGGCCAAAAACCCAAGAATAATCAAAGGACATTACGATAGCAGCAAGTGACCCATATATTTCATAACGAAATCTTCAGTCAATTAGGAAGTTAGAAAGAAGAGAGGCCCATTCATATCTTATTTGCGCAAACGCGATATAAATAAATTATTGCCTATATAGTTTGGAATCGTTCTACAATAGTTTTAGTAAGATTGGCGAAATTATAAACCAAACGGGACGCAAGGCGTGGGCGACTACCTACGGCCTCGCGCGAGGGCCTTTTCTAACTCAATAAAAGCTTGAAAAATATTAATACCAGTGAAAGCTGTGAATGATTGTCCAGTCCATAGTATAGTATACTGAAATAGTGACCACGATCAACTCAACTACAGTAAGGTATTGAGGACGCGGATGAGACCATTGGCGGCGATCATCTTGACTTATAGTATTCTTTCGCAACCGCCCTCAATGTTGTCCCTCACATCACAATTGCATTCCTATCTTCAGTGTGATATCTACAATTCTAGTGCTACTTATAATTAAATTGTGCTTATTGTGTTCGTTGCACCTTTAGTAGGCCAGCACACTTACGTGGAGCTTGAAAGAGGTATCCGATGGCATTTACTAACAAACGCATATCTCACTGTTTGGGCTGTGAAATTTGTATAATGGGCAAGCACATCATTCCATTAATCAATATCAACCTTTAAACGATATAAAGAATGAGTTTTCTTTACCTTGCGAACACTTTTTTATCTTGACAGGACATGCAATTTTTATCCAACTCATCATGCGCAAAGTTTTATGTTATACACATAATCAACCCGCCTTCAAAAGTTGCAGTGTATCCTACTCAACACTTAACAACGGGCCACAGAAACCGGTCTAACCGGTCTATGTAAGACATACGTGATGCGCCGTCTAATTTGATCTAAGGACCATGGTAAATGTCCCAAAACAGGTTTGAATCGGCTATAAGATCCGTCCCCCCATTACTTCTGAGAAAGAATCGTGAGTATTTATGCATGTGCAAGACCAAATGCTACATGCGTTGATGAGCATGACAACGGCTATCAAAGGAGTTCCGTACCTGCAAACGATTCTGATTTTGGTTGATACTCCACTCGTTCTCCATGGATCGCGACACAAAGCAGAGTATTGTAAGCATTTCTATATTGTGTTAAAGGTTTGAAAATAATAACTATTAAATTAATACGTAGTGATTATTGATCAGCTCGATTTATTCAAATAGAATTTCAGCGAGCTACTTAAGGTAATTTTTCATAAACTAATTGTAGACATGTGGGTGACTGTAGGTATGTACGTAAAAATAAAATTATTATTATTAATAGGTTCAATATACGGTAAACGACGCTCGTCATGTCACGCCCAGGTCCCAAGAGAGATAGAGATATCGGTAGAAAATGGAAATTCGTATCCGCAAAAAGACAAATGAAACCTGAAAGGGTCTTATCAGGTCGGGCTTTAGGTTCAGGATTGATGAATTACCTCAAAAAAAAAAAAATCATAGTATGACAAAATCTTATGATTGATTTCTTTGTTGTCGGATATTGCAACAGCCAATACTTGAATAGTAAGCTACAGTCGGAAGTAGAAATAGCATCAAACTCTACTCAATCAGAATCTGAGGTGGAGAATTCCTGAACAACAAATAAGTTCTCGGTCAGTTAACAGCGATGAAAGTGACATTATCAAAGAAACGTTTATAAGTTCTGATCCAGTAATGTGGTCGTCTCCCCTAACCGATTCTCAGCGTTATGATATTGTTCAAAGTGGTCCAATGCAGCCATCAAATAACAGCGATTATGGTTATCCCAAAGATGATTATTAAGAAGACTCAGTAATGGCGAAACTCAACATTTTCGCTGGCTCGTTTATTCTAGTCATCAAAACAAAGTTTTCTGTTTTCCGTGCAGAATTTTTAGCAATCCTCAAACTCATTTCGTGGAAATTTTTTGTACTTGAAACTGATTTCGATTTGATATCGAAGTTACAGCAGAAAAAACGTGCGCGAAGGAGAACGAGCGTTCGGAAATATTATTTTCGCAAAAACAGGCTATTAGGCACACAAAATCATCGTAACGGTAATTTGGCAGCATCAAAAGGCAGAACGAATTTTTCAAATTCTGCAATCATGGCATATGATGCCATGATTGCAGATTGCATTAGAGAGGAGTATAACGAGAATCGCAAAATATGTATGGCAAAAGAGCCTTACTCACGGGATCTGATAATCAAACGTACTTGTGCCAACTGATTGAAGATTATACAGCTCGAAACTAGTCCAATTTCAAAAGGCTGGTAGTATTTCGCAAGCGCTTTATGATAAAAGAATTTTCACAAAACAAAAGTCCAAATTATTCCCTAGAAAATATTACGGCAGCATATAGAGTATAAATAAATTAATTTGCTAATGTTTATTGGATTCCAGCAACCACCACCATCCTCAAGCGCTCGCGGAACATGGGGTAAGTGTGGCTCTGTTTATCTATAAGCTTCCTACTGTTTATATTAACTAAAGATTTTTATAAAGAGTAATTTACGCATGTAGGGACATTAAAAATTAAAAAAAAAACCATACACGAATCCCTCCAAACATTACTACAAAGAATAAAAGTTTAACGTTTTACATTTAGATATCTTTCTTTATTATATAAATTAAAATCGTGGGGAAGCGGTTGTTTCTTACGCATTAATATTACGTTTTCAAATGAGCAAAACATAAGAAGAAATGATATACACAATTGAACATTAAGATCATCTCATCCTTATACTCATTTTACATCATTTCAAATTTATTTAATTGCATCATTTTTAATAAACTCTATTTTTTGATTAAATTTATATTTTAGATATTTATATGTATGACCCGTATTTTTAACTCATTTTTGTCATGACTGGTAAACACATTTAGTAGTTGCAAATAATAAAAGGAACTGATTTATCGATTAGTTAAAGTAGTCCTTTATGAAAAAGCTTGGGCTACTTTCTTAGTGTCACCGCCAAAATAATGCAAAAACATTTAGACAAGCGGATATTATAGTTTAGTTTGTGAAAGAACTATTCATATGGCACAGGTTTACGCGAGGTTAAAATGTAAAAAAACTCGATCTTTCCATTTCATTTTGAGACCTGACCGGGTATGGGACCCGCCACGTTGGCTGGCCTTTCCAGTCATGAGCTAGCCATCGGCTGAGCTCACCCCTTATTATGACGTTACAGATGCTCTTGCAGGTTAGAGTGGCCTTCCGCTCGCGTGGTCATTTATGGTACAGTATTATGTGATTCCATCACATAACACTGTAAAATAAATTTGCAACGTTCATGATTACCATTTGAGGGAAAAGTTCATGCGAACTATGTTTACATGAGTTTTTCAACCAAATGAAAAACATCTGGCCATGTCTACGATGGATCTTGATCCAGATAGGGGGTTGCGAGGGGGAACCGCTTCCATCTGGATGCCCCACTTTTATTTGGGGGCGATAAGTAGTGTCGGTAAAGACGAAATACTCCCAAGTCTCGTCTGTTTTCGCCAGACCCAGTTTGTTATTTGCTCTGGCAATTTCCACCCTTAGTAGGATACCTCGGCCTCGACACCTGTCGATCCGCATTTTATCTGTTAATTCGTGAATGCGAAATTTTTTTGTAGTGGGCCCTTGTGCTTGAGAAAAGAACCCGCCCCACGACCGCAATGCTAGCCTGCCAGCGCATTCACGCGTCCTCAGACAAGGCCAATCTCGGCGAACACCACCATCCTCTCTCGCCGAGGCAGCAGACCATCGCTGCAGTCTGACACGGACATTCATATCTCATTCATTTCACTACAAAGTAGTATACAGTGTCCAACTAATGATTTTTCAATTTTAATTAGCATTGAGAAAACACATCTGCTGACGAGACTCTGATTTATTTATGTTAGTGTAAAAATGTGTGCTTTTGTACGGATAAAAAAATTTGTTTAAATTGTTTGATTTCCATGATATTCTTCCAGTTGTGTCATCGTAGTGGCTCGCGGAGCTTGTCTTGCTCATATAAATTTTTGGCCTTGCGCTGCCGCTGCAGATGACAAAATATGTCATCTGCAGCGGCAAATTTCACCTGATACGAGCATATATTTTTTACTTTCAAACCTATGTTATAGCATTAAGAATCATGGCAAAATCACTTTTGAAGAAAATGAGACCTGGATTATATTATTTAGTTTCCTACAGTTATGGGACAGAAACAGTTGAAATTGAATCTTGGCGTTGAGATATGTTAGAGAATACTAACGGTACTCTAGAAGGTGATATCATCAGCACTATGCATACTTTCAACAATAATTCAAGTTTATTCTTTGGCTTTTCGACTAGCATGTTAACATAATGTTATTAAATGGACTTAAGGCGTTGGATTAGAGAAATTAATGGATGCATAAATTATATTACACATATATTTTTTTGTTTATATATATTCTTTCATATATAACTTACCTGTTTGAATTGGGAAGCTATATGCTGTGTCGGTAAATTTATCTGGTGCTGTAAATGCCCGAACTTTGACACGATATGTAGTTCCTGATTTCAATGCTCCATTACAGTATCCCGTTTGCCGTGTATCACAATTTTCTGCTCCTATTGTAAAGTCTTCAACAGAACTATTTTTAAACGGATAGTATGGCTCAATGACTTGATAAGGTGGCCAAACACTGTACGCTTGAACATCACGCCAACTTGGCATTTCTAATCCTGATGCGTTTTTCGTGTCGTCTTCGGCAACAATGATAGTGTACATGATAACCTGAAATAGAAGTAATAGTGTGTTGAGGAAAGTATCTCAGTCGGGAAGCGATAAAATTAGAATTATTAAAAACTACAAAAAATTTACAATCCGTAAATCACGTTGCTCCCAACGAGATTTGAACCTGGAACCTTCGGCTTATGCGTTCATGCGCTAACCACTAGGCCACACAGTCAACTACAAGCTTTAAACTGGGCTTGATAAAATCTTCAAAGATAATAATTTTATCTTCTTCTTTCGAGAGTTCAGCAAGTGAAGGGACAACTCCACAAGCCTCGGTATAGATAATCTCACTGAATTCTGGGGGAATATAGAAAACACCAACGTACAAATAAAATTTATTTATTTTGATTTTCGCTATTACATGTTGGAAAGTTTTGAAAGTTGCGGTATTGACAATATCACTCGAGTAAGCATTGTGTATGCCAATTAGGACAGGAGGCAATGAGAGATTTTAAATGGTGAGGCCAAATTTGGAGTTGTGTTCCAGGAAAACATCTGATACGATTGAGCTAAATATGAACGATAGAGGGAGATAAACAGGAGAAGATAGATATTTGAAAAAAAAGGTAAGGAATGGCGTTCGATCCGAGTCCAACCCGGAAGTCAATAGAATTTATTGTTATTTAAGATCAAAGAAAAATAAGAAGAATAGAATTGGATGAAGTTATAGTTGATTTAGAGAAAGGCAGCCGTTGAAATAGGTGTAGAAGCAAAATAAGAAGAAAGAAGTTGGATAGGCGGGAGTATGCTGCTACCAAAATCATTTTGTATTCAATCTATGAAGTACGTTCGTATTTCCGCGCCAACACGTTCGTGTGAACTATGCGGGGCATGAGCGTAACCAAAAATCTTTCACAAATACCTTCTTTTTTTAAAAATAATGGATTCCCTTCCACTCTCTCCATCACTCTTTTTTCGTCGCACAACGCTCGTGCGATCTGTATTCACATTACGTCGCTTTGTCCTCTGTGCCACCCAGACAATGCATACCTACCATATATATATATATATATATATATATATATATATATATATATATATATATATATATATATATATATATATATATATATTTATATATATATGAGTATGTATTCGATAAAATTCGATAAAAGGTTTATTGGCATGTATATTATATAATAAATACATAACTTGAGTAAAAAGGATACAAATTTACCCATTGTCTACTCCAGGTGGACGCGACTCTGTTTTCACATTGTTTTGAAATTTGCAGGATGTATCAATCTTGATTCATTGATTTTAAGGGGTACCTATAAAACTTTATTCGGGCGGTTCATACATATTATTATTACCAAAAATGAATGAATTTAAATTTCTTAGATTTCGTGCTGAAAATTCCTATCAATACCTTTCATTTGATACCCCACTGGAATATCTTTGGTGAATTATCCTTGTGTGGAGAGACCTCCTTAAGAACATTTGAAAATGTTTCCGACCACAAAACTCACATTCTACCATTATTTCTGAGATTTTCATAAAGTTTGCTAATTATAGTGTCTATAGTTCCTGAGAAAGCTTGCTCTGACGCACGAACGGACAGACTGACAGGCACCGAATTTAATAAGGTATTGCAAATTTTTTTTTACAAGACCATGAAAAATTCTACGGTCTCACTGAGAGAGAAGGCAATCGTATTCCTCCATTGGGCGCAGTTAGGAATATTTGGCGAGGATTTTATGGACCTTATATAGGCGCAAAATAGATTGCATTTATTGGAGTCCAAAGACGATTAATATTAGTGAAATAGGCTTTTTCCGTAGAAAGGATTTTATTTTTAGCTAAGGAGGATTCAAAGCGAGATTTATTACGACCATCTTTTTCCGAAAATGATGCATGTCATTCAATCACTTCAACATCCTCTATTCGACTTTCCGTTCGCTTCTATTCTCGACTTCGCTATGTTAGGCTATGGAAACGCCATAATCTTGACTCAATGTAATTATGCTCTCTTTCACTAAAATATTTTCCAAAAAAAATGATATGCGTTTTTGATAAAGTTCCTTAAATTCTACTGATATCTACTACTAACGATTCTAGCTTCCTAAATATTTTGGTAAAAGGTTTTATTGACCACCAAATTACTTATTTGCTTATAGGATCGACTAGCAGCAGAAGCGAGTGCCATTTTACTGATTTCCTGTCTTATGCCAAAATATATGAGTCCAAAAATTTCTAGAATATTCAACGCTATCTCAAATTACAAAAAGCGGAGTAAAAATGGACAAATGAAATCTCATAGATACCGAGCTGAAAGAAGTCAGGAAAATCATATTTTTACAATGTAAAGCAGATTAAGGCGGTAGATAGGCGTAATTTATTAGTCTTAACCCGATTTAAATAATCAACTGCACAGTACGCTTTTCGAAACTTCTATTCCAGCTCTTTGTATTTTCCCCTCTTGAAACAAAATTTCTTATATAACGCGGCTTTATGCAGTCAAATGTCGACTGTCGGGAAAGTATGCTATGCAAATAAGCAGTTTAGGACAAATCTAAGCCAAGTATAGCAAACTAATATACCAGGAAAATACTTCTATCCATGACATCAAATGTTTGGATATAATTCAAGGTTCAATAACAATCAAAAACCTATCCGACAATTGGAAAAATCTTGCGCCGCACTTTATATGAAGTATTTCATCATTTACGATTCATTAATATGGTGATCAAACATGAGAAGCGCAAACCAAGGAGCCAGGGTGTGTTGAATTGAAACACAATTGATGATAATACTAGCATTAAAATTCTTTCCGGAGTTTTGGTGAAGATTTGAACTGATATTATTCTGTTCTAAAAACTTGGGCAAGGTAATCGATTTCAATTTTAGGGATTGGATTAGACCTGTACCAGAGCGTATGAACTAACAAGCGAGTTCACGTAGAACAAATTCCCAACCTAACGGTATTCAACCTTCAAAGATCGATTTGAGTATGTAAAAGCGTTCGCAAACATGCAAACACAACAGCAAATCGATTTCCCGCATGAGAGCTTAGCCCCAAGTAGACAGCGCTTGGACGTTTTGTCTCGAATGGAAACAAATGATGATAAACGTTCTCTCTATCTTGTGCAAGTTTATCGCTTGTTTCATTCAAATATTTTCCATCTCTTTTAAATCAGCTGATCAGATGGTGAACTTGCTTGTTAGTCTATATGTTCTACCTATACGTCTAAGACTTTTAATTTGATATTTTATTCGATTGACTTAGGTGAAAAAAAAAACGATTATCTTTGGTGAAAAACATCTGCTTTGGGTTCAGAATAGGTCACCATAATTCAATTTAATTGATGTCTTTTAACTCCGATGTTTCAGCTGAGTTTTCCTTCACATACATCGAAAGAAACGATGAGGTACATGAAGTGATAGATGTACGAGGTCTATCCTGATTTGATAGGAACTCAATAAACTTCTTGGATTCGGCAATTACCGACGGTACGCCTAGATTCGAGCGCAACGTGTTTTTATTCGCAGAGTATTTTTGCGTTTGTCGCTATAGAAAACATGGAAATGGTCTCTTTTGGATAGAACCAAGGTCAACTTTTGATTGTTCCCAAGATTTAAATTGCTGCTCAAGGGACATCGGTTGGAAGACATCGAGACGAGTCAAACTAATACAACGAGTGCACTAAAGACCATTCCAAAATCATATTTCCAGAATAGCTTCAGGATGTAGAAACACCGATAGGAGTTAGTTGTTCAAACAAATTGAGACTATTTTAAGGATGCTACGAAACGGATAACGATAAATAGCACCAGCGCGGAGATATGAACTTAGGTCGGATAATTTTTGGACAGACCTGGTAGACAACTTGAAACCTTCGAATTCTTAAGGGATGGATTAGACTACGGCTGTATAGTCGCACTACTGTCGCAAGTTACACATGGCTAAATGGAAGCGCGCACACTGGGATTTGCGACAATTTTGGCCAGTTCGGCAGTCACAGAAATTTGCGATTTTTCCTAAAACCAGTTTAGTAGGAAGTTTTTGTGATACTCGCGCAGGCGCCCTCCATTTGGATATTTGACGCTGGCCTGCATGGAAGTTTTATGCATAGCGCACAAATGAGTTAGCGCATGTATTCCTAGCAGAGACATATATTTAAATAAGCATATTAGTTCTGCGCATGTCTGAAGTTCCTTTGCAAATCTTGTCGCAGTGTGTTCATATTTGCGTCTAAAAATCGCTCGCTACGCCAGTAAAATCGCAATATAGCCGAACCCTAAATTAATATGAGGCCTAAATAGTTTGGTCGAAGCAAAGCAAGAATAAGTTGACGCTGCAGTTACACAATTTGAAAATTTTCAAAAATAGCTGAGGTTTATTCGAGATAAAATATTAATGCGAAATTTCAAAAGAAGGCCATAACGCCTAAATATTCTTTTTAAAAGTCTTCCAACATCAATACCAACTAACAACAATGAAATATCGCAACTTACCGCTCCATTTTGATCGGTGAAATAGTTCTTTCTGAATCGTATCTGGATGGTCGATGAGCTTCGATAAACTTCGGTTGGTACAACTTGTGTTGCTGGCTTTGGAGGTGCAAGGATTGGCATTTTTTGTTTCCATATCGTCTCCGGACCAAATCCAATCACGGTTTTGGCTTGTATGCGGAAAATATATGTTTTACCCGGCAATAAATTCTTAATAACGCCTCGTGACTCGTTGGCTTTAAAATCTCTAACTTGCGTATGCGGTGAACCTTCCAACCCATACGTGATGGAGAACTGACGGATAATTCCATTTTGCTCACTTGGCGGAAGAGACCATTCAAATGTTATTTCACTTGGTTGGATATCAACTGGTTCGAAACGATCAACACGTCCCGGGACTGATTCTTTCGTTGTAAAACTGGCAGAAACTGGCGAACTACTACGCAATACACTGGATTCTGTTCCTGAACGTACAACAACAGTAAATGTGTAGTTTCTATGAGGTTTTAAGTCTGTGATTGTTATGTTATCGTAAACTGTTAAATTCTGGACATAATAAGAGTCTGTTTTTAAATATTGCACTTCAAATGCGTTGTATTCGCCTTTTGGTATATCCCATTTAAGTGTGATTTCATCGTCTGTGACGCGAGTTGCATTCAATTGTGTTATTGGTTCTGGATACAACCTGTCCTGTCGCTGAATGGGAAGACTTGCAACGCCACCACTTACTGTCCAAACTGTTATGTTATACAATCGACCTGGCACTAGCCCCGTAAACGTTACTTTACGGTCAGTGTCGTTGGCGAATTTTTCTTTATCCGGTATGTCTGGATCTCCTAGAGAGAATCTATAAATGTCGAACTTCGAAACAGTTTGTGGTGTTGGAGTGTAGCTCAATGTGACAGTATCACGTTCATGCAAGCTGTTTACAACAAGGACCTCCGATTGTATTAATGGCATTGTTCTTGTAGAAAGATGCGTTGTGTCACTAGCTAATCCATACGATATCGTATGAATATCAAATTTATATTGCACACCCGGCATGAGCTCTCCAATAAGAACTCTCACAATTTGAGGTTCTTCACTTGATCTGCCCCCGTCAGCTGAAACGATTGGGGCAATATGTTGTTCCGAGACATTTTTCATATGAATTTTCGTTGGATTGTCAGTAGGCCACCATCTGAGGACATATGTTTCAACGCGACCTTCAGGGCGAGGCCACTCAAGTGTTATATTTGTCGAATCAACAAGCAGGAAAATATTAGATACTGGATTTGGACGAACGGTTTGGTTTACTTGTTGTGGATTGACACTTTCCACTCCGTAGCTGACGGTGTTCACTTGAATTGTGTATTTTTCGCCGGGAGTCATATCAGTGACATCTGCTTCGTTGGATCGCACTGAAGGTAGACGAACCCACTGGTTTTCGCTCTCAGTACGATATCGGATAGAATATTCCGTAAATTCACTTCGATGTGGTGGCATCCAGTGAACTGTTACGGAATTACTAGTAACCTTTTCGATTGTCATGTTGCGAGGTGGATTAGGAACTGAAATTAGATAAGGAAAATAAATTAAAAAACTTTATCTGGAGTGGAACCTTCCAATTGAATTTTGAATAAACTACTTACAAACTGCTTGGAAGTATGCATGCGGTTCGCTACGTAGTCCATGGCTCACAGCAAAGACTTTCACTTCATATCCAGCTCCTGGGAATAAATTCTTCAAAACCAATCTCGATTCTGTCGTTAATATCGTTTTTATTTCGTCGGTTCCATTCCTCGAATATAAAATCTCATATTTTTCCTGTCGTGAATTAACGTCACTTTTCCAGCTTATGTTCAATCCTTCCTTAATTGATTTTAAATCTTCTATAATCGGTGACGAGGGACGAGTTACAACGTAAAGAGTCGTTTCATTTGATTCCATCTTTTTTGAGATTGCTTGCACGGTCAA
This sequence comes from Odontomyia ornata, assembly GCA_963969285.1. NCBI lineage: Eukaryota > Metazoa > Arthropoda > Insecta > Diptera > Stratiomyidae > Odontomyia > Odontomyia ornata. The sequence goes on along the minus strand of OZ017739.1, from coordinate 449,205,682 downwards.
CGAATAATTTCGTCCAGGTAATAAACTTTCTAGGACATATCGGGTAGAGTCAGTATTCATCATACTTGAGTCGCCATTATATGTTTCCACTTCATGGTAACTGATTTTATATTCTTCTTGGGTGCTCGAGGGATCAGGATCCCAAATAATTGTCGCAATACCGGATCTGTCATCTGTAGTTGACCGCAGATTTATGACGGGCAACGGCTTTAATGTTACATCTCCGGTTGCGGGCCAAGATGTTACTTTTCCCGAAACCGTTTTCACCACCACTTGATATGTTTTTCCGGGCTCCAGACCTTCTTTGAATTCCAACCATTCTATCGGCTCGCCTGTCCTTTGCACAGTCTGTTGACGTCGGGACGTTGACAAGGATACTTGGTATTTATCAAACTCGCTAATTCCTTTCGGCGCTTCCCACATTACTTTGAATGAATTGGACGTTATGGAATCCTTGTCGAACGTTACATTCATAGGTCGCAAAGGAACCGTTCGATACTGTGCAGTAGTAGGTAGAGATATTTCGTCCTCTGACATTGTTTGTACTGATATATTGTATGCTCGCCCGGGAACTAATCCCTTGAATGCAGCTTGTGCTGGGCCAGGAGGTTCGCCTTCTTTCTCCACATACAATACGCTTTCTAATGCATCGGGTGGTTCTATGGATACTTTGTAGTGGGTATAGATACCGGCAGGGTATGGCGGTTGCCATAACACAAGCAATGTTGTTTCATTTCTGAACCACACAATGAACTTTCCAGGCGTATTGGGCTCTGTGAAGTGGAGAGGGAGACAATTAGACGTGATGCATTGATTTGCTGAGAGTTAATTAATTAGTTGTGGAATGATTTGCATACTCTTGAAATAGGATTGAAATTCTAGGATATTAGTAATAAGTCCATGCTGCAATATATTGAGGAATATATTTGAAGAATTAATACATGGAATAGTTATTATTAATGTCAATAGTTATTAGTGAAGTTTTAAGCAACCAGGATGTATTTATTACTCGTATATTATGCAAATTAGTGAAGTTTTAAGCAACCAGGATGTATTTATTACTCGTATATTATGCAAAAACAATAACTTAAATTAACATTAGCGAAAGTTTAGCTGACAAAAGTTTATGAGTTTATATATGTTAGAAAATGAGGTGTTTTAAATTCATTTTGTTTAACAAGAAAGAAGTTTCATTCAAAAAGTGAAATGATTGAGAGCCAGCCACTCAAAAATATCTAAATAAAGATTACGAGTCTTATCGATTTGTTTATAAATTTTTTTCAAAAATTTCGCAGTAACTGTTCACAGAGAAGGAATAAAATTAAAGATAAATTTGAGGACGATGGAGTTATTTTTATCTAACCCACCAAGAATGTGATCAATGACAAGTTATCTTAAAGAGATTAACATGTTGATTTTAACTCGTAGTTTTTTATGCGTCGTAAATTTTTTTCTCTGACAGCTGATTATGTTATAGAATATTAGCTTATATAATAACTCTGCCGTAGACGGTCCCTAGCCCGTTTGAGAAAGGAGGAGATATCCTCTTGTTTCTCCAGCCCACAGCTTCTATGTTTCTTCATTCTAAATCCTATGACTAAATGGTAGTAAATGTTCCCGGGTCGCACATTGGGTTTACTGGTTCCCCAATGATGGGACACTAAATGCCAATAACTTCAAATACACCTGCAGCTCTGCTACTAAATTCTACTTACATCTCCTTTGTGGTAACGTAAGAGGGAGAAGGCATAACGAAATTGAATAGGAAGCCATATGGCCGCAGCGCTTACTACCACACACATGACCACATGTAGGCAGACTTTTCTCGTTAGTTTATATGGCGGTATATGAAGAATTGTGGAGGTGTCAACGAAAACTGAACTTTTTTACGGTTCCGAGACGAATTTCTACAGTGAAATCCAGATGGTCCGCGGAGAACACAATAGCGCTCCTTGTGAGGTAAAAATTATTTCAATTCTTGCACTTCGTTTAGTTTTTATTGTCTTCCAAAGTGAATGAATAAGAATTTGTTACTTCTCAAAGCTTAGCTATCAGTGGAAGGTGCAACACATATGCTTCATTTACTTGTGGACAGTCTAAGGTGAATTTTAAGCATGCACGGAATGCATTTTGTACTTTTTTCATGCGGAACGTAGTATGTAATACGCCATGTGAGCAATTGCTTTTGCCGTAGTTGGCTGACAGCTCACGGGGGCTTGTCCAACGTAGGCCGACTACTACATATGCATATTGCAGCCATATGGTTTCCTATCTTACGTCGGTTTTGGAAAGTAATAACCATGCCGCCGGAATATAGCTAGGGCGACGGGCTAACTCCTCGCCCATAGAAAGCCCTACATTATTTCGAAACCTGCAACAGAGCATCGTAATGCATTGGATCTACGGCAACGACATAGTAACCGAAAAAAGGACTATGGCATTGGATCCTGGAATCTCAGATCACTGAGCTACTCTGGCACTGTCAAGGACCTTTAAGAACAGGCCATTCTATATAAATTAAACATACTGGTAATCCAGGAAACGAATTGAACTGGAAGTAATATTCAAGATATGAGATCGCAAATAATAAAATTGGAATTGCCGGATAACGCGGTAAATTATGACGTTATAACCTGGTATGACATCTTGAGATATTATGCACATTGCGATAAATAATGAAACTCCGCAGTACGAAAAAGAAATCACGGAACTAAAAGAAAAGTATAAGCCCGTTAAAGTTAAACAAAGTCCGGTCGAAACGAAAATTATATTAGCAGAAAAGGTACCGATATACACAGCGCCATGCAGAAACACGGCAGAAGATGCAAAAATAATTATGAAACAGTTCGAGGAATGGCTTAAGGAAGGAATTATTCGAAACTCGACATCACAGTATTGCAGCCGTGTCGTGTTAGTGGATAAAAGAGATGGGACCAAAAGAGTATGTGTAGACTAAAGACGTCTTAACAAAGTGGTTTTTAAAGATCAGTATCCTATACCCAACATGGAAGATGTTGCTGAGAAACTGAGTGGGGCGATGATATTCAGAACACTGGATATTGAAAATGCGCTTCTACGCATGCCAATTGAGGAATCTAGCCGTAAATACACGGTTTTCACTACAAAAGACGGTTTATTTGAGTTCAATTTTGCACCGTTTGGATATTGCAACTCACCTGCGAATTTTATTAGGTATATTAATTATATTCTACGATAGCTCATTAACGAGGACGTTTTGGAAAGCTACATGGACGACATCATTATTTTTGCAAAAACCAGAGAAGCCAATTTGGAAAAGCTGGAGTGATTTTTGTGATGGTAACGGAATACGTTTTACAGATTAACTGGAAGAAATGCAGTTTCCTGCAAGTTCAGTTTTTGGGTCTGATGATCGAGGGAGGAACCATCAAACCAATCGATGAGAAAATTAAGGCAGTAAAAAATTTTCCTGAGCTCAAAACGTAAGAGCAGTACAATCATTATTGGGACTTTTTGATTTTTTTCGGAAATTTGTAAAAGGCTATGCGATAATTGCAAGACCACTAACAAACTTACTGAGAAAAGGCGTGATATTTTTTATTTGCGAAGAAGAACAAAGAGCAATACAGCAATTTAAGCAAGCATTAACCAATCAACCGGTACTGAGAATTTTTTCAAGAGATCTACGGACGGAGCTACATACGGACGTATCCAAGGACTGATTTGGCGCTATACTTGTGCAAGCATTCGAAGGTAACATATATCCAATATATTTCTGGAGTAAAAAAACAACAGAGGCAGAGGCAAAACAACACAGCAAATTATACCCAACAAAATCTACTGGGACCGACGAAGTTTTGGCGAAAATTGAACAGTGTTGTTCGGAAATCCTGCACGCATAGTTAGCGACAATGGGCCGGCTTTCACGTCGAATACTTTTGCAGAATTTCGCGAAAAAGCAAATATCGAACACATACAAATACCTACGGGCGTACCTAGAGGAAATGAACAAATAGAACGGGTTAACAGGACTATTCTCAGCGTGATTTCAAAACATTCTTGAGAATGCCCGGAAAATTGGTATCGGTTCGTAGATGACGTTCAGCGTGCAATCAACACATCGGTATATCGAAGTACTAAATACTCATCGTTCGAAGTTCTATTTGGTGTTAAAATGCAAGATGATCCAATAGATGATGGTGTGGTACAAATCATTTAAGAAGTGCTCGTCGAAAATTTTGACGATGAGCGCAACATTCTCCAACAAAACACACAAGCTGAATTAAAAAAAACAATTGATGGAAGACGAAAGCAGGACTTCGCCTATAAGCTAGGCGACTTGATAGCTATAAAGCGCACACAGTTCCTTTCGGGTAAAAAGCTGGCGACCGAGTACCTAGGCCCTTACGAAGTTACGCAAGTGAAGCGAAATGGCCGGTAAGAAGTCCGGAAGGCAGGCAATTTTAAAGGACGAAACATAACTTCAACAAGCAACGACCATACGCAGTAATTGATAACGATCTATCATCTGGGTCAGATGCGGAGTCAGATGGCCGTCGTTAAAGCGCAATTAAAACCAATTATTGGAAAATTCGGAATTAATTAAAACATAGAATTACACTATAACTCTCTCATTTTATTTATTTTCCGTTCGTATATATATAAATATATATATATATATATATATATATATATATATATATATATATATATATACGAGGTATGCTCAAAAAGTATCGCGAATTTTGAATTTTCGCGGGTTACGTATATTCGAATTTCGATTTTATTGTGGTGTTATGTTGGTACTCATGTCTGTCACTTATGCCGACAAGCTCGGCCATTTCGAATGTTCACTTAACTGGTGATAGCTGCTTTACTTGCACGTGTTTTCAATCGTCTTCGATTTTTACTTATTCAAAAAAATGGATCAAAGAACGTGTATCAAATTTTGTGTGAAAAACGAAATTAAGTGCGCGGATGCATTCCGAATGTTGACTGCGGCATACGGAGAAGCTACCTTGGACCGAAGCAACGTTTATCGGTGAAACAAAATGTTTTTAGAACGCCGAGAAGATGTGAACGACGAAGAGCGTGCCGGACGCCCGAGCACTTCAACAACAGACGAAAAAATTAATGAAGTGGAGAAAATGGTATTGGTCAATCGTCGAATCACCGTTAGAGAAGTTGCTGAGGACCTAAACATATCGATTGGCTCGTGCCATTCGATTTTTATCAACGATTTGGGCATGAGACGGGTCGCCGCGAAATTCGTACCAAAATTGCTCAAATTCCAACCAAAAACAGCAACGCATGAACATTGCTAATGAGATGTTAAACTCTGTCCGCGATGAACCAAATTTGCTCCAGAGGGTCATAGCTGGTGACGAATCGTGGGTTTATGGTTATGACGTGGAAACCAAAGCTCAATCATCTCAATGGAAGCTGCCGCATGAACCAAGACCGAAAAAAGCGCGCCAAGTTCGGTCGAATGTGTAAGTTTTGCTGACAGTTTTCTTCGATTGCATGGGCGTGGTGCATCATGAGTTCTTGCCACAGGGAAGAACGGTCAATAAGGAATATTACCTGCAAGTTATGCGCTATTTGCGCGAAACAATCCGCCAGAAACGCCCGGATTTGTGGGAGAACAAAAATTGGCTTTTGTACCACGATAACGCCCCTGCTCACACATCGTTGCTTGTGCGCGACTTTTTGGCCAAAAACATCACACTAATGATGCCGCAGCCACCGTATTCCCCAGATCTGGCCCCCTGTGACTTTTTCTTGTTTCCTAAACTGAAGAGGTCCATGAAAGGACGACGTTACGCTACGCTTGACGAGATAAAGATGGCATCGAAGGAGGAGCTGAACAAGATTAAAAAAAATGATTTTTTGAAGTGCTTCGAAGATTGGAAAAACCGTTGGCACAAGTGTATAATATCTCATGGGGATTATTTTGAAGGGAACAAAATAGATATTCATGAATAAATAAATAATTTTTGAAAAAAAACAAAATTCGTGATATTTTTTGAACACACCTCGTATATATATATATATATATATATATATATATATATATATATATATATATATATATATATATATATATATATATGATATATACTCATATATACATATATATATATATAATCTCGTACACACACACACACACACACACACACACACACACACATATATATATATATATATATATACTCGTATATATATATATATATATATATATATATATATATATATATATATATATGTATATATATATATATATATATATATATATATATATATATATATATATATATATATATATATATATGTATGTATATATATATATATATACATATATATATATATATATATATATATATATATATACATATATATGCATATATACGACGAAAAATCGGATTATTCTTTTGGCAAAAGTGGAGAAATTTGGACGAAATTCAGTACAGATTTTCATTGAACTGTGTTATGAAGCTCACAATAAAAGCTCCAAATTAGAGCCGTCTGAAACAAAATGGCGGCCGCTCAAAGCTTGAAAAAGATTTTAGCTTTTCCGGCCCTCTAGCGGCCATGTTTTTCAACGGATTTGTTGAATTAAGTGTTGTGTTTTATAGCTATCAAAATCGAATGAAAAATAAAAAAATTGAAAATTTAAAACATAATATTTTTAGCTGTCATTTTCAATAAAAATTGAATATTTTTGACCCGTCTGCGATTTGAACGAGATTTGGCACAGTAATTGATGAAACTCTAAGACAAATATATTTTCAAAATGGCGACACGCAAAGGTCAGAAAGTAAGCTCTTTTAGTAGCAATTGAACTGCTGTGTATTTTTCATAAAAACGTTGGAAATGGCTTCAATTGGGAGTATTTGGATTTGCATTACCGTTCGACAATGTCGAATGCCTTGTGATGAAGTGCTGAAAAGAGTGCATTCCGACGTAGTGGGACCCTTCAGAACTGAATCTATGGGTCGAGCGAATTAATTCGTGAAGTTTGTTGATGATAGCACCAGTGTTCGGTACCTCGAACATCGCAGCAGAATGGCTTGGCGGAGAGGATGAACCGCACGTTCTTAGACATGGCAAGGTATCTATTGTTGACATCTGGTTTGGCGGCATCTTTTTGGTCTGAATTCGTGGCGACAGGATGTCATATCAGAAATCGCTGTCCAAAATCTAGCTTAAAAGGAAGAATTTCATACGAGAAATAGATGAAGAAAAAACCTAAGGTTGGTTATCTACGAATGTTTGGTTTTAAAGTGATGGTTTTAGAGAAAGATCCAAACAAGGATAAGCTCACACAAAGAGCTAGTGAAGTTGTGTTTGTGGGGTATTAAAGTGATGGTTTTAGAGGTATTAAAGTTTAGGTTTTAGGAAGGGCTACCGAGTGTAACACCCATCAAATTGTAAATGTGCGCGGTGTGAAATTCATCGAGGACACTAACAAGAACACGCATGTATTTGACGAGTTGTTTACATCGCTGGACAGAGATGACAGTCAAATAAGTCAGCCTAAAATTGTTGAATTTTCGCCGAGAATAAATGATAATGTGAACGAGTTAGAAAAAGAAAAACGACCTATTACTCCGAAGCAAACAAAATCGTCTGAAGCAGAGTACAAACGGGCCCCTGGAAGACCGCGAATGTTACGTACTGGGAGCAGAGGGCGAGCCAGAAAGCTATTCAATTCTCGGCAAACGACTAACACAGAAAATGAATCTGAAGCGGGGATTCAATGTGAAGATGGTTTTGACGATGACGTTTTCGCTGAAGTTAGCGTACAGGACGCTTTAAATGGAGACGATCGTAGTCATTGTATGGATGCCATTGAAACTGAGGTCACAAGTTTAGTCAAAAATGATACATTTGACATCGTGAAGAATAGTGAAAACAAAAATGTTGTTGGATGTGGATATATGGTCTGCAAGGAAACGTTGAGCGACGCAAGACTCGTGTGGTAGCAAAGAGTTGCAGTCAAAAATATGGTATTGACTATCACCTGATTTTTGCCCCTGTCGCAAGATAAGAGTCATTGAGACTATTATTGGCTTTGGCTGTGCAATTCGATATGCAGATATAGTAGTTTGATATTGTGACTGCATATTTAAATGGTGCCTTATAGAAAAAGTGCTCATGAAAGTCCCTGACATGCTAGTGAAAATGCTAGAAAGATTTGTGTCAAAACAAAATAAATCGAATGAAGTCAATACTAAAGCTTGGAGGATGCTCAATGACTTGTGTAGTGGTGGGAACGTGTGCCATTTGAAAAAAGCGTTGTATGGTCTACGCCAGGCTGGGCGTCAGTGGTATGTGAATCTTTGAGAAAAATTGATGAACATGGGTTTCAAATCGACGAGGAATGAGTCATTTTTTTATTCTTCAGTGATGTAGATGACTTGGTGTTAGTGCTAGTATATGTTGACGATTTACTTGTGGCGTTAAGACATGTGAAAAATATTACAAAGTTTAAAACTGAACTATTAAATGAATTCGAGGTGAAAGATCTCGATCAGGCAAAGCACTGTTTAGACCTGGAAATAAATCAAGGTGATGGATTTATCGAATTAATCCAGACTGGTTATATATTGGGAATACTCAAGCAAAACGGAATGGGCGAGTGTAATCCCGTAGTAACCCCTGCAGAAGTGAGTGCGCGCATTGATATAAACGAAGACAGTGAGTTAGCTGAAAATTGTCCCTATAGAGAACTCATCGGAGCTGTATTTGTCTGTGTCGACGCGACCATACATTGCTAATACTGTGTCGAGGCTACCGCAGTTTGTAAACAAAGCTAACAAAAGCCACTGGATAGCAGCAAAAAGAGTCCTGAGATATCTTGCTGGTATTATAAAGCTGGGACTCGTATACTCAAAAACAAGTGCACCTTTGGTGGGCTACACGGATGCCGACTGGGGTGGCTGCAATGTTGATCGAAGATCATATACTGGATATATTTTTCTCTTTAGTGGTGCAGCAGTAACCTGAAAAACTCAAAAGCAGAGGACTGTGGTCTTATCAGCGACTGAGGCTGAGTATGTTAGCTAATCAGAAACTGCAAAAGAGGCTATTTATTTAAAGAGTCTTTTGATTGAGATTGGGTTAAAAGAATGGACAAACATGAAGAAGCATATTGACATTAAACATCATTTTTCCGTGAAGCCATTGGTGCTGGTGTTTTTGTGTTAGAACACATACCTACAAAGGATATGATAGCAGATATTTTGACAAAACCGCTGACTCGTGTGAGTCATGATCGTTGTCTTGAAGGACTTGGTTTTAGTTCCCGAGAAGACGAGTGTCCAGTGCGACGTGTGTACTGGGAGTGCGTATTGAAAATATTCACACATGCAGTACACAGTGGAGTATACTTGTGTTACCATCTGGTGTAAACAAATCACCGTGGTGTGGGTTGGCCTGTGATGACCGAAGTATAGTTCGCGTTGATCTTTGAATCCGAGTAGAAGCGATAGCCATACGTCGAGTTCGTTTAGAGACATTCAAATATATTGAATTTACTTTATGTAATCTTTTTGTTATATCTTTTATTTCGGTTTACATCAAATAAACTTATCTTTTGTAAATACCTAATTCCCGCGCTGAATTTATTAACATCAACAGTATTTATACCACGGAACATCTTCCTTAAACAGTGTTTGACTTTCAAAGTGGTGGCCAATAAAATTATTTGATTTTAAAAATAAGGGTACCTAAGAAAAATTTGCATTTCCCGTTGGTGAGGTCAGCGGGCTTATTTGCTTTACGAACGGATTTCTTGAATAGCTTGATTCATCCCACCGTTGGCATGGTTAAACCCCTATCTGAATTAACATGGAAGAACTACAATCTCATTATTCCACTATGGGGTTTTGGATTCTCTCTGGATCTATTAGAGCTGTATAAATTTGAAGCGGCATGGCTGTATGCTGCAACTAGAGGTCACATATGTGCAGGCAGATAGTGCGTGTCGGGTATGCCTATGTAGACCATTTTTGACAGATCATTCATAAATGCTAGTTCAACTTCCAGACTTGGTTGACTATCTGATCAGGTTTTTATATTCACCGGAAGTCCTGTAAGCATTTCTACACAGTAACCAACTGAGTTGACGTATGGTGAACAGTGCAAGGGGATTTTCTATCCTGCAAGGACGACGTCAGATCCCTTTTCAAGCAAAATCTGAGGTAAAATATGCCTTGCAAGTGTTTTAAATTGTAGAAGAGGTTTGTACTTCGAAGGCTTTCACCGATATAGGCTGAAAACTTTTAATATCTTGGGAGCATGTAGGCTGAAGTACAACAATGCAAATCCGTACATACATAAAATGTTATATACGCTTGAGTGCAAACTTAGTTATTGTTCACGGTTTTGGGTCCTACAATTTGATTCTGAAATAACATTGACTTCTTTTTAGAATTTCTGCAAGCATGAACTTGTCAAACTTTGCATCAATTATCGCTTTGTATGCTTCCATAAAGTACTGAATAACTTTATTACAAATACTTGTAATAATTTTATAGACAATAATGTATTAATTATTTTTCTTGAAAATATATTTTAGCTGAAATGCAGAATCTTATATTAGTTTAGTATCCGAGCATTCTGGATTTCAATGAAAATATTGTTGATATTTCATTCAAGTAAGATTTTTGCAATCATAAAGTGAAAAAAATTACATGCTTACAAACAATATACTTGCAGTTTACAAAAAGTAAAACTTTTATGTTACAAAGTTGATGTTAAAACCAATTACCTCTTAATATTTTAATATCCAATAAATCCTTGTGACGCGCCCTTTTCACTATTTACCAATGACAGCGTGAAAGAGGTTAGTAGATAAAATTAAAAGCGTACAAAAAATTAATGACTTTCATTAAAAGTATCTTTGATGAATAGCTTTTAGTTATATGCATTTTTTTGATAAATAACAAAAACCCAACCACCATTTTAATTTAACCTCATTTATAATCCCCTACTTACTCGTGGTGAAATTACGACTAGTATATGCCACGGACTCCTTGCCATCGTAAATCGTATACGCTTGAACCTGATATGTCGCGCCGGGCGTTAATTCACGCACATGATACTGCAATGAATTATCCTCGATAGTAATTGTTCTATTTGTCTCGTAGGCATCAGAAAGCCCAAGAATTTTTATTTTAAATGATGTATAATTTCCTTGGGTCGGTGGGCTCCATGCTATCACAGCTGATTTACCGCTACGTACTGCCACTGAGAGGTTCGATGGTGGATCGGGAGCTGTAGATTGAAAAGAAAAAATCCAAGCATTAATTAACTACTAATTACAGTCGTCTTAAATGGAAATTGAATTAATAAATTAATCAATTTTTGCTATCATTCATTACGTTCTGAAGAAAAGCCGATTAGAAGATATTTCTTACTGCAACAATGAATGTTGAACGTGTCGTATCGTCACTCTTACTTTCCACTCCAATTAAGTGACAACACAGTGATGTATTATATCAATGAAATTTTCTTCTGCAAATGGTAGCTGAAAACTACGTGCCAAGTACAATTAAGATTTCATCGTTTGATATCGATTGTTCGGTGCTACTCAATACGAAATTGGTCTTGATAAACGAACAAATAGATAAAACATATATGAATGTCAGGGCTTCCGTTTTTCTTTCCGGGCTAATCAGTTGCTTCCGAATCGAAAGGGAAACGTTCCTGGACGGAGTCGGAAGCTTCGTCAAATTAAAGAGAAAACAAGATATAGTACTCGTACATGATGATAAGCATTCAGCAATTGGGAAGTAATGAAATAAAGCTATCAACGCGAATTTAAGATACAATTTGATGGTTACTCGCAGCAAGAGTTTGGACTATGATTTCTTTATATTATCCTGGATTAGAGGGGGATTTTGGTTGAGTTGAAAATTAATATTTTACTGTGAGGTGACTACTGGATTCTATTTAATTATTAAATTAGTCTCAATATCTCTCTTTGATGGAGTTTTCATAGTAGATATATTCGTTATTTACAGTTAACGATTGGTACGGATCTCATTGGACACGCTTCTTGTACTTATTTTATCCATAGTCAAATAGCAGCTTAAAAACAACAACAAGAGGACTTGAGTTATGCGCCGAACTAACTAGAGACAACGAAATAAGCAGAGTTTCTATTGAATTTACATCGAGTTCGCCTCAGTTTGCTTGCTTCAAGCTTAGCGTTCACACAAAAGCATGGAAACACAGTTTGACTTGATTTAAAGACATGGGAATATTTGTACAAGTCGTGTAAAATTTGTTGAGCAAAATAACTTTAATTGTTTTTATCATTGCAGTGATTAATATATCTTGAAAAATTTTTATTAAGCTTAAACCAGTTCAATTAGAAAATGCAAAAAAGGTAATATTAATATTGATGACCATGGAAAATTCTGCATACTCATATCAAAGATTTTCCCAATATTTTCAACTCTTGTTCAGTCCTCAATCGTACATCATTACATTCCAACTCTCATCCCAAAATTTTTTTGCAATTCCAGCAATTTTCAACTCTATGGCTGTCATTTATGACACTAATTAGCGCGGGACTCAACTGTCAAACTTACCATGCAAGTGAACATACGAAGACGAGTGAACACTTAACTGGCCCACACAAAAAAGAACATCGGGACAGAGTGAAAGTTCATGCGCTATTAATTTACTCGTACAACTCAAGAAAAAAAAAATTCAAAGATATTTTATTTAATTGTTTGCGTGCAGATAAAATAAACAATTAAAATCAAAGTCTTAAGTTTTAACTACAAGAAAATAGATGACTCAGAAAACAACTACAGGGTTTCCCAATAAGAGGTGTTATTTTGATATTAAAAGAAAAATGCCATTTTTTAATATAAATGATCGGATGTTTATTTTATTATAAAGAGGAAGGTATGCCGTTAATAGTGGGAAATAACATCAGTCAAATGACCACCACGACCACGCGTACAGGACCATATCCTTTTCATGAAATTTTCCATAACCAAATCGCAAAGTGGCTGCCCTATGTCCTTGATACCCTCACGAATTCCATCTATGAGGTCTTGAATCGGCGTAGACTTCCTCTTTCACGTGGCCCCAAGGGAAGAAATCGAGAGGTATTAAATCACAAGATCTCGGTGGCCAATTGTGATCACCTCTTCGAGAGATGACACGGTCCGGAAACTTTTCCCGTAACAGATCAATGGTTTCGTTGCTTGTGTGGCACGTAGCGCCGTCTTGTTGAAAGTAAACGTTGTCCAGATCAATACCATTCAATTTTGGCCATAAAATAATCATTAATCATCTCTCGATAGCGGAATACATTCACCGTAACTGTTGCTCCAGCCTCATTTTCGAAAAAGTCAGGTCCAATGACTCCGCCGGACCATAAAGTCACACGTTGAGGACAGAGAGTCTTTTCAACAATAACTCTTGGGTTTTCCGAGCCTCAGATGCGGCAATTTCGCTTGTTGACGAAGCCACCCAGGTGGAAATGGGCCTCATCACTCAAGACGATTTTTCGATGGAATTCCGGATCATTTTCATGCATTTCAAGGACCCAATCAGCAAAGACACGCCGTTGTTGATGATCGACCGGCTTGAGTTCTTGTGTTAACTGAACTTTATAAGCATTAAGACCCAAATCTTTAATGCAAAATACGGTGTAATGACGTTTGTGGAATGCCTAATTCAAAAGCACGACGAGGAATGGACAAATCTGGGTTTTCTTCAACACTTTCGGCTACAGCACCAATATTCTCGACTGTTCTTGAGTGACGTGCACGGGTTTTATTCTTCATATCACTAAGTTGTCCCAACAGCTCGAATTTTCCACCAATTTCTGTATTGCGGTTCGACAAGGTGCTTCACGACGACCCAAAAATGTTCGAGTTTTACGAACCGTCTCTGCCAAATTTTCACCATTTTTATAGTGATTTTTAATAATTTCAATGTGTTTTTATTAATGGCGTAGTTTTTACTTGTAAAATGTTAAAAAATGACAGCTGCAAAAATGACATCTACCGAAATAGCGGGCTATTCAAAATAACACCTTTTAGTGGAAAACCCTTCACTAAGGGAATTCAATACGCTCTATCAATTGTATCCAAAATATTAATTGATAGTAAAACCAGAAAATTACATTTAACAATTGAATTCGTTTAACACTTATCTTGAAGTTAACCACTTTTAGTTGTGTAACACAATCTCGCTGCACATATGACATACCCTAATTTTTTTCAAATACGCCTTACCTGTCGTTATTGTTACTGTCCACGTAAGCCAGTCTTGGTGTGTTGCATTTGTATAATATAACCAAAAATTATATGTTGTTCCTGGGAGACCATTCGAAAATTGTATTTCATCTCCTACATCTCTAGACGCTAACGTTTTATTAGGTGGGGGATCTCCGTATGGCGGACTGTAATCTAATCGATAGTATGAGTCTTCTTGTCCAAGATTTCCAGGAATTTCAATGACTAAATCAGCACTATGAACAATCTGAAAAACAAGAATGAAACAAAGAAAATTACATTTTTGTTGAAAATATAGTAGAAAAATTATTCGGAAAATGGAGGCAAAAAATGGTATCCAATAAATATAGTCTGAGTTTATTGAGTAATGATTGATTACTGTTAACGCAATTTGAGAAGTCGAAGTGGGCAACACGCTATTCGGCATGAGATACTCATCAAAAAGGTAGATCTAGCAAGGAAAACGAAGGGCAGATACGTAAAATCAGCGGTGATCAAGCATATCACCGAGGGAAATCACCGAATAGGCATAAGGGATCAAAAGATATTCGAAAATGATAGAGCTAAGTAAAGTAATTAGCCTGAAAACGATTTATTGAAACAATCAGTTTAATATTTGAATGTATTTTAAATGCAATATAATATTAATATTTATCATTCTTTTTAAAATACCGATAAAATCTGACTGTTACGGTCGAAATGTCAATTTACTTGTTTATAAAAATACAGTTTATTTAGAAACGATTATTAGACGCACGAGTTTTATGAATTATAATCTCAAATTGTTTGCAACAATATGATTTAGAAATTAAAAATTTCGCAGTTTTCTCTATATGGTTAATTGGCCAAATACACATCAACTCAACTTAAAAACACAAAACAATTTAAAATAATAAGCCATTGCATTGGCAATATAACTTCAATAGACCATCATTAAATGTCCGATTGCAAGAAATCAATTTCCTTATTTAATTAAATTTCATTACAGAATCACTATTCAATTATCATTTTGCGGTCACAGTGAATTACAGTGCACGCAAACAATAAAGTTATCAAAATATGCCTGTAAAGTGATGATAATTTCATTTATAAATACAGTATTTGCAACTCGTAATAGATGATCGTAAACAATTCAATTTATATTTGTTGCATAAATTAACAAACATTCAAACGTTATAAATTATTTGCATTGTAATTTATTTAAGGTAATTAATATTTCAACTACAATTCTATAACAGATAATTAAATATTGATTGATTATTCAATTGTGAATAGCTTTCACTCGAAGCTATAAACTCTAGGGAAGATGTGACAATGTAAGATAAAACATTGTTTCTTATAGTGATGAAAGCTATCAGAATGTCAACTTTTTAGCTAAGTCTACAACTTATTTTTCATTTCCAAAGATTCTTTCAGTTCGAAGAATATATTCTATGAAGTTGATAATTATTGTAAAATAACTTTGTTTTGCAGGCAAGAGTATTATCCTATCAGCTACCGCTATTCTGTTACAGCTTTGTTGATACTTCTGTCAAGTTTTTAAAATACAAAAAGGCTATAGAGTAGTGGTTGATAAGAAGAGCAGTTTTTGAATGTTTTTTTGGGGTTACCCTATGCATGTAATTATTTAAAACCCTAATACTTCAGGAGTTACCACTGATATTTTCTCATAATTTGAAGATTGTAGCTTCTAGACATGTAGAGAAAAAGGATGTTGTGGCTACAATAAAAGGGTATTTGTTACTCTTGTACCCATAAAAACCTACTTCTATGATTTTTGTCCGATTTGTCTCACCAAAGATGTCTAATCGCGACGGAAAGACACAAATATTTCACATATATTTTAATTTCCACCGCGCCCCTCACTTCTGTCATTATACTTTTGACACCTGATATTCAAAATTTTTGCCAAGACCTTTCATTTGATACCCATATCGGCTACCTTTGCACATATAGGGAAACCCCCTTAAAAGCTTGATAAAGCTTTTTAAATATCGAAATTTTGAGAAGCCTCACTTTTAAACTGTTCACCAAATTTTGTGATTACAACTGTTGTAGTTTCCGTGAAAACTTGCTGTAATGCAGATAGACGGACAACAGAGGAACATACGTACGTACAAACAGGTCGCAGTAGAGTTTTGTAGAATAATTTTACAAAACCCTAAAAAGGTGATATATTCTGTTCCCAAAATTTTAGGGGAATTTTCATGCTGTCGTACAAAGTCTTGATTAAAATCATTACACGCTGGTTAAAAACTTATGCTTATAATATAATTGGTGAATACGAGGAAATATTTTAGAGCTGGACAATCTGTGGTAGATTAGATCATCACTGAGTTCTGATCTGAGAGCGTAACTTCGAGGTATGTAAGCGCGATTGTTTAGCACCAACTTTCTTCATTGTGACAATTGAGTACATCTTGAGAAAATTCTCGTCCATTGCAATGAATGTAACTCTTATAATGAAATCAGCGCTATTAGGGCCGAATGCAGACGTGGATATATTGGCCAGATCTCTTGGTCGGATAAAGGAGGTATTTCAAAAATTGGTGCAATTGATAAAGCAGCTTGGGTTGCGGGTAAACGAAAACAAAACTAAGCTCATAGCTCTGAAGCGAAAAAAATATATCTGCTCGGCAAGATGTAATAAATGGTGATTTCAAATTTGAACAAGTGGGCCACTTTGTGTGAAATTCAGCAGCTCACATCAACAGCAAACCAAATGTATTTTGTAGTCCTATGTCTGATACGATCCAAGAGGTTTGAATGCTTCGCAAAATATTCAACGCATTTAGCACATCGAAGTATAGTCTTTTGATGTCTAAAAGGTGAACAGATTTTTAGAGCCAGCAACTTTGACCAAAGTGTGCAATCTGTATGTGGCCAAGTAGGCATACCTCCCCGTGGTGGCACCAGAGAACACCAAATTATAGTGAAACCGCTCGACTACAATATACACCGGAGTGGATGTCCACTCTGCCTGCAATGGAGTGGGGCTGCGATGAACCTCTTCTGTTCACGGTGTTAGATACATACGTTTTTCTTTAGGGTCGGAAGTCGTTAAAGAAGACTAGCAATTTTTTCATTAGTGAAGTGATGAGGAAGAGAGCACGGGTAGGGATATCGACCCGAGTGTTAGCAGAATAAGTGGTCTCGACTCACAGCGAGAACTTGCGGACCATTACAACATCCTTAGTCGCCAAGGGTTACGAAACATCAGCTTGGGTGGTGATTTTTAAGGACGCTACTGTCCTCTAGTAGTCTTACTATTGGATCACGATAAAGTAGACTGACCGGCAAACCTACTAAAAGATGACGACAAACGGAGAGGTTGAGAAAGTCCCTATGAACCGGATATACTCGCGGCATTTGGGCGTAGTAAAAAAAAACGATGAGCACTCGGCAGTGTACTTCAGAGGAGGAGCTCATTTAGAAACAACCCGAGCTGGAAACACATATAGTGGCGGAAGAAGAGTGGAGCAGAGGGTAAAAGCTGCTCCATTGCCTGACGTTGCTCCCACTACTACCAGCGTGCTCGATGTACTCAAAGTCTTAGAAGCTGCGAAGCTTCTCTCAGCAAGTTCGCTAGAAAATACAATTTTCACCGCTCGTCATGAAGAAGAACGGCTCATATGAAAAGGGGAAAGTGTCTTAAAGAGAGTTAAATCTAGCTGTGACGCTCAAAAAATATCAACAAGGAAGTTAAGAACGGTCTCCTGGCATTTGAGAAACTCCTAGATCAGATAGGGCATTGCAGACGTACAAGCTGAAGGCAGAGGAAGAGTTAAGTGTTGATCCTACCCCTGAACCGCAAACAACAGCTCCAACTATAAACGCCACCAAAGGGCAGGCCTGTACCCCAAGTGAAAGATAACGCGAAATAAGTAGAAAAGATTAGGCACTAAGTGGAGGATTCCAGATAATGTTAATGACGGTAAGAAAACAATCTCAATAAACTCTTTCAAGAAGATGAATACATTGAAGCGACCGATACAATTCATATAAGAGAAATAAGCCAAGGCGCAGGCTCCAACTGACGGATGGTAAAACTTAGATCTGTTGCGTGATATCAGGGGATCCGTAGAACCACTGTACGAGTAGAACTCTATCCGGCCATGAAAGTGATATGGCTAACTCGGGCCCGTAAGTTATTACCACGATTTAGAGTAGAGAACACAAACGAAACGGTGCGGTCAAAAAGACCTTGGACTAGAAACCAACCGTGGCCTCACTTGAACCCGTGACAACCCTCGAGATAAGGGGCATTGAATGCATTACGGATTCATGTGAAGTAGAGAAGACCATTTAAAGGTAATTCTATAATTTAAGCGAAATTAAAGTCAGGCTGACCTCAGAAAACAACAGGGGACAGCGCATGGCTATTGTTGATCTGAGGAAGAAGGCAATCGACATGTTTGCTTAATTAGTTGAAAGCTGACCTGCAACTCACCAGCATGATTCTCTGATAAAACTGGTACTGCGACCAACTACGTTCGAAACAGCGCTCATTTTAAAGTTTAGGGCATGAACGCAGGGATGGGGCATGTCTCAAAGAGATCAGATGGCAAAATGGATCCTGGAGATGGCCGCCAAAATTAAACTGCTCGTGATAAATACCAGCAATACACCAAATTGCAACACTTGGGGCTGCCTGAGAACGATTTCGGACGTGAAATTCGTTATACTATAGTCAGATCAGCAGATAATTGTCTATAGTCAGATCAGCAGATAATTGCATTTGAAATCCATGATGCTGCTGCTTGTCGCCCTTGTTTTTCATCTTCCGCTTTCAGAAGGAATATAGACGTTGAAAAGTTCATTGCGGTGCTCAACGCAGGCACACTGAGAGTGACAGCTGAAGATGTGGCAAATTCAACTATGAGGATTATTAGCTGTGCTTGTAGGTCTTTTGTGCCATATCGTCCAGTCTATTGATGGTCCAATAAAATCGCTGGAGTATAAAGGTATAATACTTCGAAGTGGAGTTCAACGGTCACGAAATTGGAATGAGGCCTGCAACTGATTGGTAGCATATAAATCCGCCAGTGAATATCTTCGCAGACTTATTAACAGCATTAAGGTTCGTTGCTTGAAATATCTCCTGAACACCGTCGACAGGGGTCTATGGGGCTTCCACTTCAAGCTAGTTATGAGGAGGTTTGGTGCCCTAGGGACGGAAATCGTACGGAATCTTTCCCCGCATACCTTGTCTGCGTTGATACCAACGAAACATCAGTGGAATGGCCACCTTTTCTGTTGTAGGGAGGCGAAGGCTGCTTATGCCCTGAATGCGGGTCTCTCAAACGAACAATGCTTCTGGACTGCCCACATAATAATCAACTTGAAAACTTAGCCTGGGGAACGTTTGCCAAATTACTTCGGCCAGTTCCCCATTTTCCTACGCCTAGAAGCGCAGAAATCCCTTTGATAGTGGGAAGGCAGGAAAATGGATTATTACAAAAGAAGCCCCTCAACACTCGACGACTCGTGACACTCTAGTATGCCTTATTTATCTTTCAGGAGTGACTGAACATAATGAATGCCCGGCTTTAAGATGGAACTGAGGCAAGGAAAGCGCTAGGTTTAGGTGACATTCCACCTAAAGTATTGCATCTTGTTTGTTACCTTTGTCCTGACTTGCTGCCCAGTATGTTTAACGCTTGCTCGTGTGAAGATTTCTTCCCAATGAATGTAGGAAAACTTCTACTTATCGGGAATTCTGAGTCGCTGTCTGCGTATCGCCTGTTTTGAAGCCAGAAATGACCGGAATCACTCGAGAGACTCACCAAGAGAAGACTCACTGACGCGATCTGCTCTGGTGGGGATCTTTCTCTATAGTGTACGGTTTTGGAGAAGGGCACTCAATCATTGACGTGACAATGGAGGTGATGAGTGTGGTCCAAAAATGCAGGCTAACAGTCATTTTAATAGTTGGCTTGTATTTTTACTGACGCTTGTCGGCAGAAACGCTTTAAATTTAGCTAAATGGGCGGTTATTTTGAAAGGAAAAGCCTTTGAAGTTCCGAAATATTTGATGCGGATTCTGAGAGACCACCTGACGGACTGGAGCCTGCTCTACAAATTGGAGGAAAGCCAGAGTAAGATGTTGCTCAAGGCTCCACCCTTGGCCTTGGTATCTCCTACAACGGGCTACTGAAACTTGAGCTGCCGGATGAGTCGCGATGGACCGGCTTTGTGGATGATGTTGTCGCACTACTCGCTGGTTTTAATGTTGAACAAGCAAAACATAGGCCCGTTATGCTAATCCACTGAGTGAAGGAATGGTTCATTACTAGCGGATTCAGCCTGGCGCTGTAAAAAACTGAAGCAGGCATTTTTTTCGTATATTTTGCGACCTCACGGGCCGCCTGATGCACATGCTGTTTTTTTTTATTCCAGATGCTGAAAGCTCCTTACCTTTAATTTGATTCTTACTGGACTACCTTTGATAAAGAAAAATTGTTTAAGGGTCACTTCGTTACAAGGGGGTATCCCTTAAAATGTTTGATAAGACCTAAACTTTTGAGACCCCACTTTGGCCTTTTTGCAAAGTTTGAGCTATGTAGCTTCAATATTTTCGGGAGAAACTTGGAAGATCCACAGACAGGACGCGAAACAAGTGTTTTTGTAAAATTTGTTTTACAAAGTCCTGAAAAATAATTCCCAGAGTAAGGATGATCACCGTTGGGGTAGTGCTAGTTGCCTCGCTACATGGACGTTCCGATTGACACAAAGATGAGTTTCTCTGAGTAAACCAGGGCAAATACTGATGAGACCGCAGCGGGAGTGTCCACATTCAAACGATTGATGACCAGTTTAGAGAAACCTATCTCATCAAGAAGGCGACTTCTGATAAGCGCCGTACTAAGGAGAAACGTCTTAATATGGAGCAACGCTTTCAGTACAGAGCTGTACCGGAAACTCTGGTTGATGATTCTATATGAATATCAGACAGTTCTGAGTCGGCAGTGTTCATCATCGCAAGCGTGATAATCATTGCTCTCCTCGCTAGAGAGTGCCGTAAAATGTACATACGCAGACATGAAAGACAATAGAAAGGCAGCTGCATACCAAAAGAGACAATGCTAATTAGTGATTGGCAACTATCCACGATGAGGAGGGCGTGGTGAGACTAACTTGTATCTGACGCAGCTCTTGAGCATGGATGGATCTCACCTGCACAAGATTGGTAAGTCGCAATCTCCTGAGTGCATATTTTGCGCAAATACGCATGATGACGCCTGCCACATATTTTTTGTATATCAGAGACGGAATAGGCAGCGCAACGGCTTCATAAATTAAACAGTAGAGCTCTCTCCGGATAACATCTCGAGTAGAAGACCCGCATCGATGGCGGGAACCTCTGCTAACCCAGCCATTGAGTTATGGTATTTCTTTTTATTGAAAAGGCTTTCGCCAGAGATGGAGAATCCTTGCACGTGGACTTCACCATCAGGACCTTAAGTACAGTTGGGAGGGGTGCAAGGACAACTAGCTCCACCTGGATGCTTCACTTTCCTCTGTGCAGTACGAGTTTCTCATCGAGAACGAGGGAAATTTTTGACAGCGTACAGAGAAAAAGAATGGTAAGTATTATCAGACAAGTAACCTACAGCGGTTGAGCTTGTGCCTTTCTGTTTTTGGTCAGCACTTCGTGTTTCTTCACCCTAAAAATCGTGTATTCGATAAATAATTTGTAATAGACTTTGTGCTAGAGGGAAAGAACCCACCACACGACACTGTAGATGCTAGTCTGCAAGCGCATGCACGCGTCCCTGGACCAAATCACTCTCAGTGAAAACGAACACTTATTTCATTGAGGCAGCCCAACGTCGCTGCAAGTCTTCATGGACATTTAAACACCCACAAACACTACAGATTGATACGAGAAATTCGCCTTTCCCCTTTCGCCCCATATTTCGGCTCCGTACAGTAACATTGACCCTACAGCTTTCATCAGAAGACGTCTTCTTGATGGGTTCTGTCCCTCTACGTTGACCATAAGTCGACTCTCCTGGCTACAATTCGATTATGCTGATGTCTTCAATACTGTTCATCCTTACTCTAGCGATTCACTTTTTTGTCAAGATGACCACTTCAGTTTTCTCCAGTGCTTGACTGAACCCACGAGCAGTCATCCAATCCCTCACTCGGGGCATTAGGATCCTAGCCTAAGTTGCGCTTGTTCAACGGTACATCCAGAGACGAGAGCCACAACATCGTCCGCATAAACGATCATCTGTATCTCCAGTCTCAGTAGCCCATCGTAAGATACGTTCGACAGGTCTGGACTAAGGGTACACCCCGATGTATGTTCCATCCTGTGTCCTGTCTCAAAGCAGGCTTCTGTCTTTTAGGTATTCCCTCAGGAGCTGCATCAGATATTCTGGACCTTAAAAAGGATTTTCCAGCGTTTCCAGAATATCCACGCATCTAGCGCAGTTGAAGGTGTTCCTAACGTCGAGTGTCACCAACAGAACGATCCGTCGGTTGATGCGGCTATGTGCCTATGTCTTTTGGACCGCGCTCACCACCTCTGTAACCTCATCAATGGTGGAGCATCCTCCTCTGAAGCCGTTCTGCCGAGGAGATAGGTTCCCAGCATCACGAATCGCGTCAAAATCTATAACACATGGATATATTATCCAATAAACTAAAAATAAAAATTAATAACTGCAGTAGGTCAACATTAACATCTCACGGCAAGGTCAAGTTCATCTGAGCATATGTAAATAATATTCCTAAATTACTGAATACTATCACTACACAACAATTTCAATTTATGCGGAAGCATTAACGTGACTATAATAATCAACAAACCCCATTAGAGCATGCAGAAGTTTTACAATAAAACTTTCACAAGGAAAACATTAACCCAAATAGCTTAGGATGCTTTAAAAAGCATCATCTTAACATTACTTCATCGCTGATATCATCTTGAAAATATTCTGTAATGAAAAGATAGAAGTCCTCGTGACACAATGTAATGATGACATTATCCTTCTACTCGTGTCCTTGCGTTCTTGCTTTGGGAATTACTATACCATCGGTGCCATAAAATATTTAGCGTACGTACTCTTTTAACTCATCTCCATTTTCTTTGATGGCGTAGAAAAGTGTTTAGGATTAAATGATCATTGAATAAAATGAATTCAGGATTTTTGTTTGAAATTGATTTTCAATTGTCTCTTTTTGAAAAATGAGCGTAAAATATGTCACTATTCTTTGCAATATATTGTATTTGTATTTGATATTGTATAAAATTTCAGTTACCAATGAAATGAAATTGCATTGAAGCTGAAATAAAATATCAAAGACAAATTTCTGAAGTTCTACTCAATGTTGTATGCAGTAACAGTAAAATTTATACAAAATTCCAGGAATAACATTTTTATTTAAAGGCTGCAATATGCTGAAGCCTTCTTCTAAGAACCGCTGAAGATAAGCTTAATATTATAGTTTACTCAAATCCACCACGCTGCTTCGGAGTTTATTGAAATTCACTTACTTTTCTTGTTTAGTTTTCGTTTAAAACAAGTTTTTATATGGGACCGCGTTTTCAAGGTCTCCCAGCGATTTGAGTGGATTTGTTCGATACTTTCTTTCTGTCTATGTACAAAGTCGTGCCATAAATTCTGTCCCTAATGTAAATGCGTCTAATTCAAAGGCAAAATGAATAAAATACAAGGATGTGTGCTCATTTTATTTAAAACTTACTAAACAATTGTAAAAATATAAAAATTATTCCAAATGTCCACCTTTTGCTTTCACACACTTTTTTAAATGGTCCGGCCACTCGTCTATCGCTGCACGCACCACTTCTAAAGGTATCGAGGCTGCTGTTTTCACCAAATCAGTTTTTAATGCCTCAATATTTCGATGAGGTTTAGCGCAGGCCCTCTCCTCTAAAATGTTCCATAAACGGTAATCCAAAGGGTTTAGGTCTGGGCTTCCCGAAGGCCAATCTTCAGCAGCAATAAACTCCGGTAAATTTGCTGCCGGCCAGCGCTGTGTTGTCTTAGCCTTTTGTGCGGGTGCTGAATCTTGCTGAAATATCCAGTGCTTTCTCGCGAACATGGTATCACTTAAAGGCTTAACTACCTGTTCTAAAATGTCAAGTAGTAAGTAAGTAATTAACTGCCCGAGTTTTGACCCCCTGTTCACAGAAATGCAAGCGAATAACGCCATCGTACGCCACTCCCCACCAAACCATCACAGATGCTGGGTGATGTCCTCTTTGTACTTTTGAAATTTTCTCAGCAGCTTTTCGAGAGCTGTGAGCGTAAACTCTGTCATTTTGGCGATTAAATTTCTCTTCCACAGTGAAAATTTTTTCATCCGTAAACAGAATTTGGCGGTAGCTACCACTTGCGTGTCATTCGAATAACTTTTTTGATCTTGTTGCCCTGATGTGACGTAAAGCCGCTGTCAAACGCTGACCGGTAGTTCTTCGATAAGCACCGAGCCCAAGCTCTTCCTTTATGATGCGAGACATGGTCCGTCGCGGGATTTTCATCTCCCGTGCCATGATTTTTTGCTTGCGGAGAGGATTTCTGCGAATCCTCTCAGCTACAGCTTTAATGGCTGCTTTCGTTCTTGTGACACGTGGGCGACCACTTCTTGGTCTGTCATCGGAAGAGGACGTCTCATTGTATCGCTTTATAGAGCGATAAACAAATTTTGAAGTTATTTTTAAAGGTTTTAAGATGTCGAAAATCTCCTTAGATCTTTCTTACACTTGTGTAACGCGATCACTGCAATACGATTCTCTTTAATACCCCACTCCATGCTTACTGTTAGACGTATTGTGTTGAAATGACTTGTTTGTAATACTCAACGAATTTCTAAAGCTTTATCATCTAAACAAACTAAACAGCACTACTTAAGGGTTCGGCCACATTACGATTTTTCTGCCGTAACCAGCGATTTTTAGACGCAAATACGAACACACTGCGACAAGATTTGCAAAGGAACTTCAGGCATGCGCAGAACTAATATGCTCATTTGAACGTATGTCTTTGCCAGGAACACATGCGCTAACCCAATTGTGCGCTATGCAAGAAACTCCCGTGCACGTCAGCGTCAAATGTC
The DNA here is from genome assembly GCA_963969285.1 of Odontomyia ornata. Taxonomy (NCBI): domain Eukaryota; kingdom Metazoa; phylum Arthropoda; class Insecta; order Diptera; family Stratiomyidae; genus Odontomyia; species Odontomyia ornata. Next base: position 449,180,345 of record OZ017739.1, on the reverse strand, counting down.
CAAATGATGTGCGCCTGCGCGAGTATCACAAAAACTACCTACTAAACTGGTTTTAGGAAAAATCGCGAATTCCTGCGACTGCCGACCTGGACAGAATTGTCGAAAATCGCAGTGTGCGGGCTTCCATTTAACCATGTGTAACTTGCGACAGAAGTGCGGCTAAATAGTCGTAGTCTGATGCATCCCTAAAATATTTTTTCATGACGCACTTATAAGAGGGACAGAACTTATGGCACGACTGTGTATAAGGATCTATTCTGTGCTGAGAACACGCAAAAATACAATCTTTATTTTCTTGTCAGCAATAACTTACTCGCAACTCTATGCAGAAAGTACGTCTTACCGGGAAAATAAGAAGCATAATGTTTATTACAAGTACTCGTATATGGTCAATTTAATTCCAAAAGAAGTATCAAAGAAACACATTACAAAATTTAATGGAATTCAATGTTCAATAAAAACTACAAATGCTCTCCAATTACTTCGCACAATTGAGTTAAAGTCCTGAGCAAACACTAACGCTAAACGTATAACCAGAAAAATGTAGTAATCGCCTTAAAAGAATGGTTTAAGTAGATTGTCTAGAGAACTTAATAAAGCTTATGCAATTGTGCGGATAATGTGGGTATGGACAAAGTTACTCGTAAGTAGAAATAATAGCATATAGGTGTTGAATTACATTTTTTTTATTTGTGTTTAGAGGCAGGCAAAATGTATAGCGGGGAATGAAAAATAAAATTGCGGACATAATAATTTTATTTCAAATCCTTATGTGTGCGTTACGTTAAATTCCTAACCTTTGACATTATGTTATAAAATCAACTAAATAAATCACATAACATATTTCTTAAGAAAAGTAGTTTTCAATCATTCATTAGTTTGTAAACTTAATTATATATACTAAATATTTCGCTGTCATTATAAAATTATTTATAGCAGTGCATCACGCACAGAAAAAAAAATCATTTTAACTGAACATTGTTAACATACTTTTCCACATACTTAACAACCATAACATCACAGATATGTTTAGCTTTAATCAATTAATGGTGTTTCTCAGTCATGCATAGTTACATAATGAGATTATTAACTGTCTATTATCTGTAGCCATAAATTTATATTAATTTACGCTCCCAGTGTCTTCATTATGCGTAATGTATTATATACTCGTACAACCGTTTTTTCGGTCCATCTTCGACATAACTTTGAGATAATTATTTAGATTTTGGTATTCTATTTATTGGAATTAATTAAGTAACGAATTTTTGAATTTTTTGTTAAGCGTGGATTCTACGAAAACACGGTTAATTCGAGAGAAGATATTGGAGCTCGTTAAGAGTTGGGTGATTGTAGATTATGGGAACAATTTAGGTGAATAGCGGAAGTCACAGTTGCAAAAAGTTGCAAGGCAATGGGAAAATATGGTGAAAAGGTCAGAATCAATCTTTTTTTGACGACCGTAGGGATTCCTGAACTTTTTTTTATAACATAAACATATGCAATATGAAAGTTGTAGTTTATATTCATTTGGGAAAAATTATGAGAGATTTTCATTTTTTGATTAAATTTTTCTTGAATTAAAAGAATGTACTCCCATTGTTCCCATTATTAGCGATGACCTTTTGTCACTTTCTAGGCGTCAGTGTAGAACATCCGGGATTTCTGGCCAAAGAACTGATACAACTAATTTTCTCAGTTCTCTTTATGGCTTTGTAAAACCAACCCACTAGTTTCAGTACCTGTCACTCCGTCTGAACGCCCGTCTGTACATTCGTCTGTCTGCGCGTCACAGCACGTTTTTTTCAGAAATTATTGGAGTCACAATGGTCAAATTTTGTTCAAAAGTCAGAAGTGATGGTCTCTCATAAGTTAAGGTCTTATCGGAAATTTCAAAAGTTTCACACTGAAGTGACCATTACAGTGGGATATCAAATGAAAGGTCTTTATAAGAATCTGATGCAAAAAGTTAACCTCCCACGATTAGGTGGAACATTCTAAGGATGGACGTCGAGGTGCGCACAGCAGGTGGCAGTTGTCGGAAGATCCACAGGGAGCTAAAGACGTGGTGAAATCAACTATGAGCACCATCACGTCTGTTTGCAATGCTTCTATGCCCTGTTGGCAACTGCGGCACCGCAAGCCTTCTGTATGCTGCTGGTCGACTGAAATCGCTGAAAAGCAAAGAGAGTGTCACAAACTTCCAGGTGAAGCTCAACCGGCACGTAACCCGGACAAGGTGTGCAACCGGTTGGCAACATATATGAGCAAGTCGGCCAGGAAATGCCTTCACAAAATGATTAATAACAGTACGGCTCACTGCTGGCAAGGTCTAGTGGACAATGTGAACAGGGAACTGTGAGGTTTTGGCTACAAGCTCGTTATGCGGAAGCTGAGCGCCCTACGTAAGTTCTGCATAAATGAAGTTGAAAAGATGAACAAGATATTGGGGCAGTACCCCCTCCTCTCATTCAACACTGTCCACGGTGAAACAGCAGTCGAATACCTACTCTTCACGCGGCTGGAACTAGAAGAGACAGTCTTATCATTGAAACCAAGAGAGGCTTCAGGCCCAGAAGGCGTCCCAACTGAGGTGTTGCAGCTCGTCCATCAACATTGCCCTGATTTGCTGCTCAGTAGATTCAGCGCTTGCCTGCGGAAAGGAGTCTCCCCGAAACGTTGGAAGGTAGCGAAGATCAAACGTCCGCATACCACCCTTTTGTGTATGCTAGACACGGCTGGGAAAGTCCTAGAGCAACTCATCAAGAGAAGACTCACTGACGCGATTGGTGCTACTGGTGATACTTGATGTCCAGAATACCTTCAATTCTGCCAGATAGGTGGATATTCTGGATACGCTGAAAAACCCCTTTTCAAATTCCAGAATACCTTATGCGGCTTTTGAGGGATTACCTGAAGGACCGAAGTCCTCTTTATGATACGATGCAGGGCCGACGAAGGTTGGAAGTTACATCGGATATTACTGAAGAATCTATCCTTGGTTCAGACGTGTGGAACATATTGTATCGAGGGCTACTGAAACAAGAGCTGCCGGATGAGTTGCACCTGATCGCCTATGCAGATGATGCTACGGAGCTAGTTGTTGGACCCACCGTCGAACAGGCGCATCTTAGGCTAGGTATGCTAATGCGCCGAGTGAGGGACTGGATGACTGCTCGCGGGTTCAGTCGTATACTGGAAAAAAACCGGAGTGGTCATCCTGACAAAGAAGAGAGTCCCCAGAGTAAAGACGATCAGTATTGAGGAAGTACTGGTTGAATAGAAACCATTCGTGAAGTACCTGGGGTGCTGATGGAGTTAATGATAAGTTTCTCTGACCGACTGAGAGCAACGGCTGATAAAGCTACTTCAGGCGCATCGGCTCTGAGTCGATTTATGGGTAAAGTTGGGGCACCCAACCAATCAAGAACGCACCTTCTGATGAGATCCATAGTCGGTGCTACTGTACGCGGCAGAAATATGAGGCAAAATTTTCAGCAAGAGCTGCACCAAAAACCCTTGGCACAGGTACAGGGAAGAGGAGCACTAAGGGTTGCGTCTTCATGTCCGACAGTCTCTGATTCAGCGGTGCGAGGGAGACAGTTGCCCGCGAGGAGAGACAACGCTCACTCAATGCTTGGCAGAAATCCTGGGTGAACAGTACGAAGGGATGATGGACTGCGCGCCTCATCTCTGATGTGAGATCGTGGCTCCTCGAAAGCACGGTGAAACTGACTTTTACTTGAACCAGCCTTACTTGCACAAGATTGGTGACTCGCAGCCCCCAGCCGTACGTTTTGCGCAGGAGAGGAAGACGATGCCTGCCACACATTTATTGCATGCAAAAGATGGGATAGGCAGTGGCGGGACTTATTGGACAGTCGAATCGGACAGTACTAAAAGATAAACAGGGCTCACAGCAGTCGGGAAGGCCAGGGTTCGGGGATTGCTTTTCTAGGAATCCCGTTTACTTCTTACCCTCTTCCTAGAGGAGGTATCCCTCGAACTTGAAGGTGCCTTACGGCATAGCAAAATAAGGCTTAACCCGAAGTAATGCGTCAAACGGTTCCAGACTAGGTTCTCAGGTTGATAGGGGAGGTGTTTAGTGAGTAGCCCAGACGTCTCACACCCAGGATTCGGCGTAAACATGACGATCTTCAGCGTTGATTATTTTCAAATTTAGGTGCAGTTACTTATGCAAATGGGAAAATTTAAGGACCATGGAAAAGCGGTATCAAGAAAAATGGACTCTTAACATCTTAGCAAACTATTGCTGGACATGTTCACATGGTTATCCACACTATCAATTATAATAGAAGATTTAAATAAATACAATATCGTGTGAAGGACAAAAATAAAGTGATATTTAACATATTTTTTGGAAAATGATTTTTTTCACATGAACTGCAATGACAGATTTTTTAGTTTTCAGATTCTGATTGTAAACTATCGAATCAGCAAAGGAAATATAGTTTGGATTCGGCCTGTTTCGGCACAAATAGAAAAACAAAAATTTAAAATGTGTCAAAATAGTCGGCTAGGGTAATTGATATAATAATTTTAATAAGTTTATAAAAAGGAGACCATACAATTTCGTGAGGTAAAACAGTTCATACTATTACCAACAAAGTTAACTAAATTTATATTTATGAGGTATTTGTTGCTCTTTTAATCATAACTACTTGTCTGCTAAAAGTTTTTTCAAATTTTTTTTAGTTCAAAGGTGTCCAATTGCAAGGGGGATGCACAAATTTTTCGTGCTTTTGCCTCTCCCTGGATTTTGCTATGCACAACCTGACTAAGCTTCAGATTCTTTGAATTGTTATCAAATCTTTTTGATATCCCGCTCGAAAACTGTTGATAAAAAAAAGTTTTTTGAAGCATCACATCAGTAAAAACAGGTTCCACAGAAGCAATTCTGGATAGACGAAAACAGTATTTTTTAAACGATTTTTACGACCTGCAAAATATATCTTCGGGATTCTTAAAATTATCACAGTTTTTCCAAATTCGCATTCGGAAGGGAGCTAGAGCGGTTCAAAGTTAGATAAAATGCAAAAATTAGTTATCCCCCGATTTCACACAGGCCGTTGTAGCTAGCTCAGCTCTGGTGAATTCTGGATAAAACCTGATACTACCCCCAAAACATTTTTTCGTGTAAAGCTTCTTAAAATTATCACTGTTTTTCACACTCGTATTCCTAAGAGAGCTAGAGCCGTTGAACGTAAGAACAAAATGCGAAAATAGGAAATCTGCCGATTTCACACAGGCTAGACAATTGATACTTGATGATACTTTGATACTTTGAAACTATTTTCCAACTCCCAATAAATTCTAAACGGAATGTCCAGACTACGACCTCACAAGGAAATATCAATAGCGGCGATCCAGGAGAGACAATGCAGATACCAAATAAGCATAAGCAGCGGAATGCCAAATCATAGTGCCTCTATACAACGGTGTGTACAAATGCTTCGAATACTAATGGAGGACTCCGATTTGAATTTGAAATATTTGGGATTGGCAAAAACGACTGAGGAAACTGAAGAAATATTGAGAAGATATTTAGAGGAAGGTGATTCGGAGATGAAACCCTTTCCAGAATTTAAAGAAGATTTCAACTGGTTTAATGTAACTGAGCCGTTAACACTTACGGAATCGCTTAAAGACAAAGTTTATCGACGGGTACATCCAGCTACAGTATTTCCTATACACTTAGGAATATGTTCAAGAAAGAAGGACTAATGAGACCTATACGTGGTGTGTCAGCCGTATTAGCGGGAGTTGGACCAGGTCATGATTATTATTTTGGAACATGAATTTACAAAAGAAACTTTGGCAAAATACACAAAGAATAAACAAATCAATTACATGGTATCAGCAGGTGCCGCGACACTTATACATGGTGCTATATCGAATCCAGCACACGTGATAAAGCAGAGGCTGCAAATGTAACATATAATTCGCCATATAATTTAGTTTTAGAATGCACGAGAGGAATCTATAGAAACGAAAGGGTTCGGTGCATTTTATCGCTTACACTCTATACAATTGATTAAGAATCTACCATATCAGGCAATACACTTTAAGACTTACGAGTTTTTTTCAAAATATGTTAAATAATGAAAGAAAATATAATCCTCTAGTTCATATGGTAGCTAGTGGTAAAGCTGGTGCTGCTGCCTCTGCATTTACTACATCACAAGATGTTGTGAAAACACTGCTTGATACTCAAGAAGGCGGTTTTACACAAGGAATGAAAGACGCGATAAGACAGATTTACAGAATGGCCGGACCACTCCGCTTCTTCAAAAGGCTTAGGTGCTCGAGTCTTATATTCAATGCCTGCGACAGCAATTTGTTGGTCAACCTACGAATTCTTCAAATTCGCATTATGTGGAAAAAGTCGTGAAGACTATGCTCGTAAATATTCGATATCTGGGAAAAGTACATTACAACCGAAAGGTGTAAAGTCAACACTGACGGTGGAAAAACTACGTAGTGATGATACGATTAATAACAATCGGATTAGTGGTGCAAGATATGTTCTACCAGCGGCTAATATGAATGCAGCTGAAACTCAAACAGATATACCCAGTGGTGTGCGGGAAGCAGCTCCCATCAAAGCTGTCTGTGAGCTCAGTGCAGTATCGAGAATTAATGCATTAAATCTAAAAACAGTGCACAACGATGCTAAGCGAAACTACGATCGAGGCTTTAGTAGTCCTTAAAATCATTCAATTGCATAGAATAAGTGCATTGAGTGGAATGCGTTGCGGATTTGAACAATATTTCTTTTATCAATCCGATTTTGTCTCAATGTGTGTATAGTTCCACTCCCAATGTATGTGTTTGAGTCGAATGTTGTTTAAATGATCACATTTTGACGAATTTCATTGTCAGGTATGTCGTGCAGCAGCAAAGCAAGTAAATGATGACAGTAGTCAAACGAGATGCCCGACGGTAGATGTGGAAGCTACAAGGCGGTAATGCAGTGAGGCATTGCCGGTTGCGAAGCTTAAGAAACATTGGAAAGCGTATTCCACGATATGGGACCGTGTTTCCCCGAGGCTATGAAAGACCCCGGAGTACGAAGAAAAGCTCTCTTGTTTCGCATTGATTTGGATGAATTGGACGAGGAAACAAACGGCGAAAAAATTCAGCAAGCGGCGATAAGGTATTTGCGGGAAGGCGAATCATTGAAGGAAGGAAGGAAGGAAGAAAAGGTATGGTACGAGCTGGACAGGAGGGCGACGAGCAGTTTGTGTTACAACTTTCAACTCGCCGAGGAACGAGCAATCACAACCAGCCATCGAGAAAATTGGGGGCCCCCGACCACGTGGAAACAAGGATAGCGATACGTGGTAAGTAGTTAATGTACTTTTTGAATTTTACAAATATTTACAATTTATATATAGTAACTGGCAATAAATTTGATGGAATAAGTGAAAAAAGGTGTCTCTAGTGGAAAGTGTAAAGTCTGACTCGGAAGTTTACTTGTATAGTTATTGCGACAGTGACGAGACTTTGGTGTGGTTTACGACCGCCGTGTAGAAGTGTCCCCGCGTACCACCTGTGGGGGAAGAGCGCAAGTCGCGCTAAAGTGCGGGGAAAAGTTAGGAATTTTATCCAGGGTTAGGTAGGATTTAGTTTCCCGCGCAAATTAAATTGAAGGTTAGGCCGGTGCAAACCTCCAGACTCGGTCGCGTTCTCGCTTGGCGACCTCATTTGGGGCCTACTGGCGAAGCGAGTGAACCACGACCCCTCTTCGGTGGGCTTACCAGCTCCAAGGGCCCCAGCCGGAGGTCTTTAACCGAGCACCGCAAAAAAGCGAAGGTATCAAAGAATGTGAAAATTGTAGATTTTCTAATTCCTACATAGGCTGATTTGGCTATCTTGGCTCTGGTGCACCTTAGACAAAAACTGCTTTTTAAACGATTTTCTGACCCCCAAAGCATTTCTTTGGTTAAAGAGTCATAAAATTATCACCGTTTTATCCAAATTCGTAATTCGTAGAAGACCTCCCAATTTCAAAAAGGCCGTATTGGCTATCTCGGCTCTGGTGCACTCTACACAAAAACTGATACTTTTAAACGATTTTTCTATCCCGAAAACATTTCTTTGGTAAAGGTTTCTTAAAATTATAATCGTTTTACGAAAATCGAATTTGTAAGGGAGCTGCAGCGGTTCAAAGCTGAAATAATATGTGAAAATAGGAGCTAAAATAATCACACAGGACTTTTTAGCTTATTCGGCTCTGGTGCACTCTGGACAAAAACGAAAACTTTTAAACGATTCCAATGCTTTTAAACAATTCTAATGCTACTAACAATTCTTCGGTTCCGGTTTCTTAAAATCATTACCGTTTTTCAAAATTCGCATTCCTAAGTAGTTCGAAATTAGAAAACAATTTGAAAAAAGATCGGCTTTGTGGCACACTAGACAAAAATTGATAATTTTAAACGATTTTTCGATCTCCAAAACATGTCTTCGGTTAAGGTTTCGTAAAATTATCACCGTTTTTCCGAATTCGCATTAATAGGGAAGTTGGATCAAAGTTAAAAAACAAGCTAAAGGGTCTCGTTTTGATTTTATTCGCAAAAATGTAAAATTCAAAAATCATGCAATTATTAACAAAGTTGCCATGGTACACATTAATACCTTCATCTGAGATTTTTGTCCGATTTTTCACTAGCATGCTGTGATACTTCGAGCTTATAATAATTCCTGAAACTCATATTGAGGAACTCGCAAGCAGAATGTTCGCCAGAAGAGACCCTTTGACTGAACGACGGCCTTAGTGTGCCATTCGGGAGAGAACATTGTCATTTGAAAGGTCTGCGGTTGCAGTAAATACCGTTACGTGACAATGCCTAGCCTTTATAAATAATTCTGTTTGCATGATCGATGCAAATTTTTTTGAATTCTCATTTACATAAAAGCCATGGATAACCCTTGGTTTTGTTTGTTTTTACCTTGTGATGAGGTCAGGATGAGAAATGGTAAAAAGAGAAAAATGATTTGACACTTGGGCGTATTTCCTTATCAAAATGAGGGTTGGGTCAAAATTTAATCAGTTGAAAATCAATTTCAAATCTTCCAGGGTAAAACATTTAAAGCTATATGGCTTCAATCTTTAAATTTCGATTCTCATCGCTCTGCAATATTTGCTAGATGCCTCCATTGGAAGCAAAATGGAAGTAGCGGATGTGATGATAGATGAATTGTTAAAAGCCGAGTGAAAGTATCATTCGTTTTTGCTACGAAAAAGTGGGGAAGTTCATAAACATATACGAGTACATTGACGTCAATACATGATTCAATTTTCAGATGAAACGATATCGAATTCAATTTGAATTTCAAATGTTCATCGACCCTATTTGAAATGTATTTTAGAGCCTTTATTGATTTTATTTTGATATTTTGATTTGATTTTTGGGTATTGTATTGTACAGTAATGGTATTAGACCAAAAGAATGATATCCTTTTCTTTTTATATGAAGATAAACTTTCATTATTCATTCATGCATTAACTATAAAGCAAATAAGATACCAATTCTACATTTCTACTTTCCATTTCGTCCTTGCTGCGTTTTTTACGTTTATTCTTTGCTATTAAAACTGTTCTTTCCTCGCTTCTCTTGACCGTTTTTTCCTCGGACCGTTTTTCACTTTCAAATGTACAAATGAACATTTCAAAGGCGAAAATGATGCAATGAACCGCCAAAGAGTGGCTTTTGTCGGGATTTAGTAGTGTATATAAAATTTCAAAAGAAATAATGCAACTCGGTAAAGTTTGATGTGATGAGGTGAAGTGAAAGTGGTAGACGAAAAAAAACTCATTTCGCTTGAGGGTTTTCCTGACTGAGAGTGATGTAACTTTACGAGTATAAAGTGGGGGTTGAAAGGCATTCAAACGTTTAACTTTCTCCGACACGGAAAATCAGTGTTGAACTTTTCCGCTTCCCACTCTCGTAAAGTTGCGAGTTTATTTGAGAGTTAAATGGAATCAGAACTCAGCTAAAGAATTTAATTATTTTCGTTGTGATTTTTTTTAGGAGTGAGTGCTCGGCAATTGCTTTTAGAGTTTATTTGATTTTTAATACTGTTTGGCTTTGGCAAAGTAGAATAGAATAGTATTAAAGTGGATTAGATTACGTTTTCAAAAAGATTCGACAAACGGCTTTCTTCCCAGGAAATGAGATCTGCCCTGTGTGTCGCAGTCTATTTGAATCTTTCAGAGAGGAGAAGCAAGTTGAATTAGTAGGAGGTTTTTCCTGCCAGAAGCGTTTTCTAAACAAATGAGTAAGTAAAACAATGTCTTCTGGATATCAACATAATCACTCATAAATAAATGAGAAAGCAAAAATGTGGCTATCCTGTATTTAAATTCGTCATGAAACAAGTAAAACAAGCGTTTTGTTAAACCGTCACAAATATGTGACGTTGGGCTTTCGTTGAAAACTTCTGGCTGTAGCCCACGTGTCACATATTTGTGTCACATTGAATAAGACAAAATCGAGTAAAGGATAAAATGTCGATACAATTTTTTAATATAAAAATTCATTGTGTATGATAGATCTTAAAACATTTATCTACACATAATCTAATTGGCTGTCCACTGTTGGTTTTACAAGCCTCACAGGCATAGAATCTAGCCTTGCGCCGTTTGTTTTTGGCGCAAATGAAGCATCTAATTCGTTTCTTCAGTTTTTGCACGAAATGTTGGCTACAAAAATTTATGCTAAGTGAAAGCCCAGAATCATAGCTCCTCAAATTCTGCAGTTCACATGCAATATCATCTCGAAACTCTTAATAAGTTTTTTGTTTTGAATGCGTTTTATTATATAACCAACGAGAATTCCAAACTGCTACGTTAAATTTATGGAAAAAAGATTCAAATACCAGCGTATTCATTTCCGAGGCGTGGAATAGTAGGAATTCACTTGACCAGCTCTACCAATGCACGACATATTATTATTATAATCAGCTACCGCCCGTCTTTCCTCTTCTGAACCAAAATATTTCTTTTTCTTGCAAAAACAGATGCCCCCTTTTTCTCTTTTTCTATTTTTTATATATTACTATTTTGGGATTACCTTTCCGATTTCTGCGAAGTGTGCCCACAACGTGCGTTTTATCTCTGTAAAGAGAGTCGGCTAACTGGACACTCTTGTAGCAATTGTCCATAAAAATAGTATGCCCTTTTCCTAAATATTTCTCCAACAACTTGTAAACAACACAAGAGGAGTGGCCATCTTCATTGGTTACTGCATTTTTTCCACTGTAAATCCAAATATTTAACACAAATCCATCAGGTGTACACAGTTTGTATATCTTGATTCCATTTTTGCTCTCTTCTGTGGAATATATTGCTTGAATGTCAGGCGTTCCTTCCACAAGAGTAAAGCTTCGTCTATGGATAACTTCTCACCCGGATAATAAACACTTTGAATATTACGAAGTACGTGACACAATACCTGATCGATTTTATGAAGGCGATTTGTTTGATCGTCTGTTTCAGTGTAAAACTTTAGGCAGCGAAGTATTGACTCAAATCTATTTCTACTCATAGTTTTACGTAACAATGGGTGATTATAAAGTGTGTTCGTGCTCCAGTATGTTTTTAATGAAGGCATCCAAATATTTCCCATCATAATACAAAGGCCAAAGAACTTTTTCATTTCATCCTCTGAAACTGCAATCTAGTTTTTTGGGGTTTTGTAAAATAATTTTACAAAACCCTACTAAAATCGCGTCCTGTCTGTCCGTCCATCCGCCCGTGTGTCACAACACTTTTTCTCGCAAACGACCAAAGCTAGAAACATCGAATTTTGTATGCAGGTGTAAAGTGGTGCTCTCTTCAAAGTTAAACTACAAAAAAATTTTATAAGGTATTTAAGGGGGTTCTCCCCATATAGGGGAGGTGCCCTCGAAAAAAAATGCATCAAAAGTAGCCCCGATATGGGTATCAAATGAAAGGTCCTGATAAGAACTTTTCAATACAGGTCTTAATTTGACAATTTTTGCTTCGAGGGCCGCACAGTGAGGGGAAATACACGAAAAATGTATGCCCACCCCTCGCGTTTCGACACCTTTGATCCGAAAAATCTGAAAAAAATTATGGAGGTAGGTATTTATGAGTACAAAAGCAACAAAAACCTTAGAAACCAAAGTTTCTCAACTTTGTTAATAATAGTATGATATTCGAATTTCACATTTTCCCCAATAAAATCGTGTGGGTATCCTTAAACTGAACGAAATTCGATATTTGAGTAGTCCTACAAAAGTTCTTTTAACTCTGTAAGTTTGATGAAAATCAAATCATATTCACGGAAGTTATAGCCATTTGAAGTTTCTCCAATTCTTCTTCTTCGTAGCCCTACAGTCCCTTTCGGGCCTTCGCTTAGAGATAGTTGAGTATCTCATTATCATGATCTAATGTATCGGCACTCCACAAGGTGATATGATCATTATCACGCTTTGGCCGTGTGTCCGTCCAACCAGCTGCGATACGTTTTGATTTTTTAATGAGCACATATCATAACTGAACAGGCTTATTGTCCGTCCGAAGAACCACTCGAACTAAATCTCGTTGACGCGAACAAAACTTGAACCAGAGACCTTCAGCTTACGGACTTAGTGCTCTAACAACTAAGCCATGCGGACTACAATTTCTCCAACTACAACAACAATAACACATGATTTTGGTAGTTTATGGACTTTCCATCGAATCAGTCACTGCAGTTTTGATTTGATCTTCTTGAAATTTTCAAATAAGGTCAATAACATTAATATTTTTGGGAATTCGTGATTTGAATGGTTTTGTTGGTTTGCAACAAAATGGCGACCGTTGAAAATAGAAAAACAATGGATTTTCTTTTAAACGTGCACATCACTTTGATATATTTCTTGACTTTATTCGTTGCTGGTGACTGCAGTTCAGAGAAGTTGGGTACAAAACCCTTCTGACATGAGCGTAGTTCTGACTACCCAACTTGTGAGATTTGACTTTGAGGAAACATTCAAGCTATTTGTCAAAATTTGAGCTTGAGTATTCGTCCATTGCAGGATTTTCCCACCGATTTTTTAATTACTGTTCACTAGTTTTTTAACGATAATATTTTTATTGGAAACATGATTGTTTTTTGAAATAAAGCTATTTAAATTTCTCAATAAACTACTCCTGATAATATTACATCTGGCTTTCAAATGTTTCAAAAGATCTTCAATATTGCATATTTTGCTTTATTGTATCGTTAGTTCACTTTAGGCTTATGGAACATCACGACACGATAGCGGCTAAACGATCGCAATTAACGCACACCACGACTTTGCGACTTTTCTTTCCTGGTAGACTTTCGCATAGATCAGCGATTTTCCTTTAAAACCAGTTTACTAGATAAGAGGATTTTCGGATAGCACGTTTTCATGATACTCGCGCATGCGCACATCATTTGGGAACCTAATGTAGTCATGTAAGGAGGTATATCGGCTAAGTACAAATATGAGTTGAAAGCCACATACTCACGATCTTAGTATGCTTGGCATATATATTCCTGGCAAGGAAATACATTCGAGTGAGCATATCAGTTCTGCGCATGCCTGGTGAAACTTAGCAAATCTTGCCATAGTGTGCTTACATTTGCGGCTAAAAATTGGACGTTGCGATAGCCGTGTCGTGCCTTAAGCGTTAACTGAAACTCTTTACAAATATCTTTGAGTCATAAAATACCATCATTAGATTTATTTTTGTTTTCGAATTTTCCGACAAGTAGAGCATAACCCAAAACAATTAGCACTAAGGTGCGAACACCGATTACAAACGCAAGCATCTATAGAACATTTGATTACAAGCAACATTTCCTTTTTCCAGGATTCCGAGTAATGGAAACATTTGAACTATTTCACATGACCTACGCAATCTACATCTTCAATTGCTGTATAAAATATATACAATTTAATAAAATCCCAGACCAAGGGCAGTCTCCATACTTTTGACTGTTCTAGAACTGGAAAGTTTTGTGCAAAACCCAAAATGTTTCAGCATTATTTAATAAATTGACTGAAATTGCCTGTCACATATATGTGACGCTGGGCTGTGTTTAGAAACCACTGTACCACATATACGTGACGGTTGGTAGCGAATGGGTTAGTTACCAATCCCTTATTTGTAGTTGGTATAATGTGTTTTTAATTGCCGATCATTCAAATCTGTTCTTATTCCTCCCAATAATGATTTATTATTTTCTGCGTGATTTTTAGGTCTCTGTAAAAAAATTTTTTTACAAAGACCTACTAGTTTCGCGACCTGTCTGTCCGTCTATCCGTGCGTCACAGCTGATTTGCTCAGAAACTATAAAAGCTAGAATGGTCGAACTTTGTGAAACGGTCAAAAGTGATGGTCTCTCAAAAATTTAGGTCTTACCAAAATTTTTTTAAGGGGGTTCCCCCCTTATAACGAATTGGCCCTTAAGTGGGATATCAAATGAAAGGTCTTGATTAGAACTTTTAGAATCTGAAATAAAAAAATCATTTTATGAATTAGGGGGTTCAGGGGAAGGCAAAATGTACCGAAAACGTGTTTATGGTTGATACATATTTCAAATTGACCTTGGGACTTCTTTTTCTTTCAATTTTCATGAAAATTTCAGGAATAGTGTTTAACTCGAACATGTTCAACCGGCCGAGCATTCAGGAAAATCATTTAAGCTAGAATAAAATGACGGCTGCATTGTGCTTATGGAAGAAATTGTGCATCTTTTGTATAGATCTGAACGATTTCATATCCAAGTATTGGATGAATACTTCAAGTTATGGATTCACGCTATTAGAAAACATGTTTCTAACCCTAGGATGTTTACAAAGACCTTCTAGTACGAGTACTCTCCTGCTACTCAACTTGTTTATTATGTTGACGATGCAATTATGTTCACACGGCATGGCAGCATTAACTTACTAGTTTATGTGAACATGTAACCGTAAAAAAATTACCTTCAATATTGTTCTTTATAAACCAAGGTTTTCCTTACGAATAGTTGCCTTAAATTCATTAGAATAGCAAAGTGATTCAAATAACCGAAAATCGATTGTAGTGAATGTTTCCGGAGACAAATTATAGTTTTACAAAAACATCTAACAAATTTGACTTTTTCCACACCATCATCAATTATAAATGCAAATTTATCTACTGCTGGTTCAACACTGTCGACAAACATTAAATAATATGCAAATTGAATAGTCCGTAAATTATTCATCTAATCTTGATCCTTTCAACAATATTGCAGGCCTCTGTAAATGTTCTCTTAAACTTCTCTTATCATCCTAAATCCACACTCAACGTATACTCCAAACACAAAATTTACCCAACATTATTATCCTGGCATAAACGCCAACTTATATCTTTCAACTACTTCCTCAATTCTATACATACTTAGTATAAAAGGACTTCCAATCGATATTGTAAGCCCTTAATGGTCTTATCTAGTCGCTGCTGCTCACTACATTTTTTCCTGAATATCATTTGCATAAAAAGCTTCCTGCTTGCGCATTATACACTGTGGAGCAGTTTATCGACACTATTTTTCGGGGAAATCGAATTGACAGATTTATTGCCTAGAAAGGGTCAAGGGAAATTGAATCTTGTTGACAGATAACTTTTTTGGTTAGAAGCCTGCAAACTGTGATGTGGTTAGGTGGATTTACTGCCTCATTCCAATTCATGGTGAGAATTTATGAATTCTCAAATATATTCTCTGAAACTCTTCCTGACCTTTGACCGCAGGATCATACTCAAGTATCCTTTCCGGTTTCAAAATGTAGACGCCATTCATTGAAAGGATGTACTAATGTAAACAATATTCGCTTTCTCATCTACATGCATCCAATCAGCTTCCTATTACTGTTCACAAAAAACCATCTCAGACGCTCCTTCCTCTGACATCCACCTAAACTGTCTGCCTAGTGCTTGCGACTAACCCTGCCTCGATATTTACATGCAGCCTCTTGCTGATTATTGTGGGCTAGGTGGGCTGAATTGAGGCCGCCGGTGACTCAAACTCATCTAGGAAGCAAGCAAACACAAGTATCCTGTTTCTCTGTTAAAAAGGAAATTCCTTTATGCGCTCATTTTCAGAGCAAGCAATGATTCGTCCACCACATTAAATAACTGTATACAAACAAGCACAGCGAAAAAATGGGCTCAACAAGAGCAGTGAAAAGAATACATTAAATAAAAAGAAGAAAAGGAGCAGACAATATGCGATTCATTCGGCCTTTATACAGGTCAACCACCCACAAATGCTCTCGGTCTCACAGTGAGGCAGAAATGTTGAATCCTTTAAGGTTTTATGTGTTCTGATGTTTTGTTTCTTCTAAACACGCTCTAACAGCACCAGCTTGCAAAAGATTTTGTGTGGGAATGTGCCAAACCATCATTGAATGAATGAATAATGCTGGAATGGGAATAGAGAAACGTAAGAAGCAGGAGTCAGACGGTTGCAGACTCTCGAATATATACTTAAGAGGATCTCATGAGAATGTTACAGAGCAGAATAGTCATTATATGGTTAGTTAAGCACTGTCACTCACTGCTGAATGCAACACCGATAGGGAGACTCGGTAGTTCATAGGGCAAATTGGGGCTAGGAATGATTCTTGACATGCTTTAAACTCTCGTCTTTTGGGAAAATAAAATAATTGAAAGCTATCTCCTGAAGACTATCAGTTCTCTAGAGTTTAATTTAAAATTTTTACTCTTCGTCCTTTGTTTGTTGAGACGTCATTTTACCCCTGTTTTAAGGGTTTAGTACTAAAATACAAAACCCTTTTGCAATCACGACCTGTGTCCGTCTGTATGTCACAGCACTTTCCCTCGGAAACGATAGAAGCTACAGCCATGAAACTTTGTGGAAAGGTCAGAAGTGGTGACCTCTTGAAAGTTCAAAAAATGTTTCAAAGGGACTTTAAGGGGGGTCTCCCCATATAGGGAGGTGACCCCCCAAAAAAAAATTTCACCATTGGTAGTAGAATAGGGTGTCATTGGAAAGGTCTTAATGAGATCTTTTCAAAACAAGTCTTAAAATTGCCTTGTCGATACCGAGGGGGGCAGGGGAAGGGGAAATGTACGAACTTTTTGCGTACCCCCTCGCGATTAGACACCTTCCATCCGAAAAATCTGAAAAAAATCATGAATGTAGGTCTTTATGAGTACAACAACAAATTCGTGAGAAGGCGAAATTCACTCAACTTTGTTAGTAATGGTATGATTTATCGATTTTATGTTTTCTCGAATAAAATCTTAACGGTGCCCTTAAATTCAATAAAATTCAATATTTATAAGATTGATCTTTTCTGAAATTTTCATAAAGATCGAATGGTATTTAATAAAGTTATAGCGATTTGAATTTTCCTGTATTACTATGGAAAAATATGCGCTGTATTACTATGGAAACATATGGCTATGGAACCATATGCGCTTTTTATCGACTTAGACACTACAGCTTTGCTTAGATTTGCATGAAAATTTCAGGAATGATAGGTATCATGAATATATCTGAGAATTGGTTCCGTAAGTGGTATCAGTAATCGTAAAACAAAATAAAGGCTGTTTTAAATGCGAAGATTGAATAACTTTGAGTTATTTTTCCCCAGCTTCAACGTTTAAGGTTGAACACTTGATGACTGAAGATGAGTCCCTACAATCAATACTCATGGGTGAAACAAGTCGAAGAGGCAGGAGGGAGCTCCTAGCAAAAGGGCTTGTAACCAGTCTACGATTTGAAAAATTAGGCCATGAATCGATGATCACAGTACAGGAGAGTGGCCTCTGAAAAAATTTCATCGAACGTAGCCGATATGAGTATCAAATGAAAGTTCTTGATGAGAGCTATTCAAAACAGTTCTTAAACTGACAGTTTTCGCTTCAGTGGGGGCTCAGGGGGGGAAATAGATGAAATATGTGTTTCCACCCCTGTGATCTAAAAAATCTGAAAAAATTATCAAGGGAGATATTTATGAGTATAACAATAACAAATACCTCAGAAGTCAAAATACGTTCAACTTTGTTAATAATAGTATGATCTTCGAATTTCATATTTTCTCAAATAAAATCGTCTTTGACATGTTTCTTGATTTTATTCGTTGCTGGTTACTGCATTTTGTAAGTTGAGTACAAAACTCTTCTGACATTAGCGTATGTCTGTCTACCCAACTTGTTTTGATTTTAATATTGCAAAAAAAAACTTGGCCTTAATTGACTGACGCCCTTACAATGACAAAATAAACAAGTGAAATCTGAATGCTCTTTGTGGTTGAGTAGTTACACGACTCTTTTCTGGTCTTGATATCCTGTGTAGATTGCCTTCAATTGTCTTGCGCGAATTACGTATTCTCGATTCTTCCAAGTTAAAAAAAAACAATATTTCTGAGCATCTACCTTTATTGATTAACTATAACGAACTGATGACAATACATTCTTTATTTATAACATGACAAATATGCTTATTTCGGAAGTTGCAATTTATTATGAACTGTGTCTTGCAAAGTTGAGCTAATTTCTAGATTTAAAGTGAAATTATTATTGATGATTGTGCAGCACGTTTATAGGTGACTGCCTTTGGTCGCATGAAATTAATGATGGTATGATATTGACGACGTTACTCCTCCCCCCTAAGAGAGCGACAGCTAGATGAACTTTGGTTCACCTGGAGCAGGATCCGTGTCTCGGTGCTGGTCATGATTTTTTCTTTTGCAGTATAAGCACGTGCTGATGATTATGATGTCACTTAGCAGGATCTCGGAAACTGGGAAACTGCAATTCCAAACGTAGTTGGGAATTTCTAATAGTTGGAAGTAGCCTTCGTCCGGGAATTTGTATCTATTTAGTGGATGGAGTTGGATATATTTTAGAGTGTCGGTCGTATTAATCTCAATTGATGTTATAGGGAAGATGTCTATGTTGTCCCAGAAGATACTGCTTTCGCTGTTGTATGTGATTTCATTAATTGAAATTTCGCATTTTTCGAAGTGTATTAGTGCAGTTCCAGTGATTGTTCTGTTTGAGATTCCGCAAGTTGTTTCCAGTTTGGTTTCGGGAATGTTAATTGCGAGGATATAATTTGGTTCGGGTTTTGATATTTCTGGTACTCCTGAAGCGATCTCGTATTGGCAGGATGCTGGCATGCCGTTCATGATGTTTGCTATGCACCTGGAATTTCTCGACTCTTGCTGATTAGTTTCTTTCTTGCAGTAATATATTCCCTCGATTTTCGGGCATTTTATGTCAAAAAATTGAACACTTTGGGTTTCTAGGATGACATAGGATTTTGTAATAATCTGTGCCTTCTGCCGAGGAAGAGGGATGATATGGAAAAATGGGTAGGTGACGTTAGATGGGATTGGAATTTGTAGGTTTAATATTATATTCGAATTATTGTAGTAAGTTTGAAGATTAAGAAGTTCATAAATATTTTCATCTGATTCGATTTCTACTGATTGGCTTTGGAGGATTCTGGATATTTCCGATGTTTCTGTCGAGCTTAAAATTTGTTTTGAAATTATGTTCAGTCAGGCAAGTATTATAGCTTCAACTATAAGAGAGAGATGATTGTTCAGTAGGTCCATATTGTAATTAATTTGCTTTAGATATTGGATATGGATCATAGAATCGTGGTCCCTCTTAATTTTATTTTGTGACTGCTATAGAAATTTGTTAATAATTTCTGTTTGGTTATTGATGTAATTCGTGATATTATCAAATCGCTCCATCATGAGTTTGTTCAATTTAGTTTGTCTAACGATCATGGTTCCCAAGTTCAACTGATTCATCATTAGCTTGTCGATATCCTTGTTTATCTGTACCGCGTCGTCGGCGTCCATGTTACCAGTAATACCCTTTATTATTGAGCCAAGTCCGTTAATTAGTCCTCTTTTCGGTCGAAGTATGGTCATCAGTGTTTCTAGATTGTGTGCTAGCTCCTTTGTTTTTAATTTTGTAACCGTTAGTGTGTCTGTTGCTTCAGGTGTTTTGTCGAACTTATTGATTGAGTCTATAATGTTGTCAATAGCTTCCTCGTAGTTCTTAAGTTTTACGATATGAATTAGGTTTTGGTATGTGATAATACTTCTACTCATCCCTAGTCGCAGCGGTAGAAGTCCCTGGTTGTTGTCCAGCGTTTGTATTTGTATTCTCTGTCCTTGAGTCGCCAATATTACCCTGAAATTTACGTCTTCGTTTAGTCTTGGATTTATGTAGTTTTTGGTTTCTAATGGTAATTAATTTAACTTTCTGTCCTTCTTTACTTTATGCTTACTGAATATGGGAGTGGTTTTATTCTGTCTACATTCTTTCCGAAATACAGTTTCGTTTTCTTTGAGAATTGGTGGAACTGTCCTAGTTTCATTTAGTTTGCCCAAACTATTTTTTAACAAGTTCATCAACCCTATTTTTAATTTCTGGATAAATTTGCGTTCTGAATTCGTTTAACTTTTTGAGGTAGGCGTGTTGGGTATTGAAGGTAAATTTTCTATTGAATATACAAGTATGTATTCTGCCTGAGAAAATTTGGTGGGGGGTAAATTTTGTAGTGGAATGAATAGCGTTATTGTAGCTAATAATGGCCTCGTGGTCTAAGTCTAGATTTTGTTTCTTTCGTTTCTCTAAAGTAATCCTGTACGTCTCGGTAAGTGTAGAGTGCCATCTCTCCACATAAGCATTGCTGCTGGATTGTAGATATGACGTGTAGTGGACCCTGATATTGTATTGTTTGCA
Source organism: Odontomyia ornata (assembly GCA_963969285.1). Classification (NCBI taxonomy): domain Eukaryota; kingdom Metazoa; phylum Arthropoda; class Insecta; order Diptera; family Stratiomyidae; genus Odontomyia; species Odontomyia ornata. The sequence goes on along the minus strand of OZ017739.1, from coordinate 449,159,578 downwards.
GGAGTCCTTAAATATGCTGGCCGTCATCTCAGTGCCTTGATCTGCAACCAATATTTTGGGGATGCCGTGCAGGCTAATGAAGTGTTGTAGTGACTTTATGATGTTAATACTGTTCTTTGTATCTAGTGTATATGCGGCGGCGAATTCTGAGAAACAATCTATGATGGTCAAGATAAGTTTAACGTTGATGGTGTAGACGTCCGTATAAAAGCTGGGTTTTTGCGGGCTTTCAGAAATTTGGAATTCTACTTTGGGAGGATTCCTGTCATACTTTTGAATCTGACAGGTTTCGCAATTGTTTATTATTTTTGTCACTTTATCTTTAAGATGAGGAAAGTAATAATCCCTCTTGAGATGTTGGACTGTTTCGTTTAAACCCCTATGATTACTATTTATTTGGTAGTCATTTATTACTTTATCCTGCTCGTCTACATCTGTTATTTTTTTAAGCATTTCCATGCATTGAATTAACTTAAAAATTCGTGATTCTGAGAAAAATTTTGAGTAAACGGATTGGATTATACCGAAAGTTTCGTCAGTGGTGTATATTGCGTTAATTTTGTTTGGCGAGAGAAATCTTTTGAAAAGTTCTGTAATATTGCTTTCGTTAAAATCATGCATATTTATAGTACGTCTCTGTCTATTTTTGAATGGCATTCCCACGAGGTTTGTGGTGTCTTAGTGGTCTTTTCGAAACCCATCATTTAAATTTTCCTGTGCGGAGTTTAAGGTTGAACCGTTTTCGCTCTGCAGTGATGTGTTGGTAGTTCTTCCAAGGGTTTCGGTGATATTAAGCTTAAATTGTTCGTTGGAAGCTGTACCTGGAAGTTTAATCCTACTTAAGGCATCCACATTTAAGTTTTGATTACCCTTTTTATAAACCACTTGATAATCAAACTCTTCTAATCTGAGACGCCATCTTACCAATTTAGAGTTAGGCTCTTTTAGACTCATAAGGTATGTCATGGTTTGTGGTCGGTCACTATTTGGAATTTTCGTCCGAATAGGTAGGGTCTAAAATACTTCACAGCTTAAACGATTGCCAACAACTCCTTTTCTATTGTGATGTAGTTGATCTCAGTGTCAGTCAGAGTTCGACTGGCATAGCAAATAGGTTTATCGCTACCTATCGTACCATGGGATAGCACTGCACCAATTGCATAATTACTGGCATCCGTGGGTAGAATGAAGGGTTTATTAAGATCCGGTTACTGTAATATCGGTAATTCATAAGCAGGTCTTTACATAATTCGAAAGCTTAAATATATTTGTCGGTCAGCTGGACAGTACGACCCCTTTTTAGGCACTCGGTGAGCGGTTTAGTCAGTTTGGCGAAGTCCTAATGAACTTTCGGTAGTATCCCACTAAACCAAGGAACGATTTTATCTCTTTCTGGTTTCAGGGAATTGGGAAATCTCTTATTGCCTGCACCTTAGCAGGATTTGGTTTTATTTCATCAGCTGTGACTATGTGGCCTAGAAAAGCAATTTCCTTATGAAGAAACTCCGACTTATCGAGTTGTACCTTAAAATTCGCTTCACGTAATTTTTGGAATACTTTCCTCAAATTTTCTCCGTGTTCCTGAAAAGAAGTCGAGAATTTAATAATTTAATAATGTCGACCAAATATACTAAACGTATTTTCCCTTGGAGGTCTTGGAGTATATTATCCATGACCGTTTGGAATGTTGATGGTGCGTTCTTTAACCAAAAAGGTATCCTGACGTATTCATAATGGCCCCTATCCACGATAAAGCCTGTTTTCTTGATATCTTTCGGGTCCATTTCAATTTGATGAAATCCACTGGCAAGGTCTATAGTAGAAAAGTATAGACTTTTGTCCAATTTGTCAAGTATGTCATTTATGTATGGTAGTGAATAGCGATCAGTCATCGTTTTCTCGTTCAGTTTCCGATAATCGATGACTAATCTCCATTTGTGTTTCCCACTTGCATCCTTTTTTCTGGGGACTACCCAAACAGGAGCGCTCCACGGGGAATACCTGGGTTGGATGATTCCTTGGTTGAGCATGTCAGTAATTTGTCTCTTCACTTTATCTCTATGAACGTATGGATACTGGTAGGACTTAGTATAAATAAGTATATCGTCCGTGGTTGAAATATTATGCTTGATTTTATTTGTGAAACTAAGTTTCTGTCCTTCTCGGAAGAAAATATCATCGTATTCTCGACATATTTTTAAGATTAGGTCCTTTTCCTCTTGGTTTAGGTGGTCAACACGAATTAATTGGGAAACATCTTGGGGTGTCACAATGCAATCCACTTCAGGAGTGCAATCAATATTGAAACTGCAATCAATATTGAAATGGTTGTTCCAGAAAGAGTAGTTTGTGATCTTCGGTCTAATTAGTTGCAACTAGAAGGCTAAACCAGTCTTTGGAAGGCCGGGTGCAATTTCAGTATTTGGTATGTATACGTCGCCTTCCCGAATGTCAACAGGAAGCTTCGCTATGTATTTTGATTTGGAAGGGATTTTGTACTTATTAGAAATTATATTTGGTTTGAATTTTAGAGGAATTATAGCCTGGTCGGTATTTAAAAATTTATTTGCCAGATCAACTTTAGCCTTCAGTTTCGTTAATGTGTCTAAACCTAGTAAACCGTCAAAGTATTGGTGAAATTTGAAAGTTAGGAATTTTATTTCACCTGGTTGCCGAAATTCAGAGAAGTTTGGAAGAGTAACCTGCTTATTTAGCATGTGTTGGTTTAAGACTGTGTTAATGATGACTGGTTTCGTTATTTTGATGTCCTTCGGATGAACGAATTCGGGGTTGATGAATGATGTGGAGGCTCCTGTGTCGATTAGGAATTTCAGATCCCGCTCAAATGGAGAGGATATTTTTACATATGAGAGATTGGATCCGTGCGTATTGATGTCTATGTATCCCGTTGGGTTACTGAGGCTTTTAGCAGAAAATTTTCGTCATCTATTTCATGACAACTAGCCTCGGATTGTATTTTATTCGCATCGTAGGTGTTCGTATCATAAGGAGGGTTTGATTGGGACTGGTACACTATGTCCTGTTCGTAACTAGCTTCAGCTTCCTGAACATTGTCAATTACGTCACGTTGTCCGTAATAATAGCATTCGTCCAAGTCCTGTCTGTAACTTTCGTTAGGGACCGGTTGAAAATATGTGGTATTTCTATTATCCGCAGGGTATGGTTCTGTATAATAAACGTGGTGCAACTCCTTGAAAGTAAACCTCGGAGGACCTGTAGAACGGAAAAAGTTGTTGCTCTGAGGTGGCTGATACTGTGGTTGCCTGTTACGCAAATGTGTGTTACCGGTACTAGTATCCATTGGCTCTGGTCGCGGTAACGTTGTTCGTTGCGAAGGAAAACCGTAATTATTTGAGATGAAGTTAAAGCTTGGGGCTTGATTTAGGGGGTTCCTTTGTTGAGATATATTTTGAGGTTGAAAAGGTTGGAATGGCCTTTGAAATTGAAAACGTTGTGTTAGACGAGCCATTGTTCGAGGGTGTTGGAAAAATCGTTGATTATGAGAATACATGGGTTGATGCGGATGAAAAATTGGTAACGTATTGTTACGAAGTCGATTTATTGATGCTTTCAATGTCGTTTGAACTAAGGATTTCCCCACAAACTCGGTTAGTAATTTCCTGAAGATGTTTGAATTTACGTGACTCGCATAAAAGATATTTTGTTCCTGTATGCAATATGCAAAGTCACTGGCTAGAGAGTCCGGTTTCATGGCTCTTATAGTGGCACCAAAGGGGTTCGCGAAGCCCAGTCAAAAATGTTTTCAGGCATATTTCCGAATATAGATCCCTTTTGGCTTTTACGACGTTCTCATCCGACTCATGAATTAAGACATGATTTATCATTGTAGATAGGAGTTCAATGATTTCACTGTAATATTTTTCTACGGTTTTCTCATTTTGTTTGGTGTTATGTAAGTCCCTTATGAGTGAGGTCTCATTCCTTTTGTCACTGTAATGAAGGGTCTCGTTCATTTTGATTTCGTCCCAGATTAATGAAGTTCCGTAAATATTCAGAACTTCATTTGCAGGGCCTTCAATCTTATTGCGTATAGCGCGTAGTAATACCTTGCTATAAGCAGGTGAAGTTGAACCGATAAGTGATTAAATTTCCTCCACATTATCGATAAAATCTCTCAACAGTCTGGGGTTGCCATTGAATTTTGGCAAGTCCTTAACTGCATCAGGGACTCTGAGAGCATTGAAAACCTCGGTGATGGTAGCCATTGCTGAATCAATGTCTTGGGAAAATTTATTTGACACATGCGAAAAATGGTTATCGAATTCATTATAGATTCCAGGGTTTTCCTCGCCATAATCACTCGATAAGCCTTCGATGATGATAATCGCTTCCTAAATGCTTATACTCCTTGCCAGTACTAAAATCCTGTCCAATTTAACTGTAGGTTCTTCTTTGTTGCACTAAACGGATTAGTTTTCGGAACACAACAAGGTTTTCGCACTACGGTTCATACTTTTCACGTATACCACCGAAAAAATTTATTCAACGCGTAGCTCGAAAATTCGCACGACTGCGCCAATTACGTATTCTCGATTCTTCCAAGTTAAAAAAAACAGAATTTCTGAGCATGAATCTACCTTTATCGATTAACTATAACGAACTGATGACAATACATTCTTATTCATATTTATACCATGAAAAATATGCTTATTTCGGAAGTTGCAATTTATTATGAACTGTGTCTTGCAATGTTGAGCTAATTTCTAGATTTACAGTGAAATTATTATTGATGATTGTGCAGCAAGTTTGTAGGTGATTGCCTTTGGTCGCATAAAATTGATGATAGTATGTTTTTGGTATTGACGACGTAACTCGCGCCAGATATAAATCGCATCATAGAGGCATTGATAGGTTTTTTGCCGTCCGGCAATGCTATCAGCAATTTTCATAATATTTTTACGTTTTCCAAAGCGTTATATGTGATGCAGGTCTATCTTGCTGAAAATGAAACAACGCTTATTTCGGTATTGTTGAATTCTAATCTTTCAACTAATTATAACTTCATTTTGAAATGCATTATTTCCTATAGTTGCATTTTTATTCGTGTTTTTGAAAAAAATTCAAGAAATCATCAATAATTCCTATCGGTCGGAATCCACGCCAAAAAATATTTTTTTTTAAATGAAATGACTTTTCTTGAATGGCGTTAGAATTTTCATCTCTCCATGTGAATGAATTTGCTGATTGACGAGTTCATTCAATGTGAATGTGAAATGAGTTTATTCAGTTTAGTTTTATTTAGTTAGATTGCACATATATCACAAATAAATTGAATGCAATCTTTGCAATTATTTCACTCTTACATATATTCTTTGATCTTTAGAAGGTCATTATTGCCCTGCTTGCCTCTACATTCTTCTAACCAGATTCATGTACATAGCATCATGTTAACATTCGTAATGTACTCCTATAGCTCTCAGATCCTATATACCTGTTCAACATAATCCTATGCAAGCCAGAGGCCATGGAACTTGAAGTATGATGCTAAACGACTACGAATAAAAGAAATCTTATTCATGAATCGACATTTGGAACTCAACCGACGACGAATGTTTGACGGTTGACAAATATTTCCTGCTGTTTTATTTCTTGATAATAAAGTACAATCTGCAGTGCTAGAGACCTTTAAAAATAGTGTAGACTTTATTTCAGTTACTGCAATGTTATCTACAAGTGATTACTACATAACTCTAGTGAAAATGAAAAAGAAGTTTTATACAAGTATCAAGTCCAGAAAGATTTAAATAAAAAATTAACCTATGGTGAAACTGATTCATTGTGCCCAATTAAACCCTTAATGCAATGAGATTATTGAGCTTCCCAGGACTTACGATTTTAGATTAAATATAGAGGAGTATAGTAACCTCTAGCCGGAGAATATTAGAGATGTCAAATAGTCACCAACAATCAGGCCCCTCAAGATTATGCTTTCCTGATGACCTAGCTTATACATCATCGGATGTTTGGCAGCAACCGATAAGCTTGACCTATCTAACCTTCCACTAACATACAATATCCCCTTTCCGTAACCATTTTTGTTAATCTGCTTTCATTTCTTCAATTTTTTGTCGTTCCGGTTATACCTAGTTGACCAAATTTGACAATGACTAATTTATAATAGGCTGGGATCTTTATTTAATCCGATCTGTAATTTTAGCACATATAATACGATTCGCTGTACCCTTTTGAGCTAATTGCTGTATTGTGAGCTGTCAATAAAATCCGTTGGTGTCATCACAGCGGTAACCGCTGCCAGGTGGGCCGTATATATTGTATTACCACAGCTGTAATAACTTGGTCTACGTAACTAGATCTGTTCGGTGCAGAAATTTCAGTCTAGATTTTAGGTTTTTTTTTTAGGTATCGGTACTAAACCTGTTATACCGATACTCGTTGAGTTTTCACTATCAGCCGGTTTTTTCAGTACAGTTATCATTATCGACTCTTTGTGGCTTGTGTCACTTTTTTCAGTACCGGTTCTAGTATCTGATTTTTAGCCATAACCCTAGTCCGATAAAACCTGATCTCAGGGCTATGCATCCTTGGAAATTTGAATAAATTCATATACCTAGAAGCCAATCTGAATAGAAAAGCCTTTTCGATGCCTTTTGATACGAGATCGAACGAAGTCTGTTTCTCTATGCTTCCCATTTTAAACTGGTTAGCGAGATCGCAAAGCCGAGATGATTGGAGGATTTTAATCCTACAGGTCAAGGTATGACTTGCACTGTCGAGCCATAGATTATGATGATATACTGGAACCGCTTTTTGCATACTGATACAGGTAATGAGTTTTTTTAAGTATCCGCTTTTTTCACACAATTTTTTTAGTACCTCTTTTTTTTTTTATTCATAAGCTAATTCACGGCACTAGTTGACGAGTACTAGTACTCATAGGTATCGGTATTGGAATACTGTTAAGCCTGTGACTAGTCCGGCATACTGGTATTTGTAACAGACTTAACTATAACTACTGTCACATCTAACTTATTATTCTGGTGCAATTTCGCGTAGGAAGACTATTTTTTGAATTAATTTATCACATTCTCTCTAAAATCGAATAAGTGAAAATTTCACTAAATTTTTCAGTGAGTTATAGTTTCCCCAAAAAAATATTAAATTAGGCCATGCTCGGTGATCCAACCAGTGAAATTTACACAAAATGAAAATTTAGCGGTAATTTCATTAAATTTTTGAGTGCAAGATAAACTGATCCAATCAGTGATTCAGGCCGAATATCTACTAGTCTCCTAATAGCTTCAACACTCAAGAATCAATTTTAGTCCAACGCCATGTCGTTCCTCAATCGAGCACCAAAGTCCCCTTGCGAAAACGTGTCTCGGAAATTGTTTTTTCTTGAAAATTTCCTAAAAGACTTGTGATGGTTAGACTATTTAGAGTACCTTCTCTCCGGTAGGACTGCATTCTAAATTTAGGTAAATTGCAATGGGCAGGCCATCTAAAAAGGATGGAAGAAAACCGGCTACCCAAAAGAACATTAAAAAGTAGAGCCCAAGGTGACGTTCAGCAATAAGACTGATTTTTGTTTTAAAAGAAAAACCAGTATTACTCCATTTTAACCAACCAACATTTTGTTGCTGTATTGCTAAAATCATTGAATAAGCCGAATCATAAATGTCTTTTTGTTGTATTCTATATTTAGAGAAATAACAATCAAAAGTGTAATGTCTGTTTCGATGGAAAGCCCATGTAGTACAAAAGAATAATCGTGTATGCTTCTTGTTATCAGAGAAACGGTACCAACTTCTGTACATTCTATTAAAACTTAAAGAATATAAGGACTGTTTAAAGGACTACTCAAATATTCAATTTCATCCAATTTAATCATACTTATACAGTTTTACTGGCGAAAATATTTAATTTACAAATCACTATTTTTAGCAAAATTCAACGAATTTCAGCCTTTATGTTATTCATTATTGGATATACTTCCATAATTTTTGCACTTATTATTTTTACGGTGCTCATCTTCAGCTATTCATTAATAAATTCAAGCGAATTCGGGAAAAATAACACCATTTTATGCAATGTTCTCATTTAAAACGGCCGCCATTTCGGTTTAAGATTACGGATGGAACCCGTTGAACAAATTCTCAAATATATTCATTATACATTTAATTCCTGACACTTTCATGTAAATCTAAGCAAATCCGTAGCCTCTGAGCTGATTGGAAATTAGAGCCATGTATAGTTGTTGTTGTGATACAGGAAAATTTAAGCCGTTATAGCTTTGTTAAATACGTTTCGATCTTTCTGATATTTTCAGTAATTAGTGAACTAGCAAATTGAAATTTAAATTTTCAGTTTCATTGAATTTAAGGCTGCTCCTACGATTTTATTAAAAAAGTGTGAAATTCATAAATCATACTATTACTAACAAAGTAGAGTGAATTTCGACTTCTGACGTATGTATTGTTGTTGTGCTCATAAAGGTCTACACTCATGATTTTTTCGGATGAAAGGTGTCCAATCGCAAGGGGGGAGGTACGCGCAAATTTCGTGCATTTCCCTTTCTTCTGCTACCCTCGATACTGGAAAAGTAATTTTAAGACCTATTCTGGAAAGATCTCATTGAGACCTTACATATACATACATCCCATTTGACTATATTTTATGAAAAACCTTTTTTTTAATGCTTTAAGTGTCTTAAGGTATGGGGGGACCCCCTTAAATTCTTTGAATTTTTTTCATCCCAAAACTTTCTAGAAGTCATAACTTTCGACCTTTTCACAAGGTTTCATGGCTATAGCTTCTATAGTTTCGGAGAAAAAGTGCTGTGACATATTGACGGACGGGTGGATGGGCACAGGTGCCGATTTCAATAGGGTTTTGTATTTTAGTACAAAATCCTACAAAAACGGAAAGACAGGGGAAAAAGGATTTGTTTTGGAATGAAAACGAACAATTGTTTGGATGTCTATTAAATTTTTACTAGACCATAAACTAGAAACATGTAGATAAGGTATGAGTCCGACATCTATGAAATGACTTACCCGGCTTAGCTAGGAGATTTATCACTTCTTCAAAATTTTCCATTGCTCTATTGTATAATTGAGGCTCTATTCGCTTTAAGAGTTCAAATCATTTGCAGATGGTTAGTGCAGACCTTATTGTTAACATAACCCCAAAGAAAGCGTTCAAACGCTGATAGATCGCAAGATTTTGATTGCCATTTATTTCTCCAAAATGTGAAATTACGCGACCAGGGAATTTCACGGCTAATAATAGAATTTGTACGGCACGTAGCACCATCTTGTATTGTGTTGTTCGTATGCTCCACTTTCATAAGCGAAAATTGATTATCATGCCTATGCAGCGCATTCCATTGACGGTAACGGCTTTTTTTTGGTCAAATGTACGGCTTTATGACGCTTCTAGCCTACAATCCCAACCAAACAGTACTCGTTGAGTGCATTAGCATCTTTTGAATCATTCACGGGCAACGTTTTCTACAAGACAAACCCTCCATAGGAAATAAGCTTTTGTAGTAGTCAGCCTATAGATGGCAAGCTCCAAGGATCCTTCAACCTACTTCGGCAAATGTTCCCGAAATACAATGCTCTTCTACAATTTAAAATGCTTGCATGGCGCAATATATATCATAGCTCACTAAAAAAGGAAAAAACATACTCTCTACATGCTTAAAATTCACCTTGCAATGTCCACTGTACACCTACACTTTTTTAGAAATGCTAAATGAAACACATGTTCAACTTCTTTCACTGACAGCCAACTAGAAAAGGTAAGCAAACTCATTTCACTTTTGACAGCATTAAAAATTGCTCGGATATAAGAACTAAAACAATATTCACTTCATAAAGAACGCTAACTATATTCTCCACAAACCGTTTTGATTCCATCGTTGACATCGGTCTCGTAGTCGTTCGAAACTTCGAATTTTCGTCGGCACTTCTATATTTCTTCATATACCGCCATATAAATTTACGGAAAAAATAAGCCTACACGTATGTGGTAGTAGAGCTTTCTCCTACATGGCTTTTAGCTGTAGTAAGTTTTTGATTATGAGTTTTCTAGTCCCAAATACGACAATTTTGCTTATTGACATCGCCGACAATAAGGAAATGAGCTTCGCTAGAAAATAGGATTTTTTAATACAATAATCTCCCTCGCGGTTCATGTTTTCGAAAACCGCCGGTTGCAATTGGACCTTGTGTGCATGCATGTCAAATCTTTTATCAATATCTGTTGCAGCGTGGACCTGCAGAGGTCGAATTCTTGAGCATGGTGACGGATTGAGTTGTTTTCTTGTGGTTGCAAGTTGAATGCCAGTTGTGCACTAGGTGTGGGGTTCCCAGGCTCATGAACCTGGATTCCCCATTAAACATCTCCCCTGTCAACCTGAGAATTTACCCTGAAACCGTTTGACACATTACTCCGGGCCAGGTCTCTTTTACTACACCATGAGGTCCCTTCAAGCTGGGAGATCCCTCCTCTCGCGGGAGGGGAAAGAGTACAAGAAATTGCCAGAGAAGTGATCCCCAGCCCTGACATCCGCGGTTGCTGTGATTCCCATTTATCTTTTAGGAGTGCTTTAACATAATGTGCCATATGGTGTATTTGTCAACCAATCCAAGCATCACTGCGAATATACTATCCAGAGTGAGCTCTCCCATATCCCTGTGGAGGTCCCGTCGCAGCCTGTTCCATTTTTCGCATTCAAAAAAAGTGTGGCAGGCATCGTCCTTTTCGCCTGGGAAAAATCAACAATCGGGGCACCTTGACTTAGGGAGAAGAGGAAGTGCCAGACATGCGATCGCCTAGCCCCAATATCCTCGGCTGCTGTGAATCCCTTTTATCTTTTAGGAGTGCCCGAATAAATGTGCCGTCTGGTTCCATTTGTCAACCGATTCGAGCATCACCCCGACTATATTTTCCGAGGTGAGCTCTCCCGTCTATCTGTAGAGGTCCCTTCGCAGCCTGTCCCATTTTTTTCCACGCAAAAAAATTGTGGCAGGCACCGTCTTCCTCTCCTAGGCAAAACCGGTAATCGGGGGGCCGTGACTTTGAATCTTGTGCAGTTAAGAGTGAAAACACCCATGCCCGCTCAAAAGCTGTGGCAGATAGAAGTCTGTTTCACTATACCTTCGATTTAGCCACGTCCTCAGCTCCGGGATGAGCCGTGCAGTGCACCTTCCTTTTGTGCAATTCACCAAATACTACTGCCAATCGTTGAGTGATTTTTAAGGGGGTTCCCCTTTATGCTGAACATTTTTTTTTGTGAAATATGGTCGAGTGGGGTATTAAATGAAACGCCTTGATTAAGTCGTCCAGAATCTGAAATAAAAATTATTTAAATGCGTCAGGGGGTCCAGGGTTAGGCAAAATATACAAAAAATTTGTGTCCCCTCCCCCACTCCTTGCGATTCGACACATTTAAGCCGAAAAATCTGGAAAAATCACTTAGTTAGATCCTTATGAGCACAAGGGCAACAGATACCTAAGAAATCAAGATTCTCTGAACTTTGTTTAGTATAGTAAGATTGTCAATTTCCTCCCATAAAACAAAACATTACACTTAAAATATTTAAAATTGTATATTAATAAAAGGTCCTGATGATTACAAAATTTCATAGAAATGAGACCATAATCAAGTGAGTTAGAGCTATTTTTATTGTTCGGAATGATAACAACAATAACACGTGTTAATGGTTGGTACCTATTTCAAATCGACCTAGGCACCCTTTTTCCATTGGATTTTCATGAAATTTTGGGGATTAGTGTTTCATTTGTTCAATTAGTCGAACATTCAGAAAAAATATTCAAGCTGGAATAAAATGGCGGCTGTTATGTGCTCATGAAAGAAACTATGCATCTTTTGGATGAATTTGAACGACTTTTTATAGAAGTATCATATTGAATGAATAATTAAAGCCATCGGTCCATGTAATCAGAAAACTTATCATGTCAGATCCGATACAATCAGAGTGCTATTTTCATATTGAGACTTCTCCGGAATCATGTCTCAAGATCTGTAACTGTGGGTGAAAATCCCTGAATTTTACAGCCGTTCCACCCTACAGACGGGTACATTGAGACTTGTCTCTCTAGTGGCTTCGTTCCTCCAAAAGCATTCGCTTATTTTGACATGAATCGATATGTTTTTGAGTCTAACGGTATCCCAATTATAATTCACATACGAGTCTATAGACGGAAAAATGGAGTTACCTATTTGCTAGATTCGTTGAGGCTGGTCGAGGTGGGACGGAGCAATCTAGGTATTGGTGGCTGAATGACCATTTTTTTAGGGTTTTGTAAAATAATTTTACAAAACCCTACTAGTTTCTCGGAAACTACTGAAGCTAGAAACATCAAGTTTTGTGTGTAGGTGTAAAGTGGTGATCTCTTCAAAGTTCAACTACAAAAAAAATTATAAGGTATTTAAGGGGGGTCTCCCCATATAGGAGAGTGACCCCCCGAAAAAAAATTTCATTGAAGATAGCCGATATGGGTATCAAATGAAAGGTCTTGATAAAAGCTTTTCAAAACTGGTCTTAGTTTGGCAAAATTTGCTTCGAGGGGCGCACAGGGAGGGGAAATACACGAAAAATTTGTGTCCCCCCCCCTCGCGATTGGACACCTGTGATCCGAAAAATCTGAAAAAAACCAGGAATGTAGGCCTTGGTGAGTACAACAACAATAAATACGTGAGAAGTCGCAATTCACTCAACTTTGTTCGTAATAGTATGATTTACCGATTTTATGTTTTCTTGAATAAAATCTTAATGGTGCCCTTAAATTCAATGAAATTCAGTACGCAGTCTATTTATAGGATTGATCTATCCTGAAAGTTTCATAAAGATTGAATCATACTTAGCGAAGTCATAGCGGTTTGAATTTTCCTGTATTACTATGGAACAATATGCGCTGCATTTATTACTATGGCAACATATGGCTATGGAGCAACATGCGCTTTTTACCGACTCAGACACTACAGTTTTGCTAGGATTTGCATGAAAATTTCAGGAATGATAGGTGTCATGTATATCTTTGAGAATCGGTTCAGCTAGTGGTATCAGTAATCGTAAAACAAAATAGTGGCTGTTTTAAATGCGAAGATTGAATGATTTTGAGTTATTTTTTCCCAACTTCAACGTTTAATGTGCATGCTTTGAACACTTGATTCAATTTAATGAATGACTGTAGATGAGTACCTACAATTAATGCTCATAAGTGAAACAAGTCAAGGAGGTGGGAGAGAGCTCTTAGCAAAAGGGTTTTGTAACCATTCTAGGATTCGAAAAAATTGGCCATTAATCGATGATAAGAGTACAGGGGAGTGGCCCCTGAAATAAGAAAAATTCATCAAACGTAGCCGATATGAGTATGAAATGAAAGTTTTCATGGGAGCTTTTCAAAACAGTTCTTAAACTGTCAGTTTTTGCTTCAGTGGGGGCACAGGGGGGAAATACACGAAAAATGTGTTTCCTCTGTCGCGGATGGACATCTGAAATAATTATCAAGGGAGATATTTATGAGTATAACAATACCAAAAACCTCAGAAGTCGAAATTCGTTCAACTTTGTTAATAATAGTATAATCTTCGTATTTCATATTTTCACCAATAAAATCGTCTTTAACATGTTTCTTGATTTGATTCGATCTGGTGACTGCATTTTCTAAATTGAATACAAAACCCTTCTGACATGAGCGTAGGTCTGTTTACCCAACTTGTTTTCTTTTTCGTTTCCTGTTTTCCGTTAATTAATTTGAGTTTCAGCTCATTATTGCTACATTTAGTGTTGTTTTTGTTTTTTTATGTTAAAAATTAGGGATAGGTTTAAGTATTTAGGTTAGGAATATTGTGCTATTAGGGGTACCGGTTAATTCGTGAGTTTTTTTTCGAAAATTGAAGCTTTATTGTGGAAAATTGCTTTTAGACGATCGGAAATGATTGGTTCAGCGACGCCAAGTGATTTTGCAAGTTCTTCTTGCGTTTGGGATGGATCTTGGTCGAGCAGTGTCTCCAATTCGTGATCTTCAAACTTTTTTGGCTGTCCGGGCCGTTCATCGTCCTACAAGTCAAAATTGCCACTTTTAAACCGTGCAAACCACTTCTGGCACGTACGCTCAGCTAGAGCATGCACACCATACACTTCCACCAAAAAAAAGATGACTTTCGGCAGCCTTTTCCTTCAATGAAGAAGTACTCCCAGCAAAAACACTTTATGTGGCACAAAATTCGACATTTTCAGAGTAAAAAAAGTATTGTTGTTTACGCTTCAGCTAAATGACACATACTGATTCTGAAACTATATGACAGTAGCTTTTCAACACATATTTGGAAAGGTGAATCACTGGAATAAAAATCAAGTGACACCACCCGTTAGAAAACCGGTACCCCTATTAGTATTTTATTGGTATGAGAAAAAGCTCTTGAATGAATTTTATTAGAATTTGGTTATTACATATTAGATGTAGGATAAAAATTCACTGTTGTGTAATTTTAACATAATTTCTTTTTGAATAGTGTCGGTTGATTTTTTCTCCTTTTTCTAATTGAATCATATAATATAATATATATATATATATATATATATATATATATATATATATATATATATATATATATATATATATATATATATATATATATAAATTTAGAGAGCTATTTCGGTCATTAAGTTTCATTATTTTTATTGTTTGGAATTCGCTTCATATTCTTTGAAAATTTATAGCGATTAGCATAGAATAAAGCGCATTTGACTTTGATTTTCAGGAAACTTATTTCGAACCCTCTGATGGTTACAAAGCCCTTCTGGAGGAGCAGTCACCTGCTTACTCAACTTGTTTTTATATTTTTTGATTGCCCGATATGTCAAAGGTGACGAGAATCAGGAGCCGAAAACCCTTAAGACATTCAAGGTAAAATGCGCTTTAATTTTTGAAACGACTTTGTTCTCTTCGAAAAATAGTAGGTATTTTCGTAAATTACGTAATTCAGAAAATAGCATTTCGAAAAGCAAATGACTGTTTGTAAAATGACAAATTCTAAACAAGAGATACTTTCAAAATCTTCTAAAAAAGCTCTCAAAATCAATATTTCTGTTACTCTCCTCTAATAACTTTCATCCTTTTCTTTTATGTATCTTCACCCACTCATTTTAATACTCACATAAAAGCGAAACTCTACAACCGAGCTGTTATTGTGAAAGTTAATTAATCCGCACAAGCTCAAGTACTCTAGAATTTTTAATAAAATTGAAATCAATCTATGGTTGCTTCTGCAGCGACTTCTTCGACTATTGCTCCTATTCCGCTCCAAACAAATCATAAACTTTTAGAGTGGCGTTGTGGGTGTTGTTCAGCTCCGTTCAAAGTCTACAAGTACCAATCGCTTCAGATTGCTATAGTAGAGAAATTACACTAGTGGAAAAGTCCAACAGCGGATACAGATACGTTCATGTAGAAAAGGTTCGTTGAAAATCATTTCCGCTTTGATGCTATTCACTTTATTTTCTTAACCCTGAGCGAGACACGATAATGAACTGCACTGTTGTACGCGTATCTGCGATGGTAGATGTACGTTTACCATAGATTGGTAGGGTAGCAAAATAGTTAATTGCAGCGCAGTTAGGATTAATTGGAGGATTTTAGTATGTCGATAAAGTTCCTTAGAAAAGGTTTTTGCATATTAAATAAAATTATTCCAGAAATGGAAATTATTAAGAATACATGTTGATTGTAAAAGTTTCAATGACGTTCAAGTATTTATGAAAAATTCATACTGCCTCGTTCATGGAAATAAATTATTTAAATCTCGAATAATTGATTGAATTTGCTTTGAGTTCGTGAGGTGAAATTCGTTAGTTTTGTATGTGGCAGTTTTTAAGGCATTTCTTCAGCAGCATTCATTCCTAGATTAATTTAGAAGTAAACTCACGAGATCAAAATTAAATTAAACATTGATAGTCGCATTATTACCTTTCTGAGCGCAGATTTACGTTATTTAAGACAGGGTTAAGATTACCAGAAAACTTTCCGATATCAGCTTGTAGTAGCAAAAACAGCACTAAATAAATTACTGCAAAAATACTCCGATATGAACTCTATGGTTGGAACTAATATTTTCCCTCAAATAATTAATCGTAGCGCTTTTTAGGCCCTTTTAAATGTTTCTTTTTAAAAAGACCTACCAGTTTCGCGTCCTGTCTGTACGTCTATCCGTGCGTCACAGCAAATTTCCTCAGAAACTTTAGAAGCTAGAAGGCTCAAACTTTGTGGAAAGGTCAGAAGTGGCGGTCTCTCAAAAGTTTATCAAACATTTGAAAATTGTTTAAGGGATGTTCCCCTTATGCTGCAGTGGCCCTTAAAATTTTTTTATCAAATGTAGTGGGGTGGGGTATTAAATGACAGGTCTTTTAGAATGTGGAATAAAAAGTCTATTTTATGCATCAGGGGACCCAGGGGAAGGCAAAATGTACGAAAAATATATCTTATTTAACAAACATTCCTCTACTCTCTTGTAAAATGCTCCTGAAGATTGTTTTAGATTATATATCGATTTTTTTAATTTTAGAACTCGGTATTTTCGAAGAGTCTCTGAAAAACTTTCAGGTATTTGCATAAAATTGTTTTCTTTAACAGTTTCATACAAGGAAGCAATTGTCGCATCCAGGTGTGCTACAATAAGATCGAGTTGAACAAAAGAAGCAAATAACAGTCTCAAGGTGGTATGCCTGACTATAGGCGAAAAAGTGTCGGTTTAATCTACATTCTCGACCTCCGGAAAAACGCGCACGAAACCCGGACCTTTTTTTGAAGCGCCCACTTACACTGAACAACTACTACCATCTAATGTAGCACTCGTCAACTCTCAAGCATCATTGTTTTTGAAATTCTGTAGCTCTTCAGCCATGGCCATCTTCCATTATTACTTTTCAGCTCCAGTTTCATTTCTGTAGGGAAAAACTGGCCGTATCATCACAGGTGTTCTCTCCTGCAAAAAGGTTTGAAAACAGAAACCTAGACGGCTGCCTCCTCGCTGGAGTTTGTCTAAGAGATGTGCGCGGGACATCTTTCTGTTCATAATCACTGGGTTCATATGTCTCGTCAAGTCAAAAGCGCTTTATTCAATACTAATCGTTATAAATTTTAAAAGAATATAAAGGAAATTCCAAACAATAACAACACAAAAACGTAATGGCCCAAATGGCTCTCTAAATTTATACGTTATCTGTTAAACACATTTTATCAAAAAATTATTACATATTTTATGATTTGATTGGAAAAAGGAGAAAAAAACCAACCAACACTATTCCAAAATTGTTTATAATTTTAACACAATCGTTATAACCTAATTCTAATCAAATTCATTCAAAAACTTTATCTTATACTAAAAAATTCTATCACAATATTCCTAACCTATGCGGTTAACCTTATCTCCAACCTTAATATGATAAACATAACATAAAAAAACAACATGAAATGTAGCAATAATGAGCTGAAATTCAGAAACTAAGTAACGAAAAACACAAAAACTCAAAATAAACATGAGTAATTCAGACATTATCATTCAGCCACCAATACCTAGATTGCATCGTCTCAGCTCGACCAGCTGCAACGAATCTAGCAAATGAGTATCTCCATTGGAATTGTTGGTCTCGTGAACTCAAACTCGGAGGATATTTTATCTTCTTATCGGTAGCCCGTCTATTTATGTGATATATGATTGAAACGCCGCTCGAATCAAAAACATAGCGATTCATGTCCAAATACACGAATGGCTCTTGGGGGGGAACGAAGCCAGTAGCGAGGCAAGTCGCAATATACCCGTCCGTAGGGTGGAACGGCTGTGAAACCCGAGGGTTTTCACTCACAGTTACAGATCTTGCGATATGATTCCGAAGAAGTTTCAACATGAAGATATCGACTCTTATCACTTTAGCAGTTTGATAAATTCTTCTATTCGATATATAATGCTTGGGATCCGCCTCAGGTTTTCTGTACAAACCAGTACATGCACGAAAACACTTCCTTTCGAAAACTCTTAATTGGTTGTACCAGATCTATCATCCATATGTCAAAACTGGTCTAAAAAGGGTATTGCAACAGGTACTTTTGACCTTTTGATCAATGTATCTGGAATGAAAGAGTCTTCAAAGGGCCATGACTACTTTCAGTGCCTTACTGAGCATGATTTTGACATGTTCAGTATTGTACACATACTGATCGAGATGAACACCGAGGTATCGAACACAGGATTTATGTGGAACCCGTTCTGAACTACCCTCGCCAGCCATGATGTGGAAATCCTTCCAATTACGTTTCAGGTCTTGACTGACCTCCTACAGCATCATCCAAAACAGGATTGTTTCACACTTCTGCGCATTGATTTTCATTCGCCAATTGTCAGTATACAACTGCACATCATTGAACATTTTTTGAAGATTAATCCGAGCTATTGCAGCTTTTCGGTCTGCCGTATAGATGATCAGATCATAAGCAAACGCTACCAATGATCGCGTTGGCGAGACGTTAAAACCAAAGCCGTTCAACTGCTTGCGAATGAATATTGAGAAAAGCAGAGGCGGAGTAACTGGTCCCTGCTGTAGACTATTCAAGACCTTGAATTCGCGCATTGTTGTCAGATTTCCATCAGTTACAACAAATGATATCCCGTATAACATATTGCACATCATGGCGACAAGGTGTCTGGGGAACCTGTTCTGAAGGAGTTTAAAAACTAGTCCATCTAACCACACCGCATCGAAGGCTTTCTCCATATCGATAAGACACGCTCCAACACATTCTCTGTTGTTTAGCTTTCAACAGATGTCTGAGGTTACTTTCGTTATCGCATGTATAGTCGAATGCCTGGCATGAAAACCAAATTGACAATTCGGCATCAACTCATATTTTTCAATGTGGGTGTTTAATGCTTTGTTGAGTATCACTTCAAACACCTTGCTGATGTTAGGCAGCAAGCTGGTTGGGCGACAGCTTTTGGGGCACGAAGATTCTTTTCCTTTCTTCAAGATCGGAAATACCTTAGCATTTTTCCACTCGTTTGGGAAACATGAATCGCTCGACATGTTGTTGAACAATATGCAATAGTTGCTAATAGCAACCTCAGGCAAATGTCGGAGAACTACATTTGGAATACCATCAGTATCGCATGATTTCTTGTTGTTTATCCTGTCAAAGATGAAACACAAGTCTTCATAGCTGACAAAATAATCAATAAGATTCAAGCTTGGTATGAGGTCAGACGTTAAAGTTTCATTGAAATGAAGAAGAGATTGGCCGTTCAGGCTTGATTTGAAGTCGGAAACTTTTGCATCAACGACATCTGAAAATATTTTCTTCCCTCTCTCAGAGTTTGGTAGATAAACTAATTCAAAATGTGTTCCAATTAGAGCAAGTTTATGCAATCCCTTACATATATCCTGTTTCCATTTCTATCCGGAGTCGTACTATCAATTTCGATATCAGC
The DNA here is from genome assembly GCA_963969285.1 of Odontomyia ornata. NCBI lineage: Eukaryota > Metazoa > Arthropoda > Insecta > Diptera > Stratiomyidae > Odontomyia > Odontomyia ornata. The sequence continues at coordinate 449,140,062 of OZ017739.1, read as the reverse complement.
CCTATCGAGAAGATTTATCTCATAACTATTGACTTCAAGATTCAATACCTTCACTCGAGACTTCTTACGGAATATGCTTTACACTTTCGCGAAAACGCCATCTGGGTCCTGTGGGCTTATACCTCTCAATTTTTCCGCCCATTGATTGCTGACCTCACTCCTGAAGTATGAACGGATTAAGTTCCGGACATTCTTCAGGTGTGATTTCAACAAAGCAAACGAGGGATGGTTGTAGTCCAAAAATCGCCGATAAATATTGTTGGGCGTGTGAGAAGAAGGCTTTTCAATCTTTTCAACCTTGCAATGGTTGGTGTTTCATATCCTTCCATATTGTTTCGATATTGATATTGATATTGTTTCGATGTTTAATCTTTCTCAATGGTTTCCAACGTCAAATAGAGATCTATTTTAGCGTTAGTGAATTCCTGTCATTAGGAACCATTTAGCAAGCGTTGCCATCATCAGAAGGAGGACATTGCTTCTGGTACTCTCGATTAAACTTCTTTTGAAACTTTCTCCAGTCTTTTTTTTTTGAAATTCAATCGATAAATTTCATTTTGAACTGGAATGAGGAAGAGATCATTCCTTTGATGATTGATTTCCATTACGATTTCGTTATGATCGCTACAATAAGGAAGCACCTGCAGTTTCCGTTGAGGAATATTAAAGCTGAATTCAAGTGTTGCGTCATCAATGCAGAGGTCCAAATATGAATTTGTCTTAGGGTATGTTGGGAACTTCGACCCCTATAGATTGCACCTGTATTCAATTTGGTTCTCTGTTATCCACTATTTCAGGAATACACCTCTTGGATTATTGGTGGCGTTCAGCTATGATGTATGCTTGGCGTTCAGGTCACCAGCAAGAATATAATAATCATGCAGCCTGTTCAATTCGAGTATTTCAAACAATGAATTGGGCTCCTCCTTGAACTTGAGAACATTTCGACCAGTTGCATAGGCAGAGATAACGAACAGGTTATCCCCACCTGGCAGTGAGTTTTGATAACGGACACTTCAAGAGATTCAAAGCTTTTGAATTTGACTTTTTCAATATTTTGGAAACAATAGGATCTTCCCACCAATATCCCAGTGCCACCACCCCAAGCACCAATGACCCCATCGTTTCTTACGAATTCAAAATCCTTGAATGTCACGGAGTGCCATGAATTGAGGTGGGTTTCAGTGAGAAGCATGATGTCAGGCTTTTGCTTGACAAGGAACTCCAAGAGACAGTCACGTCGATGTAGACTCACAATGGAGTTGACATTGATCGAGATGAGATGAGTCCTATTCATGGGAATATGACTGGATGACAACTTATTTTGAGGCATTTGAAAGCCCAAAGCCTTGAAAAACAAAGTTAGTTTTAGAATTCTGTTTATCGATTCGCTCTGATAAAGAATTTAATTGTTCATAAATTTTAAGTAGCAGCTCATTATTGGCACTTACATTATTTATTTTATTTACATTGTCTGCTGGTCCTCTAGCAGCAAGTGCAAATGACACCCCGGGCTTGACGAAGTTGGTAGGTATCACACTGTGGTGTACTTGAGTTTGTTTTGGAGTAAATTCACTTTTGCATCTTGATACCGGGGGCATCCTCGAAATGATACTGGATGACCAAAGACACCGCAGTTCACACAATATAATTTTCCTTTTGGCTCCACCTGAGCCAACTTGCACTCGTCGGGAGCATGGACATCTTTGCACTTTACACATCTATATTTCATGGCGCTATTGGTAGCCGAGAATTTTTAACGCTCGATAATTGATCTCCTTGTTGACAAGCCTTTCACTGTAATAAATTCTATTTTTGGTGCAACTTCTTGAAGCACTTGAAGGAGAGCGACTGTTTCCTCTCCGCAGTCCACACCCTTCAATAAAAAGGTCTGGTTTTTTTCGTTTTTGGGGTATGTATATAAAATGCAGAACATCTCCAGAATTCAACGCACTTTTTGCTGCCTGAAAATCAACCAATGACTTAATTCTAACTGTCAGTTTATCGGCATTGACTCTCTTGATCTCAAAATCATTTATCTTATTTTCGGCTGCCAAAAGCCGAACCATTTCTTTGCCTGTTTGCCCAAATACGTTGATTGGTGGGACTTTTTCTTTCTTTTGATCAACTTTGACGGACGGACCAGCAGACAAATCTATCGATTTTTCCTCCCTACTTTTAATTTTTAAATATTCAATAAATCCATTATCTGGCTAAGCAATACAATGTTCAGAAGTTTTGTTACCTGTATCCTCTTCAATACTCATGGAGTCTTCTAGTCCAGCTAGCGGTGCATAATAATTCGTGCTGACGTTTGCTCCGCCTGCGCTGAGGACATCCTCTTGATCCGGTTATTGTTTCAGTTTTTTTTTTAGATTTCTTATCTTCAGTTGCTTTTGAACTTACTCCTTTTTCTTTCTTGCTGGTTTCTTTTGCTTTGTTGAATGTTAGTTTTTCAACTAAATCTTCTAGTGATTGGATCCGAAGTCTGAGCTCTTCGTTTTCTCTCACAGCCTTCTCTCCTCTGCTCAATCTCGATGACCGATAAAATTTTCGGTTTTTCTTCGTTGTCATCGAATTTTCGTTTCAACTTTTTTCCGCCCGTTATCGTTGGACACGATCGTTCTGGTTGATGGCTGAAGCCATCGGGCTACTCCATATCGTTGTCTTTGCAGCGAGACTAGATTGAATGTTCTTAAACGGGGACTTCCCTTGAATGTATTTCCGCTTTTTGATACTTCTGCAGGAAAGAAATTTCAGGTATTCGATAAACTTTCGAATAATTCGACGGTGATGGTTTTCAATTAAAAAAATTAGTTTAAACTGACTTTTGTGAAAAATTAATTTATTTTAAAAATTAATGACATGAGCGATTAAAAACACGTCTACACGCAACGAGTGCTAGACGTTGAATATAATATATCTATATCTATATATAATACACGAGTAGTAATATATGTATTTGTACCCTGGAGTTGTACTTTTTACTTGAATGCAATCACCATTGATAAATATGAACTATTGAGTGACAGCTGCCAACAATTGATATTTGACAATAATCTTTGATTTAAAAAAAGCAAAATAGCGAGATGGGTCTAGTTGAAAGGAGACGTAGGCAAAAAACAAAATTTAACTACATAATTATAACAATTTTTAAAAATTTAAAGAATCTATTATTTTGAAGGATCGATCATAGCTTAATTTACGGTAAAGAATTAGGATATTTTTTTTGAATGATAAACTGAGATATTTCTCTAGTAATTAAGAGTGCGATAAGAAATTACTAAAATGAAAGCTCTGTTCTTGTCATAAAGATTAATTTTCAGAAGAAAGTTGGAAACATATAGTTGCGTATATATTTCTGATAAATTCGCGTTTGAATTTAGCGCAACATCGTTAAAGTCACTTGAAAAAATGCTTTTTATTATTCTGAACAATTTATTACTGGGAAATGAAATATAAATGTCATGAAATTCAACCAAATTTCTTGGTGTGTATGCCAAATGGTGAACTTACGTATACATAATCTTGGATTGCATCCAAATGAATATTTAGTTTTGTCAAATATCAGCTGCCTTTAATTTTCGTGCTAAACGTGAGCATCAGAAATATTTTTAGGTCGTGCGAAATGTCTGTGAATATAATAAATTTATCGTATAATAATCAAGAATTGTTATGCTCACCCGTCGTAATAGTGTGAATTAATAATTAAAAATTAGCTTATAGTTGCATGTGTTGATTTTGAAGATGAAATTCGAGCTTAAAAAGATTTGAAAGCAACGATTGTCTTTTTTTTTAATTCAGAAGCAAAGTTAATATGAGCGGATTTCTAAAGGGTTTTCCAATAAGAGCTGTTATTTTGAATTGCCCGCTATTTCGGTAGATGTCACCATTGAAGCTGTCATTTTTCGACATTTGACAAGTAGAAACTACGCCATTACTAAATATGGAACGACAGACGTTTCAACAACGCATTGAAATTATTAAAATTCACTACAAAATGGTGAAAACTCGAACATTTTTGGGTCGTCGTGAAGCACCTTGTCGAACCGCAATACAGAAATTGGTGGAAAAATTTGAGCTGTTGGGATAACTTGGTGATGTGAAGAATAAAACCCGTGCACGTCACTCAAGAACAGCCGAGAATATTGCTGCTATAGCCGAAAGGTGTTGAAGAAAACCCAGGTTTGTCCATTCCTCGTCGTTCTTTGGAATTAGGCATTCCACAAACGTTATTACACAGTATTTTGCATAAAGATTTGGGTCTTAGGGTTTATAAAGTTCAGTTAACACAAGAACTCAAGCCGGTCGATCATCAACAACGGCGTGTCTTTGCTGATTGGGTCCTTGAAATGCATGAAAATGATCCGGAATTCCATCGAAAAATCATCTCGAGTGATGAGGCCCATTTCCACTTCGGTGGCTTCGTCAACGAGCAAAATTGTCGCATCTGGGGCTCGGAAAACCCAAGAGTTATTGTTGACGAGCCTCTCTATCCTCAACGTGTAACTGTTTGGTGCGGTTAATGGTCCGGCGGAGTCATTGGACCTTACTTTTTCGAAAATGAGGCTGGAGCAACAGTTACGGTGAATGGATTGCGCTACCGAGAGATGATTAATGATTTTTTATGGCCGTTTCTGGACCGTGTTATCTCTCGAAGCGGTGATCACAATTGGCCACCGAGGTCTTGTGGCTTAACATCTTGCGACTTCTTCCGTAGAGGCCACGTGAAAGAGAATGTTTACACCAACAGCCCAGCGTCGATTCAAGACCTCAAAGATGGAATTCTTGAGGCTATCGAGGACATAGGGCAGCTATTTTGCGATTTGGTTATGGAAAATCTCATGAAAAGGATATGGCCCTGTAAGCGTGGTCGCGGTGGTCATTTGCCTGCTGTTATTTTCCAATATTAACGGCATACCTTTCTCTTTATAATGAAATAAACATCCGATCATTTGTATTAAAAAATGGCATATTGCTTTTAATATCAAAATAACACCTCTTATGGGAAAACCCTGTATTTCGAACGATATTTCTGGAGTCTAATGTAAATAAAACGAATGAACGAAGTAGCGTTTCTGCTGGAAAGGTTTTGCAACCAACCTTGAATGTCAAATATCCGGTATTTTATTTTAGCAATAATGTTAACGACCGCATTGGACACACTAAGTTTGTAAATGTTGAAGTGCAAAACACACAATTCATATACCCTTACGACCACTTTCCAAAACACTTGCCCTGTTTTCTAGTGATCAGGCAGTTGAAGAAATAAATCGACCTTTAACTGATCTTTAAAATGAAAAGCGCAACATAGAAAAGGGTAGCTTTTGATACGATCTAGGTGGTCGGGTTCAGGAACTCGAACTAAGTTTCAAAATTTTGCGAGAAAAGTCAAGCTTCTCAGTTGATGGAACTGATATTTTCGTCAAAAGAACTCTATGAAATTTCCGTGGTACCGATCCGAAGAAAGCTAGGACAAATAACACCACCTTATGTCTTATGTCTACACATAAAATTGGATAGTCTGAAAAGTATTGCGCCTTTTTTGTCACTAGATGGTGTTCGTTGTCATATATCGAGCAATACTAATGCGTTTGAAAGGTGACATTCCAGTCTACAATTTCCGTATGGACAGTTTTGTATTTCGTCATTTGTCTCAAAAGCTGTATTCATTTAAAAATGAGTGAAATTTCTGAAAAAATTCATTATATTTTGCAATATCACTATGATCAAGGTGAGAATGCATCGTATGCTCGTGAAAAAATTGGTGGTGTCTACGGTCAAGATACTTTACCAAAAGCCACAGCCAAGAGATGGTTCGCTCGCTCTCGTTCTGGAAATTTTTATGTCAAAGATGCACCTCGCTCAGGTTGACCAATCACTGAAAAAGTCGATGCAATCTTACAAAAAATTGAAGAAGACCCACACATAAGCAGCCATAACATTGCTAAAGAACTGAATATCAATCACCAAACAGTTTTGAACCATTTGCGTAAGGCTGGATACACAAAGAAGCTCGACGTTTGGGTGCCGCATGAATTAACACAAAAAAATTTGATCGGCCGAATTTCCATTTGCGAAATGCTAATAAAACGCAAAAAATCGAGCCATTTTTGAAACAAATCATTATGGGCGGTGAAAAATTTGTGCAACAACCGCGGAAGTCACCGCAGTTGCAGACATTATGTTTCAGCAGAGAGCTGAGTAAACCGGGGTGGCATATTGAGGCCAGCTAGCGCTCAGTCGTGTCGTGGGACTTCCGGGACACTCTCTGCTCGTGCTGAGCCACCCTACAATAAAAACTAACACGAAGGGATAAGGACGGGAAATGGGAGGTTATTTAAAGAAATGAAAAATGTTTTTTTACTTACACAGACATAGCCGTTTTATTTAACAAAAAAAAAGGAAATTTATAATAAAAATTCGCAAATTTTACAGAAGAAATTGATATGAACACCAAAAGTAAATCCGCCCTTTCAAAATCTAATATTTATAATGAAATATGAACTGAGCGAAGGTTAAGTAAATATACTATATGAATGAAAATAACGTAATTTGATATAATGAAAAAAATAAAATAGAGCAAAATTCAAATTTATACTCCCTCCCTTTCTTGCAGAACTCCGAGCTCTCGGCGAAAGACAAAAAAGAAGCGTGGGGCCACTGTAAATCAAGATGAAAATGTCTGCAACGCAAAAAAAATCAAAAAAAGAATATAAAACGGCCACTTTCACAAGCACCATCCGCGGTCTATTCTTTTCTTTCGTTTTTTTCCACTTTTCTAACTCCGGCACTGACTTGTCTAAACTGTCGAACTTCCCACTTTTATTTTCCAGCACTGTACCTTCATTCCTCTTCACTTTAGATTAAACGCCTTGGTATTCACTGTTTTTTTTTCTCACTCCTTTTTAATTCTTTTTTATTTACAGGTTTCGTTTATTTCATTAGTATCGAAGCCGAAATTTTTTCACGACACACTTCGAATTATGATTGTGCCTCCAAGTTAAGATTATAATCGTACACTTAAAGTTTCGTCCGCTAAAACTTTATCCACTAACATCCAAATTAAAAATGTTTTCCCCCTAATCCAAGTTAAAATTCACTTAACGCTCCGTCAACTTTCTAGAGTGATTCCAAATAAAAATTCACTTCACGATCATTAAAGTCTTCTCTCTAAATTCCAAATCAAAATTTTTTCTCCACACCGCCAAAGTCAATCCCTCTTATTCTGAAGTCAAATAGTGGCTGCCTTTCCAAATCAAGAGATGCACTCCTCAACCCTTTCATTCCGAATTGTCGCTGCCGCATCTGGGTAACGTAATCGAAGTTCAATACACTTCGATTCCGCTACCCACACATCTTTTCCATATCGACAAACGCAACAATTTCCATTTTGCATACATGGCAATTTGCATAACCATGATAGCGTTTGGTTATATGCAAATCGTCATATATATACGGAAACAATTGCTTTTGCTGATATCCCAAAAAAGTGTTTTCCTGCGCTTGGGAGAACTTGAACCCAGGGTCCCAGCGGACCCTCGGTCGATGATTCACGACGCTATCAACGGAGCCGCCTTCTGTTGATTTCCCATTCATCGAATTAGCAACTTCAACTATGCACCTTTCTTAATAGGCATGGAAATGAAATTTGTTAATAGGGACACGTAGATAAATTTTGTTAGTATACCAAATAACATTTTTTAGTGGGAGCAAATGAATAAAATTAGTTAGTATGACGGAAAGGATTAGGTTTTGTTAGGGAAAAGGTATCGAATGAATTTTGTTAATGGGAAGTAATGAATGGAGTGTTGTTAGTGGGAAAGTTAAGATTATTAATATATTATTATATTTTTTGTTTTTTTTTTTAATTGAAAATAAGGTAAAAGAGTATGATTGAGATGATGGAGAAATACAAATTATAGGGAAATTGTTAAATGTTAATAAAAGTAAATAAATATACCGAGGAAAAGGGTATATGAGCCCAAAAAAAGGTGGAGATGTTACGCTGGCAATTTGAAGTTGCGAATGGGAGAGTGCCGGTTCGCTGGAATGCGCAACAATGGGTAAGATAGAGAATGTCGTTTGAAAAAGATCATGGTCAAAAAAAGGTGAATCATCACAAACGACTTCAAAGCCAGGATTGACACCAAATAAGGTTATGCTGTGCGTATGGTGGGATTGGAAGGGAATTGTTTATCATGAGGTGCTAGAACCTGGCCAAACACTCAATTTGGCTCTGTACTGTCAGCAATTAAACAGATTGCAAGAAGCAATTCCATCATTACAATGCCAGACATACACTTGGCTGGGAAGTTTTGATGCATCCACTGTATAGTCCAGACCTTGCACCATCAGACTACCATTTGTTTCGGTCTCTGCAAAACTTCCTTAAAGAAAAGAAATTTACTTCAAAAAGGGACTGTGAAAATTACTTGGCCAAGCTTTTCGCCGATAAACCATAGAAGTTCTATACAGATGGAATAATGGCACTACCCAAAAAATGGCAAAAGTTCATAGATAATAATGGACAATATGTACTTAGATAAAAATGACAAAAAAGGCTCAATACTTTTTAAAATATCCAATATTTCTTCTGGGACATATCTCCTGCGGTAGGTCGTCCCCACGTGTGCTGCGACCATTGACGTTGATATGGTCCAGAATCTACTGAGTACAATGAAAACATGTAGACAAGAATATCAGTAATAGTACTGCTAAATACACAGACCCAAATTATGTTTTAACGACTTTGACTTTCGAGCCGAATGCAACAGAAATTAATAATGCAAGGCCTTTTTGGAATGCGCGGCTTTCGTTAAATTCTTACAGATCACTTAAAAAGCACCATCCCAATTGCAAATATCTTCAATAAGTGATAAGCTAGGTTTTTGGCGGAGTTGGCGTAAATTCAAAGTTTATACGAAAAATGTTAATAATAACCTCGAGATTTAATTAAGTGTTGAAATCCATTCCATTATTGAAACATTTGACTTTTCCATTATTTGAAACATTTGACTTGAATTTTACCCATATAAATAGGCACGAAATCGATGATTGACCGATTATCATAATTAGAATTATGGATTAACTCTATATGATGCACAACTTTTTTGGTGAAACTTTACTTACAACGCCAATCATTAGAATTACTATTTCGCCTTACCTGAAAAGAAAGAAATAATTGTTAGAATCACTTTAATTTAAAAAAAACTTTCAAAGTTACCATATAAATATAATGATGCATTATAAGGGAACTTAAAGCTTAATACTAAAAGTACTCTAAAACAATTTTCAAAATAAATAGAGCATTAAAAGAGTTGTTTTCAAGTGTTGACTTGAATCAAATTATTAAAATTTAATGCGATGCAATAATTTCTAAGCCAACGATTGGGGCGTTGCAAGTGAATTGGTATTTTTTACGGGCTGTGAGGAGAAATAAAAATATTCACATATCGGGTTTGTGAGTTGAATTTTTAATCTCAACATACAAAGGTTAATTTTAATCAAGTTAAATACACCTGTGATAAGAAACTAACCTGATTACAAGTTTAAGTGCAAGATCATTCACACGGGGACATTGACTAAGATGGGAACATCTAGCGCTTGATATATATAGGGTTTTCCAATAAGAGGTGTTATTTTGATATTAAAAGAAAAATGCCATTTTTTAATATAAATGATCGGATGTTTATTTCATTATATAGAGGAAGGTATGCCGTTAATAGTGGAAAATAACATTAGGCAAATGACCACCACGACCACGCTTACAGGACCATATCCTTTTCATGAAATTTCCCATAACCAAAACGCAAAGTGGCTGCCCTATGTCCTCGATAGCTCACGAATTCCATCTTTGAGGTCTTGAATCGACGCTGGGCTGTTGGCGTAGACCTTCTCTTTCACGTGGCCCCAAAGGAAGAAGTCGCAAGGTGTTAAATCAAAAGATCTCGGTGGCCAATTGTGATCACCTCTTCGAGAGATAACACGGTCCCGAAACTTTTTCCGTAAAAGATCAATGGTTTCGTTGCTTGTGTGGCACTTAGCGCCGTCTTGTTGAAAGTAAGCGTTGTCCAGATCAATACCAGCCAATTCCGGCCATAAAAAATCATTAATCATCTCTCGATACCGTAATCCATTCACCGTAACTGTTGCTCATTTTCGAAAAAGGTAGGTCCAATGACTCCGCCGGACCATAAACCGCACTAAACAGTCACACGTTGAGGATAGAGAGGCTCGTCAATAATAACTCTTGGGTTTTCCGAGCCCCAGATGCGACAATTTTGCTTATTGACGAAGCCAACGAGGTGGAAATGGGCCTCATCACTCAAGATGATGTTTGATGGAATTCCGGATCATTTTCATGCATTTCAAGGACCCAATCAGCAAAGACACAACGTTGTTGATGATTGACCGGCTTGAGTTCTTGTGTCAACTGAATTTTATGAGCCTTAAGATCCAAATCTTTATGCAAAATACGGTGTAATGACGTTTGTGGAATGCCTAATTCCAAAGAACGACGAGGAATGGACAAACCTGGGTTTTCTTCAACACTTTCGGCTACAGCAGCAATATTCTCGGCTGTTCTTGAGTGACGTGCACGGGTTTTATTCTTCACATCACTGAGATGTCCGAACAGGTCGAATTTTTCCACTAATTTTTGTATTGCGGTCCGATAGGGTGCTTCACGATGACCCAAAAATGATCGAGTTTCACGAACCGTCTCTGCCAAATTTTCCCCATTTTTAATAGTGAATTTTAATAATTTAAATGCGTTGTTATAGTGTGTTTCCATCTATTTTTATCAATGGCGTAGTTTTTACTTGTAAAATGTCAAAAAATGACAGCTTGAAACGTGACATCTACCGAAAACGCGGGCAATTCAAAATAACACCTCTTATTGGAAAACCCTTTATATACATACGAGTAGAACGCATAGACTGACGACCTAGTATAGAGAAATTATGCTCTGAAAGAAAAAGCAATAAATTGGCGACTCTTTATTTTTTTCTGCCCCGCAAATGCTATTTGCAGGACAGAAAGAGAGCAAAGAGGCGCCTATTTATTGTTCTCTCTTTCGCACTCCGAGTTCAATTTATCTATACTGGATCGCTAGTATATGTCTAATATGTCAAGAGGCCTAAAGTGAAAGTACGTCGACGTCGAAGCGGAGAGGCTATTGCTGCTGACCAGGCGGATGTTCGTATCGCCGCTGCGCTCGACAGTTTGGCAACATCTATCGACCATGTAGAAATTTCTAAAAGATGATTTGAATATTTTTCCATGCAAAATACTTACAAGTGGTACAGAAAATGTCGCCAGTTGACCGTCCACGACGCGTTGCATATGGAACAAAACATGCAGTATATCCTTAAAAGTGACCCTGAATTGAAATGTTGAACAAAGGGCTTGTGATGCAGTGAAGTAGGTGGTTAGATAAAATGTCCGTACAGGACTGCAGCGATAGTCTGCTGCCTTGGCGAAAGAGGATGATGGGATCCGCCTTGTCTGAGAATGCGTGAATGCGCTGGCAGGCTAGCATTGCGGTGTCGTGGGGCGGGTTCTTTTCGCCAGCACAAGGACCCACTACAAAAAAATTTTGCATTCACGAATTGAAAAGGGTCTAATGCCAATCGACTGGTGTCGAGACCGAGGTAAACTACTAAGGATTGAAATTGCTTATAGCCAGTAACAAACTGGGCCGGGAGAAAACAGACGGACTTAAGAGTGGACTTCGTCGTTACCGATAATACTTATGGCCCCCAAATAAGAGTGGGGCATCCGGGTGGAAGCGGTGCCCCCTCGTACCCTTCCAACCGGATCCAGATCCAAATGTAGACGTGGCCATATATTTCCCATTTAAGTGAGAAACTCATACAAACATAATTTGTACGAATTTTTCCCTTAAATGAGAAACATAAACGTGGCCAATTTATGTCATAGCATTATGCGATGGAATCACATAGCACTATACCATAAAAGGGCACGTAAAGGGAAGGCCACTCTACCCGGGCAAGAGCCCCTAGTACGCATCAAAAGGGAGGAGCTCGCCCGATGGCTAGCTCAGTATAGTGGAGGGGCCTGCCATCGTTGCGGGTCCCATACCCGGTCAGGTTTCAAAGGTGAAAGGAAAGACCGAAATTGGACTATTTTAGCAATTCATCTATTCATTATTCTTATCCAGAGATTTACAGTGAATGCGTTTCACTTTCATTTGCGGGAATAAAAGAAATTGATGAAGGAGTTGCCTTTATGAACACGATGCGCGAATGTGCGAGTATATAATATTTATTAAATGGATAGGAAAAAAATGTTTATTTATCATTAATAATAGACTTTAAATTTAAATTATTATCAAAAGAAATAATTTGTATAGTAAAAATGTAGACAAGTAAACTAGAATAATTAAACTCACCCGTCCTTCTCCGACGAGCTCTCGTATTTGGGGCGGGTAAGGCCTGTAACTTAATGAAGCGGCAATTACAAGGTGCATTTCAAAATAAATAAGACTTTTGTCATAAACAATTTTTGGTGGCGCCATGTGTGCCCCTCCCTGACTTCCAGTGAAAGTTTGGTGACATTCGGTTCGGTGGAAGCGAATTTATTGCGTCTAAAGCGACAGTATGTTTATGTCATCGGTGCAAAAATGAATTTCGAACAAAGAGCCAATATCAAAAAACAAAAAAACGTTTACCGAAACATTTGAATTGATGAAAAAAGTTTATGGCGATGATTGTCTATCTCGTGCCAGGGTTCATAAGTGGTTTACACGCTTCAGAGATGGTCGTGAGGACATAAATGACGATGAATATACGGGCTGCCAAAAATTCAGTGATCACCGAAAACTCCATCGAAATTGTGCGTGTATTTATCAAAAATGAGCCGAAATCATCGTTGAAATTCATGGAATCGGAGTTGAATATCTCCAAAACATCGATTTATCGCATTATCACCGATCATTTGGGTTTACGAAAGGTCTGTGTACGTTTTGTTCCGCACAAGTGACCAAACATTGCTCAGAATTCAACATTCGAAAGACATCATTAAAGAGGCGAGAAAATACGAGAACTTCCTATACAACATTGAAACAGGTGATGAAAAGTGGTGTTTCCAATATGAACCCGAAACCAAGCGTCAAAGTGCCGAATGGAAGGTCTCAGACGAGCCACCACCCAAAAAATCGCGTTTGGAGAAGTCAAAAATCAAGTCGATGCTCATTTGTTTTTACGATTCCAAGGGAATTGTCCACAAGGAGTGCGTGCCAACTGGCCAAACCGTCAATTCACAATTTCTATCTTGGCGTCTTGAAGCGTTTGTTGCATCGCATTCGTCGAATTCGGCCTGAATACCGCGAAGGAGGAAGCTGGCGCTTATTGCAAGATAATGCACCATGTTATAGATCCACTCTCGTGAGTGATTTTTTGACTAGAAATCGCATTTTAACCATCAATCACTCACCGTATTCGCCTGGTATGGCTCCCTGTGACTTCTACCTGTTCGGAAAATTGCATTAGGCCATGAAAGGAAAACGCTTTGCGTCCGTAGAGGGCATCCAAAAAGCTTGTACCGACATCCTGAACGACATTCCGGTCAATGACCTGAAAAACCCTTTCGAAAAGCTTTTGGATCGCGCAAAACAGTGTATGGAGGCTGGAGGAGACTATTTTGAATAAATAAACTCGATTTTTTCAGAACCTGTCCTGTCGTTTCTATTTTAGCTTAGTCTCGTTTATTTTGGAAAGCACCTTGTACATTAACCATTTAACGTTTCTCCTTCGTTTTCTTTTTCTTCGATTTAGCATAGCACGCGTCGCTTCCTATTTTACAATTATCTAGTGAAATAAATATATCTGCAAATACATAAGTTCGGCGTGTCGCTGCGGAAGAAAATTTGCTGATGCAAAGGGATGATGATTATTGACTTCATTCGTTTTGGATTTAACAAGTGGCCATACAATTCGGTATTTCCTCCATGAAGTGTATGATTCCTGGCTAAGTAGAATACTAACACCGTCCCTCTTTTTTTCACAAATCTATTTATTCTCAGTCGAATACACTTTCCTTTTTATCCTTAATGCCCAAAATTGCGCTACTAAATATGTCTAAGCTTTTTAGCACTTTTAAAATTGTTTTTATATTGATTTCTTCTTCTTAATTTGCTTATAATTTTTTTACTTAACCGGCCGGAATGGGATCATCACCGTATTCTTATCTTTACAGAAATACAAACTCAAAATCTAATTCAAGTGTCAGGCGTTATAGATAAACTCGGCAATTTTGAAGGTTATTAGTGAATTTTTATGCGGGATTTGAACTTTAATAGTTCTCTAAAACTTTCTTTTTTAGGGTTTTGTACTAAAATACAAAACCCTATTGCAATCACGACCTGTGTCCGTCCGTCCGTCTGTATATCACAGCACTTTTTCTCCGAAAGTATAGAGGCTATAGCCATGAAACTTTGTGGAAAGGTCAGAAGTGGTGACTTCTTGAAAGTTCAAGGGTGAAAAAATTTTTCAAAGGGGTTTAAGGGGGGTCTCCCCATATGGGGAGGTGACCCGTCAAAAAAATTTTTAACCATTGGTAGTCGAGTAGGGTGTCATTGGAAAGGTTTTAATGAGATCTTTTCAAAACAAGTCTTAAAATTGCCTTATAAGTAACGAGGGGGGCAGGGGAAGGGGAAATGTACGAACTTTTCGCGAATCCCCCTCGCGATTGGACACCTTCCATCCGAAAAATCTGAAAAAAATCAGGAATGTAGGCCTTAATGAGTACGACAACAACAAATACATGAGAAGTCGAAATTCACTCAACTTTGTTAGTAATAGTAAGATTTATCGATTTTATGTTTTCTTGAATAAAAGCTAAACGGTACCCTTAAATTCAATAAAATGAAAACAGATGACTATTCATAGGATTGATCTTTTCTGAAAGTTTCATAAAGATCGAATAGTATTTGACGAAGTTATAGCGATTTGAATTTTCCTGTATTACTATGGAACAATATGCCCTGTATTACTATGGAAACATATGGCTATGGAGCCATATGCGCTTTTTACCGACTTAGACACTACAGCTTTGCTAGGATTTGCATGAAAATTGCAGGAATGATAGGTATCATAAAGATGAGTACATATAATTGAAACAAGTCGAAGAGGCAGCAGAGAGCTCCTAGCAAAAGGGCTTTGTAACCATTCTAGGATTCGAAAAAATAGGCTATGAATCGATGATTACAGTACAGAGAAGTGGCCCCTGGAAAAAATTTCATGAAAGGTAGCCGATATGAGTATCAACTGAAAGTTCTCTATGAGAGCTTTTCAAAACAGTTCTTAAACTGACCGTTTTTGCTTCAGTGGGGGCACAGGGGGGGAAATACATGAAAAATGTGTTTCCTCCCTCGCGAATGGACACCCGTGATCTAAAAAATCTGAAAAAATTATCACGGGAGATATTTATGGGTATAACTCTAACAAATACCTCAGAAGTCAAAACTCTTTCAACTTTTTTAATAATAGTATGATCCTCGAATTTCACATTTTCTCCAATAAAATCGTCTTGACATGTTTCTTGATTTTATTCGTTGCTGGTTACTGCATTTTGTAAGTTGAGTACAAAACCCTTCTGACATGAGCATAGGTCTGTCTACCCAACTTGTTTATATTTTTCTCACTGTAAACCCTTCAGATCATCGTTTCAAGTAATGCGATCTTATTTCAAAATCCCCCGTGTTCTCTTTCAGCCTTACTGCACACTTCCGCAATCGTACAAACCTCTCGCGTTGGTGTACCGCTAGCCAGTCCGTCCCGCTCGACGTTTAAAATGCGATTTCTTCACTGTTCGCAAAATTGCACTTAGTTGAAAATGTTACGAAGCCCAATTCTAGGGAACCCGGCGTTTGTCGACACTTCACAACTGAATTCAGATGGAAATAGCAGGAAATTCGATTGATTAATGTCATTTGATTCGATATCGTCTCCGCTAACGCGACGCCTATCCCGCTCGACCTGCTCCATGAGACCTCTGTGAGCGCTGTCGCGATTCGAAGCAGACCCCCATCTTTTCTGGCCGTCGTCCACTTCTCGGTGTTGCAACATAAATTTCCAATCTTCTAGCTCAGCCACATTAGATTGCATTCGCAATGCAATCCGTGGATGGCTGTACGATTTCAGTGTTGGCAGATTTGAATTTAAAAATTATCAGAAGGAAAAAAAAATGAAAAAAGTTTAAAATAAAGAATATAATTAGAAGGAAAAGTTTAAATTTAATATAGAAGAAAAATAATATGAAATTTACATTTAATAAAAATAGCAAAAAAACATTTTTTTTATGATTTATAACTTTGAATGGAAACAATTAAATTTTTTTTCAAATCGGCAATTAAAATTTCGGATAAGTGTTATGAAGGTTTTCGAGTAGTTTGCTTAGGCGACTGCTCGATTACTACGGTAATTGCAAATGGCGGCCATTTACCAGATATGATTTTCAAAAAGTAACGGAAAAAATTGTATAAGATTAAATTAATCACCAATAAAATAATAGAAACAAAAATTATTTTTACTAAGTCATTCGTGAAATGCATCGGGTACCACGAAAAAAATAACCCTGTAGCTACCTTACGTGGGAATTAAAATATGCATATCTGTGACAATAAGAAACAATTGGTTAAAAACATATTTATTAAAATAAAATCTAAACATCATTCATGTATATGGAGCAATAGCGGGATCAGCGGTTATGAACTTAAAGCGGGCCTTCACTTATAGCTGTGAATTTGGGATTTCGTTCGTCAGTTTACGATTCCTGTTAGAGATCTGCTGTGCACTTTCACTGAGCTTATTTGCTAATTTTGTGAAGTTCGCTGGGATCTTGTGTACTATTTCTTTTTTTAAATTTTTACATTATTGTTTCACTGCTATCGTTTTATTGACTGACAAGTCATAAGAGTCTTATCCTCTCTTATGAGAAGAAAGTGTTGTCCAAATTAGGGATATTCAAGCTCTTACAAGCTGATTGATAAGCACTGCTAGTATACACATTCTGCAGCCTATACGTAATTTATAATTCTCTCAGAATATTCAAACTTGCATTTGCTTTCTAAAGAACACTCATTTGAGACTTCTCTAGTATCAAATGAAACACTGCTAAAATTAAATATGTATATTGTCTCCGGCATAATGTACGAGTATCCTTCCTTCTTAATTCTCCGCACTTGTAATGTTCCCGCATATTTTTCATTGCATCTTCTTACAAGTAGATGGTACTTCTTCTCACGCAGCCAAGTTGGATGCCATCATATTCATTGGTCACAGTGCTCACAGTGTTCAAGCACTTGAGGCGATCTTTGCGCTCTCTCTTCTACGGGAATCATTCGAGAATATGTTTCTAGGAAGGTAAAATGTATATTGTTCAAGTCTTATCCGCCAGCTAAGTCTGCTCTTCATTCGACACTTGATTCCAACTTGCTACCATTGAATTGTCTTTGCGTCAATGGAAATATTGTAATTTTGCCGTTCGCTACCAGCATAAACTTGCAACTTAAAGATGTACATATACGGTCTTGTTGCAGAGGACGAGAAAATACTCTCCAGGAGCTTTCAAAGTATTCATCCTTAGATTTTCAGCATTCGGAACACTTGAATAGGTTGCTTGTGCCTCCTTGTTGTACCCACGTGCATGTACTCCATGAGGAGTAATTCGTCTTCGCAGCCAAGTACTGCGCTCGTACTTTGTGTGAATTGCTCGAGTAGAGTAGTTAAAGTACGGTTATTTTCTCAAGAAGTTTTATCACAAAAACAAAGGAAAAGGGAAGTAAAATTATTTGCTGCTCATTACTATCTTCTCGTGCTATAGCATGTAAGCGTTCAAGGCTATCAAATCGCTTACTTTTCTTGAGTTTTACTGCGATACTGTTGATATACAGTGAAGGAAGCCATTTTGGGTATGTTTTGAGAGTCTGACGTATCTTTCATAATGAGCTTCCTTCCCGTAAAAATGCATTGTTCCTTAGTCTAACAGTAGACACAGTCCTCAGCGATTAAATGCAAGAAATCGCAAGAAAGTTGTTGTGATTACAGTTCAGTCACTTTTGTCAAGTGCCCAAACTGTAAGGACTGCACATGACATCCAGTCCATTATCTTCTTCATCAGCTAACTCGTCACATTAGCAAAGCGAGCCAAAGTGACTCTGGTAAAATATAACTCATTGTCTGCTTCAGGTACTCACTCCAGTAAGAATCAAATGACCAGGAGAAGCAAAATGCAGGACTAGGCAGTCCATTAGTCCACATCATTGGACATATTTAGGTTTCATTTGAAAGATTAAAGATGAAATAATGTTGAAGAGTATAAAAAGAATCACGAGAGCTTTTTTCATCCTATTTATATAACGTTTTTATGTTTTGAAGTTGTTTTGAATATACATGTTCACGTGTTACGGGATGCTGTAGTTTGGTATGAAAAGTTGATTTGTTTGAAGCAACAAATAAATAAAAAGATTGAATCGTAGACAAATATAGGGCGCATTCGGTAGGTGATCTTGATCTATTGGCTTATTTTTAAATTTAGTATTCTACGCTACTACAACAAGCCCGTTTTCCATTATTCATGCCCCCAGACCAGACCATTATTTTCACTTTTTATATAATTTGCCCAACCAAATGACCGTAACGACTCATTTTATGAAGATTTTAGCTCTCCCAGTTCAGTAAACAAAATGGCGATTGTATCAAAATGATACAGTGGCTATTGAAAATTGTTTCATTTGTACAAAATGGATACAAGCGTAACATAATTTTGCATTTTCCATTAAGGACATAACAATTTTATCTATTGGTAAAACAAAGAAATATTTAAGATATTGATTTCAAATGTATTGTGGATGCAGCGCAAGCATTTTGGTCATATCACCACCACGAGCCCGTTTACAGTGCTCGATTCTTTAGACCCAATTTTCCACCACTCTCGCACACATTTCGACCGGAACGTTGGCAATTTCACGATGGATGTTGTCTTTGAGCTCATCTAAAGTTGCGGGCTTGTTGTGTAGTGAAATGGGTAGATAGGTAAACTTGTCCGTAAAGGACTGCAGCGATGGTCTGCTGCCCCCTCGGCGAAAGAGGATAGGTATCCGCCGAGATTGGCCTTGTCTGAGGACCCGTGAATGTACTGGCAGGCTAGCGTTGCAGTGTCGTGGGGCGGGTTCTTTTCCCAAGCACAAGGACCCACTACACGAATTTCGAGGGTCAAAGAAATATCGACCGAAGTCGAGAAGGAGGTAACCTACTAAGGGTCAAAGAAAATTGCTGACTCGGAGGACAAACCGGACCTGGAGAAAACAGACGGACTTGAGCGCAGACTTCGTCGTTACCGACGATACTTATGGCCCACAAATAAGAGTGGGGCATCCAGATAGAAACGGTGCCCCCTCGCACCCTCCCAACCAGAGTAGATGTAGACGTGGCCATATATTTCCCATTTCAGTGAAAAACTCCTACAAACGTACTTTGTATGCATTTTTTCAATAAATGAAAAATATAAACGTGGCCAATTTATGTAATAGTATTATGGATCACAAAACACTATACTATAAAAGGGCACGCGAGCGGAAGGCAGCTCTACTCGGACAAGAGCACCTGAAACGCATTAAAAGGAGTGAGCTCAACCGATGGCTAGCTCATTATGGTGGAGGGGCCGGCCAATGTGGCGGGTCCCATACCCGGTCAGGTTTTACGAAAGGAAAGACCGAGGGTACCATTTAATTCAACATTTCTTTATTTTTCGGTTCTGTGCAAAAAAGGGTACTCACTAACATCCTCATCGGGTGCCGCTGGCGATGTGGTGATGCTTGCAAACTCCTTGAAGTACATTACTGGACTTGGCCAAAGTTAGCACGTTTTGCATTTAATTGAAATGGGGAGGAAAATTCCAAATAACACTTTTGCACTGTATATAAATAAACTTCCACAATCATATATGATGTCCAAGAAGGCTGCTTTGGGACAATTACGTTAATACATGGTTCAGTTATAGCTACTTTTCGAATACAATCCATATCAAAACACAAAGAACATCGCTCCACCAATTAACTTTTCTCCACCTTATCCTGACGATCTTCAATTGCAGTCATGAACAAAGTTTTACGTTCTATAAATATCATCCCATTTCTCCTAGCCATTTATCTCTTGCAAAGATTTTGGGTACATTTTGCCTTCCCCTGGACCCCCTAATTCATATAATGATTTTTTTATTTCAGATTCTAAAAGTTCTAATCAAGACCTTTCATTTGATACCCCACTCGACTACCTTTGATGAAAAAAAATTTTTAAGGGCCAATTCGTTATTAGGGGGGACCCCTCTTAAAAATTTTGTAAATTTTTGTTAAGGCCTTAACTTTTCTTCTATAGTTTCTGAGGAAATTAGCTGTGACGCACGGACAGACGGACAGACGGACGGACGGACGGACAGACGGACGGACAGACGGACAGACAGGTCGCGAAACTAGTAGGTCTTTGTAAAAAAATTTTTTACAAAGACCTAAAAATGATATGAAATTTTTATTTAATTATAAAGAAGAATTAAAATTTAATATAGAGAAAAAAGATAATATAAAATTTATATTTGTAAAACAAAAAAAAAAAATCTAATTTACAAACTATAAATTGGAATGATTAAATTTTCAAATCGGCAATTAAGACTCGGATCATGTTATGAAGGTCTTCGAGCAGTTTGCTGAGGCAACTGCTCGATTACTACATAGTTGGCATGGATCAGTGGGTTGATATAGCCCTATAAAAAGAAACGCAATGGAGTTAAATCGCATGAACGAGGCGTCCATTCGACCGGACCATTGCCACTAGCCACACAGGCGTGCTGTGTGGCTAGTGGCACCGTCTTGTTGAAACCACATATCGTTGATGCCAAGTTGATCTAATTCTGGCCACAAATAATATTCCAACATAAACCGATAGCGCTCTCTATTGACGGTAACATGACGGCCGTTTTCATCCACGAAAAAATATGGCTCAAACACACCTCCAGCATGAAAACCGCACGCAACAGTAATTTTTTGCGGATGATGTCTCAAGAAGCGCATGTGCTTATTCAAAAAGCCATTAAGCCAGAAATGAGCTTCATCTCTGAAGATGATTTTTCGATGAAATTCTTCAGTTTCTTCAAGCTTTTCCAGAGCCCAATTGGAGAAGTTTTGAATGATCAAGTGGCTTTAGTTCTTGAGTCAATTTGATCTTGTAACCATGTAGGCCAAGATCTTTTCAATTCTTGAGAAGGACGTGGAGTCGACTGATTTGGCTCATTTTGAATCGATACACTTACGGCTGCGATATTTCCTTCGCTTTGAGCGGTACGACGTCTTTTTGGCACCGGAACGTCCAATAGTGAAAATTTGGACTCGAACTTATCCACTATAGCTCGCACAGTCTGTCGGATGGGACGATTATTACGGCCGAAAATTGGAGTAAGCGCTCTTAAAGTAATTTTTATTAATTTCTAAACATTGCTGGTTCGTGAACTTCACCATGATAAAAATCTTGACTTTAACTAACGTTTTTACTTTGACAATTTATTAAAAAAGTTTACGGGTGCGATCTTATATAGATACAAAATTATTATTCCTCCAATGGAAAACCCTATAGAAAAATCTTTCGCCACTTTATTATTGAAAACACAGTAGTTTAATAGAAATAAACAAAGGTGTGAACCACAAAGTAAATTAAAAATTATTGCAATTTTCGATTTCGATTATTGCAAAGTTTTTCGATTCCAGTCGATGGGTATCAAAAAAACAATCAATACACATGAACTTGAATTCACATCCTATACAAGCAGTGCGAACCTGTTTAATTTTTTTCATCGTATGTGAAAAATGAATTTATCGTAGCATATTTGCCATCGGCCTCTTCTGTTAATACGTCTTTTAGTAGGAGGGTTGCTTGCAGAGGCACTGGTGGCCGAAGGCCTGCGGGGTTCGAAATATTGTTTGCCTGCTTCAGTATAGACATTACAACTTCTTTATGAAATTCAGTAATTGAAATTTTCTTTTTGGTAATAATCAAATAAAACCTTTCGACACTGTTTACCATGGCTGGTGTCAGTTAAGAGTTCAAATGCCACTTTTTTATGCCATTTTATTCCTTTCGTTAAGGTGTTATTATGAACCAAAAGCGCTGTTATAACCCAGTATAATTGAGGGCTAATTTATCTTTTTATCGATAATTCTTTCAACCTCAACCATCTGGGGAACGCCTTTCGTAAATAGAAAAAGGACTTCGCTCTTATATCTGAATTTACCAATTATAGTTTTGGAGTGTTGTAGTGTTTTCCTTTCACCTTTTCTTAAGTTTGCTTTTGTAGCTCCAATTGTGTTCAGCTTTCCCAACTAAATGAGTTCTTCAAACTAAAAGTTGCCCAGCTAATTTGATGCTTGTGCGAAAATTGTCGGTACATAATGTTCTATCTGAATCCAAGGGAGGCTTTATTATATTAATTCTACTCTGCGTGATCACCGATAGCGGCCCATGTGTCCTATTTACTCTTCTTCTTTATAATTTTTTCTAACATGTACTTGTATATCCACTCGGTAAACACAACTTAAATATCTTCTTCTTCGTAGCACTACAGCCCCTTTCAAGTCTTCGCTTCCTGCGAATAGCGCCTCTAACTGTCCCGGTCCACTGACCGCGTCCTCCAATTTTGAAATCCGAACAGCGATGAACTGTCTTTGTCGACTGAGTCAAACCAGCGTTTCCTCGGTTTCCGCGCTGGTCTCCGCCCTCCAGTTCCCCCAACGAATACCTTTGTGGGTATCCGTTGTTCATTCATACGATTCACATGGCCAGCTCATTGCAGCTTCCGCTGTCTTACGATCGTTGAGCCCTCCGGCTCGTCAAAAATTTCATACAGCTCATGGTTGTATCGAATTCGCCATTGGGGTCCGTCTAGCTTCGCTCCGATTATTCACCTCAAGACCCATCGCTCAAAGGCGTTCAATATATTTGCGGATGCTTGGGTTAGGGTCCATGTTAATATTTTGTGTACTTGAGGTATCTTTCCTCGACTTCGTCATGAGCTTTGTTTTATTTTCATTGATTTGTAGCCCTACTAGTTTTGCTTCGCTGTCGAGTTTCAGGAAGATTTCTTTGGCAGTTGTTAATGACCGTGACAAAATGTTTATGTCGCCCGCATAGGCTACTACTTGGCTCGACTTGAATAATGAATAATGTAATGTACATCGCGTATCGACAGGGTGCTTCCTTATGACGTATTCTAGAGCCAAATTGAATAGCAATGCGGGCAGCCCATCTCCCTGCTTTAGTCATTTACCGGGAGACAAACTGACATACAAAAGCTTTATCCCATGAGATTCCCCTATTAACTGACGAAGCCCCTATCAATCAGAAGTTGTATCGACTGAGTCAGCCCCAAAGGCAGGTAATTAACGAGCAACTTAAAGAAATGTTTGGCAATTATGCTAAAAATATGGGCATCGAATTTAAGCTTGGGATCAAATATTACACCAAGATCTTTGCATGAGTCGGTAGAGAAGAGAAAAACATCACATAGGCTGTAATTGTAAGTTAAAGGAACAATTTTCAGAATAAAAGTCATTTTAAAACATTTGGAAACATTGATGCGAACGGAGTTTGCATTACACCAGTTATAGAGGTTAAAGGGATCATTTTAGAGTTGCTGACAATCTTCAAGGGATCTAATTATCCGGAATACCTTGAAATAATCAGCATACAGGAGACAAGAAGAGGAAACTCCAGAGGGAAGATCATTGATAAACAGTGAGAAAAGAAGAGGTCCAAGGATTGACCCTTGAGGGACGCCAGATATAGGATTGAATGGAAAGGAGGTTGTGCCATAAAGATTAACACGACATGAACGAGAGGATAGATAGGATGAAATTCAAGAATGTAAGGAACCGGATATGCCGAGCAAAGATTTTTACAGAGAAGAACATGGTTCACGGAGTCAAAAGCTTTGGAGAAGTCCGTGAATATTGCATTAACTTAAAGCTGTTTATCTAAAGCTCTTGCAATATAATCTTCGAACTCAGCCAAGTTGAAAGACCCTTCAAGAATCCATGTTGCTGTGGTTTGACAATTGAACTCAATGAACACAAGAAGCTTGTTGTGTACAAATCGTTCCAGTAGCTTAGAGAAACAGGAGAGGAGTGATATGGGACGATAGTTTGAAACAGTTGATGGGCCACCGTTTTTAAAGATAGGAACAACATTTGCATCTGTCTAGTACGCAGGAAAGGTGCCAGTACTAAGGCTGAATATAAGGGATAGAGGAAAACACAAAGAGGAACAAAGTGATTTAAAAAAATATATTTTGCAATCCATCGGGACCAGGACTAACATTCGGATCGCGCAAGTTAATAGGGGATTCAACTTCAGAAGGATCCGTGGAGTAGGATGTAATTGATGCTGGACAAGTTTGAATTGGGTTTATAGAGGAGTGTAGTATATCATGAAAGGAAAAAGTAGAGGAAAAAAATTTGGTAAATAATTTTGAAATCCTTTGGGGAGGTGGCTTCAGTATTATTACATTTAGCAGTATGAAGGATGGTAGAGAAAGACTTAAAAGATCGGAAGTAGGACCAAAAGGGTTCAGCGTTATTTGTCAGGAGGGAACTCTCTAAACTACTGAGGTAATTTTTCATGGCCGTTTTGAGCTCCTTTTTAGCCAAAGAACGCAGTCTATAAAAAATTCTGTTTGGCATCATCGTTTCCGGTTAATTTATAGTGCCTATGCCCTTTGTAGGCACAGGGGACTTATCTTGTTCTACATAATTTTGAAAATTTTGAGAAGTTTTAGGTAAACGTTTTCATTTTATCGAGCAAAACGTAAAATTCACAAATCATACTATTACTAACGAAATTGAGCAAATTTAGACTTCTGAGGTATTTGTTGCCTTTGTATTTATAAATATCTACCTCTGTCTAATCGCAAGGGCAGACACACACTTTTCATACTTTTGCTTGTGCTGAGTTATTGTTTCAGATTCTTCATTCGACACCACAATCGGTTTTGTTTGATAAAATATGTTTGAGGGTCACTTCAGAATAAGGGGGACCTCCCATAAAAGTTTTTGACATATTTGGTAAGACCTAAACTTTGAGAGACCATCACTTTTGATCTTTCTGCAAAGTTTGAGCTTCGTAGCTTTTATAGTTTCTGAGAAGGCTTGCTGTGACACACGGACAGACGAGAAACTAATAGATCTTAGTAAAATTCATTTTAAAAAGCCTTGAAAGAGAACACATGAAAGCAGAAACAAGTCTGCACGAAAAATGAAACATTTGAAACAAAACGCTGCCACGTTTAAAATGAATAATTAGCCATTTAGCTGATTCTATTCAAAGCATTTTTTACAGCAGTAAGGATTGCATTGGATTGACTAAATTTAATTTTAAGCCGAAAAGTTCCAATTTAAAAAATTGCTTTAAAAATTATTAAATCCTGCTAACCACTGTTAGCAATTCTATTTCAGTATTCCTCTATGCATAATATCCCTCCTTTCAATAAATTTACACAGCCTTGATTTATTCTCACTTCATTCTTTCAGCTACATTAATTTCACTCTAAAGCAAAAGCAAATATTTGATACCTTCATGTCCTTTTGCTCAGTTAACAGCTCGAAGCAACCTTCGAAATGGGATAACAAAGTTAACACAGTTGATAAACCGCAATGTCTATCGCTAAAAGCCAAAAATTGGATCATTCCCAGCAAGTGTCAGTATCAGGTCCTTATGCTAACGCCAGCAAAATGAGTACTAGAGTTTCATTTATGTATTCGTATGCTATGAAGTGCTGCGCTATACATATACATAGTGTAGTCTCCTACATAACCGAATAACGTATAATTAGAAACACAGAATGGGTTCTGTTTACTTTCACTGCACGGCTGCCCCGTATTTCCAGTTAGTGCCACACCTTGTAATCAATTTCTGCTTGACTTCCTTTTATTAGAGGCTGATGGTAGGCATCTAAAAATTTGGTAAACATAATTTCTGCTTTGTATTCGTATCCTTGCTTTACTATGCATATATGCAGGCTCCAAAAATTTATTCTGTCACTTTAGGCTGTGGGAAATTGTTAGAGAGGGTTAATATTTGAGCAAGCAAGCAAAAGTGAGTGCAAGCATAATGGACTGTTATCCTCCGTTTGGCTTTAAGATTAATAAATCAATTGAAGGATAATTGTTTAGTATACCAGAATCAGGGTTTGTAATTCGTTACATCCGGTGGATAAATTTAGATTAAATATTTTTGTTACGACTTTGATGAATGATGATCAACTACGATGTATTTTTAGACATGGTGTCGTAAATAAGCGTGAAATAGGAAATACTCATAGATGCCAGAGAGAATGGATGCGAAATACATCGTGAGAATTGAAGCACTTTATGGAGTGGCGTGAAGTTGGCGTGTTATGAGCTGTTGATTTGAATTTCAAGTAAATTCGACGTGAAGTCTCCCACCAATTTTCGCATCTTGAAGTAAATTAATTTTCCGTGCGGGTATTCCAACTTAAACGATATAAAAGGTTCAACATGACTTACCCTACGAAGGATGCATCCCTGACATGCTTCCGATAACTGTTTTTACAATCCCACACACATCACTACATTTTTCGTTTCCCGACACAACAATACTCGCGATCCCTGCCAAACTTTTCAGTTTAATTAGTTATCACTTTTGCACTACATTCAACACGGTTTATCTTAAAAAATTGTTCTGTGTACAATTTCAAATTCAACGTGATTAGATGTTTCCCGTCATCTGTTGAATTTTCACGAATCATATGTTTTTAATCATATGGTTGATATTTCGTTGACAAATCGGGGGTTAAAGTATAAGAGGAGTGGTATTTTCGTGAGAGCAACTGGAGAGCCACTTGAGTGTGTGGATGCTCTAGCGGCGTGAAAGCCGGGGGGATTTCAATTCGTATGGGAGAGGAAGGTATGTATGTAGTAATAAAGCTCATTTCGCGTCCGTTACTTCATATGTCTTTGGAAATTCCGGTCCAGTATAGGCAAGAAGGGTGCGAGGTTATTACTGCGTCTCATCCTTCTCGCCCATGTTGGACATTCTTGTTTCGTTCTTAGTTTTCACGCCACGTCTAAAAGGCCCAATAAATGAATATGTGAAACTTTTTTTCAGTTCCCTTTTTTTCCTGCGGCTTGGAAGCCGCTTTCGGCTCTTTCTATGTTGAGATGGGGCTCTCCATTACCATGCGCAAATATTAATAATTATATTATTTTATTTTCAACACATTGAAAAATTTTATATTTATTATATCACTGGGGAGTACCAAGGTGGCTTTACAGCAGGTAGATCGACGATAGACCAATTGTTTACAGTCAAGCAGGTACTTGAAAAATGCTGAGAGTTCAAAATCGACGTACACCAAGTTTTTGTTGATTTTAAGCAAGCACACGGCGGTATTGATCGTAACATACTGTACCAAATAATGCTTCGCTTTGGTATCCTAGCCAAATTAGTCCGTCTTGCCAAAATTTCAACGACGTCGACAAAAAAAATCCGACTCACCGATGCCTTTGACGCAAATATCGGACCAAAGCAGGGAGATGGGCTGGCCCTATTTCTATTCAGTTTGGCTCTAGAATATGTCATAGAAAGCTACCTGTCGAAACAATGGGTACGTTATTATACAAGTAAAGCCAGGCGATAGCCTATGCGGACATCAACATTTTATCACGATCACTACCAACCGCCACATAGCTTTTCCTGAAACTTAACAGCGTAACAAAACTAGCAGGGCTACAAATCAATAAGAATAAAACAAAGCTCAGATGTAGTCGAGGAAAAATCCCTCAGAGAACAGTGAGAATAGGTGGAGTAGAGTAGACGGATAATACCAGGTGTAGTGGAATAGTGTATGATACGAGTATATTGGTAAGTCTAAAAGGTATTGAGCCTTTTTTGTCATTTACCGATTGAATATTTCTTTTTATTAATTTGGATTTTATTTAAGTAAGTATTATCTATGACCTTTTGCTATTTTTTGGGTAGAGCCATTATTCCATCTGTATATAACTTCTGTGGTTTATCGGCGAAAAACTTGGCCAAGTGATTTTCACAGTCCCTTTTTGAAGTGAATTTCGTTTCATTAAGGAAGTCTTGCAAAGACCGAAACAAATGGTAGTCTGATGGTGCAAGATCTGGATTATACGGTGGATGTATCGAAACTTCCCAGCCAAGCTCTACCTTTTTCCGGGTCATCAAAGATGTGTGTGATCTAGCATTGTCATGATGGAAGACAACGCCCTTTCCGGCCAGTTTTTAGAATTGCTTGTTGCAATCTGGTTAATTGCTGTCAGTACAGAGCCGACTTTGAGTTTGGCCAGGTTCTAGCACCTCATGATAAACAATTCCCTTCCCATCCCACCATACACACAGCATAACCTTATTTGGTGTCAATCCTGGCTTTAAAGTCGTTTGTGATGATTCATTTTTATGCCATGATCTTTTTCAAACGACATTCTCGTACTTTATATTTTTCGCATCCACGAATTGCCGAAAAGGCAAATAAGAGTGGGACATCCAGATGGAAGCGGTACCCCTCGCATCCTCCCAACTGGATCAAGATCCAAATTAGACGTGGCCATATATTTCCCATTTCAGTGAAAAATTCATACAAATATAATTTGTATGAATTTTTCCATTAAATGAGAAATATAAACGAGGCCAATTTATGTAGTATTATGTGATGGAATCACATAACACTATACCATAAAAAGGCACGGGAGCGGAAGGCCACTCTACCCGGGCAAGAGCACCTGAAATGCAATAAAAGGGGAGAGCTCGCCCGATGGCTAGCTCATTTTAGTGGAGTGGCCTGCCATCGTTGCGGGTTTCATACCCGGTCAGGTTCCCACCGAAAGGAAAAGACTGAGTTTCAACTTAACAATTCATGTTTCTTTTTATTTTTACCTTTTTACCGAAGTTTAACATATAGCAATGTAAATACACAACCAGAATTTGTGTCCTTATTAACACCTAGCCAAAAAACAACACAACTCAATAATGGAAACTGCCTGTGACAATTAATCTTTATCGCTTTTAAGTATTGCCAAATAACTCAAATTATAATAAAATATTTTGTTATTAACCTAATGAAAAATTTTATAAAAATTAATTACCATTATTTCATATATTTAGATTAAAGCAATTTAATCAAGCGATGGCAACCATGTTTTTCGAAAATTTGCAAGAAAATTTAATATAAACAAAATTTTAGTTAATAGGCAAAAAAAGGGTACTTATTCACTTCCTCGCCGGGCGCCCGCTGGTGATGTGAGTGTTGCCTGAAATCTTTTCAATTAACGAAAATGGTGCGGTAAATTCCAAATGACACTCTTGCACTGAACATAAGACAACTTCCTTAATCAGATATGATGTCGAGACAAGCTGGTATGGGTCAACTACATCCGCAAGTGGTTTCGTTATAGCTACTTTTCGAATACAATTCATCTGGTTAAAATTTTTTCCTTTAACTCTTTTAGCCTTTGGTCCCTTAGGGTTTGTATAACGTCGATGTGTCAATTGTCCAATTTTTCAACCCCTTCGTCCAACTGTTTTTTTTTTCACATGCGAAGCGACTGTCATCCAACTTTCTTGGAACTTTGGTGCCCTGGTCGTCGGAAAGTGTTCTATTTAGCAAGGTTAAACCGTTCTTTACATTCGACGGGATCGTCCGTTCTTGTTGCCTCCTCGTTTGAAAAAAATGAAAAACAGCGCGACGGCATTTTATTTTCGCACACCCCAAACAGATTAATTAAATGAAATTTTCAATATCAGTTACGAACAAAGTTCCACTATCTGGAAACATCATCCCATTTCTCTTTTTGCCATTTATCTCTTGCGAACACCCCGTATCCAACATTGGTTAGTAAAATAAACAGTATCCCGTTCATTCAGATATTATACCACTTTCTCAATCCCATCTGGCATTTGCACGTCCTCGACTTTTCCTACTTAAAGCAACGTAGACAAATTTTTGCGACGGTGGAAACTCCTACTAGACTTGAGCCCATCAGATAACCAAGAAGCTTTCTTTGGAAGGTTGTTGCGGTTGTTTCCGTATTTCTCGTTCTTCTTTTGGGACTTCTGGGAGTTAAAGACCAACTTTTTTACAGATTGTTTAAGGGAGGGAGAAACCTTTGCACAACCAAGCAAAAACACTTCCACCACACATGTTAATGAGCACTTTCATAGCCATTCACCCCTCTTAGGATAAAGATAATATTTGCATCATGCATGAAATGTTTCAAGAATGATTTTCCAAATCTTTCCATTTCATTTCATCGCGTCCAATTAGCCATTTTCGGAAATTAGTGGTCAAGAGTGAAACTTCGCACTACCCGAGGATCGAGACACAATTGCTAGCCTTTCTACAGCAGACATTTCTCTTTGCGTCATTATACTCGTATTGTGATTTAGCCAAAATATCTAACGACTGAAAATTATACATCGCGATCTTAATATATTGAAAATATATTTTGCTTTTCATTCGGAACAGATAGACACGATACGATATGCCAGCAAGCACCATCAAATAGTCGAACCTTCACTTTTGCTGGCTAGCTGGTAGGCAGACTCCCTAGCGTGCTTGGGGTTCGCGATCTCAAGCGGACGTCTCGATCTGTCCAAGTCTTCCATAATTTCTCTGTATCGCAACTGTAAATCGAATCTAGCTGCTCGTCCAGCCGAGTAAGATTGCATTCGGCAATGTAATACACAGATGGGATGCACTAAATCAGTGCTCTCATGTCCGAAATTTTAATTTGCAGATTTGAATTTTAATAATGAACAGAAGTAAAGAAAAATGAAAAAGGTTTTAAATAATAATAAAAAGTTAAATATCATAAAGAATATAATTAAATGAAAACGTTTAAACTTAATATAGAAGAAAATGATATAAAATTTACATTTTATAACAATATTAAAAACATATTTTATAATTTATAACTATGAATGGAAGTCAAAGAATTTTTCCCAAATCTGCAATTAAAATTTCGGATAAGTGTTGAGAAGGGTTTCGAGCAGTTTGCTTGTGTGGCTGCTCGATTACTACACAGGCTCAGCTCTATGGCAGGGGCTCCATGCCTGCCACTGCCGACTACCGCCGTCACTAGTCACTACTACCACCCATTGAGCAACCCAGCGAATGGTAGTGTTTAGAATTTACTCAGTCTTATTGGGAGCGGGACTGCGTTTGTGTTAATTTCATCGCTTGCAATTAACAACAATTTCTCGTTGTTCCAAGAAGAAGACGATTTAGAGCGACTTATATTCTCAAATGTATGTACTTTTTAATGTTAACTTGTTTTTATTTTATTTAATCAACAGTAGCTTTTTAGGGTTTTGTAAAATAATTTTCCAAAACCCTACTAAAATCGGGACCTGTCGCAAACCACATAAGCTAGAAACATAAAATTTCGTAAGTAGGTGTAAAGTGATCATCTCTTGAAAGTTTCAATACAAAATTTTTTTTA
Organism: Odontomyia ornata; assembly: GCA_963969285.1. NCBI lineage: Eukaryota > Metazoa > Arthropoda > Insecta > Diptera > Stratiomyidae > Odontomyia > Odontomyia ornata. The sequence goes on along the minus strand of OZ017739.1, from coordinate 449,108,516 downwards.
AGGTGTTTAGGGGGTCTCCCCATATAGGAGGGTGGCCCCTGAAAAAAAACGATCACCAAATGTGGGCAATATGAGTATCAAATGAAAGGTCTTGATGAGAACTTTTCAAAACAGATCTTAAGCCACCAAGTTTTGCTTCGAGGGGTGCAGGGGAAGAAATGTACGAACATTTTGTGTCCCCCCTCGCGACCTTTGACCTGAAAAATCTGAAAACAATCATGGAGATAAGCCTTTAGGCGTATAAAGGCAACAAATATCTTAAAAGGCAAAATTCGATCAACTATGTTGTTATTGTTATAAAGTTTACGTTTTTGCCTATAAAATCAAAATGGAACCTTTAAATTTCTTAAAAGCTACAATTTGAGTTTTCCGACAGCAGTTGTATATGTTCGGAAAATTTCATACCAATCGAACTATAAACAGCTAAGTTACAGCCGATTGAATATTTCACAATTACAACAACATTAACACGTGAAACTAGAGAGATACACGCTTGCAACGGAACTAGACACTTTAAATATATAAATAGCAATTTTGATAAAAATTTTAGAAATGGTTTGTAACATTGATGTGTTATCATGATTATTCAAGCAACGGGGTCAAACACTAGAAACAAAATGGCGGCGAATTTAAATACATAATGAACAGGATTTAGTTCTCTGAATTCAATCTATGGCATCTGTACATTAGTCAAGTTTGATATTTAGAAGATATTGATTGAGTTACTAATTGTTTCACAAAACACATCTTGCAGGAGCACTCTCCTGCTACTTCTACTTGTTTTGCTTTAGCACTACAGCCCCTTTCGGGCCTTCGCTTAAAGATAGATTATCTCATTATCTTGATCGAATGGCACTTGGGAAGGAGATATGATCAGTACCAGGCTTTGCCCGTGGGTCCGTCCACCTAGCCACGATACGTTCTGATTCCAAATCAGTACGTATCATAACTGAACGGACTTATAGTCTGTCTAAAGAATCGCTCGAAACAAATCTCTTTGTCATCAACGGGATTTGAACGAGGGTCCTTCGGCTTACGTAGCGAGCGTTCTAATCACTACAATACGCGGCAACTCGTTACTGATAGTGAACTACCGGCAGCAGTGATAAAGGAAGAAAAGGAACTCCCCTCGTTTCTGGTAATTTTTGAGAACTTTTTCTATCAGCACATCCTTGATGTTGTTGAGAGACATGTTCTTAAAATCAAGATAAAGGACAAATTATCCCAACCTTGGCTTCATAGTGATCTTCGATTTTTGAGGATCATAAGAAATAAACTATATAAAACTATGCAAACGTCTGATTTGATTGATGAAATTAAAAGAGAGTATGATGAACTCTCAAAAGAATTTCAATTGAAGTCGCAGGTGGCCTATGAAGTCGATGTCAATGTTCTAGGTGTAAACATCATCAAAAACCCCAAGACATTTTTTGAATTTGTGAACATCAAGCGCAAAACGCATGGCTACCCTAAAAAAATGACTTATAAGAACAGTATTTCTATTCTCCCTGAAGGAATCAGTAATTATTTTGCAGACCACTTTCAATCAGTTATAATGTTCATCACTAGACACACTCAACGCAATTGAAACTCTTGATTTGAATCATGGACTTCCACCATATTTTTTACTTCAATGCAGAGAACAATTAGTTTAACCTCTTTGCATCATTTTTGACAAATCGCTATCAAGCGGCGGGTTTCCAGCATATTGGAAGTCCTTCCACAACTTCAATCTATAAAAAAATAGCAAAGGAGTCGTTGAAAACTAAAGAGGGATTGCCATACTACCCACTACCTCAAAGTTATTTGAAAAAATAGTCGGTTCCAAAAATCTTCTTTTATAGAACAGTGTCTCAATGACCAATAGCATGGCTTCAGAAAACATCGATCCACAACCACCAACTTAACAGTTACGGTCTCTAATATCCTTTGTGCAATGGAAAATGGACACCAAGTCGACGCAATTTATATTGACTTTAGTAAGGCCTTTGGTCGTGTCAATCATACAATTTTGTCTCATAAATTGCGTAAAATTTGATTTAATGGCTCCATACTTCATTGGCTGGACTTGTTTCTCAAAAATCGGACTCAGCCCGTTAAAGTTTAGGGATATGGGTCCAATGAAATTCATGTCTATTCCTGGTGTTCCTCAAGGCAGTCACCTCGGACCTCTTTTCTTCGACATTTTTAAAGCGGACCTCTCTGAAGTGTTATCCGATATACCACATTTATTTTATGCGGATGATCTCAAATTATATCATGTGTTAGCATCCCAAAATGAATCTTTGTTCCTAAAAGACAAAATAAATACTCTATTAGAGTGGTACAACAAAAATCTTGTATATGTGAATCTTGAGAAATACCAGGTGAAAAGTTTTTCACGGAAAGGTACAATTTTATCATCTGATTATCACCTCAACAGTATAGTAGATCTTGATGATAAGAAACTTCGCTTTAATGAGTAATGAGCACTTCGATGAGGGTCTCTGCAAAGCTAATAAACTCTTAGGGTTTACCAAACGAAGCGCGAAAGAATTTAAGAATTTGGGGGTAACGAAAACGTTATACACATCATTTGTGCGCCCAATCCTGGAATATGCTTGTGTCGTTTGGAATCCGATCTTTGATGTTCACTCAGAGAGGTTTGAGTCCGTTCAGAAACAATTCTTACTGTTTGTTTTGAGATTCCTCTATGATCCAAAAAACTTTCATACTTTCTCATCATATGATGATCGACTATCTTTTCTCAATATGACATTACTTGCCTTCCGTAGAACTTTATTATGCTCTTCAAAGGAGCCACCAAAGTCCAACATCTAATCAACAAAATAACCTTGAATGAGCCAGTAAGATTCACTTTTGCTCGTAGAAAGCAAATATCATACTATCTATAGTGATAATGTGCCGATATATAGGTGTGTCTAAAATTTTCAACAGGATGAGCAATCTTTATTTCCCAACCATATCAAGATCCCAATTTAAATCCAATTTATCCAGGTCCCTCGGTTCTTAGTCCTTCTATTAAATCACTGCAGATGTAAATTTATATGGTACAAAAAACGGTGATATGTAGAATATAAAAAAAAATAGTATACCTTGGTTGGAAAATAAATAAATAAATCCGATACTGACGTATTGACGTATTTGAGAAGAGATCATTTGAGTGCTTGAAAGGGAGTGATATGCTCTGTCTGCGGTGAATGAACTTTTCCATAGTAAATAGGAGATCCACTGTTGTTTAAGATAAATTAATGCTAGCGGATAATAACCTAACTTTGATTATGGTAGTAATAAATTGGTTATTGGTAGTAAACAAAAATGAATTAAAATTCTTCAAACTGTCTGACTAATTTGATTTAATATAGTTATAAATATACGAGTATAAAACCCGAGCTACACAGTTTCATTTCTCGTAACGGTAATTTTTTTTCCTTTACCTCCTGAGTGTTTACGTTTTTCTACTCGTATGTAGGTAGCCCAGCATGGGCAGAATATCTTCTGAAGGAGCCTTGACAACTGAGCACTAGCCGGCCTCAGAGTGCCACCCAGGAATTAAGGACAATCTGCCAAGTTCTCAATTGTCTGCAACCGCTGCTCTGATATTAGTCAAAATATTCTTGACCATGAGCACTTGATTGCACCTAATAAAATCTCAAGTTGGTGTTTGGGCAGAAAAGCAAAATTTGATCATAGAATTCTAAAATTTCAAAGATAAGAATATCGATTTACTACGATTCTACGTTGATAGATAGGAAATCGAGCGTGATAAAATTAAGAACCTTGTTACAAGGACAATGAAATAGAAGGATGCCGGTATTCTTACGGGACCAGTTTGAGTTTCTCAAAATCAAAAGCCCTTTTAATAACTAAAGTTTTCGCTCCTCCTATATCAAAAGTAAGAAATCATATTCATGAAGTGTACGTTTTGAAAATCAGATAATTTCGAAAATAGTTCCAGGGAATATCTAATATTTTCATTTTCTAGAAATTGCATTACTAGCCTGTCATTTAGTATGGCACAAAAAGATTCAAAACTACCACTTTTTTTTCAACCCCTACTTTTCCATCACTTCGATATTAATAGAAATATTAACTATTCAACTACCCCGTCACAACCAATTCCGTTTCTGACAATTCACTTTTATCACCTTTCCCTAAAAGAAGAGGGAGAAATCCTTTTCAGACTCCATTGAACAAATCCAAATTAGACGTAATGCACCTTCTGTTACATCCCGAAATCCTTTGCGTTTTCAAGCAGTACATTGAACCAAAGCAAATTAGTCGCAATTCTCGCACCCTACATACGTTTCCCAAACAATATAAACCATTTCTTAGATATTATTTAGTATCACCGTCTCCCCCGTCTTCTTTATCTTAAATATTACATTCAATAGTAGTCTCCTCTTTTACCGTGCCCTCTCATACGGAAGGAAATTTCTCTGTGTGTCCTGTACGGCCGTCTATTGTCTAGTCAGTACCTGCGTTTCATTGGGATTTATAAACTATTAATATATCCCCTTGTTGTGTTTGGGGCGTGGATTTCCTAAGGACTTGAAGGGATATCAAAAGCCCCTAGTCAGAATTTTTTTTCTGGTTTTGTTGTGAATTGCAACTGCTACGAGTATATACGAGTACAATATAATCTTCTTTTACAAGGTTTGTCGGTCGCCTTGCTGGCAGACTGAAACTGAATTGCAGGATTGTTGTTGTTGGAGCCATTGCAAAAGGATCTGGCAGTTGTCGATAGCAGTTCAAGTTAATGTTTGATTCCTGTAGGGATGAGCACAGTGAAAACTTACAATTGAAAAGCACAGACGTCGACAGGAATGGCAAACTGTTGTAATAACAAGTGGGTTTGATTGTCGTTCTCAAGTTAACAGCGTCCACGTGAAGGATTTTGTAAGCGTTTCGACTATTTGGGATTGCATACGATTATTTTGTTTTAAAGTGACGGGGGGAAATATTAGGCCGAAAGAGTCAGAGTTGAGCAAATTGTAAAATATGAAACAATTGGACCTAAATTTTATGAAACATATCAAAATCACCGCAGTAAAGCGATTACGTTGCTCTATTGGATAAAGATTGTTTTTTTTAAATATTTATTTTATTTTTTTCTTTATTGGAACTTTTAATTAACAAACAACAATAACATTGAATGTAGCAATAATGAACAAAACGAAAAAACACAAACCACGAATAATTTAGCCATTGTCATCAAGCTACCAATATCTAGATTGCTCCATCCTAACTCGACAAGCCTCAGCAAACCTAGCAAATGAGTATCTTCATTGAAATTGTTGATCTTCGGAGCTCAAATTCTAATGTATTTTATATTTCTATCGGTGGCTCGTTTTTATATAGCATATGATATACAAGCGAAACACCCTCAGAACCAAAAACATGTTTAAAAACATGAATGCTTCTGGGGGAATGAAGCCAGTGGGCAAACAAGTCTCAATATACCCCCTGTAGGGTGGAACGGCTGCGAAATCTAGGGATTTTTATTCACAATGGAGCCATCGACTCACGTTATTTTAAGAGTTTGATAAATTTTTCGATTCCATACATACGAAAAGTCTCTCATGTATCGCAGGCTTTCGACGCAGACCAGTACATGTGTTAAGACATTTCCTTCCGTAAACTTTTAATCTTTTCATTGTACTAGCACTCTGATTATACCAGGTTTAATATCCTTCTGTTAAAACTGATCTAACCGGGGCCTTGTAACAGGAAACTTTAATCTTTCGATCAATGGAAATGCTTTATATAACCACTGAGATATCGGATGCGGAATTTCTATGGAACCAATTTTGTACCACTCTCACCAGCTATAGTGTGGGAATTGCTCCATTTACATTTTAGGAATTGACTAGCCAACCGCAGTGTTGCTCGAAACAAAATTGTTTCGCACTTCTGCGTATTGACTTTAATTCGCAAACTTCCGTATTTCGCTGCACAATCATTAAGCATTTTGATAGGTTGGTCTGAATTGCTCAAACTTTTCGGTCTACTGTATAAATTATCATCAGTAAACGCTACTAATGGTTGCGTAGGCAACACGTTAAAATAAAAGCTATTTGTCAGTTTCTGAATGAATATGGGGAAAAGCAGTGATGCACTAACTGTTCCTTGCTAAAGACCATTCAGGGCCTCGAGGTCGCGCATTATTGTCAGATTTACATCAGTTACAGGAAACAATTTCCCGTACAAAATATTGCACATCGTGGCGACATGATGTCTGGGGAATATATCCTGAAGGAGTTTAAAAATTAGTCTATCTTACCATACCGTCCCCACAGGGGAAATGCTGGCCGACAGGAATGCTCTTGCAGGCTAGCATTTTTTGGGGAGTTCCGCCCCATGTACCCGAGGAAATTCCCGCAGGGGGAAAGCCGGTCGACAAGAGCACTCTTCGAGGCTAGCATTCTTTGGGGAGCGCTGCCCCCTCGGACCCGAGGATAAGGGGGGCGCCGAGGGATTCCCTCCTGGGGTGACAGGTAACGACCCTGATTGGATCTGGACTACGCTTTGGAAAACTAACTGGAATTGATGCTTTGGGCTGGCGGATATGATGGTTTGGACCTAATTGCTTTGCACAGTAGCGCCGAGGTGACACTCGTGTGTGAACGGCTCCAATTCAACTATGACACCGTCTCGGTAAAACCTTGGCAGGCCTAGAATACGTTAACCTCTCTCAAGGATAATCGCAAAGTACAATTGCCGCCCAGCGACACGAAAAAGAAAGGCTATTACGAAAAGCGGGAGATGTTCTGAAAAGAATACAATCTGCATGCGACTCCTCAAAAATCAACAAACCAGTAAAGATTGGGTTCCTTGAACTAGAGGAGCCCCTAGACCGCATAGGGCATTACCGGCGGAGCTGATTAAAGGCCGAAGACGAGCAGGAGGCTAAGGAAGCGTTGGGGGCGAAATCTAAAGGCCACATGCAGATAGCTCCACCATTAAAAATCAATAAAAGAATGGCGTCTAGCCCAATCGAAGGAGATTGGGATAAAAGAAGGAAGGAAGAGGCACTTGGTGGGCGTAGAGCACCAGATCACGGGTTCCAGACAGTGCTTACAAAAGGAGCGAAGAAAGCCGCAAAGAAACTCCTTCAAAAAGTGCCAGAAAGTAAAGTTCGCACGGACGCCCAACAAGAAAAAAGACCTGATGCAAAACAGGAGAGACGGAAGCCCCGACAAAGACCCCAGCAGGAGGCACTGCTCGTAAAACGCCAAGATGGCCGATTCTAGGCGGAGGCACTGCGGGACATCAGGAGAAACGTAAGGCCCGAAGACACTAACACTGCCATTAAAGTAGTACAGCCAACGCGGTCGTGACACATACTGGTCGAATTCGGAGCAGAGGCCGACAATAAGAAAGCATTCTGCGACGCAATAAAGAAAGTCCTCGGCAAAAGCGCAACTATAACCTCGCTCAAGCCGATGGCAACGATCGAAATAGGAGACATTGACTGCGTCACGGATTTGGCCGAGGTAGAAGAGGCCATCAAAAGGGAGTTCCCTAGCGTGGGAAGGATCAAAGCGAGACTAACACCAGAAAACAACAGGGGATAACGCATGGCCATAGTTGACTTGACCGAAAAGTACGCCGAACAATTCCTGAACAAGGGCAACGTAAGAATAGGGTGGGTTGTCTGTAGGATACGGCAAAGAGCAACGCCTCCTCAATGTTTCAAATGCCTTGGCTATGGTCACACCACAGAAGTATGCAAATTACCCGATAGGAGTTCCCTATGTTACAAATGCGGTGAAATGGGCCATAAAAGAAAAGAGTGTACGAAGGAGACACACTGTATTCTTTGCAAGGATGCTGATCCACGACCTGATTTTGGACACGTCTTGGGATCAGGAAAATGCCGGGTTTTCCAGGAAGCGCTAGCCAAGGCAAAATCAGAACTTAAATTACCCGCATCCTGCCGCTAAGCCTACATTGCAGTTCAACCGCACAAAATCTGCTTGAGCAGTTTGCGAGGGACATGAAAGCTGACTTCTTGCGGCTGAGTGAGCAACACCATGATAAAAGTCCTGCATCATGGTATCCCGACGAAACTGGTACTGCCGCCATCTGGGTTCGGCACAGTGATTTCCAAGCGTAGGGTTGTGGACGGGGGGATGGTATCGTGTGGGTTCGGTGCTCAGATACAACCTTCTTTAGTTTGTAACTAACGCCGAACGAATCGATATCATTTTTCCAAACCAAGCTGGAGGGCGCTGTCTCGAACGCAGAGGGCAAAGTGCTCGTTGGGGGAGACTTCAACGCTAAAGCAATCGAATGGGGCATGCCTCAAACAGATTCGCGGGAAAAACGAATTCTGGAAATGGCGGCCAGGACGGCGCTCGTCGTACTAAACACCGGAAGTACGCCGACTTTCCGCCGTATTATTTGTGAGGGAAACATACCGGATGAGACATTCGCCTCGGAGTCTTTAGTACGGAGGATACGCAATTGGAAAGTATGAGAGGACTACTCAGCCAGTGATCATCAGTCTATTCTGCTTGAGATAAGTGATGTTGTGTCCCAACGTTCGTGCTCTCGGCTTTCTACAACAGGATGAAACATCGAAAGGCGAAAGGATGAACGGCGAGAGGTTCGTCGAGGTGCTCTCAGCAGGTGAACCGCTGCAGGGAGCTTCGGAGGGTACGGAAGAACTGGCAGCTTATGACGTGGTGAACTCTACTACGAGCATCATTACTACTGCTTGCTGCGCTTCTATGCCCCGTCGAAAACCCCGGCACGGCAAGCCCCCAGTGTACTGGTGGTCAACTGAAATCACTGAAAAGCGAAGGGAGTGTCACAAGATTCGGCGGGCGCGGAACCTTGACGAAGCATGCAACCGGGTGGCAGCATATAAGTCGGCAAGGAAAGGCCTTCGCAAATTGATCCAACAATAGCAGGGCTCGCTGCTGGCAACACCTAGTGGACAATGTGAACAAGGATCCGTGGGGCCTTGGCTACAAGCTAGTTATGCGGAAGCTTGGCGCCCTACAGAAGCCTTGCATACATGATGCGGAAAAGATGGATGAGATAGTGCGGGGACTTTTCCCCGCCCACACCGTCCGTGTTGACACTGTTCATGGTGAAACAGCAGTCGTCCACTTTTCACACAGCCGGAACTGGAGGAGGCTGCCCTTTCATCGAAAGCGAGGAAGGCTCCAGGTCCAGATGGTGTTCCGGCGGAGGTGTTGCGGCTCGTCTATCACGATTGTCCTGACATGCTGCTCAGCACATTCAACGCTTGCCTACGGGACGGGGGTTTCTCGGTACGATGGAAGGTGGCGGAGGCGCGTGCTGATCAGCAAAGAGAAGGGAAATCCCGAATCGCCGTCTGCATACCGCCCGTTGTGCATGCTAGACACGGCTGGGAAAGTGCTAGAGAAACTCATCAAGGTAAGACTCACTAACGCGATACGTGCTGCTGGGGACCTATCTCCTCGGCAGTACGGCTTTAGAGCAGGACCAGTCGCACCAAGCGACGGGTCGTACTGTTGGTGACAATCGACGTCAGGAACGCCTTCAACTTCGCTAGATGGGTGGATATTCTGGATACGCTGGAAAATCCTATTCAAGTCCCAGAATATCTAATGCGGCTTTTGATGGACTACCGAAAAGACCGAAGCCTGCTCTACGACACGACACAGGGCCTACGAAAGATGGCGGTTACATCGGATGTTGCCCAGGGATCTATCATTGGTCCAGACCTGTGGAACGTGTCTTGCGACGGGCTACTGAGACTCGAGATGCCAGATGAGTCGCGCTTGGTCGGCTATGCGGATGATGTTGCGGCTATGGTCGCTGGACTTACTGTTGAACAAGCGCAACTTAAGCTAGGTATGCTAATGCGCCGAGTGAGAGACTGAATGACTGCTCGCGGGCTCTGTTTAGCACTGGAGAAAACCTAAGTGGTCATCTCGACAAAAAAGAGAATCCCTAGAGTAAGGATGATCAGTATTGAAGACATACAAGTCGAATCGAGGCCAGCGGTGAAGTATGTGGGGCTACTGATCGACTCGAAGATGAATTTCTCTGAGCAAATCAGGGCAACGGCTGAGAAGGCTCTGAGTCTACTGATGGCCAACGTAGGGGGACCCAGTCCATCAAGAAGACGCCTTTTGACGAGTGCTGTAGGGTCAGTTCTACTGTACGGAGCAGAGGTATGGGGGGACGCCCTCAGTAAGGAGGTTTACCGAAAACGCCTGGCACAGGTACAGAGAAGAAGAGCGCTGAGGATTGCATCTTCGTACCCGACAGTCTCTGATTCGGCGGTGAGAGTTATTGCAGGCGTGATACCTGTCGGCCTCCTTGCTAGAGACCGTCGCTCTATTTATCTGCGTCGAAACGAGGATGCGAGGGAGATGGTTGTCCGCGAAGAGAGACAGCGCTCGCTCAACGATTGGCAGCATTCTTGGGTGAATTGCACGAAGGGAAGGTGGACTGCGCGCCTCATCCCGGATATGAGACTGTGGCTAAATCGAAGGCATGGTGAGACTGACTTTTATCTGACCCAGCTTTTGAGTGGGCATGGGTGTTCTCAGTCTTACCTGCACAAGATTGGTAAGTCACGGTCCCCCGGTTATCGGTATTACCCAGGAGAGGAAGACAATGCCTGCCACACATTTTTTGCGTGCATAGGATGAGATAGGCTGCGAAGGGTCCTCTACAGGGAGACGGGAGAGCTCACCCGGGATAATATAGTCGCGGTGATGCTCGAACCGGTTGACAAATGGAACCAGGTAGCACATTATGTTCGGGCGGTCCTAAAAATTAAAAGGAACTCACAGCAGCCGGGGGTGTTGGGGCTGGGGGATCGCTTGTCTGGCGCTTCCACTTTCCCTCTCCCCCCCCTCTACTAAAAGAGGGATCCCCCAGCTTGAAGGCGCTCCCGGAGTAACAAAAGGGGCCTGGCCCACAATAATGTGTCAAACGGTTCCAGGCTAGGTTCTCAGGTTGACAGGGGAGGTGTTTAGTGGGTTGTCCAGTCGCCTCCTGTCGAGCATGAGAGTTTCACACTCTGGCATTCACCTCCTACCACAAAAAAAAACCATACCGTATCGAAGGCTTTCTCCATATCAATGAGACACGCTTCAATATATTCTCTATTGTTTAGTTTCCAACTTCACGACGTTACTTTCACTATTGTATGTAAGGTTGTATGTCTGGTACGGAAGCCGAACTGACAACTCGGAATCAAATCATATTTCTCGAGCCCTTTTTTTAAAATTCAGTCGATGAGTTTTATTTTGAGCCGGAATGAGGAAGATATCATCCTTTGATGATATATTTCCATCACGATTACGTAATAGTTGCTTTCATAAAGAAGCATCTGCAGTTTCCGTTGAAGATTAATAATAATTAATTAATAATAATAGAGACGCTTCGTTCTACAATATCTATTATAAAATAACGATGTACATTATACGCTGGTTCAGACGAAACCAACTTATTCTACTATATACATATATACAAGAAGTGAATTCGTTTACAGCGGTTCACAAAGGTTTTTATTTCAAATGTTTGATAACCTTAATTGTCACAGCCGCTACATTAGTGAGAAGCATAATGTCTTTTGCCTTTTGCTTGACAATGAATTCCAGGAAATAGCCACGTCTATGTAGAGTTACAATAATTCTGTTCCCTCGCTACCACAAACAAATCTTTATTTAACAGAAACAGGAAAACAAATTAAATAACAGCATCAATGGAATGACTGTAACTGGCTTAATATTTGTTGACAGTGATGTTATATTTGCATATTTTATTCGAAGTTCGTAGTGCAATTTAAATGAAGGAAAAAAAAAACACCGCCGACAAGCACTTTTTTTGAACACGTTCGTTTTGCAATGTATCATAGACCTTCGTTGTTTTGTCAACAACAGAAAAATTCCATCTCGGGAAACACTTGATTACTTTCATTTTTGCCGGGTGCAACATACGCTCGTCTATGAGGTAACTTGATGATGGTGGAGGGATATGCTCATATGTGAAATGCTCCACGTTAATTTGCAATGAAATTCGAAGCGTACTCGTATAGGAGAGACAAAAACAACAAAACTGGCAAACAGTAGAAATTACAAATGTACATTTCAAAGCATGAGTTTATGTCGATGTATGAAGAACTAGGCAATTTGGAAGGGAGTGAATTTATTTTCCATTGTCAAAGAATGGAAATTAAAATATTATGGCAATTAAATTTTCAGAATGAGAAGCTTTACTGACTATTAAATTAGTACCTCTCTTAATCTTTTTTAATGGCTCACAAAACAGTTTACTATTGACTGTGAATTAATGTGATTTGTTTAACAATCACATTAATCTTATCTTATCCAAACAAAATTAATACTAAACGGTACAAAAAACCCCAAAAAGGAAACCTGATGGTGCTGGCCTACTCACAGAAAATTATGATTTATTAGCTCGAATCCTGTTAACATTTGTTGACGTTATCTAAATTAGGTAAGCAGATTGTAAGCTCGTCATGTGCTTTTCGGAATAATATTTGTTCAGCTTTCCATAGTAATTGTATTTATAGTGTAAGTTTTTGCATGGAAATATTCAATTTGTATTCTAAGTTTGTTCAAGATTCAAGCAGTCTTATACTAAAATTATGGTATCATTGCCCTAAAATAACAAGGTAGAATTATCAGAGCCTTAAAAATTCAAAGAATCGCTTGTGCGATCATTTGAGGCCTGTCAGCGTTCAGCATTTATTGCGATATCATTTACTCACATAACGAATTGATCAAGTGAAAGTTACCAATAAAAATTAATCCAAATGATACATCTTAATTTTTATTCGTTAAAGAAATTAATTTATGTCTGGTTGAACATGAAAATACTATCGCATGTGAAGTTCCGAATTATCTAAGAGCAATGGGCAAATCACCAGCGCGTCTAACATACAACGTTGTTGATTTCCTTCCTTCCGTTGCACTTTCAACAGTAGTGACCATGACGAACGTAATTCCGCGAACGAAATCCTTATTAAGTCTTGTTGATTATGGACTTATGGACACCACTTCGGTCGGCAAATGAAATATTTTATTTATTACGATAGGTGTAGTTACTCGTATATTAATACGCATAGACGGGCTACCGATAAGAAGATAAAATATCCTCCGAATTTAAATTCACGAAACAAACCATTCCAAAGGAGATACTCCTTCGCTAGATTCGTTGATGCTGGTCGAGCTGGGACGGAGCAGTCAAGGTATTGGTGGCTGAATATGTCAGGAATAAAAGGACTGTGGATGTTAGGGAATTGCTTTAATTAAAAGATAGCACCGCTTTGTTTCAGTAATGAATATTAACTATCCTTCACACATTCACGTTAAAAATATCTTTTTTCAGTCATATCATAGGATACGTTGTTCCTACGAACCGCTTGCTTGGTTCGACTCGACTCGACTAACTGAGTACCTCGCTACTGTGTTGCCAAGTTGGAATTGACAGCTCGGCCCTCCTTGCCAGAAATCGGCCTGATTTTTTCGTAGTATTCGTCATCGTCATTAAAGTCGTAGGTATCCAAATCTGGGCTGAGTGGGCAGCATGGTTTCATTTTATCACTCGTGAACGCGGAACTGCATTATCTTTTCTGATCATCCTCGAGGCTTTTGATAACAAAGCGATCGTTTTTCAAAACGTTGGTCACTTCATATGGCCCTCGATACTTTGGCTCCAATTTATGGGACTCCCCGGTTGCTATTGGTATATTCTGTATAACCACTAAATCACCTTCTTCGTATAAAACAGGAGTCTTATGTTTCTCGTCGAATCTTATTTCCCGTCGTTCCTTTTCGGTCATAATACGCTGTGCAGCCTCCGATTTCGCTTATCTACAGTTGTAGTGCTTGAATGATACGGCTCGCTGTTACATCCCTCAATCGGAAATTAAAAACTATCTGATTAGGTGTGAGTCCGATAGTCGAGTTGATTTGAGAATTTAGTACCCTTTGCAAACTCGGTAGAAGCTTGTCCTATTTAATACAACCCGTCATCGAACATCGTAGATATGACAATATTGATTGGTTAACGCGTTCAACTTAGCCGTTAGCACGTGGAGTTCGCACAGGCACCTTCACGTGACGAATATCATTCATTGCACAATAATCATCGAATTCTTTCGATGTAAATACCGACCCTCGATCGCTTATAATACGGATTGGTAGTCCAAAGTATGACGTAATATCCCTCAACATGGTAACTACTGGTCACTGTTGGCTGCCCTCGTGGTTCGAACCATTGTGAATTTACTGAAAGGGTCCGTTACTGCGATTATGTATAGATTGCCTTTACTACTTTACTACTACTTAGGAAATGGTCCTAAATAATCAATATGCAATCCCCTAAAAGGTATGGGTTCAACCTGTTCATAAAACAAGCGACCTTCGGTTTTTCCTGCAGGTACTTTATAGAGACAACATTCCGGAAATGAAGTAATGTACGACTTCACGAAGTTGCGCATTCGAGTAAACCAGAACAGTTCTTGTATCCTATGGACCATTTTATCAACGCCAAAATGACCGGCATGGTCATGACAACATTTTACTATTCTCCTTTCTTAAGAGTGTAATCGCACTTTAATTGGGCAAATTGACTGATTTACATACTCCATCAATTATATCCATAATTTCCTTTAGTTTCGGGTCGAGTGTAACCAGTGGCTCTGATCAGGTTTTTGTATCAGTAACACTTTATCTGCTATTGTTGTCAGTTCTTGCGGATCTTTCGTGCATCGACATGGTTTATATAGTTTCCTGCTCGATGTACCACATCAAAGTCAAATTCTGGGAGTTTTAGCCACCATCCAGCAACTCGATTGTTAAGTGAAGTGGTCAACTTCATCGTCGATATTGCATTACAATCGGACACCACTCGGAAGAGTTTTCCAATCAAATAAAATCGGAATTGATCTAACGTTTCAACGGTTTTCAGTACCTTTAATTCGTGGCTACTGTACTTCGTTTCAGCATCGGTGCAATGTCTACTGAAATATATTACTAGCCGGAATGGTTTCTCCTCCGTAGATTGCATCAAGACTCCGGCGAGACCAATAGAACTGGCGTCGGTGTGTACCTCGTGTTCAGCCGTAGATCATAAAGAGTTCAGCCCGTGGATCATACAGAGACGAGTTTTCAACTCGTTGAAACTCATGTCTGCGGTTTTGTCCCATACGAAGCATTTCTGTTCCTTCGTTTTTAACAAATTCTTTAGGGGCTTAGAGGTTTTTGAGAATCCTTCAATAAATTTGCGGAAGAACCCCGATAATCCAAGAAATCTTCTGACATCGGTCACATTTTCAGGCGTCGGAAATTTTTGGATAGAATCAATTTTCATGCTTCCAGGCGTCTTTATGTATGCGATGACCCAAGAAGGTTAACTCGGATGCAAAAAAAACACACTTTGACGGTCTAAGTGTAAGACCCATCGCCCGTAAAATTTCCAGAACTTCAGAACTTCAGAGTTTTGAGGCCCTCAGTCGTCGTCACACCGGGGATAATGACTTCATCCATATAGCTTACGAAATTTCTTGATTTCATACGGCGAATTAAGTCGATCATGACCTCTCGGAAAATCATCGGCGCATTAATGAGACCAGAAGGCAGTACGTTGTACTCAAAATGACCAAGATGAGTTACAAATCCGGTGTACTGACGTGATTTTTCATCCATAGGAATTGGGTAGTATCCAGAGAATAAATCTAGTGTCGTGAAGAACTGCTTTCCCGCGAGTTGTGACAGCTGTTTCTCATCAGTTGGCATTAGGTACGGCTTCTTCTTGGTGAAAGCGTTTATCACACGAAAGTCAATACAAAACCGATCCATCCCATCTTGATTGGAAACCAAAACAATAGGCGAAGAGTAAAATGAATTACTTGGACGAACTACGTTTGTGGCCAACAATACATTCACAATCTGCTCAATCTTATCTCTTTTAGCCAAAGGTATACGATATGGTCGAGCATGGATAGGTGTGTCGAATGTCCACTCGATACTCATTGATTTTGTCCTGCACCGACCCATTTCGGCTGTAGTCTCTGCAAAACAATCACAGAAATCATCAAGTAGTACCCGCAATTCGGTTGCTTCGGCTGCAGTTAAATTTCTTTCCATTACGGGTATTTCAAGACATTTACGTTCAACGTGGCAATCTCCATTTTAAATAATTATTCGATGTGAAACTCCGTTCAGCGCATCCAATCCCAATAGCAAACTATTTGGTATAAGGTGATCAGCTACAACATATAGGTTCAAGTGTACGATTGTATCGTCTATTTTTACTTACGCTATCATTTTGCTAGTACATTCTAAGCATCTACCTGCAAGTGCGTTCAGCTCAATCGGCAGACATTTGATTAAGTTGTACGCGCATGATTCTCGCACGAGAGATCGATTACTACCTGAATCTATAAACGCGTCCAAAATTTTTTCATCCATCTGAATGTTTTTCACTATTTGATTTTGTACGGAATAGTTTGAATGTAACTGACGAATATTCTCGTTATTTACATATTCCGGTTTATCTCGACTTATGCATGCATCCGCACTGTGTCCCGTCTTTCGGCATGTAACACATCGCGGTCGTCGTTGGGGCAAAGAACAGTTCACGGAAATGTGCCCTGGTTTTTAACAATTCTAACAAACATGCTTTGACACATCGTTTGTATCGGCAAGAGTTGTCGCTCCCGACACAGACTTATTAAATATTTTCTTTGACACATAGTTCTCGTTCATCGGGTTTACACTTTTTATTTCACTATGTGATTTTCGCTTGCCGGTATGTTTATCTTACTTTGGTTTGTTAACTAAGTTTTAAGGCAACACAAAAACTTCTTGGTTGTTTTGAATGTACAGCACGCGATAGCGGTTTGCATTTAAACGTCTTTTAAACCTTCACGCATGTACCAAATGGGCCAGGCTGCGAAGGGAACTCTACAGGGAGACGGGAGAGCTCACCCCGGATAATATAGTTGCGGTGATGCTCGAATCGGTTGACAAATGGAACCAGGTGGCACATTATGCTCGGGCAGTCCTAAAATATAAAAGGGACTCACAGCAGCCGGAGGCGCTGGGGCTGGGGGATCGCTCTTCTGGCAATTCCTCTTCCCCTCTCCCCTCCCGCTAGGAAAGGGACTCCCCAGCTTGAAGGCGCCCCACGGCGTAACAAAACGAGACCTGGCCCGAAGTAATGTGTCAAACGGTTCCAGGCTAGGTTCTCAGATTGACAGGGGAGGTGTTCAGTGGGTAGTCCAAAGGTATCCTCCATGGGAGTCCCACACTGCCAGACTCGGCGGGCATAAATGCCTTCACCTCCCTACCACAAAAAAAAAAAAAAACCTTCACGCATATATCTTATAATGGCTGCGTCACTAATCCCCGTACGTCTACCTTCTGCACACATTCGATGATAATAATCCGTATATGGCTCATTTGAACGTCTAACGTTTTCCATCATAGGGAGCTGTACATCGGCTTCATTTATGGTAGACTCGAATTCCTCTTCTAAAGAGCTTGCAAATTCATCGATGCTTTTGAAAATACAACTTCTTGCATCTAGCCACAATTTTCCTGGCCCTCAAACTTTCGTTGGCACTGCAAACAGAACAATGTTTTCATCCCATATATATATGGATGCTAGTGATTTCACATGATGAACAAATTGTTGCGCCGTCAGTGATGTGTTTAACGTTGGATCGAATTCTGGCATTATTTCAATTGCGTCGCGCAAATTGTGGAACATGCTTTGGCGTACTGGGACTGCTTGTCGTGTCGGATACGGCAACTGATCTTCATCTGTCTGCGGTAGATGTAGATTTGGTGTTGATTCCGTCATAACAGCCTCATTCGACACGTTTTGCCTATCGTCCGTCGGAAAACCAAGACCAGAGTTTGATGCCATATTCAAGTTTGGCGACACGCCATAGGTTATGCCTGAAACAGAGTTTGCGAATTCGCCAGCCATACTCTGTACCTGAATATTAAATGCTTGAACTAAAGTTGTGAGATTTTGCACGCTTTCTTGCAACTTTATCGCTTCGTCGGATGCACGAGAGTTCTCGACTAAAATTTCAACGCCGTCTCCATTGACGGCTTCCGTCAGACGTAAAATTAGTTCGGGTTTGTTGCCTTTTGTCGGCGAATTTCGCGAACGGAGCTCATGTTTGAGTTCGTTGATTGTGAGCGAATCAATACGAACTATGGTGTTCGGCGTTTTCAACTAAGAAATATGGCAGCCACACACGAATAAAAGTTTGACACGGCAATTGCGTTAATATTCACGATTCAAAATGTCGACTGATCAATTGAAAATACGCAGCGAGCAGTTACGGGACGGCTAACTGTTATTAAAAGCACACAATATCCAATGAAGCGAAAATCCCGTATCATCCCACTTCTGAAAACTGTCAGGAATAATGACTGTGAATGTAAGGGAATTGCTTTAATTAAAAGATTGCATCGCTTTGTTTCAGTAATGAATATTAATTACCCTTCACAAATTCACGTTAAAAATATCTTTTTAAATTATATCATAGGATACGTTGTTCCTACGAACCGCTTGCTTGGTTCGACTTGACTCGACTAACTGAGTACCTCGCTACGGTGTTGACAAATGACGATTTCTTAATTATTCGTGGTTATTTTTTTTTTGTTTTGTGTTTTTCGTTACTTGATTCTGAGTTTCAGTTCATTTTTGCTACATTTAGTGTTGTTTGTTTATATTAAAAATCAGGGATAGATTTCAATATTTAGGATAGGTATATGTTGTTTATTATATTGATAGTCTAAAAAGTATTGAGCCTTCTTTGTCACTAGATGGTGTTCGTTGTCATACATCGGGCATTACTAATCAGATTGAGTCAGACTGACGTGCGTTTGAAAGGTGACATCCCAGTCTACAATTTTCATACGGACAGTTTTGTATTTCGTCATTCGGGTCAAAAGTTGTATTCATTTAAAAATGAGTGAAATTCCCGAAAAAATTCGTTATATTTTACAATCTCACAACAAATCAGAATGCATCGCGGGCTCGCGAAAAATTTTGTGGTGTCTACGGTCAAGATACTTCATCAAAAGCCACAGCCAAGAGATGGTTCGCTCGCTTTCGTTCTGGAAATTTTGATGTCAACGATGCATCTCGCTCAGATCGACCAATCACTGAAAAAGTCGATGAAATCTTACAAAAAAGTGAAGAGGACCGACACATAAGCATATCCATCACCAAACAGTTTTGAACCATTTGCGTAAGGCTTGATACACAAAGGAGCTCGACGTTTGAGTCCCGCATGAATTAACACAAAAAAATTTGATCGACCGAATTTCCATTTGCGAAATGCCAATAAAACGCAACGAAATCGACTCATTTTTGAAGCAAATCATTATGGGCGATGAAAAATGGGGTAAAGATACGAGAATGTCGTTCGAAAAATATCATGGTCAAAAAAAGGTCAATCATTGACATCAAATAAGGTTTTGCTGTGTGTATGGTGGGACTGGAAGGGAATTGTTTATCATGAGGTGCTAGAACCTGACCAAACACTCAATTCGGCCCTGTCAGCTATTGACCAGATTGCAACAAGCAATTCAAAAAACCGGCCAGAATTGATCAACAGAAAGGGCGTTGTCTTCCATCATGATAATGCCAGACCACACACATCTTTGATGACCACGCAAAAATTTATTTATTTATTTAAATTGCATTTAACAGATAAAACATAATCCAATTACAAAATTAAACAAAACAAACAGAAAAGAAAATTAATGAAAATTAGAATTAAGTGTTAAAGTTAATATAAAAAAGAAATTCAATGGTACTAACAATAATAAATATGCATGTAAAAATAAATTAAAGCACACAAAAAAAAATTAAAAATAAAGTCTAATATTTACTCCAGTTGAGTTTTAAGAATCAGGTTTCTTAATCTCAATTTAAAAACTAGGTATGAGTCGGAAAAAGGGCCAAGCTCAAGCTTTTCATGATTTCTTACCATTCGTATAATGGGAGAATGAAAATAAAAATTTGTACGGGTTTGCCCGAGAAGAACGCGATGATTGACGAAAACGTCTGTCTGCAAAATGTTAATGAAATTTGATTGTGGCAGAGTTGATACAGAAAACACTGATCTAGATACATGCGACGGGACGACAGAGTACGCAAACGTAGGAAGAATAAAAGACAGTCATAGGGTTGATATGGGACTTTGAATTTGTAAAACAAGACACGAGTAAATTTTCACTGGACATTCTCTAACGATTTAATGAGGAAGGAATGTCGGGGAGACCAAACTACAGAGCAATACTCGAAGATAGGACGGACAAGACAGATAAACAATCGGACGGGGGTAGATATATTGTTAAATTTATGAGCATGCCTGAAAATAAGTTCCAATATTTTCGAGGCCCTAGTAGTCACGATTAGAATGTGTGCATCAAAATTGAGCTTAGGATCAAAAGTAACGCCAAGGTCCTTAGCAGAGCTCACAGCAGCGAGTGGGACTTCATTCAACATATAGGTGAAAGTCAGCGGAAAATGATTTAGATTAAAAGTCACTTTATAGCATTTGGCAACATTAAGACAGAGGTAGTTAGACGAACACCAGTTACTTAGTGTAATCGGGTCCATCTGAAAGAAAGACTTTAAAATCATCGGCATACAGTAGGCAATTGGGTGCGACAATCGAAGGAAGATCATTTATAAACAAAAGGAATAGGAGGGGACCTAAAATGGAACCTTGAGGAACACCAGAGGACGGATAGAATGGAATAACACAATGTTGTGTTATTCCATTCTATCCGTATATGTATACGAGAAGACAGGTAGGAGTCCATCCATGATAAGAGAAAGCCAGCAACCCCAAAAGTATTCAGTTTGTAACAGAGAAGTTGATGGTTGACCGTGTTGAACGCCTTCAAGAAGTCAGTGAAGATGACATCAACCTGCAATCGATCGTCTAGGGCCTTAGCAATGAAATCGGTGAGTTCCATTAAATTTGAGGTCGTAGAGCGGCCTTTGAGAAACCCATGTTGTTCCTTCGACAAGATAGGGGTCAATGAAACTGAAAGCCGGTTATGTACCAGACGCTCGAGTAATTTTGGGAAACAGGAAATTAAGGAAATAGGACGATAATTGGACACACAAGAAGGATCACCACTTTTAAGAATAGGAACAACGTTTGCTCTTTTCCAATAAGTAGGGAAAATACCAGTCTTTAGACTGAGGTTGAAGAGAAAAGCCAGAGGGATACAAAGTGAAGACGCTAATGACTTGATAAAAATATTCGGTAAGCCATCAGGACCAGGTGATATATTAGGATTAAGTGAATTAATGAGGGATTCAACTTCGATATGGTCAGTGAAAAGTGAAGAAATGTCAATGGAGTGAAGTACGGGTGTATTAACGGGATCGGAGACATGAGAAGGAATAAAAGTTGACGAGAAGAACTGAGAGAACAAGTTGGAAATATCCTGTGGAGAAGAGCTAACTATATTATTCCAGCGGACTGAAGGAGGGACAAAAGGGGAGGACTTGAAGGATCTAATGTATGACCAGAATGGTTTCGCATTATTCGCCATGAGGGAACTCTCCAAGCTACTGAAGTAGTTTTTCATTGCAGTTTTTAGTTCTTTTTTTTGCTACAAGACGCAGATCACAAAAGCGGGCTCTGGATTCTTCAGTACCAGAACGCTTGAAACCGCGGTGTGCCTTAGTTTTAGCATTCAAGGCACTTAGTACTTGCTTGGTTAGCCATGCTTTCTGCTTTACTTTGCGAAGAGCTTGTAAAGGTGTGAAGTGTTTAATCAACTCATAGAGGTAATTATAAAACTTATTTAGAGCTTCCTCACACTCTAAGTTATCAAAAATACTCCTGCCAGTCAACGAAGCTCAGCTCGGAGGCCAAAGCTCTGTAGTTTGCATTGAAGAAGTTGAATTTTGGAGCAGAAGCAAAAGCACGACTTGACAAAGGTGCAATGGAGATATCGAGCGATTATGGCGGATGGTGACTATCAATACTCACTACAGGATTTAATGCAGTGGAAACAGATAGCAAATTAAGGGGAAAGTTAGAAAGAACAAGGTCAAGTACCCGACTATTAGCATTAGGGATATTATTGAATTACGATAGTGAACAGAGTGATAGAAACGAGGATTGGGATAAAGAAGATGTATCGGTTGATGAAAAAGAGAAAGGAAGGTTCTTCGTCCATTGCACTGTCCCCACATTAAAACCACCGCATA
Source organism: Odontomyia ornata (assembly GCA_963969285.1). Classification (NCBI taxonomy): domain Eukaryota; kingdom Metazoa; phylum Arthropoda; class Insecta; order Diptera; family Stratiomyidae; genus Odontomyia; species Odontomyia ornata. The sequence goes on along the minus strand of OZ017739.1, from coordinate 449,086,265 downwards.
CTAGAATTAAAGATTGCGGATGATGCAATAAGACATAAGGGGCAAACTCGTCAAAGAATGTCTCATACACATACAAAGGAGAGTTACTAGGTATGTAGACAGAGGAAACTAAAGATGTATTGTTAGGAAGGAAGATCTTGACAATCACATAATCCACAACACAGGAAAAGCAAAAATCAGCACAAAGACAGCTACGCACTGTATTACTAACAGCTACAAGAACACCCCCTCCATCTACTTTATTTGCAGAGGTCAAGTCCCGATCACAACGGTACCTATCAAAATCAAGGGATATTTCCGAGTTTAAGATGTTACTATTTAACCAGGTTTCCGTAAGACATATAAATACATCTTCGCTGAGTTGTAACGATAAAAAGAGCGTATCAAGCTTGGTCCTTAACCCTCTCACATTTTGGTAATATACTGAAATATTTGAAGTTAAGCTACAGTCATGAAATCTTATACTAGTTTGTCTTCCCGGTGCACGAAATGATTTCCTTCTTTTTGAGCTGAATGGTTTAATAAGTACTGTAGACGGCCAAGCTTCAGAATTCAAAATAGTATCACAAATTGACAGAGCTTGGCTGGGAAGTTTTGATGCATCCACCGTAAAGTCCAGACGTTGCACCATCAGACTACCGTTAGTTTCGGTCTCTGCAAAACTTCCTGAATGAAAAGAAATTCACTTCAAATAGGGACTGTGAAAATCACTTGGCCAAGTTTTTCGCCGATAAACCACGGAAGTTCTACACAGATGGATAATGGCTCCACCCAAAAAATAGCAAAAGGTCATAGATAATAATGGACAATATGTACTTAAATCAAATCCATTTTAAATAAAAGAAATATTCAATCGAAAAATGACAAAAAAGGCTGAATGCTTTTTAGACTTACCAATATTAATTTCAATTAACTACCCTTTGCTAGAGATTACTTATGAATAGGCTTGGAATTTATCAGCGAACTACTATATCAGTTGATTTCCTTAACGATATTAATGTTGAATAAATCTGAAATTGTAACACTGGTTTACGTGTTTCCCAATCATGTGTGAATAACAAATGGTAAATGAAACGATGGTAATTTCTATACTGAATAAAATCTATAAAATAATCCAGCCCACAATATTGCACAATTGCAATTCATCCCTTCTATATTATCAATATCCTCAAGTCCTGTTTACATGGCTGTGTGTCTGCGTATGCACTTTCATTGATTTATGAAGCTCATATGAGATCCTGCATCCTGCACTTCGCTCCCATAACAGTAAAGCATGTAAAAAATTGAGAATCATGTCTAGGTCTTTCATCACCTTACAAAACCCATAGAAAATAAACCCTGAAAACCCTCTTTCTCCGTATTTACTCGTGCGCCCGCTGGCAGCAACAGCTTAGCCAACGGCGTCGTCTTCGCTGTTGTTCATTTGTTTACTCAAGATATCAAGTCCCAATTCGTAGAGTCCTCCCCCACTTGGATATGGATTAAAATCGATACTTAAGCCTTCAAATGTAAACAGAAGAATGTTAGTTTACACTTTCGTTTGGATCATATTAAATGTCTTCAAGTACACACGAGTATGTGCCTTGAAATGTGTTGGGTAATCATGTTGCGTGGATCTACTTATATCAGTCTATGGAAATCATGATTGGCGATTATTGATTTGATTCATTGATGCAAGTCCCGATAAGCAGATCAGATTGAAAATTGTTGGTTTAGGCTTGATGCTAACATATCGAAAATTATTGTTTGACCCCAGGAAGATGCTAGTTAATCATTCGATGCGATGTAATAAATAAACGGGTTTGGCTTGGAATTATAATTTTAAAAACAGGGAAGTGTAAGATTACACAATTAAACATGTAGCGCCATCATTATTGTTCGTAATCTAATCAACGCCTCAATCATATGTGAATTTTTAACACATAGTAAAGCCCTTCATACCAACAATAACGTATAAGCTGAAAAATATCAAACTATTAATGTTTTTCACCTCCAAACTAACCACTGAGCCTAAAAGGCCAAAAAGACTTAACAATCTTTAAAGAAAACTGCCAAGTAAAATATCAATTAATTCAGCGTATAATAAAATGGCCGTTTTGTAAAAATAAAATACATTCAACTTCTGCTACGGGTTTCAGAGTCTTTTTATGGAGTTCCGTCCTCTCAATGTATGAGCTTTGAACCATTCAAAAGCCAATTTCATTGACGTCAACCTGACCTTGATGGAAAGAAAAGATCTTAAAGATTTTTCATGTATTTACAGATGGATACTTACTTACACATGTGTAAGTGTCCATCCGTAAATGTATGAAATATCTTTAAGATCTTTAAAGCAAGATATGTTGCTTAAACACAGAGTGAAGGTTAAATGGAATGCGCCCGATACAATGACTGAGCCATGAATTAAATTAAATCTTCAATCATAAAAGTTTGTACGCTAAGCCATCTTAGTTTTAAGAGAAAGTTAAATTTGCTAAGATGTGTGGAGAAAAGATGTTCTAGTAGTGTTACTTCAAAATATGAGTATGATGATTTTAAGAAGATTAATAGTTGAAATTTACATAAGATAGGTTAATATTATGTGTTGATAGATTATTTAGAGAAAAATAATGTAGAAAGTAGTAGATGTTGGAAAAACTAATTTTTTAAAATTGATGTAAGCGAAATGAGTACTCAAATGTGAATTTACCGAGTATTTTAGCATAATGAAAATATATAACTTAAAAATTTGAACTAAACTGAGGAAAACTACTCTATGCTTGCGTTGTTTTGAAAACATTGTTTAGATTGCAAAGTGCAGTATGTAGTAATCGAGCAGTCACACAAGCAAACTGCTCAAAACCTTCCTATCTTCTATTCAAAACTTTAATGGCGGATTTAGGAAAATAATTAATTATTTACATTCATGATCGTCATTTGTAAGATAGTTTTCTTTCTTATTATCATTATTACATGTAATTTCATATCAATTTTCCTTTATATTAAATTTAAATGTTTCCCTTTAATTATATTCGTTATGAAATTTAGCTTTTATTACTATTTAAAATCCTCTTCATTTTTCTTTACTTTTTAAAAATTTTAAATCTGTCACAATTTTGAGTATAGGAACACTGATCTAGTACAGCTAAACGTTGTATTACATCATGGGGTGTAAGCGAACCCGATTGAGCTAGCAGCTCATGCGATTTAGCGGTACACGTGAAAAAGAAAAGAAGAAAGAGTGAGGTTCGGTTCTATCTTCGCGGTGCAAAGTTTCTCGTCGCGAACAAATGACGTTCTAATGCGCATAAATAAATTCAAAGGTGGTCGCCTATGCGTTGAGTTTTATCTCTAGGTAAGAATTTAGCGTGATTGGTAGCAGTCACAAAAACTTTAGCGAAAAGGGAAATCTTGCCAAAAGTTCGATTCGTATGGGTAGTAGCAGAGACTTCTAAAACGTCATTCGCTCGAGCGAGGACAAGTTCTGCGTTTGGTACTCAGCAGTTCAAACCGTAATTAGAAGCTTTTGTGGTGTGTGGAGTCTTACAGAGCCATCACAAGACGTATTTAAATGTTTTCTTGCAGCACTTTGACAGCTGCAAGTGTGATTGAGCAAGGTTGGAAATGGTCGTGATTGCCGGTAGCCAGCCGTGAGCTGGGTGTGACGAATACTGAGCGAAATATGCGGAAGGGCTCGGCGTTGTTTAATATGCGGAAGAACTATTTACCAATTCCAAGGAATTTCAATCGGCCACTGAGCATTTGAATTGGACGTAAAAAAGTGTCTGACTAGGCAGCACGGAGGGGCAAATTCATTGGAAACTTATGACGGAACCATATAAAGTTTCTTTGCAAATAGCTCTTAAAATTCGGTGAGTCTTGACCTAAATGGAGACGCGAGGTAATGCGTTTTACTCACAGTGGCCGTGTGTAAGTATTCAACAAGAACTGGTGAGTGTTCGCTTTGAATTCAAATTTGCCGAATAATAGCACTGAAAGAAATCCTTGGCCAAAACCGTTCATATTCGAAATCGTCAATCTGGCAGGCGAACTACACGTTATTAATTTCAACGTGATTGGGTTGGCGCGCTTGACTAAGGAAATCAATTGGTATCAACGTCCTGAGGAATTTTCACGTCCGTATCCCAAACTCGCTTCGGGTTCTTGCATTGCGATGAATGGCCCGTATAGTAGTTTCGGCTGAGGATAAGGTCTTCTCAAGATCAAGCATGATACAGCAACGCAATTAGTGAGAATTGTGTAACCTTGCCAAGTGCCTCATACATACCATCCTGAAACATGAATTAGAAATGCACGAAATTGAACTCTTAACATTCCTTCTACATTGTCAAGTTTGTTTTACATGCGTTGAAAGCAAAACATTTTTCAATTGCCCAAGTTGTGAAGCTGTTTCATACTGCAACCAGGAGCATCAAAAGAAGACCCGAACAATCATTCCAAATGGTAATTGTAGTTGAAATATTATTATGCATTTTATGAGTTAGATGATAGAGACGTTGATTTTAATTTTGGAAGCAGCTCCAATTTTGGATTCCAATAGGTTGCCCAAAGATTTATTTAGTTTAATTTAACTGACCGCTGAGCGTCAAAAACGCATGAAATCTTTAAATGAATTCCAGAGGTACGTAGCTATTAGCGACTTTTTTGTGTAGCAACAATACTATACACAAAACGCCGTACTCGTGCATTGGTGGACGAAAATGATAGTGTAACGATATACAGGGTCTGTATATCGTTACACTGAGCCTGCCCCGCGCCGTCAAAGCGTCTGCTAACCGGTATCTGGTGCTGTAGTGGTGGCGGGGTCTAGGTAAAGGGAACCGGGCTGCAGCAGTTGCCTCCAAGCGCTTGGAGAGATAGCATCGAGCGAGAGCGGAGTGCGTGTTCAGTTACGTCGTCGGACTGAAAATGGAGCGTACGATCGAGCAACCGAACCAGAGTTTTTTAACCACGTTATTACAGGAGACGAGAAGTGGGTTTTCGAATACGATCCTGAGACGAAGCGGCAGAGTTCGGAGTGGCACACACCGGCGTCACCACGACCGAAAAAAGCGCGCATGAGCAAATCGAAGGTGAAGTCGATGCTCATTGCTTTCTTTGACGTGAAAGGCATTGTTCACAAAGAGTTTGTGCCACCCGGCCAAACTGTAAACGGCCAGTACTACAGAGAGGTGCTCCGTCGACTAACCGCCCGGGTTCGCCGAGTCCGTCCGGAGATTGCCGATTCGTGGATCCTCCATCACGACAATGCTCCGTCGCACACCTGCCTGCTCATCACCGAGCAGTTGGCCAAACAGTCGAGGGCAACGTTGCCACAGCCTCCTTACAGCCTGGATATGGCACCAGCGGAGTTCTTTCTGTTCCCCAAGATCAAGAGACACCTTAAGGGGACGCGGTTTGGGACTCTGGAAAACGTTCAACGTGCTACGACGAGGGCTCTAGACAGCATCGAGGTTGCCGACTTCCAGGGAGCGTTCGAGGATTGGGAAATCCGGTATCAGCATGTTATCGACTCCAATGGGGACTACTTTGAAGATTTCTAAAGAAAAATTGTACATATTTTGTCAATAAAAAATTTCCTGAGGTCAGTCCGGTTACTTATTATTCAGACCCTGTATATTATCAGTGCGCGCGATGAACATGCATTTTTACAAGAGCCCCAGTGTGCATTTTTATCCTCTCGACTTCCATCGATAAAAGTATTCAACGTTTACCTTATTGGGCCATAAATAGAAAGAATTTCTAAATCATTAACTTATAAAGTAAGTACTCACAGCCGAGAGACTGCTATAAATCTTAATTTCGAAAAAGAACGTTTAAAAATTGTCGCAAAAAATGTAAAAACAATTGTAATAGGTCTAAAAAATCTTAAAAATATTTAGTAAACCAATTTAAGAATAAACCCAAACTTTGATATTTATACAGAGCCTAAGCATTGAAATGAAATGATTTTAATAGCGATTTTATATACTTGGAATATATATTAAAAGCATTAATGCTAATGAGTTAAGGAAGATGTTGCTTTTTGGCCAAAAAGCATACTTAGCATTTTCTACCCTTATAAATTAATATTTTTTATTCCAATTTAATTTTTTAATAATATTTAAATTTTTTTTATTATATTAATAATTTAATATTAAGTAAAAAATAATCATAAAGTATTATCTATCTATATTATTATAATGTATTTAAAATATTTTTTTAAATTTTATTATCTTTATTTCATCAATTAATTTAATTTTTACTTTTTTGTTTTTTGTTTTTAAAAAATAAAATTTAATTTATATAATTAAAAAATTATAATACATAAAAAGAAATATAAAATGAATTGTTAAACCATAACCGACGGTCTTTCCATTTTGTTCAACCTGACCGGGTGTAGGACCCGCATCGACGGCAGGCTCCTCCGCTAATATGGATTAACCATCGGGCGCGCTCCTCAGTTTCTTTGTTTAACAGGGGCTCTTGCCGGGTAGAGTGGCCTTCCGCTTGCGTGCCCTTTTATAGTATAGTGTTATGTGATTTCATCACATAATTCTATAACATAAATTTGCCACGTCTATATTTCTCATTTGATGGGAAAATTCATGCAAATTATGTTTGTATGAGTTTTTCACTCAAATGGGAAATATATGGCCACGTCTACGTTTGGATCTTGATCCGGTTGGGATGGATGCCCCACTCTTATTTGTGGGCCATAGGCATCGTCTGTAACGACGAAGTCCTCTGAAGTCCGTATGTCTTCCCCAGGTCCAGTTTGTCCTTTGACACAGTAATTTCTTTTGACCCTTAGTTGGTTACCTCCTTTTCGACTTCGGTCGACATTTCTTTGACCCCGGAATTCATAGATAGGAAATTCTTTTGTAGTGGGTCCTTGTGCTGGGGAAAAGAACCCGCCCCCCACGACACCACAACGCTAGCCTGCCAGCGCATTCACGCGTCCCCAGACAAGGCCAATCTCGGCGGATCTCAACATCCTCTTCCACCGAGGCAGCGGGCAATCACTGCAGTCCTTTAGGGACAGATATAATGTCCCTAATTCACTACAAGTATTCGTTTGTAAACCTATAATAACATTTACCTTTAACTTAGGCCAGACATGAGTACATATAGCTCGTTGTTGCGACTACGTTGTGCTCACATTTTAGTGTTTATTATTTCCTAGGTTGAATTTTTGATCTCAGTAACCGAGAATTAATTTGTATAATCAAATACAAAGAGCCTGTTTTAAAGATCTAATTCTCTAATGATAAACTTTTGATTTGTAACATCATTTTTCCATGTAACTTAATTAGAATCATTCTTTTTATTGAATTGGTAAGCAAATGATCAAGTGAACTCGATTCAAGTCGCTGAATGGGAACGCCAGCCGAGATGAATGCGAATAACGATTATGGCACTAAATGTATTTAAAGTAAATACATTTAGTGCCACTAAATGTATTTACTTTAAATTTGCTTGGAGGACAGGGAAATCTTGACCACGGAGAATATTACGATTATTTAATATGGTCAAGTGTTATTTAAACTGTTTCGAACCCTGCAGATCGGCCTCGGAATGGATTGGACTCACGGCAACGACCTCGCAAACAAAAAAAAGGACTATGGCATTGAATGCTGGAATGTCAGATCACTCAATTACCCTGGCGCTGTTAAGGACTTTTTACAACAAGCCAGTCAATATCGCAGTCCAGGAAACGAATTGGACTGGAAACGACATTCAAGACCTGAGATTGCACACAATATTCAAAAGTGGAAAGCCGACTGGAAAACGAGAATTCGGAGTGGCCTTCATTGTGGATAGGGAGTTCAAATCGCACGTTATTGATTTCAAGGCAATAAACGAACGGTTTTGTGCGATCCGTATAAAATCGAAATTCATCAAAATCCGGCTGAACAATGCTCACGCCCCGACCGAAGGAAAGAAAAAGACGAAGGAATCGTTTTACAATCACCTGGAAAGACTGGTCGACTCATTGCCGACAAACGACCCAAAATAATTCTGGGTGATTTCAACGCTAAGGGTGGCAATGAGATATCTCATCGGGGAACGACTGGAGGATATAGCCTTCTCGATGAAACAAATGACCACGGCCAGCGCCTGATTGACTTTGCATGTAGCAGAAGTCTAGTCATACGTTCGACTTGCTTCTCTCATCGACACATTCATAAAATGACATAGGTAGAACCGGGTGGCAAGACACAAAAGCAGATCGATCATATTCCGATCCAACAACGTTGGGCCTCGAGTACACTTGACGTCCGTACATACCGAGGAGCCAATTGCAACTCAGATCATTACTTGATCAAATTAAACTATCGATGTCGTATGTCAAAGGCATATTCGGCGAAGACCAGCCCGCTACAAAAATTCGACAACGAAAGGCTCCAAACGGTGTCTGTGGCCAAAAATTTCACGGAGACCCTCGACAACCAGCTGGCTCCCATCTTATCAGACGCATCGTTAAAGACGAGCAACGAGCTCTGGATGGAAATGAAAGCGGCTATTAGGACCGTGGCAGAACAGACGATCGGACATTACGCCCGGCGTAAGAAGAATGATTGGTTCGATGATGAGCGCCAGAATGCGTTGGATAAAAAAATTAGGCGTACAAAGCATACGTAGGTAGCAAAACCAGGACGAAGAGAGAACACTATGAAAATCTCAGAACAGTAGCGAATAAGATAATTTGGATTAAGAAAAGAAAATACTATGACCACCAATTGAGAAGTATAGATATAAGTTTAACGAGCAACAACACAAGACAAGCATACAAAGTAGTGAAAAGCCTGAAACGGGGTTATCAGCCCAAAACCACGCTCTGTCGCGATGGCATCGGCAATATCATCGCTGATGCAACCAAGATTAACCAAAGATGGTCATCATATTTTAAGAACTTCCTTAGTTCTCCGCACAGCTCCAGAACATCGGAGCATATAGATGTCTGCGGAGAGCTTCAATTGGCCCCACCAACTCTGGATGAAATTCGTTCCATCATCAACGCCCAAAAGAATAATAAAGCACCGGGCGTCGATGAGATTTCAGTGGAGCTCATCAAATATGGTGGCAGTAGTGTTCATAAAGCTATTCAAAAAGTCATTCAGCCCATTTGGCAACAATAACATATGCCGAAAGAGTGGAGCCAATCAATTATGTTTCTTATCCACAAAAAAAGTGACAAGCTATGGTGCGAAAATTATAGAGGTATATCACTACTTTGTACGACGTATAAAATATTTTTAAAGATCTAAGAAAATAAAATCGGATCATACGTCAACAGTATTATTGGGGAGTATCAAGGTAGTTTCAGAGCAAGTAGATCGACAATAGACCAATCGTTCACAGTCAAGCAGGTAATTGAAAAATGCTGAGAGTTCAACATAAAAGTGCACCAAATTTTCGTTGACTTTAAGCAAGCATACGACAGTATTGATCGTAACGTACTCTACCAAACAATGCTTTGCTTTGGAATCCCAGCCAAATTGGTCGTCATCATCATCTTTGGCGGGACAGCCCAAGCCGGGCTTTGGCATCCAGGATTAATTTCCTCCAATCATCACGGTTCCACTACTTTGTCCATCTTACTAAAATGGCAATGACGTCAACGAGCTCCCAAGTCCGCATCAATAACCAACTCACCGATGCCTTTGATAAAAATATCGGACTAAAGCAGGGAGATGGGCTGGCCCCATTACTATTCAATTTGGCTCTGGAGTACATTATAAGAAAGCTACTTATGGATACAAGAGGTACATTACTATGCAAGTCAAGCCAAGTAGTAGCCTATGCAGACGACTTCAATATTTTGGAACGGTCATTAGCAACTGCTAAAGAACTCTTCTTGAAACTCGACACCGAAGCAAAACTAGTAGGGCTACAAATCAATGAACTTAAAACAAAGTTCATAACGCAGTCGAGGAAACATACCTCAAATACACAAAATATCACACTTGGGGAATAAAGTATCGAAAATATAAGCGAATTTGTGTATTTAGGCGCTAAAATAACGAGAACCAGCAGTGAACGAGACGTAATACCGTTCGCCAGAACCGTCATTTACAGTCACTCACCGTTAGTTCGCATGGCAAGAGACCACTATCGCCTCTAGCTTAGCCCCCCCCCCCCCCCCCTGGATTCGTATGCCTCCTTCAAACGTAAGCTGCGGAGAGTACTCCTCGAGAATTACCTTATTGAAATTTGATTGATTTATTCGTAACTGTACCATCATATATCTATGGACTTTATTTTTCTTTGCTACTTGATAATTGGAAACTACTTTCTGTAACATAAATAAATATAAAATATAATGATAATACTCTCGTTCACTTATGCTACGTACTAGTTTCAAATCAGAACGTCTCGAAGCTTGGTGGACGGATACAGGGCCGAAGCGTGGTACTGACCATATCACCTTCTCGAGTGCCGATAAATACGATCAAAATAATGAGACACTCTATCTCTTAGCGAAACCCCGAAAGGAGCTGTAGCGCTAAAACAAACAAAACTTTCAATTAAAGTTTATTGTTTGAACTATATTCACCTATTTTTGTTCATTGTCATTAAACCGTACAAACATTAACATAAAAAATTAGGTTCCAGATCCTTCCCCTCTTCAGGCATCGAGCCCTCGGTAATTTTAGAGGGTGAGTACCTGTATTTACGGCTTTGTGAAACGAATTTTACAAAGACCTATTAATTTCACGTACTGTCTGTCCATCTGTCCGTACCTCACATTGGGTATCTTTGAATAAAAAAAAATCTGAGAAAAATCAGGAAGGTGTTGATTTACGAGTACAAGGACAAAAAATACCTCAGAAGTAGAAATTCGGTCAACTTTGTTAGTAATAGTATGACTTGTGAATTTCGCATGGTGCTCTGTAAAATCTAAACGGTACCCTTAAACTCCTTCAAGCTTCAGAAAGATGTACGAGATGTGACTATTAAGTAATGATACTGATTTTATTGCCGCGCTTGTGGTAAACCTGCGACCTTGAAATTCCCTTCCCCTTCCCCGGCATCCTCCCCCTCTCCATCGATATATTTACCATCGCTCTAGCTTGTTTAGTTCGCCTGCTGTGTCGTTTTGAGTAGACGTGTGTTGGTGGTGTATAAAATGGAGAAACGAAATCAAGAACAACGTGTCGCGATAAAAATTTGCGCCAGATTGGACGAAACAGCTTCGGAAACGTGCGCTAAAATTATAAAAGTGCATGGTGATAGTGCTCTTAGTCGTGCCCAGGTGTTTCGATGGCATAAAGAGTTTAAGGAGGGGCGTGAAAGCGTGGAAGACGAGGCGCGGAGCGGGAGATCAGTCGAGGTGCAGACTGACGCGAATGCACAGCGTGTGCGCGCCATAATCCGTGAAGATCTGCGTAATCAAGTCTACTATCGTCAAGTACTCGAAAGATTGCAAAAACGATCAACAGGGTGCGCCCAGACATCGCTCGTAACTGGATCCTTCATCACGATAACGCGCCGTGCCACACCGCCCTCAGCGTGTCCCGGTATTTGTCCTCTAAAGGGATCGCCGTGTTGCACCAGCCGCCTTATTCGCCCGATAAGTTACCCTGTGATTTTTTTTCTCTAGAACAAAATCGGTGGTCAAAGGAACCCATTTTGAGTCGATTACGGACATCCAGACCGCCGCGACGAGGGTACTCGCGGACATCCCAGTCGAAGCGTTCCAGAAATGTTACGAAGCATGGAAAACGCGCTAGAATCGTTGTATAGCTGCCAAAGGGGACTACTTTGAAGGGGATGGCAGAGTTGTAGAATAATTTTTAAATATACGGTTCTCATGGAATCAGTCTCCCTGCTTAATTGTCACACCTCATATATCTCAACATTTGGTTTCGAATAATTCCAAGATCTTAATGAGATATAAATAATTAATTCAAGTTACTTTTTTTCTAATTAGAAAGCTTTTTAGGAATTTCAAAATGTCCAAACATACGAGTACCAGCAACTAACCGTAATAACATCCATATTCCAAATATCATCACCAACTGATTAGTCACAAATCACAAATGCTTCAATTACAGCAATAATGAAAAAAAAAAGAAAAAAAAAAGTAGAATGCCGTAGAAGAACGAAACATGTCATAAAATTATCTTATTGATATTGTAGTGAATGATAAAACAGTTAAAAAGTTGTTTATACAACATTCATGTGTGTATAATTGCGGAGAATGAGTGTTTACCTTGAGGTCTTATCATTATGCCTCCTGCAAATATTTAGAACTTTTAAATTTAGAAAGTTTTGCTTTTTCTCGTTATGATAGGAGATAGAAAAAATTATATTAGTACTCATAGTAGGGAGAGAGTTATTCTGTAAGTAAGCTTGAAAATTGGGTTTTAATATTCGAACATATTGAAAAGCTGCTAGCATAATCTTAAAAATCATAAGCTTCAAAAGCTTCCCATCTATCATATCGTGTGCCAAGGTTTTTATAAGTGTACATAATTACTTTGGAAAAAAACAGCATTATTCAGTAAAGGGGATTTATGTTCCACATATGAGATGCGTTCATTTCCATAAGTTTGTATAATTACCAGCTTATGTCTTATGGTAAAACTATCTTATCTCATCAAATAGTATTTTACCTGCGCATTGTACATACATTTCTAATCCATTAAGTAACATAAAAGCTCGTCTTACCTGAAAATAGAAAAAAGAAAACAATTATTTGCACTATCAGGCATGAAACAGCTTGAAATTGTTAAAATCAAATAAAATTCACTTAAAAGTTACATAATTTAGCCAATTTTTTATCTATTATTATTTTTGCACAATGCATTGCGGCGTATACAAATGCTGAACAAAATCCGTAGGCAAGCAATGCTATTATTAAGTCAATTTATCTTATTTATTCCGCAAACTATAAAAATTTAACAGAGAGAAGCGCGAAATGAAATGCGCGCCACTGCCTAATAACTTTCACATTTATCGCAGCACGTAAGATTCGACTCGGAAGAATTGAATGGCTTTGAGGTGTTGTTATAAGATGGAATGGAACCATGGGTACCTATTTTTGTGTTTTTTATTTATATTCCTCAATATCAATTTGATAGCTGCGATAAATGAATTTTATTTGAAATATGCCTGTTTGAAGATGTGATGGTCAAAATGAAATGAGAAAATTCGACAGATGGGCCTCTTTTTCCTCGTACAAATTGATATCGTAAAAATGGTGACCGCGATTTTTAATGATTGACGAGTTTGTGGAAAAAGCTAGAATAGTTAATTTCTTTGTTTCACTTTCTAGGTATTCGATAAATTTACTACTTTACTGCTTTAAGAAAATTCAATGTAATTTTCTTTTCAAGTTCAAGTAAAGTGGAACATAGTTCGCTGTATAATATTTATTTAATTTTTCAAGATCTCACAGAGAAGTGGATGGAGCGAATTGCGAATTTAATAAGAAATTAATTTTGGGTTTATTAACCTACTCTAATAGGAGAGTAGGTTATCAGTTTCGCACGTATATTTTATTTTGTCATACTTATGTCCATGCATATATTTTGAACGGCGATTGGTAGACAAGTACTGTTTTCGGTAAACTATTTAACTAATTGGTTTGGTTTCCAATCGATTTAATTGCAAGCAGATGAAAATCATTACGGGAAAGGACATTTACAGTTAAAAAAAACAAGTTGAGTAAGCAGGAAACTGCTCCTACCAGAAGGGCTTTGTAAGCATCCTAGGGTTCAGAACAACTTTTCGGACATGAATCAATGTTTTGAATAATGAATCTTTTGAACATACAAGAAATCTTTCTTTCTTGAAATGCCGTCAGGCTTTGCTTATTTGTTTGAGCTTTTCAAGAAAAAAGATAATAGGCCTGCGGATATCAAACAAACAAAATAATTGAATACAAGAAATCGTTGAATTATATATGAAAGATCGACGGTTTCATTCATAAACATAAAACAGCTGCGATTTTGTTCCACTTAAATAAATAAAATTCATTGATTCCTATTCAAATAAAACACTATTCTTGAAATTTTCATGAAAATCCGAGGAAAATTCTAGTGTCTAGGACGATTTTAAATATATACCATCCATGACTACATGATGTTGTTGCTGTATTTCCTTATGATTGATTATGAATTGATTTCAATGGAATTCTGTGAACACAAGGCTCTTATGTTAATATATAGGGTTATCCATTTTACGCTTGGGAAAGTAAAGCTAAAGAAAACACATAAAATATTCAGATGGAAACGAAATTTTTTATTCAATATAAAGACTGAACCTTGACATTATAAGTGAAACATAGCATCATGCAAAGGTCCTCCACGGGACCTCTCACAAGCCTCAATCCTTTTGAGGTAATTTTCAACGACTTTCCGGAACATTTCCGGCAATATCTCGGCCAAAACCACGAATATTGGTTTTCAATTGCTCAAGATTTTTAAGATTGTTCGCTTAAACACGATCTTTCGCATAGCCCCATAAACAGAAATCCAAAGGTGTTAGGTCGCAGGATCTTGCGGGCCAATGACATCACTCAATCTCCAAATTACGCGTCCTGGAAATTTCTCTTGCTAAAGTGCTCGATTAGCCTGTGTTGTGTGGCTTGTGGCTCCGTCCTGTTGGAACCACATGTTCTCCAGATCATAATCTTCAATTTCTCTCCAAAAATAATCGGTTAACATCCGTCCTTAGCGGTCAGAATTGACTGTAATGGCTCTTCCTTGATCGTTTTCAAAAAATACGGGCCAATAACACCACCAGACCATAATGCACACCAAACGGTCACTTTTTCCGGATGCAAAGGCCTTTCTGCGATCACCTGAGGATTTATGCTTCAATTCTGTTTATTCACGTAGCCACTGAGCGAAAAATGAGCCTCATCACTAAAGAAAATTTTGTTCGAAAAATCGTTATCAATGGCTTGTTGTTCAATCACCCAATTCGTATACATTCTGCGTTGTGTATGGTCTTGAGGCTTGAGTTCTTGAGTGAGTAGGATTTTGTACGGATAGAGATGCAAATCCAAATGCAAAATCCGCCACAATGAGCCGTAAGACAAGCCCAAATGTTGAGCACGTCGAGGAATCGACAAATTCGGGTCTTCCTCCACACTTTGATATTTTTAGCAGAACGAATGTTGCGATGATGCACAGGCCTTGCAATATCAATAACCGATCCAGTCTCTTCAAAGTTTCTAACTGTGTTCAAAATTGTTTGCTGTGTAGGTCGATTATGTCGACCGTAATCGGCTCGTAAAGCCCTAAATGTTGATACTGCAGAATCACCAATTTTATAATAAAATTTAATAATTTTAACGCGTTCTTCGACTATTAAACGATCCATATCTCTAAATGGCAAACCTTCAACTAAAAAAAAAACGCTTTGGATGACATTTAATTCTGACAAATGTCAAATGGCAGGGTTATACTTTCCTACCACGAAATGGATAACCCTGTACATAGTTGATTTTTATTTTGAGAAGTTTAAGGGTACAATTCTTTTTTTAGGGAGCAAAACGCGAAATTCACAAATCACACTATTACTGACAAAGCTGAGTGAATTTAGATTTCTGAGGTATTTGTTGTCCTTGTTTTCAGTGTTGGAAATAGAGTAGAATTATTTGAAGAAATGAAATCATAACGTAACGTAAATGAGAAAGAATTTGAATTTGAATGTCATGTATTGACTCTTTTATCGTATATAAGAGCAGTGCTCACATTAATCTCTCTCTGTGTTCCCTTGACCGTTGAACAATAAACATCCAATGTAAGTAAGACTCATCGTAGTTGTTTTATTTGAAATAACCATCGGATCACATCAGGTTATGGGCCCCTTTATTCTGTCGGTTTTTATAATGAAATCGTGAAATAAAAATTCAATCGATAAGTGAAGCAAACGTGCTCCACAAAAAATGGTAATTTGTTTTCGCAAAACGGCCTGTTGAGTCGATTAAAAGGCCGAGATAAATATGATTGCTGGAAGATTTCGGCACACGCTGCATTGGAATTATCGGATCTTTGGCAATATGTAGGCGGAAAAGCCGTCGAGAAAGATCCAACAAAAATTGCTGAAGGCGAACGGAAGGCGAAGGCCAAACTGACGCTGATGGTTGATGAAACGAATTATAGCCACATTCAGGGAGCTAAAATAGCAAAAGAAATGTGGGAGAAATTGCTCAAGGTGTTCGACGACGGGGGATGATGCAGCGTGTAAGTCTACTGCGAACAATCATAAATACGATACTCGACAATTGTTCGTTGATGGAAGTGTATGTGAATACAATAAATTCAACAGTGCATCGGTTGTCCGCAGCAGATCTCAAAGTCGACGATGAATGGATTGATTTACTCTGGCTGGTCTGGGTGACGAATTCAAACCCATGATTATGGCGATCGAATCGAGTGGCAAGACAATCAGTTCGGACTTTTTGGAATCGAAACTGCTACAGCATTTATCGGCCGATGCCACCACGATCATTAAAATGTGTTGTTCGCAAAGAAGCGTGGACAGTAGAGGCAAGTGAAATAGCAGCGCGAACAGCAACGCAAACAAAAAACAAAAGCCAAGTGGATCCAAAAGGCGAAATGTTGTTCTTATGGAAAAATGGGACATCTGTCACAAAAATTCCCAGATAAGCAGAAAAATACCGATACATCACTCATCTATTTTGTGGGACATGTGACCAACAAGAACAATCGAGATTGGTTCATCTATTCCGCTGCGAGTCGCCACATGACAAACACAAACGAATACCTCATGAACAATCGCGCATCAATAGTGCCGAGTGTGACGGTCACGGATAATGAAAGATTGATAGTGCAGTGTGAAGGCGACGTGGAATTGTGTTTCGAACGCGGGAAGAAGCTATCGACGAATTTAGTGACTATTTGAGACACGTTGTTTTTTGATAAGAAAGGTTGCGTGATTCGCCGTGGAGATCGTCGGCCGCGCGATACTCGCGGACAATATGTATAAATTAGTGCAAACAGAAAATGAACATGGGTTTGTTGCATCGTGCAGCCAAACACAATCATTGTGGCATCGAAGATTCGGGCATGCTGAGCACGAAAATATGCGAATTTTCATTGGCAGATCGACTGTCAACGGCATCAGACTATTTAAAGTGCAGAGTTCGCATTGGTGATGTGTGTGTGCAAGGCAAGCACGCATGACGGCCATTTGACATCAGTGACAACAAAACGAGTCAGCTGCTGGAGCTCTATCATTCTGATGTATGTGGACCAATGCAGGAGACGTCATTGAGTGGTTCGCTATATTTTGCCACATTCACACACGATTATAACTACAAAACCTTCACGTACATGATGAAATGCAAAGCCGAAGTCATCTAAATGTTTTAGGCGAAAATATTTAAGGCGATCGCTGAGCGCACGACTGGGCAAAAAATGAAGAAATTGCGCAGCGACGGCGGCGGCGAATACGTTAATAAGGCTTTTCAAAAGTTGCTGTATGAGTCAGGTACTTCTCATCAAATTTCTGCTTCATACACAGCGCAGCAGAATGGCAAGTCGGATTGCAAAAATCGAATGATCGTCGACGAAACAAGATGTATGCTTTTTGACGTGCTACTGCCAGTAAAATTTTGGGCCGAAGCGGTGAACACCGCTACGTATCTGATCAATCGTATTCTCAGTGGGCATCAAAATCAAACGCCCGAAGAAATCTGGACGGGTAAAACACCGAGCGTGTCACATCTACGAGTGTTTTGATGCATGGCGCTGGCTCATGTGCCCAAGGAGAAGCGGCGCAAGTTCGACGCGAAGTCAACCAAAAGCATTTTTGATGGCTATTAGACGGATCGGAAGGCAAATCGAGTATTTTATCTGGAGAAACGCAGTGTCACCATAAGTCGCGATGTCATTTTTGTGAAGAACGACATCAAGGTAAATGATTTTCCCATCAATAATTGTCAATTTTATCTATTCGAAGATACAATAGAAGTGGAGGAATTGGAGGGAAATGATGATGCGGATGGCAACGGCGATGGTGGGCAAGTGGTCAATGAATCATTGGCAGTGAGCGCAAGTATGGATGCTGATGTTGTGCTGACGATTGAGGAAGCTGATGAAATCATCAAAATCGACGACAGCACTAAGGCGACGCATTCACCAATTGCGGCGAAGATACTACCATCGATGATGTGAACGATGAAACATTTCGCCAAAATGTTTCTCCAGCTGTTCGGCGACCACCGACACGTGCGAATCCTGGCGCATTGACATCAATGTTTGAGATGCACTCGACTGCGATAAGGCCAGCGAATGGAAATTAGCCATGGAGTACCAATCATTGCTAGAAAACGAATCGTGGACGTGTGTGTAATGAGAAGTTGGACGTGTGTGTAATGAGTAGTTGGACAAGGCGCTACCCGCCAAACGCAACTGAAGAAGCACCTGATGAAATACTTTGAAACGAAAGACAAGTTCATATCGATTGACTAGAGCCGATATATCAACGACATTCTGGAGCAATTCGGCATGGGCGAATGGAAACCAAGGTCGACGCCAGGCGATGTCAATCAGCGCCTGACTAACGATATACGACCGACATCGAAAATTGAACGTGCTGATATGGCCAAGGGGCCGTATCAGCAAGCAGTTGGGTGGTTGCTTTTCCTCGCTCAAGTGTCCAGGCCGGACATTCAATATGCCCTGAGCAGCGTGAGCCGTTTCAACAATGACCCAGGGAAGGCTCACTGAATTGCAGTGAAACACATTTTCCACGATCTCTAACTCACATATGATCGATCGATGTGTGGAAACAAACCGTTTTTACTTGGCTACAGTGACGCCAATTTTGGCAACAATCAACTCGACCGGCGTTCAGTAACTGGGTACCTATTCACTATGCAGAATGGCGCCTTTTCGTGGAATTCGAAGAGACAACAAACGGTGGCATTGTCAACGACGGAAGCTGAATATATGGTCATCCCCGCTTCGGTCCAAGGAGCGTTATGGCTGCGAAGTCTGTACGGTGAGCTGGTCGTCAAGAAATATAAGTGTCCAGTCTACTGCGGGAACAAGGGTGCTATTCATCTTTCCAATACCACTGCCTATCACATCAGAACCAAACACATCGACATTCGTCATAATTTTCTGCGTGATCAAGCAGCGACCGGAACAGTTAACTTCGAGTATGTTCCGACTTCATCGATGTTGGCCGACTTCCACACAAAATCGGTCAACACATCAATTCAAGCAGCAGGATGCATAGAATCAAATTTAGTGTAAAATTTAGAATATGAAGAAATAACTTATTCAGTGGAGGTGATGGAAATAGAATAGAATTATTTGAATCATAACGTAACGTAAATGCGAAAGAATTTGAATTTGGACGTCATGTATTGACTCTTTGCAGTTGCCTCATATATTAGTTTAGCGCATCACAGTTGTACGACAGAATTAACATACAAACAAAGTTGGCTGGATATCGTATATAAGAGTAGTGCTCACAATCATCACTCTCTGTGTTCCCCTGACCGTTGATCAATAAACATCCAATGTAAGTAAGACTCTTGTTAGTTGTTTTATTTGGAATAATCATCGGATCACATCACTCCTACCTTTTTGATTCTTCGGCTTTTTTGTTTCAGATTCCATAAGTTCTAATCAAGAGCGTTCAAATGTTTCACGAGTGACTTCGGTATAAGAGAGGACCCCTATTTAAAAGTTTTGAATTGTTCAATAAAAGCTAAACGTTTGAGAGATAACCACTACTAACCTTTCCTCAAAGTTTGAGCTTTATAATAGTTTCTGAGGAAACTCGCTGTGATGCACGGGCAGATGGATTGACGGGCGCACGAATGGACAGACGAACTGATAGGACACGAAACAAATAGGTCTGATTTATCGACATAACAGGTCGATGCGTACCTTGATTTTAATGATTATGAGCGGTAATGATGGTGAAAGGTTGTACGTTTGCGTTATTCGATATCAGTTACTGGTACATTTTTATTTTTGGGCCTATCATCAATTGTCCAGATAACCAGCTTAGTTCATACCACCATAGTTCATTGTTGACCAGCTCGTGGGGGTTTAGTTCCCCTCGATGCTACATCAGCTTGATTGTATTTGATGGCACATGACGCTATAGGACTTTGCGGGTTTTGCCACGATGTTGGCCGTTCTGCTTCTCACGAACCATTGGGTGGGACGACCTTTCAACCCGGCTAAGACAATTTCCGAGTCGGTCCATAACCTGATGGGTATTTTTTCAAACCCTAGTGCCATTTTCACTTCTTGTACTAACCAAGACAATTATACAGCCCCACTTAACTCTAAACGAGGAAGAATCACCGGTTTTAACTGGTGCCACCTTGATTTTGGCTGCAAGAAGATGGGAGCTGACGGTTGGACCTGACTGTATGGCTAAGTAAATCACAGCCGCATACGCCCTTTGAAAAGCATCACAGAATCCATGGAGTGTTACAATTGCCTCTGGTTGATATGTCACCCATCTTGCTATTTTGATGTGTTCAATTGCGGGTGATTGTTAGCACAAAGCAATCCATTCTGTGTTTAGAGCATTTAGTATTGTGTCATCCCAGCCTTGCCTAGACAACTTAAGACTCTGGAATAGTATTTTTGCCACTTTTATGATAGGTGCTAACCAGCCTAATGGATCGTATAAACGTGCTACCTCTGACAAAATAGCGCGTTTGTGTAATCCGTCAATGTTAATCACATAATTCCTAACTTTCCGTAGTTTTGATCCATTTTGAAGTCGATTGCTTCCTTCATCTCAATGTCGTGAACTGGGATTCCTTGCAAAATTTGTTTGTCGTTCGCTATGCATTTTCGTAGTTGGAAACCACCAGAGTTCAGTAGTTCGGTAAATTGTGTTTATTTTAATGGTGCATTGGTGCAGGCTATGTCCCCCGGACAGCAGATCGTTTGTATAGAATTCATTTAATATCGACTTGCTAGCGACAGAATATTTTTCGTTTACGTTCATCGCTAATTTGTTTAACATGTGTATTGAGAGAAATGGAGCGGCAATGGCTTCAAACGTCACTGTGGTCAGGCAGTAGTCTTTGATTGGTTCATTTGGCTGAGACCTCCATACAATCTTTTGGAATTTCGCATCTTGAGGGTACATGTTAACCTGACTGTACATCTTGGTGATGTCAGCCATCATTGTGAAATTGCTTCAGTCTCCATTGGATGAAGATTGATGTCATGTTATTTGAATAGTTGGCCCAGTCAACAAAATATCGTTAAACGACAATCCAGCACTCGTTATCCTCGAGGCGTTAAACACCCCGCGTAGTTTAGTTGAGATGCTATCTTTATATACAGCGTGATATGGGAGAGAATTGGCTGTGCTGTGCTCCTGAATTATAGTTGAGTACATTGCGTGAAGTTCCTTGTTCACGGTGTAATATTTTTCCAAATTCAATAGGCTTGTTACCGCGTTTCTTTAAGAGGTTCCTAACAGATGCTGACAATCTGCATTTTCAACGGTAATCGAGCCTGATATCGTCCATTTAACTCAAAATTTAAAAGACAATATAAGGAGGAGAAACCAACACGAAGTTTTGCTGTTTCCTCAGAAAAAGCCAGTAAGGAAACAGAAAAAGTTCCGCCAAAAAATGTATTTGGATAAAGCGGAAGAGATATGGTTCGGCTATTGGCAGCCTAAAATAAATGAAGCAATTTTGAAATCAAAAGAGGTAAATTCAGAGAAATTAAATTCTTTTTCTGCTTCGTTCCTGCACCTCCACCTGTCTCGGTCCATCGGCCGCGTCCTGCAATTCCGAAATCCGAGCAGTGATAAACTGTCTTCGTTGACCGAGCCAGACCAGCGTTTCTTCAGTTTCCCCACTGGTCTCCACTCGTCAGTTCTCCCAACGAATAACTTTTTGGGAATCTGTTTTTCGTCCATGCGATTCATGTGTCCAGCCCAGTGCAGCTTCCGCAGTCTTACAATCGTTGAAATCTCCGGCTTGTCAAGATCGTCAAAATTGAATAAACTTTTTATTTGCGACCTGTATTCATCGGCATATTTCATCTCTTTGATTACCGGTTCTCGATATTTTGGCGGCTAAATTTGCCCAAATCGACGACATTGTATTCAACAAGGGGCATTTGAGATATTTTTCTTCGATTGCGTCATGAGTTTTGCTTTGTTCTAATTGATTTGTAGCCCTATTAGTTTTGCTTCGCTGTTGAGTTTCAGGAAAAGTCCTTTGGTGGTTGATAATGACCGTGACAAAATATTGATATCGTCCGCATAGGCTACCTCTTAGCTCGATTTGTCGTTTTTGTATCGACAGGTTGCTTTCTTTTGACATATTCCAGAGCCAAATGGAATAGCAATGCGACCAGCCCATCTCCCTGCTTTAGTCCGATGTTTGTGTCAAAGTCGTCGGTGAGCTGGTTATTGATGCAGACTTGGGAGGTTGTCGACGTCATTGTCATTTTGGTAAGGCGGATTTATTTGGCTGGGATACCAAAGCAAAGCGTTATTTGGTACAGTATGTTACGATCAATACTGCCGTATGCTTGCTTAAAGTTAACGGAAATTTGGTGTACGCTTATGTTTAACTCCAAGCATTTTTCAAGTACCTGCTTGACTGTAAACAATTGATTTATCGTCTATCTACCTGCTGCAAAGCCACCTTGATACTCCTCAATAATACTGATGGTGTAAGATCTGATTTTACTTTCTAAGATCTTTGAAATTATTTTGTAAGGCATACGAAGTAGTGACATGCCTCTATACTTTTCGCATTGCAGTTTGTCACATTTTTGTGGATAGGGAATATAATTGATTGGCTCCACTCTTTCGGCATATGTTCTTGTTGCCAAATGTGCTGAATGACTTTATGGATGGCTTTCTGAACACGATTACCATCATATTTAATGAATAGATAACTTCAAGACAGCCAAAGTTGCGCTGAATTCACCTAAACCCCAATAAGCGAAAGAAATTAGAACTGTCTATGGAAGGGTTTGGACTGCGGAGAGGATAAGGTCAATAAACTTCAAGTGTTCAAAGAAGCTGCAGCAGAACTTGAGGTCATTTCTTTCAAAACCTTTGCAACAAGGAGATTGACAATCGTAAATAAGATTTTACCGCTTTATCTGGAACAAGTTTTGAATAAAAGCAGTCCAAATAATCTTTAACTGATAAGATACTTGAATTTCAGAGTGTGTCTACGTTGTCTGAAAACATTAATCGGCAGTTCTTTGTAGGGTTTTGTAATATTATTTGACAAAACCCTACTAAAATCGCGTCCTGTCTGTCCGTCTGTCTGTCCGTCCGTCCATCCGTATTTCACAGCAGTTTTTCTCGGAAACTACTTAAGCTAGAAACATAACATTTTGTATGCAGGTGTAAAAAGGTGCTTTCTTCAAAGTTCAACTACAAAAAAATTTTATAAGGTATTTAAGGGGTGTCTCCCATATAGGGGAGTGACCCCCGAAAAAAATTTCATCCAAGGTAGCCGATATGGGTATCAAATGAAAGGTCTTGATACGAACTTTTCAGCACAGGTCTTAGTTCGGCAAAGTTTGCTTCGAGGGGCGCACCGGGAGGGGAGATACACGAAAAATTTGTGTCCCCCCCCTCGCGATTGGGCACCTGTAATCCAAAAAATCTGCAAAAAATTAGGGGTGAAAGTGCTTATGAGTACAACAACAACAAATACCTTAGAAGTCAAAATTCGCTCAACTTTGTTAATAATGGCATGATATGCGAATTTCACATTTTCCCCAATAAAATCGTATAGGTATCCTTAAACTGAACAAAATTCTATATTTAAGTAGTCCTAATGAAGGCCCTGAAACTTTGTAAGTTTGATGAAAATCGAATGATATACACGGAAGTTATAGCCATTTGAACTTTCTCCAATTACAACAACAATAACACATGATTTCGGTATTTTACGGACTTTCCATCGAATCAGTCACTGCAGTTTTGATTTGATCTTCTTGAAATTTTCAAATAAGGGCAATTACATTAATATTTTTAGGGGTTCATGATTTGAGTGATTTTTGGTGGTTTGCAACAAAATGGCGCCCATTGAAAATAGAAATACAATGGATTTTTTTTTAAACGTGCACATCTCTTTGACATATTTCTTGACTTTATTCGTTGCTGGGGACTGCATTTATTTATTTATTTATTTCAGAAATCAACTTACAGACTAGTAGTCCAATTACAAGTCAATTAATACAAAATTTAAATACCAATATATGAATTCAAAATACGGCAGAAATTCAAGAAAAAAGATCACAATACGATATTAAAAATTAAGATTTATAGGAATATTTATAAATTTGATTTTTCAAAGAATTTTTGAATACGCGAAGAGATTATGGTAGAGGACCAAGACTTTGCTGGTTGTGCATACGAGGTAAGCGTAGCAAAGGAGAGTGGAAGAAGGTGTTAGTACGTGCGTACGGAACCTGAAATTGAAGCGAGGATCTATTAGGGCGAGCCGCTTCGAATGTATTTATTTGCCTGCATAAATTTTGGGGTAAAAGGCAAAAATGAAGCTTGAACAAAAGACATTCGTCAAGGAAAGATCGTCTGGACTCAAGGGTAGGAATGTTCAAAGTATGAAGTCGGTCATCATAAGGGGAGTAAAGATGGTTGAATTTGAAGAATAGAGACCGTGTGAATCTGCGTTGAACTGACTCAATAGCATCGATGAGCTTCCTGTGGTACGGACTCCAAATTTGGGAGCAGTACTCCAAATGACTACGTACTAGTGACAAGTAAAGACACATACAGGATGTGATATGTTGAAATGACGAAGCGGATCGTAAAATAAATCCAGTTAAGCGAGAGGCTTTCTTAATAATTAGAGCAATGTGGAGATCAAACTTCAGTTTACAATCGAAAAGCACACCAAGATCCTTGAAGGAGGTTACATTGCTCAAAGCGATACCAACAAGCCTATACGTTGAGAGAAAAGGACATTTTTTACAGAGAATGTCATCTGATGGCATTTGGAAACATTTAAGGAGAGATGGTTTGATTCACACCAGTCACTAAGACGCTGAAGATCGGTTTGATGGATATCCACATCTAAAAGGGAATCAATAACTCGAAAAATCTTGAAGTCATCAGCATAAAGGAGACAGGGGGATGTGATAACAGAAGGTAGATCATTGATAAAAAGTAAAAATAGTATGGGGCCAAGTATTGAACCTTGCGGAACTCCCGAGCTCGGGTGAAATGAAGAAGAGAAGCAAGAGTTTAAAGTGACTACACATTGACGATTCAGGACATAAGAGAGAAGCCAGGAATAGAGACATTGAAACCTAAAAGTTTCTCAAATAGGAGAGAGTGGTCCACTGAATCAAAGGCTTTAGAAAAATCCGTAAAAATAACGTCCACCTGTTGTTGATGATCGAGGGCAGCTGCAATATTATGGGTAAAAGAAAGTAAATTTGTAAGGGTAGATCTGCCTCTGACAAAACCATGCTGTTGATCGGCTAAAGATGGGAGGACATTTCTGAGAAATTGAGTACAAAACCCTTTTGACATGAGTGTAGGTCTGTTTGCCCAAATTGTTTTTTCTTATTTTTATTCATTTTTCTCAGATAAGGTAGCTGTATCCTTGTTGTTTGAATCTTCACAATCCATTGCATACGTCATCGTTTCAAGGACAGCATAATAGTTTGCATTGTCGTTAGAGCATTCAGCGCTCAGTATTTGATCGGTGCCTTGAACAGGTTTTTTCACTTTGTTTATCGTTTTGTTGGTATCTTTGACAATCTTTTTTAGCATTTTCTCCAATAGAAGAAGCTTTTGCTTTAGCTCTTTACTTTCTTTCACTCCTTGCTCCAAATCTTCACTGTTTGTCACAATTTGGAATTTTAGTTTCAGCTCCTCTTTTCATTTTTCTTTTAAGAAATTTTCTACTTTAGACAGTATTTGATGCTTGCACCAACGATGGGAAGCCATCGGGCTCCTCCATGCCGCTGGTCCTGCTGTTGTGAACACGGAAACGCGCAGCTTCATGTCTTGGCCAGCCAATGGCATCAATACCAAAAGATAAGATAAGAATTATCAAATTGTGGTCAAGCTGCGTTAGCTCATATAGCAGGTATGCGGTCAGCCAGGAAAAAGAAGAAGCAGAAGGAAAAGGCAGTAGCGAAACGTATCTCGCGAGCAAGTGTAAATCAGCGAGATGAAAGCTCCAGAGAAGAGAGTGCTGCAACCAGCTCTTTTCCCTAGGGTCTCTCAGTTTACGTACAAACGAGACGAGACGGGGAGGAAGAGCTTCTGTGGAACAGGAGCTCACATGTTCGCGTATTCAGCAGATTTTGTCTTTGGTTGAGTACGGACTGATCAGTTTTGTGTTTTAACTCTACTGGGGTGCTTCCTACGTAACCACCGGTTTGCTACGCGCAGTATTTTACGCGGCCTTCGGTCTTTGGTTATCTTTACAGGCCAACGCTCATACGCGATGCGCGACGAGCTCCGCTGACCCCAAGGAGCATCGAATCAAAATCAGAGTCTGAAACGATCTATTCAATATTAATCAAGGATCATCCAGCGACATTCCAACAACATATGAGAATGTAGTTAATTGTTTTCAATGTAAATGTTTAAGAAAATTCACAATGAAATAAAATTACTCAATCAAATTAACTTTCGTTTTTGTTGATCTAGTTTGAAATGGAAAAAAGTAGCAGGTAAACGTCATGCAGTGAGATTTCTCTCCCCAGGAGCCTTGATGGTGTACATATGATACACTTCTAAACGTCACTACTGTGCTTTTGAAATTCTTCACTTTACAGTTTCTGTATTTAAGTTCCCTGCACAGAGATCCAATTGATTAATTTCAATGGTGTAGCTACAAGCTATAAACTTTTGGCAATAAAATTAATAATTTCAATTAACGTTAAATAAATCGTTTTTTAAATAAGTGACAGGAGCTATTGAAAAACACGCCTAGACGCAATGAATTTTCTATACCTATGGGATCTAACCAATAGTTTCGTTCGAACCGAACCTATCCATTCTCGTTCGAAATTTATGCATGAACATACGAAGACAAGCCAAATACTAATGAATTACCCTTGCGTACCTGATAATCTCCTCTTCTTTGAAAATCGATACAAATTACCTTCAAATTCCATCCTCAACTTTCGAAATCCTACTCAATTCTTTGGATATTACACTTCCAAACTCATTTCCCAATTCATTCAACTTCGAAAAATTTCCTTGGCATTGATTTTCTCCCCAAGCCAGACGTGCTTCAATATTTATGTGCACTTCAATTACCAACATGTGGTGTATTGCTTTAATTCGATTCATCAAAGTGCGTCGTTCTACATCCGTTCAGTGGCACAAACATCAACGAGATTCAAAGATGCTGGCGGCTGCAATTCAAGCAACTCGGAACGGATGTTTAACGTGGGAAATTTTCTATTATTGGACACGACAAGTGCGTGACTAAATGAAGAAGAGCTTCACTGAACACATGTGTCTACGAGTATACACATGTGTATGCATTTGTTTGAACAGTCCACGTAACACGACTAAATTACGCTGGAGAGAATTTATCGGATGTGTCCAGTCAGTCCAGTCGAGGGTGATATATGTACTCGTATGCGAGTATGCAATATATGCTCAATAGAGATTCTATCGGCGAACCCGTCGTCTCATTTGTGAGGCAACAGAAGGTCATCAGTGCGACATTGAGAAAAATTGCTTCTAATCAGATTCAATTTTCTCCGAACTGTGATTTTTATTGAATCGAGTTCAACTTTGGATTGGAATGAAAAATGCATGAGGATTTCATAATCGCGATTACTCAATCGGAATTACTCAAGAATCAATGGGGTAAGGAAAGTGAACGTTGCTGACTCAGCTAGGAGGTTTGTGTTTAGTTTCCGCGATCATAAGTACTATTAACTGGGTTAGAATCATAATGGGGATGGGATCATGTGTTTCTACGAATACTTGTTTTTTTTTTTTTTTAAACTGAAGTAACGTATTACTCATTCACTCCACTAAATAGCTTCTCAGAAATAAAACTTCAACCGAAGCGCCAGTCTTAAAAACTCCACAAGTAGGTACCATATGGTCGCGGAGGAGAATCCAAAAAGAAAACTTTGGCCCGCATGGCACAATTTTGCTAAGTTAAACAAATGTTCATGATCTCAGCGAAGATTCTCACTTGACTAGACCATGTGTGTGCGGAAAAATGCATCTCATATGAGTAATGTTGTGGCGGGAAGCGTTATGCCTGCGGCAGCAATAAATTCACCAAATAGCTGCATAACTCATCGCGAGATGATATAATTGAGCTACACAGAGAAAGAAAATTTGATTGCATTCATAAATTTCACTTTCTTTCGACTTATTTTCCACTCAGACAACACCCTAGGCGTTACGCTATGAAGATTTTTCTGCAATAAGGAAATCGTGAAAATGTTTAATGTATGCACCTGTGATTTAAGTTTTCAGAGAATGAAACTTTAACGGTGGCACTAACATTTTTTAACAGATTGATTATCCAATCCCCTCTAGGCTGAGATATGTTAAATTGATTTTGGATTGATGGGAAAACGAGAACCATAGAGCACGCATCAATGATGAAATTTGTTATGTAAAAAGTCGCCGCGATGACTGTCAGATTTCGCTTTGATCTTTACTTTAATTCTGCAACCCATGAAACGAAATGCTTTCAAGATAAAACCTAATTTCACGGTACTGCGTTTTTATTAGCCGTAGAACAATTTTCCGAAGAAGCTTTCCATCAAGTTTGCGCGCCATATCAAAACATTTCTCATTAGCAGTTTGTTGCAACAATGAATAATTAATGAGAAGACTTATATAAAGCAAAATGAACATTTTTATTGCACTCGTATTCGTAATAGTAATTTACCAGAAAGAGCAAGTGATTATTGCTTGAAATGCTAATTTCCATGGATGTTACTTTTTAGCTAATAAATTGTACGTACGAGTATGTTGGAGTAGTACGAATTTTATTTTTAATCTTTTTTTCTTCTACCACGAGTTTTATTTGGTTCGAGTATTATTATTTGCGTAACAGCTTCTATTGTTTGCAGTTGCTCACCCAGTAATCCTTGGTGTGGCTTTCATGTGGAAAACTGTGTAGCATTCATTGTTGTTCAGTTGGCAATGATTTTATTGTTTAACAGTCAATTACAATTTCAGGTAGATTGTATTATGCTTAGTAATAAGCGAAACAATGTTGTCGATTTTCAAAGTGGAAAAGAATTTCAAACAAACAACACCTAAGCCTGCTACTGGTATGCAACATAAAGGAAAAAATATGAAAGAATATTAGTTCACTCGCATTCCATACAGGATCTAGAAATTTTTCGAAAACGCATCATGTGGACAAATTCTGCAACAAGGATTAACATTTTGTAGGGATGTGGGTAGATATATAGTAAGTCCGTACAGGATTGCATCGATGGTTTGCTGCCTCGGCGAAAGAGGATGGTAGTATCCGCCGAGATGTGGCCTTGTATAGGGACGCGTGAATGCGCTGGCAGGCTAGCGTTGCGGTGTCGTGGGGTGGGTTCTTGTCCCCAGCACAAGGACCGAATATAAACGTGGCCAATTTATGTAATAGCATTATGCGATGAAATCACATAACACTATACCATAAAAGGGCACGTGAGCGGAAGGCCACTCTACCTGGGCAAGAGCCCCTACAACGCAATAAAAGGGAAGAGCGCGCCCGATGGCTAGCTCATTTCAGTGGAGGGGCCTGCCGTCGTTGCGGTTCCCATACCCGGTCAGGGTTAATGAAAGGGAAAGACCGAATCTTCAATTCAATTATGAAACATTTTTTTTCTTTTAAAGCCCTTCAACACATCCTTTAGACACTGAAGATGACTCGAAGTTGTCGAAACGCGTCTGCTCACACAACAAAGCAAGGCCCGAATGTATTTCCTTTCTTTTTGATTCCCAAACATACAAATAACTCTATACAATGTATTAATTGCGTAATTCTATTTATCGTTTAGTATTTGATAAAATTCGACATTCATGTGAAAACTGTTATAACACCTCAGTGCAAGTTAAAGGATAATCAGTATAAGGGGATGCTTGCTACATCTCGGCTCAACAGGTGTCGCGTTCAAATCAACGCTTTTCGGCCTCTTTTTTTCTTTTTTTTTCATTGCGGCACCAAATGCCATTTCAATTAAGTTACAGAATTCAACAAAGCTATTGCAAGAAAAAAAATATTTGAAACAAGTAAACAAGTACAAACAACTGTTCCAAGTCCTAAATATCTCCTACATATATTCAATCATATATATTCACGGCGATTCGTCTAACTACTACCTCCTTCTCTCGAAATTTTTTGTGTTTAATGTTTAGATAACCATTTTTTTTCTTTTTTTTTTGTTACATTACTATTGAAATTAGGGTATTCATTTTATTCTCTTTGTAAATGCAAAAAAATAAGCTTTATTGAAATCATTCATGCATTCATTCATGAATCACAATTACACGGCACGTCAAGACGAAACATTCTGCACCAAAACAAAATCTCTTTTTTATACGCGCGGGGTCTGTTTTTCGTCTTTCTAAGTTCCAATTTGCGCCTCGATCAGCCCAACTACCTCGCTTGGTTCCTCGATTCCGACTCCTCCTTTAAGCTGGTCGTCGCCTTGCGAGACCCTTGCAACGACAGTTGACGGGCCTTCTACTCATTCCGCTGCACACTTGAGTTTTCATTTAATGGGTAATTCTCTGCTGTTTGATTTGAGGTTCAACTCGCTGTTGTATTTTTTGTTGGGGTGGAGGTTGCAATGTTTTCTGTCGCATTCGCATCTGCTGTGCTGACTGTTGGACATTCGTTTGAAGTGTTGTTTGTTGGATGTGATTGTGTGTTATCTTTCGTGGCAGTTGCTAACCCAGTCTCATTTGTGTCCATTACCTTAGTCCAAATTATTCTATTTCGATTTGTTAGAGCCCAAACACCCTTGATTAAGATTCGGGCATATTCCAAAAACTTTCTACACATTTTAAGTTTAATTTAACAGGCACATTTTAAGTTTAATTTAATCACACGGTTAGTTATTTGCGGGACAACTTTCGAGAAAGGGATATACTACAAAACTGCTTCGTATCTTGATTTGTGTTTTATTCAAGCGGATTGATAAAGTGGTTTGCGGGTTTCATTTGTTTCAATTTTATCTGTTATAATTTATCCAAAAATTATTGCCACGGAAAATTGACTTCAGTAACGGTTCCGAACACCTTCGCATACTCGGAATATTTAAGAGATAGCTTTAATAAGAAATTTCATAACAGACTTGAATTTAAGGGTGAAAAATATCTATCATCATATTTTCTACTTTTATGAATTATTTATTTAGAATAACGTGAAACAATGTCCATAAAAAATTAAATTAATCCACATCGTAAAATTTTAGTGTACGATCTATACTACTAGATGCTATATAAGTCGCATGCTTTCCAAGTCGTACTCCAGTGGCGAGAGCCGTATGTTCATTGAATACTTTTAATACGATCCACTGCTTACACAAGTTAATTTTGACATCACTTCCTGAAACAGCTAGGATAAGTACCACTTTCATCAAAGCATAAATCAGATATATGATAGTTTTCCTCTAAGGGAATAGTTTTGAAATTTTTCAATTTCCGTAGATCCCATAATTTCACACATGCATCATTAGCAGCTATGTAGTAACCATTTTTAGAAAAAGAAAGCGCTGTTATAGATCCCACATGTCCAGGAAAATTCAAAATTTTACTTCGTCCTTTAAGTCCCAAATTTTTAATTGTGAGTCCTCGGTTCCAGTTCCGTTTTACATTTTTTTAAGACCATCTGGGTGAAATTTCGCACGATGTAGAAACACTGCAACTGTATTTATTCTACGTAATTTATTCTAAATATGGTCGTAAATAGCACTTCTTCTCCTAGGCTAAACCAACCATTGCGGGACCATGACTTACCAACCTTGTGTAGGTAAGCGTGAAAATACCAATGCCCGCTCAAAAGCTCGGTCAGATAGAAGTCAGTCGCACCATGCCTTTGATTTAGCCAGGTTTGATATCAGTGACAAGGCGCGCAGTCCACCTTCCCTTCGTGCAATTCACCCACGACTGCTGCCAATCTGGCGTCCTCGTTTCGACGCAAGTAAATAGCGGGGCGCTCTCTAGCAAGGAGGACAAAAGGTACCAAGCCTGCAATAACTCTCAGCACCGAATCAAACACTGTCGGATATGAAGATGCAATCCCCAGTGCTCCTCTTCTCTGTACCTGTGCCAAGTGTTTTTGGTATACTCCATTACTGAGAGCGTCGCTCCGTATTTCTGCTTCGTACAGTAGCACTGACCCTACAGCACTCATTAAGAGGTGTCTTCTTGATGGGTTGGTTATAAGTCAACCCACAGCCGATACTCCCTTCTCAGCCGTTGTCTTGATTTGCTGCTCAGAGAAATTCATCAACGAGTCAATCAGTAGACCCAGGCATTTCACCGCTGGTTTCGATTCAATTACGAGCGTAGTCCCAAAAGTACCCGACCTGACTTATGAATACAGGTAGTTTTAAAAAAAACAATTACTACGATTGGCAATACCACCTTCCAACAACTTAATGTGTAAAATTCATAACGGTACGTTTATTATTAATTTTTTTTTGCAGACATCCAAAGTGAACGCTTTCAGTGAATTTGTAAATATGGAAAAAATCGGGCATCGTTATGTGATACAATACTTTCATTTGAAAGGTCTAAGCTCAAGCGATATCAAAGCCGAGTTGGATTCTACTCCGGGGAAGTCTGCTCCTTCGTTTACAATGGTCAAATATTCGGTAGCTGAGTTTAAGCCAGGTCGTACGAGCTGCCAAGATGAACACCGCAGTGGTCGACCAAGTGAGGTCACTACGTCAGAAAATGTGAAGAAAATCCATAAAATGGTATTGGATGACCGTCGACTAAAAGTGCGCGAGATAGCAGACATAGCAGGCATTTCAAAAAGTGCTGTATATCGCGTTTTGACCGGAAACTTGGACATGAGAAAGCTGTGCGCAAGATGGGTGCCACGTTTGCTCACAATGGAGCACAAACAGCAACGTGAGGAAGTTTCCATCGAGTGTTTGACAATGTTTCGCAGCAATAAAGCCGAGTTTTTGCGTCGATTCATAACCATGGACGAAACATGGGTCCATCATTTTACACCTGAGACCAAGGAGCAGTCAAAGTAGGAGACTGGAAAGGGAGAACCGACTCCAAAGAAAGCAAAGACAGTTCAGTCAGCTGGCAAGGTCATGGCATCCGTTTTCTGGGCTGCGCGTGGAATAATATTTATTGATTATCTCGAAAAAGGAAAAACAATCAACAATCAATGCAGCGTTTGAGTGATGGAATCATTGCGATGGCTAAAATCAATGAGTTGAAGTTCGAATTGCTTCCTAACGCACCCTATTCACCATATCTGGCTCTCTCGGATTATTTTCTTTTTCCGTATTTGAAAAAATGGCTCGGCGACAAAAGATTTGCCAACAATGAAGAAGTAGAGTCTGCGGTTAATAGCTATTTTGAGGAGCTTGACGGTGCCTACTATAAAGCGGGTATCGAAGCTATTGAACATCGTTGGGGAAAGTGTATCGAGCTGAAAGGAGAATATGTTGAAAAATAAAAAAAACATTTTCGCAATTTTTTTACTGTTTTCTTTGTCGGGTACTTTTGGGACCGTAGTATTCTCCAATACTGATCATCCTTACTCTAGGGATTCTCTTTATTATAAAGATGACCACTTGGGTTTTCTTCAGTGCTAAACTGAACCAGCGAGCAGTCATCCAGTCTCTTACTTGGCGTATTAGCATACCTAGCCTAAGTTACGCTTGTTCAACTTGGCGTCCAGCGACCAAAGCCGCAACATCATCCGCATAGCCGATCAAGCGCGACTCATCTGGCATCTCCAGTCTCAGTAGCCCGTCGGAAGGCACGTTCCACAGGTCTGGACCAACGATAGATCCCTGGGCAACACCCGATGTAATTTCGATTCTTCGTTGGCCCTGTGCCATGTCGTGAAGAAGGCTTCGGTCCTCCAGGTAGTCCCTCAAAAGCCGCATTAGATATTCTGGAACTTGAAAATTGGTTTCCAGCGTATCCAGAATATCCGCCCATCTAGCCGAGTTGAAGGCATTCCTAACATCGAGTGTCACCAACAAGACGATCCGTCGCTTGGTGCGGCTATATATCTCTGCCTTTTGAACCGGGCAATCGGATCAATGGTAGAACGTCCCGCTCTAA
Organism: Odontomyia ornata; assembly: GCA_963969285.1. NCBI lineage: Eukaryota > Metazoa > Arthropoda > Insecta > Diptera > Stratiomyidae > Odontomyia > Odontomyia ornata. The sequence continues at coordinate 449,052,032 of OZ017739.1, read as the reverse complement.
GGCCGTACTGCCAGGGAGATAGGTCCCCAGCAGCACGAGTCGCGTCAGTGAGTCCTCCCTTGATGAGTTTTTCTAGCACTTTCCCAGCACTTTCCTAGCATGCATAACGGACGGTATGCAAACGGCGATTCGGGATTTTCCTTCCCCTTGCTGATCAGCACGAGACTCGCCACCTTCCATCGTATCGGGGAAACCCCGTCCTGTAGGCAAGCGTTGAATGTGCTGAGCAGCAAGTCAAGACAATGGTGATAGACAAGTGCAACACCTCAGCTGGAACAACATCTGCACCTGCAGCCTTCCTCGCTTTCATGGAAAGGACTGCCTCTTGCAGTTCCCCCGTGGACAGCGTCAATACGGACAGGATGGGCGGGGAAGAGTGCCCGCACTATCTCGTTCTTCTGTTCCGCATCATACCTGCAAGGCATTCGTAGGACACAAAGCTTCCGCATAACCATATAGCTAGTAGCCAAGGCCTCACGGATCCTTGTCGACATTGTCCAATAGATTTTGCCAGCAGCGAGCCTTGCTATTGTTAATCAATTTGCGAAGGCATTTCCTGGCAGACTTTTATGCTACTACCTGGTTGCATGCCTCTTCATGGTTTCGTGCCCGTTGAACATCACCGTTGAGCCGAAATTTGTGATACTCCCTTCGCTTTTCAGCGATTTCAATTGACCACCAGTACACTGGGGCTTACCGTGCCGGGGTCTTCGACGGGGTATAGAAGCGTTGCAAGCAGTCGTGATGATGCTCACGGTTGACTTCACCACGTTTTGAGCTGCCGGTTCGTTCGGCTCCTGCAAATCTCCCTGCAGCGGAGCATCTGCTGTGAGCACCTCGACGAACCTCTCGACGTTCATCCTTCGAATAATCCACCTAATTATAGAAAGACAAGAGCACGGACGTTGGGAGATAACATCACTGATTTCAAGCAGAATGCACTGATCATCACTGGCTGAGTTGTCCTCCAATACCCTCCAATTGTGTATCATCCGTACTAAGGACTCCGAGGCGAATGTCTCGTCCGATAGGTTCCTTCACAGCCAATACGGTGGAAAGTCGGCGTACTCCCAGTGTTTAGTACGACGAGCGCCGTCCTGGCCGCCATTTCTAGGATTCGTTTTTCCCGTGGATCTGTTTGGGGCATGCCCCATTCGATCGCTTTAGCGTTGATGTCTCCCCCAACGAGAACGTTGCCGTCTGCGCTCGAGACAGCGCCCTCCAAAGTATTAAGCTTGACTTTGAAAGATGACATCGGTTCGTTCGGCTTTAAGTACACACTAAAGACGGTGGAATCCACACGAAACCATCCCTCCGTCCACAGCTCTTCGCCTGGAAATCACTATTTCGAACTCAGATGGCGGCAATACCTGTTTCGTTGTAGCCGCCTTGAATTCCGTGGAAGAAGACGTGCACAATGCAATCGTTAAACCCACTTAATGTGGTAAATAACAATTTATTGCAAAAATCTAAATATATAACAGTTAGTTGAATGAAACTAAACTTGTCTGCTTCCCGACCAAAAGCCAAAGAGAGCAGCTGATGAAAAGTATTCTTGTTGCTAGCTGATTGGTTGCCAGATGTGTAAAGTCAAACTTCCTCGAGATGATGTCAGTGCCACTCAGTGGTGGCAATAGTTTTTATGATCGCCACATCATCAGGATACCGTGATGCAGAACTTCTATCATGATGTTGCTTACTCAGCAGCGAAATTCAGTTTCCTGTCCCTTGCAAACAGCTCATGCAGGTTTTGGGGGTGGAACTATGGTGCAGGTTTAGCTGCAGGATCCGAGCAACCGAACTTCTGAGTTTGCCTTGGCTAGGGCTTCCTGGAAAACCCGATATTTCCCCGATCGCAAGACGTGCCCAAGATCCGGTCTTGGATCAGCATCCTTGTAAAGGATACAGTGTGCCTCTTTTGTGCATTCTTTTCTCTTATGTCTTATTACACCGCATTTGTAACATAGGGAGCTCCTATCGAGCCCTTTGCATACTTGTGCTGTGTGATCATAGCCAAGGCATTCGAAACATTAAAGAGGCGCTGCTCTTCGCCGTACCCTGGAGACAACTCGTCCTATTCTTAGTTTGCCCTTATTCGGCGTCCTTTTCGGTCAGATGTTCGGCGTCCTTTTCGGTCAGGTTAATGATGGTCATGTGTTGTCTCCTATGGTTTTTCGGCGTCAGCCTCGCTTTGATACGGCCCATGCTAGTGAACTCCCTTTTGATGGCCTCTTCTACCTCAGCAAGGTCCATGGCGCAGTCTCATTTTGATAGTTGCCATCAGCTCGACCGAGGCTATAGCTGCGCTATTGCCGAGGGCTTTCTTTACTGCGTCACAGAATGCTTCTTTATTATCGGTGTCTGCTCCGAATTCGACCATTATATGGCCCAACCGGGTTGGTCGTACTGCTTTAATATTAGTGTTGTTGTCTTCGGGCTTTAAATTTCCCCTGATATCACGCAGCACTTCGGCCATCTTGGGGCTTTACGAGCACTGCCTTCTACCGGAGTCTTCGTAGTGGCATTTTTCTCTCCTGTTTTGCATCAGGTTTTTTTTCTTACTGAGCGTCCGTGCGAACTTTATTTTTTGGCATTTACTGAAGGAGCTTCTTTGCAGCTTTTTTTCCAGCATTGTCTGAAACCCCTGAGCTGGCGTTCCACGCCCATCGAGTGCTTCTTTCTTCCTTTTTTCAACCCGATCTTTTTCGATTGGGCTAGACGCCATTCTTTTATTGATGTTTGATGGAGCTATCTGCGTGTGCCCCTTAGGTTTAGCCTATAGCGCTTCTTTAGCTTTTCAGCCTTCTAACCAGCTCCTCCGATATTGCCCTAGGCGGTCTAGGAGCTCCTCTAGTTCAAGGAGCCCAATCCTTACTCCTTTGCTGATTTTTGGCGAGTCGCTGAAGATTTTATTCTTTTTAGAACATCTTCCGCTCTTCGGATTAGACTTTCTTCTTCATGTCGTTGGACTACAATTGTACTTTGCGACCACCGTTCTTGGGAGATTTTATCGGCTTCCGTTTCCGAGTACAGTACTTCCACTATATTTTCGACGGTGGCGATAAAATCACACAATTGCGCTTTATTTGTCTGGTCTCTCCTTTCTTTTCCCGCCATGATCACTTTGTAGACTTCAGGGTGGTTCGTTATTATTTCGAGATTTAAGACCTTTGCTTCGAATGCTTCGGTAGCAATCGTGGCAGTAACTATCAAATTCTCGATGTTCTCTATATTTTCCTCCCCTTCGTGCATATTATTAACGTAGGTCGGCAAGAACCACTTGTTCCAAAAATTATTTCCCGATTAATTCTTTTAACACACACAGCGGCTTTACCCGTGTACACATGTATTACAGTGAATTCAGGGGTTGAAAATCGTATTGAATTGTGGCTCAGCTGAGACGCTGTCTTAAATGAATAGGCAAAATGGATAATTGAACCCTTTTTTAGTGTGTCAGCTTACACAGCTTAAATTTTTTTGAATTGTTTCCGTAGTTGTTGCATTTATTTCTCACAGAACTCAATTTCAAAAATCTGAATACAAGTATCCGTCATTCATCACATGAAAATGTACTCGTTCACAATCGAGGCGGTTTGTTTTTATCTTTTCAGCTTTTGAATCAAATTTAAATTTAATTCGCCTCAACGAAAAATAAAACTCATTTCATCTTATTTTCTACCAAGGACGAAAACAAAAATAAATAGCCGTGCCAACTAACGAACGGATTACCATTACACATCAAAGCTTTGGCGAGCAATCAAATTGTGGTAATTATTTGGCAAATTTTTGAAATAAGATTAGTCGTTGACCTCTCTCTCACTTTTCGCGCTCGGCTTCCAACAATAAAATCAAATTATAAAAATACTTTACAAATTATATTTGTGCAAAGAGTGATTGGTTCGAAGCGAATCGAATTGAATGAAATGTTGTGTCATCATGAAACCGCGTACCCACAAAGAAGTTATTTTGGGTGGTGGTTAGATAGTTTGTGGAAGTATGTTGGCAGCTTGAATAATATTCTACAGACTGTAAATAAAATGTTGTTGAGTTAATTTTTAACTAGAACTTGTGTGTATGTGCATTTTATAAGCAAATCGAATCAAAATCTTACTTAGTTTAGGCGGGTTTTTATTTGCGGGAGAAAAGTTTAAATATATCGGAATTGGCGATTGTTTATTTTTTATCTTTTCATTAACTTTGGTTGCATATGCTGTCTTTGAATATAATATTACCCGTTTTGTTTCGAAATTCGCCTTAATTTTTTGCACTAATGCAGACGTTTCCCTGTTCAAATAATGATGTTTATCGCGATAACCGCATAAAAATCAATTCAAAAATTTCGCACCACAAACTATTCAGTAATTTTTTTATTCTTCAATAGTTAATATTTAAAATGGCTTAAGAGTCGTGAGTAGAAATTTTAGTATTACGTTAATAAGTCTAAATGCAACAAATACTAATCAACCGACGGATAGACGGACGGCGGGGAGCTAGTACGGCTGAATAGGTCAACCAGTCAGTTGTTGGAAACCAGTTTTTTGTTACCAAATTCCGTTCACTTTTGAATGTAGGTAAAAGACATATAACCAGCTAGCTCATGTGTGTACCGCCGTCACTGGTAAGGTAACATGAGATTGAATTGCTGTCGTGTATCTAATATCCGCGGTTGGAGTGTTGGAACTTTAAAGTGATTGGATGCAAATTAGTTTAAAAGTGCTATGAGAATTGGTTTCCATATTTTCTCAACGTTTTGCGGAAAATTATCGCAAGAACTGGAACGATTCTCATGAATTTGTCTTGTGAATAGGTACGGTACTTTGGACCAAATTTTCGGCAAGGAATAGTAGAAAAAATGCAGTTATTGCAAACTTAAGTTGGGAAGTTAAGTTCAAACAGAGTAACGCGAATGCATACATCGATAATAGTGCGTTCTTTCAGTGCTAGCTATTTATATACACTTGTGTAAATGCTAAGGCCGTTCAAAATTTCGAAGGAAGTAGAAGTTTTAGGTCAACAAAAACATCTTAAGATAGTGCAACTTGAACGGAAGTAAAAAACCAGTTTCATATTAACCAAACCGCATGATAAGACATTTATTTTGTTTTATTGAGGTCCAATGAGACAAAAGAATAAATATAACTACAGTAGGCAACATGTTTAGGGTTGCCACTGTTGGTACAATTGTAACTGCAAAAGTCTTCCAATAGAGTGAGTATGGAATGCAATTTGAAGTTATTCCAATATTCCAATAGCGAGCAGGAGGAAGTCGGTTCGTCATATTTTACAGCAATTCCCCTTAAATGACAATCTCTCTGTTTTTCTTGCACAAAATTAGGGATGGGAAAAACCTCATCGGATTAACCAAAAACAGTTTTTTTAAACCGGTTTTTCAGGAGGTTTTTTCCTCCCGGTTTAAACCGAGTTTTTTCAAATTCGAGGCGGGAACGCCTCCAGAAAAGGGAAGTAAACCAGTGTTATCAGTGTCAAAGATTTACACATTCGCTGCCAACTGTGTCATACATTATTGGTGCGTTAAATGCAAAGACGTTTATGGTCCTGGTGAGTACAAATTGGCTCCGACGGAGCCACAAGAGAAATTATACTGTGTTAACTGCGGTGTATTTGGTTATCCGGCATCATATCGAGGATGCTTGCGATATCAAGATGCGACTTTAAAACTTGTCCCAAAACAAACAGAACTAAGCCACAGTGTCTTAGTTCCGAGGAGAGAGAGCCCGGAGTATCATTTGCACTCGCCACTGGAGGACCAGCAGAAAATGCTGTAAATAATGTAATGGCAATAATGAGCTGTTCTCAAAATTTAACAGCAACTAACTTTTAAATGTAGGGTTCGTGGCATTTTTATTATTTCGGCTTTTTTCACCAGTTTCCACGTTAAATTTTACTATTGTGCACTTTACAAATGTTTAAGAGTTTTCAATTTTAAAGTTTTCTTTCTTACTTCTCGACACCACTGTCGCGTGTTATAGTTCGCGACCGATAAGTTTAATGTTCCGGGAAAGTGAAAACGCAGTTAAAAGAGTTTATTTACGAAGCATGCACAATGTTCACTATGTTCTAAATCACACATTAGTTTACTTTTCCCTTGTCCTATCAATTTATATTTTCAATGTCTTCAAATATATCACGAAAAGCCTTTACTCCACTATCAATTAATATTGCCTCCAATTCGGGCTCTATACTTATCGCAGTTTCTACCAGGGATGATTGATTTAAATCATTTGATTTAAATCATGATTTAAATCAATGATTTAAATCAAGTGATTTTTTTATAAAAATCATGATTTAAATCAAATTTGATTTTTTTCATAAAAGTTCATTGATTCCTTAGAATCATAATTAACAAATCAGTTACATAAAAGAAAAATACTTTTTCAAACACAGTTTTTATTTATTGATGTAAAGTAAGTAATTATGGTTAACTATAAATGAATAAGAAATCATCCAAATAACTATTTATTGTAATATTTAAAAAGGAACACGAATTTTGCTGCCTTTTCATTTCCGAGCCTATTCCGAAGTTTCGATTGGACTAAGCCACATGTGGGAAAAATCCTTTCTATAGATGCAGAGGAGGCCGCAGCTGTGAACAACTGGTACAAGATAGGAGTTAGTTGACCATGTTTATCTATGGTGCTCAACTGCGATTTCCACCATTGTAATGGTTTTACACTTTTTATTATTTCCTCTGCAAACATAACTTGTTTAAATGGATCAGTTCTAGCTTTGAACTTTATTATTAAAGGCAGTAGGCCTGTTCCGGTATACTCACTCTGAGCATATTCTAAAGCTTTTGCCTCTTCTTCAGCTGTTAACTGGAATTTTGTTTTTGAAGGGTCCAGCAAATAAGTCAAAAAACGAGCAGGCGTTAGGGCCATTTTATATCTTCTTTTAAGTGCAGATAACTGATTTATATTAGCATCCTGTTCTTCAAAGGTTGTCTCCAGCTTTTTGAAGACTTCAACAACGTCGGATAATGATGCATTTGATTTTTGTAATGTATCTATCGCTATCGCAATTGGCTTGTAGATTTTTAACAAATCTTCGGCTGACCTCTTTAGTACCATGTTTGTGACTTTCTGGTATATGACGCTATCTATGCAATTTCTGTTATCTTCACATATCTTCAGAATTTTTTGCCATTCTGACAAATATATTTCGAAGCAATCTGATAGGGTGTTCCACCTGACTTCCTGCGGGACAATAAGGGATCTGCCACATTCTGCTTTATATTTTGCGGCAGCGAAGTGATTATTTCGAAAATATTTCACAATTTGTACGACATGTTCACGCACCTCTTTAATATCCAAATCCTTAGAGAGTAAATTTAGAATATGAGCAGCGCAGCCATACGTCAATATACCTTCTTCATTCTCATTATCAGCTCTTAAGTCTAATCGCATTTTCGTCATGGCTGATGCGTTATCCATCACGAAACTTGCAACTCTACATATGTATTCAGTCTTGCATTTTTTTATAACACCCTTTGATATTTCAGTTAGATAATCAGCTGTGTGAGGTTTCCCGGATGTGTCGATGCTTTCCAATAAATACACCTCTCCAGATTCAGTTGTAACACAGCTGCAAATGATGGGCTCCATATGAACATTAGACCACCCATCTATTGACAAATTCACTGTCTGATCTTCCACAGTAGAAAAACATTTCTGCTTCTCTTCATTATAAATTTCATTGAGGAATCTGTTTCCCAAATCAAATCGCGATGGTGGTTGATAACCCGGTCGCAGCATTTCTATTATTTTTAAAACCTGAGGATGTTCAATACACCGAAAACTGCTGTTTGTAGCGTATACAGCTTTCGCAATTTGCTTGTCTAACTGTTGCTTCAGCTCTTCTGAAGTCCTTACAAGAAATGTTGACGATTTTTGAGGTTTGCACTTGTTCTTCGAAGGTGTTGAAATGTCTTCTACTCTGCTTTTACTGGGTCTGAATCTTACAGCACATGCTCCAATTGAAGGTTCCTGAATTTCCGGATTGCCAGTTGATGAGGAATTCGAGGATCTAAGACCTTAAACGATACAAAAAAAAAAATTGTAATATTTTTTAATGAAACAGTAATGCTTGTTATTGATTCCATTTTCGCAAAATTATTCTAATTGTAAAGAGAAAAAGAGAAACTTTCCTTTTAATTTTGCTAAGTATATATTGATCGTAATCGATTTTCGGCCTTTATCGTTCGATCTTCCTCAACGGTTCGACCGAACTTTAATGGTCGAAAACCGATTAAGATCGAGTAAACTTAAACGTAAAATTTAAAGGAAGGGGTTTTTTATTTTCAAAACAAGTGTTTTATTTTACTTAATTATATCAAAAAATACTTACTTCGAGTGCTACACGATTTCCAATGGTCTTTTAATCGCTGCGATATTCCCTGTATCTCTTTATGGCATTCATTGCACACTGCCCTAGATCCCTTTTTATTTACATCACGAACTTCCGTATAATTCTGCCAAATAGGATCTTTTTTTCGTCCAGTCATTTTCGCAAACCAAATCAGTATCACTATTATAGCACAATTTCACGACGCGCTACTCACTATTCACTAGACGAATAATATGTATAACAATTTAGGGGAACCCCGGAAATATAGTAATTTTTCGTAGAGAGTTGGTGAGCGATTTCGGGGAAATCCCAGTTTTTCTTTACGTGCTAGGCCGACATCCCATGCAACGCGTTCGCGGCAGAGCAAATGATGTCGCAAATGAAATATTTTGAATTTAACCCGTATTGGTGGTATTCAACATTTCGCGTGAGAACTTTTGCGCTCCGCTGCGAACACATTGCAGATGGGACGACGGCCTAAGTGTTGCTAATGTAAAAGGTTGTGGTTTTCTTAGCAAGTTTGCAGTTGAAGTATAATTCTACCATTTACGATGAAAATTGAGACAGAGAAGAAAGCCCAAAATTATATACATATATGAAAACGACTATGTATGCAAAGGAGTGGATTTTTATAAGTAAAATCCATCACCGTTATACACTATCGTGATTGGCTCAGAAAAAAGGTTTATACTCGTACTGCTTGTCATTGGCCGATTTTTTTAAGCCCTTTACATATATGCTCTACTTTTGTAGATATGATTGGTATAAAACCTTTTTTTATGGCGCCAACCACTTTTGAGTATATGTCATTTATTATAGACTATTGATCAGCTTTAACTCCACATATGTTTCTTTCTAATCGACTCTGGGGGGTTTGGGCTTTTTCTTTTATAATAAAAATCATTAAAATCAATAAAAATCAAAAAATTTTGGTATCGGGCCTTCTCTTTTACAATAAAAATCAAAAAAATCAACAAAAATCAAAAAAATCATGATTTTTTTAAAAAAATCTGTCAAAAATAAAAAAATCATGATTTTTATCCACCCTGGTTTCTACTATCGCCGTGTTCCTATCGCAGTTTTACTATCACTATTACTCTTGCCCCGTTCATTCAGCTCGGCTTTATATAGGTTCTCTAGTCATTCAATCCATTTCACGTACATTGCCGAATGTTCTGACCATAGTACATTTATATAACATAGTATCCACACCTTCCCTTTACCCTGTGTTGCACACTTTCTGAATTTTCCCAGGGGCCGTTCAGCTGAGCCGGGGCACGTCAACTGAGCCGAGGCCTGTCGTATTCAAAAAAGAAAGTAAAAAGCAAAAAAAAATCCGACACACGTGTTTTTTTACGTATTTCAGAACTTTGGAGTGCTGCCAGATCCTAATAAAAAACTAAAAGATTGCATAGAACGATTTCGCTTCCGCAATGTTATTGATTTTTGAGATCTGGTAATCCTGAAATCTCTCATCGAAGCACATGTTTATATTCGCACTAAACCTCGCGGCAGCATTTACCTACCTACTTGCTACCGATGATTCATGGTATGTTCTTCGGCTTGTGCTCGGAGGCTATATATATGTGAGTATATTATGGTTCTGACGAGAACTACCTGGAATATTCGAGGAATTCTGAATACCCGCAGTGACGTCACTTTCAGATATTGATCATGGATCTACTTAGTCTATCTTTTGCTTTCGAGTACATTCATCAATCATGATGTTATTAATAGTTGCGACAAGAATTGCGACAGTAGCTCGCAGAATTGTTTGGACATGTGACAATATACTTCTTCTTCTTCTTCTTAGCACTACAGCCCCTTTCGGGCCTTCGCTTCCTGCAAATAGCGCCTCCAAATGTCTCGGTCCGTTGACCGCGTCTTCCAATTCCGGAATCCGAGCAGCGATGAACTGTCTTCGTCGACCGAGTCAGACCAGCGTTTCTTCGGTTTCCCCACTGGCCGCCGGCCTTCAGTTCCCCCAACGAATACCTTCTTGGGTATCCGTTGTTCGTCCATACGAGTCATGTGTCCAGTCCATTGCAGCTTCCGTAGTCTTACAATCCTTGAGACCTCCGGTTCGTCAAAAATTTCATACAGCTCATGGTTGTATCGAATTCGCTATTGGTCCCCGTCAAGCTTCGCTCCGATTATTCGCCTCAGGACCCGTCGCTCAAAGGCGTTCAATATATTTGCGGATGCTTGGGTTAGGGTCCATGTTTCACACCCATAGCATAACACAGGCCTTATCACAGATTTGTATACTTGGAGCTTTGTTCTCCTGTGTATGCAGCTGGTCTTCAAGATCGTCAATACTGAATAAAATATTTTATTTGCGAGCTGTATTCTTCGGCGTATTTTCTGTTTCATTGCCCGTTTTCGTTATTTTAGCGCATAACTAAACAAATCCGCTAACATTTTCGATACTGTATTCGCCAAGTGTGATATTTTGTGTATTTGGGGTATTTTTCGTCGACTGCGTCATGAGCTTTGTTTTATTTTCGTAGATTTGTAGCTCTACTAGTTTTGCTTCGCTGTCGAGTTTCAGGAAGAGTTCTTTGGCAGTTGTTAGTGACCGTGACAGAATGTTGATGTCGTCCGCATAGGCCACTACCTGGCTCGACTTGTATAGTAATGTACTTCGCGTATCGACAGGTAGCTTCCTTATGACGTACTCCAGAGCCAAATTGTAAAGGAATGGGGCCAGCCCATATCCCTGCTTTATTTCGATATTTGTGTCAAAGGCATCGGTGAGTTGGTTATTGATGCGGACTTGGGAGGTTGTCGACGTCATTGTCATTTTGGTAAGACGGACTTATTTGGCTGAGATGCCAAAACCAAGCATTATTTCGTACAGTACGTTACGAGCAATACTGTCGTATGCTTGCTTAAAGTCAACAAAAATTTGGTGTACGTCTATGTTGAACTCCCAGCATTTTTCAAGTACCTGCTTGACTGTGAACAATTGGTCTTTTGTTGATCTACCTGCCCTAAAACCACCTTGATACTCCCCAATAATACTGTTGGCGTATGATCCGATTTTATTTTCTAAGATTTTAGAAAATATTTTGCACGCCGTATAAGTAGTGATATGCCTCTATAATTTTCGCACTGTAGCTTGTCACCTTATTTGTGGATAGGGAATATAATTCTTGTTGCCAAATGTACTGGATGACTTTGTGAATAGCTCCATGAACACTACTGCCACCATATTTGATGAGCTCCACTGGAATCTCATCAATGCCCGGCGATTTATTTTTATTTTGGGCTTTGATGATGGAACAAACTTCATCCAGAGTTGGAAGCTCTCCGCAGACATCTATAGGCTCCGATGTTCTGGAGCTTTGCGGAGGAGTAAGGAGGTTCTTGAAATATGATGCCCATCTTTCCTTGATCTTGATTTCATCATCGATTAAATTGCCGCTGTCATCACGACAGAGCGTGGTTTTGGGCTGATAACCACGTTTTAGGCTTTTCACTACTTTGTATGCTTGTCTTGTGTTATTGCTCGCTAAACTTACATCCATACTTGTCAATTGGCCGTCATAGTATTTTCTTTTCTTAATCCTAATTATCTTATTCGCTACTCTTCTGAGATTTTCATAGTGTTCTCTCTTCGTCCTGGTTTTCCTACATACGTATTCTTTGTACGCTTGATTCTTTTTATCTACCGCATTCTGGCACTCATCATCGAACCAATCATTCCTCTTGTGCCGGGCTTGATGTCCGTTCGTCTGTTCTGCCACGGTTCTGATAGCCGCTTCCACTTCCATCCAGAGCTCGTTGCTCGTCTTTAACGATGCGCCTGATAAGATGGGAGCCAGCTGGTTGTCGAGGCATTTGACATACGACATCGATAGTTTAATCTGATCCAGTAATGATCTGAGTTACAATTGGCTCCTCCGTATGTACGGACGTCAAGTATGCTCGAGGCCCAACGTTGTTGGATCAGAACATGATCGATCTGGTTTTGTGTGTTGCCATCCGGTGATACCCAGGTCATTTTATGAATGCGTCGATGTAGGAAGCAAGTCGAACGTATGACTAGGTTTCTGCTACATGCAAAGTCAATCAGGCGCTGGCCGTTGTCATTTGTTTTATCGTGGAGGCTTTATCCTCCAGTCGTTCCCAGATGAGATAGCTTATTGCCAACTTTAGCGTAGAAATCACTCAGAATAATTTTTGTGTCGTTTGTGGGCAATGAGTCGACCAGTCTTTCCAGGTGATTTTAAAACGATTCCTTCGTTTCTTCGTCTTTTTCTTCGGTCGGGGCATGAACATAAATCAGCCAGAGTTTGAATGATTCGCTTTTATATGGATCGAACACAACCGTTCGTTTATTGCCTTGAAATCAATAAAGTGCGATTGGAACTCCCTATCCACAATGGAGGCCACTTCGAATACTCGTTTTCCAGTAGGCTCCCCACTTTTAAATATTGTGTGCGATCTCATGTCTTGAATGTCGTTTCCAGTCCAATTCGTTTCCTGGACTGCCAGTATTTTTAACTGATATTGACTGGCCTGTTGTAAAAGGTCCTTAACTCTTTCAGTCGCACTTTTACCTAGATATAAAAATAATTCATTTGCGTTCTTTTCAGAATTACTTATCATTAGTAGATTTGAAAAATATAATCAGAGATTTTTTTTTGTGTAGGGATTTTGAGAAAAATGGTGGTTAGTAGTGAGGACCACCATGACTGTAGGCAAAAAAAACTGGGATAAATTTTAATTTTTATTTGTCACACATCACTCAAATCATACATTAAAACACGAAATAAACTTAGTTAATCTATGCTTTGTGGAATTCTTGAAAGCATGTTTTTCCTTTACGCAAACAAAGCGGAACTTTGCATGTGTTGCATTGCCAAATTGTACGCACTGGATCCCTTTTAGTGCTGCACTTACAACACTTTTTGAAGTGGATCGCTCTGGTTGATGGTGGTTACTTTCGAGGCGGATCTCTCTTGGAACAGTTGGTTTGTGTTTTCTTATAACCACTGGCTTCGGAGATGCTGCTGGAGAGCTGCGATAACTGCAGAAAGGTTCTGACCGTCGTCGTTTCACGAACGCTGGAGCTAGAAGTCCTTGATATACTGAGCGGCGAAATTCTTTTGAGGTTAATGAGCAGAGATCTGGTCGAGAAGTTACTTGTAGTTCTTTGTAGATTAAAAAAGCATTTGTAACCGAGCAATCAAGGAAATGAAAGAAAATACGATGCCACCATTTGTGTGATTTTCGGTCTATAGCATAGCTTCCTTTGAGCTGGTCAAACTTGTCAACGTAGTTCATGTGGTTGTTGTATTCTTTGATGGAGTTGGGACAGGTAACTTCAACTTTTTCTCCATTACGTTCTCTTCTTGTGACTGTTCCCACATTTCTGGGATCTATACAGTTCGACAAAATAAAAACAGATCTTTTATCTTTCCATTTAAGTAAACTGATTTTGCTATCACTGATACGGAAATCATATTGTCCCCGCTGCAAATCTTTGTCATCTTTTAGCTTAGGTAATAACTTTCTCGATGAGTTGACCGTTCCACATGCCCAAACTTTATTCTCTTTTAGTGTTACTTGCAAAGAGTAGCTGTTAAAATAGTTGTCGAAATAAACTTTATAGTTTTTGCCTTTCAGATGCTCACAAAAATTCTTGACAACCCTTCCACCGAGATCAATTTCTCCTTTTTCTCCTTGTTTGCCCGTATAAATATCGAAATCTAGGCAATAACCCGATTCAGCACATTCCATCCACACTTTGTAACCACGTTTCGTGGGTTTTTTAGGCATGTACTGCTTTAAATAACTTCGGCCTTTGAATTTGATCATGCTCTCGTCTATGGCAATATGTTCAGATGGATTATAATTTCTTCGGAAATTTCGTTGCATTATGTCTAGCAAGGCATTTTTATCGGGTGCAATGCTATTGTCGTTCAGATGCAAGTTATTCAAAATCCAGCTAAACCTATTCAATGCCATAAATCTAGATACATAGGGATCTTGTAAATCTGGACTAGAAGACCAATAATCTTTATAGCTGGGTAGCTTCTTGATCCCCATCACAAGATTCAATGCCAAAAACACATCCAACTCTTCATTTGTAATGGCAGTGTAAGCTTTTCCAGATTGTGTAGCGTATAAGTTGGTCTGAAAGCTTAATACTTGTTGCAAGTCACTGGACCAAAACATGCGGAACAATTGAAAGGGACTCACATCTTCTAAGGAAGTTATGTGCTCTGGTATTCCAACAATTTCCTTGAATTCACCCGGCAAATCCATTCTGTAGTTTTTTTTCCACTTTGGAACGTTGATCTCATGACTGGTGGATGCTAGACTTCTGGACGGAACTTCTAAACTCACTGAGGCGAAAGGAAACCTAGACAAAGGCAAATTATCATTGTCATCAAAACTACTACAATTCATTTCCTGGTCTTCTCCTATTGTATCCTCTAAGGATATATCAAATGGTGGGTCATCTCCTGGCTCGTGATCGGATTCTTCGTCACAGGTACTTTCATTACCCGAAGCTATGTCTTCCAACAAATAATTCAGAATTTCCTCGTCCGTAAGTTTGCGAGACATACTGTAAAATGTAAAACGAAGACTGAAACAGTCCGAACCAAAGACATATAAACAAATGGACGAGCAACGAGAATCTGTGTACTCGTCCATGTGAGAAGCAAATTTGCCACATAAATAAGTTATAAATAACTTACGCTCTCGAAACTATATGATTCCCTCTGCTTCTCCTTCCCCTTTTTTTCCAGACAGGTTTTTCCTTTCTCTCTTCAGAAGAATCGCTTCCCCCACTGACACCCGCGCACACCAACGAAATTTCATTTCAGTTTGAGTATAAACAACAAACAACTCTCACGGAAAACTCGAACGTCAAAGCAAAAGAAAATCGAAAAGAGCGCGAACCACGCGGGAAAACTCATGTGTCAAAGCGGATGGAAATTTCGTAAATTTTTAATTAAAACAGTGAATTGAAGTTCCGATTACGTACGCGCGATCTTTAAAATTAAAAACTTTTTTAATGTGAACGTGTTTCGCCGTGAATAGAGTGCTAAATTAAAAGCATATCGCCTCAAACCTCAACTTCACACAACTTTAGCGCAGGTTGCCAATTGCTTCGGCTCTCACGACCGGTTGCGGATCCAGTACTCTCTATATCTATGGTCCGAACTAATAACAGCTACGATCGTCGCGGTGGTTAGCAACGATAACAACCTTACATTTTTCCCGATAAAACATCACAAGCACACAAACCGGAGATAATTCAATTATGATTACTTAATAAACAAAACTATTTATCATATAAATCAACCGTAATTTTAAAATAACTTTTTTACCTGCTTTTTTAATGGTTTTCTTACACAATGAAAAAACAACTTGGCGCACGTTATATTCAAATTTCCGCCCTGACACACTTTGTGTGGTAGAGAAAAATTCAGAAATAAATCGCTGTCACCTAAGATACATAGTGATGCAATAGATCAGCAATTATCCGATAGTTGGTGCTGAATCAACAAAAAAAAATCTTAATGGGTGGTTAGTGTCACTAACCACTAAGACTGAAAGAGTTAACAGCGCCAGGGTAATTGAGTGATCTGACATTCCAGGATCCAATGCCATAGTCCTTTTTTCGTTTGCGAGGTCGTTGCCGTGAGTCCAATCCATTCCGAGGCCTATCTGCAGGTTTTGAAACAATTAAAGGTGCTCCAGGGACGGGGAATTAGCCCGTCGCCCAACCTCCATTCCGGCGGCATGGTTATTGCGTCAATTCCATTATCAGGCGCGGAAGATTCGCCTTCACCCTCTTATGTCCTCACAAAGGAGGTGTAAGTAGGATTTAGTAGCAGAGCTGCAGATGTTTTTACAGTTATGAGCATTTCTCGACATTTAATGTTACATCGTTGGGGAACCAGTAAACCCAATGTGCACTCCGAGAGCATTTACTACCTTTTAATTGGGGGGTTTGGGATGAGGAATTATGGACGCTATGGGTTGGGGAAACAAAGGGTTCCCTCCACCTGACAATATATACAATATATAAATATGCAAAATATATGGGCGCAGACGCACATATTTATATAAATACAACTAAGTCTACATGTAAACGTACATGCATGTTTATACTCTACCGAAAAATAATGCGATATTTAAAATTTCTTGCTAACGTATCATTTATATAGTAGATTTTACTTTGCAGAATCATTAAATAATATAAATAAGTATGAGGCTAATTTAAGTAAAAAAAAATTTCAGTACTTTAATCAAGAAACTATGGAAAGGTTTTTCATCCTTTGTTCTATTTATGTTTAAAAAAAAAACAATTCAAATGAGTTATTTCAATATTTTATACTTTTTCATATATTAAATTAAAAATATTGCTCAAATTCGAACAATTTCATGACACGGTTGTAATAATAAACTGAAATCATGAATTGCTAAACGTAAAAACAATCTGTCCTTTTCAGTAGATACAAGTTTTTCAGGAGGAGACGAAGACGGGAGGTAAGTATGCCACGGAGAGGAGAGGGTTTTTACAATCCGCGACTGATTGGTTCGCTTGTTCGGTTCGGTTACGCAATGCCTTAGTTTGAGTTGGGTGTTTTTGTTAGCGTAGACTGTTTCAATAAGAATTAGAGTAGCTTACGTCTGGCACCGCGTCGATATTTAGGTCGGGAACGCGCGAACCCGTTGTAGATTGATTGGCAGCCTCCTGAAGGCGAAATCACAGTATTAGCGAAACGTTTCTCTCCGGGAAATTTTTGGGACGCATTTTAAACGGGCATTCGATTCGGTGGCTGAAAAATGGTATTCGGACTTAGCCTGCTCGCGGCAGACCTGCGACCAAAATTCCTCTTCGAACTAGCTAGCCTGCCAACAGCCACCTCGGAGTAGGCTAAGGGTGCCTGGACTAGTTGACCTATTGAGTGCAGTCCGTTGGCACGTACCGAGACTTCACGTCTTTAACCGATGAGAGGTCGGTTTAGATTTCCTTCGGCGAATGTCGGACGAACCAACGGTGAAAAATCATTACACTCCCTTGTAAATTGTACATTCTGATTCATAACTGTACAGCTAGCACTCATTTGACTTTACACCACGTATCAGGAAATGCATTTACCGTGTCACATGTGGAGTCTAGACGGGCCAAACTATAAGGACATTCAGCATTATCTACTTTCACTCCATTCCATTGCACACACAGTTTGATGTATTATACAATGGCGCTAGGATGATATAGAGATTAATAACAAAGTGTCGTCTGTCACTAGTATGCTAGAATTTGTTAAAGTTTATAAGCTCAGTCAGCAATAAGTTATTTACAATTCAGCTTTTTTCACGAAAGAGTTCATACGTACGTTGCCATGTGTATGCGGCGCTAGCAAAATGCAATTATACTGATATCGTTCAGATGCTTAATGTTATTGGGCATGTAAGCGTACATGTAGATACTTTGTTAGTACTCATTCGCTTTGAAAGTTACTCGTATAGCATGCAATAATTGCGATTTTCCAGAACTGAGCACCCGTAAAATTTGATGTGAATTCCCAAATGTTATGTTGCTTGGGGAGTTTGTTTTTTTATTGTGTTGAAATTAACGATTGGGAGTTTAGATCATGTATAAAATGCTTCTTTTGTTGCATAACGCGTATGAAATGGTATTATGTCATACTTTATGGATCAAATTTTCAACGGAACTTGATGAAATGGATCCTGAAAGGCAGAGATGAGCATATCCGTAATTTGATATTGGTTGTAATATTCATATGTTAACACACAAATTTACAGCTACTTTAATTTTAATTTAAACGGCATGGATGTAGGATATACCATCGAATGTTAATCAGAAGTAGTTTAATTTGTCCTCTAAATTGTCATCTTAACTTATGTATGTTCAAATCTTTTAAACAAGAATTTTTCCGGGACCGCTTGATTGAATGGTTTCCATTAGCACTCAAAAGCAGTTTCAAAGTCATGTTTCCGGCTAGCAATACTTGAATAATTGATTATAATCATAAATCGCAATACAAGGACGAAGCAACTTTGCTAAGCAAGTGAGCAAACATCGACACGCATGAATTTAAATCATTGCAAATCCTATTGCAGATATTCATTGCAAATATTAATTTACTCTTATTGGATACGCGCTAATTATGCAAATCTGCAACGATAAAATAGATTCACACGAAAGAGTGCTGAAATCTCCAACTATACTGCGGATTCCAGCGAATGGGAGCTAAAAGCCGCCACACAGCACACATTCAACACAAGCATGTGAGTAGCTACGAACGAGTACTCGTACAAGAGCAAACCTTCCTCCGAGAAAAGTAACTCTCAACCGCGGAAAACTGACCCAACTTGCTTATCAAACAACAATAAATGTATTCATTTAACTATATAGTCACGAATCTGGTTTTTCTAGATACACTTTACAGCGTGCTGATATTCAGATACTACAAAATTTCATGACTTTAAATTTTGTCAGGTTGTTGTTGGTACGCCGTGATTGCTCTGAAAAGCTGTTGTTGCCGTTTACCTGTTCAACCATATGACGGTGTATCTTTTGTTGTTGATAATAATAATTGTTAAGCTTTACTGGATCTACCACCATGATTGTGACTGTACTTGAATGCAAGTAAACGACAGACTTGCTGCTTATTCATGCGTTTCTGCGTGGCTTTTCCGAGCAGCGGCGGCATGAAGTTGTTTATTTTATTTTTGTTTTTATAATTTTATTCATCCGTAGCCGGGAAAGCTGGTTAATGTTGATTCCTGCATTTTTACACGAATTCGTGCTGCAATGGAAGACTGTTCGGCACCAAACTGTGTTTTATTTACGAATAATCGGAATTTTCAATGGATCTTTATAAAATACGTGAGTTTTGTTTCGTATTATTTTTGAAACCTAGATTTAAGTTCCACTTTAAAATTTAGGTTGATTAAAGAAATAAGCCATTTCCACACGCAATCTGAAACATTCCTAATTCTTCGTTATCTCGGTGTTTTTGGGCCATTTAAAAATTCTCCAAATCAATGTTCCTCCAATTTTCCAGAAAAACGCAAATAAACTTAATTCAAACAAATATATATTTCGGAGGTAAGAGTTCTTCCTTCTTCAGTGTTTTTTGGTATACCAAAAAACACTGAAGGAGGAACTCTTACCTCCGAAATACTAGATATATTTGTTTGAATTAAGTTTATTTGCGTTTTTCTGGAAAATTGGAGGAACATTGATTTGGAGAATTTTTAAATGGCCCAAAAACACCAACATAACGAAGAATGTGAAATGACGACCTCGTCTTACTCGGATTTTCATGGTTTAGTGAAACTGAAAAAAAGTATTGGAGGATTAAGTGAAGATATAAAATTTTTGAAGACGTGTAGAAAATTAAAAGTTGTGCCAAGGAGCCATATGGTGAAATTGAAGTCGCATTTGCCTGGAGTAGAAAAATACAAGCAGGAATTACAATGGAAACTGATCACCAACAGCATAAACCGTCTCTACGCTAAATCATCGGAATTGCAACTGAGAACATACAACGTTCACCTAAAGCTAACAAACCAAACAATAGGAAGAAAAGGAACAACCGAGAAATGGCTAGACAAAGTACAAAGGGCGTTTGAATGCGAAAAAGAAGAATGTTGAGCAAAAAACTACAACACCTAATAAATCAGCGGAACAACATACCCCGACGAAGCGTAGATACAATAAAGGACTTCGTAGTCAATTTATCATCGGAGTCATTCACGGAGAAACAACCGGAACTACTTAACAAGGGCTTGAATTTCGCAATTAGTGACAAACATCTACCGAAGGAAGACATTGTGGTAGACGTAGAATTCGCCATCAAATATTTGCCGACTGAAAATAAACAAGTAGTAAGGGAGGAAACAATAAAAGCCGTGAAATCAACCAATTTGAGCACCAGGAACAATGAGTACAGCCTTGTGAAGGAATTGAAGGAAAAGCCGGTGCTCTACCTTAAAGCCGACAAGGGGAATAAGATTGTTGTAATGGACAAACCAAAATATGACCAACTGGTTTTCGAGAAGCTGAATAGTGGAGAATCTCACGAATTGAGGAAAAACCCTTTGCCGGACTCAATCAAAAGAATGAAGAAAGCCCTGACGGATTGCCAGGAAGTGATACCTAGCAAACTTGCGTTAAGGGTGACTAATCCAGTACTTCCGCGAATTAAATGCCTGCTAAAGATCCACAAAGCAAGTAACGAGATGCGTGAAATTATAATCTGCAGGGCCACCCCCACAAGCAAAATCGCGACATGGCTAGTGGAGGAATGCAAAAAATGTGAAAAACCTCCAAGCAACTACTCAGTGAAAAACAGAGGTAAATTGATCGAGAAGTTAATGACAGCAAAGCGCATTGAAGCAGACGAAACACTAGTATCTTTCGACGTGAAAGCACTTTTCCCAAGTGTCCCAGTAAAGCAGGCGTTGGCTTTGTTTGAGGATTGGCTAACTAGCCAGAGTGATTTAAAACATCAAAGAAGCGAGTAAGATGTTCCTACAAATTGGCAACTCTTTGCATGTCAGAGACCTATTTTACCTTCAGAGGAAGATATTTCAAGCAAAAATCCGGCGTGGCGATGGGCAACCAATTGTCTCTCCTCTTGTGTTAAATTTTTATGGGATGGGTAGAACAAAGCAGGGTTGATTGATTTAAATCATTTGATTTAAATCATGATTTAAATCAATGATTTAAATCAAGTGATTTTTTTTTATAAAAATCATGATTTAAATCAAATTTGATTTTTTTCATAAAAGTTCATTGATTCCTTAGAATCATAATTAACAAATCAGTTACATAAAAGAAAAATACTTTTTCAAACACAGTTTTTATTTATTGATGTAAAGTAAGTAATTATGGTTAACTATAAATGAATAAGAAATCATCCAAATAACTATTTATTGTAATATTTAAAAAGGAACACCAATTTTGCTGCCTTTTCATTTCCGAGCCTATTCCGAAGTTTCGATTGGACTAAGCCAAATGTGGAAAAAATCCTTTCTATAGATGCAGACGAGGCCGCAGCTGTGAACAACTGGTACAAGATAGGAGTTAGTTGACCATGTTTATCTATGGTGCTCAACTGCGATTTCCACCATTGTAATGGTTTTACACTTTTTATTATTTCCTCTGCAAACATAACTTGTTTAAATGGATCAGTTCTAGCTTTGAACTTTATTATTAAAGGCAGTAGGCCTGTTCCGGTATACTCACTCTGAGCATATTCTAAAGCTTTTGCCTCTTCTTCAGTTGTTAACTGGAATTTTGTTTTTGAAGGGTCCAGCAAATAAGTCAAAAAATGAGCAGGCGTTAGGGCCATTTTATATCTTCTTTTAAGTGCAGATAACTGATTTATATTAGCATCCTGTTCTTCAAAGGTTGTCTCCAGCTTTTTGAAGACTTCAACAACGTCGGATAATGATGCATTTGATTTTTGTAATGTATCTATCGCTATCGCAATTGGCTTGTAGATTTTTAACAAATCTTCGGCTGACCTCTTTAGTACCATGTTTGTGATTTTCTGGTATATGACGCTATCTATGCAATTTCTGTTATCTTCACATATCTTCAGAATTTTTTGCCATTCTGACAAATATATTTCGAAGCAATCTGATAGGGTGTTCCACCTGACTTCCTGCGGGACAATAAGGGATCTGCCACATTCTGCTTTATATTTTGCGGCAGCGAAGTGATTATTTCGAAAATATTTCACAATTTGTACGACATGTTCACGCACCTCTTTAATATCCAAATCCTTAGAGAGTAAATTTAGAATATGAGCAGCGCAGCCATACGTCAATATACCTTCTTCATTCTCATTATCAGCTCTTAAGTCTAATCGCATTTTCGTCATGGCTGATGCGTTATCCGTCACGAAACTTGCAACTCTACATTTGTATTCAGTCTTGCATTTATTTATAACACCCTTTCATATTTCAGTTAGATAATCAGCTGTGTGAGGTTTCCCGGATGTGTCGATGCTTTCCAATAAATACACCTCTCCAGATTCAGTTGTAACACAGCTGCAAATGATGGGCTCCATATGAACATTAGACCACCCATCTATTGACAAATTCACTGTCTGATCTTTCACAGTAGAAAAACATTTCTGCTTCTCTTCATTATAAATTTCATTGAGGAATCTGTTTCCCAAATCAAATCGCGATGGTGGTTGATAACCCGGTCGCAGCATTTCTATTATTTTTAAAACCTGAGGATGTTCAATACACCGAAAACTGCTGTTTGTAGCGTATACAGCTTTCGCAATTTGCTTGTCTAACTGTTGCTTCAGCTCTTCTGAAGTCCTTACAAGAAATGTTGACAATTTTTGAGGTTTGCACTTGTTCTTCGAAGGTGATGAAGGTGTTGAAATGTCTTCTACTCTGCTTTTACTGGGTCTGAATCTTACAGCACATGCTCCAATTGAAGGTTCCTGAATTTCCGGATTGCCAGTTGATGAGGAATTCGAGGATCTAAGACCTTAAACGATACAAAAAAAGATAATTGTAATATTTTTTAATGAAACAGTAATGCTTGTTATTGATTCCATTTTCGCAAAATTATTCTAATTGTAAAGAGAAAAAGAGAAACTTTCCTTTTAATTTTGCTAAGTATATATTGATCGTAATCGATTTTCGGCCTTTATCGTTCGATCTTCCTCAACGGTTCGACCGAACTTTAATGGTCGAAAACCGATTAAGATCGAGTAAACTTAAACGTAAAATTTAAAGGAAGGGTTTTTTTATTTTCAAAACAAGTGTTTTATTTTACTTAATTATAGAAAAAAATACTTACTTCGAGTGCTACACGATTTCCAATGGTCTTTTAATCGCTGCGATATTCCCTGTATCTCTTTATGGCATTCATTGCACACTGCCCTAGATCCCTTTTTATTTACATCACGAACTTCCGTATAATTCTGCCAAATAGGATCTTTTTTTCGTCCAGTCATTTTCGCAAACCAAATCAGTATCACTATTATAGCACAATTTCACGACGCGCTACTCACTATTCACTAGACGAATAATATGTATAACAATTTAGGGGAACCCCGGAAATATAGTAATTTTTCGTAGAGAGTTGGTGAGCGATTTCGGGGAAATCCCAGTTTTTCTTTACGTGCTAGGCCGACATCCCATGCAACGCGTTCGCGGCAGAGCAAATGATGTCGCAAATGAAATATTTTGAATTTAACCCGTATTGGTGGTATTCAACATTTCGCGTTAGAACTTTTGCGCTCCGCTGCGAACACATTGCAGATGGGACGACGGCCTAAGTGTTGCTAATGTAAAAGGTTGTGGTTTTCTTAGCAAGTTTGCAGTTGAAGTATAATTCTACCATTTACGATGAAAATTGAGACAGAGAAGAAAGCCCAAAATTATATACAGTCTTCCACAAAAGTCAAGGTACAGTGATAAATATCATGAAAATTGTTTGATATTTTTATTTAAAAACCTATAGTGATAAAATTTTTTTTGGTATTACTTCAACTATAATCATTACACTTTAAATTCATGTAAAACAAAACGAAAATTCTGTCGTATTAATATATTATTACATATGATGTGTTGGAAAGTCAATGAATGAAGTCCACAAAAGTCATGGTACACCTAAAGAAAAATGATACAAATTGTAATTATAGTCTTGCATAGTTATTTGAATTATACTTTTCTTAATATTTTGTCGGATATCCTTTCATCTGAATTACTGACTCCAGTCTTTTAGGCATAGAATATACCAATTTTTTAGTAAATTCGCTGCTGATTCTGGCCCACTCCTCCAATATAACATCCTTAAGCTGCGCCTTGCTTGATATCACTCTTTTTCGCATTTTTGTCTCAAGCTCATTCCAAAGATGCTCTATAGGGTTCAAATCAGGGCTTCGAGGCGGTGTAGCAAGCATGCGAGTATTGTACAATAGCCACATTCGAACTTTATGCGCAGTGTGCTTAGGGTCATCGTCCTGTTGAAACAAGAAATCTTCTCACATACCTAATTTGGCTGCACTTTGTTTCATGTTGTTTCGTAGAATCTCTAAATAAGAGTTCTGATCCATAGGTTTTTTCGATGAATGTCAGATTTCCAACTCCAGCAGCAGCCATGCAACCCCAAACCATAACACCACCGCCTCCATGTTTTACTGTTTTAATAGTGTTCTTGGGATTAAATGCTTCTCCTACTTTTCGCCAGACCCTCTTATGCCCATTTGCACCAAATATACAAAATTTAGACTCATCCGAAAATAAAACATTATCCCAAAACGTTATTGGTTTGTCAATATATGCTTTTGCAAATGTTATTCTTTTTTGTTTGTTTATGGAACTTACAAGAGGTTTTCTTCTAGGCGTACGAGATGAAAATCCAGCTTCTACGACAGCTCTACGCACAGTTTCTGCGCTAACCTCCTTCTTATCATTAATTCCAAGAACATCGCAGATTTTTCTACAGCTTAGAAATGGATCTTGTTTTACCATTCGCGAAATTTTTCTCTTGTCCTTTGCACTTAGTTTAGATGAACGACCTGTTCGGGGCACATTTTCCACTCTATTTTCCTTCTTAAATCGATTTATCACTTTTTGAATGGTTGACCGACTTCGCAACACTAGTTCAGCTATTTCAGAATATGATTTGCTCTGATTTGAATGCAGATTAATAATTATTTCACGCTCCTTATTACTCAACTCCTTTCGACTCATTTTTAAAAAATTTTATTAAATAAAAGATACACCACGAATACGGACGCGATATTAAAGACAGCGGCCTACGGTTGTTAACTCACTCTGATAATATGAACTTGGGGGATTCCCCTTTTTACAAATAACAGGGCATTTTCTGCAACTGTACCAAGACTTTTGTGGAGTAGAAAAGAGACATTGCCAACAAAAAATTATTGTCTTCAATGATCATTATTGCCGAATCCCTTTAAATTTATGAAAACTTAAATTCAACAGAACTCGTATTATTACCATTTCATAACTTTTGGTTTTCAAATAAAAATATTGATTCAGTAATACAATTTTCAGTTACCGATTCTCTGTACCTTGACTTTTGTGGAAGACTGTACATATATGAAAGCGACTATGTATGCAAAGGAGTGGATTTTTATAAGTAAAATCCATCACCGTTATACACTATCGTGATTGGCTCAGAAAAAAAGTTTTATACTCGTACTGCTTGTCATTGGCCGATTTTTTTAAGCCTACTTTACATATATGCTCTACTTTTGTAGATATGATTGGTATAAAACCTTTTTTTATGGCGCCAACCACTTTTGAGTATATGTCATTTATTATAGACTATTGATCAGCTTTAACTCCACATATGTTTTTTTCTAATCGACTCTGGGGGGTTTGGGCTTTTTCTTTTATAATAAAAATCATTAAAATCAATAAAAATCAAAAAATTTTGGTATCGGGCCTTCTCTTTTACAATAAAAATCAAAAAAATCAATAAAAATCAAAAAAATCATGATTTTTTTAAAAAAATCAAAAAAATCTGTCAAAAATAAAAAAATCATGATTTTTATCCACCCTGGAACAAAGAATAGCTGAAGAGGGCGTCTTTCCAAGGATGTGGATCCGTTATGTTGACGACGTTCTCGCGATAGTGAAGAGGGATATAATGAAGAGACAATAAAGAAAATGAATGAAATACATAAAAATATCACCTTCACAATGGAAATGGAGAGCAACAACGAAATACCTTTTCTAGCCATTAAAATAATAAGAAATAATAATGTTTTAGAGTTTGATATTTTCAGGAAACCCACGAATACTCAGAGGACGATATCAGCCACATCACACCACTCGCACCAAACCAAGAATGCAACGTTCAACAGTTGGATATACCGAATGCTGACGACTCCGTTAACGAAACAGCGATATGAGTAAGAGAAGACTTTTATTTTGAGTACAGCGAAGATGAACGGATACAAGGAATGCGAAATCTTGTCAATACAAAGGTAAATGGAAACAAGACTAAAAGCGGCGTCACTAACCACTCTCCATGAACAAAACCGGAACCTACAACAAATCAAAGAGCAGCAATTACGTATTCTAAGATCTTTGGCAAGATCGGGAAAATCCTAAAGAAAGTCGACATAACAGCGGTACCCACGAGCCGGAAATTCAAATTGGGATCCAGACTAGGTACATCGAAGGATGAAAAATGTGGCATATATAAAATTACCTGTCAGCCATGCCAGATATCGTACATTGGACAAACTAAGCGATCAGTCAAAACAAGGTTCAGTGAACATATCAAGGAAGCAGAGAAGCTAAAGCCAAGGAAAGCACCAAGTGATACAGTTAAGTCCGCCGTCGCCAAGCATATTGTAGAAACTAATCACGCAATCAATAGGGATGATCTAGAGGTAATACAAGACGTGAGCAACAATTGGAAATTGGACGTATATGAGAGCCTTTGGATTATTCGACAAACGGAAAACGCATAGTTCAATGAAGATGTGTCCAACGGATACTCAAGGATTCTAGAGCTAATTAAATCTAAATTATATTTAAAATATAATAAACGAATTATAATAGGAGTAATAAAAACAAAAACGCAATAAGGAAAAAGCAATAAATGATACCTCTTAAGTAGGGATAGTAAAATGTAAAAAGGATATAGGTTAAGTGTCTCAAAGACGAAAACAGGTAAAATGTAAGGGATATAAAAGCGGATAATATTTGGAACTAAACCATACCAAAAAACACTAAAGAAGGAGGAACTCTTACCTCCGAAATATATATTTGTTTAAATTAAATTTATTTGCGTTTTTCCGGAAAATTGGAGGAACATTGATTTGGAGAATTTTTTTTTGAAAAATTCCTTTTCACTATGATTGATGCCTTTAATTATCAGACTCCGTTAAAATGATACCAGCGTACGATATAGAATAAGTTCCTCTTTCAAAATATTACCTTTTTTAGGCAGGTAAGGAAAATTATTGCCCGCAATATTTTTTTATCGTTTTGTAATTTTTAAACGTATAAACATCAGTTTTACCCTTCCATTCGTCTTTCTGTTTGTGTGTGATACCATATCCCTTAGTAATTATATAGTAGCAGGAACGATTACCAAACTTTGTACTCGTAGAATCATGAAACTGTTTTTGGAAAATATTTCCAAATTGTTGCAGAAGATTCCCATACACGAGTGGGTGAGACCTTGAGAATTTTTCAATTAAAGCAGCCCTAGAGTATGTCAAAATGAATTTTTTAAATTATGAGTTAAACAGTAAAATCTGTCCGTAGATGTAAAGAGGGAAGATGGTCGTTCAAGTACTACGCAAGCAGATTTATTACAATTATTTACTCCCCATCCCCCTTGTCAGCAAAAGTAATCGTAGGGCATTCGCAGGAAATCTTTGAGTGAAGCATTTAAGCGTAGAGCTAAATTGACTGGAAGATTGAGAAAGTGCCCTCCATCATCCAAAACCAAGTCATCAACTGTTTGTTTTACTTTTACTGTTGGTGGAAGAAACCTGTTGTCTAGTAATCTAAATAGGCCACTTTTTTGACGACAGCATTCTATGTTTCTACATTTTACAATTTGAAGCAAGTATTGGCTTTTACGCACATGTTCGGGATACTATTTAACGTCTGGGAAATCAGGAAGTTCTCGTTCGCCCGGCCCAACATATTTTGCAGTAACATGATAGCCATCAATTTCCATTGAACTCCATACTTCAGCTAACGCATTTCCTGCAAACTCGAAATTGGAATGGGTAAGTTTTAGCTAATGCTTGAAACTCTTCAAGTTCGAGAAGCGTCTCGAAATCCTGAGCAGGAGTATTAGCAGTAGATGAACTATGCTTTCCACTTCAGATAGCGATGTATGTTGGTCCAGAATATCCAACAGCTTGCGGTTGTCCTAACATACTGGAGGTGATTTTGATACCAGCATAAATTGATGATGATGCAATTTCAGGCAATTTGATTCTATATTCCATTTGCATTAGAAGAGGTGCTTGCTTATTTGCCGTAGTAACACCAATAGGGACCCGAGCTTTATCATCTTGAGATATGAAAAATACTTGATCTGGTCCAAGTATGGATGCTATGTTCTCCAAATAATGGATTGATGTTCGTTATCTAAGTGGGTTTTGTGGTGATCAGCCAGAGCCCGAGTGAGCTTAACAGGGACTGTCGACACATATCTTCTCCCCTCTGCAGAATTAAATTTTCTGGGAAACAAACGAAGATATGTCGCACTTCGACTAATGTCAAATCCTATTTTACGTAATTCTTGTGTGAGTTCATCAAGAGTTTTTACACTGCGAAAAGATGCCGTTCGTCTTCTATCATCTGCTGCACTCCCAAATAAAGCAATATTCGCAATTCTTTTCAATAGTAATGGTTGATCGTTTTTTAGGCTAGGACGTCCCACTGTATCCCTCAGGGATTCTTTTTTTTAATTTCTGGATTTTCAAGACAAGTATCTTCCAACTTTCTTTTCATACCATCTCTGTGTTTCTTCTGGGCAATGGCGTTTTGAATCTTCCTTTTTAAAGACTGTTTCGCTGTTTTTAATTCAGCTTAATGATCTGTTTATCAACTTCAACACGGCTTGGCATAGTATCTCTGGCAGAATACAAAGCATTCAGATTTTTTTTCGAGCAGAGCAATCTTATTTTTCATAGCTTCCTGAGAAGGTTTTGCTCTCAGCTGTTTTTCTGTATTTCCTGTGTTTTCGCATTGCTGTTGTGATTCCACTCCATGTTTTATGTCGTCTTCTTCCTGTTCTTTAGTATTTGAAGCTGGCTGTTTAATTTGTGTTTTGTCTGCAGGCTTACAGGTATTCGTAACTAAAAGTTAAAACACTCTATGGGTACTGCTAATGATTCTCTTATTAAGCTTAAAAAGAGATACATACACACTATAGTGAGTACATTTAACATGTTTCATTTACTTCAACATAGCGAAAATGAATCTATATATTCATCCAATCAAAAACAGGGCCGATTAATGATTGAGACACGTCAGTAAGGGTATGATACTCTTATAGTTACAAGAAAGCGTGCCTAAGAGACTTTCTCTAAATTTTTGATTTTCTTATTGTGATCAAAATACTCTTTTAGGTCCCATATAAAACTGCATTCAAAGATTATTAACAGCCACAGCCGAGAATCGAACCCGTCAAATACAAAAAATTAACACCCTCTATTTTTGTGACCAATCGACGAAGTCAATCATAAGAATAAATCTATCTAATGAACATTACCTCTAAAATTTAAGGTAGGCTGTAATGGCTCACCTTGGAAAGAAAATGTAGTAGATTGGATTTGTTCTTAGTTGCTGCTTGCAATTCTTCTTCAATTCTCTTGGAGGCAATATCAAGTTCCTTGTCGGTATTTGCTTGTAACTTATAATTACCCCACACTTCGTTAACTAACTTCTGTACATCTTGTATTTGTATGAGATTTTTTAAAACTTTCGAACATGTTTTGGTGTAACTTGGATTTGTCTATTTGAAATGACATCTTATTGAAACAATTCAACTTTGACGCAAGTGGATTAACATTAACACAAACATTAAATTGATTTGCTTACAATACGTCAAATCGACAATCGTACCGAAACGAAACTAGATTGACGGAAGAAATTAGGACAAGTAAACAGCACGCGGTAATTTCCCTACTCGGTTCTAAGCGAGTACCTTGACGTATACATTATTTGTGGAAATCCCCGAAAATGGGTTTCGTTTTCAAACATAGACAATGTGTGGGTTGCCATGTGTGTAAAAAAGTGAATGACTACTGCTGACGTAATCACCATCTAGATATCTCCACCCCCATGCTATCAAAAATAAGCAAAGCAAAGACTTACGTAATATTTGAACGGCTCCAAAGGCGCAATTTGTTCGCAAATTGTCATTGTGTAAAAAAAATCTCCAAATCTCACAAATGTGGTTTCTGTGCTATCTGCACGGCGCCCTCTAGCAAAGACGGCAACAGGCGGTTCCTTTATACGTTTTATTATCTCCTGTCAACCAGGGAAAACAAAGTACAAGTAGCTTCTTTATACTCCGCTGTAGACGGTTCCAAGCCTATTTGAGAAAGAAGATGGGAACCCCTTGTTTCCCCAACGTACAGCTCCATGAAACCCCACGATTAAATTGTAGTAAATGTTTTCGGGGTCGCACATTGGATTTACTGGTTCCTCAATAATGGGACATTAAATGCCGAGAAATCCCAATAACTGTAAATACAGCTCTGCTACTAAGTCCTACTTAAACCTCCTTTATGGGGACGTGAGAGGCGAAGGCGAGTCTTCCGTGCTTGACAACGGAATCGAAGTAATAACCATGCCACCGGAATGGAGGGTTGGGCTATCTCCCCGTCCCTGGAAAACCCTAAAATGTTTCGAAACCTGCAGAAGAGCCTCGGAATGGATTGGACCCACAGCAACGATCTCATAAACGAAAAAAGGACTATGGATTTTGATCCTGAAATGCCTGATCACTCAATTATTCTGGCGCTGTTAAAAACTTTTTACAACAGGCCAGTCAATATATTGGTAAGTCTAAAAAGCATTGAGCCATTTTTTTTTCGATTGCATACAAATCTGTTATAAGACCTGTGTTATGCTATGGGTATGAAACATGGACCCTAACCCACGGTCCTGAGGCGGATAATTGGAGCTAAGCTAGACGGGGACCAATGGCGAATTTGACGAGCCGGAGGTCTCAACGATTGTAAGACTGCGGAAGCTGCAATGGGTTGGACACATAAATCGTATGGACGAACAACGGATAACCAAGAAGGAATTCGTGTCCAAGTTTCAATATAATCATCTGTAGGGTAGAACGGCTGTGAAATCTAGGGGTTTTAACTCACAGTTACAGATCTTGCGATATGATTCCGAAGAAACTTCAATATGAAGATATCGACTCTCGTCACTGTACCAGTTTGATAAATTCTTCTATTCAATATATGCACTTACAATCAGTCTCAGGCTTTCTGTACATACCAGTATATGCACGGACATTTTCTTTCGAAAACTCTTAATTTTTCCATAGTACTAGCACTCTGGTTGTACCAGATCTGACATCCATATATCAAAACTGGTCTAACCAGGGTCTCATAACAGATAACGTTGACCTTTTGATCAATGTATCTGGATTATAAGAGGCGTCGAAGGGCCGTGACTACTTTTTGTGCCTTACTCAGTATGATTTTGACATGCTCAGGACAGTACAGATACTGATCGGGATGAACACCGAGATATCGAACACTGAATTTATGTGGAAGCCTTTCTGAACTATCCTCACCAGCCATAATGTGGAAATCTTTCCAATTACATTTCAGGCTTTGACTGGGCCCCTGCAGCGTTCGCTGAAACAAAATTGTTTCGCACTCTACGCATTGCTTTTTAATCGCCAATTGTCGGTATAGAGCTGTGCATCATTAACATTTTTTTGAAGATTATTCTGAATTATTGTAGCTTTCCGGTCTGCTTTATAAATGATCAGATCATCAGCAACCGCTACCAATGATCTCGTTGGTGAGATGTTAAAATTAAAGCCATTCAATAGCTTGCGAATGAATATTGAGAAAAACAGAGGCGCAGTAACTGCTCCCTGCTCTAGACCATTCAAGACCATGAAGTCGCGCCTTGTCATCAGATTTCTGTCATTTACAACAAATGATTTCCCGTATAATATATTGCACATCATGGCGACAAGGTATCTGGGAACCTGTCCTGAAGGAGTATAAAAATTAGTCCATCTAGCGACACCGTATCGGAGGCTTTCTCCATGTCAATGAGACACGCTGTTTAGTTTCCAACAGATGTCTGAGATTACTTTCGTTATCGCATTGTATTAATCGTGCAGTCACACAAGCAAACTGCTCGAAAATCTTCCTATCCCCTACTCAAAATTTTGTGCCACATTTAGAAAAATTATGTAATTTTTTCCATTCGTAATCGTAATTTGTAAAATAGTTTTCCTTCTTATTATTATTATTAAATGTAATTTTATATCAATTTTCCCTTATATCAAATTTAAATTTTTCCCTCTAATTATATTCGTTATGAGATTTAACTTTTATTACTATTTCAAATCCTTTTCATTTTTCTTTACTTCCCTCAAATTTAGTTTTTTTAAAAACTAAATTTCAAATCTGTCACCTAAAATTTAAAGTGTAGGAACGCGGATCTAGCACACTTCAACAGTGTAATAGATTGGCGAATGGAATGGATGGATTGACGTCTAAGTCAATCTGACGTATCCGGGGTAGTGCATGCGAGTAATTGCAAAATAATCGGATAGCCGGTAATAGTGTTGGACATTGTGGCCTTCCTTATTAGAAAAAAAAGAAACGCTTCCAAAGAGAAAATTGTTGGAAAGATAAGATCGAAGTCAGATGAGTTAGTGCGAAGAAAAAAGCCTCCTTCTACTGTATACGTGATTGTTTGTTCGCAGTGGTTGAGTATTGTATCGAGTGGTTTCGAATCGATTTGTGGAAGTTGGGGGCGCATTTTCCGACGAAGAAGAAGTAACGGTGCACTGATCGAAATAGCGGTGGCCAGTTAACACATTAATGAAATCGGCAAGAATCGTTTGCTGCCGATAGGAGTTCTGCAGCAGCCGCAATAGTGGGTATAACATTCAAGGACAGTCCCGTTGAAGTTAGCCGAGACCCAGCAACGTCTACATGAACACCGGCGACGGCGGCGGCGTTGTCGACAGGCACAGGCTTACCAATGGAACAGCTATCTCTTCTACTGGCGAACTCTCGTCCATGTGATTGCCACTATCGAATGTATCACCAGCGCCGATCTACAGGATAAGTAGATGCATATTTTTAAGTTAGTTGATATTCCAAATCCAAATATGAATTCGTTTCGTTATGTGGAAGAGAAACATCACTACTAGTCATATGAATAGCCTGTTTGTATATGTATTACATGGAAGCATTGATTCGTCCCTGCCTATTAGAAAATCATAACAATAAAGGGAGAGCTATTACAAATGCACTATGCAGAATGGAGCAGTGTTGTTGACATATGGTTTTCTCTTTAATTTAACAGTTACATTTTATACAATTTATTGAGTATCACATAATATCTTGTTCGAGATGTCGAATTTCTACAATTTTATATATTTTTGTTTTGTTATTGCTTATGCTAGAGGAAACATTTTTTTATTCTCCATCTAAAATATTCAAAATTACTTCGCTGTCTTTGAAATATCTTCTGTTATGCGGAAGCTAATCGAAGTTTGTTTAGCACTGTTCAATTAATATTTGTCGCTATAATCATAAATTTGGCGATCTGTTGGAAGTAGTAATGCCAAGAGTGCTTTGACCAAGATATTGAAATGGGGGCGAGATATTAAACTTCCGAACTATATCCAATGTAAAAAACATCCATCTAATGAATTCCTTTGGTTATACTTTTTAATATTATGATTCCTTTTTTTATAATATTGGCAAACTGAAGAAAATATTACTTTAATTAACATCACCTAAAGAATACAATTTTCCTCCCTAGAATCAATTGCAAAATTACCTTTTTTGCTCTCGTTTACAATTTTTATAAATATTTCGTTGATAATAGTAGTAATAGAATGAGTAACAAATTAATTAATAAGCTATGATTCAACGTTTAAAAAAAAAGGAGGGGGCACCACCTCCAACTGGATGCCCCACTCTTATTTGCGTCCGTCCGTTTTTGCCCGGCACAATTTGCTCTTTAAACATAGCAATTTCAACCCTTAGGAGGTTACCTCGGCCTGGACACCAGTCGATCGGCATTCGACCCTTTTTAGTTCGTGAATGCGAACTATTTTTGTAGTGGATCCTTGTGCTAGGGGGAGAGAATCCGCCCCACGACACCGCAACGTTAGCCTGCCAGCGCATTCATGCGTCCCAAGACAAGGTCAATTTCGGCGGATCTTAACATCCTCTTCCGCTGAGGCACCAGACCATCGCTGCAGTCCTGCACGGACACTTATCTACTTACTTTCAATACAGCATGTATGGTCAAATGTCTGACACGAAAACCAAATTGCCAATTCGGCATCAACTCATATTTCTCAATATAGGCGTTTAATGCTTTGTTTGGTATCACAAACACCTTGCTGATGTTAGGCAGCAATCTGATTGAGGGATAGATTTTAGGGCATGAAGATTCTTTTCCTCTCTTCAAGGTCGGAAATACCTTCGCTTTTTCCACTCATTTGGGAAATGTGAATTGATCAAAATGTTGTTGAACAATATGCAATAATTCCTAATAGCAACCTTAGTCAAATTTCGGAGGACTATATTTGGAACACCGTCAATACCAGATGATTTCTTGTTGTTTATCCTGCCAAAGATGAAATACAAGTCTTCATAGCTGACAAAATAATCAATAAGATTCAAGGTCGATATGAGGTCAAATGTAAATGTTTCATTGAAATGAAGAATTGATTCGCCGTTCAGGCTTGATTTGAAGTCGGAAACTTTTGCTTCAACGACCTCTGAAAGTATTTGATTCCCTCTCTCACGATTTGGTAGATGAACCATTTCAAAATGAGTTCCAATCAAGGCAAGTTTCTGCAATCCATCACATATGATCCTGTTTTCATGTTCATCTGGGGTCATACTATCAATTTCGATATCAGCTCTGTCGAGATTTATCTTATCACTAGCGATTTCAAGATTGGATACATTCACTCGAGACTTTTTACGAAATAAACTATTCACTTTCCTGAAAACGCCATCTGGGTCCTGTGGGCTTATACCTCTCAATTTCTCCGCGCATTGATTGCTGACCTCACTCCTTAAGTATGAACGGATCAAGTTCGGGACATTTTTCAGGTGTAATTTCAACGAAGCTAATGAGGGATGGTTGTAGTCCAAAAATCGCCGATAAATGTTGTTGACGCGTGTGAGAAGAAGGCTTTTCAATCTTTTTAACCTTGCGATGGTTGGTCTTTCATATCCTTCCATATTGTTTCGATGCTTAATCTTGGGAATTTTTTTCTCAATGTTTTCCAACGTCAGCTTCTCTAACATCGACAAAAAGAGGTCTATTTCATCGTTAGTTAAATTCCTGTCGTTAGGAACCATCGAGCAAGAGTTGCCATTAGCAAAAGGATGCTTCTGGTAATCCTGATTAAAGTTCTTTTGAAACTTTCCCTAGTCCGTTTTTATTAAATTAAACCGGTGATTTTCATGTTGAACTAGAGTGAGGAAGACATCATCCCTTTGATGCTTGATTTCCATTACGAGTGCATTATAGTCGCTATCGTAAGAAAGCACCTGCAGTTTCCTTTGAGGACTATTCAAGTTGAATTCAAGTCAGCAATGCAAAGGTCCAAATATGAATTTGTCCTAGGGTATGTTGGAAGTTCCGACCTATATAGTTTGCACCTGTATTCAATTTGTTTCTCTGTTATCCACGATTTCAGAAATATAACTCTGGGATTATTGTTGGAGTTCAGCCATGATGTATGTTTGGCATTCAGGTTACCAGCAAGAATATAATAACTATGCAGCCTGTTCAATTAGAGTATTTCAAACAAGGAATCGCGCTCCTCCTTGAACTTGAGAACATTTCGACCAGTTGCATAGGCAGAGATAACGAAGAAGTTACCCCCGCCTGGCAGTGAAATTTTGATAACGGACACTTCAAGAAATTCAAAGT
Organism: Odontomyia ornata; assembly: GCA_963969285.1. Taxonomy (NCBI): domain Eukaryota; kingdom Metazoa; phylum Arthropoda; class Insecta; order Diptera; family Stratiomyidae; genus Odontomyia; species Odontomyia ornata. The sequence continues at coordinate 449,015,993 of OZ017739.1, read as the reverse complement.
TTTTGAATTCGACTTTTTCAATATTTTGGAAACAATAGGGTCTTCTCACCAATATATCAGTGCCACCTCCCCCCATCACCGTTTACCCTTTCGTTTCTTACGAACTCAAAATTCATGAATGTTATGAATTGCCATGAATTGACGCGGGTTTCAATAAGAAGCATGATGTCAGGCTTTTGATTAACAATGAATTCAAGGAGATAGTCACGTCGATGTACAGTAACAATGGAGTTGACGTTGATCGAGATGAGACGAATCCTATCCATGGGAATTTGACTGGATGACCAGTCATTTTGAGGCATTTGAAAGGCCTAGACAATGAAAAACAAAGTTAATTTTTGAATCTTGTTTATCGATTCCCTCCGATAAAAAATGGAGTTGCTGGTAAATTTTAAGAAGCAGCTCATTATTGCCACTTACATTACATAAAGCATTTTCCGCTGGTCTTCTAGCGGCGAGTGCAGATGATACTCCGGGATTGACGAAGTTGGAACATATGGTACTGCGGTTTGCTTGTGTTTGGAGCCCCTCACCACTCTGAAATTCAAATACCTTATTTGTTCGAGGGCACTTGGACTGCTTTTATTTTAGATTTGTACCAGATAAAGCGGTAAATTCTTCCTTTCTACGGTTGATCTTCTGGTCGCAAGGTTTTTGACGGAAACAAATTCAATTTCTGGTGCAGCTTCCTTTAGCACCTGAAGAAGGTCAACAGTATCCTCTCCGCAGTCCAAGCCCTTAAACAAAAAGGTTTGATTTTTCTCACGCTTTGGAGTATAGGTGAAGTGTGGAACCTGACCAGAAATTAGCTTATCTTTAGCTGACTTGAACTCAACCAGTGAGTTCGTTCTAATAGTTAGTTTTTGAGCATTAACTCTTTTGATCTCGAAATTGGTTAGTTTATTTTCGGCTGAAAATAGCCGAACCATATCTTTTCCGCTTTCTCCGAATACATTGATTGGCGGAACTTTTTCTGCCGTTTGGTGGTTTTTTCGAGGAACCAGCAGAACTGTGAGCTGGTTTCTTCTCCTTATTTTTATTTTATTAAATACTGTATAAAATTTTTATCATTATCTTGATTAGAATTACCTTCGATGCTTTCTTTCTCCGGTTAATCCGTCCAGCGCTGCAAAATAGTTTTGACTCTCGTCAGCACTTAGGACTTTGTCTGCAATTGCTTGCTTTGCACTTTTCTTCGACTCTGTTTCCTGTTGCACTTGATTGTGCGGCTGCGATTTTTGAGGCCTCATCCCTTTTTTGAATAGATCTTTGAGGGACGGTATATCTAGGATTAATTCATCGTTTTCTTTTTGAAGTTTGATTATTTGTTGATTGCCCGCTATTATCATCTGCGGAGTTTTCTACATTATGTTTTCTCTTGCTGATTATCTCCAATTTCGTATTCGTCGTTTCCCTAGGTTGCCCCAACGGTTGGAAGCCGTCGGGGTCCTCCATACCAGCGGTTCCGAAGTTTCATTTGGTTCTTCGCTTTTCTTTATTCATCGAAATAAAATTATATTTGATAGAAATTTCCTAAGTCGATTGCTTTGAGAATATAAGCTTTTTCCAATAAAAATTAACTTCAGATTGACGTTTTAAAAAATTAATTTAATTTTTGAAAACTTTTGACAGGAGAAATTTAATACACGTCTGTACCTAACGAGTACTTGTAAAAAACACTCTTTATAATTACATTTAGTACAGCTACTTCATTCTTGTGTTGGTTGTTTTCGATTTTCGCTGTTTTTCTTCTTCGAGGATTGTCTTTATTAGGGTGATTGTAGTAAGCGAGGAAGGTGGATGGTTTATGTGATTCATCAGGATCTGATGACAAAACCGCAGCCACTCAATTGTCTGGTGAAAACGTTAAAATGGATAAAAAGTATGAACGCGATGGTGAGATAAGTGATTACGAGCTGGCAGCTAGTGGATTTACCAAAAACGACATATTTCCTCAAAGGAAATTGTCATATGACGTAAATTACTGAAAATTTTGTTATCGGCAAGTTATGTTTATAGAATTTTTTTTTTTTGAATAATAATGGTTGATTAACTAAAATTTTTTGGTCTTTCCTTTCCGAAGATTCTAACCGGGTATAGGACCCGGTACGGTGGCAGGCTTCCACCTCAAAACATGAGCCAGCCACCGGGTACGCATTAATCCATTTTCTGTTTCAGGTGACTTCGTGGTTTGAGTGGCCAAAACAGAGTGCCTCTTTATGGCATAGAGTTATGCAATCAAATTGTATAATTCTATGGCATAAATTGGTCACCGGGGTACTCCCCTTCTGATGGGAAAGTTCATGCAATTCAAGTTGTATGAGTTTTCCACTCAGAAGAGGAATACCTGGCCACTTCAACAAGATATATATGGATTTATTCCGGTTGGGTGGGTGCGAAGGGGCTCCACCATCACCCGTTTGCCTCTCTTTCATTTGTGGGCCATGAACTTCGTCGGGTAATGACGAGGTTACCCCAAGTCCGCCTTTCTTCTCAGGTTCCGCTTGTTCTCGTAACAAGTTATATCTCCCTCTGTGTAGTTATCTACAATTTTTGCGACTTCGGTCGCCTCTTGATCAGCAGTCCAATTCGTGAATGCGAAATATTTTTGTAGTGGGTCCTCGTGCTGGGGAAATGAACCCGCCCCACGACACCGCAATGCTAGCCTGCCAGCGCATTCACGCGTCTCCAGACGAGGGCATTCTCGGCAGATACCGACACCTTCTTCTGCCGAGGCAGCAGACCATCGCTGCAGTCCTTTACGGACATTTTCGAACATTTATTCACTACATGATGCAACTTTTGTTTTCTTTTGAGACGTCTCGGTTTAGCATCTTTCCTCCAACTGACAGCCGTTCCGTTTAATGAATGGCCCAAGCCATCGTGCTTTTCGGGCAAAGTGCTTTTGTTTGGTGTATGTCCCAAATTGGCTGCTTCAAATGTTAAGATTTACATGACGTATTAGGAATCGTTCTTGAATGTGCCAAAAGTGTTTGAATAATTATTGAAAATTCAATTGCTGTTTGAAAAACTATTTATTTTATAACAAAATAATTACAGGAACTTAATTAGAACACTTCTAACCGCTTTGACTGCTAGAGGTAGAATTTTCCTTGAGAGTATTATAAGTATTTGGTGAATGACTTATATGCAGGTAGCATTAGCAAAGGATGCTAGATGTGGTAAGGATATTACCAAAATTGGTAATTAGTATGCATAGCAGGAACTTAGTGAGAAAAATTAGATTATTTATGGAGATTAGAATGTGATCATCAACTTTCGCGATTACAAAGGCATATCGTGGATAAAACGAATGCGAATGTATGCAGTCAGAGCGATACAGAAATAGTCGTGAGTTCATTGCATGTAATTTATTTGTGGCAAATATTTTTAAGCAGTTTGTCTCATTTCATTAGCTTGATAATAAAAAAAAGGCATTTTAACCAGATTGACAAGTTTTTATCGATATAGAAATAATCGTTACCAAATTAAGTACGTTGAGAATATTATGTACATGAATTTAAACGTTTTCAAATATCAAGGACAGTTTATTTTCCTACTGAATCTTAACAGTTAATTAATAAAATCTATGAGCAATTGTTTGCTAGCAATCCGTCGAATATAACACGCAATCACTTAAAGTTGTTTATTCTAGGCTCTATCAATTACATTCATTGCAAAATCAATTCAAATGAAGAAATAGTTGTATTTCCATAGCGGGTAAGTTTGAAACCATTCACTTGTATGCACATGTTTCGAAATTCGTGAAAATAAAATAACTCTCTAGGGACCGTTGAACTTTCCACACAATAAGAAAAATTATGAATGTCCAATCAGCTGACAATTGACAAGCCCTTTCGGCCGAAGTGAAAGCAACAGATAAATTCCTATGAAATCCAGTGCACAGGTTGTCACCATTCAACAATTCTCGCCATCATTTGACAGCAGCACACCCACCGTTAAACAAATCTCACACGTTGTACAGTTATTGCCTTCACAGTGCTGTACACACGAACACACGACTCACCTGTAATCGCAGCGACACCAGCAGCAACAACACTCTTATGGCTGTAGTTGTGCCGATCGCTCGGCTGATCCGTGTTTGGGATGGCATGGCGATGACGTCACAGAAAATAAGAAATAATCCTCTCGACTTGGAATTCGTTGCTTTGATTTGTTGGCGGGAAAATTCAAAATTTGCAAGTAACGATGTTAATCCAGTGAAAGGTGCACGGCAGCAGATAAACTCACAAACGAGGGAAAGGATTTCAACACTCAATTTCTTTCACTTTTGCAGCTTCTTTGGCATGAATCAAAACCATCACACAAACACTAGTGCACTTGCAAATGAGTAAACTGTCATTCAAGATAGTGGAAAGCGGCGACACGATCGACAGTTGGACGAAGACAAAACAAAACAATCACTGTCTGGCGGGCGGAACAGCTTGAGGTGGAGCGGGCGTTCAATCGTCCCAGGTGCAACCAAGTGTCCACGATTCGAGGCATTTTGCAGCCACAAAGTCGCTTGTTCGCGTCGAGCTACAGCATTTCGCGGCGGAGGATTCGCACCGAGCCCGTGCCAAGGTACGCAACGGCTAAGACAAGAAACGATGCTGGATTCCAACTAGTGCCTAACATAATTTCCTTGACACTTCTGCAACGCAAGAACTCAACACCTACACAGCCACATGCTTCGCGCACACCTTCCCCGTACGCGGCTCCTGCTTTGCCTTCGCGAAAAACCTCCTTCCAGGAAATAGTTGCGCTCTCCTAGGAACTTTTTCACTTTTGCTCGAGTGAACTGCAATCAAAACAACTCACACGCCACGAGAAAAATGCTTTTTGCAATGGACCACCACAATGTGCAGATAGTCGACCCCACACACACGCACTCACACCAACTCGCGAGTTGGACCAACTCCACTCACGCAGCCTTCAGTACGGGAGAAAATTTCTTCAGCAGACAGGTGAAATTTCTGGCGTAAATCAAAGGAATATGAAGCACTGTGAAGTATTCTTTAGAATTTTTCACTTAATACAAAGGTTGCGTGTGCGACGCAATCACGGAATGCTATAACATGCGATCGGCAATGCACAAATTAACACTGACAATTTCTTTAGCCAAACAGTGGACAAGCGCGCGACAAACGTCCTCCTCGTACATTCGATTTACTCGGAATGAATCGAAGCAATGGAAACAGAAACAGATTCATATTTTGCTTCTTTTCGCGCCTCCCACTAGCAGCCTTTGGTGTATTTACCACAAACACTATTAAAGATGCAAAGTTGAAAAAACACATGTGGTTTGAGCTAAGGCTAAGAAGTGTAGGGTCGTGCATTCGGTATGAGCTTTGAAAGTTTTCAGGGTCTATGCTGCTAAGTGGCAGAGTCTGGGGTAGTTCATATTATGAAGTACAGATGCCAGTCGTATAGTAAGGAAGAAAACCGTTTTAGTTCACCTAAAGTTGTATAGGCTCCGCCAGCAACTATAGACAGTTGTAACGATTTAAATATTAGAAAGCAAACTAACAGCTATTATGTCTACAGTCCTGAATTGAGAGTGAGTGCTAGTGGCCAAAACCATTATTTCAAATGTTTCATTTAGCAGAGAGGTAAAATTTAGAGAATTTTTGTTAGTTTCAACCTTAAATAATTGATTATTTATGCAAATTAATTCACCAGAAAACCATTTAATGATAGAAGAACTCTGATGCGGCCAAGAACCAGCAAAATAACAAATGCTCGTATAAATGCCATTGCTGTATGTATTTTAAAACTAAATTGAAAATTGATAGGAATTTAAAAAGCAAGGCAGTATTATCACACATATGTAAGTATTAATTCATGTGTAACTAACGCTCAAACTACGTTTTACGAACTATCAGAGAACTTGGCAATGAGTGGATTCATTACAGGCTACAGTCAGTCACGAAAGTATAGACTCAATTCGCATATGTTAAACAATTTCCAGTTTATCTTTACTTATCGTAGTTGCATGCTTATTCAATTGTTACAAATGTGATCTGCACATGGGCGTAGCCAGGAATTTTTTTAGGTCTTTTTTCGAGGACAATTTCTCAAAAATCAATGAAAAAACGAGGACATTTTTTTGAAAAAAAATTAGGACATATTTATTGACAAGAATATTGAGAGATACTTTAAAAGTATCATTTTTTAGTTTCTCAAAATAGAGAAACATCGTTAGTACATGAAATGAATCAAATTGATTTCGCGTTTTATAAAACCAATTTTCTGGGATTTTCAGCAAATTTCCTGAGGACTTCATCTTCTATTTCGGATTTTCTTTCCTTTACCATTTTCCGATGCACACTGAGCATGCATAGTCCTGAAAAAAATAAAAACATCGTTATCATATGAAATGAATCAAATTAATTTTCTAAAACTTTACCATTTAGTCGATTTTCGCCCATGGTTGATCTTAGCCAGGTTTTAACACGCCGCAAAGTGCTGAACGACCTTTCTACGGTGCAAGTCGTGCAAGGTAGTGCCAATAATATTTCCAATGCATGTGATACAGTAGGAAAAAAGGTGTCCGCTTCCGTGATTACGTCGCACACTTGCAAATTTTTCATCGCTTCTTCACTAAGCTGTTTGTCTTTCCAAGTGTTATACCATAATTCAATTTCTGCACTTAGATCCAATTCATAAAATTCTGAAAATGGCTTGATGTCTTCTTTCAAATCGCCAATACTTTTTTTCAACATAATGCATGGATGCAATGTGAGTAGTGAAAATGCAGGCAAATTGAATGGCGCGAATCGATTTGCAAGCGATGATATCAACGAATCCAAATACGGAATTAGCAACGATATTTTCCAATAATCATTTGGATTCGATGCAGGTTGATTTGAACGATGCTGCTGTCGTTGGGTTAGTCTGGGCATATCCAATTCAATATCAATCGAGTTCGCTATTTCTTTTGCCTCGTCTAGAATTTCATCAATCACGGTATCTACAGCGGTTCGATGGCTAGAGATAACAGTTGATATTCTATCAAGATGGTCTTTGCATTTGAGCAGGTCAAGACTTTTAGATTGAAGACCATTCACGACAGGCTCAAGAATACCCGAATATTTGGCAATTATTGAAGTGATGATAAATACAGGTTTCGTTGCTGCAGAGTGTAGCTGAAATGCAGCTGATCGCGTTTTTGCATTGCCTTCGGTGGATAAAGTCAGTAATGCGTTCACGATCTCAACGAATTTGGCTTTAAAAACAGCAGTGCTCTTGTGTTTTTGAGACCAACGAATTTCACAAAGGGCGGGTATGTTCGGAGCACACTTTCGCCGTAGCACTGATTCTCGGAAAAATCTTATTATGTCTTTGATGGTGCCAATAGTGTTTTGTACTTCCAGGACCGTGTTCAAATCATTAACAACAAGGTTCAATCTGTAGCTTGCGCAGTGGAAAAACAATGCTTTTTTGTATTTTTTTCGGATATGTGCTTGAACGCCTCCTTCTTTTCCGGCCATAGCACTGCAGCCATCGTACCCTTGCCCAACATATTTTTTTCGGTTCAAGTTCACAGCTCACGACTGCGCGATCAATTTCATCTGCAATTGTTGGAGCGTCCATCGCATTTAGTTCAGAGAAACCCATGAATTCTTCTCGTATTTTTGCTTGGCTTTTGTCGTAAAATCGAGTACCCAATGACAGTTGCTCTTTTCCTGATACATCTGCTGTTTCATCAGCCAAAATGCTGTATGCTGATGCCTTTTTAGCGTCAGCAATTATCATATCTTTCACTACCTCGCCACATAATGCAATTATCTCGTTTGTTATTTCTGGTGAGGTGTATTTCGCATTTTTTGGTCCTTCTTCGAAGTTTTTTTTAAGAGATTCGTCTCCGGCCTCAATTCTCAAGCGAATAAGATCCATGAACATTCCTAAAAATATTATAGAATTTTATCAAAAGACGAAAATATGATAAATTTCAATCTGAAATATTTTACCGGAATCGGCATCTTTTCCTCTTAATGGTGAATCGGTTGTTCCACAGAAAATTATGTTTGATATGATCGAACGGATTATTTTCTTGTTTTCTTCAATTAACTTCTGATATCCTGTTACCATCTGTAGGTCCACTGGTTTGGCAGTTGTAAATTCAATAGCAGCTTTAATTGAAGTTTGATGCCATTTGCTTCTTGCGTGATTTCTGCTCAATTCGTGCATATCTTTGTATTTGGTGATTGGCTTAACAACGTATGCGCCTAAAAAGCCTTGCACTGTAGTTTTATGAAATAGAACGCAATGTAAGCAAAGAGCGCCCTTTTCTTTCTTTGAATAAACAAGCCAAGGTTTATAAACTTGTAACCAATTGTGAAGAAATTTTCGTTTTGAATCATCGGAGTCTGCTGCAAAATCGTAGTCTTGTGGTGGTACCCAACATCTTTTTAATAACAGAGATCTTTGCTCTGATGATAATGGCTTGTTCATAAATAGACCCAAATCGAACTCGGAAATGACTTCAGTTGTGTCAATGGTTGAATCATCCATTGGAATTGAATCTTCTTCGTGGGTTTCGCTTGTTTTGCTAGTTGTTTCTGGCATTTCAGTGGAATCGGTATGCTCATCGTAATTTTCCGTTTCCATTGCATCAGTAGGTTCATTTATCTGCATTACACTCGCATTTAGATTTGACACTTCAGCTTCACTTTGACTTGACGTGACAGCATCACTTTGACTTAACGTGACAGCATCACTTTGGCTTGACGTGCCAGCTTCACTTTGTCTCGACGTGCCAGCTTCACTTTATCTTGACGTGCCAGCTTCACTTTGGTTCGACAGTGGAGGAGCAACTGGTTCTGTACAAATATACGCACATTTCAAAAGTATAAATCGCAAAACACTTTGGACTAATTCATCAACAAAAAACTGATCCCTCGGAGCCAAGTATGCAAGAGTTGAAATCGATGATAAACCAAATTACAATAGTCCAATATATATTTCGGCTTAAACGAAGCCCTCTTTAGAATCTACATAAACTATCATTCTCAGTAAAAATATGAAAATAATAAAAAGAAATAACAAAAATACACAATTAAGAAAAACTCACAGATATTAAGAAATTCATATTTTCCACATGAAGGTCGTTCATGATAAAACGCAGTATAGCGCGTGTCAAATATATTCGTCACAAAAACAACACGTCAAAGGCCATGATTCACCTTCAGAATCTTCCTGACTTTCTCCGAAAAAGGAAAAATATGAATATATACAATTCTTTGAAAAAAGGCGTAAAATTTAGAAAGACGATAAATACGTCATCATTCAAAGAGCCTTGTAACGGAACTAACATTTATCACTGCCCACAATTACTATCGAAACCTTATCATGTAAGCAAACCAAAAAATCAACAACCTCAAAATAAAAAGAAAATAATGGATCTAAAACATTCCACAATATTTATCGTAAATTGAATTCAAATTCTTGGTATCATCCTGTTTATTAATCGTATTATTGGTCCTCTTAATAAAAATCATTTCAGGAATACTTCTTTTAAAATATCTATCTTCTTTATCTAAACCTTTAACATTACGCCAATCAAAATCATGTCCTTTGTCAAGAAATATACATATATTGGACTATTGTAATTTGGTTTATCATAGATTTCAACTCTTTCATACTTGGCTCCGAGTGATCAGTTTTTTGTTGATGAATTTGAAATTTATGGAACGGAGCAATTAAGAGATTTATTACTATACTTTGAACTAATTTTGGAAAAACAAAATATAATAAACAGAAACTTACTAAAAAATGATTGCACTCCTCCTGTACGTAGTTTATGATATTTGCCTTTAGCATGTTCTGTAATAGCTCCGTCTCCTTTGTTGTCGGTTCGGAAAGTAGTTTTGCAATATGTGCAATACGCCGAATGCTCACTTGCCTTTTTAACCCATGGATATTTTTTTGTCCACAATTTACCCCATGAGGTTTTCTTTTTTAGGGTTTTGTAAAATAATTTTACAAAACCCTACTAGTTTCGCGACCAGTCTGTCCGTCTGTCCGTCTGTCCGTCCGTCCGTCCGTCCGTCCGTCCGTCCGTCCGTCCGTCCGTCCGTCCGTGTGTCACAGCAGTTTTTCTCGGAAACTATTTAAGCTAGAAACATTAAATTTTGTGTGTAGGTGTAAAGTGGTGATCTCTTCAAAGTTCAACTACAAAAAAATTTTATAAGGTATTTAAGGGGGGCCTCCCCATATAGGAGAGTGACCCCCCGAAAAAAAAATTTCATTGAAGGTAGCCGATATGGGTATCAAATGAAAGGTCTTGATGAGAACTTTTCAAAACAGCTCTTAGTTTGGCAAAATTTGCTTCGAGGGGCGCACAGGGAGGGGAAATACACGAAAAATTTGTGTCCCCCCCCCTCGCGATTGGACACCTGTGATCGGAAAAATCTGAAAAAAATCAGAGGTGTAGGCCTTGGTGCGTACAATAACAACAAATACATGAGAAGTCGCAATTCACTCAACTTTGTTAGTAATAGTATGATTTATCGATTTTATGTTTTCTTGAATAAAATCTCAACGGTACCCTTAAATTCAATTAAATTCAGTACGTAGATGTCTATTTATAAGGTTGATCTATCCTGAAAGTTTCATAAAGATTGAATAATATTTAGCGAAGTTATAGCGGTTTGAATTTTCCTGTATTACTATGGAACAATATGCGCTGAGTGTATTACTATGGCAACATATGGCTATGGAACAACATGCGCTTTTTACCGACTCAGACACTACAGTTTTGCTAGGATTTGCATGAAAATTTCAGGAATGATAGGTGTCATGCGTATCTTTGAGAATCGGTTCAGCTAGTAGTATCAGTAATCGTAAAACAAGATAGTGGCTGTTTTAAATGCGAAGATTGAATAATTTGGAGTTATTTTTTCCCAACTTCAACGTTTAAGGTGCATGCTTTGAACACTTGATTCAATTGAATGAATGACTGAAGATGAGTACCTACAATTAATGCTCATAAGTGAAATAAGTCAAGGAGGTGGGAGAGAGCTCCTAGCAAAAGGGTTTTGTAACCATTCTAGGATTCGAAAAAATTGGCCATGAATCGATGATTTCAGCTCAGGAGAGTGGCCCCTGAAAAAAAATTCATCAAACGTAGCCGATATGACTATGAAATGAAAGTTTTCATGGGAGCTTTTCAAAACAGTTGTTAAACTGTCAGTTTTTGCTTCAGTGGGGGCACAGGGGGGAAATACATGAAAAATGTGTTTCCTCCGTCGCGGGTGGACATCTGAAATAATTATCAAGGGAGATATTTATGAGTATAACAATACCAAAAACCTCAAAGTCGAAATTCATTGAACTTTGTTAAAAATAGTATGATCTTCGCATTTCATATTGTATTCAATAAAATCGTCTTTGACATGTTTCTTGATTTGATTCGATCTGGTGACTGCATTTTGTAAATTGAATACAAAACCCTTCTGACATGAGCGTAGGTCTGTTTACCCAACTTGTTTCTTTATCCATTACAAAAAAACCAAAAATTGATGTTCACAAAGCGAAGAAAAAATTGATGTCACAAGCAGAGTTGCCAGAATGAACTATCAGCACGCTCGGGAAAAAAAGCTTCCCCCTCCTTTCGGCTCGAAGGAGGACGGAGGGAGCCTAGGAGAAATAGAAGAATTTGTTTTCGAGTCTGTTTTCCTGTTTTCTTATCTGACCCCTTTGTGTTTTCGGTCATTAGTTACGTTATTTATTCCTGAATTATACGAAAGAATAATACTTTGGGGACTGGCCTGAAAAGTGAAAATCTTCGAATGACCGAAAACACAAAGGGGTCAGATAAGAAAACAGGAAAACCGACTCGAAAACAAATTCTTCTATTTTTTCTTAAAAAGCGCAGAATTTTTCGAGGACATTTGGCTTAGGTTGGGGCATTTGCCCCTACCTGGCTACGCCCATGGATCTGCATTAAATTAATGTTATTTTCAATAAAATTTCACGAAAATATACTGATCACAAAAGGAGTCATTGAGAACCTAATACGTAAAAAATAGGAACAACAAACGCTCTGTAAGATTTACCCAAAAGTAACAGAAAGAGCCCCTAAACAATTTGTCCCCATTTAATGTTTTGAACCGCTATCTGGAAATATTTCCAGAATTTTGGCTGGTCATAACCTTCAAATTGCTTTCAAACTTAGCCAAATAATTTCATTCCTTTTTTACAATGCTAAACAATCCAGAAATAAATTCAATAGATCTGGAGTCCATAAAATTACATGTGGTGAATGGAGTAGTGGATATATAGGCCAAACAGGTAGATCCTTCAATGTTAATTTCAATGCACATTTTAAATCCCTCCTTCATAAAAAAATCCAACTCTAACGTAGCAAACCACTTCCGAGAAATCAACCACCAATTCCCTTCCATTGTAAATCTGGAAATACTCCACTACGTGCCCAAGTCCCATAAACTGAATACTTTAGTAGCATTATGATCGTTTTTGCTATACAAACGTATGTTAGGTTTGACTTGAGATGTAGTACTGCGCCTGAGAATGCTGACTAGTTCAGCGAAATTTTTCATAGGCAAATTTGTTTTTCCAACGTTATATTAAATTCAATGTTAACGCAATAAGATAAAAGGTAAGCAAAAAAATATTTTACATTCATTCAGCTTTTAATTTTGTTAAATATTTTATGTATCCCTAAAAAAAAATGTCGAAAACTACAAATACAAAACTAAAACGTAAAGCCATTTCTATGAAAACCAAAATTGAAATTTAAGATCGCCTTCGAAATGGAGAAGGATTAACATTTCTTGGCAAAATGTACGGTTTAAATGAAGCCACAGTAAGAACTATAAAGAAAATGAAATTTCAATTAGGTAATCGGTGATTTCTAGATCGAAACTATCTGTTAAGTCTTTATAATACACTAGATATGCTACTAAAGAACAAGTTGGGTAAACAGACCTACGCTCATGTCAGAAGGGTTTTGTATTCAATTTACAAAATGCAGTCACCAGATCGAATCAAATCAAGAAACATGTCAAAGACGATTTTATTGAATACAATATGAAATGCGAAGATCATACTATTTTTAACAAAGTTCAATGAATTTCGACTTTGAGGTTTTTGGTATTGTTATACTCATAAATATCTCCCTTGATAATTATTTCAGATGTCCACCCGCGACGGAGGAAACACATTTTTCATGTATTTCCCCCCTGTGCCCCCACTGAAGCAAAAACTGACAGTTTAACAACTGTTTTGAAAAGCTCCCATGAAAACTTTCATTTCATAGTCATATCGGCTACGTTTGATGAATTTTTTTTCAGGGGCCACTCTCCTGAGCTGAAATCATCGATTCATGGCCAATTTTTTCGAATCCTAGAATGGTTACAAAACCCTTTTGCTAGGAGCTCTCTCCCACCTCCTTGACTTATTTCACTTATGAGCATTAATTGTAGGTACTCATCTTCAGTCATTCATTCAATTGAATCAAGTGTTCAAAGCATGCACCTTAAACGTTGAAGTTGGGAAAAAATAACTCCAAATTATTCAATCTTCGCATTTAAAACAGCCACTATCTTGTTTTACGATTACTGATACTACTAGCTGAACCGATTCTCAAAGATACGCATGACACCTATCATTCCTGAAATTTTCATGCAAATCCTAGCAAAACTGTAGTGTCTGAGTCGGTAAAAAGCGCATGTTGTTCCATAGCCATATGTTGCCATAGTAATACACTCAGCGCATATTGTTCCATAGTAATACAGGAAAATTCAAACCGCTATAACTTCGCTAAATATTATTCAATCTTTATGAAACTTTCAGGATAGATCAACCTTATAAATAGACATCTACGTACTGAATTTAATTGAATTTAAGGGTACCGTTGAGATTTTATTCAAGAAAACATAAAATCGATAAATCATACTATTACTAACAAAGTTGAGTGAATTGCGACTTCTCATGTATTTGTTGTTATTGTACGCACCAAGGCCTACACCTCTGATTTTTTTCAGATTTTTCCGATCACAGGTGTCCAATCGCGAGGGGGGGGGACACAAATTTTTCGTGTATTTCCCCTCCCTGTGCGCCCCTCGAAGCAAATTTTGCCAAACTAAGAGCTGTTTTGAAAAGTTCTCATCAAGACCTTTCATTTGATACCCATATCGGCTACCTTCAATGAAATTTTTTTTTCGGGGGGTCACTCTCCTATATGGGGAGGCCCCCCTTAAATACCTTATAAAATTTTTTTGTAGTTGAACTTTGAAGAGATCACCACTTTACACCTACACACAAAATTTAATGTTTCTAGCTTAAATAGTTTCCGAGAAAAACTGCTGTGACACACGGACGGACGGACGGACGGACGGACGGACGGACGGACGGACGGACGGACGGACAGACGGACAGACGGACAGACTGGTCGCGAAACTAGTAGGGTTTTGTAAAATTATTTTACAAAACCCTAAAAAATGGAAAAACCACTCATAATATGGTTTGAGGCTATGCAAAAAAACGGATTCCCTAGACGGAAACAATATCAAACAGCAAGCATTAAGGTTTTATAAAATGATAAAAGACGAACAACCGTCAACCTCTTCACAATCAACTCCTGAGAAGACCTACTTATTTTCCACAAGCACAGGATGGTTGACAGGATTTCTACAAAGGCATGCGCTTCATAACATAAAAATCAAAGGCGAGATTGCTTCTGGGGATCAGAATACTGCTAAAGAATTTCCACTAAAACTTAAAAAAAATAATTGCCGATGGTGCATACAGTGAAGATCAGGTTTTTAATGCAGACGAAACTGGTCTTTTTTGGAAAAAATGCCGAGAAGAACATATGTGGCCAAATCGCAAAAGAGTGCTGGTGATTTTAAAGTTGAAAAAGATCTAGTCACATTTTTATTTTGCAGTAACCCTTGTGGAGATTGGATGTTAAAGCCCCTGCTTATCAATCGGGCACTTAAGTCTCGAGCAATGAAAGGTGTAGATATGAATAAATTGCCGGTCAATTGGATGGCCAATAAAAAAGCATGGGTGACAACTACAGTTTTCACAGAATGGTTCTTTAAATATTTTGTGCCAGAAACTAGAAAATATATGAATGAAAAAGGCTTAGAGTTCAAAGTTCTTCTGTTGGTAGACAATGCACCCGGGCATCGTCAGTTGGAACAAGAAAATGCACAAGTTTTGTTCCTGCCACCGAGTACCATATCCCGAATCGAACCAATAGACCAAGGAATTATCGCAACATTTAAAACTTACTACATCAAACGAACATTCCGATCATTTTGGACACTTTGGAGAAGGATAAAACTCTTACAGTGATTGATGCCTGGAAAAAGTTTTCAATTAAAGATTGCGTAACACATACTGCTTTAGCATTATCAGATTTACGACCATCAACCTTAAACGCATATTGGAGAGCAATTTGGCCAGAATATGTTAAAAGTAAAAATCATGTGGATCCAAATACGAACGAATATCCCAATATAATTACTTTGGCACATAAAGTTGGTGGGGAGGGTTTTGATGAGTTCGTTTTTGATGATATTGAGAACTGCTGGTGGAAAAAGTTCTTAGCGAAGACGAAATATTACGTTTTGCATGAGAGAATGCTGATTCTATAGAAAGCAGTGATAGTGACGAACCTGTTAAACTTGCTGCAAACTTAATTCAAGAAGGACTTCCAACTGCAAATAAATTAGAATACCATTTCGTCACAAACGATCCAAATGTTGAAAGAGCTGCACAATTTAAACGTGAGCTGGATTCTAGTATGGGTCATTACAAAGAATTATACAAAGAAGTAGCAACAATTGGCCAACAACGGCTCATAACAGAGTTGACTGTTAAAAATGCAGATGCCGAACGAGCAAGAGAAAGTCCAGTTCAACATTATTCCAGCGATGATAGCGATTTTATACGCATTCGAAGCAAGCGAATTCGAGTAACTGATGATGACAGCAATTAAATTTATGTTCCGGTATTTATGATTATCATTCCTGAACTTGTCATACATTTAATTTAAATTACATACTTTTAAGCTTAGAATGCATACCTTTTTAGGGTTTTGTAAAATAATTTTACAAAACCCTACTAAAATCGCGTCCTGTCTGTCCGTCCGTCTGTCCGTGTGTCACAGCAGTTTTTCTCGGAAACTACTTAAGCTAGAAACATCAAATTTTGTATGTAGGTGTAAAGTGGTGTTCTCTTCAAAGTTCAACTACAAAAAAATTTTATAAGGTATTTAAGGGGGTCTCCCCATATAGGGGAGTGACCCCCCGAAAAAAAAATTTCATTGAAGGTAGCCGATATGGGTATCAAATGAAAGGTCTTGATGAAAACAGGTCTTAGTTTGGCAAAATTTGCTTCGAGGGGTGCACAGGGAGGGGAAATATACGAAAAATTTGTGTCCCCCCCCTCGCGATTGGACACCCGTGATCCGAAAAATCTGAAAAAAATCAGGGATGTAGGCCTTGATGAGTACAATAGCAACAAATACGTGAGAAGTCGCAATTCACTCAACTTTGTTAGTAATAGTATGATTTATCGACTTTATGTTTTCTTGAATAAAATCTTAACGGTACCCTTAAATTCAATGAAATTCAGTAAACAGATGACTATTTATAAGATTGATCTACCCTAAAAGTTTCATAAAGATTGAATTATATTTAGCGAAGTTATAGCGGTTTGAATTTTCCTGTATTACTATGGAACAATATGCGCTGCATGTTTTACTATGGCAACATATGGCTATGGAACAACATGCGCTTCTTACCAAGTCAGACGCTACAGTTTTGCTACGATTTGCATGAAAAGTTCAGGAATGATAGGTGTCATGAATATCTTTGAGAATCAGTTCAGCTAGTGGTATCAGTCGTCGTAAAACAAAATAGTGGCTGTTTTAAATGCGAAGATTGAATAATTTTGAGTTATTTTTTCCCAACTTCAACGTTTAAGGTGCATGCTTTGAAGACTTGATTCAATTTAATGAATGACTGAAGATGAGTACCTGCAATTAATACTCATAAGTGAAACAAGTCAAGGAGGCGGGAGAGAGCTCCTAGCAAAAGGGCTTTGTAACAGCTCTAGGATTCGAAAAAAATGGCCATGAATCGATGATAACAGTAAAGGAGAGTGGCCCCTGAAAAAAAATTCATCAAACGTAGCCGATATGAGTATGAAATGAAAGTTTTCATGGGAGTCAATTTTTGCTTCAGTGGGGCACAGGGGGGAAATACATGAAAAATGTGGTTTCCTCCCTCGCGAATGGACATCTGAAATAATTATCAAGGGAGATATTTATGAGTATAACAATAACGAAAACCTCAAAAGTCGAAATTCGTCCAACTTTGTTAATAATAGTATGATCTTCGAATTTCATATTTTCTCCAATAAAATCGTCATTGACATGCTTCTTGATTTTATTCAATCTGGTGACTGCATTTTGTACATTGAATACAAAACCCTTCTGACATGAGCGTAGGTCTGTTTATCCAACTTGTTTTCTTTTATAACTATGTTTGTGTAAATACACATTATATGTGATTTAATAAAATAAACATAAATACTTGTTCTTGTTTTCACTAATTTTAATAGGTTTAAGAGATAAGGAACCAATCATCTATTTTTGCATACGATCAATGTCTTTTTTTTACACAGTTTTTTCTAGAACCAATTGTAATGAATCTTGTGACGCCGCTGGCGACTCACTAACACACCTTGCCACCAAGTGGCTTGGCATCGCATGTCGGTTGTGACGGTTGCACATCCCACGTCAATTTTGTCGTGGGATGTCAACCGGAAAAATTGACAGCCACATGGCGGAAAGTGTGGTTGTGAGTCGCGCGGTTGCCATGTACTCGCATGGTGAAAATCGTGGTACGATAAATTATTAAAACAGAGAGACTTAAAATTACCTTTCGCAGGAGAACGTAAAATACGATGTTACTTACATTAACCTTTCTTGCAGAGATTCCTTTGTGCACACTTCTTCATTCATCAGAGTAGGTTTTCCGCGCGTATCATCTTCAATTTCATCCAATTCTTTCATTTTAGCACACGACCAAATTAGTTGAAAATGATTCGATACATCCTTTCTAGTTTCAATGATAATTCCGTTCAGCAAGGAAGATTTAAGACATTTTCTGCACATTTTACCCTAAATTATAAGAAAATACAGTAAAAACGACATATTTAGTGCCAGTGCAATCAACTCATATCGTATCGTGAAAAAGCACACATCAAAACATAACATACATATGCATAACACCAATTAAAAAGTGGATGTGAGGTGGTGGCCGCCACCCAGGAGGATATCCCGGTTGAGCACCCAAAGGCAGTGACACCTGCTAGAAGGTACCAAGTAAGTGTTATGAGAAAACTATTGGTGTAAAGTGCGAATGTAGAGGACCTGGATGGGAACGCGAAACTGTAAAAGAAAAGTGCGCGGACGAAAAAACAAGTAAAGTTTCCGATATTATAGTTGCCGCTTCCTTAATTCTAACCAGCTACCTGTTACGAATCGGGTCGGATGTCTTAAACCGTATCTCGGGGAAACGTTGGGAGTTTCCATCCTGAGCCGAGTTTTCTGACCGCTGTTTTTGTTGTCGTCTTTACTCTTACCGTGGTGCCCCGGGTTGGTTAATTTCGGTCTTGATTTTATTCGAACCTGGTGATTTGCGCTTTTTCCGGAAAATAAAATTACAGTATTTTCAAGCACTAAATTCGAACGGGCTTTATGTTTATATGCTGGGTTGAACCTTTCGACTTGTTGTCTTGTTGACGGCACACGCGACCGCATTGGAAACTTAGGTGGCATCTTCCTTCGATAAATTGTGATGCTTGTTGCGAAAGTTTCTGCGAGTCGAAATCTGCTGGACGGCAAACGTAACGACTTGTGTTTTTTTATTCACCCCAGAAAAACCCAAGGCATAATCGAACAAATTTTGGCTTGTCCTGAATCGGGTACCTGATCGTTTCTTTTCATAAAAGTGTGAAATAAACTTTTCTTCAAAGGAAAATTTGCAGGCGTTCCCCCTATGTCTTGTCCATTGTACTGGCCCCAATACAAATCCTAAAAATCTGTTTATTGCAATATTTCAGTTGGCCGTATTTCTAGGTGAACCCCAAGTGCTTCGTTCGAAATGTTTGGAACAATGCTAATGGATCACTCGTTACAGAGGCATGTTCAAGTCGAACAACACCAAAACCAAGAACCCCTCCAACAACAACACCACGTCCAAATATAACATTCCACACGTAGAAATGCCCGCCAGCATTATGCAGCTTGGTATTGTTTAAAGGAGGCAACTTGTTTTACTGTGAAAATTGGTGATGAAATTTTATATAATTGCGAGTGTGCTGATGGTTGCATGGGACCACGGTGTGAATACAACGATCTTGATGGATCATATTTGCCCACTCGACCACGTGTCATGTTAGAAACAGCAAGTATAGCCAGTGGTGCAACGTTAGCTCTCATACTTGTCGTAATTCTATGCCTAGTGATATACACAAAATGTCAACAACGTCGAAAATTAGAACGATTGGCTGGAGACGGTGAAATAGATATTGACAGTGTCGACAGTCAAGTGCAAATTACAAGAAGTGAATCGGAAAAGTTGAGACTATACGAAAAACCTCATCATCATGGCACAATAGCAATGTTGGCGACATTGAAACAATAGGAGAATTCTTTCTTTCTATAACTAAATGAAAATATTTTAATTTACCTAATAGATACGATTACGACTATAATACTATACATTACGAATACGCTATTACTATAATAGTTATTGTTTAGATTCCTTTGGGTGTGGGTGTTATTAATTTTATAAATGAAATGAAGAGAAGAGATGATTATGTATAACTTAGTCCTTCTATATATTCTATTCTCCTGTATACAAAGTTTTCTTCGGCTATCATCTCTCATCGTTATCATTATTATTTTTGGATTTGTTGATAACAGTAGGCTTTACTTTGATTTAGACATTGAAAATTTAATATAAGTATATATTTATATGAATATTTAACTCTAATAAGAGAATAATACAAATAGTATTAACAACTCTGCGCAGCATTGTCATAACCCCATTTAAAATCAAAGTTGGAATGGTTCCTCTACATGACTACTACTCGTAATTTGTCATTAGTTTTGTCGTCTAGCTACTAATTTCCATAGCCCTCTGTTTTCACTAACCATGTGGCAACAAACTTGTATGTAATAATATTAGCAAATTTCCAGGTAGATAAGTAAATTAACACAAGCCGGAAGAGGCCGGTCTTCTCAATGATATTGAAACTAACCCTGATCTCGAGCATGAATGAACCCAAAGAAGAAGAAATTGTAGCCCTATAAATACGGACCCGTTTCTAAAGACAAACTAGTGACAATATTACTAACCATACACGCTTCTACTCAAAATATTTTATCTATTCAAGCCTTGACGAAATCATTCCATCTGGTAACGCTTTCATATTAAACAATACAAAGACTTAATTTAACCACGGAAGTGTATTGCAAATAATTACAGACGAAAATTAAACCAAGAATCATGCAAAATTGCAATCAAAAATATTTCCTCGAAACATAATTGTGACTCTACTTTTCATCATCCTTAACATTTTTGTACATTATTTCACAACAATTATAAATATTTTATTGAATACAGAAATGAACGTAAATATAACATTGAATTATATAAGGAGTCACAGTTAGACATTATATTTTGTTTCTATTGTCGTGGAAACCAAAATATTACTAACTTTAGAATTGTTTTAAATTGGTAGTATTATTTTCTGTTGAGAAAAATATTTGTCTACTCCTTTTTAAGTTTTATGTCATTGAAATAATTAAAATAGACAACATGAATTGCTAATTAAACACGACTTTCCTTTCCAGTAGCTCTGCTTTTCAGCGGGAAATGAGGTGCAGGGTAAGTATGCCGTCGCGAGGGTAGGGTTTGAGGAAATCCGCTGAAGTCGGTTTCGCGTTGCGCGCGGTACGCGGTACCTTAGTTGACTTTGAGTTTTCTTTAACGTAGTTTCCGTCGGGTTGAGTTAGCGTAGCATACTTTTCGGTACCGCGTCGGAAATTCGGGAACGCGAAATAAAAATCAGCTTTTGTACTTTTGACTGGTTGATGAAGAAATACGGAGTAACGTAGAATAGGTTTCCTCTCTGTATGGTTTTGTTTTTGTAACGCGTTTCGAAAACGGGCGTGTACAGGTGGCTGAATATTGTCAATGAGCGTAACCCATTCGGAGACCCGCGACCGAAATCCTCTCCGATCTAGCTGGCCGACAAGCAGCCACCGCGTGAATGGGTTACGGTGCAAGGATTGGTTGACCGGTTGGTACCATCTGTTGGCACTACTCAGACTTAACGTCTAGAACCGATGAGAGGTCGGTTCCGCGCTCGCAAAGAAAGTTGAAAATCATTACACAATCTACCGTGTAAAAACAGAATTAGATTTAAATACATCTACAGCTCTGTTACTAAATCCTACTTACACACCTTCGTGAGGACGCAAGAGGTGGATCTTCCACGGCTGATAATGGAATCATTGTAATAACCCTGCCACCGGAATAGAGGTTCGGCGATGGGCTAACTCCCCGTCCCTGGAAAACCCTACAATGTTTCGAAACTTCCAAAAGGGCCTCGGAATGGATTGGACTCACGGTAACGACCTCGAAAACGGAAAAGTACTATGGCATTGGAACCTAGAAAGTCCGATCACTCAATAACCCTGGCGCTGTTAAGGGCCTTTTACAACAGGCCAGTCAATTGAATTAAAAATACTGGTAATCCAGGAAACGAGCTGGACTGGAAATGATATTCAAGACATGAGATCGCACACAATATTCAAAAGTCGGAAGACTACTGGAAAACAAGAATTCAGAGTGGATAGGGAGTGCGCCAAAAATTTCACGGAGATCCTCGACAACCAGCTGGCTCCCACCTTATCAGACGTCTTGTTAAAGACAAGCAACGAGCTCTGGGTGCAAGTGAAAGTGGCTATTAAGACCATGGCAGAACATACAATCGGACATCAAGTCCGTTGCAAGAGAAATGATTGGTTCGACGATGAGTGCCTGAATGCGTTTTTTTGTGGTACCAATGATTTTGTTAGTTGATGCGGGCTAACACTCTTTGCAGTTGAGTTTAGAAACGTTTCAACCGCATGTTCTCCCTGACGTGCTATTTAACGTTTTTACTGCCTTCAGCATGAGTTTATTTTGATTATCGACAGAATGAATGATTGCTTTCTGGGTATTGGAAAGCGTATTAAGGTCCTCACATACCTCACCGTTCACGCCAAACATAACTGTTAGCAGAGATTGTAGTGCTCCGCGTCGTTGCCTCCCATAAAACATATTAAATGTGGTTATTTTTGCGATTGATCTAGTAGCTTTTGGCAGCTGATGTCCGAGGAAATTGTTGTACTAGATTCTCACAGTGCTCTGGTTTTCATTACAACCGTGTTAACATTATTTATGTCATCATTCACATTGCTCCAAAGAACCTGAATTTACATTTTTAGCGTGCCTCTATGTAAATATTTATGTAACTTCAGGATGTTCGATGTAAAATCCAGATGTTAGGTAGGTGGTATTGACTTCACAGTATATCTGTGGTGAAACGCAGCAGATCACCAGCAGCGAATGCAATAGTTTAGGACCTAGACCAGAACCGGTTGTCCTCTTTGTTGCAGGTTTTATGGGTTCCACCTTTTACTTTTTGGGTCGTTCCGATAAATATTCTGTCCAAGTACTTCCAATAGGCACAATTTTGCCTCGTTTATACTTGCGTGGTTTTCATGTCATCAGAAGTGTTGTTGTACTAAGTGTTAGCACAGGTAACTTTGTGGAGACATCTGGATTTCGATTGTCAAATGGTAAATGGCAGAACTTAATCTCCGGGTGTCTGGTGACTCGTCCATGTACTTTGACGGATACGACTCGCATTATACCATCAGTGCCTGGATGTACCTTGCAATTGGCAGCGGAGAAGTTCTCCATTTTCAAGAGTATTTAGTCGCTGACTTGAAGGTTGGGTTGGATGTTCGTCCATGTAGGTCGTAGTTGTTGTAGTCTGCTGAGATATTCCAGTTTCTATCGATTCCAAAAATGTTTCCAAATTTGTTGTACGGCTTCCTGCTTTTTTGCTAATGGGTTTGTCAGTAGAAATTGATGGTATTTCAAATAAGTGACTCCCTGCCAAGAGCTACCCAGGAGTGATAGCCGAAAGATCCTGTGGATTATTGCGCACCTCACACAGTGGTCTTGAATTTAAGCATGCTTTTATCTGGGATAGAAGTGTAAAGTTCTTCAATGATTAGAAGTTGTTGTCTGACTGATTTAATCAAATGGTGCTTCATTGATTTTACCCCAGCTTTGCAGAGTCCACCAAAGTGTGGGATTTTATCATCATCTATGGCGTGAGTATGTATGGTAGTTTTGAAGAAAGAGCGACTTTTGATTAACACCTGGCTCACTGAGATAGCCCGGCATCGCTGCAAGTCCTTTATAGACATTTTAACCAATTTATATACGCTAGATGATGTTGGATGAAAGCGTATGATGGATGATATAGGCGGGTAATGCCGCAAGATGGCTGAAGATGTTGGATGATGGCGGATGAGCGTAGATGGCCCCGTATGATGCTGGATGCATGTGATGATGGCTAATGATAGCTAAATATGGTTGAAGATGTCTGATAATGCTGCATGATAGAAAACGATTCCTGATGATGGTGAATAATATGCTTTTGAAGTGAATATTTCAATAGGCTCTTTCAGCCTGTATAAAATTTCTGTATGGGTACAATCTTATGAGATCTCATCATGTTATGATAATGCGTTGCCCTTTAGGGAGCAGCCAGACATCGAAGTATTATTCACGTGACTATCAGTGGTAATTAGTGAAAACTTCTAAAGAATGATTCGGTGATTTTTGGATGGGCAAAATATAAGGAGTTTGCTTCGCGTAATAATAAAAAAAACCACTTAGGGAGCAAAGGTGATCCTGGATCATAGATAATGGTGGATGGTGGATGATGAAAGTAGATAATAGTGGATTATGATGAATGACTGAGCGCTGATGATTGCAGATGATGGTTGATTATGGTGGAAAAGAGTGGATGATGCCATGTGATCCTGGATGATGTCTTCTAATGTCGGAGCATGATGTTGTCTGATAATGGAACATGATGGCTAATGGAGGCGGATGATGGCTTTTGATGGTGAATAAGGATATTGCAATTTAACATCCTGGATGATGTCTTCTAATGTCGGAGCATGATGTTGTCTGATAATGGAACATGATGGCTAATGGAGGCGGATGATGGCTTTTGATGGTGAATAAGGATATTGCAATTTAACAATGAATATTGAAAGGCCACATCAAGACATTTTATGTGATGTCCTACTCGGCTATCTTCGGTGAAAAGAAATGTTTAAGGGTCACACCTTCATACGAAGAGACCATCTTAAAATTATTTGAAACTTCTCACAAGATTTGATGACTCTAACTTCTCTAGTTCCTGAGAAAACTTACTCTGACGCAGTGATGGATAGACAGACAGACGGACAAATGGATAGGCAGGCACCGATTTTAGTAGGATATTTTAACAATTTTTTTTATAACATCCTATCTTCTTCGCATCATGAATGAGCCCACGTTAATGCAAGATTTAGTTCAGTCGCCCATATTTTCAGTTCTTAGTGCAATAACGTTGGAAGTTTGTCTAAAAAGATATGCCACTCCAACAAGTTTTAAACATTTGGGATTTCCGCATGCTCACATCTCAGAATTGGTAATAAAAGACGGTTGGACCATAATCTGTCGATTTTTCTGTAGAAAATAAATTTGTCTACTGTTCAGAAACAAACAAGACTCCTATGAATCCCTTGTCAATCAACTTGAAAAAAAAAAATCCCCGTTGGCAGCACCAGCCGGAAAGGTAAATTTCTCGTATGTAGCGTAAGGTTTCGAAAAAGAAATTGGCTTATCTACTACTGGACTTCTTATTGCAATTTTTGTAGCACTACATGGGTATTTATTAACAGAAAGGATCTGCCGCCGTTCGTATTTGGAGACCCTTCATAGAGGCGCAAATATTTTGCTAATTAAATTGAGTTGCACACGTATGGATCACATATTGAAAATCGGCGGGTAATAAATTGTTATAAACATATTTATACTCGTTTCGCCCTTCTCACATTTGCTGTTTATACATTTGACAGTGGTTGTCAAACAAAGGTGATAACTTTTTGGCTTAAATAGCTCAAATAGTTAATTTCAAAAGATTTCCATAAAATGTTTAATCAGCGCTTGCATTGCCATTAATATATACATTTTCGATTCTTTTCTGAACCATCAGGGGCCGTTATTTTGAATTTTTATTGAAAACGGCTGTTAAAATTATCAAGCTGTAAAATTTCGAATTTTTTATTTGTCATCCGATTTGCATGATTAAATTAAATTAACTTGCCTTAATAACTTATAATTTCAAGTTTTATCGGAATCTGTTGAGGAACTTGGCTGCTAGAGGGCTACAGAAATAAAAAAAATGTTTATGTCACCCCCCTGTATGGGGAGACCCCCTTAAACACTTTAAAATATTTTTATACACTGCAAATTTCAAGAGGCATCAGTTTTACCTACGTAGAAACTTTCCTCATTCCAGCTCATGTGGTTTGCGAGAAAACTTGTGACGCACGAACAAACGGACGGACGGACAGACAGACAATTCGCGATTTTATAATTTTTTAGGGTATTGTTAAAAATATTTTACAATATTTAAAAAATATTCTGATTTATAAATACGATCAAGATAAGTCATTTAAAACGTTTCCATGAGAAAAATTCATTATTTCAGTTGATACTAAAATAGCGAATTGCGCTTGTTCCTGACCTTTGGGGGCCGCCATTTTGAATGCATGCATTTGATTTTGGACAATTTTAAATCTCTGTAGGCTAGGACCTCATCAATTAATGTGCCAAATCTCGTTCAAATCGGAGTTTTACTCTAGACAGGGCAAAATAATTCAATTTTTAGTGAAAATGGCAGCTTAAAAATATTGGGTTTTAAATTTTCGACTTTTTATTTTTCATTCAATTTTAACAATTTTCTGCATAATACAAGAAAATAGTACAGAAATCCATAATCTCAAGTTTCATCAAAATCCGCTGGAAAATGTGACCGCTAGAGGGCCACAATAACCTGAAAAAAACGCATATTTAAAACGCCGCCATTTTAAAATTTGCAAATGCATGATCACCAAAATATTAAAAACTGTAGATCTAAGTAATGTTAATATTGAAACCAAGTTTCATATATGTCGGATCAAATTTGCGACTTTTAGAAGCTTTTGAAGTTTTGAGTTTCAACTGGTCGCCATTTTGTTTTTTGTGACCTGACCTCCAAATTTTTCACGCAATACTTTAGATACTTATAATTTCTATCTAAATGCCGAATTTCATGAAAATCTATTGAAAGCTTTGACCACTATTGCAACAACAAAATTTTGCACGTTTTCCGACCTTTGAGCGGCCGCCATTTTGTTTCTGGCGCACCGGCTTTGGATTTTTAATTGTGAGATTCATCACATACATTAGTGAACCTTTGTACCAAATTTCATTCAAATCGGAGCTATACTTTGGTCAGAACAGAAATCACGATTTTTCGTCTAAAATGGCCGCCATTTTGCTTTTGCCCAGCCGATATAGCTGGTTCACGAACTTAACCGAGATATTAACCCAATACACCTTTTTTGAAAATTTGGTGAAAATCGGAGCAAAATCGCAACCTCTAGCGTGGTCACAAATTTCGTTATATCCCGTATATATACTCGTATATATATACATATATATATATATATATATATATATATATATATATATATATATATATATATATATATATATATATATATATATATATATATATATATATATATATATATATATATATATATATATATATATATATATATGATGCTCTCCGCAAAAGGTAAATTTCTCTCGAGAAATTCACCTAAAATGTAGATATCGCATTAACTTGAAGTCATAATCGGTTCAAAATTTCTAACTGCACCTTATCTAGCTAGTTTCATTTAGTACTCAGCCCATTTGCCTCGGCAGCTTAGGTGATCAGTAGCTCTTGAGTCAAAAATCTAAGCATCATTGTCTCTGCAACATACAAAAGTATCACTGGACCCGTTTAAGTTTTTCTTTATGGCCATTTTATCAGCATTTAAAGCCCTTACCGTGCCTTTATTATTCGTTGCTTTTTCTTTCTCTGCTGCTTTAGGGTATTGTAAAAAATTTCACAATACCCTACTAAAATTGCGACCTGGCTGTTCGTCTATCAGTTTGTCCGTCGGTCCGTGCGTCGGAGCTAGTTCTATGGCAAGCAACATAAGCTAGGGTGATGAAATTTTGTGCGTAAGTCAAAAATGGTGCCTTCTCAAAAGTTGCAGGGCAAAAAATATCAGGGTATTCAAGGGGGGTCTCCCCATATCGGGAGGCGACCTTTGATATTTTTTTTACCAAAGTAAGCCAATATGGATATCAAATGGTCTTTTCAAAACAGGTCTTAAACTAAAAGCATTTGCTGGAAGGGGAGCAGTGTCAGGGGAAATGTACGAAAAATTGGTGTTCCCGGCTTTGCGATTGGACGTCTTTGGACAGAAAAGCTATTTCAGGCTACGTGTTTTTGTGAATTCGATACAATCATTAGCAATATGAAATTTTTGAGAAGCCGGATGTCTCAACGATCGTAAGACAGCGGAAGCTGCAATGGCTTGGACACATGAATTGTGTGGACGAACAACGGATACTCAAAAAGGCATTCGTTAGGTGAACTGAAGGGCTGAGGCCAGTGGCGAAGCCGGAGAAAAGCTGGTCCAACTCGGTCGACGAAGACAGTTCATCGTTGCTCGGATTTTGAAATTGGAGGACGCAGTCAATGGACCAAGATAGTTGTGCTTGTTGCAGGAAGCGAAGTCACGAGAGGGGCTGTAGCGCTGCGGAGGCGAACAAGGTCTTTATGAGTACAAGGGCAACAAAAACCTCAGAAGTTAAAGCTCCATCAAATTTAATTTAATTTAATAATAGTACATTTTACGAATTTTACGCTTTTATCTATAAAATCGAAAGATGACACTTAAATTGATGTAAAACGCATATTTTTGGGAAGTTTCATAAAAATCGAGATATAAACAGCTAAGTTATAGACGATTGAAAATTCATCCACTATAAAAACAGTTTCACATGATACTATGTAAATAGACGTTCGCAAAGGATACAAACACCACAGATGTGTAAGGATTTTGAGGAAAATTTTAGAAATATTTGGGAAAACTGACGCATTATCATGTTAGTAGTCATATTGAGGAAAATAAAATGGCCGCAAATCATGGAATATATGAATGAGCCAAGTTTTGAGACTCCGAAATTCGAATTATTTGTAGTAGGAGAACTCCCCTGCTACTTATTAGTTGTTTTTCACTGGCATCAGTGCTTCTACTCAATTGGAGTTGAAATGAATTCAATAACAATAAAATACTCTTCAATGGACAAATATATTTGTGTGAAAATTAAAATCTTTGAAGTATCCATGTAATCCAAATTGGTTTTCTCCTTTGATCGGATTATTTTGTGGGCTCATTTGGTAGTCATAGCATTAGTTTTGCAAAAAACTATTTCATTTTTACATTACCTCCTGGGGAATTTTGGTGTAGTTGAAGTACTACAACCTCTTCTGGGCCTTCACTTAGAGATGGAGTATCTCATCTTGAGAGTATCGGCACTCGAAAAATTGATACCACGCTTGGCTGTTCTGTTTTCAAGCCACGTTCTGATTTTAAACCAGTATGTATTACAACTGAGTGGGCTCATCGTTCACCCGAAGAATCACCTGAAATAAATTTCGTCGTCACCAGCAGGAGTCGAACCAGAGACTTTCAGCTTGCGCTGCAGGCACTCTAACCACTACACCACTATGGATGATCTTGGCCCCGTGTTCAGAATCAGCAGTAAACCATAATTAATTAGTGATAGTTAATTTTGACTTCAAAAATATTTGTCACTCTTGTACATATAAGGATATTCAAATGTTTGTACTAGGAATTAATAAGTTATCCAATGCTTGAATTATAGAATTCAGAAAATAGAGTTTTGTTACATATATAATGTTAAAAGGAAACATTTATCGATGGGCATTGATCGATAAGTGGATCTTTACTAATAAAACTGAACAGCCGGGAGCCCTTCCATATCCAATTTTTTCTGGAGAACCTAAACTGAAACAAATCTAATATCTCATAGGTATTGAACTGTAAAGCTACTCTTATCGTGTTACTTTTTTCATTTCATTGATGTTTTTGCCATTGTCTGGACTCTGCGTTTTCAAAAAATTCTCCTCATCTTTGATCGGAAATACGAATGCAATAATTCACCACAAAAATATTGTCACATAATGATCAGCCAAATGAAGAAGATTGCAAACTTGCAAAGAACTGTAGAAAGATGCGGAAGAGTTCAAGATAAGTTGTCCACTTTGTTACGGCAGGAAATTACCAGCGACGAAAATTCCTCAGGTTCTAAGGTTTCACAATAACTCAGTACAACACAACAGCCATGACAATGGCAATAATAACCATACAAGTATGAAAACGATAAAAAGATACTAAAACTACTCAAACTAAAGTGTTGCAAAAAAGCGGATGGATAAAATATGTAATAAAAGAAATTAACAACAATGGAAGCTCAAAGCTCCGACTCTCATTAACTTCTGTAGATTATTATTTTATTGTTGATGAATGTTTGCAAAAAAGTCAGAACTGAAATTGCACAATTTTAATCTGCGCAACGTTGGATGACAAAGTCAAAAACGACTTGTGTCTGGTATTTGAAGAAATCAACGAACTTTTATGTTGAATGCGAGCGTAATTGATGAAATTTTTATAAGTTGAACGATTTCCTGGGAAGAATATTGTTAGGTGAAGAATCAATTTCATATATTTGAGTACAGCGTTGGAAAAACATTTTCCATGTAATTGCTGCATGTGGCATTGATCAAGGTGTTTTTGACCTTGTTTATAATTGTTCACATAAGGAAAAGTAGTTGCGAATGGTATTTGATGCGTAATTGTAACAGTTGTGATTGCGAATATTACTCTCAAAAACTTCAATCTGCATGAGAACTGTCAAATAATCTAAGAATGAGATAATCATAAACCAATTGATTATACGTATCATAGTAAATTATTGCTATTTGTTCCTGTAAATGGCTTCTAATGGCAAAAGGAAAGCTCTATACTGCTTTTTCAACTTCGTAGCACTACAGCCCCTCTCAGGCCCTTCTTCCTACAAAGAGTGCCTTCGAGCAGCGATATTGTAGTACAATAAGTATATTACAATATGTCCGTGTAGGACTGCAGCGATGGTCTGCTGTCTCAGCGGAAGAGGATGTTGGGATCCGCTGAGATTGTTTTTGTCTGGGGATGCGTGAATGCGCTGGCAGGCTAGCGGTGTGGTGTCGTGGGGCGGGTTCTTTCCTCCCAGCACACGGACCCACTACAAAAAAATTTCAAATCCACGAATTTCTGGGGTCAAATAAATGTCGAACGGAGTCGAACAGGAGGTAACCAACTACGGGTCGGAAATTGCTAACTGCTGAGGAAAAACTCGACCTGGGGAAGACAGGCGGACTTAAGAGGACTTCGTCGTTACCGATGATTCTTATAGCCCACAAATAAGAGTGGGGCATCCAGATGGGAGTGGTGCCCCCTTCGCACCCTCCCAACCGTATCATGATCCAAACGTAGACGTGGCCACATATTTCCCATATGAGTGGAAAACTCATTCAAACATAATTTGCATGAATTTTCCCATCGAATGAGAAATATAGATGGAATCACATAACTTTATACCATAAAAGCGCACGCGAGCGGAAGGCCATTCTACCCAGAGCCCCTGTTAACACAAGAAACGGAGGAGCGCGTCCGATGGCTAGCCCATGCTAGCCACCGATGCGGGTCCTATACCCGGTCAGGGTTAATGCAAGGGAAGACCGTGTGTTATAGTTTAAGTAGACATGATCTTCTACTCTGTATTGTTTCCAAAAAACTTCATTATAAGTTACATTTCATTATTCAGGAGAAAACGATCAATCTAATTTGGATTGCAATATTTACTTAGAAAAAATATTTTCATAATAGTAATTAAAAACAATTTATATAATTTTATGCAGTACCTAAGCAATGTGACAAAATCAAATTTAAAAAACTCAAGAAAATCAATAATGATATGAAAAAAAGGTTAAGACAAAATTTGCGAAAATTAAGAATGGTGTAAGAAAAAAAGCAAAACAATTTAGAAAGAATTTGAAAAAAAATTAAAAATTGTATACAAGGACAAAAAAAAATTACGAAAATTTTTTCGAAAATTAAGAATGATATATAAAGAAAAATGCAAAACAGCTTAGAAAAAAAATTTAAAAATTAATAACTGTATATAAAAAAAATTAACAAAAGGGTACTTACCCACATCCTCACGAGCGCTCGATGACGATATAGGTGACGTTACTGAAATCGAGAAAGGTGATAATGGCAAATTTCAGTTGTATTGCAAATTCGTTCTGTTGAGCGTTCACACTTAATTTTGGATGCGTGTGACTTTTTAATTTCTTCTGCGCAGATCGCACAAACTTTGCTGGACAATTTGACATCGGAAGTGAGCGATACTTTACAAAAATTTATTCGAACGTCAACAGCCTAAGCGGTGGAATTTAATGTAGGATCGTTATCGAAAAACCGACACAAATGTTGCACTCTTCATGAGACATGTTCGACATATTTCGTTTAAGTTAAATTCAGAATTCCTGGTCGCTGGTTTTTAACTTACTACAAGATTTTCAGGGGGACACTTTTAATATTTCTAAGTAAAATGTACAAAAAAATGAGCACTAGCAGCTCATATTTTATCGTTCCATTTGTATAAAAGCCGCCACTATCTCCATTTGTTTACATTGCTTCTCCAATGAAACATTCCCAATGGTTTTGTATCAATGCATCATCCCTTAGATTGCCTTTCTTAAAATTTTAATGGGAAAAAAAGGAATACATTTTGTTGAAGTTATGTTAATGGGTAGGTAATTTGGGGAAAATCGAATCTTTCAAGAGAACACCATCACGGAACTGGTAGAAATCCTATCACAGTAATCTACGACTACGGGGAATTAAGCATTGTAGTGTGATATGTTTGCCAGTTAGAGTTGCACCGCATTTCTTTCCTAACAATATCCCTTTCAATCGTTATAATGAATTATCACAAAGAATTCGGCGGCAACCACAAATCCAACTTTGAATGGATTTCACGTGTGGGCTGTTGAAATCCTATATGCGGAACGGAAGACAAATAGAGCCGCAAATTTTCACTTTCAAAGGGGTGCTCCTGAACACTTCACGCAGTAAACAAATCAATTTTTACAACACACATGTACGTTTTATAAACATTAAAACGATTTTTGGAATCTAATATAATCTAAATTTCCAAATATTCCTGACTTTAAAACGCTGTCAAGAAAATTTGGCAACCGTTTCCGCGTCTTCCCCGTGGCGCGGTCCAAGTCAAACTCCCCAATCCGTCCCCCAAAACTTGTCTTTCCTCTTTCTCATCCCGTGTATACGGTAAACCGCATCCGCTGCTCACTCAGCCGCATACGATTGCTTTCGGTAATGTAATACACCGTTGGGGTGCACTAAATCAGTGCTCCCGTGCTCAAAATTTTGATTGGCAGATTTAAAATTTTCCAAGAAAAATTAACTGAAGTAAAGAAAAACGAAAAAGATTCTAAATAGTAATATAATAAAAGTTAAATCTTATGAAGGATATAATTAAAGGGAAACATTTGAATTTAATATAAAAGAACATTGATATAAAATTACATTTAATAATAATAATAAAAAGAAAGGAAACAATTTTACAAATTAAGATTATGAATGGAAGTAATAAAATATTTTTCTAAATCTGCCATAAAATTTTTGGATAGGAGATAGGAAGGTTATCGAGCAGTTTGCTTGTGTGACTGCTCGATCACTACAATGTACTGATTTCATTGAGTGAGACAGACCAGCGTTTCCTCAGTCTCCCCACTAGTTCCGTCCTTCAGTTCTCCCAACGAATACATTTTTGGATATCCGTTGTTCATCAAACCGATTCACGTGGCCGCAGTCTGACAATCATTGAGATCTCCGGCTCATCAAAAATTTCATAAGCTAACGGTTGTATCGAATTTGCCATTGGGACCCGTCTAGCTTCGCTCCGATTATTTGCCTCAGGACCCGACGCTCGAAGGCGTTCAATATATCTGCGGATGTTTGGGTTAGGGTCCATGCTTCATTTCCATGGCAAAGCACAGGCCTTATCACAGGTTTGTATACTTGGAGCTTTGTTTTCCTGTGTAAGTAGCTGGTCTTCAAGATCATCAGAACTGAATAAAATATTTTATTTGCAAGCTGTATCTGTCAGCGTATTCCTTCTCTTTCATTTCCGATTCCCGTTATTTTGATACCTAAATACACAAAGTCACCTTTAATTTTGATACTGTATTTGTGGAGTGCAATATTTTGGATATATGAGGTATTTTTCCTCGACTGCATCATGACCTTTGTTATATTCTCATTGATTTGTAGCTATACTAGCTTTGCTTCGCTGTCAAGTTTCAGGAAAAGTTTTAAGTGATTGTTAGTGACCGTGACAAAATATTGATGTTGTTTGCATAGGCTACCGCTTGTATAGCATCGTAACTCTTGTGTCAATAGGTAGCTTTCTTATAACGTATTCCAGAGCCAAATTAAGTTGCAAAGGAGTCAGCCATCTCCCTGCTTTCGTCTGATATTTGTGTTAAAGGCATCGGCGACTCTGCAAATTAACCGGCTTCCATAAGAAACAAAGTTATCATTTTCAAACGTAGTTATATTTTTAGGGCTTTATAAATATTATTGGAAGTTTAAAATTCCATATGCACGTTCGCATTACATAAAATTTTTGATTGGGGTAAAAATTATGAGTTTATGTCGCGTAACGAAAATGCGATACCGTTTACATACCAGGCGGACAGCGGAACGACAGTTGAGGGATAATCTGTTGCAAATGGAAATCTAGATATGCTGCAATATAAATTTGCAACGGATCATGACTAAACTATCGCTTTCCGCCCGAACGTTTTGGGGATAGTAAGGTAGTTTATTGGGAAACTGTTAGTGGTAGTTGCTTACCTGTAGTATGCATGTTTGGTGACGACGGATGGAAGTCATCCTATGGTTTGTGATGAGAGGTGAATGTATGCGGCTCTGATAGGAGCTTTCTTTGGTTCTAGGTGCTAGAACTGCAATGGTTGCGATTGGTGGCGATGGGTCATCACATTGAATAAACATAAGCGAGTGCATGATATGTTGACGGTAGCTGCCCTTGGTCCTAACATCTACGCCGCTGATGTGCAATGTTTTGAAGTGGTGAGGATGGTTAATGAGCTGTTGATGAACAGCGTTCCGTCCTCAAAAACAATCGATCCTCCAACTGAAGATCTTTCAGCTCCTTTTTCGCAACCCTCGTCGCCTTGGGATCGCGAGAAAATTAGCTGCCCTGTAGTAATTGAGCAGTCACACAAACAAACTGCTCGAAAACCTTCCTAACCCTTACCCGAAAATTTAATTACAGATTTAGAGAAAAATAGAAAGACTTTATTACTTCCATTCATAATTGTAATTTATAAAATAGTTTTTTCTTACTATTATTATTAAAAGTAATTTTATATAAATTTCCCTTTATATTAAATTGAAACGTTTCCCTTTAATTATATTCTTCATGAGATTTAACTTTCATTACTATTTAAAATCTTTTTCATTTTTCTTTACTTCATATAAATTTTTTTTCGAGAAATTTAAATCTGTAAATTAAAATTTTGGACATGGGAGCACTGACTTAATGCATTCCAATGGTGTATTGCATTACCGAATGCAATCGCGCTCGGCTGAGTGAGCAGCTGATTGAATTTATCGGTAGTGACACGGGAGAAAGAAAAAGAGATTTTTGGACGGATCGGGGGAGTCGACTTACAGCCGCTACCCGAGAAAGAGTTGGGAGCACATGGCGACGGTGCAACATACGTTCGGTACGAAAAGTGTTGGTAAAAGTGCCGTCAAAATCATTTAAAGACCGGGTATTAAATTCAAAAGTTTAAATTAAAACAATTTCCAACCATTCACCCTTTAACCTCCAATACATTACCATCCCCCTGCGGAATAGTGCTCCCAAGGGAAATTACATTTGCTTAGGACGGGAGATCGTGAAGAACCACGGACGAATTGGCGAAATTTTGTTTGATGGGACGCTTTTGCAATTCGATAAGTTGTGTGGCCATTTGATACGGTGCCGTGTGAAGTGGATTAACATCACGTCTTGGTGAATATTTGTTGGGAAGTTCTTACAAACGAATTAAAAGTTGAAGTTCCATAAAGGCAACTGCGATGCAGTGAATCGTACGGCTTCAAGATACGGAAACGAAAAACGTTTCCCGAGTGCTTTTCATACAAGTGTGTGTAAATGTTGACGGTCGTGCCTTCAGTATTTATTCGAATTGTTAAATTTGTTCTGTGAACAAGGACACTGAATCAACAAAACAAATTGATGTTAGTTTCTTAGTAAACTTGAATTCTAATTTTTCCCTTCAGTGAACGGAGTGATGTACTATGGTTGCTGCGATTTAGACAGGAATACCAAAATTGAAGTGTCTGAGTATGCAGCACTGCGGGGCAAATTCATCAGAAACTTTTGAGCGAAGCATATAACGTTTCTTTACAAATAGCTCTTCGAATTCGGTGAGTCTTGACGTAAATCGAGACACGATGGAATGTATCGTAGTTACAGCCGCGCTGTCAACGAGAATGGTGAGTGATCGCTTTTAATTCGATTTTGCTGTAGGATATCATTGGGAGAAGTCCTTAGCGAAAACGTTCGTATCTGAAATCGTCAATTCAGAAGCCAAAATGTGTTTATTAATATCCACGTGATTGGATTGGCACGCTTGGCTAAGGAAATAAATCAATATCAACGTCTCGTGGGGTTTTCCCGTCCTTAGCCCAAACTCACTTCAGGTTCTTGCATTGCGATGAATGGTTTGTATTGTGCTCTTGGCTG
Organism: Odontomyia ornata; assembly: GCA_963969285.1. Taxonomy (NCBI): domain Eukaryota; kingdom Metazoa; phylum Arthropoda; class Insecta; order Diptera; family Stratiomyidae; genus Odontomyia; species Odontomyia ornata. Next base: position 448,979,778 of record OZ017739.1, on the reverse strand, counting down.
AGAAATAGGGTCTTCTCAAAATCAAGCATGGCACAGCAACGCAATTAGTGAGAAGTGTATAACCTTACCAAGTACATGTATTAGACCGAAGCTTTTGCTGGAGGTCATAGCTATAACTAGACTTCGATTTTATTACAAACCCTAAAACAGAACACACGAACAATAATTGCAAACAAAGAAATTAAACTACTTAAAAATTGACTTCAAAATGAAATCATTTCCGAATGCTGTTATAATTCTTTTAATTTTTCCTGTTTTATTTTTTTGTAAAATCGAGTGGACCTAAAATCAACCGTACAAATATGAACGTAAAAAAAACTGAGAAGCAACAACAGACAAGAAATTGTACGACAATTTGTTTGCATTGTATAATAATATAGAAATCATGTTCATAATAGCTTAGCGATACTTTCTTTTAACTATTATTATAATTATTATTATGTTGCATAAATATTAATATAATGGAGAAAAGTTTTTAAAAAAAAAAAAAGTGAAAAAAACATGCGTACGAAAAAAGAAAATTTTATTTGCTCACTCAGCTATTTAATAATAATTATTATTAAATCTAATTTGAAAATTATTGATGATTTAACGGAGAAGTAATAGACGAGGACGAAACAATGAAATGAGGGTAACGTGATAATATTGTCGTTTTAAGTTACCCAACATTATATATGAAAAAGGAAAACAAACCTTCCGCTCGCGTGCCAATTTATGGTATAGTGTTATGTGATTCCCTCACATAATATTATGATATTAATTTCGTTTATATTTTTCATTCAAAGGAAAAATTCATTCAAATTATGTTTGTATGAGTTTTTCACTTAAATGAAAAATATGGCCACGCTTACATTTGGATCATGATCCGGTTGGGAAGGTGCGAGGGGGCACCGCTACCATCTGGATGCCCCACTCTTATTTGTGGGCCATAAGGATCGTCGGTGACGACAAAGTCTCTCAAGTCCGTCCGTTTTTGCCCGGTCCAATCTGTTCTTCGAACAAACATAGCAACCCCTAGTAGGTTACCTCGACCTCCACACCAGTCGATCGGCATTTTACCATGTTTAATTCCTGAATGCGAAATTTTTTTTTGTACTGGGTCCTTGTGCTAAGGGGAAAGAACCCGTCCCACGACACCGCAACGCTAGCCTCCCAGCGCACTCACGCGTCCCCAGGCAAGGCCAATCTCGGCGGATCTCAAGATCATCTTCCGCCGAGGCAGCAGACCATCACTGCAGTCCTTCACGGACATTTTATCCACACCATTTCACTACAGAATGTATGATGGTTCGTTGGTAGCCGTCCTTGGTTCTAACACCGATGCCTTCGATGTGTAATGTATTGAAGTGGTGACGAGGGATGATGGCGGATGAGTCGTTGACGAATATGACCGAATGCATAATGGTTCGACGGTAGCCATTCTTGGTCCTTACACCAATGTGCAATGTGTTGAAGTAGCCAGGATCGATGATGGGTCATTGATGAACATAAGGGAATACATGACGGTTCAGTGGTAGCCATCCTTAGTCATAGCATTGATTCCACCAAGTGCAATGGAATGAAGTGGCGACGACGGATGATGGTGCAGTTGATGAACATGAGCAAATGCATGATGGTTCGATGCTGGGCATCCTTGTTTCTAGCTGATGGCCGATGCGTTGAAGGGGCGATAGTATATGATGGTCTGTGGGTGCTTGACGGTCAGAGCTGGAACTTCTTTGCCCATGGACTGGACATTTTCAAGTACAGCGAAACCGTTGATCCGATCATGAGGAAAAGTACGGTATTTTGAGAGGAAAGCGGTAAAGGTGGGCAGTTCTTGACTAGCATGCTTTTGTGGTATGTGTTCTTTTTTGGTTTAGCCCTACATTATTTCATTATCTTGATCGATACCACGCCTTGGACGTTGATCTGTCCATCAAGCTGCGATACGTCTGATTTTACACCAGCACCGGCTTGAAGTCTGTCCGAAGAATCACTCGAAACAAATCTCGTTGTTACCAATGGGATTCGAACCAGGGACTTTCGGCTTACGAAGCGAGCACTCTGACTGAAGTGGAAAAAAACATGCGTACGGAAAAAGGAAATTATATTTGCACATAGCTTGTTTGCGAGTAGTACGAGTATATATGGAATAATATAATTGAATTGATAATATGATAAGAACTTTATAAATCAGATCAGATCGACGATACGATCATGATATATTAGTATTTAATGAATTAATAATAATACAGATCTTAGATCGTATTTGAGTCGTTATATGTAAAATTGTATTAGGTTTACAACTTAAAAACCGGAATTTTTTAGCGAAATTTGATGCTTTGTTGTGGAATAATCTCACAATATATTTTATTCAAAATATTGTGCATCGGAAACTACAAAATTTCCCCATCTTTCAAGCAGTTTATGAATTCTATCCCAAAAAAAATTGCGCCGGCTTGGCGGCCAAAAACGAATCCATCCAATTTCGGATGCCTTGCTCTGAAGTGAAATAAGTGAAAGTCAGACGGAGCAAGGTCCGGACTATAAGGCGGGTGGGCCAAAACTTCCCATCCACTATTTTCCAAATATTTTTCACGGGTCTTACAACATGCGGCCGAGCGTTGTCATGATGAAAAATTATAGCCTCGTGTCTGGTTGCATATTCCGGGCGTTTTTTCGATGATGGCACTCTTCCAACGTATTAATTATATTCGGTACAGGTCACTTGGGATTGTCTGGCCCAACTTCAACCACTCATAACCTAACGACCCCTTCTGATCCCACCAAATACACAGCATAACATTGGCGCCATGGATATTTGGCTTCGCCGTTGATTTCGCTGGTTGGCCGGGCTTCACGTATCAGTTTTTGCGCTTGGGATTGTCATAATGGATCCATTTTTCATCTCCAATCACGAGCCGATGCAAAAATGATTTCTTTTTATGGCGCTCAAGCAGCATTTCAGACATATAGAAGCGCCGTTCAACGTCTCTCGGCTTCAACTCATAGAGGACCCAATTACCTTACTTCTGAATGTATCCGGCGGCTTTCAAACGTTTCGAAATGGCTTGCTGAGTCACTCCCAACGATTTGATAAATTTGTCTTGCGTTTGACACGAATCCTCATCCAGTAGTGTCTCCAATTCTTCGTCTTCAAACTTTTTTGGCTGTCCTGGGCGTTCTTTGTCTTTGATGTCAAAATCGGCACTTTTGAAGCGTTGAAACCATTCAAAACACTGTGTTTTTGCTAAAAGATCGTCACCGTAAACTCCTACAAGCAAACGATGACTTTCCGCAGCAGTTTTCTTTGCAAAAAAATGACCCAACAGAACCTCCCGCAAATGCTGTCTTTTTCTCCAATTTTCGAAGTTATTCATCGTGAAAAATAATAATGATGCACACAAGATAAAATGGTTTTGTTGACTGATTTTGATAGCTGTCAAATGTACCTTCAAAATGACATATACAGGTAAATAAAGTTCGAGCTTTCACGATATTTGTTAGTACGGACATCTAGCGTCAAATTCCGGTTATTAAATTGTACACCCAATATATATATATATATATATATATATATATATATAATTTATATATATATATATATATATATATATATATATATATATATATATAATTTCCTCACTCGTTGCTTGCTTGAACTTTGCAGGATTCGTATGATTTTCGGTGGAATAAAATGCTTTGTCCATATTCAGCATCGTTCTTTATTACCAAACGAACTTCACAATAACAAATCAGTACTTCAGTTTACTAAGTTTTAAATATTTCGACGGATTTCGCTGTTAACTTCACAGGTCGCGTATGACTTGTTATTTCTCACTAAGCTCCATAGTCACAATGCTCCTCTGGACGTAGCTAGTCAGGACTACTAGATAATTTAGGTTATTCTAGTTCATATCACTAACATTAATACTGGTTTGAGTCTTCTTCTTCTTAGTTGCGCTACGGCCTCTCTCGGGCCCCTGCTTCCTGCAACAAGGCCTCCAACTATCTTGGTCCATTGAATATGTCCTCTGAAGGGCTGATCGCAGCTTTACCGTGCTTTGTCGTCAAATCTATCGTATGCAAAAAATCGCGATCAATTAATAATTCATGCCTTAGAAAATCGTCGGAAATCACATGAATAAAATCGGGTACGAGTTTCCACTCAAAATTCTCCCAACGTCGTGTTATTCTCCTTTCCAGCTCCTTAAAATGAAATTGACTTATTCTTAAAATGCGGAGAGCCTAATTTCACATACTTGCCTGCTCGTATAATCGGGAAGTCACTTCCGTTATCGAGTATAACTTCGATTGGAACACCATCAAACAAAACTTGCGTGTCGTACTCACTCAATTTTGTTACCGTGCAGCTACTCTTCGCCGCATCTTTCCTTCTGTTCTTACATTTCGGTGCGATATGCCCTTACGTGCCACACGCAAAACATTTCGTTCCTTTATTTTTCTTTGGACGATGAATGCTGAGTATCCGGAATCCCATGGATAATGTAGCCGAGCACTTCGTCATTGCCATGACTCGCAAGAATTGTCTTCTCGTGCATATAATTATGAAAAGTTTTGGTTTTTCATGTTCGCTCTTCGAATTTTCGTCGCATTGCAGTCTTAAGTATTTGGACGATGATGGAACATTCTCCTCAATTCACTCAGAAGACTTCCAGGGTACAGCGTGTTACGGGAGCCGCAGTCTAAATATTACTCGGTCCATGTTCTGTCTTTCCTCTCTGTGTACTGTGAATGACAACATGCATTAACGAAAAGCTGCGAATTGTAATCAAAGCATCTGTAGACGCGGCGTTGGATCATGGATTAGCAGAAGTAGGTGTGTATCCATACTCGTATTAAGCATCAAGCATATACACACAAGATTTCGCAATCGAACGTACCGCCTCAGTGGAACGAATTCGTTACACGCATTTGCAATGAGGCAAATCGAGCGAAAGCTTGAGCTTTGTGGTTGCACCAGTCACAAAGAGATGGCTTTAAACAAAAAATATTACAGTTGAGCTTTGATCATTTACTTGTTAAATTGTCTTCATTATTTTAGTTGGTAAGCAATTAAGTCAGCATAGTTATGCTATAAAAGAAGATAAAGAAGCAAGAAAATTGCTGGCTCAAAGCATGCACCCGAGCTTATTCTATCCCAAGGCACTTAGCCCGGGATAAGCGGATTAAGAATACGTTCAACTGCATACTCAAGGCATCCACCCGAGTATAAGCAGCCCAAGGCAGTTATGCCCGGGGCCTGCAGTTGAGCTAATAATTAATTGATTTATCAATCTGACTGCATACTCAAGGCGTTAGTCCAAGTATTAGCGTCCCAAGGCTTTGCACCTGGGGCTAGCAGTTGGATTATTAATCAATTGATTCGTAAATATGTATAACTGCGTGCCCAAGGTGACAGCAGCCCGAGTAACAGTTACAGCTTTAATAAATAGATTGGTTTGTTTGAATTTCCTTTTCTCTCTGGATAACTAACAAATATAATTAAAGGAAACATAAATCGAGTAAATTAGCTGTTCCATTAATATTCTAAATATATACTTATGTAGGCATAAGTCCGCAATATCTTGTCATGTTATAAATTAATTAGCTTAAATGATCTAATTGACAAACGTAAAGTAGCAGGTAAGTGGTCATACAAGAATATCTCTCTCTCCCCGGGAACCTTGATGTGTATATGGGATACATATCACATCAAGCTCCCAGTGCGTGCCAGTATACATAGGGTGTACTGGTATTGCAACAAGCGCGATATATTCGGGCCTGGAAGGAAACCATTGCATGGCTTTGCTCTTGAGTCGCGTCCCGATAAGGATTTTCATTGTCGAGTCGTCGAGTTTATATGCTTCTTTCAAAAACATATCCTGTCTCTCCCATGTTTTGTTTACACTCACTGTTTTTCCATATCCCGGTTGAGCCCCCAATTTATAGGATCAGCTTATCCCTTCGACTTAAAAAAAACCAATCGGGCTTAGATCAAACTTAAAATGATTTAATTTGCGAGTTATTAGTTAGACATACAAAAGTCAACTGGCATCGACGGGTAATAAATCTTGACTTTTAGCTCTACTGTATGATTGCTTTGTTGCTCGTTCCCTACAATAGCTTAAAATTAGATGTTGCTAACTGGGTGGTAATCTATGTTTCTCAGTCTCAAGACTAGTCCCCTCCAATCATGTCATTCTGTGACTTCTTAGGCCGATTAACAATTTCTACGAGTTTTACCAGCTTACAATCCTGTCAAATTTTTTCTGAGTCCACCTACCGTTTCCTCAGGATTTTCACTGTTCACTTCACTTGATCTCTACATTTTAACGTTCGCTTAGGTAATCAGCGCTCTTCTCTTTCTTTTGTTTTGTCTAGTGTACTGTAGTTTGCGTAGCTATTGATTAAGGTGTGACGCCATGCATATCATATAATTCGTCTTTGTAATGAAGCCTATAATAATAACCTTATCTTAAACTGATAAACAAAATTCTGTGTATTGTAATAGCTACAATGCCAAGAATTCTACAGGGACCCATCGAAAAGAGCCATAAATAACTTTTCTCACGATTTCACAGAATCCTAAAATCGGTTAAAGTTCCTTGGCTAATATTTGATAACGATAATAAATTGATAACACATGTGAGATGTCTTTGACCTTGGAAAACTATCCTTACATAATGTTGACAAGCTTTTTCAGGTATAATTACTAAAGTGTTCTATAAAAGTGCCAAAATAATTGTAATCAAAATAATTTATTGCTAGACATGCTGCGAATTTGAATTTGTGCGCCATAATCGCGGTTGATCCTTTTGCCGATCGACTTTTGACCTTAAAGTTAACATTCAAAGCAATCAAACTTTATGGTGAAAGTACAAGAGAACAAATGTCTTTTTAACTATTTGAGACTATAAATCATTCGATTTGAAGGGTGTTTGCAGAAAAAAGTTGTCAATTTTTATTGACCATAAAGGCAGCCATTAAAATTGAAATCGTCTCTAATGGACACTTTAAGTCGCATAGTTCAACTACCTTAGCAACATAAGTCATTATCCTCATCATTAACAGATAAATCAGTTTATTTCGAATAAACGACTTGCCAACAAACACGATTGATCCATTTCGATGGAATTCACCGGATCAATATGTATTCAAACGTATTTGTGTGGATTGACCAAGCGGACGGTGATTGCTTCATCTTGTTCTGGAAATAGCCAAGAATTGTCCATGCCGCACGAATATTTGCATGAATCGCATGTTTAGTGGCACTAAACTTTACAACAATTTTCACTTTGAGTCAATGCCTCTATCAATAAATTAAGAGTTCGGAAAACAACGATTTCAAGGAGTCTCGTGGCTGTTCAGATTAAATTGATTCTTTTCAGCGTTTATGCGATTGCTGGGTGGATATTGAGGGTACTATCTGCAAGCAGCGCAATTTTCCCTTATGCATTAAGCTTCCCTAACGAGGAACTTATTATTCATTTGGCTAGGCAAGATGAAGTTGCGTAAGTGTTGTAACTGATTCATTTGAATGGTAAACTATTCCGTCTTTGCATTAAGGAAATTTTTCTTGCTTGTTATGAAATCGATTATGGAATTGACTTGTGAAGGACTTCGAGTTGAAAAGTATAATTTGGAGCGAATGATGGAATATGATCAGGAACAAACTAAATCGATGGCGAAATAAAAACAACCAAGAAAACTTAAAATAAACTGCAATTTAAGTAGGTAGTAACCTCTTTTTGTCTCTATATCCTGGGGCACATGAGAGCACTGTAAGTTCAAATATCTTAATATTACTTTAAAAAGTAAACCTCACTTGAGCACAACTTTCGAAGAAATGTAGACTCTGGAAAATGACTGTATCGCTGCTTAGCTGTCAGTGACATAAAATAGTAAAGTAGCTATTTCAACCATCGCTAGCACTTTCTTTTGGAAAGCTCTTTATTGGCACGGCAATCGTAGTGAAAATCATATATTCAAATCAGTAGACAATATATTAGTCTCACATCAAAAGTATATATGTTAGCTGTGTGCAAAAAATGAAATTTTAAAGATTTACTATAAATTTCGAGTCTTTCTAATCCATTTAATCTTGGACCTTTATTTCTGTAATGTAAAATTTTGATATGAGAATTGAAGTCATGACCGCTTTCATTCAGGTGAAAGGCATAATTTGATTTATTCGTGCGGCGATCACCACAGAAAAGGGACTACGATGCTCCTACACAAGTAAAGAAAACGCTTTCCTCTTCTCTCTGGATCGGCTCGCGTTGGTGGTGGCAAAAGCGTTGGTACTACAAACAGCATGCTAAGCATTGTCGATGTTATAGTCACCGCGCAGAGACGTACAAGTAATTAAAATGAAGATATTAAAACTGCAGTTTACGAGAAATAAAGAGAAAATAGATAGTATTAAGATTCTTTCAATCCCCCCACCCTTAAGCTGCAAAGTGGTAGCCCAACGTAATAAATAAAAACAAAACAGTATTTTGGTGGGAGTTTACGATGCAGCAATTATCATTTCAAAACGTGATTATTGGGGAAACTGTTCACCACACAATGCAACGTAGTCACAATGGCGTCGCAACCTATCCCAGTAACAGTGAGACTGCCCGCATTTAACTCGGCTAAATCAGCCCTTTAGTTCGCTTTCATCGAACAATACTCCGAGACAGTGAACATAACCTTCATGCACACGGTTTTGTCTCTCGACACGCGGAAATCGAAATTCTTATGCTCCATTCTCATACGCACCATCCATTAACTAGGCTCAAAAAGCAGCTCAACAAACGATTAAGTGTCTTTCAAGAGGAAAAAACACGTGAGTTAATTGAAAAAGCGACAATTGGCGACTGGAAGCGTAGTACTTGCGTGAACTACGTTCGTTGGGCATTTAACGACGACGGCCTAGGCAGAGCATATATACTAACAAGCAACTGCACCAGCTGTTTTTCCGATTAGAAAGGGACGTAAAATAACATAAGAGAAATTATTTTGCATTTCTTTCTTTCCTTTCTAACAATGTGAGAGGAAAATCAATTTTACTCAATACATACACAAATCGATCTCTAATTTTACGCAATACATACACAAATCGGTCTTTACGTTAACTACCGTTAGATGCGAAATTTGTTTTATGTGAAATTGCTTGTTAGTAGATATGCTCTGGCCTAGGTACGATTTGGACAATCAGACTTCCTAACGATATGCAGGCAATACTATCGACGCACCAGACTCTAACGCTCGATCAGCTGACGGACCTCACCGACAATATCAAAGTAACATATAAATACAAATGAGATCGCACATGGTACAACGCCGTCAAAAGAAAGGTTTTACTTAAAGAAGACGCAGCTGATTTCAAGTTTACATTCTAAAATCAGTGAAAACAAAAAGCGAGAAATTAGTTCAATTCAGCGATTGGGACGATCGTGGGCGCGTAAATGTCTACCACTGTTCCAGCTCTGAAAACGCAAGGCGAATAAGAAGTTTTGCTGGTATCACAAACGTTTTGGCATCAACGCTGAAAAGAGTACAGCACCTTTCAAGCTTATGGGAAATGCGAGCAACCCTTGATAATAGCTGTGGGTGACCCGGCAACCCAAATATGCCGCCCTTTCATAACAGACAACGGCAGCAAAATTACACATTTGATCGACACCTAGATATGGCATAGTGGAGACATTGCTCAACCTAGGACTCTGTCGGGATTTTCATGGCAATTTGAAATCACTGACATGTCATGAGCAATTACTGGAGCTGGTTTCCTGACCCACTATAGACGGTCTACTCATTGGCCTCCAGGGATAACAGCTGATCGATCGTGTAATGAAACTAACCAGCCGAGGACGGTTGTTCGAGTAAGGGCAAACAGGCGTCAAGGTTATCACCGGCACCTCGCTTCATCATTGGCTACTCGCCAAGTACCCAGACAATTTGAATTTTTCTTTATGATTTTTGGATTAAGGAATGCAGCGCAGTCATTTCAATTTTTTATCTATGTGATGCTGCAACACTTCGATACAAATAACTTCGGAAAAAGAAACTCAACACTCGAAATACTTGCGTAGACACTTCAATAGACTACGGGAATATGGCATCATCGTAAACCCAGCCAATTGCATTTTCCGAGAGCCTGAAGCACGCTTTCTCGGCCACATGGTATCGAGCATCGGCATCCGCCTCCTTTCATGGAAAGTGCAAGCGATAGTTAACTGTCATTGCTCTGAGATGGCCGAACAGTTGTGAAAATTCTTCGGTATGCTAAACTCCTACCGGGAAAGTTTTAAAGCAGCTAATTGTTGCTTCTTACATCATTCACATTATTTATAGCATATTCTGTTGGTCTTCTAGCGGCGAGTGCAAATGATACTCCGGTCTCGACGAAGTTAGAAGATATCATACTGCGGTATACTTGCATTTGTTTTGGAATAAATTTATCATTTGCATCTGGATATCATCCTCGATATGATGTTGGATGACCAAATACAAAGCAGTTGATGCAGTACAATTTTTCTTTAGAATTCGCCTGAGCTGATTTACACTCACCGGGCTCATGAAGATTTTGACATTTTATGCACCAATAGTGCATGGTGCAGTTGGCCACCTGTTACAATACCAGTATACCCTATGTATACTGGTATGAACTTGGAGCTCGATTTTATGTGTATCCTATATACATCATCAAGGCTCCCGGGGAGAGAACTCACTGTAACACCACTTACCTGCTACTCTTTCCATCGAAACTATATCAACAAAGACGAGAGTTTATTTTAAAGGGTTTAGCTTTATTTCACTGTCCTCTTTTCATTAAAACATTTATAAATTAAGACCAAATTGATTCATTACATTTTCACTTATTCAATTATTTTAAAACTCTAACTATCAGTGTTGGGTGAAGCGCTTTTCACCTTCACCTTAACTTATCGCGGTTCACAGGTGAGCGCTAGCCTGTAGAGGGAACTAAAAAGACGGGCTTGTGGATCGGGGTGGCCACACGCCGCGCCGTGAAACGCCAAAAGGCCGATTGAAGATTGCGGCGCAAGCCAACACCTCACCCCTTACCACTTATTCGTACACTGAACAGCACTTCAAACTCAAACTTGAATCGTGTTATTACACGTACGGTTAAACTAATGGATAGCAGCACGCTCCCTTTTGGACTTAAGCACCAACTGCCTGGCATGCTTTGCCCAAGAACTTTAAATACTGTTCTTTCATGAGCTTTCAACCTAAGCTCTCTTTAAAGGTGCTGAGTAGCCGAACACGTGCGCTCTCGCTCCACGAAAGCTTTTCCTCCCCGCTCCGTCTCGCTTGCTCAGATGGTAAATATGCGAAACTGGGGAAATTGAGTGAATGAGTGCTTTTCGCTTAAGCTTTTGGCTTTCCCACGATCTTTTGAGGTGAATTAGCGAAACTGGAGACATTGAACAAGAGAGCGTTTACGCTAAAACTTTCGGTTTACTTTTCCGCTTAACTCTCTTTGAAGCACGCCCAAAGATTATAGTTCACGATGTAATGATCACATGAAGCGCATTGCGGATTAATCTTTTTTGTTTACTTTACCGCTTGTTTATTTACTTTTGCGCTTACACATTGGACGACATGCTACAATAGCAATGGGCATATGTGCTTCTTTGACTTATTTCTTTGGCGAAGTGCGAGTACATAGGTAGTGTTTGCCCGCTCGCAACTACTTCAGTGATGAAGCGTAAGTATACACGAGTATGTTGTATATGCTTGCTCGCAACACGCCAAATAATCAAACCGATGACACCAGTAAAACTGATTAACTCCTCTTTTCTGGAGGCATTCCCATCTCACCACCCTGAAATCTGTTGAAGGGTACCTGGACTGCTTTTATTAGAAATTTGTACCAGATAAAGCGGTAAATTCTTCGTTTCGATGGTTTCCTTTAGCACCTGGAGGAGATCGACCGTACCCTCTCTATAGTCCATATCCTTCATTAGAAAGGTCTAATTTTTCATTTTTTGGGGTAAAGATGAAGGGTAGAACCTTTCCAAAACTCACCGCATCTTTGGCTGACTTAAAGTGAACCAGTGATTTTGTGTTAATAATTAATTTTTCTGCATTAACTCTTTTGGTTTCAAAATAGCTTAATTTATTTTCGGCTGCCAATAGCTGAAACATATCTCTTCCGCTTTGTTCGAATACATTGATTGACGGAACTATTTCTGCTATGTTAATTGCTGTTTCTGAGGAACCAGTAGTTCAACGAGTAATAAAATATTGAATAAAATTTATATTATTATCTATGTCGGAGTTACTCTTGACATTTTTTCAACTTCTATTTCTACTTCTGGTCCTTCCAGTGCTGCAAAATAGTTTTGACTATCGCTAGTGCCGCCAGCACTTAGAATTTCTTCCAGGATCATTTATTTCATAGTTTTCTTTGCCTTTTTTTCCTGTTGCACTTGTTTTTGTGGCTGCAGTTTTTGAATCGTCATCCCATTCGCGAAGTTTTCTTGATTATGTTTTCTTTTATTAATAACTGTCGCTAGCTTCATATTTGACATTTCAACTCCATACCAGCAATCCTGAAGTTGGCCTGAAGTTTTTCGCTTTTTTTACCGATTAGGTAAAAGTATCTTCGATACAAACTGCTTGCATAGATTGCTTCGACAACATAAGCTTTTTAAATGAAAATTAACTTCAGAGTGATGTTTTAAAAAATTAATTTAATTTTCAAAATTATTGACAGAACAATTTAAAAACACGTCTGCACGCAACAAATGCTAGACGTAGAATTCGTCCGACAATTGAAAGCATATGCTAGAGCAAAAACTTGAGGCTTGTTGATTTTGACAGAGTTAGAATAAAAAACACCAATCAAAATAAGTTATATGGGATACCAAAGTGGAAAGGCAGAGGAAAGGCAAACGATATACATAGGATTAATAGGGTAGGTTGATCTTATAAAACAAAAATCACGTGAATTAGCCCTGAACACTTACCAAGGAAGACACCAACTATGAATGTCGAGGAGGCTAACCTACAGAGTATTATTTCAGAATTGGTCGAACTAGATGAAAAAATAACCTGACATAGGCATGAATATTGTGTATCCCAAAGATTTAAAGCATTTAAAGGATAAAATGTTTCAAGGTCTTTTAAGGGGGGGGGGGGGGTCCACCCATATAACGATGTGAACCCTTAAAAAAATTTTCACCAAAGATAGTCGGGTAGGGCATCAAATGAAAAGTATTGATGAGTCCTTTAAAAATCTCCTATAAAAATTGCAATATAGATGGCGGGGTAGATAGGAGAAGTGAAAAAGACAAAATTTGAGCCCAATATTACTGTAATTGGAACGGAAAGGTCGTCGTAGTTAGAGACAAATAGGTTTCTGAGTAAAAGCTCCGAAAACAGTTCCCGGTCAATCTAATCGGGGACAGACTGCTATCAAATCAATGGTGAAGATTTCTAAAATATAAAAGTGTGGGCCTGGCAACTAATGTACAAACAATTGAAATTAGAGTGAAAGTTCTTTGAATAATTAATTTAAAGTTCACACAAACCGTATTGAGTGATTTAGTGTAGCAACCAGCTGAAAAGGTAGCAACTACCAATTTCTGTGCACCAGCGAAGCCTTCACTCACTCGGCCAACTGGACTGGCTCATTTCAAATATTCTCAAGTGAAGCATAATACCCATTGCAGCAGTTAGTTGAGATAAGTCTTCTGAGCTGCTGATTAAATTGCAAAAACAAAACTTTCTGCATAAAATTCCCCAGTAGAACATATATAGTACCTCCAGCTTCATTTGTCGTCATCAACTCGCGATTGCAGCGTATCTTGCGTACTTGTAACCTTTTTACAATGGCGGCGCTTAGTTTCGAGGCGAAGCCACTCAACATCGATATGACAGCGCCAATTGGAATGTACCATAATAGCTGCCATCACTACAATAGCTCACAAGATTTGATTGTAGTCACAAATTCATAAGAAATTTCGTTCGTGGATCGCAATGGACCCGAATGCGAATCCATCACTAAAAGCAAACAAGAGGGAAATCTAAAGTTCGAATTCTGATACGAAGTGGAAACCATACAAGAGATAAAAGTGGTTTTTGTGACCCTTCGCAACTTTCAAGAAAGTGACGTTTCCAAAATTTTGTGTAATCGTGAAACTATGAATTTGGTCATTTGTTCGGCGCAAATATTAACTATCTTTATCCATGAACTAGTGTTGAGTACATTAAACTATTCTATGAATATTAAAACAGGGTACTCCGATAAATAAGGTGTGAATTGCAAAAAAATTTTCCGACGCGTAACCTCCAATTGACTTCCAAAGTGCAACAGGGTACTAGAAATATCTTTAGTAGAGCTACAGATAAAGGAACTTTCCAAGAACTAATTTCTACTTTCGCGGACGATCCAAAAAAATCAAGAAGAGATATATACGAAACTTTCGTCAATCAATGCGGAACAGGAGGATGTCAGCCAAGCACAAGAAACTTACAGTCAACTTACGAGTATGTAAACAACTTTTTCCATGACTCCGGGAATGCGAGGGAGGAAACCCGAGATTGTCCAAGCTATAGCTCCTTATGAGGCCACGAGTACCGAACAATTATCATTGCAAGGCAGACGTAATAGCGGACGCCGCACTTCTGTTTCAGCGCAAAAAGACGATGAGTTACCTTTCCATAAAGATGACATGATAAGTGTGCCTGGTCGTGATGAGCCAGAATGGTGGCGAATTCTTCTGGTAAGAAAACTGGCGAAAAATAACAAAAATCAGTTTTCCATTCCATTTTCAGTTTTAATGCGATATTTTTCCCAGTTATAATGCGATATTTTCCCCCCCTTGTTTTCTTTCATCACCTTTTGGCTCGACATTCAAATACACATTGGTATGCACATATATCTCGTTCCAGTTAATTATTACAGTTACAGATATGAAAATGTAATTTTTTGCTTGTGTATTTTAAAACTATATATTTTTTGCATTTGATTGACACATTGACGGTAGAACTCTTCATTTCCATCTTGAATCGTTCATTCATTTCCCTTGCTAACATCTTGTTTTCCTCTTATACGATTACCTCGAAAATTCGCTAAATGGAAAGGACACTAAAGCGTCCGGTTGTTAAAAAAAAGAAAAACTTTTATTCAAATCTGTTGACTGTTTTTGAAATGATTCTATTTTTTTTGTCATTTTAAGGGCTTTGTACTATAATATAAAACCCTACAAAAATCGGTACCTCTGTCCGTCCGTCCGTCTGTATGTCACAGCAGTTTTTCTTTAAAACTACAGAAGCTACAGCCATGAAACTTTGTAGAAATGTTGAAAGTTATGACTTCTAGAATATTTTGGGGTGAAAAAAATATTCAAAGAGTTTTAAGGGGGTCCCGCCATATTACAAATTACTTTATCAGTATTGAGAGAGGCAGGAGAAGGGGAAATGCACGAGATTTAGGCGTAACCCTTCCTCGCGATTGGAAACCTTTCATCCGAAATATCTGGAAAAAATGAGCGTATACCTTTATGAGCACTACAACAACAAATACGTCAGAAGTTGAAATTCGCTCAACTTTGTTAGTAATAGTATGATTTATTAATGTTACACTTTCTTGAACAAAGTCGTACACCCTCAAATTCAATAAAATTCAATAGGTAAATGTCAAACTACCAGTTTAATCGTATTTAACATCGTTATTGGGGTTTAAATTTTCCTGTATTGCAATAGCAAATACACATGGCTGTGGGACAATATGCACTTCCAATCAACTCAGACACTACGATTTTGCTAGGATTTACATGAACGTTTCAGGAATTATATTAATATATATAATTATGTTTGTTCAAAGGGTGACATCCGTATCGTAAAAAAAATGGCGGCCGCTTTATATGAGAATATTGTATAAAATCGTGTTATTTTTCACGAACTTCAATATTTAGGTACATGCTATTAACACTTGATTGAATCTATTAATGAAAAGCTGAAGACGATGAAAAAATTATGAAAATAGATCCAATAATAAATAACGTAATGGTTGAAATTCTTTCAACATTGCTTATAATAGTAGGAGCTGTAAATTAAATATTTTTCTCCAGTAAAACTGTATTAGTAATATTAAATTGGATGAAAGTAGATATTTAAGTGTCATTTAAAAGGTCCTTATACTCTATGAATTTAAATAGAATGTACAGAAGTTATTACCATTTGAATTTTCTCCGATTACGGTTTTTCTCCTACATGGGCTTTCTATCAAACTAGATACTACACTTTTGATTGTATTTTCTCGAAATATATAACATAAAAATTAAATTATGGTTCGGCTTAGTCAATGATTTTTGCAATATTGCAACAAAATGTTGGCCAGTTAAAATGGAGTAACACTGGTCTTACTATTAAGGCAAAAATATAATTGTTGTGCATGTCATTAAAGGATTTCTTGAATTAAATCATTCTATATTCGTTTGTCAGCATATCGTATGTAAAGTACAAACGCTTCTGACACGAGCATATTTCTGTCTACCCAACTTGATTATTATTTTGAATATCTTTTCCTTTTGATTAGTATGGTTAATTTGAATGTCCAAGGCCTTATGTTCACACACGCAGAACCATTTGTTTATTGGATTATTGTACATCGAATGTTCAAAGTCTGCGCTACGAAGATTATACTATTCATTACCTTAATTTGTGTTGACTTGCGTATAATGAGTTATTTTGTCTCCCTGTGAATATTCGAAGCCTTACCTTTACGCATCCACTTCCAATCTTGCATTTCTTAGAGTTTCAGAAATTCGTTTTCTCGCACGCATTGTTTAAATTTTCCCGCTAAATACTTGGATTGTCGCCAGCTCCCGGGACGGCCTTAGTTAAGAACTCACTGAAAACCAAAATACCCTCCATGACCAGCTTGTTCATTTGAATTGAGTATGCAACTTTGTTGTAAGTCCTCAAAGGCTGAATAGTTGAAAAGAAAGTCAAAAGAAGTCGGTATTAATTAAAACATTTAAACTTGATACAAGCTCCCTTAGTTGGATGTTAGTGTTTAATATCACAATTACTATATACTTTGATTTTATTTCTTTTTCCTTGGGCATAAGAGGAATAAAATAGAATTAATATAAAGTAAATTTACAGTGGCTTATATAATTTATATTATAAAAAGCTAGACATATATTTTGACTGAACAGAAACGTGGTCTATGTATTGTTAAACAAATTGTTATTTAAAGGAGAAATATTAAAATGATTTGCCGAATTAAGACTCACATCTTTCATTTTCAGCGAAACCCTTCCCTTCCAGCAAGGCAATGCCAGCGAAAAGTGAGTGTGCCACCGAGAGGGTAGGGTTCTAGTAATCCGCGAATGGTCGGTTTCGCGTTGCGGTCGGTACGCGGTGCCACATATTGAGTATGCGTTTTTTTCTTTGCGTAGATTTCTTCGGTTTGATTTCGAGTAGGTTATTTAGGGCACTGCGGCGGTTATATTCAGGAATGCGTATGTTTTCAGCGGTTGTCTTTGTTCGTTTCCCTCGGAACAAAGGTACGAAAATTGAAATAGATGCGTTGGAAGTTGTTCGACGTATTTAAAACAGGCATTTAAACCGGTGGCTGAGTTTTGTAATTGGGACTCGCGTAAGACTTGCGACTGAAAACCCTCTCCGGACTAGTTAGCTAGCCAGCAGCTGCCTCGGAGTAGACTGAGTGTACAGACTTGTCGACCTGATGGGTGCAGTCCATTTTCGCGTTCCAAGACTTCACGTCTGGAAGCGATGGGAGGTCAGTTGAGATTTCCTTCGGGAAATATCTCAAGCAAACAAGACGTAGAAAATTATTACATAGCGGAATTTGTAAATGTAACATTTTTTCCAGTGAAATCATATGGATACCCTTAAATTTAAGTTTAAGTAGTCCAAAGAAAGGTCCTAATCATCTGGAAGTTTCAATGAAGTTAAATCGTATTTACGGAAGTAAATAGTAGCCGTTTGAAAATTGTCTGAGTACAATAAAAGCAATGCCCGGTTTTTCTACCATTTGAGATTTCCATTCAACCAGACACTACTTTTTTAATTGGACCTTCTAATTTCCGCGTAAATTGAATAGTAAAAAAATTTTTTAGATTTCATTCAAAGTGACGGCAGGTTAAAGTGGTACAATAATGGTTTTTATTTTGAAGTGACCATGTAATTGTTGTAGATTTCGTTGAAGTTTTCATTTATTGACGTCTTTGTAACATAAGCGTAGGTCTGTCTACCTAACTTGTTTATGATATCATATCAATACATGTTGCCAGAGCGTGAGTGTCGAGGAATAAATGCATATTACAAACTTAACTTCACCGCCAACCAAGTTATTGGGTTGCATGTTCACAATGTTGCCTAAATCCGATGTTTCTATTTCCCACATGATGCAAATACATACTACCAAAATAAAGAAACCAAATCCCGCTACTAAAGACTTGTGCGTCAATGAATAAATTAACCGTTAATAGTTTATCAGAATGCCATACATCAAATACTTAAGTGTGCCTCCTCTTTCTTAAGGCGACCCGATACCTTTGCAACAAGAATGATGAATCTAATTTAGATTCAAAATGCGTTGCCTTCTGGCAATAATTATTATAACTTAATCATTCTACTCAAAACACCTTAAAAATACTTCTTAATTCCCATTTTTAACTATTCTTAATCTTTTAAGGCGCTTTATCAGCATCATTGTGCGTTCGGTTCTTTCTTCGTTGAAAGCTTCTCAGTTCAAATGTTTTAAGTCAACGTAGTGATTAGCATAATGTCTTTATAATTATAATTACATTGTTTAAATATCTGTTTTTCAATCTTGACTAACAAGTGCTGGTTGAATCAAAGAATTCCAGCTTTAGTGGGGGATGGTTTGAGTTCTAATCGCTTCAATGTTATTCTTGTAAGCACTTTAATCGATTCTGAATTGGAAAATTTTCTCATGCTTTGTCTGTAGGGCTTAGTGTGAAAATGATGAATTGAACACAAATAATTGAACAGGAAATGTGGAAGTTTTTATCCTAAGAGCAAAACATATGTTGCGTCAGTTTTTATTTATAAAAGAAAATAGCTACAAGTTAAATAGTTTTTGCTTCTTTGCTGAGCAACTTATAATCTCGTAACTACGAACAATACACGGAAGAATAATTGTAGATCATCATAGAACGGTCCGCTATATTGTTATGAACATTTCAATTGGTTCATTGACTACAATAAATTATAGCACGTGGCTTACACGTAATCACTTAGAAGTCATAAATAAGCAAAACGAAATTCGTAAGTAATGTTTACTTCCCCTGTTGTTAGGAACTATAAATTACCCGTCTTCCGATTACCAAAACATTACGGAGAGTCATTGTACTCTATCAGTGGAAAGATAGACAGACGGACGTCGTGAACTTGCTGACTGCTAGCATGGCGCTCGATGGTGATTGCAGGTCTGGAAGTTATTATTTGATTTGGAACGATGCGGGGTATCTGGGAGGTAGGTAGCTTTGGGTCTGTTGTGGGAGCTCTCGAACAGCTATCTGAATCCATACCAAATTGTAGTAATAACTAATAAATTCCTCTGTCATTAAGAAATTACCATTAAGATGTAACTAATTGCTGGAAATTGTTTTATGATTTGCCAAGAACGATAGATTTTGAAAGTTTAGTGGCACTAATGCAGCGTGGGTTGGGTAGAATTCGGCTAAAGATAATCTGTGAAATTATTTGACTGGGTTTATTTGCGGCATTGGCCTGCAAACTTTTTGCGAAAACAATGTTAAGTTGGGGGGCACCATCTGGCTTAAAAATGTGATTCACAACAAACATACGAGGTACCTCAAAAGTGACTGCAGCATATGATAAAATGATGCGGCAACATCTATGGAGACCCTCTCACATGACCCTTCAACAGCATACGTTCCTCTGGCTTCTTCCATCATTTCAGGCAGTCATTTACCAGGTGCAGAATTGGCACATCTGTGGCACCATTACTCAATATAAATTGAAAATACGCCCAATATAACCTTTTTTGCATTTTTGCCAGGGTTTTGTTCATACCAAGATGTCCACCGGTATCTTATACTTACAACTTAAACAAGCTTTATTTTGATATGTTGCCATCAAGCTTCACGACGCGTATGCCCATGTAATTTTCATTCCAGCAGATTTCAGTGTTGCTAGAAACTTTTTGTAAGCAATATAAATATTAATTAGTTTAGTCAGCCATTTAGTATACAAGTTAAGCAACACATACTCAACTTACCTGCCACGAGCTGATTAGGTCAGGAAAATCGATGGAAATTTCTATTCGATTTTCCGGTGAATGCTGATTTTGCGTCGGCTGCAGTTTTTTTACCGGAAACTCTTGAATTACAATTAGCTTTAGTTTTCATTTGTGTAATTCGATTTAATTGATCGATCAGTTAAGACGGGTCTGAAGATGCTAAAGTATATTTTTTTTGGTTATCGATTTATCGATAGTGCCCTCAGACCGGGGAACCAAACGCGTCCCAAGGGTTGCGGATAGAGGCAGACCTTTCTCGAAAGGTTCGCTGCGAATAACCAATAAGCAGCCGTGGACAATGGTCGGCAGTGAAGGGAGAGTCTCAGGACAAATACCTGAGTGTCAATGATCTTCACTGTGACATGACGAAATATATGGCGTCATCAATTATCCATATATCCTGGCAGTAGGTAAAATGCTATGGGAACGGAAACCCAGACAGAAAACCAAACTATGCAGGTCCACAAGGGGAACCAAATTACGGTGCAGGGGGTCGGATCCTCAGTACCGGCGGCAGAGGGTAGTAAGCGAGCAGGCTCCCGGCCGTCGTCATCCAGCGACTGCAGTGTTATAGAAGTGGTGAACTTGGCTTCTGTAACAGATATAACTACAATCAAACAGGACGCTAGCACGGAGAACCCTTTCAGGCAAAAACCGCTGTTGGCAAGAACACCGATAAAACAAGTCAACGATTGCGGGGGGAGGCAGCAAACCCCAGAAACACTGTCAAAGTCAACATCACAGGTTAAATCATCGGAGACAGACGATAGACGGACTAACGAACGAAAGAAGGCAGAGTGCGTTGTGCAACCTGGCATCATTGCGGCCTTTGGGCGCAGTAGAAGGACTATGCGCACCCCGGAGCGTCCAGTGAAAGACGTACACAATTTGGATCAAGCTGCGACACCAACAGAGGCCAGTGTAAGACTGGGGGAGGGAGAAGTCAAACGTCACCCAAGCGATAGAAGCAAAAGGGCTAGGAAACGGGGGCCTCTCCCAAGAGGTGGCGCCAAATAACACAATCGCCCTTGACCGCGCCGAAGAGGAGCGGCTTACTCGGAAAGCGGGGACTATCGTTAAACAACTGAGGGCTGCCTGCGAAGTGCAGAAAAACATAAGCAAGAGTATCAGGAATGGCATTCTTGAACTGGAGGAGCTTTTTGGCCGCATAACGCACTACAGGCAGAGGTGGCTTGCAACCGAAAAGCACCAAAAGACACGCTGCCCCTCGAGACATCAGTGGGTCCTAGCAGCAGCAAAAGAATGGCCGGTAGCCCAATTGAAGGCGACCGTGAGAAAAGAAGGAAGGACGAGAACATAAACGAAGTTGTCACTCCAGGCGAGGAGTTTCATGTGGTGCGAAACAAGGCAGCGAAAAAAGCGGCCAAAAAGCTGCTCCTAGAAAAAACAGACAAAGAGCTCAACCACGAAAAGAAGAACAAAGAACCCCCCGATATACCGCAGAAAACAAAAAGCGAACCGCGGCGCAAACCCTTGCGAGAGGCACTGCTTACTAAACCCACTAAGGGCCGAACCTACGCAGATGTCCTCCGTGAAATTAAAGGAGCGGTCAAGCCAGACGACACCAAAACTGCCATCAAAGCAGTTCGACCAACCCGGACCGGTGGCCTGCTGGTGGGATTCGGGCCAGAGGCCACAAACAAAGATGCATTCCGTCACGCGGTTCAAAAGGTTCTTGGAGATGCGGCAACCTTGCCTCGCTCGAACCAATGGCCACCCTGGAAATCAGGGACCTCAACTGCGTCACGGACAAAGCTGAAGTAGAGGATGCCATTAGGAGGGAGTTCCCCAGCTTAAGTGAAGTCAAGGCAAGATTGACACGTGAAAACACAAGGGGGCAACGCATGGCTATTGTCGAACTAGCTGATAAAGACGCCCAGCAAATCCTGGCGAAGGGCAAAATTAAGAAAGGTTGGGTGATCTGCAGGATACGGAGAAGAGCGATCCCTATCCGCTGCTTTAGATGCCTCGAATACGGACACACCACGTATGGCTGTAGGAGACCCGACAGGAGATCTCTGTGCTACAAATGTGGTGAAACGGGGCACAAAAGGAAGGAGTGCACGAACGAGGCAAAATGCATTCTTTGCAAGGATGCTAAGCTAGCACCCGGCGACCTCAAACATGAGCCGGGGACAGGGAGATGCTGGGTATTCAAGGAGGCCCTAACTAAAGCCAAATCGATACTCAAATGATCCGTATCCTGCAGGTCAATTTGCACTGAAGCACAAACGCCCAGGACCTACTTGAGCAGTTTGCGAGGGATAAGAAAGCTGACTTGCTGTTGCTGAGCGAGCAACATCATAACAAGGACTCGTAAGCGTGGTAACCTGACGAATCTGGTACCTCGGCCATCTGTGTTCGAGACAGCGCCCGCCTTCAGGTGCAGGGCCATGGACGCGGGGATGGTTTTGTGTGGGTGCGGTGTTCAGGGATAACATATTTCAGTGTTTATCTGACGCCTAACGAGGCAATGCCATCTTTTCGAACGAAACTCGATGCCCTGAAGGACACTGTCTCGAACACAGAGGGCCACATGCTGGTCGGGGGAGACTTCAACGCTAGAGCCATTGAATGGGGTATGCCGCAATCCGACTCAAGGGGAAAGCAAATCTTGGACATGGCGGCCAGAACAGCGCTTTTGGTCCTAAATACTGGCAACACCCCTACTTTCCGCCGCTGGGGTTGCGTAGGAACCATACCCGATGTGACACTCGCTTCGGAGTCCCTGGTACCAAGAGTACACAACTGGCGAGTACTAGAAGACTACTCGGCTAGTGAACACCAGTATATAGCTGTTGAGATTCACGACGGTGCCACTCTGCGTGCATGTGCCCAAACTTCAATCCTCGGATGGAGGACTGGGAGGATGGACGTTGAAAGGTTCGTTAACGCGCTTACGGCAGGCGCACCGTTGCTGGGAGCTCCGCCAGGGAGTGGAGGGCCTACAGCCAAGGACTTGGTGAACTCAACTATAACTGCTTGCGAGTCTTCCATGCCCCGTCGGAGACCCCGACACGGTAAGCCTCCAGTATACTGGTGGTCAAACGAGATCGCCGAACAAAGAAGCGAGTGTCACAAACTTCGGCGAGAGGCCCAGCGGGCGCGAACACGGGAGGAGGCAGACACTAGGCTAGCAGCATACAAGTCCGGCAGGAAATATCTTCGCAGGCTTATTAACAAGAGCAAGGCCCGATGCTGGCAAGATCTCGTGGACGATGTAAATGGGGATCCGTGGGGCCTAGGTTACAAGCTGGTCATGCGAAAACTTGGTGCCCAACGGAAGCCCTTGTATACATGAAGCAGAGAAGATGGACGAGATCGTACTGGCACTATTCCCCACGCACCCTGTCCGTGTCGATTCAGCTCATGCACAAACACCAATAGAATGCTCACCTTTCACAATGATGGAACTGGAGCAGGCAATTCTATCCGTGAAAGCAAGGAAGGCACCGGGACCAGATGGCGTTCCTGCTGAGGTTTTGTAGCTTGTCTACAAGCTTTGTCCTGACTTGTTGCTCAGTATGTTCAACGCTTGCCTTTACGAAGGTGTATTTCCGGAACGCTGGAAAGTGGCGAGGCTCATACTGATCAGCAAGGGGAAGGGAAATTCCGAGTTGGCGTCTGCATACCGCCCGTTATGTATGCTAGACATGGCTGGGAAAGTGCTCGAGAAACTCATCAAGGGAAGACTCACTGACACGGTCCGTTCTGCCGGGGACCTATCTCCACGGCAGTATGGTTTTAGAGCAGGTCGCTCCACTATTCAGGTCACTTCACTATTGACGCGATAGCGGAAGTAGTGAGCGTGGTCCAAAGAGCGGAGGCTCACTGCCAGTCAAACAAAAGGGTTGTGTTGCTCGTGACGCTTGACGTCAGAAACGCCTTCAATTCCGCTAGATGGGCGGATATTCTGGAAGCACTGGAAAACTCTTTTCAAGTTCCAGAATATCTGATGCGGATTTTGAAGAACTACCTGACAGACCGGAGCCTGCTCTATGAGACGAAGGAGGGTCAGCGAAGGATGGAAGTTACATCGGGTGTTGCACAAGGCTCCATCTTTGGCCCAAACCTGTGGAACATCACGTACGACGGGCTACTGAGAATCGAGCTGCCGGATGAGTCGCACTTGATCGGCTATGCAGACGATGTCGCGGCGCTGGCTGCGGGACGCACTGTTGAACAAGCGCAACTCAGACTGGGTATGCTAATGCGCCGAGTGAGGGACTGGATGACTGCTCACGGGTTCAGCCTAGCTTTGGAGAAAACCGAAGTAGTCATCTTGACAAAGAAGAGAATCCCTAGAGTAAGGATGATCAACATTGGGGAAGCACTCGTTGAGACCAAACTAGCAGTGAAATACCTGGGCATTTTGATCGACTCGAAGATGCGTTTCTCCGAGCAAATCAGGGCAATAGCTGACAAGGCTGCAGCGAGTGGTTCGCCTCTCAGCCGGCTAATGGCCAACATAGGGGGTCCCACCTCATCAAGAAGGAGACTTCTGATGAAAGCTGTACAATTTGTGCTGTTGTACGGATCGGAGATATGGTGTGAGGCTCTCAACAAGGGGCTGTATTGAAGGCGCTTGGCACAGGTGCAGCGACGGGGAACGCTGCGGATTGCATCTGCATATCGGATTGTCTCGGAGTCGGCAGTGCTGGTCATCGCAGGAGTGAAACCCATTGCCCTCCTTGCCAAGGAGCGCCGCAGAATCTACCTGCGGAGGAACGAATGCGACAGAGATGCTGTCGCCCACGAAGAACGAGAACGCTCACTCAGTGATTGGCAACAGTCCTGGGTGAGCGATACAAAAGGTAGGTGGACCGCACGCCTTATTGGTGACCTGAGGCCGTGGCTCAATCGAAGGCATGGTGAGACTGACTTCTATCAAACTCAGCTACTGAGTGGACATGGATACTTTCGGTCTTACCTGCACAAGATTGGTAAGTCACGGTCTCCTGACTGCATATTCTGTGCTGGAGAGGTCTATGATGCCCACCGTACATTTTTTGTATGCAAGAGGTGGGAAAAGCAGCGCGGTGACCTCATTGAAGAAATGGGAGATCTCTCTCCGGATGAATTCACTGGAGAGATGCTCACATCCGTTGACAAATGGAGCTGTGTGGCACATTACGCTCGGGCAGTCCTTAAGATAAAAAGGAAAATATATGAGCGCCTGAAGGCGTCCAGGGCGGAGGGGTCTCTTTTCTAGAAATCCCTCTCCCTTCCCCTCCTTCCGTTGGAAAAGGGATCCCTGTAGCCCAGTGGCGCCTAAACGCGTAGAGAAATGAGGCTTAGCCCGAAGTAATGTGTCAAACGGTTCCAGGCTAGGTTCTCAGATTGACAGGGGAGGTGTTTAGTGGGTAGTCCAAGGGTATCCTCCATGGGAGTCCCACACTGCCAGACCGGGCGGGCGTAAATGCCTTCACTTCCCTTCCACAAAAAAAAGTATGTTTTTTAATATTTGAACTCATCATTATTATTAACTGGCGTCCAACGTGGGGCTGCAAGCAAGCGAGCATAGATGAATTGTTGATTAGTTCGAAGTAATTCAATCAAATGTTAGTCGTGATCGGAGTTTAAAGTGACAAAGTTTATCAAGGTTCGCGAACATCCGTGCTACCAACGATCTACGCAAGCGATAACCAAGTAACGCATGTGTGCGTTCACAAGGAAGGGGCCGTAGTAAACCAGCAAGGATAAACGGGATATAAGAGAAAGACTGCCTCCTTAAAAAGCTACAGCAGCCACCAGCAGAACTTACACTTTGTATCTAATCAGGATCCAGCATCTAAGAAGATTATCCCTACGGCATCGATATTGATAATTATCATGTATGTCGAGTATCATATTTTTTCTTAAAAGAAGAAATTGTTTCAGAAGGATTTTACCCATATAAAATAACTTTCGAAATAATTTGTCTTCGCATTCAATATACTTCTGTTGAGAAAGAATTGAAGTGAAAAGTATCAATTAAAGAGTTTTGAGAAAACGTTCCCAAGTGAAACGCAAATTGTAGAATCTCGTTGGTACTCTGTTGAAATTGCTTCCCTTAGACACGTATGCTGAAAGTCATTTTATTGGCCAGAAGGACGAACGAACACTTTCAGCGTTTTAAAATTTATTCATTTATCGTCTTTCCTCATATACCAGCATTGTTCACCACTGTTGAAAGATTCCTTCACTGACTAGAAGGATCAAAAAGGAAATAAAATATTTTCAGCGTTTACAGGAATTCTAAGTTTGTGATTTTCTCTTCATGTGTGCGGTTTGAAGTTAACTTTTTAATTTGTGAATTCATTTCCGTACCCATAATTTCTTTAATATTTATAAAAAGTGACTAGAAAGCTCCGCTCAGATTTACGAAAATGTCGAACCCGAACAATTTATTCAGACCATCTCGACTAGATGGGGCCGCTACCATTGCAGCTAGTGCGGCACTTGAAGAGTTAGATGCAAAGATCCTTCTGAATTTCATCCTTCTCCTTCCGTTAACAATCAGATAAGTCGTTAGACACATTTGTGCAGGGTTTGAGAGGCATCTTGCCTAGATTGTTATGTACCCGCGAACCAGCGTATCTCCGACAAGCGTTAAATCTGTGTTTAAAACTGTAAAACAAAGATTTCAGAGCACAACACGCAAATAACTCCCAAGGTATCATGCGTAAGCCCCACCATCAGAGTCCTCCTTCTATTCCACCTCCTCCTTAAAATCATTGTTCCGAACCCAGGTGGTAGCAGTATTTGTGTCGTCAGAATACCATGATACCGAACTTTTATCATAGTGTTGCTCACTCAACAGCAAAAAGTTGTCTTCCATCCTCCTCGCAAACTGCTCAAGTAAGTTTTGGCTGGTTGAACTGCTGTGTAGGCTTAGCTGCAGGATACGGACCATACACACTCTTTTCTTGTATGTCCCATTTTACTGCATTTGTAACATAGAAAACTCCTACCGGGTACTTTGCATACTTGTAGGGTGTGACTATAGCCAAGGCATTTGAAACATCGTAGAGCTTCTGCTCTTTGCTGTATCCTGCAGATAACCCACCTAATTCTTAATATGCTCTTATCCAGAAATTGTTCGGCATCCTTTCCGGTCAAGTTATGATGGCCATATGTTGTTCCCTATGGTTTGCTGGTGTCAACCTCACTTTGATCCTGCTACAGTAGGGAGCTCCTTTTTGGTAGCGCCGTTTACCTCGACCAGGTCCGTGACGCAGTCAATGTCTCTTATTTTGACCGTTGCCATCAGCTCAAGCAAGGCTACAGTTGCACTTTTGCCGAGGACTTTCTTTACTGCATCGCCGAATGCTTCTTTGTTGTCCACCTCTGCTCTGCTGCTTTAATAGCAGCGCTAGTGTCTTCGAGCCTTAAATTTCCCCTCATATTCCGCAACTCTTCTTTTACAAGCTACACCTGCTGCCGGGGTCTTCGAAATGGCTTTTTTCTTTCCTGTTTCGCATCAGGTATTTTGTCTTGCTGGGTGTCTACGTGAGCTTTATTTTCGGGCACTTTTTGAAGATTTTTCTTTGTTGTTATCTTTGCTCCTTTTGTCAGCACCATCTGGAACCGCTGATTTGGCATTTCACTCCCATCAAATGCCTCTTCCTTCCTTCTTTTATCCCAATCTCCTTCGATTCGACTAGACACTATCCATTTATTGATGTTTGCTGGTAGAGCTATCTTAGTATGCCCTTTAGGCTTAGCCCTCAACGCTTCCTTACGCTCCTAATCTTCTTTGGCCTTCTGGTCTTTTTCGTCCTTTAAGCAGACGGCAATGCCCTATGCAGTCCAGGAGCTCTTCTAGCCTAAGAAACCCATTCTTTACAACTTTGCTGATGTTTGGTGAGTGGCATGCGGATTTTGTTCTTTCTAGAACCTCTCCTACTTTTTGGGCTAGACTTTCTTATTGGTGTTGCTGGACATCAATTGTACTTTGCGACCCCCTTTCTTAGGAGAGGGTATAAGCTTCCATTTCCAAGCACATTACTTTCGCCAAATTTTTCGACGGTGACAATGAAATTACACAACGGTGCTTTGCTTGTCAAGTCGCTTTGTGGACTTCAGGATGGTTCGTTATTATTTCGGGGCTTAAAACTCATCAAATTCTCGATGTAATGGATATTTATTACATTTGGCACATACTGGAGAGTTTTTCACTCTTCCTTTACAGGTCTCAATTTAGCGTTTGCATCATTTTTTTTTCTGCGCCCAAATGCCACACAAACTTAGTCTGGATACGTTCGTCTTTACTATCGTTGTATTCTTTATCGTTTTTGTCGTCGTTGGTGCCCCTCAAAATGTGTTGTTAACATCGTGGCTCCAGTCGCTTGTTGAATCGTCGGTGTTGATATTTTTACTCACTTTTTTAAGTTTTTTTTTGCAAATCTATTTTTACGGTATTTTAGTTGAAATTGCTCCATTTTGATTGGATCCCCCACGGAGATCCTTTTGTTTTTGTAGTCACCATTTGGTCCCATGGTTTTCTTTGCAGAGCAGGGAGGGCATGCGAGGGTTGACACAAGCCCTTATGGGAACAAGTGCTCAGAGCCAGATCAGCGGTAATCGGGAGTCTGTCTCAACCAAACCTACATCACCAACCCATTGCTGTGAACTTCGAACGTACTCCGAGGTGTGCCAAGATTTTACCGGCACGGAGACGGTATAACTGTCAAATTGGAGCCGTTCGGGTACGAGTATCATCTCAGTGCTACCGTGCAAAGCAACTAGGTCCAAACCATCATATCTGCTAGCCCAAATCATTTATTTAAGTCCATTGTCGAAAGCCTAGTCCAGATTCAGTCAGGGTCGTTACATGTCAACCCAGGAGGAAGTTCAGGGCGACCTCCATTTCGTCGAGCCAGTAGGCTCATAACTGGAGGGGCTTATAGTTGGTTCGAATAATCATTCAAAACAAATCTCATTGCCACCAACCGGATTTGAACCAGGGACCTTCGATTTATGGGGTGAGCACTGAAACCAGTACACCACTCGGAGTACTATATATGTAGCGATGACCGTTGAAGCGACTATTTAATTTAAGGAATTTTTTACAATGAACTGTTTTGAAAAACGATGGTTTTTTTTTTAAATTCTCACGACTGAGCAGAAACGTTGTTGAAGCCAGGTGAAGGACTTTCTATGAAAACTATTTCCATCAGTTTGTCCCTACTTTAACCAAAGGATGAATACCGAGGACTTCAAAATTTTCAAAAATCGATGTCGCAATCTTCAACCGTTTGATCCTAGGGAGATAAGCATATATCCCCATATATATATATATATATATATATATATATATATATATATATTATATATATATATATATATATGTATATATATATATACATACATATATATATATATATATATATATATATATATATATATATATATATATATATATATAATATATATATATATATATATATATATATATATATATATATATATATATATATATATATACATATATATATTGTTACATGTGCAAAGAATTCTGCGAGCTACTGTCGCAACTGTTTTCACAACAATTAAGAACATCAACAAAATGAATTTGCTCGAAATCACGAGAACCCACCAAGCATCAGCATCTGAAAGTGAGTCACTGCTCCATTCATTTACGCTCGCTCGAATGTTCCCGCTAATTCGCCAATGTACGAGAACTGGATTGAATGACTACAGACCCTATATTAAGGTGAGCTGAATGAATGGGGGATCATTCATTCAACCGCGATAGAAAACACGGCGATAGTGTGTGGAGTGTGAATCGAAAAGCGATCAAGTAATAGTAAAGTGATTTTAAGAAGACAATTGCGATAGGAATTTATGGACAAGTGGAAGTTTTAATTTTAAATAGTGAAAATTAAAATTGTGAAATAATTAATAAGTGATTGTGCACTCTTAAGTTCTCAAATAAACTCTTTTAATTTAATTTCAAAGACATTGCGTTTTACTTCCCCGGAACATTAAAATTATTGGCCGCGAACCAAGAAAACACGTGACAATATATATATATATATATATATATATATATATATATATATATATATATATATATATATATATATATCTTCTTCGTAGCACTATGGCCCCTCTGGGGCCTTCGCTTCCTACATTGACCGCGTCCTCCAATTTTGAAATTTGAGCAGCTATGAATTATCTACGTTGACCGAGTCAGATCAGCGTTTCCTCGACTTCACCACTGGTTTCCGGCCTTCGATTCTCTCAACGAATACCTTTTTGGATACCCATTGTTCGTCCATACGATTCATATGGCCAGCTCATTGCGACTTCCACAGTCTTACAATCGTTGAGACCTCCAGCTTGTCAAAAATCTCATACAGCTCATGGTTGTATCGAATTGGTCCCCATCTTTGCTCGATTATTCGCCTTAGGACTTGCCACTTAAAGGCTTTCAATATATTTGCGGATGCTTGGGTTAGGGTCCATGTTTCACACCCATAGCATAACACAGGTCTTATCACAGATTTGTATCCTTGGAGCTTTGTTTTCCTGTGCATGCAGCTGGTCTTCAAGGTCGTCAAAACTGAAAAAAATATTTTATTTGCGAGCTGTATTTTTCGGCGTATATCGTCTCTTTCATTACTAGTTCTCGTTATTTTGCCGCCTTAATACACAAATTCCCTCACATTTTCGATACTGTATTCGTCAAGTGTGATATTTTGAGTGTTTTAGGTATTTTTCCTTGACTTCCTCCTGAGCTTTGTTGTGCCCTCATTGATTTGTAGGCTTACTAGTTTGGCTTCGCAGTCGAATTTCAGGAAACGTTCTTTGGCAGTTGTTAATGACCGTGACAAAATGTTGATGTCGATCTCATAAGCTACTACTTGGCTTGGCTTTTATAGTGTGGTAATGTACCTCCTGAATCGTCAGGTAGCTTCCTTATATCGTTCTCCAGAGCCAAATTAAATAGCGGTGGAGCCAGTCCATCTCTCCGCTTTCGTTCGATATTTGCGTCATAGGTATCAGTGAGTTGGTTATTGATGCGGACTTCGGAGATCATCAACTTAATTGTCATTTTGGTAAGACGGACTAATTTGGCTGGGAAGCCAAAGCAAAGCACTATTTGGTACAGTACCTTACGATAAATACTGTCGTACGCTCGCTTTAGGCCAACGAAAATTTGGTGTAGGTCCACGTTGAACTCCCAGCATTTTTCAAGTACCTGCTTGACAGTGTACAATTGGTCTATTGTTGATCTGTTACTTAACCAGTATACCCTACGTGTACTGGTATAAACTGGGAGCTCGATTTGATGAGTATCCTGTATGCATCATCAAGGCTCTAGGAGAGAGATCTCTCTAAACGAACTAGATCAACAAAGGCATAAGTTTGTTTTAAGGAATTAATTGTATTTCACTTTTCATTTTTTAAAAACATTTATATTTTGACCAAATTGATTAGTCAACTGACTATCAGTATTGGGTGAAGCGCTTTTAACTTTCACCTTGCCTTGGCGCGCTTCACAGGTGAGCGCCGGCCTGTAAAGGGAATTAGCTAGACGAGCTAATGGATCGGGGTGGCCACACGGCGTGAAACGGCTCAAGCCAACGCCTCATCTCTCACCATTTCGTTGAACACTATCATTTAACCTCGTCTAAAACCTCAATCGCGCAATTACTCGTACGTTTAAACTGATTAGCGGGTAGCAGCATGCTTTCTATTAGATTTGGACCCAAAACTGACTAGCCAGTACTCCACTAAGTGTTTATATTGGGTCGCGAAACGAGTTATTATTCCATATTTTGTCGAAATTTGCCGAAAAGGCAACATGTAAGCTCCCATTTTACGGAAGCTCCTCCTCACGTCTCGTCTCGTTTGTAGATTTTTGCGACACACTAGGGAAATTGAGTGAGGGAGAGTTTTTGTTTCGTCTTTTGGCTCTCTCTCTCTCTCTCTATCTCTTCGGCTTGACTCCACGGAAGCTTAGATGCTTGATCGTATTGAAGCTTATTATGTACGTCATTCACAATGTGATGGCTCGTATGAAGCGAATTTGGGTGTATTCTTTTTATTAGTCGATATGTATATGATCAAACGACAATGGGGTATGTGCTTGATCGTAGAATCTTGTTGACTAAACTTGAGTTCATTTGCTCGTAACATTCCCTCTATACGACACTTACTTGCTACTGTACTCATCCAACCTAGATCAACAAAGGCAAACGTTTATTTTAAAGAATTAATTTTATTACACTGTTCATTTCTTTTTAACATTTATGAATTACATTTTCACGTACTATATTATTAAAAGCTTCTAACTATCAGTATTGGGTGAAGCGCTTTTCATTTTCAATTTGACTTGTCGCACTTCACAGGTGAGCGCCAGCCTGTAGAGGAAATCAACTATACGAGTTAATGGATCGGGGTGGCCACATAGCATGAAACGCCAAAAGGCTGATTGAGGTCCGCGGCTCAAGCCAATACTTAACCCCTCACCATTTAGTTGAACACTATCACTATACCTCCGTCTAAATCTTTATTCGCGTAATTACTCGTACATTTTGATTAATGTATGGGCAGCAGCACGCTCCTTACTAGATTCGAACGGAAACTGCTTTACATAGCTTGCTCAAGGACTTTAAATATCGTTCCTTCGTGAGCGTTCAGCCACAATCCTCTTGAAAAGTGCTGAGTAGCCAAATATAGTACTTGCGCTCTCGTTCCACGAAAGCTTTTCCTCCCCTCTCCATCTCAGTAGGCGAATATGCGAAACTGGGGAAATTGAGCGAATTTCCCACGATCTTTTTGACATTGAGCGAGAGAGTGTTTTCGCCTGAACTTTTAGCTTTTCCTTCAGCCTTACTCTCTTGGAAGCACACCCAAAGCTTGTCGTCCACGATGTGATAATTCATGTGAAGCGCATTGCGAGTTAATCTCTTATTTACTTTTTCGCTTGCTCATTGGGCGACAAGTACATGCTTCCATAACAATGGGCGCATGTGCTGAAGAAAGTAACTTCCTATTATGAAAATTTCTTTCGGCGAGTAAAAAGAGGCTTAGCTCATAATCGTTCTCGGCGAGATTCTTAAGATAATGGCAGTGAAACACCATTGCGCTGCTGCTGCCCTATTTCAGAGCAGTAGTGTTCCCTTCACAATTACAAAAACTTTTGGAATGTTATTACTAAGGGATCGATCAGACTATGACTATATAGTCGCACTACTGTCGCAAGTAATACTTGGTTAAATGGAAGCGCGCACACTGCAATTTGTGACGATTCTGGCCAGGCCGGCAGGCGCAGGAATTTGCGGTTTTTTCTAAAACCAGTATAGTAGGATGTTTTTGTGATACTCGCCCAGGCGTATTTCATTTGGACATTTGACTGGCATGTTTGGAAGTTTCTTGCATAGCCCGCAAATGAGTTAGCACATGTATTCCCGGCAAAGACATACCTTCAAATGAGCATATTAGTTCTGCGCATGCCAGAAGTTATTTGCAAATCTTGTCGCAGTGTGTTCATATTTGCGTCTAAAAATCGCTCGATACGACAGTAGAATCGCAATGTAGCCGAAACCTAAATGTGTGCAACCAAAGTATTCTTCGCGTTCCTGCCTGTTCAGCGTGTTTATAGTGAATAAACATAATTTGATCAGGAAAAATCAGCAAAAGCTACTAAGAATTAAATCAAGACTATGCAATTTATTATTATAAATATATATTCAATTGAATCATTAATTCATATCTTCCACTACGGTTATTTCGATTTCACCTAAATTTTCTAAGATCACGTCACGGAGCGTCGGAAATATCAATTAACTAGAAAATAAATCATATAAAAGTTCTAACTTTTCGAATTTCCAGCATTACTCAAAAAATTTCCACCTGAAGAAAGGTGGAGCGGAAAGTTCACGAAACATTTATCATGCAAATTAAAAATCTGTTGTATGATTTCGTAGTAAAGTAAACTTTACACAGACTATTTAGAAGATAATTGAAACGGTAAAAGTACGCATTAAGATGCAATAACAAATGTTAAAAGATTTATAATTTTCCCATTTCGTATTTTTCGTCAATAATTAAATCAAGCTTGTTGGAAATGAATTCTTATTCTTAAATTAAGTAGTTGGGTAATGATACTCGGTGATGAATGGTAATGAATGGCTACTGGCTACACGCACTCAACTCCGAACCGAAAAATGGTAAAGTTTGCAATTAAAAATTCTAATTTAACCGTTAATTGTGCCATTATCATTAATCTTTAGTTTTCAGTAGTTCTGTATGAATGCCCGAGTATTATATGTTATGTTTGCAAGAATGCATATATCAATGCCAATCAAAATGATAAGAAATAATTAATTTTAAGATTGTTGAGTTTATGATAGATCGTCGACGAATGAATAGAAGATTAGATGCAATGGTCTAATCTTGGTCATAGTTCCGATCGAGGATGGTGGTAGACCGTTGTCGGTGAAATAGGTGAAGTTGGATACTGGCTATCAAACCTAATTGTAATTTTCATTATGTTAGGATTTTCAAAGCTATTACCTAGATGAGTTTGTGCAGTCATGGAACTTGATGTGCATCTGCAATATTTAACTGATCAGTAATCCTGAAGGAAGTCGAGTCAAATCATATAAAGATGTTCATTTTAAACGCAATATTCTGACTATCAGTTCCTTTCGGAGTTGATTAAATTTTATGGAGAAATTAATATTAAGCAGATTATTACAATCAAGATAAAAGGTCATCCTGCATTAATGCAACTTTGATAATTGCTGATCTTCGTATGGCTCTACGTCCGAATCTATTTGATTTCAATCTGCTTTGCAAATGGGAGAACCAGTTCTTTATAATATGTTAAATCTTTCAAAATAATTCCCGGGTTCACGATGGAAGTCATAAAACGTACATTTCAACGTAAGACATTTACACATCTGAAATTATGATCAATTATCTTGAATTTTTGACTACAAAGATACACTAAACAAATTCAATTGGCACGAGCGCAAAACTTTTTTCTAATGATGTCATCCGATAACTTAAATTGAACATAAATGAAATCAATCGAACAAATAATAAAAATCGAGATTCGACAACTTTTTTGAATGATCCGAAAATTTTCCACATTCATAGCAAACTCTGACAAAAAAAAATTTATAAGGACTCCTCTAAAATAAAATTTGTTTTTTCATTATCTCTCATTGTATATTAATTGTTGGTCGTAATTATTGTAAAGCTCAAAATAATGAAAGCTTATAATGGATGCAGCAGGAAAAATTTCAATACAATTCCTTTTCAATTCCCATAACAGATAATGGTAGGTATTTGGGGAGTTTCTTTGCAATGGTAATTTAAGTTTTTCCCATTTCATTTTACTTGTTATACTGGACAATATATTTCTTCCCATTACTCTTATGAATCGAATAAGTAACATGAAGAAAGTAAAGAACTGAGCAACCACAAACATTTTTCGAATAAGGTTCCAATTACTTTTTAAGTTCTCTGATTGGATTTCAGGCTTCTTTCTGTGTCATCGCAATTGTTGCTGGTGTTGAATGGCTTTAATGGTATGAAATATGAATCAGCGGCTAGCCAGCAAGTTGGCTTATCACTTTTGCGTATAGACGTCTTTTAAATCGCTTCTGTCAAAAGTTTTCAAAAATTAAATTAATTTTTTTTAAAACGTTAGTCCGAAGTTAATTTTTATCGGAAAAAATCTTATATTGTCAAGGCAATCGACTCAGGAAATTTCTATCGAATATTTTTACTTCGATTGGTAACGAAAAACAAATTCACAAAGAAAATTTCGCCGCTGGTATGGAGGAGCCCGACGGCTTCCCACCGTTGGGGCAACCTGGGGAAACGACGAATACGAAACTGGCGACAATCACCAAAAGAAAACATAACGAAGAAAACTCCGTAGATGGAGGGTGCAAGCTGCAAATAATAGCGGACAATCAACAAATGGCCAAATTGCAGAAAGAAAATGATGAACTAAGGCAAGAGATACAGTCTCTCAAGGATCTTTTCAAGAAAGGGATGAAGCCTCAAAAGACGCAGCCACAAAATCAATGGCAACAGGTAACAAAGCCGAAGAAAAATACAAAGCAAGTAAATCCAGAGGAAGTTCTAAGTGCTGGTGGCACCAACGAGAGCCAAAATTATTTTGCAGCGCTGGAGGGATTAACCGAAGATATGGAAATCGAAGAAAATATCGGAGGTAATTTTAATCAAGATAATGACGTTAATTTTATTCAATATTTAAAGAACAAAAATAAGGCGAAGAAACCAGCCCGCAGTTCTGCTGGTTCCTCTGAAAAAGCTTCCAACAAGACAGAAAAAGTTCCGCCAATCAACGTGTTCGGACAAACCGGGAAAGATATGGTTCGGCTATTGGCAGCCGAAAATAAACTGGCCAATTTCGAAATCAAAAGAGTTAATGCCGAAAAATTAACTATAAGGACGAAATCACTGGTTGATTTCAAGTCAGCCAAAGATGCGCTGATTTCTGGGGAGGTTCCACAATTCACCTATACCCCAAAAAGTGAAAAAAATCAGACCTTCTTGTTGAAGGGTTTGGACAGCGGGGAAGATACGGTAGATTTTCTTCAGGTGCTCAAGGAGGCTGCACCAGATATTGATTTTGTTTCAGTCAAAGCCTTTGCGACAAGAAGGTCGCTCATAGAAAGGAAGAATTTACCACTTTACCTGGTACAAATTGCAAATAAGACCAGTCCAAGTGCCCTTCAACAAATAAGGTACTTGAATTTCAGAGTGGTGAGGTGGGAACGCCTCCAGAAAAGAGAAGTCAACCAGTGTTACCGGTGTCAAAGATTTGGACATTCGGCTGTCAATTGTGCCATGCACTATCGTTGCGTTAAATGCAAAGACGTTCATGCTCCCGGTGAGTGCAAATTGGCTCAGAGGGAGCCTAAAGAAAAATTATACTGCGTTAACTGCGGTGTTTTTGGTCACCCAGCATCATATCGAGGATGCTCCCGATATCAAGATGCAAAAGTTAAATTTGCCCCAAAGGAAACACAAGTACACCGTAATATCATACCTTCCAACTTCGTCAAGCCCGGAGTATCATTTGCACTCGCCGCTAGAGGACCAGCAGAAAATGCTGGAAATAATGTAAAAAATGTAAGTGGCAATAATGAGCTGCTTCTCAAAATTTACCAGCAACTTAATTCTTTATCGGAGAGAATCGACAAACAAGATTCAAAAAATTATCCAGTCATATTTCCATGGATAGGCTTCGCCTCATATCGATCAACGTCAACTCTATCGTTGCTATACATCGACGTGATTATCTCCTTGAATTTGTTGTTAAGCAAAAGCCTGACATCATACTTCTCACTGAAACCCACCTGAATTCATGGCATTCCATGGAATTCAAAGATTTTGCATTCGTAAGAAACGATAGGGTAATAGGTGATGAGGGAGGTGGCAACAGGATATTGGTTAGAAGACCCTATTGTCTCCAAAATATTGAAAAAGTCGAATTCAAAAACTTTGAATTTCTTGAAGTGTCCGTCATCGTTATCTCTGCCTATGCAACTGGTCGAAATGTTCTCAAGTTCAAGGAGGAGCTCAATTCCTTTTTTTAAACACTCGAATTGAACAGGCTGCATAATTATTATATTTTTGCCGGTGACCTGAATGCCAAGCATACATCATGGCTAAACGCCACCAATAATCCAAGAGGTGTATTCCTGAAATCGTGGATAACAGAGAACCAAATTGAATACAGGTGCAACCTATATTGGTCGGAGCTCCCAACATACCCTAGGACAAATTCATATTTGGACCTCTGCATTGCTGATGCAAGACTTGAATTCAGCTTTAATAGTCCTCAACGGAAACTGCAGTTGCTTCCTTACGATAGCGACCACACAATCGTAATGGAAATCAAATGAAATCAATGATTTCTTCCTCATTCCAGTTCAACATGAAAACCATCGGTTGAATTTGAAAGAAACAGACTGGGGAAAGTTTCAAAAGAAGTTTAATCGGGAGTACCAGAAGCAATGTCCTTCTTCTGATGATGGCAACGCTTGCTCAATGGTTCCTAATAACAGAAATCTAACTGACGATGAAATAGATCTCTATTTGTCGAAGTTAGAGAAGCTGACGTTGGAAACGATTGAGAAAGTTGTTCCCAAGATTAAACATCGAAACAATATTGAAGGATATGAAACACCAACCATCGCAAGGTTGAAAAGATTGAAAAGCCTTCTTCTCACCCGCGTCAACAATATTTACCGACGATTTTTGGACTATAACCATCCCTCGTTGGCTTTGTTGAAATTACACCTGAAGATTGTCCGGAACTTAATCCATTCATACTTCAGGAGTGAGGTCAGCAATCAATGGGCGGAAAAACTGAGGGGTATTAGCCTACAGGACCCAGATGGCGTTTCCGCGAAAGTGAATAGCTTATTCCGCAGGAAGTCTCGAGTGAAGGTATCGAATCTTGTAGTCGCTAGTGATGAGATAAATCTTCTCGATAGAGCTGGTATCGAAATTGATAGTACGACTCCGGATAGAAATGGAAACAGGATTATATGTGATGGATTGCAGAAACCTGCCCTGATTGGAACACATTTTAAATTGGTTCATCTGCCAAACCCAGAGAGAAGTTTCCGACATCAAATCAAGCCTGAACGGCCAATCAATTCTTCATTTCGATGAAACATTAACATCTGACCTCATACCGAGCTTGAATCTTATTGATTATTTTGTCAGCTATGAAAACTTGTGTTTCATATTTCGCAGAATAAACAACAAAAAATCATATGGTACTGACGGTATTCCAAATATAGTTCTCCGACATTTGCTTGAGGTTGCTATTAGGAATTATTGCATATTGTTCAACAACATGTTGAACAATTCATATTTCCCAAATGAGTGGAAAAAGGCTAAGGTATTTCCGACCTTGAAGAAAGGAAAAGAATCTTCGTGCCCTAAAAGCTATCGCCCAATCAGCTTGCTGCCTAACATCAGCAAGGTGTTTGAAGTGAAACTCAACAGAGCATTAAACGCCCACATTGAGAAAAATGAGTTGATGCCGAATTGCCAATTTGGTTTTCATGCTAGTCATTCGACCATACATGCAATAACGAAAGTAACCTCAGACATCTGTTGGAAACTAAACAACAAAGAATGTGTTGGAGCATGTCTCATTGATATGGAGAAAGCCTTCGATACGGTGTGGTTAGATGGACTAGTTTTCAAACTTCTTCAGGACAGGTTCCCCAGACACCTTGTCGCCATGATGTGTAATATGTTATACGGGAAATCATTTGTTGTTACTGATGGAAATCAGACAACAATGCGCGAATTCAAGCTCTTGAATGGTCTACAGCAGGGAACAGTTACTGCGCCCCTGCTTTTCTCAATATTCATTCGCAAGCTATTGAACAGCTTTGATTTTAATGTCTCGCCAACGCGATCATTGGTAGCGTTTGCTGATGATCTGATCATCTATACGGCAGACCGAAAAGCTACAATAGTTCAGAGCAATCTTCAAAAAATGTTTAATGATGTGCAGCTCTACACCGACAATTGGCGAATGAAAATCAATGCGCAGAAGTGCGAAACAATTTTGTTTCGGACAACGCTGCAGGGGGCCAGTCAAGACCTGAAACGTAATTGGAAGGATTTCCACATTATGGCTGGTGAGGGTAGTTCAGAACGGGTTCCACATAAATCCTGTGTTCGATACCTCGGTGTTCATCTCGATCAGTATCTGTACTATACTGAACATGTCAAAATCATGCTCAGTAAAGCACAAAAAGTAGTCATTGCCCTTCGGCAACTCTTTCATTCCAGATACATTGATCAAAAAGTCAAAGTTATTTGTTACAAGACCCTGGTTAGACCAGTTTTGACATACGAATGCCAGATTTGGTACAACTAGACTGTTAGTACAATGGAAAGATTAAGAGTTTTCGAAAGGAAATGTCCGTGCATGTACTGGTTTGTACAGAAAGCCTGAGACGGATTGGAAGCACTATATCGAATAGAAAAATTTATCAAACTGCTCAAGTGACAAGAGTCGATATCTTCATATTGAAACTTCTTCGGAATCATATCGCAAGATCTGTAACTGTGAGTGAAAACCCATGGGTTTCACAGCCGTTCAACCCTAAAGACGGATATATTGTGACTTGCCTCACTGCTGGCCTCGTTCCTCCAGAAGCATTCGTATACTCGTATTTGGACATGGATCGATATGTTTTTGATTCTGACGGCGTCCCAATTATATATCACATATACCGACGGGCCACCGATAAGAAGATAAAATATCCTCCGAATCTGAGTTCACGAGACCAACAATTCCAATGGAGATACTCATTTGCTAGATTCGTTGAGGCTGGTCGAGCTGAGATGGAACTATCTAGGTATTGGTGGCTGAATGACAATGTCTAAATGATTCGTGTTTATTTTCTGTTTTTGTGCTTTTTCTCGTTACTTAGTTTTTTTAGATTCATCTCATTATTGCTACATCTATTATTGTTGTTTATTTGTATTATAAATTAGGTATAGGTTTCAATATAAGGTAACGTTTTTTTTTTTGATTGAACTTATTTAGAATTAGGGTGTAACATATCAGGTATAGGATATAAGTTCATTGTTGTGTTAGTAGTATAAGTAATTTTTGAATAATTCTGGTTGGTTTTTTCTCCTTTTTCCAATTGAATCAAAAAATATCTAATAATCTTAATTAATTTAAATTTGCAAGTGTATTTTTTTCATTAAATGTGTTTAACTGAAAACGTATAAATTTAGAGAGCCATTCGGGCCATTAAGTTTTTTATAATTTTATTGTTTGGAATTCGCTTTATGTTCTTTTACAAATTTATAACGATTGGTATTAAATAAAGCGCTTTTGACTTTGACTTTGACTTTAAGTTTGCTTATCAGGGATGCTGTGCATTTGACGCCTACACTATAGATTCATATGCATGTACATGATTCCTCTTAAAGGAGTTATCATCTATAAGGAAGTTGATGAATGCAGAAATGATATGTAAGAAAATAAATCTGGAAACACCATAAAATATATATTTAATCAAATTGATTTTTTTGTAGTCGTTATATATAACATATATGAGTATATAACTTGTAGAAGTACTATATGCAGAAGTATTATATCATCATCATCATCCATAGTGCGACACTGCAAGCTAGGCCTTGACCTCCAGGATTAATGCTTGCCAATCATCACGGTTCCGCGACCTTGTCCGCCAGTTGATCACTCCCAGCAAGGATCTGTTGTCAGCTTCTTCTCATTAGGCATCTACCTTGTGCGCTACTCTTTAATAGTCTTTTGGGTAGCCGGCTTTCTTCCATTCTTTCTACATGGCCCGCTCATTGCAAGTTACGTACCTTTACGCAAGAGGAGACAGGTGGGTCGTCAAATAATTCATACAGCTCATCGTTGTAACGTAGTGTCCACTCTGTTCCTTGTTTCACTGGGTCGGAGATTTTCTGAAGCACTTTGCGTTCAAATGCGTCTACTGGCTTTCCAGGTTCGGTCGTCAGGGTCCATGCTTCACTTTCATATAACAGCATAGGTTTGACTAGTGTCAAATAACGAATAAGAATAAAAATATTATTCATCATCCATAAAAAACGAATAAAAACAATTGATCTGTAGAATTTATTCACGCTAATTGATAAATTATTTTTATTCTTATTCGTTATTTCAATGCAAATTAACGAATAATAATATTGTGATATGTCTTACGGCTACGTTCATCACTTCAAGAATTGCTACATCACTATCAGAAAAGTAGTTCGTGTGAGTAAAAAATAAAACTAGTTTATTTTTAAGTGTATATTTTTATGAAGCGATCACAGAAGCCATTACAAAGATTACCTGTAGGTACCATTATCTATTATCAGATTTTATAATAAATTCATCTTGAGTACCATCCTCATCCGAAAGTCTGTTGGCTTTGAGAAGTTTAGTCATCGTTGCGTAAGAAAAAAGGCGTTCCACAGAGGCAGAAGAAGGTGAGAGAGTATTGGATTTAATCAAAATCAATTTGATTTTGGGAAATCGATCTTAGACTTTCAAATCTCTTTCAGAGATTGTCAAATCTCTAAATCTGATCTATGGCTTGGTGAACTATTTCGTTGTGCTTGCATTGCATCCGTGTCACTTCTTGAGTCAGATTAAAAATCAAAGAATGGATTTTCTTTCCTTATGGAGGTGTTATGCACATCATTTATAAACGTTTTTTGACACCCTCGATAAGATTCATCAAATGGACAT
Organism: Odontomyia ornata; assembly: GCA_963969285.1. NCBI lineage: Eukaryota > Metazoa > Arthropoda > Insecta > Diptera > Stratiomyidae > Odontomyia > Odontomyia ornata. The sequence goes on along the minus strand of OZ017739.1, from coordinate 448,937,236 downwards.
GAACGTAATCGACGATCTTGTCACAATTTTGATATAGTACAGTGTGCCGGAAGAGTACAAGCAATTCCGGATTGCAATTTAAATGCAAGATAAATTACCAAACCCAGAATCGTTAAAAACTAAACGAATCGAAGAGTACGAGGCGGAAAAACAAAGCAACAGTGATAAGAACAAAACCGCGAAGTACATACAAAAAAATTACAAAAGAAGTGAGAAATTTAGGTTTACGTGTCATCTTCTTTTTCTTCTTAGCACTACAGCCCCTCTCGGGCCTTCGCTTCCTGCAAATAGCGCCGCCAACTGTCTTTGTCTAAAATCCGAGCAGTGATGAACGGTCTTCGTCGACCGAGTAAGACCAGCATTTCCTCGATTTCCGCACTTGCTTTCGGCCTTCAGTTCTCCCAACGAATACCTTCTTGGGTATCCGTTGTTCGTTCATACAATTCATTTGTCCAGCCCATTGCAGCTTCGGCTGTCTTATAATCATTGAGACCTCCGCTTCGTCAAAAATTACATACAGCTCATGGTTGAGCATTGGTCCCCGTCTATCTTCGGTCCAATTATTCGCCTCAGGACACGTCGCTCAAAGGTGTTCAATATATTTGTGGATTCTTGGGTTAGGGTCCATGTTTCACACCCATAGCATAGCACAGGTCTTATCACAGATTTGTATACTTGGAGCTTTGTTCTCCTGTGTATGCAGCTGTTCTTCAAGGTCGTCAATACTGAATAAAATATTTTATTTGCGAGCTGTATTCTTCGGCGTATTTCGTCTCTTTCATTGGTCATCTTCGTTATTTTGGCGCCTAAATACACTAATTCACTAACATTTTCAATACTGTATTCGCCAAGTATGATATTTTGTGTGTTTGAGGTATTTTTCCTTGACTGCGTCATGAGCTATGTTTTATTAGGTCTTTGTAAAGAAATTTTTTACAAAGATATACTAGTTTTGCGACCTGTCTGTCCGTCCGTCTGTCCGTGCGTCACAGCTGATTTGCTCAGAAACTATAGAATGCTCAAACTTTGTGAAAAGGTCAGAAGTGATGGTCTCTCAAAAGTTTAGGTCTTACCAAAAATTTAAAAAATGTTTAAGGGGGGCCCCCTATTTAACAAATTGGCCCTTAAAAATTTTTTTTGATCAAGAATTCAAGATTCAGAATCTGAAATAAAAAAATCATTTTATGAATTAGGGGGTCCAGGGGAAGGCAAAATGCACTAAAAATTGGTGTACCCCCCCCCCCCCCTCGCGATTGGACACCTTTGAGCCGAAAAATCTGAAAATTATCACAAACGTGGGCCTTCATGAGTACAAGGGCAACAAATACCTCCGAAATCGAAATTCACTCAACTTTGTTAATAATAGTATGATTTGTGGATTTTACATTTTCGCCCATAAAATCAAAAAGGCACCTTTAAACTTCTTGAAATTTTGCAACTATATAGACTGATATAAGAAACAAAAAAAAATTTAATCGAGATCAAATCATAATCTAGTGAGTTGTTGCCATTTTAATTTTATGAAATTGCAACAACAATAACACGTATTTATGGTTGATATATATTTCAAATTGACCTAGGGACTTCTTTTTCTTTCAGTATTCATGAAAATTTTAGGAATAGTGTTTAACTTGAACATGTTCAACCGGCCGAGCATTCAGGAAAATCATTTAAGCTGGAATAAAATGGCGGCTGCACTGTGCTTATGGAAGAAATTGTGCGTCTTTTGTATAAATTTGAACGATTTCATATCCAAGTATTGGATGAATAATTCAAGTTATCGATTCACGCTATTCGAAAACATGCTTCTAACCCTAGGATGTTTACAAAGAACTTCTGGTAGGAGCACTCTTGTGGTTACTCAACTTGTTTTCATTGATTTGTAGCCCTACAAATTTACCTTCGCTGTAGAGTTTCAGGAAAAGGTCTTTGGCAGTTTTTGATGACCGTCACAAAATGTTGATGTCCTCCGCATAGGCTAGTACTTGGGTCGAATTGTTCAGTAATGTACCTCGTATATCAAAATGTAGCTTCCGTATGAGGTCTCACTAGATTTGATCGTAGTATGGATCTTGTTTAATCAGTGTCAATTGTTAGAGTGCAATGATCCCCGTCAACTTGACTCTAAGACATAGCAGTTTACAGTCATATAATGTGCTAATGAAGATTTCTGTCACTAAATCGTCTCGGCATTTTAGGTTGTGAGCAGGATAAGCTAAAAGTGCCAGCCTTTCGATATTATGAGTTGCATCTGACTTCTGCACTCCTTTTCATAATTGTCACCTACATGTTTGCTTCAATGCCCCACTTAGTTTAGTGCTTTAAGTACTCATTCCGTAAGCCAAATATCTCGGGTTCAATTCCATTGATGACAACGTCAGGCTTTAAGCCCATCCAGTAATGAAACATACTGGCATAAAATCAGAACCTGCGCAGCTGGGTGGCGGAAATACCACCAAGCATGGTAACCATATCAGCTTTTTGAGTGCCGATACGTATGACCAAGGTAATGAAATACTCTAACTATATCTAAGCGAAGGTCCAAAGAAGTCTGTAGCCATATATTATGTCAAGCGCATTCGTTGTAACAGCAGAATTAGAAAGCAATTAAATGGGGATTGTTTAAAATATCTCGGTAGTTGGATCCCTTACAGCTAGTATTAATGTCATTGTCCACTCTTGCTGATTCTCGTGATTGTTTTAAGCGGCAACATTAACCTGAATTTTGTAAAACATTGGTGCTTTTATATTTCTAGATAAGCTATCTTTGACAGTTAAATTTCGAGTTGATGTGTTGGCTACTATTTTTTTGGCTTCTTCCAAAGCTCTCTTTGAAGTATTCCATTTGGCTGTCTAGCTTTTGATTAATATTTTCCATATCTGCCTTTAATTGAATTGACTGTGTTTTTTTGCCAATTGTTTATTCAGCCTCTGATTTAGGTCGATTGACTGCAGCTCGAGCCTTTGATTTAAATTGATTTGTTTGTAGTTTTTGTTTCGGTGACTTTTCTACAGCCTCTCGTCTATTCCACTTTTTTGAAGTTTTACTCTTCCTGACGCCAATTGAATAAACTTAAATACAATTGGTTGTTTCTATTTGCGTCCTGTACAATTTCCTTCTTTGGGAAACTCAACCAATTCAGGATCCTTTACTTTGGCTTGGAGTGTTTTTATTAGCCAGATAATTTATCATACCTAGCTATGCTCAGTTACAATTTCCCACTTCTACAATTCTTCATATGATGAGGCTCAACATAGCTTATCGACTCTTGAGGCATTTTTTCGCACCAGTGTAACGCGAAATATAATTTAAGTTTTTGACGAAAGTAAAAACTGTCTTTTAATTGAATTAAATAGTTCTTTTTTAAAAAATTCACTTTTCAATTACTGGTTGCTGCAAAATGATTTTTATTTTAATTAGTTTTTATGTACTCTCTTACTCTACGTACACTGCCGCATGCATACTTTTCGCGTACCAATGGTGAATTTAATTCCACTTCATTCATCATCTGCCCCCATAGTAAGTAAAATACAAATCAATTTTACAACCTTATTCAAGGTACATGAAGATGACTCATCAATGCTTGTTTTGGTTGATGGAGATGACATGATTAGCTCGAGATATTTTTAATGTTTGTTGCATAGGTTCATAATGATTGTTTTGGGTGATATAACTTATGATGACGAGGACAATGGCGACAGTAGCTCACAATGTTGGGTAGCAGTTTCATTGATCTGGGACAACTCTTGATTACTATCTTTTGATTGCAGCTGCCGCAATCTTATAATCGTTGAGACTTCCGGTTCATCGAAAATTTCATACAGTTCATGGTTGTATCGAATTCTATCCCCCCCGTCTAGCTTCGCTCCAATTATTCGCCTCAGGACCCATCGCTCAAAGGCGTTCAATATATTTGCGGATGCTTGGGTTAGGGTCCATGGTTCACGCCCATAGCATAACAAAGATCTTATCACATATTTGTATACCTGGAGCTTTGTTTTTCTGTGTATGCAGCTGGCCATCGAGATCGTCAATACTGAATAAAATATTTTCTTTGCGAGCTGTATTCTTCGGCGTATTTCATCTCTTTCATTACTGGCTCTCGTTGTTGTACACCAATTCAATCACATTTTCGATACTGTATTTGCCAAGTGTAATGTACTGTGTGTTTGAGGTATTTTTGTCTTATTTTCATTGATTTATAGCCCTACAAATTTTCCTTCGCTGTCCAGTTTCAGGAAGAGTTTTTTTTTCAGTTGTTAATGACCGTGACAAAATGTTGTCATCTGCATAGGCTACTGCTTGGCTCGACTTGTATAGTAATGTACCTCATGTATCAACAGGTAGCTTCCGTATGACGTACTCCAGAGCCAAATTGAATAGCAATGGGGCCAGCCCATCTCTCCCTGCTTTAGTCCGATATTTGTGTCAAATGCATCGGTGTGTTGGTTATTGATGCGGACTTGGGAGGTCATCGACGTCATTGTCATTTTGGTAAGATGGACTAATTTGGCTGGGATGCCAGTTGCATTATTTGGTACAGTTGGTTACGATCAATACTGTCGTATGCTTGCTTGAAGTCAACGACGTCTATGTTGAGCTCCCAGCATTCTTCAAGTACCTGTTTGACTGTGAACATTTAGTCTGTTGTCGATCTACCTGCTCTAGGGCCACCTTGATACTCCCCAATAATACTGTTGGCCTACGATCCGATTTATTTTCTAAGATCTTCGAAAATATTTTGTATGGCGTTTAAAGTAGTGATAAAGCTCCATAATTTTCGCACTGTAGCTTGTCACCTTTCTTGTGGATAGGGAATCTAATTGATTGGCTCTCTTCTTTTGGCGTATATTCTTCTTGCCGAATATGCTGGATGACTTTGTGAATAGCTTTATGAACACTGCTGTCACCGTATTTGATGAGCTTCACTGGAATTTCATCGACGCCCGGCGTTTTATTATTCTTATGGGCTTTGATGATAGAACAAACTTCATCCAGAGTCTGTAGGGCCAATGGAAGCTCTTCGGAGACATCTGTAGGCTCCGATGTTCTTGAGCTGTGTGGAGGATTGAGGATGTTCTTGCAATATGATGCCCATCTTTCCTTAATCTTGGTTTTATCAGAGATGATATTGCCGATGTCGTCTCGACAGAGCGTGGTTTTGGGCTGATAACCACGTTTTAAGCTTTTTACTACTTTGTATGCTTGTCTTGTGTTGTTGCTCAATAGACGTCCATCAGCATATCGTAGCGATATGGGTTGTTTAAATTTCCGTTAAGTACTGCAGCGATGGTCTGCTGCCTCAGCGGAAGAGGATGTTAAGATCCGTTGAGATTGGCCTTGTCTGGGGACGCGTGAATGCGTTGGCAGGCTAGCGTTGCGGTGTCACGAGGTGGGTTCTTTCCTCCAGCACAAGGACCCACTGCAAAAGAATTTCGCATCCACGAATTTCTAGGGTCAAATAAATGTCGACCAAACTCGACAAGGACGTAATCATCTAAGGGTCGGAAATTGCTGACTTAGTCGATACTGACGATTCTTATGGCCGACAAATAAAAATGGGACATCCAGATAGAGGTGGTGCTCCCTCGCACCCTCCCAACCGGATCAAGATCCAAATGTAGATGTGGCCATGTATTTCCTATTTGAGTGAAAAACTCATACAAACATAATTTGCATGAATTTTCCCATCAAATGAGAAATACAATCGTGACCAGTTTATGTTTTAGAATTATTTGATCGAATCACATAGCTCCATACCATAAAAGCGCAAGAGCCCATGTTAAACAACAAAAAATGGAGGAGCGCACCCGATGGCTAGCCCATGTCATAGTAGGAGCCTGCCATCGTTGCGCGTCCTTTACCCGGTCCGGTAAAACGAAGGGGAAAGACCGAAGTTCAAATATAACTAGCCAAACATTATTATTTCCATCTCTATCATTCTGCATAACAAATCTTTTTTCCAACCTCAATCAAAACCTCATTCAATCCCAAATATTAATCCGCATTCAATCGCTTTTTACTCTCTTTTTCTTTAATATTTTTCCCTTTAATTCTATTCTTATTACTATATCTTTTCGCAGGATAAATCATAACATGTGCAATGATCGGAAAAATTAAATAAATTTGATCAACGAAAAGGTAAGAAATATATAGTTTACTCCATTTAACATGATGCAGAGTTTACTGTATTTCATATTTTCATACCATAATCGTTCAATTATAATAAAAAAAAAGAATATAATTTGGTATAATTTTAATATAAATATAAAAAAAAAACATTAATAAAATGAAGACAAACGGTGTACTCACCTACATCCTCGCCGGGCGCCCGCTGTTGATGTGGATGGATTTACATAATTTACTGAAATATAAATATTTGCAATCCGTGGTCTTAACGCCACTACGTTTTATTTAAAAATAAAATTGAAGGCTAGTTATAGTGATGAACTCCAGCAAATGCTTCGCTGTAATACATGTACTTGGCAAGGTTATATAATGATGGTTGACTACTCCCTTCTCATATTCATTACGTTGAACAGCTAAAATGGGATCATGTTTCATTTGCTCTGGTAATTTTATCCAAATATCCAAGTCTCCATCGGTTGCATCCGCATTTTATCTAATGATTCAAAAATCAGGAATTTATCCTCAACTCTGCTTTTACTTTTTATAAATTTTATCCAAACAATCAAATTTTTAGTAACAAGGTTAAGAGTAGTGACTTATCACTCAAAACATTCTTAAATTTTTCTTTGTTTTACACCCATAATTAGTTTTATATTTGTTGAGTAGAATGGTTCATTTGGTAAGAATTATAATTATAAAAGTTATTAAAACCAACAGAAAGGTCACCCTACTTTGGCTTCTGTTCACTAATAATTTTCAAATCTTGATTGACTTTAGGTAGATCAGTTTTAAGTTGAAGTCGACTTAGTCGTTCAGCATAAATTTGTTGCCAAATCTTTTCTTTTCGGAATTTATCACAGGCAAATGGTTCGATAACAGCTTTCGCTTTATTGTACAGGCGAACATCAATGAAATGGCCATGCATATAAGCTCGTAGTAGATTTGTTCCGATTAAATTATCGAAATTGAGTTCTTCCAATTCCTTTTTGGTGACAAATTGGTAATCATCGTAGGTATTTTTAATAATCTGAACCTCCAAGAGATAAAAGCCCCTTCAAAGTAAGCACGTTGGCACTATATAAACACTTGAATTATCTTTAACTCGACAAGCGGAGTTTTTAAATATCTTCGCGATCAAGCGCGAGCACTCTTCCAACGCGCCGTTTTTCCGTGCTTGCTGGGTAAAGGTCGTAAGTAGACTCCCCATCCGTCCCAGAAATTCCCGACATTTTCTTCGGCTCATTACCGTGTATACGGTAAATTGCATCAGCTGAGCTCAGCCTAGTTAGCTTGCCTTCCATCATGTAATATACCATTGGGCTGTACTAGATCAGCGTTCCCATATTCGAAATTTTGTGTGGCAGATTTGAAATTTTTAAAAAAAAAATTTAACTGAATTAAAGAAAAATGAAGAGGATATCAAATACTAATAAAAGTTAAATCTCACGGCGAATATAATTAAAGAGACACATTTAAATTTAATATAAAGGAAAATTGATATAAAATTACATTTAATAATAAAAAGAAAGACAACTATTCTACAAATTACGATTATGAATGGAAATAATTAAATATTTTTTCTAAATCTGCCATTAAAATTTTGAATAGAAGGGTTTTCGAGCAGTTTGCTAGTGGACTGCTCGATTACTGCAATACACTGCTCAATTGGTCGTCATAGTATTTTCTTTTTTTAATTCTAATGATCTTATTCGCTACTTTTCTGAGATTTTTATACTGTTCCCTCTTTGTCCTGGTTTTCCTACCTACGTAATCTTTGTACGCCTGATTCTTTTCATGTAGCGCATTTTGGCAGTCATCATCGAACCAATCATTTCTCTTGCGCTGGGCTTGATGTCCGATCGTCAGTTCTGCCATGGTCTTAATAGCCACTTTCTTTTCCATGCAGAGCTTGTTGTTTGTCTTTAACAATGCGTCTGATAAGATGGGAGCCAGCTTGTTGTCGATGGTCTCCGTGGAATTTTTCGCCACAGACGCCGTTTGGAGCCTTTCGATGTCAGCTTTTTTGAAGCGTGCTGGTCTTCGCCGAATATGCCTTTGACATACGACATTGATAGGTTAATTCGATCAATTAATGATCTGAGTTACACCCTTGGATTCGTTTCCCTGGGAGCTGGTGTGATTTGGCACCCTAGCTCCCTTCTATCTGTGAGCAATTTTTTGCTCACCATGATTAACGAGATTGTATAATCCTGATTATTGTCAATTATATTTTCTTAAAGTTAGCGCGGATAATTGGATAAGTTTCTTTTGGTAGTGCTTTGCGTCTTAGGATTCCCAGGGTAGTGTTAGGATGGTTGTCTACTTTGTCGAGCAGTTTGAGTGCTTTGTCACGTACGAATATGTTGACAGGTTCTATTCTAAGGTCCTTGTGTATGTCCGTATTTCTAACATACCATGGGATTCCGAAGATTTGCCGAATGCTTTTGTTTTGGATGGATTGTAGTGTCTTTTTGTTGGTCTCTGTCGTCTGGTAGAAGGCTGTACTACCATATAATAGCGTCGGTCGTATTATTTGTTTGCAGATAAGCAGACGGTTCTTGACGTTGAGTTTCTTGGCCTTAAGGAGTGGAAAGAGCTGGGATAGTACATTGTAGCAATGTCCTCGTTTGTTGCGTATGTGGTCGGTCCAGGAGAGTTTGTTGTCGAATGTCAGTCCTAAGTATTTGGCTGTTCTTGACCATGCAATATTTTCGTTTCCAACAGTCAAAGTTTTCGGTTGTTGCTGTCTTTTTCTGGTTATAAATAATGCCTGGGTCTTGTCTGAGTTTAACTTGATCTTCCACTTGCGAAAATACTTCAAAAGTATGTCTATGGAGAGTTGCAGTTTGGTGGTGATGACTCTTGCTTGTCTGGATGAGTATAAAACACAGGTATCGTCGGCATATAGGGACTTGTGGACATTCAAAGGCAGACAAGGTAGGTCTGCAGTAAAGATGTTGTATAGTATGGGGGAGATGGGTGATCCTTGTGGGACTCCAGCTTGAATTGGCCGCATGGTTGAGAGGTGGTTATCAATGTTGACACAAAATGATCTGCCTTTTAGAAAGGAGCCAATGATTTGGATGAGCTGCAGTGGCATTTGGGATTCATGCATTTTGTAAATAAGTCCTGCATGCCAGACTTTATCGAAGGCTTTGGCTATGTCAAACATAACCAAACCCGTTGATTTCCTGCGGTTTAGCTCTATTTAATGTGTTGGACCACCCTAGTAAGCTGGAGTTCTGTGGAGTGTAATGGCTTGAAGGCAAATTGTTCTTCTGGAAGTATTTCTTTTTCGATAACAACCTCAGTTAGTCGATTTAGTAGCACCCGCTCTACTATTTTCGACAGAGAGGATAATAGGCTAATGAGTCGCCAGTTTTGTGGGAACATGAGGTTTTTACCAGGCTTTGGAAGAACAATAACTATTGCCGATTTCCATATTTTGGGGTATTTTCACAAGCGGAAAATTTCGTTTATAATCGCTGCTATTGCATTGAGAATATTATCCGGGAGCCATTTTAACATGGTGTTTGATATTAAATCAAATCCCGGTGCTTTCCGTCTGTTCAGTACTTGTATGATGTCTTTAACCTCTTGAAGACAGGTACTTTGTATTAGATCGGAGTCTGTAATGTCTGACCTCATGAGCCTGTTGGTCAACCGATTGACGTGGCCTTCGTGTTCGTCAAGGTCCTCCTCATTAGATGAATTTTCACAGAACTGTTGTTCTAGAGTATCTGCGAAGGCCTCCACCTTACCAGAACCGTCGAATTTGATACCGTAAGGGCCGTGAATTGGATGTATTACAAGTTTGTTTTTAATACGGAAGTATTTGGCAACCCTCCAGGAAGCGTCACTCCCAGGCTCCTGACTTTGCAAGAAGCTCTCCAATTGCTCATTGCGGAATTTCGATATCCGATCACGAATTTTGGTCGTAATTTGATTTGCTTCCTGGCGTAATCTAGGATCACCTGTGTTTCTAGCCCTTCTCCGAACTCGATTCCTCCTCCTCATTAAATTTTTGATGTCCTTAGGGAGTTCATAGGGGTTTGTCACCCTTGTCAGAGTTGTGACTGTGTTGTGCTCTTTTGCCTGTATTATTTTATCTGTGATTTCTTCTATCATTTTCTCTGTGTCGCTGGCTGTTTCAGGTGTTTGAATAATGGTTTCTTTAGCCAGTGCGACTTGGAAAGCTTGTCAATCAGTTTTCTTCGTTACTTGTAGGGGTTCATCTATGTATATTCCTCCTATTAAGAAGAGCACCGGTTTATGATCTGATGAAAGTTCGTCGAGAACTTCGATGCGTACATCGTGTTCAAAGGTACGTGATATACCAATATCGAGAGGATAACTATTTCGGTAGCCGTAGTGTGTTGGTTCGTTGGGGATATGCAGGCTTAGTGGATTATCTGTGATGAATCGGTTTAACTCAGTCCCAGCATGATTGCTTCTCACAGCTTCCCAGCTTCGGTGATAGGCATTGAAGTCTCCGGCAAGGAGTATGGGACCCTGAAAGTCCAGAAGTTTTTTAATATCTTCAATGAGCGTAGCTGCCTGAATTCAAAAGAATCCGTCCGCACTTGAATTGCAGTAGCTTCTAGTATTTGTAACGTAGGTGTCAATACGAGATTATGGTTCACATTCCTTCTCACAAGAATGGCCGTTCCGCCTCCTCTGCCTGTTGTTCTGTCATTTCTGTACAGAAAATAGTTAGGGAAGCGTAGGCGGTTTCCAGGCTTCAGAAAGGTTTCCTGGATGAGAATAATGTCAAACTTATAATCAAATATAAGTTGAGTCAACTCACCAGTCTTATGAAGGAGGGAATTTGCATTCCATGTGAGAATGGTTAAATGATCCATAAAGCTCATTATTGTTTCTTTGTCAGTGTGCTGTTGAAACTGCTTTGTGATGCAACATTCCCTGAAACATTTTTGCCATCATGTCTTGCATCATGGTTTGGAATTGTGTTTGCATGGTGGCAAGGAGTGTGTCCATGTTGTTATTTGTGTTTAGTGGAGTGTTTGCTTGTTTTTGTGTGTTTTTATTTTGTTGTTGTGTAGATGTTGTGATGGTTTTGTTGTTGTTTGCAGCTGCAACTTGTGCCAACGATTTCCTGACATTCACTGGGTTTCGAGGACATCCACCATAGTTGGCTAGATGTTCTCCACCACAGTTCACACATTTTGGTTTTTCCTCTGCTTTCTTAACGCATTTGGAAAAATGGTGGAGCCCATCGCATTTAATACAATGGGCCTGAGCGTGACAATTTCTGGAGGAGTGTCCAAACTGCTGACAGTTGTGGCACATAACTTGTCCTGTACGGGGGCGTTGCGCTTCAACAGTGCATATGAGGTGACATATTGCCCTTATATTGTATATGTCAGTCTCGCTTTGGGGAAGGAGGACCTTCACCAACCTGGATGGCCCATCTCGTAACTTTATATGGTGAATTTCAATGGGGTGGAATCCTTGGCTCTCCAGATCTTCTTTGATGTCGTCTATCGACAGTCCATACAGACCCCTGATTACCACATTTAGATTCCTTTCTTCAGGAAGGATATACGTATGGTATTGTATAGTCATTTCTGTCAAGTATCTTGTAAGTTTTCTGTGGTCTTGTGGTGTTTCTGGAATTATCTGGATCCCCAAGTAGACCCTTATGGCGGATTCATGTTTTATTCCAAGGTCTTTCATGTCCTTTAGGACATGGGTCCACTTTTCAGGCTCTCGGAGAATGACAGGTACCGTTGTCCGTTTCCTGTCGTCGTCTGGGGATTTGGGTGTGGTGGGCGCTGTGGGAGTGGTCTTCATTTTTGGTGGGATGGCCAGCTCTGGTAGAGCCATTGAGGGACCCGGCGGTGGCAGAGCAGGAAATTCCTCATCCTCCTCAGCAGAGTCTTCCTGCATCGACTCATTTTCTTCTTCTTCTGGTATTGCTTCCTCTTCCATCGCTTCTTCTTCTGAAGAAGGAGGAGAGGACGGCGGGCCCTCTGATGATGAAGATGAAGACTTCACTTTTTTCTTTTTGTTTTTATTTTTGGTTTTCTTTTTTGATTTAGCCAGCGCCAAATCCCTCAATTGCTCCATGAGCTCTTTGTTGACTCGGCGTTGTTCTGCCAACTCCGAGTTAACCTTAATCAATTGTTGTTGAACCTGCCTCAACTGTTCAATAACTTCGTTAAGCTGTGCCTGCACAGCTTGCGAAGTTTGCAGTTGGCCAATCAGCAGAGCGATCTGCTGATCTTTGTCCATTGTGGATATGTCTGTCATATCCAACACCCGCCCACCCAAACTCAAATACTAAGAAATTTATCCAACTATTTACCCAATTAATATACGAATCAACAACAATAATCAAAACAACACGCTCTCGCAACCAAGGAAAGCAAAAATCATTCACCCAGAAGAATCCGTGCCTTTTTGCCAGCTTGTTCTTATTCTGATAGCTAAGAATCTTCCCTCCTGCTCGCACTTTTCACTTTTCATTCACTAACTGTCTATATAATAACTGCCTATATTCACTCACTCACTAATTGCCAACTTCGACTTTCGAATGTCCGCAACGATGAACGGCTTCCACAAGACTGTGTGGCTGAGTTACAATTTGCCCCTCGGTATTTACGGACGTCAAGTATGCTCGAGGCCCACCGTTGTTGGAACAGAACATGATCGAACTGTGTTTGTGTGTTGTCATCCGGTGATACCCAGGTCATGAATGCTTCGATGAGGGAAACAAGTCGAACGTATGACTAGATTTCTGCTACATGCAAAGACAATCAGGCGCTGGCCGTTGTCATTTGTTTCATCGTGTCGTTCCCCGATGAGGTAGCTCATTGCCAACCTTAGCGTTGAAATCACCCAGAGTTATTTTTATGTCGTTTATAGGCAATGAGTCAACCAGTCTTTTCAGGTGATTGTAGGACGTTTCTTTCGTCTCTTCGTCCTTTTCTTCGGTCGGGGCATGAACATTTATCAGCCAGATTTTATACGGATCGCACACAACCGTTCATTGACTGCCTTAAAATCAGTAACGTACGATTTGAACTCCTTATCCACAATAAAGGCCACTCCGAATTGGGATGAGGAATTATGGAAGCTGTGGGATGGGACAACAAGGGGTTCCCTCCTCCTTTCTCAAACGGGCTTGGAACCGTCAGCGGCGGAGTTTTCCTACTTACATATTTATTGGTTATTAAGATGATTCAGGGTGCATGTAGAAACATTACATTACCACTTACGGAAGGTTATTAAAAGCCTATAAAACTAGACTAATTCAAGAGTCTCTGAAAATTTTTAAATAATTTTTCCATAATCTTAAGACGTTCACTACTAGATAAGTATATAATACCGTTATTGAATAGCTGCAGGTGAAACCCCACTCAAAAGACGAACTTAAGATTGCAAATCCCTAAGGACAAAGAAATCTTGTCCTTGACCGCCACCAATCAATGTGATATTACTCACCTTAAATTATTTCACTAGCTCCAATTTTCTGAACTTCAAGATCGCATTGCATGACACGCGATCTTAGCATCTATCGGATACCACCGTGCGTACATATTTGATGAAAACTAGTATCTGCGATATGTGGTTGGGTCCGTCAACCTGCGGTTTAGCTGGTTCATGTAGCGTGCGAGTGTTTCGACAATGACTAACGCCGAGATTTCTTATGTAATTATAGTAAACAACATCTTATTGAACTTGCCAACTGTCCATCTGTGAAACACCGCCAGTGGACGCAAGTAATTGCGAGGTTTTAATGATTTTGGCATTGCTAACGTTGATGGATGCATAGTTTAGCTTTTTCGTGGATGTATCTTTGATTCAATGCATTGAAGAAGAGAAGACGGAAAAGTATGGTTCTGTATTAAAATTTGACAGATTAATCAGATACTTCCTATAATTCAAGAATATTGCAGGATCTATAAGAAACACGGAATAACTAAAGTTTAGCCAAATTTAAGCTGTAATCTAGAATAGATAAAGAATTTAAGATTCCCAAACAGGTGGATATCCTTTGAATCCTTGCAAAGTAAGCAATAATAAGATGCTACGAATTTCTTTTGAATACTTTCCTGTGCACTCATTTGAACTTTTCAAAGAAACTCATGCAAACATCGTTAGACCACGAGTTTGTTGAACCTTGTTTAGCTTCTTCTAATCATAATCTTATCTGGGTGCTAAAGCAATTCCATCCCGATCCAACTCATCCAGCGCTTGCATGCGTGATTGCTGTTGAAAGATATCGATATCGGCAGCTGTTAACATTCTAAGGGAGGTGAAACTGATAGAAGAAGAAATTAGAATTCGATGAAACTCATTAACATGTCAGTCATGGAAGGTCTATTGCTAATGATTGTCTTTCGATTTAGCTTAAGGTGACTCTCTGCCTGTTTTCGAATGACCTACTTCTTGCCAAGCACGCTCGTGTATGTATTTGATGTTAATTTTATTGTATTTTATATTGGTTCTGGTTATATGTGGATTATTCACGAATGCATTAACAAACAAACTTGTAATGAAGTGGAATATTAAGCGGTTTGCTCGCTTGTTGGCTCGCATGATTGTTTGATTGGTGAGAAAATTGCTACATGAATCATCTCCAGTGGAATGCAAATTATATAATTGTAATTATAAAGTAAGGTATGCTGGGATTTAATTCATTGGGCTGGTGCTGAAAGCATGGGAAACAAATGCATCGAGTGATCCCTGAAAAGTCATAATATTTTGAAAAGTACTATACAGAAACTCAGGCGCTGCTGACTATAGGAAAGGAACACATGTTCAGGCAACAATTTTTTTAGGGTTTCTTTGCTGGTTATTATTGATTGTTATTTCTAAACTGTTTGTTTTACTTCTTACTTCCATTGCAATTTATAAGATAACGTAAATGTATAGTGATATTTATCGAGCCAGTCCTATTTTATGGCAAGTGAGCACTTGTTTTTGTTTTGCCGCTATTTATTTGGTAATCGTTCGGAAAGCTTTACCAGAGATTTCAGTTAAAGTCATTGCGATCTTGAGATGGCTAACGAAACTATGATAAAATCATTGATGAAGATATTAAGGAATATTGAATGAAAAAGTCATTTTTCGATACTTGGGCTTTAACGATGGATTCATGGACGATAGAGTCATCATAACTCTCTCAGCATGGACCACACATTACATTTCCTGTTTTTTAGGGTGGTGTACTAAAACGAAAAACCCTATTGAAATCACGACTTGTGTCCGTCCGTCTGTATGTCACAGCGCTTTTCTCCGTAACTGTGGTGACTTCTTGAAAGTTTTGGGGGGTTAACAATTTTTCAGAGGGTTTTAAGGGGGGCCCCTCATATAGGAAGATGACCATTAAAAAAATTGTCACCATTGGTAGTCGAATAGGGTGCCATTGGAAAGGTCTTACTGAGATATTTTAAAAACAAGTGTTAAAACTACCGTGTCAGTACCGATATGGTAATTTTAACCGGTGGACGGAGAAATTTTCGCGTACCCTCCCCTCGCGATTGGACACCTTTGATCCGAAAAATCTGAAAAAAAACACGGAAGTAGGCCTTTATGAGCACAACAACAACAAAAAATACGTCAGAGCTCGAAATTTAATCAACTTTGTTAGCAATAGTATGATTTATCAATTTTTTATTTTCTTGAATAAAACCGTAACGGTACCCTTAAATTCTATGAAATTTGATATCCAAATGACTATATATGACATTGAACTGTACTAAAAGTTTCAAAAAGATCCAATGGTATTTAATGAAGTTCTAGCGGTTTGAATTTTCATGCATTACTATGAAACAATATGCTCTGTATTACTATGGAATCATAGTCAAAGTCAAAAGCACTTTATTCAATACTAATCGTTATAAATTTTAAAAGAATATAAAGCATATTCCAAACAATATAAATACTTAAAATTAATGGCTAAAATGGCTCTCTAAATTTATACGTTATTAATGAAACATATTTTATCAAAAAAAAAAAAAAAAAACACAATAGCAAATCCAAACTCATTATAATTATTACATATTTTGTGATTCAATAGGAAAAAGGCGAAAAAACCAACCAGCACTATTCAAAAATTGTATATAATTACAATACAACAGATAACTTTTATCTTACACCTAATATGCTTTAACCTAATTCTAATTAAAATCAATGAAAAACTTTATCTTATCCTAATACAATACCAGTGGCGTAACTATACCATCTGGGGCCCATGGCAAATTCTTTTGGTGGGGCATTATCAGCAAAATTCGTGACGTTGTACTTAGTTTAATTTTAATAAACCACTTAAGTAGTTATCCAACACTAATAACAATTTTATTTTGAAGAGCATGGGTTTATACATTTACATTTATTCATATTCACCAGCTTATATACGTCCCACTGCTGGGCATAGGTGTCATCTCTTAGGCGAGAGGGAATGGGCTATAGTCCCCACTCTAATGATTTTATGTCTACGTGTGAACGCGGAACCGACCTCTCATCGGTTCTAGACGTTAAGTCTGAGTAGTGCCAACGGATGGTACCAATCGATCAACCAATCCGTGCACCGTAACCCATCCACGCGGTGGCTGCTTGTCGGCCAGCTAGATCGGAAAGGATTTCGGTCGCGGGTCTCCGAATGGGTTACGCTCATTTACAATATTCAGCCACCTATACATGCCCGTTTTCAAACGCGTTACAAAACAAAACCATACGGAGAGGAAACCTACTTTACGTTACTCCGTATTTCTTCATCAACCAGTCAAGAATAAAAACCTAATTTTTACTTCGCGTTCCCGAATTTCCGACGCGGTACCGAAAAGTATACTACGTTAACTCAACCCGACGAAAGCTACGTTAAAGAAAAATCAAAATCAACTAAGGTACCGCGTACCGCGCGCAACGCGAAACCGACCTCAGCGGATTTTCTCAAACCCTACCCTCGCGACGGCATACTTACCCTGCACCTCATTTCCCGCTGAAAAGAAGAGTCACTGGAAAGGAAAGTCGTGTTTTTCGTTAGCAATTCATATTATTAATATTATGTATGTAATCAATTAATTGCTTTACAAAATAATAAATTTATGCTTAACGCTAGCAATTAAAGAAAAAGAAATATATATTACTTACAAAGATCTTTATCATCTGCAGAAATATATTTTTAGCAACTATCTGCCTAGTAAATTTCAAGACTAAGAAAAAACCACAGTTACGCTTAAAACTCAAAAGACAAACTACTAAACTCGGATGTAGTTATATTGTAAAGCAATAAACGTGCTTATTGGAAGATTTCTACTGGATAGTTCGCAGCATACATTTCTTTTTCCTTATCTTCTCTTCATTTTTAACAAGCTGTTTTGTTGTATGTTTTATTTTTAGAATTTATTTCTAAGTTTGCCTTTGCATGTCGAATAGCAAAAATTGTAGTCTCCTCTCTTTCTCTATTTAAGTGATATTTATTTGTTTATTCATTAATTCAATTATTTAACATTACGATTTATATTCAATAACTTTGTTTATTTGATATCCGCAGGCCAATCCTCTTTTTTCTTTAAAAGCCGTCGGGCCTTGCTTAGTTGTGTGAGCAGACGCGTTTCGACTACTTTGAGTCATCTTCAGTGTCTAAAGGATGTGTTGAAGGGAGCGAATTTATATAGTCGTAGGATGGGTAATTAGCGGATGGGTAATTAGCGGATGGGTAATTAGCGGATGGGTAATTAGTGGATGGGTAATGAGGTCAGGAAGTAACTTACTCAATTATGCCACGTAGGGGGATATTATGTTTTTGTTTTTTTTGCTTGTTGGCTGTCCGTTTGTTCTGTTTCATCTCGTTTCCGTTTTCGTCTAAGAGTGTGGTCTAGGACTGAGAAAATTGCGTCGGAATTGGTAACAAGTTGTTCGTTGATAATGTCACCGTCTGTCTTTCTATGTTTATAAATTTCAAGCCTTTCTAGCATGTCAAGTCTTGGTCCTTTGTTTTGTTTGTGTGGCAATTTCATAGAGTTTGTCATAGCGTCAGGCTCATGTGCGTGGTATTGAAGGTGTGTCGCATAATTGGAGTCTGCCTTGTTGTATAAGAAAGATCGTAGGTGCTCTTTGTATCTTGTCGTTAGTTTTCGTGTTGTCCTTCCTATATATACCATGTCGCAGTCCTTGCATGTCAGTTTGTATATGCCGCTGCCTTCGTATATCGATGTGTCATTCAGTTTTGGCTTCAGTTTGTTTCCAATGTTGTTGTTCGTTTTGAATGCAGTTTGCAATTTGTATTTCCTAAGGAAGTTTGATAGTTTGTATGTCTCTTTGCCTACGTATGTTAACGATACCCACTGTTGGTCATTCTTATGAGTTTCCGTCGGTTGGCGTTCCTGTTTTTGTTTGTACTGTGTGACTAGTTTGTCAATGTCGCATTGTTTGTATCCGTTATTATTAGCTATTCTGTAAATGTTGTTTAGTTCGTTGGAGTAATTAGTAGGAGTCATGGGGATGGAGTGAAGCCTCTGCACCATTGATCTGTACGCTGCTAGCTTATGTTGTGCGGGGTGGTTAGATGTTTCATGTATGGTATGATCAGTTGTGGTTGGTTTTCTGTATATTTTGTAGTCCAATCGTGTTTGTTCACGTGTCACAGTTAGGTCCATATAGTTGAGTTATCCGTTTGTTTCTTTTTCCATAGTGAACTTTATATTCGGGTGAATTTCATTCATATAGGCAAGTAGTTCGTCTTGTTTGTTTTCTTGTGAGTCAATAACAATGAAACAGTCATCCACATATCGTCTGTAAAATATTACATTGAATCTTTTGACAACTTTGGGTATAAAGACTTCTTCCAAAGATTGTAAGAATATTTCTGACATTATTGAGGACATTGGATGTCCCATACCCAGACCGTCTTTGGCAATGTATGTGTTGCTATTGAACTTAAAATAGTTCTGTTTGATTGTGGTCTTTATGAGATTGAGTATTTGATCTGTGAATAGTCGGCTGTTGTTGAATGAAAGTTTTTCTTTTAGTATGGCCAGTGTTTCATCGACAGGGATAGACGTATAGAGGTTGGTGATGTCTAATGATAAAAGTTGACAATTTTCAGTCAATTTTAAAGAAGTGGTAGAATTTGCTAGCTCGCGGCTGTTCTTTAATGCGTATTTGTCGTCAAGGTGCATGACATCAGCCATTATCGTTGCCAACATAACATACGTAGGCAAAGAGACATACAAACTATCAAACTTCCTTAGGAAATACAAATTGCAAACTGCATTCAAAACGAACAACAACATTGGAAACAAACTGAAGCCAAAACTGAATGACACATCGATATACGAAGGCAGCGGCATATACAAACTGACATGCAAGGACTGCGACATGGTATATATAGGAAGGACAACACGAAAACTAACGACAAGATACAAAGAGCACCTACGATCTTTCTTATACAACAAGGCAGACTCCAATTATGCGACGCACCTTCAAAACCACGCACATGAGCCTGACGCTATGACAAACTCTATGAAATTGCTACACAAACAAAACAAAGGACCAAGACTTGACATCCTAGAAAGGCTTGAAATTTATAAACATAGAAAGACAGACGGTGACATTATCAACGAACAACTTGTTACCAATTCCGACGCAATTTTCTCAGTCCTAGACCACACTCTTAGACGAAAACGGAAACGAGATGAAACAGAACAAACGGACAGCCAACAAGCAAAAAAAACAAAAACATAATATCCCCCTACGTGGCATAATTGAGTAAGTTACTTCCTGACCTCATTACCCATCCACTAATTACCCATCCGCTAATTACCCATCCGCTAATTACCCATCCGCTAATTACCTATTCGCTAATTACCCATCCTACGACTATATAAAGTCGCTCCCTTCAACACATCCTTTAGACACTGAAGATGACTCAAAGTAGTCGAAACGCGTCTGCTCACACAACTAAGCAAGGCCCGACGGCTTTTAAAGAAAAAAAAATTACGATTTATACTTGTCGTCGATAAAAAAAATACAAGTTTCTTTTCGTAGAAGTTATCATTTGCTCTAACACTAGTTCTCTCATTCTACAAATAACGAACGAGCGAAAATCAAGGGTTTCCCTAGTATTTCACAGTATAACTGCATATAAAGACAAGTTTTCTCTTATATTTTTACAAGGAAAAAAAACTGGACAGAAAGCAAACCAAATTCTTTTCATTTCATCTTGTGTAAGAGGATTCATTTTAATTTATCTTTTCTGTGTTCTCGTGTATCTCTTATTATGAATAATCTAAGTTACTTTTTATTTTTTTTTTGTATTATTTTAACCTTACTGGTCTCATAACCACATTAAAACGTTTATTACATTTAATTTTCAATTAATAGAAAATCTCTAAATGTTCTCACATTCCTACTTATTGCAATAACCTATTTAAAATGTCTTGTCATTTATGGCAGATTTTATGCAACTTAGAACTGATGAACAATGATCCGAAGAAAATCCTGAGCGTTCACCAAAATCTCAGAATTGTTTTTTGTTTTTTGTCCTAACAATTCATTTTATTCGAGTTGTGTTAGGGTAATAAACGAAACATAAACTAAAGTTAACTCTTCGCATTTATCTAATTCCTGCAATACATTTAACTTGATGTTATTAACTTAAGTCTGAAATTCTACCGTTTCGTTTTTTTTCCTAGTGTAATTAAACTTAAGCTGCTCATATCGTATCGTTATCCTTTATAATTAAGTTAGCTAAATAGATTTTTCGTTTCTGTTTGATGAAATTTCATTCTCTATTTAGGAAACAATATCTTATTAAAAAAAAATGATTATTGATAGACTGGTTTACTATTTGGTAAAGGAATGCTCTACAAACTGCACTTACAACCAATTACAGTGAAGCTGATCAGTTTGTGAAAGATTAAGTATTATTTAGAACAATTTGTTTTTCTCTCTTCAAACAATGACGGATGCTAACTGATTGATTTTACCGACAACACAGAAAAAAAAATATTTTACCCTCTTAAGTAATTATTTTAATGCGGGAGGAACTTCAATGTAATCCACCGCAAAATAAAATGGTGATATGTGTGTGCAACTAATATTATAGTCACAAATGCTTATCATTTCATCATATTCTTTTAACAACTTAAAAATTAAGTAGGACATAAATCATTTGGAATATAATTAATAAAAAAAATAAACAAGCTTTTCGTAATATGCAACATATCTCGTAACCAAACGGAGAATAATTTATCGTTCCAGTTTTTAAAATATTTTTTTGTTTGTTTATATGTAATTCTAATAACCTTTCTATCTTTTGAGAGAAGTACTCAATATTCTGATTTGTATGTTTATATACTCGTATATCATTTGAAGCAAGCAGAACTACTTAAAGGCGTCGTTTAATATAACTGACAATTTTTACTCACTTCATTTCAAACATTGTTTTAATGGCTGACTGATCACGTCACTTTGCTGGGATGAATTCGGGGCAACAAACGGAAGATTTACATTGCCGTTTCGTCGTGGAGATTGTGGCATGGACGTAGAAGGTGAATCAGGTTGTACTGATGGTGATATGATTCCGCTGGCCATACGACTGAAATCACTTACTGCTGAGCTTTTATCATCAGCCGTAGTTGCTCTACCCTTGTCGGTGAGTCCACTGAGCTTCGTGGGCTAAATGATGCGCGCCTGGAGGTTCGTGTTGCGAAATAGCGGGCGCGATCTTGCTGGTCGTCGAGGACGACGATGATGAAGATGTGGCAAATGGCGATTGGCATTGATGATATGCAGCTTGCGACAATGGCGACTGTGGTGGATGCATTTATTTAGATTTGATTATAATTTGGATTGAACTGAACATCATACCTTTGTGTCCGCGTACCAACTTCCTGCGTCTGGTATGCTGCGTACCTAAATCGGCTGCTTAGATTAAGTTCGCCGATTTTCGCAATGGTTGAGTTAATAGACGCCGCGCGACTCACACACACTCTACCACCATGTGGCTGTCCATTTTCCCTTTTTGACATCCCACGACAAAATTGACGTGGGATGTGCAACTGTCACAACCGACATGAGATGCCACTTGGTGGCAAGGTGTGTTAGTGAGTCGTCAGCGGCGTCACAAGATTCATTACACCACGCTTGCCCAATGCGGATTGGGGACTTCACATTCATCTTTCATTCGCTAGCTTTTCGGTGAAGGAACAACATCGTGAGGAAATCTGCATACATTTACAATGAAATAAAAATAACAATTTAATTTCAATAAGATATTTATTAAGAAAAATCTTTTCTTCTAGCTTCCTGTTCCGCAAAAGTGTCAATAACATCATCAAAATTTAAGGATCGGGCCATAGAATTTTTAATAGACAGAATAGCCAAGTTACATAACCTGTCTTGTTCCGTCGAGTTTCTTAAATAGGTTTTTATTAATTTTAGTTTTGAAAATGATCGTTCAGCACTAACTGTAGTCACAGGAATTGTAACAAATAACATTAATGCTGTACGTACTTCAGGAAAGCTGCAGGACATAAAATTAATTCTTTTATGAGTTTTTGAACTCCACCATAAGTCCCTTTCATTGTGTTAGCACCATCATTTCTTTGCCCTCGGCACTTATTTAGAGGAATATTTTTGTCATTTATGGATTTAATAATTTGCTTGGACATTGCTAAGGCTGTTTAATCCTTAACTTCATGAAATCCTAGAAATGTCTCTTTAATGACAAGTGTCTTTGGGATCCCATTACCATCTTTTTCGATTATACAATAACAGTAAAATTCACACAAATCATCAGTTTTTGAAATATCTTGAGTTGTATCGAATATAGTAGAGTAGAAAGGTGCAGCCTTTATTTCATTTATGAGTGTATTTTCTACTTTTAGAACCAGGACAGAAATTAGCTCATTTTGTATTTTTGGACAAAATGAGTAACTCCATTGGAGATGTTGGTCTTGTGAATTCAGCTTCGGAAGATATTTTAACTGCATATCGGTGGTCCGTCTATATATGTGATATACGATTGGGACGCCATTAGAATCAAAAACATATCGACTCATGTCCAAATACACAAAAGCTTCTGGAGGAACGAAGCCAGTATTGAGGCAAGTCGCAATATACCCGTCTGTAGGGTGAAACGGCTGTGAAATCCAGAGGCTTTCGCTCACAGTTACAGATCTTTTGATATGATTCCGAAGAAATTTCAATATGAAGGTATCGACTCTCGTCACTTTAGCAGTTTGATAAATTTTTCTATTCGATATATAATATTTCCAATCCGTCTCAGGCTCTCTGTGCAAACCAGTACATGCATGAAGATATTTCTTTTCGAAAACTCTTAACTTTTCCATAGTACTAGCACTCTGTTTGTACCAGATTTGACATCCATATATCAAAGCTGGTCTAATCAAGGTCTTGTAACAGATAACCTTGACATTATGATCGATGTATCTGAAATAAAAGAGTCGTCGAAGGGCCATGACTACTTTTTGTGCTTTGCTGAGCATGATATTGACATGTTCAGTATAGTACAGATACTGATCGAGGTATTAAACAAAGGATTTATGTAGAATCTGTTCTGAATGACCCTCATCAGCCATAGTGTGGAAATACTTCCAATTACGCTTCAGGTCTTGACCGACTCCCTGCAGCGTTGTTCAAGACAAAATTGTTTCGTTCTTCTGTGCATTGATTTTTACTCGCGCATTGTCAGTGAAGAGCTGCACATCATTAAACATTTTTTGAAGATGACCACTATTGTAGCTTTCCGGTCTGCCGTATAGATGATCAGATCATCAGCAAACGCTACTAATTATCTTGTTGGCGAGACGTTAAAATTAAAGCTTTTTAATAGCTTGCGAAGGAATATTGAGAAAAGCAGAGACACAGTAACTGTAGACCATTCAAAACTTTGAATTCACGTCTTTTCGTCAGATATCCATCAGTTGCAACAAATTATTTCCCGTACAATATATTGCACATCATGGCGATAAGGTGTCTGGGGAACCTGTCGTGAAGAAGTTTAAAAATTAGTCCATCTAACCACACCGTATCGAAGGCTTTCTCCATATCAATGCGACATGTTCCAACACATTCTCTGTTGTTTAGTTTTTAGCAGATGTCTGAGGATACTTTTGTTATCGCAGGTATGGGCAAATAGACGGGAAAACCAAATTGGCAATTCGGCATCAACTTATATATCTCAATGTAGGCGTTTGATGCTTTATTTAGTATCACTTCAAACACCTTGCTGATGTTAGGCAGCAAGCTGATTGGGCGATAGCTTTTAGGGCTCGAAGATTCTTTTCCTTTCTCGAAGATCGAAAATAAATTAGCCTATTTCAATTCATTTGGGAAATATGAATTTCTCAACATGTTATTGAACAATATGCAATAATTCCGAATAGCAACTTCAGGCAAATGTCGGAGAATCATATTTGGAACACCGTCGATACCGCATGATTTTTTGTTGTTTATCCTGCGAAATATGAAACGCAAGTCTTCATAGCTGACAAAATAATCAATAAGATTCAAGGCCGATATGAGTTCAGATGTTAATGTTTCATTGAAATGAAGAATTGATTTGCCGTTCAGGTTTGATTTGAAGTCGAAAACGTTTGCTTCAACGACCTCTGAAAATATTTGATTCCAGGGTTTGGTTGATGAACCAATTCAAAATGTATTCCGATTAGGGCAAGTTTCTACAATCCATCACATAAAATCCTGTTTCCATTTCTATCCGGAGTCATACTATCGATTTCATCACTAGGAACTCAAAAATTCGATGTGTTCACTCAAGACTTCTTGCTATTCACTTTCGTGAAAACGCCATCTGAGCCCTGTGGGTAAAAACCCCTCAGTTTTTCCGCCAATGGATTGCTCACTCCTGAAGTATGAAAGGATTAAATTTCGGACATTCTTCAGGTGCAATTTTAACAAAGCCAACGAGGGATGGTTGTAGTCCAAAAATCGCCGATAAATATTGTGGACGCGTGTGAGAAGAAGCCTTTTTAATCTTTTGAACCTTGCAATGGTTGGTATTTCATATCCTTCTAATATTGTTTGGATATCTTGGGAACTACTTTCTCAGTCATTTCCGACTTCAGCTTCACTAACTTCGACACATAGAGGTCTATTTCATAGTTAGTTAGATTCCTGTCATTAGAAACCATTAAGCAAGCACTGCCATCATCAGAAAGCGGACATTACTTCTGGTAATCTCGATTGAACTTCTTTTGAAACCTTCCCCAGTCTGTGTTTTTGAAATTCAACCGATGATTTTCGTGTTGAACTGGAATGAGGGAAAAATTATCCCTTTGATGATTGATTTCCACTACGATTGCGCTATGGTCGCTATCGTAAGAAAGCACCTGCAGTTTCCATTGAGGACTATTAAAGCTGAATTCAAGTCTTGCGTCAGCAATGCAGAGGTCTAAATATGAATTTGTCCTAAGTTATGTTGGGAGTTCCGACCCATATAGATTGCACCTGTATTCAATTTGATTCCCTTTTATCTATTATTTCAGGAATACGACTTTTGAATTATTGTTGGCGTGCAGCCATGATGTATGCTTGGCATTCAGGTCACCGGCAAGAATATAATAATTATGAGTCCTGTTCGATTCGAGTATTTCAAACAAGGATTTGAGCTCCTCCTTGAACTTGAGAACGTTTCGACCAGTTGTATAGGCAAAGATAACGAAGCGATGTTACTCTACCTTGGAGGGTGCTCCGATTGAGGGTTCTGTGGGCCCCGGTTTCACTCGCCAGAGATGGGCATGGGGGCCACTTGCTTAAACTCTTAATCCTCACGTTGGGAAATGTTACGAGTGGCCCTTGTTTTCCGCCCGACCACCTGGAAGGAAGCCTCGCGTATATTTTTCACGCAAGACTGTAAGAAAATGAAGAACTTATTTTGAGCACCGGGATGGATTAGCCACTGCGAGCCTGGGTTTAAAGTTAGAAATTATTGTGAAAAAAAATTCAGGTAGTTGTTTGAATTAAAAAACACTTTGCAAAGTAGAGTAATTAAGCGGATGTATGCAACTAGTGCTTAAGATAAATCCACACCAGACACGGAAAAGGAAAAGTTTCCTTTCACGGCACGCCAGAACAACGAGAACAAATTGCCATCGATTGCGATTCCTCTGACTTTGTAGCTTCAATTTATAGCGCCTTCGAATATCAGGGCATAAAAACGGTCATATGGTCGCTTTGCGGTGCCACAAAATTTTGGATCTGATGGAATATTTTGGTGGTGGCAGCTTGTAGGCTATCTACTAAGTATTGGGTCCACTAACAGAACGACAAATCACCGATATGTGCCGTGAAGCACTAAAGGGATTGGTGTAGTAACATTCAATGAAAAAAATTCATAGGGACATAAACCGAGCACACGGAGTTGCAAAATTAAACGATTTCGGCATATCAACACAGATTACGGCGACGATAACTAAGCAACTGCAACTAGCAATGATGCTAGGACCAATACGAGTTCAAGGAATAAAAACATCCCTTCTACTCACCAATCAGACTCATTGAATACTTGTTAATCGAAAATATCGTGTTCACGTATGACAAACTTGCAAATATAACCGCGTATGATGGAATATGTCACCAGTTTTTCGTTTTTGCTTTAAAATAAATCTTCGATAAATAAATAAGTAAACATTTACGAATGTGCTACATGAAAGCAAATTTACATTTTAATTGCCCAATGTGCCAACAGTTTGAGTGCCGCTGGTAGATTGCGCACAGCTAGAACAAAGTTCATTGCCCCCGAAAAGAATTTAATAGGTTCACATTTGAAACGAATTGACGGGAACAATGAAATCTACCCTTATAGTGGCACGACCATTGGTGGCAACGGAAGCAAAAAAAAACAAAACTCGGAAGATGTTGATCATGGATTGAATTCTCAGCGACGACATTGGAAGGGTTTAGGTGGCGGTAAGCCAGTTTGCTGAATCAGTGACACAAAAAAGAAGTTTCGAACCGATGGCGGTCGGCAAGTAGCGGGAAGTTGCGGCAAAATCACCGGCGGTGGCGAGTAAGAATGTTGGATCGGCGGCGGAATTGTCGGGGACCCCTCTACGTGCATAGGTTCATATTTAGTAGGTAACTTACATAATTTCAATTATTGTTAACAGTACAAATATATTTTCCTCTTTAATATTTAAGCGTGTATTGCTGTAAATTTCGAGAAAGTTTTAGATTTGTTTGAACTGTTGTGAACTTTGGGAAAATTTTAGATTTGGCTTGCTAAAAAGTAAGCAATATTGGTTCCAAGGAGTCTCCTATATAATTTCGGGATACCACATCATGATTTTTCCTGCTTTCCAGCTTAGTGGGAATTGCTTTCGTAGATAGGTTGTGCTGGTGGGATTCTTTTGGCGTTCCATTTCTCGTGTGGTTACAATTTGTGCGTTGGAAATTCCCAATTTATGTGCGGTAGTGGAATTACTCCGATAAACCGTCCGCTCGCTTGGCGGTTAACGTGAGGTTTTAGGGTTTAAGCGAGTGGCCCCCACGCTCCTCTCTGGCAAACCCAACCGGGGCCCGCAGAACTCTCAGTCGGAGCGCCGTCAAGGGAAGGGTAACAGAGATTATCCCCACCTGGCAGTGAAATTTTGATAACAGAAACTTCAAGAGATTCAAAGTTTTGAATTTAATTTTTTTCAATATTTTGAAAACAATAGGATCTTGTTACCCGGTACCACCTCCCCCATTACCGTTTATCCTATCAAAATCCTTGAAGGTCATGGAGTGCCATAATGTCAGGCTTTTGCTTGACAAGGAATTCCAAGACACAGTCACGTCGGTGTAGTATTAACGTTGATCGAGATGAGACAAAGCCTATTCATGGGAAAGTGACTGGATAGCAAATTATTTTGAGGCATTTGAAAGACCTAAACGCTGAACAACAATGTTAATTTTTGAATCCTGCTTATCGATTCTCTTCAATAAAGTATTCAGTTGCTGGTAAATTTTACATTATTCGCACTATTTACATTGTTGTCTGCTGATCCTTTAGCAGCGAGTGCAAATGACACCCTGGGCTTAATGAAGTTTTTTTTTGTGGTAGGGAGGTGAATGCTATTAATGCACAGAGTGTGGGACTCCCATGCGCGACTGGACTACCCACTAAACACCTCCCCTGTCAACCTGGGGGGGGCTTAATGAAGTTGGTGGAGATCCCCCGCGGTGTTCTTGAGTTTATTTTGGAGTAAATTTTACTTTTGCATCTTGGTAACGAGGGCATCCTCGCAATGATGCTGAATGACCAAAGACACCGCAGTTCACACAATTTAGTTTTTCTTTTGGCTCCATCTGTGCCAATTTGCACCTACCGGGAGTATGGACATCATTGCACTTTATACATTTATATTTTATAGCACAATTGGCAGCCCAAATGACAAAATCTTTGACACCGATAACACTGGTTCACTTCCATTTTCTGGAAGCATTCCCAGCTCACTACTCGGAAGTTCAAGTACCTTATCCTTTGATGGGCACTTGAGCTGCTTTTGTTCGAAATTCGGACTAACTAAAAAGGTAAATTTTAACGTTCGACAATCGATCTCCTTGTTGCAAAGTCTCTAACTTTAATAACATAAATTCTATTTCGGCTGCAACTTCTTGAAGCACTCAACAGTTTAGACCCTTCAGCAAAAAAGTCTAGTTTTTCTCACTCTTGGGGATGAACGTAAAGTGCAGAGCCTCTTCAGAATTTAATGCACTTTTCGCTCCCTGAAAATCAACCAATGGCTTAGTTCTAATTGTCAGTTTACCGGCATTCATTCTCTTGATCTCAAAATTATTTAATTTATTTTCGGCTGCCAAAAGCTGAACCATATCTTTGCCTGTTTGCCCAAATACATTGTTGGTGGGATTTCTTCTTTCTTTTGTTTAATATTGACAGACGGGTCACCAGACAAAACTTTTGGTTTTTCTCCCTTTTTTTTTGATTTTCAAATATTCGATGAATTTACTATCAGGTATAGTGAAAAAATGTTCAAAACTTTGTTATCTATATCCTCTTCAATAGAAGAGACTAGCGCTGCATAATAGTTTGTACTGATGTTTGCTTCGCCTGCCCTGAGGACATCTTCTTGATCAGGTTCGTGTTCCATTAGGGGGAGTGTTCATAAACCAGGACTGCCCTTGAATGTCTTTTTGAGACTTTTACAGAAAAGAATCTTTAGGTATTCGATAAATAATTTGACGTAGATGATTTTCGATCAAAAAAATTAATCTCAACTGGCTTTCGTAAAAAATTATATAATTTTTGAAAATTATTGATAGGAGTGATTAAAACACACGTCTATACGCAACGGAGGTTAGACGTTGAATTCTTTTGACACATCCTCGTATTTAACGTGTGCCTGTGGTGAAGATACATTTTCATGAGGCACCAGCGATAGACGATATGCATAAAACACCTAGTTGAAACTGATTTGAGTATATTCGGCGCCTGAATTTGACAACCAAACACTCGATACTGCACCATTGTTAAGCATCCGCCGAGTTCCGCGAAGCAACTCTTCTTGCTCCTTCAATCACCGCTGCTTCTGTTTGTAGCGTTACCAGCATGCGATTTATGCGGAGCTGTAAGGAGAAAATTTATGTGAGCGATGTTTTGTTTGGCTAAAAGTTTATTTTTCTCGGCATGAATTATTTGCACTAAGCATTTTCGTACAAACTGCATGCGCAGTTACAACAATGGCTATAAAGCTATTTCCTTGCCATCAGAAAAAGAGTCCAAAACTACAACGAACCTCCACCATAGGATGGATGCCATACCATTATTTATTTATTTATTCATGTAAAACAAACATTTCATTTCCAAATACATATACAAATTTAAGGTACAACTAAACCTTATATCACCATAATTATAAAAAAATGTTTCATCAAAATTCAAAAATAGCGAAGGTTACAGATATTATGGAAATTACAAAATTAAGAATATAAATATTCAGTCATTATCAATATGTCATAAAAGGAACAAGTTACACCAGTAGATCAATTCTCTCACTTTCTTTTAATAAATATTTAAATTATGTACATAAAAAAATAACGACTTCCTCTAAATTGTCATTATAAAAATACATGAGAGCCTGAGAAAAAATATTTTTAGCATGATTGGAGTGCCACAAAGGTAATGTTTTTTTACGTGTATAAAATGAGTCAGGTTGCGAAGGGAACTCTACAGGGAGACGGGAGAGCTCACCCTGGATAATATAGTTACGGTGATGTTCAAATCAGTTGACAAATGGAACCAGGCGGCACATTATGCTCGGGCAGTCCTATAATATAAAAGGGACTCACAGCAGCCGGGGGCGCTGGGGCTGGAGGATCGCTCTTCTGGCATTTCCTTTTCCCCTCTCCCCTCCCGCTAGGAAAGGGACTCCCCAGCTTGAAGACGCCCCACGGCGTAACAAAACGAGACCTGGCCCGGAGTAATGTGTCAAACGGTTCCAGGCTGGGTTCTCAGGTTGACAGGGGAGGTGTTTGGTGGGTAGTCCAGTCGCACATGGGAGTCCCACACCCTGTGCATAAATAGCATTCACCTCCCTACTACAAAAAAAAGGTAAGTAAAAAGTGTCATTAAAACGTGACGAAACAGAACATTTGAATCGAATTTAATAAATCATTGCAGTTGATGTAATTATTAATAATTTTATATAAGAAAATGGAATCCAAATAATCAGGTTCAGAGGATAAGAGATTTAAATTGTGCCTATTTACGCTCTCTTCGTATTTTGTGTAAACATATCCCATGTGATAATCAAACGATTTCAGAAAGTGAGTTGGTAGTTTCCCAATTTTTTGAATTTGAGTATCATATTGTGGTGACCAAATAATACTTCTGAATTCAAGTATACTAGGGACGTATGCGTTTTTAAAATTTAATGAAGCATCTCATATGCATAACAATACATTTTTAAAAAGCGAGAAAGGCATAAGCCAGTTTTTCTCAAGGCCCAAAAAAACATTAGGATGGCTGACTGAATAGAGGCCTCTTTGCCATTGACTACACTCAGCAAAAGACTGGAACGAATAATGTGTAAGCAACGGTTACTGATCGTAGAAAATAATGAAGGATTATTTGACTGAAAATTTCCTTTCCATAAGGCACATAATTTATGCCGTCAACTTTACAATAGAGCTGATGAAGCCTGCACTCAAAGGACATAGTGCGTCCCAGAACTATTGAGTTCTGTTTGAATGACATGTCAAGAATGCTTTCAACTCTACAATGCGGCGTAAATACAGGACTCCTTCAAGAACAGGGAATTTTGGTATAACTTCGATGAAAGATCAAAATATTACAGCATTACAGCAAAAATCTCACCGAAGCATTTCTTTGGAACATGATGTAGATCGACTGGCTGATCTTGAAAGTTTCGAGGGATATCATGATTATCATGTTCTTCTCGCTCTAAGCACTGTATATGATAATGTAGTGAGTAGAGAGCGCAGGACTGGAGTTAACAAGGCAAAACAAAAACGAAGCCGACGAAAAAAAATTAAGAATCTTCATCATCATCAACATCATCAAATAGTGAGGAGCTATGTTTGACCCAAAGCTTAACTCAAAGTTTATATTGAACATGTGTGCAGCAAAATTTTAGAGGGGTGAGCGTAGCGTTAGCAAGGACACTACTAAATATTGGCAGCCCAAAGCAGAGGTAAGAAGCTATGTGGTTCAAAGTTGGGTGTTTTAATCTACTATACGTTTGCTGGAAAGGGGACAAGAAGAAGATGTATACAAAATATCATATCTCGACTCAGTAAGCAGTAGTACAGAATGATTCCAAGAGGAAGAAAGAGAAGAGGAGGATGCATGATTGAAATTCTCGTGCCGGAGATGTAAATGCTCTACAAGAACAACACTAAACACCATGAGCGGCATATCGCAGAAGAAAACTTGAAAGTAGGGAGCTTTTTCAACTGGTAGATAGGCATCAAACGTTATTCTTGACATTTCTGGCTATATGTGTACACGACACAATGCAATTCATAACTAAAAATGACTCATACCAAAAATACCTATTTCTGCTTGGCTTAGATTACCCGGTTTGTGGGATCTAGAGGATATTCTGTTTTAGTGTTCGCAATTCAAAAGGGTCATCTGGGATCCCGTTGGTGACAACAAGATTAGGTTTAAGTGACTCTTCGGCCGGGCTATGATAATGAGTCCGGTTATGATACGCACTAGTTTAAAATCAGAACGTATCGCAGGTGGATGGGTGGATACACGGCCCAAGCGTGGTTCTGACCGTATCACCTTCTCGTGTGTCAATACATTCGATCAAGAAGATGAGATACTTTAGTTATCTCTAAGCGAATGCCCGGAAAGGGCTCTAATCCCAAAGGAAAAAACGATAATACTGTCCAGAGAATCCTGCAACTTACGTAAAATCTTGCCGAGTTTCGTATTGTCCTTCAAAAAGGGGGCACCAATAGACAAGTGGCTATTCCTTGGGTCGCCAGTGAGTGGCTAGAAAAGCTGACCACACCCTTGAGATAATATCGGTCTGCAGTACTAAGGAAATGAGGTTTAAAAATTAATATGGTTGGTGTACCCCCGACCCAACTGTGTCAAATATAGGCTTACTTGTTCAAAAGAATTCATAATACTTAACGAAGTTGTAGTGATTTGAGTTTGTTTCTATTACAATCACAACTACACATAGGTGTGCAACAAGATGCACTTCCTATGTACTCAGACACTGCTGTTAGGAGTTGCATGAATGTTTCAGCAAGGATGGACAAAACAAATATCTTCAAGTATTTGTTCAATGCAGCAAAATAGCTTTCGCTTTAAATGAAAATGTTGAGTAAATTTATATTATTTTTCCATAAATTCAAATTTTTTTTACACGCTATTATGATAAACTGTTGATTGAATTTTACTGCTGAATGGCTTAAAATGAAAGTTTACATTTTATAAGTTCTATACAAAACTCTTCTGACCCAATCTTCTATTTAATTATAAATATTTAAAGACCTGTATTGGTTTTTTATGCTTAGTCGTATTTCCGCAGTTTCAAAAAAATTGCAGGGAATAATTGAAACTTAAATGTTGTACCTCTTGAGTGCTGAAAACTCAAGAATAACCCAAAGGCCGATAACGAGCTCAATTTTAATGATTCTAAAGAAGGTAACACCAGTTGGACCACCATATATCAATAACCTGTGGTGGAGACCAGCCACATACTCGTATTAGTATTCCAATAAATTCGCTTCTTCAGTTTAACGACGTTCCATCTCGTCTTAGCGATTTATGCGTAATAACCAACGAATGCCACCAACAAACAGACAATAAAAATCTTTGACCATCCACAGAGTTCCTCCTACACATCATCGTATAAATTTCATTTGACCCAGTTTCGCCGAAAAAAGTAAACAAAACAATGTAAGACCACTTGAAAGACACGCGGATAATATATTCCATTCTAGACGATGATAATCTAAGAATTCCTTCTGAAAATGGACGCGCACAAATTGATGGCTAATGTGATTAAAGCAGGTGAATATGAAAAGACGTCTTTGATTGAATGAGCAAGCAGGAAATAATTGCTGTTGCTATATGGACTTGGATGGTTTGGCTGGTTCGGCGCAGACCGCAGAAGGGAGCACTCGAGTGTGTGCTTTCCTCCTCCAAAGTAATAAATAGGTGACAGGCTGATTAGCATGCAGTCACGGGCACGGGAGAGTGATTTGAAAATGAAATATAGGCCTTTGGCGCAGTAGAACTATTGCTTTAGGCGCACAACAACAAAAATGTCTTTTACTTACCGACATTCTGGAATGAAGACAAAATTATAGTTGAAGAGGAAGAACGAAAATTTTGGTGTCCCACTCGAGTCGTAAGAAGAACCTTTGAACGTAAGAAACTTTTTGTAACGCGAATGTGGAATGAATCGAATTAGCATAACAATGAGAGGTTTTGTCTTTGCATTATATTAGGTGTTAAGAATTTTTCCTTATCGTTGAGGAGGCGTATTCTCTTAGATGATAATAGTTTCAAACGAAAAAAATTCGAGTTGGCAGGAGAGTGCTCCTACCAGAAGAGCTTTGCAACCATCTGAGGGTTCAACACAACTTTTCTGATGAGGTGAAGTGACGACTTGAGTAATAAATCCATTGTGTGTGCATAAAACCATTCAAATATATCCCAAAGACCAAGAATTTGATAAACGCAAAATCGGTGCCATTTAGTCCCAGCTTAATTTATTGTGTGTGAATACTCGTCCAATTAAAAATGTTCAAATTTTCCACTGCTCATAAAATTTTCATTACCATCCAAAGCAGATTATAGTGTCTCAGCCCATTTGAAATATTTTCAACCACCAATACTTGTTGGTGTAATTCCTTGTAATTGAAACGGCTATATCTCTTTTGATTATAATTCGATTTCAATGAAATTTTGTGGGCATAAGGACCTTATGTTAATACAATATATAGTATATCATTTTTAGGAATATTAAGGCTCAAATGCCGAAACATACGCTCAAGATTATGAGATACTCAAACTATCGCTGAGCGAAGGCCTGAAAGGGGCTGTGGTGCTAAAGCAAAAAAGGCATTGTAAGGGCACCGTTTCGATTTTATAGGGGAAAACGTAAAATTGAGAAATCATACTAATTACTAGCGAAAGTGAGTGAATTTTGATTTCTCAAGTATTTTTTACCTTTGTACTCATAAAGATCTACCTACACGATTTTTTTATAGATTTTCAGTCCAAAGGAGTCCAATCGCAAGGGGAAGAGGGTAAATCCGTACATTTTGACTTCCCTGGACTTCCTGATGATGCAATAACTGATTTTTATGTTACAGATTCTAAGATCAAAACCTTCCATTTGATACTCTGGCCGCCTAATTTTGATAAAAAAATTTGTAAGGCGCACTTCAGCCTAAAGGTGTCATTCCGAAGTGACGACTCGAGCCGCGCCACTATGACTCATGCGCAACGCATTCCTATGACGCGACGGAAGCGGCTCTAGTGAGGTGGCTCGAGCAGTACGGCTACACTGCTCACATGAACAGTCTAATCATAACAGCCGCGATGAAGGAAGCTCTGTTTTTACTGTTCTGGTGTGTATTTCCCCTATTCAATCATGGATAACTGAAGACTTATCGAACTAGTCCGTGAACACCCTTGTGTTTTCAACCCAAAAGACCACCTGTACAAAGATACAAATGTTGGAGTGAAATTGCTGTGAAAATGAAATTACCAGGTAAAGTGTTATATTTTTTTATTTATTCGCAGTGAGTTTAAACTATATTTACTTTTCTTTATGAACAAAAAAGGTACATCCCTTTAGCAAGTTTTTCTTTTTTCTTCGGCTTTACGTCTGTCCTGTTAACTTGTGTCGTTTGCCAATGTACGGATCCACTTTCGCTGTTGAAGTAGTCACAAAAACGATCTCGTATCTCAAAACCTTGGAGGTTTCTAAAGCCGCCTAGAGCATGCAAAGGAGTCAAATTTTGTGTTGGCAGCGGTTCCGTTTAGGAGACTTCAAAGCAACATTGGCCAGTATCTTCAAGGTACGTGTCACGTCGCATATTGTCAAGGTAGCAGGCAATCATTGTTAACTTGTCTGTAACTTCTGGACTGACTGCTATTGGGGTGTAAAAAGCACGAAAAAGTTGAGATTTTCTGACACCCACCTTGCACGAAACAGTCTGTAGCTACCCCAGGTACTTCACCGATGGCTTTGGTTCGATTCACATATCTCCAATACTGATCATCCTTACTGTAGGGATTCTCTTTTTTGTCAAGATGACCACTTCGGTTTTCTCCAGTGCTAAACTGAGCCCGCTAGTAGTCATCTACTCCCTCACTCGTGTATAAGCATACCTAGCCTGAGTCGTGCCTGTTCAACGGTGCGTCCAGCGACCAGAGCCACAACATCATCCACATAGCCGACGAAGCGCGACTCATCTGGCATCTCGAGTCTCAGTAGCCTGTTGTAAGACACATTCCACAGGTCTGGACAAAGGATAGATCCCTGGGCAACACACGATGTGATTTCCATCCTTCGTTGGCCCTGTGTCCTATCGTAGAGTAGGCTTTGGTCCTTTAAGTAGTTCGTCAAAAGCCGCATTATATATTCTGGAACTTGAAAAGCGTTTTTCAGCGTATCCAGAATATCCACCCATCTAGCGGAGTTGAAGGCATTGCTGACGTCGAGTGTCACCAACAGGACGATTCGTCCCTTGGTGCGACAATGTGCCTCTGCCTTTTGGACCGCGCTCACCCCCTCTGCACTCGCATCAATGGTAGAACGTCCTGCTCCGAAGCCGTACTGCCGAGGAGATAGGTCCCCAGCAGCACGAACCGCGTCAGTGAGTCGTCCCTTGATGAGTTTCTCGAGCACTTTCCCGTGCCAAGCATGCGTAATGCTTGCTTGCTGATCAGCACAAGCCTCGACACCATCCATCGCACCGGCAAAACCCCGTCCCGTAGGCAAGCGTTGAAAGTGCTGAGCAGTAAGACAGGACAATGGGGATAGACAAGCCACAACACCACAGCTGGAACACCATCTGGACCTGGAGCCTTCCTCGCTTTCAGTGAAAGGACTGCCTCTTCTAGTTCCGACTGTGTGAAGAGTGGATACTCGACTGCTGTTTCACCATGGACAGCATCTACACGGACGGGATGGGCAGGAAAGAGATATTTTCCGCATCATGTATACAAGGTTTCCGTGGGCCACCATGCTTCCGCATAACTAGCTTGTAGCCAAGACCCCACAGATCCTTGTTCACATTGTCCACTAGATCTTGCCAGCAGCGTGCCTTGCTGTTGTTGATCAATCTGCGAAGGCATTTCCTGGCTGACTTATATGCTGCAAGCCGGTTGCTCGCCTCGTGACGGTATCGCGCCTGTTGGGCCTCACGTCGACGCTTGTGACACTCCCTTCGTTTTTCAGCGATTTTAGTTGACAATATACTGGTGGTTGGCATGCCGGGGTTTTTGCCGAGGCATAGAAGCATTGCATGTAGTCGTGATAATGCTCGTAGCTGAGTTGACCACATCTTGAGCTGCCAGTCCTTCCGTCCCCTCTGGATCTCCCTGCAGCGGTGCACCTGCTGTGAGAACCTCAACGACCCTCTCGACGTCCATTCTTCCGATGTTCCATCCAATTGTAGAAAGCTGAGAGCACAGACGTTAGGAGACAACATCGCTTATCTCAAGTAGAATGAACGGATGATCACTGGCTGAGTAGTCCTCTAATACTTTCCAGTTGTGTATCCTCCGTACTAAGGTCTCCAAGGCGAATGTCACGTCCGGTATGGTTCCTTCACAGCCAATACGGTGGAAAGTCAGCGTATTTCCGGTGTTTAGTACCACGAGCGCCGTCCTGGCCGCCATTTCCAGGATTCATTCTCCCCGCGGATCTGTTAGAGGCATGCCTCATTTGATTGCTTTCGCGTGTAAGTCTCCCCCAACGAGCAAGTTGCCCTCTGCGTTCGAGACAGCGCCCTTCAAAGCATTAAGCTTGGCTTGGAAAGATGCTATCGATTCATTCGGCGTTAGGTTCACACTAAAGAAAGTGATCCCTGAGCACCGAACCCACACAAAACCATCCCCACGTCCACAGTTTTCCGCCCGGAAATCACTGTTTTGAACCCAGATGGCAGCAGTACCAGTTTCACTAGCATACCATGATGCTGAACTTTTATCATGATGTTGCTCACTCAACAGCGAAATTCGGCTTGCATGACCCTCCCAAACTGCTCAAGCAGATTTTGGGTGATTGAGCTGCGATGTAGGTGTAGCTGCAGGATGCGGGTCATCGAAGTTCTAATTTTGCCTTGCCTTGGCTGAAAATCAGGTCTTGGATCAGCATCCTTGCAAAGAATATAGTATACCTCCTCCGTACACTCTTTGCTTTTATGTCCCATTTCACCACATTTGTAGCATAGGGTACTCCTATCGGGTCCTTTGCATACTTGTGTAGTGTGATCATAGCCAAGGCATTTGTAATATTGAAGAGGCATTGCTCTTCACCGTATCCTACAGACGACCCGCCCTATTCGTACTTTGCCCTTGTTCAGGAATAATTCGGTGCCCTTTTCGGTCAAGTCAAGTATGGCTCTGCGTTGTCCCCTATTGTTTTCTGATGTTAGTCTCGCTTTGATCTTTCCCACGCTAGGGAACTCCCTTTTGATGGCCTCTTCCACCTCAGCCAGATCCGTGACGCAGTCAATGTCTCTTATTTCTATCGTTCCCATTGGCTCAAGCAAGGCTATAATTTTGCTTTTGCCGAGGACTTTCTTTACTGCGTCGCAGAATGCTTCTCTATTGTCGGCCTCTGCTCCGAATTCGACCAGTTTGTGGCCCGACCGCGTTGGTCGTACTGCTTTCATGGTTGTGTTGGTATCTTTGGGCCTTAAGTTTCCCCTGATGTCCAACAGTGTCTCCGTGTAGGATCGGCCATGTTGGGCTTTTACGAGCAGTGCCTACTGCCGGGGTCTTCGTCGGGGCTTCTGTCCCTCCAGTTTTGTATCAGGTCCTTTTTCTGGTTGGGCGCCCGTGCGAACTTTACTTTCTGGCACTTTTCGGAGGAGTTTCTTTGTGGCTTCCTTCGCTCCTTTTGTAAGCACTGTCTGGAACCCATTATCTGGTGCTCCACGCCCATAAAGTGCTTCTTCCTTCCTTCTTTCATCCCGGTCTCCTTTGATTGTGCTAGATGACATTCTTTCATTGATTTTCAAAGGTGGAGTTATCTGCATGTGGCCTTTAGATTTCGCCTCCAGTGCTTCTTTAGCCTTCTGCTCGTCTTCGGCCTTTAACCAGCTCCTCTAGGAGCTCCGCTAGTTCCAGGAGCCCAACCTTTACAAGCTGATTGTATTCTTTTCAGAACATCTCCCGCTTTTTGGAATAGCCTTTCTTCTTCGTGTCACTGGGCGGCAATTGTACTTTGCGACCATCGTCCTTGGGAGAGGTTATCGCTTTCCCTTTCAGAATGCAGTACTTTCTCCACATTTTCGACGTTGGCGATGCAATCACACAATATCGCTTTTTTGCCTGGCCACTCGTTTCTCTTCCAGCAGTAATCTCCTCGTTGGCTTCAGGGTGATTCTTTATTATAACGGGATTTACGACCTTTGCATCTTTCGCTTCAGTAACGATCGCAGCAGTGACCACCATCGAATTCTCAATGTCCTTTATATTTTCTTTCACCGCTCAAACACCTGAAGTGTCCTGAAGAGTTTCCCGCTTTTCTTTTATAGAACGCTCTGGCATTTGCATAATCTTTTTGCTATGCGTGAATCCCGCAGGAATCTCAGTCTGGACCAGACTGTCTGCTAATCTCCGTTTTTCGACCGTCTTCATTGTCATTGTATTCATCGTCATCGTTAGTACCGCTCTCGATGTACTGTTAACATTGTGGCTGCAACCACTGGTTGCGTCGTCGTTGTTATTATTTTTTATTTCTTTTTTTTTGAGTTTTTTTTTATCTTTTTTATATGATCTTGGTCGCTCCAGTTTTATTGGGACCCCCATCTGAGCCGCTATCTCCGTTCGTGTGTCTAGTCGCCTTTTTAGTCCCATGGTTATCTTTGTGGAGCAGGGAGGCGATGCGAGGGTTGGCACAGGACCTTATGGGGACAAGTGCTCAGAGGCAGACCAGCACTAATCGGGAGTCCGTCTCAATCGAACCTACACCAGTAACCCAATTGTGCGAACTTCGAACGTACTCCGAGGCCTGCCATGGTTTAACAGGGATGGAGACAGTATGATAGTTGAATTGGAGCTGTTCACACACGAGTGTCACCTCGGCACCACTGTGCAAAGCAACAAGGTCCAAACCATCATATCCGGCAGCCCAAAGCATCAATTTCAGTTCGTTCTACAAAGCATAGTCCAAACCCAATCAGGGTCGTTACCTGTCATCCCAGGAGGGAACCTCACGGTGCCCCCCATATCCTCGGGTCCGTGGGAGTGGCACCCCCCAAAGAATACTGTTGCGAATTCCGACGTACTGACTTTCTCCCATTCGCAACTTCAAACTGCCGCCGCAACATTTTCACCTTCCTTTGAACAGTCCCACCTTTTCCTTTGTGTATTTATTTAGTTTTATTAACATTTTTCCAATTTCCCTATAATTTTTATCCCCCATCATCATAATCCTACCCTTTTCCTTTAGTTCCAACTACAAAAAATAATATATACTATTAATTTCAATTTTCCCACTACCAACATTCCATTTATTAATTCCCACTAACAAAATTTCATTCTATATATTTTTCCTAACAAAACCTAATTCCTTTCTTCATACTAACTAATTCTATTCACTAGTTCCCAATAACAAATTTTATTTTTTATACTAACGAAAATTCATTCATTCAATCTCATACCCAGATGCATCGTTGAAGTTGCTTATTAGATGAATGGGAAATCGACAAGACATGGCTCCATTGGTTGCGTCGCGACTTCTCGACCGGGGTTCTGCTGAAACCCTGGGTTCAAGTTCTCCCGAGCGCAGGGAAGCACTCTTTTTGAGGTATCAGCAGAATTAATAGTTTCCGTTTATGTATATGTGACACTTTGCATTCGATCAAGCGCTTCTTTGATGATGCGAATTGCCATATATGCAAATCAATGGATATTATTGTGTTTGTCGATACGGAGAAAAGATGTGTGGGTAGCGGAATCGAAGTGTAATGAACTTTGATTACGTTACTCAGATGCGGCAGTGGTAATGGAAAATGAAGAGGATTGAGTTCGTTGAATGAGGGAGTTAGTATTTGGCTGGCGAAAGATAAGGGAGTATTTGGCTGGCGAAAGATAAGGGAGTTTTCTGTGCGGTATCAAAGTGATTTTTGGGGGTTTTAAAATTGAAAAAAAGGGAGTTTTGAGTTTAGAATGTGATTGGGAATTGAATAGATTTTTCGGAGGAGGAGAGTGGAAGGATTGAAAAAGTGAGATGAATATTGGATTTTGGGAAAAGAAGGGATTTGATTTTGTGCGGTGTGAGGAAAAAAAAAAGATTTTACAAATTCGAAGTGCGGGAAGATGAAAATTGTGTGAGGAAAAAAAAATATTTTATTAATTTGAAGTGCGGGAAGACGAAAACTGTGTGAGAAAAAAAATATTGTGTTAATTTGGATTGCGGGAAAACGAAAATTGTTGTCAGAAGTTTTGGGTTGAAATTCAGTAGAAAAAAACAAAAAATCAGAAGTGAAAGGAGTGAATTTAGAAAATCATTACTAACTATCAATTAAAAGAAAGAGGAAAATTTGCCGATAGTAGACGGAGTGGAGGAATCAATTAGTGCGGATAAAAGTGGCCGTTACGTTTTTTTGTGGCTCAGTGACTTTAACTAACGATTTAATTTTCAGCGACCCAACATTATTGTTAGTTCATTGAAAGTTTCTTGTATGTTCATTGAGTAGGGATCGGAGAAACTTTCCATTGATGATGTTAGCGGTGATAATGGTGGTGCTTATTACGGGTTAGTACTACTAAAACTATTAAGTTGCATATGCGATTGTTCAGCACTTATTGCGTTACTTTTATTATGAAATATAATATACCAGAATAGCTCACATACTTCGGGTTACCCAGGTGTGTTGTGGACTTTCGCATCACCGCCTATGAAGTCGAATTAATCATCTTTTGAACAAGCTTCTTTTCGTGAAGGTCCCTCGAGCAGTTTGTCTAGGTGGGCTGCTCGATTACTACAAAATCAGAATGTATCGCAGCTGGGTGGACGGACAAAGGACCAGAGCGTGGTACTGACCATATCACCTTCCCGAAAGCCGACATATTTGATCAAGATAATAAGATACTCTATCTCTAAACGAAGGCCCGAAAGGGGTTGTAGAATCTTTTTCTAACTTGCTCAAATGATTGAATTGAGAACTCCTTTTCGTAGCTTTTGTGATTTTTCTATCAATCTCTTTCTTTTTCTATTTCTTTTCTGATGCTTAAGGTAGAATATCAGATCAAATATAAATTCAGAATGACTAATTACCGCCACAGTGCCCTGGTGGCCTAACTATTATGCATGTCCAAACAGAAAATGCACTGATGCCCACGAATGAAATTTAATTTATGGAAAATCTGAGCCCAGATAAAATCATGTTCCAAAGAATCAATTCAACTGTCTGTCTGGAATTTTATGTTTTGTCTTCCCATTCATTGTAACGCAGTCACTTTCATATTATTCTCACATTACTCGTACTATTATTGCTGCCCAGAATATAACGTTGATGACCGTAAACTATCTTTGCCTATTTTTTTGGTTTCCTCCGACATTAGGCGTCGCTGCGAACTTATGTAGTAATTCCCGAAGACTCATCTTTCAGATTTCCACTTGGTTTACTGCAAAGTTCACTTGCCGTGGAAAATTACGATCTCCAACTCTAACTAACCGTGGACGTAGAATCCGAACAAGAATCTAAGAATATTACCTAGAGACAAGCTTATTTTTCAAAAGCAACATCAAGAATGAGCGCTTACAACCCCTTTCGTCTCCCTTGGCTTGCTCAAGACTTCCTAGCAAACAAAAAGACGAGCCTAGTCACAATTCAACAATGATGGAATGATGGAATTGTCCAAGCGTTCGAGTGAATCGTAATTTCAGTTTTTCCTCGCAGACTAAGTCACCACTTCTTAGAGGTGCGTGGCTTGCCTAAGTTTTGTGCAAGTCCATGAAAGAAACATTACTCTAGGTACTGGTTATACCTTCATTAAGTGAACTAAGTACAATCAAGGTACTTTTTCCTCGTAGGTTCTGATATCTGCGAATATCACATGCAATTTACATTAGTTAATATGGATGCGGCGGGTACCAGTTTAACTGTTAAACATTATCTTTTATCTCCTTAAAAAGATAATTTATCTGGTGGAAGACTATTGCGTGCCTAAGCGTGTGATAAGTTCATGAGAAATTATATAAATATGGATTATTCACGATAAATTAGAAATGCACTCGTACTTGAAGAAAAATGGAGAATTTAGAAAATATCTCCTAAATGAATGCTTCCAAATGCATTGCTTATGAAATGGGAAATAATTAATGATTTTAAATTTCTATTCTATTTCCTGTCTGTTATGCCACTGTTGGATGAACGGAATACTGATAATTGCTGGTAATCGTGGTAACTTATGTGCTTGCAATGACTTGCATGAATCGGTTATTTGCTTAAATATCGCAAGTCATATTCATAAATGTATGCATCCTAATGTCATGTTAACTTTTGAGTGTAATTTTAAAGTCAACATGAAGTGGTATATGTAGTTATAACCATCACATGATGAATCGTGCAGTTTACTTGGTTGGAGTTTAAATTAAACATATTAAGTGCAGTTTGATTACAAGAATGGAAATTAAGGTCATCAGCAAAGTAAGTCATCTGCATGTCCAATAGTCTTTGAGTCATCTGTGCCCGTTATCGCAGAAATGTTGCCCATTGTGCTCTTTGCTAGAGAGCATAGCAAAATATGATATATCCAAATAGAAACGATGGCAATAAGGAAGTGATTGCTCATAAGAAGAGACAATTGTCACTCAACAATTGGCAGCAATCCTCGGAGAACCAAGCAAAGAGAAGATGGATCCCGCTCCTCATCACTGATTTGAGCCCGTGGCTTAGTCGACAGCATGGTGAGGCAGACTTCTGTTCCAGCTATTGAACGAGTAAGGATTTTTTTCCTTCAAATTCTATCTATCACGGGCTTGATTATGGGAACGCATTAAGAATCTTGTCTTTCTCATTGCACACTTCTGCAGATTTTTTTAAGTCCACTCCATCGATACTCGATCTGAAGATATTTTCCACCATCTTATCTCCATCAATATGGAGGAATTGAGCAATATCATCCTGAGTTTCAAGGACTTTACTCCAGTACTGTTTGATCATAGTCAAATTCTGAAGTCTCGGTGATGAAATACTGTTGCTTGATGCAC
Source organism: Odontomyia ornata (assembly GCA_963969285.1). Taxonomy (NCBI): domain Eukaryota; kingdom Metazoa; phylum Arthropoda; class Insecta; order Diptera; family Stratiomyidae; genus Odontomyia; species Odontomyia ornata. The sequence continues at coordinate 448,893,193 of OZ017739.1, read as the reverse complement.
CGTATAGTTATTCAGATAGAAGACCACCAGCTGAGATAAGCAAAAAGATAAATTAATTCTTTTATGGGCCCAGCAAGGAAACCATATAAAGTAGCCCCATGTTTTATTGTGCGGTGACTGTTTGCATTGTGTGTCATCCAATATACTACCTGATGCCCGCGTTTATAAGACCTCTGAAGAGTTTGGGTTGTCCTCAAGATTGTTAAGGCTGCTGTAAGTTAACAAATCAAACGCGGGTTTGAACAAAAAAATTTGATTTTAAGAGCAAGGCCCGTCTTTATTTATTGCGAGTTACAATGGAACTGAAATAATCTAAACTAATTCTAAATTATACTAATATTCAATCCGCATTTTCAATTCTTCGCGATTCTGAATTCATGTTGAGATGTAGCTCTGGCGTTGGCAGTTTTGCATTGATGCGAGATGTTGATTTTCGCGATCCGATTTCATGTTGCGATGCAGCCCTGGCATCAGCAGTTTTGCATCATGGCGAGACGTTAACTTGTATCCTCATTTTGTTTCATATAAAAAAAGAAATTGAGTCAATTAGTTAACTGATTGAGAGTCATTTAGTTACCATTTAAGCAGTGGCACTATTGACAGGCACTCCAAAGCCTTGGTGCTGGTGAATTTCACGAAGTTATTAAAGTCTGTCATTTGTTTCGGCGTTGAATAAGTTTGTTTTCTCATGGTTCACTGAGGTATAATGAGATACTCGTTCGATTTGGTTGTGGTCTTTACGGAGGTTTCTCGTTTCAAATTTCGCACTCATCGACATAATCATCGATTTTGCAATGTACTGAGTTCTCACTGTCATCAGTGGTTTTCTGATGGCACTTTCGAAATACGGAAAGAGTTCAAAATCTTCAATTTATATATTCAATTGTTTGTTGCACAGAGGACGATGTTCACAAAGTCGCCTCCAAAACCACGAGAGGCCAACTCACTTGACTTTTCAGTATGGACTGTTTTGCAGCCCAAAGTCAACACTAAAAAATACCAGAGCCTAATGTACTCAAGAAAGCCCTTCTTTCTGAATGGAGAAAGATTCCACAAGGATACATTTGTAAAGTGTATGACTCGTTTTCCGACAAATTGAGAGCCATTGTTACACCCCAAAAGAAGGATGCTCGCGCGAGGTTTTCGTACCTAGTTAAGCTTGTCTGGAAATGGGTGTGCAAGGGTCATTCGCTTGTTCAATTAGGGCCCAATAAGCTGCTAAGCAAGAATTTGACTTGCTGGTATTAATTTTCCCGCGTCGAGGAAGCAAAATCTCAAACTGCACATTGAAACTCTACTAATTACACTCTGCGGGCACTCTACGCTTTTACTGCACCTGACAGCCGCTATTGGTCACCTCTTTAGCACACCCCCAAACACTACCACTTCATTCCTGTTGAGCTCAAAATCGTTATCACAGTACCCGGAAACTTACTCCTGAGCTGCACCCTTTACAAGCTTCAAGGCAAAGATTGTTTAATCCAATTTAAATAAAAAATCTAATTTCTACAATTTTAAATACTTCAATAGAAAAATTATACTTAATATAAAAGTATGTTGAAGATCAAATTATGAGCTCTTTCAAACATCGCAAAGAAATAAAAAGAAGAACCAAAACTTAAACTTACTGAGTTTCCTATCGCTAAAAAGGGGCCACTTGTCTTACTGCATCCATCGTCAATGCCACTAGTATCACTCCTTCCACTTTACTAATTTTTACCGGTACTACACCAATAACAATCTTGGTTCCTACTTCCACTTAACTCCTTTTAATCGTCCGTCTTCAATTTGCGTTTTTTTTTTTAATTTTTCCACCACTCAACTAACTTCTTCACGCCTTTCACTCTTCTGTCTTCAACTTGCAGCTTTTTAAAATTTTCCACCCCCCACCCAACTTGCTTAACGCTTACTGAAAAGGTGTTCCAAGTACTGTGAATGAAGTTCGTTGACGAAAGTTCAACAATACGAAAATTCGCGGCAAAAGTTTCTATCAGTCAGTTCAAATTAATAACGAGCGTGTTCTCGAGATGTGTAGTATGAAGTGATTTTCTAACCTCAAAATTTTACTATACGATGCTACAAAGCAAATAATAACGTTCGTTTTTAGCTGGAGTTTCATCTGGAATTTGATCCAAGAGTAGTGAAATATTTTTCTAACTTATGCCCTTAAAATCCACTTTGCCAATACTCCAAGTATCCTTTTAAATCAGATATACCTTCCACATCTGCAATCACAAGGCGATGTTCCAGGTAAATGTGTGCCAAGTAGTCGTCCGAAGCATCTGGGAGTCCAAAAAGTTTCTCACATTTCTAGTACTGCACGTTTTTGGTATGATCACAAAATGTTGGTTTCAATCATAGATGTATAAAATAATAGAGAGGCTATCTTCACATAAAAGCCTATACATGAGCGTCCAAAGAATAGATTGTTTTCTTTTTTCCCACTTCGTAAACTACTTACACATTCTGCTGTTTTCGGGGCAACCATATTTTGAGTTAAACGTATTTGGCTTTTAAATCAGATATTTATGAGGATTTTTTTGAAAGACTTTAAAAGAGATCTTGAAAATAAAACCTAAAGAGGATAGTTATTATTCATTTTGCAGTGAGATGGATCATAGCAGTCTTTGCGTTTAGACGTCTTTTAAATCGTTCCTGTCAAAAGTTTTCAAAAATTAAATTAATTTTTTAAAAAACACTAGCCCGAAATTAATTTTTATCGGAAAAAGCTTATATTGTCGAAGTAATCGACTCAGGGAATTTCTATCGAATATTATTTTACTTCGATTGGTAAAGAAAAACAAAGAACCAAAGAAAACTTCAAGGCCCCTGATATGGAGAAGCCCGACGGCTTCCCATGGTTGGGGTTACCTGGGGAAACGACGAATACGAAACAGGCGATAATCACCAAGAGAAAACATAATGAAGCAAATGCAAGCTGCAAATAATAGCGGACTATCAACAAATGGCCAAATTGCAAAAAGAAAATGATGAACTAAGGTTAGAGATACAGTCCCTCGAGGATCTATTTAAGAAAGGGATGAAGCTTCAAAAGACACAGCCGCAAAATCAATGGCAACAGGTAACAAAGGCGAAGAAAAGTGCAAAGCAAGCAAATCCAGAAGAAGTTCTAAGTGCTGGTGGTACCAACGAGCGTCAAAACTACTTTGCAGCCCTAGAGGGATTAGCCGAAGAAATGGAAATTCAAGAAAACATCGAAGGTAATACTAATCAAGGTAAAGATTTAAATTTTATTCAGCAGTTAAAAAATAAAAATAAGGAGAAAAACAGTTCCGCTGGTTTCGCTGGAAAAACTGGTGTAACGTGTTTGGACAAAGCGGAAAGGATATGGTTCGGTTGTTGGTAGCCAAAAATAAACTAGCCAATTTCGAGATCAAAAGAGTAAATTCTGAAAAATTAACAATAAAAACCAAATCACTGGTTGATTTCAAATCAGCCAATGATGCGCTGAATTCTGGGAAGGTTCCACACTTCACCTATACCCCAAAAAGTGAGAAGAATCAGACCTTTTTGTTGAAGGATTTGGACTGCGGAGAGGATCCGGTCGAACTTCTTCAGGTCCTCAAAGAAGCTGCACCAGATATTGAATTTGTTTCAGTCAAAGCCTTTGCGATAAGAAAGTTGACGGTAGAAAGGAAGAACTTACCACTTTACCTGGTACAAATTGCAAATAAGAGTAGTCCAAGTGCCCTTCAACAAATAAGGTACTTGAATTTCAGAGTGGTGAGATGGGAACGCCTCCAGAAAAGAGAAGTCAACCAGTGTTACCGGTGTCAAAGGGTTGGACATTCGGCTGCCAATTGTGCCATGTACTATCGTTGCGTCAAATGCAAAGACGTTCATGCTCTCGGTGAGTGCAAATTGGCTCAGACGGAGCCTTCAGAAAAATTATACTGTGACTGCGGTGTTTTTGGTCACCCAGCATCATATCGAGGATGCTCCCGATATCAAGATGTAAAAGTTAAATTTGCTCCAAAGCAAACACAAGTACACCGTAATATACCTTCCAACTTCATCAAGTCCGGAGTATCATTTGCACTCGCCGTTAGAGGATCAGCAGAAAATGCTGGAAACAATGTAAATAATGTAAGTGGCTGCTTCTCAAAATTTGCCAGCAACTTAATTCTTTATCGGAGGGAATCGGCAAACAATATTTGAAAATAAACTTTGATTTTCAGCGCTTAGGTCTTTCAAATGCCTCATAATAACTTGTCCTCCAGTCACATTCCCACGGATAGGCTTCGCCTAATATCGATCATTTCAAGAGATTCAAAGTTTTTGAATGCAACATTTTCAATATTTTGGAAACAATAGGGCCTTCAAACCAATATTCCGGTGCCATTTTTCCCATCACCGTTTACTCTATCCTTTCTCGGGAATTCAAAATCCTTGAATGTCATGGAGTGCCATGAATTGAGGTGGGTTTTAGTGACAGGGATGATGTCAGGCTTTTGCTTGATAAGGAATTCCAAGAGACAGTCAAGCCGATGTAGACTCGCAATGGAGATGACGTTGATCGAGATGAGATGAACTTATCCATGGGAATTTGACTGGATGATGAGTTATTTTTAGGCATTTGAAAGGCTTAAACGCTGAAAAACAAAATTTATTTTGAATCCTGTTTATCAATTTTCTCCGATAAAGAATTTAATTGATGCTACATTCTAAGAAGCTGCTCATTCTTGCTACTTACATTATTTATTTTACATATTTACATTGTCTGCTGTTCCTCCAGCAGCAAGTACAAATGACATTCTGGGCTTGGCAAAGTACGTGGGCATCTCAATGTGTTGGAAATTGATCAACTGACAGCTTACCTTGCATTTACTGACATAGAAAACTAGTAGTCGGGAAGTCATTTTTGAATTGAATTTTGCTATATAAATCAAAAGAAAATAAAATAATATTCATTCTGTCTGATTTCCTCGTGCATAAAAGTTGTGTCGGTTAATTGCAAAGACGTCTCTGGCTAATTGAATACATTGATGTATAGTTGTGTGTCGTAATAAATAGTTGTGTGTCGATATAATAATATTTATTCAGGAGTTTAGTCCATTGTATTTTTTGAAACCCGAACACACTGAAATTAACAACACAATGCTTTTGCATCTTGATACGGGGACATCCTCGATATGATGTTGGATGCCCAAAGACACCACAGTTGACACAATATAGTTTTTCTTTAGACTCGGTCTGGGCGAATTCACACTCACTGGGGGCATGGACATCATAACACTTTACACATATGTATTTCATGGTACAATTGGCAGCCGAGTGCCCGAATCTTTGGGACATATAGCACTGGTTGACTTCGTCTTTCTGGAGGTGTTTCCACCTCACCACTCAGGAGTTCAAGTACCTTGTTTTTTGAAGGGAACTTGGACTGCTTTTGCTCGAAATTTGGACTAAGTAAAAAGGCAAATTTTAACGTTCGACAATCGATCTCCTTATTACGAAGTCTTTAACTGCAATAACTGTAACTTCTTGAAGCGCCTGAAGGAGATCCACTGTAGCCTCTCCGCAGTCCAGACACTTCACCAGAAAGGTCTGGTTTTTCTCGCTCTTGGAGGTGTACGTAAAGTGCAGAACCTCTCCAGAATTCAACGCACTTTCAGCTGTCTGAAAGTTAATCAATGACTTAGTTTCTAATTGATCTCAAAAGTATTTAATTTATTTTTGCCTGCCAAGAGCCAAACCATATCTGTGCCCATTTACCCAAATACATTGATGGGACAAGCAGACGGACTAGCAGACAAAACTTTTAGTTTTTTCTCCCAATTTTTAAATATTCGGTGAATTTATTATCAAGCTTAGCAAAACAATACCCAGAATTTTCGCTACCTTTATCATCTTCAATGATGATGGAATTGTCGAGTCCAGCTAGCGCTGTTTGTACTGATGTTTGCTCCGCCTGCGCTGAATACATCTTCTTGGTTGTAGTGAATAGGAATGTTCAAAAATGTCCGTAAAGGACTGCAACGATGGTCTGCTGCCTCGGCAGAAGAAGGTGTCGGTATCTGCCGAGAATGCCCTCGTCTGGAGACGCGTGAATGCGCTGGCAGGCTAGCATTGCGGTGTCGTGGGCGGGTTCATTTCCCTAACACGAGGACCCACTACAAAAATTTCGCACTCACGAATTGGGTTGTAGATCAAGAGGCGACCGAAGTCGCAAAAATTGTAGATAACTACACCGAGGGAGATAGAACTTGTTACGAAAACAAGAGGAACCTGAGAAGAAAGGCGGACTTGGGGTAACCTCGTCATTACCCGACGAAGTTCATGGCCCACAAATGAAAGAGGGGCAACCGGGTGGTGATGGAGCCCCTTCGCACCCACCCAACCGGAATAAATCTTTGTATATTAATTTGGTTTTGAAGCCAAATATTGCGAGCTATGTGACGAAAGATCCTTTGATTTGAATTGTAAATGCAAAAGATTCAAAAACAATTATCAATGTAACAAATCAATTAGTCCACATTACAGGCTAGGAATGAACCAGTAAACTCAACTAGAGATGCTTCTCCACCAGCATGCAGTTGCGTGTGGCAAATCTGATAATGTAATCTATTTAGCTATATTATGGAGGGCAGTAGTGCGTAATATTTATTTTTAATTATATTGTAATTGTTTTAAAGGAACTTATGAAATAACTTTTTTATTCATCAGGATGAACAGTAATGTTATACATTTAACATAAATTTTTCATTAGGGCATTATATCTATCGCTTCTCCCGTACAATTTTATCTACAATACATTCAGTTTTTAATTCAAACATTTCCGAGATGTATTGAAATTATCGCCGGATTTTTATATTTTGCGTTTAACTAGCTTTTTAAACTCTTGTGGTTTTGCTACAATATATCAATTTCCCTGAGTAATTTTTTAAAAAAAATATTCGGATCCCATTCGCGTATTGGACGGGGTTCACAACCGTACCTGCTCGATTACAACATGGTCCTGTTCCTGTTGCAGTTTCCTTGACTTATTTGTCTTCGGTTGGCTTTGAATTGGTTTTTTTTCTTTCTTTGTGTTTTCTTTTTTTTTTTGAACGTTAATTTGGCAAATAGCTCTTCTAGCGACTGGAACCTAAGTTTGAGTTCTTCGTTTTCTCTCTCATATTTCTCCACTTTTTTATTTTATTTTTTTAATTTATTTATTTCTATTTAACAGAAAAAAATTCCAATAATAAAATAGATAAAATAATAGTGCACCAAAATGAATTAAATAATAGTTCAGTATGCAAAAAGCACGCTAAAAGTAATAAAAAATGGAAAATGGAAAAACTAGTAGAAAATAAATAAGAAAAATTACTGAGAGTTGAGAAGAAGACAGTTGGCAAATCTTTTATAAACTAAATACGAAAGGCGGAAGGGCCCAAGCTGAAGGTCATCATACGAGGTAATCTGAGCATGGGTGAGTGAAAATGCACCAAACTACGTGCAAATAGAACATCAAATATATTCGACGATCTTGTAGAACGCATAAAACGCCTCACAGGAACCTGGTTGACATGGCGAGCATCGAGCAAACCACGGCAAAGCCTGTAAAGAAAGCATTCATCAAGGTAGAGTTGACGCATTTCCAGCGAAGGAATATTGAGGATAGCTAAGCGTGATTCATAAAAAATATAGGGGATCTGGAATTTCGAGAAGACGATCCTGGTCAAATCTTTTTTGTACAGCTTCTAGCGTGAACTTCAAACATTCCAAATGAGGTGACCAAACTGGCGAATAGTACTCAAGGATGGTACGAACCAAACTAGAATATAATTTAACACAAGACAAAGGATCGGAAAAAATATAGGAGTTTCTTAAGTTCAAGCCAGAAATGCGAGAGGCTTTAGAAGTGATTTCAGAAATATGAACATCGAACTTTAATTTAGAGTCAAAAGTGACACCCAAGTCCCTGAAGTGTGTCACCGTACATAGGTACGAATTATTTAACGTAAATTCAAAGCTAATAGGGCAAGGGTTATTAGAAAATGAAAGATCGATGCACTTAGAAACATTTACTCGTAGTGTAAGTTGGTTATAAGAACTCCAAGATAAAAGGCATTCAAATCATCTTGATGCAAAGCACAGTCATCGATTGACGACACTGCTTTGAAAACTTTGACGTCATCTGCATAAAGAAGGCAGGAGGAGTTGATGACAACGGATATAAACAGAGTGAACAATAGTGGGCCCCGAATGGATCCTTGAGGAACACCAGAAGACGGATGGAAGGAAGTAGAAAGACAGCCTTGAAACTTTATCAGACTGACACGATTGGATAAATAAAAGGATAACCAGTGGAGCAAATAATCAGGAACATTAAGAAATTTAAGTTTGCTAAACAAAATATTGTGATTTACTGAGTCGAATGCTTTAGAGAAATCCAAATACAAGGTTTCGACTTGTAAACGGTGCTAAAAGGCTTTTGAAGTAACGGTCGTGAATTCTAACAAATTTGTTAAGGTCGATCGCCCTTTGATAAAACCATGTTGTTCAGGAACGAACAACTCATGGGTAACTGAGGAAAGGTGCAAGTACACGATTTTCTTCAGTAGTTTGGAGAAACAGGGTAATAAGGAGATAGGCCGATAATTGGCAACGTCTGAGGTACTACCTTTTTTAAAAATAGGAGTAACATAGGATCTTTTCCAACACGAAGGAAAAGAGCCTGAAGATAAGCTAGAATTGAAGAGAAAGGAACACTTTGTAATTAGCCTTGACTAGTTGCTCGATTTCGTTGACTGATAAAATTTTCGTTTTTGTTTTTTTCTTCATTGCCCGCCATTCATTTTTTCTTGCCCGTCATTGTTGCCGCTGGACATGATCTGAAGTCATCGGGCTCCTCCATCTCGTTGCTTTTGCAGCGAGATTCAAGGGAATGTTCATAAACCAGGACTGCCCTTGAATGTCTTTCCGCTTTCTGAGACTTCTTCAGAAAAAAACTTCAAGTATTCGATAATTATTCGAATAATTCGATAGTGATGATTTTCAATAAAAAAAATTAATTTCAACTGAATTTTGTAAAAATTATTTAATTTTTGAAAATTATTGACAGGAGCGATTAAAAAACACATCTGCTCGCAACGGATGCTAGAAATAGAATGATTTTATCCTAGTTATTCGATTTAAATATCCTACAGAAGGGACATAATCGCAAGTGAATTCGATAATTTGGTGGAAACAGAATCCATTTACTTATCATCGTTCAAAAGCTATGAGCATACAAAAATTAAAAAGCCAAAAAGTACACGTGTGAAAATGATAATCTTCTTTGCTATGGAAGTCGGTTAAAACGGTGCACAAAACTGTTTTCGATGAAATTTTTCCGTTGCTTCAGGTGTTCCCTAACTACGTTTACATAAATTCTTGTTAATGTTCTACTACATATTCAGTAAGTGGACTAAAAAATGGCTTTTTATGACTCGCAAAAACACCGGACTATACAAACGCTGAGGGCTACTTTACTTTCCGTAGTTGCTCAGGTTCCAAGAGGTGATTTCAATAAATACAGATTCATATGTTTGGAGTAGTGGAGTGTACTACCAAATCTTTGAAAACTATACCATAACAAAGTATTCTGCCACATAATTGGGTGAGGCTATGATAAGAACCGCAGTATAAAATAATTTCCTTGGCTAGTTTTTCATAAAGCCATAGTATTAAACGTAATTGCGTCATATTTTGGTACTACTTTTTATTATATTTCAGAGTATCTTTCAGGAATCTATGAAATCGGTTAGGTCAAACTTTAAAAATTTCCACGCTTTAAAACTTTTTACATGAATCGCAAATCATCTGTTCACATAAAGAATGAATACTAAATAAATGAAACCGGAAAAATGTCTTACCATGTGAGAAAAGAATTCCATTATCATCATCCAACACGTACCTATCCATCATCCATACACGAGAGCCAAAATGCAAGCCTACAGGCATCCATTTACATATCATAATTCATGTAAATTAGTTAAATCTAATTAATTCTTTGAGAAATTCATCTGTTCATTGTTAGACATTCAAATTAGATCCGTGGTTGCCCATCGCGTGGATACAGCTCAGCACGACAATAGAGTTCGTGGCGTGTATGAAATCACTGAATTAGATACCAATTATCCGGCACCGACAAAAACTTATTATGAAGATGTTGCATAAGATGCAGATGTGTTGTTCTTCATTAGAATAGAAGAAGGAAAGCCCTCGAGATCGCACAGAATGAATTACTCTCGCCCATTGTAAGTTTGGGCTGATATGCCGGAAAAACGTGTTGCATGGTCGTTCCGTAAGAATTTTCTCGCATTGCTGGCTACAATTTATTAGACAAATATTATTACCTCGACCATTTTATATATATGCAAGTTGAAAAATCAATTTTCCACAAACTAACTGGACATTATTCCATTATAAATGTTGCGTCCGCGATGGCTGGGTTGTCGGTTAATCAAGAGAGAAAATTGCCTGCGCGATGCCAATATACATTAGTTCTTTTTATCAATATCGTTTGGGTTAAGTTACTTTGTGACCGACCATTGGCCAAGAACATTGCAGTCATTTAGATGATTATTGACTCAACGCAGATAACGTGGACATTTTCTGCCTGGAAGTTTCCCGAAGCCACGAAGAAGACAAATTAGAAATAAATATGCAGACTTGCATATATGATTTAACGACAAGTTTGTTTCCCACAGTAGCGATAGAACGGTATTCGCGGGTCATCTCAACATAAAGTTGTAACAGATGTAATGATGATAACGTTCAGTTTCAGGAAAACCTGCCGGGGTAAAAATTTATATAAAAAACAAATCAAAATGCATTTTAATCTCCATCAGTTTTTTCAGTATTATGATCATCTTTCTATTATTTCTTTACCTTATCGTGCCTTTCGATGTAATTAACAGTCTCTAAATTGGACCTTAAGTATTAAATCATCTATTTTATGGTGAAATTTGTTTCATAACATATTATTTCTTAAAGTCAAAGAGTCCAACAAAAAGATATTTTTGAACATCATTAATGCAATTAATTAGCTTTAAACAGAACTACTTGGCAAAACAGTTTGATATTCTTATTTTCTCAGACCTTACCAGATTTCAGATAAATGGTAATTCCATAAATTTTAATTTGATTCTTATTTCGTACTTTTTAAATTTGATTTACAATTTCTTTCACATAAAATGTGTACTCAAAACAATACTTATTAACTGATTACCAGCGCTTCGAACAAATTTTTTTGATCTGCATCCATAAAATATTTAAATTATCTTCGATCGTCTCAGAAATTACAAATTGGATTTTATTTGGTAGTAATATATGCAACATAAAATCTGACATTCTTCCGAGAAATCCTGCAATTAGAGCAGACCAGCAGAAAATTGCTAACGGTTGAAACAATAAATTTTTATCTGTCGACGTCAATTAATTAGTTGACTAATTTTAAATTCCAGCTTTAAAAGTATTAAATTCTTCATGAAATCAGTTTCTGGCCGAAATTGTTATGATCCACATTTTATTGAGTTTACACTCAATTAGTGTAATTATATTTTTAAAATAAAAGATGATTCTATATAATCATGGCAAGCATTTAACGGTAATCATTTGAACCAATTCCTTGAAATCTTTTTTTTTGTTGAGATAAGTTTTTTTTCAACAAATTTTAATTTTTGATTAAACTGAAATGCATATATGTATGTACGTTTCTGTTCAACCAAGGTAGTAGATTCTATATTATTGTGCTGCCTGCATTTTTGCAGTTTTAAGATAAACCTTAAGGAAACATCCCTGAAGGAAGAGCGCTGGTTGACAAAAGTATTCTTGGATGCTAGCACACTTTGAGGAGTGCCACCTCCACGCACCCGAAGAAGCGGATGTATACAAAATGTTGCTGCGCGGATGGCGACCTGGCAATAATCTCCGCACAACGAATAGAATATTAAACTGGAACTAACATTTTGGCTTAGGATATGATATTTTGGACCTGGCTACATAGTACTGTAGCTCTGAATTGACACTCACGCGTTATTGGCTCCAATTTAAGAACCATACCGTCTTCGTCCCGGTAAAACTTTGGCAGACCTCGAAGAACTTTCGAAATTCGCACAGTTGAATAGGCGGTGTAGGTTCGGTTGAGACGGGCTCTCAATTAGCGCTGGCGTCCCTGCTCTACAAAGACAAGCATGTGTATTAATCGAGCAGCTTCTCAAGCCAACTGCTCGAAAACCTTCCTATCCCCTACTATTCAAAAATTGTATGTGGTTGCTGTGATTAAGACAGGGATACCGAAATTGCAGTGTCCGAGTTTACGGCACTGCGGGGCAACTCATTGGAAACTTTGGACGGAACCCTATTAAGTTCTTTTATAAATAGCTCTTCAAATTCGGTGAGTCTTGACGTAACCGGGGAATGTGTCAAGTGCACATATGGACAAGTGTACTAAGTCAGGACAAGGAGCACCTTTTATATCGCTACCACTTGTGCCAAAATGCTTGCGCCGTTTGCTAGTTTGTGTTTCAAATAAATACAAACATAAGCTGGTAATAGCTAATATGCTCCAAACCTAGAAATCGAAGAGCCCACTGTTGCTGATGTTATTCGTAAACGCGAGAAATTCATAAATTTGGCGGCAACTCGTTAATGACCCCCGCGTCAACCACGACACAATATTCAAGTGATTGTCGTGTGACTTCAGCATATTTCTGTCGGCTCCTTAATCCGGGGGTCGGTCGTAGGGATGTTCATTTAAAATATGCATCGATTTTTTTTGCGTTGCATCAATCGGAAAGTTTACATCGATGTTTTTTGATATATCGAATTGAAACATCGATGTTTTCGATGCATCGATAAAAAAAAGAATTAATTTAACAACGAGAAATCAGAAAATGAATCGCAATTTAAAATTTTAATACTTGTATTTTTATTACATTTTTTTAGTTAAAAAATTACAAATCCCAATACATTCTTTCTAAACTTTGCAAAAATAGAATTTTATTTATCCGCTTTCCTGATATCCTGGTGCGTTGTTGGTTCAAAACTTGTGAAGCTTTAAAAAAAGTCTTTTGGATGGTATGGAGCTGGCCACTATAGTTAAATATTTATAAGCAATTTTGTACAATTTCGGAAATTGTTGTTTATGATCAGCCCATACTTCTAAGGGACTTTCTTTTAGTCTGCTAACTGGTGCTTTCAAGTAGACAGACAGCTCATCAGAAATGCTTTCTTCATTCTTAGTTGTTTTCCAGTTTTTGTGTACTAGGTCATGGTGGTCACTCCAAAGACTGAAATCTTCCGATACAATGTCTAAAGAACCATCTGAATCTGATTCCATATCATGTTTTTCATCAAGATGGTGTTCTTCATCATTCGCTTAATTTTTTGAATGGCATTTGCGCAAGCTAGTTGTTTTTGAAATTGTGGGTCTAATATACATAGTACCTATAGCTAAAGATGAAACTTGCTCAATCGCACCCATTCGTTTGTTGAGTTCTTTCAAGATGAGTTTATGTACTTCTATCACCAACGGCTCGTCAATTATTAGGGTTTTAAGTTTCAAAAGTATGCAGTGAACCAACGTTATTACCTTTCTGCTGGTACAGTATTTATCGCCAGATATATCTTTATTTCCAGCTTCAAGAGGTCGTAGTATGTTAAGAAGCGATGATGCTATATTTAATTCTAATCCAGTCAACATTGCAGGTGATGTTTTATGGCGAATCAATATATAATTCACTACATTTTTAAGTTCCAAAAATCTTTGAATCATAAAATAACTGCTGTGTCACCGTGTTGGCACGTCTTGTATTAGCTTTCTTTCAGTTTTCACTGACTTTCGTAATTCGTCACTTGCTACGCAACTTTGTTTAAAGAAGGTAACAATTGTCTTTATTTTTGAAAGTATATTTTGCAATTCAGGAATTTGTAAGATATTTTGGGCAACTAAATTTAGCGTGTGGGTGAAACAAGGCATATGCTTCTTTTTTCCAAAAGCAATTCCAACAGCTTTTACCATATTTGCAGCGTTATCAGTGACAACAGCAGAGACTTTGTCCGTATCAAATCCCCAATCTTTGCAGGTTTTGAGACGTTTTACTGCTATATATTCTGATACGTGTCGTTCACCGAGTTGGTAAACTTCCAATTTCACAGATTGGAACTCTGTACCTAGATATTCAACAGTCAAAAGTTTGGATTTCAATAAAGTTGACGAAACGTCATGTTTTTTATCAAGCCACCGTGTAATAGTACTTCTACTGGGTATTTTGTAGTGAGGAGCAGTCACTTAAAGCAACTTTTGAAAGCCTTCATTATCTACTACGGAAAAAGGCTGATTGTCCTTAAGATGAAGTACAGAATAGCGTTGTTAATTTTTTCGCTTTATCACCAGTAGTGGAAGTATATTGTCGCGTGTTATTGGTTCGCGGCCTATAATTTTAACGTTCCGGGAAAGTGAAAACGCAATGTCTTTTAATTTAAGTTGAAAGAGTTTATTTAATTAAATAAAATGCACAATAATCAGTTAACACTTTCACTAATTTTAATTGTCACTATTAAAATTCTACTTTACACTTGTCCATAAATTTATATCGCAATTGTCTTCTCAAAATCACCTCACTATTACTTGTTCGCTTTTCAATTCGCATTCTACACACTATCGCAAGTTTTTATCGCGGTCGAATGAATGAATCCCCCCATTCATTCAGCTCGCCTTTATATAGGGTCTCTACCTATTCACCCATTTCTCGTACATTATCGAATGTTCTACCGAGAGGTACCTGGTAGATTCGAGCAAATTAATGAATGGAGTGACGTCACTTGCAGATGTTGATCATGCTTGTTGGGTTCTCGTGGGTTCGAGTAAATTCATTTGTTGACGTTGACTATGAAAACAATTGCGACAGCAGCTCGCAGAATTATTTGTACATGTAATTATTTGTACATGTAACAATGCCCCCACCTCAGTTCTTTTCGCCCCGAAAAGATGTGTCGCTATTTGTAGTCAATTCTCCCTGGGTGTAATATGGGGCAAGATGGTCCAGATGCACGATTTTCATTTTAGCTCTCGGCTTACGATGTTCCTGTATTCGGTATACGACGTCGTTGATTCGCTTTGTAACTCGGTATGGTCCCTCCCAATTATGTTGCAACTTTGGAGACCTACCCTTTCGCCGTTGCGGGTTATAAAGCCACACCAAGTCATCTTGCTGGAAGCCAATAGAATTAGCCTTTAGATCATACCTGGTCTTCATGCGGTCAGTAGCCGATTCGAGGTGTTTTCGCACTGTCCGATGTAACTGGTTCAACCGTTATCTTAGATCACTTGCGTACTCCGAGACCGTTTGGGGTTTCTCAGGGGGTGTTCCGAACTTTATATCGGCTGGCAAACGAATAGTCTTTCCAAAAATGACTTTGGCTGGGGCTTGGCCCGTCGATGCATGTTCAGCGGCTCTATACGCCATTAAAAATAGTGGGATATGTCGGTCCCAGTCCCTTTGGTTCTCGTCAACCATTTTGGCCAGGTGTTTATTGAGCGTGCCGTTGAAACGTTCGACCATTCCATCGGATTGGGGATGCAGCGGTGTTGTCCTCGTTTTCCGTATTCCGAGCAGCTCGCACATTTCGCCAAAAACTAGTGACTCAAAGTTTCGGCCTTGATCCGAATGTAGTTCGCTAGGTACGCCGTACCTACTGACCCAATTTAACACTAGCTGTTCAGCTACAGTAGTTGCCTCCTGGTTGGGAATGGGGTAGACCTCAGGCCACTTGCTGAAATAATCGGCTACAACCAGCATTTATCGATTTCCCCAATCGGATTCAGGAAAGGGTCCTGCGATGTCAACAGCAATCCTTTCGAATGGCACGCCTACGTTATAGGTTTGCATTTGTCCTCTCAGTCGTCGCTTTGGGCCTTTGACGGAAGCGCAAATTGTGCATCTGCGACACCAGTCCTCTACATCTTCTCGAGCGTGGAGCCAGTAGAACCTTTCCCGCAATTTCGCTAAGGTCTTGTTAACACCAAGGTGGCCTCCCGAGGATCCTTCATGCATTTCCTTAATCACATCGTGGATTCGGCTTTTGGGAAGTATAGTTTGCATCCTATAGGAGCTGCCATCCGCCGTTTCCCATTTCCGCTTGAATACACCACCCTCCACCTGAAGGGAGTTCCATTGTGCCCAATAGCTTTTCAGGGTTACGCCATGCATCGAAACGTCCTTCCACTCCGGTCGCCCAGTTGTCTCCTTCCATACGAGCAATGGTCCGATGTCTTCATCGGCTAGCTGGGCATTTCGAATCTCCTCCGATGACCAACCTTCATCGAATTCCACCGTTATCAGCCGCAGATCAACGGGCGGTTCCTTTTCCTCAATCCGCCGGCAATGCTTGCAGTTAGCTGGACATGGATGACGAGATAGGGCGTCAGCAATTCCATGAACTCTGCCCTTGTGAAGCAGTTGGGGCCTCACTAGGTCTGGTCGGATCGTCGATCGGGTTGCACCAGTGTCGTTTGTTAGGGTGCATTGTTCTTCATCAACTTGACCAGGAAGGCATCTGTCTGCTTCTCCACGATGTTGCCTTGGCACGGTGCTGGGGATGTCGATACTCCTAGCCAACGTTGGCCCCATGAAGTTGGCCCTTGTAGTTTGATGGGCCTCCATTCTAGGCTCCTGGCACGGTCTGGATCTCCACCACCCTGGACAATAGCTCGGTCTTCTTCCCTTCTTGCAGTCTCTTTGCAGGTGCCCTTTTTCCCCGCAATTCCAGCATCTAGGCGCACCATTCACCTGCAGCTCTCGTAAGATTTTTCCACAATAAAGCATCAAATTTCGCTAAAAAAATTCCGGTTATCAGGTTGTACACATCTAAGCTTTTTCATACAGGTAATAATTTTTCAATGCTAAATGATCTATTAAGTGGTTCAACAATTATAGATAATTACCCTAGCTACAAATTTTCCAAACTTAAACAAATGATCTTTCAAGAGGATTAAGCGGATAAAGGATTACATATAGTATAGTTAGAAAAGTTGACAAAATGATTCCTTAGGAGAGTTAAGAGAAATAAAGTTAATTAGTATAGTAACTAACTTTACAGTTTTTTGAATGAGACTGACTTTCCAAGAATACAGTCACCGACTGTACATTTTGTGCAGAAGGGAAAAAGGATACCTCCTACTTATTTTTAAAAAGCAAAAGATGGAAGGGTTGCACCGAGACCTCTATAAGGAAATGAAAGAGCTGTCCCCGAATGGTTCTATTGGTGAAATGCTTGGAATAATTGAAAAATCTAACCGTGTGACACATTTTGTTCGGGCAGTCCTAAAAGATAAATAGGGCTCACATCTGCCATAGAAATTGTGGTTGGGGGATCACTTTTCTAGCAATCGCTCTTCCGCTTCCGCTAGAAGGGATCCACCAACTTGAAGGCACCATACGGCGTAGTAAAATGAAGCTTAGCCCGAAGCAATGCGTTAAAGTTAAAACTAAGTTCTCAGGTTGACAGGGGAGGTGCGCCTAGTAGCCTCAAACTCAGAGCGTAAATAGCCTTTACTTCCCAACAACAAAAAGTTAGAAAACATCAAGAACATTTTTCCCATCTCGGTGAAATATTCTTACAACTAAATATTTGATCGATGATAAGACAAAAGTAAAGCTTTGAGCCGATTCGCTTGCCTGGTGATCTTGAGTGCGTTGATATTTTGCGGTTACATCCAAAAATTTGTTTTTAATGAAAACTATATAAGCAAAGTAAGCAAATATTTAAAGCTGTATGGTTAATTTGAGTGAAGTAGTATTCTGTGGAAAAAAGTAACTCAGTCCGAGTTTCACTCGAGTCGATAGTAATAGTCAATTGGAACTTGTAAATCCAAGCCTAATATTTTTTAAGAGGACCTCTCAAAAGGTGAACGATATTTTGTCCATTTTCTCTGGTAATAAAAAGTTTTATTCGGGTAGATATAAAGGAAGTAGAGACGAGTGTTATAGATTTTCTATGCAAATAATTATCTTGAATCTTTTGGCATACAATTATTAGAACTTTTTGATCCATTCGATCTTTTATTTAATTTTCTAAGCATATACGATCAAAGTAACCATCCAAAACGTTTGCACAAGATAAGGAGATACTCTAACTATCTCTAAGCGAAGGCCCAAAAGGGGCCTATCCAATAACTTAAATCATTACTTGATTAAATTAACCTGTCAATATCGTATGTGAAAAGCATATTCGGCGAAGACTAGTCCTCTATAAAAAATCGACATTAAAAGGCTCCAAATAGCATCGGTGGCAAAAACTTTCACGCAGAACCTTGACAGCCAGCTGGCTTCTATCCTATCTAATACATCACCGAAAAAAGCGGATATTAAGACCGTGGTAGAACAGACGATCGGACATCAAGCCCGGTGCAAAAGAAATGATTGGTTTGAAGATGAGTACCAGAATGTTTTAGATAAAAAGAATCAGCCATACAAACAATATTTGGGTAGGAAAACCAGGACAAAGAGATAATACTATGAAAATTTTAGAAGAGTAGCGAGTAAGATCATTAGAATCAAGAAAAGGAAATACTATAACAATCAATTGATAAGAAAAGACAAGCATGCGAAATAGTTCAAAGATAGAACGAGGTAATTAGCGCAGACAACGCTCCACCCTGATTACATCGGCAACATCATCGCTGATGGAAACAAGATTAAGGAAATATGGGCATCATATTTAAAGAGCCTCCTAAAAACACCGCACAGCTCCAGAATATCGGAGCCAATAGATACTCCCAGAGAACTTCTATTGGCCCCACCAACTCAGGATGGTTTGTTCCACCATCAAAGCCCAAATGAATGATAAAGTGCCAGGAATCAATTAAATTCCAGCTGAGTTTATAAAAGATATCCATCCATAAACTCATCCAGCACTTTTGGCAACAAAAACATATGCCGAACGAGTAGAGCCAATCAATTGTATTTCCTATCCACCAAGAAAGTTACAAGCTACAGCGCAAAATCTATAGCGGTATATCACTGCTTTGTACGGCATACAAAATATTCTCAAAGATCTTGGAAAATAAGATCAGATCATACTATACGTCAACATTATTATTGGCGAGTATCAAGGCGGTTTTAGTGCAAGTAGATCGACTGGAGACCAATTGTTCACTGTCAAGCAGGTACTTGAGAAATGCTCTGAGTTCAACATAGATGTACACTAAATCTTGGTTGACTTTAAGGGTTCGGCCACATTGCGATTTTTCTGCCGTAACCAGCGATTTTTAGACCTCGGTATGGTCCCTCCCAATTATGTTGCAACTTTGGAGACCTACCCTTTCGCCGTTGCGGGTTATAAAGCCACACCAAGTCATCTTGCTGGAAGCCAATAGAATTAGCCTTTAGATCATACCTGGTCTTCATGCGGTCAGTAGCCGATTCGAGGTGTTTTCGCACTGTCCGATGTAACTGGTTCAACCGTTATCTTAGATCACTTGCGTACTCCGAGACCGTTTGGGGTTTCTCAGGGGGTGTTCCGAACTTTATATCGGCTGGCAAACGAATAGTCTTTCCAAAAATGACTTTGGCTGGGGCTTGGCCCGTCGATGCATGTTCAGCGGCTCTATACGCCATTAAAAATAGTGGGATATGTCGGTCCCAGTCCCTTTGGTTCTCGTCAACCATTTTGGCCAGGTGTTTATTGAGCGTGCCGTTGAAACGTTCGACCATTCCATCGGATTGGGGATGCAGCGGTGTTGTCCTCGTTTTCCGTATTCCGAGCAGCTCGCACATTTCGCCAAAAACTAGTGACTCAAAGTTTCGGCCTTGATCCGAATGTAGTTCGCTAGGTACGCCGTACCTACTGACCCAATTTAACACTAGCTGTTCAGCTACAGTAGTTGCCTCCTGGTTGGGAATGGGGTAGACCTCAGGCCACTTGCTGAAATAATCGGCTACAACCAGCATTTATCGATTTCCCCAATCGGATTCAGGAAAGGGTCCTGCGATGTCAACAGCAATCCTTTCGAATGGCACGCCTACGTTATAGGTTTGCATTTGTCCTCTCAGTCGTCGCTTTGGGCCTTTGACGGAAGCGCAAATTGTGCATCTGCGACACCAGTCCTCTACATCTTCTCGAGCGTGGAGCCAGTAGAACCTTTCCCGCAATTTCGCTAAGGTCTTGTTAACACCAAGGTGGCCTCCCGAGGATCCTTCATGCATTTCCTTAATCACATCGTGGATTCGGCTTTTGGGAAGTATAGTTTGCATCCTATAGGAGCTGCCATCCGCCGTTTCCCATTTCCGCTTGAATACACCACCCTCCACCTGAAGGGAGTTCCATTGTGCCCAATAGCTTTTCAGGGTTACGCCATGCATCGAAACGTCCTTCCACTCCGGTCGCCCAGTTGTCTCCTTCCATACGAGCAATGGTCCGATGTCTTCATCGGCTAGCTGGGCATTTCGAATCTCTTCCGATGACCAACCTTCATCGAATTCCACCGTTATCAGCCGCAGATCAACGGGCGGTTCCTTTTCCTCAATCCGCCGGCAATGCTTGCAGTTAGCTGGACATGGATGACGAGATAGGGCGTCAGCAATTCCATGAACTCTGCCCTTGTGAAGCAGTTGGGGCCTCACTAGGTCTGGTCGGATCGTCGATCGGGTTGCACCAGTGTCGTTTGTTAGGGTGCATTGTTCTTCATCAACTTGACCAGGAAGGCATCTGTCTGCTTCTCCACGATGTTGCCTTGGCACGGTGCTGGGGATGTCGATACTCCTAGCCAACGTTCGCCCCATGAAGTTGGCCCTTGTAGTTTGATGGGCCTCCATTCTAGGCTCCTGGCACGGTCTGGATCTCCACCACCCTGGACAATAGCTCGGTCTTCTTCCCTTCTTGCAGTCTCTTTGCAGGTGCCCTTTTTCCCCGCAATTCCAGCATCTAGGCGCACCATTCACCTGCAGCTCTCGTAAGATTTTTCCACAATAAAGCATCAAATTTCGCTAAAAAAATTCCGGTTATCAGGTTGTACACATCTAAGCTTTTTCATACAGGTAATAATTTTTCAATGCTAAATGATCTATTAAGTGGTTCAACAATTATAGATAATTACCCTAGCTACAAATTTTCCAAACTTAAACAAATGATCTTTCAAGAGGATTAAGCGGATAAAGGATTACATATAGTATAGTTAGAAAAGTTGACAAAATGATTCCTTAGGAGAGTTAAGAGAAATAAAGTTAATTAGTATAGTAACTAACTTTACAGTTTTTTGAATGAGACTGACTTTCCAAGAATACAGTCGCCGACTGTACATTTTGCGCAGAAGGGAAAAAGGATACCTCCTACTTATTTTTAAAAAGCAAAAGATGGAAGGGTTGCACCGAGACCTCTATAAGGAAATGAAAGAGCTGTCCCCGAATGGTTCTATTGGTGAAATGCTTGGAATAATTGAAAAATCTAACCGTGTGACACATTTTGTTCGGGCAGTCCTAAAAGATAAATAGGGCTCACATCTGCCATAGAAATTGTGGTTGGGGGATCACTTTTCTAGCAATCGCTCTTCCGCTTCCGCTAGAAGGGATCCACCAACTTGAAGGCACCATACGGCGTAGTAAAATGAAGCTTAGCCCGAAGCAATGCGTTAAAGTTAAAACTAAGTTCTCAGGTTGACAGGGGAGGTGCGCCTAGTAGCATCAAACTCAGAGCGTAAATAGCCTTTACTTCCCAACAACAAAAAGTTAGAAAACATCAAGAACATTTTTCCCATCTTGGTGAAATATTCTTACAACTAAATATTTGATCGATGATAAGACAAAAGTAAAGCTTTGAGCCGATTCACTTGCCTGGTGATCTTGAGTGCGTTGATATTTTGCGGTTACATCCAAAAATTTGTTTTTAATGAAAACTATATAAGCAAAGTAAGCAAATATTTAAAGCTGTATGGTTAATTTGAGTGAAGTAGTATTCTGTGGAAAAAAGTAACTCAGTCCGAGTTTCACTCGAGTCGATAGTAATAGTCAATTGGAACTTGTAAATCCAAGCCTAATATTTTTTAAGAGGACCTCTCAAAAGGTGAACGATATTTTGTCCATTTTCTCTGGTAATAAAAAGTTTTATTCGGGTAGATATAAAGGAAGTAGAGACGAGTGTTATAGATTTTCTATGCAAATAATTATCTTGAATCTTTTGGCATACAATTATTAGAACTTTTTGATCCATTCGATCTTTTATTTAATTTTCTAAGCATATACGATCAAAGTAACCATCCAAAACGTTTGCACAAGATAAGGAGATACTCTAACTATCTCTAAGCGAAGGCCCAAAAGGGGCCTATCCAATAACTTAAATCATTACTTGATTAAATTAACCTGTCAATATCGTATGTGAAAAGCATATTCGGCGAAGACTAGTCCTCTATAAAAAATCGACATTAAAAGGCTCCAAATAGCATCGGTGGCAAAAACTTTCACGCAGAACCTTGACAGCCAGCTGGCTTCTATCCTATCTAATACATCACCGAAAAAAGCGGATATTAAGACCGTGGTAGAACAGACGATCGGACATCAAGCCCGGTGCAAAAGAAATGATTGGTTTGAAGATGAGTACCAGAATGTTTTAGATAAAAAGAATCAGCCATACAAACAATATTTGGGTAGGAAAACCAGGACAAAGAGATAATACTATGAAAATTTTAGAAGAGTAGCGAGTAAGATCATTAGAATCAAGAAAAGGAAATACTATAACAATCAATTGATAAGAAAAGACAAGCATGTGAAATAGTTCAAAGATAGAACGAGGTAATTAGCGCAGACAACGCTCCACCCTGATTACATCGGCAACATCATCGCTGATGGAAACAAGATTAAGGAAATATGGGCATCATATTTAAAGAGCCTCCTAAAAACACCGCACAGCTCCAGAATATCGGAGCCAATAGATACTCCCAGAGAACTTCTATTGGCCCCACCAACTCAGGATGGTTTGTTCCACCATCAAAGCCCAAATGAATGATAAAGTGCCAGGAATCAATTAAATTCCAGCTGAGTTTATAAAAGATATCCATCCATAAACTCATCCAGCACTTTTGGCAACAAAAACATATGCCGAACGAGTAGAGCCAATCAATTGTATTTCCTATCCACCAAGAAAGTTACAAGCTACAGCGCAAAATCTATAGCGGTATATCACTGCTTTGTACGGCATACAAAATATTCTCAAAGATCTTGGAAAATAAGATCAGATCATACTATACGTCAACATTATTATTGGCGAGTATCAAGGCGGTTTTAGTGCAAGTAGATCGACTGGAGACCAATTGTTCACTGTCAAGCAGGTACTTGAGAAATGCTCTGAGTTCAACATAGATGTACACTAAATCTTGGTTGACTTTAAGGGTTCGGCCACATTGCGATTTTTCTGCCGTAACCAGCGATTTTTAGACGCAAATACGAACACACTGCGACAAGATTTGCAAAGGAACTTCAGGCATGCGCAGAACTAATATGAACACATGCGCTAAATCATTTGTGCGCTATGCAAGAAACTTCCGTGCACGTCAGCGTCAAATGTCCAAATGATGTGCGCCTGCGCGAGTATCACAAAAACTACCTACTAAACTGGTTTTAGGAAAAATCGTGCGACTGCCGACCTGGACAAAATTGTCGAAAATCGCAGTGTGCGAGCTTCCATTTAACCATGTGTAACTTGCGACAGAAGTGCGGCTAAATAGTCGTAGTCTGATGCATCCCTAAGCAAGCATACGACAGTATTGATCGTGAAGTACTATGCCAAATAATACTTCGCTTTTGTATCCCAGCCAAATTTTTCCGTCTTACCAAAATGACAATGACATCGACAACCTCCCAAGTCCGCATTAAAATCAACTCACTGACGAATTTGACATAAATATCGGACTACAGATGGCAGATGAGCTGGCCCCATTGCTATTCGATTTGGCTCTGGAATATGTCATAAGAAAGCTAGCTGCCTATACTACATATGACAAACAAGTCAGTGCTTATGTAGATAACATCAACATTTTGTCACGATCATTTACATTCTTCGTGAAACTTGACAGCGAAGCAAAACTAGTAGGGCTACAAATCAATGAGAATAGTGAAACAAACGCAGTCGAGAAAAAATATCTCAAATACACGAAATACACATTTGGAAAAAAAATATCGAAAATGCGAAAGAATTTGTATATTTAGGCACCAAAATATCGGGAGCCAGCAATGAAAGAGACGGAACACACTGAAGAATACAGCTCCAAAATAAAATTTGTTATTCAGTTTTGGTGATCATGAAGACCAGTTACATACGTTTGCTACGCTATGGGTGTGAAACATGGACTCTGACAGAAAAATCGACAAACATATTGAACACTTTCGGAAGGCGGATCCTGAGGTGAATAATTGGAGCAAAACTAGATTGGAACCAATGGCAAATTCGATGCAATCATGGACTGTATGAAATTTTCGATCAACGATCAACAATTGTAAGACTGTGGAAGCTGCAGCGGGCTCGCCACGTCAATATTAAGTCGTTTCGCTCCTGTTTGGTTGTTTATTCGTCTGTTCTGTATGTGTTTTGTTTTTGTATGTTTTGCTTTAGGAAGCGCACAGGAAGGCGAAACACACGAAAATTTAGTGTGCCCCTTGCGATTGGACACCTGTGATCTGAAAAATCAGAAAAATTTATGAAGTAGGTGTTTATGAGTACAACAACAACAAATACCTTAGGAATCAAAATTTACTCAACTTTGTTAATAATAGTATGATCATCGACTTTCACATTTTCCCAAATAAAATCGTATGGATACCCTTAAACTCACTAAAATTCGATATTAAGGTAGTCGTACTCGTATAAAAGGTCCTAATATTCTGTAAGTTTGATGAAAATCGAATCATATTCACGGAAGTTATAGCCATTTGAAATTTCTCCGATTACAGCAACAATAACACACGATTTTGGTATTTTATGGACTTTCCATCGAAGCAGATACTGCAGCTTGGGTTTGATTTTCTTGAACATTTCCAATATGACCAATAACATAAATATTTTTGGGAATTCATGATTTGAGTGATTTTTGTTAGTTTACAACAAAATGTCGACCGTTGAAAATAGAGGAACAGTGAATGTTCTTTTAAACGTGCACATCTTTTTGACATGTTTCTTGACTATATTCGTTGTCGGTGACTGCATTTCGCAAGTTGAGTACAAAACCCTTCTGACATGAGCGTAGGTCTGTCTGCCCAACTTGATTCTCTCCCTTTGAGATTGGACATTCATTCGATATGTCATTTCCCTTTGACAAATGCTTTCAAAAAAACAATCTTCGAAAAGTAAATGGCAAATATTGTGTTATTACCTAACATTTGGTTATTCTCTGGATTTTGTCCGGAATTTGTACGCCAAAAGCTTTAAAAATCACCTAATCAGAAGTCAAGCCATAAATCATAATTGCTACAAATCTCTCATTCCGGTCATGCTTTTACTGAGGTCCTGCCTAATCAATATAATTATAACCCAGTACTTATTTCTGCCTTAATTGTACGAACAGCGTTTCATTGAGGCATCCTAAATAATTTTTCCAGTTACATATGTTGAACTCCATTTCCCATTATTACTCTTAAAGTAGAAAACCAAGATGATTTTCTGAAGAATTTTATAAACCTTATTTTTTTCAATGAAAAGCTGTTTTCGTAATATTTAAATCAATATTTTTTCAAATACAAGAGCAACACACTATAATATATGTATGTATATTTGAATAGACTGGTAGCGCCGCGAAATTCCCACGTATGCATGTATGTTAGCAAACAGTTTGAGTGCTCCAGTTATCTTTTTCCCATGAAATATCATCATATAGGCAATCATTACTGAAAAATATCTAAATAAGCATCATCACCTGGTTCACCCTATCCTTGAGACTCCATCACTTCCACATTCCCACAGTAGCAAATTTCTCAAATTCATATTTATTTCCGAAATAATTCAACATCCGGAACATATCAGCAACCCGATCGATCTCTGCACACCAATCAATAGCAATGAAAAATCGAAATAATTCACCCCCAATCAAACCCTTTTTCGTCATTTGATCATCTATGTAACACATCTCATATAAAATGTCAAATCACGATCGATAAATTCCCGAAAAGAATGCAGATCACACTATTATAAATTTACGATAGAATCGAATGTGCGGATTGTCGATTTGGGATCTTTGAAATAGGTCAGGATGTTATTTGACGAAGGCAGGACAGGTTTCACCGTACGCAATGGATGGAATTAGGTTCAAGTTCAACCATTGATCGCTAGGACTTGTACGGTCCCTACATAGTTGGTCTGCGATTGTTTGTTTACGTGGGAAATGTACACAGGTGCGGATCCTTTTTAGCGGTACGCCTCTACGTGTCTCATTTTTATCTAAGTGATTTGCAATTTCATCTCAATGTAGGTCCTTTCCGAAACGTATCGAATGGTAGCCGGGAATATAAGACGTTTGGGATGAGCACATTAAAATAGATCACCCTGAAATATGATCCTTTTTATTCCGAATAATATTTGTCAAACAATAGTCTAATGTAATTTCCTGTTTAAATGAGTTCTAGATTTTTGCAATTGATTTGGTGAAATTTTGTGGGATTGGTGAATGAGGAACATCTGGACATGGAGTCAAGTTGTTTCTGATGAGAAATCATTTCCTTGGGGAAGTTAACGATAGGTTCCTTTAACTTCATTCATTTGATTCGAATTTGGCAAATGGTCAGTAATATTAGTGAAAAAATCAATTTTTAATCGATTAATCAATGTAATTTTGATTGCATTCAAGAAAAAAAATATATACATAAAACATCTAAAAACATGTATATATATATATATATATATATATATATATATATATATATATATATATATATATATATATATATAATTATATATATATATATATATATATATATATATATATATATATATATATATATATATATATATATATTACCTCCATCAAACAGATCAATAGATTGTGATGACATAAATTTTGCTCAGAAAATTCAAGAACATTTAATAAATGAATTAAAATAAATTTATGTTTTGACCAAAATATGATATTTATAAAAAAAAACCTTTTTCGTAAGAAAAGTATTTAGAAACAAGTTCGGTAGACAAACCTACGCTCTTGTCAGAAGGGTTTGTACTCAACTTACGAAAAGTAGCCACCAGCAACGAAGAAAGTCAAGAAACATGTCAGAGGGATGTGCATGTTTAGAAGATGGTTCATTGTTTCTCCATTTTCGATGGTCGCCAGTTTGTTGCAAACTTACAAAAATCACTCAAATCATGAATTCCAAAAAATATTTATGTTTTCAATCTTACCTGAAAATCTTAAGAGTATCAAATCAAAACTGCAGTGTCTAACTTGATGGAAAGTGCGTAAAAACCCAAAATCATGTATTATTGTTGTTGCAAATAATTGGAGAAACTTCAAAAGGCTATTACTTCCGTGAAGATAATTCAGTTTTCATCACACTTACAGAGTATTAGGTCCTTTAACGGCATCCATACGATTTTATTGGGGTAAATATTAAATTCTCAAATACGAAATTTAGTAGTCTCCGTGGCTTAGCGGTTAGAGCACTAAAGCCGCAAGCCGAAGGTCTCTGGTTCAAGTTTCGTTAGCGTCAAAGAGATTTAGTTCGAGTGGTTCTTCGGACGGTCTATGAGCCTGTTTAGTTATGATACGTGCTGGTTTAAAATCAGAACGTATCGCAGCTGGGCGGAGGGATACACGGCTAAAGCGTGATAATGATCATATCACCTTGCGGAGTGCCGATACAATTAAATCATGACAATGAGATACTCTCACTATCTCTAAGCGAAGGCCCAAAAGGGGCTGTAGGGCTACGAAGAAGAAGAAGAAATATGAAATTCGAAGATCATACTATTATTAACAAAGTTGAACAAATTTTTACTTCTAGCGTATTTGTTAGTGTTGTACTCATAAAATTCTGCCTCCATATTTTTCGAATCACAGGCGTCCAATCGCGAGGTGGGACAAATATTTTTCATGCATTTCTCTTCTCTATGCGCCCTCTGAAGCTAAAAATGTCAATTTAAGACCTATTTTGAAAAGCTCTCATCGCGACTTTTCATTTGATTTCCATATCGGCTACCTTTGATGAAATTTTTTTTTCAGGGACCACTCCCCTGCATAGGGCGATCCCTCTTAAATATCTTATAGAATTCTTTTTTAGTTGAACTTTACACCTATATACAATATTTGATGTTTTTAGCTTCTACGTTTGGGAGAAAAAATGTTATAACAGACAGGCCGCAATTTTAGTAGGGTTTTGTAAAATTATTTTACAAAATCCTTAAAAAGAGAAATAGAATGTCAAATGTCCTAAAAAGGATAAAATAATTTTGATTGGGTGTATGGCCTTCTTTCACTCCCCACAGGACTGGTTTATATTTTGATGGTAGCCGTTAGCCCAAAATGAGAAAATTGATTTGCCTTTGATTCAAAAAAATTATTATGCATCATTTTCGGGAATTGTCAAATATTGGAAACATTATGATTTTTTTGCACTAACAATTTTTTGATGTGCGGCGACAATCTTATGTGCATTGCGAATGACATGTGGTGATCATGTATTGTAAGCGGCAATCCTCATACTCACTGCCGCCATATATCAAACACCATGTGAGGTGTCGGTGCCTGTATATGGTTACGGGTCGCAAGTAGCTTCATCAGTGACGCATGGGCGTTCATAGTTCATTCTCTTATCAAGAGCTTTAGGAAGACGCTGACGCCGAAACATGCACAGGTGCATCGTGTTTGGTTTCCGGCCGGTGAAGAAAACTTAAGAACAGATGCGTGAAAAACGCAACACTAGTCTTTTCCTAACCGCGTATCAGCCAAATGATTATTCATAACCGGGAAACAAAAGATGTTCCAACTTACTATTCGGGGTTACTTTTCAACAATTGGAACATACAATTTTTAGGGTTTTGTAAAATAATTTTACAAAACCCTTCTAAAATTGCGTCCCGTCCGTCCGTCCGTGTGTCACAGCAGTTTTTCTCGGAAACTACTTAAGCTAGAAACATCAAATTTTGTATGTAGGTGTAAAGTGGTGCTCTCTTCAAAGTTCAACTACAAAAAAATTCTATAAGGTATTTAAGGGGGGTCTCCCCATATAGGGGAGTGACCCCCCGAAAAAAAAAAATTAATTTCAGGTAGCCGACATGGGTATCAAATGGAAGGTCTTGATGAGAACTTTTCAAAACAGGTCTTATTTTGGCAAAGTTTGCTTCGAGGGGCGCACAGGGAGGGGAAATACACGAAAAATTTGTGTCCCCCCCCCCTCGCGTTTGGACACCTGTGATCCGAAAAATCTGAAAAAAATCATGAAAGTAGGCCTTGATGAGTACAACAACAATAAATACGTGGGAAGTCGCAATTCACTCAACTTTGTTAGTAATAGTATGATTTACGGATTTTATGTTTTCTTGAATAAAATCTTAACGGTACCCTTAAATTCAATAAAATTCAGTACGTATATTTATAAGACTGATCTATCCTGAAAGTTTCATAAAGATTTAATTATAATTAGCGAAGTTATAGCGGTTTGAATTTTCCTGTATTACTATGGAACAGTATGCGCTGCATTTATTACTATGGCAACATATGGCTATGGAACAACATGCGCTTTTTACCGACTCAGACACTACAGTTTTGCTAGGATTTGCATGAAAATTTCAGGAATGATAGGTATCATGAATATCTTTGAGAATCGGTTCAGCTAGTGGTATCAGTAATCGTAAAACAAAATGGTGGCTGTTTTAAATGCGAAGGTTGAATAATTTTGAGTTCGTTTTTCCCAACTTCAACGTTTTAGGTGCATGCTTTGAATACTTGATTCAATTTAATGAATGACTGAAGATGAGTACCCGCAATTAATGCTCATAAGTGAAACAAGTCAAAGAGGCGGGAGAGAGCTCCTAGCAAAAGGGTTTTGTAACCATTCTAGGATTCGAAAAAATTGGCCATTAATCGATGATAACAGTGCAGGAGAGTGGCCCCTGAAAAAAAATTCAATATGAGTATGAAATGAAATTTTTCGTGGGAGCTTTTCAAAACAGTTCTTAAACTGTCAATTTTTATTTCAGTGGGGGCACAGGGGGGAAATATATGAAAAATGTGTTTCCTCCCTCGCGAATGGACATCTGAAATAATTATCAAGGGAGGTATCTATGAGTATGACAATAATAAAAACCTCAGAAGTCGAAATTCGTTCAACTTTGTTAATAATAGTATGATCTTTGAATTTTATATTTTCTCCAATAAAATTGGCTTTGATATGTTTCTTCATTTTATTCGATCTGGTGACTGTATTTTGTCAATTGAATACAAAACCCTTCTGACTGAGCGTAGGTCTGTTTACCCAACTTGTTTAAAATAGTTTTGTTCATTTCAAGCAATTTTTATTTCCATTCCGCAGCACCCAGACCAGATTTGCGATCTTTCCGGAAGCTGGGCATTTTCCGCGTAAATTTTTTGAAAGGGAAATCAAAAACCAAAACCCCTTATCGGACCCGTTACGAAAAAAGTAATAGTTTTTGATAGTGGTACAGTGCGTTAATACCATGACGCTGGAGTACAAGTGTAATAAAAGCCATGCGCGTGGAGTCAAACTTGTGAGCAGGCAAAGTGCCAAAGGTATCTCTTTAATAATGCCAATTGACCGAGGCTGCTATCGTCTAACACAGACCAGGAATGCTATACACCCTTTGAGGTCAGCCGCGTCACCTTCCGTGCACTAGCTTTTTGGGGCAACGTGAACCTTAAGAAGTTGAAGCAAACTTTGCAACCAGCCACACTAACGAAAATTCAACAAAATTTCAATTGCTAATCGGTAACAAAGAAGATACAGCAGGTCCAGAGTGCCGTTACAAGTTCCCCAAAGAGGACACATATGAGAACCTTAAACAGTATATAGTCAAGGCCTACTCAGACTCCTCAAAAAAAGGCATTCAAAAATAACCGTCGAAGTTTGAACTGGGGGGTCAAGGCCCTTACTGCTACTAAACGTATACGGGCCTTACCCGGAATAACGTCATCCAAGAAATGTAGCTGAACAGGCTCGACGTCATATTCCGGAGCATACTTTTGGCAAACCACACATCATGAACGGATTTTGCAACCATCGCCGATAGAGTGCACGTAGTCACCGATACACTCCAACTGTACACCGTTTCCACTATCACTGGAACGAACGAGGACCTGCAAACGTTGACAATTACCGCTAAGCTGAATAAACTTATGTCAGAAATATCAGGAATACGCCGACAGTTTGAGGACTTGAGTCCTCCTTCCCAGCGGACTTGGACGGGGCGCTCGCACGCACACGAGACAGCCATCTGAACCGACATAACGCTTCAAGTCTCTTCATTAAACCAAGCACCTTGAACCTTTTCAAAAAACTGAAAACGCCACAATGTGCTCTATCCCAGAGATTTGAAGTAAGTTTCAAATTGTTCCGAGTTAATCAGAAATTTTGAGATAAACAGACTGCAGCGATGCATACTGGATTATTTTTAACATACTCGTATATTTGTACGGCTGCGTATTAAATGCGGGTAAGTTTGTGCTCTTGGAACTGGAAAATGCTATATTCTATTCTTTTGCAAAGTGACAGCTATTGTAGATAGTGTAGCGCTAGATTTTGAAATTATTGTAGTAATCGAGCAGTCACACAAGCAAACTGCTCGAAAACCCTCCTAGCCCTTTTCTGATATTTTAATTGCAGATTTAGAAAAATGATTTCATTACCTCCCTTCATAGTTGTACAATAATTTATCAAATATTTTTTTTCTTATTATTATTATTAAATATAATTTTGTATCAATTTTCCTTTATATAAAATTTAAACGTTTCTCTTTAATTATACACACATTTCCAGTGGAGAGTGATGCAAACGGTCTAAATTCAAGATGTCCAGAACCGAAAGCATCAATTCAAACTCCAGAAGTCGTAAAACGCATCTTCAAGCTAGGCACGTTTTGGTCAGTGGATGGATGGAATGTAAGGCTCCAAAAGTTAGAAGCAGCTAACGCCAAAATAGCTACTGAAGCAAATTATGAATCATTCTTTGAACAAAAAGCACAAAAAAATATAAGCGCCGCTGGAGTTCGAAAATTTTCGGAGAATAGTCTCATGCTCAAAGGTTGGCGAGTTGAGGACGTATCATAGGGGAATAAACGTAAGCGTTCGATCAAGGCTTCCATCACACATAAGTATGCCTAGCTTTTCTCCAACCATCAATGTGAAAACGGCACTATCAACTGGAATGGAATGGTCTTTAAAAAGTGAAAATCACAAAAGCCTGTTTACAACAAGGATCAACCAAGTAAATCTATGAATAGTATAATAATAGCTGTCACTAATGATAAAAATACCAATACTAACATGACTTACAAAATTCACTCAAAGATTACTAATAAAACTGTAAATCCTTTAGATTATTCAGATGGTAGTCTAGCGGCAAACAGTACTGTTTGTCATAGTAACCAACCAAGAGGTAGTGTTGGTTCTTCACATGAGCATTCTATTTCCACTCCTGAACTGAATACTATGAAACCGCACCCCAAATATCCCAATTTCATAAGTGATGGTCTTCAAATTTCATCCACACAAGGATCAATTCAGTTACCTAGCACATCAAATAACTCGTTAGCCGAAAAGGAGTCCTTTTTGGGCCCTCTCTTATCTCCAGCTGTAAAAGCAACAATTAACTCTAGTAACGATCTTGAAAGTAGGTATCTCTTATCAAGACTGCGAGAGCATAAAATATATACGCCAGATACAACATGCATTGATGGTAAAACGAAGACCAATCTTAAAGTATTGATACAAAGAGAAGGTCTTCCTATAGCATTAGATGCTCTTCGCAAATTATATTTTAAATATCACGAGAAACTAGGTATCAATCCAGGACAAGCACGAAAATATCTTGAGACCTACGCTTCACATGTAAGCTAAAACCATATATCTTCGCTTCAAAGGACACGAGAACAGTATCACAAATTTTTTCGTCTGCAATAAAAATACTTCCTCCAAATGCATTAAAATGTTCTACCATTACTGTGGTGGTATGAGAAGTAAACTCAGCAAACTTTTTTTTGACGCTAAATCATGCCCTTTTACTGTCCTGGCTCTAACGGAAACTTGGTTGAATAACTCCTTTCGAAATGAAGAGATTCTCGATAGTAGTTGGACTAATCGAAACGATTGAGACTATCAAAGTACCGGGTTGTCATGAGGTGGTGGAGCCCTAATCGCTGTACACAACTCGATATTGAGTGACGTCGCTACGACCTCATACAAAAATTTCGAGCACACAAAAGTTCGAATCAAACTTAAAAAATTTGACTTTTACATTATTGGATTTTATATTCCTCCAAAATCCAATGAGACCATTTACAATGATGCATGTGGAGTTATTTTTTCACTTGCTGGCCTTTCTAATGAAGAAGATAAAATTATTATACTTGGAGACTTTAATAGGCCCAATTTAACGTCGACGAACGTGATAATCGTCTCCTTTCAGTCAATTTTCTGGATGAGAGTGATTACAACCTTGTTTCTACATTTTATGGTAATGATTTACAGCAAATAGCTCGGACACCCAATTGCAATGGTAATTGTCTAGATCTTATCTTAACCAATGCTTATGACGATGTGGTGGTTAATCCAACCAGTGAGGTGGAAAATCTTTTCTCAAATACCCTCCACCATTCCGCACTTTCGGTTGAATTTTCCACTGCTGAAGCTATAAACACTCTTTTGTACAATAACTTGATTGTATTTGATTTTCGCAATGCTGATTACGAGAACATTCGAAGGCATATTTTTAATATAGACTGGACTGCCATGCTTTCAACGTTAGATATAAATGATGCAGTAAATTTATTCTATCAGCACATCCTTGGCGCCGTTGAAAGACATATTCCTTAAATCGAGAGAAAGGACAAATTATCAGAGCCCTGGCTGGATAGTGTGATCTTTGATCTTTAAGGAATAGAAGAAATAAAGTGTATAAAATCATCCAAAGTAGATCTGATGTGAATGACGAAATTAAAAGAGAGCATGATGAACTGTCAAAAGAATTTCAATTGAAGTCGCGCGAGGCCTATGAAGTACATGTTAATGTTATAGGGGTTAACATCATCAAAGATCCCAAGAAATTTTGTGAATTTGTGAACACCAAGCGCACAGCTCATGGCTCTCCTAAACAAATGACCTTTAAAGACAGCAGTTCTACTCTCCCTGAATAAATCAGTAATTATTTTGCAGACCATTTTCAATCAGTTTACTGTTCAGCAAACAATTTCTATAATCTTTCACCACTAGACACAGAATGTGGGCCTGTACTGCAAGAAATTTCAGTTTCAGAGGGTGACATATTCGAAGTAATTGATTTTAATCATGGACCTGGACCTGATTTACTTCCTCCATATTTTTTATTTCAATGCAGAGAACAATCAGTTTTACCTCTTTGCATGATTTTTAACAAATCGTTAGCAAGCGGCGTGTTTCCAGCATACTAGAAATCCTCCTACTTAACTCCAATCCATGAGAACAAAAGCAAAGGAGCCGTTGAAAATTATAGAGGCATTGCCATACTATCCACCACCCCAAAGTTATTTGGAAAAATAGTTTGTTCCAAATTATCACCATTTATTGAACAGCATCTCAATGACCAACAGCATGGCTTCAGAAAGAATCGATACACAACCACCAACTTAACAGTTTTGGTCTCTAAAATCCTTTGTGCAATGGAAAAAAGAGAGCAGGTCGACGCAATTTATACTGACTTTAGTAAGGCTTTTGACCGTGTCAATCATACGATTGTTACGGTGGCACAATTAATGGCCCCTCTATTTTCAAACCTTTAAATACCCCGACGCTGAACTTCGCTTATCCGATGCAAAAACCAACATCATCTCAACGCGGCAGACGCAATCCAGCGCGCGTTGATGAAATGACGCGGCTGATGTAATCAAGCGGCTGAAGTTGAAATAACTTGGAGACGCGTAGATGAAATGACGCTGCGGAGGCAGTTCAGTTTGAGAGCGGATCGGAAAGAGTCGTGGTGAACGGACGTATAATTTTATGGCGTATCCCCTTTGTAGAAAAATAAAAAGCCCTGTGAATCTCAATTCAGAAAGTTCGTAGAAAGATAGCCTCTTTTCGTGTTTGCAACAAAGGATTTTATGGAATTTATATTTAGTATTTCTAAGGATTGTGATATTGTGTTAATCGTAATCAAATTTGTGTATTAATTGTTCGAGACATAGTTGTTCAGAATGGCGTGTGCATGTTTGTTCAGGTGCTTTATCATCGGTGACACAGGTGTTACCTCAAGCGGAATGTAGGTTTTCTGACGCATTTGCAATGTACAGCCTTCGACTTTCGTTTGGCTCCCTGAAACAGCTATTCGTTACTCCAATATATTAAATTTAATGGCTTTACTACGCATTTTTTAAGATCTGTATTCGTAAGTGTCATTTGTCTGGGCGTCGCTGATGTCTTATTGTTGGAGTAATTTTCGAAGTATCAGCAAATGCACAAACATTAACATGTCTGTTCGCTGTTAACAGTATTTGAGGAAAGCCATCGAAGTCCTCCGACATAGACTAATCGCATATGAGGAAATTCGGTAACATATGGTACCACGGAAAATTTGCTGCGCTTCCTTTATCAGCAATATGTATTGCCGTAATCAATATTTTGCTTATTTACTTTTTCTCTAAAGGAGTTAGGAAGTCGTGTCTCTTGTTACAGTTCACGGACAAGCGATTTCAACCCGTCCATGATTTAACGATCAGAGTTTGGTGCTCGCATGCTAATAATAGATGGAAAACAACTAAAGTTGCAATTTGGGATGCAGCAGGCCAGGGGGCATTCAGGTCAATTACCCATTCCTGATATCGGGTTGCAGCGGGAGCTCTGCTTGTGACAACATGGCTTGCAGATGCTAGGCAACATTTCAAATTCGAATATGGTCATAATACTTGAAATCTGAAACAAAAGTGAAAACACAATCTGGCATAGGTGAGCAGTATTTATAACAAATGATTTATGTTCATGTAGAGACCTTTTATAGATAAGAAAAAAGTCCTTTTTAAGATGAAACCCAATATTAAACCTTTTGAGACCAAAAATAGCGGAAATTCATTGTATAAAAATGATTCTAAATTATTTAATGTGTTGATTAAATCATTTGTTCTAGTTAGTGGTATACTTACTTGAATTCACTGTAATTCGGATTCCAGTTTTAAGCTACATTTTAAAATTAAGTTTAATGCGTTTGACAAAGCATACATTTTTCGATAAAGAGGCTGATGAGTGAATCGGTCGATGAGCAAATAATAGGTGGAATCTGTTTAAAAATATAGTGCCGTTTTAGTTTGTATGTAATTATCTCAATTTGAAAATACTTTAAGACTCACTTGAATATTGTTAGAGCACTGATAAAACATTCCGAAAATAAATGTTTATTTTACAATCAAAACAGCCTAGAAAAATGGAAATAATTAAATAAGTTCAATGTGCTGGATTAAGCCCAGTTTTCATTTTGTTTGATTCAATTCAATTTAATTTCAGGAAGTTATCAGAATCCATGACGCACTGGTGAATATTTTAGTGTGTGTGTGTGCGTGTGTTCGACATTATGGAGTTCTTTAAAAACAAAAAAATTCTTTCTGTCTCTCAACCCACTCCCACACGCGGTGAGCTAGCCGTGGAACCAAAAAGATCTCCTCTTCAGTCACCATCATGTGACTTTATGTGGTTCCATAGGGAAACTGTTTTTATTTAGTCAGCAACCTTTGCTGAATACCTTTTTTTTTGCTGCGAGAGCAACTCCTCAGTTGCTATTACTACATACATCCTGTTTTTCTTGATAATGCATATTATATTTTTTTTTATTTTTCCTGCGGAACACCACCACATAACACGATTTTGTCTCATAAATTGAACAAATTTGGAATCACTGGCTCCCTACTTCATTGGCTGGGCTCGTGTCTGAAAAATCGGACTCAAACCGTTAAATTTCAGGGTAATGTGTCAAACGGAATTTTTGTCTATTCCGGTGTTCCTCAAGGCAGTCCCCCGGACCTCTTCTCTTCAACATTTTTATAGTGGACCTTTCTGAAGTGTTATCCGATATACCACACTTATTTTATGCAGATGATCTCAAATTATATCATATGATAGCATCCCAAAGTGATTCTTTGTTCCTGCAGGACAAAATAAATACTCTATTAGAGTGATCTAACAAAAATCTTCTATATTTGAATTCTGAGAAATACCAGGTGATAAGTTTTTCTCGGAAAAGTACAATTTTATTATCTGATTATCACCTCAATGATACAAAGTTTTCCAGAGTTGATAGTGTAGTAGATCTTGGTGTTCACTTGAATAAGAAACTTCGCTTTAATTTGCACTACGATGAGCTTCTCTGCAAAGCGAAAAAGCTTTTAGGTTTCATCAAACGACGCGCAAAAAAATTTAACAGCTTGCGGGTAACGAAAACGTTATACACATCATTAGTGCGCCCAATTCTGGAACACGCTTGTGTCGTTTGGAATCCGGTCTTTGATGTTCACTCAGAGAGGTTTGAGTCCGCACAGAAACAATTCCTACTGTTTGCTCTGAGATCCCTCTATGATCCAAAAAATTTCCATAATTTGCCATCATACGATAACCGGCTATCCCTTCTCAATATGACACCACTTGCCTCCCGTAGAACCCTATTATGCGCTTGCTTCGCATTTGATGTCCTTAGAGGAACCGTTTAAGTCCAATATCTAATCGAAAAAAAAAAACCTTAAACGAGCCAGTAAGAGATTACTAGACATTCACCTTTGCTCGTAGAAAGAAACATCATACTATCTATGGTGATAATGAGGCAATAAATAGGTGTGTCAAAATTTTCAAAAAGATGAGCCATCTTTATTCCCCAACCATATCCAGATGCCAATTTAAATCCAATTCATGGAAGTTCCGCGGTTCCTAATCCTTCACTGCAAATGTAAATTTATATTGTGTTAATGAAAAAATACTGTGATATGTATTTCAATAGAATGTAAAAATGTATACCTTGTTTGTTTGAATTAATAAAAATATTCTTCATGATATTTGACTTTCTATTATTATTTAAAATCTTTTTCATTTTTCTTTGCTTCTGTTTATTTGAAAAAAAAAAATCAAATCTGCAAATTACAATTTTGGATATGGGAACACTAATTTAGTGCATTCCGTCCGTGTATTACATTGCCGAATGCAATCTAACACAGCTGAGGGAGCAGTGAGATTCAAGATGCCGTTTGGACGACAAGAGAAAGAAAAGATTTGGGCCGATGAGGCAGTCCACGGGAGATCGTGAAGAACCACGGAGAAATAGGCGGATTTTTGTTCGATAATACCCTTTTAAAATTCGATAAGTTTTGTTGCCATTAGGATCGGTGGCGTGTGAAGTTATTAATATCGCGTCTTAGTGAATACTTGTTCGGAAGTTTTTTACGAATTATTTTAAAGTTGAGGGTCTATAAAGGCAACTGCAATGCAGTGAATCGTACGGTTTCAAGACACAATAAACTATAAACGTTTCTGGACCGCCTTCTATACAAGTGTGTGTAAAGGTTGACCGTTATCGGGTCAAGCTCCGAGGTTTTCGCGATTTTAAAGGTCCATCCTGCTAGCAAAGCCCCTGACGGTTGCCATAAAACCCCAATTTTTCACGTTTCAACTAAATAATTAGCATAAATCTTTGGGGTTAGTTGGGTTTTCGAGCAGTTTGCTTGTGTGACTGCTCAATTACTACAGGATGATTTTGTAGTGGATTGCGATAGATTAAATGTCCGTTTAGGACTGCAGCAAAGGTCTGCTGCTTTGGCGAAAGAGGATGTTGAGATCCGCCGAGATTGGCCTTGTCTGGGGACGCGTGAATGCGCTAGCCTGCCAGGGTGATGATTTGATTTTATTGCCGCGTTTGTTGTAAACCTGCGGCCTTGAAATTCCTTTCCCTACCATTACCATTGCTCTAGCTTGTTTAGTACGCCTACTGTGAAGCTCATGGTGATAGTGCTCTTAGTTGTGTCCAGGTTTTTTGATGGCATAAAGAGTTTAAGGAGGGGCGTGAACGCGTGGAAGACGAGCATGAGCAAGTCAAATGTGAAAACGATGATTATTGCCTTTTTTGATAGCCGTGGAATCGTCCACAAAGAATTTGTTCCATCGGGACAAACTGTAAATTAAGTCTACTATTGCCAAGTACTCGAAATATTACGAAAACAAGTCAACAGGGTCGCTCGTAACTGGATCCTTCATCACGACAACGCCCCGTGCCACACCGCCCTCAGCACGCCCCAGTATTTGGCCTCTAAAGGAATCGCCGTGTTGCAACAGCCGCCTTATTCACCCGATATGTCACCCTGTGACTTGTTTTTGGTCCCTAGAATAAAATCGGTAGTCAAAAGAACTCATTTTGAGTCGATTACTGACACCCAGGCGGCCGCGACGAGGTTACTTGCGGACATATTAGTCAAAGCGTTCCAGAAATGTTACGAAGCATGGAAAACGCGCTGGAATCGTTGTATAGCTGCCGAAGGGGACTACTTTGAAGGGGATGGCATTTATATATACGGTTCTCATGGAATTAGTCTTATTACTTGATTGTCACACCTTGTATGATTTTTGAGAAACCACCACTTCTGACCTTTTCACAAAGTTTGAGTTTTCTAGCTGCTACATGGAATTTCTGAGTAAACATCTTGTGACGCACGGACAGAAGAATAAACGTACGGACGAAACTAGTAGGTCTTTTTAAAATTTGTGGGAAAAAGAGAAATAACTCTATAAAGGCTGTTGTATTAAGTGTCAAAATTAGTTTATATTCAACAAGATTTAGTAATAAAATAAAAGAACTAATAATATCAGTTAAGTGACACAAAGTTAGCAAGAAACAATTGAAAAACATACGAGTAAGTATTTGTATAAATTTACTCAAGAAAAAATTTACTAGATATGTGTAGATACTGGTAGTAAATGAAATGAACGTCGAAAATTCGCGATAATTAAAAAGATTTTGTGTGATTTTTTGCATCTCATGTGTTCCTCTAGAATAGTCAATTAGTTTATAGGGTCTTTGCCGTGTACTTAAAATGAGCAGTAAGAATCCTGTAAATTTTTTATGGGAAAAAATGTTCCTCTGGAATTTCCAACAAATTTTTGAAAATTAAAGTAGTACAAAATGGCCGTTAAAAGCATGAAAAAACAAACAATTCATCTGTTCTAGTCGTGTCAGCGTAAATTTATGTTAACATTATAAAACATCTAGTCCTTCTGTTGTTGTGATGAGTTAAAATTAATATGTAGGTCATAGTAATTTCATGCTTCATCCATAAACTGGTTCGATTGTTTTCGACTTAAAATAGATACATCAAAAGCTCATTGTAAGCAAAACATTTCTATTTGCGTTTGACATGCAAAGATTAACTTCACAATGAATCGATCTATTGTGAACGGAAATTGATTCGCCTCTTTTTCGCGCTCAGTAATGGATACATCATAAGCGTTTAGGATAGGGCTTGGGTGGCCAAGTCTATTGGATTTGGTGGTAGCAATTTTGAATCCATTGTGGCAAGTATAAATCATATACATATCGTACGAGAAGAAATAGGCCGAAGAACCGAAATGTTTAATCTAATGCTTTGATACCTACTTTGCTGCTAGTGAAAATTAAAGAGGTTTACTTTGTCACGATTTATAGCGAAATGTTAGCAAAGTTTATTGGCCTAATTTTACGGCTTATCATCTTTACTTATCATCCGCTATACTCGTATAACCTACAAATTAAGGATTTGCAAAATGATATGATTGAAGTCGATTTTATAGGATGGGGCTATAAACTGTGGTAACTAAAGGGATAACTGAACAATAAAAGCGGAATATACATACAGTCTTCCACAAAAGTCAAGGTACAGAGAATCGGTAACTGAAAATTCTATTACTGAATCAATAATTTTATTTGAAAACCAAAAGTTATGAAATGGTAATAATACGAGTTCTGTTGAATTTAAGTTTTCATAAACTTAAAGGGATTCGGCGATAATGATCATTGAAGACAATCATTTTTTGTTGGCAATGTCTCTTTTCTACTCCACAAAAGTCTTGGTACAGTTGCAGAAAATGCCCTGTTATTTGTAAAAAGGGGAATCCCCCAAGTACATATTATCAGAGTGAGTTAACAACCGTAGGCCGCTGTCTTTAATATCGCGTCCGTATTCGTGGTGTATCTTTTATTTAATAAAATTTTTAAAAAATGAGTCGAAAGGACTTGAGTATTAAGGAGCGTGAAATAATTATTAATCTGCATTCAAATCAGAGCAAATCATATTCTGAAATAGCTGAACTAGTGTTGCGAAGTCGGTCAACCATTCAAAAAGTGATAAATCGATTTAAGAAGGAAAATAGTGGAAAATGTGCCCCGAACAGGTCGTCCATCTAAACTACATACATAAGTGCAAAGGACAAGAGAAAAATTTCGCGAATGGTAAAACAAGATCCATTTCTAAGCTGTAGAAAAATCTGCGATGTTCTTGGAATTAATGATAAGAAGGAGGTTAGCGCAGAAACTGTGCGTAGAGCTGTCGTAGAAGCTGGATTTTCATCTCGTACGCCTAGAAGAAAACCTCTTGTAAGTTCCATAAACAAACAAAAAAGAATAACATTTGCAAAAGCATATATTGACAAACCAATAACGTTTTGGGATAATGTTTTATTTTCGGATGAGTCTAAATTTTGTATATTTGGTGTAAATGGGCATAAGAGGGTCTGGCGTAAAGTAGGACAAGCATTTAATCCCAAGAACACTATTAAAACAGTAAAACATGGAGGCGGTGGTGTTATGGTTTGGAGTTGCATGGCTGCTGCTAGAGTTGGAAATCTGACATTCATCGAAAATACTATGGATAAGAACTCTTATTTAGAGATTCTACGAAACAACATGAAACAAAGTGCAGCCAAATTAGGTATGCGAGAAGATTTCTTGTTTCAACAGGACAATGACCCTAAGCACACTGCGCATAAAGTTCGAATGTGGCTATTGTACAATACTCGCATGCTTGCTACACCGCCTCAAAGCCCTGATTTGAACCCTATAGAGCATCTTTGGAATGAGCTTGAGACAAAAATCCGAAAAACAGTGATACCAAGCAAGGCGCAGCTTAAGGATGTTATATTGGAGGAGTGGGCCAGAATCAGCAGCGAATTTACTAAAAAAATTGGTATATTCTATGCCTAAAAGACTGAAGTCAGTAATTCAGATGAAAGGATATCCGACAAAATATTAAGAAAAGTATAATTCAAATAACTATGCAAGACTATAATTACAATTTGTATCATTTTTCTTTAGGTGTACCATGACTTTTGTGGACTTCATTCATTGACTTTCCAACACATCATATGTAATAATATATTAATACGACAGAATTTTCGTTTTGTTTTACATGAATTTAAAGTGTAATGATTATAGTTGAAGTAATACCAAAAAAATTTTATCACTATAGGTTTTTTAAATAAAAATATCAAACAATTCTCATGATATTTATCACTGTACCTTGACTTTTGTGGAAGACTGTATGTATGCACAATTATTTTTTAAATAACTTGAAATATTGTATAATTGAATCACATAAACTTTATGAAATCAACTAAAATTTTCAATTCAATGGACTCGCACAAACGCCTAATGCCTCCAATTCCTAACCTTTCATTGAACCTGGTTATACAACCTCTGCATACTAA
Source organism: Odontomyia ornata (assembly GCA_963969285.1). NCBI lineage: Eukaryota > Metazoa > Arthropoda > Insecta > Diptera > Stratiomyidae > Odontomyia > Odontomyia ornata. Next base: position 448,850,331 of record OZ017739.1, on the reverse strand, counting down.
ATTCACCACATCAGAATCGCCACTCTTCATTATCAATCAGAACATCAATAAAATCATCGCAAAGTCGATGAACTTCCATAGAAACTAAAAACGATCAAAATTTTTTTGTGGTTTGCTGACTCTATTTCGATTATGTACATATGTACACGCGTACTGTACAATTATTCGATGGATCTGTCGTCACTGCGATTGGAATTCTTTCGGAATTCATTCAGTATTCTAGAACGCTGTTTTTTTATTTGGCGACTTCGCCGAAATCATAGTTACGGATAATAGATACAAGTACAGATTTGGGCAGCACTAAATCATTGCAAATTCACTTTTGACAACGGTGCTTAAGTTTTATGCAAATTATTTCAGGTAATGTGCAAAATATAAAATTTTGTCATGAAGCTTCGATTATATTATTTAAGTGAGTCAGAACTAAATATAAAGATGAGTGTACATTTATAGACTACTGGAATAAAAAAAAATCTGCAACATATGCTTAGCAGAAAAAGTCTGCGTTCGAATGTGAACGAATTAAACATTTTCCAGGTGTTGTCTCTCTATCGATTAAATATTTGTTCGTTGCTCAGCATACTGATTTGCATTGATTTCGTCCGAGCATTTTTTGAGACAACCGTAATTTTTCCAGAAAACATACAAAATGAAGGCAGAAAAAGTTTGCGTTCACTCATCGAATTAAGGGATTCCCCGAAATATGACGCCCCAAATGCACTTTCCTGAAATTGTCTTGCACCTTTTATTAACCCATTAGTTCCCAGAAATTTTTTTTCTTGCAAATTCTTTCATTAGTGAAGGCAACATTATTTTATTTATCTTCGAAACATTTTTTGCAAAAGAAATGCTTTTTTATCAATTTTTATGCAAAGTCAAAGTCAAAGTCAAAATCGCTTTATTTAATACCAATCGTTATAAATTTATAAAAGAACATAAAGCAAATTCCAAACAATAAAACTATAAAAAACTTAATGGCCCGAATGGCTCCCCAAATTTATACGTTATCAGTTAAGCACATTTAATGAAAAAAATGCACTTGCAAATTTAAATTAATGAAGATTATTAGATATTTTTTGATTCAATTGGAAAAAGGAGAAAAAACCAACCAGTATTATTCAAAAATTACTTATACTACTAACATAACAATGAACTTATACCCTATACCTAATATGTTACACCCTAATTCTAAATAAGTTCAATCAAAAAAAAAAAATAAACAAACGTTACCTTACATTGAAACCTATACCTAATTTATAATACAAATAAAAAACAATACTAGATGTAGCAATAATGAGATGAATCGAAAAAACTAAGTAACGAGAAAAAGCACAAAAACAGAAAATAAACACGAATAATTTAGACATTGTCATTCAGCCACCAATACCTAGATTGCTCCATCTCAGCTCGACCAGCCTCAACGAATCTAGCAAATGAGTATCTCCATTGGAATTGTTGGTCTCGTGAACTCAGATTCGGAGGATATTTTATCTTCTTATCGGTGGCCCGTCGGTATATGTGATATATAATTGGGACGCCGTCAGAATCAAAAATATATCGATTCATGTCCAAATACACGAATGCTTCTGGAGGAACGAAGCCAGTAGCGAGGCAAGTCACAATATACCCGTCTGTAGGGTGGAACGGCTGTGAAATCCAAGGGTTTTCACTCACAGTTACAGATCTTGCGATATGATTCCGAAGAAGTTTCAATATGAAGATATCGACTCTTGTCACTTGAGCGGTTTGATAAATTTTTCTATTCGATATATAGTGCTTCCAATCCGTCTCAGGCTTTCTGTACAAACCAGTGCATGCACGAAGATATTTCCTTTCGAAAACTCTTAATCTTTCCATTGTACTAGCACTCTGGTTGTACCAGATCTGGCATCCGTATGTCAAAACTGGCCTAACCAGGGTCTTGTAACAAATAACTTTGACTTTTTGATCAATGTATTTGGAATGAAAGAGTCGCCGAAGGGCCATGACTACTCTTAGTGCTTTACTGAGCATGATTTTGACATGTTCAGTATAGTACAGATACTGATCGAGATGAACACCGAGGTATCGAACACAGGATTTATGTGGAACCCGTTCTGAACTACCCTCACCAGCCATAATGTGGAAATCCTTCCAATTACGTTTCAGGTCTTGACTGGCCCTCTGCAGCGTTGTCCGAAATAAAATTGTTTCGCACTTCTGCGCATTGATTTTCATTCGCCAATTGTCGGTGTAGAGCTGCACATCATTAAACATTTTTTGAAGATTGCTCTGAACTATTGTAGCTTTTCGGTCTGCCGTATAGATGATCAGATCATCAGCAAACGCTACCAATGATCGCGTTGGCGAGACATTAAAATCAAAGCTGTTCAATAGCTTGCGAATGAATACTGAGAAAAGCAGGGGCGCAGTAACTGTTCCCTGCTGTAGACCATTCAAAACCTTGAATTCGCGCATTGTTGTCAAATTTCCATCAGTTACAACAAATGATTTCCCGTATAACATATTACACATCATGGCGACAAGGTGTCTGGGGAACCTCTCCTGAAGAAGTTTGAAAACTAGTCCATCTAACCACACCGTATCGAAGGCTTTCTCCATATCAATGAGACATGCTCCAACACATTCTTTGTTGTTTAGTTTCCAACAGACGTCTGAGGTTACTTTTGTTACCGCATGTATGGTCAAATGCCTGGCATGAAAACCAAATTGGCAATTCGGCATCAACTCATATTTCTCAATGTGGGCGTATAATGCTCTGTTGAGTATCACTTCAAACACCTTGCTGATGTTAGGCAGCAAGCTGATTGGGCGATAGCTTTTAGGGCATGACGATTCTTTTCCTTTCTTCAAGATCGGAAATACCTTAGCCTTTTTCCACTCATTTGGGAAATATGAATTGTTCAACATGTTGTTGAACAATATGCAATAATTCCTAATAGCAACCTCAGGCAAATGTCGGAGAACTATATTTGGAATACGGTCAGTACCACATGATTTTTTGTTGTTTATTCTGCGAAATATGAAACACAAGTCTTCATAGATGACAAAATAATCAATAAGATTCAAGCTCGGTATGAGGTCAGATGTTAATGTTTCATCGAAATGAAGAATTGATTGGCCGTTCAGGCTTGATTTGAAGTCGGAAACTTTTGCTTCAACGACCCCCGAAAATATTTCATTCCTTCTCTCTGGGTTTGGCAGATGAACCAATTCAAAATGTGTTCCAATCAGGGCAGATTTCTGCAATCCATCACATATAATCCTGTTTCCATTTCTATCCGGAGTCGTACTATCAATTTCGATACCAGCCCTATCGAGAAGATTTATCTCATCACTAGCGACTTCAAGATTCGATACCTTCACTCGAGACTTCCTGCGGAATAAGCTATTCACTTTCGCGAAAACGCCATCTGGGTCCTGTGGGCTAATACCCCTCAGTTTTTTCACCCATTGATTGCTGACCTCACTCCTGAAGTATGAACGGATTAAGTTCCGGACATTCTTCAGGTGTAATTTCAACAAAGCCAATGAGGGATGGTTGTAGTCCAAAAATCGTCGATAAATATTGTTGACGCGGGTGAGAAGAAGGCTTTTCAATCTTTTCAACCTTGCGATGGTTGGTGTTTCATATCCTTCCATATTGTTTCGATGTTTAATCTTGGGAACAACTTTCTCAATCGTTTCCAACGTCAGCTTCTCAACTTCGACAAATAGAGATCTATTTCATCGTCAGTTAGATTTCTGTTATTAGGAACCATTGAGCAAGCGTTGCCATCATCAGAAGAGGGACATTGCTTCTGGTACTCCCGATTAAACTTCTTTTGAAACTTTCCCCAGTCTGTTTTTTTGAAATTCAACCGATGGTTTTCATGTTGAACTGGAATGAGGAAGAAATCATCCCTTTGATGATTGATTTCCATTACGATTGCGTTATGGTCGCTATCATAAGGAAGCCCCTGAAGTTTCCGTTGAGGACTATTAAAGCTGAATTTAAGTCTTGCGTCAGCAATGCAGAGGTCCAAATATGAATTTGTCCTAGGGTATGTTGGGAACTCCGACCGATATAGGTTGCACCTGTATTCAATTTGGTTCTCTGTTATCCATGATTTCAGGAATACACCTCTTGGATTATTGGTGGCGTTTAGCCATGATGTATGCTTGGCATCCAGGTCACCGGCAAAAATATAATAACTATGCAGCATGTTCAATTCTAGTATTTCAAACAAGGAATTGAGTTCCTCCTTGAACTTGAGAACATTTTGACCAGTTGCATAGGCAGAGATAACGAAGAGGTTATCCCCACCTGGCAGTGAAATTTTGATGACGGACACTTCAAGAAATTCAAAGGTGCCACCTCCCCCATCACCTATTACCCTATCGTTTCTTACCAATGCAAAATCATTGAATTCCATGGAATGCCATGAATTGAGGTGGGTTTCAGTGAGAAGTATGATGTCAGGCTTTTGCTTAACAACAAATTCAAGGAGATAATCACGTCGATGTATAGCAACGATAGAGTTGACGTTGATCGATATGAGGCGAAGCCTATCCTTGGGAATATGACTGGATGGCAAGTTATTATTAGGCATTTGAAAGACCTAAACGCTGAAAAGCAAAGTTAATTTTTGAATCTTGTTTGTCGATTCTCTCCGATAAAGAATCAAGTTGCTGGTAAATTTTGAGAAGCAGCTCATTATTGCCACTTACATTATTTACATTATTTCCAGCATTTTCTACTGATCCTCTAGCGGCGAGTGCAAATGATACTCCGGGCTTGACGAAGTTGGAAGGTATGATATTACGGTGTACTTGTGTTTGCTTTGGAGCAAATTTAACTTTTGCATCTTGATATCGGGAGCTTCCACGATAAGATGCTGGGTGACCAAAAACACCGCAGTTAACGCAGTATAATTTTTCTTTAGGCTCCGTCTGAGCCAATTTGCACTCACCGGGAGCATGAACGTCTTTGCATTTAACGCAACGATAGTGCATGGCACAATTGGCAGCCGAATGTCCAAATCTTTGACACTGGTAACACTAGTTCACTTCTTTTTTCTGGAGGCATTCCCACCTCACCACTCTGAAATTCAAGTACCTTATTTGTTGAAGGGCACTTGGACTGCTCTTATTTGCAATTTGTACCAGGTAAAGTGGTAAATTCTTCCTTTCTATCGTCGACCTTCTTATTGCAAAGGCTTTGACTGAAACAAATTCAATATCTGGTGCAGCCTCCTTGAGCACCTGAAGAAGATCGACCGTATCCTCTCCGCTGTCCAAACCCTTCAACAAGAAGGTCTGATTCTTTTCACTTTTTGGGGTATAGGTGAAGTGTGGAACCTCCTCAGAAATCAGCGCATCTTTGGCTGACTTGAAATCAACCAGCGATTTTGTCCTTATAGTTAATTTTTCGGCATTAACTCTTTTGATTTCGCAATCGGCCAGTTTATTTTCGGCTGCCAATAGCCGAACCATATCTTTTCCGGTTTGTCCGAACACGTTGATTGGCGGAACTTTTTCTGTCTTGTTGGAAGCTTTTTCAGAGGAACCAGCAGAACTGCGGGCTGGTTTTTTCTCCTTAGTTTTGTTCTTTAAATATTGAATAAAATTAACGTCATTATCTTGATTAAAATTACCTCCGATGTTTTCTTCGATTTCCATATCTTCGGTTAATCTCTTCAGCGCCGCAAAATAATTTTGGCTCTCGTTGGTGCCACCAGTACTTAGAGCTTCCTCTGGATTTACTTGCTTTGTACTTTTCTTCGGCTTTGTTACCTGTTGCCATTGATTTTGTGGCTGCGTCTTTTGAGGCTTCATCCCTTTCCTGAAAAGATCCTTGAAAGACTGTATCTCTTGCCTTAGTTCATCATTTTCTTTCTGCAATTTGGCCATTTGTTGATTGTCCGCTATTATTTGCAGCTTGCACCCTCCATCTACGGAGTTTTCTTCGTTATGTTTTCTTTTGGTGATTGTGGCTAGTTTCGTATTCGTCGTTTCCCCAGGTTGCCCCAACGGTGGGAAGCCGTTGGGCTCCTCCATACCAGTGGCGAAAGTTTCTTTGTGAATTTGTTTTTCGTTACCAATCGAAGTAAAAATATTCGATAGAAATTTCCTGAGTCGATTACTTCGACAATATAAGATTTTTTCCTATAAAAATTAACTTCGGACTAACGTTTTTAAAAAATTAATTTAATTTTTGAAAACTTTTGACAGGAGCGATTTAAAAGACGTCTATACGCAAAGACTACTACGATCCCTTTTTCTCAATTTTTATGCACATTAGAAGCAAAAGTGTAGCGTTGCGTAAACGCAACATTAGAAATCCGGATTATTTACATTAATAATAAAAATAATTTTTTATACTTCTGAAAATGTATTTTGTTAGTAATACGAGTATAGCATCTTATGTAAAAAATCATCGATATACTGTGCTTATTGTACAAACAGAGTGAACCTAACATAACCAAAAATGAATTCATAAGTAAAAAAATCTAATTTGAACTTCGAGTATTTTCTGAAAATCAATTGTGCCTTTTTGGTGTAAATGGACTCCACACTTATTACAAATAAAAATTGGCTGCCTCTTGCAGTGAGCACATCTTCTTCGGTGTTTGCCTGCACTTTCAGCAAAAACGTGTCCGATATTGTCATACCGAGCATCGGGATTTATATAAGTTAGAAACCTAGTCATTCGTGGTTTTTTCGGCATACTTTCATATTTTTTTAGCATGTGCTGGACGACTGATATTGTAAACGTCAGTAAGTCGTCCGTGTATCCACCTTGCCTGGCAAATAGCCAGGCGTTGTTCATTCAGGTATTTAACAGGTAGCTGAATAATGAAAAATACCATTTTTTACCACGAATGTGAATACGGTACAAAGATACATTTTCGTCGAGCCGATCTACTCCACCCATGTGCTTATTGTACATAGTGAAAACTTCAGGAATGGGAACGAAAACCTTCTCCTTGTCCGCTGTTGAATATCTTTCCACTTTCTTTTGAGGAAAAACGCCAAATTCATTGGAAGCAATTGAAACAACTCGATTGCCAATCCACCTTACAAGAATTATGTTATTCTCGTCATCTAGAAAATGTTCCTGTGAACTTCTCGGTTAAAAGCAGCTATTGGGCAGTTTTCTAGCCTGTTGGCTCTAATGGTTCCTGTTGCTGAATGCCCCCTTTTCCCTATTTCCTCTATCAGTCTCAGTGAAGTGAAGAAGTTATCAAAGTTGAGTGATAATTTCTGTCCAGTATATTGGCTTTCCATCTTATCTAAAAATGGTAGCACAACATCTCCTCCCAAACCAAATTTAGCTTTGTACTTAGCAGCTATTTCGTCCTCTATTTCACCTTGGTAAAAATCCGCAGTGTACACGTAGCCCCACAAAGATGCAGCAATCCATGCTTTATAGCTCCAACGTATCGGTTTACCACGTATAAATTGCTTTGTTGTATGTCTACCATAATATGTTACTATTGATTCGCCAATTGAAATGCTGCTAGGTCCAAAGCTTTTCCAAAGGTTAAAAATTTTTTATTTAAGCCGTCTAAGAGTGGTCTTTTTTTGGAAAACTTGTCTCTTTTAGATATTGCAGTGTTATCTGCAAGATGGATATGCTTCATTCATTAGCGTATTGAGTTTATAATGAGCTCCTTTCTTGAGTCTGATTCATTCGACTAATACAATCTGCGTCGTGAAACGCCGTTATACCCAAATAGAGGAAGAATTCCTATTTCGTCTGTTCAATTGAAAACTGGTGGTCTTCTCTTTGCTGTGCATATTTGATAGATTCATTTGATAAAAAGTGAATCTAATCCTCATCAAGAAACAACTGGAAGATTTCAAATGAGTGGAGGTGTTTATGAGTACAACAACAACAAATACCTTAGAAGTCAAAATTCGCTCAGCCTTGTTAATAATAGTATGATATTCGAATTTCACATTTTCTCCAATAAAATCGAATAGGTACCCTCAAAGTAAACGAAATTCGATATTTAAGTAGTCCTACAAACTATGTTAGTTTGATGAAAATCGAATGATATACACGGAAGTTATAGCCATTTGAAATTTCTCCAATTACAACAACAATAACACATGATTTTGGTATTTTACGAACTCTTCATCGAATCAGTCACTGCAGTTTTGATTTGATCTTCTTGAAATTTTCAAATAAGGGTAATAACATTGATATTTTTAGGAGTTCATGATTTGAGTGTTTTTTGTTGGTTTGCAAGAAAATGGCGCCCGTTGAAAATAGAAAAACAATGGATTTTCTTATAAACGTGCACATCTCTTTGACATATTTCTTGACTTTATTCGTTGCTGGTGACTGCATTTCTGAGAAGTTGAGTACAAAACCTTTCTGACATGAGCGTAGGTCTATTTACCCAGCTTGTTTATCATCTTGAATAGGTTTTGTTGTGTTAACTTTTGCTGAAGAAGTCATTTGTCTTCCAGATAAATTTTCAAGTTGGACATCTTCTGTTCCCGAATCTTCATCAGTTATACCTTCGTTATCTGGAGTTGGTATGTACACATCTAAGTGTTTTTCATCTAGGTTTTCGTCATCTATTTTATCTTCAGACAGAAGCTTTTCAAGCTCCTCCAAAATTTCGTCGAGCGTAAGAGGTCTGAAATCAAATGTATTACCATGTCCATACATTTGTATTTGAAAGCTAGTACGAAAAACCTTGTTATTTGCGCAACGTTGGGTAACCAATGTTGCGCAAAACGCAACGAGTTTTACAATAGGAGAGCCCAGTGTTGTGTTAGAGCAAAATTTTCATGTCCCTTGAATTCGAATTCGAATTTTGTAGAAAATTCAAATAAAACTGGTACAACTTTTAGTAGGAACTACGCAGTTACATCTAACTTCACAAATTCATTATAAAATATCAATGTGACCATAATATTATTTGCAACTTACCTCTCTTTGCTTGAGCTCATAGCAGAACGAAAAGTACTGATTTTCCGAATTGCAAAACAAAATAGAATTTTTAATGAAAAACACCTTTGAAGTTCACTATCTAACCCTTTGAACGGCTAAATTCGAACTGACGATGAATCTGCACGTCTACGAAACATAAGAGAACAAGCCAGTTTAAACTTGTAAACACGCAACACTGGGAACAAATGGGTTAATCAGCTCTATTTGTGCACGTGATGAGAAAGTTTGCGTCAATTTTTGAGGAATAAGTGTTTTTATTGGAATGGCGATTAAAAAAAAAGGAAATTTCCCACAGTAAAACAGGGTGATGGTGGAGTACTGGTTTGGGAGTGTATGGCGGCTTGTGATGTGCCTTGATATTTTAAGGGATAATTTGGAGCAAAGTGTTCGAAATCTCGGCTTAGGTAATGATTATTATTTTCAATCTGAGAATGATCCCAAGGATTCAGCCAAGGTTGTGAGGCTCTGCTTACTGTATAATACCACAAAATAGCTTCATACACCTCCTTAATCTCTTGACCTTGATCATATTGAACATCTTTGTTGACAAAGAAATATTGATAAAAATTCTCACAAAGAAATGTTGAGAAATATTCTCATAAAACAGTGAGAGACACTTCATCCAAGGAGACAACAATCAATTAGTCATCTGCAACAAGTTATTAAGAGCCGAGGTTGTAATGAATCATGCGACGCCGCTGGCGACCACTACTAACACACCTTGCTGCTACGTGGCTTGTCATTTCACGTTGGTTGCGACAAGCGCACATCCCACGTCAATTTTGTCGTGGGATGTCAAGAGGATTTGACAGCCACATGGGAGTGAAGTGTGCACGTAGTGGCCGCCACCCATGAAGAATTCCCCGAGTGTGCCGACAGTTCCACAAAGGTCAAATAGTAACGCTTCGATTCGAGCAGCAGTTTACCCACCAGCAGGTGTGCCAACAATATACCCACCTTCAATGCCGTACCAGCCGTTTTAGCAGTACTACAGTGTGCCAATGAATGTTTCCACCATTTGGCCTCAGAACTATCAAGGTAATTAGGGTTGCTTGGATTATGTTGCGTGTGATGTTGTACACACAGGATATGATTGTGCCGATTGTGGTTTTAATTTAATTTCGACCGGTTTTGAGGAAACGATTGTTAAAATTGGTTGAACAGTCCCTACTTCATGAAATAAGCGCTTGAATTTAATTTTGCTGAAGGTACTACTATGACTAAAACAAAAATAACAAACGAAAATATGTAATTATGATCGAAAGCAAAACAAAACGACTTTGTTGTGGGTATAATGAGGCTACACCAAAGATTGTTTGATTTTAAGAACACAGCGCATTTCTTTTGAGATGCCTCCTTTTTTTTATATACATTATAAATGTAAATGCTTACTGTATTGGTTTGACGGAAATCCATGGACGTCGATTATTAAGAAAAAAATTAGATTAGGGAAAACATTTATTGAAGATGGTCAGAAGCGGTCTGTTGATAAAAATTAATAGGTACTCTAAGGGTTGATTTTAATTGCTGATTAGATATAAAATGTTATTCGTAACTATTTGGAAAGAAACATAAAATGTTGGTTAACATGTTAGCGCTAGCATGGATTGGAGATTGTAGACAAGGAATAATTTGGCTAGGATGCAGTATTGGAATCAATTTTTCAGAATATTTAGGAAAAAACTGTGAATTATATAGTAGTGTAAATAATGTTACGAAAACATTTCATCCAAAAGACAATGACAAACATGTTATGGCTTAAAGAATTGTTTATTTTTCTGTTACCTGGCTTTGAATTTGAAATTAGTTACGAGTTACATTTTATTGTTTTTGTTCTTTTGTTATATTTGTCATTATTTTCTTGTTCCTTACTAACTTGCCTGGGTACCACCGGACCTTTTCTTCACATGTATTAACTGGAAAGTATACCTTTAAAATTAATAATGTATTTTTATAGTTTCTTAATTGGAAGGTAGACTGTGCGTTACTCATTGGCTTTCCAAGGGTGACATTATTAGGAAAACAAGTTGGGTAAACAGACCTACGCTCATGTCAGAAGGGTTTTGTATTCAATTTACAAAATGCAGTCACCAGATCGAATCAAATCAAGAAACATGTCAAAGACGATTTTATTGGAGGAAATAGGAAATACGAAGATCATACTATTTTTAACAAAGTTGAACGAATTTCGACTTCTGAGGTTTTTGTTTTTGTTATACTCATAAATATCTCCCTTGATAATTATTTCAGATGTCCATCCGCGAGGGAGGAAACACAATTTGTTCGAATCCTAGAATGGTTAGAAAACCCTTTTGCTAGGAGCTCTCTCCCGCCTCCTTGACTTGTTTTACTCATGAGCATCAATTGTAGGTACTCATTTTCAGTCATTCATTAAATTGAATCAAGTGTTCAAAGCATGCACCTTAAACGTTGAAATTGGGAAAAATAACTCAAAATTATTCAACCTTCGCATTTAAAACAGCCACTATTTGGTTTTACGATTACTGATACCACTAGCTGCACCGATTCTCAAAGACATACATGACACCTATCATTCCTGAAATTTTCATGCAAATCCTAGCAAAACTGTAGTGTCAATGTCGGTAAAAAGCGCATTTTGTTCCATAGCCATATGTTGCCATAGTAATAAATGCAGCGCATATTGTTCCATAGTAATACAGGAAATTTCAAACCGCTATAACGTCGCTAAATCAACTAGATCAACCTTATAAAAAGTCGTCTGTACACTGAATTTCATAGAATTTAAGGGTACCGTTAAGATTTTATTCAAGAAAACATAAAATCGATAAATCATACTATTGCTAACAAAGTTGAGTGAATTGTGACTTCTCATGTATTTGTTGTTGTTTTACTCACCAAGACCTACATTCCTGATTTTTTTCAGATTTTTCGGATCACAGGTGTCCAATCGCGAGGGGGGGGGACACAAATTTTTCGTGTATTTCCCCTCCCTGTGCGCCCCTCGAAACAAACTTTGCCAAATTAAGAAAAGTTCTAATCAAGACCTTTCATTTGATACCCATATCGGCCACCTTCAAAGAAATTTTTTTTTTTTCGGGGGGTCACTCCCCTATATGGGGAGACCCCCCTTAAATACCATACAAAAATTTTGTTGTAGTTGAACTTTGAAGAGATCACCACTTTACACCTACATACAAAATTTGATGTTTCTAGCTTAAGTAGTTTCCGAGGAAAACTGCTGTGACACACGGACGGACGGACGGACGGACGGACGGACGGACGGACGGACGGACGGACAGACAGACGGACAGACGGACAGACAGGACGCGATTTTAGAAGGGTTTTGTAAAATTATTTTACAAAACCCTAAAAAGATGACTTAAATATTTAATAAGTGGCTCCAAATACGCAAAATTCTTAACAAAATGAATGTTGTATTAGTATTGCAAAACTTTTTTTTTTGCATAACAGACCCTTTCGGGCCTTCATTTAGAGATAGAGTATCTCATTAGAAAACTTAACCAAATAAATTTTTAACGATTTTGATTAAAATTATAATACTCGATATAACCTATTGTTCCTATTGTATAAGAAAATTAAATCTATTTTCGTCGATATAAACTTGGTTGCTTTAAAACATTGTAAGGATTTTTTTTTGCCTTTCTTGGCCGATAGTAAGACAAATTGATCTGAAAGTATTATTGTTCCAGCGTTTTTTTTTCTAAGAAAAGAACTTATACATATATGGGACATTTTGTCATTGCATTGTATTTGTTTAAGTGAAATTTTAATAGAAATAATCATATTGAAAGTTACCGTGGTTTGATTATTTAACATTGGCTTAAATAATCAAGTACAATTGAAATCGAGTTTAATTGTTAGCATTAATTTTTGTTATATTTTTTAAACAATTAAAACAGATACAGAACACATACATAGTAACATGCGCTAAGGATGAAAAAATTTCTAGACACTATAAAGTAAAATACAACACATATTTACCTATTTATTTGCTAGTGAATACGAAGAGTATGTAATAGTGATAAATTAACTTAAATTATGTAGAGAAATTGCACCCTGTTGAAATCTCACAAAATACGTTAAATTATGCAACAACAACAAAAAAAAAAATACAAAAATAAGATGAATTGCTAACTAACAACACGACTTTCCTTTCCAGTGGTTCTTCCTTTCAGCGGAAAATAGAGTGCAGGGTAAGTATGCCGTCGCGAGGGTAGGGTTTGAGAAAATCCGCTGAGGTCATTTTCGCGTCGCGCGCGGTACGCGGTACCTTTGTTGTTTTGGCCTTTTTATTAGCGTAGCTTTCGTCGGGTTGAGTTATCATAGCATATTTTTCGGTACCGCGTCGGAAATTCGGGAACGCGAAGTAAAAATTAGATTTTTGTCCTTGACTGATTAAATGAGGAAATACGGAGTAACGTAAAGTAGATTTCCTCTCCGTATGGTTTTGTTTTGTGACGCGTTTGAAAACGGGCATGTATTGGTGGCTGAAGATTGTAGATGAGCGTAATCCATTCGGAGACCTGCGACCGAAATCCTCTCCGATCTAGCTGGCCGACAAGCAGCCACCGCGTGAATGGATTACGGTGCATGGATTGGTTGACCGGTTGGTACCATCCGTTGGCACTACTCAGACTTAACGTCTAGAACCGATGAGTGGTCGGTTCCTCGTTCGGACGTAGAACTCAAAATCATTACAAGGTTATTCCACACATTATTAATTAGCTGTATATTTGTAATCATCAGTAATTTTAAAAATGTTAGTAAACGCAGTCTTTTCCTGCTCTAATTTTGTATGTTTGCTGTCAAATTTAACAATTTTTCGAAAACTGTTAAAGTTAAATGAATTAAATGTTGCTTGTAGATAATGCTTTATGTCAGGAATAAATGTATTCAACGAAATTTGGAGGTTTTTTCGTTTTGGTTTTTTAACAGTCGAATTTGTTGAAAGCAGGTGAACGTAAACTTTTTCTGCTGACTGTATGTTATATTTTGGGGCTGTGTTTAAGTAAAAAAAAAATCATTTCGGCCACTACAAAAAATACCGGGAGAGATGTCATGAGAAGAATTAGTGGTGGTCGCTCTCTTCCAATACATAAGCCGAATTGATCATTCCACGCCAAATTGACCCAAAACAGTCAATTTTATGCCCGCATCCCTGCCGATTTTATCTAAATTTTGCAAACTTCTAGCGTTTATCGAAATTGAATTTATTTTTGTTTCAGAGCTATTTTAAACTTATTTTCTATGTAGTTGTCAGATAAATTATAGGTACTCAACGTCTAGCACTCGTTGCCTAAAGACGTGTTAAAATCGCTCCTATCACTTGTTTTAAAATTTTTTTTTTTAAAATCATCTGGAATTTTTATTGGAAAAACCTATCATATCAATCGATTCAAACAATTTATATCGAATATCATAATTTAACTTCAATACATACAGAAAAGTCAATTATCTCGATTAAACTTTGGGAAATTTGGTATGGAGGAGTCCGACGGAAATCCACACGGTTAGGGGATCCTGAAAAAGCGAATAATAAGCAGTTGACGGTACGTGAATTTGCCCTTTCTATGCGCCCCTGAACCAAAAAATACCAGTTTAAACCCTGTTTTGAAAATTTCTCATTGAGACCTTTCATTTGATACCCATATCGGCTACCTTTGATGAAATATTTTTTTTAGGGGCCACTTCTCTATATGTGGAGACCCCCCGAAGCACCTTGTAAAAAATTTTCTGTAGTGATTCTTTGAAGAGGGCATCACTTTACACCCACACATAAAATTTTAAGTTTGTAGCTTATACGGTTTGCGAGAAAAAGTGCTGTGACACACGGACGAACGGACGGACAGACAGGCGCGATTTTAGTAGGGTTTTGTAAAATTATTTTACAAAACCCGAAAAATGAATTAGAATAGAGTTAAAATAGTTTTATCAAGGCCCCAGTACACAATGGGCCATGGTGGGCTACTACAAGTGTTCACACAATGGCGCATGACTCATTGTAGCGTGGTGAAGTACTCAAGATGGACGTGAAAGTAATCACAGCCGCGGCTATTTATTTGCGATAGAGTAAATGACAACGGGATATGTATACAGGCACACTGGTAGGAATACCCTATAATTTCCAACACACTGATATTTCAAATTCAAAAACTTTGAATTTCTGAAAGTGTCCGTCATGAAAATTTCACTGTAAGGTGGGGATGACCTTCTCATTATCTCTGGCTATATAACGGAGTGAAACATTCTCAAATTCATGGAGGATTTCAATTCCTTGCTAGGAATACTCGAATTAAACAGGCTGCACGGTCATTATATTGTTGCAGGTGATCTTAATGACATCATGGCTGAACTCCAACAACAATCCAAGAGGTGCATCCTTAGAAATCGTGTATAAAAGTGAATCAAATCGAATACAGATGCAATCTACATGGATAAGAATCCTAACATACCCTCTGCATTAAGATACAAGCCTTGATTAGACTAATCACACGCATTAACAATATTTATCAGTGATATCTGGACTACGACCATCTCTCGTTGGCCTTGCTAAAATTACACCTGAAGAATATCCGGAACTAAATCCGTTCATACTACAGGAGTGAAGTCAGTAACCAATGGGTGAAAAAACTAAGGGGTCCACAGAATTCAGATGGCGTAATCATAAAAGTGTAGTATACTTCGTAAGAAGTTTCGAGTGAACGTGTTGTATCTTGGAATCGCTAGTAGTGAGATAAATCTTATAAACAGGGCTGATTTTGCAGTAAATACGACAAATCCAGATACAGAAGGAAATTGGATTGTTTGTGATGGTTTAGAGAAGCTTGCTCTGATTGAAACTCATTTTGAATTGGTGCACCAATCAAATCCTGCGAGAGGGACTCAAATACTTTCTGAACTCTTTGAAGCGAAAGTTTCCGATATAAAATTAAGCCTGAATGACGTATCGATTCCTCATTTTAATGAAACATTACTCTTCAGCCTCATACCTTCATATTTTTTCCCCAATATAGTACTACGATATTTGCCTGAGGGTTCTATTAGAAATTATTGCATATTGTTCAACATGTATAAGCTCATTATAAACTGTATAAGCTTATCACCATTAAGTAATATAGATTAATAACATTAAATTGAAAGCTCTTTTACCAAAAATAAGTATAAAATCACAAAAAATTATATTTATAACATCTAATATTCTAAACGTAGAATAAGAGTAGGTAAGGTGTATGGTCAAATCTTGACTAACACTTTTGAAATCAAATCCCTATCGGTTGTTCTTTACGTCACCCTTTGTAAGTTTCTCCCGTAAACTTTAACGGCGCCTCCTTACCACCACAAGACATGAGCTCCATATTACGATACACATCGCTGGAACACATACATCATCCCACGAAGTACACCAGGCAGAGATTAAGAACAACCATCGATCGTATTGAACAAGGAATATTAAATCATTAGATCATTATCCTTCTAGGCCAGAAATGCTTGAAAACCATTTCTTTCAAATTGCAACAATGTCTCTAAATCAGGTGGTTTGTATCGCATGATTATGAGATAGACAATCAAGAATGTACGAGGTGTGTTCAAAAAGTATCACGAATTTTGAATTTTCGCGGGTTACGTATATTCGAATTTCGATTTTTTTGAGGCGTTATGTTGGTACTCATGTCTGTCACTTATGCCGACAAGCTCGGCCATTTTGAATGTTCACTTGATTGGTGATAGCTGCTTTACTTGCACGTGTTTTCAATCGTCTTCGATTTTTACTTATTCAAAAAAATGGATCAAACAACGTGTATCAAATTTTGTGTGAAAAACGAAATTAAGTGCGCGGATGCATTCCGAATGTTGACTGTGGCATACGGAGAAGCTACCTTGGACCGAAGCAACGTTTATCGGTGGTACAAAATGTTTTTAGAAGGCCGAGAAGATGTGAACGACGAAGAGCGTGCCGGACGCCCGAGCTGACAGTTTTCTTCGATTGCAGGGGCGTGGTGCATCATGAGTTCTTGCCACAGGGAAGAACGGTCAATAAGGAATATAACCTGCAAGTTATGCGAAATTTGCGCGAAGAAATCCGCCAGAAACGCCCGGATTTGTGGGAGAACAAAAATTGGCTTTTGCACCACGATAACGCCCCTGCTCACACATCGTTGCTTGTGCGCGACTTTTTGGCCAAAAACAACACACTAATGATGCCGCAGCCACCGTATTCCGCAGATCTGGCCCCCTGTGACTTTTTCTTGTTTCCTAAGCTGAAAAGGCCCATGAAAGGACGACGTTACGCTACGCTTGACGAGATAAAGACGGCATCGAAGGAGGAGCTGAACAAGATTAAAAAAAATGATTTTTTGAAGTGCTTCGAAGATTGGAAAAACCGTTGGCACAAGTGTATAATATCTCATGGGGATTACTTTGAAGGGGACAAAATAGATATTCATGAATAAATAAATAATTTTTGAAAAAAAAAAAAAAAATCGCGATATTTTTTGAACACACCTCGTATACCGCGACAATAATGCATTGAATATATGTAAAAGGCAGCCTTATTCTGAATGTGATCTGGAAAATTAAATGCTCATACTTTCCACCTTAGCTACTCATATACACATATTGTGAAGCCAAAATTACCTACATACATACTCTTTAGAATTGAATTTTTTTCATTTTAACGCATTTAAAAACTTAATAATTTGAATTCATACATATTCAATGAATTCTACTAGAATCAAGTTCACAGATCATTACCATTAAACCATTCCCTAAGCTTAATCAAGTAAGTCAGGAACACTCAATTTTTCATCAAGCTTTTGTAGGATCATAAACACCATTTTGTGTGCATTTGGCCAAGTTTAACACAAGACAAATGCGCCATTTAGCTATGAGACATCTTATCTAATCTTAACTTAAATATTTCACATGAGGCACATTGAATTTAAAATTGTTATGATGGTTATGCACAGAGCTGGTCAGCTTTCTTTCGAGCATTGCTTTTTTTTCTAGCAGTACAGCCCTTTTTAGGCTTTCACTTAGAGATATTTAGAGTATCTCATTATATCGATCGAACATATCAGCACTCGAGGAGGTGATATGGTTGGTACAATGCTTTGGCCGCATGTCTATCTACCCGGCTGTGGTACGTTCTGATTTTAAACTATTACGTATCACAACTGGATGGGTTTATAGTCCGTCTGTAGAATCACTCAAAACAAATCTCATTGTCATCTACGAGACTCGAATCAGCGACCTTGTAGTGATCGAGAAGCCTGCCTAGGTAAACTGCTCGCGGGTCCTTTGCGAAGAAAGACCATTTCATAATAATAACAACGCAATAAGTGCGGAACAGTTTGATCCACAACTTATTTATATTATTATTATTCTTCTTCTTCTTCTTTGTAGCACTACAGCCCCCCTCGGGCTTTCGCTTAGAGATAGTTAGAGTATCTCATTTTCATGGCCGCACTGATTTTTTCGGAAGTTGGTTTGGTCAGTACCATGCTCCTGTGTGCTTGCTTAGCTATGATATAATCTGATTAAATCAGTACATATCACCACTTAGTGAACACTCGTAGTATGTCTGAAAAATCCCCTGAACTAAATTACGTTGCTCCCAACGAAATTTGAACCTGGGACCTTCGGCTTATGGGTTCATTCTCTAACCACTAGGCCACACAGACTCCATTTATATTATTATTACTAATCTGAAATAAACCCCACCACTATCACCGCCACCATTATCGATAAAAAGTTTTTCCAAAAAACAAAACAAATATAATCAATAAAGGTAACACCATTAACGCCGTGTAATCTAAAGAAAATTGGGAAAATTTTTCAATTCGCATTTGAGAAAAGCTTCGAAAAGGGCAAAAGTGCAGACCAGTTGGAATAAAGTAGTGAATTTATTCAGTCGAAGTTTGGTAATTGGTTGCAGTGAAGTGATTTTGAACAAGGGACGGCTTGTAAATATAAGAGGTTAGAAAGAATCTTCATGAAAGTTGAAATTTGAAACTCTTCAGCAGGACTTAGTTAAAAGCCCAACTTTTTTGTGCACTAAACAATAATTTCATATGAAAATTTTTTCAAGTGTCACAAATGCCAAAAGTGATATTGTACACTTCTGTTTATTAATAAAAACGAATTTTTTTTTTTTAAATAGAAATCTCGATTGAACTTAGACACGATAGTAGATAATAAAAAGTTACATATTTTCACATCATCCTTTTCAGGTTTATTATAACTGAATTTTTCCTCTTGAATTAATGAAACAGGTTCTGGAATAGTTGTGGATATCCATTTCTAGTAAACTTGAATGGATTACAATGTTTATAAACACATACAACAACAACTTTTCAATTATACAATTTGTTTGTTTTTGGTTCATAAGGATATATATATATTTTTATTTTTGCCACGCAAACTTTTGAATGTCATACACAAAAACAAACAGCCAGTAAAATTTAGATCCAATTTCTTGTATAAGTTAATCATATTTGCTTGGTTTTCTTTTACGTTTCCCACTTTTGTTAAAGTCTTATATGATTCCTTTATATGAGGCTTTAAACAAATCTGAAGCATTTTTATTTTTCATTTAAGGGAAAAGTTCATGCAAATTATGTTTGCATGAATTTTTCATTTAAACGGATAATATACGGACTAGTTTACAATGAATTTTGATCCAAATGGGGGGTGCGAGGGGGAATCGCTCTTATTTGGGGGTCGTGAATATCGAATAGTAAAGACGAAATTGTAATGATTTTGCACGTCTCGTACGTTCGAGATTTCCCGAAGGAAATCTAAACTGACCTCTCCTCGGTTCTAGACGTGATGCCTTGAAACGTGACAACAGACTATACCCATCAGGTCAACAAGTCCGAATATTCGTTGTCTACTCCTAGGTGGCTGCTGGCTAACTAGCTAGTTAGGAGAGGAGTTTCGGTCACGGGTATTACGCGAGCAGACCAAGTCAAAACACAAAAACTCAGCCACTGGTTAAAATGCCTGATTTAAAACGTTTCGAACAACTTACAACGATTCTACTTTAAATTACGCAACTTCGTTCCGCGGAAAAGGACCATATTTAAGATGGTGGGTTTGGATCCTTTCCCACAATAAATTTATTACCAAGAACGCAGATATCAAGGATACCTGGAGTGAATGTGAGGTAAGGAAAAGAGGATTTCAGGAATATGGCATCGAATGTTAACTGATATGAAATACATGGTGAATCCTCTATTTTTCAAGTGAATTATGTAGCAAGGTCGAAGTAAAAGTTAACTTATGAGCAAGAATTGCTCGGAATTCAACATTCGACACAAACAACATTCATTAAAGAGGCGAGAAAAGACGAAAACTTCCTTTATAACATCATAAATGGTGATTAAACGTGGTGTTTCCAATATAAACCCGAAGCAAAGCGTCAAAGTGCCGAGGGGAAGGCCCCAGACGAGCCACCACCCTAAAAATCCCACTTGGAGATGTCAAAAATCAAGTCGATGCTCAGTTATTTTTACGATTTTCTATCCTAGCATTTTGAAGCGTTTGTTGCATCGCATTCGTCGAATTTGGCCTGAATACCGCAAAGGAGGAAGCTGGCGCTTACTGCATGATAGTGCACCATCTCATCGATCCACTCTTGAGACTGATTTTTTAACTAGAAATCGCATTTTAACCATCAATCACTCACCGTGTTCGGATGATATGGCCAAATTGCATTTGGCCATGCAAGGAAAACGCTTTGCGTCCGTAGAGGGCATCCGAAAGGCTTGTACCACATCCTGAAGGTCATTCCGGTCAAAAGACTCTTCAAAAGCTTTTGGCTTATCGCTTTTTCGATAAGCTTTTGAATCGCGCAAAACAGTGTATCGAGGCCGGAGGAGATTATTTTGAAGAAATAAACTCGAATTTATCAGAACAAAGCTCCTGTCGTTTCCATTTTGGCTCAGTCTCGTTTATTTTGGAATGCTCCTTGTAACTTTGCAACATCTAAAGATCAAAGAACTTATTGATGAAAAATAGATTAATCGGATGTTAGTTCTAGTCCGAAATTTCATAGATATCTCATTTGATTGTAACGCTTATTTATTGAGAGTGATTCCTTCAATTCTAACGTGTCTATCTCAAAACTAATCGCTTTTATATCCCCTAGAAACTCCCCTCTTCCTTATAGTAGACCATAATTATTCATGAGGTGCCTTTAGTCAATTAATTGGAAGTCATTTGCCACAAAGTATCAACCCCAGTTCCGCATCGGCGTTTATATTGCGAGCTTGCTTAGCAGTAAAACTGCGAACGAGCTATGTAGAACTATCTTTTCACGATGACTCGTTGGCTGCTGCGGGTACATAAATACGAAAACTAAAATTTTCTTCCTATCACATAAATGTTGCAACTGAGCTGTCTAGTATTTAATACCAATAAAAAGTGTAATAAAATTGAAAATGAAAATGCTTCCACTCACTTTAGCGCGATTAAAAAATCTTTTTTTTTTAAATTAACTATCCCCTTCTGAATGGAGCAATTCTGCATTTTTATACGGAATGACAAATTGAAAATTCATAATTTTAACATAACCCTGACCGCCATTACGACATTAAAAGACAGCTGCAATTGCACGTTATTTTTTTAAATCTTCATCTCTTACTTGTTTTCAATGGCTCCCTTGGACGATTTGCACACTCTACCGGATCGACGCCCCGAATTCGATGTTCTGAATACTCGCACACGCCAAGCCCCTTCCTGGTTGAGTGGGAATCGCATCGACTTTCTCCGGGTAGGTAGATTTTTCCGGGCGGATCAAACGATGAGGCGCTTCGACAATGAGGGAACAATTCTCGCAAATGTGATTTACTATTATAGTGCGCAAATCAGATTAAATGAGAATAGCAAGTATTTAAACATAGAGGCTCCGTGATTCCACTTGGTTTACCGACGAATGACGGGGACTTCTCTCGCCTTATCACTTCGACTTCAACCCATCTACAAGTGTCGCTAACCAGATGAACCTAACCAAAAATAAAGTGCAAATGAAAAACCAAAATACGGCGTGTAGCTTGCTGCACAGGAAACTATTTAAGATACCTCGAATACCTTTTTTTTTCTTTTTTGTGTAGACTTGTAGGCAAGAAAAGGCTCACGAGGCCACGGCACCATACACGGACGGTCCAGAAAAGACGGCGACGAACGGAAAATTACCTAACACTTTCGGTTTTCTTCATTTATTCATTGACTAGCAGCGAATTAGGTTAGAGACAAGAGGTGATAGGTAAAAGTCATTACTTCTAGGGAAGAGAGCACACGCAACTTCGGTCGACGTCAGTGGCGAAGAAATCTGCTGGTCGACGTCAGTGGCATAGGGCACAAAGATCGAGGTTATCGCAAAATCCTCTCGAGTCCCCCCCCCCCCCCCCTGCGTTAATCAGGTTCGGTTTGTCGTTTATTTTGTATTCCATCCCTTCGGTAGGTTACCTCGGCCTTGACACCGTCGAACCGAGAGTTTTATCTTTTAACTCGTAAATGCGTAGTGTGGCCTTGTGTGGGGGGAAAAGAACCTGCCCCACGACGTCGCAATGCTAGCTTGCAAGCGCATTTACCTACGCGTCCTCAGATAAGGCCAATTCCAGTGAGCACTAATATCCTCGCTCACCGAGACAGCAGACCATCGCTGCAGTCCTTTACGGATAATGATAATCAAACAATCACTACAACCTCCGGCTTACGTAGTGAGTACTCAAGTTGCTACACTACACGGACTATCCTTTGTAAGTTTTGTTCATATTATCCTTTATTTTCACTAAGACGTTTCGTTTTTCATTTTGGAGAGAACCATTCTTTATCTAGCATCTATTCAGTATTTTATCGAAAATTAATAAAAAACCCTTAAAATGATGGGATTTCAAGAAAAAAGAGGATAGACTTGAAAACTTCCTGAAAAGAATGACATGAATCTGACGGGATAGCCGCCAAATCAGTTTTGCCATCTTGGAAAAGTGAGTGACAACCATTACATATCCAACAATACCTTAAATAGGAAAAACCCATATGACATTGCCTCAATACGATGTCTTATTTTCTGGAAGTTTTCTTATGGAATTCAATTCCTATGCTACAATAAATGGAAACATTGTATTCAAAATATTTATTGATAATGGATTATACTCAACGCGTATGCACAAATCTTGTGGATTGATGGATTCTTAGTGCATTAACTAAGCTTCATACCATATTTACTTTGTTTTTATGTACATATTTCTTGTACATAAAAATCATGCAATTGTATAGACTTCAAAGTGCTTTAGAAAATTAACACTTTCATTCGTTCCCTTCACATATTCTATTAGCTAATAGCCCATTAATCCATAAGTGATTGATTTCAGAGTTTCAATTTATGAGAATCCTCATGTAATCTTTAAGATGCAACTCCCATCTAAATCTTGAAGAAAGAGAAAGGAAAATAGGACAAAAAGTCTACGATCGTGCATGAATTAAAGAAACCTCACAAAAAATGGGAAAACATAGAAAAAATCCCGGAGATCTACCTCATCGACATTCGAATAGGTGTAAAGAATAGAAATAAAATAAAATACCCGTAGAACTCCATGGTGAAAGAAATTCTTGTTGGAGTTAGCGAGCCTCGGAGAATACAAGAAGTAGAAAATCCCAGCAGCAACAGCAACACGGCGTATCAACTATGCACAAGAACAAGAACCACGGCGGCTAAGGTCATTGCCATTAACTATGTACATTCACATGGGAACTACTACTAGCAAAGAATGGAGTTTCAGCTACGCCGTTTTTCTAAGAGTTCTTCTTGCAAGCATGACTTGGACTTAACAATCCGTTGCCAAAGCTGTAGATTTCTTGTAAGCATGTGCGAGCGTCTTTGCAATGATTGCAATCAAGCGAATCTCATGGATCATAGTCCGTGCACCTCGCGGATACAATATCCCTTCTGCTAGTGCTTAAATCTCACCTAGACCTTAACATTTGCAAGATGTTCTGCAGAGGGCTTGGTATTTCTTTCCACATATCGAACAATGCTGAGTTTTGTGCTCTGTAGCTGCAATTGGAGACTGAACATACGAGTATGGACTTACTTTTTGCTTAAAATTCAAATTAATATAATTACGCTAAGCATGTTGATTGCCAAGCATATAACCGATCATGCTTGAGAGCTTTTTTCTAGGAACAGCCACCCACTAAAGCTGAAGTGAGTGGACACGCTACTCTATCTGCTGGCGAAGTACGTACTCAAACTCTAAAGGAGCTGAAGTAGCTGCACATAAAAAAGTGAAATCATTATAGCTCCACTCGAATAACCAACCCTGGATCCAACCGCGATGCTAGAACCACCGGCATAGTCACGGCGCATATCTCTTTCGTAGGAAACTCGTTTGCCCGGTTGAGGCCTCTCTAAGCGAGTTGAATTATTTACAAGAAACCGAGAACGAAACTTGAAATACCATTCTTGCATTACCTTTACCTTTACCTTAGCCGTAACTTACATTTTACCTTGTCATTGCTGCGGGCTCTTGGTCGTAGTTGTGGTCGTGGTGTTGGTCTTTTCTTCTTGCACCACAATTGCGCCATCCAAGAGTTCCAACTTCTGCGCCACCATTCAGCCATCAGCGGATGTATCTTTGGTGTTGGCTGGCGTAGTCTCGAGACCAGTTCAATGGGACTTTTGGCTATGAAAAAAGGGGGTTAGAGGAATACTAGACAAGAACCATCGGAGCATGACTATTTTTGCGGTCTTCTTCGTTAACTTCCTGAACGACCATCATCACCACTTGGCTAGTACTTACCTAGTCAACATTGTTTTTGTGCGGTGTCTCATACACTTTTAGAACTGTTGACTAAGATGGTAGCCTGTTTTGGGAGGAAGGAAGAGATGAGAAGAAGCTTTTATGGAGCTCTTGTGGAATCAAGTGAAAAAATGTTTGTTACTTATATAGCTCCTAAGAATAGTGATTGCAAGTATTTTG
Organism: Odontomyia ornata; assembly: GCA_963969285.1. Classification (NCBI taxonomy): domain Eukaryota; kingdom Metazoa; phylum Arthropoda; class Insecta; order Diptera; family Stratiomyidae; genus Odontomyia; species Odontomyia ornata. The sequence continues at coordinate 448,825,395 of OZ017739.1, read as the reverse complement.
ATTAAATTCGGATATGTTATGGCGTCTGTTAAAAGTTTCAGAAATTATTATTTTCTCGCCCCAATGGAAATTTTTACTAAAATACAAAGTTACAGCAGTTTTATGGCTTAAATCCATTTTTAACCCTAATTTATGTAAGCAATATCTACATGTTAGAACGAGCAATTAGCGAGTATAAATTGAGTAAAGATTTCAATTTCTTACTAGATAACCATGTAATGCAGTCTTCATAATTAAAAGTATTAAGAAGAATTTTATGAACTAGAGTACATTTTAAGTGTCGGAGGGTTGTTACCTGGTGTGAAGACAAACTTCCTAAGTAGAAATCAATTTAGGTATGCCTAAACAGGCATTAGGTCCTAATGCGAAAACAGTGGGGCTTGCCTATCTTAGACATGCCTAGTGCGGGCCTAATAGGGCATACCTAAGCTTATTCACTTTAGAGTTTGTTTAGGAAAACCCCATAAGGTCGTAATACTGAACGTAACGCATTACCCCACCAATTCCTAAAGACAACGTCCGTAGACATTGATGGGTCATTCCATATTTGGGCCTAATGGGGTCTACCTAAACAATTCCTAAACAGAAAAACCTTTGTTGTCAAAAATGTAAACAACACTCAAATTTCTTAGTAAGAACTTAGCATCTGCCGAACATTCGTCAAAACGATAGTATTACGAACAGTCGTCAAAAACGATACTTTTACGAACAATCGTAAAAACGATAGTTCGGCGAAAGTTTTACAATAGTTGTAAAATAGTTTAACAATAGTACAACGATAATTTTGCGATAATTTAACGATTGTTTGACGATAGTATTACCATGGATTTACGATGGTTTTATGATAGTCAAATGGTTTGACGATGACTTTGATTACGTTATGATAGTTTCATGAGAGCTTTATGATAGTTTTACGGTTTGCTGACAAAAAGTCCATTTTCTGGGCAACCATTTTCTTTAGCTTATGAATAAAGTTTCAATTTAGGCGATGATCGGGCTTGCCTAAATAGTTCCTAATTTCTGCAGTCATGGGGTATGCCAAAACATTTTCTAATTTAGACGGTAATGTGGCTTGCCTAAACTGTTCCTAAACACAATTTTTTCAGTGTAAAAAATAAACAATCCTTAAAATTCTTGCAAGAGAGCTTACTTAATCATATCCTAATTTGGGCGGTGATGAGGTTTGCCTAAACAGTTTCTAATTTAGGCATGGAGTAAGTTTGCCTAATCAGTTCCCAAACAGAAAATTACACCCCCATATCAGGTCTTATCACAGATTGGTATTCTTGGAACTTTGTTTTCCTGTGTATGCAGCTGGTCTTCAAGATCGTCAAAACTTAGAAAAATATTTTATTTGCAAGCTGTATTCTTTGGCGTATTTCGTCTCTTTCATTACCGATTTTCATTATTTTGGCGCCTAAATACAGAAATTTGCTCACATTTACGATGCTGTATTCGCCAAGTGTGATAGTTTGTGTATTTGAGGTATTTTTCCTCGACTGCGTCATGAGCTTTGTTTTATTCTCATTAATTTATAGCCCTACTAGTTTTGCTTCGCTGTCGAGTTTCAGGAAGAGTTAATTGTTAATGACCGTGACAAAATGTTGATGTCGTCCGCATAGGCTACTACTTGTCCGACTTATAGAGTAATATGCCTCGTGAATCGACACGTAGCTTCCTTGTGACATACTCCAGAGCCAAATTGAATAGCAATGGGGCCAGCCGATATCCCTACTTTAGTCCGATATTTGTGTCAAGGGCATCGGTGAGTTGCTAATTGATGCGGACTTGGGAGGTTGCAGACGTCATTGTCAGTTTGGTAACACGGACTAATTTGGCTGGAATGCCAAAGCAAAGCATTGTTTGGTACAGTGCGTTGCGATCAATACTGTCCTATGCTTGCTTAAAGTCACCGGAAATTTGGTGTACGTCTATGCTGGGCTCCCAGCATTTTTCAAGTTCTTTCTTGACAGTGAACAATTGGTCTATTGCTGATCTACCTGCTCTAAAACCACCTTGATACTCCTAAATAATACTGTTGGCATATGATCCAATTTTATTTTCTTAGATTTTTGAAAAACTTTTGTAGGCCGTACAAAGTAGTGATATGCCTCTATAATTTTCACACTGTAGCTTGTCACTTTTTTCGTGGATAGTGAATTTAATTGATTGGCTCCACTCTTTCAGCATGTGTTCTTGTTGCCAAATGTGCTGGATGACTTGGTGAATAGCTTTATGAACACTGCTGCCACCATATTTGTTGAGCTCTACTGAAATCTCCTCGATGCCTGGCGGTTTATTATTCTTTTGGGCTTTGATGATCTAACAAATTTCATTCAGAGATAGTGGAGCCAATGGAAGCTCTCCGCAGACATCTATAGGCCCCAATGTTCTGGAGCTGTGCGAAGGATTAAGGAGGTTCTTGAAATATGATGCCTATCTTCCCTTAATCTTCATTTCATCAGCAATGATATTGCCGACGTAACCACGACAGAGCATGGTTTTGGGCTGATAACCACGTTTCAAGCTTTTCACTCCTTTGTATGCTTGTCTTGTGTTGTTGCTCGAACTATATCTGTGCTTCTCAATTGGTCGTCATAGTATTTTCTTTACTTTATTCTAATTATCTTATTGGCTACTCTTCTGAGATTTTCATGGTGTTCTCTCTTCGTCGTAGTCTTCCTACCTACGTTTTCTTTGTACGTCTAATCATTTTTGTCTGACGCATTCTGGCACTCATCATCGAACCAATCATTTTTCTCGCGCTGAGCTTGATATCCGATCGTCTGTTCTGCCACAGTCTTAATAGCCACTTCTACTTTCATCCAGAGCTCGTTGTTAGTCTTTAACGATGCATCTGATAGGATGGGAGCTAGCTGGTTATCGAGGGTCCCCGTGAAATTTTTGGCCACAGACGCCGCTTGGAACTGGTCAAATTTTTGAAGCGGGCTGGTCTTCGCCGCATATGCCTTTCACATACGACATCGATAGGTTAATTTGATCAAGTGATGATCTGAGTTACAATTGGCTCCTCGGTATGTACGGGCGTCAAGTATGCTTAAGGCCCAACGTTGTTGAATCAGAACATGATTGATCTGGTTTTATGTCTTGCCATCCGGTGATACTCAGGTCATTTTATGAATGCGTCAATGTGGGAAGCAAGTTAAACGTATGACTAGATTTCTGCTACAAGCAAAGTCGATCAGGCGCTGGACGTTGTCATTTGTTTCATCGTGGAGGCTATATCCTCCAGTCGTTCCCCGATGAGATAGCTCATTGCCAATCTTAGCGTTGAAATCACCCGGAATTATTTGTTTGTCGTTTGTTGTCAATGAGTTGATTAGTCTTTTCAGGTGATTGAAGAACGTTTTCTTCGTTTTTTCGTCCTTTTTCTTCGGTTGGGGTGTGAACATTGATCAGGCAGATTTCGAACGATTCCGCTTTTATACGGATCGGGCACCACCGTTCGTTTATTGCCTTAAAATCAATAATGTGCGATTTAACCTCCCTATCCACAATAAAGGCTACTCCGGATTCTTGCCTACAGCAGGCTTCCCACTCTTGAATATTTTTTGCGTTGTTTTGAAGAGTTCCGCTTTTATAGGGATCGGACACAACCGTTCGTTTATTGCCTTAAAATCAATAATGTGCGATTTCACCTCCCTATCCACAATAAAGGCTACTCCGAATTCTTGCCTACAGTAGGCTTCCCACTTTTGAATATTGTTTGCGATCTCATTTCTTGAATATCATTTCCAGTCCAGCTCGTTTCCTGGATTGCCAGTATTTTTAATTGATATTGATTGGCCTGTTGTAAAAGGTTCCTTAACAGCGCTTGGGTAATTGAGTGATCTGACATTCCAGAATGTAAAGCCATAGTCCTTTCTCTGTTTGCGAGGTCGTTGTTGTAAGTCCAATCCATTCCGAGGCTCGTCTGCAGGTTTTGAAACATTTAAGGGTTTTCCAGGGACGGGGAGTTAGCGCGTCGCCCAACCTCAATTCCGGCGGCATGGTTCTTACTTCGATCCGTTATCAGGCGCGGAAAATTCGCCTTCACCCTCTTACGTCCCCATAAAGGAGGTGTAAGTAGGATTTATTAGCAGAGCTGTAGATGTATTCACCGTTATTAGCATTTCTCGGCAAATAAAGTCCCAGTATTGGAGAACCAGTAAACCCAATGTGCGACTCCAAGTGCATTTACTACCAGTTAATTGGGGTGTCTGGGATGAGGAATGCAATCATGGAAACTGTGTGTCGGGGAAACAACGCGTTCCCTTTTCTTTTCTCAAATGGGCTTGGGACCGTCTATGACGGAGTTGTAAATTGTGATTAGTCGGATTCAAAAAACTAGAGTATTCAAGAGAAGTGCTGTAGTGCAGATTCTAGTAATTTGTCTATAACAATTAGACGCCAAAAGTGTAGGGTGAAATTGCAGTGTATTAGGATGTGAGTTTCCCTTATCCGTGCCGCCGATGGTATAAGCTGTAGCAAAGTGGGGGCTGTTCCAATATTAATCATTTGGGGAAAATGAAATTAGGGTAAGTTTAGGAGTGTAAATTATTAAAAAATGTAAAAAACAAGACATGTGCAAAGCTTGATAAATTTATGAAGAAAAATTCTGAACAAAAGATTGATTGCTCATAAAAAACTGCTTTTTGATTTGGGGAGAGGGATTGCTCAGAAAAAACTGCTTGTTGGGTTAGGGAGGCAAAGTGCCGAACATTGAATTTTTCTTCTATTTTGTTGGAACAGCGGATCGGAGTGTTGAATTTTGCCATTGCGATATTTTTTTTATTTGAAATTTTAATTTTCAGTGCCTCTTCACTCTGCAAGGAAAGAAGTACGTGTCAATCTGGTTTTTTCAATATTTTATATTTAAGTCAAAGTTAGTTAATTTTTTTCTTTATTATATTTGATTAGTTTTTTTACTTCTTTTATGGTCTTATATAAAAGGTTTTTTTTTAAATTTTGAAGGAGCTTTTGGTTATTGTTCATATATTTTTATTTACAAATAATTAGCCTTGAATTCTGCTTTGTGGTGAATAAAATGGCCATGATTTATTAAAATTATTAATTTTTCATTTTTCAGGATGACCTCCTCCTCCCCCGTCCGTTTCTCTTTGTGTTAGGTTTTATGTGTAGGGTGGCTCAGCATGAGCCACTAACAGAACAGTGAAAATCAGAGAAGAGCTCATCAGCAAGGTGGCGCACATAACGTGTGTGGAAGAAGATGACATATTGGTATCGTTTGATGTGACAGCACTATTCCCGAGCGTCCCAGTATGGCAGGCTCTGGGATCGCTTGACGACTGGCTGAAGAGACATAGTTCCACATCAGAATGGACACGAATAGCAAAAGCATACCTGAAGCTGGCAAAAGTTTGCATGGAGGAAAACTATTTTACGTTCAGGGAGGAGTATTACAAAACAACAGTAGGGGTAGCAATGGAAAATCCTCTGTCCCCCTTTCTGAGTGATATTTTCATGGATGAAATAGAGAGGAGTTTGGAAGGCAACGGTATCTTGCCACAAGTACGGTGGAAGGACGTAGATAACGTGTTTGCGATTGTGAAGGAGAACGAAGCAGATGAGCTACTGGAGAGGATCAACAAAATCCACGGGAATATTATTTTTACAATGGAGAAGGAAACTAATGGGGTTTTAGCGTTCTTGGATTTAAAGGTTATCAGGACTAACGGTGCTCTTGAGTTTGACATTCACCGAAAAACTACTCACACCCAAAGGACAATCCCCAGCACATCGAATCATCCATATTGTGACAAAACGGAGGCCTTTAGCTTCATGATAACTAGACTCCTAACAGTCCCCATTTCGGAAGACCGAATACTCAAAGAAAAGGAATATATATTTGAGACCGCAATCAGAAATGGATACACCAGAGAATTGATACAAAAATGAATGCACCGAATGGAAGAAATTCGACGCAAAAAGCAACACACCACATTTTATGATAATCGACAATTAGTAACAACAAGAATGAAGTCGACCTACTCTTCGTGTTACAAAAAACTAGACCGGCTGTTGGGAAAATCGAACGTTACCGCAGCATCATCATCCAGAGAAAACAAACTATATCATAAACTAGGATCTACGAAGGACCCAAAGGGGAAGGACGAAAAGAGCGGGGCTTTCAAAATAACTTGCACCAAGTGTCAGATGGCGTACGTGGGACATACTAAAAGACTGGTTAAAACGAGAATTCAGGAGCGCATCAGAGAAGCGGAATTGGCAGTGAGACTAGGAGAAACGGAGAAACAATCAATGGTAGCCACACACATCGTAGAAAGCACCCACGAGATATCCTGGGACAACGTAGAGATATTGGAGTATGTCCAGGATTGGAAAAAATTGGATTCAGTGGAAAGTTTTTGGATATCAACGATACCAGAAAGCAGAAACTTAGGCAACAACTACAGTGGATTAATAAGATTAGCAGGCAGGGTCCACGCAGCGCAATGAAAGGGCAACAAAACGGAGCGGAAAAAGGATTAAGTATGAGGGCAATAAAAATGAAAAATTCTTTGGAAAGTAATTTAGAATGTAGCTATTGAAGGCCTGATGTTGGTAATTTAAAGTAATTAAGAATGTTAACAAATGTAGCTATTTAAGGAGTGTTTTTTAAAAGAAGAATGTAGTGTAGCACTGAAACGCTAGTATGTGTTGAGCAATAAAATTAAATTAGTCATTCGAATGGATTTTTAATTTTTTTGAATTTGAGTTTTTTCATGTTTTTATTTATAGGCACTTAAGAAAGATATCAAAAAGATAATAAATTCTACTACTAACAACAAAGTTGAGTGATTTCAACTTCTCAGGTATTTGTTATTGTTGTTCTCATAAACGCCAAACAACAAAATTTTGTCAACTTTAAAACGTACGTTTTCACCAAGAGCTAATAGCCTGTACTTTCAACGCTGAAGTTGGGGATGATAACTTCTATTTACTCAATATTCTCATCTAAAAGTGCCACCATTTTTTTGAGGGTTACCAATATTACGCGTTGAACAAATGCTCATTGATGCACATGATATACAATCTTCCCGAAATTTTTATGCAAATCCTAACAAGTCGGTAGTGTCTGAGTAGTTTGGCAGCACATATTGCTCGATAGCCATGCGTTGCTCTTGTTGTAATACTAAAAGTTTAAGAAGCCATAATTTCTTTAAATACTATTCGATCCTTCTGAAATTTTCGCACCCTTATGATTTTATACTGGTTATAAATGGGCTGGATAATAAATTCACAAATGAGGAATTACGATGTTGGGAATAGAGAAAAAATGGAGCTCATTCTTGCTAGACAGACAAAAAATGCATAATGGTTACACATTATTGAGGTAAACGGAAGCATGTATAAAAGATTAGCTAACAAATACGTCAACATAGATTATGGATCGTAATTGTATTTTGCGAAGGAAGATTTTGACATTACGAGATGCTTTAAGTGCCAAGAATAAAACCATAAGACGTCGAAATGCGAAGGAGAACAAATCTGTGTGAAATGTGCTCAAGGAATGCAAAAGCGCACATGAGAACTGTTACAATCGTATGGGTAATAATTAGATTGCGGATCACTCACACAGAAAAGACTCGTGGGAGTGCCCAGAGTATCAAAGAAGGATTTTAATTGCTAGGAGGAGTACTGACTACAACTTTGATGACGATTTTTAATCACAAAACTCAATCAAGCGCCAAATTAACTTTCTTTTATGGCAATATAAGAAACCTATGGCACAAGTTGAGTGATATTCAAATTGATCTGCAGCAAAATACTGAAACGGATCTGATTATACTAAACAAAGTATGGATCTACCGTGAAGAAGCAAAGTATTACAATATTCTGGGATATAGCTTCGTTTTCTCCTGCATGCCCAGAAGAGGAGGAGGTACAGCAATTTATATAAAAAATGCAATTAATTTCATATAATACAATAATAAATGAGGTAACCTGCGCAGGTAAAAAACTAAAAATCGGTACTTATTATAGTCTCAATCGTATCAATGCGCAGGACTTCTGCATAGTAATACATGCAATATACTCTACTGTAAAAATCTAATCATAGTTGCTGATACAAACACAGACGTGATTGCAGAATCTTCAGAATCGAGGATGTACAAGGATACCCTGGAAACAAACGGAGCGATCATTGTCAATGAGGACAAAATTACTCGCCCGACTTTAAGTACCTGCCTGGATCATATAGCAAGAAATGAGAAAAAAAATTGCTGAAAACATTAAATTCACACTTGCAGACTGCCCGGAGTTAGATCATCGTGTACTAAAAATTTCGTCCATGGTCAAAGTTTCAATAAGCAAAAACCCACTCACAAAATGTTCAGATATTTAGACAAGGATCTTTTCAAAACGAAAGTTCAACAGTTGGTAATAAATCGAAAACCTGAAAGCCTAATGGAGCTCAAAAATATGATCACAGAGTCCAAGCATGACTCTACCATTGAGAAAAAGATCAGATGTCGACAACATACGTGGATAACAAAGAAAGTAAAAAATACAAAAGAACAAAATATGGCTGAAGATCACGCACTTAAATATATATACATACATATATATATATATATATATATATATATATATATATATATATATATATATATATATATATACATATATATATATATATATATATATGCTCGTATATATATATATATATATATATATATATATATATATATATATATACACATATATATATATATATATATACATACATATATCTTTATATATATATATATATATATATATATATATATATATATATATATATATATATATATACATATATATATATATAACCAAGCCTTAAAAGAATCAAAACGTCTCACAAAAGAAACTAAATTTTCATATTACTCCAGAAGCTTGGAGACAGCGGCGGACAACTCGCACGAAATATTGAAAATAATAATAAATGAAGTAAAAGATAATTCATCACCGTGGATCAGGTCATCAAATGCTGGATTTTTTAGGCATATACTCTAATAATGAATGTGGAACAGCAAACTCGCTAAACTACTTTTTTTCAACAATTAGTGAAAAAATTACTAAGGCGATTGGTAACAAGTCAACTAAATATTTCAATATCACAAATAGCCCACCTAAGTCCATCTTTCATATTCATCAAACGACTAAAAGTGAAGTATTAAATACAAACGAAGATTTAAAAAAATGCAGCACCAGGTATTGATAACATCACCACACATGAAATAATTCTAGCCAAAGAGCAGGTAGCTGAACTACTGGGAAATTTTATAAATGAGCATATTAGAAATGGGACATTCCCAGACGAAGAGAAACTGGCAAAAATATTCCAATATTCAAAGGAGGGAATCATTTGGACCTGAACAATTACCGCCCGGTTGCACTTTTGACAGCCTTTGGTAAAATATTCGGAAAACTTGTAACTGATCGTTTAAAATCTTTCTTATTGGACAATTTCATCATAAATCTGAAGCAGTTTGGCTTTCAAAAGAACAAAAGTATTTTCAATGCGTTCCTTTCTGTCTCACGTTACATCAATGAAAGGCTTGATAAAGGAGATTATGTTCTTACAATTGTTGTGGACCTGAGAAGGCTTTTGATACGGTTGATCATGACCTGTTATTTCATAAACTTGAACCGTATGGTATTCAAGGCAAGCCGAAAGACCTTTTTAAAGTTATTTAGAGGATGATTCTAAAGAACATCACTTAATAATATCTTGACCAATCTAGCACCAATGAAATCGGGGGTTCCTCAAGGATCCATACTTGGACCAACCTTGTTTTTGCTATACACCAATAATTTGAATATATGTAAACTAAAAGCTCACTACACATTATATACTGATGATACTGTACTTCTTTATTCAGGACATGATAAAGTTGTCGTGGAGAATATCGTCACCGAAGATCCACATACATAAATATCGTTCATGGCTTATCGAAAACAAGCTAGCATTGAATACTTCAAGGACAAAGTACATTATTTTTAAACAAAAGAATAAGGAAGACATAGAAGTTGACCTAAAACTTAACGGCGAAAAATTGGAAAGACTGTTTGACATTAAATATCCCGGTCTTACCATAGATCATCGTTTGACATGGTTTGAGGAGACAACTAGCACCAATAATAGGAATGTTGAGAAGATATGGAGATTTCCCAATGTATAACAAGAAACTTGTATTAAATGCATTTGTACTGAAAAAGCTACATTATGCGGTGGTCATTTGGAATCAATCGTCAAAGCAAAAGCTTAACATTATAACCAAGATGCCTATAAAAATATATTAAACCTTCCAATTCTCACTCCAATAAGACTAGTGTATCATCGGACCAACGCATTCACCTTCAGTCAAATCATTACTATAGAGAAAGCTAAGTTTATCTTCAAATATCTCAATTCCAGTGAATTAGAACAGAACCCCTTTATAAAAGCATCACAAAGAAATCCATATGATTCAAAAAATGTGAACAATTTTGTAATACCTTATGCCAGAACTGATCGACTAAAGAACTATGCAACGAATGATGCTATGCGTATGTACAACAATCTTCCAGAAACAGTGAGAAACGCAAACTCATTATTGGTGTTTAAGAGAATACTTAAGGAACATCTAATAAATTCAAATTAATGATAAGTCCGGAGGATTGAAAATGTAGTATATTAGAGCATTTAGGCCGTATCGGCGAGATACTTAAAGACAGCTAGTTTTTATAAACTCAGAGTTTTTATTTACTGCGTCGTATTTTTTTTCATCTCTGAGAACTGGTCACGAATCGAACTAGACTAGCAAGGATACCGATGGTTTAGCATTGCCTGGAGGCATACGAAGGAATCGACGACGTGTAAAGTGCAGATCGCACGACGATGAAAGAGTGATGGAGAGAGCGGTAGGGAATGTAGGTATTTAAAAAAAAAACACATAACCCAAAAAATATCGACAAGATATTGACCATGTTTCTTATGAATTGGAATTGAGTTATCAGTGCCTCGAATCACAAATCTATAGAAACAATCAACCGGCTGAGACTGCGATTGAATACTGGAGGTCTTTATTCATCCCTTATCTTGACTCTCTTGGTTTATCTTTGAACGTCAGATTCGCACAAGAAAATACACTTGCGCTCGCTTTATCTTATCTTCATCCTTCAAATACGCTGAAAATGACTTGCAAAGGTTTCGGAAAAAAATGCAAAATCTTTTATGGAGTTTTATGAGTTAGTTGATATCTCCGGAGGATTCGGTTCGTGGTATAATCTGTGGAAAAAGAAAAATTTGTCAGTAAACCAAACAAAGGACATAGACGTGGCTGCGCTTTTGGAGGTACCTAATACGTTTTTTCCTTCAAAAAGTCACGCACTTATGATTTTAAGTGCTTTTCCGTCCACCACAGCTACGGTTGATAGGTCATTCAATACGCTTCGACGAGTAAAGACCTGGCTCAGAAGTACAATGGGAGAATATAGACTGACTATGCTGTGTTTGATGAGCGTCCATAGAAAATTCTTCGATGAAACACACATTTAATAAAATATAAAAATTTAAATTGGTTTTATTAAAGTAAATGTAATATTGTACGGAACATTAATTGAATTGGATTGATCATTTCAAAAACAGTCTAATAAATGGAATTTTTCAGGAATGAATAAAAACTGTTTTATTTAAAGAATGATGATTTTATTATTAATTTCACCTATGTATATATAGGGATGCTGGGTATAGGCATCGCCTCTTAGGCGAGAGGGAATGGGCTCTAGCCCAATGCAGATTAGAGACTTCACATTCATCTTCCGTTCGCTGGCTTTTCGGTGGAGGAACAACATACGAGTACATTTACAATGAAATAAAAATAACAATTTAATTTCAATAAGATATTCATTAAGAAAAATCTTTTTTCCGAGCTTTCTGTTCCTTAAAAGTTTCTATAACCTCATCAAAGTTTGAAGATCGGGCCATAGAATTTTCAATAGACAGAATAGCCAAGTTACATAACCTGTCTAGTCCTATCGAGTTTCTTAAATAGGTTTCTATTAATTTTAGTTTTGAAAATGATCATTCAGCACTAGCTGTAGTCACAGGAATTGTAACAAATAACATTAATGCATTGTATACTCCAGGAAAGCTGCAGGACCTAAAATAATTCTTTATTATTAATAAATCAGCAAGGTCTCTAATACACGAACCCTTTCCTATTTCGTCTCTGAAAGTGGACTTAAAAACTGAGAATTTCCCTGGGAAATGTTTCAGATATGTCTTTTTTATAATACCAACAAATTCTAGAGCTTTTTTTAAAAGGTCAGTGTCATTTAAAGCTTGTAAAGTTGAAGGTCGCAAAATACTGAAATTTGAAACAATTTCATTAGTCAGAAGGAAACGCGATTTCAATTGATTAATAATGATGTCCAATACTCGATAAAATATGTTCTCTCTGAACAAACGTTCTGGATATTGGAGACGCTCACTTTCACAAAGCTCGTCAAAATAGCGTTTTACCTTCCTCTGACGAGATTTAGAAAATTCAAAGGTGATGGACCATTTTTCTGCTACATTACTTGCATCCATTTTTAAATGTACAAATTCATTTTGATACCTTTCCAATTCTTCTAGACAAATTTTCAAACACTTTAAGGCATTTGAAAGATCGGTGGCTTTAGACTGAAGTGCTTTAGAGGCTGCATCGGTAGTTTGTAGAATTTTTCAATTGAAAACCAATAACATAATAAAATTGTAGCTTTCGATCTTTTTCTTGAGTGAAACAGCTTCATTTCTTTCATCTGATTTGCAATTTAATAGAATTGTTTTCGTTAGCGCTTTTCGGACTTCTACAAACCGAACTTTTAAAGCAAAACAGCATCATAACGTCCTGCCCATCTAGTGGGTTTTAATACTTTTAATGTTATTGAAGTCGAAGACTCACTTTCTTTATTACATATAAAACTTGATAAAATATTCCATCTTTTGATGCCGTACTCGAAAAAATTATAAATTTGTTGCACTGCATCAAAAAAATTTTGCACATCAATAACCTCTCTCACTGCATCATTGAGTACTAGATTTAAGTTATGAGTAGCACAGTGAACATATACGGTGTTTGACTCCACATATTTTATGCCTTTTTGAGCTCCACCCTAAGTCCCTTTCATTGTGTTAGCACTATCATATCCTTGTCCTCGGCACTTATTTAGAGGAATATTTTTGTCATTTATGGATTTAAAAATTTGCTTGGACATTGCTATGGCAGTTTGATCCTTAACTTCATGAAATCCTAAAAATATCTCTTTCATGACAAGTGCCTTTGGGATCCCATTAACATCTTTTTAGGTCTTTGTAAAAAATTTTTTTACAAAGACCTACTAGTTTCGCGACCTGTCTGTCCGTCTGTCCGTCCGTCTGTCCGTCTGTCCGTCTGTCCGTCTGTCCGTCTGTCCGTCTGTCCGTCTGTCTGTCTGTCCGTGCGCCACAGCTAATTTCCTCAGAAACTATAGAAGCTAGAATGCTCAAACTTTGTGAAAAGGTCAGAAGTGATAGTCTCTCAAAAGTTAAGGCCTTGACAAAAATTTATAAAATGTTTAAGGGAGGTCCCCCCTTATAACGAATTGGCCCTTAAAAATTTTTTCAAATCAAAGGTAGTCGAGTGGGGGTATCAAATGAAAGGTCTTAATTAGAACTTTTAGAATCTGAAATAAAAAAATCATTTGATGAATTAGGGGGTCCACGGGAAGGCAAAATGTACCCAAAATTTGTATCCCCCCCTCGCGATTGGACACCTTTGAGCCGAAAAATCTGAAAATTATCACGAATGTGGACCTTTGTGAGTACAAGGGCAACAAATACCTTAGAAATCGAAATTCGCTCAACTTTGTTAATAATAGTATGATTTGTAGATTTTACATTTTTGCCCATAAAATCAAAACGGTACCTTCAAACTTATATAGACTAACATAAGATATATATGTTCACAAAATTTAATTGAGATCGAATCATAATCAAGTGAGTTATAGCCATTTCAATTATATGGAATTACAACAACGATAACACGTGTTTATGGTTCATATAGGGCTTTCCAATAAGAGGTGTTATTTTGATATTGAAAGAAAAATGCCATTTTTTAAAACAAATGATCGGATGTTTAGTTCATTATAAAGAAGAAGATATGCCGTTAATAGCAATAATTAACATTGAGCAAATAACTTCTACGACACGCTTACAGGACCATATCCTCTTCATGAAATTTTCCATAACCAAATCGCAAAGTGGCTGCCCTATGTCCTCGATAGCCTCACGAATTTCATCTTTGAGATCTTGAATTGACGCTGGGCTATTGGCATAGGCCTTCTCTATCACGTGGCTCCAAAGGAAGAAGTCGCAAGGTGTTAAATCACAAGATCTATTCAAAATAACACCTCTTATTGGAAAACCCTATATACGAGTATATTTAAAATTGACTTAGGTTCTTTTATTTTCTTTCAATTTTCATGAAAATTTAAGGGATAGTGCTTAACTTGAACATGTTCAATCGGCCGAGCATTCAGAAAAATCATTTAAGCTAGATCAAAATGGCGGCTGTACTGTGCTTATGGAAGAAACTGTGCATCTTTTGCATAAATTTGAACGATTTCATATCCAAGTATTGGACGAATAATTCTAATTATTGATTCACGCAATTAGAAAACTTGTTTCTAACCCTAGGATGTTTACAAAGACCTTCTGGTAGGAGCACTCTCCTGCTTACTCAACTTGTTCAATCATGCAATAACGCTAAAGTTCACACATTTGATCAATTTTTGAAATATCTTGAGTTGTATCGAATATGATACAGTAGAAAGGTGCGGCATTTATTTCATTTATGAGTGCATTTTCTACTTTTAGAACAATTCTTGTAAAATCGGGTCGTATTTTCCTAATAACTCAACAATACTTAAAAAGTTTTCTTTGGAGCTTGAATCACTGCTATCTGCGTTTTCTCTGTGGCCACAAAAGGCTAAATTACACGCTGAAAGTGTCAGAGTAACATCAAAGAATCTAGAAAGTACATGGCGCCAAAAAGACTTTTCTTTCTTGATCATGGACTCTTGTTCTTCGTCGAGTGTTCCATGTAGCCGCTACTGTTGATACGTAAGGCAAGAATCTAGATTAATTTTCGATGTCTGGTGTCTTTCTTCTTCTAGATGCCCGAATTGCGAATAACCAACACGGTTCACGGTATGCCTTCTGAAGTATTAAAGAATGGGATAGTCATGTACGTTCAAGTTTACGCCAGACTTGGAAAGAAAATTGTAATGCTTTTCTAGAAAATATATATTGTCACTATCTTCTAAGAAAGGGCCCTTAGGTTTACAATCAGATACAAAAGACCGATTAACAAAACAATCACACAAAGGATAAGCAATCAGTAGAGCCCTCATAAAAAATAGTAAATTTGGGATTCCCCTAACATAGTGTTGCTAGCTCGCCCCAGCGGCAGCAGGACGAAAAAAATACTTTCTTGGTTAACAAAAGGACGAAATTCTCCGGACGTCGATGCTCCAACGCGCTGCCAACGTACCGCTACAAAAAATGTTGCAACCAATGGATGGGTGTAATGATTTTTATGTTTAAGTCCGAACGAGGAACCGACCTCTCATCGGTTCTAGACGTTAAGTCTGAGTAGTGCCGACGAATGGTACCAACCGGTCAACCAATCCGGGCACCGTAATCCATTTTCGCAGTGGCTGCTTGTCGGCCAGCTAGATCGGAGAGGATTTCGGTCGCGGGTCTCCAAATGGATTACGCTCATCTACAATTTTCAGTCATCAATAAACACCCGTTTCCAAACGCGTCACAAAACACAATCATACGGAGAAGAAACCTACTTTACATTACTCCGTATTTCTTCATTCAACCAGTCAAAGAACAAAAATCTAATCTTTTCTTCGCGTTCCCGAATTCCCGACGCGATACCGAAAAATATACTACGCTAACCTCAACCCGACGAAAGCTACGTTAATGAAAAGGCAAAACCAACAAAGGTACCGCGTACCGCGCGCGACGCGAAACCGACCTCAGCGGATTTTGTCGAACCCTACCCTCGCGACGGCATACCTACCATGCACTCTACTTCCCGCTGAAAGAAAGGAACCACTGGAAAGGAAAGTCGTTTTTAGTTTAGTAAAGGTTCTTTCAGTTCCAAAATTCAATAAATTTGTTTTAAATATGAGATGTACACAACTCATAAATACCCAATAAGGCTTATTATTTAAAAAAAAACAAGAAAAGAAGAAGAGAAATAAAATACGGAGTACATATTACTTCTCTCAAACTTATAGGTGACTGACTCCCAATTCACCTGGTATGTTAGGCTTATATCTTTGACTGTTTATGATTTTTAATTAACTTTAGGTAGATAGTGAACATTATTTTATTTTCTTCCGATTACTGCTAACTAAACTCTGCTATAAACGAATTTCGACTAATCAAATATCTAATAATAAACTTTAAACCTTCATCACCCAATTACGAGATTTAAACCGAAATTTTTCGTGTGTCTTTGCATTGATTTTAAAATAAAAACGGAAAAAAATGAGGCACTACCAACAGTAAGTAATCAAAGTTGATTTCTTTAAAATATAATGGTTTGACCGGGAATTTAAGAAAAGCATTACCCCTCTTAGTAAATGATCCCTTGTTTTTTCCGTTGAGTGTTCTCCTTCATCGTGTTGCGAAGTTCCCGTTGAGGTAGCAATGTGGGTCGTCGCTGCATTGGTGCTATTTAGGCAATGCGACTGGTGACTGGATAAGGTGAGTGCGACTCTGCGATGAATTTTTGTTGATGATGGGGTTTGTTCGTAGTGTGACGTATTTTGGTTGTGCTGCGCTAGCGCCGCAATCATCCAGGGTACTGTTCCGCCGCCCAGCGTTGAAACAGCTGTCACCATGTTACTCGGAGAATTGTAATGAGTATGTGGGAACGTGTGCTGGGTACATTTTTAATACTGTTGATTATGGTTGTGTTGGCAGGCAAGTACGTTACGTTCCCACTTTGTAAGGCGTTCTGCACCAAGTACCTATTGAATTAATTTATATGATTGACTTGATTGTTGAATTGAATGTGACTGTTTTTACTTAGGTCTGTTAAAAGATTCGTATCTAAATCTTCGCTGTCCAATAGATCTGTAGTAACATAACCATGCATTAGATTACCACTGCTGTCGTAGATGCCTTTAACACGGCAAACTCTCTCCTCTATTTGCTCCGAAACTGGCCGTTTTTCCACACTTGATTCGGGTGAGGACCTGGAAATTTCAGGTTGCGTCGAATTCAAATTCATATTTGCAGGGTTTTTAGATGATGAGTTAGTACACTCACCTGTCATGAATTAAGGCACCCACAATTCCAATTTTGTTTAATGATCTTTGGGTGGGTTATTGTTCAACTGGGATTTAATTAGGTATAATATTTGCAACACAATGCAAACGAAAAACAGTTAAATTGAACACGAACTTTACACCCGATACGAACAGCACGCCGATTGTCGACGGTTCTTTGGTGGCGGCCACTACTTCCACACTCTCTTCCCATGTGGCTGTCAATTTCAATTCGACATCCCACGACAAAATTCACGTGGAATGTGCAAACGTCACAACCACCATGGGATGACAAGCCACATAGCAGCAAGGTGTGTTGGTAGTGGTCACCCAGTGGCGTCGCCCGATTCATTACATGCGTTCTAAAATTGATCAACATCATTTTGTTTTGGATGTGTTGAAATGCTTAACAATTAACTTTAAATGGTATTATAGTCTGTAGTTGTTTCACTATAATGGATTTAAAGCAGAACTTAAAAAAAAGAAAAATAAAAAATATGCTTTTCAAGGAAAATAAAATACTCAGGTACAATGTTGAAAAATTATTTCTGAGCTTGCAGCCTCTTGGGCCGGGGCCCTCTTGGATCGGGGGCCCGTGGCATTTGGCCAGCCCTGCCACCCTTTAGTTACGCCACTGCGATCCTTCAAAAGTTTTCGCAGTTGATTAGCCTTATAAGTAAATTTCATTGAATTTAAGGGTACTCTTACGATTTTATAGAAGAAAATATAAAATTGATAAATCATACTATTACTAACAAAGTTTAGCGAATTCCAACTTCTCAGGTATTTGTCGTTGTTGTACTCACAAGGGACAATCTTCATGAGTTTGTCAGATATTTCAGTCCACAGGTATCCAGTCGCGAAGGGGGATCTCAATTTTTTCACGCTCTTCCGCTTCCCCTGACTACCTCGTTATCAATATAGCAATTCTAATAGCATATATTAAGAGATCTCATCAAAACTTTCATTTGATACCCTACTCGACTATCTTTAGGGGAAAAAATGTTTAAGGGTTCACATCCTTACATAGGGAGGCCCCCTCAAAAGCCTTTGAAATTTTTTTCGACTACGAAAATTTTATTAATCATAAACTATTGAACTTTTCGTAAAATTTGATGATTGTAGCTTCTATGGTTTTTCAGGAAACTTGCTGTGACGCACTGTCGAACGGCCGGATAGGTACCGATTTTAATATGGTATTGTAAAAAATTTTTTTAAATACCCTTATAAGAAGGATGACAATATCACCACATCTAAGCATGCAAATGTACTGTTGGTTCATACACAATTGGAGGAATAATGTTTCGCATAGCCGTCAGCTCTTCATCGACTTCCAGTAAAATTGGTCTAGATTTACAATACATGTAATTTAGCAATCTTATTCCTTCGCATCCAATTAATCTTAATTTAATTTAATGAGACTATCATAATCTGCATTTCAGTTTATATCAGCAGCAAATTGATTTCCATATCCACAATTAGTGCTAATTTTAATTAGCCACCAATATCGCAGTGATTACTCCGACTCTCGTGTAGATCTTTCATTGTTGATTAATGCTCCATTCACGTTGATGTAAAATGTTTACAACTCCAAGTGGGCAAGCAAAACATCTGCGGAGATAACAATCTACGCGCATCGTTAAATTCAATTCAGCAGAAAATCTTTCCTTCCTTTCCTTATTGACTTGACCGGTGGAATCTTGAACTTGACAATCCGTCGGCATACGAACGTCGTTCAGCTCGCGATAATCAAGAGGACAAGTTGTCTGAGCTTAGAATTAATCCGTTTTGTGGATTCAATAATAAATCTGACACTCATCATTTTCGCGGCGTCGAGCACATACGAGCATATGCCGTGCTGATATGTGTGCTATAAAAGATGCTAATTTGCCCAGTGAGATGGATACACATTGCCCCCCATATGTGCCTGAAGATGTAAACCCGTTAATCTAGTTTGGGTAGTTAAGGCTAATTAAATTCTCTAACGTTTGTTGGAGGTGTCGTTGGATGTCGGGGTTACATAATTAAAGTAATCACTGACAACATTTAGTCATTTTGAAGAGCCGAGTTTCCGTCATTTGAAGGGGACAAGTGATTTGCGAGCGATCATATTTAATCCGTTTTAGTGCTGGGGGAAGAAACAAAAAAATTCCATTAACGTTTGCTAAATTATCTCCTTTACGGCGGTTTATGGGAAGAGATTAATTTGGACTTGTGACGTATTTTATGGACACTGAAACTCAAGCAGATGACTTCCTATTCAAGTATTTCATTCAATGCTTGTTGTCAATTTTATGTGTAAAGTAATATTCAAGAGTACGAGTTACGACGGTCCTTGAATTTTAAATCCCTGCAAGTGGAGTTTTAATATCCTTCCTTCCTTCCTTCTTTTCATTCAAAACTTTTGGAAAAATTCATCCACCAAATTATAAAATGAACGAATTTTCTGTTCCTCAAGCTAGAGGCACTGACTACCATAAAGATCGGCGGTTTTAAGAGGAAATTGCCTTTTCGTTTGTTTTTTCAATCAAATCTACTCTCACGTTTTTCATCTTAAACCAAGAATACTTGATCCCAGCGAACACAACTTTCAACCCCATTACATACTACAAAATTTTGAAGCATGTGATTTGGTCTCACCTGTCACTAGTTTTTCCTTGATTCGGACGAAAATAGATAACAATGGTGTCAAAATGGAAAACAGTTTGTTGATCTATGAGCAACGACATTTGTCTTACCGATTCCTGACAATTGATCCAAAATAATTGCTTAACACTTTGGCGCATGCCAAGGTGCGTTAGCGGTAACTGAACATACTTGAAGGCGGGAAAGTCAATCCTTGTCCGAAGGACTTGTCCACCATGTTAACATACTCGTATGAGAGTGGCTTCTATAGGGATATGGAAATAGAGTCAAATGAAACGTGATAAGGATTTAATTTATGACCTCATTTTGAAATCGACAGTTGGATTTAGTCGCAATTGGCATTATCAAGCGAATAGCACATTCATGACTAATTCAGCGCGGATTGGCTCATTTGTCAGTCAGATTTACGGAACAGAATACTCGTAGTAGTAAAATTGCATTCTTATTGACTCGCGGCATCCACTCCCGACTTTGTCTCGGTCAGGGATTAAGGCGAGCAAATAAAGAATACTTACACGTAAATTACAGCATTTTCAAACCATGTAATTTCACATAGTTGGCTTGCATCGATGCATACGTAAGAGATTAAGTGCAGATAGGATAATTATCTGAAACAGAGTCGATCTTGAATAGAATTCTGTCACGACCGCGTGTCGTTTCCATGGGGGATGCTAATCATCCGAGTTGCGATTGAATAGCTCATGCACAGTAATTGCTAAATAGAAGCTAAGAAATTAGCAATTAATTCGAGATCACACCTAGACACGAAGAGCGCAACTAATAAGTTCTAACTGATCGCGATCATGTCACATGAGAAACAAATAAATTATATGCTTTTTGTAAATATTCGAAATTAATTCGTGAGCTTTCAATTAATTTCATGCCAGATGAGCAATGCAGGTGGAGCTTATGAGGAATTAGTAATAGAAATATACATTACACATAAATTGTTCATACAAGGTTGTTATCATTATTTTAAGGTTGCAAAGGAAACTGTTTCATCATGACTCGCAGTTTTTGGACTCTATTAAATTAACTCGCGGTAACCATCAAGATCATATTGTAGGCTTGTTTAAACTAAGAATCCTGGCAAACTTATCACTCTTGCTTAATCTTGATTTCTGGCCTCGTGTTTAAAAGCTTCGAGCAGACTCCGCGTAAATTTTTCCGGCAATTCTCAACGGAAAAATTAAATTGCTATAAATAGGGAGTGACTCTTAATAAACATTCTTTTCACTAAAAGTTGGCAATATGGGCACAACGGAGAGGTCTTGATAAGAATTTTTAAAATAGATCTTAGACACTTTTTGCTTCAAGGAGTGCAAAGGGCAATGTACGAAAAATTGGTGCACCCCTTATCCCCCCCTTATTTCTAACGAAGCGTTCGCTCGGAACGCAACGTTAGTCTCGTTTAGTTTCAAGTATTTATAAATCTTTTCTGAAGGTTTGCCTCTATACATAAAGGAAGTATATATATATATGTGGTGCTGGTTTTACTGCAAAACTTCTCATTGACGATCTGTGGGACGATCTTAATGTAGAATATAATTTCAACTACTCTTATTTTCTTTCCTTGAAGATGCTTTATTTAAATGGTTAGTGAAGTTCAGCTGAGCAAATCGGCTGACATGGTTGGTCATGGCTCCAATAATAGGTAATTCGATTTTTAATCGTGGTGGCGATTTTCGACTGCGTGGTGATATTCTGACTGGAACATTGATAACTCGTTGAAGATAGAGCCTTCCAGAAACATTGTTGCCAGATCTGGCGGAATGCCGCTAGATCTAGCGGATTTTAGGATATGCTAGCGGAAAAAAATGTGCCCCTAGCGGCTAGTGGAATTTTTAGCGGATTTCGATACCGATGGCTATTTTAATTAATTTAATGCATTCTTTTTATCAAACAAGTATGAGAACTCTAATTGTGATTTTTGTTAAAAGCAAGCTATATAGTCAACATCGTCATCGCGCTGCCAACGCTACCAAATTGAAGAAGAAGAAACTACCCTTCACTACATTATGCCAGCGATATGGCGGACAAACACAGCCAAGTCCGCAAGCCGCCACACCTCTGCTCCCCGCCCGCAGCCGCATACACTCGCAGATGCAAACTTTTCCCAGAACTCTCTGATGACGACTGCGAACGCGAATCGCGATGACTGCGGCGACGACAACGACGACGTCTACGAAAACGGCAACGGAACGACGTCGACGATTCGCGCGCCGAGCCGTGCTGTGGCGGCTCTGGCTCTGCATAAAACACGCTGTTTGTGATATATAAACAATGCTCTCTCTCTCTCTCTCTCTTTCTCGCATACTTCCGTATAGATATATTGCATCCTAAAAGTAAATACGGTGAAGCGAACGTGAACACGCGAGACGGATAAATTTGAAATTGGTCGAAAGTGAATGATGACAAGGCGATGTCTGCCGTAAAACAATATTCTCAAAAATATTGCAGACAATGGGAGCAGATTCCGGAGCTGAAAGAGTGGATCATGTCAGTTGTCGGGGATCGTACAAAAGCTGCAGCAGGTATACATATATTTATACTAATATGTAAACAATGATGAATAATGTCGAAGTACAGAATTACATATATATCTGATTTAGAAAAAACATTTAATGTCAACAGAAAAAAGGAAGTGATATTCAAATGATAAAAAAATTATAATTTTTTTTTTATTAAAAAGCCATAAATATATATTATTTTTTTATTTAAATAGCGCCCCAACGATCATTTCATATATGAAATTATTTGAATTTACTTTGTCAAGCAATGTGCCTGAAGTTTCAAACGTTCAAAATTAAACGAAAAAATTGTATAAGTCAGTATAGGAGGAATAATTTTTTCTAGCTGCAATAAAACATTTTTTGATTTTAAGATTCCAATTTTTCGACATATTCGACTTTGCACGATAGGGGTATAAAATGTAAAATAACAATATAAAAAATTATGTACTGAAAATTTTTACAGGTTATGTAGATCACGTGACGGTTCAAGAAAGATTCTGGACACTTACAAAAGTGATCTCGTCAATCATGCGAAAGCGAAGTCACATTTGAACGCGGCTAAGCCATTTTCTACCAGTAGACAGCGAGTCATTACGTTTCCCGCAGAAAATTATGAAACGTCGAAAGCCGAAGCTGCCCTGGCTTTATTTGCCGCCGTCCATTGTTCGATCAACGCAGCAGACCATTTGACCAAAGTGTGTACTTCGGTGTTTACCGATAGTCAACTCGCCAAAAGCATAAAGATGCACCGTACTAAGTGTAGTGCAATCATCAAAAACATTTTTTTTCCTCATTTTGAGCGCGAACTTCTAGAGGACATCGCTGGTGGTCCCTACAGCTTGCTACTTGATGAATCTAATGACGTATCAGGATCCAAGCTTGTTGGGATTGTCATCGTCTATTTCAGCAAATCGCAGGGGAAAATAATCTCCACCTTTTTGAGGCTGGTGGAACTTACCGCGTGTGACTCGGAGGCCATCGTCACAGCAATGACTGAGACCGTTGCAATATTAGGACTTGACATTTCAAAAATGCGAGGAATCGGGACTGACAATGCAAGCGTTATGACGGGCATCAACAACGGGGTCTACGCTCGTCTTAAATAGCTCATACCAAACCTCATCTTAATTCAGTGCCTTTGCCACTCGTTGCAGCTAGCTCTGTCCCATGGTGGCGCTGAAACTTTGCCGCGGTACATCGAAACCCTGATCGCCGATACGCATACATGGTTTTCGAGATCAGGCCCCCGACAAGCAAAATACAGTGAACTGTACCAAACTTTGAATTGTGGGAAGAAACCATTGAAAATTTTGCAAATGGCCAATACGAGGTGGATTTCCATTGAACCTGCCGTATCATCTATCAATGGGGTTCGCTGAAACTTCATTTCCGACTGGTGAAAGATTCCGAAAGATGTTTTACCGCTGAAAATCTTTCTTTAATGTATAACGACGAGCAGAATTTGCTTTACTTGCTTTTCTTAAAGCCAACACTCACTGACGTGCAACGAGTAAACAAACTCTTTGAGTCTAATGGGGTAGACCCAACCAAACTGCTCAAGGTACCTATTTTAATTATTGTAGAATATTTTTTAAAACAGGAAATTGATTTATTGTGTTTTCCAGGATTTGGTTTTGCTTATCCGTTCAACAGCAGCTAAAATTATGCTGCCAAATATCAGACGTGATGTTTTGACTCAAAGTATCGACGATTATTTGGATCCGAAACCCTACTTGGGTTTTGCGACTGAAGCCAAGCTGGATCACTTGAAGAAACATAATCTCATGAGCCTTGAAGAAGAGACCATGTTTCGGCAACGCGCGAGAAATTTTATGCTGAGTTTATTCAAACAATTGCAACAGCGACTTCCCGAGAACATAAAAGTCTTGCAACAAATCGACCGATCTTCCATCAAAACTATTTTGAACGCCCACAAGGAAAAAATTTGCGACTTTCTTGCCTCTTCGGGTACCTCGGCAGACTTGGCAACTACGATTCAGCGACAATACGGCGAAATTCATTTGGTTCGGTGGAACGATACAATCGCATTTTGGGATTAAGTTCATAAGTATACGGACGCAGCAGGAAAAAATCCCTTCAACGAGCTTGTCGAATTCGCACTTGGTGTTTTGGTACTGCCACATTCCAACGCTGACGTCGAGCGAGTATTCAGCCAAATGAATATCGTGAAGAACAAACTGCGCAATAAAATGCGAACCAAAATGCTCAATGCCCTTCTGGTCACAAGATTTGCACTTCGACGTCAGGAAAAATGCTGCAAAAGCTACGTTTTTCCCACAGAAGTATTGTCGTAGATGAAGTCTTCAAAAAAATACGCCGCAGATGATGAAGAAGAAATCACCGATTGCGATGTGGTGAACGAAATGGTATCGCTGCTCAACAACGAAGAAATCGAATGGCATTAATTTTTGATGTGATGTTACGTTCTTGTTGCCAAATTGTGATACTGTGCCATATATCTTTATCGTATAATTGATAAATATATGTATTTATAAATTGTTCGATATATTTGTACTTTGACACTTTAATGTTTGAAAAATAGAGAAATATGTGAAAAAAATAAAAGTTTTCTTTAAAAAACAACAGAATCCGAATTTCAGTAAAATTGCTTATAGACGAAACCGATTTTTATTGTATTGAAAACATTCCTTATCCTTGTTTTATTCTGTACAGTAAGGACAACGATTTTCGCCTCAATTTGTTGTTTTCTCGCTTGTTGATATGATACCAACAAAATAAGCAAAAATACTTCAAATTCAGGATTCCTGGAGATTTGTCACTTGCATTTTAGTTATGTATACATATACTTACATAGCAGGTAACTAGGTACATAATCACGGTATAGAAACTGTAAGTGACAAATTGATGGAATCGATGTATAAACAGGGCTCAGCAGCCGCTGATGAATCTAGCGGAATCTGGCGGAATTTCACAGCGTCCCTAGCGGGGAGCGCATTTTTGCTTATGGCAACACTGTCCAGAAATCCTTAAAAACCTGAAGGGGATACACGCTGATGAAGATACCTAGCTAGATTGAAGTTCAAATATGAAGTTAGCTCGGGTCCAGATGAAAGGAAGGCAGCGAGAGGAAACTAATCGTAATAATCCAGCCAAATCCAAGTTTGATAGGACAAGCGTAGATAAAATCTATCCGTTAAAGATCTCGTCCCTTCGTTCCTCTGGATAAATTATTAGATATTCGCTGAGAATTTGTTTCTGCTTTTGACCGCAATCAGGTATATTAAAGTCGTATCTATGGGAAATGAAATTACTTTTTTTGAATTTTATAATTTTTATATTGAAAATAATTAAGAAGTTGGGTAGACAGATCTACGCTCATGTTAGAAGGATTTTATACTCAATTTACAAAATGCAGTCCCCAGCAACGAATAAAAACAAGAAACATATTAAAGAGATTTCCACGTTTAAAAGAAAATCCATTGTTTCTCCATATATAATAAAAATCATTCAAATCATGAAATCCTTAAAACATTTATGTCATCAATTTTATCTGAAAATTTTAAGAAGATCAAATCAAAACTGCTGGGTTCGATACGATGGGAAGTCCATAAAATACCAAAATAGTGTGTTATTGTTGTTGTAATTGGAGAAATTTCAAATGGATATAGCTTCCGTGAATATGATATGAATTTCATCAAACTTACAAAGTATTAGGATCTTGTATAAGGCTACTTAAATATCGAGTTTTGTTGGGCTTAAAGGCATTCATACGATTTTATTGGAGAAAATGTGAAATTCGAAGATCATACTATTATTAACAAAGTTGAACAAATTTTGACTTTTGAGGCATTTGTCATAGTTATACTCATAAATATCTACCTTGATAATTTTTTCAGATTTTTTTGATCACAGGTGTCCACTCGCGAGAGGGGGAACACATTTTTCATGTTTTTCCCTCCCGGTGCCCCCACTGAAGCAAAAACTGTTAGTTTAAAAACTGTTTTACAAAACTCTCATAAAGTCGATATGAGTATCAAACTTTCATTTGATACTCATATCGGCTATCTTTGATGAAATTTTTTTCCAGGGGCTGCTCCTCTGTACTTTAATCATCGATTCACGGCCTATGTTTTTCGAACTCTAGAATGGTTACAAAGCCTTTTTGTTAGGAGCTCTTTCCTGCCTCCTCGACTCTTTTCACCTATGAGTATTAATTATAGGTACTCATCTTCAGTCATTCATTAAATTGAATCAAGTGTTAAAAGCATGCACCTTAAACGTTGATGTTGGGGAAAAATAACTCAAAATTATTCAATCTTCTCATTTAAAACAGATACTATTTTGTTTTACGATTGCTGATACTACTAGCTAAACCAATTCTCAAAGATATTCATGATACCTATCATTCCTGAAACATGCATCGTGTATCCACATGTAGCTTCCTTATGACGTATTTCAGAGCCCAATTGTATAGCAATAGGGCCAGCCCTACTTTAGTCCGATAATTGTGTCAAAGGCATCGGTGACACATGGGTTAACGACGATATCCTTCGTGTCAGATGGCTTGACCTCCTGCCTCAGCAAACGCGCCGCATGCTTCTGCTTTTAAAAAACTAGACGCTAGAGGAGCTTGCGGCTACCGCAGACGAGGTACAAGACATGGGTCCGGGAGTGATGGCCACGTCAGTGCAACCATCTATGCACCCAATAACACCCTCATCTTGTCTCTCTTCACCGCGTTCTTCTTTGGACCAAGTTACTGTCGAGTTAGCTGCCTTGCGTCTGGCTATTACGCAGCTAACGAACTTGACTCGAGAGGCGCTCCAGTAAGCACATGTCTGCACGAGCACGCTACAGGTGCGGTCCTCGTCAAGAAACACAAGCTAATTACGAAGGCGCTCCACTACTTCTGGACCAGACTGTTGCACAGGTCATTGCTGGTATCACACCAAGCACGGGGCCTTAGCGATGCGATGCAAGCAGCCTGGGTTTACCCGCGCTGTACTCAGTGGGCAACACCAGCAACACCTTGGAAAGGTGCCTATATGTCTCCGAGCGCACCACAAAAACCAGGTTCTTGGTTAGACTTCGGCTCCACCCTCTCCAGCACCCCGAGGCATTCCATTGCCTGGCCTCTTCGTAAGCAGAGTCTCGTACTACAGGCAGCCAACGGCATGCCCATCACAACCTTTGGATCTCAGCAGCTCACCCTGGATTTCGGGCTACGCCGGCCAATCCTCTGGTCGTTCGTGATAGCAGATATCCAGCCAACGCACTAAAACATCATGGTCTATCCATCGATCTGCATAACCAGCGCGTCTTGGATGATCTCACTAATCTCTCCACAGCCTGCGTGTTCGGTTCAGCTCCAGCTATATACAGTATTAGCGCCGTCACTAAAATGAAGAACACCATTGGAGACCGGTACAAAAAGATAGTCGCCAAATTAGCCTCGGTCGCTGACCTATACGTCTACCACCAGATAGTCACAAATGGCCCACCGGTTTTGACGAGACCACGTTGCCTCGTGGGAGAACGCCTCACCGCGGCCAAAGCTGAGCTTACTTTCTTGCTGAAACGAAGCATAACCCGACCCTCAGCGAGCAAGTGGGCCAGTCCTCTGCACATGGTGCCCAAGGACGGTGGCCATTGGCAAGCTACTGGGGGTTACCGTCAACTCAACACTCAAACTTTACCGGACCGGTACCCATTACCCATCATTGAGGATTTGATTCAGGAGGCCAGAGGCACTTTTTTTTTTTGAGTAATCGACCTCCAGCATGCCTTCTACCCAATTCTGGTTGCTCCTGAAGACGTATGTAAGACGGCAGTCACCACACCCTTTGGACTGTATGAATTCCTGAGGATGATTTTGGGTCTACGCAATGCAGCCCAAATGATGCAGCGGACTCTAAACCATCTGCTGAGGAAGTTGAACCTCGTCCAGGTCTATCAGGACGATATCCTAGTTTTCTCGGCGAGCCCCGACCATCACCTTCGCCACCTCGAACAACTTCTCTTCATGCTGCAGGCGGCAAATCTCCACGCTAACTGGGATAAGTGTCAAGTCGGTCACATGAGGTCGCCTTTGCTGGATACCTCGTCTGCAAAACTGGATTTCGACCACCAGCCCCCAAAACGGCTCCATTGTATCTTTTCCTAATCGGCCAATACATCCCAGCTGAGGACTTTTCTCCGGATGCTGCATGCCATACGCTTCTGAGTCCCAAGCATCACTCTCGGAACTGCGAAAAGGTTGAACAAAAAAGAAAGCACTACTCACCTGGAAACCCGATGCTGAGGCGGCTTTTGTACGCTGCAAGCAAGACATCGCCAAGGCAGCCACGTCAGCTTTTCTTTCGCCTTCGCACCCCTTGGCACTCCCCACTGACACGCCTAGCACTGCCATTCCCTGGACCTTGGACTAACAACAGGGTGATGGTACTTACGTACCATTAGGTTTCTTCTCAAGGAAGCTCTCTGAAATGGAACAAAGCTACTCAACCTACAACAGTGAGCTCCTTGTGATCTTTGCTGCCATCAAGTTCTTTCAGCACATCTTGGAAGGAAGGCAGTTTATCATCTATACCGACCAGCGGCCACTTATATTTGCTCTGACGCAACGCTCGGTCAAAGCCTCACCCCGCCAAAGCAAGCTGCTGGACTTCATTGCCCAATTCGACCCGCGAGTGGAATATACAACAGGGGATGAAAACATCGTCACTGATGCACTTTCACGTGTAGAACCGGTCACGATACCCGCCACAGTCACAGCTCAAGTCATCAGTGAAGCACAGAACACAGACAACCAGTTGCTCCACCTCCTGGCGAGCCCCCGTCTCAAACTGCATCAGCTGGTCTTGGATGGCTACTCAGCATACTATGTGGAGTTTAACGGCACCATCAAGCCTTACCTGACAGTTGCGCTCCACCGTCAGACTTTCGACGTCGGCCATCAACTGTCGCATCCGATAGAACGTGCCACCTTGAAGCGCGTAGCGCTTAAACACTTCTGGCCAAGTCAGCGGAAAGAAATATCACGGTGGGGCAAGCAATGCGTACCTTGTCAACTGTTGATGGCCCACCACCATAACTGCGTCGAGTTAGGAAATTTCAAGACGCCGGATGGGCGCTTCGATCACATCCATGTCAACTTGATGAAGCTGCACTGTGTGAAGGCTACGAGAACTGCCTCACCATTATTGACCACTATACAAGGTGGCTTCAAGCAGTGCCAATGCGCGAAATTAAAGCCAGAACACTGGTTATCAATATTTGGCCCGCCACGTGAGATCACATCGGACCAAGGATGCCAGTTTGAAGCCGACCTCCTGAATCAGCTTGGCCATCACTTGGGCAACAACCAATGGCATGGTTGAACGGATGCACCGCATCCTCAAAGCAGCGTTAAAATGCTTTCCGGAGACACCATAGTTACTGACACTTCCACCGATCTTTCTGGGTTTACGAACCACATTCAAGGAGGACCTGCAAGCCTCTCCTGCAGAAAACGTTTTCGACACATCGCTTCGGATCCCGAGCGTGTTCATTATGCCTCAAAATGCAACAGCTGGCGACCCACATGATTTTGTCCGCCTCTTCAAATCGATTCGCCCTGTCCTCGGTTCACCAACCATTCATTTTTAAAGACTTGGCAAGCTATGAGTACGTGTTTCACCACATCGATGCTGTAAAGAAGCCGCTCGATCAGCCATACTCCGAACCTCATCGAGTCGTCAGAAGGATCAACGCCAACACCTACGTCATCACGGTTCCAGGCTGGGTTCTCAGGTTGACAGGGGAGGTGTTTGGTGGGTAGTCCACTCGCGCATGGGAATCCCACACTCTGTGCATAAATAGCATTCACCTCCCTACCACAAAAAAAATACCTACGTCATAGACGTAAACGGCGTCACCAAAACCTTCTCCAACGATCAACTCAAACCATCCTACCTGGAGCAATCCGATGCCCATCCAGTGACACAGCGGTCATACTCAACACCTCCACAGGCGCCTACAACACCACCTCTGCTGCCCTCGGAAACGGCTCAACCAGCGCAGATTTTGCCGGAACAACCACTCCAACCATCTCCCTTCGACGCATGCGAAGGTCATTGTGGAGGTTTTGACGGGGGCATCTCAGAACATTCCATCGCCAGTGCACGTTTTACAGCGCAAACAGACCCTCGTCTCACGAGAAATCTGTGCCTGCCAGCCAATTCCACATATCAGCGGCGCGAGCAATTCCCTCGAGGAAAAGGGAAATTTCGTTGAGCCATCCTTCTCGCTTCTCATGAATTAACATACATGATAGAACCTAAGCAAACTTACTACTGGTTCGTAGTCAACACTATTATTGACACCATTAGCATCATCATCGACATCATAACCAACAACATCATCATCATCATCAACTACAACGACATCATCATTCGTCATGAACAACAACGACATCATCATTCATCATCATCATCTTCGTAGCCGCCTACCTCGTCGTAAATAAAAGGGAGTAATAAATTCTGCCATGTCCAAAGAGTAAAATATAAATATAGAGTAAAAGCTAAAGACAAGGATTTTAACTTCCAAACATCAAAATTCGAACCACTATAACTTCGTTAAATACTATTCCATCTTTGTGTGTTCCCGTCTAGCTTCGCTCCGATTATTCCCCTCAGGACTGTTTGCAGATGCTTGGGTCAGGGTTCATGTTTCACGCCCCTAGCATAACACAGGTCTTATCACAAATTTTAATATTTGGAGCTTTGTTTTCCTGCGTATGCATTTGGTCTTCATTTTATTTGCGAGCTGTATTTTTCGGCGTATTTTGTCTAATTCTTAGCGTTACTCGTTACTTTGGGGCCTTAATACACAAATTTGCTCACATTACCGATACTGTAATCACCAAGTATGGTACTTGGGGTATTTTTCTCGACTGCGTTATGAGCCTTGTTTTATTTTCATTGATTTGTAGGCCTACTAGTTTTGCTTCGCTGTCGAGTTTTAGGAAAAGTACTTTGGCAGTTGTTAATAACCGTAACAGAATGTTGATGTCGACCGCATAGGCTACTACTTGGCTTGACTTGTATAGTAATGTACCTAGTTTATCGACAGGTAGCTTTCTTATGACGTATTCCAGCGCCCAATTGAGGGCCAGCCCTGCTTTAGTCCAATATTCGTGTCAAAGGCATCGGTGAGTTGGTAATTGATGCGGACTTGGGAGGTCGTCGACGTCATTGTCATTTTGGTAAGACGGACCAATTTGGCTGGGATGCCAAAGCAAAACATTATTTGATACAGTACGTTACGATCAATACTGTCATATGCTTGCTTAAGGTCAACGAAAATTTAGTGAACGTCTATGTTGAACTCCCAGCACTTTTCAAGTACCTGCTTGACTGTGAACGATTGGTCTATTTTCAATCTATCTGGTCTAAAATCACCTTGATACTCCCCGATAATACTGTTAGCATATGATCCGATTTTATTTTCTAAAATCTTTGAAAATATTTTGTACGCCGTACAAAGCGGTGATATACCTCTACAGTTTTCGCACTGTAGCTTGTCACCTTTTGAAGTGAAACTTCTTTTCTGGGGGGTAAAAATTATCTGATGTAACGAAAAAGCAGAACCGTTTACACGCCGGGCGGGCAGCAACACGAAATTTGCGCGACAATCTGTTTTCAGTTGGAGTTTACTCATGCTGCGATATAAATTTCTGCTTACATTATTGCATTCTGCCGGAACCCTTACTGGGAATAGTAAGGTAGTTTGTTTGGTTGTTGGTTGCCTAGTATGGATGTTTGGTGGTGGGTATGTGGTTCATTTTATTGAGAAAAGAATGAATAAGGGACGGGTAGGAGTTCACTTCATTATTAGGTGCTAGAACTAATCCCGCCAATTTGCAATGAATGTGATCGGCGGTAGCGGGCCATCGTCAGTTAATGAACACGAGTTCTTTGTCATAATACCGATGCCGCTGATGTGCAATGTAATGAAATGGTGATGGCAGATGGCTAGTAGTGGTTATTTGGAGATCATGAACGAATTACCGAGGGTACGGCGGTCTCCGTGCTCGGTGCTGCCGATTTGCAATGTATTGAAGTCGCGACGAGGCCTGGTCGTTGTTGGGTATTTGGGGACTATGAACGTATGCATGGTAGTTCAGCGGTACCTGTGTTCTGTTCTAGCACCAATGCCTATGATTTGCAATATATTAAAGTGGTGACGATCAACGGTTTTTGGTGGATAGTTAGGAATCATGGCCGTGCTTTGTCCTAGCACCGATGCTGCTGATGTGCAATGTATTGAAATTGCGACGACGGATGATAGTTTGTGGATTATTAGAGATCATGGGCAAATACATGATGGTTTGGCGGTAACCGTCTTAGCACCGATGCCGCCAATGTGCAAATTTATTGAAGTTGCGACGACGAATGGTCGTTGGTGGGTATTTGGAGTCCGGCTGATGTGCGACATTTATAAGTGGTGACGACTTATGTTGTTTGGTGATCATTGGTGCATGCACGGTGGTTCCGAGCTAACCGTGCTCTCTTCTAGCACCGATGCTGTCGATGTGCAATATACTGAAGTGGCGCCGACGGATGGTCGTTGGTGGGTATTTGGGAATCATGGTTGAATGCATGGTGGTTTAGAGGTAGCCAAGTTTGCTCCTTGCATCGATACCACTCATGTGCAACGTATTGAAGTAGCAACGACGGATAATGGTTTCTAGGTCATTGGAGATCCTGAGCGAATACATGATGTTTCAGCGGTAGCCATTCTATGTGTAAACACTGATGGCGCCAATGTGAAATATATTGAAGTGGTGACAACGAATCTACATGAACGAATGTATGATGGTTCGGTGGTAGCTGTCCTTGGTCCTTGTACCGATGCTGTCGATGTACAATGTATAGAAATAGCGACGACGGATGATGTTTTGTTTAGACATTGGGGATAATGGGCGAATGTATGGTGACTTCATGGTTCTGAGTCCAGTGCCCTAGCATCGATGCTGCCGATATACAATGGATTGGAGTGGAAAAAGCGGATGAGAGTTTGATGATCGTAAGCTAATGTATTATAGTTAAATGGAAGCTGGCGTTGGTGTTCATACTGATTCCAGCGATATGCAATCAATTAAAGTGGTAACTGTAGATGATGTTTCGTGGGTGGTTTAATCAGAGGTGAAGTTTTTGTATTTGCTTACGACCTGTAAATTTTTAAGTATAACGGAACCATTGCTCGTTTATTAAGACTAGGTAGCTATGTTGTGGGGAAAGCGGTAGAGATATAGAGTCTCTTGCATGGGATGTCATATAAGATAATATAAATGGGATTGACGAGATGATTATAACTTCATAATGTAGATCGATGTCATTATATGAGCATATTGTACTAATATTTAATAAATTGACAATAACACAGTGATTTGGGTAAGATTTGCAGTATCATACTAAATAGTATTTGAGCAAACAAAAGCTAATTATCACTGTGATAGAACCTCATAAATATTCTGAGCATAATAACAAGTAAAAAATGAGAATAAAAAATACTGTATGTGGCTCTTTTCGTTAACACCATTAATTCTCAATATATTTATATGTAAATAAATACAAACATTTATACATGCATGCATATATATATATATATATATATATATATATATATATATATATATATATATATATATATATATATGTACATATATATATATTGCCGCGTGTTATGGTTCGCGGCCAATGTTCCGGGAAAGTGAAAACGCAATGTCTTTTAAATTAAGTTAAAAGAGAAAGAAAGAATTTAACTATTTCACAATTTTAATTTTCACTATTAAAAGTCTAACTTCCACTTGTCCATAAATTTCTATCACAATTGTCTTCTAAAATCACTTCACAATCAACGATAATCACGTTTCTATTACTCGAACAATATCGCTTTTCTATTCGCTTCACACTTTCGGTTTTTACTATCGCGCCTTTATATAGGGCCTCTAGTCATTCAACCCAGTTCTAGTACATTGGCGAATGAGCGGGAACATTCGAGCAGCGTAATGAATGGAGCAGTGACTCACTTTCAGATGTTGATGCTTGATGAGTTTTCGAGTACGTTCGTTTTGTTGATCATGATCTTCTTAACGATTGTGAAAATAATTGCGACAGTAACTCGCAAAATTATTCGTACATGTAACAATATATATATATATATATATATATATATATATATATGTACATATATATATATATATATATATATATATATATATATATATATATATATATATATATATATACATATATATATATATATATATATATATATATATTTATATATATATATATATATATATATATATATATATATATATATATATATATATATATATATATATATATATATATATATATATATTGTTACAAGTCCAAACATTTCTGCGAGCTACTGTCGCAACTATCAATGACATCATGATCAACAAACAAATGTACACGAGAGCACAAGAGTCGACCAAGCATGTTCAACGTCTGGAAGTGACGTCATTGCGGCCATTCAGAATTGCTCGAATATTCCACGTAGTTCGCCAATGTACAAGAAATGGATTGAATGACTAGAGACCCTATATAAAGCTGAGCTGAATGAATGGGGGATATAGTAAAACCGCGATAGTAAAACTACGATAAGTATGGAGTGCGAATTAAAAGCGATATTGATTGTTAGTGAAGACAGTTCTAATAGAAATTTATAGACAAGTGAAAGTTAGATTAAAATGCGATTTGTGAAATAGAGTAATTAACGATTGTGCATTCTTAGTAAATACACTCTTTTAACTTAATTTATAAGACAGTTTTCACTTTCCCGGAAGATTCAAATTACCGGCCGCGAACCATAACACGCGACAATATATATATATATATATATATATATATATATATATATATATATATATATATATATATATATATATATGTATATATATATATATTTAAAAATATATATGTATATATATATATATATATATATATATATATATATACGAGGTGTGTTCAAAAAATATCGTGAATTTTGGTTTTTTTCAAAAATTATTTATTTATTCATGAATATCTCTTTTATCCCACTCAAAGTAATCCCCATGAGATATTATACACTTGTGCCAACGGTTTTTCCAATCTTCGAAGCACTTCAAAAAATCATTTTTTTTTAATCTTGTTCAGCTCCTCCTTCGATGCCGTCTTTATTTCGTCAAGCGTCGCGTAACGTCGTCCTTTCATGGGCCTCTTCAGTTTAGGAAACAAGAAAAAGTCACAGGGGGCCAGATCTGGGGAATACGGTGGCTGCGGCATCATTAGTGTGTTGTTTTTGGCCAAAAAGTCGCACACAAGCAACGATGTGTGAGCAGGGGCGTTATCGTGGTGCAAAAGCCAATTTTTGTTCTCCCACAAATCCGGGCGTTTCTGGCGAATTGCTTCGCGCAAATTGCGCATAACTTGCAGGTAATATTCCTTATTGACCGTCTTCCCTGTGGCAAGAACTCATGATGCACCAGGCTCCTGCAATCGAAGAAAACTGTCAGCAAAACTTTCACATTCTACCGAACTTGGCGCGCTTTTTCGGTCTTGGTTCATGCGGCAGCTTCCATTGAGATGATTGAGCTTTGGTTTCCACGTCATAACCATAAACCCACGATTCGTCACCAGTTATGACCCTCTGGAGCAAATTTGGTTCGTCGCGGACAGAGTTTAACATCTCATTAGCAATGTTCATGCGTTGTTGTTTTTGGTCGCAATTGAGCAATTTTGGTACGAATTTCGCGGCGACCCGTCTCATGCCCAAATCGTTGATAAAAATCGAATGGCACGAGCCAATCGATATGTTTAGGTCCTCA
This sequence comes from Odontomyia ornata, assembly GCA_963969285.1. Classification (NCBI taxonomy): domain Eukaryota; kingdom Metazoa; phylum Arthropoda; class Insecta; order Diptera; family Stratiomyidae; genus Odontomyia; species Odontomyia ornata. The sequence goes on along the minus strand of OZ017739.1, from coordinate 448,789,014 downwards.
GCAACTTCTCTAACGGTGATTCGACGATTGGCCGATACCATTTTCTCCACTTCATTAATTTTTTCGTCTGTTGTTGAAGTGCTCGGGCGTCCAGCACGCTCTTCGTCGTTCACATCTTCTCGGCCTTCTAAAAACATTTTGTACTACCGATAAACGTTGCTTCGGTCCAAGATAGCTTCTCCGTATGCCACAGTCAACATTCGGAATGCATCCGCGCACTTAATTTCGTTTTTCACACAAAATTTGATACACGTTCTTTGATCCATTTTTTTGAATAAGTAAAAATCGAAGACGATTGAAAACTCGTGCAAGTAAAGCAGCTATCACCAATCAAGTGAACATTCCAAATGGCCAAGCTTGTCGGCATAAGTGACAGATATGAGTACTAACATAACGCCACAAAAAAATCGAAATTCGAATCTACGTAACCCGCGAAAATTCAAAATTCGTGATACTTTTTGAACACACCTTGTATTTGCATATACACATATAAATAAATGTATATACATATATTTTTACATATATATATATATATATATATATATATATATATATATATATATATATATATATATATATGCAAACATTATTCAAACTGCATATATACATATGCATATACCTGAAAGCAAGACATTCCACTTTTGTCGGATGTGTACCCCCTACACATTTTATTTTTTTTTTTATGGGCAATATAATTGATTGGCTCCACTCATTCAGCATATAATTGTAACCCTGCTCCTTGCATTTTCATTAAAATTGGAAAACATATATAAGTGCCTGGGTCAATTTGAACTACATATGAAATCAACCATTAACACGTGATTGTTGTCGCAATGCTGTACAATTGGTATGGCTATAACTCAATTGATTATGATTCGATTTCCAAAACATTTTGTGAGCATTAATATCTTATAAAGGGTGGTCCAATCAAAATGCACGATGTTAATTGTGAATAATACAAAAAGTTTCCAGAGAGTTGTGTTGATATTTTATATTGTAATAGAAGGATCTATGACAATTATGCCTAGAACAAAATATTGCCCAAACGCTCGCCACGGCTACGGTGGCATGCTTCTATCCGATGGTCCATATTTTCATTGACTCTGAGACAAAATTGAGGTTCAATGTCGTTAATGTGCTATAATCTCTAATTCTTCAGCTCTTGAATTGTTCCTGGCTTATTATCGTACACTTCTTTTAAATATCCCCAAAGAATGAGGTTTAAAGGTATCAAATCGCATGATCGCCGCAACATGAAATAACAAGGCCATTGAATTTCTCGCGCAAAAGAGCCATTGTTTTGGTGGCTGTGTGGCAAGTGGCACCATCCTGTTGGAACTACATATCGTCCAGGTTCATAACCACAATATCTGGCCACAAGAAGTCCGTTATCATCTCGCAACAGCGAACACCATTCACAGAAACTGCTTGGCCGTCCTCATTTTCGAAGAAGTACGGCCCGATGGCACCGCCAGCCCATAAACCGCTCCAAACAGGCACTCTTTCGGGATGCATCGGCTTTTCAACAATCACTCGTGGATTCTCATTTGCCCAAATGCGGTAGTTCTGCTTGTTAATAAATCAACTGAGGCGAAAGTGTGCCTCTTGCTGAAGATGATTTTCTTTGTAAAGTCACCATTCCCTTCTGTCTGTTCAACCAACCATTCGGCGTATTGTCGACGCTTGTAATGGTCAGTAGGCTTCAGCTCTTGAGTCAATTGAACCTTGTAAGCGTGTAAAATCAAATCTTTATTCGAAATTCACATCAGTGATGTTCGTGAGATGTTTAATTGTAGTGCACGACGACGAGTCTAGGTTGACGGCTCTTCTGTAACACTATCGCGAACAACAGCAATGTTTTCCGCAGAACAAATTTGCGCACAATTTTCTCGATTTTGGACACATTTGGTTGATTATGCTGACCAAAAAAATCACGAAGTACACGAAATGCATTTTGATTTTAACGCCCATTTTCATAAAAGGCTCCAATAACTTTAACGCGCTGCTCAATTGTGTACCTCTTCATGGTTGGATTTGTCAAACACTGAAACAAAGAAATATCAAATTAAGTTGGGCAAAAAACTTGACGTTAAGGTGTAACTCACAATTAACATTGTGCATTATGGTTGGTAGTACTTATTCATAGATATTTCCCACCCGGTATTTGATTTTGACAGAAACGTTTGGGTAGGAAATACTTTACTTTACCGGTTGTAATTGTCTTCTATCAAACATTTGTTTTAATTATCAACGTTCAATTATAATATATTTTTAAAACTAAAATGAATTCTAAAAAAGTTAAGAATTCTTGAATGAATTGGCCAAAGATTTACAGTATCATTCCACGCAATGCTCATTAAGAGCAGATATTCATATATAAATGATAAGTATCTAACAATAAACATTAATGAGCTTATTTGACTTTACAAAAACTCACTCAATACGGAGTCGAGACGGTTCAGCAATAAAAGTTGCAAGAAGCAAACTTGAAGTTCAAAACAACTTAATAATACGCAGAGTTTGGTTCTTTCAAAGTGATTAGAGATTAGCGATTCAACGAGGTATTATGTGGGAATGTGTTTGCAATGGTAGATATCGGTTTATAAGTTTCTGTTTTATGCTATAAAGTTTGTCAGATATACATGGGCCTTATAAATCTCAAAATAAAAAAATCATTTTTGATACGCTTACGATTTTGTTGATCAGTAATTTCTAACGAACCCTGTCTCATAAGAGAATATTAAATTATTAATGTTTATTAAAGACAGATAAATCAAATACTATTTACTAGTATTGCGTGTGCATGTGCCGTTTTAACACGCTTTATGTAATCTTAAACTCACTTTAGCGTTGAAGCCAAGTTCAACAACTTCTTCCGCTCTGGAAATTACGTTCATATATGAAGCAAACACATAATCTTCAATTCTAATACATGCAATTATGCTCTCTTACGAAGTTGGAAAATAAATAGTTTGAGTCGTTAATAATAGACCAAAAGAATACAGATTAGATACATTTTATAAGTTTCAGAGGAAAATAAAAGATACAATTCTGTTTTTAAGTCTTAGGTAGTAAATTGAAATTATGTTAAAAAGAGAGCATTCAGTAATGAATTACTTATTTCCATAGAAGAATGTACATGAAGTAGGACTCCATAAAAGAAATATTGCAGGATTAATGAGCAGAATGAATGGCTTCGTGACATTTGTTCGAACTACAATCAATACTTCAGAGAACAACCCAAGAACAGGAAGCCAATTTACATTGCTATTCATGCAAATTTTTTATTTTAAAGGAATTCGCAAAACAATATATGTCTTAATTGCATAGCTTATCAATAGAAATCACAAACTACAAGTATGTCCTAAACTAATGACCATATTGCCATCCCCTTATATGGTGCAACCAATTTCAAACAGAATCCTCTACTTCAAACTTGATCGTGTTCTGTCGTATCTTTCATTCATTACATCAAACTAAATCATAGCATCTACAAGATTGTTTACAACAAAAGCTGCGACTGATTATATCGCGAGCAATCTCACATGCAACAATCCACGTACGAGTATCTAACAGTAATGGCAACATCATCTGTAGAAGCTTGTTCCCGGTGTAATTTCCATTTATAAATTACTGCTGATAAGTAGTATCCATAACCCTTGAAAAGTACAAAAGAAATGAAAAACGCGAAATGCAACAACACCAACAGCAACAACAAACTGGTCTTGTCGCGATGCAATTACCATAAAAACGAGACAATAATGAATCTTGGCGATCAGCCCGATGAAATGTAGTAACCACATACAAGTATTCTTGGCTATTACCGCATGGACATCTGCTTGTTATGGCCTCCAAGAAGCCAACATCCAGCCAAATGATCGCTCGATACTTGATAAATTGATATTAGAGTAAAACCACCTAAAGAACGGGAGAATTCTAAGAATTTCAATAGAAGCTCCTTAACGTGAATAGCAGAGAATCTTAAGCTAATGCGTTTCACAGTGGCTGATAATGGCGAGTGATAAGTCAATACTCGTATGATGAGGTGGTTGCTGAAAGGCCTACAAAAAACTGGTGAATGGTGATGGAAGTGGATGACCAAATTAGGAAGCTTTTGTGTTCCTGTAACGAATTCCATGTTTTTGAATGGACAACATCCATTTCTTTTGACTTTAAGGTATTTTATCATTAAAGGCAAATCGCATAATGAGGTCAACTGGTCGATCAAAGCTACAAATATTTCGTGTTGAAGCAAATTCGAAGTACTTCCTTTTAATTACAATAATTTAGATTCATACAAACAAAATTTTTTTATGGGTAAAAATAAGATTAAGATGACTCAAAGGAGTCGAAACGCGTCTGCCCACTCAAATAAGTTGGGTAGACAGACCTATGCTCATGTCAGAAGGGTTTTGTATCCAAAGTCAAGAAACGTGTCAAAGAGGTGTGCACGTTTAAAAGAAAATCTAATTTTTCAAACGAAAATCACGCAAATTATGAATTCCCAAAAAGTAACTAGTAAGTAAGTAAACTTTATTCAGACTTTTTAAAACTTGACATAATAGAGTATGCTTGATGACTATGTGACATTTGACAGTATATGGATGTGCAGGTTTTCCTGGCGTGTCTATTCACCTTAAGCCAATTATTAAAATGGACTCCAAGGTATTTGATATTTTCCTTGAGTGGAATGATTTCACCAGCAATATGTGCTTGCACATTCCTACTTTGAGACACAGCAAGGCGGTGCCCTCTCCCGCTGGCATTTCTAAAGCAGATCAGCTCTGATTTGCTGGCATTTATTTCGAGCTCCCAATTCTTTAGATATTGAACGATGTTGTGGCGGCGCTGCAGTTTTATTTGGGCCATCGCTAGGAGGCTATGAGTGCAGTGGCGTAGCGTGAGTTTTTGACGCCCAGGGCCGACCGGAGAATTGCCGCCCTCCTTTTTCGAAGACAGATTTGTATTCAAAGCTTTTTCAGAACGAGATAGTCCTTCTGTCATCCGTTAAAAATATCTTTAATGAAAAATCATATGACGAATTATACCAACTACAAATAATTTAGTGATAAGCTTTTATTTTTTACCAAAATAATAAAGTCATTGAAAACATGACATTAATAGAGTAAGAGAATAACGCTCCTCTAGCTAGTGAAAGAATGCTACATTTAATAAACACTTGAACATAAATAATAAACAGAAGAAACTCATCTCTAGAAAATAAGCATAATAAATAATAATTAGAATAATAATCGCGCTACAGTTCAAATTGAACCTGGGCGTTGAGATGAGGTCGAGCATCTCATTTTATGACCATAACGGTACTTGGAAGGTGATGTGGTCGGCATCACGCTTGACCGTGTGATTATCACCTAATTTTACTCAGTACCCATCACAGCTGAGTGGGCTGGAGTTCCGTCAACAGATACTGACATCAAAAACTCGTTACACTGGGGTTCGAACGTAGCACCTGTCGCATTCGCGGCTAGTCTCCTACCTACTACATCACGGCGGACGACAGAAAATAAGCATAAACTTCAAGTTGAATATAAAATTAAATTTGAAAATTCTCATTAAGAGCTCTTATTTTGCTTAATGGATTGACACCTTGTAATTCTGAACTTATTCGCTTTTCTAGAGATGCTTTTATTTTGATTATCTAGTTTTTTTTCTAACTTTCATGCATAAACTTATATTGGGACATATTGCAATAGGAGCTTAATAAATAATAAAAAAATGAATTTGAAAAATGTCGCTGCATAATCGGTTAAAAACACCAAGGCAACTGTAATGTGAAACTCCGCCATAGACGGTCCCAAGCCCGATTGAGAAAGGAGGAGGGCACCCCTTGTTTCCCCAACCCATAGCTTCCATGATTCCTCATCCCAAACCCCCCATATAAATGGTAGTAAATGCTCTTGGGGTGCACATTGGGTTTACTGGTTCCCCAATAATGTAACATTAAATGTCGAGAAATGCTCATAACTGTAAATACATCTACAGCTCTGCTACTAAATCCTGCTTACACCTCTTTTGTGAGGAAGTAAGATGGTGAAGGCGAATCTTCCGCACCTGATAATGGAATCGACGTAATAACCATGCCGCCGGAATGGAGGTTGGGCGACGGGCTAACTCCCCGTTCCTGGAAAACTTTTAATTGTTTCGAAACCTGCAGATAGGCTTCGGAATGGATTGGACTCAGATCACTCAATTACCCTGGCACTGTTAAGGACCTTTTACAACAGGCCAGGCAATATCAATTAAAAATACTGGCAGTCCAGGAAACGAATTGGCCTGGAAATGACATTCAAGACATGAGATCGCACACAATACTTGAAAGTGCGAAGCCTACTGGAAAACGAGAATTTGGAGTGGCCTTCATTGTGGATAGGGAGTTCAAATCACACGTTATTGATTTTAAGCTAGTCAATGAACGGTTGTGTGCGATCCGTATAAAAGCGAAATTCTTCAAAATCTGGCTGATCAATGTTCACGCCCCGACCGAAGAAAAGGACGAAGAAACGAAGGAATCGTTTTACAATCACCTGGAAAGACTGGTCGACTCATTGTCCACAAACGACACAAAAATTACGCGAAGGTTGGCAATGAGCTACCTCATTGGGGAACGACTGGAGGATATAGCCTCCACGATGAAACAAATGACAACGGCCAGCGCCTGATTGACTTTGCATGTAGCAGAAATCTGGTCATACGTTCGACTTGCTTCCCACATTGACGCATTCATAAAATGACCTGGGTATCACCAGATGGCAACACACAAAACCAGATCGATCATGTTCTGATCCAACAACGTTGGGCCTCGAGTATACTTGACGCCCGTACATACCGAGGAGCCAATTGTAATTCAGATCATTACCTGATCAAATTAACCTATCGATGTGGTATGTCAAAGGCATATTCAGCGAAGACCAGCCCGCTACAAACATTTGACATCGAAAGGCTCCAAACGGCGTCTGTGGCCGAAAATTTCACTGAGACCCTCGACAACCAGCTGGCTCCCATCTTATTAGATGCATCGTTAAAGACGAGCAACCAGCTCTGGATGGAAGTGAAAGTGGCTATCAGAACCGTGGCAGAACAGACGATCGGACATCAAGCCCGGTGCAACAGGAATGATTGGTTCGATGATGAGTGCCAGAATGCGTTAGATAAGAAGAATCAGGCGTAAAAAAAATACGTATGTAGGAAAACCAGGACGGAGAGAGAAGACTATGAAAATCTCAGAAGAGTAGCGAATAAGATAATTAGGATTAAGAAAAGAAATTACTATGACAACGAATTGAGAAGTATAGATGTAAGTTTAGCGAGCAATAACACAAGACAAGCATACAAAGTAGTGAAAAGCCTGAAACGTGGTTATCAGCCCAAAACCACGCTCTGTCGTGACGACAGCGGCAATATAATCGCTGATGAAATCAAGATTAAGGAAAGATGGGCAACATATTTCAAGCACCTCCTTAATCCCCCGCACAGCTCCAGAACATCGGTACCTATAGATGTCTACGGAGAGCTTCCATTGGCCCTACCAACTCTGGATGAAGTTTGTTCTATCATCCAAGCCCAAAAGAATAAAAAAGCGCCGGGCATTGATGAGATTCGAGTGGAGCTCATCAAATATGGTGGCGGTAGTTTTCGTCAAGCTATTCACAAAGTCATCCAGCATATTTGGCAACCAGAACATATGCTGAAAGATAGGAGCCAATCAATTAAATTCCGTATCCACAAAAAAGGTGACAAACTACAGTACGAAAATTATAGAGGCATATCACTACTTTGTACGGCGTACAAAATATTTTCTAAAATCTTGATAATAAAATCGGATCATACGCCAACAGTATTATTGGGGAGTATCAAGGTGGTTTTAGGGCAGGTAGATCAACAACAGACCAATTGTTCACAGTCAAGCAGGTACTTGAAAAATGCTGGGAGTTCAACATAGACGTACATCAAATTTTCGTTGACTTCAAGCAAGCATACGGCAGTATTGATCGTAACGTACTGTACCAAATAATGCTTGGTTTTGGCATCCCAGCCAAATTAGTCTGTCTTACCAAAATGACAATGACGTCAACGACCTCCCAAGCCCGCATCGATAACCAACTCACCGATGCCTTTGACACAAATATCGGACTAAAGCAGTGAGATGGGCTGGCCCCATTGCTATTCAATTTGGCTCTGGAGTACTTCATACGGAAGCTATCTATCGATACGCGAGGTTCATTACTATACAAGTCGAGCCAGGTAGTAGCCTATGCGGACGACATTAACATTCTGTCACGGCCACTAACAACTGCCAAAGAACTCTTCCTGAAACTCGACAGCAAAGCAAAACTAGAAGGGCTATAAATCAACGAAAATAAAGCAAAGCTCATGACGTAGTCGAGGAAAAATACCTCAAATTCACAAAATATCACACTTGGCGAATACAGTATCGAAAATGTGAGCGGATTTGTGTATTTAGGCGCGAAAATAACGAAAATGGGCAATGAAAGAGACGAAACACGCCGAAGAATACATCTCGCAAATAAAATATTTTATTCAGTATTGACGATCTTGAAGACCAGCTGCATGCACAGAAAAACAAAGCTCCAAGTATACAAATCTGTGATAAGACCTGTGTTATGCTATGGGTGTGAAACATGGCCCCTAACCCAAGCATCCACAAATATATTGATCGCCTTTGAGCGACGGGTCCTGAGGTGAATAATCGGAGCGAAACTAGACAGGGACCAATGGCGAATCCGATACAACCATGAATGAAATTTTTGAGGAACCGGAGGTCTCAACGATTGTAAGACTGCGGAAGCGGCAATGGGCTGGACACATGAATTGTATGGACGAACAACGGATACCCAAGGAGGTATTCGTTGGGAGAACTGAAGGCCGGCGGCCAGTGGGGAAACCGAGGAAACGCTGGTCTGACTCGGTCGACGAAGACAATTCATCGCTGCTCGGATTTCGGTATTGGATGAAGTGGTCAACGGACCAAGACAGTTGGAGGCGCTGTTTGCTGGAAGCGAAGGCCCGAAAGGGGCTATAAGGCTATGAAGAGCTGTAATGTGAAACACCGAAATAAATTAGCACTAATGTTCCGGTGCCAATATTTTCTTTTCTCACTAAGGAAAATTAGTCGTAAATCGTTTTTCACTTCCACACATGAAGAATTCAAAGAGAAAATAAGATGTTTCATTATAAGACCAGAAAATCAATTAAAAGTCGAGAAAGCATTTTTGAATCATTTTAATCATTCAAAAATTAACTTTTCTTGTTTTTTTTAAAGCAAAATCTTTATGCAACTTTCAACGTCGATTTCTCTATCCCGCTCGATTGCCAGGATAGCTAAATTTGTTAATCTCATTGTTGATCTCAAATTGTTTTTTTATGAGTTTAAGTTTTGAGAAGCTTCTGTCACAACTGGCATTACTGATGGCCGCTGTTAAGAAAATTCTCAACATTATAACAATATTCGGTAAAACATCTTCAAGCTTAAGCTCAACGATATATTTTAACAAACCTAAAGCACCGGACAGAATCAACGTAGTTTTGCAATCTGGGTCAGCTGCAGCTACGAAAGCCCGAAGACGTACTCGTTCAATTTTGAGTTCTTCTCTGTTAATATTTTGAGAAGGTTCATCCAGGTTGAGTCATCGATGCCTAATATGACTGCAGCCCTTAAAAAGTCATATTTTTGTGCTGAAGTTTTAAGCTGTGGAATCCTTTCTCGAATTTCAGCAGCAACTCTGTCTATCGAAGAAAACATGGTTCGCCTCAATTTGTCTTCATACAATAACCCAGCGTCTTACCTTCCGTCACAAATTATCTGACTCTTCTTAATTCGTCTTCAAGGTTCACAAGTAATTCCGAGGTCTTGTTGTAACCACGGAAGTCACCGCAGTTGCAGACATTAAGAATTAGCAGAGGGATGTGTAGCCCGAGGTAGCATACTGAGGCCGGCTAGCGCTCAGTTGTGTTGTGGGACGTCCGGGGCACCCTCTGCTCGTGCTGAGCCACCTTACATAAAAACTAGCACAAAGGGAAAAGGATGGGAAAGGAGAGGTCACATTGAGAAATGAAAAATAATTATTTTAACACTTCATGTCATATATTTTTTTCTTCAACTAGTTTACAAGGCACCAATTTATCAAACAAAAAAAATTCAATTCTAAAGGCCCGCTTTCTTCCTTTTACAAGTTTTAATTTGATTCAAAGATAAAAATAAATGAAAATTTACTTTCAATTAATGCTACTACTAAAATTTACACCAAGAAAACAATCAATTAATGAATTCACTTTATAATATCATAAAAGAAACCGAAAAAGCAAAAAAAAACAGAATTAAAAACTACTCACCCTTTTTTTGGCTACGGAGCGCTCTACAACGAAGGGGGAACTGGAAAACTACCAAAAATATTGAAAAACATTGATAAATTAGTTTAACTCGGTTATTAATATTGTTTATTGCTAAGGGCCGTTTGATAACGAGTTGTTTTAGTTCTTAAATGTTCAGAGTATTTCCGATTTATTGTCACTCCACGAAGAGACACAACCAGCTTTATCCACATTAAAAAAAGGAATTTTTTCGTTAATGTATTTAAACACCTTCCACTTTTTCGTAAATTTAAACGGATTCATTCATTATCTACGAGACCCGCTCGAATCGCCAAATCTTTGCTACACTTCTAATACAATAAATTGCACGTCGTCTCTAAGTATTCTATGCACTTTCACGACCGTTAATCACATTGGGTCATTAATCCAAACCAAACCATTGACACCATTGACACACTTCCTCGAATTGTTAATTCCCAAAATCCTCTTTTTCTTCAAAACAGCATGTCGAACAGTCCATTTCGTAAATCACCTCCACAAAAAAACGCGACAGCTCCCTATTTCTTTCAAGATCAAATCACCAATAAAAATCTTTCCTTCCCGAATTAAAATTGAATGCACCGCCAAAAGCAATCCCTATTGTTCTTTCCAAATTCAAATACCGAATGCCGTCATTCAACGAATTCAATCCTTTTCATTTTCAATTACCACTGCCGCATCTGGGTAACTTAATCGAAGTTCATTACACTTCGATTCCGCTACCCACACATCTTTTTTTCCATATTGACAAACGCAAAAGTATCCATTGTTTTGCATATATGGCAGTTTGCTCAATCCAAGAAGCGCTTGATTGAATGCAAAGTGTCACATATACATTACGGAAGCTATTGGTTTTGCCGATACCCCAAAAAGAGTACTTCCCTGCACCCGGGGGAACTTGAACTCAGGGTTCCAGCAGACCCCCGGCCGAGAACTCGCGACGTAGCCAATGGAGCTGTGACTTGTCGATTTCCCATTCATCAGATTAGCAACTTCAACTCTTTCTTGATGGGCATGAAATGGAAATTAGCTGAAGGGAAACGAGAATAAATTTTTGTTCGTATAAAAATATGAAATTTGTTAGTGGGAATAGAATTAGTTAGTATGAAGTAAGGAATTAGGTTTTGTTAGGGAAAAGGTATTGAATGAAGTTTTGTTAGTGGGAATTAATCAATGGAACGTTGTTAGTGGGGAAAGTGAAATTTTAGTATATATTATATTATTTTAGTTGGAAATAAGGGAAAAGAGTAGGATTGTGATGATGGGGAAGTAAAAATTATAGGAAAATTGGAAAAATTTTAATAAAATCAAATAAATAACAGGGAAAAAGGTATAAATGCCCAAAGTAAGATGGAGATGTTACGGCGGCAATTTGAAGTTGCGAATGGGAGGAAGTTGGTACGCTGGAATTCGCAACAATCTTCACACAAAGTTTTGGCGTGTGTTAACCCACGTCCACAAATTTTTCTCGGCTTTCTCCCAAAATAATCTGCAATGCTTTTTTTGAGCACGCTCATGTATGTTCAGTCCCTTGGTTTGGAATTAGCTCTGAGCATCGTTGACTTTACGTAGTACTAGCTGCTAGAGATCCAAAAAACTTAAAAAAGAAAATGATTGCATTGCCACCAATAAGCTTCCTGCGTTTATTCTTGTATTAAAACTTTCCTCAGTTTTGGTTAGATTTTCAAGTGCAATCAATGTTACTTTGAAGCAGTGCCGTATAAAATTTTCAGCATCGTGTGTCCTGAATCCTCTGCAATCTCTTACCTGTAGTCGTAATCAGAACTTTCCACCGATGTGTACATATACGAAAAAAAGCATAGCAGCACTCTTGCGTGCCGAAGAAAGTTACGGAATTTACCTCCACTGAAGCTGCATGCATAAAAACCAGGTTTAATGAGTGATTTGAGCATGGCACGAATTCGGCATTAGGATTGAAATCTTTTATCCTCTGTTGTACACCTGTGCGCTTTCCAGCCATCGTCACAGCATTATCATACGCTTGTTCTCTACTGTTCATAACGTCAAGTCCATCAGCCATGAGTTTGTTCAAAATCATTTCACTTATGCCTTTAGCAGTTTTGTTTTTGGACTCAACGAAATCCAAAAAAGATTCCTTTACTCGAACCTTCTGATTTTCAATAACCACATATCGTAAGACTTTATGCGAAATATATGGAGTGCTGTCAAAAATTATTGAATAATATTCAGCCTTTTGTACACGAGCTATAATCTTTTGACGAACTTTACTTCCTAGAATTTCAATGAACCCGTTTTGTACTTTTGGTGACATATAAGTTAGCGAAAATTTTTGGCCCATTTTGATTCTAACCAAATGCTCTTGGAGAACAGGATCGTACTTAGCCAGTAAATCCACTAATTTCAAAAAATTTCCTCTGTTAGCACTAGCATCATCTTCTCTGTGGCTGCGTAACGCCAAATTTTGTTTTGTAAGAAATTGTCGACAACAGAAGCAAAACAATGAGGCCTTAGAAGGTGAATATGCCATCCAAGAACGTACAACTTTTTCGCTGTTTGGTGATGTACGATAGAACCAATCTCGTGTTATGCATCTCGTTGACAATACTGTTGCTCTAACATAGTTATCGTCTGACTGAACAATGCGTGGTACTGCTGATTCTTCATAAAAGTCGACATTCAAGTGTTGAACAACTTCAGGACCTCTTTGAATCAAAAGTAGCCTTAAATTTGAATCAACTTTTGCAGGCCATTCTCCAATGTCGTTGCTATTAAAATCTAAATCAGTGAATGAGTGAAGTACTTGCACTCGGTTGTAACATCTCATCGTTAGTGAGCATCTAAAGAAATAACATCGGAAGGCTCTGGTGACTAATAGGTACGCTGCGGTTCGTCAGAAACTTTCATAAACTTTAATATGGAACCGTGTTTTTTTCCTTCCAGCCTCTTCCTTGGCTTTTTTTAGGGTTTTGTAAAATAATTTTACAAAACCTTACTAGTTTCGCGACCAGTCTGTCCGTCTGTCCGTCTGTCCGTCCGTCCGTCCGTCCGTCCGTCCGTCCGTGTGTCACAGCAGTTTTTCTCGGAAACTGCTTAAGCTAGAAGCATCAAATTTTGTGTGTAGGTGTAAAGTGGTGATCTCTTCAAAGTTCAACTACAAACAAATTTTATAAGGTATTTAAGGGGGGTCTCCCCATATAGGAGAGTGACCCCCCGAAAAAAAAATTTCATTGAAGGTAGCCGATATGGGTATCAAATGAAAGGTCTTGATGAGAACTTTTCAAAACAGGTCTTAGTTTGGCAAAATTTGCTTCGGGGGGCGCACAGGGAGGGGAAATACACGAAAAATTTGTGTCCCCCCCCCTCGTGATTGGACACCTGTGATCCGAAAAATCTGAAAAAAATCAGGAATGTAGGCCTTGGTGAGTACAACAACAACAAATACGTGAGAAGTCGCAATTCACTCAACTTTGTTAGTGATAGTATGATTTATCAATTTTATGTTTTCTTGAATAAAATCTTAACGGTACCCTTAAATTCAATGAAATTCGGTACGTGGACGTCTATTTATAAGATTGATCCATCCTGAAAGTTTCATAAAGATTGAATCATATTTAGCGATGTTATAGCGGTTTGAATTTTCCTGTATTACTATGGAACAATATGCGCTGCATTTATTACTATGGCAACATATGGCTATGGAACAACATGCGCTTTTTACCGACTCAGACACTACAGTTTTGCTAGGATTTGCATGAAAATTTCAGGAATGATAGGTGTCATGCATATCTTTGAGAATCGGTTCAGCTAGTGGTATCAATAATTGTAAAACAAAATAGTGGCTGTTTTAAATGCGAAGATTGAATAATTTTGAGTAATTTTATCCCAATTTCAACGTTTAAGGTGCATGCTTTGAACACTTGATTCAATTTAATGAATGACTGAAAATGAGTACCTACAATTAATGCTCATAAATGAAACAAGTCAAGGAGGTGGGAGAGAGCTCCTAGCAAAAGGGTTTTGTAACCATTCTAGGATTCGAAAAAATTGGCCATTAATCGATGATAACAGTACCGGAGAGTGGCCCCTGAAAAAAAAATTCATCAAACGTAGCCGATATGAGTATGAAATAAAAGTTTTCATGCGAGCTTTTCAAAACAGTTGTTAAACTGTCAGTTTTTGCTTCAGTGGGGGCACAGGGGGGAAATACATGAAAAATGTGTTTCCTCTGTCGCGAATGGACATCTGAAATAATTATCAATACCAAAAAACCTCAGAAGTCGAAATTCGTTCAACTTCGTCAATAATAGTATGATCTTTGTATTTCATATTTTCTCCAATAAAATCGTCTTTGACATGTTTCTTGATTTGATTCGATCTGGTGACTGCATTTTGTAAATTGAATACAAAACCCTTCTGACATGAGTGTAGGTCTGTTTACCCAACTTGTTTTTAATTACGATAAAACGCTCCGCCCTCTTTTGTTCTTTTCATCTTCAGCTAGATAAGCTATAAATGAAAAGAAAAAAACTACCGTAGCAGAGACAAAGATATATCATGTCTATAATAGAAAGCAAGAGAAATCTATGATAGAAAGTCTATAATAGAAAGCAAATTTCGATCACAATATATTTACTTTCCTTAATTTTTTTGGTTTTGTCCGAAAATTTTTCCGTGGAAATTAGATTTAAAACAAAATCAAACTATTCACTGATTGCTACTTATTTAACTATAACAAGGTCATGAATAACCTGTCAATACACTATTTCACTACACTTCACTTTGACTTTAGTAATTTAGAGCTAATTTTCAAAATTAATAAATTCTCGATCAGTGATTTGAACTTCGCTCATCGAACCAAGTGTTGACGTGTCGTGATAAGGCAATCAGAACAACAAAGCAGCACCATCATTTGTTTATGTTATCCAGAACACCAAACCAACATCATCATTTGTTTATGCTATCTTGAGCTAATTTTCAACTTCCACTGCATCCACTGTCTATAAAAAATTGTGATACCAGTTTGAAAGTAAGTGCTGCTTCTTGAAAAGTTTTAAATATTGTAGTATGTATGATTATTCTTAACTAGAAAAGTTACTGCAATTTGAAATATTAGTTTGAATTATCCTTCTTGAAACCTTCCACACCATAACATACTCGAAAAAGCATTTGAAAAAATAATCAGCAATAAAACTGGCCATGAATTTTAGGTTTGAACTTTTGTGAAATTTAGGTAAGTCTTGGATGCAACGCTTTTTAGCAAAATAGGTAGACAGCCAAACCGAAAATACGGAAGGATTTTAAAATCCCTTCGCGTGAACAGTCCAACTGCAAAAAAATTAATAAATGTGTGGCAAATATGTGCAATGCAAGTTTTGTGGCCTAATCAATCAGCTGCTTTTCTTGAAAAAAAAAACAACATTTCCTGTCATTCAAAATTAGCTAGGCAACATTGAAGTGTTGAGGGAATGCATGTTATTTCTTACGTCCTAGCTTTTCCATTTTGTTGAGTTAAGTTTTAAACTTTTTTTGGTGTATGGACTGATAGGCAAGCAAACAAGCGAAACGCGATTTCAGAAGAGTTTTGCAAAGAACAGTTGGTTCAATACGTTACGGGAAGAATTAGAAGAATTAAATGGGGTAAAAGTGTTACTACTGTCGTGGTTGAAGTTTTATCTTGCGAAAAAATTGGGAAAATTGTTTCATCATTCCAGTAGATGAGGCACTATTTCTCATATTCTGAAGTGATGGTGACATGATATGAGAAGAACATGTTATTTTGGCTCTTTGCATTTGTGTGAGCAATAAAGAGATTGCAAAAATTTCGGGTTAGCGCGGGTGTATTTCAAAAAACGAATTGCTGTTATTTTATAGAAAAACTTATGATGCTTGCTGCCCCTTTTTATGTGCCGCCCGGGGTAATGGCCCCCCGGCACCCCCCACGCTACGCTACTGTATGGGTGACAATGAGGAAGATATCGTCTGCATACATTGCCATATCAATAGTCGAGCAGTTCGGGCGTGGGATATCGTGACGGAAAAGTTGAACAGGGCGGAACCGAGGATAGAGCCTTATGGGACTCCCGAGTTGATTTGAAATGATATTTCCCAGTTTAATTTGAGATGTTCTACCCGAAAGGAGGCTATACACGATTCTGAGGATTGCAACCAGGCAGAATGGCATTTTCAATTTGTACTTGCGACCGATGATCCAAACAGAGTCGAACGCTTTTTCCAGGTCTAGAGCACAGGCCACTGTGTGCTTTTTCCGCTGAAGACTGCAGGTGACTCTATTGTGCAATAGCATTATTGCATTCAAATCCAAACTGAAAATCAGGGATCAGGGAACTAGTCAAATTGCTAAAGTATTGCAGAATAATCTTTTCAAGGTGATTACCCATGTTAGGCAAAAGGACAATTGGCCAAAAATTGTTTATGTTACCTTCGCAGCCCATTTTTAGGGTTTTGTAAAATAATTTTACAAAACCTTACTAGTTTCGCGACCAGTCTGTCCGTCTGTCCGTCTGTCCGTCCGTCCGTCCGTCCGTCCGTCCGTCCGTCCGTCCGTCCGTCCGTCCGTCCGTGTGTCACAGCAGTTTTTCTCGGAAACTGCTTAAGCTAGAAGCATCAAATTTTGTGTGTAGGTGTAAAGTGGTGATCTCTTCAAAGTTCAACTACAAACAAATTTTATAAGGTATTTAAGGGGGGTCTCCCCATATAGGAGAGTGACCCCCCGAAAAAAAAATTTCATTGAAGGTAGCCGATATGGGTATCAAATGAAAGGTCTTGATGAGAACTTTTCAAAACAGGTCTTAGTTTGGCAAAATTTGCTTCGGGGGGCGCACAGGGAGGGGAAATACACGAAAAATTTGTGTCCCCCCCCCTCGTGATTGGACACCTGTGATCCGAAAAATCTGAAAAAAATCAGGAATGTAGGCCTTGGTGAGTACAACAACAACAAATACGTGAGAAGTCGCAATTCACTCAACTTTGTTAGTGATAGTATGATTTATCAATTTTATGTTTTCTTGAATAAAATCTTAACGGTACCCTTAAATTCAATGAAATTCGGTACGTGGACGTCTATTTATAAGATTGATCCATCCTGAAAGTTTCATAAAGATTGAATCATATTTAGCGATGTTATAGCGGTTTGAATTTTCCTGTATTACTATGGAACAATATGCGCTGCATTTATTACTATGGCAACATATGGCTATGGAACAACATGCGCTTTTTACCGACTCAGACACTACAGTTTTGCTAGGATTTGCATGAAAATTTCAGGAATGATAGGTGTCATGCATATCTTTGAGAATCGGTTCAGCTAGTGGTATCAATAATTGTAAAACAAAATAGTGGCTGTTTTAAATGCGAAGATTGAATAATTTTGAGTAATTTTATCCCAATTTCAACGTTTAAGGTGCATGCTTTGAACACTTGATTCAATTTAATGAATGACTGAAAATGAGTACCTACAATTAATGCTCATAAATGAAACAAGTCAAGGAGGTGGGAGAGAGCTCCTAGCAAAAGGGTTTTGTAACCATTCTAGGATTCGAAAAAATTGGCCATTAATCGATGATAACAGTACCGGAGAGTGGCCCCTGAAAAAAAAATTCATCAAACGTAGCCGATATGAGTATGAAATAAAAGTTTTCATGCGAGCTTTTCAAAACAGTTGTTAAACTGTCAGTTTTTGCTTCAGTGGGGGCACAGGGGGGAAATACATGAAAAATGTGTTTCCTCTGTCGCGAATGGACATCTGAAATAATTATCAATACCAAAAAACCTCAGAAGTCGAAATTCGTTCAACTTCGTCAATAATAGTATGATCTTTGTATTTCATATTTTCTCCAATAAAATCGTCTTTGACATGTTTCTTGATTTGATTCGATCTGGTGACTGCATTTTGTAAATTGAATACAAAACCCTTCTGACATGAGTGTAGGTCTGTTTACCCAACTTGTTGTAATTAGGATTAGTTTACTGACTTTCCAAGGTTTTGAAAAATATCCACTATTAATACAAATATTGTATAGTATCATCAAGAAGGAGAAGATGTTTTCCTGCACTTCTTGAGTATTTTGTTTGGGATAGCTTGCTATTTATTCTTCTATTCTTCTACTTCCGTTTTCAAGGTGAAAAAACCGGTGAAGACTGGATGTTGTGGATAGGATGCTTTATTGTAACTGGAGAATACAGTTAAACAAGATTACGAGGGATCTTGTCGTCTTCCGTCGTCTATAGAACCTCTGCTTTAGCGTTGTTATTCAAAGCTGCGTTGGACAAATCACGGCTACGATATAGTTGTTTGAAGTATCCCTCACATGCAACGATCTTGTCAGATTGTGCAGTGAAGACTTCATTCCCTCGCTTTATAGGGTCTTTCTCAACATCGAATTTGGAACTTTTACGGCCTGTGAGTTGATCTCTAGTTTTAAACATATCTGAAGATGGTCGCAGTGATATCAGTCTGCGTTTGTAGAAGTTGTTGACTTAGGATTTGATGCGTTCTTGTATTTCACGGGAAATGTTGTTATTTGCGTTTTAAGTTCCAAATACCTTTCATTCAATCGGTTAAAGCTTCGATGACAAATACGCTTAAGCCGTTGGAGCATATGCTGCCCAGTTTTTATCAATTGAAGAGTCTCCTGAGTTAGACATCAATGGTTTCTGGAAGAAGGAATGCTAGCCTAGACACTCTATAATGGCAGATGTAAGTGATCTTTGAGGTCTTTTCTGAAGTTTGGCCAGTCTATGGAATTAAACAGTCTGTAGTGAGGTGAGCAAGTTAAGTTGAGATGGAGGCCATGATGGGCCTATAACGAGCTAAATGTGGGGCAAGTAAAAGCAATTGTGGGATCGTTGAGGTCAGAGGATATTATGAAGTTATCTGAAAATGAATTCCCTATGGGAAATGTTGGGACCCCAGCATTTGCTATGTGTGCTGAGAGGAGGGCGCCCGCATGGAGCCATTCAAATAGATGCTGAGAGGAGGGCGCCCGCATGGAGCGATTCAAATAGGTAGTTCCCGCTGGTATTCCAGTGTTCGTATCTGGCATTAAGGTATCCTCCGAGTCCAACAAATCGTGGGATGAGGCTGTTGCGAGGATTTGTTTACGTGTAAATGAGATCTGGGGACCTAGATTGCACAGGAGGTATAGGGAGCCAATAAGAATTTTGGCTGGGTTTCCATTGAGTCACTTGGTGTTAAAGAGTTGCTAGCGTACATGAGGAATTATTTTGTTCAAAAGGGATTTGATGGATATCTAAATTATCCCGAAAAAGTATCGCAGTACCTCTGTCACTACCATTATGAAGCACATGGTAGTTCTCCACACGGTCTTTTTATTGAGGGTTAAGAACTGTCTTGCTTAGAAGGAGGATGTACTCCTTGAGTGCCTGAAGAAGATTGACAGTATCTTCTCCGCACTTCAAGCCCCTCAACGAAGAGGTCAGGTTATTCTCACTTTTTGGGGTATGGGTGAAGTGCAGAATCTTCCCAGAATTCAGTGCATTTTTAAGCTGATTTGAAGTCAACCAGTGGTTTCGTTCTAACTATTAATATTTCGGCATTAACTCTTTTAATCTCGAAATTGGTTAATTAATTTTTGGCTGCCAATAGCCAAACCATATCCTTTTCGCTTGGTTGGCGGAACTTTCTTTGTATTTTTGGAAACTTTTTGAGAACGACCAGCAGAACATGCGAACTGGTTTCTTCCTCTTATTTTCATTTTTTAAGTACTGAATAAAATTTTCATTGTTATCTTGATGAGAATTACCTTCAATACTGTCTTCAATGTCCATTTCTTGTTGTACTCCATCCAGCGCTGCATAATAGTTTTGGCTGTCGTTAGTGCCTCCAGCACTTAGTATTTCTTCTGGAATAGCTTGTTTGACAGCTTTCTTTGCTATTGATTTGCTTTACTGGTTCTGCATCTTGAGTTTTCATCCCTCTTTTGAACATATCTTGGAGGAATCAATCAAATAATAGACACTTTTTCCACTGTGTTTTAATTAAAGTAAGTAAAAATAATTTTTTTCTTTTAACATTGGATATTTATTTTGTGTAAAACGCATTTTCGACTAATATTTGTAGTCTTCTTCAGTACAATGAACAATTTCAATTTTAGGTATTCTATTTATACATGTAACGTTTAATTATTCTCATGCTATTTTAATTGATTTTACTACCACTAATTACTTTACTCTATTTTATTACATTAAACAAGACTGAGTTACAATTTCCTTGATCGGTATAGTACGCCAGGTACCTGCATGATTTTCAATGATTCACTAGCGTCAAGATGCCATGGGTTTTCCACTCGTCTTATCATCATCACATTTTCGTCGCCGATGCGGTGGTTTTCTTCGATCATATGCTCTGCGACTATTGATCTGATCACTGTTCCAGGATTCCTTCGAGAAATATCCGCTTCCCTGAAGTGCTCTCTCGCTCTTTTCGGGATCAAACGTTTCGTTTGTCCGACGTAAATTTTCGGGCAATCCTTGCATGTTATTTGATACACTCCACTCGATTCACCAAATGATTTCGGGTCCTTAGCTGATCCTAGCTTTGATTTTAAGGTATTATTCCGGCTTGTTGCGATGATGATACCGATCAGGGAAATTATAACTCAGTCTTGTTTAATGTAATAAAATAGAGTAGAGTAATTAGGGGTAGTAAAATCAATTAAAATAGCATTAGAATAATTAAACGTTACATGTACAGGGTGGGCAAAAAGTAACTTTCCGATGTAAAAAATTAATAACTGTTACATTTGTGAGTAATTAGTTAAATTTTTAATTTTTTTTGTAGACATCAAACTTGGGAGATTCCAATATGGAAAGGTAGACCATCGCACAAACTAGTGTCATTATTTTTGGAAAACAGCCGTTCAGTAACTGCCACTCAACGTGCATACTGCCAATTTTATGGAGTTCGCAAACCTCCAGCAGCTCCAACTTTACGTGCTATGGTGGCCAAATTTGAGCGATATGGGAACGTTGCGGATGAGAAACGTACGGGCAGACCTCATTCTGGACGATCGGCTGAAAACATACAGCTTGTTAGGCAAAGTGTTGGAGAGAACGATGAAACATCAACACGACGACGTTCAGCACAGTTGGCTATAAAACGAGGCACGTTGCGCACGATTTTAAAAACGGACTTACATCTACACAAAACACAATTGGTCCAGTATCTCCATCCTGGGGACCTGGTGATGCGTTTGGAATCCTGCAGGGATATCCTAAATCTTGTCGAGAATGAGGAACGATTTTTGGAAAATTTAATGATGACTGACGAGGCGCACTTTCACCTAAGCGGATTTATGAACAGGCAAAACACTAGATTCTGGGGCACACATAATCCCCAAAATATCCAACAGCTTTCGTTACACCCACTTCGTGTAAATGTTTGGTGTGGCGTGACTTCACGGAAAATTTATGGACCATATTTCTTTGAAAATGATCAAGGTGCCAGTCTTACGATCAATGGAGCTCGTTACAGAAGTATGCTTCAGGACTTCCTTTTCCCACTTGTGCCAGCACATAACAACAATGAGAATATATGGTTTTAACAGGATGGTGCAACAGCACACACCGATCGTGAGACAATGAACTTGTTGCAACATCACTTTCCAAATCGTGTTATCTCGAAAAATGGTAACATAAAATGGCCACCGCGATCGCCTGATCTGACAGCTCCAGACTTTTTTCTATGGGGCTACCTCAAAGAGAAGGTCTACGTCAACAAACCACAGACTTTACCGGAAAGAGAACATTCGAGCGGATATTGCGCAGATCACACCCGTCACACTCCAAAACGTAATGAAAAATTTCGTGAAAACAGCCCAAGCTTGCGTGAATTCAAATGGCGCGAACTTATCGGATATAATTTTCCACACCTAATGAAAAAAAAAATACATAAGTTAATCCTAATTTGGTGATATTTGTTTTTTATTTTAATCACTTTATTTAAAAGTTATTACATATAAAAATAGGAAAGGGACTTTTTGCCCACCCTGTATAAATAGAATACCTAAAATTGAAATTATTCATTGTACTGAAGAAGATTACAAATAGTAGTCGGAAACGCGTTTTACACAAATAAAATATCCAATGTTAAAAGGAAAAAATTATTTTTACTTACTTTAATATCTTGGAGGGTTTTAAGGTTGTAGTCTCAATTCTTGATTTTCAACTCGAAGTCGAATCACTTCTTGTTTGTTTTCCGCTATTTGAGTTTTACGCCCGGCATCTGAGGAGCTTTCCTTGTTACTTGCGTGTCTCCTTTTATTGACGATTGCCGCCAATTTCATATTGCTACTCTCCCTTGGGTCCCCAACAGAGGGAAGACGTCGGGGTCCACCATACTAGCAGTCCCGAGTTAGTCTTTGGATTATTTGCTTTTGTTGATTTATCGAAGTAAAATAATTTTCAATATGCTTCCATGGGTCGATTCCTTCGACAATAAATGCTTTTTCCAATAAAAATCAAATTCGCTCTAGATGGACTAATGAAAAATTAATTTAATTTTTTGAAAACTAACTTTTTTGAAAAATTAATTAATTTTTAAAATTAATGAAAGAAGCTATTAAAAACACGTCTACAAGTGATAGACGTAGAATCGCCGGCCTTTTCTCGTTCGCATTGGAGTGCGATGAACTCGCACCGAAGAAAAAAAGTATGGAGTAGCCTTAATTCGCGTGGTGACCAAAGTGGTTCATATTTTGCTGTCGTATGATTTATTAGAACACGAATTTTTGAACGTATTCAGCCATTCCACAATGCGATGTCGACTGTGTGCATATCTTTATTCTGACAACGCTCCACAGTTCCAAAAGACTGAGGGAATGCTTAAAACTGACGGCTCAATGGCACGGCAAAAGCAATAGACAGGAGCTGGAAAACCTAGGACGAAAATTGCACTTCATCTCAGCCGTAGCATCAAGGTGGTCTTTGGGAAGCTGCAATGAAATGAGTAAGAAACACCTATATCACGTAGTTGGAGGGCAGCCGCTCTACTACGATTGACTCCATACATTTTTCGTCTGTGTTGAGGGATGCCTAAGCCCTCGTGTCCTCCTTGCTCTTTATGATGGTGTGGGCAATCATTCGGCTCTTTCACGGGCGGCGTTTCTAGTTGGTCGTTCAATCGGGGCTATCCTTGAGCCCCGTGAACCAATAACAACACGGATTTGTGCACACCATTAGCTTCCATTGCAGCATAAACATTAAGAATTCTGGAAACGATGGCACCACGAATATTTAGTTTATCCTCAACGACCTTCTAAGTTGCGACGATCAGCGGAAAATCGTCGAGTTGGTGATGTAGTGGTGGTTTGCCTAAAGATCTTCCAGCTTCTCAATGGGGATTGTGACGTACCAGTGCAGTATACCCGGGTAATGACAATGTCGTACGAAACGTCACTGCCGAATATTGCGTGAGGGACCGACATGATAGTGAATATGTGCGTCAATCTCTAACCAGACCTGCACAGAAAGTGTCAGTGTGACCAGATTTTATTTGAGGAATCTACTGCTGGTGCAGGTTAAAATCTACTGATAAGCAAACCTGAAAATCACTGATAAATCTATTTCATTTTTTCACTTCTACGTCAAAATAATAAAATTAAAAAACGCAATATAAATAAGAAAACAATGTTTACTATAAAAAAATCAACGATTTTGGTTTCTATATTAAAGTAAGAAGCTATTTCAAGTTTAAATAAAATATTTGGAAGAGTTATGGTTCCCCGTCTTCTTTAGTCTATGCTTTCATACAGCTGTTTTGAGTCCATTAATTTTATCATGTTTTTGTGGGGTACGAAATTGCTACATCCTCCTTCAATCTTTCGCAATCCTTCTTTTGTATGCATTATTCCCTCTACATTTATAATTTCGAAACGATTCCGATTGTTAGTTTTAATTCTATTTAGGTCTGAAAATATTCTTTCAACCTTTGAATTAGATATAGGCAGTATCGTCATTTGTTGAGCGAATCGAGAATAATTTTGATATTTGGGTTTTCCATTCAAATCAGAGATTTTGCTGGCTTCACTCAAAAATTTATCAACCGTAAATGTTTCAGTGCTCAAACTAGAACTGGATAATAAATTGGAAATGGAAACATCAAATTTTAATTCTCTATATTCATTATCGATAGTCTGTATATTTTCTGTTGGTACCAAATTAGGAAACCGTTGAAGAACTCTGTTCAAAGTATGAAATTCGCCATAAACTGCTATTTTGGGGTCGAGGAATGATAAATCTTGTAAAAGGTCATCTTGTATAGGCATTCTTTGCAAAAATTGTGAACTTAATTCAATTAAAAATTGTTTGACATCTGTTAAGAAATTCATCAATCTTTGGTCTCATTCGTAAATCATCTTTTAGAGAATGTAATGTCATTGCTACGTTTGTACCTAAGTACATGCTTTTTGGAGGTAAAAATGCATCTTATCTTTTGGATCTAAAGATCGAAGCAACGTCGTTTTCATATAACTAGTTTTCATGTAGCAGCTCAAAATGAAACTCATCATGTCTTTTCAGCCTCTTTGAATTTTGTGAATAACCGTTTGGTCACTTTGAAAAATTATATTGAACTTATTTGCTATAGGCAATATAAAATCTAAAAAGTAAATATAAAGTTTTGTCTCTTCGCTAATAAGATGATCAAATATAAATTGACCAGTGGCATTTGAATTTCTACTTCCGAAAAACTCACTTTTAAAAAAAGTTTCAACGCAGACCACTGCTCTACAATTCTGTGAATGCATTCGTATAGGGAAAGCCATCTGATGTCATAATGCCGAAGCATTCGGTGTGTCGCAGTATCGGTAAAATTTTGAAAAATTCTCTCTGTCTTTGACTACTGTGCGAAAAATATGCATAAACATCCTTGGCAAACAGCTCTATAGAACGAGGTAATATTTTACAAGCATATCTCACCGAAAGGTACGAGTATGTTGATGATTGATGCATTTAAAAAAAACACACTGAGGATTTACTTCCCTGATTTTAGATACTACACTATTCCCTTCCCCGAACATAACATTCGTGGTATCAGCAGCAAACCCTATCAAATTTGCTAGGTTAAGCTTTCTTTCATATAAGGCGCTTGTTAAACTTTCAAACGAATCCTGCGCACTTTCACCTTTCAAGTTCACCATGCACAAAAATATTGTATGAGGTGACTGCATTTGTTTTGAATAATATTTTACCGCAGTTGCAAGTACTTTGTTAGTACTAACATCTGTACTCTCGTCGATAATGAGTGAAAATACTGAACTTTTCTCAGTCTCATTTTCTGGGTCTAGGCGTAATTCTGCAAGCAATTCTGCTTCAAAGCTATTGCCTAAGACGATGTAGGCAATGGCAGCAGATTTTGTTCTCCTGCAGGAAAAACGCTTTGCAATTCCGGAGTCATGGAATGACCTAGCAATTACTTCGCTTAAATGATCCATTACGCGAAAAGGTATATTGTGCTCTACGAAGGCTGCTACAATTCTGATTTCTGCTTTTTTTATATTTTCTGAAATCTTCGATGCTTTGAAAATGGTATCAATCTGTAATCAAAGAAATAAACCGAGAAATGTCTGAGACATTTGACAAACTTTGCAGGTTTTATACTATGGGTAGTTTTACGTAAATCGTCCATATAAAGAATAATTGTCGGTTCCTCGTTGAAAGCTTTTGAAGAAAGTAGAATTGAAAGGAAAATTCTAGGAATCATGGAATGGGACATGAATATTTTGGTACTCCGAGTGATTTGACGAGTATGGGATTACCGAGTCAAGAAACTATCTTTCTTTTAATTCTCTGAATTGAATTTATTCCCCACTTTGATACGTTTCAAACTAAGGTAAAATGATTCACAGGCAAACGCGCTCTGAGTTCAGAGTGTTATCCGGTAATAATAGCACAAACTCACTAGATTTTAAACTATTCAAAGAAAGTAGTAAATTAAATTTTGAGATTTATATAAAAGGTAACTTTTCCGACACTAATCCCGTGCCTGTCAAACGATCCTCGAAACTTCCAGATATTCACCTTCCATTCCATAATTCATGGACTCTTTATTTGTTCACTTACCCTAGCAGCTTTCAAGAAATAATCGACATCTATTCAAAACGTAGATGTGAACAATGATTATCTGAAGTGACATATTTTTAACGTTTAACGGGAAAAAAGACAGCCTCAATCCTTAAAATGATCATACAGATACTACGGAATTGAGACTGAAGTTAATGTATGAAAGAAAATTCTATGTATGAAAGAAAATTCTATGCACAAAAATCACAACTTTATCCCTAAAAGTTCACATAAGCATACGATTTTTAAATAATTAAACCAGAACTAAAGAATCGATATGTATATACGTCAATTCGATACCTGTCAAGTTCCAGAATATCCGTTCATACTTCTTATGTGCTTTGATGTAGCCATATGGTCCTTCAAAGACGCCAATCTACTTACCACTTCGCAATTGCATGCTTTGCACCGAGCATTTTTCTTGCTCTACTTTGATTTACAAAGCCAGCTTTTAAACAATGGATCTTGCTCCCACTCTTCACGTAACTTTGCTTATACAAGCGTGTCATATATTTGTGTGTACATTAATGTTTATTATTTTATCCAACCCTGAATTGTTTTGTTTCGAAAAAAGTGAACAACTTCACACACATGGGCATTCCATCTGTTTTCCGTCCTGAACGTAGCCGTGACCAGAAACGTGTAAAAACAAAATTGAAAATCTTTGGTTGTCGAATAAACCTACCTAGCATAAATAGAAAAGACCGTTTTTCACTTAAAGTTACAACAAATTGGCGACGAGGATATTAAAACGAGTATAACAAACTCACAGAAAGATACGATACATAAAATTGTGACACTGTGACACGTGTGATATTAATAAAATTCAATAAATCGTGCTCAACACAATTTTAAAATTCAATTAATTGCTCAAGGCAATAATTCTAAAATTCAAATAATCGTGCCTAATATAATTTTAAAATAAAATCATGACGGAAAGTCAAAGTTCAAGTTCGGCAAACCAAAATTCTACAGCTCCGACGGTTTCAATGTTCAATATGGAAACATTTGATAAAAATACGATTTGGTCACGTTGGATAGATCGGCTAGAAGCCGCATTCGATATTTACGGAGTGAAAGCTGCCCAAAAGGAAAATCTTCTTTTACATTGCATGGGTACCGAAACGTATAACATCTTATGTGACAAAATTACGCCAGAAAATCCAAAAAATAAAACTTATAGTGAAGTTGTAACCACGTTAAAAGAATATTTCGAACCGGAAAAATTGGAAAAAGTTGAACATTTTCGGTTTCACTTGCGCAAGCAAAAAAGTAACGAATCGTGTAGTGATTTTCTAATAGCATTGCAAAGGCTAGCAATTACTTGCAATTTCGGTTCGTATCGCGACACAGCGTCTATCGCTGTTTGTGTTCGGACTATCCAATAGTAGAATGCAGAACAGGTTACTTGAACAGAAAAATCTAACAGCTAATACAGCATTAGAGAAAGCAGTAGCAATGGAGTTATCAGAGCAAGGTGGTGCCGTGTTTTGTGAAAAATCAAAAGAAAATATTAATCAAATCAAATTAAAAAATCATAATAAAAGCTATAATTCTGCGAATAAAAAGTTTCATGATAACAACAAAAAGCTAAATACAAAATTAAATCCGAAAGAAGTCCTAAACAATTGCTGCTATCGATGTGGGGATCCGTCACACAGGGCGAATAAATGCCGCCACAAAAATTCTCAGTGTGCCTTTTTCAAGCGTGTCGGACATTTGAAACGAGTGTGTTTCAAAGCCAGAAACAAAAATAATCGAATAAATATCCTGGAAGAAGACGGAAGGGATGATTTTGGTGCGGAAAAGTTGCGAGTGGAACAGCTATTGCAACTATCGGAACAAAGGAGAGTGAAACAAAATGCATTAAGAAAAAAAATATTTTGTAAATTAAATCTTAGTAATAATTTTATTTCTTTTGAAATCGATACAGGTGCGCCAGTGTCGGTGATCAGCAGGAACGACGCGAAGCGATATTTTGCAAAGTTCGAAGTTTTACGGAATGACACGCAACTGGAGAGTTATTGTGGCAACAGCATTAAATGTTATGGTTACATACACGTAAACGTTGATTCTGTGGAAAACTTTGGAAAGAAGAATTTAAAACTATATATTGTGGATTCAGACAGAGGACCTTTACTGGGTCGGGAATGGCTACGGCAATTGAAATTGAATTGGCAAAAGATAGTTAGTGAAAATCTTGCAGTAATATCGAATATTAATCAAAAAACAGAATTGAAAAAACTATTAGAAGACTATGATAGATTGTTTATGAAGTCCATAGGTAAAATCAAGGGTATGCAAGCTAAAATTCACCTAAAGCATGCAGTAAATCTAAAGTTCTACAGAGCGAGGAGGTTACCATTTTCCTTAACATGTGCCGTTGAGAGGGAGCTTGAAAATTTGGTAAAAAACGATGTTTTGGAAAAAGTTGACACTAGTGAATGGGCGACTCCGATTGTTGTCGTTCCAAAATTCAAAGGGGAAGTCAGAATATGTGGTGATTACAAAATCACGGTCAATAAATTTATTGAGATAGATGAATATCCACTACCTAATATTGACGAATTATTTAGCGGATTTGCAGATGGAGAAAAATTTACTAAAATAGATATACATAAAGCGTATTTACATATGGTAGTACATCCTGACAGCCGGGAATGTTTAACTCTTAACACACATAAAGGATTATATAGGCCCAAAAGATTAATGTTCGGTATTTCAAGCTCTGCCGCAAAATTTCAACGCGAAATGGAAAGTAGTAATCCTAATATCATCCTGAAATACTTTAACCCCTGGAATGTCCTGACCAGGGGTAAAAGTATTTCAGGATGATATTCGGATTACTGCCCCGAATGACATTTTACATTTTGAAAGGTTAAGATTAGTTCTGGATAGATTAGATAAAATGGACCTTAAGATTAATAAAGAAAAATCAGAGTTTATGGTAAATGAGATAACATATTGCGGGTATGTAATTAACAAGAGTGGCATTCACAAAATGCCTGAAAAGATGGATGGCATCGAAAAGATGCCAAAACCAGGCAACAAAGACGAGGTTCGTTCATTCTTAGGGCTAGTAAATTATTATGCTCGTTTTATTAAAAACATGATTACGAAATCAGATATATAAAATCAAGTGAAAACGCTAATGCTGATGCAATGTCTAGATTACCTGTAAAAACAAACTTAAGGTACGCAGAAGAACTTGATTACATCGAACTAGAATGTATCGAGAATTTGCCTGTAACGGTGGAGGAACTTGGTTCAGCTACACAAAACGATGAGGAAATAAGACTTTTAATCCAGTCCTTAAAATATGGTAGAATTTGTGAACCTGAATTTCGCTTTTCCATCAACCAGGATGAGTTTTCTCTCCAAAGTAACTGCCTCATGCGTGGAGTTAGGGTTTACATTCCTAAACCTCTACGACAGAGAGTTATCAAAGAACTTCACACGACTCACTTTGGAATGAGTAGAATGATGCAGGTTGCCCGAGGATACTGTTGGTGGAACGGCATGGATAAAGAAATTGAGGAAATGGTTAGCAACTGCCGAAATTGTCAGTAAGTTAGACCTGACCCAAATAAGGTCGCTCCTACTCATTGTTGGGAAAGGCCTTAAAATGTCTTCGATAGAGTACATGTAGATTTTTTCGGTTCCTTTAAGGGCAAACTATTTTTCATACTTGTTGATGCATTTAGTAAATGGCCCGAGGTTCACGTGATCCCAAATACTAAAGCATCAACCACAATCAACAAATGTAGGGAAACCTTTGCAACGTTTGGGTTACCTAACGTTTTGGTAAGCGAATGGCATTGTCCATAAACAAGAGGCACCTTATCACCCAGCAACTAATGGACAAGCGGAGCGATATGTTCAGACCATTAAAAGCAAAATAAAAACATTAAATTGTAAAGCAAGTGAAATTGAATATGAATTAGTAACCATTGTAATGGCATATAGGAGAACAATACACCCAATTACAAATAAATCTCCAGCCCAACTCATGTTGGGCAGACAAATGAGAACAAGATTGGATTTAATGATCCCGACAAGTGAATATAAAGATAGGGAAGTACTAGTGGCGAGAAGTTTCCAGGTGGGTGATAGAGTCACTGCAGTCAAATGGGTCTTTGGTAAGGTATTAGAGAAGTTAGGAAAATTGCACTATTTAATAAAACTTGATGACGGTAGGACTTGGCGAAGACACATAGATCAATTGAGGAAAGTAGGTGAACACATTAAGGATAACAATTCGTTAAATCCTGATTCAGTTGACCAGAAAGCGATGCTAACAGCCATAGACCGATCCAGTATCGAAGCACTGCCAAAATATGACGTTCAACAAACAACAACAAATGATGCTGCCACAAAAATTGCTCCCAAAGTGAATATTATTGAACCGAGAGTCCCATATGATACGTCCCAGATGAAACATCAGTCGATCCCTGCCACTGTTGCACCTGTTTCTACTGATCGACCGAAAAGAATTACTCGACCCCCTAAACGGTTTTGCGATGAATTCAATTATTTTTAAATTCACGATAAAAAGAAATATTGCATGAATTATTTTTTTTGAATAATTATAATAGTAAGATTAAATTTGAATTGTAAATTAAAAAAAAAAAAAAGAAACAATAACTACGTAAAATTATTTGTTGTGTGTACATTAATGTATATTATTTTATCTAACCCTGAATTGTTTTGTTTTAAAAAAAGTGAACAACTTCACACACATGGGCATTCCATCTGTTTTCCGTCCTGAACGTAGCCGTGACCAGAAACGTGTAACAACAAAATTGAAAATCTTTGGTTGCCGAATAAACCTACCTAGCATAAATAGAAAAGACCGTTTTTCACTTAAAGTTACAACAAAGCGCTTCATTTTTAGGTCTTTGTAAAAAAATTTTTTACAAAGTCCTACTAGTTTCGCGACCTGTCTGTCCGTCTGTCCGTCCGTCTGTCCGTCTGTCCGTGCGTCACAGCTGATTTCCTCAGAAACTGTTGAAGCTAGAATGCTCAAACTTTGTGATGTCAGATAAACGAATTGGCCCTTAAAAATTTTTTTTAATCAAAGGTAGTCGAGTGGGGTATCAAATGTAAGGTCTTGATTAGAACTTTTAGAATCTGAAATAAAAAAATCATTTGATGAATTAGGGGGTCCACGGGAAGGCAAAATGTACCCAAAATTTGTGTACCCCCCCCCCCCCCCTCGCGATTGGACACCTTTCAGCCGAAAAATCTGAAAATGATCACAAATGTGGGCCTTTATGAGTACAAGGGCAACAAATACCTTAGAAATCGAAATTCGCTCAACTTTGTTAATAATAGTATGATTTGTACATTTTACATTTTTGCAAATAAAACGGTACCTTTAAACTTCTTGAAATTTTGCAATTATATAGACTGACATGAGATATATGTGTTCACAAAATTTAATTGAGATCGAATCATAATCAAGTGAGTTATAGCCATTTCAATTATATGGAATTACAACAACGATAACACGTGTTTATGGTTCATATAGGGTTTTCCAATTAGAGGTGTTATTTTGATATTAAAAGAAAAATGCCATTTTTTAGAATAAATGATCGGATGTTTATTTCATTATAAAGAAGAAGATATGCCGTTAATAGCAATGACTAACATTGGGCAAATAATCACTACGACACGCTTACAGGACCATATCCTCTTCATGAAATTTTCCATAACCAAATCGCAAAGTGGCTGCCCTATGTCCTTGATAGCCTCACGAATTTCATCTTTGAGATCTTGAATTGACGCTGGGCTATTGGCATAGGCCTTCTCTATTACGTGGCTCCAAAGGAAGAAGTCCCAACGTGTTAAATCAGAAGATCTATTCAAAATAACACCTCTTATTGGAAAACCCTATATATATTAAAAATTGACTTACATAGGTACTTTTATTTTCTTTCAATTTTCATGAATTAAAGAATAGTGTTTAACTTGAACATGTTCAATCGGGCGAGCATTCAGGAAAATCATTTAAGCTAGATTAAAATGGCGGCTGCACTGTGCTGATGAAAGAAACTGTGCACCTTTTGTATAAATTTGAACGATTTCATATCTAAGTATTGGATGAATAATTCAAATTATCGATTCACGCCATTAGAAAACTTGCTTCTAACCGCAGGATGTTTACAAAGACCTTCTGGTAGGAGCACTCTCCTGCTTACTCAACTTGTTTATCACAAATTTCAACACAAAATAGCTCACTAATGTTTTCGATTCCACACGTATGACACAAAATGTAACTAAACCAGTCAACTATCAAAACATGTGCGAAAACTATGAGGAAATGGGGGGATTCCCCGAAACTTTTCTCTCGTTTCGCATAAGAATGGTGCAATTCTTAAATTCTGATTCAAAAGAAAGGGAAGTCCCCGGTATTGAAAGCAGCTTTACACAGGGTGCCTATATTACGCGGGAAAAATACAATATATCAATAAAAATTGTACATTCTACCAAAATATACCAAACTTATTTCACCTACTAAATACTGTTTCCAATGCCTCGAAAACTACCAAAAAAGTAGAAATCTACTAAATCTGGTCACCCTGGAAAGTGTACATATTGTTCAGCGAAGGTAGCGATCCTGAACCTACCGACCTAGCCGGGCAGGAAATGTACAATAGTTGGCGTGGCGATGCTCCTCAGTTTTGTGGGTCTCATATGGAGTGAATTCATTCGTTGGCTTATGTATAAGATTTCGGTTGGTGGCCCGAAGTAAGTTGGCATCCGTATGGCTTTTATTTCAATGACTTAAAGTTCCTTAGCTTGGTATGGCGGTTTTTTTATGGCGGTCATTTAACATTTGGCTCGCACTTGAGCTGGTTATGATTTTCGATTTGGTTATGGCATGGTATTTGGTTCATTTTGGGATTCGCGTTCTTTTGGTTAAAGCGGACTTGTGTTTTAAATGTTCAATGTAAATATACAAAAATATTTATTAAATTTGTTTCTAAAATTCTGTTTTATTCTATATATGGATTCGCGCGACAATGTGCCTCTAGGACTTTTGAGCTCAAAACAAATGGTGTCTTTTATTATCAAATGTTAAGACAATGTATCCCCAATTCGAATAAGTTTATAAGTTAACTCTATAAAATGGAAATCTATTCGATAGTAGGTGGTTTCAGTAGAATTTTTCAAATATTTTCTATGTCGTATGACTTAGAAAACAAACAAAAATTGCTGATCTGCAAAAAACACAGTGTCGCTGTCAATATACTCGCATTGAATACCTTTAACAAAAGAATACATTTAGTTTACATTTCAATTAATCTGTGAAAGGCACTATGGCTTCCACAAAATATTATCTATTAATCTCGCACTAGTGTTACAGCGGTAGCAATAGTGGCACCAGCAGATAATAGGCTTTTGCGCTGATACAAGTGGCTTGTTGTTGTATCCTATACACGGTTCACGCTTCAGGTGCCACTGTCTCATTAAAATGTCTTTTACTATGTTCTTGCCTAGATAACTCATCTTTGTACACAATGATCGCACATAACAATCAGGCAGTCACCGGGTAGAACTCGCGCTGCCATCATAATTCCGCGCAATTCTGAAATTATTCACAAAAGGCGCTTCTGCACCTTGAGGCGTTAGCCATCCATAAAGGCAGCAATTAAGAATCATTTCGCTTACTACATGCCTACCTGTTCCCGTGTTCATCGCGTTCGTGGGCGATGTCTTCAGCGAATCTAGTCTTCATGTTGCTTCCTTGGTTATTGTTTATTTTTCGTGTATTCCGTGGCTAGGAAAAGGTGTTACTGTATGGAGACTTGGTAGCAGGAATTTACTGCTTCTATGGAAGGGTACCCAATTTTTGCTTCAGCGCTTAAGCTGCAACATGATTGGGCTCCGTTAATTCCTTTTAAATGAATTCTGATATCGCGTATTCTAACAAATTGAAGATAAATACGCCTAAATGGAATTCAATTACAATTTACGGTTATTTAAAAAAATTGAAATTGATTTAAGAATGAATTAAATTAATATGAACAAATATTTGCATATTCACAATAGTTTCAATCCCTTCTAATGAACTAATCTTACAAATCAGTGGAACTCTTCTCTGAGCTTTCAAATTAAATCATCATTTATATGTAAATCATTCAGGAACATGTTCATACACTCAACAAAGTGAATTTTTAATTTTCTAGGGAACAAATCCCCCCGGTGCAATGAAATATCTTTAGCCAGATAGAAACGCTTTCAGCGACCGTGGCAAAATGCATTAAAGTTACACGGGTAAAGGAACTTGCCAGCTGATAGTGTGATGCAGAACTTCCGTTTTAATTAGGTGTAACTATTTTAGCGTGTATCGTTGCAATCAACTGGTTGAGCAACATAGTAGCCCATTAATGACAATGAAAAGGTTCTAGTCTGGGTACTGCATTAGCTCAGCGACAACTAGTGGTTTTGATGGAAGCACAGACGAATGCACTAAAAGGTGGAGTGCTTCCTATGACCTCATTTTGCCTCTGCTAGTGTTGATAGCGGTTAATGCATTGTTTAAGAATGCGCTTTTGTTTCAGGTGCATATAAACATCAATGACAAGGCATTACTATGAAATGCAATTGAATATTTCCATTGTACTTCTGTGCTTTTCATGATTTTTTTTTTGGTTTTCTAAGAATTACTTTGATAATCAAAAGGCTCGGTTTGAACCTCTAGAATGTTTAAGATTTCATCGATATCATACTCTGAGGGTATTTTAATTTTACTGAATATGAGTATAGTACGATAAAACCGAGTGCTTACTTCACTTCATGTCCTTGTTTAATTACAATAATTGGAACACAAATATGTTGAATCGTCTTGTGCTCGTTATGACGAACTTGAGTATGCGGCACATGTTAACAACGATCCTATTTGAAACAACAAATTGCACCAAGTTTCGCTGGGATTAAAATAAATTCTTCCACTTGGAGTACATCCATCGCCGGAAGCTCGTTAAGTGCTGCTTCGTATGAGTGGCATTGAATGCCTTGTAAGTTTCTTATGTCTACTTAAGTGCTGAGTTGGGACCCACAATACTTCATTATTGGATCCATTTACGAAAAAAGCGTTCAATTGAAACACGAAAAAGGTAATTCGAAAATGATTGTGTAGAATTTCCGTGGCACCCACATTTGTTTCGTTAAAGTCTACTCATGACTAGGTACAAGTTTTTTTCCCTCTCAGATGCACTTTATGTTTTGTTCCTCAGAATTCGTCTGCAAACAATTTTGTCATTAGTATGTGTCAAACTAAAGTTTAAAATTATAAGCAACGTTTTGTGCATTTAAAATCAATCAAATTTTCACCTGGAGTCGGACTCAAGATCATTAAACCCTGCTGACACGTTTTGTCAAGTTGATAAGAACAAATAACTCTTCTCGGATTCATTAGTATTCGACCGATTGATTGAAGGCATAAAAGCTTAAGTGGATTGGACCGCGATAACATCAAAAGGTAAATCGTTAT
Organism: Odontomyia ornata; assembly: GCA_963969285.1. Classification (NCBI taxonomy): domain Eukaryota; kingdom Metazoa; phylum Arthropoda; class Insecta; order Diptera; family Stratiomyidae; genus Odontomyia; species Odontomyia ornata. The sequence goes on along the minus strand of OZ017739.1, from coordinate 448,753,046 downwards.
TTGTCAACTATGTCCAATCGCATTATGTCTAATAAAATATTTTTGATGTATGCAAAGGCCAATTTGATGAGATTTTCATCAGGCGATCGGATGATGTTGATTGAGATATTATCAGTGGTTCGCGATGGTCATCGATGGATTTTAATTGTTTCTACTGAAGTAATTTTAATTTTAATTGATAAACTCTGAAGACTGTCGACAAGTAACAGCAATAAAAATTAAAGCAGCTTTAATTTTAATGCTGATTGGTAACGGTTAACTTGAAATTATGTGATGCATTAAAATTACATAACGATTTCACACGTAATATGATGAGCTAGACCTCGTCATTTCATTAGAATGGTTTTGATTTCATCTTAATCAAGATGTTCAAAATATTTCATAGTTTAAAACAATTACTGTGCTTACTATTATTGAAGCTTTGTTTTAAATCATTCTATGCAGATTTCTAAGAAATTGAATTAGCAGGAGAGTGTCCTGTCACAAAAACTCTCTTAATATTAATCGTCAGCTCAAATATAGCGTAATTAGAGAAGACAGCATATAAATTTAATATTTATTTATTCACCAAATCAACATGAACACTCCCAATTATGTACAAGTACATTGTGACAAAAAAGTACTCGGAAACGTCGAACAGAGTGGACGCGTTTTTCTGTGCTCCGTAAAAATTAATTAGTTCGTTCGTTAAAATATATTAATTTGCTATTTTTAAACTTTAATCAAAAACATTTACCATTGATTTATCAACTTACCGCGATTTGATCTGGATAGTGTACGAGGTTGTTTATTTAATTGAAAGTATTGGAGACACGAAATGTTTCACTAAAATATAAATTAATCGTGAAAAGTGCATGTTGTGCAGCCAAATGCAATCCCCTCAGTGCAATGCATTTTATGTATACGACTTAAATGTGTTTAAATGTATTTAGCGTTTAAATTAATTTAAAGTAACAGTAACTGCATACATGCAACTCTATAACTGTGGCCCATAATGTGTTTAAATGTGTTTAACGCTTAATTTAAAATAACAGTAACTGCACACACGCAACTCTATAACTGTGGCCCATAATTTTGTCATACTCTAATGAAAGTGCAGTTGTAATCGTAATCGTAATTTACTGACTGTTGAATTGTTGCTTATTTGACCTTGAACCATATTGGTTTGTATTTAAATTCTTTGAATCATTTTTGCTGTTTTTGCATCTCGCTCGAACGACCTTGATTTTCCGTTTTCGTGCCAATAACTGATCGCGTAATTAAATTAAATATGAGTTTTAAGTGTAGCCTTCGGAATTGTGTGGCATTTGACCACACTTTTAAACATGTCATCTGCAAAGGCTTCTGCTCTCGGAAATTACATGGTGCCTGTATAGACGCACCGAGGGATTGGTACAATCCATATATTGAAGCCCACTTCATTTGCACCGATTGCCAAAGCTATGAGCAAGCACTTAATTGCATGCATGATCGCATAATTGGCCAAATAGAATCTTTAATTGCAGAAAGAGATCAATAAATAGCTCACCACCAATCAAAGTCGAAAGCGAATAACGAAAGCTTCGTTGAAATGGCTAGCTGTTTTGATGACCTTGCTTCATCACTGGCATGCAGTAACAAAAAGATTCACAAAGCACTTGAAATGGTGGATAGACAAATGATTTATTTATTTATTTAAATTCCATTTAACAGATAAACATTATCCAATTACAAAATGGAACAAAATAAACAGAAAAGAAAATTAATGAAAATTAGAATTAAGTGTTAAAGTTAATATAAAAAAGAAATTCAATGGTACTAACAACAATAAATATAAATAAATATAATAAATATATTAAATTAAAGCACACAAAAAAAGAAAATAAAGTCTAATATTTACTCCAGTTGAGTTTTAAGAATCAGGCTTCTTAACCTCAATTTAAAAACTAGGTATGAGTCGGAAAAAGGACCAAGCTCAAGCCTATCATGATTCCTTACCATTCGTATAATAGGAGAGTGAAAATATAAATTTGTACGGGCATACGGTGGGACGAAAAAATTGTTTGCCCGAGAAGAACGCGATGATTGACGAAGACGTAGGTCTGCAAGCAATGTTAATGAAATTTGATTGTGGCAGAGTTGATACAGAAAACACTGATCTAGATACATGCGACGGGATGACAGAGTAGGCAAACGTAGGAAGGATAAACGGCAGTCATAGGATTGATATGGGATTTTGAATTTGTAAAACAAGACACGAGTAAATTTACGCTGGACATTCTCTAACGAGTCAATGAGGTAGGAGTGTCGGGGAGACCAAACTACAGAGCAATATTCGAGGATAGGACGAGCAAGACAGATAAACAAGCGGACAGGAGTAGATATATTGTTAAATTTATGAGCGTGCCTGAAAATAAGTCCCAATATTTTCGAGGCCCTAGTAGTCACGATTAGAACGTGTGCATCAAAATTGAGCTAAGGATCAAAAGTAACGCCAAGGTCCTTAGCAGAGCTGACAGCAGCGAGTGGGACTTCGTTCAACATATAGGTAAAATTCAGCGGAGAACGATTTAGATTAAAAGTCATTTTATAGCATTTGGCAACATTAAGACAGAGGTAATCAGACGAACACTAGTTACTTAGTGCAATCAGGTCCATCTGAAGATATTGACAATCTTGTACAGACCTGATAGCTCGAAAGACTTTAAAATCATCGGTATACAGTAGGCAATTGGAAGCGATAACCGAAGGAAGATCATTTATAAACAATAAGAATAAGAGGGGACCTAAAATGGAACCTTGAGGAACACCAGAGGATGGATGGAATGGAATAGAGGTAGTTCCACAGTAACTAGCACAACATATACGAGAAGACAAGTAGGAGTCCATCCATGATAAGAAAGGGCCAACAACCCCAAAAGTTTTCAGTTTATAACAGAGAAGTTGATGGTTGACCGTGTCAAATGCCTTCGAGAAGTCAGTGAAGATTACATCAACCTGGAATCGATCGTCTAGGGCCTTAGCAATGAAATCGGTGAATTCAATTAAATTTGAAGTCGTAGAGCGACCTTTGAGAAACCCATGTTGTTCCTTCGACAAGATAGGGGTCAATGAAAATTTTGGGAAACAGGAAATTAAGGAAATAGGACGATAATTGGACACAGAAGAAGGATACCACTTTTAAGAATAGGAACAACGTTTGCTCTTTTCCAATAAGTAGGGAAAATACCAGTCTTTAGACTGAGGTTGAAGAGAAATGCCAGAGGGATACAAAGTGAAGACGCTAATGACTTGACAAAAATATTCGGCAAGCCGTCAGGACCAGGTGATATATTAGGATTAAGTGAATTAATGAGGGATTCAACTTCGATATGGTCAGTGAAAAGTGAAGAAATGTCAATGGAGTGAAGTACGGGTTTATTAACTGGATTAGAGACATGAGAAGAAGAAATAAAAGTTGACGAGAAGAACTGAGAGAAGAAGTTGGAAATATCCTGTGGAGAAGAGCTAACTATATTATTCCAGCGGACTGAAGGAGGGACAGAAGAGGTGGACTTAAAGGATCTAATGTATGACCAGAATGGTTTCGCATTATTTGCCATGAAGGAACTCTCCAAGCTACTGAAGTAGTTTTTCATTGCAGTCTTTAGTTCTTTTTTTGCTGCAAGACGTAGATCACAAAAGCGGGCTCTGGATTCTTCAGTACCACAACGCTTGAAACGGCGGTGTGCCTTACTTTTAGCATTCAAGGCACTTAGTACTTGCTTGGTTAGCCATGGTTTCTGCTTTACTTTGCGAAGAGCTTGTAAAGGTGTGAAGTGTTTAATCAACTCATAGAGGTAATTATAAAACTTATTCAGAGCTTCCTCACACTCCAAATTATCAAAAAACTCCTGCCAGTCAATCAAACTCAGCTCGGAGGCTAAAGCTTCGTAGTTTGCTTTGAAGAAGTTGAATTGTGGCGAAGAAGCAAACGTACGACTTGACAAAGGTGTAATGGAGAGATCGAGCGATAATGGCGGATGATGACTATCGATACTCACTAGAGGATTTAATGCAGTGGAAACAGATAGACAGTTTAGTGGAAAGTTAGAAAGAACTAGGTCAAGTACCCGACCATTAGCATTAGGGATATTATTGAATTGCGATAGTGAACAGAGTGATAGAAACGAGGAGAGGGATAAAGAAGATGCATCGGTTGATGAAACAGAGAAAGGAAGGTTCTTCGTCCATTGCACTGTTCCCAAATTAAAATCACTGCATATTAGAATTAAAGATTGCGGATGTTGCAATAAGAAAATGAAAGAACTAATAGCTACAATTCAACACCCAAGCAGCGAAGGTCTTAGTAAAGAATCCATCGAGGAAATGGCCACCAAAGTTTTCAACAGACTTTCAGTACATGGGAACCATGAACAAGAAACGAAGCTTTCAGCCATTACATCAAAACTAGACAGCATTGATCAAAAGCTCTCAAGCTTGGAGGGTAAACTAGTGGAGAAAGATGCTGGTCATATACTCGTAGCTTTCAACGATCCTGAAAGTCATATAGCTTTCAACAATCCTTAAAGTCAAATGAAGGAAAACAGAGAGTCGAAACACAAACACAGCGTGCATCCCTCTATGCCATCAGCTCCAGTTCCAGTGATGACAACAGCCAAGATATTCAAGCTAGGAGCTATCTGGTTGGAAGAAGAGTGGAACAACAGATTATCTAAACTGGAGGCAAACTCATCAGCGAACACAACATCATGCGACCTTTTCTATTTAAGGAAAGTTCTCCATCATCTTAATGCAGGCGGAGTTCAGCGAAAACTTGAAACGGATTTCCTGATTAATGGATGCAAAGTAGAGGATATACCACATCGCAACAAACGAAGAAGTGCCTTCAAAGTTTTTGTGCCGCACAGGCAGGCATGGCTTTTCACCAATTTAAAAAAGCATAACGGAGTCTACATCTGGGATGATATGGTTTTTAAAAAGTGGAGAGAACCCAGAACCTCTGGTAAAATCAATTTAAATAATAATTGCAATAAATATTACTCCATAAAAAAGCCCAATCATAGTGATATCCCACAAAATTTAACTCCGAATATAGTTGCGGAAATAGCACCTCCATCTCCCAGTGTTAAGAACACAACTAACAAGCCTATTTCCTTGGAATCTGAAAGTACTAACGAAAATTGTCTGCAGCCGAATATTCTTGGAGGAGAAAAATCTACACAAGTATGTGCCCCCACAGTCCAAACAACTGGTGGTACGAAGGAAATGTTTAAATATAAGAATTTTGTACGCGGTGGCGTTCAAATTCCTCCCTTTTCACCTTCCATTCTGCTACCAACCTCAACGATGCACTCTTCAAACACCAAAGGCACATTTTTAAATCCTCTTATACCACCGTTTGTGAAAGCTACCATCAACGCTAGTGTGGATCTAGAAAGCAGATACATCTTATCAAGGCTTAGAGACCATAAAGTCTATGAATACGTCAGACTTTTTCTAGCGTACTTGCACAAAGCACCAGGGACAACGTGCATCGATGGAAAGACGAAGAATAATTTGAAAGTAATGATCCAGCGCGAAGGTCTTCCAATAGAAGTTGATGCCCTTCGTGGACTTTACTTAAGATTCCACGAAGAATAAGGCGTGTCCTCGGACCAAGTCAAAAAAGTTTTAGATACTTACGCCTCCCATATAAGCTCTGAATATATATCCTCACTTCAGAGATCAAGAGAGCAACACCAAAAATTTTTTCGTCCCCAATAATAAACTTTCATCCAGTGGCTTAAAACTCTTCTACCACAACTGCGGTGGCATAAGAGATAAAGTGAACAAACTCTTTCTTGACACCAAATCGTGCCATTTCAATGTTCTGTGCCTTACAGAAACATGATTGAATGACTCATTTCGTAACGAAGAGGTTCTTGATTCTAATTGGATTATTTACCGAGATGATCGAGATTTTTTAACCACTGGGCAGACACGGGAAGGGGGTGTTTTACTCGCTATGCACGCGAATTTTCCAAATGAGCTCATCCCTACTGCTACGAACAAATCTTTCCAGCATAAAATTGTTCGCATTAAAAAGTCCAAATTCAATATATATATTGGTGTTTTTTACATTCCACCCAAATCCAGCGAAGCAACATAAAATGATGTTTGCAGTGTTATTTCCTCTCTTGCGGGATCCATCGACGAGGAAGACAAGATTTTAATTGCGGGAGACTTTAATCGACCCAATTTAACATTCATCATTGAACCTGATGATAAGTGTCTTATTCCAGTTAATCTCCTAGATCACAGTGACTTCAACCTTGTTAGTACATTCTATGGGAACGATTTGCAGCAGGTCGCTCCGACTCCCAATCAGAATGGTAATTGGCTCAATCTTATTTTTAGTAATGCTTATGACGAAGTAGTGGTCAATCCAACTAGGGAAGTGGACAACTTATTCTCTAATAGTCTACACCATAACGCACTCTCTGTTGAATTGCCCAATGCTGATGAAACCAATACGTTCTCATACAATAACTTAATTGTATATGACTTTCATAATGCTGACTACCAGGGCATTAATAATTATTTAAGTAATATTGGCTGGACCGGTACACTTACAACTTTAGGTATAAACGATGCGATAGATCGTTTCTATAAGATAATCATTGACGCCGTTGAAAGTTATGTACCTAGGATTAAGAAAAAAGACAAATTGTCTGAACCTTGGCTTGATAGGGACCTACGATATTTACGAAACCAAAGAAACAAACTCCATCAAATCATACAAAAAAGATCCAATGTAAGCAATGAATTGAAAAGCAAATATGATCATCTGGCAAAAGAATGTCAATCAAAATCTAGAGAAGCTTATGAATCATATGTAAACACTATCGGAGAGAATATAATCCAGAATCCAAGGAAATTTTTTAACTTCGTAAATACTAAACGTAAATCAAAGGGGTACCCCAAGTCAATGGTATATGGTGACTTAAGATCATCATCGCCGGCAGAAATCTGTGATTTTTTCGCGAGCCATTTTTAATCTATTTATTCTACTAATAGCACCTCGTCCTATACTCCTTCTCCATCCACATCTTCAGCAGCTCTAATTAACGAGATGTTTATTTCTGAAGAAGAAATATTGAAAGCTATTGAGGAGCTTGATTTGAGCAAAGGACCAGGCCCTGATTTGTTCACTCCCTGGTTCCACTGCAAGGAGAAACTGCTTTTACCACATTACATTATTTTCAATAAGTCTCTCTCCTCAGGAATATTCCCAACATACTGTAAATCATCCCATCTGATTCCAATTCACAAATGCTGTGACAAAGAGTCCGTTAAAAATTATAGAGGAATTGCTATATTATCGACCACTCCGAAACTATTTGAAAAAATTATCTGCTCCAAACTTTCTCCCATCGTAGAGCCTCACCTTAATAACCAACAGCACGGCTTCCGAAAAAATCACTCGACAACCACTAACCTCACCGCGATGGTGTCTACTACGCTATGTGAAATGGAAAAAGGACACCAAATTGATGCTTTATGCACCGATTTTAGTAAAGCTTTCGATCGTGTCAACCACAAAATACTGTGTAAGAAGTTGCAGAAATTTGGAATCACTGGCTCATTACTTGATTGGCTCTATTCTTACCTAGAAAACCGAACCCAAATAATCGAATTTCAGGGACATTTGTCTAAAGAAATAAATGCCAATTCTGGAGTACCTCAAGGGAGTCATCTCGGTCCTCTTCTTTTTAATATATTCATCTCAGATCTGTCAGAAACCTTATCGGATATATCCCACTTATTTTATGCGGATGATCTAAAGCTGTATCATGTGATTACTTCTCAAAACGACTCACTATTCCTTCAAAGCAAGATAAACTCTCTATTTGAATGGTCTTCCATAAACCAGCTTCATTTGAATTTGGAAAAATGTCAGGTGATTACCTTTTCCCGCAAAAATTCAGTCTTCAAAGCTGATTATCACCTGAACAACACAAAACTGGCTAGAATCGATAGTGTCAAAGACCTTGGTGTCATCCTGGATACAAAGATGCGGTTTAAGTTGCATTACGATGAAATAATTTCCAGAGCTAATAAGATCCTAGGTTTCATCAAGCGAAGAGCGAAGGAATTTAAGAACATATGGGTGACCAAAACCTTATACCTTTCTTTAGTCCGCCCCGTACTGGAATATGGATGCTTCATTTGGAACCCTGTTTTTGATGTGCATATAGACAGAATTGAATCTGTTCAGAAAAAGTTTCTGTTATTTGCTCTGAGATGTTTATATGATCCTAAAAACTACCAGACTTTACCATCATATGCACAAAGACTCCAAATTCTAAATATGACATCACTTTCCTCCCGAAGATCAATGATAATTTGCTGCTTCGCTTTCGACGTGCTTAGAGGCACCATTAGCATACCATACATAACTAATAAAGTAAAATTGAATGAAACATCACGAACCACTAGGCATTCGCGTATGCTGATAGAAGAGCGGCATACATACAGACAGCGAGCCAATGAAAAGATGTTGCAAAACACTTAACTCATTGTGTGCTCACTACTCTCCAACAATCTCCAGAGTCCAATTCAAATCCATTATCCTAAACGCCTTGTCCTCCCTAGTCCAATAAACTTAATCTAATTAAATATTTTGTAATTTTTAACTATATAATGGTTTAATACTTTTAAAATTTTTGAGAATTGTTAATGCTATTAATTGTTATTTATGTATATCAATGTATTATATGTATGCCTTGTTTGGTAATAATAATAAATAAATATTTAATTATTCATCAAAATCACACGGAGCCAAATCTGGTGAAGACGGTGGTTGATCGATGGTATTTATTGCGTTTCTGGCTTTAAATTCGGTTACAATAAAAAAATTACAAAATCACAAAAATCGCACCGCAGTACTGAGGTGTACCGACTTAAGCAGCTGCTGTAAACAAACTGGTTGACAGATCGCGCTCATATTTGGCATAGTAATTAGGGATAGTTCTACCAACTTAACGAAATAAATTTTTTTGAAATATTATTTATCCGGGGAATTTAAATTAGAATTTCCGGGTGTCTTGTTGTCACAATGTATAAAATAAAGACATAAAAAAATTTATCGCTCATGAAGCACTGATTCGAGTACGTTTTTAAATGACTTGAAAACTTGAGGGCAAGGAACCAAGCATAAGGTCTTTTTGAATCCGGGGCAGGTGAACTATGGTTGAATGATAGCAGGTTAGAGTCCTGGGAAATGGAATGTACAGCTAGGGAGCAAGTTGTCTACGCCAGTTGGGTTCAATTCATATAATTTCGTTAGCAAGTGACGTAGAGTTCAGATAGTGGAACAGCTTAAATAATGGGCATTCATCCCGAAAAATACAATGCGCTACGTGTCGGGAGATTTCATACCACAGGATGTTCCGCGTATTTATTTATTATTAAATTCTATTTAACAAATTAAAATACAATCCAATTACAAAATGGAACAAATTAAGTTAAACAATGAAACTACAAAGAAAATAATTCATGATAAATTTGGGATTACGTATGATACTATTAACTAGGAGTCTCAATTTCAGTTTGAAAACAAAATATGAATCAGAAAAATGATTAAACTCTAGTTTGTCATGCTTCCTAATCATTCGTAAAATGGGTGAATGAAAATATACTCGTGTATTTGTGCGAGCAAATTTAACTCCAAAGAAGTTATTTACCCGTGAAGGGCAGGGGCAGGTATTTCGACGGAAAGCTAACTCAGAAGACAGTGTAGAAAATATTTGGTGGTTGCAAAATCGATCCAAAAAACTCTGGTTCAGATAGACACGACGAAACAACAAGGTTGGGAGGCAAAGGAAGGCTAAACGATTTTCATAGGGTTGATATGGAAGCTTGAACTTACAGAACAAGACACGAGTAAATTTACGCTGAACATTCTCTAATGAGTTGACGAGATATGAGTTCCAAGAGGACCAAACGATGAAGGAGTATTCAAGGATAGGACGGACAAGGGAAGAAAAAAGGTAGACAGGAGTAGAAATACTATTGAATTTATGGGCATGTCTGAAAATGAGCCCCGATAATTTGGATGCCCTAGAGGTAACATTAAGAATGTGAGCATCAAAACTGGTCAGAGAATCAAAAGTAATACCAAGATCCTTAGCAGAATCACAACAGTGAGAGGAGTTCAGCCAACTTGTTCGTTGCACCAACAAAGTTAGTTGCATTATCGCAGTATGGTTTTTTACAATGTTCTCTCCTGCCCAGGAAAAGTATGAGTGCGCCAATGGATGCATCCGTGGTCAGATCGGTGGCCAGCTCTAAGTGGACAAAGCAACAGGACACCACAATATAAATCTTTATAGTGAACCCAAAAATCTTTATAGTGAATCTTTATAGTGAACCCAAAATGCAAAGCAACAGAACACCACAATATAAATCTTTATAGTGAACCCAAAATGAACCACAGAAGTCCACTCCTGAATTTATGAATGGTCGTGCTGGTTGCACTCTGGTTTCAGGCAGACTTCCCATGAGCTAGCTCAGCATTTTTGGCTTTGCCTTGGTGCAGGTCACCCAATGTCGGACAACTGATCTCGCTATGACCTTCCCGTTGATGGGCCAGAATCTCTGCCTGGTGTAATTGAGTAGTTCTTGCGGACCACAGTGGAGATATCGATCATGAATGTTTCGCATGATTAGTTTGACTACTGGGCCATTGTACGGAAGTATCATAGGGTGTTTGGCATCGTAGGGACCAGGTGAATTTTCAAGGCGGCCAGAAACTCTCATGACTCCATCGTTGACGATGATTGGTGTCATATCCCAAAGAGAACTTCCTGGTTTGACCTTCCAGTGTTTTTGCAAGTTGTGAAAGTCATCTTTGAAATCATTCTCTTGGACCGATCGAATTGTGGACATCAGTGCCCTCTGCAACTCTTCTGGAGTAAGTACGAGATGTGGAGTCCTATCAGTTTTAGGTTGTCTGGTCTGACGGCCAAAACTTAGCATGTAGGCAACTATCCTTTGTAAGGTCGTGAAAGAATTACGATGGTTATGTGGTATATTGTGTCACCTTGTTCGGTGATGAGCACAACTGTGGCTTCTGGCACCCTTTGTTTTAATTCTGATGACCCGCTGGGCTTGATTTGGTTGATGTTTTTATTGAACGGATTTGGCCATAAGATTTCATTCCCATGCAGGAAACGCGGGCCATAGAACCAAAGTCTTGATGACGCAAACTTCGGTGGTGGTATTCCGCGGGAGACGATTTCACCTGGATTGTCGTTGGATAGAACATGGCACCATTGGGAAGCTAGTGAACCTTCCTGAATTTTGGCTATACGATCGGCGACGAATGTGTGGAATGAAGATGTTGAGGAATAAATCCAAGCTAGGGAAATTTCAGACTCGGACCAAAATATGTCGGACGATTTTCGTAGCGCAGACTTCATCTGGCCCTGGTGGCCAGCTGGACGCCAAGGAGGGCAGCGCATAGCTCCAACCGAGATAATGTTGGGCTTGTGATAGGAACCACCCGAGACTTGGCACATAATAGTCTGACGACCACCTGTCCATGCTGGAGAATGGATCGCACATAGACTGCTGCACCATATGCCTCCATGGATGCATCTGCGAACACATGGACTTGGACTGATCGTGGCGTCTGTTTTGAAAAGATGTGCCGTGGAAATCGTATATTTTGCAAGCTCTGAAGATCATGACGAAATGATTTCCAAGTCTTATCCAGATCTGCGGGTGATTTTTTTTTTTTGTGGTAGGGAGGTGAATGCTATTTATGCACAGAGTGTGGGACTCCCATGCGCGACTAGACTACCCACTAAGCACTTCCCCTGTCAAAGATCTGCGGGTAATGGATCATCCCAAGAGCCATTTAATTGCCACAGTTTTTGGATGAATATTTTCGCGGTGACGACTGTTGGTGATAATATTCCCAGGGGGTCAAATATTTTGGCTAGTTCTGAGACAACGGTTCACCGAGTAATATTCCCTTCCAACGATTGGCTGACCTTTATGAAGAACTGATCCTCACTTGGTCGCCACTCAGGCCCAGTGTTTTAATTGAACCAGCCTGTGTTCCTTCTAGATCCAAGTCGACCTCCTGGTGGTCTGTGGGTATTCCGTCCAAAAGTCTCAGGTTGTTTGCACACCATTTGCGCAGATTAAAACCAGCGATGCCTAGCTATTCGGTCAATTTTCTCTGCATTTCCACGGCCTTGGCCAAGGAATTGGAACCAGCCAAGCCGTCATTTGCGTAGAAATGTTCACTCAGTGCCAAAGATCCTAATGGATATTTGTGCTTACTGTCCTGTGCGAGCCTTTGGAGACACTTAATTGCCAAGTATGGTGCAGCAAGTGTCCCGTAAGCGACGGTGTTGAGCTGGTAATAGCGAGTGGGCTGAAGTGGATGGTCACGCCATAGAATGAACTGGTACACTCTATTTTCTGGATGCAAGAGTACCTGTAGGTACATTTTTTGGATGTCAGCGGTGAACACGTAAGTGGAAAGACAAAATCGCCGTAAGATCGTGAATAGTTCTGGTTGTATCCTGGGGCCAGTATGCAATATATCATTGAGTGATAATCCTAAATTAGTCTTAAACGATGCGTCAAAGACCACGCGAAGCTTCGTAGACGTGCCCTCTGGTTTGAGCACATAATGGTGTGGAATGACGTAATGGTTGTCTGGTACATCAATTGAGTTTATTTCGGACATATGTCCCAATGATTCGTATTCTTTCATGAATTCGTGATATTGTTCACGAACAGCAGCGTCATTCGCAAGTCATCTTTCCAGTGCGCAGAGATGATTGAACGCTATCCTCCTGGATTCACCCAAAGTCGTGGGTCGGCCTACAAAGGGCAATCGGACCATAAAGCGATCGTCCTGCATTCTCCTTGTGTTTTCCAGAAAATGACTTTCGCATTGCTTCTCGGCCACTGACATCAACGGTTGACTCTCAGTGAAGTCGTCAATTCTCCAGAACCATTCCAAAAGCTCAGTAGTCATTTGCTCTTCTGCACTGAGGACACCGCAAGTAGCACGAGAAGTCTGGGTCGAATCAACCCTTCCAGAAACCATCCAACAAAATGCTGTGTTCTGAAGGATGCGTAAATTTTCCGCCACCTTGAGTTGGCCTGCCTTAACAGCTGGTGGTGAAACTCTGCTCCCAGTAGATCGATCGAACGTTGGATCAGCAACTGAAAGTTTGGATGGTATCGGCCACGAGATGATGTTGACACAATGTGTTGGCTGCGAGGACACAATCTCCGGAAGCACATAAGCCTCGAGTGTTACTGAATGTCTTGTGAATCGAGACTGAATATCAAGGCTGATTCTCCACCTGGCATTACTTGATGCTCCCCCGATTCCTTTGATGTGTATAGTAAGTCTGCTCGACGCCATGACAAACCTAATCGTTTGATCAGTCTATCAGTCACCAGATTTATTTGTGACCCAGAGTGCAGTAGTGCTCTGCAGACCACGACCTGTCCATTATGCGCCTTTGCAATGACTCTTGCTGTTCCGAGAAGAATACAGTGATGTTGGTCATGGTTAGATGAGGCTACAAGTGATGATTTTTTCTTGCTGAGTACCCTTTATGATGTCTCGTTTTGTTGTATCTCAGGGAGTGGTCTCCAGATGAAGACGCGTGTTGTGTCTTTTATTGCATTTGGTGTAGGCTTGAAGGGTGCATGCGCTGGCCTTGTGCCTAGTTCGAAGGCAATTTACACATAACTTATTCCTTTGGATGCGCTGAAGCCTGGTTGGCACAGGCATTTGCAAGAACCACGTGCATGAGAACAAGAGATGTGCTGACTGCTTGCACACTACGCAGAACGAGGTCCGCTTCGCTGGAACAGTAGATGTAAGAGATCGCACTCAGCTTAGTTTGCCTTTCTGACCAATGGACTTAAGGGACTGAAACGAAAACTTCAGAAACTCCAAAAACGCTCTCACTGATTGGTTTTCCTTTGGCTTTGTTATGGATTGTTCATACCGCGTATGGCTCTGCCTATCCAATTTTTTCACAATGAAGTGAAGAAGTAATGGATCCCAAGTTGAGACATCTAACCCCAGATTGGTTAAAGCCAATAGGCCTTCGTGGACGGTATCATGGAGGTTTTTAACTACTGATGAGGTTGGTGTTTCAGTAGTTATGGCTGGTGAGCTCATGATCTTAGATATGATAGCTGACGCTAGAAGCCTTTTGTTGTTGTATCGGCTTTGTATCAAATTCCACGCTGAATTGTAATTAGCCTCTGTCAATAGCAGATGTCGAATGAAATTTTTTCCTGTCCAGTAACATGATTCTTCAAGTATCACATCTTCTGGATCGCTGGTATGGATTGAAGGTGTACCATCTGGGTAAATATATCGGAGAATTGACCCCATTTTAGATAATCACCATCATGTCCTTTCGCTCAATGAATGTCTCCATATCATAACGGTTGGGAGCGTCTGTAAGCTCCAATATAGAATAATGGAGATCCTCAATTTGACTCCACAGCTTGTTGATCATGTCATTTATCAAGCTTACTCCTTGGAAAACTGGTTATTTTGCTAAATAGCGCTGAACAGTGTCCATGATACCCTTTTGGCGGCATATCAATGTCGTTACGTTAACTGGCAGTGTGGATTGGGCCTCTTTTGGTTTCTGGGCGTTACAATTTGCACCTTCATCTTTTAACATGCTAGACTCGGCGTCTATCATCTTACGGAGCTCGTTCTCAAAAAAGTCTACATACTTTATCTTTAATTCTGGTCAGTGGGGACTTTATCCAGCGCAAGAATTCTATTATCTCCCTCCTCAAATCTGTCCAGCAGCTGTTAATTTTCGAAGGCGTCTTTCAAAATATGGTCTGGTTTTACGATACTCGCTGTCCTTGAGGAAGTTTCGGATTAAATTCTGGATCCCCTCTCCTGTTTTCCGTTGCTCTGCGGTGAGCTGGTCCATGTTTGCAGATGTGATATTTGCACTCCTGGTAAGATGGTTGTAAGGATATCACGTTGGGGTCGCTAAAAATGTCACGAATTGGATGAGATACCCAACAAAAACCAAAGGGTTGCTGTTGGATCCAATCAATTTTAAATTGATTGGATTTACGCGGATCAGGATCAGGTGAGTCTCAATCGAAACTTGGATTGATTGAGACAATACGACAGCGCATTGAATCCAATTGGATGGAATACCCAACAGAAACCAAAGGTTACTATTGGATCCAATCAATTTTAATTTTTTTTTAATTGATTGGATTTATGCGGATCAGGATCAGGTGAGTCTTAATCAAAACTTGGTTTGATTGAGACACGCGTCACTCACTTGTTGGGATTGATCGGTCTTGCACAGATCAATTCTTGACGAATCTTCAAATAATCCACGAGTACACTCCGTATATATTCACCAATAAATCAATGTCACGAGCACTCCAATGGTACCCGAAAACACATTCCTCTAATAATAAACGATTCCTGTAAAACCTTTAGTATATTTAAACCAACCTCTCTCTCGATGATCAACAATGGAATAAAAAAAGGAGATTTGTTAATCGTAGATTCGGTTACAAAGAAAAGTGCTGAATACACATCTCTCACATTAGGACGCACGTGCATGTGACGACAAGAAATTCGCTGACGCTTGTAGAGAGAAGAATAATTCCAAACGATACGTGATACTTTTTATCGCGGATAAAAATCATGATGATGCGTCCCAATATGAGAGTGGCAGATTGCACTTTAATCAAAAAAAAAAAAAAATACATTGTAATATTTTACAGCGTGCTTATGAATTTTGAGTAAATGAACGACTAAAATTTATAAATTGATGTACCATCAAGTAATAATGCGTGAAATTGGAATAATTGAATTGGAATAGGAAAAGGCTGTTAAATGAATTTGTTTGTAATAGATTATGATTTGAAATTTATTCGCGATATATTTGTACGACATTTATGATTGCAAACCTTTCAACAGTAACTTGGCTCGGGTGATTCCGTCAATTTCCATACAAATTGTATACTTATTGCAGGGGCAAGTGCTGAGGTTTGGAACGAACTTGTCTATGGCAGCCGTTTCTTGGTATTCAAGGAAAGAACCCACAGTCGGTCTTTCTTTAATTGAAGCTGAGTATCATAGATTAACGGATGCAACAAAGGAGGCATTACACTGAATTCAATTAATGGAGATATAAGAGTAGTCCTGGAGGTCGTTATGGCATAGGCTACGAGTGCAGGTAATACTATATAATTTTGGACTTAAATATTGTGGACTGTGTGGACCTTCCAAGTTAGACTTTTGGATTTGGAATCCTTGTCTGGTAACCCCCGTATAATGTCAAGCCATTAGAAAGGATTATAGTTAGTTCGATTGAATTTTAAGTTGTTCCAAAACTACCAATAAATTGATTGTAACATTTTAAAGGAGATTAAGGCAACAACTCTACTTTTGACTTCACTATGGAAATCAGGATCAAAAGTCCTTCCCACAAAATTATTAAATACAAAATAAAGATTATAATTAGTTACTTTAAACATCTAAAAATATTATCCGATTTTTTTACCTGATGCAATGAGATATGTATAGTATGGGATTTTGTAACTGATTTTATTTGGTTCTACAAATTCATTATCTGAGGAGAATGCGTGTTTTCAAACAGTCTCCCAAAGTGAAGTTAAGACCCTCACGACTTTATACGGGCGAATCGAAAATTTTTTCCTGTTTCTTGAAACACTTCTATCAACCTCTATACAAGAAATTTTAACGTATGTTAATCTATGCAACGCCGAGTTTGTTGCCTTCCTTTAAAGTTTACAAGCGCATCTTGAAACCGTATCTGAAATTCTACGCCAAACCAAAGTTAACTCATGAATAGATGAGACGGTGCAATTTAGCTCGTAGATACAATTCATTGTCAAGATCACGACTAACCGAAAAATCATGACCAAATCCATAGTAAAATATGTTTGTGTGGAGGAACGACTTTTCGCCTGACTGAATCCTATTTAGGGGCTTCCTGGCCAAGGTGAAAAATTCACTACTTAGAGCGTATCAACACGATTGCAATGTCGTTCATGCATGATCAAAATAAGACAATCTTCGCTCGTTGATTCTAACATATGCATGAGAAACAAAGTCTTATTTGAAATTTCATGTTGGCAGGATGAACTCTGAAGAAAATAACGAATTCAGGACCGAAGCTACAATGAACTGAGCACATATGAATGTATTTTTCATAAATTGAGTTATTCCGATGAAAAACACAATCGACATATGGGAATCGGATTGTTCCTTTACAGTGAAAGCCGCGAAAAAGTTAACGCTGTAGTCAGAGCAAGAGTGTCTGTTCAGCAGGTGATTTTAAGTGATGGTAATTTGATGTGGATAGAGGAACTCAATTTATTTTTTAAAGATTATTTATAAGCCCAAAGTCAACCATCTCGAAATAAATTGACACGAACACGGGCTAAAATATATTGCACCAACTGTGATCCGATTAAAGTTTTCAAAGTCGGCACGACTAATTCTTATCAGATGCTGCGAATAAGATTTCGATCAAGGCTGGTACTAGTGATGGATCACTCACCCTTCTCTATAATCGGTACAGAACGTACAAATAACTAATTTTCAATATTGTTTTGAATAAATCATTGAAATTGACTTTCTACGCCAGGCACGAGTCTTGACACGAGACTTGTTCAGGCCTTTTAACTTCGATAGGCTGGGAATTCACCTCAACATCGATTTTTCCAGAACAAAAGCGTGTATGATCCGAATGTGACCCTACGAAACATTTAATGAATGTCGCTCCAGTTTGGTAAACTTCGCCTGACACGTGATCTCCTCAGGTGAGACAACGATTGCTTTCGTTTCTTTGGTCAAATACGAATCTGCGAAGAATATCCTTTTAATTTTATTTGGCAGTTTTGGATTTCACGAAAACCCTGAATTCGTTGCTACAACATTGGTTGACAGGGCGAACACTTCTACGATGGTGCGATAGCTAGGTTTGTCGGTTTCTGCACGTGACCAACTTCTTTAACGAAAAACATATTTGCCTTTTGATAAACGTATTTTGATTTGATTTAATTTAAATTTTAATTTTCATGACCAAAAACATTTTTTTTGTTCCATCTATGAAAGGAAATGGAATTTCTGGTAAACATATTTAATAGTCGCATCCGTTTTGAAGAAAATTTGTTCATAAGGCGTACGTGAGAGGAACGAAATTAATTTTTATAGCTTAGAATCCTTACATTTAAATACATTGAAATACATAATGATTGCCATGTCAGGCGCGGATCCAAGGGGGGGTCACAGGGATCATGACCCCCCCCCCCCAGAATCAGCATGCATTTAAAAAAACAGAGCTGAATGAATTATTCGCAAACCCAAAAACAACAAAAAAAAAAAAAACGACCAAAATGAACCCAGTTTTTGTGAAATCAAAACTCCGGAAACACACCAAACGACCAAAGTCAACATACCATATTTTTAACCAAAAACATTGGAAATAAAATATAACTATAATAACGACTAAGCTTCTTATAGAATACTGATTTTTTCTGTATTTGTTTGTAGCTACACTTATGATATGTTTACATTTGTAAAGTTCCAACTGGGAAGATCATTTATAACACAAAATCTAATTTTCTGTTTTGTTTCGCAAACCTGTTGATTATCGCATCGATGTCCAATTCGATGTCGCGATGAATGTGTAACAATGCAAGCCCAGTGAGTCTGTCTTCTGCCATATTGATCTCAGCCAAGTTTTGAGGCGACGGAAAGTTGAAAAAATCCCCTCTGCAGTGGCTGCGGTCACAGGAAGCGTATGCAAAATATCAAGCAGTTTCCAAATGGATGGATAAATTTTTTCATCACACGCAGCACAAACTAGAGGAAGCGAATCGGGGAGTTCACCGCCGTTTTCAACAATCCGATTCCATTTGCAATGACTCCCGAGACCGGAGTTTTCAGAAGCTTCTGGTACGTTGCATGGCGAACGTCTTCAATGTCCTCCACTGTGTATGAAGTCAGAGGCAGAAACACTCTCAACCGAAAAAGGTTCATCACGTCTATGGAGAGTCTTTCGTTGAGGTCTGTTACAACGTTGTCCAATAGAGGAATGAAAATCCCTCTCCTCCGGGGTTTGATTTTGTTGATGATTATCTCGATGTTTTTGGCGAGAAACAATCCGAGGTGCTTTCATGTCCTCATCCAACTGTTTAGCGAGATTTTCAGTTTCAGTATACAGCTTTTGTAGAATGGAATCAGCTTCGCTTCTTTTCTTCTCAAGAACAATCAAAGTATCTGCTATCAAATCGGTTGCTTTCTTCAGATCTAATGATGGTTATTGGAGTATTCGGCTTAATGGTAAAGTTGCTCCTGATAAATTCAAAATCAACAAAATTATCGTAAACTAGTTTTCTTCTTTGGTTTATAATAACTATTTTTGTTTTATTGATTAAATTGAGTAATTTCTTGAAAAGTAAATTTGAATCAAGTCGTTCCTCAACAGAGCAAAACATGTCTGCTTAGTTTTTTCAAACCGTTCAACTGAAAAAATGAAAAAAGTACAAGTTATATACATACCAAGAACATCATTCAATCAAGCAGTTGAAATCAGGAACGTTGGATTAAGAAGAGCATGAAGAAGGTTAGCAGCAGAAGATGCACTTTTCTCATCCCGCCACGCTGAATCTCTTTAAGTGCTTCACAAATTTTTATTAACCGTTAACCTTGAAACTGCAGGTGTCCTACGTGATTTTCAACCCATCGTGTCTCACAAAGACTTTGAAGAGATTTGTTACCAAGCTTGTTTTTGAAGACACCGTGTCTTTTTGAAGAAGCATTTGAAGAAGCTACAATGGTTTTCATTGTCCCTGAAGCGTTTCGGCAGTTTGTGACATCCGATGATTTCAATAAAGAATTGTTCAACACATGGTTATTGCAAGGACAATGTCGTGCGTGAATTGCTACTTTCATCAATTCGTGACATGCCCCTTTTAAGACAGACGCCATCACTAAGCAACTGTCTGTACCGATTCCAACCAAGTATTGCAGATCCAAGTCAAATTTGTTACACAAATCTATGACAATATGTGCCACTGCAACTCCGGTTAAACGACGCTCGTTACCTTCCACATCTTCAGAATGAATCGCAGAGTACGCGTCGCAAAATGTAACAAAATCTTCTCTGGCAACTCTATTCCAGACGTAGCGAAGTGACAAGCTGAGCTGTTCAGTGTGATAGTTGTCGGTCGTCTCGTCAAATATGACAGAGAAAAATTTTGCCGCTCTTACTCTATTCGGGATGACTTGCTTAATTTCCATTTTGCAGGCTTTTATCAGTTGATTTTGGGTGGTTTTGCTAATGTACATTGCGTTCGCACCTGTGGTTTCTAAATGTTGCTGAAGAGAAGAGTCACCAGAATCAATTCTGAAGCGAAGGAAAGCTCTAAAGTTCCCATGATTTGCCACCAGACTGTCTCCTCCGTGGGTCCTATCCAAGAGCGTTCCATCATCCCTAAGTCCACGTAAAGAAATATTTTGCCGACCACAAAAAATGATCGTTTTGATAATAGGCATTAATCGTTGTACATAGACCTGGTTGACCTTTTCTGATGCTGGATTGTGAAAAGTCTGAAGAAAATATTTGCCAGCTTCTATCGCCTTCTGGTGATATTGATTTCGTTGGTGAACTGAAAGCGCTTCATTTTCACCAAGTAAGTCGTCAAACTTTTTCAGCGGTTTTCGAACTAGTCGCTTCAGATAAGTGTTTGTTTGGTAACCTCCTCCTAAGCTCGACGCAAATAGTACGCAATACTTACAATAAAGACCTTGATCTTTATGAGACAAAACCAGCCAAGGGAATTTCTCTAGATGGGATTTTTGAGCGTACATCTTCCTTTCCTTCCCATTCTTCATCACGACATTATGGGGAAAAATATAATCGGGAGGAGGTTTCCAGTGATGTTTCAGTAAATCCGCCTTATCAAAATCGTCGATGTTGCGTTGGTTTACGTAAGACCCTATATCGGACGCGAAATGAGGCTTGCAGCATAGTTCGTTTGTATGCATAGTGTTCGCTGAATGGGAAGTGGACGGAACATTTTCAAGCCTATCAGTGATGTTCGAAATACTAGCTGATGGTATGAACTCTTTCACCGACGATAATGCATCAGAACTAGATTGAGACTCCGATTTCTGACTTTTAGAAAAGAAAGAGTCAATCGTTCTTGTGGAAAACTGGTCGTTTCGTTGCCTTTTTTAGAAACAATATCTCAATCTCAATATGTTGTTTCATATACAATTGTATTAATATTTACCATGATGCATTCGCCAAATTGAAACTTATAATTTTCTTCGTTACTTTAAAACCAGCCAAATGGAAGGAATCAATGAAAAGTGTTGAAAAACTGTAAACAAAAAAAAAGTGATAAATATTTACGAGAATTTCTATAAACAAATTCGGGAAATTCGGTTTGAATTGTTATTTTTGCATTTTAAGCTTTTACCTGGATCCCACTTAAAATAGAAGCTTTTTGATTTCACTATGACACTTTTCCGGACAAATCAATGTCATTTATCCGCACTACTAATTAAAATTTCACTGCGATATCACCAAGTATCGTCGTATTAAACTATCCATGCCATCCTTAACAAAACAATGAGATACATACATACATATAGTACCTATACGGCAAAAACAAAAAAAAAGCGATTCAATGCGTTGCCACAATTGCGTTTATTTCACTTATTTCGCGGATAATTTACTGAAATTCCACGACAAAATTAGCAGAAAACTGTAACGTTCACGCGTGAGTACTCGTTATAGCATCAAATTTCACGAACTTTCGGGAAAACTGATCTATACGAAATCCCGATGATAATCACAGAGACGAGACGACATGACGGCAAAAAATTTTCAAGACACCGAAAATACATGCTGTGAAAAGTTAATTTAGGTGGACCATTTTCTTTAAATAAATGCACAATTGCGAGAACGTAACGCCGTAGGCACGAACGTGAATTTAACAATTATGAGTTTACGTTGGAATGATCAGCTGGTTGATTTTTGTTTTCGGAATGTTTTGTGTTTATTCTTTGCGATCGTGTTTTGTTTTTATTCTTTGCAAGGAGTGAATGAGGATTATGAAATTTAATGGTTGGTTACGTAGGAAGAACATGTGCGTTTAGGATGTTTGTATGAAAAAAAGATATTTATTCATTCTCTTTATTTTTGAAATAGGTTTCAACAAATTTTCCACAAGTTTCTTTCAGTTTTTTGTCACTTATTATTTCTAGCATTTTGTATGGAGTTGGTTTAAGTGTAATGTATTGAAACTAATAAATTTGTTATTTTTTGTTATATATAATATTTTGCTATTTTTTTTTATTTTTTTTATTGTTCTATCCTGTGACCCCCTCCGGAAAAAAATTCTGGATCCGCCCCTGTACCATGTTAAATGAATAGTAATAATTAAATTAAAATTTTGCTGGGTTTCCACGCCTAAGATGAGGGAATGCTGGCTGACAGAAATACTCTTGGAGGCTAGCATTCTTTGGGGAGCGCAGCCCCCACGGAGCCGAGGGTATGGGGGCATCGTGAGGGTTCCTCCAGGGATGACAGGTAACGACCTTGACTGGATCTGGACTACGCTTTAGACAACGAACTGGAATTGATGCTTTGGGCTGGCGGATATGATGGCTTGGACCTAATTGATTTGGATGGTAGGGTTGAGGTGACACTCGTGCCTGAGCCGCTCCAATTCAACTCTCATACCGTCTCCGTCCCGGTAAAACCTTGGTAAGCCTCAGAGAACGTTTGAAGTTCGCACTATTGGATTGGTGGTGTAGGTTTGGTTGAGATGTACTCCCGATTGGCGCTGGTCTGGCTCTGAGAAATTGTCCCCATAAGAGCTTGTGCCAACCCTCGCATGGCCTGCCTGCTCTGCAAATATAACCATGGGACCAAGGAGGCGACTACACACACGGACGGAGATAGCAGCTCCGAGGGGGACCAAATAAAGCTGGAACAAGCAAAAACCCTTACAAAAGATCAAAAGAACTCAAAAAAGAATGCAAAAATAACAATAATGGCGACGCAACCATCTGTTGCAGCCTCGATGTTAGCAGCACATTGGGAGCGGTACGAACGATAACAAAAACGATGAATAACACAATGACAGTGAAAACGGACGAAAAACGGAGATTAACAGACAGTCTGGTCCAGACCGAGATTCCTGCGACGTTCGGGCGCAGCAAAAAAATTATGCGAACGCCAGAGCGTCCTATAAAGGAAAAGCGGGAAACTCTGCAGGACGCACCAGACATTCGCGCAGTGGAGGAAAATATAAAGAAATTCGAGATTTTGATGGTCACTGCTGCGATCGCTACCGAATCGATAGAAGCAAGGGCCTTAAATCCCGAAATAATAAAGAACCAACCTGAGGTCAACGAGGAGATTACGGCAGGAAAAGAAACGAGTGACCAGGCAAACAAAGCGACGATGTGTGATTTCATCGCCAACGTCGAAAAGGTGGCAGAAGTACTGTATTCAAAAACAGAAGCCGATAACCTCTCCAAAGGACAATGGCTGCAAAGGGGTATTGTCGCCCAGCGAGATGAAGAAGAAAGGCTACTCCAAAAAGTGGGAGTTGCTCTAAAAAAATACAATCTGCATGCGACTCCCGAAAAACCACCAAAGCACTAAAGATTAGGTTCCTTCAACTAGAGGAGCTCCTACATCGCATAGGAGGCGCTGGTTAAAGGCCGAAGAGGACCAGAAGGCCAAAGAAGAGCAAAAGGCTAAAGAAGCGCTGGGGGCGAAATCTAGCGGGCACGTGCAGAAAACTCCACAATAAAAAATCAATAAAAGAATGGCGTCCAGCCCAATCGAAGGAGATCGGGATAAAAGAAGGAATGAAGAGGCACTTAATGGGCGTGGAATGCCAGATCAGGGATTCCATACAGTACTGAGAAACCAACAAGAAAAAAGACCCGATGCAAAACAGGAGATAAAGAAGCCCCGACGAAGACCCTGGCAGCAGGCACTGCTCGTAAAACCCCAAAATGGTCAATCCTACGTGGAGGTACTGCGGGACATCAGGGGAAACGTAAGGCCCGAAGGCACTAACACTGCCATAAAAGCATTACGACCAACGCGGCCGGGCCACATACTGGTCGAATTTGGAGCAGAGGTCTAGAATAGGGAAGCATTTTGCGACGCAGTAAAGAAAATCCTCGGCAAAAGCGCAACTATAGCCTCACTCAAGCTGAGGGCAACGATCGAAATTGGAGGCATTGACTGCATCAAAGATCTGGAGTGGGTACCCTAGCGTGGGCAGGATGAAAGCGAGGCTGACAACAGAAAACCATATTGGACAACGCATGGCCATCGTTGACTTGACCGAAAAGGATGCCGAACAATTCCTGAACTAGGGCAAAGTACGAATAGGGTGGGTTGTCTGTAGGATACGGTGTAGAGCGATTCCTCTTCAATGTTTCAAATGCCTTGGCTATGGTCACACCGCACAAGTATGCAAAGGACCCGGTAGGAGTTCTCTATGTTACAAGTGCGGGGAAATGGGACATAAAAGAAAAGAGTGTACGAAGAAGGTTCACTGTATTCTTTGCAATGATGCTGATCCAAGGCCTGATTGCGGACACGTCTTGGGATCAGAAAAATGCCGGGTTTTTTCAGGAAGCTCTAGCCAAGGCAAAATCAGAACTTCGATGATCCACATCCTGCAGCTAAACCTACACCGCAGTTCAACCGCCCAAAATCTGATTGAGCAGTTTGCGAGGGACATGGAAGCCAGCTTACACCATGATAAAAGTTCAGCATCATGGTATCCTGATGAAACTGGTACTGCTGCCATTTGCGCTCGGAATAGTGATCTCCAGGCGGACGGCTTTGGACGTGGGGATGATTTTGTATGGGTTCGGTGCTCAGGGACCACCTCCTTTAGTACGCACCTAACGCCGAACGAATCGATATCATCTTTCCAACCCAAGCTTCAAACTTTGCAGGGTGCTGTCTCGAACGACGATGAGAACGTGCTCGTTGGGGGAGACTTCAAAGCCAAAGCAACTGAATGGCGTATGCCCCAAACAGATTCGCGGGAAAAGCGAATCCTCGAAATAGCGGCCAGGACGGTGTTCGTAGTACTAAACACCAGCAATACGCTGACCTTCCACCCTTTTGGCTGTGGAAGGACCATACCGGTCGTATTTTTCGCCTCGGAGTCCTTAATCCGGAGGTTACACAACTGGAGAGTATTAGACGACTACTCAGCCAGTGATCATCAGTGCATTCTGCTTGAGATAAGCGATGTTGTCTCCCGAGTTCCGTGCTCTCGGCTTTCTACAACTGGATGGAACATCGGAAGGATGGACGTCGAGAGGTTTGCGAGGTGGTTACAGCAGGTGCTCCGCTGCAGGGAGACCCGGAGGGGACGGAAGAACTGGCAGCTCAAGAGCTGGTGAGCTCAACTATCAGCATCATCACGACTACTTGCAAAGCTTCTATGCCCCGTCGAAAACCCCGGCACGGCAAGCCTCCAGTGTACTGGTGGTCAACTGAAATCACTGAAAAGCGAAGGCAGTGTCACAAGCTTCGGCGTGAGGCTCAATGGGCACGGAACCGTGATGAGGCAAGCAACCGGTTTGCAGCATATAATTTGGCCAGGAAATACCTTCGCAAACTGATTAACAACAGCAAAGCTCACTGCTGGCAAGATCTGGTGGACAATGTGAACAAGGATTCGTGGGGCCTTGGCTACAAGCTAGTCATGCGGAAGCTTGGTGCTCTACCAAAACCTTGCATATATATTGCGGAAAAGATGGACGAGATATTGCGGGCACTCTTCCCCGCCCATCTCGCCCGTGTTGACGCTGTTCATGGTGAAACAACAGTCGAGTGTCCACTCTTCACACAGCCGGAACTGGAAGAGGCAGTCCTTTCGCTGAAAGCGAAGAAGGTTCCAGCCCCAGATGGTGTTCCTGCTGAGGTATTGCAGTTTTTCTATCACCATTGACCTGAATTGCTGTTCAATACATTCAACGCTTGCCTATGGGACGAGATTTTCCCGGCACGATGGAAGGTGGCAAGGCTCGTGCTGATCAGGACGGGGAAGGGAAATCCCGAACTGCCGTCTGCATACCGTTGGTTATGCATGCTAGACACGGCTGGGAAAGTGCTAGAGAAACTCATCAAGGGAAGACTCACTGAAGCGATTCGTGCTACTGGGGACATATCTCCTGGGCAGTACGGCTTCAGAGCAGGACGTTCTATCATTGATGCGATTGCAGAGTTGATCAGCGTGGTCCAAAAGGCAGGGGCATATAGTTGCACCAAGTGACGGATCGTCCTGTTGGTGACGCTCGACGTCAGGAACGCCTTCAATTCCGCTAGATGGGTGGATATTCTGGATACGCTGGAAAACCAAATCAAATGAAAAATATAGACGTGGCCCATTTATGTTATAGAATTATGTGATGGAATCACATAACTTTATACCATAAAAGGGCACGCGAGCGGAAGGACACTCTACCCGTCAAGAGCCCCTGTTAGACAACAAAAAACGGAGGAGCGCACCCGATGGCTAGCCCATATTAGGGGAGGAGCCTGCCATCGTTGTGGGTCCTATACCCGGTCCGGTAAAACGAAATGAAAAGACCAAAGTTTAAGGTTTAGCAATTCATTTTTATTCTTTTTACTTCAAAAGATGTACGATGTTTTGATATTTGAACTGACATAAAATGAATGTGAAATTCAGTTGCTATTATAGACGATATATGCTTTACTCAAAAGATTTAATTGAAGTTTTTCTTAACTTCACTGCAGTGTTGAAAAATATAAGCTTTGTAATTTATAAAACGCGACGTTTGCTTTTTAGCCAAAAAGAAAAACGTTTGACTGCTTGTTCTGTCCATGAAGTGTTTACTGCGGTTATTTTAACTAGCTCTTTTAATTGCAAATAATATATTTTTTGTTTTGTTTCTTCTCATTGAAATCTTCAGCAGCAGTCAACGTATTTTATCAAAATGATAAATGAAAAAGCTACAAGTGTTTCAGTCCAGGCAGATCACATCATCGATAATAGGAAATTGTCAACTTAAATATCGCCAAATTGTATTTTTGATCACTGCGTTAATTTAAAAGCATTCACAAATTGAACACATCTGGATGTTATGTAGCGGAGCGTGAGAAAAAAAAGGAAAAGGCTTACTTGGTTTCGTTTTGATACCTATACAATTGATAATTTATCTACTTCGATTCTCTCATGCAGTGATAGACAAAAGAAAACACAAATACAATTCGAATGTATAATTAGCGGTTCACTGCCTGAGAGTTAACTTTTACCAATTTGAAATATAAATGTTCGTAGTCCGTGGTCTTAACGCCACTACCTTTCATTTAAAAAAGTCTATTCGTGCATCGTGATATATACGCAGATGACTGAATAACCACGCATTACCAAAATCACAATAGTTTTATAATAAAATGGAAGACCAGTTACAGTGATGAATTCCAGCCAAAAGCCAATGCTTCGCTCTAATACATGCACTTGGTAAGATTATACACGTATGGTTGACTACTTCCGTCTCACTAACTGTGTTGCTGTGCCATGCCTGATTTGGAGACGACCCTATCCTCAGCCAAAACCACAGTACGAACCATTCATTGCAATGCAAGAAACTGAAGCGAGTTTACTCTACGGACGTGAAAATTCCACGAGACGTTAATATCGATTAATCTTTTTAGTCAAGGGCACGAATCCAATCACGCTGACATCAATAAAGTGCAGTTCGCCTTCTGGATTAACGATTTCGGATATGAACGTCTTCGGCCAAGGACCTCTTTAAATGATATCGTACCCGAAATCGAATTAAAGCGATCACTCACCATTCTCGTTGACAGCGTGACTGACCGTAACTACGATGCATTCCATCGTGTCTCCATTTACGTCAAGACTCACCGAATTTGAAGAGTCGTATGGAAGGCGGTCAAGAAACGCTGTTCGTTGGTTGTGTCATGAAAGCATACGATTCACATCCACTCAATCTGGCTTTAAATGAATGCTACGCTTAGCAGTAAAATTGTTGATATATCCCAAAAGCCTGACCAATGCAAGCAATCACAATCCGCATAGGTTCACTCAAATATCACAAAATGCTCCGTAACCAGATCCGTATGCGTCCATTATGTACATTTTAAGCACTTTATACATACGCGCATGCTTGACTAATTGCAATTGCATCGAAAATATCACTTGAACACGAAATGCTAAATGTGAAGTAAAGAATCTTTTCTTTCTAGCAAACGGAAAATGATCTATACACGACGTCCACTAATTTTTATGAAATCTTTTAATTGCTTTTCGGTGCTTCTATTTTTTTGGAAATTCACACCTGAAATTGATTTCACGAACGGCGAATCAAGATCCGTTATCCGGAACAGAAGACAAATGGGGCCGCTAATTTGCACATTCCCACATCTCCTTCCATTTATTACATCCAAATACAAAATTGCCGAAAACTTTTTCTGGGCAACGACAATGAACACCATCGCTCTCGTCCTATTTTCACCCGCGTCAACTTTCCGGTTTCATAACATATGCATTGGAATTGGCTATCATTAACGGGTATTTGATAAATTTCGATATTAAAACCGATGGAGTTGTAGAATGGGGTAGTGAAATAGAAAAATAACCTCGGACAAAATAGAAGATTAAACAATGAAAAGTTTACATTCACTTTCAACACCCTACGATATGATAAGTCGAAACAAGATCTACCGACGTGACCGCCGTGAGGGTACATAACAGAGTCCCCGATCCGTCCAAAATCTCTCTCTCTTTTTCATTATCGTGTACATGGTAAATCGCATCAGCTGAATTCGGTTGCCTTCGCCAATGTAATAAACCGTTGGGGTGTACTAGATCAGCGTTCCCATGCTCTAAATTTTATATGGCAGATTTGAAATTTTTAAAAACAAAATTTAACTGAAGTAAAGAAAAATGAAGAGGATTTGAAATAGTAATAAAAGTTAAATCTCATTACGAATATAATTAAAGGGAAATATTTAAATTTAATATAAAGGGAAATTGATATAATATTAAATTTAATAATAATAAGAAAAAAAAACTATTCTACAAATAACGATTATAAATGGAAATAATTAAGTACTTTTCTAAATCTGCCTTTAAAATGTTTAATAGGAGATCGGCAGGCTTTTGAGCAGTTTGCTTGTGTGACTGCTCGATCACTACAACGTATTTTGTATCGTCATCAATTTTGGGTTGTTAATGTTTGTAAATTGCTGGAGCATTTCCTCCAAATTTGTAACTCGGAGTTTCACCTCTCGTAACTCTTGCGTTTTTTTTTTGGTTACTCATTCCAATTCTTCGCTTGGAATACGCTCAAAGTTTTCTTGGTAGTTTTTTCGTTTCATAATTTTTTCATCTGTAGTCCCTAGCGGTGGAAAGCTGTCAGACTCCTCCATACCCCCAGCGTAAAAGAAACGTTTCTTCTTATTTGAACTTTTTGAGACTTCCTCGCAAGTGAAATTAAGACACTCGACAGATTGTTCGAATAATTTGACAACTTAATAAGTTTTTTAAAAAATTAACTTCGAATTGACATTTTGTAAATTATTATAATTTTTGAAAATCATTGACAGGAGCGATTAAAAACACGTCTATACACAACTACTGCTAGACGTAGAATCAGCACTCTAACCACTATACCACGCGTATTTAATCCCTATGTGCGAAAAAGAAATTTTTATGATTTTAGCAAGCAAGCAAATCAAAAAAAAATTTTAATTGGTATACTCGTACAAGTCTTATGTGCATTTATAGTTTCATTCTTCTTCTTCTTCGTAGCGCTACAGCCCTAATACAAGCGCCTCCAAATGTCTCGGTTCATTGATCACGTCCACCAATTTCGAACTCCGAGCAGCGATGATCTGCCTTCGTTGACTGAGTCAGACCAGCGTTTCCTCAATTTCCTCACTGGTCTCCAGCCTTCAGTTCTTCCAGCGAATACCTTTTTGGTATCCGTTGTTCATCCATACGATTCATGTGTCCATCCCATTGCAGCTTCCGCAGTCTTACAATCGCTGAGACCTCCGGCCCGTCAAAAATTTCATACAGCTCATGGTTTTATCGAATTCACCATTGGTCCCCGTCTAGCCTTTTTTTTTATGTGGTAGGGAGGTGACTGCTATTTATGCACAGGGTGTGGGACTCCCATGCCTGACTGGGCTACCCACTAAACACCTCCCCTGTCAACCTGAAATCCCAGCCAGGAACCGTTTGACACATTACTTCGGGCCAGGTCTCGTTTTGTTACGCCGTGGGGCGCCTTCAAGCTGGGGAGTCCCTCTCTTAGCGGGAGGGGAGAGGGGAAGAGGAAATTTCAGAAGAGCGATCCCCCAGCCCCAAAGCCCCCGGCTGCTGTGAGTCCTTTTTATATTTTAGGACTGCCCGAGCATAATGTGCCACCTGGTTCCATTTGTCAACCGATTCGAGCATCACCGCAATTATATTATCCGGGGTGAGCTCTCCCGTCTCCCTGTAGAATTCCCTTCGGAGCCTGACCCATTTGGTACACGCGAAAAATGTGTGGCAAGCATTGTCCTCCTCTCCTGGGCAAAACAGACAATCCGGGGACCGTGACTTACCGATCTTATGCAGGTAAGACTGAAAACACCCGTGCCCGCTCAAAAACTGGGTCAGATAGAAGTCAGTCTCACCATGCCTTCGATTTAGCCACGGTCTCACACCCGGGATGAGGCGCGCAGTCCATCCTCCCTTCGTGCAATTCACCCAAGACTGCTGCCAATCGTTGAGCGAGCGCTGTCTCTCCTCGCGGACAACTATCTCCCTCGCATCCTCGTTTCGGCGCAGGTAAATAGCGCGGCGCTCTCTAGCAAGGAGGGCGACGGGTATCATGCCTGCAATCACTCTCACCGCCAAGTCGGAAACTATTGGATACCCGTCTAGCTTTGCTCCGATTATTTAGTTACAGATATTCCGCCTTCTGTAGAGCACTCAAATCTAAAAAATTAAAGAAAGTAAATTCCCTTTACTTCTACTATTTTTATTTCTCTATCTCTCTCTATCACACTTTCTTTGTTGCATAACGCTCGTGCGACCTGCACTTCACATTTCGTCGTTTCCTCCTATTTTTTATTCTGTACACAATTGTTTATTCTGTGTACAATTGTTTCGTTCTCTACTTGAGAACTTCCTCAGTACTACTATTCCCTAAACTACAAGTGTCCTAATATTTATACTAAACTCTTTAAACTATTAAAATGAATCTCTAATTACACCTGACATGTCTCTAGTCCCTCAAAGTTCTTTTACTTAATCTTTAATTTCCTGATTCTCTTACCATTCAAAAAGTTTGTTCTTCCTTAATTACTACTTAATTACATTCATTACTTTGTAAGCTTGAATAGCCAGGTGTATCCGTTACCTAGGTCACCGTTGCAAACGTCCTGCGTCTTTCGATTTCATATCTCCAAACTTTCTGCTACATCAAGCTTCCAACCGTTTTAATCGTTTTCAGCATGCTCACGTTGTCCGCAGTGATGTCATGTTTTTCAAGGACTATATGCTCCGTCACTTTTGATTTGAAGTTTTCAGTATCCTGCTTTTTGTTTTTGTTGACTGCTTCCCTTTAGTATGCGTTCCATCTGACACCTAGTGATCTCCTCGTTTGTCTAATATAACATTCATTACATTTCGTACACGATACCTTGTAGACTCCGCTCCGCTCCATTTTGGGTATGGGGTCCTTGGTTGATCCTAGCAAGCTCTGCAGTTTTGTGGCCCAGCTCGTATAAACTAGCTTGATGTCTACGTTTTTCATAGCCCTCTTCATTGTTTCCATCCTTGAGTCAAAAGTTACAACCAACCTCTTCCGTTGCTCGACTTCCGCAGTTAGCGTTGTGAACTTTTTGTTGAAAATCTCCTTCGTTCGTTTGGCTTTCAATTTGGTGACTTCATCCGTAGGGTATCCATTCCACTCGGCTTGCTTATAAATGTGGGACGTTTCTTGTTTCAGGCCTTCCTTATTCAATGGAAGCGTGAGCATTCGATTCACAAGCCAGCTAAATGTCGGCCATTTTTGCTGTTGGCAATGGTTCGAAGTGAAAGAAATTATCCGCATGGTGTCCGTCGGTTTGCGGTATATTTCGAATTCCAATCCATTAGCTCCGCTACATACCATCACGTCCAGGAATGGTAGCCGCCCCTCCGACTCCAGCTCGTCGGTGAAACTGATATTGTTGTGTATCGAGTTGATCACCGTGAGAGTTTGGTGGACCTGATCCTCTTTGATGATCGTGAAGATATCGTCTACATAACGCACCCACCGATGTGGCAGTTTACCTTCTTGTGCTAGCTTCTCCTCCAAAATACCATAAAAACTTCGCTTAGAAACGGGGAAAGAGGGTTTCCCATTGGAGCATCACGTGTTTGTTTAAAAAATTCACCCCTGAAGGTGAAATAGCGTTCACCCATGTAGAGTCTAGCCAGTTTGAAATACATTTTGGCTCGTGCTTGCCATTGTTCTCGTGATCCTTGTATCAGAAGCCACTCCTCAAGTAACGCAAGTGCTTCTTTGACCGGAATACTGGGAAAAAGTGCCTTGATGTCAAATGACACCATCGTATCGCCATCTTCCAAAGGTCCCCAAGACAAAATGTTTGAAGTAAATTCGGCCGAATTTGCTGCTGATCTGGTAACAAATTGTTTGCCCTTGTTATTAAATTCCTTGACTAACCACTCCGCAATTTTCTGAGTGGAGACGTTTTCTGCTGACACAATTTCACGCATTTCATGGCCTGGGTTGTGAATCTTCGGAAGTCCTATGATCCTTGGTAGCGATGGGTTGGTTACTTTTAAAAATTTCTTGAGGTCCTGAATCTATGGTTCAGAATCTTTCAGCACTTTCTGCTCTCTTTTCATTGTCTCAGGCAGCGGATTATTTCGTAAGCTGAAGTATGGTCCCATATTTATTTTTCCCCGCATTCTATTGTCGTAATCGGTCTTGTCCATGATCACTAAGGCATTCCCTTTATCCGCTTTCATGTAGTAAACCGGCAGATTTTTGAACTCATTGATGATCCTATTCTCGTCCTGCTTAAAAGTAACAGACCCATCGCTGCCAAGGATCATAGGACTTCCGAAGATTCACAAGACAGGCCATGAAATGCGTGAAACTGTGTCAGCAGAACACGCCCCCACTCAGAAAATTGCGGAGTGGTTAGTCAAGGAATTCAATAACAAGGCCAAACAATTTGTTACCAGATCAGCAGCAAATTCGGCCGAATTTACTTCAAACGTTTTGTCTTGGGGACCTTTCGAAGATGGCGATACGATGGTGTCATTTGACATCAAGGCACTTTTTCCCAGTATTCCGGTCAAAGAAGCACTTGCGTTACTTGAGGAGTGGATTCTGATACAAGGATCACGAGAACAATGGCAAGCACGAGCCAAAATGTATTTCAAACTGGCTAGACTCTGCGTGGCTGAACGCTATTTCACCTTCAGGGGTGAATTTTTTAAACAAACACGTGATGCTCCAATGGGAAACCCTCTTTCCCCGTTTCTAAGCGAAGTTTTTATGGTATTTTGGAGGAGAAGCTAGCACAAGAAGGTAAACTGCCACATCGGTGGGTGCGTTATGTAGACGATATCTTCACGATCATCAAAGAGGATCAGGTCCACCAAACTCTCACGGTGATCAACTCGATACACAACAATATCAGTTTCACCGACGAGCTGGAGTCGGAGGGGCGGCTACCATTCCTGGAAGTGATGGTATGTAGAGAAGCTAATGGATTGGAATTCGAAATATACCGCAAAACAACGGACACCATGCGGATAATTTCTTTCACTTCGAACCATTGCCAACAGCAAAAATGGCCGACATTTAGCTGGCTTGTGAATCGAATGCTCACGCTTCCATTGAATAAGGAAGGCCTGAAACAAGAAACGCCCCACATTTATAAGTTAGCCGAGTGGAATGGATACCCTACGGATGAAGTCACCAAACTGAAAGCCAAACGAACGAAGGAGATTTTCAACAAAAAGTTCACAACGCTAACTGCGGAAGTCGAGCAACGGAAGAGGTTGGTTGTAACTTTTGACTCAAGGACGGAAACAATGAAGAGGGCTATGAAAAACGTAGACATCAAGCTAGTTTATACGAGCTGGGCCACAAAACTGCAGAGCTTGCTAGGATCAACCAAGGACCCCATACCCCAAATGGAGCGAAGCGGAGTCTACAAGGTATCGTGTACGAAATGTAATGGATGTTATATTAGACAAACGAAGAGATCACTAGATGTCAGATGGAACGAATACTAAAGGGAAGCAGTCAACAAAAATAAAAAGCAGGATGCCGAAAACTTCAAATCAAAAGTGGCGGAGCATATAGTCCTTGAAAAACATGACATCACTGCGGACACCGTGAGCATGCTGAAAACGATTACAAACGGGTGGAAGCTTGATGTAGCAGAAAGTTTGGAGATATGCAATCGAAAGACGCAGGACGTTTGCAACGGTGACTCAGGTAACGGATACACCTGGCTATTCAAGCATAAAAAATAAAGAATGTAATTAAGTAGTAATTAAGGAAAAATAAAATTTTTGAATGGTAAAAGGATCAGGAAATTAAAGATTAAGTAAAAGAACTTTGAGGGATTAGAGACATGTCAGGTGTAATTAGAGATTCATTTTAATAGTTTAAAGAGTTTAGTATAAATATTAGGACACTTGTAGTTTAGGGAATAGTAGTACTGTGGAAGTTCTCAAGTAGAGAATGCACTAATTGTATACAGAATAAAAATAAAAATAGTAGAAATAAAGGGAATTTACTTTCTTTCATATTTTTATATCCGATTCTTTGCCTCAGGACTCTACGCTCAAACCCGTTCAATATGTTTGCGGATGCTTGGGTTAGCATAACACAGGTCTTATCGCAGATTTGTATACTTGGGGCTTTGTTTTCCTGCGTGTGCTGTTGGTCTTGAATATCGTCAAAACTGAATACAATTTTTGACTTGCGAGCCGTATTCTTCGGCGCATTTCGTCTCTTTCATTACTGGTTCTCGTTATTTTGGCTCCTAAATACACAAATTCGCTCACATTTCGATACAGTATTTGGCAAGTGTGATATCTTGCGTATTTGAGGTATTTTTCCGCGACTGTGTCATGAGCTTTGTTTTATTTTCGTTGGTTTGTAGCCGTCATATTAGGTAAAAAAGGGGTCAACCTCGGAATGAAAGATAATAAGCTGCAAATTGGTATGAACCTTTGTTTTGTCATTCTAAATGTTGTCTCAAAAGTCACAATCGTTATCGTGTCCGCGTCTCAAGATATTCAAGGTCAAAGGTCACAAAAATCGGTTTTTCGCGAATATCTGGCTTCCTATCGGTTAAATGAGATTTGCATTTATTATAAAAGTTGTAGGCTATAAAATTCCCTACAACTTTTGTTTAAACTTTTTTTTCATACGACCAACCGTTTTGAAGGTAGAGCGCGAAGAGTGCACATCGTACAGTCATATACGGCCTAATGCAAGGTCAAGCGTGAGTTATGGTTATCAGTACGTTATAAAGTCAATTATTTACTTGGAAATTATAATTATTAAACAATGCCTATTATTTATGTACTAACTATTAATTATTTATATTTAATTAAAGTAAGTAACTTGAAAATGAAATCCTGGAGCCCATACGAACGTTATTACCTCCAGCACCAGCCGAACTACTAAACGTAATATTTTGCAATTGCAAAAATGGTTGTGGTTCCCGCTGTGGATGCAGAAAATCAGGGCTACAATGTTCTTTAGCTTGCGGCCAGTGCAACGGACAAGCTTGCCTCAACGCTTCACTGTATCCAAGTAATCCCGATGAAGAAAATACATATGATCCCGATATTCTGGAAGGTTTGGAGATGAACATGACAGATAATGAGGATGATGACAATGAATCGAACATTTTTGAGCGACAAGAAGAAGAAGACGACGAACAAGAAGAAGATAATTAGCTTCCATTTCCAATTTCATTACAATTAAAATCAACAAAGATACTTTTGATATTTGAACTCACATTTTGATAAATGTATATTATGCCGTATTTAATAATAAATAAAAATATGTGTAAAATATATACTCTTACTATCATTTTAACTTAAAATAAAACTAAAATATACAATCCAGAATTAATAATATTTTATACTTAAATAGTTAAATATGAATAATTATATATAAATAATCAAGTTACTTACTTTAATTAAATATAAATAATTAATAGTTAGTACATAAATAATAGGCATTGTTTAATAATTATAATTTCCAAGTAAATAATTGACTTTATAACGTACTGATAACCATAACTCACGCTTGACCTTGCATTAGGCCGTATATGACTGTACGATGTGCACTCTTCGCGCTCTACCTTCAAAACGGTTGGTCGTATGAAAAAAAAGTTTAAACAAAAGTTGTAGGGAATTTTATAGCCTACAACTTTTATAATAAATGCAAATCTCATTTAACCGATAGGAAGCCAGATATTCGCGAAAAACCGATTTTTGTGACCTTTGACCTTGAATATCTTAAGACGCGGACACGATAACGATTGTGACTTTTGAGACAACATTTAAAATGACAAAACAAAGGTTCATACCAATTTGCAGCTTATTATCTTTCATTCCGAGGTGAAAGCCCTAATATGACTGGGCTACTACTAGTTTTGCTTCGCTGTCAAATTTCAGGAAAAGTTCTTTGGCAGTTGTTGATGACCGTGACAAAATGCTGATGTCATCCGTATAGGCTACTAATTGACTCGACTTGTATAGTAATGTACCTCGTGCATCGACAGGTTGCTTCCTTATGACGTACTCTAGAGCCAAATTGAATGGCGATGGAGCCAGCCCATCTCCCTGTTTTAGTCCGATATTTGTGTCAAAGGCATCTGTGAGTTATTTATTGATGCGGACTTGGGAGCTCGTTGATGTCATCGTCATTTTGGTAAGACGGACTAAATTGGCTGGAATCCCAAAGCAAAGCAATTTTTGGTGCAGTACGTTACAATCAATATTGTCGTATGCTTGCTTAAAATCAACGAAAATTTGGTTCACGGCTATGTTAAAATCTCAGCATTTTTCAAGTACCTGCTTGACTGTGAACAATTGGTCTATTGTCGATCTACCTGCTGTAAAACCACCTTGATACTTCCCAAGAATACTAGTGGTGTATGATCCGGTTTTATTTTCTTAGATTTTTGAAAATATTTTGTTAACCGTACAAAGTAGTGATATGCCTCTAAAGTTCTCGCACTGTAACTTTTCACCTGGTAATAGTAAAATAAACTGACAAAAATTGCATGTCTTGTGATTTGTATTTATATTTAATAATTCTGATGTATTTGCGGACAATTATACATACATACAGATTTCATATGTGGTTAAATTTAGTTTCATAAAAGGATTCCATTCTACGAATAATAAAATTTATTTCATAAGACTTTCCTTCTTTCCTTGTTACTAAAAGATAGATTGCACTAGAAGCTGATTACAAACACAATCCTTAAAAAAATTTGAAAGACAAATTTAATCATAATTTTTCTTTGTTCACCTTTGCCTTCACGCCATAAACTATTCCGTATGACAGCAACAACAGTATGCAATTTATTATTCAGCATCTTGCAAGACAAGTTGAATTTAAGGTAGAGGACCTTCTGGGAATGTTGTTCTGTTGCTAAATGCTGTTAAAAATTCTAGCTGACAAAGCTAACAAAGGTTTAATATGAAAAAAATAGATTGTTTCAGTTAGAAGAAGGCTTAAAAATTTGTATACAGATTTGTTGTTTGCTTAGGGAGTAATTAGGTTAGTTTATGGTCATTTGATTCAGTCATCTCTTCCTGTGATACATATAAAATTCGGTGTTTTCAGCAATCACCGCAGTTATAGTAAATAATCATTTTCAAGCACCAAAAGTTCTAATTGATTTTTTTTTATTTAAATTCATTACTAACTAAATAGACTTAAAGTAAATCCATTTGAAACAAAGATTCGAATCCACTCTTTATTTTTCGAGCTGTGGGCTCGATGACTATCTAAATATGAAAGCAATCTATTATAGGAATGGATCCGAGTATTTTTTGCCGAAATGCTCTTTTAGATTGTTCTACAGCTAACTTGCCAAGGTTAATCTCTCAAGATTTCGGAAGAAACCAATGACCCGCGACTTTGATTTGAACGTTTCGATTTTTGGTTAAGATTTCTTCAACTTCATCTTCATTATGATTAGGAATGGCGATATGATGAATTTAGAATCGAACGTTTCAAGTATGCGGGATTCCATTACCATTTAGAAATCGATAAGTTTTTTCTATATCTCAAGCGTATTTCGTTTTAAGGCTCACTTAGCGATTGTTGCTAATTCATTAGTGGGCCTAGTCTGAGACAATCAAATTTGATGATTTTTTTCGTTCGTCGAACACGAGTACCGCTTTATATTTGGTAACAATTCCAACTGTTGTTTAAAGAAGATGGAAATGTATTCGAGTACGGAGGCGGAATAGATTATTAATATAATGATGTTCTTGAAATGCCGTGGGTAGTTGGAGATAATATACTCGTATATTTATTGTTCTAGTGAACTATTGATTCTAGATAACTTTTTTGGTTATGTTTGGAGATCTTTTTTTTTTTCTAATTAAGTTTGAAACTTCGAAACCACCAAATTTTAACTGTCTGAGTCCTTTTACATAATATTTGTATCAAGACACCTTAAAGCTACTTTTCTTCCGTGACTAAAGGGAACAAATCGAGAAGACAAAACCTACATTATGTCACCACTTCATCAAATTGTTTGAAAAGAAGTTTGATGGCTTTGAGCCTCTTAGAGAACTTTTTATGATTCATTAACGGGCAGACAGGCAGATGGATGGACAGATAGGCATGTACTGATTTTAACAGGGCAATGAACAATTTTTTGACAAAATGCCTTATACAGGGTGCGGCAGCATAACTTCCTTTTTTGAAATGCCCGCCCTTAAAGTGCTAAGTGTTATAGCGCGGCGCTAGTAGTCTCATTCGAGAGAGGTGATTTTAAAGTTTTGCTCATCCCTTGGTTAGTCGCTATCATGCGTTGGAACAGTGCGGAGCGTGCATTTACCGTTGAAAAATTGAAAATTTGTTTTGTTGAATTTTGAAAAAAGGAAGTTATGCTGCCGCACCCTGTATGTAAGAGTAGGATTCTACGAGAAAAGTTGCGCACCACAAATTCACTCATATTCCCATATAAAACGGGTATAATTTTATTCGCGCATCAGGTTTATTTATTGAACAAATTATCAATGATATTCATGATTCTCTATCTTCTCCGAAATTTCTACAAATATTCCATTAAAATCATCTCAAATATTCCACTAAGATCATCTCACACAGAAGATGACTCAAAGGAGTCGAAACGCCTCTGCTCACACAAAAAGCAAGGACCAACGGCTTATCAAGAAAAACAGAATTGGCCAGCACATATCAAATAAACAAAATAATTGACTGTAACTTTATTAATTTCGACTGAATTCTTTTGAAGCTTGTAGAATATAACAATCTTGTCAATAGCTTTCTGAATATCGAGTTTCATTAAAATAAGCGCCAGATCTTGCGCCCACTCCTCGTGGTTGTCGTTGGTTCGTTGATGAGGCGCCTCGCCATCGTAGCAGATTCGGATGTGAGAAATGCGGTTTTGGGGCTGTTAAAGAATTCCCGGGGAAGCCGAAAGCTGGTGCCGTATACCATGCCTTCGGGTGTAGCATTGATGTCTTAATTTAATGCGACGCCCAGGCCTAGGAGCACAAGAGGAAGCACTTTCGTCCATTCAACTGTATCGTGGCAATGGATGGCAGCTTTGACTGTGGGATGCAATCTTTCGATGATTCCGTTGGTGGCAGGATGGTCCGCAGGTGGTTAATTCCCAGAATATGGATCAGCTCAGCGAATGTCTGGCTTTCAAACTAGCGTTCCAGGTCGATAGTGATTCTTACTGGCGCTCCAAAGCTACTAATTCATGCATTCATGCGACTTTTTTGTGGTGATATTCTGGAGCGGAACGGCCTCGCGCCAACGTGTGAACCTGTCAATGATGGTTAAGTACTAGCGGTAACCATCGTTCGGGGACAGTGGTCCAATGAGGCCTATGTTAATATGCTCGAATCTGGTATCCGTCTGATCTTGTTGCGTTAGCAGGCCATGCAGCCTCAGCAATTGATCTCCTTATTCATGGCCGGCCAAAAAAATAGCCAGCCGGTGATGAGACATCTAGTTGCTCTTATGTTCGGGTGGGAATGGCCATGCA
Source organism: Odontomyia ornata (assembly GCA_963969285.1). Lineage (NCBI taxonomy): Eukaryota > Metazoa > Arthropoda > Insecta > Diptera > Stratiomyidae > Odontomyia > Odontomyia ornata. The sequence goes on along the minus strand of OZ017739.1, from coordinate 448,712,646 downwards.
CCATCTGCATGATTGTTGACCTAAACTGCTGGGATGCATAGGGTTGAACTTGTTGTCGGTGATTATGCAGTGCAGTGGCGTATCAGAATCAGCAAGCTTCTGCTTCTTCCACTCGAGCTGGTTTGTTTGGTCCTCTTTCACAGCCTTGAAATCGAACTCGTTTTTTTGAGCTGAAGTGAGAGAAAAGAGGTCGATCTTGGAAATCGTACTTACCCGAGGCAAGTATTCCGCGATGGACCTATTCCGGCCCGGAATGTGGCGATGTTAACTTTGAACTGGGAAATGAAGTTCAGTTGACGTTTTTTCCTCGGTGAACCTTTTGCCGATCACTGCTGGAACGCAAATTGCAATCGCTTGTAATCGGAAAGACTATGCAGACTCTGCCTTCCAACATGTAGCAGAAGTGCTTGATGGCTTCGTGAATAGCTAGCAATTCCCGGTCGTAGGTGCTATAGTGTCACTGGGTTTCGTTCAGCTCACGTCAGAAAATCCCAAAGGTTCCATTCCAGTTCTCGTTGCCTGGTGTAGGACATTCCGACTCCATCGTCTGAGGCTGCTGGATCAAGATGCGCAAGTGATGGAACCCTGTTTAGTTCTGAATTGCACCTCTCGAATGCTGCTGATGCCTTGTTAGCCCACTTAAGCTCCGTTTTCTTGCATTAGCTGTTGGAGCAGACGTTGGCTTTGGGCAACGTGCGGTAGGAATCGTCTATAGAACCTAATCATTCCTAGGAATGACTTTAGCTGCAGTGCTATTCTGGCACTTCATCTAGCCCAAATTGGCACTTGTCCATGTTAATCGAGAGTTCGTATTAGCGCAGGCGATCCAACACTTCCGGCACAAGCTGTTGATGAGTCTGCTGGTCCGAAGAGGACAATAATATATTATCTATCTAGAAGAATACGCTGTCAAGTCCCCTGAGCACTTCGTGCATAAAGCGCTGTAAGGTTTGGCGTACGTTGCCTAGGCCAAAGATCATGTAGATAAACTCATACAATCCAAACGGCGTAATAATCGCCGTCTTCGGGACATCGCTTGGCTCGATTGGAATTTAATGAAATTGGAGACCTTCATGTCGTATAAGGTGGCAGTATAGCCTTGCAGAAATCCGATTGAATATCGATCCGGAACAGTGTATGCGTTGAGCAGCCGATAGTCTCCGCATGTCCGCCAGTGTCTATTGGGTTTATGTACCATTTACAGAGGTCTGCTCCATGCACTCCTCCACGGTCGATAGATTCCCAGTTGCATTATGTTGTCGAACTCGGCTTTTGCAGCGGCGAGTTGGTCGGGAGGAAGTTGACGTGCCTTCTCGTTGATTGAACGCCCTTTTCTCACAATGTGATGCATCGTCGTGCAATTAACGTCGCGAGGAGTTGCTGTACATGTGCTTTCGGGATACTCTGCTAGAATTGCAACGTATTCACTTTTGATCGTTGCAGATGTCGATGGGACTGCAAGTGGTTGGTCCTTGAATGGAGCTTTCACCTCAGGAGAAGTCGCAATTGGTCGTTCAATAAGCTTTCGTCTTCTGATAACAACAAGCGGTCACTGATGCTCAAGCAGATCGGCTCCAATAATTTAGGAGCTAGGGTCCACTATGATGAATATCCAAGAAATAGGCTTCAGGAGCCCGAGATTTAATGTGAATTTCCTCTTCCCGTAAGTGCGAATAACAGAACCGCTGACTAGCAGGTGCCAAATTCTGGGTTACTTCGATCTCAGATAGTAGGTGGGATGACGGATACGTCTGCGCCGGTGTCGATTAATAGTGCGCCAATGCCTTTGCTGTCGTGAATGTATAAATGATGCACTGAGCGCGCGCCGGCTATTTGTTGTGGAGAAGACGACTTCAGTTTTTTTTATATTTGCCATACTTGATTGGCGGTCGGCATTTCGTGGCGTCTGGTCCGTAATAGGTGTGGCACCAGCAGACCTTAGTTGGAGGTTTGGGCGACTTTGGGCACTCGTGGTTTTCCTGGCTTATCGTTGCATGAACACGTGCTCCGAGCTAGGCTCTTATGATCCTCGTTGATTCGGCGTGCCAGCCTTGCAATCTTCCCAGTCAGCTTGTTGAGCTTTGACAAAATCTTCATTGCTGTTAGAGCGGCTCCCGCAGAATCGTAGTGCGAGATCGATCCAACGGTATATGGCTTGTATTTTTTCATCACTTTGTGGATCCTGTCGGCAATCGTTGCTAAATTCTGCAGCGAGGTGTCGTTCGCTGACAAGATGCTGCGCAACGTGATGTCCAGCCAGTTTAGCCACATCTGCTTTAGTGTTTCTTCAGCAACGCTGCCAGCGGCATATGTTCGCATTTGGTTTAATAGATGTGATGGTTCCTGACCGCCCAATTTGACCTTCGACAACAGTTTTTGAAGACAGTGCTGGGCGAACTCGGTAAAAGCCTTGATTATTTCACGTTTGCTGTCGTACTCTCCCTCTACTGGTAGCTTGGACACTGCACTACGCACCTGCTTAATGACTCTTATATCCAGGCTGGCAACGATCAGTTGGAAACGCGTTGTGTCTCTTGTTATGCGGCTTGGCCTGAAGTACTCCTCAATTTACACGAACCATAGTTTGACGCCCTCCTCCCAGAATGATGGATTACGGAAAGTAGCGTTCTTCTTCTTATCTCTCTGGCTTGGAAATTCTCTTTATCGTGATTGGCAGCCGGGATGTCAACTTTACCTTCGTTCGGCATTTCGATTTTTGCGGTCAAGCTTGGTGGAGGCTCGCTTGCACGCGCCTCTTTACACCACGGCCATGGTCCCTGTAAAATATGTACACTAGGGATGCGATATTTGTAACTTCATCTTTGACGTGGGAAGTGAAGAACGTTACGCCTAGGAACGCAACACTGAGCGCTATTTTTAAACTCGAGTGAAGCAGGATCGCCAATTATGGTCCTCGAATTCAAACACGATATATGTGTCTATTACGTACTATTATTACGTTATTATTATGTTAATCTATTCCCTGGTGCACTGTTGATATGTTCGACTCTGGAAATTTATATAGTTCTCTGTCGCTCACGATGGAATGCACTCTAACTTCTTCTTATCTTGAACGTATTATTCATCCCCGGCTGAACGTCCCACCTGACCAAGCACACGCGAGACCACCAGACATGACGAGTGGAGTTCTTATAATGCGATACGATACGCGCCTGAGTTCAACGTTGCAACTCAAGTACAATCAACCGAGGAAATTGCTGCGATGGTTGAACACAACGTTGAGTTGATCGCAAACAATGTTGCAATGCCAGTGCTACCATCACACAACAGCAACAACAACTTTGCACTTAAGATGATAACTACACGGAAATTAGTGAAGAGAGCGCTCTTCTTCTAATGAAGACCACTTCCCAGCGAGTGAAATTATAAATGAAGGGATTGATGGTTTGGGCTCACTAGTGAAACCAAATTGCGCAAAACGGAAGGAGGCTGCCACCATCTATACGGAAAAGCATATACGATGGGCATTGAATTCTTTCCAAACCGTTTAAATCAACAGGGCAGTATCTACTCTGATCTTCATTCCGAAGGTGGGTAGGAATGACACCACCAACGCAAAGGTATACAGACCAATTAGCCTAATATCGTTTTTATTTAAGACGATGGAGAAAGTATTCGATAATTATATGTATACGGACAACGACACTTATGAGCCATCCACTACACCCCAATCATAGGATCTTTAGTGTACAAGAATTTCACGCTAGTGGAACGCCTTGATATCGAAATGGCGTTCGACAATGCAAGCCATATGGCAGTTCGAAGTGCACATGTGAATAGACAGATAAGCCCAAGAATGATCCACCAAATTCTTACCACTCGAAGAAAAAATTCCTGAAAATCGTAAATTAGCAAATAATAACTGAATTTAGAACCGAAAATGGGAAATCGTTTAGATTTTTTTATTCAAATTTGTCACATTCATTTTACCGTTCTACTTGTGCCGCAGTTGAATGGATGAGTTTACACGTGGCTGCAAACAAATCAGCTGGATACTGTCTTAGTTCTACCGGGCTCAACATGCTACCCATGTCCATTTTCTATACGGTACACATTTTATCTATGTATGTGTATCATACTCATTCGATTGCCATCCACCGTTAAGTGCAGATGACCCACGCACTGCCGTACAGCATTGTCACGAGTTTCTCGTCACATTTCTCATCTGCCATACATGATTTGCATGATCTTCCCCCTTGAACTATTGATAGATGAATGATTGCCTTGAGCCTTCTGAAAATTTCTGAAGCGAAATTGATGGGCATGCATTTGTTGTAACAGGCCAATTGAAAAGCCCCCGGTATGAAACACTGATGGCGGTGCTAGTATTAAATCCATATGGTTTTAAGTTAGCACCAACCTTCAAACGATACGTATCAAAATTTGACAGCAGTCCGACCGTTAGTTTGTGAGATATTGCGTTGTGAGTGTAGCTACTTTTGTTATTTGAAAAAAGATGGAAAAAAAGAATTTCGTGTGCTGATAAAATATTGCTTTTTGAAGGGAAAAATAAAGTTGAAGCAAAATCTTGGCTTGATGAAGAGTGTACAGGGTCTGCATCAGGAAAATCAACCATCATTGATTGGTATACTAAGCTTAAACGTGGTCAAATGAGCAGCGAAGACGGCGAACGCAGTGGACGCCCAAAAGAGGCTGTCACCGACGAAAACGTCAAAAAAGTTCATAAAATAATTTTGGATGACCGTAAAGTGAAGTTGATCGAGATAGCAGACATTGTGAAGATATCATCTGAATGTGTACATGCTATCATTCAGGAATATTTGTACATGAGAAAGCTGTGAGCAAAATGGGTGCCACGCGAGCTCACAATCCATCAAAAGCAACAACATATTAATGATTCTGAGCAGTGTTTAAGCGCGATAAAACTGAATTGTTGCGTTGATATGTGACAATGGATGAAACATGGCTCCATCATTTCACTCCGGAGTCCAGACGCCAGTCAGCTGAGTGGACTGCACACGATGAACCGAATCCAAAGCGAGGAATAACACAACAGTCAGCTGGCAAGGTTATGGCATCAGTATTCTGAGATGCGCAAGGTATAATATTCATTGATTACCTCCAAAAGGGCCAGACCATCAACAGCGATTATTATATAGCGTTATTGGATCGTTTAAAGCATGAAATCGTTAAAAAACGGCCCCATTTAGCCGGAGACTTTTCAATTGGCCTGGTAGATTGTGCTGCTTGGTTGCTTTGACAAGTACAAACCTCTTTAGTACATTTTGGCTTCTTTTGACGTCGCGTCCCTTTCGTCTAACAGAACCTGATTAACCTGTTTGCAACTGGCAGCACGCTGAAGCGTGTGAACTTGCTCCCTTGCTGCAACACTTTGTAATTGTGTGGCGTTTTCACAACGATGTGAGCAACAAAAAAGAAAACAGTGGCGATCAGACATAATAACACATGAGTAAGTAACAATCATTCATTATCATTGTGCATCGAGTGGGAGAACTTTGCCGACCGTCTGAAGATGGTGGCGTAAGGGCACATAAAGTGGGATTTGAGAATTTTTGAAGTATGCACGTTGCATCGCTGCGTGCAATTTTCGAAGCTCTTATTCATATGGTCGTGGTGATGCTCTCAATCTTCAAATAGTTGTGCCCTATATTTTTTGCATTAACAAATGTTGTTTGTTGACGTTTTATCGAAATATTAAATGGTAGATCGAGAGTTTCAATCTCGTAATAAATCGAATTCCACTCTCCTTCCAGAATACGTTAAGTATTGAATGGAAAATTCGCGAGCTGTGAGAAAAAAATTGTCATATCATGTTTTTCATGTTATTTAATTTTGTTTGAGTAGAGATGAAAATGATTATTGATAAGAAATTTTTTCAAACTTTAAGACTACAGAAATTAAAAATTTAGCATATTGTTAAATATTTTGTAAATCTTCTAGCTATATATCATTAAGCTAAATCGGGAGTAATTAAAAATAAAATTTTCATATTAGATGCATTATGTTCAAGCACAAGTCTGGAGCTCAAAAGCGCAAAGAACGCTTGGAGCGAGACAAAAAAGAAAAAGAACATTCTAAGCAGCAAAGAAACCTCTTCGGATACAATTTCGGACCGAAAAACTCGATTGTTGGAACTTTTAAGTGCTGTCAGTATGCTGATTATATGATTTACATTTAATATTATGATTCATCACTTTTAGATCTTGCGCCATATCTTCACCATAAAAACAACGTTCTACCCGTCTCTTCAGAAAGAGACGAATCAACGGAAGCTGCAAACAATGACGTAGTTATTCAAAACTTGGCAACCAAAAACTCTGAAATCGACATTGATCATGGTTCATATTCAATGGAAACACAATCCATGCGAAGGACCCAAGAAGAACAGCTGTATCTTTATGATTATGATATGTCAACTCCGACGTGGTGAACGATATAATTCGTCGAGGTCACCAAAAGATACCGTCTTCTATTCCACGTGATCGTAACGATGAGCCATTTCCCGCCTCGCTTTTATCGAAGACTTTGCCAAATAGGGAGAGAGTGGAGCGAGATTAGTTCGTGTGGAGTAGGCTTATGAACGCTTTGTATTGCTTACCTTGTCGTTTGTTATGTACCAAACCTTTCAATCGTCCAAAACTTTGAACTTCTTTTTCTTAGAACTACAGCCCCTCTTGGGCCTTCGCTTCCTGCAAATAGCGTCTCCAACTGTCTCGGTCCATTGACCGCGTCCTCCGATTTCGAAATAAGAGCAGCGATAAACTGTCCCCGTCGACCGAGTCAGACCAGGGTTTCCTGGTTTCCCCACTGGTCTCCGGCGTTCAGTTCTTCCAACGAATACCTTTTAGGGTATCCGTTGTTCGTCCATACGATTCATGTGGCCCGCCCATTGCAGCTTCCGCAGTCTTATAATCGTTGAGATCTCCAGCTCATGAAAAATTTCATACGGCTCATGGTTGTATCGAATTCTCCATTGGTCCTTTGTCTAGCTTCGCTCCGATTATTCGCCTCAGGGTGACCATTCGTCTCAGGACCCCTTCGTATTATTGGGGAGTTGAAAAGGAAGACTTTCTACGTAATCATCGACTCGGTTATTGCGGGAATATCCAATAGGTTCAATGCCATGAAGGATTTGCATAATGGTTTCTCTTTTTTATGGCTTTCACAGATATGGACGAAACCGAAATTCGAAGTGCTGCCACAAATTTCGCCCAAAAACACAAATTAGACGTTTCTGAAGATTCAGGAGATTAAATGATCCATCTGAAACACATATACAAAGGCAACTTCGAAGAAGAATTGTCACCCTTTACATTGCCAAATGCGACATTTGTTCGAAATCTGGAGACGATTTTTCCGAATGTGTGTGTGGTGCCCTCCGTGTATTTTGTACTATACCTGTTACTGTATCCAGTGCTGAACGTTCATTTCGTGTTCTTGCTCGCATTAAAATCTTTCATCAATCATCCTCTTCACAAATGCGTGTTCCAGCACTTGGCACTCTTTGCATCGAGGCCCCATTAGCTAGGGAGTTGGATTTTTATACTACGATAAGAAATTTTGCAGACGAGAAAGCGAGAAAAACTAATTTACAATTATAATTAATAATTAAATATATTAACTTGACATTATAATAAAACTCTTAACTCTAAAAAGTATTCTATATTTCAATTCAATACTTTGATATACGAGTACCAACTTACATTTATATACCTAGTTATGCAAACAATTTGTTTCAAAAACAATTTTCCGAAGATTTTATAACTCTTTTCTTCATAGGATCAGTATGTACATATTTGATTTAGCATATTCTATAGTCGTGTTTCATGTGTGGGTGGGCCCAGATTTTCTCTCTACGGCCCCGCTAGAACCATATCTATATATACATATGTCAGTGTAAGCGCACCGAACATGATATACACCACGATACTGTCATTCGACATGAGTGAGTCGAAGTCCGCCATCCGCCATGAATGGATTGCCGAATAAATTGCTTAATTATTATTTTCGTTCCTTTTGTTATTATTCACATCCATTGTTCCTCCCCACTAAATCATCCTGACAGTTCAGAAGTGGGATGATGGATTTGATAACCGAATTAAATGGATTGAAGGTGAAAGTGCTGCGCGAGAAGTGCCGATATCATAGATTGGCGACCGCCGGGAACAAGTCCATGCTGGTTCAACGCCTCGCCAAATTTGGTGATAAAAGTGCGTCAGGGATAGATAGTCATCTCTTGCCGAGAGTCCACGAACTCGAAGAAACAGTCCATCAGCTGCAAAATTTGAGTGTTGGTGTGCCACAAAGCGTTTCGACGCCAGTAACACAAACAGTTTCACGGCGCGTGGACGAAAACGTTCATAAGTGGAAGTGTAAACACGAACGCACACACACAACCGTATGTGCCACCGCAGTTGCCGTCGTCGACCAATATGACTCAACCACTCGCATACACGATGCCTACGCATATACATGGACCGATGATGAGTAATGTTTCGTTTGCTTCACATCACCAGCCGCGCATGCAGGTCACAGATGCCTCCGCTCCGACGGGTCCGCATCTCGCTCAACCGCCAACAGGCATGTACTCGTATGTATATCAACCGACGAGCGAGATCGGGTCTGTGAATGTTCGCGACATTCCCGATGTGTTGCCGGAGTTTCACCCGTTTGCCGCCGATTCTTTAACGTCCGAACAGTTTGTGTGTCGTGTCACACGACTAAAGGAAGCCTACCGATGGAGTGACCGTCTTGTGCTGCTTTCAATGTTTTCGAAGTTGAAGGGGGCTGCTAAAACATGGGTCGACATGTCGCCAGTTTTTAATTCTTGGACAGAGTTTGTCGGTAAATTTCTTACAGATTTTCCGTGTCTCATGAACATAGCCGATATTCATCTCCGTATGGCTGAAACGAAATGCAATTTTACCGAATCGATGGAGGAATATTATTATCGAGTTCTAGCGTTAGGCCGGCAAGGTGAATTGCCTGACACAGCAATCATAAAATACGTGATAAATGGTTGCAACGATATCGATTTCGGGAAAATATCATCGGCACAACAATTTAATTTTTGCCAGGAATTATTATTAGCAATTCGATACTATACTGACACTTGACATCTTTCCAACCGAAACTCCGATCATACGACATGCGTCCGCCGAGTCCTACGAGTAAGCCTGAAACACCGTCATTACCGAGAAAACCGAAAGAACCCATCTGCTATAATTGTTTTAAGCCCGGACATATCTCCGTCCGTTGTCCGCAACCGCAACGCCGTGCAAGATGCACAACATGCAATTGGACCCCACTCATCAAACCACCGATTGCCCGCATATGAGATCTGCACCGGATAGCGCGAAAACGTGCGAAATCCAGGCGAATGAAAATGGAAAGGAAATCATCAAAGTGGTGTCAATACGAGGTCGTGAGATTCGAGCATTCGTGGATCCGGGGAGCAATAGAATGTTGATGAGAGCGTCGTTGGCGAACACTATAGGCGATATCGTTCCTTGCAATGTTGTTCTGTGCGGATTTGCGGGTGGTAAATACGAATGTACGAGCAAAGTAATCGTCTCAATGAACATTGATCACAAGACGTACGACGTAGATGTGTTAGTTGTCGAGGATGATTGTATCGAATACGAAATGCTATTAGGTCGGGACGTGCTATGTAGAGACGGACAATCGCTGGTAATTCGAGGGAAAGAATGCTGGTTGGAAAATGACGAGGCATTAAAATTGGGAACATCCTTAAAAGCCAAGGAACAAAACCAAGTAAAAACGTTGTTGTCTGAGTTCCGTACACTTTTTGCAACAAAGTTACATGAATTGGGAAAATGTTCGGCTGCAAAGATGGCAATATCGTTGAACACACGCGAACCGGTTACACAACGCCCATATCGACTCCCATATGCAAAACGACAAGCCGTCGAAAACATCATAGACGAACTACACGCCGCCGATATTATACGTCCATCGGAATCCGCATATGCTTCGCCTATCGTTCTCATAGAGAAGAAAAACGGCGAAAATCGTTTATGCGTGGACTATCGCCAATTAAATGGAAAAACGATTAAGCAATCTTTCCCTGTGCCGAATATCGAGGATCAGTTTGCTAAATTAGCAGGCAACAAATATTACACCACGCTTGATCTAAGGATGGGCTATCATCAAATCGAAGTGGACGAAACGTCGAAACCGTACACCGCTTTCGTTACTCATAATGGACATTATGAGTACAATCGCATGCCTTTTGGTCTGGTGAATGCACCGGGAGTTTTTCAAAGCTTAATAAACAAGATCATTTCAAAAAAGGGGCCCGGAGAAGCGATTGCGTATTTGGACGATATAGTTCTACCGAGCAAAGACATAGAGACTGGTCTATCGTCGCTCCGAAAATTTTTAGAACTTTTGAAATCTTACGGATTAACAATGAGACTTGATAAGTGCAGTTTTCTTGCCGACGAAATCGAGTACTTGGGACATATTGTCAACGATGAAGGCATAAAACCGGGGGAACAAAAGGTCAGCGCGATAAAGAACTTTGAAGCGCCGAGGAATGTAACCGAAGTGAGACGATTTCTCAGACTCATAGGATTTTTCCGAAAATTCGTACCCAATTATTCGCTGATTTCGAAACCGATCACTCAACTGCTGAGAAAATACATGGAAGGATCGAAACACTTTCTATGGGGAAGTGACCAATCCGAATCGTTCCAGAAGGTAAAGGAGATTCAATGAAACGAACCAGTGTTGGCGCTGTTCGATATCAACGCACGACACGAAATACACACTGACGCCAGTACAGTCGGACTTGCTGGTGTATTACTGCAGCCGATGGATGGAAAGAATTGGAAACCCGTCTTTTACTATAGCCGCCATTGTTCCGAAGCCGAAAGCCGTTATCACAGCTACGAGCTTGAGGTGCTCGCTGTGGTCGAGAGTCTAGACAGATTTCGTGTTTATGTTCTAAGCAGACCCATCCGTGTAGTTACCCATTGTTCAGCGATAACGCATATGAAGACGAAAAACGAAATGATCCCTCGTATTGCCAGGTGGATGTTACGATTGACGGAATACGATGCTGAGCTTGTGCACCGACCCGGACGACGACTTGCACATGTCGATACATTCAGCCGAGCTCCCGAGCTGCCGCCCAAAGATCCTGAAGTTGCAGGACTCGTCATGGCTATAACAAGTGGATCAGACGATTGGATTTATACTATGCAGTTAAAAGACGATCAACTCCGGCACATAGTGAACGTTATTCAAAATAAAATAAAAGATGAACGTGTTAAACAAATCAAAAGTGAATATGAACTAAAGGATTTCCGTTTGTATCGAAGGGTTAACGAGCAGCTAAAATTAGTGATACCAAAATCCGTCAGACTACGCGTAGTGCAAAATTTTCACGATAATTACGGACATTTCGGGGTTGAAAAGACAATGGGGCGCGTAAGGTGGTAAAAGACTATATAGACTCGTGTGTTAATTGCTGCTACAATAAATCGCGTTCAGGCAAGTCTGAAGGACGTTTATATACGGAATCGATGTTACCGATACCATTCCGTCAATTGCATATCGACCACCTTGGACCGTTCAAACGTAGCAAAAGGGGCAATATGTATATAGTTGCAATTTCCGATCCTTTTTCGAAATATCTAGTGGCACAACCCGTCCGGAATACCTCTACGCAACCCGTGATTAATATTTTAATTGATCTAACGAGCTATTTCGGTTTGTCTACGTGAATTATAACCGACCGTGGTTCCGCATTTGTGTCGCGAAAATTTGCTGCGTTCTGCAAGTCACATGAAATTAATCATATCAAAACTGCCGTCCGTACTCCGCGTGCAAACGGACAAGTGGAGCGGGCAAACCAAACTATATTGTCTTATCTACGTACGACCGCCGATAATAAAAACGATTGGGACGATTTACTACCTGCGCTGCAATGGAGTATAAATACGCAGAGGAATAATACTACTGGATTCAGTCCAAACGAAATCATATTCGATTTTACACTCAGAGATGTGACAAATAATAATCTTATCTCAGTTCTGCAAGACGAGTTTATTAACAAAAACGAATCAGAACCAGTACTCGTGGACCTAGCAACTAAACGAAATACAGCTTTGGAGAATATTGAAAATCAGCGGCTGCGTTGGAAGGAACGTTTCGACAAAAAGCATTCTTCGCCCAAAGAATATATGATTAACGATATTGTACTCATTGGGAACGAAGCTGTTTCGACTGGGGAGAGTCGAAAATTGGAACCCAAATTTAAGGGACCCTATATGATCGCCCGCATTCTTGTTTACGCCGTTGACAAGATCCGACCGTGGTTTTCAAAACCACCGGAAATCGAAACCGACGAAGAAACCAATGACAGAGACAGCAGTGACGAAATCGAGGACGATTCCGATTCAGGAATGTCCGAGTTGTCAGTGTAAGCGCACCGAACATGATATACACCACGATACTGTCATTCGTCAGTGTAAACGCACCGAACATATATACACCACGATACTGTCATTCGACATGAGTGAGTCGAAGTCCGCCATCCGCCGTGAATGGATTGCCGAATAAATTGCTTAATTATTATTTTCGTTCTTTTTGTTATTATTCACATCCATTGTTCCTCCCCACTGAATCATCCTGACACATATGTATACGACACGATTGTCCAAATGGAGGGGTTTTATCATCTCATGTGGGCATTTTTAGCTGAAAAGAATATCTGAAAGTGACAAAGTATGTTATGCGTACGGGGACGATATTGCTATTTTTTTTGTAGCCCTACAACCCCTTTCGGGCCTTGTCTTAGATATCGTTAAAGTATCCCATTATCATGATCGAATGCATCGGCGCTCCACAAGGTGATATGCTCAGTATCACCCCTTAGCCGTGTGTCCGTCCACCCAGCTACGATACGTTCAGCCGAATCAAAAACAAATACGAGAAAATTACGAAGAAACACTGTGAAATCATGCAGCGAGCACTTCGTAGCGTGTATAATTGGTGCTGAAAAATTGATTAGAACCTTAATCCTGTTAGAACTACTCTAGTGCAATTTACAAAGGAGCTGAAACTAGAGCAACTTCGCACCATAAACTAAAATGGAGTGGAGCTTGAACTCAGGATTACCTACTCAGAGCAACAAAATATTTATACTTTTTCTCTAGGTACACCCTTAACTTGTGGAAAACTGACAGACGGACGGACAGGCGTTCCACGATTTCAATAGTCTCGTAAATCAGTACAAGGACCTAAAAAGAAAAAGTTCACACGCTTACCCTCCCCCTCGATAAGCAAAATAAATTCCATTCGTTTTTTCAACCATAAACTTAACACCAACTAAATGAGAATTTCATTTTCCGTTTTAACAGTTCTCACAACTAAAGTGAATTTTGTTTGCGTATTTCATCAGTTGAAAGTAAACACATGTTGTGGCCAAATTTTCCAAAAGAAAAATAAGAAAATATTTGAATGAATCTTGTTTCGTTCGTTGTTGGCTTTACTCGAGACTTTTACGTCTCTTCCCCCCAAAGACCTGCAAAAAAAGGCCGGAAAGCCATACCAAATGAGTATTTACTCGAAAATGGAACTCAAGAATTGCCACCCCCGCCCACCTATGAAAAAACCGTCTTCCCAATTTATCTTAACGCTTCACTCATTGACTCAAGATTTGGAACCAGTACAAATGTACATATGAATGTGTCTGTTCTGTGCTTCGAATTCCTGTAGGTGCTAAATTTCCTTAAAGAATTCTTGTTTGCGAATGTTCCATTTGCATATTTCGGTCAGGCAATCACTTGGTTGGGTGGTTAATATGCCAGCGTGATGGAATCGTGGTATTGCGCGCCAGATTTTCGCGGCAGACTAATTAGGAAGCTCAGCGTGAAGATGATGGGCACTTTTGTGGCTTATAATACATCCATAACTTTGGAGCCGAAGGAAATAAACAAAGCGAGAACGCCTCATTTTCGTACGAGCGGAGATGGATTTCCTGCAGGATATGCAATTATGCAAATGGTCGTCACTCACATTCCAATAAAATGCGCTCGTTTTTAGCGAAGCAAGAATTTATAGTGTTTCACCGAAAACTGCTTGAAGTCATTTGTTGAAAACAAATAAAATCGCTGACTTGTTTCGAAGAATCTTAATGCGGTTGTTGATCTGCCGCTGAAAGCTAATCGCAAAGCTTGTCGCTGTATTTCATGGAAGAGGGTGTGTAACGGTGAGCGGACTGAATTAAATTCATACTTGGGTAGAGATGTCTTCTTGCTTAGCTACCATCGATTAACGATGATGAGTTAAGACCACTAATGCATGCGTGCGTGTTGTTTGTAGAATGAAAGACACATGACTAATACATACATATTTATCACCAACACTCGTCTGCTTCACTTCTATACATGTATGTACGCATTTTTACAAAAGATTCTCATACCGATGAACACAAGTTAAATTTAGTAATTGATATTGTTATTTGTTTTTCACTGTCAACGAGTTAACTGTAAAATGATGGAATTGCGACATAACAATTCAAGGAAGGAATAAAATGTAAATTCTGATTTATTTTCCATTCATTCTCACTTGTATTGCCACCACTTGTTAAGTGACCTAATTCTGATTTTCACATGAGGGAGATGTTTACCACCTTTCAATGTTATACAAATAGGTGATTTTTATTTACGATGGCAATGATATATAGTTTTATTCGTCTTATAAGAATCTTCAGTGGAAAATTTTAACTCTTAAAACCAGGCATTCATTGGTTTATTGGTACTATATGGAATGTTGCTTGCCTAAAATGTTAAACGTTTTTCAACGGCTTATTCTCGTTATTCATTCCATTTATGTAGTCAAAAGGCTTTACCATTGCTTCATATTTCTCGAACTCTGCGAAATAATTTCAAGTAAATCTCTTGAAGGCGAAGAAAACTTACCGATTCTTCTTGAATAGAGAAAACCCCGTGCAGTCTTAAAAGATGTTCGTAGAAAACGAGGAACCATAATGGGCCGTCCTTGAATCATCTATACCACCTATGAAGAATGAGAAAGGTCGATTATTTCTGATGTTCATATCTGAGAAGATCAGGGAATGCAATTCCAAAACCAAGAGATAGATAAGTTGGGTAGACAGAGCTACGCTTATGTCAGAAGATTTTTGTACTCAACCTTCAATATGCAATCACCAATGATGAATAAACTCAAGGAACACTTTAACGACATTTACAAAATTTATAGCGGGAAGACCGAGGACTCGATGGGAAGACACGATAGAAGGCGACAACAGATCGTTGCAGATAGTGATTAACCGGCAAATGAGGTCGCAGAACCCTGATGATTGGGGGAGAATAATCCTGAATTTAAACGGATGTAAGAACTGAAACTATTTTCACTTCTCAAGGAACGCTATTATGTTCTCTGTGGATCATGGGGTCTTCACCGTTGAAATCTGTATCGAAACCATATGAAACGTTGAGCTTTCGTTAATACCCCCATAATTTTTCATATACTGCCATATAAATTTTGCGAAAATAGTCGGACTAAATGCGGTCATGTTTGTAGTAGTAAGCACTGCTACCATGGAGCATTCTGCCGTGAAATCAAGCTTCACACGGAAAGCCAAAAAACAGTTGCAGCGTTTGTGCGAAATGTCTGGGGGGATGGAAAAAAATAGTTCATTTTGGACTTGCTTGCTAGTTGCAGGATGCAATAGCTAGTTCTGGATGATTTCAGCGATATGGAAATGGACGAGGGAGGGAGTTCCATAGAGATGCTGTTGTTAAGCCAGAAAAGGATGGGAGAAAGAGGTCAACAGGGTCTCCGACTTAGGAGCCTACTTCAAAGATGTCTTAGACTCATGAAGTGGGCAAGCGAGATTTTTCCCAACTCAAAAGGGTGGTAACAGTAGCTTCCGCCATTTTTTCCAAAACTTTGAGGGCAATAAAGGGAAACTTTGAGGGCAATAAAGGGAAATCTAAGCCAAGCGTGGCTGCTGCTAAAAAAGAGAGGATGCCCACTAAATGTGCAATAGGCTTGACCAGCAGACTTTCTGGGATAGCGTGAAAAGGGCATGCACCCGAAATACAACGAAGGACTCAAAGTTCAACGTAATGGCGAACTTTACTTCACCCTAAAACGGCTGAGGATCATACCAGCCTATTTGATTTTCTGCAGTTTGCGAATTTGGTTGTTACACTTATACTCTTCCAGGAGACAGAAAATAGACTCTCTCACTCAAAATTGTGCACAGTACGCTAAGAAGAATGTCATGGCTGAAATGAGCATATTGGAGAAGATATCCTATCAACTAAAAGGTTCTCGACGATTACATTTAGGAGGTGAAAAAGGGTGCTGTATCTTGTCGGGATGAGTTCCATTAAACTCTCCATTATCATCATAATGTTCACTAGCTACACGCTATAAAATGAATTCTGTTCAAGAATACTTCAGCCCCCGTAGACCGGAATTCTCGTTTATATCGGAAGCAATACTCAGAGAAAGACACCGAGTGCATCTGGGAAAATACAAGATCATCAGGCATGATGATCCAGAGGGAATCCTTGGAGTTGCTATGGCTCACAAAGATCACCTGAAAGATCAAAGGCACTCCTTTCCAAGTCAGAAATGTATCAAAGCAAATATAATAAGCTTCATGCTGGGAGGGTGCACCTTTGAATTTATGGGGACCCATGTTCGAAATGGATATCTAGTGAGGGAACTCAGAGACGACTTGGAAGCAGTGCTTACTCTGGGCAAAAAATCCGATTTCTATTCCATGGGTGGCGATTTCTATGCGAAGCATCTCTGATGGGGAAAAATGCATTTAATGGCTATGGAACAGCTATCTCTATCTTCAATCAAATATGGATCTCATATTGATTGTCCCGAAAGAGTTCTTTTTTATTGTGTCTGCCAATCTGGTAAACCTCTCTCACAGTTGGAAGAATTTCGAGTGTAGAGTTCTTGACACTTAATCTGTCCAACTTTTGTTTGAGCTAACCTTAAGGCTGAAATAGGATGTAAAACTTGAGGTTGGTACTTTTCATTCTGAACATGCAATTCAATTGGGCAGCAGTTAGTGCTAAAATGAAACGACGCAAGATAGGATTAGTGGCGCGAAAAAATCTCGGGCTTGCACAGGCCTATACAAACCGGAAGACAGACGGTCTTACCTCAACGAGGCGCTTTATCAGGAGGCAGGGATGGACTGAATCAAGTCATATACCGAGAAGCTAGTGGAATCAGTATTAATTAGAGCAGTGGAATATGAGGCTGAAGTAGTCAGGGTAGCGACGGACAATCATTCAATGGATGCAGCGAACGATTAGTTGTAAGGTTGTCTTAAGCAAATTATGTTTTTTTAGAAACTCAAATATGAACTTCAATTCTTCAAAACCAATTCAATTAGCACCTATTGCCTTTATCATCCATTAATGTTTCATAACGTTGTGGGCGAATTCAAGGAAATTTTGGTTAACAGATCGAAAAATCTTTCTAATCTTGAAATCGATGGGGGAGCCGCTTGTATAAGCTCAACCCTTGATACGGTAGTCTCGAAGACCTCAATTAAGATATCTTCGACAAAATACCATTATCGAAATTTACCAGAAGTTTTTTATTCTAGATATAGTGGGCTTAGAAAGCTACTCGCAAGGATCTACCACCACATTTTAAATATGGCAAATGGCGAATAATTATGCCCCTATACCGAATGATCTTGAGAAGAGCGATACGATAACTGGCAGAAAAAGGCTACCTGAAGTCCTCACCTGTGATGGTTCCGTATTCATGGATGACAAGTCTACTGCTGCTTTTATCGTAAAACATTTTGCAAAAGTTCTTCAAGGAGAGAAAGCAAGTGAGGGCTCTTCCATTACTTCATTAGTGAGCAATACTGCAACAAATGTCGACAAGGACCATGAGCAATTGTGCTTGACCATGTTCTCTGATTCAAATCCCTTAGAAGAACCTACTGGCCATGGTCTGTTTGTTGGTCCTGATAGGCTCGCTTTGTTAGCACTGGAGCGAAATTCCAAAACATCAGCAAGAGCCGATGAGATATCCAATTATATGCTTAAAAAGCTTCCCCGTGTTTTCTTTGTTCTCCTCGCGATCATTCTGAATAATTGCATCAACATTTGCTACTTTTTAGGGTTTTGTAAAATAATTTTATAAAACCCTACTAAAATCGCGTCCAGTCTGTCTGTCCGTCCGTCCGTGCGTCCGTCCGTCCGTCCATCCGTCCGTGTGTCACAGCAGTTTTTCTCGGAAACTACTTAAGCTAGAAACATCAAACTTTGTGTGTAGGTGCAAAGTGGTGATCTCTTCAAAGTTCACTACAAAAAAATTTATAAGGTATTTAAGGGGGGGTCTCCCCATAAAGGAGACTGACCCCCGAAAAAAATTTCATTGAAGGTAGCCGATATGGGTATCAAATCAAAGGTTTTGATGAGAACTTTTCAAAACAGTTTGGCAAAGTTTGCTTCAAGGGGCGCACAGGGAGGGGAAATATACGAAAAATGTGTGTCCCCCCCCCCCCCTCGTGATTGGACACCTTCCATCCGAAAAATCTGACAAAAAGCAGGAATGTAGGCCTTGGTGAGTACAACAACAACAAATACGTTAAAAGTCGCATTTCACTCAACTTCGTTGGTAATAGTATGATGTCTATTTATAAGATTGATCGCTCCTGAAAGTTTCATAAAGATTGAATCATATTTAGCGAAGTTAGAGCGGTTTGAATTTTCCTGTATTACTATGGAACAATATGCGCTGCATGTATTACTATGGCAACATATGGCTATGGAACAACATGCGCTTTTTACCGACTCAGACACTACAGTTTTGCTAGGATTTGCATGAAAGTTTCAGGAATGATAGGTGTCATGTATGTCTTTGAGAATCGGTTCAGCTAGTGGAATCAGTAATCGTAAAACAAAATAGTGGCTGTTTTGAATGCGAATATTGAATAATTTTGAGTTATTTTGATTCAATTTAATGAATAACTGAAGATGAGTACCTACAATTAATGCTCATAAGTGAAACAAGTCAAGGAGGTGGGAGAGAGCTCCTAGCAAAAGGGTTTTGTAACCATTCTAGGATTCGAAATAATTGGCCATTAATCGATGATAACAGTACAGGAGAGTGGCCCCTAAAAAATATTCATCGAACGTAGCCGATATGAGTATGAAATAAAAGTTTTCATGGGAGCTTTTCAAAACAGTTGTGAAACTGTCAGTTTTTGCTTCAGTGGGGGCACAGGGGGGAAATACATGAAAAATGTGTTTCCTCCGTCGCGGATGGACATCTGAAATAATTATCAAGGGAGATATTTATGAGTATAACAATACCAAAAACCTCAGAAGTCGAAATCCGTTCAACTTTGTTAATAATAGTATGATCTTCGTATTTCATATTTTCTCCAATAAAATCTGTCTTTGACATTTTTCTTGATTTGATTCGATCTGGTGACTGCATTTTGTAAATTGAATACAAAACCCTTCTGACATGAGCGTAGGTCTGTTTACCCAACTTGTTCTTTTGTGTTTCTTGAAGAGCCAGCGGGCCTTGATTTGTTGTTTGTGCAAAGCGTTTCAATTCCTTTTAGTAATCTTTAGTGTTTAAAGGATGTGTGGAAGAAAGTGACTATATAGGTGTAAGACGGGTTATTTCTTAAAGAAGTTTGATAGTTTGTATGTCTTTTTGCCTAGGTATGTTAAAGAAACCCACTGTTGGTTATTCTTATGAGTTTTAGACAGTTGGCGTTCCTGTTTTTGTTTATACTGGGTAACAAATTTGTCGATATTACGTTACTTGCACCCATTATTTCTGGCTATTCTGTAAATGTTGTTTAGTTCGTTGGAGTAGTTAGTAGAAGTCATGGGGTTGGAGTGGAGTCCTTACACCATAAATCTGTACGTTGCTACCTTATGTTGTGTGGGGTGGTTGGTTTTCTGTATATTTTGTAGTCCAATCGTGTTAGTTCGCGTATCACGGTTAGGTCCATAAAGTTGAGTTATCCGTTTGTCTCTTTTTCTTTAGTAGAATTTATATTTGGGTGTATTTCATTCATATAGGTATGTAGTTCATCTTGTTTATTTTCTTGTGAGTCAAAAACGATGAAAAAATCATCCAAATATCGTCTGTAGAATATGACATTAAGTCTTTTGACAATTTTGGGTATAAAGACTTCTTCCAAAGACCGTCTTTGGCAATGTTTGTGTTGTTATTGAAACTAAAATAGTTTTGTTTGATTGTGGTCTTTATGAGATTGAGTAGTTGATCTTTGATTCTTCGGCTGTTATTGAATAAAAGTTTTTTCCTTTTAGCACAGTCAGTGTGTCATCGACGGGGATAGACATATAGAGGTTCGTAATGTCTAGTGATAAAAGTTGACAAATGTTATTGTAGTCACCTGAGCACAATTTGCGCTTTGCTGAAACGAGGCTCCAAAAAACGTTTTCGTCTCTTACTGCATTCTACTGGATATGGAAAATCAAGATAAATGCAAAGTAAAGTGAATTATTTGTGTTCAATGACCCCACAAAAACTTTGGTTGCCGTACAAGAGGCATCTGTGACTCCAGAATCAAAAAAAATGTGAGATGGTTCACTGCTCCAGGAAAAGGAAGTAATTGGGGGTAGTTTTTGATAGAAAGCCTTCTTTCAATGCTCACGTTGACCATATTTGGAAAAAATTTACTTATTCATACCATCTTCTTATGCCTCTTTTCGGCAATCAGTCAACAGTTTTGACCCATAATACCTAGATTCTCCCGATCATCACAGACGCGATGATGATATGGAGAAAAGTTCCGAAAACGAAATGGTGCAAGATAGGGAGGTCGTCAGTGCAGCAACGAATAATCGTTCAACGGATACAGCGAACGAGTAGTTGTAAGGTTGCCTTAAGCAAATAATGTTTTTTTTTACAAACTCAATTTTTAAAACTTCAATTCTTTGAAGCTAATTAATTAAACACATTTTTATTTTATAAGTTATTAATGTTTCATAACGATGTAGGTGTCAAAATCTTAAAGTTTTTTTTCATTGACAAGACTAATATTTTAAAGTAATTTTTTTTTTTTTGAGCCCCAGGAACAGCCTTAAGACACAACCCTTATGAATACTGCTATGCTATATTGTTTATGATTTACAAATACTGGAAAATAGAAAAACACATAATAATGATCATGAATCTTGAATATAATCAAACCATACATAGGAAACTCTGAAGGAGGGAGCCCTCTTAGTCCCGAAATACATGTTGATTTGCTTAAACAAAACTGATTTCGAGAATCGAAAAAGGTGGATTGTAAAGTTGTAAAGGTGCAAGAACACTGAGGAAACTAATAATAAACATAAGTAGTCGAGTAGCCCCGTAATGATCAGGAGTGGCTGCTCCTGAGGAGAGAAGCTTGTTGCCCCATCGAAACTGATTAATTTGTTGTTTTACTTAAAGTTAACTACATATGAGTGGCTGACTTCAGCCACTTTAACACCTTTAAATTTGACGTTCATACATGTAACGACCTTCTTCAGAAAAAGTAACCGTTGCTTTTTGTACAATGTTTGCGTTCGTCTCAAGCTTCCGTGTCCGCTAACTTTAACAAAAGATTTTTGAATTACTGTTGAGTAGCTCTTTTGACACATAATAGAACATTTCTGAGGATAATATAAACTGATCGGAATGTCTTGTAGAGTAGAGTACGCGTGAAATATTTTGTAGTGCAGCTTCGTGGTGCCACAAGAACCCGCTTCATATGATTCGGTGCGCCAGAGGGGGCCCAGATAAAGTTTGATCCAAATAGTGTTAGTAAGAGAGGCTCCAGGTATTATTAAAAACTAGGAACAAAATGACAACATAAGACGTATAGTTGTCACTCAAAAGAAATATAATATTTATGAAT
Organism: Odontomyia ornata; assembly: GCA_963969285.1. NCBI lineage: Eukaryota > Metazoa > Arthropoda > Insecta > Diptera > Stratiomyidae > Odontomyia > Odontomyia ornata. The sequence goes on along the minus strand of OZ017739.1, from coordinate 448,690,721 downwards.
TTTTATGACAATTTGATTTAAAAAGTAAATGTTAAATTTAATATGATACACAAATTTTCACGTATATTTTACATTATACATTTATGACAAAAACTATAACTGAGAATGACAACTAATATAAAGTAAACCCCGCCCCTCAAATATAAGGCTTACACAATATTTCCAGTATTACTTAACATAATATCTTATATTAACTAATTGAAACATTGACTGTACTTAATATTTATTTTAAGTTATATTTACTAAGTGTAACATTTGGAAAATACTAAATCTGAAAGAATACAACATATTGAACCAAATACAATTCATCCTATTTAATTTTAAAGCTCATTCTTTGGAGAAAAGCATTCATTGGCTTTAACTTAAAATTAAACTTGGTGAAACAGTCAAATGAAAATATCCTTATTTAATAACAAGACTTATAAGTATAGCCTCTGATCCTTTTTCCTTGCCATAATGGCGAAAACATTATTTAGATCGACGGCAATATCCCAGTTACACGAAAGAGGCGCTAGAGCACTTAGCATATCGTTACTGAATCTTTTTCGAAGTATCCTCTTCACTCTTTCCAATGTAGAAAATGCACGCTCAACGCTTGACGTTCTGACGGGAATCGTTGCCAAAATCACGACAAGGCTATTGATGGTAGGGAAAAATGTTTTTTTCACATAGTCCCAAAACCTCTAAAACTTCAGTATCCCCCTTCATTGCCTTTATTTTGTGGCACCAAATCTGATACTCTACTGACAGGGTCGACATATTACGATTCCGCAAAAAGCTAGTCGACGAGCACGTATACGCGGTCATCAAGCGAAGCTAGTAAGCTGAGCTTGGTCTTCTTAATAGCTCGCTGACACTTGGGCCAGACCATCGGCACCCTTAAACAGAAGAAAAATCATTACATATCGCAAAGTGGGAGGAACACACAATATTTTCGTATTCTTCCCCTTCCTCTGCTTACCCCGTTATTGATATTGAAGAACATTCTCAAGACCTTTCATTTGATACCATACTTGACTATTTTCAATGAAATTTTTTTTTAAACGGGATACATCCTTATCCTTTGAAATTCCTCTGATTGTTTTTCGACTCGAAAACTTTCATTAACCCACCACTTCTGAGCTGAAATTCGATGACTCTAGCTTCTTTTGTTCCTCAGAAAACGAACGGACGGACCGACAGACAGGTGACGATTGTAACAGTGTAATGTAATATTTTTTGTTGTAGGGAAAATGCTCAAGCAAAGATAAATTGTTGGTACATGAGATCATGTGTGATTAAATTATTGTTTTCAAACTTATCGCTTACAGATACCCATTAAGTTCTAGAGACTATCAAAGATTCCTTTTTGAATTTATGCGCCATTCGGCGGAATATGTATTTATTGCTTCATAAATTGAACAATTCTCGGTAACGAGGTGATACCTCCATGATTATATTTCAAGTGACTTAATCCTCTACGGATTTCCTCCTTGTCATATCGCGAACAGCAATGTTACAGTTTTTAGACCTATACTAAAATATTGGATCTTAAAACATATTATCTCAATTTTATTTCAGATATAAATAAAACCATATCTAAATATTTTAGCCCGTTTTTAGGAGCTAGGAATCAATCTTCCAGTGATATCGTAAGAAAGCCTAGAAATTCTTCATAAATTGTTATCGTCACGAAAGGTTGTTAGATCCAAACATTTCCTACTGATCCGAGTTGAAGTTAATTTCAATATCCAATTCTACCCTCATGAGATGTAATGTATCTTTTGATCTTGGCATTGCTTCGCGCAACTTCAGATGTCTCATGGTAAGACAATAATAATTGTTAAATCCAGAAGAATTTCTGTTGTTCAAAGTACGCGATCATTAAATGAGGTCAAGGTCAATGCCCATTTGTCCTTCGTTTGTTCTTCTCTGCAAGCAAAAGATCGCGCAGCTACATGACGCGGTCTCAGGTAACACGACTCCATCAACGGGCAGCCGCGGCAAACGCGTTTTCGGCGAAAAATTGAAAGCAAGTTCTCCGCTCTAACGGGACTCTGATCGTCATCTTCTTCTGCTTCAACGTCTTTTCTTCAGCATGTCTTCGTCATTGCTACATACAAATGAAGATAAATCTAGAAAATATTTTTCCACTCGAAGAACCAACGTATGAGCGAGCATGTTTGGACTTCAAATGTATGTATGTACGTATGGTGGTTTGTACATACATATATGAGAATGTGGGATTTTACTGTATCTATGCATAAATTTGTGTGTATGCAGATATTTACATTAGGTAAGCTTGGAGAGTGGGGTACATTCTGTTTACTAGTCTTAACACTGACGATGACTTGGCTTTATTTGGTTCTGTTGTTGTTTCAAATCATTCTTCCTTCTTCTAATGGTAGATTATGCGACTAGCGAATTGTTTGTATGATTCTAGCTTAAAAAGTGTATGAATGTTATTAGCTACGAGTATGTAAGTATGTCTATAGTTGAAATTGAAGTCGCAACCATATTCCAGCTAACTTCTTTGATTTCCTCTTTCTTAAGGAAACTCTCGTATAGCCATTTCATCCCTTAGCTAAACAAACATACAGGATATCATTTTGAAGGACGTCACTAAGCTTACAACAAACTATTGACAATTGAGCATGAATTCGAATAAACTGACGATAAACTTACGTTAGAACACATTACCTAAAATTATTAAAGAATTTGTGGTTAAAAATCTCTACCTGAATATTTGGGGTGGATGATTTGAAAGTCTTTCTAGCTATCAATGGCCTCATGGCTGTGCAATTCGCAAGTAACTTGCATAACTTCTGTTATTAAAAGTTATCCTTTATGAAATTGCCAGCAATCGGAATAGGTTAGACTCGTTGGCTTTTAAGTTTGATGAATAAATTCAAAATGTTCTCAAAGAAATTTCGATACTTTTTGCCTCAAATTTTGACGATTGATACCCACTAGAAAGTAGCGTTGTTGTCCGCACTTATATTTAAATATTCGCCTTAACATTCTTCAAACATCTGTAGTAATCGAGCAGTCACCTAAGCAAACTGCTCAAGAACCGGCACAACAGAATCCGAATTTTAATTGCTGATTTAAAAATTTAATAATACTAATTTATAGCTTATAAATTATGAAATTTTTTTTTAATTATAAATATAAGTTTTATATTATCTTTTTCTCTATATTAAATTTAAATTCTTCTTCATAATTAAATATAAATTTGAAATTATCTTTTTTTCTGTATATTAAATTCAAATTTTTCTTTATAATCATATTCTTTATGATATTTATCTTTTTATTATTATTTAAAAAAATTTTTTCATTACTAACTTCTATAAATCTAAAAATTCAAATCTGCAATTAAAATGCGGACATGGCAACCCTTTTACAACAGAGCTTATTCACGAATTGCACTTCCGCAATGCAATTGAGAGTGGATGGAAGGCTCGTCAAGTGCAGTTGCAAGTCGTTCCGCAAGGTGACAACTGGTAACAAGGGGGTCGGTTCTTAATCGCCACCGTCTTCACGTCGCGAAGATTGTATTGTTCCGAAACAAAAGAGAAAAAGATTGGAAGAGGGGAGAAGCGCGCATGAGTTCGTCACTCGTTGTCTTTTTGTGTGGGTTCGCTGAAAATTTTTAAAAGTGATCTATCTTGAATTGATTTAAATGTTCAAGTGATCGTGAAGAAACTCTTGCTCGGATGAAGTTATATAGTAAACCCGGCTGTCTTGAATTTGCTTTGCCAGCGCATTCACGCGTCTTCAGACAAGACCAATCTCAGCGGATCCCACCATCCTCTTTTGCCGAGGCAGCAAACCATTGCTTTAGTCCTTTAGGAACATTTATATCTACCTATTCACTACAACATCAGGTACTTCATCTTTAATCGTTTAAGGTCTTTAAATGCCAACATGTCAGACAGCATGTCAACGGATCTACCCCCAAATTATTTCTCTTAGCTGGTATTGCTGCAATACTGTGTACCATAGGATATCATACCCCAAGCAAAAGCTTTTGGCCAAGCTAAATGGTGTCATGGATTATAACTTGGCTAACTTAAGATTGTCTTTTTCCCCAGGTTCAAATAAACTGACGAATTTGAATTTCGGTATCTTCCATTGAAAATTTGCAATCAATTTAATATTTTTGCGAATGGGTAGAATATTATTGCAAACATTGACCTACGTGACATCACACAGTGCACCGTAATATTCTCTTCGGCCAAAAATAAGGAAATAATCTTTATTTGCGTAGTAGACTAATATTAGAATATCTTCCGATAGAAAGCATCTACAATAAAGATTGAAGGGCCCCCGAGTGAATTCTTCTATTTACCACCATTCAGGCAACAATTTAGGGCTGCCCTCACCTAAATTGTCGGCGGGGGACAACATTTTGGGTAAAATCGAGTTTTTTTCCCCGGACGCAACAACAACATCGTTTACATTTTCATTATATTATTCATTTATACTGCTTGTTTGCGATCCAAGCTACAGCGTAGCAAATATAGTACTCAAATAAAATTAAACATTCTTCTCTTTCTGAGGTTACCTGGTAACAAAAATAATTAGGAGCACTCTCCTTTTAGGCACCAAATTATATAGACTTATAATTTTTGGTTCTATATATAATCAAATAAACAATACATTCTAGATTTCATCAACAAATCATAATTATGAACTTCGGTTAGGTAGATAAACTATTTATTAAATGTAAATTAAGAACAAGTAACATGTTTTACTTTTAATTAGATCAAGTTCTTTCTTATTTTGGTACTTTTCTTACTTATTTTGGTATTTTTCAGACATTCCAATTTTTGCTAAAATATCTTTCCTTTCCAAAAAGAATCTGTAAAAGTGGGAGTCCTTGAAATTGTATTTTATTTTGAGCAGAGAAGAAACTGAATGTGTGTTTAGTGAGTTTCTCTCCTTCACCCACTGCTGCAAGACTGGCGAAAAAACTCTTTCCACGTTCGCATTATGAGCTGGTATACAAAAATAATACTGGGCAATTTTGAGCAGCTCAGGATATAAAGCAACATTCGGCGTTTTAAAAAAAATCAGCCACAGCTAGTTTGCGGTTAACAGCTTATCTCCATCACTAAGATTCATGCAAAATGCTTTTAAACTTGCCGATTTGTCAATCAACTATGTGTCATCGATTTCTATATTAACATTTTTAAGAAAAACAACTGTTTTTTCAATATCAGATCATGGTGTGTTTTTAGTGATGTTTGGCAAAACCACTCAGTCGAACTTGTCAAAGTCCTTCATTGTTTTTTCCCACTTTTATATGCATGGATTTCATTTCTGTGTAAAAATTTAAACAAGGTTTTGTACTAAAATACAAAACCCTATTGCAATCACGACTTGTGTTCGTCTATCCGTCCGTCCGTCCGTCTGTATGTCACAGCACTTTTTCTCCGAAACTATAGAGGCTACAGCCATGAAACTTTGTGAAAAGGTCAGAAGTGGTGACTTCTTGAAAGCTCAAAGGTGAAAAAATTTTTCAAAGGGGTTTGAGGGGGGTCTCCCCATACAGGGAGGTGACTCCTTAAAAAAATTTTTTCACCATTGGTAGTCGAGTAAGGTGTCATTTAAAAGGTCTCAATGAGATCTTTTCAAAACAAGTCTCAAAATTGCCTTACGAGTACCGAGGGGGGCAGGGGAAGGGGAAATGTACGATTTTTTCTGAAAGTTTCATAAAGATCGAATAGTATTTAACGAAGCTATAGCGATTTGAATTTTCCTGTATTACTATGGAACAATATGCCCCGTATTACTATGGAAACATATAGCTATGGAGCCAAATGCGCTTTTTACAGACTTAGACACTACAGCTTTGCTAGTATTTGCATGAAAATTTCAGGAATGAAAGGTATCATGAAGATGAGTACATACAATAGAAACAAGTCGAAGAGGCAGGAGAGAGCTGCTAGCAAAAGGGCTTTGTAACCATTCTAAGATTCGAAAAAACAGGCCATGAATCGATGATTACAGTACAGAGGAGTGGCCCCTGAAAAAAAATTTCATGAAAGGTAACCGATATGAGTATCAACTGAAAGTTCTCCATGAGAGCATTTGAAAACAGGTCTTGAACTGACAGTTTTTGCTTCAGTGGGGGCACAGGGGGGAATACATGAAAAATATGTTTCCTCCCTCCCGTGATCTAAAAAATCTGAAAAAATTATCAAGGGAGATGCTTATGGGTATAACTATAACAAATACCTCAGAAGTCAAAATTCTTTCAACTTTGCTAATAATAGCATGATCCTCGAACATGACATGTTTCTTGATTTTATTCGTTACTGGTTACTGCATTCTGTAAGTAGAGTACAAAACCCTTCTGACATGAGCATAGGTCTGTCTACCCAACTTGTTTGAACTCTATTTTCATGTTTTCATCTTGTTTGTTCAAAATACTTTGAACCTTCATCGGCACAAAGTTTTCTTTTATTCTGTCATCTAACATTTTATTTAGAGATGCCAATATGCTTCTGATTTCGATAACTGAGCTATCACTTTTTCCAACATTTCGATTTTTCCGTGGAAAACGTACATCACTGAATGAATGAGAAACAAGTATGCTTCCGATAGTGGATCTTCGAAGAAAATTTTAACCGATACGGGTGGTCTATCTAAGCTTTCAAAATAACTTTTCAATGGATCATACATTTCTATAAACCGCTTGATTGCGAGATAAAGGCTTAGCCATCGTGTTTTTGAGTGGAATAAAAGTTGCTGGTATTCCGATTCAGCGGCCATGCAGAATCCTTTTAGAGTTTCTGTTCGAACTATATAAATTGAGAAAAAGTTGTAAATTTTTAATATCATCGTCTCAACGTCAACAGGAAGTAGGCCACATCCATGGTGCACAGCGTTATGAAGTATATGTGCAGAACAACCTACAACAACAATGTTTGGATTAAGTTTACTTCGCACCTTAACGTTATTTGTTCCTGATCTACTGCACCCACCAAAGTTTGTGTTGCAGTTGTCACCAGAAAATGCTATACATTTTGATAGAAGATTATGCTCCTGAAGTTGTTTCATATTAATCTCAACGATTGTATCAGATGTCTCATTTTCAGTGGTTTCGATTTCAAGAAACTTTGATGTGATACCGTTTTTTTTGCTATCAAAATACTGTATTATGATGGGAAATAATTTTATACTGCCTTGATTACTAGCATCGGTAGAAACACTTATAAATTCAACATCTATGAGATCACTTTTGAGTTCCGTAATTGAAAATGGGCTCAATACGTTAATTACAATAGCTATTGCTTTTGCGCGATTACACGTCATATTTTTTGCTATATTTGACTCCGACAACATCACTCGGTTGGGACAATTACTGCAGTCCAACGATTTGAATCACATGTGATGGGTTAACCGTGTGATAAGCCATCGCACCTTCGGCTGCTCGAATCAGGTTTTCTTCTGAACTAGGTTTAGATTTTTCGAAACATTTCCGTGATATTGGAACTGCTTACTTGGCCCTTTGAATAAGTCTTGTGCTTTTTGGGGTCCAGGTGCTCTTTAACGTTGAAAATACCTTTATTTGCAATGGAACCATATGCAGAACAAATTGTGCCTAGCACTTCCTAGTCATATCTTCCTTTTTTTAGCATAGGATTTTTTTTGCGAATTCACAGTTAAACGTGTATTTACGCTTGGGCATTGTAATCTGAAAATAGATGTTTACAAACTAAATAGATTAGGGAAGTTGAAATATAGTTCTATGATTGAATAAATTAAAGCATACAGCTACGATGTTACCACCTATGACTGTATATTTGGTTCATGTACTTTTTGCAGATAAGTTGAAATAAATCCTGGTAATAATCAGGATGCTGTTGAATATTTTCAGTAGCAAGTGACAAACGAAGACAGGGTTCTGAAAGGAGCGAAAAAACTGGTTAACCTTACTACTAAGGTTTGTATTACTGGTACAGTGAAAAATCTAAGAACGTCAATACTTAGAAAGGTTATTGATATGAAAAAACATGTTTTTGGGACAAAGCTTACAATCCACACGGGTGTTTTTTATAAAATGACTGTCAATTCAGTTTAGAGAACTTTGTTTGCTGCAGTCAGCAACAATCTGGACTACCAGACCCATGCTATTTATAAACATATGACGCCCATGTTTAAATTTTTTTAAATGCTAGAGAAAATGTTCAAACTTTCCATATCTTCTCAGACGGTGCAACCCCACAATACCGAAACCACACTATCATTTACTTGTGGATAAAAATTTATTGGAATACTTTCCTTGGACATATAACGAACTAGGGCACGGAAAAGAGCAAATGGATTGTGTAGGCGGTATGCTCAAAAAAACTGCTGATTACATTTTGAAAGGAATATATGCTGAAATACCTGTGGGGTTTATTCGTATTTTGAAAATTTCCTCTGTTTTGCTGCACGAAATAATGGAAGATTAAATTGAAGCTATGAAAAAATGAGTCCTTGAAAATTTAGATCCCATATCCGGTATCATGAATGTAACAAAAATTACGTAGTAGAGATCATTGGATGTGTCGATACTATTATGCCAGCATACTAAATTGCTAAAAGAAATAAAACCTCAGGCATTTCAACTGAAAAGAGCGAAAATGAAGCTCTTACGCCAGAATTTATGGAGCGTAGAAACACATGGCGACGAAGAACTGGTTCATTTTTCGATTTTTAACAGGCAAAGTTTTCATAATGCTGTAGTTTAAGTAGTTCAGATGATGAGAATTTACAAACCCTTTGAAATCAACTCTGTGGACACGATAACGTGAATAATGTGAGCACTTCAGAAACTTTACATTTAAATTTAATTTTTCCTTATAAATGTATCAACTGAGAAAAAAAAGTCATGTAAGGATATGCCACCATAGCAGGTTTCACAGTTGATGAAAAGGATGAGGTCAAAGTAACTTCTCTACGAAGTCTGCGCAAATCTGCGAAAATGTTTCGAATTGACGATAAGGACATTGCTAATGAATAAATCAGTAAAGTTTTGCGGAGAGCTCTTTTGCAGAAAAACAGCAGCCATGGTTATTATCATTTTAAGATGAATTTGATATATGAGAAGTAGATACTGATAAAGCTGTGAAGTGTGTTCCTTTAATTTGGTTTTTTATATGTGTATTTTCTTATTTCGAAAGTTTGTTTTTTTTCTTGTGAAATAAGTTTTCTTGGCGTTCTGTTCTTGTTTTTTACAGTTAATTAAAAGTTTGATACTACTCACATTTCATAGAGCTATCATTTTTAAAATGTAAAATATAAAGTTGTTTAAAATGTATATCAAAACACATTTTTTTATATTTAAAAAACTTCCCGAAATGATTAATACTGATCCCAGCTTGTTGTTTTATGCTATAACCATAAAATAAATAATCCTTTGGCTTGGCCTTTTTCATAGATAAACAACGAAATGTAGTGCTAGAATCCTAAATTGAAATTACTTTCCGATTCGGATATTTTTATTTCGAAAATTAGAAACAAAAATTGCTCATCTCTCTGAATATGTAGGGAATATACGAACCAAAAATATAATGTGAACAACTTAACTCGTAAAGTCGAAGTGGAGTCAGCACACGGAAGACACACGCAATGCACTTGGTAGCCTATCCGCCACTGACTAGACTGAGTGTGTGATCGAAAGTTGTGGCAGGTGCCCACAAGAAACTTTCGGTTGACGATGGTAATCGTCAACTATTTTGCATTGCCAACGTTAGCTTGTATGCGGCTTACGACCGTGTTCAGACGTGGAGTCATTCCGCTCCTTTATTTACACGCCAAACAGGTTATATAGAGAAGAAGAGTAAGGGGCAACGACTCATTGCTCATTGCCCCTCACTCTTCTTTTACATATAACCTTTTTAACGCCTAAATATAGGAGTGAATTCACTCCTTTCTGAACACGGCCTACGATTATAAATAATTTTAACTAATTTATAAGATTTGTTTTGACTAATACTTATATTTCAATCAATCGGGATTCCCTGATTCCCTTTTTATTTATCATTCGACCTTTTTACATCAATTTAATGTAAAAGAGTTTAGCACAGACAGGTCCTCACAGGAGGAAATCAACCTGAATATAGTCAGTAGTTACAAAAACATATTGAGTTCGTATAAGTAGAATAAATTAGAATAATTCTCTCATCTCTAAGTATGGTGATCCCCATCACCGATGTGATTCGAAACCTGCAACAGAACCTCAGAATGGATTCAAACTACGGCAATGAACTTGCAATCGAAAAAAGACCTATGGCATTAGATTCTAGAATATCAGATCATTGAACAGCCTTGGCACCACCACGGAGCTTTTATAATAGGTCAGTCAATACAAATTAAACGTGCTGACGACCCAGCAAACGAACTGAACTTGGTGCGGTATTCAAGACACAAGATCGCACACAATATTTAAAAGTTGGAAGTCTTTAGGAAAGCGAGAACTCGGAGTGATCTTTACTGTAGATAGGGAGCTCAAATCATGCACTAGCTAGCAGTCAATGAAGATTTGTGTGCTATCTGGGTAAAGGCAAATTTCTTAAAAAAATTGGCTGATAAACATTCACGCCCTGACAGAAGAAAGGAAGGAAATGTTTTACAATCACCTAGAAAGACTGAAAGCGCCTATTACCATATTACATTAAAATGAATTTCATCCCAAAATCAAAAAACAATTCGTTTCATTCACTTTGCATAAAAACAACAACACATAAATAAAACTTCCCTGTTACCTGTTTTTGTGTAGAATTTAATATAAATACGAATAAAATGTATTGAAAAATTAAGTATTCATTGAGCCTTTGAATGAGAAGCTTACTTAAAGTTTTATGCCGGCTCCACACGCTTAGCATTTGCCGGAAACTTCAAACCTCTCCAAATTTTTGGCTTGATTTTCGGAATCAAACGTCGTCATCCACACGCTTGCGAGTGCGTTAGTGTATTCTGAAAAGGCAAACATGACAGACGTTGGACTTGGATCGGGAATAACATTTGGGTTAAGCTATTTTTATTATAAAAAAAAAGAAGTTAAAGGAAATGACAAATACGACAAAGAAGATGGTAAAGTAGAAATTATCTGATACTTATAAAAAAAAAGCTTTATTTATTAAACACTAGGTATACAAAAATATTAGTCAGGGTTCCGACCAATGTTATTATTTATTCACTTGCATTAGGCTGCCCAAAATCTTCGTATGCCTTCAAAAATACTGTATCAATTACATTTCGCCTGGAGAACACAATGATTTCATCGGATATTATATTAACAGTAGGTCTTGGGTCTGAGGATGTTTAGATTGTCGATCGATACTTTGAGGCGTTGGTGGTAGTAATGGAGTGGAGGTTCTTGCCAAATTTGACGTATCGTCCCTCATCAAAGACCAATAGTGTGATGTTGAATAATGTTCAGGAAATGGTGACTGAGCACGTAGGGGTTGCTTTCATAATATATATCCACTTGACGCTGATAACGGTCTAGAATAGGTCGAATATATAGGGGCTAGTGTATCTCTCGAAAATGACCTTCGTTTAATTTTTTCGGTAAATTAACCATCTACTCCCTACATGATTAACTTTCTCTCGTCCTTCGGAAATTCTCTAATCTTTTTGGCTAAAAGCTCAGCATACAAGTCACATTCATCTTCTTTATCCGCGTCCTAAGGTTTTGATTCACGTTGACTCAGTACATTCGTTAATTGGTTAAAAGCTGTGGCCATTTGTTCTTCACGTGAGACTGAAGTAGGTCGACGACGAGATATGCCCGTGATTTTTTTAGGGTTTTGTACTAAAATACAAAACCCTATTGCAATCACGACCTGTGTCCGTCTGTCCGTCCGTCCGTCTATATGTCACAGCACTTTTTCTCCGAAACTATAGAGGCTACAGCCATGAAACTTTGTGGAAAGGTCAGAAGTGGTGACTTTTGAAAGTTCAAGGGTGAAAAAAATTTTCAAAGGGGTTTAAGGGGGGTCTCCCCATATAGGGAGGTGACCCCTAAAATAAAAATTTTCACCATTGACAGTCGAGTAGGGTGTCATTGGAAAGGTCTCAATGAAATCTTTTCAAAACAAGCCTTAAAACCGCCTTATCGGAACCAAAGGGGGCAGGGGAAGGGGAAATGTACGAACTTATCGCGCACCACTCCCTCGCGATTGGACACCTACCATCCGAAAAATTTGAAAAAGATCATGAATGTAGGCCTTAATGAGTACAACAACAACAAATACGCGAGAAGTCGAAATTCACTCAACTTTGTTAGTAATAGTATGATTTATCGATTTTATGTTTTCTCGAATAAAATCTAAACGGTACCCTTAAATTCAATAAAATTTAGCAAACAGATGACTATTTATAAGATTTATCTTTTCTGGAAGTTTCATAAATATTCGAATAGTATTTAACGAAGTTATAGCGATTTGAATTTTCCTGTATTACTATGGAACAAATATGCCCTATATTACTATGGAAACATATGGCTATGAAGCCATATGCGCTTTTTACCGACTTAGACACTACAGCTTTGCTACGATTTGCATGAAAATTTCAGGAATGATAGGTATCACGAAGATGAGTACATACAATTGAAACAAGTCGAAGAGACAGCAGAGAGCCCCTAGCAAAAGGGCTTTGTAACCATTCTAGGATTCGAAAAAATAGGCCATGAGTCTATGATTACAGTACAGAGGAGTGGCCCCTGAAAAAAAATTTCATGAAAGGTAGCCGATATGAGTATCAACTGAAAGTTCTCTATGAGAGCTTTTCAAAACAGTTCTTAAGCTGACAGTTTTTGCTTCAGTGGGGGCACAGGGGGGGAAATACATGAAAAATGTGTTTCCTACCTCGCGAATGGACACCCGTCATCTAAAAAATCTGAAAAAATTATCAAGGGAGATGCTTATGGGTATAACTATAACAAATACCTCAGAAGTCAAAATTCTTTCAACTTTGCTAATGATAGTATGATCCTCGAACATGACGTGTTTCTTTATTTTATTCGTTGCTGGTTACTGCATTTTGTAAGTTGAGTACAAAACCCTTCTGACATGAGCGTATGTCTGTCTACCCAACTTGTTTTGATTTTAATATTGCAAAAAAAAACTTGGCCTTAATTGACTGACGCCCTTACAATGACAAAATAAACAAGTGAAATCTGAATGCTCTTTGTGGTTGAGTAGTTACACGACTCTTTTCTGGTCTTGATATCCTGTGTAGATTGCCTTCAAATGTCTTGCGCGAATAACGTATTCTCGATTCTTCCAAGTTAAAAAAACAATATTTCTGAGCATCTACCTTTATTGATTAACTATGACGAACTGATGGCAATACATTCTTTATTTATAACATGACAAATATGCTTATTTCGGAAGTTGCAATTTATTATGAACTGTGTCTTGCAAAGTTGAGCTAATTTCTAGATTTAAAGTGAAATTATTATTGATGATTGTGCAGCACGTTTATAGGTGACTGCCTTTGGTCGCATGAAATTAATGATGGTATGATATTGACGACGTTACTCCTCCCCCCCTAAGAGAGCGACAGCTAGATGAACTTTGGTTCAGCTGGAGTAGGATCCGGGTCTCGGTGCTGGTCATGATTTTTCCTTTTGCAGTATAAGTACATGCTGATGATTATGATAACCCTCCTGAGCATAGGTCTGTCTACCCAACTTGTTTACAAATGGTACAGAGACCGCAGGTGGAGAAATCGATGGACCCGCCAAGCTGCCATCATTTTCCTTGTCTTCTGCATCACCAGCTATTTCTTCAATATATATATATATATATATATATATATATATATATATATATATATATATATATATATATATGTATATATATATATATATATATATATATATATATATATATATATATATATATATGTCAAAAAGAAAAATAACTAGCGTTTTGATGGAAATAATACAAATTAGAGATGGTTTGGAAGCGCCAAACATGGGAAAACACACACAGTAGAATCATAGACTTGCTCAATGAATTCTGGTGTTGTAATTTTTGGACCATTTTCAACACTTGTACGACCACGTTTAGACTCTAAAGACCGTCGATGCACAGTTGGAATTGAAGGGGCAGGTTCCTTGAACACTTTCACCATTTCATATGAGTTGCTGCTGATAAAGCTTCCAAAACACAATATTTTATCACTGCATAATGTTCGGTTTCATCCATTGTTTAAACTTCAAATGGCTTGTAAACAAAGGATGAATCGACAAATAGGAATAAACTTTTGTGTGTATCCATATAGAAGATGAAATATTAAAATGGCGTATAAATTTTGATTCCTATACTGGTTAATAGGTGTTGCTTTCAAAACTTTTCAACGAACCTTTATATTAAAAGTTCCAGCTCTTCAATGCTTTTACAATAGTATATTGCAACAAAATAGTGCTCGGTTAAATTGAGTAACACTGGTTTTCCTTTACCAGCAAGAATATATTTTTTGTGCATTTCATTAAATTTTAAATCATTTCATGTATCTGTATACTGTGGGTTAAGTACAAAACCCTTCTGACATAAACATAGTTCTGTCTACCCAACTTGTTTTAAGCTGCTTCAACGATAAACGGATCAATATTCTTAATACTGCAAAGCTTCCAACAAAATTTCGGTGGATTTGAATGACGGTCGGTGCCGGGACTTCTTAATTTCTCTCTTCCAGATGCTTCTCACTAACTACCTTGACAACAAAAAGTAACAAACACTTGATCGTCTTTCGTCCGCAAACAATCGCATAACTATATCAACAAACAATCTCACCGACGCAAGCGTCTTGGTCGTCAGTCGTCGAGACGGACAACAAAAACGGTGCGTCATTTTGGTTTCATTTGAGTACAGTTAAGTCCCGCATTCGAAGTAGGTGGAATTTTCGTTGATCATTCAGTCCAGCAACGCTGGTCGTGGCCATTGTAATGATTATCACATATGAATACGAATACGACCATCTCGTAGGTAAACATATTCTTGTACATTCTCTCATGTGCATATGAGGAACATGGTCGATGGTCTCGAGTGCTGGTTGCTGGTCTCTGGCTGCTGGTAGCGATGCGGTCAAACATTACGTTCCTCTGACATAACAAGCAAAAATAATTCCCAGTTTGGGTAATGAAAAGCCGCACGGAGCGCTCGCTGGAAGATCGCGCGCAGAATGGTCTGGCGAGGAAGAAAGCCTCAGCCCAAGCTCCAAAGAAGAACCACAGATTCTAAAGAAAATTCCACTTAAAAGGGCTATTACCATATGAAAAGAATGTTGCTGGGCGTACAGGTTGCTGCAGGCCAAGATGACCGGTTTGATAATGCATGCTGCACACCGCATGCTGCGTCTTTCCTTTTCTAAGCCATTCCGTGCGGTCGTTAGGCTTTACTAAGGCACTGGGGAATTGCTGCATCGTACTTGGGGTATCATTAAAATTGCAGGATTTACGGAACAAGTTTCCTTCTTGGTGTGACGGTCACCTCGCGATGAGGAAGATGCTGAACGGATGTTTTTTCCTCTTTGGTCTCCAACCACAAAGAAACTGCTTTTAATGAAATGAAAATGGTTAGACATGTGCACTGTTGCATTTGGAGCCTTGGAATTTCCAATTCGAAGAATGGGTGAAAAAATTGATATGGAAATTCCATTGAAAGAATTTGTTGCATGGAAATAGAGAAAATTATAGGAATGCATTAAAATAAAGATCATTACTAAGATGCAGCGGAGAAAAATCTTTCCGAGTTTGATCATACAGTGCATAGGGAAATACAAAATCAGTTAAAAATCGGCCTGAAAATGTTGTCGTCTGCCAAAAATAGATCAAAGAATACCAAGGGGATGAACACTATGGGATATTTACTAAAATAGGTTCTGATCGGGGGGTGCACCCAGGAATTGCACCTGGGGGGGGAGCTACCGGGGGTTTTGAAAAATTACCCCAAAAACTCGCATTTTCATACTCCTCTTTGAAAATGATATTGTAATGAGGGAAAATAAGAAAACCAGGAGATCAAATTTATGTGTAGGTTTTAATGTGGACAAATAGTTGTGATATTTGAGCCAAAATTGGTACAGGTCACCTGTGATTGTCTGGCCCGATTTCAACAACTCATAATATAACGGCCTCTTCTGATCCCACCAAATACACAGCATAACCTTGGTGCCATGGATATTTGGCTTCGCCGTTGATTTGGCTGGTCGGCCGGGCTTCACGTATGACTTTCTGAGCTTGGAATTGTCATAATGGATCCATATTTCATTCCCAGTTACAATCCGATGCAAAAATGATTTCTTTTTATGGTGCTCAAGCAGCATTTCAGACATACAGAATCACCGTTCAACGTTTCTCGGCTTCAACTCATAGGGGACCAAATTACCTTGCTTCTGAATGTATCCGCTGGCTTTCAAACGTTTCGAAATGGCTTGCTGAGTCACTCCCATTAATTTGGCAAATTCGTCTTGCATTTGACACGAATCCTCATCGAGTAGAGTCTCCAATTCTTCGTCTTCAAACTTTTTGGCTGTCCTGGGCGTTCTTTGTCTTTGATATCAAAACCGGCACTTAAGCAAAAACATCGTCGACATAAACTTCTACAAGCAAACAATGACTTTCCGCAGCACTTTCTTTGCGAAAAAATGACCCAACAGAACCTCCAGTTTTCGAATTTATATATCGTGAAAAATAATAATGATGCACACGAGGTAAAATTGTTTTATTGACTGATTTTGATAGCTATCGAATGTACCTTCAAAATGACATACTAGTATCTATAAAGTTCGAGCTTTCACGATGTTAGTACGGACATCTAGCGTTAAATTCCGGTTTTTAAGTTGTATACCAGGCTGTGTGAAGTGCAGTGTACGTAGATTACCTTCGGACAACGATTTTGCACCAAAGCATGGGCACATTTTATCTTACCATTCATGGCTGATGCTCCGTCATAATCTTGTCCTCTTTGGTTTTTTATTTCGAGTTCACAGTCTTTTAGCCATTTTAACAGCATTTTACCCAGTCTCTCACCAGTCATAGCTTCTAGAGGGACAATTTGCAAAAATATTTCACAGATTTTATAGCCATCTGTATCGTGGGAGACATACCTCACATATAAAGAACATTTTTCTCGAGTCAACACGTCTGTCGTTTCGTCAGCTAACGCACTAAAAAAGGTGGCATCTTTTTGATCCTTAATTATTTTTCTTTTTATAACTTGATCACAAGCATCAATGATTTGGTTTTGAATGTTCCAATTTATGTACGTTGTATTTTTGCCACACGATTCAATATGATTCCTTAATTTTGCATCGCCCGAATCAACACCTAAACGTAGTTTCCCCCATTGACTTTAGGTGCCTCATTTATGTTGAACTTCAGATCATCCCTATGGCCCCGACGAGCTATTCCCTGCCACCCACACAAAATTATTGTTTCTATTATGGGTTTTAATTTCTCAGCATTTTCCTTTGCTTGGTTTCGATCTTTCGAATTCATTGTACCCGACACTGCAGATTTCAAATCTGTAGCATAAATGTCTATTTTCAATGTGCTGACCTCAATGTTGGAGTAGTTATGATAACATACCAAGGTTACAAATTATTTCTATAAAATTGATCAAAATACTTACACATCTTTTGTTTTTGCGTCCTTTGCAAACGTATATTTAAACATTTTTGGCAAGTTTAAGGGTCACCTTTCGATTTTATAGATGAAAATGGGCGGTCCGATAAATACTTAGCTTCACCACCTAATGGCACCACTATCGCAAGAGAGATTCAGTATCGTGAACTACATCCATTTTTGTAGACGGCTTCTGTCGAAATTTCGCCTGAATCTGACTCGTAGTTTTGTTTTGACCGCGTGTGAAAGCGAGCGTGTCCACGGATTTTAGACAAATGAAGAAAGAGCCAAATCAGTCGGTGATTCACTTCTTATTTTTTGAACGGAAACCACGCAGCGAAATTAAAGAGCACTTTGATGCTGTGTACAGTAACTCTGTGCCTATGATGGTAACCGTGAAAAATTGGATTAACGAGTTTATACGTGGTCGTACGTCGGTTTTTGATGAGCCACTCCCAGGTGCCCCGAAAATGGCTACCACGGAGAATAACATGACAAAAATCCACGAGCTCGTATTGGCAGATCACCGATACTTCTTAAAAGACCACATGGGTCATATCCAGTATGAAATTTTGGCTATGAGAAAGCTGTTGGCGCGATGGTTGTCGCATTTGCTCGACCATGAGTCCACTTCAGAGCAGTGTTTGACGCTTTGTAAACACATTTGAAGATGTTTTTGTATCGTTTTGTGACCATCAATGAAACATGGCTCCATTGGTATACACCAGAGACCAGGAATCAGTCGAAACAATGGACTTCACCCGGCGAACTTGCGCCGAAGAAGGCGAATACTTCTATTTTAAGACCTGTTTTGATCAAGACATTTCATTTGGTACCCATGTTAGCTACCTTTGGTGAATTTATTTTTTCAAAGGTCACCCCCTATATGGGGAGCCCGCCTTCAACACATTAAAAAGTTTTTATGTAACTTTTGAGAGGGCACCACTTTTGACCTGCCTACAAAATTTCATCACTCGAGCTTATGTGGTTTGCGAGAAAACTTGCTGTGATTCACGGACAGACAGACAGGTCACGATTTTAGTAGGGTATCGTAAAAATGTTTTACAATACCCTAAAACAAGTTAGGCAGATTGACTTGTGTTCATCTCAGAAATGCAGTCACCAGCAACGAATAAAGCCAAGCAACATGCCAAAGATATGTGCACGTTTACAAGAAAATCCATTGTTTCTCCATTTTCAACGGTCGCCATTTTGTCGCGAACTAACAAAAATCACTCAAATCATGAATTCCCAAAAATATTTACCATTGATCTTATTTGAAATTTTTAAGAAGATCAAACCAAAACGGCAGTGTCTTATTCATGAAAAGTCCATAAAATGCCAAAATCATGTGTCATTGTTGTTGTAATTGGTGTAATTGATGTGAATATGACTCGAAAGTATTAGGATCTTATATGAGACTACTTAAATATCAACTTTCGTTGAGTTCAAGGTTGCCCATACGATTTTATTGGGGAAAATATGTTTTTTCCTTTTTTCTTTATATCGGCTGCCTTTGGTGGTTTTTTTAAGGATCCCACTTCTCTATGGAGAAACTCAATTTAAAACTTAAGCACCTTATAAAATTTTTTTGCAGTGAAAATTCGAAGGTGGTACTAGCTTTGAACTACTCAAAAAATTTCGTGTTTCTAGCTTATGTGGTTTACCAGAAAACTTGCAGTGACAGACATACAGGTCGCGATTTTAGTAGCGCTTTGTACAAAAATTCTACAAAACTCAAAAGCTTACTTCAAAGTATGCAAAAGGAGAAAAATAATTCCATTGTGTTGATGCACAATTGAAGTCCATCTAAAAGAATAGTTACCTGAAATGTATGAAAATAGGTTTGATTAAACATCTGAAATTCATTTCATCTTTCGCAGTTCATTTTGAATTTGTTTATTTATTCTTGAATATTTATTACGCTCCTTACTGAGTAGACTCCGTTTGAGGCTAAGGACCCAGTTTCAATTACAATTTACAAAAAAAGTCTACCGGTAGAAGCTCCAAATTCTTCGATGCAGTAACCACAGGGCTAAATCATCCAAAACCACTTCGGAAATTAAAATACTCCAATTCCTAATCCAGAGCGTTGCAGAAATATTGTTCGGTTTAATAACTCCACTTAACACAAAATCATATTTAGTGTAATAACTCTACTTAATTATAAACATCGCCAACAAAAGAAAATTGCTGTCACTAGCTCGAAGGATCACCACATAAAAAGCGCCCGTTCCTTTCTTCATGGGACGGAAATTAATTTTTTCATGCAATGGCGCACCACTAACCAGCAGTTCAGATACGTTGTGGAAACCTGTCACCATCCAAAACTCCCATTTGATGGAGCTGCGGTTAAAGATGCTGCTTTGCTCACACTTGCGTTGTCTTAAATTACTTTTGTTGTTCAATGAAAAACTACAAGATTTTTTTAAGCCATCGGGCCTTGCTTTGTTGTGTGAGCAGACGCTTTTCGACCTCTTTGAGTCATCAAAAGTGTTTAGAGGTTTCTGGATATTGAATCAGAAAACACTGTCCAATGGAAAAGGCAATGAAATATACACTGAAGATGACTCAAAGGAGTCAAAACGGGTCTGCACACGCAACAAAGCGAGGCCCGACAGCTTTTCAAGAAAAAAGAACATTGGCCTGCGGATATCAAACAAACAAAATAAAAGACTAATTACAAGATTATTGACTTTGGGTGAAAGCTTTAGATACCTTTTGTCTAATCATTGTTTTTTTTTAAGTGAACGTTCTAATTCATAGTATCAGCTCAAGCTCATTCAAGATTATTTTGACTATTACTTCAATGCGAAACACTATTATCAATTCTTTTACCGCCCCACCGATATATTGGGGCTACTCTGGTTGTAGCTACAGCGACCCAACTAACTCATCCGGAGACGGGCGTGGACACCAATCGTTCGATTCACCGAGCCTCCAAAAGGTCGCCCAAACGAGAAAACGACCGTCCAGAGCGAAATTATCACTTGAAAATGATTTTGCGCTCGCCACCACCTAGCCGCGGAGGTTACTTCCCAACACCCTACCACGCAGCACGATTCAAAATATTACGCCACCACACAAAACTCGCAGTTTCCCACACCAGGTCAACAGAAATAAACGCCATCCTTATATCCTAATACTGACACCACGAGATAGGCCTGAAACCACACTATCGTTCACTGCACCCACCGAACACTACCACCTTAATTAATTTCCCCAGGTCTTTCTGCTTGGTCACCGTACCAGGAAATGAATTCCCGAGCCACTCTTTTCACAAGCTGAAAATGAATGTAATTATGTGATAGCAAGGAAAGAAAATCGAATGTTAACTTCACTCGAATTCTGAGTAATATCAAACCCTTCCAACATAAATTTTCCTCTAATAAAATAAATTCAAGCCACTTACATATGTTTATTCCCTACTCAAGCAAGGGGCCCCTTTCTTCCTCTTTTTGATGTAGCCACCGGCGGGTCTCAGTTGTCTCGTCCTAATTCCTTGCTCCAAAATCCAGGTTTTTTTCCAACTCGAAGAAAACGTTCTCGCCGAATACCGCTCCGTTTATTACTTTGCTAGCTGATGGGAAATTCTCAAAAAGAAAAAGCACACTAACCTTCCCGGGCTTAAATAACCTCCAGTTAACGTTTACCTACCGTCTACTGGGAAAATCATGTTTTAAGAGTGGTTTTTTCCATTCGCTGGAGTAGTTTCCCTCCCTTCGATTTCAATCACAACGGATTCCACTCGATAGAAATCCTAGTGGGAATAAAGTGCATTACGTGCTGAATGCGCTGAATGCATTTGATTGATAGTTCGAACTGTCGGTAATGTTTATTTATATCTCGACATGAAATGAGGATTCCGTCGATAATCCTCGCGTTTCCCTTTTTTTAGAGCCGAGGCGCTGGTATTCCTCAGTTTCCCCCATTCCCGCCGGTAGTTGTATCGCCGTACCAACGCGTGAAGTGCCGTGCGTGTTATTTATCCACTAGTTCCACGTAATTTCGGTCGCCGAATCTCTCCTCGGGAATGTCGCGATTTAGTTAATTTAGATTTCCGTGGTAGATTTTAGTGATTTTTTTGGGGAGAAAGTGAGTGGTATGCTTTGGCATGGTGTGACTAGCCAGTCAGGAGAGTAGGTAAGAAATTCAAAAGTTGTATCCGTGTTTCGTTACGATAGAAAATCGTTTGGTTCTCACAGAATGATCGACGACAAAGTTTTCACTTGTGGATGCTTAACTAAAAATGATTCCCCATTGCAAATCATCCCTGTCTGGAGAAAATCCCATTTCAGATTGGCGGACTACAAAAATATACGCCTTGATGTGCTAGGTGTTTATTTTCTGATGGATCGGGTTCTTTGGGTTCAACGTTTCTCGCTGCTGCTTCTTTTATTTTACGTTCCACCTTGATTTCGCGCTTTACTTGTGCTTTAATTGCTGCCAATGAAGTATTAAATTCACAAGTGTCTTCCTCTTGTATGCGTGCTATTGCGGCCTTGAGTTCGCGCCTTACTTGTGCTTTAATTGCTGCCAATGTAGTATTAAATTCCCGAGTATCCTCCTTCTGTATGCGTGCTATTGCTGCCTCAGCAGCATCTCTGGCTTCGTTACTCTGCTCGTTCCTCTTTGGTAGCTTGTATGCATCTCTGCTATATCTGCGTGAGTGTGAAGATGTTTGCGGCGGTGGAGTTTTAAGTTTACATATGTACTTGACTGGAAGCTCAGTTGCTACATATCTGGTAGGAATGTCGGGTTTAACGACAGCTTCATGGTTAGATCCGCACTCAAAATCGTTTCCCTGTAAATCTCGACAGCTCTCAGGCTCAAATTTAAATTAATCAAATAATATACTGCATCAAAATCCATGGGAGTCTATGTCAGAAAGTAGAATCAATGAAAACATAGGCAGTATGAAACCTTGATTTGGGAAATGATGTAAATGCCCGCAAATTATCGCGCATTCAGGAACACCCCTTGTCGCATGGCGGGAACAACAATTCAAATTTCGGATTTCCTCCCATCGTTGCATGTTATTTTGTTTGCGACGCGATTTTGATTGTTTCAAGGGGTTATAATATATTTTGTGCTGCCGCATATGTTGAATGAATGTCGAAAGTTTCCGCTCCGGTGTGATCTAGTCGTATATTGCGTTTCATTTCGAGCTCGCATTTGTCCTTGATGCTTTCAACGCTTGCTACTGCTCGCTTTGTCCATAATGTGTAAATCGAAAGCGACCTAGCTACTTAAGTTTGATTACATGACGTTCAAAGGCAAAAAATATTATGTGATTTGCTTTCCGTAACCTAACAAGTAGTCATTTTATGAATGAAAATTAAAATTTCTTGCAGTTGGCTACATTATTAGATGAACACATAAAGTAATAAAGTGCGGCTCGGTATTGCGTAGCTTTAAATCTTACGAAATCGCGTATGAAATTTTTTTGGGGTGAACAACACTGGGAAACCTCATTGTTCACCCACAACAACATAAATGCATAATTATTGCTATTGGTTAATTGTTCGGCTCGTGGAAGATTTGTTTTTCTTTTATTTTTAATTTCTTTAACCCTTTGAGTCCGGAGTAAAACGTTTTTTGAAATTTTTTATTTATAAATAATGTTTTATTGTTTAGAAGTGAACAATTCACTACAAAAAAAAGTTAAAATAAATCTGGGCTACCCGATTTTTTAAAAAAAATAGCGGTCTTATATGTTGACCACTAGGAGTTAGGGTTGAATTAAGGCTCGATTTGTTTTTACTGACGAAGTATTTATTTTGTATCATAATATTTAAGAAGTACCAGGAAAATTACTAATAAGCTTACTCGTCGCTGTGATGGATCTTAAAACAGTTTCTCTTGTCATTTAAACATAGTCCAACCGTACAAACAGTACAACTCCACATACTTCTATGCACTACTTTCTTCATGCTGCGTACCGCTTAACGCCTAGATGTACCATATTTAGGCATATGGGCTGACTTGTTAGTTCTTCTCTTGATTGGAACTGTCTTTTTGTAATGATTTATGACTTCCACTGACTTCCGTCCCTTTTTCTTGGGTACATTTCCAGTGCCAATCAATTCTGAAGCAACATTGATTCTAAATTACTTCAAGCAAAGCGTCGTTCCGCTGCATCTTTTTTGAAATAAAACATATGCATTTACTACAGTAGTGCCAAGAAAGTGCCAAACTATTCTGTGGTACCGTGTTTTGCTTTTCCGATCAGCCTTATCAACGGCACCCATATAGTTATTGTAGTCGACAACTAGTTTTGGGCAATTTGCTACTTCAAACGTACCATCTTCGTTTCTTCAATTGGTCGTAATAGCGTCTTCAGGATCATGGTAATTCGATAAAAAGTACACACTTTTTTAAGGTTTTGTAAAATAATTTTACCAAACCCTACTAGTTTCGCGACCAGTCTGTCCGTCTGTCCGTCCGTCCGTCCGTGTGTCACAGCAGTTTTTCTCGGAAACCACTTAAGCTAGAAACATCAAATTTTGTGGATAGGTGTATAGTAGTGATCTCTTCAAAGTTCAACTACAAAAAAATTTTATAAGGTATTTAAGGGGGGGTCTCCCCATATAGGAGAGTGACCCCCCGAAAAAAAAATTTCTTTGAAAGTAGCCGATATGGGTATCAAATGAAAGGCCTGGATAAGAACTTTTCAAAACAGGTCTTAGTTTGGCAAAACTTGCTTCAAGGGGCGCACAGGGAGGGGAAATACACGAAAAATTTGTGTCCCCCCCGCCTCGCGATTGGACACCTGTGATCCGAAAAATCTGAAAAAAATCAGGAATGTAGGCCTTGGTGTGTACAACAACAATAAATACGTTAGAAGTCGCAATTCACTCAACTTTGTTAGTAATACTATGATTTATCGATTTTATGTTTTCTTGAATAAAATCTTAATGGTACCCTTAAATTCATTGAAATTCAATATGTATATGTCCATTTATAAGATTGATCGATCCTGAAAGTTTCATAAAGATTGAATCATATTTAGTGAAGTTATAGCGGTTTGAATTTTCCTGTATTACTATGGAACAATATGCGCTGCATTTATTACTATGGCAACATATGGCTATGGAACAACATGCGCATTTTACCGACTCAGACACTACAGTTTTGCTAGGATTTGCATGAAAGTTTCAGGAATGATAGGTGTCATGTATATCTTTGAGAATCTAGTCTAGTAGTCGTATCAGTAATCGTAAAACAAAATAGTGGCTGTTTTAAATGCGAAGATTGAATAATTTTCAGTTATTTTTTCCCAACTTCAACGTTTAAGGTGCATGCTTTGAACACTTGATTCAATTGAACGAATGACTGAAGATGAGTACCTACAATTAATGCTCATAAGTGAAACAAGTCAAGGAGGTGGGAGAGAGCTACTAGCAAAATCGTTTTGTAACCATTCTAGGATTTGAAAAAATTGGCCATGAATCGATGATTTCAGTACAGGAGAGTGGCCCCTGAAAAAAAATTCATCAAACGTAGCCGATATGAGTATGAAATGAAAATTTTCATGGGAGAAACTGTCAGTTTTTGCTTCAGTGGGGGCACAGGGGGAAACACATGAAAAATATGTTTCCTCCGTCGCGGATGGATATTTGAAATAATTATCAAGGGAGATATTTATGAGTATAATAATACCAAAAACCTCAGAAGTCGAAATTCGTTCAACTTTGTTAAAAATAGTATGATCTTCGTATTTCATATTTTCTCCAACAAAATTGTCTTTGACATGTTTCTTGATTTGATTCGATCTGGTGACTGCATTTTGTAAATTGAATACAAAACCCTTCTGACATGAGCGTAGGTCTGTTTACCCAACTTGTTATCTTTCCATTTTGGACACAACAGCCTGTCTTCTGTCATTCGCCAATCGTACTAGCCCTTGGCAAATCTTTTGTCATCTGCAAAGACATTTGGTAGATATTTCTTTCCCTTCTTTAGAGTTCCGCAGCCATATATTTGATTCTGTTTCAAATTCCACAGGAGAGGAATACAATAACTAACAAAGGTCCGTCATTACTTTTGCTCCCAAATCTTTTTCGGATTGACCTCCTATCTTTCCAGTATATATTTGGAATTCACAAACGTAGCACGAACCCATACCTTGTATCCACGCTTTGTAAGTTTTGCAGGCATATACTGTTTCATGCATGATCTGCCTTTATATTTGATCATACTTCCGTCAATTGCTTGTTATTCTCCCGGAGAATAGTACTCCTTGCATGTTTGAGAAAGGGTCCACAAAAGCAGTCAGACTTTATAAAGTTTATTATAATTTGGTTCTCCTTCTTTCGGTTGAAGAGTATTGTCTGCAAAATGTAAATCACTGATAAACCAATAAAATCTGTCACGAGAAATAATTTTGCTAATATAGGCATCTCTGACCTCCTCTTGTGAAAACCGATAGTCCATCAAGCGGGATAGCTTTTTTACATCCATTAGTAGATTCACAACCCAAAAATAGTTTGATTTCTTCAGATTTTATTGATTGGGAAGTTTTATTTCCTTTATTGGTATTTTTTTGAGTAGCATATACATTTGTATTGAATGCAATTGACTCCAACAAATCTTCTGGGAATAAGCCCCAAAAAAATATATACAGGAAGCTCGATTGCTTCGCCCATATTTACGCTCTCAGATAATCAAATGTTGGAGGTTCCTGATAAAAATTACGTTTAGTCCAAGTTGCACCGGCAAATTTGGGTACAGATGTAGTAGCTAACCTTTCAGCTACTCTTGCAAGCGGTTCGTCTTCATCACTCTCAATCTCAGCTTCTTCAGGTAAAATTTCTGCGACGTAATCGGTCTGCTCAATAATAATATTTTCATCAAGATTTCCAAGCATCTGACCAATTTTATGGTCAAGTTCATCTTTGTCCTCTGATAAATAGTTATCTGCCAAGGATTCGACATCTGACGGAATTTCAGCCGGTAAGTCATTTATTTCTCTATTATCCATTGCTTCAAGCTCCACAAAAGACCATTTTTAGGGTTTTGTAAAATAATTTTACAAAACCCTTCTAAAATCGCGTCCTCTCTGTCCGTCCGTCCGTCCGTCCGTGTGTCACAGCAGTTTTTCTCGGAAACTACTTAAGCTAGAAGCATCAAATTTTGTATATAGGTGTAAAGTGGTGATCTCTTCAAAGTTCAACTACTAAAAAATTTTATAAGGTATTTAAGGGGAGTCTCCCCATGTAGGGGAGTGACCCCCCGAAAAAAAGGTAGCCGATATGGATATCAAATGAAAGGTCTTGATAAGAACTTTTCAAAACAGGTCTTAGTTTGGCAAAACTTGCTTCAAGGCGCGCACAGGGAGGGGAAATACACGAAAAATTTGGGCCCCCCCCCCTCGCGATTGGACACCTTCCATCCGAAAAATCTGAAAAAAATCAGGAATGTAGGCCTTGATGAGTACAATAACAACAAATACGTGAGAAGTCGCAATTCACTCAACTTTGTTAGTAATAGTATGATTTATCGATTTTATGTTTTCTTGAATAAAATCTTAATGGTACCCTTAAATTCAATGAAATTCAGTACACAGATGTCAATCTAAAAGATTGATCAACCCTGCAAGTTTCATAAAGATTGCATCATATTTAGCGATGTTATAGCGGTTTGAATTTTCCTGTATTACTATGGAACAATATGCGCTGCATGTATTACTATGGCAACATATGGCTATGGAACAACATGCGCTTTTTACCGACTCAGACACTACAGTTTTGCTAGGATTTGCATGAAAGTTTCAGGAATGATAGGTGTCATGAATAACTTTGAGAATCAGTTCAGCTAGTGGTATCAGTAATCGTAAAACAAAATAGTGGCTGTTTTAAATGAGAAGATTGAATAACTTTGAGTTATTTTTTCCCAACTTCAACTTTTAGGTTGCATGCTTTGAACACTTGATTCAATTTAATGAATGACTGAAGCTGAGTACCTATAATTAATACTCATAAGTGAAACGAGTCAAGGAGGCGGGAGGGAGCTTCTAACAAAAGGGCTTTGTAACAACTCTAGGATTCGAAAAAATTGGCTATTAATCGATGATAACAGTACAGGAGAGTGGCCCCTGAAAAAAAAATTCATCAAACGTAGCCGATATGAGTATGAAATGATAGCTTTCATGGGAGCTTTTCAAAACAGTTCTTAAACTGTCAGTTTTTGCTTCAGTGGGGGCACAGGGGGGAAATACATTATGAGTAGAACAATAACAAAAACCTCAGAAGTCGAAATTCTTTCAACTTTGTTAATAATAGTATGGTCTTCGAATTTCATAGTTTCTCCAATAAAATCGTCATTGACATGCTTCTTGACTTTATTCAATCTGGTGACTGCATTTTGAAAATTGAATACAAAACCCTTCTGACATGAGCGTCGGTCTGTTTACCCAACTTGTTTGTTTTCTTATCAGGCGCAAAAAGAAACAACGCAGATGGTCTTCCGACCCGTGAACATACCACATATAATTGACCATGGGAAAAACATGGATGTTCTAGATTCAAACCACAAACTTTTAAGGATTGGCAACTTCATCTATTGTTGGAGCGTTATATGTGCGTTCATGTGTTCCAGATGGTCGTTTATCTGCTTTAATGACAACTTTATAGTCATCATTTGGCATGCGCTCTAAAGCACTCTTAAACAACCTGACAAACGCATGATGTTAACGAAGCAGTTGCTGCAAGTCTTGAAGAATTGCTCGCTTCATTCCTGCATTGATCTCTCCACGTCGATCAAGTTGTTCTTCCATGTTGCCCATGAAATATATTTGTAAAAATTTATGCTGTGCATCTTCGAATGGTAGTAATGATCCAATTCGATGATGAATCTGTCCTTGTACCTACAAAATAAAACCAGTCAGTATTAACTGAGTTATATACACTTTTTTCGGTGTGAGAGTAGAGTTCAGAATTAGCAAATATATTATTTCTGTATATTGGTGAAAATCATGCTCCATTACATACATACATACAACCCAAGCTTATAAAAGCGTATTAATAAATACCTTAAGTGTCGAATTAAATCCTCACTCTTTGATAATATCTGCCCCAAATGACGTCATTTGGAAACAACCATTATATTTTTGAGTGTTTGCAAGAAAGTGGCGTGATTCTGGTGTTTCGCCACAAAGCAATGAATACAATGGCTCAGGTGGCGGAGTCAACAATGGCAATGTCGCTTTACCACTAAGGCAGCATAATCCTGGCGTTTCTCCGGAAAACTTTAATGCACCACAATACTTACAAACAACGTCCATTTGCCCAATGCAAACGCTAGGATGCAAGCTGAAATCATTGCTGCAATCGTATCGAAATGCTGCTCGATTCAAATCAGCACTTGATAAATCTCTTGTTCTGCGTCGCAAATTATCTATTTGTTGACCTCTGTTGTTCCCTCGACAATATTGCATTGTCGACCGAGCCGTTTCACGGGCTGCCACACTTTGCTCTTGTGATTGAGAAGCACGAAGTTGAGCCATACTAACGCCGCGCTGTTCCCGTGCAATTTCTTGTTCTTCTTTAGTCCTTTCATTTGCAGTGTTTCGTATCCTTCTTGCATTGCGGCTTTGTCGGGAAAGATTCGATCGTCTTGGCCGCGGCATTAGTAATTAAACTTCACTTCACTTCAATTCACCTAAATATTTATTTAAAAACTCAAATTTTCAACCATTCATTCATAGACAAAATTACTTAGCTTTTTGAGATAGGCAATGGCTCTATTATAACATTATATTTGTTATTTATTTAATAGAAATAGTTTTAAAATTGTTTTGTTATTCCAAGTCTGATTCTTTTTTATTATACCACGTTTTATAGTGACTGATGTTTTATATCAAGTCACACGGGAACACTTTCGAACGGAATAAATAGTATCCTATGCCCGTCTCCTGGCTCTAAGCTACCTCCTCACCAATTTTCAGCCATATCGGTAAAGCCGTTCTTGAGTTATAAATAGTGTAACTAACATGACTTTCTTTTATATATATATATATAGATTTAGGGCAATTACTCACGTGACATTTCAAACAACTCCCGCTTCTTTCAAATTCATAAACAAAAACAAATCGTCTGTCAATAATCACTCGAATGTAGGCAAAACGCTAAAACACACACAACGTATAACGTAGAAATGAAGTTTAAAACCAAATGTTTCCAATAGATGGCACCATTAGCATTATATTTAAGCAGTGGCAGTGGCATATGACCAGTATGAGTTGGCTGTTAAATTATTAGATTGGCGGTTGCATGGAGTGACCAGTGGCTTACAAAGGGTTGAACAATTTTCATTCGTAACTGAGTAACTTGATGTGCCAGGAAGTGCTCAAAGCTGCCTCTGAAGCCTAAGTGAGAACTCGTCCATGACATGCTGGTCACTAATATTCTGAAAAACATTAATATATTGAACTGAAGAGCATTATAACCATTTTGTGTTTCTTTGATTAGAATAATAAATGCTTCTGAGAGAGGCTTGAATTTGTTTTAGCTAAAAAAACTGTTCACATGCATAAATCATGTCCATATTTAACTCTTCATTTTTCCACTGCTTATGAAACCATTTGCGTCGATTTACAGCATATTTGTAAGCTTTTATTAACCGAACATAGTACAGCATGTTTATATATGATTTATAGTACCATCATTTCGCTGGAGGAGAGTAATAAGATTACCTGCTTAGCCCGACAATGCGCCACGCAATGCATTGTATTCTTAACACGTCTGCATCCAAAACTGATTCATTTTATATTACTTCAACCTTTGGCATGAATGGCCTCAATATGCCCAGTCTGATTGTAAACGAGTACTCGTTGCTCTGAAGTGAGTTAAAAATCCGAAAAAATAATTCGTCAGGGCGGTACGATAAATTTTCCTTCAATATTCCATAAACGAACGGATTGCGATCGCGCTGATCGCATTCATGAAGGAAATAAAGTGAGCAAGCATTAAATCAAGGCGAATGTCTGAATTTCAATGACCGTTAAATCTTGGAAACTCTACATACATCATATTTACGCCTACATCTTCGCACGAATCTTCAGTTTATGAGAACAATGGAAGAGTAATAAATTGGAAGTAGAACTGGCGGGATTTTCATGAAGGAAATAATAAGCCGGCAGTGTTCCAAAGTCGCTTCAATAGCGGCGGCGTGATTAAACTATTTAATAGTACAACAATTATTTGAAACGTTTATTCAGCAATGGATAATAGATATTGAGGAATTCTAGGGTAGCTTTAAGCATTAAATGGTTCAAGTCTTCCATTTATTCTTTTAAAGTTTCTACTCCCTACTCATCTATTCCTTCAAATTTTATTTATTTTGAAGTTTTTTGTCTAAATTGCTTTCCTACAACTTGGCAGCGCCTCAAAGCATAATTCTTAGAACTTTCTCAACAGGAAACACAATTTTGTCTCCCATACACACAAACCTTCGGATTATGCAACAATAAGATGTGTAAATTTAACACCCGCATTCAATAAACAATGAATTGGAACGCTAAAACTTTCCATTTCTGCTGGCGAATTTCATTTAACCAACTCCAATCACATTACATATTTCAGCGAGCCGCCAAGCCACTAAACATCTTTTAATGTATATTCCATCATTGAATATCTTAAGTCGCGGTTAAGAACAACAAAAAGATATTAACTAAATTGAAACTTGAAAAGCCCGCCACAAAATAACATCGTCTTTGTGTCATGTCATGGGATGAAAGAACCGTTATGGGATGTTGTAAGCTTTTGGCAAAGATACAAAAAAAGAAACTAGAAGACAGTGAAAAATAAGAAACTCTTTCGGCAAATATGTCTCCATGCAGGTTCTTAACGGTTTTCATTTCAATTTCAAGAATACATTTTTATCTGGCGCCAGCGTTGGAGTGTTAACTTCTAAGAAATGTAAGCAAAGAAATAACTGACAATCGATACTGAAAGTTAGCAAGTACTGTCACTTGTAACTGTGCTTCGAATTCCTACAATGTTTCTGTCCATCTCATCCATTTGCACTAAATGCGGGAACAAGAAGTGATAATTAAATTCATAAATCTGCTGTAGTTTTCATATTTATACACTGGAACTTTATATTTCGATTATCATTTTCTATGTTATCAACTTAACATTTTGAAAATCTCCATGACACCACCTCCTCTAGAAGAGGACCGGAAGAGATTTGAGATTTATTTATCTATTTGTATAAATTCTTGTTTTAACAGGTACAAGCACAAACAAAAAATCCAAAGATATTGATACGCAGCCCCTAATTTATAATTCTTGCAAAAGTAAACACTGTCCCTTGATTAAAATAGGAGTTTTATTTACCACAATTGTTCTAATGTTGCCGAAGTTTACTTGTCTAGCACTTATTCGTTTAACACAATAGCCAGAAGTTTTAAGTTATAAACACATACTTGTTGTTGTTATAATCAATTAAACAGATTGTTACGGATGAAACAGAAGGGCATCATCATTACCTCATCCCGAACACTATCGTAGCATTCGCGTGACTCGGTAGGTTCAGAAAGCTAAGCCGCGCTCGGCTAGGGTTTGTTTGCCACTCAAAATTGTACTCACAACAGTAGATTAAGTGAGAATATTTGTAATTTTAAACAACCGGAATTTTCATCAGGCGAAGGGCAGACTTTCGGTAATTCGAATCTGCAAAAGCAGGATCTATCACAGCTGGATATCACCAAGTCGACGTCACTTTCACCGAGGTAATTTCCCGCCAGGCAACCATCAATATTGGCACTATCGGGCGCACGGCAAATCAACTGTGGTCAAAGCCACTTCGGGCATACTGACTGTTCGTTTCAAGAACGAACTTAGAAGGAATAACACTATCAAATCAGAACGTTTAACTGATAGTGAATTGACCGAATTGACAAATTCGCCGAGTAAGCTTCGTAAATTTATATCAAAATCAGTACGAAGTACGTTACTACAACAAGTGAAAATCAGCCAATTTAACATTATCATCAGAAGTCAATAAAATGTTCTCTGGCTTTAAATCACGATGGATAACATTGTTCATGTGACAATAGTTTAAAGCATCTGCCACTTGATATGTGTTCGATTTTCACCGAAACGATGCATAGGAGATGTTTATACAATTCACCCTGAGTAGCTAGTTCAAGAGCTACATAGATTCTCTTTTCATCATGGAACCAGGTATACAAGCGCAGAATATTTGGATGCTTTAATCGGGATTGAATTTCAATTTCACGGAGAAGCTGCCACTCTACTCGTCCTGTGCTGAGTTCCAACTTGAACATAATTTTCATTGCAACCATCAAGCGAGTGTTAACTTCGCGTGCAATGTAAACACGTCCAAATCTTTGCACGTCCTAATGGTGCTCCGTGGTCAAAGTCTGCTGTCGACCTTTCATACGGTTTCCCAGACGCGGGATGAGCCATCATTTTCGTTGCCATAACCGAGACTGTTTCTTTATACATTGGCGAAACATCTTTAATTAGTCCAGGCAAATCATCAATTGTGGGAGCGATATTAACCATTTTCAATCCTGTTTCTCTAATTTACGTAGATAAACTCACAAAATCTACCTGAATGAATTCCCAAACCGCCGAGCACCGACGTTACAAAAAAGAAATAAAAATATTGCACAGCACCTTAAATAAAAACATACACACCTGAAGACTATTCCTCGGGCAAATTGCAGAAAACCGAGAAACCATTGTGACACACGAAAAGCACTAATTTGGGGCGGATTTCGGAAGGAATTATAGAACACAACCGCGACACGATTTTCCGAAATAAAAGTTCGAAATAAAAGTTCCTCCTCGAAACAAAAGTAAACAAACATCACTGACATGCCAAACTGTCAGGAGTGATCACCACCAGAGCAGAGCGGAAACCAAGTGACGGCAGAGAGAAACTACCACGCTGAAGATGTGGATGACCAGGGACGATGGTATTCGGTCGAAGAGCGGGACATTGTCCGTTAGGAGGAGATTATAAAAGCGCGCGAAGAATGACGCGCCTCCTTTTTTTCTTTCTTCTCGAGTGTGGCGAACCAGGTGTGCTGGGAAGCGGCAAGCGCAAAGGAAATACCAAGTATCAACTGCGAAGCGACGAGAAGGGGCAAGTGCGAAGAAAATATCAAGCAGCAAGAGCGAAGCGACGAGAAGCGGCAAGCGCGAAGAAAATACAAGCAGCAAGTGCGAAGCGACGAGAAGCAGAGCCCAGACGTCGAAGTAATATAAAAGTGCACCAGCGGATACAGATAGCGAAGGGGCCCCTTGTAGGTACGATTTAGAAGTAAGTTCTTTTTAATTCACGTAAATCAGATGTTTATTTGTATATGATTTGGAATTTTATGATATGATTTGATATTTTATTCAACTGTATTTGATTGATGAAATAA
The DNA here is from genome assembly GCA_963969285.1 of Odontomyia ornata. Lineage (NCBI taxonomy): Eukaryota > Metazoa > Arthropoda > Insecta > Diptera > Stratiomyidae > Odontomyia > Odontomyia ornata. The sequence continues at coordinate 448,656,708 of OZ017739.1, read as the reverse complement.
TGTTTTTAGGGGACAAGTAAAGAAGAAAGGTAAAAAAGATCTGTATTACAGATTGTGACGGGTGCAGCTTGAGTGGCAAGTCGAAGTGTAATATTAATAAAAAAGTGAAATCGGTGTTATATAAAAGTGTTCGGGGGTGGTGTGGTGATTCCGATACCTGGCCAGACGGATAGGGTTAGTGTTAGAGAGGAGTGTAGGAGGGTCGCATAAGGGCGGCAAGGTTGTGAAAGTTTAAAGATTGTGTGGTAGCCAGTGTGTGCTCGGTAGGTAGGGTTCGGGCGAATCGCGAAGTTAATTATTCCGGCAAGCCGCATTCTCGCTTGGTGGCTTATTGGGGCCTTGAAGGACAAGCAAGTGGCGTGCCACGCCCGTCTCCGGACGAGCTAAGCCGGGTCCGCAAGCCCCACCGGAGCACCCTAATTTCCCTGCTCCCGTGGAATAAAAAGGGGGCGTAACAAGATGCCGTCACCAGTGTGATTTATTCAGCCCATTGTATGTATGGGGCTTTCCATTAAGAGCTCCTAATTTATCTTTTTAAATAAAACAAGTTGGGTAGACAGAACTACGCGCGTGTCAAAAGGTTTTGTACTTAATCTACAATATGTGGATAAATTGAATGATTTAATTCAAGAAAAACTTTTGTAGTAATTGAGCAGTAGCTGCTCGCAAATCTTCATAACACTTATCTGAAATTTTAATTGCAGATTTGAAAAATTTAATTATTTCAATTTATAGTTATAAATCATAAAATATTTTTTATTTTTATTTTATTAAATATAAATTTTACATCATTTTTTCCCTACATCAAATTTAAACTTTCCTTTATAATTATATTCTCTATAATATTTTTCTTTTTCTATTATCTTTTAAATTTCTCTATACTATTATTTTTCATTAATTTAATAATACAAATCTGCAATCAAAATGCGGACATGGCAACACTTTTTCTCGCTGCACATGCACGTATTTCATTGGCAAAGGCAAGTGTATAGAGGAATGAACGAAGTCGTCGAGTCCCGGTGGACAGAAAGGCAGGAGGGACGAGGGATAAGAAAACGGGAGCGAGTCGAGAAGAGATATTAACCGTGATATATTTTCAATCCGTACGGAAATTGATTTACAAAAGTGAAGCGTAATTATACAGAATAGTTTTTGACTGTTAGATTTTGATTTTGTTATTAATAAATAACAAATCATTGCATAACTTATGAAAGAAAATTGTTCCTTTCAATAGTGTTTGTTATCATAGAATTGTATTTGACTGAGTGAAGTTGCATATTTCCTTGCTCGAATGCCACTTGTGGGTCGTTTATAATCACGGACTGCGCTACAGGTGCAACATTTTAAATGAAAACCATTTGAAGGTGTTATGCTAATTAAGAGGATATCAAGACGCCATTGTGGATATGGTGCAGTAGCAAAAAGTGCTTCTCGAATTCAAACAAAATGGAAACGCTCACAGTAGTAGTGTAAAACTTATCGAGGAGGCTCTCGAATATTTAACTGTGATTGTTAATTAGTTACCCATCGCGACTATTAGTTGCCTAAGGCAACTATTAATATTTATATTCTGTCGAAGTTAGGGAAATAGGAAAGTTGAATATGAAAATTTTCTCAAATCATATTTCGCCATTCGAAATTGTGAACAGGAGCACGGTCATCTAGATAGCAAGGCGGATAAAGTAGCAGTGGTGAAAGGTTTAATTTGTCCAAATTGGTTGCAAGTGCGATTAGTTTTCCGTTGAGAAAATCGAAGCTAGAAGAGGATTGCACCAAGCTTTTCATGAAATCCAATGCAATGGTGGAAGCGACCATCCCTGATAAGCTCTCGGATTTGTTAGATTTCAACGTGACGTGCAATATTTCAGATTCGAAAAATATCAGTTTTGAACAAATTGAGAACAATATTGCACTGGTTGAAAATGGAGCGACGTTAACTGGACAAATTGCAGTTAAGCTTTGGAGTAAGCTAAGATTAATCCAACAAATTACATCATTGATCCGTATATGTAACGCTCGTGTGATTCTACATCGCTAACACGTGGCGTGCATCCGATGGAACGCAGCAAAGTCGGGTTGGACGAACGGAAGCAAAATCTGGGGATGTGTTCGCGTGCACTGTCTGCTGAAAGTATTAATTATTATTAGCATATTTAAAATCTTAGTTACAAGCATGAACAGATAAGAAGATATTTATTCATTGAGATAGTAGATAATAATCTAAATAGGAGTACCCGATATAAAATGCGTTGTGCTCAAAAAGTAGCGATCACAAAACTTACTATTTCAGTCGTATTGCATCACCCACATTCATCAGCGAGCACCTGGCGAGGATGTTGGGTAAGTACCCGATTTTATTTTAAAATTTTTTTTCAACACGTTGTTGATTACATAAAATTATATGTATGCGTGTATTTTTCAATTACTATTATGCAAATATTTTTTCTTAGTAAATATTTCACCTCAAATTAGATTGACTGTTTTCTCCTGAATAATTTGGATACTGTATAGAACAAACCATTTTTCTTAGATTATGCTTAGTGAAATTGTGATAAGGAATGTAATGTAGTTTATGATGAAGTTTTTTTTTGGAAATAATGCAGAAAAGAAGATCATGTCTATTTAAATTATAACACACCCTTCCTTCCTTCCTTTTCATTTGAACCTGACCGGGTATGGGGTCCGTCGCATTGGCTAGCAACTCCACTATAATGAGCTAGCCATCAGGCCAGCTCACACCTTTTGATGCATTACAGGTGTTCTTGCCCGGGAAAGGTGGACTTCCGCTCGCGTACCTGTTTATGGCATAAGGTTATGTGATTCCCTCAGGTAATAATATGACATAAATTTGCAACGTTCATATTTCTCATTTAAAGGAAAAATTCATTCAAATTTGGTTTGTATGAATTTTTCACTTAAATGAAAGATATAGCCACGCTTACATTTGGATCTTGATCCAGTTGGGAGGGGGCGCCGCTTCCACATGGATGCCCCACTCTTATTTGTGAGGCATAACTGTCGTCGGTAACAATGAAGTCCCTTTAAGTCCATCTGTTTTCTCCAGGCCCAGTTTGACCTCTGTGTCGGCAATTTGTGACCCTTAATAGGTTACCCCATTCTTGACTTCGGTCGATATTTGTTTGAACCCCGAAATTCGTGGATGCGAAATTCTTTTGTAGTGGGTCCTTGTGCTGGGAGAAAGAACCCGCCCCACGACACCGCAACGCTAGCTTGCCAGCGCATTCACATGTCCTCAGACAAGGCCAATCTCGACTGATCTCGCCTTTCCCTGAGGCAGCAGACCATAACTGCAGTCCTTCAAGGACAGTTTAAATATACCCATTTCACTATACTTTTATGACATGAGCAACAAATATATTCTTGTTCTAAAATAACTCTATTTAAACCAGCCAACATTTTATTCCAATATTACTAAAATCTTTGGCTGACCTGAATCTTAAATGTATTTTTGTTATTTATCTTATCTGAAAGTTTGGAGAAGAAGCAATCAAAAGTGTAGTGGCTGGTTCGATGAAAAGCCCATGTAGTAGAAAAATTGTATACATATGATTGTTGTAATCGGAGGAAATTCAAACGGGTGTAACGTCGGTAAATTTTATTGAAACTTATAGAATAAAATGATATGTTAAAGAACTATTTAAATTACTGATTACATCCAATACAATGATACTAATACAGTTTTACTAACAAAAGTGATGAAGCCTACTACTATTACCCAAGTTCAACAAATTTCAGCCTCTAGGTGATTTGTTATTTAATCTAGATCATGGAGTTTTCTGAAAGAAATTTAGCGAAAACATAGGGGAGACCGGTGCTAGTTGGCATGGATTTTGATTTTCGATTTTTCTATTGTTTTCAGATAAACATACAGCATATATGACTTTTGTGAATTATTCATTAACGTCTCTCGTATCGATTTGCGTAGTTATTATTACTTAGGAATGGTTTTGTCTACTCTTAGAAAACATTTCCCGAAGGTCTTCAAGAAAGCCCACTAACCCCAGTTATGGGGCAAGTTGGCATACCTACAGGGGCTAGTTGGCATACCTGAAAAAGATTCGGTTTTGAAGGAAAAGCAACGTAAAGTTCAGGACAAAAGTATTTTGTTTCTTTTTTAATTAAGAAAGTAGCAAACAAGTACACGGATAGGAAACATTCTAAAAATTTGGTTTGTCAGCATTATATGTCAACAGTGAATAGTATTGGCTTACTACTAATTTGTTTAAAAGGATCAAGTTTCCGCTGTGTTTTGCTCTTTTTGTACCAAAGGCGATCCTCGATGTCTGGCCATTTCCAGTATCTATGTTTTGTCATAGTCGTGACACAAACGTCGTCTGTACCTGTGCAGTTGTCAAGAATCATACCCGAATATTTGCGTGACTGGTACTTCACCAAAATAATGTCACGTACTTCGTATACATATCACGCCTCTCAGCTTCATTTATATGGCTGTTCTCTTTAGAATCTGTTACTTCTAATGCTGAACTATCATTTTTGTATACGAGTACTTCAGGTCCTGTGACATCTGTGTTCTTCAAGGAACCATCATTGTTTTGAGATTGTTCGGTTGGATGGAAATTTTCATTATTAGTGAAGGATTCACCTTCACTCTATGCACCAGATAATCGACTGACGTCATCCTCACTTTTAGCATAAGTAATTCCTTCAGATTCAGATTCCGTTGAGGAAAACGCTAATTTCTTTTTGACAAACCGCCTATACTTTGCCTTGCGAATCTCCAACCTCTTGGTCGTGTTATCAGATGGCTTCTTTGCTCTGTTACGTACTTCAGCTGCTAACGGATTTCTCACTAGAGTGTCTGTGAGAAGTTCAGCTTTCCTGCGTTTTCTTCCTCGATTAGACTGCTTCTGTGGTCCTGCTTTTGGTAATAGACAGACATCCTGAGGTTGAACAAGTTGGTTGGATGTTGAGGCTAGTGCAATGCAGTGTGGTGAAGGATAATGAGCTGAGTCCGTTAAATCGGTAGGTGTTAAAATGTGCGCTATCTCTTCCTAAGGAGGTAGGCAATCAGTAACGAATGAAGGCAAAAATTCTGCATCATCAAATATATCGGGGTTGAAGGGGCATATCCCACTAACTCGAAATCCAGCTGTTATGTTGGATGGAGTCATAGCAAGCGGGAATGCCATATTGACAATTGAGGGAATATTATATATGGACATAGTCTGTCCTGGATTCTTGGTCATCCAAGCGTCGCATACTGAGTTAACATATTATTTGAGTGCCCAAAGACACTTCTGTCTAGGGATTGGAACTTGTGGCTACAGTGAGTGGGAAACGATAGTGCAATTACTCCATTCTTTTTAAGCAAATCGACAGCCTCAGTTGATAAGTGCGAGCTATGGTTTTCCAGAAGAAGTAGTACTTGTCGCTCCTTCGAACATCTCGTAAGATGTATGAAATGTCTTACAAACTTTATAAAATTAGTTTCCATCATCCACCCTGATCTGTTCGCATCACAATTTGAGCCAGGTGGTGCACCTTGGACAAAGTGGTCTACGTTGTTAAAATCTTGAGGCTCTAATTTATATTTGTCAAGTATAGATTTCAGCTGTGCAAAAAATCTCGCAACATTGGTTTTGTTGAAATTTTTAGCTCTTGATAAGCTGGTAGCTTCAGGATTACGTAGAGATAAACTGGGTGTCGTTTCATAAAATGATAAAACCAGTCCGATCCTGTCATCTTATTATCACTCGATGAAGCAGGTAGTTTCATAGAATTTGCTTTTGCGTACTGATACGGAAATTTCCTGACTTCTTTAGACGACACCCCAAAGTACACATCTGCAGCCGTTTTCAAATATTCAAACAACAGCAATTTTTGCTTGGTTGTAAAAACCTGTAATAGGAAATAAAGTTATTGATAAGCAGGTAATACAAAACGTAGAAGATTGCAATAAATATTACAGTTAAAAAACATGAAAATATATAAAGATAAGTGGGTACCTAATTACCATTCTCGGCAATACGTATCCACAATATGAAGCTGGAGCCAAAGCATTTGCTACAGCATTGGAAGCTGTAGCCGCATTGGCAGTCCTTGCAGTGTCACGTTCCCTTTTTTTGGCAATGTCTAGCTAAGCTGCAAAAAGGAATCCCAAATTCATCTGGGGCACGAGCCAGACTTTTTCCCTCAATGATATGAGCTTCTACAGCCTTCTTCACAGTTTCAACTCAGTAATTAGCCTGGTTGGACTTTCGTTTGTAAGACCTTACCATATTGATCTACAAAAGCAATATTAAATGGGGAAAATTAATAAAAAAACACGTGCAGGTTTATATATTTCTTTGAAAAAATCTATGATGATTTTTATATCTTTGAATAAATAGTAGGAGGGTTATACTATTCATAGCATATTGTCTATTGTTTATTGATTTCTTAAATAAAAAAATTTCATAGGAAGTTTGGAGCTAGTTGGCATAATTCAATTAGCCTGTGCCAAATAACCCCAGACTAATTCATGCCAACAAGCCCCAATAGTGTTTTCGTAACAAAATGGCCTCCTCACTCTTTCATAGCTTCGAAACAAAAGATTACCACATGTAGATATAAACACAATGAGCCACTGAATCACAAATCGTTGCTGACATTTTCACATAATGTTACACCGGTTCAGCAAAAAAAATTAACTGTACATGAAAAAATTTACTTACCAGGCAGAAAAACAGAAAACCGAAGATTCTCACTGATGGATGGATGAAAACTTGGGTGAAAATGAAACACAATGAAGTTATCACAACATACAGACGACAGCTCTCTGATACTTCTGCGTGAAAATTTAGGAGATGAATGCCAACTTACCCCTTATACCAACTAGCCCCAGTCTCCCCTACATGTTTATTGTCCTATATATCCGCCTGTCCGTACGTTCATCCGTCTGTCCACCAGTCTGTCTCTCCGTGCGTCACAAGAAATTTCTTCCGAAACTATAGAAGCTACAAGGCTCAAACTCTGTGAAAAGGCCAGAAATGGTGATCTCTTAAAGGTTTAGGTCTTATCAAATACATCAAATTTTTTAAGGGGGTCCCCTTTATAAGGAAGTGGCCCTTAACAAGTTTTTTCATCAAACGTACTCGAGTAGGGAATCAAACGAAAGGTTTTAGCACTTTCAGAATCTGAAAAATAAGTCATTTTTTGCGTTAGGAGTCCAGGGGGAGGCAAAATGCACGAAAAACATTTGTGTCCTCTCCCCTTACGAGTGGACACCTTTGAGCTGAAAATCTGAAAAAATCACGAAGGCAGGTCTTTATGAGTCCAAAGGCAACATATACCTTAGAAATAAAAATTCACTCAACTCTATTAATAATAGTATGATTTGAGATACCCCTAAACCTTTTGAGGTTTTACAGGGACTGTATAATAAGTAACCGGACTGAGCCGGCCCGCGCCGTCAAAGCGTCTGCAAACCGGTATCTGGTGCTGTAGTGGTGGTGGGGGTCTAGGTAAAGGGAACGTGGCTGCAGCAGTTGCCTCCAAGCGCTTGGAGAGATAGCATCGAGCGAGAGCGGAGTGCGTGTTCAGTTACGCCGTCGGAGTGAAAATAGAGCGTACGATCGAGCAACGTGTTAGCTTCAATTTTTGTGTCAAACTCAAGAAAACGGTCATGGAAACTCTTCAAATGATTCAAGAGGCTTACAATGAGGATGCTCTGTCCAGAACTCAAGTGTTTCAGTGGCACAGAAATCTCAGGGAGGGTCGCGATGGCGTCCATGACAAACAGCGCGTCGGTTCTCCATCAACGAGTCACATGGACACAAATGTGCAAGAAGCGCGTGATGGGTTGAACAGTGATCGTCGTCTGAGCATTCGGTGCTCTATCGACTAACCGCCCGGGTTCACCGAGTCCGTCCGGAGATTGCCGATTCGTGGATCCTCCATCACGACAATGCTCTGTCGCACACCTGCCTGCTCGTCACCGAGCAGTTGGCCAAACAGTCGAGGGCAACGTTGCCACAGCCTCCTTACAGCCCGGATATGGCACCAGCGGACTTCTTTCTGTTACCCAAGATCAAGAGACACCTTAAGGGGACACGGTTTGGGACTCTGAAAAACGTTCAACGTGCTACGACGAGGGCTCTCGACAGCATCGAGGTTGCCGACTTCCAGGGAGCGTTCGGGGATTGAAAAATCCGGTATCAGCGTGTTATCGACTCCAATGGGGACTACTTTGAAGATTTCTAAAGAAAAATTGTACATATTTTGTCAAAAAAAAAATTTCCTGAGGTCAGTCCGGTTACTTATTATCCATTCCCTGTATATCTATGTATACTCGTATTTAATCGTTGGCGTAAGTGTAATGCGTCTGATGAGAATTACTTTGAAGGCGACAAAATAAATATTGATGAATAATCGAATATTTTGCATGTTATTTGCAATTTCCGAGTACTTTTTGTCACAATGTATATTTCAAATTGACCAAAGCATTCTTATTTTCTTCGAATTTTCATTGAACATATTCGTTTCTTTGAATATGTTCAATGAGCCGCGCATTCTGAAAAATTATTTAACAGCGAACAAAATCGCGGCTGTTATGTGCTCATGAACGAAATTCTGCATCCTTTGTATGAATTTGAACGATTTCTTAAACAAGTTTTTGGTGAATAATTCAAATCGTTGATTCATGGCATCAGAAAATGTTTTTCGAACCCTAGAATGGTCTCCTGCCTCCTTGACTTGTTTCATCTATGAGTTTTAATTGTAGGTACTCATCTTCAGTGATTCATTAAATTGAATCAAGTGTTATAAGCGTGTACCTTAAACGTTGAAGTTGGGGAAAAATAACTCAAAATTATTCAATTTCCTCATTTAAAACAGCCACTGTTTTGTTTTACGATTACTACCACTCGCTGAACCAATTCTCGAAGATATTCATGATAACTATCATTCCTGAAACTTGCATGCAAATCCTAGCAAACCTGTAGTGTCTGAGTCGGAACAAGCGCATATTGTTCCATAGCCATATGGTTTCATAGTAATACAGCGCATATTGTTTCATAATAATACAAGAAAATTCAAACCGCTAAAACTTCGTTGAATACCCTTATGTCTTTGTAAAACTTGTGTGTACTGCATTTTATTGAATTTAAGGGTACCGTTAAGATTTTTTTAATGAAAATGTAAAATCGACAAATCATACTATTACTAACAAAGTTGAGTGAATTTAGACTTCTCATATATTTGTTGTTGTTGTACTCATAAAGACCTACATCCATGATTTTTTCCAGATTTTTCGGATGAAAGATGTCCAATCGCGAGGGGAGTACGTGAAAAGTTCGCACATTTCCCTTTCCCCTGCCCTCACGGTACCGATAAGGTGAATTCAAGACTTGTTTTGTTTTTTTTTGATGGGTTACCTCCCTATAAGAGAGGCCCTCCTTAAAACACTTTGAAAAAATTTTTTACTCCAAAACTTTCAAGAAGTCACCACTTCTGACCTTTTCACAAAGTTTCATGACTGTAGCTGCCATAGTTTCGGAGCAAAAGTACTATGGCACAGGTCGTGATTGCAAAAGGGTTTTGTATTTTAGTACGGCGCGGTGGAGAATACAATCCCGTGCACACAAGAGAAGGCTAGGGCCCTGCAAACTATTCGAGAAGAAATCGCTCAGTGGATGAAACAGGTGGCTGGGAAAGTCACCGTCCGGTACAATTTCCAAAGACAACCAGCGCCTTTTAAGGAGGTGACAGGGTATGGAGGCGCAATTTTGTGCAGTCGGATACCGCAAAACTGACTCCAGAGTATAAAGGACCTTTTGTGACGGAAAAGCGAGTATCAACAAGCTCTTACAACCTCAAACACACCAATGTGAAAGATGAAGGCGTGTGGCAAACGAAGGAACTCATGGTGTATGTCCCGTAAAGACAGGAGAGACATGAGAAAGGTGTAGGTCACGGTAACACAATAATGAGAGGGCCACGCATTCTAAGACAACACGGATCGAAGAAGTAGTTAGTTTTTCTCCCTTTCGGAGCACAGTATTCCCGGGCGAAGAATTGAATTTGTAACGAGTTTGCGTAGTTTTGAGTATGTAAAAGACGTCTTGTAAGAAGTCAGGGAACGAACCGACAGAACCGGTATGACCATGAGATGAGACTTGACGCGAATATATACGATATATAATTTATGAGTAAACTTGTGAATAAAGAAGTAAAATTATTACCGTAGGTAGAGTGATATTATAGCTCTGATAAGAGGTGATTGCTGTCGGTCCTGTTTCACTATTCCTGAAATAGAAGGTTGTCTGAAAGCTAGTAGCATGTAGAGAGTCTACACAGATGACGACATAACGTAGAATAAAAACAGTAGGAACTGAAATATTTACCTACAGTAAGTTAATCTCATTGTTTCTTGTTTCATTTTTTCTTTGTTTTGGATTTATTTTCCTTTCTTCATTCGACTGTGTTCCTGTATGTGATGCACGAGATCACTGATTTCTCTTAAGAATAGTGTATGGTCAGTCCCAATGCATGAACTTTGGGGATATGCTTTTGTGACATTGTAAGTTGTACAACCATGCAAAGTCATCCTGCTGGAATCCGGATGAATCCGCCATTAAATCATACTCGGTATTCAGACGATCCGTAGCCGACTCCAGGTATCTCCTTACTCTTCGAGTCTCCGAGATCTAAGCCACACATCAAGCTATAGGCAAATCGTTTTACCAAAGATAACTTTTGCTGGTGCCTGACGCGTCGATACATTTCCTGTAGACCGGTGCGCCCTCAAGAATAATGACATTTGTCGGCCTCAGTTGCTCTGATTTTCGTAAATTACCTTAGCTAAGTGCTTATTAGTTGTGACCGTTAAGCGTTAAATTATTCCGTTGGATTGAGAGTGCAGCGGTTCTTGCACATTTCGCTTAAAAAAGTTGGGCTCAAAATTTTGCTTTTGATCTAAATGTTATTCAGGAAGCATGCCACATCTACAAATCCACTGTATCACAATCTGTTTGGCTATGGTAGTTGCTCCTTGGTTGAAAATAGGATCAGCCGCTCCCCCATTGGGACTCAGCGGACTATCCTGCAATGTCCACCGCAATTCTTTCAAATAGTACACCTACGTTATAGGCTTGCATATGCCCTTTCAGACCTAGCTGGGGTCAGCTTCTAAGAAGTACAACTTGCAACCTATGGTGGCTACCATCTACTGTTTCCCATTTTCGCTTGAGTACACCACTTTTTATCTGAAGAGAGTTTCATCGAGCCCAACAGCTTTTCAAAACAGCGTCAATATTTCCAGAAGTTTGTCACAGCGTTTCCAACAACGGCTGAAGCGGTGAACATTCTAGAGGCAAAGTGAGAGCTTCCAGTCTCACCATCAATTAGAGATAAAGAACAGCCAGCAGTATGAGACCTCCGAAAAAAAAGCTTCTGGAATAGATGGAATACTGGCTCCAGAGTAGGGGCCTCCCACCAGCATCGAGTAATTTGAGACTATGATCAGAGAAGCGGTTACCTGAGGACTAGCAAAAAGTTATATTATGTCCTGTACACGAAACGGGGGACAACTTAAAGTTTGAAAATTATAGATACATCGCTGTACTGTGGAAGTCTTATAAAGTGCTTTCCAAAATCATAGAAAGTTAATTAAAGCTGTACTATAAACGTTTTATAGGAGAGTTTAAAGGAAGCTTTGAAAGTGAACGGTCTGCAATAGACCAAATATTCTCAGTAAAGCAGGTGGTTGAGAAGTGCTGGGAATATAACATCCATCCATTTGTAGACTTTAGGTAAGCATACTCGTACAACAGTGTCGGCAGAAATGCGCTCTACAAAATAATGCTTGACTTTGGCGTTCCGACAAAACAAGGCCATATTATCAAGGCCACGATTTAAATTTTTAAGTAGTCTTTCTTTGAAATATTTCAGTCAATTACTTAATATTTTAATTTTTTCTTACTCCCACTAATTAAGGCAAAAATACATTTTGTAAGAACAAAATTCGCAAAATTCTCGAGGTTAATATTCTACTCTATAGTAATCTACTTGCAGTTATGAGTTTTCCCGCCAAGTAACCAAACGGGTTATCGCCTATCGATAGCATATATCCGTTATCACCACGCTTTCTTCATGAATGAGCGGATATTGTCCCAGATGTAAGTTGCTAAATTTTCTGTTGTACTAGCAGTACCATTGAAAAATTTTAGGTCCTTGTCTAGATTCTTGTGGTTCAAGTTCTTGAAAATCACTTCCTCCATGTGATGCTACAATTCCACGATATTCATGACCACGCCGCTATTTCCACTAACCGGTCCCCGTACGGTAGTTTCCACGATGTAATTAACACTGTGACCATTCTCTCAATTGCATTTTCCATATATTTCGCGATTGTCGTAGTCGCTTAAATGTTTACTATGTAAACGATGTACCACACTGAAATGCTCTTTTCATTTGAGATAAACAATTATTCACTAAGAAGTGATGTTAATCCACTTCATACGGTGCCAAATCAAATGGCCACAAAACTTATCGCATTGCAAAAGCGTTCCATCGAACATAATTTCAGCAATTCGTCCATGATTTTTCACGATCTCTGGTCCAAACAAATGAAATTTTCCTTGGGAGCATATTCCCCAGGGGAATGTTAATGTACTGGAGTAAAAACGGTGAATGGGTGGAAATCGTTTTCAATTTACTCTTTTGAATTTAATACCCGGCCTTTTAATGAATTTGACGGTACTTTTAACAACACTTTTCATACCGCACGTATTTTGCACCGCCGCCGTGTGCCCAACCCGTTTTTCTCGGGTAGCGGCTGTCTGTCGACTCCCTCATTCGTCCCAGAAATTCCCGACTTTTCTTCTTTCCATTACCGTATACACGGTAAATCGCATCAGCTGCTCACCCAGCTGCGTGCGATTGCCTTCGGTCATGTAACACACCGTTGGGATGCATTTAATCAGTGTTCCTATGTTCAAAATTTGAATTGGCAGATTGGAATTTTTTTTAAGAAAAATTAACTGATGTAAAGGAAAAAGGAAAAGTATTCTGAATAGTAATAAAAGTTAAATTTCGAGAAGAATATAATTAAATGGAAACGTTTAAATTTGATATAAAGGAAAATTGGTATAAAATTGCATTTAATAATAATAATAAGAAAGAAAACTATATTACAAATTATGGCTATGAATGGAAGTAATTAAATATTTTCCTAAATCTGCCATTAAAATTTTGAATAGGAGATAGGAAGGTTTTCGAACAGCTTGCTTGTGTGACTGCTCGATTACTACAAAATATTTCTGACTAGTTACTATTTATTTATTATATTTTCGTGATAAGTAAAATTTAAGGATGAATTTTTGTTTTTCCGAAAGAATTACATTTTGACCTGTTTTGAAAAGCTCTTATCAAGACCTTTCATTTGATACCAATATTGGCTATCTTTGGTGAAATTTTTTTTTCGGAGGCCACTCCCCTTAAATGCCTTATAAAATTTTTTTGGAGTTGAACATTGAAGAAAACAGTATTTTACACCTACATACAAAATTTGAACTTTCTTGCTTTAGTAGTTTGCGAGAAAAATTGCTGTGACACACGGACGGACGGACAGACATGACACGATTTTAGTAGGGTATTGTAAAATTATTCCACAAAACCCGAAAAAACAACATAAAGTTTCTGTGTTTTCTTTTTTCTTGAAAAGCCGTCGGACCTTGCTTTTGTGTTATAATTATTCAAAGAAACACTTGGTGATAAATTCAAATATTCATTTGATTAAGAATTAATTTATTCTCTTTTTAATCAATTTGAAATTTGTATGCATTCTATCAGAATACTCGCAAGTCTTTTGTTGCGGTTGAAGCTTGAAATTAAAATTTTTGTCCTCAAAATAATAAATGAATAATTTCATCATTTCTTGATAAAGAAATAAAATGAGAACAAAATATAAAGCTTTTTTCTCTCTGAAAGCATTGTACAAAACTTGTTAAGCTTAGAAAATATTTTAATTACTTGAAAATGAACTACAAATTCAAACAATTGAAAAACGTTGTTTTAAAAAACTTATCTAAAATTGAAATATTAATCTATTGATTTATGTCTCTATCAATTTACATATAAGGGCGATGATATAAAACATTTATTCTCATTCCACAGATCGCTCTACAACCAGAAAAACAAAATATTACATTTTATGGTAGACTTCGCAGATACCTGAGGAACGTCAATATTTTATTTAACTTTTCAAGCAGAATCCATTCCCTGCGATCATTGATTCACCAATCAGTTGGTAACAATCTTGAAGACCACTTCCCGCCATCGTTAGGAAGAATGTTCTAACACACGTCACTCTATACATAATACCCGGGCGTGCCCCTCAGACTTTCTTCCGAGGTGGAGGCAGACTAGAATTTTGTCCACTTGGAATGTACCGTTATTCTTCGCTAGCCTAGCCAACACACGTAAATTAAATTAGTTCCAAGCATGGTCAAGTTGATACGACGCGACGTCGACCATGTAACACGGCAGACCGCCCAACAGCTTGGCCGGTTGTTTGTCATGGATGAGGTCAGATGATCCGACCGCGATGATCAATAGTAAACACTGGAGACCTCGCAGATACATTTATCTTTTCTTCACCTTAAACATTGGCGCAGATACGCGCACATATGGGCAGCCCAGAGCCCCAGAGCCGAGCCCAAACAAATTCACTTGTTTGGACAATGATTTCCAGGTACATACATATGTACATATGCACAAGTGTGGTGCTTATGAGTATGGAGGACTGTGGGACACTAAACTGGTAAGTAGTGTTGGCATTTTTAGCGGGAATCAATTAAGTCTCTTTCGAGATCACTTTTGTTTGCTTGATCATCAGTCAGCCAGTCAAGTGATTTGCAGATTAATCACAATCGGATTTCGTAATTTTTTCAGTACAGCTGCGTGTGGATGTGTTCATTCTACCTGCCCACAAATTATAGACACGAACAATAAGTGGATGCTAAGAGGAAGAGGGTAGAAAATCTGCTTAAAACTTGCTTTAGGTTGACCTAATTTTCAGGAGCGTTAGTAAGTCATGTGCGATCCTTTGTTGCCAACTTGGTTGCAAAATTTATTATTTCTAGAGAAATTACGTCAGACAACACGAATATTATGACTGCTAATTGTAAAATGGGGACTATGAGGCAACTGAAAGACGCGTATTTTGCACATTTTAAATTAGAGGCTAGGAACTTCGGCTCAATGTGATAACGAATATGAAACTTTGAGAGAATTGGATACTCAATCAATTAACTTGGAGCTCGCTACTTTTTTCATCAATTACTGCTTTCCGATTATAATTTCTTTCAATTGAAACGGAAACGGCAAACAATATACATATGTATGTAAAGGGTTTTCCAATAAGATGTGTTATTTTGAATAGCCCGCTATTTCGGTAGATGTCACTTTTGAAGCTGTCATTCTTTGACATTTGACAAGTAGAAACTACGCCATTAATAGACATGGAACGATTCACGCTTCAACAACGCATTGGAATTATTAAAATTCACTATAAAAATGGTGAAAATTTGGCAGAGACGGTTCGTAAAACTCGAACATTTTTGGGTCGTCGTGGAGCACCTTGTCGGACCGCAATACAGAAATTGGCGGAAATATTCGAGATATTGGGACCACTTTATGATATGAATGCACGAACCCATGCACGTCACTCAAGAACAGTCGACAATATTGCTGCTGTAGCCGAAAGTGTTGAAGAAAACCCAGGTTTGTCCATTCCTCGTCGTTCTTTGGAATTAGACATTCCACAAACGTCTTGACACCGTATTTTGCGTAAAGATTTGAGTCTTAAGGCTTATAAAGTTCAGTTAAACACAAGAACTCAAGCCGGTCGATCATCAACAACGTCGTGTCTTTGCTGATTGGGTCCTTGAAATGCATGAAATGGTCCGGAATTCCATCGAAAAATCATCTTGAGTGATGAGGCCCATTCCCACCTCGGTGGCTTCGTCAACAAACAAAATTGTCGCACCAGGGGCTCGGAAAACCCAAGAGTTAGTGCTGAAAAGCCTCTCTATCCTCAACGTGTGAGTGTTTGGTGCGGTTTATGGTCCGGCGGAGTCATTGGACCTTACTGGAGCAACAGTTACGGTAAATGGATTGCGCTATCGAGAGATGATTAATGATTTTTTATGGCCAGAATTGGATAGTATTGATCTGGACAACGTTTACTTTCAACAAGACGGCGCTACGTGCCACACAAACAACGAAACCATTGCTTTTTTTACGGGAAAAGTTTCCGGACCGTGTTATCTCTCGAAGAGTTGATCACAATTGGCCACCGAGATCTTGTGATTTAACACTTTGCAACTTCTTCGTTTGGAGCCACGTGAAAGAAAAGGTCTACGCCAATAGCCCAGCGTCGATTCAAGACCTCAAAGATGGAATTCGTGAGGCTATCGAGGACATAGGGCAGCCACTTTCCGACTTGGTTATGGAAAATTTCATGAAAAGGATATGGTCCTGTAAGCGTGGTCGTGGTGGTCATTTGCCTGATGTTATTTTTCACTTTTAACGGCATACCTTCTTCTTTATAATAAAACAAACATCCGATCATTTATATTAAAAAATGGTATTTTTCTTTTGATATCAAAATAACACCTCTTATTGGAAAGCCCTGTACTTAGATAAAGATTCAAAATAAAGACATATTAAAAGGAAAATATTTACACGTATTTGTTATTAACCGACTTCCATCGAAAAGAAGATTATCAGTTTTGTGTATGTTAGCGCATAACTTTTGAGCGCAGATAGGTAAAAAGAATCTGTTTTCGCTAAACTGCTAAGCTTCTTGTCTTTGGGTCCCATCTGAAGGACATTTAAATCTATTAACGTTAAAGGACGAAATCCGTTAAAGTTCGATTTTCTGACTTTGGTAAAGATTTCTTTTCACTATACAAAAATCGATGAGTGAGTAATATGACAACAAAACAATCAGGTGATTGTCAAACGTCATTCAATGTGGCGGACTCTTTTGCTATATTAAGCATTACCATAATTTAAAATTATTAAGCATTGCCGTAAATTCAGCATTACCATAATTTAAAATTACTAAGCATTGGTATAAATTGAGTATTGCCATAGTTTATTCAGCAATATAAAATTAATGCAAAAAATGTCAGCCGATTCAATACTAATTGGAAATAAAGTACTGTTAGGTTAAGTTAGTATAGAGGGCAAAAATAACTTCAATAAAGTTCTCATTCTCTTGTATACGCTGGTGTTATTATTATTAGTATAAACAAAATATAATTTGCTAAGGACGTGAAAACGCTTGCATGGGATTCCTCCTTCGCTTAAGTAGACGCAGACTGGAAGGCGGTACACGCTTGTGTGGATGCATATGAAAGGTAACATACTAAGTTACAATGCTTCAGATTATAATCTTTCTTGCAGATATAAACACTAATATATGGCAAAAATGGCAAGAAAACAGTTTTTTTTTGAAAATTCGCACTAAACTACCTGCTACTTTTAAACGACAACAGAAAATTGAATTCGGTTTTCAGCAAATTATTGGGTTTACTTTAGGTGAGGTTTCGTAAGAAAGACATGTTAGTCGAACAATGGAAAGAGATTTACCGTCCGAAAAATATATATTTTCGCGATTACATCAATTTATCTCCATCACCGTTCAATACGTGGATGGGTTTGAGTTATCAAGTATGTATATTATACCTAATATATTCTGGTTGGCTGTGTGAAAATTTAATGGCTCTCCAATAAGGGGCATCACTGATATTACCAGTACCATTCAGAAAACTATATGAAACATATTCAATACTTCAGTCGCTTTCAATATCCTTTTCCTTAAATGTTTGCGTTTGGTGTATAGGATGAATGTATCCAAACTTTCAAATCAATGGAAGGTTATAAATTACGGGTTTCCTTTGTAAATTGCTTTTCCGAGTTCCATCAAACTGAACATTTCAACTTGGATTCAGCATAAAGATATATGTATAGGGTTTTCAATTAGGGACATAACAATTTCATATCTTTATATGAACGCACACTTAAACTCTTTTTATAAACTGTTAATGTCAAAACATTAATTAAAGTCAACTTTTTCATCATGGTAAAACTCACGCACAAGCAATGTTTGGAAATTATTAAAAATTACTGCCGAAATTCGCAGTAATTGTAGTTAGAGTCCAAATTTTCACTAGAGGACTTTCCAGTCGCAAAAGGACGTCGTACCGCTCGAAGCGAAGGAAATATCGTAGCCGTAAATGTATCGATTCAAAATGTACCAAATCAGTCGATTCCACGTCGTTCTCAAGAATTGGGCATCGCTCAAACGACACTGTGGCGTATTTTGCGAAAAGTTTTTGGCCTACCTGGTTACAAGATCAAATTGACTTAAGAACTAAATCTACTTGATCATTCGAAGCACCCAAACCCATGGGGCTCTGGCAAAGCTTGAAGAAAATGACGAATTTCATCGAAAAATCATCTTCAGCAATGAAGCTCATGTCGGAACAGTTACATTATTGGCGATGACCAGGCAAGCATATTGGCCAAGCAATGGGAAAGCTGTGGCCCATTCTATAGTACAACTATGTGCAATATGTGCTCGACACAAATTATGGGAGATTTTCCAAGTTATAGAGTGCAAGCGGCAAGGCCCTTCATCAAATCTGGTGTTGATTTTTGTGGTCCATTTTACGTCCGGCAAGAGATCTGGGGGAAAGCTTCACTGAAGACTTAGCTAGCCGTGTTCTGCTGTTTTGCTACAAAGGCCGTACATCTTGAGCTAGTGAAAAATCTAACCACTGACACCTTCATAAATGCCTTAAAACATTTTATTGGAAGACGCAGGAATTGCGGAATCATATATTGCGACAACAATGCCAACTTTGTTGGCGCCAAAAATCAGCTATAGGCATTGGCAGAAACCATTTATGACCCTCAATCGACACAACAAATTGATAACTTCGCCAGCAAACAACGCATCCACTTTAACTTTATTCCACCACGAGCACCCCACTTTGGCGGACTTTGGGAAGCAGCCATCAAATCAGCAAAACGGCTTTTAAAACAGGCCGTTGGCACAAAACCAATGACTTACGAAGAGTTTACCACAATAGTGGTGGAGAATTAAGTTATATTGAATTCTAGACCGCTAGCCCCCCCTCTCAGACGGCCCGAACGATCTCGCAGTTTTAACTCCTGGTCCTTTTTTGATTGGGGGACTAGTGAATGTAAGAATCGATCCGAACGCAGAAATTTCACTCAAACCACTACCCAAAATGTCGAAGGACTTGTCGAATATGAAAAGGGAGTTTTGGACAAAGTGGCAGACAGAATACTTAAATCAACTTCAACAGTGACACAAATGGAAAACTGAGCGCCAAAATGTCGAACCAAGAACCATGGTCATACTGAAAGATAACAATCTGCCTACTATATCCTGGCCTCTTGGGAGAATCATAAGAACAATACAATGCAAGGATAGCAAGGTACGAGCAGCAGAGGTAATGTTAGGAGGAAAGGGCAAAACGCGAGTGATATACCATTTGGCACCACTCCCAATCGAAAGCAAATCACCATCACCTATCGTTCAAATCTGAGCTGACTTCAAAGAAAACAAGTTGGGTAGACAGACCTATGCTCATGTCAGAAGGGTTTTGTACTCAACTTACAAAATGCAGTAGCCAGCAACGAATAAAATCGAACGAATGTTCCAGCATCATACTATTATTAACAAAGTTGAAAGAATTTTGACTTCTGAGGTCTTTGTTATAGTTATACCCATAAGCATCTCCCTTGATAATTTTTTCAGATTTTTAAGATCCTTTCGCGAGGGAGGAAACACATTTTTCATGATTTCCCTCCTTGTGCCCCCACTGAAGCAAAAACTGTCAGTTTAAGAACTGTTTTGAAAAGCTCTCATGGAGAATTTTTAGTTGATATTCATATCGGCTACCTTTAATGAAATTTTTTTTCAGGGGCCACTCCTCTGTACTGTAATCATCGGTTCATGGCCTATTTTTTCAAATCCTAGAATGGTTACAAAGTCCTTTTGCTAGGAGCTCTCTTCTGCCTCTTCGACTTATTTTCATGCAAATCTTAGCAAAGCTGTAGTGTCTAAGTCGGTAACAAGCCCATAGCCATATGTTTCCATAGTAATACGAGTACAGAGCATATTGTTCCATAGTAATACAGGTAAATTCAAATCGCTATAACTTCGTTAAATACTATTCGATCTTTATGAAACTTCCAGAAAAAATCAATCTGCTAAATTTTATTGAATTAAAGTGTACCGTTTAGATTTTATTCAAGAAAACAGAAAATCGATAAATCATACTATTACTAACAAAGTTGAGTTAATTTCGACTTCTCATGTATTTGTTGTTGTTGTACTCATTAAGGCCTACATCCATGTTTTTTTCAGATTTTTCGGATGGAAGGTGTCCAATCGCGAGGGGGGGTACGCAAAAAGTTCGTACATCTCCCCTTCCCCTGCCCCTCGGTACTCATAAGGCAATTTTACTCGTCTACCAATGGTGAAAAAATTTTTTTGAGGGGTTACCTCCCTGTATGGGGAGACCCCCTTAAACCCCTTTGAAAAATTTTTTCACCCTTGGACTTTCAAGATGTTCCTGCGTGAAAAAGCAATGAAACACGATTATTAATTGATTGACTAGCAATGGTTTATTGTTGCCGCTCTGTCTTAATTTATACCTACATTTCGCTTTAACTGCATAAATTCTTCGCTGGCGCGTGGAAAGAATTATTGCCATTTCAAGCGAGTTCAGTATTTTTCAATTGACTCAATATTTGCTTGAATTGGCAGTAATTTCACATTTTAATATTAATTGGATATTATGCTTACTTGATACAATTGCAATTACAGGTGTATGAACTTAAGGTAATTGCACTACTTTATGTTAGCAAATCTTTAATTTCACATTTAATATTGATTGAACATTAATCGTACTTGCTGCAATTGCAAATTATAGGTATATGAACTTAAGGTAATTG
The DNA here is from genome assembly GCA_963969285.1 of Odontomyia ornata. Lineage (NCBI taxonomy): Eukaryota > Metazoa > Arthropoda > Insecta > Diptera > Stratiomyidae > Odontomyia > Odontomyia ornata. Next base: position 448,635,687 of record OZ017739.1, on the reverse strand, counting down.
TACTACTTTATGTTAGCAAATCTTTACATAATTACATGAATACAAAAGTTAAATGACTTTTATTTTCCTTAGTACTAGTTACTCGTCCATAGCCGCTCACCAAGAGCCTTCAGGGTCTTAAAGTTGATGTTGATTATACCAAGTGGTGAATGAAGAATGTTGTCATGCGTAGTTGATCCTTCTCATCTTAACTCGTATGCAAATATAGATGCTAGTACTGATTGCTGCAACAAGGAGTAACCCAGAGATGGTAATGGATATTGTAGACAACGTTGCGTGAGGCTTAATAGTTTTCCATTGGATCCTGCCTATTGCGGTGCTTAGTGTTTCTTGTTGAGTAATTCAGTTTGTGTACGATTCTCCTGTTGTGATTTTTCTTGTCAAATTCAATTGCTTGAATTCCGTAGGTTATTGTGTGAAGTTTAATTGCGGGATAGTTGGTGATATGAAGATTGGAAAAGACTGACCCGTGTGTTGTTGCTCGGCTACAAGGATGTGTTCTTCAGCCAGTAATTGACAATCTTGCGTGGGTTGAATAATGCCTGTTCCGTTGAGTAGAATGTCCTTTCTTAACCCTTGGCATAGAGTTTGTGCATGGACTGGTTGCGGTGTGAAGAACCGCCAAGTGTTGACTGACATCATTTGCTGTAGAACTAGTGATTGTGACCGGAAGGATGTTTGCGGACATGTAGTTTGGTTGTGAAGGTTATATAGTTCCCGTATAATGCAGCTGGTCTTAGCTCTCATATCAATTAATGTTGTGCTTGGCAGAAGTCTAACGCGGCTGCGAAGTTAGCGCTTGTTATAGTTTATTCCTATGATTGAATTTTAAATGCTGAATGCTGTGAAAAATGTGGATTTATGCTGAATAGGAATGGAAGTTGCTTTGATTAGATCAAAGTTCCGGTTGTCAATAATCGGCAAGTGTCCATAGATTTTGATTCTGTCTTTATCAGCGTCAGTTGTAAGTTTAGTAGTAGAAGTGTGCAGAATTAGAGGTGAGCTGGTTATAGAGTGTGTGTTCCTTAGAAAATGCGCTGTTACTCTGCGAGTTTGATACATTCTAGCATTCCTTGTTTGGCGTTAGGATGTGTGTGTATTTTAAACTCATTTCCTCAACAAAATTTATGGCTTTCTGTGTTGGTTGGTTTCCTGTTTAATTCTGATGGTTGCTGTTCTTCCATGGTATACGGGAGTTTAAAAATTTTAGCTATGGGGCGTATTTTGATAGTCCCGTTTAATTTGACTGACACTGTTCGAACCAATCCATCTAGCCCTGGATAAGTTGCTTTTATTCTTGCTAATGGCCATTGCATAGAAGGGATGTTGTCTATTTTCACCAGCACCAATTCGCCTACCTTCGGATTGTCTTGTCTTTCAACGCATTTGGAACGTTGCTGCAAGCGTTGTATATACCCTTGTCTCCATCTTCTCCAGAAAGAGTGCTTCATCTGCTGAACCAAGTGCGATCTCCTTAATAAAGTGTAGCTAGTTTCACTGGGATCGTCCTTGACTTCAAATAAATTGTCTCCCGTTAGAAAATGACCTAAGGTTAGTGCAGCTATATCGTTGGGATTATCGCTGACTTGGGTTTGTGGACGTGAATTCATACATGCTTCGATTTGGGCAAAAAGTGTGTTCATCTCTTCAATGTTTAATACCTGATGCCCGATTGTTTTGTACATATGTGCTTTCATCGTTTTCACGCCGGCTTACCAGAGTCCACCAAAATGTGGTCTACTAGGAGGAATGAATTTCCACTGGATTCCATGATTCGCAATTTCAGAGTGACATGCTTGAATATATGTTTTGTATGCGGCTTTTAACTGTTTGTTTGCTCCCAAGAAATTAGAAACACAATCGCTATAGAGTACTCTGCATTTCCCACGTCTTGCGAAAAATCATTTAATTGCTGCTGTGCACGCGTTTGAAGTCAGATCCGAGATTAGCTCTAAGTGGAAAGCCTTCGTTGCCATGCATACAAAGATTGCAATATATGCCTTCGTTGTTTTCGCACCTCTGCCTCCATTCCATTTGATCGTGATTGGCCCAGCGTAGTCAATACTTGTTTCTAGGAACGGTTTTTCGAGTCTTACTCTACAGGCTGGCAAGTTTCCCATCAGTTGCGTCATGGGCTTAGCCCTCATCTTAAAACAAGTCATGCACTCTCGCAATATCTTTTTCACGGCCGTCAGTCCTGATATTTTCCAGTACTTTAGACGCAGAGTCGATGATGTCAGTTGGCTACCTCCATGTAAGGTTTGCTAGTGGGCTTTTCGTATCAATAACGTTGCTAATGGGCCTTTCGGAATGATGGCAGGATGCTTAGCTCCATTTTCGATGAGTACCTGGTGTATGCGACCGCCTACCCTGAGGATTCCATCAACATCAATCCATGGTGGTAAGGATCGAATCCGACTGCTTTTTGGAACACTACCACATGTAGATAGATAGTAGCTGCTATAAGCTCAAATTTTGACAAATTCCCTTTTCGTTTCATATTGGGATGTTTGGTGTTCAAGGCAAAACGTTGGCACATCGCAACAATTTTCAGTAACTTATGTAAAGACGATTACCTGTTTAATAAAGTTGGCAGTTCTGCGATAGTGGCAGTTAAAGATTTGAATTTTGCCTCTTCATCTCCACTACTTGTTGATTGTATCATAGGAGGCATCTTGATAACTCGTGTGTTGAGCCACGTTGGTCCATTACACCATAGAGATGATGTGATAAGATCATTCGGTTACATCCCCCTCGATGCAATATTAGCTGGATTATTATGAGTGCTGACATGATTCCATCGTTCGACTGTACTGTGCTTCTGAATGACACTTACTCGGTTAGCAACGTAGACCTTCCACTTGGCTGTGGGACTCCATATCCACGAAAGAACTACAGTTGAGTCTGTAACGTAAAATCTATGAACATAGTCCCAATTATGCGCCTTAATAACCTCCGCCATCAAGTTTACTAGTAAGACTGCTCCATTAACCTCCAACCTTGGTATTGATTATACCTTTACTGAAGCTTTTTTTGATTTCGCTGCTAAGAGTGTAATCTTGACTGAGGTTTCAGTTACAATGCAAATGTAAACAGCAGCAGCATACGCCGATGTCGAAGCGTCACGAAATCCATGTAGCTCGAATGGTTTAGATGGGCTAAACTCTATCCACCGTTTCATTTTGAGATTTTCCAAAACCGGAAGCTGTTATCGCAGTTGTGTCCACTCCCTAGTTAAATTTGTATCTAGTGGGTCATCCCAACCCTTTCCTGCAAGCCACAGCTTCTGCATTGTTGTTTTGCCGATGATGATACAGGGCTGCAACCATCCTTTATGATCGAACAGCTTTGCTACTTCTGCCAGTGTGGTGCGTTTTGTAAGGTTTTTCCCTTTGCTTGGTCTTGCAATGCAAAATGAGAACTCATCGGTGGCTGGGTGCCATTGAATGCCGAGTGTTTTAATCTGTTCGGTTGCCGCTATGTTAAGAGGCAGCTGTGTCTCCCTTTCTGATACTGGAATACATTCCAATGGTTGTGCGTGGTTTGATAACCATTTTCTTAAATGGAATCCTCCCTTCCTTAAAGGATTTCGAAGATCAGTTTGTAACTGTAGGAGATCTTCTAGATTATCTGATCCCGTTAGTGCATCATAAACGTAAAAGTCCCTTGTTAACGTTTGTGCGGCTTGAGGAAATGTATCATGCTCGTCTGCAGCTAGTTGGTGTAATGTTCGAATCCCGAGATATGGGGCACATGCAGTCCCATATGTAACTGTCCTTAACTGATAATGTTCAATTGGACCATTTTGGTTGAACCACCACAGGATTCGTTGAAAATTCTGATCTTCCTCGTGGACACAAATTTGTCGATACATCTTTTCAACGTCGGCTGCAATCACGTACTTATGTTGCCTCCACCGCATGAGAAGATGCAATAAGCTTCCCTGGATCATGTGGCCGGAACGGAGGAGGTCATTTAAGGATTTTCCCTTGGAAGCCTTTTGCGATGCATTGAACACTATCCTTAATTTTGTTGTGCTGCTGCTTTCCTTTACTATAGCATGATGCGGTAGATAATATGCTGTAGTCATCTGTGTTCGATCTGTCGGTACTCTAGACATGTGACTCAAATCGATGTACTCCTGCATAAAACTTCGATATTGTTCATACAGAGCTGGATTTTGTGCTAGCCAACGTTCCAGTTGTCTGAACCTTATGTACGCAATTTTTCGCGTATCGCCAATGTCTAAGAAGGGATCTTGAGTGCTTTTGAAAGAAAGGCTAACAGAAAATCTTCCTGTTGGCTTCCAATAAACGGTCTGCATGTAATGGGATTCATTCCCTTTCTCTTCATTGGTAAGATGATTGATAGCTGGAAGTTCTTCTGTTTCCCAAAACTGCCGTAGAGTTTCCTTCAGACCTTGACTAGTAACAAACACGCGTACTGATGTAGCTGATTTAGTAAGTACTGTTCCAAATAAGACCCAACCAAGTTTAGTCCTTGGTGCGCATGGTTTCCTGGGCAAAAGTCCTGATAGCAAAGGCTGGTCGTAAATATCTGCTCCAATAAGAACATCTATAGTTGACGGTACGTTCAATCGTGGATCAGCTAAGTCATCAACTGTCAATCCCTGTGGAATGGTTAGAGGGATTTCAGTGCACGGTAATGCTGCAGTTATTGTTGTGAGGATGAGTAGCGAGAAAATAATTTCCTCGTTGCGCCCATGTTCAGATCGAACTATGGCACGCAGATTAGCCTCTCCTCTTGATGTCACGTTTTCAACTGCACCAACGCCTCTTATCCTGAATTTTCCGCCTGTACGGGAAGCCTGTAAAAGTTGAATTGCTGATTCACTTATGAATGATTGTTGGGCTTCAGAATGCAACAATGCCCGAAAAGTTATACAGTTTCCATCCGGATGGCGTATTTGAATGTATGCCGTCGTAAGCAACACGTAATTTTGTCTTGTGTGAGCTCCGTGACCCTGTACAACTGACGTTATTGATGGCCTTGCTTGCATGTTGTTGTTCGCTATAGTCTCTGTGTGTAACAGTGTATTGTGTTTCTTTCCGCAGACCTTACATCCATGCACCGATGTGCATTTATTTGCTCTGTGTAGACCAAAGCAATTGTAACAAAGGTTGGATGCCTTGACCACTTCTCGTCTCTTTTGAGTATTTGCTTGTTTGAATAAGTTGCACTCAAACAGCTTATGTGACGCTTTGCTTTTATACGGATTGCACACAACCGTTCATTGACTGCCTTAAAATCATTAACGTGCGATTTGAACTCCCTATCCACAATGAAGGCCACTCCAAATTCTCATTTTCTATAGGCTTCCCACTTTTAAATATTGTGTCCGATCTCATGTCTTGAATGTCGTGTCCAGTCCAATTCGTTTCCTGGACTGCCAGTATTTTTAATTGATATTGACTAGCCTGTTGTAAAAGCTCCTTAACAGTGCCAGGGTAATTGAGTGATCTAACGCTCCAGGATCCAATGCTATTCCATTTGTGAGGTAATTGCCTCGAGTCCAATCCATTCCAAGGCCCGTCTGCAGGTCTCGAAATATTTTAAGGTTTTCCAGAGACGGGGAGTTAGCCCGTCGTTCAACCTCCATTCTGGCAGCATGGTTACTACGAGTACTTTAATTCCGTTATCAGGTGCGGAAGATTCACCTTCACAATCTTGCGTCCCCACAAAGGAGGTGCAAGTTAGATTCAGTGGCAGAGCTGTAGATATAATTACAATTATTAGCATTTTTCGTCATTATTTGGGAACCAGTAAACCCCATATGCGACTTCGAGAGCATTTACTACCATTTATTTGGAAACTGTGGGTTGTGGAAACAAAGGATTCCTTCCATCTTTCTCAAACGGGCTTAGCGCCGTCTATGGCGGAGTTAAGAGTTGTAACTAGTGAAATTAATTTTAATTGTTTTAAGGGTTTTCTACAACTTTACCCTGGTGAAATGTATTTAATCTGCCCATCCATTTGTCTATGTGTCAGAAAATTTTTTCTTCAAACCTACAATATCTGCAGATGCCAAACTTTTCTACAAAGTTTAGCAATTAGAAATTTTTCAAAGATTTTGAAGATGGCTCTGCCATGTTGGAATAATAAAAATAATCCATCGCACAATAGTTCGAATATGAACCTTGGCATTGAAATTTATTGTTCGGGTATCTCATTCCATGACCGTAACGGAATTCGAGGTGATATGGGCAATATCATGCTCAACCATGTGATTATTACCTAATTTTTCAATTAGTCCCCATCATAGCTGAGTTAGGCTGATATTCCGACAGCAGCATCAGAAGTTCAAACTTGATACCACCACCGAGGTTTTGAACTTGAGAGCTGCTGCACAAGCGGAGTGTGCCCTAACCCACTGCCCCACACGGACTGCCTGCCATATCGGAAGGCGACCTTTAAACAATTTTTTATTCGAAATCAGTTGTGTAGGGTGTAAAATGAAAGGTATTTATGAGGGCTCTAAAACAGGTCTTCAAACAATATGTAGTGAAAAGAGTATAGAGAATGTCTGTACAGGACTGCAGCGATGGTCTGCTGCCTCGGCGGAAGAGGATCTTGAGATCCTCCGAGATTGGCCTTATCTGGGGACGCGTGAATGCACTGGAAGGCTAGCGTTGCGGTCCCATAGGACGGGTTCTTTCACCCAGTACAAGGACTCACTACAAAAGAATTTCGCATCCACGAATTAATGGGTCACAAGAAGGTCGACCGAAAAAAAAGGAGGTAACCAACTAAGGGTAGGTAACAGCTGACGCAAAGGACAAACTGGACCTGGGGAAGACGGGCCGACTTAAGGGGACTTCGTCGTTACCCGACGATTCTTATGGCCCACAAATAAGAGTGGGGCATCCAGATGGAGGTGGTGCCCCCCTCGCACCCGGATCAAGATCCGAATGTAGACGTGGCCATGTGTTTCCCATTTGAGTGAAAAACTCATACAAAAGCACTTTTTATGACTCTTTCCCTCAAATGAGAAGCACAAACGTAGCCAATTTATGCTATAGAGTTATGCAATGAAATCACATAGCCCTATATCATAAAAGGGCACGCGAGCGGAAGGGCCACTCAACCCAGCAAGAGCCCCTGGTAAGCAACAAAACGGGGAAGCGCGCTCGATGGCTAGCCCATATAAGTGAAAAAGCCTGCCATTGATGCGGGACGTATGCCCGGTCTGATCTCGCGAAATGGAAAGACCGACGGTTTACTTTTGACAATCCATTTCATTTATATTATTCTTCATTTTTTTTACAGCTGCTTGCTTTTTGTTTTGTTACGGCTGTACAACAGAATCGAATCTAAATGCTATGGAAATCTATTAGATCATTAAAATCTTACAATAGTTTGCACTCTTATCAATAAAGTTCTCCACTTAATAGAGAATCAAATAATGATGAATTATTTAAAACTTTATTCGAATGAAAAATTTCGCTTTTCTTTGAATTACGTAATCATTTCGTTTTTCATTAAATATAAGATGGCGTCCATTATGAGTACATTTTGATTTAAATACATACAATACAAAGGAGGTATTACATTGAGATTCAATTGTGGCAGTAGATTGACTTTCCGCCGTATGGTACTTATTTCACAATTACTTTTGAAGATTTCTTAAAGCTTGAAATATTTCGGGAGAGAAAACAATTGAAGTATGGAATATCGCTAATCAATAGAATAGAATCAACTAAGAAACAAGTTGTTAATGTAGAACAAAAGAGAATAAACCTAAATTTAATATGAAATAATTATTAACTACGACCCTAATATTACTTTTCATTCATTAATTTACAAGCTAAGGGTGGATTCGTTCAAAATACAAATTTACAAGGTGATTTTTCCTCTTCTTTTTTACTTTTTTTTCATTGAAATGCCTGTTTCCTCGCTTATTTAATCTTGCTCCATACATCATAGAATTATTTCTAGTAAATTTACTTGAATATCATTATAGTATTTAACAATTTCCTTTGAAAGCAGTCACAATTTACATTTTTTCATATATAAATTCAATTTAATGTAGTTTTCAATTTATTTTTTTTTATCTCATCAATAGCTACTAAATTAAAATAATACCCCTACATTGTAAGATCTTTTTTTTTTGATTTTCCATTTTTCCTTTTTGTATTTTTCAGTACCACTATTCTATTAAGTGAGATGTTACGGCAAAGAACGAACATTGGAGGGAAATGGAAAAGGTAGAAAAGTAATGGCTTAATGAGTCAACAGGAAGGGATGATGAGGTGGCATTAGAGTCGTGAATTTCCGCCAATTTATCAAATATGTGATAAGATATTTTCACTTAAAATATAACAATTACTTCTATTCTTTTCTTCGATTTATTAAGTACAATTTATGAAATTTATTTAATTTTTGTTCATCTTTGTTTTTTTTTCATTTTTACTCATAGTTAAGGAGGTGCGTGGATGATCCGTATGATAAATCTTAGGCTCTATTGAAACATGAATCGCAAACGAATATTAATCAGTGCTCTTGAATTTTGAAAACTTCTTTTCTGTGGTTAATCCTTTTACTTTAAGAACTTAATCGATTTCTTTTGAGTGAATTAAACTTACACCTCTGCCAAAATTAAAAGCAGTTATGAATTTTACTCCATTATTAATTAGAAAAACAAGTTCTTTACGAGATAAGTTTCTTAAAGGCTATTGACTTTACTCACTGCATTTTGCACCCTTAGGCGCCGATTACTCTTTTTGTTTGGATCTCGTCGTTTTCACCGCCGCTTTACCGTCTATTACGCCTAGCTACTCTTTGCAATTCGGACAAGTGTGATGTACATCCATACATTCGTTAATGCACAAGGGCTCAAACAGCAACTCAGCCAGCATCCTAGCAAAGATATAACAAATCCTGACATATACACGATAAGTCCTGGTTCTGTACGTGTGGTTGTTTCAATTCCTGCGTTGCGACTTTAAGAAAGTGAAGAGCAACAGGAAAGCCATCATATGACAGAACAGTCCCAAAGCTTCCAACAAGGCAAAACCCAAGATAGGGATGCACTGACATTTTTTTTTTCAAAGTTTGTAGAATAGGTCTGATAAGACAAATGTGTGCCACTAAGGCCTGTAACTTTTTGCGTCAATATCTCCCAAATAAACCACATAAATGGGGATACAAACTTTTAGTTTTGTGCGATGACACCGGTTTTGCGTATGATTTTGAAGTCTACTCGTGTACTGAAAATAACCCTGACCTGAGGCTGGCAGAGGAGCCTGACTTAGGTGCGAGTAATATAGTGGTCCGCCTCTGTCGAAGTGTTCCTAAAGAGCAAAATTACAAAGTTTTCTTCGATAACTATTACACTTCCCCTGAATTGATTGCTCATTTAGCAAAATCAGGAATATACACTCTAGGTACTATAAACAGAGGCCGCTTAGGAACAAATATTCAAATACCATCTCAGAAGGAGCTATTGAAAGCCAAAACTCCACGCGGATATTCCGAAGAATGGCAGGCTATTGTAGAGGGTATACCAGTAGTTGCAGTTATGTGGTTAGACAACAAAACAGTGATACTAGCATCTTCTTTTGTCGGCGAACAACCTAAAGAGAAAGTAAAGAGATTTTGTAAGAAGAGCAAGCACTACATCGAAGTTGATTGTCCTAGCATTATTCGCCACTATAACCGACACATGGGTGGTGTAGACTTACTTGACTCATACATCGAAAAACATAAAATAAAAATGCGCACCAGAAAGTGGTAAATGCGATTATTTTACCATTTTCTCGATGTGATGCTCATAAACAGTTGGCTACTTTATAAGAGGGTTGAGAAACAACGAGAAAATAATTCATGTGTGGTGAAATTGCGTGAGTTTCGACTGGAAGTGGCAAAAGCTCTATGTCTTTCTGGAAGCTCACTAACACGCAAAAGAGGACGACCTGCTTGATGATAGAAAGAAGAAAAGGCCAAATGCCATTGTACCACCGAAAGACGCCAGGACCGATTGCATCGAACATTTTTCATTTTGGTCGTCAACTAGACAGCGTTGTAAGATGCCAGCTTGTAAAGGCAAGTCTTTCGTTATTTGCGAGAAATGTAACGTGGCACTTTGTCTAAATAAAGATAAAAATTGTTTTTCAATGTTCCATAAGTAAAAATATGTAAAATTATTTTCAAACAAGAAAAAACGTTATTCTGATGCTGTGAATAAGTTCCTGCTTTTAATTTTTTATGCTGTGTTATTGTAATACCTTAAGTTTGTCAGAATGATTATTTTATTTCTCATTAAAATATAATAAAGGAGTGTTTTCTTTCATTTTCGCTGAAGCCTATATGGCATTATTTTGCAACCTCAATGCATTTTGTGACATATCTGGCACATACCAAATTAATCATCATATTTCAAGAAATATTGAACACAGATTTTTTTAAATATTTTTCCCCTGAATAACGATTAAATTTAAAGGTATATAATTTTTTTCCTTGCAAAACAAAAAATCGTGCACTGTAGGGTTAAAGGAACACGTTTAAATTTAATATAAAGGTAAATTGATATAAAATTACATTTAATATAAAGGGAAATTGATAAAAAATTACATTTAACAATAATAATGAGAAAGAAAACTATTTTACAAATGACGATTATGAGTGGAATTAATTAATTACTTTTCTAAATCTGCCACATAAAATCACAAGTAGAGAATAGGAAGGTTTTCGAGCAGTTGGCTTGAGAAACTGCTCGATTGATACAAGTACTAACAGCTTTGGGGATGCAAGGCAGGGGAAATGCACCAAAAATTGGTGTCCCTACCCATTTGCTATTAGACTCATGATCCAAAAAAACTGAAAAAAAGATTATGCAGATAGGTGTTTATGAGTATCACAGCAGCAACAATTTGAAGTTGAAATTCACTCTACTTGGTTAATAAAGGTAAAATATGATTTCCAAGCTTCAAAAAACTTGAATTATGTTTTAAATTTTCTCTTCTTGCAACAACAACAAACGATGTTACTACGTATTCTATGGACCCTCCATAAGACACTACAGTTTTGATTTGATCTTCTCAAAATTTTGAGGTAAAATCAATGATACGAGTATATGTAAATACCTTTGAGAATTCATGATGTCTATGATATTTGTGATATTGGAACGAAATTGTGGCTGGATAGTAATGTTTTTCTTTTTTGTGTATTCCTTGAGTTTGTTCATCGTTGCTGTCCGCATATTTTAAGTTGAGTACAAAACCATTCTGACAGCTGTATACTTCGATATACCTGACTCTCTCTTCTCTTGTAAAACTTTCTGAGACTGTTGTATTCATAATGAACATATTAATTATTTGAATATCGTTACTTTTAAATTGCTCACTTTTATATTCTATTACAAATTTTTATTACATCTGATAGTTGGCAGTACTTGAAAAGCTTAGCTGTCATTCATGCATATGTGATTCAGTATACATCCTCTTGTGAACATCCACGTGTCATAGCTCGCACATAACCATGTGACTTCTAGTTCAATAAATAATAAGTTAATAATTTGAATTTAAATAAAGTGTTTCAGTATTTACGCCCTCACGATATAACATTTGGTGTCAGAAAAAAGTGATTCGAGCACACGTAAATTGAGCCCATAATGAATGTGTTTTCAAAGTGCAAATACTGAAGAAAATAAAACCCTGCAATGAATCATGGTTCTTTCGTAGGAATTGAGAGAGTTAGTCGAAGCTCTTGCCACTGCTTTGAAAAATGCTAATTCTACAGCACTTGCATCTACAGGCGATGCCGGGCAGTCCAAGCCGCCACCATTTTCATTTCAAGAATTCCGTTCAAGTGAAGGTGCCACAGTTACAGACTACTTCAAACGGTTTCTGTGGGCCTTAAATCTAAGCAAAATCCCGGAAGAAATCCATGCAGATTACGTTCGAGTGCACATGGGCACCGAACTAAATGATGCCTTGAAATTCTTAATAGCACCAAAAACTCCGGAATCTTGTTCATTCAACGAGATAGTACAAGCGCTTACAAAACATTTCGACAGCGAGAAAAATAAATACGCTGAAAGCGTTAAATTCAGACATACCATGCAAAAGAAAGATGAATCGATTGCCAACTTTGCTCTACGGTTGAAGCAAGGAGCAGCGCATTGCGAATACGATTCTTTTCTTGATAGAATGCTCATCGAGCAAATGCTTCATGGTCTTTGTGATCGCTCCATGTGCGATGTGATTATTGCAAAGAAACCAACTACATTCGCAGAAGCTTACGCGGCTGCTCACGCTCTTGAGTCGACGCACAAAACATCGGAGGAGGTTAAGCTACAATCACTGCCATCGGAAACTATACACACACTGCTATCAACAACACAGCAATACAAGCAAAATAAAGGCACTGCAAAAGTTAAACCGAAAACGCGTGGACAGAGAAAAATTGCACCAAATACTGCTAATCATAACTCACACCAAAGCCTTCAACAAAACAACCAAAAACCCCTCTACTGCTACGGATGTGGAGATGCACATTTACGTGCTCAATGTCCATTCTTAAATAGTGAGTGTCGTTTTTGTAAAAAGAAGGGGCATATTGCTAAAGTGTGTAGAGCCAAAATTAAACAACGCAACGTTAACCAAATTCAAGATACTCGTACAGTATCACAACAAATCAACACGACAGTTCGATTAAATGGAATTGATAAAATCGAAGATTTTCATGCTGCAAAATGAGTAGATCGAAAAATGATCAGTGTTAAAATTGATGGAGTGGAGTTCAAAATGGAGCTTGACACGGGAGCACCTTGTGGCATCATTAGCAGTAATTCATTACGAAAGATAAAGCAGAATTTCCACTTAAAGCCAACAGACAGACAATTTGCAAGTTACACGAATCATCGTCTCAACTGCATTGGACGGCTCCCTGTAAATGTGACGGTAGGGAATCTTACACGCTGACTTAATCTCTATGTAGTCGAAGGGGCTTATGACTCGTTATTCGGTCGAGAGTGGCTCGCAGAATTCATATCCGAACTTAACATGAATGAAATGTTCGCTCCAATGGATGTACATAACCTTACTGTCGCATCTCCGGAACTTACGAAAGAGCAAATCGATCGTTTAGATATGCTGCTAAAAAGGCACGAAGATATTTTCAATCTTTTAGCTGGCAAACTTTCGGGCCCGCCAGTAAAAATGCATTTAAAACCAGGAGCCACACCGGTTTTTGCACGCGCCCGAGATATTCCATACGCTCTTCGAGATGCATATGCAAAAGCAATTGATGCAAAACTAGAAGCTGGTCACTACGTAAGAGTTAATCACTCGGAGTGGGCTTCTACTACGCATGTTGTCACCAAGAAAACTACTGGTAAACTTCGCATTACTGGCAACTACAAACCCACTTTGAATCCGCAAATGATCATCGACGAACATCCAATTCCCAAGCAAGAGCATATATTCAACAAAATGAAAGGAGCGAAAATATTTTGTCATTTGGATATCACAGATGCATACACACATTTGGTTGTCGATGAAGAGTTTAGTAAAGCACTAACACTCAACACTCCTACACATGGTTTAATACGACCAACTCGAGCAGTTTATGGAGCAGCAAACATACCTGCAATTTGGCAACGCAGAATGGAGTCGATTATAAAAGATATGCCTTCTGTCTTGAATTTTTTCGATGATCTGCTTGTCTTTTCAGATTCATTTGATACTTTACTGATAGATCTTGACGTTATACTCTCCAAACTCAAGGAAAATGGGTTTCACCTAAACCGCTCAAAATGTACTTTCGCTGCTTCCGCAGTCGAGTTTCTTGGTCATAAAATTGATGCACAAGGAGTTCACAAATTTGACGAACACATTAAAGCAGTAAGAGATGCGCCTAAACCAAGCACACCAAAAGATTTACAACTGTTCATTGGAAAAGCAACGTACTACAACGCATTCATACCCGACTTGGCTACTAGAGCACGACCGCTACGGGATATGCTTCTAAAGGAAACTTTTCAATGGACGGACGAAGCAGAAAAAGCATATGCTGACTTGAAAAATATTCTAATTTCGCCTCAAGTCCTGATGCCTTATGATCCAGCACTACCAGTGGTCCTCGCTACAGATGCTAGCCAGGTAGGCTTAGGTGCAGTATTATCTCATCGACTTAGTGACGGGACAGAACGTCCAATAGCATACGCTAGCCGAACAATGACCGCAACAGAACAAAAATATCCACAGATCGACAAAGAGGCACTTTCTATAGTCTGGGGTTGTCAGAAGTTCTTTTACTATTTATATGCACGGCATTTTTTTCTTATAACAGACCACAAACCATTAACGCAGATTCTTCATCCAGAGAAATCACTTCCAATTTTATGCATAAGTAGAATGACCAACTACGCAGATTACTTAGCTAATTTTAACTACTCAGTGGAATTCAAAAATACAAAAGCTAATGCTAACGCAGATTACTGTTCTAGAGCTCTTCATAAGCCACAACTTGTTCGTAAAATCACTTCACAAAGGGAGGAAGAAGTTATGGATCTGAATGGAATGGACATATTCATCCTACGTCAATTCAATCAACTTTCTGTAGGAGCGGAACTTATCGCCAAAGAAACGAAGAAAGACCCACATCTTGGAAAAATAGTACAAATGCTACTAGATGGACAAGACTTGACTCGAAGTGGACTCAAAGCTCCAGAAAGTAATTATTCATTTTCATCCGGATGCCTCCTGTTTGAGCATCGAGTTGTAATTCCTACTTCATTACGTCAACCTATACTACAAGATCTGCATGCAGCATACGTTGGAATAACCAAAATGAAAGGTTTAGCTCGATCATATGTTTATTGGCCAGGTCTGGACGCTGATATAGAACGGATCGCAAAAGCGTGTACTGAGTGTGCTAAATTTGCACATGCTCCAGCAAAATTTCGTGAGCATCATTGGGAGTATCCAAAGGGTCCATGGCAACGTATCCATATCGATTACGCAGGACCTGTTGCTGGTACAATGCTACTTATCGTGGTTGACGCCTACAGTAAATGGGTAGAAGTAAAAGCGACAAATTCAACTACCAGCACTGCAACTATTTCAATTATGGATGAGCTTTTTGCTGCGTATGGCTCTCCTGTTACTGTAGTAACCGACAATGGCCGTCAATTCGTTTCTGATGAATTTATTACATTCCTCAAGATGAACGGAGTTAAATATCACAAACTAACTGCTCCATACCATCCTTCTACAAACGGCCAGGCTGAAAGATATGTTGGTACAGTTAAGGATTCTCTTTACAAAATGCAAACCACGAAAGCTACTCTACAACAAGATCTAAATAAATTCTTGAAGCAGTATAGAAGAGCCCCTCATTCTACAACTGGACAATCTCCTGCACAGCTGTTTCTTGGTAGAAACATTCGGACCCGCTTAGATCTGGTACGCCCTGAAAACATTCACACACAAATGACTGAGAAGCAACAATCTAAATTCAACTCAAATTTTCGAGAATTCCAGCCCGGGCAGATGGTCTACTTCATGTCTAATAACTTCAGAATGGACAAATGGATCTACGGAGTTGTTTCTGCGAAAATTGGTGACCAACACTATCACATCAGTCACGATGGAAAAACCTTCAAACGACATGTTGATCAAATGCGAAGCTTTCGACCACTTGATCAACAACAAAAAAACAAACTGGAATCCAAAGAAGTTAACAACAAACCGGCAGAATCAAACAGACAGTTTCATCTCTATGAAAATCACGAGCAACCAGTAGCGGCAGATTTTGTTGATCAACCAGCACCAAAGGTAAAACAAGGTCAAGAAGCTCCAGTACAATTTCCGCCAGCCGGTGAACCACCAGGTATCGAAAATAACCAGCCAAATGCAGTTCTACGAAGATCGATGCGACAACGTCATCCACCAAACTTCTACAAACCAACTTGAAGATCAAAAATTCTCTAAAGGAGGGAGAAAATGTTGTATTCATAATGAACATATTAATTATTTGAATATCGTTACTTTTAAATTGCTCACTTTTATATTCTATTACAAATTTTTATTACATCTGATAGTTGGCAGTACTTGAAAAGCTTAGCTGTCATTCATGCATATGTGATTCAGTGTACATCCTCTTGTGAACATCCGCGTGTCATAGCTCGCACATAACCATTTGACTTCTAGTTCAATAAATAATAAGTTAATAATTTGAATTTAAATAAAGTGTTTTAGTATTTACGCCCTCACGATATAACAGAGACGTAGGGCGAAAACAACAGGGTCCCTTATCACGCAGAAAATAGCATCTAATGATTATTGTCTTTTGCTCCAATTCAATTAAGTAATATATTTACTTGCATCGTTAACAGGCCGAAAAGCTACGAAACCACATACGAGTATACTGCTTTGAATATGTAAATTTAATGATTGCATACGAATTGAATTTACAATCTTAAAGAATGAATCTTATTAAGTTTCGTTATGCAGGGGTCGAAGAAAAAAGGTCAAGCAGTCTGAAGTGCGTGATCCAACTTGAAGACGAAATAAATCGATAATGACTTCAGCTCAATGTTGATGCACCGTCAATGGGTCCACGGATATCTTAATCTCCGATCGCTTTCAATCAAATGGTCGAAAGTTTCACCACGACTCGGATCTTTGGACTTGTTCACAAGGAATTTCGTAATGAACAACCGGTTGGTATTCTAATGAATTCCTTTCAAAACGAGGGATCACTCTGCACTTGAATGTGCTGTGATGGGTCCGCTCTTGAGCGTTTGATGGAGGAACACTTGATTTATGGTTCACGGCTGTTTTTGTTTACGTTAGTAACTTTGATGAATTACGTAATTAAAGCTGAAATCGATGTATGATCAATGTCGTATTATCCCACCAAGAGCTCTATCATTCTGCTAAATGATCCTGGAGTAGAACGAGAAAAACTTGTTACTGATTTAACTGCACGCTTTTTAAACGACATGTGGAACAAATGCACATCCTCCTCATCCTGAACACGTCCCAGCCAGAGCCAGTAAAATTATCATTCTATCTAAATCACTTAACTAAATCGCGCATATTTTAATTACGAAGCCGCCATCCACTCTGATGTGCATAACATTTCATTAGTTCTTCTATGATTAGTCAACAACCCACCAGTGCACGGGTGCAGTGCAGAAAAAAGCAGAAATGAAGTTCAACGAAATGAATAGAGCTGGTGCTATGATGCAACCTTGTTGCTTTTCATCTTCGCTAACTGTGCAAGTTCAAGGCGATTGCAAACTTGACGAACCACACACACTCACACGTCTCCATTTGAAATCTCAAGAGCCATTCAAACCGCGTCAGCCGGCACTTGTAATATTTTGCAATAATCTTCACATGCTTCCGAGCTCGCGTGTACGAGTATTTCAAATAACGAATTAATGCTTTCAACTATTATTTGAAAAATTATCAATGGTTTGCCGGTGAGCTGGTGCTTGCCGCGCCGCGCAATTTACCATTGTTTCAGAAATAAATTATTGCGATTCGCATTTACCGTAAAGTCAAGATATGCTGATGCTAGAATATCAACAAATGTGAAGTATTATTAATAATAAAAAAATTACATAATAAAAATCCCCAAGCATCTTAAGTCATGCATGATTCCGCATTGTGTGGTTTATGTATTTAAGGAAACTGATTTCCTGCGGTTCTAATCATTAGCTCCGTTAGTGGTATTTTTGATTATTTGGGAAGAATCGGAAGAGCTTTTCTTTATTTTTAACTTCCACTTTCTTAGCTTGAGAATTGAGAGGTCGTTGATCTGATGTTTTTCTAAGATTAACGGAAGTAAATTCGCCATTACACAATCATTATCATTCGCTGCGACCTGGCTGTTGGATTTTAATCAATCGTTTTAATTATTTCTTATGAACAGTATAGTTCGGAAAAAAGTTTACCGATACAAAATGGCGGCTTTTGGGATAGTTTGTGAAATCATTGAAACCTTTGCTTAAAGCGAATAATTTAAATTTGCAATTTTTGAAATAAAAATTTGATTATATAATAGTTTACCAGATTTTATTAAAGCTACTGACAAAGCTTATACGCATTTAAAATATAAACAAGCTGAAATAGCAAGACAGTGCCAACATCAAGAGGAATTTGTAAGCCATTTAAGCAGTTACCAGCGGACTGGCGAAAAGTATAATATGCCCTGTACACGAAAAGGGGGACAAATTAAGGTGTGAAAATTCTAGAGGCATCGCTCTATCGTACACGTCTTATAAAATGCTCTCCAAAATCATTGATAGACAATTAAAGCCGTACTATTAAAGTATTATAGGAGAGTATCAGGAAGGCCTTCCAAGTGGACGGTCTACAATAGACCAAATATTCTCAGTAAAGCAGATGCTCGAAAAGTACTGGGAATATAACATTGATGTGCAACAACTCTATGTAAACTTCAGGCAAGCATACGACAGTGTCGACAGAAATGCGCTGTACAAAATAATGCTTGATTTTGGTGTTCTAACAAAACGGTTACGATGCTAAACACAGAGTCGCAGATCAAGGTAAACGGTTAACTAACGGACAGCTTTGCTAAGGAATCAGGCTTAAAATTTGCCTTATTGCTCTTTAATATTGCGCTGGAACACGTCATCAGGAAGACATCAACTGAAACCTCCTGTACACTAATGTTCAAGTCTACACAATTAGTAGCATATGCTGATGACGTCAATATTACGGCACATTCAATCTTAAATGCATTTCTGAGCAAACCGAATTGGCATATGAATTAATGAAGTTAAAACTAAATTCATGACTCAAACGAGGAAGAACACTCCAGTTCGACATAATCTAACCGTAAGAGACTACAACCTTGAAAGTGTGGATAACTTTATCTAGCTTGGAGCCAACATTAATAGGAGGGATGCTGAAAAGGACGCGATTGGACGCCGCAAATAAAGCCTATTACCCCGTACTTCCATTTCGTTGTGTATAGGCGAAATAAGCTCCGCATTCACAAAACACTGGTCCAACTTGTGCTGTTATACGGAAGTGAAACATGGACCCTGACGAGCGAACCCGAAAAGGCAGTGAATGCATTTGAACACAGTGGACGTATAAAATGCATTCACTGCCCAGTTCAATAAGGAATAGAGTGGAGACTACGTTAAAACGATGAGTTGAATTATTTTACGATCTACCTGTCTCCTCTTGCGTAAAGTTAAATAAATTGCAATGGGCAATCTATGTAGAAAGAATAGAAGAAAACCGGCTAACCAAAAGAACATTGGCAAGTAGAGCACGAGGTAGATGTCCAGCGGGAAGACCGAGGACGCAATGGGAAGACACGATTGAAGCAGATCGCGCATCTTTCGCGGTAGTGAACAACTGGTGGACAAGGCCGCAGAGCTGTGATGATTGGAGGAGGCTAATTCTGGAGGCCAAGGTCCGGCTTTGGCTATCGCGCCATAGATGATGATGATTTAATAAATTAAATAATATGTTCTGAATACGACTACCGATTTGGCACATAATATTAGTTAGAAAAATGTAAAAGTAGCAGGAGAGTCAGAACGGTATTGTAAAATTACTAGAAAATCAAATTTCTGAATATCAAAACTTGACTCATACATAAACTCCATGAATTGAGCTCGGAAAATTACCATATGGTTATTATGTATTTTGATATGCCACCATTTTATTTTCAGGGTGCTGCCTTTTATGTTTGTGTTGTCTAAAATTTTCATCAAAATCCTTACATATCTGCAGAGTTAGGGTCTTTTCCAAACGTGTATGTACACAGTATAACATGTAATTGTTGTTTCAATTGATAAATTTTCAATTATCTATGACTTAACTATTTAGGGCTTGATTTTTACGAAATTTCTGGAAAACATGCGTTATATATCAGAAAATTTAGGTACGCATTTGTAGTAAATTTAAGGGTCATCTTTCGATTTTATAGATGAAAACGTAAAATTCGTAAAAATGTACTTTTATTAACAAATTTGACGGAGTTATGACCTCTGAGGTATTTGTTTCCCCTAAAATTATAAAAAAAATTGTTTAAGGGTCACCCCCGTGTATGGAGAAATCCCTCTTCATACCATACAAAAATTATTTTATGCTGAAACTTTTAAAAAGGAACCACTTTACATCTAACCACCAAATTTCAATTTCTGACTTAAGCAATTTGCGAGAAAACTTGCGGTGACACACGGGCAGACAGGTCGCGATTTTAGTGGGGTATGTCAGAATGGCAGAATGGGTAATGAATAAAACCAATCGAGTGCAACAAATTTAGCTTTGTTATTTAATTAATTTCTCTCCGTAAGCAACACACGTCTACTCGACTTCGCTGGCGTGCTTGACTGACTGCATTTCACGACTGGCATCCGTTGTTGCCAGTTTTCCAGTATCTCCAGTGTTGACAGCTCGGCCATCCTGGAGTGACTCGTCCCGAGACACATCTTCAACCAAGGCGAGATCAGAACGAACTTCTGATTCGTCATCCGTGGATTCATCGTCACTGTTCGCTTCTGGTCAAAAGGAACACCTGGGCTTCAACCGCTCCACGTGGAATACAGATTGGAACGATTGTTGATTCCGTTGGCAATCTTCTAAATCTCCAAGGAGGTATCAGTCACAATCTAATACTCGATTAAGCACATACGGTGCCTTGTACCGTGGCTGTCATTTTCGAGATTCTCCGGTCACAGAAGCCACGCTATCGAGCACAACCAGCTCGTTAACCGCAAACTGTTTTGGTTGCCCGTCTTTTTTGTCGAAATGTTCTTTCCATTGTTGCCTTTCGATGTTCATTCTAGTCGCGATTTCATCATAGCTAATTTCCGTCGATTTAGTCCCATCTAACTCGTGTAGCACTTTGAGCAGCTTATTTGGAAGAATGTCACGTAGCTGGTATCGGAATACAAACGCATTCGGCGTATGACCGGTAGTCGAGTTTGCTTGGGAATTTAAAACAAACTGAAGCCTTTTAAGATTTCGGTCCAATTTGCGTTCGTTATCTGTTGAAGTTCCCGATTTGGCCATTTGCCCTGGGGGTCCTAACCGCATTTAAAACATGGCTGACATCGTTATCAGCACAATAACTTTCAAACTTTTTGGAAGTGAAGGCTGTGCCTCGGTCTGATATGATTCGTCGCGGAAGCCCAAAAAAGGTAGTTAGATCATTTAGCGTATGAATTACTGGGAGTGTACTCGCTGACTTTACAGCTTTTACCACAATATATTTCGAAAATGAGTCAGTTATTCCTAGCACGTGTTGGTTTCCAGCGGCACTTTTAGGAAAGGGTCTCAAGTGGCCTACGTGCATCGTTTCAAATGGGATAGTGCCAAACGGGCTAACATACAGTTTCCCAACTGACTTCCCAGCAGCCCTTTTAAAATAACAGCATTCGATATAGGCAGCGATATATTCCTTAAATTAATTTCACATTCACTTGAACCAATAATAGGGCCGTATCTGTTCTAACATTTTGCCCACCCCAAAGTGTCCTCGGTCATCATGAGCTTTCTTCACAACTCCCCAGTATACAGCTTTTGGCACGACCCATTGGAGCTCTCAGCTGGTCGGAACACTGTTCGCCTCGAGGTATACACGTGGTTTTTCGAAGTGCCTCGTCCTGTTGTTGCATTGTAACCAGCCAGCTTTCGGCGGTAATGTTGACTGTTAAAATCCTCTCAGCAGCTTCAGTGGTGTTTTCGGTAGGTGTACGACTTAAGGCGTCCACATGCTGCATCCTGCGGCTGTCCCGGTGAATTAGTTTAAAATCATACTCGGACATCTTCAGATACCATCGTGCTATCCTTGGAGTTAGGGGCTTCTTTAATCGCACCGTGGTAACTGCAGAGCAATCTGTTACAATCGTGAAAGGTTTCCGTAACACATAGATTCGGAACCTTTCCAACTTCCAGCTCATACGAATGGTCATTTTTCTCTGCCTTGCTACAACAACGGCTATAGTAGCAAACCGGTTTAATCTCACCCGAAGATTCTTCCTGGAACAACACCCGGTCAGCCCTTTGGAACTCGCATCTGTATGGATCTCATGGCGTTTCGTCTGATCGTACAAGCACAGAGTAGGCTCGTTGGACAACATCTCCTTCAGACGGCTAAATGCGGCTTCTTGATCAGCATTCCATAGGAAAGTTGCATTTTTCTTCAGTACGTGGGTGATTGGTCGTACTGTTTCAGCAATTTTTTCAATATAATTCCGAAAAAATCTGGTTAACCCTAAAAATCTTCGAACGTCGTTAACATTTTTGGGTGTTGGAAAATCTTTTATCGCTGATACTTTTATCTCCCCAGGTGCTATACTGCTGGCGTTCACTTGGTGGCCCAAAAAGTTAATCTCACTTTCCAAAAATCTGCATTTTGAGCAGGGGAGAGTAATTCCGACTGCTCGAATCACTTCGAGTACCTTCCGCAGCTTTTCCAAGCCTTCGGCAAAAGTTTTGTTTTTGATCATTCAGTCGTCGAAAAATGTAATGAGTATCTCAGGGGGCAACATACGCTCAATTTTTTTCATTACTTCCTAGAACACAGCTGGTCCATTTACAACTCCGAATGGCATTCTTAGAAATTCAAAATGCCCATCGTGCGTAATAAAGGCAGTATATTTTCGTAACTCTGGGTCGACTTCGATTTAGTAGTATCCGGATAGCAGGTCTAGAGTTGTGAACAACTCAGCATCAGCAAGTTGTGCTAGCAGCTCATCCACTACAGGCATCAAAAAGGGACGTTTCACCGTAATGATATTTAGTTCTCGGTAGTCCACACATAGTCTATCTTTTGAATCTGATTTATTTTTATAAGTACCACCAAAGAAGCATACGACGATTCACTCGGCTGAATAATGTTTGTTTCCAATAACTCGTCTATAATTTTTGTCACCTCAGGTCTTTTTGCAAAAGCAATGCGATGAGGTCTGTGGTAATTGGGTTTATCTGATATTAACCTGATTTTCAGCTATGCCAGTTTACACTTCTCAATCTCCGATCGATTCTTGGCAAAACAATCTTTGAATTCATATAATAGTTCATCTGACTTGCGATACTCGTCCTCGTTCAAGTTCTTTTTGTCTTTGATTTTACAAACTCCATCTCCAATGATTAGGTGTAGACGTTGTCTTTTTAGGAATTTGGCTCCTACTAGAGCAGCATAAGGCAACACTCCATCTTCCACGACATACGAGTAGAATGTGTGAAGAAAACCCCCATTAACAAATTGCATCTCCGTTTTGATTTTTCCCGTAGAGCGATATTTTCCTCCACGGAAGCCAGAAAATTCGATTTCAGTCGGTTCGACTGGCCCAATGGCATCAACAACAGATCGAGTTTTTGCGAATATACTTTTTCCCTTGACAGTTATTTTTTTCGGCGGCAATAGCGGTCCAGAAACAATTGATAAATTTTCCTCCTGCTGTATTTGCAATACGACATCTGACTGCTGTAGTGTAGATCCTCTCGATTGTTGAGCTCTTTCGAAGCATTCGCTTGTTCTATGTCCCGGACGACGGCAATGATTGCAACGCGGACATCGTTGTGGATGCGGACATCACACTGCCAAATTACCTCACTGTCGGCAATTGAAACATGTCAGTCCGGTTTCGCGCATTTCGACTGGCCTAGTATTCGGCACTCGTACCAACTGGTCGCGTAGCAGCACAAATTCACTACGTGATGCACGCATCTGATGCGGATCGATAGCCGGCACAACATTCTCCTTGAAGCGGCTAATCGCCATGTGAAATTCTTGTAGTTCTGCGAATTCACTTCCCACAAGAGCATTTTATTGTGCTGGATAACTGAGCCCTCGTCGGATATACTTTATGATTGCTGCATCTGACAATTCTCCCCGTCGCCCAATTACTGTCATTTTATAAAAGTATTCGTCCAAACTTTCCGAATTTGCACGAATCGTTCTCATCAACAATAAATGCTTATCGGCTTCATCAATTCGAGTAGGAAAGTCGATCACTTTTTTGTTCGCAAGCTCTGGGAAACTTTTAAATACTTGCATTTGTCCGTCGTTCCATATTTTTGCATACCCGCATAGTTTTAACTGTGCTGCAAACAATACCAATTTATCGTCCCAAGCGTATACCTCCTACAACTTGCATATGCGCTTAATAAACTGTTCTGCCGTCCAGTCTTGCTTGTTCGGGTCGAAACTTGGCAACATTTCCACAATGTCGCGGATGGAGAAAAACGTTCTCGTTTGTCGATATGTTGATTCTAGGAATGCCTGCTCCCTTTCCAGCAAAGTGCGTTCACGCTGTTGAAGATTTAATCGTCGTGGCGCCTCATATCATGCATCACCTTCTCGGGGTGTGCCCGTCTCCTCCGTTAGGATTTTGTCGTCATGATCTCTCGCTTTACCACTTAAATCTCGCACAAGTTGAACTTCGGTCATCTGCTTTGGAGTGCTGCTTCCTTCTGGAAAATCCGATTGCACTAAACTTTTGATTAGTTCTGGTTTTTTCCATTTAATCGCGTACATGACTAATCCCACTTCTGAACTGTCAGAATGGGTAATGAATAAAGCCAATCGAGTTCAACCAATTTAGCTTTTTTATTTAATTAATTTCTCTACGTAAGCAACACACGGCTCCTCGGCTTCGCTGGCGTGCTCGACTGACTGCATTTCACAACTGGCATCCGTTGTTGCCTGTTGTCCAGTTTCTCCAGTGTTGACAGGTATTTTGAAAAATTATTTTATAATACCCTTAAAATAAAGTGTGGTTACGCCTGTAGCACGACGATGTCAAATATACACCTAAAAGTCATCATTATTTAGATATAGTTATCTTTAGGACTGAGCTTATTATCAACGAAAAGTTTACTAGTGGATGTCTTATGTCCCGGAGTTAGTAATATTTTTGTCTTGATTTCAGGACGAAAAAATGTTGAAATCTTACAGACGACTTATTTTAGTTGAAACTTAGAAAAGAAAATTCCAACACAGTGCACTACCTTCTGGCTCCCATCTAAGTATTTTCTGTGGGCCTTACTGCTCGATTTCGATGAATTCGAGAGACAAAATTATGAGTGAAAAATGCCGTATTTGAAAACCTTGTCTGAATTATGTCATCATTTGGTCATGTATTCAAATTTCTCAGGAACCTGAAGGGGGTGGTCCCCTGACTAACACTAAATAAAGTGTTCAGTTCCCCGTGCCGCAAGAGACGGTTTTATTTCTTTCAGTTTTTAGCAAATATATCGGAGATTGTGCATGGGAGAGAAAAATTGTATGGAACCAAAATTAAACTTATCCCAGCGTCAATCGAGTTGGGTCATAATTACCAGTAGTGTTTTCAAATACGGATATTGCTTTGAGTGAACCCACACAGCGCCGCACCTCTCAGCTCCTGGTGTCAAAACCTTGCTAAATTCTTTTCTTGTATGTGCTCAGTGGATAAAAGCCAAAATATACAAATAGTATGTATCTTTTTAATTATTGTTGTTTAATTATTTTGTGATTTGTAGGTTATACTTACAAGATGCATACAGAACAACATGAAAAGAAATGTATTAGAGTGGTTAAAAGAAAACGCCTCAGGAGAAGATGCAAAATCTTTAGAAGAAGAGCTAAATGACCATGTACGTATAACCAACAAGGTAGAGCTCATTTATTTCAGATCTGAAACACGAAATGAAGCCTCACCTTATTGGCTACTGAAATATATGCCAGCCACCGATTTTTCATCGCATATTTATTAATTGCACAATTTGTTGGGAAGACCCAACTTTAAATCTAATCTGGGCTCTTCTTTACTAACTGCATTAATTTCATTACCGGTTACCTTCAGAGGTGTAGCCTAATAGAATAGTTAATCATTCATATTCAAATTGTAATAGTAACCGCTGAAACATAACTGTTCAAGCATAAATTTACTCTAACAAGTAACGATCTAAAATTAATAACATATATGTTACTATAGTGCATTTACCATCAATTTCGGGTTTCCAGTTTTCAATACAAAATCAATTTGTTTAGAGATGACGTGCTATGCTTGGATATGAATCTAACAATTAAGGGTAATCGATTTTTTACTAAACTATTTTTTCTGCATATTCGTTGGTTGTTGGTCACCGGTATCAGAAAGTTTAATTATATTTAAAAGGAAATACGACCTGCACCATACAAACGAAAGACTTAAGACAGTAACCTGTTTAATTCTTGTTCAGTCTTAGTATTTGTTTTCGTTACTTCCAAACATATTTCGGTTTTGTTTTTTGTTAAAAGAAATGAACTTTACCGAGATATTGCCACTACTTTTATACCTCAAACACTATAATCAATTTAAAAATTTTTGAGGCCTTAATTTATATATTTTTAAAAAAATTATTGTCAATGGTGCAAAGGTAGTTTGAAATTATGAAACATGTGCCTTAAGCTCTCCGCTTATCCTTCCTTATCTCTTATTAGATGTGTAAGCACAAATACTTCAAATACCACATATCATCTCCTAACGGTGAAGGGCATAACACCGCACATAAAAGTCCCGTCTTATGGCGCCGACTTTCAAAATAAAAGAATCAGAGCAGTAATTCATTCAGAGAACACTCATCCGAAATTTCCACATCTTTCATATAAACATTTAAATACATGCCATCATTACGCTACGAAATAAATTTACAAATTACGTATTTTCCTCTTTTCCCATGGCCTTAACTTACCTTCAACTTCAACTCACCTGCAAGCTTGCGCACCGTGTGAGAATTAAATACCACGAAAAATTGTTTCATATCATTTCTACGGACTTTCATGGAACCCAACGAATTTACGCGATTCGTAAATAGTTGAGGAAAAGAAAAGCAAAAGAAAATGTAATCCCCATAGTTTAGGTTTAATTCCAATGAATTTATAAGCCCCACTAAGGCATAGAGTTCGTAATAACTCCAGACACTTGGGTCTCGCAATTATATGTAACTTCTTTAACTTGGTAGTCATTGCATCATTTACGAAGAACCAAGAAAAAACGTATTTTTCCTTCGGACGAAGAAAATGCTCGACGGCTGTTCTAAACGATTTCGAAGCTTTTAATGATTTAATGGCGGCTGCGTTAGCTATTTATTATGAAATAAGTAGATGAGTGGAAACAATGGATTGGATTTTCATCAAACGTTCATTAGGTATTTTAAAGTGTAACGGTAACGAGCGTTTTTAGATGAAATTGCAAACTATTATCTTACGTAAATGATGGAAATTAAGCGAAGAAAGATGAGTTTAGAATGTTTTCTTATTCGCGGAAAGAACATTCTGCCGGAAATATCTTGGGGGAATCAAATTGCCCAGTGCCATAATGAACTGGCGATTAATGTTATGCAAGTTAGATTAAAAGAAAGTACGGAATGATTATTTTTCGGAGTTTTTTGTTTGTTCTTTTGCCATTTTAATGAAGCTCTGTTTTAAATTAGCTTTTGCCCGGCAGTGGGGGAAATTATTGAAAGTACAGTTTTCAAGACATATTCTATCAAAAAAAGTGTTGAACGCAAATACATAAGATCAAATATAATTAAAGAAGAAATAAGCGATTCTTATTAAATACCAAATTGAATAACAATACTCTGACTACGTAAGTTGAATTTTATATCAGTATTTCATAAATTTAACGCTTCGTTGAAAAATGAACAAGATTGAGCAAATTTACAGTTTTCCGCATCAGCGTTACACCTCAGGGATGAACAACTGTAAACCATACATGTAATTTCTTCTCTGTCTTACATTTCTTGTTGCGAAGGGTGGTCCAACCATAATGCACGATGCTAATTGTGAGTCATACCTTAACGTCAAGTTTTTCGCCCAACCTACTTTAACATTTCTTTGTTTCAGTGTTCCACAAATTCAACCATGGAGAGGTACAACATTGAGCAGCGCGTTAAGGTTGTTGAAGCCTTTTATGAAAATCAAAATGCATTTTGTGCACTTCGTGATTTTTTCGGTCACCATAATCGACGAAATGTAACCACAATCAGGAGAACTGTGCGCAAATTTCAGCAAACCGGGTCTGTAGTAAATGTGAAATCCAACTGTGCATGCTCGCACAGTTCGTTCTGCGGGAAACATTGCTGTTGTTCGCGATAGATAGAAGTGCCGTCAGCCTCGACTCGTCGTCGTGCCCAACAATTGAACATCTCACGAACATCGCTGATGCGAATTTTGAATGAACATTTGAATTTACACCCTTACAAGGTTCAATTGACTCAAAAGCAGAAGCCTACTGACCGTTTCAAGTGTTGTCAATACGCCGAATGGTTGGTTGAACAGACAGAAGGGAATGGTGACTTTACAAAGAAAATCATCTTCAGCGATGAGGCACACTTTCATCTCCGGGGATTCGTGAACAAGCAGAATTGCTGCATTTGGGCAAATGAGAGTCCATGAGTGATTGTTGAAAAGCCGACGTATCCACAAAGAGTGCCTCTTTGGTGCGGTTTATGGGCTGGCGGCATCATTGGGCCGTACTTTTTCGAAAATGAGAACGGCCAAGCAGTTACCGGGAATGGTGTTTGCTATTGCGAGTTGATAACGGACTTCTTCTGGCCAGAAATTGATGTTATGGACCTGGACGATATGTGATGTCAACAGGATGGTGCCACTTGTCACACAGCCCCCGAAACAATGGCTTGAAAACAATTCAAGAGCTAAGGGATGAGATAATTCACCACATTAACGACATTGAACTCCAATTATGTCTCAGAGTAATTGAAAATATGGACCATCGGATAGAAGTATGCTGCCATAGCCGTGGCAAGCATTTGAACAATATTTTGCCCCACATATAATTGTAATAAATTTTTCTATTGCAGTAAAAATTTTTAATCAATTCTCTGAAAACTTTTTGTTTTATTCACAATTTACATCGTTCATTTTGGTTGGACCACCCTTTACTTGCTCACATTAAAAATATTGTTAACGTACTGAGGCAGTTCAAATATGATCGACACGAATGCTCTGGCACGTTTATTTAGTATCGAAAAAATTTGCAAAAATTTACAGTTTTTCTAGTTACTCCCCCTTACAAGTTACGAATTTTGACCACCTTTCCGTAAGGTTTTTGATGCCGGTGTTATACACGAGGGAGTGGAACTCCCACCTACCGTTTAGTGCTAAAAGCGTCAGTCAATTACACCAATGTACATCACGGTAGATATCCCCCAAGCTGGCCACGATAATATCGTAAATATTGCAGAATGCCTCTCATCATCTACAAATTAATAAGATGAAGCGGGGAGGAGAAGTTCCCAGTAAATGAGAACTCCTTGCCTTGATGATGTATAAAGGATACACATCAAATCAAGCTCTCGGGGAGGGAGCTCGCTGTAACACCACTTACCTGCTACTCTGTCCATTTAAACCAAATCAACAAAGACGAGAGTTAACTTTACAGAATTAATTTAATGACACCGTTCTTTTTTTATAACGTTTATAATTTACAACCGAATTGATTAACTTCACTTTCACTTATTTAGTGAAGCGCTTTTCACTTTCGCCTTAACTTATCGCGCTTCACAGGTGATCACTAGCCTGTAGAGGGAGCTAAGCAGACGGGCTTGTGGATCGGGGTGACCACACGACGTGAAACACCAAAAGGCTGATGGAGGATCGCGGCTTAAGCCAACACCTCACCCCTTACCACTTAGTCGTACACTGGACAGCACTGTTATTTCTCGAACGTTGTTAACAATGAATGGGTAGCAGCACGCCCCCTTACTGGACTTGAATACTGACTGACTGGCTCCTCAACAGTTCCTCCATTAGTATAAATATTAATTCAACTCGAGCTTTTTATCTAGTTTGCCGCTAAAATCGCTAAGACGATGAGAACGTGAGTTCTCATTTGCCGGGAACTTCTCCTCCCCGCTTCACCTTATTAATTTGTAGATGATGAGGGGCATTCTGAAATATTTACGATATTATCGTCGCCAGCTTGGGGAAATACTTTGCATATGAACGAGGAAAGCTTTTCGCCCCCATATTCGCCGCAGCTCTCAGTCGGCTGGCGAAAGCTTTTACATGATCGCTATTAGCTCCCGTAGCTTGCTTATACATAAAGCTCCTCGCTTGTAGTCAATCTCTACCGTGTACATGCCATCCATATGCTGAAGCTTCACAGCGGCATATCGGCCGCAACTTACATAGCTATCATGTACTAGCGTTTACCCAGGCTAACTCCTGAGTTGAACGGTGTTGTTTATCTGCCGTGATGTACATTGGCGTCATTGACTGACACTTTTAGCGCTAAACGGTAGGCGGGAGTTTCACCCGCTCGTTAATAACACCGGTATCGAAGAGTTCCTTGGGCAATTTGGACAGCCATGTGCACACGAACCCCTCTACCTCATCGTCGGTGTTGAATCTTTTACCTCCGAGTTAGCAAACGCAGAAAAATTTCCCTGTTTTTATCGCCTTCCCACACTAAATAAGTTATGTAGACAGACCTACACTCATGTCAGAAGGGTTTTGTGCCCAACTTCTCAGAAATACAGTCATCAGCAACGACTAAAATCAAGAAATATGGCAAAGAGATGTGCACGTTTAAAAGAAAATCCATTGTTTTTCAATTTTCAACGGTCGCCATTTAGTTGCAAATCAACAAAAATCACTCAAATCATGAATTCCCAAAAATATTAATGTTATTGACCTTATTTGAAAATTTCAAAAAGATCAAATCAAAACTGCAATGAATTTTGATTTCTAAGTCGTTTGTTGTTGTTGCACTTATAAATACTTACCTCCATAGCCCTTCGAAGCAAAAAGTTTTTTGAAGAGTTCTCATCAAGGGTATCAACCATATCGGCTACTTTTGATGAAATTTTTTTCGGGGGCCACTCCCCTATATGGGGAGACCCCCCTTAAATACCTTATGAAATCTTTTTGTAGCTGGACTTTGAAGAGAGCACCACTTTACACCTGCATACAAAATTTGATGTTTCTAGTTCAAGTAGTATGCGAGAAAAAGTGCTGTGACACACGGACGGACGGAAGAACGTACGGACGGACTGACAGACGGACAGATAGGACGCGGTTTTAGTAAATAATTTGTAAATAATTTTACAAAACCCAAAAACGAATGAAAATACGTTGCACAACAGCGATAGGCACTTGACGTTCACTCATGGTCGTAGCACGCGCGTGAAACATGCACTCCCGACAAAAACTATGCCACACTGTTCATAAAGGACCCAGCTATCACATACTCAAGCCACGACCTTTAATTCATACATGTAAGTTATGTATGCATCAGCACATGCGCGGGAAAATAAAATTAATTCACATGCGTCTGCATCTATTCCGTTAGATACAGAAATTCTAGATTCACGGAAAACTGACACCGTCTGGCAAACATTGCAAAGTTTTCTGGAAAGTAGCAAAAAGCCAAACGCATCGTCAGCAATTGCATACTATTAAAAACCAGGAAAGACAAGCTTTTCACCCCAGTTGCGCGTGTCTCTCACTTGAGTGAAGTGTTCCGTATTAACCCTCTGTAGCGCGGTGTGGCATTTCTGTCACAAAATGATTGTTTGCCTGCCACAATTCGAATAATTTTTCTAGTCTCTTTTGAGTCGATGTAACATTCGCGTTACAAACTGATGTATCGACTTAGTATAATACAAAAAAAGTACAAGGCGTTACTGCCACGTTACTAATGAAAAATTTTCTTTTTCTTTTTTAGAATCGCTCTTCGCCGTCTTCGGGATGACAAAATAGCCAAATTGATAAATACATACGAGGACAGTGAAGATAGCTTTGCAGATGATGACGACAGCATTGCAGATCCAGATTTTGATGGTGAGAATTTGATGGAGTAAGAGAAGTTTTGCAGTGACGAAAATGAAGGTGATACACTAGATCTTGATGAGATAATTTATAATTTAGATGATAATCGACCCTCTAAATCTACTACTGCTGATGTGTCAGCTAGATCGTACTCAGCTCAATCGTAAGGATGTGCTAATATATCTCGAAAACAAAAAATGTAATGAAGAAAAAAAATCTGTTTGAATGATGAGCAGTTACGTTTTCTAGGAAACGAAAACTTACCAGCAGATATATAAGAACTTGATACACCAGTCCAGATATTCTTGTTTTTATTTCCTACGGATTTGATTGAATTCATTGCAACACAAACTACTTTATATATTTTGCAGAAGGATCTCAATAATACTGTTCGCGTTTCCACAACAAACATTCAGCAATAAGTTGACATGGTGTACCTCATGTCTTTGATTCACCTTCCTCGCGTCACCAGTCATTGGGATTCCATTATTGGAACTCTTATTATTCAAGAAGTTATGCGGGTAAAATTGTTTGAAAAAATGCGAAGATATATTCATTTCAATGACAATTTACAAATATAACCCCGCGAGCATCCCGGATTTGACAGTTCTTTCAAAATACGACCAATTGTTCAAAAATTGAACGAAGCTTTCGCCAAAGGTTCCATGGAGCAGTACCTTTGTGTCGATGAACAGACATGTTCAAAAAAAGCCACAAATAACTTGAAAAGATATAACCCGAAAAGGCCTCACAAATAGGGCTACACGATTTACATTCTTTGTGGAGTCTCTGGGTTTGCTTACAAAATTGAAGCTGAATCTGGTTGAAAAAATGTGGTACTGCCCCATGAGCCTGATCTGGGTGCCTCTTTGAATGTTTTTATGCGTCTATCATGAGGAATTAATCGCAATCAAAATAAAAGACTGTATTTTGACCATTACTTTACATCTCTGCAGTTGATAGAATGCTAGTCAAAAAAGGTATACAAAGTCTTGGTACTGTACGTCGAAACAGGATTCCTGATTGCAAAATACCTACTGACAAAGCAATGTCTAAAAAAGACAGAGGGTATTCTATTGAGTATGTGGCTGACGTCAATGGAGTGGATATTTCAACTGTATCCTGGAAAGATAAAAAGGTAGTAAATTTAGCTTCAAGTTTTGTGGGAGAAATGCCGAAAGCCCAGGTGAGGAGGTATGACAAGAATAACAAGCAGTACATATCAATTGATCGTCCATATATTATTGGAGAATACAATCGCCACATGGGTGGCGTAGATCTAATTGATATCATCATGGTGGGTCTACAAAATAAAACTCCACAGCAAGAGATGGTAGGTTCGCATGTTTTACCATGTATTAGGTTTCAGTATGGCAAACGCGTGGCTTCTTTACAAAAAAATTCAAAAAGGAAAGGGCTTGGACGACAAATTATTGAACTCAGCAGATTTTTGACTTGAAGTTGCCACAACTTTATGTAAGCTTGGTGTGCCATCAAAATCGAATACCCGTCGATGTATAGCAAATAAAATTCAAGCAAAATGACACAAAGGTCCCACACAACGTGTTCCTCCAGAGGCAGTTAGGCAAGACCAGACAGGACACCTGCCTGTTTGGACAGAAAAGAGATTTCGATGCAATTCCCAAAGTGCTCTGAGTTCTCACAAACAATGTGCGAGAAATGTGTAGTTGCTCTATCCTATGATAATCAAAATAATTGCTTTAGACAATGTCATATAAGTTAAGTTACCCTGTCGACGCTGTGTAACATTTCTGTAACATTCTCTAAAATTGTGTTTCTTCGAAATTTATAAAAATAAACAGAATTTCGAAAAACACGTGTATTTTTATTTATTTAAATGAATGATTGTTACTACTTATTTTAACATTTTAAGATGTTGTCCTACAGAGGGTTAATAAACTATTATATTCATTATTAAATGAACTCGGCTTTCATTTTAACTAGTTTCCCGTGGACTTTTTTTGGGAAGGTGCTGGATTTTCTTCCTTTGGTAAGACATAATTTGCGCGCCATCTACAGCTTTTGTCTCCATCCTCGTAAATATTTCAAATAATGTTGAAGGTAGCAGCGAGATCTGGCTCAAGCAAATCTTCGAATAAACGTTGAGCTTCCCTCGGAATGATGTTTGCTGAATCAAAGAATCGGTTTCCACCATAATAGAGGGATGCACTTTTAAGTATAGTGGTGAATATATGGCGTTAAGATCCTGGAATTATATGTTCTAAAACCTCTCAACACTATGTTAAATCACAATTGTGATGCGGTATTTTACAATGATTGCAATTTCGAATGAACTGAACTATTTACATGATGGGTAGTCAAATTGTATTCAACATTTTCAGGGCTGTGTCGGAGTTTTCTATGCTCTCACTGTATTAAGTTCGGCTCTAAATGTTGCTACCCTGTAATCCGGACTGACTTCAGCCGAGAGTCCTGGGTCCACATTCACTCCATCAGTGACGAATGGAAGCGCTACTTGCCGTGAAATTTCCCCGAGCTTTTGAACGAGAGTGGCTCAAGCCGATATTCACACAGAAAGAATATCTACAGTTCATATTTCAGTAGGGCATCTGCACTTTCTATAAAGAAATCCCGAATAGCCATCAAGCTAATTTTATTTCTCCAAAGCCGTCGAGTCTTGCTTAGCTGTGTGCGCGGACGCATTTCGACTCCTTTGAGTCGACTTCAGCGTCTCAAAGGGGTTGAGATGCGTCTGTTCAGACAACGAAGCAAGGCCCGACGGCTTTTTAAGAAAAAAAGAGATCGCAAATATTTTTTTAACAGGCTTCCAAAGGAAAGAACGTTATCAGTTTGTCACGTGTATTTATTCCGTTTATTGCTTTTTAGGGTTTGGTAAAATTATTTTTAAAAAACCCTACTAAAATCGCGTCCTGTCTGTCCGCCTGTCCATCCATCCGTTCGTCCGTGTGTCACACCACTTTTTCTCGCAAACTACATAAGCTGGAAACATGAGATTTTGTAAGTAGGTGTAAAGTGGGGCCTTCTCCACAGTTTCGCCACAAAAAATTTTGTAAGGTGTTTAAGGAGAGTGTCCCCATCTAGGGGAGTAGTCCCTTTAAAAAATATTTCATCCAACGTAGGCAATATGGGTATCAAATGAAAGCTCTTAATAAGAACTTTTCAAAACGGGTCTGAAAATGACAAGTTTTGCTTTGCGGGATGCAGAGGAAGGGGAAATGTACGAAAATGTTTTGTCCCCCCTCGCGACTGAAGTTCTTTGACCCAAAAACATCTGAAAAAATCACAGGGATAAGCTATTAAGAGCACAAGGGAAACAAATTCCTCAAAAGTCGGAGTTCAATCAACTTTGTTAATAATAGTACATTTTATAAATCATACATTTTTGCCTATAAAATCAAAACGGACGACTTAAATTGTGGTGAAATAGGTAGATATATATGTCCTTGAAGGACTGCAGTGATGGTCTGCTGCCTCGGTGAAAGAAGATGGTAAGATCCGCTAAGATTGGCCTTGTCTGGGGACATGTGAATGCGCCGGCAGGCCAGCGTCGACTCGAAATATTTACGGGGAAATGTGGGGACACGCAAAACGTTCAGTGAAAAGACGGGACGTGAAATATTTTCAGAGAAAAGTTAGGTGTGGAAATATTTTCAGCGAAAAGTTGGGGCTCGAAATATTTACGGAGAAAAGTTCGGACTCGAAATATTTTCAGAGAAAAATTGGGACTTGAAATATTTTCAGAGGAAAGATGAGACTCGAAATATTTTCAGAGAAACGTTAGGAATCGAAAAACTTTCAGAGAAAAGTTGGGACTCGAAATATTTTCCGAGAAAAATGGGACTCGAAATTTTTCAAAGAAAAGTTGACTCGAATTCTTTTCAGAGAAAAGTTGGGACTCGAAATATTTTCGGAAAAAGTTGGGACTCGAAATATTTGCATATTTTCGGAAAAAGTTGGGACTCGAAATATTTGCAGAGAAAATAGTTGGGACCCGAAACATTTTCAGAGAAAAAAGTTGCGACTCAAAATATTTTCAGAGAAAAAAGTTGGGACTCGAAAGACATTCAGAGAAAAAGGTTGGGACTAAAAATATTTTCTGAGAAAAAAGTTGGGACTCGAAATATTTTCAGGGAAAAAAGTTGGGACTCGAAATACTTTCAGAGACAAATTTTGGGGTTCGAAATATTTTCAGAGAAAAAAGTTGGAACTCGAAATATTTTCAGAGAAAAAAGTTGGGACTCGAAACATTTTCAGAGAAAATAGTTGGGACTCGAAACGTTTTTAAGAGAAAAAAGTTGCGACTCAAAATATTTTCTGAGAAAAAAGTTGGGACTCGAAATATTTTCAGGGAAAAAAGTTAGGACTCGAAATATTTTCAGAGAAAATAGTTGGGACTCGAAAGATTTTCAGAGAAAAAAGTTGGGACTCGAAATATTTTCAGGGAAAAAAGTTGGGACTCGAAATATTTGCAGAGAAAATAGTTGGGACCCGAAACATTTTCAGAGAAAAAAGTTGCGACTCAAAATATTTTCAGAGAAAAAAGTTGGGACTCGAAAGACATTCAGAGAAAAAGGTTGGGACTAAAAATATTTTCTGAGAAAAAAGTTGGGACTCGAAATATTTTCAGGGAAAAAAGTTGGGACTCGAAATACTTTCAGAGACAAATTTTGGGGTTCGAAATATTTTCAGAGAAAAAAGTTGGAACTCGAAATATTTTCAGAGAAAAAAGTTGGGACTCGAAACATTTTCAGAGAAAATAGTTGGGACTCGAAACGTTTTTAAGAGAAAAAAGTTGCGACTCAAAATATTTTCTGAGAAAAAAGTTGGGACTCGAAATATTTTCAGAGAAAAAAGTTGGGACTCGATCGAAATATTTTCTGGGAAAAAAGTTGCGGCTCGAAATATTTTCAGAGAAAAATTTTGCGACTCGAAATATTTTCAGAGAAAAAAGTGGGAACTCAAAATATTTCCAGAGAAAAAAGTTGGAACTCGATGGAAATATTTTCTGAGAAAACAGTTGGGACTCGAAATATTTTCAGGGAAAAATTTGCGACTCGAAATATTTTCAGAGAAAAAAGTTGGGACTCGAAACATTTTCAGAGAAAAAAGTTGGAACTCGAAATATTTTCCGAGAAAAAAGTTGGAACTCGAAATATTTTTAGGGAAAAAAGTTGCGACTCGAAATATTTTCAGAGAAAAAAGTTAGGATTCGAAATATTTTCAGAGAAAAAAGTTAGGACTCGAATTATTTTCAGAGAAAAAAGTTGGCGCTCGAATCATTTTCAGAGCAAGAAGCTGGGTCGCGAAATATTTTCAGAGAAAAAAATTGGGACTCGAAATATTTTCAGAGAGAAAAGTTGGAACTCGAAATATTTTCAGAGAAAAAAGTTGGAGCTTGAAATATTTTTAGAGAAAAAAGTTGGGACTCGAAATATTTTCAGACAAAAACGTTAGGATTCGAAATATTTTCAGAGAAAAAGATTGGGACTCGAAATATTTTCAGAGAAAAAGTTGGCGCTCGAAACATGTTTAGAGCAAGAAGTTGGGTCGCGAAATATTTTCAGAGAGAAAAGTTGAAATTCGAAATATTTTCAGAGAGAAAAGTTGGGACTCGAAATATTTTCAGAGAAAAGTTGGGACTCGAAATATTTTCAGAGGAAAATGGTACGACTCTAAATATTTTCAGAGAAAAAAATTGGGGCTCGAAATTTTTTCAGGGAAAAATGTTGGGGATCGAAATATTTTCAGAGAAAAAAGTTGGGCTCACAATGTTTTCCGAGAAAAAGTCGGGGTTCATCATATTTTCAGAGATAAAAGTTCGGACTCGAAATATTTTCAGAGAAAAAATTTGGGACTCGATATATTTTCAGAATAAAAAGTTGGGACTCGAAATATTCTCAGGGAAAAAAATTGGGACTCGAAATACTTTCAGAGAAAAAAGGTGGGACTCCATCGAAATATTTTCTGAGAAAAAAGTTGGGACTCGAAATATTTTCAGAGAAAAAAGTTGGGACTCGAAATATTTGCAGAGAAAAAAGTTGGGACTCGAAACATTTTCAGAGAAAAAAGTTGGGACTCAAAAATTTTTAGAGAAAAAAGTTGGGACTCGATATATTTTCAGAGAAAAAAGTTGGGACTCGAAATATTTTTAGGGAAAAAAGTTGCGACTCGAAATATTTTCAGAGAAAAAAGTTAGGATTCGAAATATTTTCAGAGAAAAAAGTTAGGACTCGAAATATTTTCAGAGAAAAAAGTTGGCGCTCGAATCAGTTTCAGAGCAAGAAGTTGGGTCGCGAAATATTTTCAGAGAGAAAAGTTGGAACTCGAAAAATTTTCAGAGAAAAAAGTTGGAACTCGAAATATTTTTAGAGAAAAAAGTTGGAACTCGAAATATTTTCAGGGAAAACGTTAGGACTCGAAATATTTTCAGAGAAACAAATTGGGACTCGAAATTTTTTCAGAGAAAAAAGTTGGCGCTCGAAACATGTTCAGAGCAAGAAGTTGGGTCGCGAAACATTTTTAGAGAGAAAAGTTGAAATTCGAAATATTTTCAGAGAGAAAAGTTGGGACTCGAAATACTTTCAGAGAAAAGTTGGGACTCGAAATATTTTCAGAGAAAAATGGTACGACTCTAAATATTTTCAGAGAAAAAAATTGGGGCTTGAAATTTTTTCAGAGAAAAAAGTTGGGACTCGAAATATTTGCAGAGAAAAAAGTTAGGACTCGAAACATTTTCAGGGAAAAAAGTTGGGTCGAAATATTTTTAGAGAAAAAAGTTGGGACTCGATATATTTTCACAGAAAAAAGCTGGAACTCGATATATTCTCAGAGAAAAAGTTGGGACTCGAAATATTTTCAGAGAAAAAAGTTGGGACTCGAAATTTATTCTGGGAAAAAAGTTGGGGCTCGAAATGTTTTCAGAGAAAAACGTTGGGACTCGTAATATTTTCAGAGAAAAAATTGGGACTAGAAATATTTTCAGAGAAAAATGTTGGGGATCGAAATATTTTCAGAGAAAAAAGTTGGGCCCACAATGTTTTCCGAGAAAAACGTTGGGGTTCATCATATTCTCAGAGATAAAAGTTCGAAATGTTTTCAGAGAAAGAAGTTGGGACTCGAAATATTTTTAGAGAAAAAAGTTGGCGCTCGAAACATTTTCAGAGCAAGACGTTGGGTCGCGAAATATTTTCCGAGAGAAAAGTTGGAGCTCGAATAATTTTCAGGGAAAAAGTTGGGACTCGAATTATTTTCAGAGGAAAAAGTTGGGACTCAAAAATTTTTAGAGAAAAAAGTTGGGACTCGATATATTTTCAGAGAAAAAAGTTGGGACTCGAAATATTTTTAGGGAAAAAAGTTGCGACTCGAAATATTTTCAGAGAAAAAAGTTAGGATTCGAAATATTTTCAGAGAAAAAAGTTAGGACTCGAAATATTTTCAGTGAAAAAAGTTGGCGCTCGAATCAGTTTCAGAGCAAGAAGTTGGGTCGCGAAATATTTTCAGAGAGAAAAGTTGGAACTCGAAATATTTTCAGAGAAAAAAGTTGGGGCTCGAAACATTTTCAGGGAAAAAAGTTGGGTCGAAATATTTTCAGAGAAAAAAGTTGAGACTCGATATATTTTCACAGACAAAACTTGGGACTCGATATATTCTCAGAGAAAAAGTTGGGACTCGAAATATTTTCAGAGAAAAAATGGGACTCGAAATTTATTCTGGGAAAAAAGTTGGGGCTCGAAATGTTTTCAGAGAAAAACGTTGGGACTCGTAATATTTTCAGAGAAAAAAGTTGGGACTCGAAATATTTTCAGAGAAAAAAGTTGGGACTCGAAACATTTTCAGGGAAAAAAGTTGGGTCGAAATATTTTTAGAGGAAAAAGTTGGGACTCGAAATATTTTCAGGGAAAAAAGTTGCGACTCCAAACATTTTCAGAGAAAAAAGTTGGGACTCGATA
The DNA here is from genome assembly GCA_963969285.1 of Odontomyia ornata. Taxonomy (NCBI): domain Eukaryota; kingdom Metazoa; phylum Arthropoda; class Insecta; order Diptera; family Stratiomyidae; genus Odontomyia; species Odontomyia ornata. The sequence goes on along the minus strand of OZ017739.1, from coordinate 448,595,950 downwards.
TATTTTCAGAGAAAAAAGTTGGGACTCGAAATATTTTTAGGGAAAAAAGTTGCGACTCGAAATATTTTCAGAGAAAAAAGTAAGGATTCGAAATATTTTCAGAGAAAAAAGTTAGGACTCGAAATATTTTCAGTGAAAAAAGTTGGCGCTCGAATCAGTTTCAGAGCAAGAAGTTGGGTCGCGAAATATTTTCAGAGAGAAAAGTTGGAACTCGAAATATTTTCTGAGAAAAAAATGGGGACTCGAAATATTTTCAGAGAGAAAATTTGGAACTCGAAATATTTTCAGAGAAAAAAGTTGGAACTCGAAATATTTTTAGAGAAAAAAGTTGGGACTCGAAATATTTTCAGGGAAAAACGTTAGGACTCGAAATATTTTCAGAGAAACAAATTGGGACTCGAAATTTTTTCAGAGAAAAAAGTTGGCGCTCGAAACATGTTCAGAGCAAGAAGTTGGGTCGCGAAACATTTTTAGAGAGAAAAGTTGAAATTCGAAATATTTTCAGAGAGAAAAGTTGGGACTCGAAATACTTTCAGAGAAAAGTTGGGACTCGAAATATTTTCAGAGAAAAATGGTACGACTCTAAATATTTTCAGAGAAAAAAATTGGGGCTTGAAATTTTTTCAGAGAAAAAAGTTGGGACTCGAAATATTTGCAGAGAAAAAAGTTAGGACTCGAAACATTTTCAGGGAAAAAAGTTGGGTCGAAATATTTTTAGAGAAAAAAGTTGGGACTCGATATATTTTCACAGAAAAAAGCTGGAACTCGATATATTCTCAGAGAAAAAGTTGGGACTCGAAATATTTTCAGAGAAAAAAGTTGGGACTCGAAATTTATTCTGGGAAAAAAGTTGGGGCTCGAAATGTTTTCAGAGAAAAACGTTGGGACTCGTAATATTTTCAGAGAAAAAATTGGGACTAGAAATATTTTCAGAGAAAAATGTTGGGGATCGAAATATTTTCAGAGAAAAAAGTTGGGCCCACAATGTTTTCCGAGAAAAACGTTGGGGTTCATCATATTCTCAGAGATAAAAGTTCGAAATGTTTTCAGAGAAAGAAGTTGGGACTCGAAATATTTTTAGAGAAAAAAGTTGGCGCTCGAAACATTTTCAGAGCAAGACGTTGGGTCGCGAAATATTTTCCGAGAGAAAAGTTGGAGCTCGAATAATTTTCAGGGAAAAAGTTGGGACTCGAATTATTTTCAGAGGAAAAAGTTGGGACTCAAAAATTTTTAGAGAAAAAAGTTGGGACTCGATATATTTTCAGAGAAAAAAGTTGGGACTCGAAATATTTTTAGGGAAAAAAGTTGCGACTCGAAATATTTTCAGAGAAAAAAGTTAGGATTCGAAATATTTTCAGAGAAAAAAGTTAGGACTCGAAATATTTTCAGTGAAAAAAGTTGGCGCTCGAATCAGTTTCAGAGCAAGAAGTTGGGTCGCGAAATATTTTCAGAGAGAAAAGTTGGAACTCGAAATATTTTCAGAGAAAAAAGTTGGGGCTCGAAACATTTTCAGGGAAAAAAGTTGGGTCGAAATATTTTCAGAGAAAAAAGTTGAGACTCGATATATTTTCACAGACAAAACTTGGGACTCGATATATTCTCAGAGAAAAAGTTGGGACTCGAAATATTTTCAGAGAAAAAATGGGACTCGAAATTTATTCTGGGAAAAAAGTTGGGGCTCGAAATGTTTTCAGAGAAAAACGTTGGGACTCGTAATATTTTCAGAGAAAAAAGTTGGGACTCGAAATATTTTCAGAGAAAAAAGTTGGGACTCGAAACATTTTCAGGGAAAAAAGTTGGGTCGAAATATTTTTAGAGGAAAAAGTTGGGACTCGAAATATTTTCAGGGAAAAAAGTTGCGACTCCAAACATTTTCAGAGAAAAAAGTTGGGACTCGATATATTTTCAGAGAAAAAAGTTGGGACTCGAAATATTTTTAGGGAAAAAAGTTGCGACTCGAAATATTTTCAGAGAAAAAAGTAAGGATTCGAAATATTTTCAGAGAAAAAAGTTAGGACTCGAAATATTTTCAGTGAAAAAAGTTGGCGCTCGAATCAGTTTCAGAGCAAGAAGTTGGGTCGCGAAATATTTTCAGAGAGAAAAGTTGGAACTCGAAATATTTTCTGAGAAAAAAATGGGGACTCGAAATATTTTCAGAGAGAAAATTTGGAACTCGAAATATTTTCAGAGAAAAAAGTTGGAACTCGAAATATTTTTAGAGAAAAAAGTTGGGACTCGAAATATTTTCAGGGAAAAACGTTAGGACTCGAAATATTTTCAGAGAAACAAATTGGGACTCGAAATTTTTTCAGAGAAAAAAGTTGGCGCTCGAAACATGTTCAGAGCAAGAAGTTGGGTCGCGAAATATTTTCAGAGGGAAAAGTTGAAATTCGAAATATTTTCAGAGAGAAAAGTTGGGACTCGAAATATTTTCAGAGAAAAGTTGGGACTCGAAATATTTTCAGAGAAAACTGGTACGACTCTAAATATTTTCAGAGAAAAAAATTGGGGCTCGAAATTTTTTCAGAGAAAAATGTTGGGGATCGAAATATTTTCAGAGAAAAAATTTGGGCTCACAATGTTTTCCGAGAAAAACGTTGGGGTTCATCATATTTTCAGAGATAGAAGTTCGGACTCGAAATATTTTCAGAGAAAAAATTTGGGACTCGATATATTTTCAGAATAAAAAGTTGGGATTCGAAATATTTTTAGGGAAAAAGTTGGGACTCGAAATATTTTCAGGGAAAAAAATTCGGACTCGAAATATTTTCAGAGAAAAATGTTGGAACTCGAAATATTTTCAGAGAAAAATGTTGGGACTCGAAATATTTTCAGAGAAAAAAGTTGGGACTCGAAATATTTGCAGAGAAAAAAGTTGGGACTCGAAACATTTTCAGGGAAAAAAGTTGGGTCGAAATATTTTTAGAGGAAAAAGTTGGGACTCGATATATTTTCACAGACAAAAGCTGGGACTCGATATATTCTCAGAGAAAAAGTTGGGACTCGAAATATTTTCAGAGAAAAAAGTTGGGACTCGAAATTTATTCTGGGTAAAAAGTTGGGGCTCGAAATGTTTTCAGAGAAAAACGTTGGGACTCGTAATATTTTCAGAGAAAAAAGTTGGGACTCGAAATATTTTCAGAGAAAAAGTTGGGACTCGAAATATTTTCAGAGAAAAAATTTGGGAATTGAAATATTTTCAGAGAAAAAAGTTGGGACTCGTAATATTTTCAGAGAAAAAATCGGGGACTCGAATTATTTTCAGAGAAGACAGTTGGGACTGGAAATATTTTCAGAGAAAAAAGTTGGGACTCGAAATATTTTCAGAGAAGAATGTTGGGACTCGAAATATTTTCAGAGAAAAAAGTTGGGGCTCGAAATATTTTTAGAGAAAAAAGTTGAGACTCGAAATGTTTCCAGAGAAAAAAGTTGGGACTCGAATTATTTTCAGAAAAAAAAGTGGGGACTCGAAATATTTTCAGAGAGAAAAGTTGGGCCTAGAAATATCTTCAGAGAAAAAAGTTGGGAGCCGAAATATTTTCTGATAAAAATTGGGACTGGAAATATTTTCAGAGAAACAAGTCGGACTCGAAATATTTTCAGAGAAAAAAGTTGGGCCTGGGAACATTTTCAGAGAAAAAAGTTGGGATTCGAAATGTTTTCTGAGAAAAATTGGGACTCCAAATTTTTTCAGAGAAAAACGTTGGGATGTGACGGATGACTTCGCCAGAGAACTACATATTTGTATGTCCTCCATTTCTTGAGTATGTGAATGATGTTATTTTGGGAGCTTGGCTCAGTTTTGCAGACGCGTTGAAGACTACTCTCAGTTTCCTAGTTTTGCTCTCTGCCTTAAACACAGCATAATGCGGCAAATAATAGTTGTACTTCAAGTATTTCTCTTGAGCAGGTACTTGTACCATGTGCCCTTATCTCATGTATTCTTCCATGAAATCTATGTACTCCTTCCATAGCTTTTCATCATTTGCTAGTTTTCTTTCTAGATTTGAAAATCTAATGTGTGTGTTTCGTTGAGAATTGCTTAGAGTTTTTGCAGGCTCAACGTTCTTCTTGAATGAAAACCTTACAATGTATCTTCCAGAGCCAACCCGTCGGGTTGTTTTCTGGTACCATTCCACAGCAGCAGTTTCTTCAGGCTTTAAGAAAGGGTTAACTGTTGCTTGTATATGCTCTCAGAAACGTTTAACCAGTTGATCTGTTTCTTCTTCACTACTGACCAATGAGACAAATCCTGCCAAAGAATTTGATGTCGATGCCATAGTTGTCGGTCCAAGTAGAACCCATCCGAATATAGTATTGCCAGCGCAAGGAGATCCTTTCTTGTATCCTGGAAGAACTACAGAATTATAAACGTCTGCACCAAGCAAAACATCAATACGTGATGGTCTCCTACAGGACGGGTCGGCTAATTCACCACGGTATAATGCCTTTTGAAGCTTCACTTCCGTAACTATTGAAGGACATAGATTAGTGATATTAGGTAGCACCAAACTGGCATGGCTAGCAAATTGTCTCCAAATTTTGGGTTGATATTCAGAAGCATGCTCCCCTTTGTTTGAACCTTTGAGGTTGCTCCCAGACCACAAATCTTAGCTCTAGCATATTCGGGCTTCAGTCCAAGCAATTGAGCACCTGATTCCGTAATAAAGGACCACTGTAAACCAGAATCAACAAGAGGTCACAATGTCGCCAACTCCAATGAAGCGTTTTCAACCTTGATTCGGGCTGTGGCCAATATCACTGGCTGGCAAAGATGATTTTCTCCAGAAAAAAGTGAATTTGTTGTTGGTATGAATGGCTTCGCATCGGTAGAAAATATCATAGACTTTTTTGTATTGCTGTCGTGGAGCAACGTATGGTGCTGTTTTGAGCACGTTCGACATCTGGAGTAAGATGGACATTTATTGATGACATGTCCTTTCCTCAAGCAGTTGAAACATAGTTTGTGCCGTTTTACGGTCTCTTGCCAATGCTCTTACTTCATTGCCTTGGACGTATCGCATAGGTTTATGTCATTACTTTTGCTGCAAATGCTGCAAGTTGGTATGTCACGAACAGTAAGTGCATCCAGCTTTTGGGGTTTCTTGGGACCATACAATGCTTCTAATGACCTGAAACGGCTTGTTAGGAACTCTTTGAACATTGCTAGAGTGGATATCTCTGACGATGCTCCAATAGATGCTTCTCATAATCTTCGTGTTTCATGGTCTAGTCTTTGTGTGACAGAATAAATTATCAATATGTCCCAATGCTCAGTATGTACACTAATGCTCTTCATGTTGGCAATGAGTTCAGCCGTAGCGTCCATGAACTGCTAAATGTTGGGGTTGCGTTCCTCCTTGGCCGCCGGCAGTTTGTTAAACGTATGCAGATAGCTCCACGCTATAGATCGTTTGTTGTCATATCATTTACGAAGCATTTCTAATGCAACCTCATAATTCTCACTGTTGTCCATATGCTGGATGACACGTGTCACCTCTCCAGTCAGTTGAGTCTTTAAATACTGCATCATAACGATTCGTTATTATGCACCATCGAGGTGAACAAATCGATGAACATCCCTCATTGCCTGTAACTCCCGTCGAGCTTGGGAATTACTAATCGCTCAAGCTGAATTTTTTGAGCTCCCAATGTAGCAGGTTCACTAATGAAAGTGCTCGATCCATCCTTATGCTATCTGATGCCACTTTTGAATGCCCCTAGCAGGTCCAAATAGTGGTTCTCGCTGGTCTCAAAACCTTCTAGATACGATAGTTTAACATTTTCAAAAAGTTTTATCTGTAGACGGAAGTCTTCCATGTAATAAAAATTATACAAGATTTTCAATAAACGAAGCATAAACCACATTTCATGCTGTTCGACAGAATTTTCAGAACTAAGCTCAGAGGTTCTGAGGAAGGAATATCAATGGTAGGTACAGTATATAAACGCCATGAAAAAAATGACTTCTGCATGATCATTCACAGTACGGTAGCCTTGCGGCTTGGGCGTTAGTTCTCCTCTCTCTGAAAGGATCATACCCCTAAGAACGTTACCATGAACACCTCTAATAAGCAAGCTTGGCAGTGTTATCTCCAACACAGTACATTGAGATCAATGAAGAAACTCTCGTCCTGTATGATTGAGTGGTCTTCTAACTCTAGAGACGCTTTTCAACAAAGCCGACAAATATTCCGCAGACATCATACTTGTAGTGATATCTTTTCAAAAAAATCATTGAACCCGACGTTACCGCTCAATTAAACTTGAATTGAAAAATAATTTTATTGTACATTAGCGAATGCATATCTACAGATAAATGGTGTAGCTCGTGAAGCCTCTAATGGCGGACCAATACAACCCTGCGGCGTTCAATTATTTTCTCACTTTGGTTCAATTAAAAGCGAATTTTTTACCGCGAAATTGCGGTCATCGTGAATATTTCACACTTGTCAGCGGGAACAACAGCGTGCGGAACGAGTAAATGTTCCCGTAGTCAAGCCCACGATTTTGTTGTTTTATGTTCTTTGCAGTTGAGTAACCACGACTCTAGAATTACGTCGACATTGCTCCGAATCAGCATTGGATTACAATTAGCACCAACGCGGTAATATTCGGTAAACATTGACATAGCTCAGAGCCCCACGAAATCACCTTCTCCCAATCCGTATGGAATGTAGGTCACACATTACGCATATGCGCGACCTGTCCACGTAGGAACCCTGGCTTGGAAGAAAGCTCGGTGAGCATCTTTAACCCTATGAATGGGTGCCGTAAGATGCTCAACAAGGCAGAAAAGAACGTAATAATATTTATGATAATTACGAGCGCTGAGCAGCGAAATAGTAATAGAAATAAACATCAAAACTCAAATCAAAACACCATCACAACACGGCAGGTAAATTCATTTTTCTTTTTACCCCGTCTTTTCGTTTTTCTTCAGTTTGGCGAGTAGAAAAGAAATGATTTTGCTGTTTACAAGCCACGAGCCGCAATTTTTTTCGGGGGTCAAAGAACCCGAGCGCGAGGTTTTGAACGCAATTTTGGTAGTCTTCAAGACGCTCAACGGCAACCAGAATAAGAAAGTTGTCTTAGAACTGGAATATTTGGTGTCCGAGCAACTTGAGCTGCTCTTCTACGCGAAACTAACCGCCGAACCTGATTCTACAAGTTTGCGCGTATTGGTCAGGTGAGTTGAAGATTATTTTTGCTGTTTAGCCGTTCGTGACTCTGGAACTCCTCTTTTGTTTCCGTTGAGCGTTTTTTGAGTGCCTTGTTTGCTCGGCCCCTGAAGCCTCAGGAGGAAACTAGATGGACAGGCCAAAGCCTGGACCCTGTTCTAATCTGCGTATCAAACTTAATTTATTGTGGGAATTAAATTTAGCTAGTAGAACAAAATAATATCTACAGTAATCATAAGTGGAAGTCATGGTTGAACCGTAAGCGGCTGTTGATTAGCAATTAGCGTTTAGCACATGCTCTAATGGTCATCAATTAGAAGATGCTAAGTTTGTGGTTAGGGATCTTAGAGCTCGCGAATCAATTTCAACTCTAAGACATTTCGCTATTAGTACCGTTTAGAACTTGCTGATTTTATTTTAATTTTATTAATATTTAATTTCAATTAATTAAATTTCATTTTTAAGTATCGAAAAATTTGTGAAAAAGTAATAAACCTAATGCTGTTAGTATCCTACATTCTTAATTGCTGTAGAGTAGAAAGTATCCAATCCAGTCTATAGTATCCAACCATCGACAAAGCAATCGATATCCTACGATCGATGTTAACTTTTTGCTAGATCTTGCCAGGAAGTTCTGTTTTGGGAAAACTGTAGCATTGATTAGCCCAAGCTTTCCAAACTTAAGAAAAGTCATTGGGGGAAAAAATTGCTAATTTTCACCAATATTAACTTCCACTACCAAAAAATTTACAAGGTCATATATTCAATTGAAAAGACAACGAAACTAGGGAATGCAAATCTCGTGAGATTGGCAGTTTTGTGTGTTTTTTTATTGCAAATAATCAAAATATTTGAATAAATTAGAAAATAACTAATAAAAATTGTAAGTATTATGAGGTCAACATTTATTTTCACGAATTTTTCAATAGACTTTTATGCATCAAACGTTGTTTGACGTATCTGTCTATAAAATTTTAATAAGCTTCTAAGTAGTAAACTTTGACGTACGTATCTATCAAATAACAAATAAGACAAACAACTAGTCTTCTTTTGTAATATAGAACGAAAATCTTTTAGTAATAAAACAGTTCTTTTATAACAAAAAAAAAACAGTTCTTTTATAACAAAAAAACAACGAGAAGTCAAAAAAAATTAAACTTATTATCCAAGTTGAGTTAACTATTAAACTAAGATATTATTATCAATTAAATAAAACTATATCTACTCAGTAGGTCCATTAGATATGACAGATTAATGAATAAAATATACCAATTAGTCAAACTATTACAAATTACAGATTAATTAACAAAATATACTAATCAAATGAAAATTTTTTTAATTTCAAATCACAAGCCATTATAACGAATTATTTTGAAAGTAGCTCCTTAAGTACCACAAAATGTCCAAAGAATCGTCGGCTAAACGGCTTCTTATTTTGTTCTCCAGATAATCAGCCGCTGAGAAGACCCTTTCGAATTCAGCGCTGTTGGAACCACCGATCTCAGGCAGTTGTCCACGAACTGTAAGAGTTCGCCTTTTGACCCCCCCCCCCCCCCCGACTCATATAAATTCATTTGCTTTTTGGTTAATGCTTCTAGAGAATTCGTAGTTAGTTTTCTGTCTCTAGGTTCCTTGAACGCAGCAGTCAATTTTTCCTGAAGTTCTTCTTGCAATGAAATACTCTTGCATGTCTCAGAAAGAGATGAAAGCGGTTCATTATCGCCGTCATCAAATTCAGCTATATCATTAGCGGTGGCAGCTGATGTTGGTGCGATTGACCAAGATGGATCTGAATTTGTCGGGGTCTGTGAATTAATCAGACTGTCTGCGGATGCAAAGGCTCAATAATTGATTTAATTTCAGTTCAAATCACGTTTTTTGGAGGCAATTTAATTGTTTTATCTTTCACAAACACTTCTTTATCTGCTTGGTATTTAGCTGGGTCTCTAATATACAACAAGCATGCTGTCAAATTCGTCCGACGCTCAACAATACGCTTTCTCAAGGAGCCAGCTAGTTTTTCTGCTAATGGACTTTTTAGCTCTTCCAGTTTGCGAAACATAAACCTAAGTGTTGTTTCTGCGATAGGCTAGTCTGTATCTTGACAACATAACACCTCCACAGGCAGTTTTACAGGTTGAAATGCCTTGTCTAAGTACGCTAAATTCGCATGTTCTTCCGCGTTAAACAAGTAGTTTGGATCAGCTTCCAGGCTGAGGTCGATCAAAGCTTTGCTGACACACAGTTTGATTCTCATAAATGTACAAATCATGTCAGCTAGGTTTGACCATCGAGTTTTACAATCAAGTTGTAACTTAATATCTTTTCCAAATTCTTGCTCTACGCATATTTGCAGAGTATCATTTTTAGTTGGTGACCTTTTAAAAAGTTTCACCAATTTCATAACTTTTTCAATAATACCCGCATATTCTGCATCTAGGTCTGCTTCTGTTCTGGGCATAGAGCATTGAAAAACATCATTTTCTGAGTCTGAGCTAGAAATTTCGTCCATTTCCAAAGGAATCTCATCGTCATTTTCCTAATTTTCAGATTCTATCACAGGTTCCTCAACATCAGTTTGTTTTTTATAAAAAGTATCTATTATGCCAAGTTGAACTCCATGGGCATAGCATAGCTGATGTAAAAGTGATGTCATTCGACCCAACTTTTTCATCACACTTGCCCCATCTGTAGTAATTTTGATAATATCTTTTTCCAGAATAAGGCCAAATTCCATTAACTTTGTTTTCAAAATACGGACACCACTTTCAACAAGCATACTTCCAAAGACGCAAATCACCCTCTAGTTCCAAAACAAAAATGTGTGTCCGTTTACATTCATGTATCGCTTGTTCATAGAAGAAGTCCCACTCATCAAATGTTAGCGTAAATCTGTGATCATTCTCCTTCAGTTGAGCCAATTCACGCATTATTTTCATTTTCAATGTCATGCCATAATTTATAACTACAAGTTTAATTGTGTTTGGGGACATAGGCAGCTTGTCTCCCGAAGAATTGAAGAGATCTCTCATATCTTTAGTAGTACAGAAAACACGGAAAGGTAGTCCATCTTTAGCTACCATTCTTGATACTTTTTTTTCATGGAAGTATCTTCAACTTGGAGGAAATGATCAGTAATTTGTTGCCTCTTCTTTCTTGCTGGTGGCACTGGTGCCGACGGCCCCGGTGATTCTGGACTAACATTTGACGTTCCATGTTTTGATTAGTAGCCCCGTATTTGATGATGGTGGCGGCAACGGTGGGGTTGATATGACATTCTTCGTTTTCGTGTCAATGTTATGAATCGATTTTAAATGCACATGTGAGCCACACGGAGATCGATCATTGGTTTTAAAAATCTTCTTACAAAGTTTACACTTAGCACTTAATCCATGTTCCGCTCTCAAAAAGTATTTCCATACTTCCGACACACTCTCATTCTCATAGTCTTTATAAACCATATTCGCCGACATCGTTCGTTTTTTTTTGCATAAATAACCAAAAAAATAATTAAATGCAATCAAACTCAATCACGTTAGCCAGCAATATCTATTAGTAAACAAAACAAATGCGCACTGATGACGCTGCACGCTGGCTCAATTTTTGACTGATCGCATGCACGAACAAATCTGTCTTGCGACCGCTACCTCAGGCCACCGCCTCCCGCGCACCGAACGAAACTGACAGATCGCAACTCCGTCTGTGTCAGTCCGCGCTTCGAATGAGATGTTTTTATACTCGAAAGCAATCTCGTTAAACTCGCGAGATCTCGCCCCTTTTTTCGTCCAAGATCAACCTCGCTAAAAAAAGCCGAGATCTCGCGAGAACGCCTTAAATAAAACAGCAGTGGCTAGTAGTGTAGTGTGGCTACATTGAATTATTCCAACCATAATAGTTACCATATCTCTTATGCCTACAACCTTTAATTATTAATCTACTTACTCCGCAAATTTTTCCATACATTTTCGACATGTGACGATTCAATTTCGGGCCGCTATGAAAATTTATGTGTGCATACAAACATTATGATGGTGAATGTTTTGTAACGTGATAATCACAACCCATTGATAGCATGTTCTTCAGTGTGATTTATAAATAACCAAATGTGTGAACATAATTAATGCATGATAATGCTTATCATCACACGTAAATCTTGATATGAGTGAATTGTTTATATAAAACATGTCACCACACGCATGTAAGAAAATAAGTGCTTGAAGTTTGAAGTGGCACATGAACGCCTTTAATTATTTGGGCGAAGACTTCGCAATACAATAGGGCATATGAGCAAGGCATTGACCATATCACCCTCTCGAGTGCCGATTCATTCAACCAAGGTAATGAAATACTCTAAGCTAAGGTCCAAAAGGGACACTGTATGAGAAAATGCAATGCGATTCAAGTGTAATGACCATTCATGGTTTTAGGGTCAATATACAAGTATATTTTGTATGCGATTATGGAAACGTGCTTATGGGTAAATTTATAGGGTTAAATACGAAACTTCCTACCTGAAGATACGTGAAATTATAAATTCGATTGTTGTATCTTTAGAGGAACATGACCAAATAATAATTTTGGGAGACTTTGACCGCCGTAATTTATCTTTTACTCTTGATGAAACCTATAACCATCTTCCACCAGTAAACCTCTCAAACGACATCGATCTTAACCTAATCAATGCATTTTATAGTAATGACTTACTACAAGTAGTACACTTACTACTTACTACAAGTAGTACTGACTCCCAACCAAAACGGAAACTGTTTGGATCTTATTCCTACCAATGCTTATGCCAATGTTGCGGTCATTCCAACCAATGACAAGGAGAAGCTTTACTCCAACGCACGAAGCCATATCGCTTCTTCGGTTGAATTGCCCATATCTGATGTACCATAACTTTTTCTCGAACGTACAATGACTGTATTGTATTTGATTTCTTAAAGGCTGATTATAATAGCATTAATATTTATCTTGAGTAGTGTGTGTGGCCTAGTGGTTAGAGCATGAACGCATAAGCCGAAGGTCCCAGGTTCTAATCTCGTTGGGAGCAACGTGATTTAGTTCAGGGAATTTTTCGGACAGACTACGAGTGTTCACTTAGTGGTGATATGTACTATCAGATCATATCATAGCTGAGCACGGTACTGACCAAACCAGCTTCCGAAAAAAATCAATACGATCATGAAAATGAGATACTCTAACTATCTCTAAGCGAAGGCCCGAGAGGGGCTGTAGTGCTATAAAGAAGAAGAATATTTATCTTGCCACTACTGATTGGAACTATCTTTCAAGTTTAGATTTAGGAGAAACAGTCTCTTCATTCTATAAAATACTCTTCAAATGCATTGAAACTCATATTCCTAAAACAAAGAAAAACTCGAAACTTTCCGAGCCCCGACTTGACCGCGACCTTCTAAATCTACGCAATCAAAGGAATAAGCTCTGTAATTTAATGAGGTGTAACAACTTCGATATAAACCTCAAGAGCAAATATGATGATTTGGCTACTGAATTCTCTATAAAATCTTGCGAGGCATATGATCACTACATCAATTAAATTGAGGAAAATATTATCCCGAAGAATTTTTCAATTTCGTAAAAATCAAGTAGAAAGTCACAGGATTTTCAACATCAATATATTACGGTAAAAGCTATTTAGCTAGCCTCTAATTATATGCGGCCTTTCTGCAGAGCACTTTCAAGAGATTTTCCGCCCGGCCATCACCTCTTCCAACACCAAATCTGAACCTGATTCTCTTCCTCCAAGACTTCTTTTTGAGTGTATTTATCAGATCACTTCCCCTCTGATTATTCTATCCAACGCATCTTGTCACGAGGGGCTTTTCTATCTTTCTGGAAGTCTTCTCATTTGACTCCAATTTTCAAAAGTGGTAATCAGAGATCTGTCACAAACTATAGAGGTATTTCCATACTTTCAATAATTCTGAAATTATTCGAAAAAAAAATTGTGACAAGCTTATTGTTTAACCGTGCGGTCGCTGAAAATATATTAACTTTATTTCAGCAGTGATAATGACATAAGAGTTGAATCCATTAATAACTAGATGTCACTAGTATGCAAAAATAATGATAAGCTATTAGTTATTTCGTTATTATCAACATACTTCCTTAACGAAATACCTTACATATTTCGAAAAATTATAAATTAAATGGTATGTACTCGTAACTACATAATATAAAAACTTTATAAGGTGGCCACACCAAATTGCTCAACAAATTCATAATGATAACTTAAACTTTTGGTTAATATATCGGTGGGCATTGGATTCATGTAATATATTTTCAAAATATGATGTTCAACAGTAGTTTTAATAAAATGGTATTGAACATCAATATGCTTAGTTCTCTTATGTAGAATACAATTTTTGGTCAATTTCAGGGCACTTTAGTTATCATCATATAAATATATAGGCATTTTGCTTCTAGATTTAAGTTCAAATCACAAATTTTTCAAATAAGTTGCTTCTTTACTTGCCTCACACATCGCCATATACTTTGCTTCTGTACTACGAGTAGATAAGGCTATTGTTATTACTTTTTTCACATGAAATTACACTATCAGACATTTTAAACATATAGCCTGAGTAAAATTTCCGATCTAAACTGTCTGATGCCCAGTCAGCATTTGCGAAACCTATTAAATCTTGATTTTCTTTAACATATTTCAAACCAAAATGTTTTATCCCTTTAAGATACTGCAAAATACGTTTTACATGTTTCCAGTGGGTTTCATTAAAATTATTAATTCAACTCAGATAACAAACTGCATAAGATATATCTGGGTGAGTAAATATTGACAAATAAAGCAAACTTTCTATCAACTTCTGTAAGGATACTGAAATCAAGAGCTATCATCCTTTTTAAGTTTTAAATCTACCTCCATAGGTGTACTGACTGGGTTACAATCCTTCATATTGAATTTATTTAACAAGTAATCTACAAATTGTTCTTGAAAAACAAAGATTTCACTATTTCCTTTTCTAATTCTCATACCTGAGCGTTGTTTGATCCCCCCAAGTCTTTAAGCTTAAATTTTGACTTTAACTGAATTTTAAGGCTTTCAGTTTCCTCGTAACAATCAGAAAAGATAAAGAAAACGTCTAAAAATAAAGCTATCATTATTCTAGCTTTATCATTTTTGTTAAAAAACAAACAAAATTCATATTTTGACTTTTAAGCAATCATCAACCCGCTCATACCATGCTCTAGCAGATTGTTTTAGGCCATAAATGGCTCTTTTCAAAAAACTTTACTTTATTTTTCTGTCAGAACATATAAAACTTTCAGGCAAAGTCATACATACAGTTTCATTTAGATACTCATTCAAAAAAGCTGTGGTGACATCAAAGTGAGTTATCTTCTTCTTTATAGCACTACAGCCCCCCTCGGGCCTTCGCTTAGGGATAGTTAGAGTATCTCATTTTCATGACCGTATTGATTTTTCGGAAGTTGGTTTGGTCAGTATCATGCTCTCGTGTGCCTGCTCAGCTAGGATATGATCTGATGAAATCAGTAAATAGCACCACTGAGTGAACACTCATAGTCTGTCCGAAAAATCCCTTGAACTAAATCACGTTGCTCCCAACGAGATTTGAACCTGGGACCTTCGGCTTATGCGTTCATGCTCTAACCACTAGACCACACCGACCAAAGTGAGTTATATCCAAGTTGTATTTAACACTCAATGCGAGCAAAAGTCTTAAGGTCAACCAACAAAGCACCGGTGAAAAAGTTTCTTTATAGTATATTCCAGCTGTCTGTGTTAAGCCCTTTGTGACTAAACGAGCAGGATATCTCTCTTATTCATTACTATCTCGTTTTTTCTTATAAGACCACTTGCACTTTACCACTGTAGCTTGATCTAGTTTGTCACACACTTTCCAAGCATAATTTTCCTGAAAATATTTTAACTCTTCTTTCATTGCTTTCTTCCATTTTTGTGATTCTGATCTATTTAGAGCCTCTTCCCGTGTTATCTGGTCTTCATAAAAGTTTAGATCTGCTTCAATAGATATATTTCCTAAATCATATCTGTTAGGGTTTTTTCTGTTTCTTTCTTCCGTCTTCAGCTCAATATTATGAGTATTCTTCATGTTTTTTTCAGGTATACTGCCATAAGGTTCATATGAAATACTGCTAGACTTTGTATAGTCTTCTACATTAGTAGTGACATCTTGACTCTTCACGATAGCTGTAGGTTTTTTGAAGTCATGGTTAATGAATTTTCTCAGCTGCTCTTGAGGGATCGCTGAGAATTCTTTCTGTTCATTGGTTATTGCTTGCATCGTTTTTGAATTATCATTTGGTTCTATGATGGTAACATATCTACTTGTTAAAGCTTTGTTTGTTACAGGGTTATATAGACGATAGCCCTTCAAATTATCAGCATATCCTACTGGATAATGTTTCACCGCCTCTTGTTCCACTTAAAGCGTTGTTCCTTGGGAATATGGGCCATCACTACGCTACCAAAGATCCGTATGTGACTAACATTTGGTTTTTGGCCGTTCCAAACTTCATATGGAGTTGTCTGGTTCAATCTTGAAGCTATACTCGTAGATCTATTTTTTAAATATGCAGCTGTATGAACTGCTTCTGCCCAGAATTTTTTAATTAACTTGGCATCGTAGAGGAGACATATTGCTCTATCTACAACATTAGTACGGAAGTTCCTGCTGTTATGCACATAAAATTTCCAGCCACTGTTATGGTTTTAGGTGTTGTCTGCATCGAAGGACATGTTATGCTTCCACACTTTTTTGCTCAAGGACTTCGAGTGAAATCTGCTGCAAACATCGAAATTTTGGAGACGGAGGCAGACCATACATATTTCAACAAGACTCTGCTCCTTCACATAAGGTGATGGCGACACAAGATTGGATGGCCGAAAATTTTCATGACCCCATAACATAGAATTTATGGCCACCTAGCTCCCCAGACCTTAATCCTTTGGATTATTACGTATGGGGCATAGTTGAGCGTGAGACCAATAAGCGTCCTCATAATACCACATCTTCGCTGAAGATTGCTATTAATGCCGTTATGGTCAATATGCACAAGGAGCATTTGATTCAGGCATGTAATCGTTGCCGGACTCGGATCGAAGAGGTGATTGCTGCTAATGGCGATTTTATTGAATAACTTTATAGCCATATATTAATTTAACGTTGTATAAAAAATTCCTGAAATTTAATTAAATTTTGTTAAAAATAGAAGGTAATTAATTTTACTCTCAAGTTGTCCTCAAATACCGAACACACCCTGTATATATCAAGAACATTTGATATGAGTCCATTAATGAATTAATGACAGTTCAATTTTATCCTATGCGGTATTCACAAAGAACATTTAAACTATTGAAAGCTCCCGGCTTATCGTTTATTTATTCAATAAAATAATATTAAGGAGGTTGTAACCTGCAATGAGTGTGTAATATCCAAATAAATAATATTCAGACAAATCCTTAAACTAACAACTCTTGCAGAAGGTTAACATTCAAATCAAGTAACTGCTTTTATTACTGATAGCAATCTTAATATTTTATGGAAACTATCAATGCTACCATCCAAGGAGATTATGATCGACATTCATTCGTTGGCCCAAAATACGCTCCCGATTAAAAATCTGTTGGGCTTATTTGCAAATAAAGTGACGTAACTGTTTTGAAAAACCTTTTAAAATACACCCATTCAAGCTTCAATAGTTCTCTGTTAAAATGTCACGTCTGCATATGGAATAAGGAACAATTTATCTGAAATTACATCAAACGTTAACAATTTGCCAATTAGAACAACTTGAGCGACAGATCAATTCATTTGTTGAAATCTTTTTATCATCCGCCAGATCTTATTTGCATGAACCTGAGAAATGTGCATGATTCAAATTGTTGTACTGATGCAGCACATATGCTCTGAGCACACTTCTTCAGTTATGTTAATTTGGCACGTTGAGTATTCACTTCTAGTTCTCGAATGTGATCTAAGAAATCAATAAGATGTGCAACATCATGCAGAAATCTGATGTTAGGCAGGCTCCATAATAAGATTGAATTGAAAATCACATAGAAGCATAGGCTTGTGCCAGAGATAAAAAGATGTACTATAGCGATAATTAGAACAGTAAAATGATTCTTTCATATTTAAATCGGGAATTAATGCAAATGCGCTAAAAAACAGAGACTTTCAACTTATGTTAAATATGTGTTTCTTTTTGCAGGCTGCTACCATTCAATCAGGTGATGTTTTCAAGCCTGAAATATCACACTTAACATAGATTATCTCTTTGCTTAGTTGAAGTTATTCAGAAATAATGTTTCTTATTAAATTGCCTGTAATCTGGAAATCGGGGTGGTCTAGCGAGCATGTTATAACTTGGGAATATCAAAATATGTAAAAATGAGCTCAAACCGATTTAAACCGCTAGTATCCTCACGAAAAGACCAAACATCTAACGTTTCTACCAATATCTTTATCTAAAGATTCGATGCAATATTTAACCATTAATATCTCCAGAACCGCATAAGAATTATAATTATGAACACTTTCAGAGCAGGATTGTGGAGTGTGTGTATAAGTTTATATTTATTTTACGTTTTTGCATGCTACTCTTATGTTAAGTGGAGAACGTCTTACATCACGTTTTCCTTTCAAACGTTACAAGCGGAATCGCTGGACTTGGAGACCATCTTAAACAAGTTCTCTTCAGTTTGAAGAGAGGCATCTAATAAATATATTTGAAATTCATAATTAACATGTCAGTGTTACTTTAACGATGGTTATTTACTTTTGCATACGCTCAAAATCGACTAGACATTTAAAATCAATGAATAAAATGTTGAGCAATTTAGGCATTTAAAATATTTCAGACGTTCCGTTGAAAACGTTACAAAGTTGTGGTGGAGTTATTTTTAGAACGTGTTAGCCACTATTGAGCGTGCAAGCTCGCAAAATGTTCTGCATATTTGCCTTGGTGAGGATAGCAGCATCAGTTGTTTCAAGCTGTGAGATTCCAGAGAATCCGAATTATCCTCCTCTCATCGGAGTTTACCACTTGAAATGCAAAATTATAGGATATTACCTTGGGATAATCATTTCAGCTGGGATTTCTCTAAAAGTTTGGTATTATTTGCTAATTTTTAGGTAACTGGCTTAAGTCTTTTGTTTTGCACAGAACAAATAAATCATTGGAAAAGGTCGAAGTGGCAGGAGATTACGCCTGCCAGGATGATTTGTAAGTAAATGAATATATCAAGTAATGTCCTCCTAAAATCATCCACTCTGCTCATATGGAAATCCTTTAATTGAGTTAGAATACATACAATAAACACAAAAGTAACAATTTATTTTTTTTTTACCAAGATATATAATTCTATTTCTATAACATAGAATATGTGTTTGAAACACTTTCTCGTCGACGGCATCGGTCCGAGATGATCAACATGATAGGTATCTAGTAGCCCACCACCTTTATCAATCGGATGTAACAAGCCCTCCCGTTTCCCGTGTTTTTTCTCGGCTAATATACAGACTACGCATGTATCGATAAATTTACTTATGCGGGCTTGTATGTGCGGGAACCAAAATTCCTGTGGAAGAGCATATTCGGCTTTCCTCATGCCGAAATGACCACGTTCATGCGCACTTCTTATAACGTCGTACTGCATTGCCTTGGGTATAACTAGAAGATCTCCTCGTTCTTCGCGGTAAAGAATTCCTTGTTGCACTTAGAAGTCCTTCTGTTTGGCGTCGTTTATACCTTGAATGATTTTTTGTAGTTCGCTATCGTTCTGCTGGGCTCGGTGCACTCGTTCCATTAATGCATCTACTCTCTTCTCGATAAGATATACTGATGCCGGATATCGGCTTAAAGCATCCACGTGCTTCATAGCCCTGCCGGGTGGATGTTCAAAGTTATAATTCAATTCGTCAATTACCAACGCCCAACGAGCTACTCTTAAGGACGTCTCCTTTTTTGCCATGCTTAGGGCAAGAGCTTGACATTCTGTAACAATCTTCACCGGGTTATCGAACAAATAAACGTGAAACTTATTCAATGCTTTCACAACGGCTTAAATCTCCAATTCATAGCTCGTATACTTCTCCTCTGCAGGCGTCGTCTTCAAACTCGCGTAGTTAACTGGATGTAACTTTCCATCTTCATAGTGTCTCTGCAAAAGTATGGCATCGAGTCCTTGCTTGGACGCGTCCGTATGTAATTCTGTTTTGGATCCGACGCGATACAACTTTAGAACGGAACCATGTGCGAGTATGTCCTTTAGCTGTTGAAATGCTTTAGCCTGTTCTTCTCCGAATTCAAACTTTATTCCGTCTTTTAATAAATTAGAGAGAGGGCGAGCTCTACTCGAAAACCCTTTGATAAACTTACGGAAATAGCTGGTCAGCCCTAAAAGACTTTGTACGTCCTTCGCTGTTTTTGGTCGTTTGAACTCTGTTACAGCTATCGTTTTTTTCCTTTCCTGGCATAACAGTGCCCTTTTCGACAATGTATCCTAAGTACTCCACTCTCTTTTCCAGGAATATACACTTTCCCCAGTTAAATGTTACGTTATGTTCACTTGTGACCATGAACACTCTTTGAGTTTCTCTGAGCCATCATGTTCATCTTTGGCCCGAATTATCAAATCATCTAAATAATACAATACGGTTCCATCCGCCAACAGGTCTCTAAATGCCGCTCTGATGTGTCGTTGAAAAACTTCTGGTGAATTGCAGATACCAAAAGAAACGCGCAAGCATTTGAACTGCCCATCCGGTGTAACGAACGCCGTATACTTTACGCTGTTATTTTCACCTGGCACATGATAGAATCCATTTTCTAATTCCAGAGTAGTAAATACGGTGGCGTCCTGCAATCTATCGAGCAGGTTCTTGATTTAAGGCAACGGAAAACGGTCGCTTATCATCTTTTTGGTTAGTCTACACACATTCTAATCTTTAATTTTTTTTTGTTGCTAGGACTATTGAGCTAGAATATTCCGACAATCTAGGTCTCACCACGCCCTTTTTGATCAAATCATTGACTAGATCACTCACGGTGTCGCGCTGCTCCGCCGACAAGCGTGTTGGATTTTGTTGTATTGGAATATCGTCCTTTAGGATAATTTTCATTTCCACACCGGTATTCTTTGTCAGTTGTGGTTTGTAGCTTTCAATCAAATCTCTTAATGTACGGCCTACGGTTCGGTCTTTAATGTGCGACAACTGCATACTGGGCCCTTCAACGACGTTTATGCGCATAATCTCCTTCACTGCGTCTTGGAAGTTGTTCTTTGCTTCGAGCTTATCCGTATGAGATTCAGCGTTGGGCTCTACCAATATAGCATTCCCATTTCTTCTTGTCAACTCTGCTCCGAGCAAAATATCGCACCCCACATAATCGTCCGGAACAATGTGTATCTGCAAAACAAAATTAAATCCATCCACACATACCGGTGCAGTGAAGCTACCAAGCGTTCTCAAACCAACTGAACCTATGCCGTTGAAGTGTATTGTCGACACATTCAAAGCTGGTGCATCCAGACTTTCGTAGGTGCTGCTTGTCATTAAGTGACGATCACTGCCAGAGTTGAACATAGCTTTAATATTCTTTCCGCACAACTTCACTATTTTGTACGCTTTCCTGTCCATTGTATTTACTGCATTACAGTGTTTTCTATCTACCTCTCGTTCAATTCCTTGTTGTGCTCCTTGCTCCAGCATTTTCGTTCGATTTCGTTGAGCCTTTCCGATCTTGCAAGGATATTTCCTCAAACACAAGTAGTAAAGCGGGTATTGATCCAAAACCCTGTAAACGAGCCACGTCACGCAATTGTAAATCCGGAATACCATCAATGACATATCTTACAATTTACTCTTCGTCCAGACCACGGTGATTCGCGAGAATCGTCTTTTCATGTACGTAGTCACAGAACATCTCATTTCTATTCCAAATCCAATCTTCGAATTGTCGTCGCATTATAATTTTATTTGTTCGGCGATAAAACATCTTCTTCAATTCCCGTAAAAGTTCGGCAGGGAACAACGCAATATACTCCGGCTTTGAGGGAAACCACTCTATTGCTTTCCCCTTTAGTCGTGTTCCTATCACTATTTTCGTCGTATCATCGTCGAGTTTATACACCCGTCGTAAAAACAAAACCTGCTTCTCCCAAGTTTCGTAGATATCCGTCTTTCCATCGAAAGCAGCGTCGTAACATTTATCTTCGGTGTAGTGTGCATCACCATACTCGCGCGCACTGCCCGCGAATGTTCTATGTCGGCATGCACGTCTGCATTGTTCTCTGTACGACTACCACTGTCGCCACTAAAACTATCACCAACTGATTGGCTTCACCGTAACATCTCTATTTTGCGACGCGCTAAGGCGAGTCCCGTTCAGCTAACCCTTTCTCGCGCTTATATACTATAAAACAATTTCGCGCTCTCGGACAGTTTCCGCTACTAACACACTTTCATTAATTTTGTTTGTTCTGATTTGTTTTGCTTCCATTTTCGTCAGAGAGTGTGGTCTAATACTGAGAAAATTGGATCAGAATTTGTAATAAGTTGTTCGGTGATAATATTACCGTCTGTCTTTCTATAGTTATGTATCCTAAATCTCTCTGGAATATCAAATCTTGGTCCTCTGCTTTGTTTGTGTAACAATCTCATAGAGTTTGTCACACCACGAGGCTACGTGCGTGGTTTTGTAGGTGTGTCACTCAGTTGGAGGCTGCCTTGTTGGGTAGGAAAGATCGTAAGTACTCTTTGTATTTTGTCGTTACTTTCAATGTTGTTCTTCCTATGTATACTATATTGCAGTCCTTGTATATCAGTTTGTGCATGCATCTATTCTCATATAGTGATGTACGGCCTACGGTTCAATGCTGTTATTAGTTTTGAATACAGTTTGCAGTTTATATTTCTTAAAGAAGTTTGATCGTTTGTATGTCTCTTTGACTACGTATGCTAACAAAATCCACTGTTGGCCGTTCTAGTGTTACTAACCCCCATTCACTGGGGTATTACTGCTTTAAAAGAGGAACTCCGATCAGGCTCTTTTCGGCCCCGGATAGCTCGGTCAAAAACGGTGCAGGCGCCACTCATCTGCCCTTGGAGCCCGATTGGAGCCAACGAACCAGGTTATGGCTCCCTACCTAAGATTCTATTCTACAAAATTGAAATTCCCTACAACACCTGAAAGAAACACTCGAAAAACCAGAAAAACCTTAAGCGTGACCTGACCATGACGGGCACTTGGCAATCTCGCGACTTCAAACCGACGCCAGTAAAGTCCCTTGTTGGGAAAAAAATATCTTCTCGCTCAAAAGCAGAAAGTTCACAGTATCTAAAACTGGAAAAACGAAAAAAAGGAAACAACCGTCTTTACCTCCAAATATTAATGCAAAATTCACAAGAAAATATACAATAGAATATTGCAAAAAAAAGTAAACGGTTGGCCAACACTTATAATGATGATTCTGCTACCACTGATGTGGGGATTTCCAAATAGTTTGTTTTCGCTTCACTGGCAATTTTATTGAAGCCGTTCTCCGCTATGCTTTCGGCCGCGGCCAATTTAGCTGTCAACACTTCTTCCGATCTCGTTCCTTTGTTTGATACCTGCATCCACTCACTTTGTTTTCCTAACCGGCGCTCTTCGCCAGATGATTTTCACTGCTCAAAAGAAAAACGGGTCATCCTTCAGTCCCCCTTTTATTAGTTTTTTGATCAACGGCTCATTCTGGTACGTTGAGGACCTTAAAAATCCCACAACGTGTGGTCGGCTATGTAGTTTTCCACCAGGAGAATCGGTGCTTTTGGGTACTCACAGGAATCTCACTCCTACTAAACTAGTTTGGGCAAATGTCAGTGAGGCAACTCACTGACAGTTTGGGTTTGTTGCTGTTGCAAATTCCTCAGATGTGCCTGTCGTCGGTGAAGTTTGATTTGTAATTGTTGCTTCAACGCCTCCACTTGATTCTCCTCCCATGTCAATTGCTCCAAATATTTCACCGCCTCGCGCAGGATATTCACTTTCGGTGCTCGTTCTTTGTCCTTAATACTCGGTATTTTTCATCGAGAGCTTCAAAGCGATTCTTCAAGCCAATGCGTCTCTGTCGCTCCGTATCGTTATGCAAGTTCCTCTTTTCAATGGTATCAGCTTCGTCTTGATCGTAGGAGCTATGTCATCGGCTAGTTGACGGTCGATGATTTTTGCCTCGGCTACGTTTGCTCGAGTAGTCATCCTTGAGCTGGCAGCAAATGAATGACGTTTACGAGCTTGGGAACTGCTTGCAGGTTATTGCCACTACTGCTATTGCTGCTAATTCTGCTATGACTACTGTAGCCGGAGGATGTGCTTAAATTGTAAACGACCGTTTTTTTGGCAGCACCAATCAGAGAGGTTAAGTTGTCATGTCAATCGAAGCGTAGTTGAAATTGTAACGATTTGCATGCGATATAGTGATCGGTTGCACGGACTATATTTTCTTCAAGCCAGTTGACGTTTTTAGTATTTGGCCGGTGATTTTATTGGCAACCTTTGTTTGCAGGACACAACGATCTTTGTCTGATGGATTTGTGGGTAGTTTCTTATCACCAACTGATACAACCTCGATTTCCTCGTCAGAATCGCTTGGAGTTTCAACACCCAATCCAGATAAATCCCACCATTTTTCAATCTTGTATCACGATGCGGGCCATTATATTCGGGACTTTGACTTCCATATCCTGATGACGGTAAATGAGATTTTGTATGATAGGTATCGCTTGAATCGGACGCGACATCAGATTATCATCGACTTCAGCGTTCAGCACATTCAACACATCCAATATCCGTCTGACTAATTGTTTTTGTGTCAGAAACTAAAATTTTACCATAAGAATCTTCCAATTGTTCACGTAACGCTTTTATCCTTAAAATTTTATCCCTATCATATTGACTGTTGCCATTCAATATAAACGACGAATCCAAACTGATATTATTCGAACCAGCCGCTCTAAGAATTTGTTGAGATCTTAGATTATTATTTCCAATAAGGATATCATCGGTACCAAAATTAATGGCAGATTTAGGATATTGGGACTCTTTGGAACAACTGCCATTATTACTGTTTTGTACTTCTTTTAAAACTTTTCGCTTCAAGAATAAGTCACGTTGCGGTGGGAGCCGTTTAATCGGGCTTGCCGCCTTAAGTAACGAGTTATTTGACGAGTTCGCCTTTGTCGTATTCATCCTAGTATCCAGAATTTCAATCGAATTGATGTCGTTGTCCTCGCGCTCCTTCTTCACCTTCGCGTAACCCGATATAAATATAGTGAGATTTTGTGCCAATACTTTTGTACATTTCCAACATAGGGCATCGATTTCAGATTCCTTATTACTATTCATTAAATTCAAATTATTTGAGTCGTTGATTTGTTCCTTACCTAATTTTTGTGTACGTTACTTTGCGCTTTTCTTTTTTGTATTTTGAGTTCACACAATACTTTACGCTTTCTACTCGTGAGGTTCGCGTTTATTCACGGCTGATAGCGTAAAGTTGTGCCAAGATCCCTTCATGGTCGTCGCGAATTTAACCTGCTTGACCTTACCCCGTAACAGGCGTTATTCCGACTGGGGGTTCTGGTCCCGGGGTTGCTCGTCGAAGGATGGGCATGGGCACCACTCGCTCCCAAAATACCCCCGTATGGTCACCGAACAAGACTGCGGCATGCCAGAATATGATTCTTTCGCTTAAACCCGCACGGCACTTCTACAGTTACCATCTGAAAAGAAAGTTTCTGACACCTGTACCCACTCTTAATTTTTGGGCACACCTGACACCTGTACCCTTTCTTCTGACACCTGCAGCCTGTCTTCGAGCAACTTTAGGCGCACCAATTGCCAAAAAATTCTCTTACCATTCGCACACTCCTTGGAGCCAAGCGAAAGAATTTTTCTAATTATTTACACAAAATAGATGTAACACCTGTACCCACTCGAGCCTTGCGCACACTTCTGTAATCAAACCGAAGGAAAATACAATTTTCTATCTTGTTCGCTGACAAAATTATATTCTTTCACTTCACTAAAACCACTTATCGCTAAAATTGTTAAGATTAAACAAAATTATGGCAAAGAATACTTAACTTAAATCACACACTCCTTGAAGTTGGGGGCCCTCTTTTCTAGCGCGTTGCTTCCACTAGAAGTATCATCAATTTCCAGGCACTTTTGAACTCCGTGCCGCAATCGTTTGTTACAGCGCATTCCTTCGTTCCACTTATTATTTCCGGATGGCAATGGTAACGTCGCTGCGGATAAGTATACGCCAAATCGTTGTCGTACATTCGCGTTGACACAATATCCAATTCTTGAGTGACGTATGGAAGCTTCGTCACTCGAAATGATTATACTAGTCACTGCTCGGGTTGTCTTCTCCTTGCTCCTCGGATTCACATAGATCGACAAAAAATGAGACAGCTCCACTGGCCAACCGTCCTTAAATAAGTTCTCCTTAACGGAGCATGAGTTTTAGTTCGAGGTCAACTTGACGGTGGTTAATGCACTTTTCCCTTGAAAAAGTTGTCCGCTTGAACTCATAAGAGTTGCCATTTGCATTTGCAATCCATTACTAGATGCTTTCGGTTCTGATTTGGAACTACCACTGTTACACGTTTCATTAGGATCAGCATCTCCAAAAAGTTTTCCGAAAGTAATTGCGGCTAGGCTTGATTCATTCCTCGTTACTTCTGGCGGCGAACTCTCTGCTTAAATTCTAAACCTAATTCCTTAATTTAATTACAAATTACAAATAATTGCTATGGGTGTGAAACATGGACTCTAAAGCAAGCATCCGCCAACATATTGAACGTCTTCGAAAGACGGATCTTGACGCAAACAATTAGAGCAAAGCTAGACGGGGACCTATGGTGAATGCGATACAACCATGAGCTGTATGCAATTTTTGATGAACCGGAGGTTTCAACGACTTTAAATCTGCCGACGCTGCAATGGGCTGGCCACGTGAATCGTATGGATGAACAACGGATACCCAAAAAGTTATTTGTTGGGAGAATCGAAGACCGGAGACCAGTGGGAAACCGAGGAAATGCTGGTCTATCCCGGTTGCCGAAGACAGTTCATAGGTGCTTGGATTTTGACTTTGTTGGACGTGGTGAATGGTCTGAGACAGTTGGAGGTGCTTGTTGCAGGAAGCGAACGCCCGAGAGAGGCTGTACCGCAACCAAGAAGAAGAAGTTGATCTTTTAATCGTCGGCTGTAATTGAATGAAAGTTTTTCTGCCAGCATGCTTGTAATAAAATATATCTGACGCTACTGGAAACTGAAATCGCACAAAACCGCTGTAATTAAACTGGCAAGTAAGTTTCACCTGGGAGGCCGTCCTGATGTCAGAGATGACAATACCAATCATCATCCCGGTGATTCTGTGTAGAAGTTGGTTGGGAAAGTGAAGTACAGATTCACCGAACATAAAGTTATTTTAATTGAACGAAGTATATAGAGCATATGGAGTAATGTAAGTTGATGCAAATTTCAAGATGAGATGTCAGGTCAAAGTCAAAGGCACTTTTTTCAATACTAGCTGTTATAAATTTTCAAAGAATATCAAGAAAATTCCAAACAATAAAAATACGAAAACTTAATCGCCGAAATGGTTCCCTTAATTTATACATTATCAACTTATAAACGTTTAATAAAAAAAAAAAAATTAGCAAATTAATTAAAATTATTCCATATTTTATGATTCAATTGGAAAAATGAGACAAAACCAAACAACGCTATTCAAAAATTATTTATAATTGTAAGACAACTGTGAACTATTATCCTGCATTTAATATTTTTTAACCTAATTCTGATCAAATTCAATCAAAAAACGTTATATTATAGTAATATAATGCTAACACAATATTCCTAACCTAAACGTTAAACCTTATCTCTAAACCGAATATAATAAACATAACATATACCAATGCTAAATATTGAAACCTATCCCGAAAACACAAAAACAGGAAAATAAACACGAATCATTTATACATTGCCATTCGGCTACCAACACCTAGATCACCCCATCTCAGCTCGACCAGCCTCAATGAATCTAGCAAATCAGTATCTCCATTGAAATTGTTGGCCTCGTGAACTCAAATTTGGAAGATATTTTATCTTATCGGTAGCCCGTCTAAATATGTGATCAATATATCCGTCTGAAGGGTGGAACGGCTGTGAAATCCAAGCGTTTTCACTCACAGTTACAGATCTTGCCATATGATTCCGAGGAAGCCTCAATATGAAGATATCGACTCTTGTCACTTTAGCGGTTTGATAAATTTTTTATAAAGTGCTTCCAGTCCGTCTCAGGCTTTCTGTCCAAACCAGTACATGCACGAAGACATTTTCTTTCGAAAACTCTTAATCTTTCCATAGTACTAGCACTCTGGTTGTACCAGATCTGACATCCATATTTCAAAACTGGTCTAACCAGGGTCTTGTAACAGATAATTTTGACCTTTTGATCTATGTATCTAGAATAAAAGAGTCGTCGAAGGAACATGATTACTTTTTGCGCTTTACTGAGCTAAAATAAATGTTCAGTATAGTACAGATACTGATCGAGATGAACACCGACGTATCGAATACAGGATTTATGTGGAACCTGTTCTGAATTACCCTCACCAGCCATAATGTGGAAATCCTTCTAATAACGTTTCAGGTCTTGACTGACCACCGGCAGCGTTTTCCGAAATTAGATTGTTTCGCACTTCTGCGCATTGATTTTCCTTCGCCAATAGTCTGTGTATAGCTGCACCTCATTGAAAATTTGTTGAAGATTGGTCTGAACTATTGTAGCTTTTCGATCTGTCGTATAGATGATCTGATCATCAGCAAATGCTGCCAATGATCCGTCGATGATACGTTCAAATCAAAGCCGTTCAATAGCTTGCGAATGAAAATTGGGAAAAGTAGAGGCACAGTAACTGTTTGCTTCTGTAGACCATTCAAGACTTTGGAGTCGCCCATTGCTGTAAGATTTCCATCTGTAACAACAAACGATTTCCCGTTAAAATACTCGTATTACACATCATGGTGACAAGTTGTCTGGGGAATCTGTCCTGAAGGAGTTTAAAAATTAGTCCATCTAATCACACCGTATCAAAGGCTTTCTCCATATCAATGAGCCATGCTCTAACACATTTTCTGTTGTTTAGTTTCCAACAGATGTCTGAGGTTACCGTCTTTACCGAAAATATGGCCGAATGCCTGGCACAAAAACCAAATTGGCAATTTGGCATCAACTCATATTTCTCAGTGTGCACGTTTAGTGCTTTGTTCACTATCACTTCGAACCTAACGTTAGCAAGCTAATTGGGCGATATCTTTTAGGGCTCGAAAATTCTTTTCTTTCTTCAAGATTGGAAATACCTTAGCCTTTTCCACTTATCTAGAGAATATGAATTGCTGAACATGTTGTTGAATAATATTCAATAATTATTAATAGCAACCTCAGGCAAATGTCAGAGGAACATATTCGGAACACCCTCAATACTGCATAGTTTATTGTTGCTTATCCTGCGAAATATGAAACACAAGTCTTCATATCTGACAAAATAATCAATTGAAAATGAGTTCCAATCAGGGCAAGTTTCTGTTATTCATCATATATAATCCTGTTTCCATTTCTATCCGCAGCCGTACTATCAATTTCGAGACAAGCCCTATCGAGAAGATTTGTCTCATCATTAGCGACTTCAGGATTTAATACATTCACTCAAAATTTCTGACAGAATAAGCTTTTCACTTTCCGGATCTTGTGGGCCAATACCCCTCAGTTTCTCCGCTAGTCGTTTGCTGACCTCACTCCTGAAGTATAAACGCATTAAGTTCTGGACAATTTTCAGGTGTAGTTTCAACAAGGCCAACGAGGGATAGTTGTAGTCCAAAAATTGTCGATAAATATTGTTGACGTGTGTTAGAAGAAGGCTTTTCAATCTTTTCAACTTTGCGATGGTTGGTGTTTCATATCCTTTCATAATGTTTCGATGTTTAATCTTGGGAACTACTTTTTCAATCGTTTCTAACGTCAGTTTCTCTAACTTCCACAAATAAAGATCTTTTTCATTGTTAGTTAGATTCCTTTCATTAGGAACCGTTGAACAAGCGTTATCATTATCAGAAGGAGGACATTGCTTATGGTACTCTCGATTAAACATCTTTTGAAAGGTTCCCCAATCAGTTTTTTTTTTTTTTTTGAAACAACCGATGATTTTCGTGTTGAACTGGAATGAGGAAGAGATCATCTCTTTGATTATTGATTTCCATTTCGATTGTATTATGGTTGCTATCAAAAGGAAGCATCTGCAGTTTCCGTTGAGGACTATTAAAGCTGAATTCAAGTCTCGCGTCAGCTATGTAGAGATCCAAATATGAATTTGTCCTAGGGTATGTTGGAAGCTCCGACCTATATAGATGGCAACTTTATTCAGTTTGGTTCTCTGTTATTCACGATCTCAGGTGTGACAATTAAGTAGTGAGACAGATTTTGTTGCCGCGCTTGTGGTAAACTTGTGAACTTGAAATTCTCTTCTTCTTCCCTGGCATCATTTTCTTCTTCATTAATATATTTATCATTGCTCTAGCTTGTTTAGTTCGCCTGCTGTATTGTGTTGAGTAGACGTGTGTTGGTGGTGCTCGTCACGAAAATGGAGAAACGAAATCAAGAGCAACGCATCGCGATAAAATTTTGTGCCAGGTTGGGTGAAACAGCTTCGGAAGCGTACGCTAAAATTGTAAAAGTGCATGGTGGTAGTGCTCTTAGTCATGCCCAAGTGAGCCAAAGCTCACAATGGTTGTCTCCGCATGCACCCCGACCGAAAAAAGCTCGCATGAGCAAGTCGAAGATGAAAACGATGATTATTGCTTGTTCCGTCGGGGCAAACCGTGAGTCAAGTCTATTGTACTATCGCCAAGTTCGAGTACTTGCAAAAACGAGTCACCAGGGTGCGTCCAAACATTGCTCGTAACTGGTTCCTTCATCACGACAATGCGCTGTGCCACACCGCCCTCAGCGTGTCCCAGTATTTGGCCACTAAAGGGATCATCGTGTTGCAACAGCCGCCTTATTTGTCAGATATGTCACCCTGTGACTTTCTTTGTTCCCTAGAAAAAAATCGGTGGTCATAGGAACCCATTTTGAGTCGATCCAGGTGGCCGTGACGAGAGTACTCGTGAACGTCCCAGTCGAAGCGTTGCAGAAATGTTACGAAGCATGGAAAACGTGCTGGAATTGTTGCATAGCTGCCCAAAGGGACTACTTTGAAGGGGATGGCAGAGTTGTAGAATAGTTTTTAAATATACGGTTTTCATGGAATCAGTCTCATCTTAATTGTCACACCTCGTACACCCCTGGGGTTACTGTTGGCATTCAGCCATGATGTAAGCTCTGCATTCAGGTCACCGGCAGGAATAAAATAATTATGCCACCTGTTCAGTTCGAGTATTTTAAACAAGGAATTGAGCTACTCCTTGAAGTTGAAAAAATTTCGAATAATTGCATACGCAGAGATAACGAAGAGGTTATCCATCCAGCATTACTACGAGGCAAGCATAAGGTACACAATTGAGCTGCACGTCAAGGTTGTTGAAGCCTTTTACGAAAATGGGCGTTCAAATCAAAATGCATTTCGTGCACGTGGTGATTTTTTTGGTCAGCATAATCGACTAAATGGGTCCACAATTGGGGAAATTGTGCGCAAATTTCAGCAAGCCAGGTCTGTAGGAAATGTGAAATCACCTGTCCATGCTCGCCCAGTTCGTTCTGCGGGAAACATCGCTGTTGTTCGCGATAGTGTGGCAGAAGAGCCGTCAACCTCGACTTGTCATCGTACCCAACAGTTGGACATTCCATGAACATCACTGATGCAAATTTTGAATAAAGATTTGAATTTTCATGCTTACAAGATTTAATTGACTCAAGAGCTGAAGCCTACTGACAATTTCAAGCGTCTCGGCAATACGCCGAATGGTTGGTTGAACAGACAGAAAGAAATGATGACTTTACAAAGGAAATCATCTTCAGCAACGAGGCACACTTTCACCTCAGTGGATTCGTTAACAATCAGAATTGCTTTGAGTAAATGAGAATCCACGAGTGATTGTTGAAAAGCCGATGCATCCACAAAGAGTGACTGTTTAGTGCGTTTTATGAGCTGGCGGCGTCAACGGGCCATACTTCTTCGAAAATGAGGACGGCCAAGCGTTTACCATGAATGGTGTTTGCTATTGCGAGATGTTAACGGACTTCTTGTGGCCAGGAATTGAGATTATAGATCTATTTGGGTCCAGCGGATGGTGCTACTTGCCACACAACCGACGAAGCAATGGCTGTTTTGCACGATAAATTCAATGGCCGTGTTATCTCACGTTGTGGCAATGTTAATTGGCCGCCACGATTATGTGATTTGGCACCGTTGGACTTCTTTATCTGCGGCTATTAAAAAAAGTGTACGTCAATAAGCCAAAAACAATTCAAGAGCTAAAAGATGAGATAATTGAGCACATTAACGACATTGAAACTCAATTATGCTCAGAGTCATTGAAAATATGGACCATCAGATAGAAGTATGCCACCGTAGCGGCGGCGAGCATTTGGGCGATATTTTATTTTACGCATGATGGTTATAGATCCTTCTATTAGAATAAAAAATATTAACATAATTCTTTGAAAACTTTATGTTTTATTTACAATTAACATCGTGCGTTTTGCTTGGACCACCCTTTATCATTGCTAACACATAATAAGGCGGGTGGTGCGCATCGGCTGATTCTTTGATCGCATTACCTCAGACGCAGACGGATACGTTTCTCTGTTCTTGTGAGTTCGTCATGTAACAAACTTCGCGATGGTAATTAAATGTACTGATGAAAAACTGTAAAGCTAACTGTACGATAATAAAAGAAATTTTGTACAAAATAACTTTTTTGAACTCTTCAGCTCAGTCACATTCATTACGAACATTTTCTCATATTTTTGCAAACAATAACATTCACCGAGGACTTTGTCATTATAATTGTAAGCAGCGGTAAATTGATATATTTACAGTGTCAGTAATCAAGTTTACAGACACAACGGGCTTCAACAGCTAGTGGCTAAAATGCCACAAAAAATTTGGTGGTTAGTTGATAAGAAATATTACGATATCTTCAAAAGTTCAACCTATAATCAGTTTACCAATGACTGGTCTACATCAGGTTGTTTTTTAGATTGCCCTTATATCGGGAGACTTGATACAATCAACTTCAAACAACTAAAGTCTTATGTCATTCCGACATGTCCAAAAACGAGGTCATAATAACCCTCTCCCAATCAACGAAAGGATGGTCAATGATTCATGAAAAGCTGGGAGATCAGCGATGATAATCAACAGGTTTCGTTGTATGGTCGTATGAAGAAACTCATCAATAAAGGTATTTTTCTTCTTCGATTTCAGCGCACTTTTTGAACGTTTTTCAAACATTGAACGGAAAAACATTTTAATTCGATGTCCTCTTCTAGCTCCTCAGCACGGCCTTATTGAAACGTTCTTGGGGAATTTTTTAGAGGGAAACTTCTCTGTACATTTGATTGTTGGGAAATATGCAATTTTTACCCTAAACATATTTGCATATTTTATTCAAAACACTGATTTTGTAGTTGAATCATGTTTCCATTCATCGATTCTTTTATGCACGGACGGACGTGTTATAAGGTCCTAAAGATCATGTCACTTCCTACTTAACTATCTAAGCTCCATCTGCAATGCTAAATCCAGTATTGAACGTTGTTTTACATTTGAGGAAATTTCATTTGAAGGCAACATTTCCAGATCTCTGAAACTAAAAATAAAGATAAATAAGTCAAGTGGCTTATTTCACCATAACATTTCATACAAACTTAGTCAAGTTCAATGAAACATTTTCCCAAGAAAACGTTCATGATGAAAATTGAACTTCCACTCCATTTAGCACGCGGGCATGCCAGGCCCATCCATAAGTGATCACAACAGGGAAATAATTATAAATAAGCTCCAGACATATGGAAATTTACAGTTTAATTCATCTCAGCACAAAACCGTAAAGTACGTCGTAGGACAACGGTTTCGCTAGCACATTCTAATCAAACCTGCTCCAATCACGTTTAGATTATCCGGAGGAAAATATTTCCAATCCGATTGCTATGTTGGATGCGTCGGGAAAATCTTCTTTGCCGCCGTTCTCAAGCCAACACCTAGAAAAGTAAACGCGCTAATACGAATTCAAATTAAGCGCCAAGCAACTCCATGCTCGTTATCTGCGGAGAATAAAGCTAAAGTAGGAAATATTATAGCATCGCATTAGGAGATTAGATTAACCCCGGTTGGATCAGCCCGGTCGGATCGGTGGGCTCGGCGCTCTTCAAAATAGGAAGTTAATTTCTTGGGCTTCTTAGATCCAAGCTTAGATGTTTTGGATTGGGATTTCCGCGCTATTGGCGGCGGAGAACGAAGAAATCCAATCGAAAAGTTCATGGCTTTCAATGAAGGCATTGCTTCCCGATATCGGTGGATTCACATACGAGTATGCCCCGAACTGGGCACTTGCTGCACTTCCAACAAGTAAAATCACTAAGAATAGAAGAAATCCCACTCGGCAACCAACGACTCGAATTGGATTTGAAATTCGACGACTGATCAATCTTGGCGGGAAGCGCAGAAGATGATTAGCCCGTTCTTTTTTGATTAAAGCTCTGTTCCGGCCCAAGTTCAATGACCAATTAAGCATACCATTCGCGATTCAAACATGATTTTTTTATTGATATTCTTAGTTGTAGTTGTTGTGCGCTGCTCGTAGATTTCGCAAGCTTTTTTGAATGAATAAGCAGAGGATAGGCGATTTGCAACAGTTGGTCTGAAGTGGTTTCATGTGGGTTTCGGACCGGACAGTCCGGACGGGAGACTTACCCCATATTTATGGCGAATCCAATGAGAGTGGACACGAATTTTTGGCATAGTCAAAGAAGCGTCACGATGACTGCTTTAACCCTGGCATGGGTGGTCGCCTGGAGAAGTGGTTTCGAAATAAAGCGAACTTACAGTCAGGAGATTGGCGCACAGCGCGACCAGCATGAAGCCTAATTAGGCACCATTTGAATGTTTTTGCTGGTGGATCCTATGAAGCAACTATTAATAAAACGGAAACATTTTTTGAATGATTGGTGTAATAAAATCGAATTTCGTTTTAACTTTCTTCATGAAGAAGTACCAAACTCTACGGAGTTTGTAATTTAACTTTCGGAAGTGATTACTTTTGTTTTTCGCCTGGCAATAACACTTTTTAAATGGTTAACTGTTGATTTTTATGAGATTTTGTACCGTAAGGAAGTTTTAATGGAAATGTTGGAACAAAATTGACGGGTTGAAGGATTTTTGTTAACATGCTTTTGTTTGTTGTGTTTGTGTTTGTTCACACCAGAAGATAAGGTACATTTATTACTTGTTGACCTTTAAGATGCGGTCATGATTGTATTTGGCGTAATCAAATTCAGAAATCAATTCATTAGTGATGAAGTCTCCAAGCTTAGAATGTCTCCAGCATTCTTAGTCCTTAAGAGCTTAATGTTCGTCATGAGCTACTCTCAGATGCCTATTTTGATATGATCATGGTAACCTGGCTATATAAGTAGAAGGGATCTTGATTAGATCTGAGTCTAGGTAGTTCTCATTCGACCTGGTGCTAACCCCTGTATGCTGTCCCTGGATATATTACCATCAAATGATTTTGATGATTTCACATTTGAGCTTGGATGCAAGTTTCGTGTTTTGGGGGAAATAATTGCAAGGACTGAAGCAAACAAAAAACAGCAAAATTGGAGCAAACATATGCAAAAAACCAAACAAAAAAAAAATGATTGCAATGTTTGCTACACTACTACTGCAGTGAGGATTGAGAAACTAAATACATGGCACAAGATGAAATTCACAAGGCGTTTATACTTAATGTATAACAGAAAGGAAGGCCTCTCTAATCAAATCAGCTCTTGTTATAGAAATCTTCTCCCCTTCCTCAGCATTTTGCAGCGCCAAGAAAATGAAGCCATAAGGGGAAAAATTCCTAACCATTCCGCAGTGAACTCTAAGTGTTTGACAAAGGAGGGTTCTTATAAACCCTCGACCTCCTTACAGACACAAAATTATCGATCGAGGTATTTACTGTAATCCAATCTACAGCGGTTTTCATAGAGTTTCATTGTTCATGTTCTGTTCCCTGTTTCATCGATGTTCTCACCAACAACGGCCTCTACCTGAACGGATTCTTCATTACACGTTCATTTTTAACTTGTAGTTATACAATATTTATTATAGAAGCCAATCTGACCACTTGTATAACGTAACCACTGGATGATGATGGCTGGAAGCGTACTTGTTCACCACTCTCTACTACTTGTTAGTTATTCCGCGTTTGGTTACCCCATCTAAGGGCACTGTTAGAAAGTCCACAACTGAGGTCTAAACTCAACTTGGACCAAATGTGCTATAAAATAGCATTATTTGAGTCTTGTAATAATACATATTTTGGGCCTGAACTATGTTCTATTTGGCTTAGAATAAAAAATTGTTTCTTCAACTCGGGTATAGAAATTTATGAAGAAGACCATACCAATATTGGATGTGTTTTCTACCTGCCCTCTTACTACAAAAATATATGTCTCGTATTTTATTACGTCAAGTTTTTGATATACCCACATTCACCTAAGTACGCTATCTTGTTAGTCATGTCTGAATGTATAGTTTGTTTTTATTTGTTTTAAAATGTCATCGAAGCAGTGTAAATGAAACCCAAATAACTTTTGCTATGTTTGTGGTCAAATTTATTGTCAAAAAAGAAGAGACCAATCACTAAGGCCGTAAAATGAGTCTTTTTTCATTGCCTTTAAATCTCCGTAACAAACCTTGATAAAAACAAGTTGAGTAGGCAGGAGAGTGCTCCTACTAGAAGGTCTTTGTAAACATCCTAGGATTAGAAGCAAGTTTTCTAATGGCGTGAATCGATAACTTGAATTATTCATCCAATACTTAGATATGAAATCGTTCAAATTCATACAAAAGATGCACAGTTTCTTTCATAAGCGCAGTGCAGCCGCCATTTTAATCTAGCTTAAGTGATTTTTCTGAATGCTCGGCCGATTGAACATGTTCAAGTTAAACACTATTCCTTAAATTTTCATGAAAATTGAAAGAAAATAAAAGTACCTAAGTCAATTTTAAATATATATAGGGTTTTCCAATAAGTGGTGTTATTTTGAATAGATCTTCTGATTTAACACCTTGCGACTTCTTTCTTTGGAGCCACGTGATAGAGAAGGCCTATACCAATAGCCCAGCGTCAATTCAAGATCTCAAAGATGAAATTCGTGAGGCTATCGAGGACATAGGGCAGCCACTTTGCGATTTGGTTATGGAAAATTTCATGAAGAGGATATGGTCCTGTAAGCGTGTCGTAATGGTTATTTGCCCAATGTTAGTTATTGCTATTAACGGCATATCTTCTTCTTTATAATGAACTAAACATCCGATCATTTATTTTAAAAAATGGCATTTTTCTTTTAATATCAAAATAACACCTCTTATTGGAAAACCCTATATCAACCATAAACACGTGTTATCGTTGTTGTAATTCCATATAATTGAAATGGCTATAACTCACTTGATTGTGATTCGATCTCAATTAAATTTTGTGAACATATATATCTTATGTCATTCTATATAATTGCAAAATTTCAAGAAGTTTAAAGGTATCATTTTGATTTTATGGGCAAAAATGTAAAATCTACAAATCATACTATTATTAACAAAGTTGAGTGAATTTCGATTTCTAAGGTATTTGTTGCCCTTGTACTCATAAAGGTCCACATTCGTGACAATTTTCAGATTTTTCGGCTGAAAGGTGTCCAATCGCAAGGGGGGGGACACAAATTTTGGGTACATTTTGCCTTCCCGTGGACCCCTTAATTCATCAAATGATTTTATTATTTCAGATTCTAAAAGCTCTAATCAAGACCTTTCATTGGATACCCCACTCAACTACCTTTGATTAAAAAAAATTTTTAAGGGCCAATTCGTTATTAGGGAGGACCCCCCTTAAACATTTTTTAAATTTTTTTCAAGGCCTTATGTTTTGAGAGACCATCACTTCTGACCTTTTAACAAAGTTTGAGCATTCTAGCTTCTATAGTTTCTGAGGAAATCAGCTGTGACGCACGGACAGACGGACAGACAGGTCGCGAAACTAGTAGGTCTTTGTAAAAATTTTTTTTACAATGACCTAAAAATGGGTTCCTGATGTAGTGTGCGAAAATTGCAGAAGTATATCATTGAACTGGGCTGCAGGAAAAAGAAAACGTTTACGATTCGGCATCTCAATGATACGGAGAGAACCAACAAATCATACTACTGACTTTTACTTCTGTCTCACTGAAACTACAGGTTTTAACAACACAAACCGGAAGCACATACAATATCCTGATGTTGCACCAGTCACAAAACTTGTGCTATATTCTGAAGGAGTTCCTTACTCATCATTACCCAGCAGTTGCAGTAAGGAAAATCAGCCACAGCTCATGGAGTTATAAGTAGATGAGGCAGTTTCGAGCCAGGAAATTAATTTTGAAGCTCTTTCCGGGTTAGAATCGAATTGTGAACCACATTTGATACCACAGGGTGAATAAAACGACCTTATAAGAGACTTACAGCTTTCAAAAATCAAATCTGAATTGCTTGCGTCACGACTACAGCAATGGAATTTGTTGGCCTCTGATACCAAAGTGACTTTTTACCGCAGTAGGAGTGATCAATTCAAGAAGTATTTTGCATCACAGGAGGGATATGAATATTGTGAAAATATTTGTGGACTTTTCGTTTCAATGAGCTAGTCATGCAACCCTGAAGAATGTCGTTTATTTATAGATTCTTCAAAAATAAGTCTGAAAGCAGTATTGTTTCATAATGGCGATGAAAAACCATCTATTTCTATAGGGCTTGCGGTAAATTCCAAGAAGTCATATGAGTCGATGACAACATTAATGAAGCTTATAAAATATGATGAACACAATTGGGAAGTGTGTGGAGATCTCAAAATTGTGGGGCTACTTCTTGGTTTGCAAGGTAGTTATTCCAAGTATTACTACTTTTTATGCTTATGGGACAGTAAAGCTAAGAAAGACCACTACATTAAAAAAGATTGGCCTGTATGTAATGAATATACACCTAACAAAATGAATGTTAAAAACAATCCTCTTATTGATCCAAAAAAAACGTGATTTTACTGCCGCTTCACATCAAACTGGAATTAGCGAAAAACTTTGTCAAAGCACTTGTGACAAAGATGGACAAGCTTTTAAGTATTTAAAAACCATTTTTCCTAGTTTGTCTGATGCAAAACTCAAAGGAGGAATTTTTGTGAGGCCCCGAATAAGAAAGATATTAAAGGATGAACATTTTGATGGTTACTTAATCAGTGTCGAAAAAGATACTTGGCATTCATTTAAAGCAGTCATGAAAAATTTCTTGGGAAACAATAAATTTGAGAATTATGCAGAAATTTCTTCCAATTTATTGAGAAATTACCAAAAACTGGAAGTGAAAATGTCGTTAAAAATTCATTTTTTACATTCTCACCTGAATTTTTTTCCTGAGAACCTGAGAAGTGTGAGCGGTGAGCATGGCAAACGTTTTCATCGGGATTCGAGGGTTTAAGAATAGATACCAAGGATTTATGGACAAAAATATGTTAGCGGGTTACTGTTGGGCTATGATAAGGGAAACTGATACTAATAAGTATAAAAGAAGGAATAACACGACCCATTTTTGATTTGTTTTTGAGATAAATGTATAAAAATGATAAAAAATAAATATAACCAATATTTACGAAATTGGGCGTCCTAAATTTTTTCCAACTTCAGTTTTTAAGTAAGGGTTTATAACTCTACCGATACATATCAGTTTCATCTCTGGATAAAAAAAGCTTGTAAAGCAGTGTAGTAGAAGTAATCACTTGTACCATTTCATTGAATCTACCAGCCATTATCATTATCTGTAGTTTTGCTCCAAATTAGGCCTTTATATTCAGTACTGATCAATTGTATCAGTTCTGTAACCTCATTCACCAGACGTGCAATAAATTATAAGCAGCACCAACTGACTGTTTCTATAGTTTCCCTTGATTTTTACTGGTCACTTTTCCGTTCCTCTACGCTTGAATATTTGGCTGGGGAGTTCGTGTTATTCTATCCCTCCCATATGTTCAGTATTTTGCATTTATATCATACAACTCTTTATTGTGACGACAATTCCACTTTACTCCATGCTTCTCTGGGCCACAATATCCTCCTTCACATATTGCGTTCCACTGCATCCAAGGCCTTCTCGGAGACAATTATGGATCCAGGTTTCAGAATGATTTGTGTATGCAGAGCATATCTCTGTGCATATCTTTAAGCCCTAAAATAGGAAGTACTGAGAAGAACACTTTGTTTGCTGCATGTTGGCCAATCGCTTAGATGCTGCTCCTCCACCAAAATCTTCCATACCAGCTAGTGAAGGAGGCTTAATAAATTCTTGTGCGATGCAGCGCCGTCAATATTTTGTCTGTTCCTGGGACTTCGTCGACGCTGCAAATGGCTGAAATCCAATATAGACTCATCCAAGAGTATTCATCCGATAATTGTACGCTATTCCAACTGCCATGAGGATGATATACGCATCTAGCTTTAGTGTTACAGTAAAGTGCAAGCTAATGGAAAGTTTTGTTCGAAAGAAACCAGAAAAAAGCTTCATTAACACGGAAACTATGTTAATTTAAACATTTTTACCAACTTTCCTTAATATTTCCATCAACTTGGAAACATTAAAAAATAACCAAAAAATATAATTAAAAAAACAACGCTATTTATTTGTTTTCCGACAAATATATATATTTCGGGAGTAAATGTTCTCCCTTCTTCAGTGTCTAATTATTTTAGACACTGAAGAAGGGAGAACATTTACTCCCGAAATATATATATTTGTCGGAAAACAAATAAATAGCGTTGTTTTTTTAATTATATTTTTTTAATTATATTTTTCTTTTTGTTTAAATTACAGCGCTAAAATATGGAGATTTTCAATAGATTAAAAAATAGTTATATGATTCGATCTGCAAGAAACTAACCTGGACGCTACAGTGGGAATGATATTGGTCGATGTCCCTACATGGAGTTGCATGCCGCTTGATTAGATAATCATCAATGCTGAGCAGTACGTACTTGAGTACATCTTCTTCTTCTTCTTCTCCATAGCACTATTGTGAATTCCGGCGTGCTGGCATTCTCTCATTTGCAACTTCGAATTTCTACCGTAACATCTCCGCCTTCCTTTGGGCTCATATACCATTTCCTCGGTAAATTTATGTAATTTTATTAACATTTAACAATTTCCCTATAATTTGTATTTCCCCATCATTTTAATCCTACCCTTTTCCCGTATTTTCAATTAAAAAAAAAAAATATAATAATAATAATTTTCATTTTCCCACTAACAACACTCCATTCATTACTTCCTATTGACAAAATTTCATTTGATACATTTTTCCTAACAAAACCTAATTCCTTCCTTCATACTGTTACATGTACAAATAATTACATGTACAAATAATTCTGCGAGCTACTGTCGCAATTGTTTTCACAATCATTAAGAACATCAACAAATGAATTCACTCGAACCCACGAGAACCCAACAAGCATGATCAACATCTGCAAGTGACGTCACTCCATTCATTAATTTGCTCGAATCTACCGGGTACCTCTCGGTAGAACATTCGCCAATGTACGAGAAATGGGTGAATAGTTAGAGACCCTATATAAAGGCGAGCTGAATGAATGGGGGGATCATTCATTCGACCGCGATAAGAGCTGCGATAGTGTGTGGGAAGTGATTTTCGTAATAGTGAAGTGATTTAGAAGACAATTGCGATAAGGAATTTATGGACAAGTGTTAGATTTTTTAATAGTGAAAATTAAAATTAGTGCAAGTGTTAAACTGATTATTGTGCATATTTCCGATCAAATAAACTCTTTTAGACTTAAATTAAAAGATATTGCGTTTTCACTTTCCCGGAACATTAAAATTATAGGCCCCGAACCAATAACACGCGACAATACTAACTAATTTTATTCATTAGCTCCCACTAACAAATTTTATTTTTCATTCTAGCAAAAATTCATTCACATTTCTCTACTAACGAATTTCATTTCCATGCCCATTTAGAAAGAAGCATCGTTGAAGTTGCTAATACAATGAACGGGAAATCAACAGAAGGTGGCTCCGTTGGTAGCCTCATGGATTATCGACCGGGGGTCCGCTGTGACCCTGGGTTCAAGCTGCCCGAGCGCAAAAAAAGCACTCTTTTGGAGTATCGGCAAAAGCAATTGTTTCCTTATATATATGACAATTTGCATCTATTCAAAGGCTTCTTTGGTTATGCAAATTGCCATATATGCAAATTGGAAAGTGTTGCGTTTTTCGGTACGAAAAAATGTGTGGGTAGCGGAATCAAAGTGTATTGAACTTCGATTATTTTGCCCAGATGCGGCAAAGGTAATAAGGAATGAAATGTTTGCGGGATTGGATTTTCTGGGTGTGAAATGCTGGATTTCAAAGGGCAGTCAGTTTTGGACTTTGGAAAATAGAAGAGGCATTCCTTTTGGCAGTGGTTAAATTTGAATTCGGGGAGAAAAGCATTCAGTTTATTTTTTTTAAAGAGGAGGAAGTTATTTAGCGGTTTAGAGAAGATTTGTTTTAATTTGGATTTTGTAGAAGGATTTGGAATTTGAAAGTTATAAAGTGCTTTTGATTTGGAATCAAAAAGTGATTTGAGTTGGAAAATGTGAACGCGAAGAAGTGATCCTTACCTTGAAAGTTGAGAAGTAATTTTAGTCGTGAAGCTAAAAAGTGATTCTAATTTAGAAACTTTAATTTAACTTGGTTGTGCCCTTTCAGTGAACGACAATAGTGCACAGACTTGTTTAAAAACAAAGAAAAAAATAAAATTTAATTTGAAAATTTGTTTTAAAAATTTGATAATTTCTACCAGTGCCCCGTTCCCCTTCCAGTTGCCGAACGTTCCGCATCCGTACAAGGGGTAAGCAATTACAAATCATTTTTTTTTCTCTTTTTATTAATTTTTCCTTAGTATATATTTTCTTTTACATTTTGTACTTCAATTCACTTTTACTGTTTACGCGATAATTTGGTTTTAGTCTGATCAATAGAAAATTTGAAAAGGTGCCTTAGTTAATGGAATTTATTTATATCTTTTGAATTGACTTGTCATATCGGTGCGTTGTAATTAGACTCAAGTAAA
Source organism: Odontomyia ornata (assembly GCA_963969285.1). NCBI lineage: Eukaryota > Metazoa > Arthropoda > Insecta > Diptera > Stratiomyidae > Odontomyia > Odontomyia ornata. The sequence continues at coordinate 448,553,336 of OZ017739.1, read as the reverse complement.
AATACAAAAATGATGAAGTGGTAGCCCAATCATCTTTCATTTCTTAAAATGACTTCCCCCTTTCACGTTCTTATCCCTTCGTGTCAGTTTTCATGTGTAGGGTCGCTCAACACGAGCAGAGGATATCTCGGAAGATCCATGACACGACTGAGCGCTATCCGGCCTCAATATGCCACTCCAGATTACTCAATCCTCTGCTGGAAACATAATGTCTGCAACTGCGGTGACTTCCGCGATCGCAACAGCACTACTTTCCCGATCGGGCCTTTGCTTCCTGCAAATAGCGCCTCCAACTGTCGCAGTCCACTGACTGCGTCCTCCGATTTCGAAATCCGAGCAGCAATAAACTGCCTTAGTCAACCGAGCCAGACCAGCATTTCCTCAGTTTCCCCACTAGTCTCTGGCCTTCAGTTCTCCCAACGAATACCTTCTTAGAGATCCGTTGTTCATCTATATGATTCATTTGGCCAGTCTGTTACAGCTTCCGCAGTCTGACGATCGTTGAGACCTCCAGCTCGTCCAAAATTTTATACAACTCATAGTTTTATCGAATTCGCCATTGGTCCTCGTCTAGCTTCACTCCGATTATTCGCCGCAGGACCCGTCGCTCAAAGACATTCAATATATTTGCGGATGCTTGGGTTAGGGTTCATGTTTCACATCTGTAGCATAACTCATGTCTTACCACAAATATGTATACTTGGAGCTTTCTTTTCCTGTGTATGCAGCTGGTTTTCAATATCGTCAAAACTGAATAGAATAATTTATTTGCAAGCTGTATTCTTCGGCGTATTTCATCTCTTTTATTGGCGGTTCTCATTATTTCGGCGCCTAAATGCACAAATTTGCTCACATTTTCAATACTGTATTCACTAAGTGTGATATTTTGTATATTTGCCGTATTTTTCCTCGACTGGGTCACGAGCCTTATTTTATTTTTATTGATTTGTAGCCTTACTATGTTAGTTCTGCTTTGCAGTTTTGTTTCAGGAAGAGTTCTTTGGCAGTTGGTTACGACCGCAAAAGTCACCGCAGTTGCAGGCATTATGTTTCAGAACAGGGGTGCGTAACCCGGGGTGGCATAGTGAGGCCGGCTAGAGCTCAGACGTGTCAGGGGTCTTCCGGGCCACCCTCTGCTCATGCTGAGCCACCCTACAAATAAAAACTGACACGAAGGGATAAGGACGGAAAAGTGGGAAACATTTTAAGAAATGAAAATTATTATCTTAACGAGACATAGCCGTTTTCTATATTCGACATAAAAAAAATTCTACAAATAAAATTCACAAATTCTTAACTTTCCTTTCAAATTTATGTCAGAACAATCCGATGAAAAAAAATTTTATAAAAAGAAAACAAAAAATTAATTTGATAACATAAACTAACGGTAGTATAAAAGGCAAATGCAAATAAGTACTCACACTTTCCTTGTTTAACTCCGAGCGCTCGGCGAAGAATAAAAAAAGGAATTCGGGGCATCTGAAACCCAATATTCAATTTCAAAATCAATGTTAACAAAAATCAAAATAAAAACACGGAACGGCCACTTTTTACCAAAACACTGGATACACCTTTTTCACTAATCCACGGTCCCTTCAAATTCATCCAATAATAAAACTCAAACTCGAAAATTAAATCTTTCACCAATTTATAGATAAGAAAAAGTACTTCTCAGAAAACTTACATCTTCCTTTTTTTTCTTCTCATCTTTAGTTTATTAAATTATGACACTTTTCTGTTTCACTTTTAACTGTACTCTGCATTATTTGTCGCGTGGTTAACGTCAGTACCTACCCTTTACGGACCTAACCTCACAGTCACCATTAAATAGCGATTGGTTTAAGCGCCAATCATTCGCCCCCAAGCTCGGTACCAGTTTCCATTGAGGGAACTCTCAACTTTCATACTGATAGATCTGAGACCAAGCTATATCTAACGCTATAAGGTCAACGTCAACCTTTGTTTGCACCACAAGCCACCACGATACTCCCCGAAGGGTTGCAACCAATCAGCTGACCATCCGAAGATGGAGGCTCATCAGCTGCCCGTGGTACCTGAATATACCTCCAGGGTTGAGGTTCGCAGCAATGAGTTGATCCTGTCATCGAACAATCACAAAGCCACTATGTTTCAGGTCAAGTTCCAGCCCTAGTATTTTTACTAAGCGATTCGGGTACCCCGGGAACGCTAGTCCCCGTCGGCTTCACTGGAATCGGGGACGACAACTCAATAATAGCAGTTGCACCCCTTTGAATTACCAGATCAGTTCCGCCCAGGGGGCTGTCCTCTGCATCGATTAAAATTTGAATCCACAATATGAGTTTCTTAATTTTATTTTCAACACAATCTTTGGGTTTGGGTTATGCTGGAATATATTTAAGCCGTCATTATTTTTATTCTCGGTTTACTCCATTTAAATAAGTTTTTCTTTCTCTTACTGCATTGATGATGACGAAAAAAAATTGGAGTTATGTTCAGGCCTTTGGCCTTTATTTTTCATATAAAATTCGCACTTAACTTCCACTCACATTAACAGAACTTATTATTTTCTTACTTCCGAACTTCTTCCATCAACTTTTGCTATTCAAATTCACACGTTCGTAACTAAATCCAAATCAAAAACCGACTTTTTTCACAAATTCAAAATTAGCCTTTTCTTCGACCAACGCCTCCTCACACAGGCCCAAAAGTGGAAGCATGACGTCACAATGCAAACCAGTTTTAGACGTATTGACCTGTTCTTTTAGACCAATTGAAAAGCTTTCGACAGTCCCCACTGTGACGTCGTGCTCGTTAATTGTTTTCTTTCTTAGCAGTAAGCAGACGTTGCTTTGACACTGCCACAGCACTTCCTGTTCTTTTTCAAACCAAATACCAAATCTTTTCCCGCCGAACTAAAAATTAACGCACCGCCAAAAGCAACCCCTCTTAATTTAAAGTGAAATACTGACTTCCCTCCATCCCCAGAAAACCAATACCGCACTTCTTCCATTTCCAATTACCGCTGCCGCATCTGAGTAACGTAATCGAAGTTCAATACACTTAGATTCCGCTACCCACACATCTTTCCCATATCGACAAACGCAACAATTTCTATTTTGCATATATATATATATATATATATATATATATATATATATATATATATATATATATATATATATATATATATATATATATATATGTAGGAACGATATCGGATAAAACATTTGAATATTTTTGTGATTGACTGTATTAGCAATGGCGTTTCATAATGGACCTACTTTCTGTTGGAAATGTACTTGAGAGAGAAGTGACTTGACGGGAGTCTCTCGCTGATGCGCGTCACGGAAAATATGTTTAAATTATTCCTTGAAGTTTCTGCCTATTTGTTTTAATAAAACGTTTAAAACCTACAAGTGGCGCATTTCTTTATTTGCTCCTTCCATTCGGATCCCTACAAGTGGGGGCTCAGCCGGGATTTGCCAAAAAATGGAGTAACTATTGAAATGAAAATAGAAGTAAAAGTAGACGAAAGTTCTAGACGGTGAAAGATTTCATGTCCATACGTGTTCGATCGACGGCGACGCGTTCAAGGACAAGTAGACGGTTTTGGTGCAAGTAGATTTCGTGTCCATACGTGTTCGATAGACGGCGACGCGTTCAAGGACAAGTAGACGGTTTTGGTGCTAGAAGATTTCGTGTCCATACGTGTTCGATAGACGGCGACGCGTTCAAGGACAAGTAGACGGTTTTGGTGCAAGAAGATTTCGTGTCCATACGTGTTCGATAGACGGCGACGCGTTCAAGGACAAATAGACGGTTTTGCTGCAAGAAGATTTCGTGTCCATACGTGTTCGATAGACGGCGACCGTTCAAGGACAAGTAGACGGTTTTGGTGCAAGAAGATTCCGTGTCTATACGTGTTCGGTTGACGACGACGCGATCAAGACGAAAACAAAGAGTAAATTGTTCGGAAGATTATTATTTAATATGCCGGATGAAGAAAGCGAAGTACCAACGGGAAGTAAAGCGGTGCTACGCGAACGACTGAGGAGCTCAGTGGCCGTTGCTAAGATGGATATTGATTCGTTGACTGTGGAAGAAATCAGGGAACGATTGCGTACTTTGGAGTTGCCAGTCAGCGGAAAAAGGCAGTTTTACGTGAACGATTACGTGCTGCGACGATGTCAGAGAACGAGGACGATGAGGAAGAGGAAGTGGCTGCAAGTGAAATTGACCGAACGCCCTCTGAATGTAGTGCGGTGTCTTTTAGGCAAACAATGTTGTCATATCGCGATGTTGAAGACTCGCTGGAAACATTTAGTGGCGATAAATACCAAAATATTGAAAGATGGTTAAAAAACTTTCAAGAAACCGCGGAAATGTGTGGGTGGAATGATATGCAACGAGTAGTGTACGCGAAGAAATTGTTACGTGGATCAGCGAAATTGTTTGTCGGTTTTGAGTGCTCCGCAAAATCATGGGATCAATTACGTAGCTCGCTGTGTGTAGAATTCGGACAGATAGCTAATAGCAAAGACATTCACAAACAATTGACTGAAACTCGAAAGTTGCCGAGTGAAAGCTCGAACGAATATGTTTATCGTGTCTTAGATATCGCGAGTCACGCCGAGATCGAGTTGGAGGCCAAGATACAATACATCATTGACGGCATTCCAGACGATGAGCGTAATAAAAGAATTTTATATGGTGCGAGCTCGATAAAGGAATTACGACAAAAATTAATTCAATACGAGGCTATAAAATCGCGAATAAAATCAAAGTATCCGTTACGTGAAAAAAATACACCGGATACTAAGTCTGGCAAACGCTGTTTTAACTGTGGAAATTCCAATCATCTCGGTAAAGACTGTCCTGATAAAAGGAAGGGAACAAAGTGCTTCTCATGTGGTGATTTTGGCCATGTTGCAAGCAAGTGCCCAACCCCGCGAGTGAACATCCCGAAGGTTAGATGTGATGCGTTAAAATTAGCGGATATGAAGACTTATAAAGACATACAAATATGCAAAAGAACAATTCGTGCAGTTTTTGATTCGGGTAGTGATCTCCATTTAATAAAACGTAGTATCTATGACGGACTAGACGCTCCATGTCTTGAGAAAAATTATGTTAGATTTGGTGGCATTGGCTCTGGCAGTCAGCAAACTCTTGGTCATTTTACCACGACGGTTACAATAGACGGTGTTCGTTTAACCCTTACGATTCATGTAGTGCCGGATTCGACTTTCCCATATAACTTATTGCTTGGTGGTGAATTATCGGAGTTCGTAGAAATAACAATAAAAAATCGGAGTGCTACTGTAAGAATTATAGGCGAAAATAACTCCGAAGCAGCTCAACAATCAACAAAGAATGAGAAGGATATAATAATCGACAACGCCAATCAACAACCGGAAGAAGTCATCAGTCAACAAGGAGCGAACGACGAAAGCGTTTACGATCACTTGAAAACTTTAAGTGTCAGCCCAGATCCAGACGAGTGTGAAGTTGACCTGTGCCATATCAATGACTCATCTATAAAAGCGGAAGTCAAAAATCTCATCGAAGCGTATATACCAAACAAAATAAAAGAGACAGGAATCGAGATGCGCTTGGTTCTTAACGACGAAGTTCCGATTCACCAAGGTCCGCGACGACTGTCGGACAAACAACGGAAGGTTGTAGCAGACATAGTCAATAATTGGATGAGAGAGGGTATCGTGCGATATAGCTCTTCGCCATATGCATCTCCCATCGTGTTGGTTGAGAAGAAGAACGGAGACGCCAGATTATGCGTGGATTACAGAATGTTGAACAAGAAAATTATTCGCGACCCATATCCGCTTCCGCTAATAGAAGACCAGCTAGACCGATTACAAGACTCGACGGTTTTCACCACGCTCGATTTGAAAAACGCATTTTTCCACGTACCTGTAGAGAAGGAGAGTGTGAAATACACAGCCTTTGTGACACCTGACGGACAATTTGAATTTCTTCGAGTACCTTTTGGTCTGAGTATTTCACCAGCTGTTTTCCAAAGGCATGTTAAAACTATTTATCGGGAATTGATTGCGAAAGGCGTCGTTTTGACCTACTTGGATGACATTATTATCCCGGCACGGAGTGAAGCAGAAAGTCTAGAAAAACTGAGAAAAGTTTTAGAAATCTCGAGTGATTTCGGCGTCATGATAAACTGGAGTAAGTGTGATTTCATGGCCAAACGAGTCGAATACTTAGGGCACATCCTTGAAAATGGTACAATCAAACCATCACCGAAGAAGACGACAGCAGTCTCGATGTTCCCAATGCCTAAAACCGTTAAGGACGTTCGAAGCTTTTTAGGTTTGACGGGTGCATTCCGCAAATTCATAGCCAACTATGCAGTAATTGCGCGACCTATATCCAATTTATTGAAAGATGGAGTCTCTTTCGAGTTTGGCGTGGAGCAAAAGAACGCGTTCGAGCAGTTGAAAACTGCACTGATAACAAACCCAGTTTTGAGGTTGTATAAGACGGGAGCACCAACAGAACTACATACCGACGCATCTAAGGACGGATTAGGTGCGATTCTTATGCAGAAAGATTCGGAAGATGGAATGATGCATCCTATTCATTATGCCAGCTGGAAGACGACCCCAACTCAATCAAGATATACTAGCTACAAATTGGAAATTCTGGCAATAGTGCAAGCATTGAAGAAATTCCGTGTATATCTGCTGAGCGCACAATTTAAAATAGTGACGGATTGTCAAGCATTCGCAAGAACGATGGCGAAAAAAGATTTGTGTCTTCGAGTTTCACGTTGGGCAATGTTATTGGAAGAGTTCGACTACATTGTGGAGCATCGGTCGGGATCATTAATGAAGTATGTAGATGTATGTAGATGAAGTATGTATATGCATTAAGCAGATATCCTGCAGACGTATGTGTTCTTCAGCGAATGGACAACATCATTCTGGAACAGATTCAAAATGAGCAACGTAACGACGAACAGCTGATTAAAATATTGGAAGATGGCAATAACAAGAAGACGCTCGAATTCACGTTGAAAGGGAATGTTTTATATCGTGAGATGGACGGAAAGACTCTGTTAGTTGTACCAAATACGATGCAGCACGACATTATCAGGCGTTGCCACGAACAAGGACATTTTGGTTGGAAGAAAAGCGATTATATAGTGCTACAAGAATATTGGTTCCCTCAGATGCGCAAAAAAATCGAGAAGTTTATAACAAACTGCGTAAACTGTATTCTTGCGGAACGAAAGCAAGGCAAGACGGAAGGATTTTTGAACACCATCGACAAAGGCGATAAACCGCTGCAGACATACCATATTGACCATCTAGGACCAATGCCGTCGACGAACAAGAGCTATAACCATTTGTTTGTAATCGTTGATGCTTTCTCCAAATTTGTTTGGCTGTATCCGACCAAATCAACTACCGCCGATGAAGTAATTGGTAGGTTGCAGAGGCAATCCACTATTTTTGGAAATCCTAGACGAATAATTTCCGATCGAGGGGCATCTTTCACATCAAAAGCGTTCGAGGAATACTGTCGCCAAGAGGGAATTCACCATGTGCGAACGACAACGGGAGTTCCTCGCGGAAACGGTCAGATTGAGCGAATCAATCGAATTGTAATACCGATTCTTACGAAATTATCCATTGATAATCCTGCGACATGGTATAAACATGTAGAAAAAGTTCAGCAGCAGATCAACGCGGCCTACAGTAGAAGTATTGGTATGAGTCCTTTTGAAGTAATGTTTGGACAGACAATGCATCTAAGTAACAACGATGAACTACGAGCTGCTATTGACGAGGAAATCATGAACTGTTTCCAGGACCATCGATCGGCTCTCCGGCAAGAAGCGCTTCAAAACATTTTGAAAATCCAACAGGAAAACAGGCGTAATTACAACCAGAGGCGTAAGGCGGCACGAAAGTATAAAGACGGAGACTTAGTAGCCATACGAAGAACTCAATTCGGAGCTGGTTTGAAGGTGCATTCCAAGTTTCTCGGACCATACAAAGTAACCGCCGTTCTAAAGAAAGATCGTTATCGGGTGAAAAAGGTCGGCGAGCACGAAGGGCCGAATGAGACGGGGACCTTAGCTGACAACCTAAAGCCCTATCCGACGTCGATCGATTCCATTGCTGACGGGTTTCGCGGATTCGAAGACAGCAGCATCGAGGGCGATGCATAGGTCAGGACGGCCGATCTGTAGGAACGATATCGGATAAAACATTTGAATATTTTTGTGATTGACTGTATTAGCAATGACGTTTCATAATGGACCTACTTTCTGTTGGAAATGTACTTGAGAGAGAAGTGACTTGACGGGAGTCTCTCGCTGATGCGCGTCACGGAAAATATGTTTAAATTATTCCTTGAAGTTTCTGCCTATTTGTTTTAATAAAACGTTTAAAACCTACAAGTGGCGCATTTCTTTATTTGCTCCTTCCATTCGGATCCCTACATATATATATATATATATATATATATATATATATATATATATATATATATATATATATATATATATATATATATATATGGCGATTTGCATAGCCATGATAGCGTTTAGTTATATGCAAATTGTCATATACGAGTATACGGAAACAATTGCTTTTGCCAATATCCTAAAAAGTGTGTTTTCTTGCACTCGGGAGAACTTGAACCCAGGGTCCCAGTGGACCCGCGGTCGAAATCCACGACGTTCCAACGGAGCCACCTTCTGTTGATTTCCCATTCATCGAATTAGTAACTTCAACTATGCACCTTTCTTAATGGGCATGAAAATAAGTTAGTGGGAGAACGTGCATGCAATTTTGTTAGTATACCAAATAAAATTTGTTGGTGGGAGGAAATGAATAAAATTAGTTAGTACGACGAAAAGAATAAGGTTTTATTAGGGAAAAGGTATCGGATGAATTTTGTTAATGTGAAGTAATGAACGGAGTGTTGTTAGTGGGAAAGTTAAGATTTTTATTATATAATTATTTTTTTTTAACAATTAAATATAGTGTAAGAGGATAAAATCAATATGATTGGGAAATAAAAATTAAAGTTAAATGGAATAATTACATGAAAAAAATGAAGTAGACAAAGAAAAGGGTAGAAGTGCTCAAAAGAAGGTGGAGATATTACGCCGGCAATTCGAAGTTGCGAAAGGGAGAATGCCGGTACGCCGAAACTCGCAACAAGTTGTTAATGACAGTGACATAGGCTACTACTTGGCTCGAATTGTATTATAACATACCTCGTGTATCGATAGGTAGCTTCCTTATGACGTACTCCAGAGCCAAATTGAATAGCAATTGGGCCAGCCCATCTCGCTGCTTTAGTCCGATATTTGTGTCAAAGGCATTGGTGAGTTAGTTAATGATGCAGACTTGGGAGGTCGTCGACGTCATTGTCATTTTATTAAGACGGACTGATTTGACTGGGATGCCAAAGCAAAGCATTACTTGGTACAGTACATTACGATCAATACTGTCGTATGCTTGCTCAACGTCAACGAAAATTTGGTGTACGTCTATGTTGAACTCCCAGCTCTAAAATCACCTTGATACTCCCCAATAATACTGTTGGTATATGATCCGATTTTATTTTCTAAGGTTTTGGAAAATATTTTCGACACCGCACAAAGTAGATACACCTCTATAATTTTTGCACTGTAACTTATCACATTTTTGTAGATAGGGAATATAATTTATTGGTGCCACTCTTTCGGCATATATTCTTGTTGCCAAATGTGCTGGATGACATTGTGAATAGCTTTATGAACACTGCTGCCAGCATATTTGATGAGCTGCACTGGAATCTCATCGATGCCCGGTGCTTTATTATTCTGTTGGGCTTTGATGGTGGAACAAACTTCTCGCAGAGCTGGTGGACCAATGGAAGCTATCCGCAAACATCTTGTCACGGACAAGTTCCTTCCAAACCTCAACACTTGCCCCTACAATAAGAATAAAATTTGTATGAAAATTAATAGAATAACCCAAGCCAAGTTACTGTTGAAAGGTTTGCAATTATAAATGTGATGTAATCAATGATGACACCAATGGCAAGCATAGCATGTAAGGTAGGACGATAGCAGACATCTATACAACCACAACGATAGCAGGAAAAACTATCCGTGGCAGAGACGGCAATTAGTCCACCACATGAGAAATACTACGAAGAAATAAATCGACCTCTGACTTACGTACACGGACAAAATCAAGCGAACGTGCAATTTGATTGACTGACTTGTGGAAGTGGCTGAAGAGTAACGACTCCAAAACAAAACTTGGTGTTGAGCTGTGTTCTATGAAGATAATTTTCTCCTGTATTTAAGTGAAACTAAGATTGGTTGCAACTGCGACAATACGATTCGCACCGAAAAATAGCCTACCCAGCAGATGTTGGTAAAGTTAGGTACAGTAAGGACGACACCTACACGGATAAGAAGCCTCGCTATTCGCGTCTGTATCAGTGGAAAATACAACTTTAAATTGGTGTCGAACACACCATTTTGCCCTACCTATGTGCAACAGGCTAGCCCGGGAAACAAGTCTGCAAAATTGGAGAACCATGAAGTATCAAGAATTACCCCAAATAATCGAGCCGTGTCTTCAACAGTAGCTCTAACTCCGGCCTTCAGTTCTCCCAACGAACCCCTTTTTGGTATCCGTAGTTCATCCATACGATTCATGTGTCCAGCCTATTGCAGCTTCCGCAGACTTACAATCATTGAGACCTCCCGCTTGTCAAAAATCTTTCCAACTTTATATATATATGTTTATATATATATATATATATATATATATATATATATATATATATATATATATATATATATATATATATATACATATATATATATATATATATATATATATATATGTAAATAAATATATATATATATATATATATATATATATATATATATATATATATATATATATTTTTTTTTTTTTTATAGCACTGGAGTGTCTCATTATCATGGTTGAATGTTTTGACACTCCACAAGGTGATATGGTCAGTATCAAGCTATATATATATATATATATATATATATATATATATATATATATATATATATATATATATGTGGAAGAGAGATAGATGTACGATATCGTCCCCAGAAGTTAGTTCAAAGGAAGTCTTCAATCGGACAGGACGCGAGTTCGCCCAAAACCTAATTAATAAAATGAACTGTGAAGAGACTTTCGTTTTGTCATAAATTGTCGGTACGCTGACACTATTCTTATTGCCATCAAATAAAATTACAATATACTCTTTACGTCTGATGTAATTATTGTGTTCGGATTTTACATAATTATCTTGGTCGGATCCTACATGGGGGCTCAACCGGGATTTGTGACTGTAAACGCGACCGCAAAAACAAACGAGAAAATATACACAAGTAGTGAAGATGCGGGCAATATGGAATGTGCTACACGACGATAAGAGCACACTACGACGAGAAAATATACATAAGTAGTGAAGACGCGAGAAATGTGGAAAGTGATATACGACAGTGAGAACATATAACGACGAGAAAAAAAATACGAAGTGAAGACGGCAGTTGACGTGAAAAAGGCGATATACGACGGTAACAGCACAAAACAACGAGAACTAATATAACGACGATTAAATAATAGAATAACGTGTGTGTTTTGTTTGCTTAAAAAATAATAATAACAGTGAAGTGCGCAAAATGAATTGCTTAAACGATAACCTCAAAATAAAAGAGGCATTGAAGACTGGCCCAACGAAGACAATTAAAGTGTTACATCAACTTATTTTTGGTTATGAAGGCGATCGGGGAAATCGGAGCAGGTTGAGAAAATTCTCGGGTTTTGAATTTCGTCACGGGTCGGCGGAGCAAATAGCAAAACTCGATTTCATAAAGGAAAAATTTTCGAAGTCGCAGCTAGTAATAATATGCAATCTGCTAGGAATGGACTACGACGGTGAAAACGATGAATTGGCGAGCCGCATATGTAGTGCACTTATGGATTTGCGCTTACTAGAATTGCAAGAAGCGGACAGCGAAGAAGGTGATGACAGCCCAGAAGAAGATAACGACGCTGACGAAAGGGACGACGTAAGCGAGTGTGTGAGTGCGGCGAACGATGCATCCATCCACACGAAACCGCATAAGTTCGCAGTGACGTTTCGTGATATAGAAGAATCAATGCAACAGTTCGATGGTGAAGGTTGCCAGGTGGTTGAGGAATGGCTATCCGAGTTCGAGGATATGGCGAAGATAATGCAATGGGATGAGTTTCAAAAGGTAATATTTGCCAAAAAATCGCTGACAGGAATAGCAAAGATGTTCGTTAAAAGCGAGAAAGGGCTAACTACATGGAAAAAATTGAAACGAGCGTTGGAAAGTGAATTTGGGAAATGCGTAAACAGCGCAGAAATACACACTCTTCTCAGAAGTAGAAAAAGAATAGACAGTGAGTCATTACAAGAATACTTCCTCAAAATGAGAGAGATAGCGAATAGGGGCAAAATCGACGATGAATCTCTGATGCATTATACAATAGAAGGAATTCGTGACCACAGTGGAAACAAAATCATACTATATAACGCAAAGAGCATCACCGAATTCAAAGAAAAACTGCGTGCGTATGCCCAACTATCAACAACGAACGCTACAACAAAAATAACAAAGTTATATAAAAATAATACGAGTGAATATAATAGCAAATCAACAAGATCACCAGTCATGAAAGCAATACAACCAAATAAAATACGATGCTTTAATTGTGGTGCAATTGGACACAAATCAGCAGATTGTAGCCAGAAAGAGAAAGAAAGCAAATGCTTTAGATGCAACCAATTCGGGCATGTATCCAAAAATTGCAGTAATGCTACGCTTAACAACATCAGTGATAAACATGAAATGATAACCAGAGTACAATTAGACAACATAAGCTTGAACGCATTAGTGGACACTGGAAGTCCTGTAAACTTGCTGAGTTATGGTAAATACGAAGCGATTGGGAAGCCAAAATACACGAAGACCTATCGTACGTTCACTGGATTAGGAGGAAGCACCATACAACCGCTGGGGCAAATCATAGTGCCAATAAACGTTAATGGCGAACATTTCAGCACCACGTTCTACATTGTACCCACCAACAGTATGCAATATGAAATGCTGTTAGGTAGAGAATGGACTAAACAAACGGAAATCGTTCTTAGCCGAAACGAAATTGCAATTAAGAAGTTGCCCAAAGAAGACGAATGCGAAAAGGAGAACACACATACTTTGCAAGAAAGTGTTGGTATGATGAACATTGAATACGATACAGGAAACGACACCGAATTGGATCTACCCGAACCATGGCGTAAGAAAGTCCAGGCCATGATAAATAATTATGAACCAGATAGAAATAAAAGCAAGACGATGATCGAAACCAAGATAGTGTTGGTAGACGAAACGCCAATATATCAGAAGCAAAGATGACTAGCTCCACTGGAACGCGCGATTCTCGACAAACAAATTGAAGAGTGGCTCAAAGAAGGCATAATACAACCCAGCGAGTCAGAGTTCGCAAGTCCTGTTGTGCTGGTGCGAAAGAAAAACGGTGACTATCGCACATGTATCGACTACAGAAAGCTGAACAAAGTGGTAATCAAGGACAGGTATCCAATGCCAATAATCGAGGAACAGATTGAAGCGTTAGCGGGTTACAAAATTTATACACTGTTGGATTTACGCAATGGATTCTACCATGTACCAGTTGGAAAGGAAAGTAGGAAATATACAGCTTTCCTAACCCCTGATAATCAGTATGAATTTTTGAAAACCCCATTTGGCTTATGTAATAGCCCAGCCGCTTTTGGAAGATTCATTAGAGACGTTTTCAAGGAACTGATTAAAAATAAAATTATTATACCATACGTCGATGATTTCATAATTCCATCGCATACAAGAGAAGAAGGTATAGAGAAACTGCGTACCGTGTTGAACGTAGCCGCCGCAAATGGGTTGGATATTAACTGGAGCAAATGTCAGTTTTTGCAAACATCAGTAGAATACTTGGGGTATATAGTTGAAGATTCAACGGTCCGACCCACGAAAAAGAAGACTCAGGCAGTAATCAAGTTTGCAGTCCCTAAGACAGTCAAACAACTTCGAAGCTTCCTTGGATTGACAAGCTATTTTAGAAGATTAATTGAAGGATATGCAAGAATAGCGGCACCATTAACGGCAATGCTTAAGAAGAATGCAACGATTAAATTCGAACAAGAAGAACTATTAGCTTTCAACCACATTAAAGAAATGTTGACGCAAGAACCTGTCCTGTGCATTTTTAAACAAGAAAACGAGACAGAACTACACACCGATGCCTGTAAAAATGGATTGGGTGCAGTTTTGATGCGAAAAGAACCACTAGAAAAACATTTTCGACCGGTATACTATATGAGTAAGGCGACCAACGATGCTCAGAAGAATTACCACTCGTATGAATTGGAGACATTGGCGATTGTCGAAGCATTGAAAAAATTTCGCCCATACTTGCTAGGAATCAGATTCAGAATAGTGACAGATTGTGCGGCCTTTCAACGAACAGTAAACAAAAAAGAAATGCCTCGTCGCGTTGTTGGATGGACACTAATGATGGAAGAGTTCGACTATGTCATGGTTCATCGGTCAGCGCAACAAATGAAACATGTCGACTTCCTAAGCAGAAATCCCGTCATGAGCATAAACGACAACATTAGATCCACTATCAAGGAACAACAGGAAAAAGATGAAAAATTGCGTGCCATTAAGGAAGTACTGAAGAATGGCCAATATGAAGATTACCTGACGCGAGACGGTGTTCTGCTAAAGACGGTCAATGGAAAAGACGTGATTGTGTTACCAACAAATTTGCAAAGGGATGTTATACGGCGCACTCATGAGAACGGCCATTTTGGATTTAAGAAGATGGAAGCTATCATCTCCAATGAGTTCTTTATTCCTAATTTAAAGACGAAGATAGAAAATTTCATACAATGCTGCGTTCCATGCATTCTGGTAAAGAATAAAAAGAGGAAACAGGAAGGTGCATTACACCCGATTGCCAAAGGCGATACCCCGCTAAACACATACCACATCGACCACCAAGGACCCATGACGACTACTGGAAAAGGGTATAATTATATTTTAGTCATCATGGACGGATTTTCCAAGTTCTGTTGGATTTACCCCACAAAATCTACAGGTGTGCGCGAAGTTATCGATAAATTGGAACTACAAGCGAAAGTATTTGGAGACCCTCATCGAATTATCACGGACAAAGGTTCGGCTTTTACATCAAAAGACTTTGAAGAATATTGCGTAGATAGAGGAATCGAACATCATGCCATTACCACCGGCGTACCTAGAGGCAACGGTCAGGTCGAACGGGAAAATCAAACTGTCACGAACGTATTGGCCAAACTCACTATTGAGAATCCTTCCAACTGGTATCGACATCTGGATCGTGTACAACGCTGCATCAACTCTGCATATCACCGTAGTATCTACTTATCTCCCTGTGAAGTTCTACTAGGAGTTAAAATGAAGAACAAGGAAGATTTGCGGGTAATGGAACTACTACAAATTGAATGGGCAAACAATTTTGGGCAAACGCGTGAGTACTTGCGAGACCATGCCAGAAGTAAGATCCTGGATATCCAAGAAGAACAAAAGCGTCAGTTCAATCGAAGAAGGAAGCCAGCCAATACTTATAAGGAGGGTGATTTAGTAGCGATCAAACGAACTCAATTCGGAACTGGACTTAAGCTACGAGGAAAGTACTTAGGACCTTATGTAATAACCAAAACCAAACGAAACGAACGTTACGATCTAGGAAGAAGGGGATTCCACGACGGACCAATGCGAACTTCTTCGTCAGCCGACCAGATGAAACCTTGGTTATACGACTCAGAGACTGAGTCTGAGTAGGATGGCCGTGTGGAAGAGAGATAGATGTACGATATCGTCCCCAGAAGTTAGTTCAAAGGAAGTCTTCAATCGGACAGGACGCGAGTTCGCCCAAAACCTAATTAATAAAATGAACTGTGAAGAGACTTTCGTTTTGTCATAAATTGTCGGTACGCTGACACTATTCTTATTGCCATCAAATAAAATTACAATATACTCTTTACGTCTGATGTAATTATTGTGTTCGGATTTTACATAATTATCTTGGTCGGATCCTACATATATACATATATATATATATATATATATATATATACATATATATATATATATATATATATATATTTATATATATATATATATATATATATATATATATATATATATATATATATATATATATATAATTTATCTAGTGCATTTCTTCACTTTTACTGTAATTACTTGAACAATCCGAAGCATTTCAGGGTTAAACAATTTAAACATTGGAATAAATATTATCCATGAATGATCCATAAGTTCATACCCGAGTTAAGATTGACAATTCAAATACATGGCGGAATGAAATACTCGTATTTGCATTTTTCATCGAGAAGACGACCTGCCCGGAATACCAGAAATTACGTGATTAGAAGCATTTATTAGCCAAGACACCCATTTCGTGTTCGCACCATTAACGACCCATTCTGCGCGGGCATGGGTTCCAATAAGTTTGCGTCTACCACGATTGCTGCTAGGACGTCCAAACCAAACGCTCTACCCCTGGCGTGGAGTGGACAATAGAACGCCAAATGTAGCAGATTATATATAGTATTTAATGCGGAGGCGATGATCACCTGCAGAATAACTTTTCAGAATGGAAAAACAGTTATTAGTATGTGTTTCGCCTAGTGTCTCTCATGTGTGGAGCAGAGGAGCGCGTGAAGTGGGAAGTGATAGTATAATCGGCGACTACTGTTCGCCAATGTATTACTAACTGACACCGTGCGACTACGAGACCCGTATGCTCACATGGATGTGATACGCATGAAACAGTTGTGCCCGCGTGCGGTATCGCGTCTGCAATCGTCGTAGAACAACGAACCATGATCTGTCTCATCAGCCCAGGTATGCGGAGTATCTGAAAAATAAACAGGTGCTGGTGAAAAATATCTTTTGACTGCCGTGCATGCCGAACTGGTGATTAACTAGAGGATGAATCAAAAGATTTGCCCTTTGGAACGATGAAGGTAGATTTCTTATTTACATAATGAAGAAGTATCTAATAATCACTAATAACCTTATAATTGAAACTGTTTCTTTAGTTCTGCTGACTACTGTTAATGAGTATATCTTAATCAGATTTATCAATTTGTTAGTCAATAATTAAGTTCATCATGACATAATTTTACGAGGATTTGATAACACTAAAGAAATGATAGTATTCCGGTTGGAAAATTCCTCTATGATATAGGGCTTATAGAATTTATGTGTGTAAGGTATTAAAATTAAGCCCATGCGTTTGTGATAACTGTAGGCCTTATACGAGTATATTTAACAGTTTCTTAACAATTCCGATTAATTTCATAGCTTTGTGAATTTTTAATTATTTTGTTATATTAAATTGTTAATTATTATAATGAAAAGCTGTTGCGATTTTCAGACAGGGATAGTAAACAAAAGTAAAGCATGCACAAAACTCGCATTCCGTTGCAAAGGGTAGGGTTCTTAAGCCAAATAATTTCAGTCTGAGGTGAAGAAGGGTATGAGATTGAAAGCAACAACCCAGAGAGCACATCGAACGAAAAGATACCACACAAGTCGTCTAAATTGAGTAATCTTTTAGTCATAGCTAAAATATACGTTCTAAATGCGTTAGATCAACATTCCATCCATTTTTAGCTCAAAGAAGTAGTTGGGAGCATTTGCAAAGGTAGTAATGCCATATTCAAGTTTCGGTTTGATGAGAGTTTTGTAGAAGTTTAGGGTGATGGTAGGTTTAAAGTTATTCACGGGTCTACACAACACTCTGACCAGATTTTGGCGGCAATGCTTGCTGACAATAGTACCACTCCATTCCTTAAAAGCTTGTTGCACTACCAAGATATCGGATGCTATTTTGCCGAGTGATCTGCGTTCCATGAATTTTTAAGGCACGGTGTTCGAGTTTGTGTTTAGAGAAAATAATGGCTGGTATTTTATCTGAATTAACTTTAAAGCCAAGTGAGTTACACGCTCTGCAGGACTCATCAATCTTCATTTCCAGGTAATATATGGTGCCAAGAAGTTTCTTGCCCTCAGATACTGCGAGTGTAAGGAAGTCATTAGCATTTTGCAGGATGGTAGTATGATGATCTGTATGAAATTTTTGAGGAACTGGAGGTCTCAACGATTATAAGACTGTGGAAACTGCAATGGGCTGGGCACATGAATCGTATGGACGAACAACGGATACCCAAAAAGGTATTCGTTGGGAGAACCGAAGGCCAGAGACCAGCGGGAAAACCGAGGAAACGCTGGTCTGACTCGGTCAGCGAAGACAGTTCATCGCTGCTCGTATTTCGAAATTGGGGGACGCGCTCAATGGACTCAATGTTCAGTGATACTGTACGGTATGGGGCGACGCTCTCAGCAAGGAGGTATACCGAAACCGTTTGGCACAGGAACAGAGAAGAGGAGCACTGAGAATTGCATCTTCGTATCCAACAGTCTCTGATTCGGCGGTGAGAGTTATTGCAGGCATGATACCTGTCGCCCTCCTTGCTAGAGAGCGCCGCGCTATTTACCTGCGCCGAAACGAGGATGCGAGGGAGATAGTTGTCCGAGAGGAGAGACAGCGCTCGCTCAACGGTTGGCAGCAGTCTTGGGTGAATTGCACGAAGGGAACGTGGACTGCGCGCCTCATCCCGGATGTGAGACCGTGGCTAAATCGACCCAGCTTTTGAGCGGGCATGGGTGTTTTCAGTATTACCTGCACAAGATCGGTAAGTCACGGTCCCCCGATTATCGGTTTTGCCTAGGAGAGGAGGACAGTGCCTGTCACACATTTTTTGCGTGTACAAAATGGGTCAGGCTGCGAAGGGAACTCTATAGGGAGACGGAAAAGCTCACCCCGGATAATATAGTTGCGGTGATGCTCGAATCAGTTGAGAAATGGAACCAGGTGGCACATTATGCTCGGACAATCCTAAAATATAAAAGGAACTCACAGCAGCCGGAGGCGCTGGGGCTGGGGGATCGCTTTTCCGGCACTTCCTCTTTCCCTCTCTCCTTCCTTTGGAAAGGGAATCCCCAGCTTGAATGCGCCCCACGGCGTAACAAAACGAGACCTGGCCCGAAGTAATGTGTCAAACGGTTCCAGGCTGGGTTCGCAGGTTGACAGGGGAAGTGTTTAGTGGGTATTCCAGCCACGCATGGGAGTCCCACACTCTGTGCATAAATGGCATGCACCTCCCTACCACAAAAAAAAATGTTCAGTGATATGGGTAAATAGCTGTCACCTTTTACTGGATCCTTGTTGGGTTTTCAATTTGATGAGCCTACAGACTTCGGGTATGTTATACTCTGTGACAACGTCATTGCATGGTTCAAGAAGACACTGCAGGTGGTCCGCTGCAAGGATTTTCAGCATGCTATAATCTATAGAATCAATATGTGGAACAGAGGGCTTTTTCTGAGTGTCAAATATCTGCAGCAGTTCTTCTAATTTGAAGAGATGCTTGGGGTTGTATTTTCCAAGGAGATGTTGCTGCTAGGAAGTTGTTTGCTTCTGATATGTTTGAGAAAACCGAGACTTCTTATCTCATCCATCTGATGGAACAGGTTTCTGCTTTTGAGATATTTGATGTTATTAATAAGCTTCCAAAAGCTTTTGGTGTTACCGGTTTCAAGGCATCAAGGACAGCTTTCTTCCTGCCTTTCCTTTTGGCATCCCTTACAGCAGCTTTCCACTCGAATCTTATCTCATTAAGGGCAGACTAGTTTACCGCCTCTTTTTTTCTTTTCCCAGATTTTCATAAGGTGTCTCAACTACCAATACTTGTTGTTGGTTTTGGCTTTCTTGTAAATGATGTTGTTATTAATGATTTGACTTAAATCAGTTGCACAGGACACTTAGGACATTTTGGAGGTAAATTCAAACATTAACACCTCTAATCACTTTAAAAACTTTCAAATCATCAGCATAGGGAAGGCATGGAGCGTCTATTAAAGAGGGCAAGTCGTTCATGTAAATGAAGAATAATGGTGGCCCCGAGATGGACCCTTAAGGGACTTCAGTCTGGGGAAAGAAAGAGTGACATAGCACTCCACAGACACTTACTCGACATGAATGATTGTTTACGTATGAAACAAGCCAAGAGGGCAAACGGCCAAAACTGTTATGCTGTTTTTGACGAGCTGGAGGTCTCAACGAGTGTCAGACCGCGGAAGCTGCAATGGGCTGGACACATGAATCGTATGAACGAGCAACAGATACCCAAAAAGGTATTCGTTGGTAGAATTTGAGGCCAGAGACCAGTGGGGAAACCGAGGAAACGCTGGCTTGAATCGGTCGAGGAAGACATTTTATCGATGCTCCTATCTCGAAATTGGAGGATGCGGTCAATGGACTGAGACAGTTGGATGCACTATTTGCAGGAAGCAAAGGCCCGAGAGGGGCTGTAGAGAAGAAGAAGTTAGCTTTTCACACAGCATGTTATGATTTACTGTATCAAATGCCTTGGTGAAATCAGGATAAACGACGTTAACCTGAAAGTGCTTATTAAAGGCTTCACTAACAATGTGAATAAACTCATATACGTTTGTAATCGTCGATCGACTTGGATGAAAGATGTGTTGAGCAGAAGATATCGAGGAATATATAAGTTCAAATATGTGATTATGAACTAAACGTTCTAAGCTCTTCTGGAAATATGATAGAAGTGAGGTTGGACGATCGTTGGAGACACACGAAAGGAAACCAAATTTTTGAATTGGGAAGGTATTGGCTGTCTTCCAGAAGTGATGAAAAACTCCAGAAGACAAGCTGGTATTAAAGATAAAACTGAGGGAACACTTACTGAAGAAGACAGGGATTTGACAAACACATTTGGGATTCTGTCTGGCCTAGAACCAATGCTTGTGTCGAGAATATTAATTATGGACTCGATATCTGCAGGGCTAACTGCAGGAGCATTATCAGCCAGAGAAAAATGAAGAAATCATAAGAAGAATCGAATGTCAAAGAGGAAGTTATAATGGCAAAAAATTCAGTGAAAAAGTTGAAAATAGACTCCAGTGTTAAACTTTATTTATCATTCCAATACATGGTGCTAGGAAAGTGCAGATTGGTCTTGAGATGATTAACATATGACCAGAATGGCTTTGACTGGTTAGAATGAAGTGACTGCTCTATGTGCGTAATGTAATTTTTTCTTTGACTTTTAACTAATAATTTTGGGGATGCACGGGTACTTATTATAAGAATCAAAATCTCAAGTCAATCTAAACTTTTGGTGAAGTTTGTTCTTAATCTTCAGAGGTTCTCAGATGTCACGGTTGAGCCAAGGTGGCCCAGATCTCCTTTGAACCTACATAGTGGTGTAAACTGATGGACAAGCGAGTCAAAGTGGGAATAAAATTTAGGAAGAACTTCTTCACAATCGAGGGTGTCAAAAAACGAGAACCAATGAAGTGAATTCAAGGACTCCGACATTGCACTGTAATTGGCTTTCCAGAAGTTGAACTTGAGCTGATGATGGCATTTAAGTGATTTTGGAAAGCTCATGCTGATGTCCAACAGCACAGGGGATGATTGGGGACAGGAGATACGTAGGAGTGAGGTGCAGCAGCTACGTGAATATGCTCAGAATCAATGTTCAACATAACAAGATCTAGTAACCGATTGTTTGTATTTAGAACGTAATTCAATTGTTTAAGGGAAGATTGGGAAAGAAACTTCGATAATATTACAGACTGTCGATTCGAAGACAAGATATCAATAGATGATGTTATGTCCCATTCTACGGAAGGAAGATTGAAGTCACCACAATAATATTTGAAGTGGGATGAAGCGAAAGACAATACGACGATAGTGAGTCTAATAGTGAATCATAAAAATCAAAAGAAGAGTTACAGGGAAGAAAGATGCATTATATGAACCAGGGGGCCGAAACAGTATTAATTTTGACAAGTGCGTGTTCAGTTAAGTTGCGGGGTTGAAAATTGGCACAGAGCTCACTGTGAAGATCTTTAGCAACAGCAATCAGTACTCTACCACCATCAGATTTCTTTGTCAGGTTAAAATCATGGTCCTAAGTAGGATGCCAACCCTACCACCAATGTCATTAATTGAGAGATTTCTGATGAAATTGTAATTCCTGAATTTAGCATAAGAGTGGAAATTACTCAACACCTCTTGTAAGAGGGTTATTGGAAGAAGGAGCTGGATAATATTCTACATTTGATATAAGCTACATATAATACTCTTTAATGTGACAACAATGATTTGAAATTTACATACAAACTCACTACTCAACCAACTGCACGAGACAGTTCTTCACTTAAGTCTAGATCGAGATATACAGGCTTGCGTCAGTTTCTGGTACACCTGGGTGATGGAGTCACAAGCAGACAAGGCTGAACAAGCCTAGTGCTAGTGGCAACTGGCAGTCTGTTGACATCCCACCAGTTTCTGTTGAGGATGGTACACCCATTGTGTCATGTTGAATTGAAGTAGTGAATGAGGCTTGTTTTTTTTATAACCAAAGTGGCTATCAACTTGTAAATTTGGCGTTTCAGAGTGCAGCTGGTGTCCGATTCAAACATATAATAGTACAGGCCAAATCTCTTCCTGATGGGGCCGAGTTACTAAACGTCTTGATTTCCCAAGTGAATCTTTGCTTGCACTCTCTCTCCCTTTTGAGGCTATGAGCTCCCAAGGTGGTAGGTGCTTTATGAGCAAGAGCTTTGCTGTTGGGGAGTAGGGTGTCAAGGCGAGTGTGGATCCTTCTCTTCAGGTACAGCTTCGAAGGAGATAGAACTGATGCTGAAGGTGTTGCTCTAAAGCGGAACATAATGTGCTGTACCTTGATAAACAGCGGAGCAGCAGCCTTGAGCCTTCTCTTCAACGTCTGGATATTGCCTTCTGCGAGACCATTCTTGGCTGGATAATTCGGCGCGCTGAACTTTTGGAATCCTCCACGCTTTTTACAATGTCTCTGAAATCGTTTGTTTTCAAAAATGGTAGCATCGTCCAAAACGATCGCGTAGGGATAACCATGCACCAAAAGGATGCTTTCAAGCAGAGAGATTGCTGAAGCAGAAGTCGGAGCATCATAGACTATGCCAACCTCTGCCCACTTTGACTTTGCATCCATGCACATTAAAAAGAAATGTCCATCTAAAGAGCCCACATAATCGTTGTGCACTCTCTTCCGATTTTCATCGGGCTGATCTGAGAGATAAATTGGCGCTTTCTGCAGACTGTAGTGGACTTTGGCACAGGACTCACAGCTCTTCACAAGAGGCTCTAGTTCCTTGTGCGAATCTTTCCAATAAATGTATCTCCTGGCGAGTTACTTCATCTTCATGATTCCCACATGCGCTGCATGAAGCTCTGACGGAACCGGTATTTGGAGAAACTTTATGATCACTGCTCGCTCAGCATATTTCCAGAGACAGTGCACAAGCTATTCTTGCGACTGGTCTTAAGCTCCTGTAGTATGCTTGCAACTTAAGATCTTTTACAGTTTCCTCGGTGACTGTCTCTATGGTGATAGACAAACTGCAGATCTGGAGCAGTGTTTTAGCATACAACGTATTGTAGAGACTAATGCACGGGACAGACAGCCAACATTTTCGTTTTCTTTTCCCTTTTTACATTGCACTGTGTAGTTGAGCCTACAGAGGAAAGAGGCGTACTTCAGCAATTATGAAGAGGTAATCGGCCGTAGTGCAAGGTCCGGATGAAAAACACTTGAGAGTGGCGAGAACAAAGTGTTTTCCGAATAAATAGTTCAAGAACTGTATGGCTACGTATACAATAGCCAGGGCTGCTCTGTTAAACTGATTGTAATTTGATTCAGCCTGCGTCAGAGCTCATGAGGCGTAGCCGGTGGGATGCTTGTGACCATCGATTTCGTGTCTAAGTACTGCGGCTATTCCGATTGGTGAGGAATCAGTTGTGAGTATGACTTGTTTTGAAGGATCAAATGGAATGAGCACTCTGTCTGAGCATAGTACTGTCTTGAGGTTTATGAAGGAGGCCCCAGTAGCTGCAGACTACAAGAAACGTTCACTCGTCCTGAGTAAGCGGTTTAGTGGGTAGATCTTTGAAGAAAAGTCTGGAATGAATTTGGCATAATATCTGACTAGACTAAGGAATCTCCTCAATTCATCCACATTCTTTGATCGTGGCGTCCGAAAAACTGCTTGAATCTTACCTGGGCACTTCTAAATCTGATTGTGTGATACTACATAACCGAGGTAGTTTATGCTTTTCTTGAAGAATAAGAGGCTCCAAGCATGTGCCGAGATTTCTGGTAATCCCCCAAGATCCAAGCCATGATAGATGATGTCATCAAGGTATGCCTAGATCTTTGAAAGGCTATTCAGCAAATCACTCAAGGCCCAGTTGAGTTCCTCTGGAGTGGTCTTAATATACCACCTGAGATGGTTCATTTTGAACATACCCTTATTCATTGAAATCGTTTGAATCTTGCTCCCTTCTCCATTGACGCTTAAATGCAAATATGCCTTGTGCAAGTCCAGTCTACAAAAGTACTTGGAACCTGTGAGACTATACAGAACCTCATCTATTCTGTGAATGCGGTGATTTGAAGCAATAAGTTTGAAATTCACTCCACACTTGAGTCCACGCATAGCCTTACCCCACGGTCAGGCTTAGCTATAACAATGAGTGGCGATCCCCAATTGCTTGATGTAATGGGACTGATGACTCTTTGAGACTCCAGTGTAGCAAACTCTCTCTCAACTCGCTCTCGCAATGCAACGAACGCATGAACGCGATCATGGATGGAAACTGGTTTTAAGCCTTCCTTGAGTCGAAGCTTAACCTCTACGTTCGGAACACACCCAATCCTTTCTTCGAAAATGAATTGGTATTTCTTGAGGATGTCATCGGGCGAAGCGACTACGTTGATGTTGAGTGGAGGGAAAGCTGAGTTTTTGTGGCTATCTATCCCGTTCAGGCTGATTCTGAGACTAAAAACCCACATGCGCCCGAGCAAAGCATCACACCCTACTGGCACTATGAATCGATCGACTTCCATTGAATTTCCTTTGTAGGTGACTGCGACGATGACTTTACATTTAGGCTTGATGACGTAACTTGAGTAAGAGCGGAAGGAGACTGAAGTTGGTTTCAATGGTGCTTGGAGTTCCAATTTTTTGAAAGTAGTTTCTGAGAGCAAAGAGAAACGTTCGCTTGAATCTACTTCAAATGCTTGCGGCTTTTGGTTGAGTGTGACCACAAACATGTATTTGTCAGCGTCCAGTCCAAACTCGTACAATTCTTGATGTTTTCAATGCGGGTGATGCCATATTGGCAGTCTTCTTCTTCTTGAGGATGATAAGTTGATGGCGTTATTGGGTTCAAATTTCGAAAAGTTGGTGATGCACACTTTGGTGACCAATTTTTCTACAAAAGGCGCACTTTATGGATTTGTGATCTGTTCTGCAGTTACACGATTTCTGGTTTGTGCGACCACAGTTGAGACAAAAACCATTGAGAATTAATGACTGATAATCCACACAGCTTCTAAAATCGCGGGGCTAAGAACGATAACGCGGGTGAGAGCTGGACTGACGAAGATTGCCTGGAGTCTTGGAATGCTGGCAGTTGCAATGATTTCCTTCTTGACAACGATCGATTTTGTTGATCCAGCGGCTTCTGTAGTGGCTTACTCAGTTGTCGTGATTCGATCCAAGATACTTTCAGTGCTGTGGCTTTTTTTAGAAATCCGTCAAGGTCCTTGAGGTTTGTGCCTTGTAGGATCTGTTTGCGTATCCAGCTGACCTTCACGTCTCTGATGAATTGAACACGAAGGAATATATATGCTGTGGAGAACTTCTTTTTATAGGTGGCATTGCGACAGATATTGTACAAATCATAATCTTTCAACTTGCTTGAATTCTTAAATTGAATTTCCTTGATAGGATTTTCTGGTTCTAGAAATGCAATGAGTTGTTATAGTGATCTTTACCAGCCGATGAGTGCAAGAATCGAGCCTTTATTTTACTATAACTAACGTTTTTAATATTACAATAGTTGTCAAAACACTCTATGTACGATGAAACCTTTTCATTTTTGGTGTCATAGCTTTCACAATGTGTCACTTGAGTAGCAGGTGTGATTTACTGATTTGCAAGAGTAGATATCAAAGCTGATAAGAACCTTTCAAACTGCTCTGAATTCATTGTCATTCTTAGTACGCCCAAAATGCGTAAATCATCTCAGACCTAATGTAAAAATGTCAAAACAGCGTTTAATTGGTAAAAATAGCAATATTAGAGTAGAAAGGAACTTTGGGGTGGTTACTGGAAAAATTTGAACCCTGACGTAACAAAAAAAAATCTGACGAACTGGGCATGATGACGACTAGTTATTGTTAATGTCATTCACTTTTCACACTGTTCTGCAATTTTTTTCATCTTCTTCGACAACTTGTTGTGACAAGGGGCCGAATAATATTCTACATTTGATATAAGCAACGCATACTACTCTTTATTATGACAATAATGATATGCAATTTACATAGAGATATGGCCAAAACACATGGGACTCGGCACTCACTACTCAACTGACTTCACGAGACAGTTCTTCACTATAGTCTAGATGGAACACGTTCGAACTCTACACAATGATACATTCTAGGTCGAACATGCTCACACACTTCAGTATAAGGGAGCAGGATGATTATGATATGTCTGTTTAGGTGCATATCAATGTTGTTTTTGTGTCTGGTTAAACTTTGCGCATTCAATTGTAATATATTAAAAGTCTAAGGTACTTTTACGTCTACCAGGAAAAAAAACATTCATAACAACACCTTTATTAAATAATCCCACAAAACTTTTTGAAAATATTATTTTATTGCTAGAGAATACAAATTTTTTTTGTTTTTGTTTTTTCATTTTAATTTTACAAATATTTTTGTATTTTATAGATGGTACCAAAGAAGAGGTTTTGGAACAATATTGTCTTACTGTGTACAGGTAATCTTGGGATGGTCAATCTGAAACAAAAATTTACTAATTTTCTTAAAAAGAAATGAGTTGGACAGAGTAATTTACCCCTTTTTTGAATCATTTTATAAACTAAAACTTTATTTTATGGTAACTTACCATAAAAAAGACGAAGATTACCATAATTTTTAAAAATTTAGCTTCCTTTTTCATTCATTTAGCCTCAACAACTGACCTATTAAGTAAACTAGTACTACAACCCATCGAACGCATCAATTATATCTGTGCCAATGTATGCCATTCTGAACACTTGTTTCGTGAAACAAACATCAGACACGAACCTGTAAACGCCTAAACACTTTGACATTCTAACATCTCCGCAAACGTCACTTCACACTTTATGGTGTAACATAATCAATGTTATTGGTTTGCAACAAAGTGTACCAACATTAATTTTCATGCAATCCATTTAGGTGTTCTGATGCCATGCAAGATTGCATGCGCATAACGTGTAACAACAAGGGGTAAAACCGATGATAGCAACAAAGCAATCTCATGTCAATAGAACCATGCTCTCTATGTTCACGCCAAAAGATCTAGGAAGAATTCTTTTCAACAATTTAATTTGTTGTATGAATCGAAAACCGCAAAACAATACAGCGCTCATGTGTTATAATTTCAGGTTCATCGCTTAAGTCTTTTGTATTGATTGTGTGGCATTGGTGCGTGGCCGCACCGATTGCGTCGATAAAAGTTAACAGGTCTTTTCCATAGTGCACAAATGTTTCAAAACTGCGTAGGGGAACCTTTTAAGTTAGTTCCACATAGTTTAGGTATTTTTTGCGTTCATGCTTTGAAGCTACAGCTGCTGGCTCGTTGCCTACATAATTACAACGAAAATTTCCAACCCAAGTTAATCGAATTAACATAAAATTTTATTTTTTTATGAAAAGCAAAAAATTATTTATACTGTTTGAAAGCACTAGAAACATTCACAATAACGACAATATCCCCTAAATCCAAATTTCGACTGATTAAACTAATTTATTCGCATCGCCTGACTAGTTCTTATTTGTATCTAGCGTGTATTTTTATTGATGAGCAACAAATCAATTACAGGCGATTGTTTTCTTGTCGACATTTGGAACAAATGAAACATCTACTCGGCCATTATATTTATAATATTATTCGAGTAAATCACCGTTTCTCGTCCAGGTGTTTGCCTTAATCGACATCGTTGTTGAAACTAAGATTTCACCTAATAATACGATTTAATTGTTTGATCGGACTTAATCGAAAAAATTGAAGTGCGACGACAGCTGGCAGGCTGAAATTGGTATGAACCGTTTGTTTGACGAAACCCCGTGAAACGGACTTTCAAATGAGCACCATTTACGCGGCGAGATTGAGCGTTTGCAGCCAATGGTGGACGTCAGCGCGAAAAGAACATTATTGCCTTCATATACGCTATGATGAGCTGCATGTAATACACACGTTATTCCCGATCAATTTACATATCAACAGTCATGAAACAATATCCAAAAAAAGTCAGTGATCTCGGCTGTTAGTGGACCATGCTCATCGTTAGATCGCTTTTGTCTTTAGCAGGTGAGCTTGGATGTTGGTTTATTGCTCACGGCTCATGGATAATGAATTTTCATTCATTATGGCTTTCACCTCTAGAAAAGTTCTGTTATTAAATTTTTCGTGCATAGCTCTGAAGAAAACAAATGATGTGTTTTCATGAACCATAAGCAGAAAAGCTTCCATTCCCATTCCCGGGGCTAATGAACGCTTCATGTCTATATGAGTTTCGTTTAATCAAATTTGGCAATTGCGAGAGCTGGCGAGCCAGAGTAAGAGGGTCTGGCAGTTTCAAATTATTAATGGGCTCCATTACGCATCAAGCAAATAAACTTTCTTTGCAAATAGCAGGAACAATTGGTTCCTGAAAATATGTTGTCGACAGCACTTTTCTACCTGCTGCACCTCATGCCACATGACCCCAAAAAAGAGATGAGCAGAAGCCAAGTGTAATTACGATTTTCCCGCAAAATCAATTTATTTATTTTCGAAGCAATTAAAAACGAATACGTTCATAAAGATCGCTAAAATAGGTTTCCATGGAATATGCACTATTCAAAAGATTGAAGTATTCTAAAGAATATAATTAAGAGTACACGGATGTTTGCATTTCAATTTCAAATTTCGGCTTAGAAATTTGAAACTGAGAAATTTAGTTGAACAAACTTACACAAGCGTTCGATCCAATTATATGCATAGAAGCTTTGAAGTGTAACAAAGGAAACTAGAATAGTCTTAACATAATGTAAGCAAGTAATTATGAACTATAAAATAATCAATCAAAACTTATCATTCCAGTGATTCAGGAACATTTGCAACGTAGAACATACAAAATTATAGAAAACTGTCCATATTAAGTGCAGCAGCAATTTTAGAAAGAATTGTGACCTAATTAAATCAAATTTGGAAGGATATTGCTTCTCCATTTTAGTTTTCGGAAATGCATTCCAGACCTTCCAAGAGCCTAACTAATCTCTAACGAATGCTGGACTCCATAGGAAATGTCCGTTGATTTATTTATTTATTTCATAGTCAAAAAAAAAAATAATAAAATAAGAGAAACAAGTTGGGTAAACAGACCTACGCTCATGTCAGAAGGGTTTTGTATTCAATTTACAAAATGCAGTCACCAGATCGAATCAAATCAAGAAAAATGTCAAAGACGATTTTATTGGAGAAAATATGAAATACGAAGATCATACTATTATTAACAAAGTTGAACAAATTTCGACTTCTGAGGTTTTTGGTATTTTTATACTCATAAATACATCCCTTGATAATTATTTCAGATGTCCATCCGCGACGGAGGAAACACATTTTTCATGTATTTGTAATGATTTTAACTTTTCATGTTCGAACGCGGAACCGACCTCTCATCGGTTCTAGACGTTAAGTCTGAGTAGTGCCAACGGATGGTACCAACAGGTCAACCAATCCGTGCACCGTAACCCACTCACGCGGTGGCTGCTTGTCGGCCAGCTAGTTCGGAGAGGATTTCGGTCGCGGGTCTCCGAATGGGTTACGCTCAATTACAATATTTTCAGCCACCTGAACATGCCCGTTTTCCAAACGCGATACAAAACAAAACCATACGGAGAAGAAACCTACTTTACGTTACTCCGTATTTCTTCTTATAACCAGTCAATAATACAAAAGCTAATTTTTATTTCGCGTTCCCGAAGTTTCGACGTGGTACCGAAAAGTATGCTACTCTAACTCAACCCGACGAAAACTACTCTAAATAAAATAACAAAACAACAAAGGTACCACGTACCGCGCGCGACGCGAAACTGACCTCAGCGGATTTGGCGAAACCCTACCCTCGCGACGGCATACTTACCATGCACTCACCCTCCTGCTGAAATAGAAAGAACCACTGAAAAGGAAAGTCTTGTTTACAATTAGCAATTCATTTTAATATTTTCCATGCTTTTCCTAATTAAATTTCAACAATTGATCTTATTAGGGATTTATATTGAATGGTAAGACTTAAGTTACATATTAAACTTGTGTATAGTACGGTTGAAATTTTCAAGATACGTAACGGATTACACTACATAAGCAAACTATCATCGCCGATTAACTTTTGACACCAAAATTATGCCTGATGTATGAATGTGTTTGTTATTGTTATTCTTTTTACTCCTACACATACTCCTACGTGCGTGTATATATTCAATTGAAAATTAAGCAAGGTACTTGTATATAAAATTAATCAACATATTCATACTTAATACTTGAAAACATTGTTCATTATATTGTTTTGTTTTCTAGGTTATGCGGACATGCAAATAAGGAACAATTTTTAATGTTTCAACTCGTAATTAATTAATCTTAATGATGAAAATAAATAAAGCAAACCGTAGGGTGTATATTATAATATGAATTTTAAAGGTATCCGAAATTATGACCAAATTTCAACGAGATTAGTGTATACTAGTTACTAAAATAGTGGATCTAAATTTTCAACGATTTTGTTTTCCGATTTTCGAAAGTATGCTGATAATAACATGATCTCCATTATCGCGTTTGTTTTGATTTGTTCTATTTCTAAGAACTTATATTTTTAATAGTTGAGTATTAATTTAATAGTATAAAATAGAGTAATATGCAGTTCGTGAATTCTTATTACAAAAGTGGGTGTGCTTTCATATTCAAAAAGTTTCCTTGTGTATATATTTTTTTTTAGACCGTATTCAATGCCGGTAAAATAATCAATTTTTGAAAGCGGAATTCGAAAACAAAAGATTAACATCAATGAATCGAGAGATAGAAAATTTTCTCTCAATAGTTAACGACCGCGTTCGATTGTATATTCTTCTATATATATTTATCCTAGTTGTTGTTAAACTTCAGTAGAAAGAACTAAGGGAATTTGTGTGCACTCATGTTTCAAATTTCTCGACTTTCTAAAGATTGTTGTTTTCTTACAAATATTAACGTTTTTTTTTCTTTATTTTAAATCATATGTTCATTACTTAACTCTTCTTCGCCCAGGAATACAAATATCAAACAAATTAAATTAATATTTTATCAACACTATACCGAAAGCTGTATTTATTTTTAATTTTCTGTCTATGAAATTGATTCCTTCGTGCTATGCTTAGCAATATAATTTAATGGGGTCAATTGTAGAAACATAAAAAAAAAACAATAAGGTGTAGCTCAGTTTTAATCTCATTGTCCTGATTTGTGTATGCCTTTCCAAAAGAATGAATTCAAAGGCAAGAAACCCAGTATATTTCTAGAAACGCAGGTGACTTCGATCATAACGTATGCCTTCGCAGATGGCTTTAGTGAAATGTAGCTAAAAGTAAGGGTCAATCATAACACTAAAGGCACAAAGCCTTTCAATGGTATCCACTTTGAAGTATAAATGATTGCTTTAAGTTCTTCACAACTGTCAACTTTCCGTTGAAGTAATCTTTAATGAAACAATTATACTGAACCAAACCTGAATTAAAAACATAATAATTAAATAGCTTTCCCAAGCAAATATGCTTCCAAAAGTTGAAATACTGCCCATACAAAAATAAAAGATGATGAATCGTCGCCAGATTCCTGTTTTGCAGCATTATAAAAGAAATTTTTTTGCATTCATCTTTGTTTTTGTTACTAAGATTTGGTTATGAACCAACCCCTTGTTTGTTTTAAAAATATTTTGGAACAATTGGTGTTGGTCTTAGGTTATGTAATGGTATTTAATGGAAATAATCTAAAAGCAGATCAACACGCTAATATTCCTAGCTAGCTAATATTCTACCTAGCTACCTACTATCTTGGCAGTGTGATTCATATCCTACATCTACAGGAGCGAAGTTTTAGATCAATGACTTATTTGACATTCGAATAGATTAATTAATGAAATCAATTTGTAACTTGCATATTTGAGCACATCAGAGTTGAAATTTCGAGAAAGTGAAGCAACAATTGGTTTCTATATGTTTTAATTTGACTGATTGTTTTATTATGTACCACATTTCACCAAGCCAAAAGACCTCTACAGGTGTATTCGGTGTTCTAAACGTTGAAGATCTGAAGCATAAAATTGGGTAGATACGATTCCGAATCCAGGGCATGCGACCGACATGTACTTAAGCGCGCCTATCAGTTAAAGTCTAGTACATACTAGCTTACCAACTGCATATTCTGGGAAATTCTCTCAAGGTAACTATTTCACAATGATTAATATACGCGACCCTTCCCGGTGAAGACTATAGTAGCACTTACTATTAAAAACATTCCCTTTCTTCCGCATGTCCTAGAGTGAGACTCAGCTAAATATATTTTCATAATATTCCATTCACGATCAAAGGAATAACCGCAAAATGTTCAAACCATTATTCCCTTAAATGATAAACAACAAAAACGAAAATTGCTCAAGCTAAATGAGTCCTTCGCATCCCGGAAATCAACGGATATTTTCCTTCAAAACGGATATTGAACGATGTCAGGCATTACAACATCTAAAAATCTTTGACTAGGATATAATACTCAACAAATATTAAGCCAAATCAATACATTATATAACAATCGTTCTATATCGGACCTAAATAGTATGGCGAAGTGCGCGTGACAAGGAAATTAAACCAGAAAATATTTTCTGACATATCTTTCCTTTTACATTCTTTCCTTCAAACAACAGTCAACCCGTCATAACTAATAATACCTAGTCAAACGTTAATAATAAATGCATGAACATTTACTACTGTTTCATTATATAAATAAATTTTCTTACTTTCTCCTTTTTTTTTTTTGACAAGTAACATTTACACTCGTTTCTAAGAACGGCGGTACCTTGCTTTCCATCAAACAGAACGTTCTCTACATCCTTGAATCCTATATTAAAGGAGTTGGCGAAACAGTAATGCAGTTGTAAAGCATTTCACATCTTAATTCGCAACGCGCTCTCTAGCTTAATATACATATATGTATACATCCTTCAATCAGGCTTATGCGGAGCAACAGTACAAAAGATCCTCGGAGCGATCCAACGCAACGCCACCTGTCAAAGATTCCAACTGTTAAAAACAAACGGTACCGTCATTTTTTGTTCGCACCTACGTTTCGCCACGAAGCGCACTCAGCGCTTTCCGGCGCAGGGTTTTATTTATCAACATTTATTAGCACCCTCGCGATGTCCAGAATGTCCATTTCCTTTCGTTTTTAAGGTCGTCCAATTTGCATTTCAATCTCGAAATTATCGAACACCGCTCCAACTTCTTAGGCACAAGACCAGATGATGGCCAACTTTCCGGGATTTGCAATTTTCTCCAAACGATTTATTATTCACAAAAACACCTCGGAATTTTAATTACTTTTTTTTTAAACAGTCAATCGTACAAAAATATAATTTTTCGTTGACAACTAAAAATCTCTGTTATTTCCCGCCGTTTCTTTTTCCTCGTGGCGCCGGACTGTCAATCCGACAACCACCGACAAAACAGATGTGTGTGGAATGGAACGCCACATGGCGGCAATGTGCATCTCCATTTGTCGCCAGTGGCATAGTTTTTCGATGGCCACGGTGGAGGGGGCATTCCCAAATGGATATGTCTCGAAATGCGTCGGGGTTTTGATTAATATTCTGTTTCAAATATTTAAATCCACAGATCTAAATATTTGGAGATAAAAAAAATATTTTCTGCGCAACGATATCCGCACGAAAGATGAAGTCCGCTCGCATTTCGAGGTCATACCCATCTGGCCGAGTGCAAGGGTTCGGGATCGGAATCACTTCGATTCCCGGGCGTAGGCGTCACATTACATATTTCCCCCCTGTGCCCTCCACTGAAGCAAAAACTGACAGTTTAACAACTGTTTTGAAAAGCTCCCATGAAAACTTTCATTTCATACTCATATCAGCTACGTTTGATGAATTTTTTTTCAGGGGCCACTCTCCTGTACTGTTATCATCGATTAATAGCCAATTTTTTCGAATCCTAGAAGCTCTCTTCCACCTCCTTGATTGTTTCACTTATGAGCATTAATTGTAGGTACTCATCTTGAGTCATTCATTAAATTGAATCAAGTGTTCAAGGCATGTACCTTAAACGTTGAAGTTGGGAAAAAATAACTCAAAATTATTCAGTCTTTGTATTTAAAACAGCCACTATTTTGTTTTACGATTACTGATACCACTAGCTGAACCGATTCTCAAAGATATACATGACACCTATCATTCCTGAAATTTTCATGCAAATCCTAGCAAAAGTGTTGTGTCTGAGTCGGTAAAAAGCGCATGTTGTTCCATAGCCATATGTTGCCATAGTAATAAATGCACCCAAGTAGCACAGAAGGGTGTAAAACCCGTCAAATTAACCGTTAAAAACACCTTGGTGATTTCACTAATAACGTGAAAAAGACTTATTTTTCACTTATATTACACGTGAAAACGAACGTATTTGGTCAGGTATAAGATAACTCAGGTTATACAAAAACGAGAGTGCCACGTGAATATCACTGGTGTATTCATTGTTTAAAACACGTTTAAAAATGACTCTGGTTATTTTTCCACATAAAATGCACCTGAAAATCACTGGTGTATTCAAAGTTTGATGCACGTTAGAAATTAACCCTGGTTATTCTTCACCCAAAATTCACGTGAAAATCACTGGTAGATCTAGTTTTCTGCACTTTAGAAAATAACCCTGGTTATTTTTTCACGCAAAATGCACCTGAAACTCACTGGTGTATCTAAAGTTTGCCATACCTTGGAAAGTTACCCAGATTATTTTTCACATAAAATGAACCTGAAAGTTACTAGTACAATCTGACAACCCATAATTATGAGCTAGGAATCAGGGTTGCATTATGCGGCACTGTTAATTTTGCTAATACGGTCGTGTAACTTATGAAGTAACTAGAAAATAAATTATGAAATGGAAACGCATAATATTCAAACTTTTGCATTTATTTTTCTCTAACAACTCTATTATTAAATGTGTAAAATAGAAATTATAATGAATAACAATAAACAAAATAAAATAAACGAAGGCACATCAATTTTTTTTCATAAGGAATTGACAGAATCTGATGAATAGAAAATATTAAATGAAATATCACGATGAAAATTGTGGATAATAAAAAGTAAAGGCTTCTTCGGGCTTCTTCCACGGTGAGATCTTATTGAATATATGATAATTATGTGAAACAGTTCATAATGCTGTACTTGTCCTGAAAAACATCATAAAATTAAGATTAGATTAGCGTGTTTTACAGTTAAAAGGAGCAAAATAAGCTTACTGTTTGTTTAATACACGATATTTGGCATGCTTGAGGTACTCCTTAAAGAAATCAGCACCTTCTTTACCGGTAAATGAAGGAAATGCTTTTCTTACTGCAGAAAATAAAAGTTTTACAGTTTCCTTATAATTATTCACCAAACTTGGCTTATTTGTTGTTCCTGTCCAGGAAAATTTTTCCAACAGGCAATCATTAAACAAAAAAACGCATAAAATTCGTAAAGTTTTTTTCCCATTGTTTCCACCGAACGTCATTAGTTTTCTGAGCTAGAAATATAAGGCAACATATATTTGGATATTAATTAAAATAAAATATTAATTGATTAAAATACAATTATTTACCAGTTTTTTTCTGAAATATTCATCCTGATGTAATCTATTTTCAAATGTCTCAAAGCTAGTTACATTTTCAATCGGAAAATATTGTTCCTCAGCATCATCTTCTTCTACACAAGGAGCATCGTACTGTGTATTTTCAATTTTTTTTAGGATAAGGTCCATTGCAGTTTTAACTTCAGCCTCAAATTTAATTCTTTCTTCATGTTGTTGACGTAATTCGTTCTGGAGCTCTTGTTTTTTTTTTTGTTTAAGCTCCTTTTGCAGATCTTCTAACTGCTTGGTAACTAAAAGCGCAGTAGGTAAAAAATATGGCAAAAGTAGGGTTTT
Source organism: Odontomyia ornata (assembly GCA_963969285.1). NCBI lineage: Eukaryota > Metazoa > Arthropoda > Insecta > Diptera > Stratiomyidae > Odontomyia > Odontomyia ornata. The sequence continues at coordinate 448,516,766 of OZ017739.1, read as the reverse complement.
AAATTTATTCTCTTACTTATATCACTCGTAGTCGTAAAGGTTGAGGCAACTTCTTGTTCAGCATCAATTACTTCGTAAATTAATTCCGAGAAACTGTTGACTTCTTGACCTGTGAGGAGAAATACATAAATGTTTGAGGTATGTAAGGTATTATATACAAAGCTGTACCTGTGTTTATTGGTTCCAACATTGAATTAAAATCAGGACGAGGAGCTTTTTCGTGAAAACTTGCTACTTCATTTGGTTGATCACTATCCGACAGCATTTCAGCTTCTTTTTCCTTTCCAATAGCTTCAGCCAAATTTCCTGAAAACACATGTATTTATTGTAAGAATTAGTGCAATAATATGCAAAGTGAAATGTAAAAAAATACCTAAATTATCCATAAGTATCTTGCAAATGCACTGGTCACAATTTCCGACCGCAGGTAAACACAATTTTCGTCGCTTTTCTCGTTCAATTTTATTTTTGGGCCAAAATAGAATATTATCCTTGATCCATGAAGAAGGAACAGCTGTGCAGTATTTCCATCCATTCTCAAATGTTTGTACGACGCTATACATTTTTTATTTATTCTATATAAATATTTTTATACTATATTCCTCTACTATTGCTTTTCTATTCGATGCTAGCTTTCTATAAATTTATTAAATAAGTTGAATTTTAATATATATTTTTTTAACAGGTATGAAGTAATGCGATAAAAACACTTTTATTTACATCAAGTTCTATCCTAAATAGTTTACAAATAATTTCAGTTAGAGACCATAGTTTGTCGTGTGATGTTTGTATACAGTTCGCTGAATATATGTTAAGATAAGAAGACTTAAGTGGTATGCAATAGAATTCTGAAACTGATAATAAACTGCATCCGTATATCATTGGAGCATTGTTTTTAATTGTGCAGCTTTTCATATTTACAATTAAACCTTCCTTTGTTAAGAACCATTTATCATTTTCATGAGCTGAAATGATGAAATTTTCAAGCTTAACTTCTAAATAAACACCATTACAATGTGGCAAAATATGAGCAATTCCATTTTGCTGTTTACATATCTGTACAGAACGTTTCTGATTTTGAGATGTAATAATCTCCGCACCTTCACTTATTCGATTCCTTAATTGTTCTAATGGTAGTCTACCGGTTCTTAAGAGCCTTTTTATTTGATGAAGTTTATTTTCGTACGGAAATGCAGAAAAATTGTCCAGTATTCCATTTTGGCCAACATTATCTACTATATGAAGAAGATTGTGTATATTATAGGTGATGTAATCTCTGCCATATATCTTTCCATAATCAGATACAAAACACTCAAACATTTTACTTGCTACTGGAAGAAGATGTTTTAATTTTTCACTGCAGCAAATGCGTACTCCACAATGAAGTAACATAAAATGTGTATATACATCTTCCGAAACAATATTTATGAGAACTACAGGGCCCATATACAATAGGAACGTTCTTAACTCGGTTGCCTTCCAAAAATGAAATGTATTCACTTCTCGTAATTTGCGGTTAAAGTCTCTTGGCAAAGTTTTCCCTGCTTTTATTATATTGCAGGAGAGTTCATCTATTTTTTTAGAAGAAAGTTTTGTTTTTAAGGAAGCTGATGTTTTCCCTCGTACCCAGATTGATAATAATCTCTTTACAATACCTAAACAGATAAGGTGCATATAATCCAATGGGAAATTTTGAACCATATCAATTGGCAATCGAAGTAAAGGAGATTTGTTGACATGATGTTCACCATGAATTTCTTCTCTAAATGTTACGTCAGTTCTTTGTACGCTGCATGTTCCATGAAAGCTCATTGTATAACTTTTATGAGAGTATTGACCTTCAATGTTGCATCTTTCACATGCGTAGTACCCATTATGTCCTTTGACGCCTTTTATAAATGCTCTTGCTGGTGTGTCACATATAAAATTTCCAACAAATATTCTTATCTGGCCACTTTCACATGTAATACCTTCTACAATTAAATGTTCCAAATTATGAAGAAGGCATTTCAAAAATTCTTCTGTTGAATTTGGTTTTTCCATACCAGAATATATACCCACTATAAAAGGATTGGATATACTTCGAATACTACATAAAATGGGCCAAAATTGAGCTTTAGAACTATCACTGATCGGAAGACCATCAATATTAAAGTCGAGAAAAATTTTTTCTATGTACATGGATTGGTTTTTATTGAAAAATTGTTGCAGATTCTTTCCAATCTCAAAATGTATATATTTCCCAGGTGGAACACATATTGCAGGTACACGATCTCTAGGGGTATTTAAAATTGTCCGGGAATCCTTTGGAATGTTGATATGATTAGTTTGAAGACACACTAGTAAATCATTCAAAGCTATGTGAGTTATGTTGTGTTTCACAGCCCATTCCTTCAAATCCAGTGCTAAATTTCCCTGGATTGGTATTTTCAAATGTTCGTCGTACAAATCCTTACTACCACTGTGAGAATTTTGCACATTTCCTTGCGTATCTGCTGTATTTCCGTCTATTTTTCTTTCACTTTCTTTGCATTCAACACTTTCACAATTTGCAACTTGTTGAGTATTGGCACGCTTTGTTTGAATTAATTCCACTACCCGTCGATTAAATGTTTGTCTTGAGCTCATTCGATGTTTTACAATAAGCCGCTTCATCGCTACATGCACTTCATGTGTGCGATTAATACTTCAACTTACACCAATAAATTTTTCTTTAAGATTCAATGTTAAAATATAATTCTTACGACCGGATATTTCCAATTATTATCCAATTTTTTGCACTTTTTATACACTCTCCACACGTTAAAACACTATAAATCACAACATACGTGAAACCACTACGAGATTTGACGCACGAATGACAAACACGCTCCCAAAAGTTATATTCTAACCAAATTTACACGTGAAAAACACTACTTTTAATTTCATTCTGACAAAAGAGAATTAGAGAGTCATTTTTTAACCAATTTTACACCGATCGTGAATTTTAGGAAATTCAATGTTGCATTTCACACCGCAAAGTGTTTTCAAGGTTATTTTTGGTATAGTGTAACACCATGAAGAAACAAAAAGAAAAAAACTTCCTGTGCATTTTTGGTTATTCTATAACCGCAATTTACGCTGGCTATTTGGGTTATATTCTAACGACCTTTACACGTGAAAAACATTTGCTTGAATTGCATTTTCACAACTACTGAGGTATTTTTTAACCCATTTTACACCGAAAGTGAATTCTAAGTATTTAGTTGTCGCATTTTAAACCGCAAAGTGATTTTGAGGTTATTTTTGGTAGAGTTTAACACTCTAAAGAAATAATAAGGAAAAAATTACTGTGTACTTTTGGTTATTTTATAACCGCGGTGTATGCTGGCTACTTGGGCAGCGCATATTGTTCCATAATAATACAGGAAAATTCAAACCGCTATAACTTCGCTAAATATGATTCAATCTTTATGAAACTTGCAGGATAGATCAATCTTATAAATAGACATCTACATACTGAATTTCAATGAATTTAAGGGTACCGTTAAGATTTTATTCAAGAAAACATAAAATCGATAAATCATACTATTACTAACAAAGTTGAGTGAATTGCGACTTCTAACGTATTTGTTGTTCTTATACTCACCAAGGCCTACATTTCTGATTTTTTTCAGATTTTTCGGATCACAGGTGTCCAATCGCGAGGGGGGGACACAAATTTTTCGTGTATTTCCCCTCCCTGTGCGCCCCTCGAAGCAAATTTTGCCAAACTAAGACCTGTTTTGATCGGCTACCATCAATGAAATTTTTTTTGGGGGGTCACTCTCTTATATGGGGAGACCCCCCTTAAATACCTTAAAAAAAATTTTTGTAGTTGAACTTTGAAGAGATCACCACTTTGCACCTACACACAATATTTGATGTTTCTAGCTTAAGTAGTTTCCGAGAAAAACTGCTGTGACACACGGACGGACGGACGGACGGACAGACTGGTCGCGAAACCAGTAGGGTTTTGTAAAATTATTTTACAAAACCCTAAAAACGAATAATAAAATTAAAATCTCATTCTTGAGAGGTGGAGTTCGGAGGATAAGGTACTTAATAAAAAAGTTTTGAAATTGGATGTGGAAATGGTTGGAGAGTAAAGGGTGCTTAGTGAATTAAAAGTTTTGCAACATCTATTTACAGGCCTGTTGTCCACGTAAATTGTGTGGTGCCGCTCTTCAATTAGCAGACAAGAATCTCTATTGAAACGCGATATCCCATAGATCTTAATTCTGTTAGCTAGGAATTGTAATGCTTTTAAGTTCCAGACGTCTCGAACCGACTTCTCATCGGTTGTAGACGTGAAGCCTTGGAACGTGATAACGGACTGTACCCATCAGGTCAACTCCGGACACTTTTAGTCGACTCCAAGATGGCTAGCTAGCTTGTTCGGAGAGAAGTGTCGGTCACGGGCCTTACGTGAGCAGACTAACTCCGAACTACAAAAATTCAGCCACTGGTTTACATGCCCGACTTAAACGAGTCGAACAATTTCCATCAACACTACTCTTAATTGCATCTCTTCTTCCCGGAGAAAATATATGAAAACAACCGCTAAAAATACGCGCTCTGGAATATCACCGACGCAATTGCCGAAAGCAAAACCGAAAAAAATCTTCGCTGATAAAACACGCGAACACGAACTATGGCACTGCATACCGACCGCAACGCCAAACCGACCAATCGCAGATTACAGGAATCCTACCCTCTTGGCGGCATACTCATCGTTCGCCGACATTTTTCTGTGCAAAAACAGCTGGGTAGCCTGAACAAACAAATTAAATGCGTCAAGTAAAAAGTTTTTCAAGTCGAGGAGAAGGTCAGCCAGGTTGTGGAGAGAATCAACTTTGAGATCAGCCAGGTCGAAGAGAGAATGAACCATGAGATGGAAAAAGTGGAGAAAGAACTGGAAGCAGCGAAGGCAGTAGTAACCACCTCACCAGCCCCACTTGTAACCCCAGCGCATAGCATATCCAGGAATGTGAAAGCACCAATATTCGACGGGCAAACGGTCTAGAGTATTTACAAAACACAGTTTGAAGCGGCCGCTAGGACAACTCACCGGAATGAGCAGGAACGAGCAACTGCATTAATTCTTGCTCTGAGAGGCCCAGCTGCCGAGCTTTTACAGACGATCTCCGTTGAATTGCACTCAAACTCGGTTGCTATAATGAATGCGCTCGAAATGCGTTATGGAGACGATCATCTAAAGCAGATTTATCGGTCACAGCTACGGAGTCGGATGCAGAAGTCTGGGTAAAACCCTACAGCAGCTAGCCCAAGACATTGAGCGACTGGCACTTTTGACTTACCCAGCGTATGACCCAGAACATTGAGACGACGCAGCGACAGAAGTTTTCATCAACGCATTAAAAGACCAGGAATTGCAACAAGCCGTGTGTTTAGCTCAAAAGCAAACAGTTAAGGACGCTTTGGCTTATAGTCTGAACTTTGAGGCAGCGAAAAATGTGAGCCATACCACTGCCCGGGTCCGCGAGGTAGTGACAGACGAGTGCAGGTGTGAGCGCGTGGAAATTGAGCGAGACCCGCATGTAAATGGTGCGTATAGATGCTGGAACTGCGGAAAGAAGGCGCACCTGCAAAGAGACTGCAAGAAGCGAAGAAAACCGAGCTATTGTCCAGGGTGTGCAGCTAGGCGGAGATCCAGACCGAGTCAGGAGCCCAGAATGGAAGCCCTTCAAACCGAGGGGTCGGGAAACATGTAAGAGCCAACTTCGTGGGGCAGAGGTTGGCTAGGAGGATCGACGTCGCCAGCACCACCATCACCGTGTCAAGACTACATCGTGGAGAAGCGGACTTATGCCTTCCGGGTCAAGTTGACGGAGAACACTGCACCATAACAATCGACACTGATGCAACCCGATCGATTATCCGACCAGACCTAGTGAGGCAACAACTACTTCATAAGGGGAGAATTTTCTCACTACGAACAGCAACGGGAGAAACTGCACCTGTCCATGGAGAGATTAACCTCCAGATACAGTTGGGAGACCTTGCGTTCCGACATAATTTTCTGGTCGCGAACATTATGGATGACTGCATTCTCGGAATGGATTTTATGCGACCACATGGAATCACATTGGATTTGAGCAAACGGGTGTTGAAATGGCAGAATGTCGAAGTATTGATGAAAGATCCAAGCGTCCAAATTCCCAAATGAATGTAGTAGTATGTGCCGACATTGATGTACCGAATTCTCCCGAAAGCATTGTATGGGCCAAGCTTGATGGTGATTCTGGAGACCACCGATCTTATCTGATAGAGCCAACGAAGACGTCCGCATTACGCAGTTTGATTGTAGGACGAAGCCTTGTAAGATCTATAAGGAATGGATACGTGCCGGTTAGAGTCCTTAACACCGCAGACTCAATCACGAGCATCAAAGCGGGAGAAGTCATCGGCAGCTGCCAGCCTGTTTCCACCATCACCTCTTTGGAAGCTACTCACAACCATCATTGGAAAAGGAGGCAAGACGCAGACAAAGCCCGGGAGCCCACGTCTGCAATATTGAAGCAGGTCAAATTGCCAGTGCAGCTATTCAAGCGAGCCTCTGATCTGGTCACCAAGTACAGTGACATCTTCTCAACGAGCCCAGATGACCAAGGCCGAACGAGTATGGTAACTCACGTCATAGATACACAGGAAGCCAAGCCAATTCGATAAGCACTGAGACGTCTTCCTATAGCCAAACAAGGAGAAGTGAGCGCGCTGATCTTGGACATGGAAAAACAAGGCGTTATCGAGCCTTCTGTCAGCCCATGGGCTGCACCAGTACTTCTAGTAAAGAAAAAGGATGGGAGCACTCGTTTCTGTGTTGACTATAGGCAGGTTAACGACGTCACTAAAAAAGATAGTTATCCGCTTCCACGCATCGACGACATCATCGACACTTTAGCCGACGCAAAGTCGTTTTCTACACTCGATCTCAAGAGTGGCTACTGCCAGGTAAAAATCGAAAAGAAGGACCGAGAGAAGACCGCATTTTCAGTTGGGACCGGATTGTGGCAATTTGTGGTGATGCCATTTGGGCTTTGTCATGCTCCAGCCATTTTCGAACGCTTGATGGAATACGTGCTACGTGGTCTAACCTGGAAAACCTGCTTGGTGTACCTAGATGACATCATTGTTATCGGGAGAACATTCGAAGAGCATGTGCAGAACTTAGAAGAGGTTTTCTCCCGATTGCGACTGGCAAATTTGAAACTTAGTCCCGACAAGTGTACCCTTTTCGCAGCTGAAGTAAAATACCTGGGACACGTTGTATCAGCAGAAGGAGTCAAAACAGACCCTGAGAAAACTGAGGCCGTGAAAAGCTGGCCAACACCAAACAACATGCGCCATCTACGAAGTTATCTGGGTCTCGCAACCTACTATCGAAGATTTGTCAAAGGCTTTGCCAAAATAGCTAAGTGTCTCCATCAGCTAACCGAGAAAAATCGTCCGTATGTCTGGAATGAACAATGTCAAGTAGCCTTTGAGACCTTGAAGGAGAAACTGTGTGAATCACCCGTGCTAGCATATTCAAAACCCGGAAAAATATTTGTAGTTGACACCGATGCGAGCAACGACATTATTGGAGCTGTGCTCTCCCAGCAAATCGATGGCGAAGAAAGAGTCCTCTCGTATTACAGTAGAGTTCTCTCAAAAAGTGAGAGGAACTACTGCGTGACCAGGAAGGAGCTATTGGCTATAATAGAGGCCACCAAGCAGTTCCACAAGTACCTAGGCCAGAAATCTGTTCTTCGAACGGACCATGTATCGCTGAGATGGCTGCTTAACTTCAAAAACCCCGAGGGACAAGTTGCGAGATGGATCAAAAGATCCCAGTCATACGACTACGAAATTGTTCATCGGATAGGGCGGAGTTCATGGAAATGCTGACATCTTATCTCGTCGTCCATGTCCAGCCAACTGCAAGCATTGCCGACGGATTGAGGAAAAGGAACCGCCCGTTGATCTGCGATTGATAACGGCTGAATTCGATGAAGGTTGGTCATCAGAGGAGATTCAAAATGCCCAGCTGGCCGATGAAGGAATCGGACCATTGCTTGTATGGAAGGAGACGACTGGGCGACCTGAGTGAAAAGACGTTTGAATGCATGGCGCAACCCTGAAAAGCTATTGGGCACAATGGAACTCCCGTCAGGTGGAGGGTGGCGTATTCAAGCGGAGAGGACAAATGCAAACCTATAACGTGGGCGTGCCATTTGAAAGGATTGCTGTTGACATCGCAGGACCCTTTCTTGAATCTGAATGGGGAAATCAATACACGCTGGTTGTGGCCGATTATTTCAGCAAGTGGCCCGAGGTCTTCCCCATTCCCAACCAGGAAGCAACTACTGTAGCTGAACGGCTAGTATTAGATTGGGTCAGTAGGTACGGCGTACCGTGCGAACTACATTCGGATCAAGGCCGAAACTTTGAGTCACTCGTTTTTGGCGAAATGTGCGAACTGCTGGGAATACGGAAAACGAGGACAATGCCGCTGCATCCCCAATCCGATGAAATGGTCGAACGTTTCAACGGCACGCTCAGTAAACCCCTGGCCAAGATGGTTGACGAGAACCAAAGGGTCGAATTAATAGACAAGTTGTGAAATAGTTAAATGAGTGATTGTGCATTTTTAGTAAATAAAATCTTTTAATTTAATTTAAAAGACATTGCGTTTTCACTTTCCCGGAACATTAAAATTATTGGCCGCAAACCATAACACGCGACAATATATATAATAAAAATATGAATAAATATCAAATCCTTTTTTGATTATAACGTGAAAAGGGGAGCGATGAGAGGAATACTTGTAATTTTAGGAAGGAGGGCGGGGAAAGAGAGTTCTCACCGGCTCAACTACCAAAGAAAGATTTACTAATTTCAAATAAGAACGGAAATATTTTGTTAATTTTCTATAAGAAGAGTTTCTTACTATCCCTGGAGTCATAATGTCTATCTACTAGGCAAAAATATTGCTGCAAAAATTTATGTTTTGAAGGGAAATTTCGGAAGCTTTTTTGTTAATTAGATTTTCTGAATTAACAACAAGTGTAAATATTCATTTCAAATGAGTATTTATGAATCAAATATTTGAATGATTTAGTTTATAGTTTAACAAACTGAATACGCTACGACAGACCGGAAAACATATCACAAGGAGTGAAAGGTTTCAGGAAAAAGATAAAGTAAATTAATTTGAAATTTAAAATGTTTACTGGCTATTTCATAGGTTAATTTTGTTTTACGCAGCTGGATGTTAGGAATAGATGATTCACTTATACTCATGACAAAATATTAAGCAAAGTTTTCTTGCTATGTGCACTTAGTTTCAACCTTAATACATGCAAATAAACGCTTCCTTAAATTATAAGTACATAAAAAAAATTGAATAAAACAGTAAATAGATTTTTCCGCCCCTGATTCTACTCGTTAGTTTGACTTCTAACGCTAGATTTTAAATGTTTGCGTTCCTATTTCATTCTTTTTGTAAAATTTCGTATTAATAATCAAACAAAATACAAAAATTAATTCCTTTCAACAAGTTTTTACTCTTTAGAGGTACATAGCACCATTGTACATTTCAGTTTTAATCTATTATATTAGCAAAAATGAGTTTACTCTTCAAAAAGAAAATTATTTCTTCTTTGTGTGTGTTTTTTGTTTGTTTGTGTTATTCTTATATTTAGTACTATTGGATATTTTTCGATTTTCGTATCGATCCTATTCATAATGTTTTATGAACATTTTTCTATAATTAGGTTCATTACTAAATAATGTCATTTCGATTAATTTTAGTATATTAAAAAATTTCGAAAAGTAATAAAATCATAATTAAGGCATTTTCATCGTATAACCATGGCTAGCTATCGCGCAAAATATGAACTGTTTTCGTATTTGTTGCGTTACGCTCCTAAGAACAGTCTTAAAACTCATCTTCAGTGTCCAAGAGCATGTATTCCAAAGAAAATTTAAAACATGCAATACAAATCACAAATTAGTCGTCACGAGTTTATGATAAAAATTATAAAAGAATTTCCTCCGAAAACCTTCCAGCTGGACCCTTTTCAAATGAGTCGAATTATCTTTTGATCGTAATTGAAATTCACGCACAGCTACAAACAAATACGAAATCGAAAAAACGTCAACATTGAACAAATTAAATCATCTCTTGAAGCTTCGATAAAGCTAAAATTAATTAGACCTCCATTCATTTCATGTTCTGCTCGCAGGGAAAATACAATTAAAATCCGCTTTTCGTACTATTTAACATCATTCAAACTTTTACTTGCATCTATTGAAAATACAAATTAATTATCATTCCTCCCTTCATACATCTAAGCAAAAAAACTATTAGAAATGGGAACGAGACTTCCATTTAAACATTCCCCCAGCCCCAAACACTAGGAGAGAAGTCTTTTCATCGGAATATAAACGAAAGGTTGCTACTAAAAGTCCTTTGTTTTTTTAGATCCTTGTCAGTAATTCTATGGTTTTTACTTTGGCAGTCAACTGCCCGCAGCATTTGCGCCTCGGAAATGGAAACAATGCGGGTTAAATTTTGTAGTCAGAAATGTGACGCCAAAGTCCTGCATTTGAGGTGGTTAGCCCCAACATGACTTAATTTGGAGCCTGAACTCGCCTGCCATATGCTTTCTCCGAAACCAACGTCCCTCGTACAACTTCAATCGAGGCATCATAAGGCAAATCTCGACAAACCACAAAAAAAACCGATTACGAAGCGGCTAAGTTGTAGTCCTAACCTCATCTAAATAGTAGTCTATCTGTTTACCATTGATATGACGAAGAGTTACATCTAAAGCCGAGTTAATTACCTTTACCGTTGATGATGGGGCAAGACTTCTCTTGGCAACGCCAGGGGGGCTATTGCACTAGTCGCAGTGGCCGGTGCAGAATCATCACCAGTATGACGGCTAGAAAGTCGACGATACTTAACTATTAACCTCACTTTTTTTCAAACGAAATATACCTTCTTTTTCTCCTTCCCGACCGGGGCTACTTTCCTGACTTTGTTTCTAGTGCAATAAATGGAATTTCAATGGGGGTCGATAATCAACACACCAAAGGAAGACAAAATTACAGCCACCAATCAATCGGTCACTCAATGTTCCGCATTTCCTAGACTAAACTCCAAAGAAAACCGCTACAAAAATAGACCGAAACTTGACTGCTGGATGGAAATTACATTGGCGGGCAAATTGCTTTGAAATCGTGAAATTTAATACGCGGAACACATGTACGCGAATGTTAACATTAATTTTTGTCAATGGGTCGAGAATAGTTTAAAAGTCGCTTCCGAACTGTTGACGTCAGTGGCTTAGGGTATGTGGATCGGCTGGTCGGCGTCAGTGGCGTAGGGCGTCAAGAGCGAGGTTATTACAGTATGGTATTTTAATAGTACTTCTAGGAAATCTAGTGTGAAGCGACAGGCAAACATAGTTCTTCTAGAGGCTAGCGTTGTTATATTTAGGATCCAAAGTCTATGCTCATATGTTGGAAATCTAAAAAAAAACGAAAATCTAAATGTCTTTGAACCGACTCTATCCTGTCAGCGTGAACATTGTAGCTGGGGTCCCAGACTAGACAAGCATATTCAAGAATAGGGCGAACCAAAGAAAGGTGTAACTTAGAGACCCATACATTCTCAAATTCTTTACATCGACGTTTGACGAAACCAATCATAATGACCAACCAATCATAATGTAAATTGAAATGCATTTTTCTACGATGTTATCTATACGGCTAAGATTATGATGGTGAAGACGAGGGCCGTAGATTAAAATTAAGCGTTTCCGTGAAAAACGTATAACTTAACATTTTTCAAAGTTCAAGAAGGGTTGGTTAATTCTAGACCATTCTAACAGAGAGTTGATTTTGCTTTGGAGGAATTATGTGTCTTTTTGAGACGTTATTACATGTTAAAGCTTAAGATCATCAGCATAGAAAAGATGAAGAATATCCGACAAGACCTCAGCAAGATCAAAAACGAAAATAGTAAAAAGGAAAGGGCCCAGATGGCTGCCTTGTGGTACACCGAGGCAAAAATTTATTTCTTTGGACTTGAAACCTAGCAATATAACGTTTTGAATCCAATTACTGAGATATGAGCCAAGCCAGCTCAGTCAGAAACCACCGACTCCGAATCTTTTCAGCTTGTACATTAGGATTTCGTGGCTAACCCAATCAAACGCTTTACTAAAATCCTTATAAATCGTGTCAATTTGGCACCCCAATTCTATTTCACAGAGAATGCTAGACTCCATCACGGCTAGATTAGTTGTGGTGGAACGATTTTTATGAAAACCATGGTGTTGGTTGTTAAGTCGTGGCTCAATAATGGTAGTCAATTCACAGTAGACTATTTGTTCAAATAGTTTTGGTGTAGCTGATAAGGTAGCAATATCTCAGTAATTTTTAACTGTCTCCTTGTCTTTATTTTTATATATTAGTGTTAGATATGATGACTTCTAAGGTGAGGGGAATATTCCAGTAGCAAGGGATTTGCTAAAAAGGATATATTAGAGTGAAACCAATGGGTCAACGCTGGTCTGACTCGGTCAACGAATACAGTTCATCGCTGCGCGGCTTCCAAGTTTGGAGGACCGGGACAGTTGGAGTTGCTATTTGCAGAAAGTGAAGGCCCAAGAAGGACTACAGTGCTACTACGAAGAAGAAGATGAATGTGTTTCTCCAGTTAAATCAAAAAATAGAGAGAGAGTAAATCGGGACCAGGTGCTTTATTGAGCTCAAGATCTTCTATTGCTTTAGATATTCCTTCCTTTGAATTCAAAATTTCTTTAATTAGAACAGTTAAATTTAGATTCGAGGAAGGAGCATACTATGAAGACCTATTCGTAGAATAAATTGATCGAAAGTGGCTGGCGGAAAATTCACAAATATCCCTTGAATTCAATGAATTGCATTCCTGATATCTCATCAATTTGGGAAAGCCTTGATAATCGCGTTTTATGTTTACGAAATCGAAGAATTTTTTTGGTTCACGAATATATATATTTTCACCAATTGTGTTAACAAATTGTAGTGGATTCAGGGATGTTCATTGTACATAAAGCACTGCAACGATGGTCTGCTGCCTCGGTGAGCGAAGATGTTGGTGCTTGCCGGAATCGACCTTGTGTGAGGACACGTGAATGCGCAGGCAGGCTAGCATTGCGGTGCCGTGGTGCAGGTTTTTCCCCAGCGCAAGGGTTAACTTCATAAAGATTTCACGTTCACGAATTAAATGATCAAATGACTCGGTTTGACGATGATGAGGCCGAGGTAACTTACTGAAGGGATGAAATGATAAAGCAAAACGACAGACTGGGCCTGGTGAATGTGCGTGAGATTCAAGAGGATATCGTCTTTACTCTTTATTACTTACAACCCCCAAATAAGAGTGGACATCCAGGTGGAATTAATCCGGAACAGAACCGTGCGTGCGTGTACCTTTTTTGTTGTTCTTTTTTTCGCGTGAAGTAGAAAGAGATATTTTGTTAATTCCTTTAAGTTTTAAACATTTCGATTTATCGCAATATTTCGCAAAATTGCGCGAATAAAAGCAAATGATCGAAATTGAGATAAATAATGAAATAGTGTATAATTTCACTTTGAACGTTTGCGAAACTTGAAAAAATATTTCATATAAAATTAATGTTAAGTGCACAAAAAAGTTGTGTTTTTAACTAAGTCCTGCTGAAGAGTTTCAAATTTCAACTTTCATGAATATCCTTTCTAAGCACTTATATTTCCAAGCCACCCTTTTTCAAAATTACTTCACTGCAACCAATTACCAACTTCGACTGAATAAATTCACTACTTTATTCCTACTGGTCTGCACTTTTGCACTTGCCGTAGCTTTTCTCAAACGCGAATCAAAAAAAAAATTTTCCAGTTTTCCCTAACAAAACGCAAATATAAATTGTCAATAATGTCACCGAGATTTGTTGTAAACCAAACACGAAACGTCAATCCGCCGAATGACAACGGCACTCTGTCCCACGGTGGCAGCCATCGTTCAACGTCGTTCGGCAAATCTGAACACGTCACGATTACACAATTTCCGAAGGTCGAAAACTCTTCCGTTTGTGAGATTTCATTTAGAACGTTAAAATGCAATTTCCGCCCCGAAAATTACACTGCACTTCTCAGTAACCAGTCCTATGCAAAAACTGACTGTAACAATTTGATCACCACACGAGACACCTCGCATGAATTTCAAATCCAATAACGACTGAGTCAGTCAGTCACAGCCAAAACACACACAGGAAAACCAAAATCAAGATTTTCATCGGCATGTAATTTTCTTATGGAATTTTCCCCATGCTCCACTGTTCAGTTGCAAACGTTCAACGATAACCAGACCGACTCCAACCGAAAACATATAGAGAAAATTTGATAGTGAAAAAACCAATTCCAAAATGCGTAGAGAAAAATTGCGCGAGACGCGTCGACAAAATAAAAAACGGATTTCAAATTTTCCAAATTCCACTGCACACCTTGTTACAATGGCACACATCTGATCGCGATGGTGAACCACTAACAATTCACTCCCGTTCAACACACATCTTCCAACGTCGCACCACCAACCCGTTGCCATCGTCGACCGATCGTCTCATTTGTCATCTATCTTCATGGTGGTAACGGAATGTTCTTGTCGACACAATCTAGCAATTGCTTGGCTAGATTGTGTCGCAAGAGGGATTGCCATTGTCAATTCTTTTATGTGTAATTTTTTCAATTTTTTATTTTTTCTTTTGAAAAACTTTTTATTGATAACGGTAGCGGAGGTAGGGGCGGGGTTTAATGCGGGTTAGAAATAACAATTTTAATAAGTTGCGTATCAAATCGCTCTGCACTTTTGCGTGGTTACTTTTATGAGATGGTAGTTTCTCCGCAAAGGTCCTTCGAGCAGTTTGCCTAGCCGGGCTGATCGATTACTACAATATGATGTATATGCCTCCCAGGATTTCATAATTCCTTTGCCAGCTCATCATTTGATTTCATCTCTTGGCTCACATTGGATGTTGATTGAATTATTTTATAAAACTTATTTCTTTGATTTCGCAAATAACGGAGCTCACTATCAAGCAAAGGCTCAGAGAGTTCATTTTTCTTTTTGATCTTAGGTACGTATCTTTCAACAGTGTACAAAGAAATCTTGTGAAAACAAGCTACTGCATTGTTACACCTAACCTTATAAGCGTAGCGGTCCAGTCAATTTGACGAACATACTTATAAATGCCATCATAATCAGACTTATAGAAGTCGTATACCTCATTGAGTAATTAAATAATACTGGAGTGGATAACCACGACACAATGTGGTCGCAACAAACCCTGCGACCACTTTTCCTACTGCTACACTCTTGTTTACAACGTTAGAGAGAGCCAAATTGCACAAGCAAACATGGCTGCTGCTCAATGTAAACAAATTTTCACGCTATCCTAAAAATTTGTTTTCTATTTGAAAAACCTTCACCATTATGAGGAAAAAATGCAAAATATTAACATATACTTAACTTATCTGTGAAAGAACGCATCTACAAATCCTTTTCGACTATAATTTTTACACGAAGGCCCTACACATTTCACTTTGAAATAGTAAAGTAATTTCACAGTGTCACAGATTAAAGTTACTTGAATCACAAACCACAATCGAATCTTTAAACCCTTGGAACGAATTTAGATCGCGAACACTTTCCACAGTTTTAATATCGGATAAAATTCGCGACGAAACGCATCCAGTCAGGTTTTGGAACAAGAAAGTGACCAGCAAGAGGCAGACGGGGAGGAAATGGCAGACAGATTGCTTGTCAGAAAGCAGAAACCGGTCGCATGCTCTCTCATGCATTTCATATGAGCTTAGCCCATCCAGTTCTTATTCCTCTGAGGTATACATATTGCTGTTGTAAGATAGCTCAGATTTACTAGTTGGATTGACCACTCAGTTGTCGTATGCATTTGTAAAAATCATATCCAACCAAATACCTTAATGGGGGTCGAAACAACTTGCTGTAAATCATTACCATATAGAGTGTTCATAAGCTGGAAGTCAATATCGTCCGAAAGATTGGTTGGCAAAAGACCACCCTCACCTCCCAGCTTCGTCGACCATGAATGACAAATTAGGTTGATTGAAGTTGCCGGAGATGATAATTTTGTCTTCGGATGATTTTATGTTTATGTAATTTATTTGGAATGGTGCTGACGAGCTTGCTGGAAAAGAAATTATGCACAGCAATAAAACCGCCACCACCCCTGGGCTACCCAGTGCTATGATAACCTCCATCGTCCCTATAAATAGTCCAGTTTCCATCTAAAAACGCTTCGCTTACAAATGAATCGTTCAACCATTTTTTGGTCAGGGAAAGAATATTAAAATGGCATGATTTGGCATAAAGATAAAGTTTGTTGATTTTTCCTCTCATACCAGCACAGTTGTGGTAAAAGAGTCTGAGGCAATTGGAACTAAGTGCGTTTTTACTGGGTGCGAAAAAATTGCTGGTGTTGCTCCCTAGATTGTTGAAGTGAAGAGGCATAATTGTTGCTTCCGTGTGAAGAATAAGTGTCCAGATCTTTTTTGCCTTGGGCAGAAGATCTGCTAAGTTCTTCATGGTATTTAAAATAAAGTCCACGGAGATCCTCAATTTCAATGGAAATACATTCACGTTGGATCGAAACTTTAATGTTTGTTTTCGTTTTACCATCAATACACGAAGTATCTGGAGTTTTGTGCAGATAGGCCAGAAATAGTCTGAAGTGCTCATAAATTCTGTTTTCCCTTAGCCTGGATAGGAGGTATTTAGAATCGAGGTCTTTGCTGGAGTTGATTGTTGCTCTCACAATCGGTGGTAGTAAGAGGTCTAAAAATGAACTCTTCGTATTCGCCGAGTTTACTGTTAAGTAAAAGTCAATGTCAAAAGCGCTTTATTTAATACTAATCGTTATAAATTTCAAAAGAATATAAAGCAAATTCCACACATTAACAATAAAAAAAAACTTAATGGCCCAAATGACTCTCTAAATTTATACGTTATCATTAACTCATTTCATCAAAAAAAAACTATAGCAAATTCAATTAATTAAGATTATTACATATTTTTAAAATTCAATTGGAAAAAGGAGAAAAACCAACCAACACTTTCCTAAAATTATTTATAATTAAAACACAACAGTTAAAGTTTGATCCTACACCTAATATGTTGTAACTTATTTCTAATAAAATACAATCAAAAGCTTTATCCTATACTAAAAAAATTCTTAACTATGTTCCTAACCTAAGTGTTTAATCTTATCTCTAACGGAATATAGTAAACATAACATGTACCTAACCTATACCTAATTTTTAACATAAATAAACAACAACACTAAATGTAGCAATAATGAGCTGAAACTCAAAAAAACGAAATAACGAAAAACACCAGAACTGAAAAATAAACACGAATAATTTAGACATTGTCATTCAGCCACCAATACCTAGATTGCACCGTCTCAATTCGATCAGCTTCAACGAATCTAGCAAATGATTATCTCCATTGAAATCGTTGGTCTCATGAACTCAAATTAGGAGGATATTTTATCTTCTTATCGGTGGCCCGTCGATATATGTGATATATGACTGGGACGACGTCAGAATCAAAAACATATCGATTCATGTCCAAATACACGAATGCTTCTGAAGGAATGAAGCCAGCAGTGAGGCAAGTCGCTATATACCCGTCTGTAGGGTGGAACGGCTTTGAAATCCAAGAATTTTCACTCACAGTCACAGATCTTGCGATATGATTCCAAAGAAGTTTCAATATGAAGATATCGACCCTCGTCACTTCAGCAGTTTGATAAATTCTTCTATTCGATACATAATGTTTCCAATCCGTCTCAGGCTTTCTGTACAAACCAGTACATGCACGAAGACAATTCTTTTCGAAAACTCTTAATTTTTCCATAGTACTAGCGCTCTGATTGTACCAGATCTGACATCCATTTGTCAAAACTGGTCGAACCAGGGTCTTGTAACAGATAATTTTGACCTTTTGATCAATGTATCTGGAATGAAAGAGTTTTCAAAGGGCCATGACTACTTTAAGTGCCTTACTGAGCATGATTTTCACATGGTCAGTACAGTACAGATACTGATCGACATAAACACCGAGGTATCGAACACAGGATTTATGTGGAACCCTTTCTAGACTACCCTCACCAGCCATGATGTGGAAATCTTTCCAATTACGTTTCAAGTCTTGACTGACCCCCCCTGCAGCGTTGTCCGAAACAAGATTGTTTCACACTTCTGCGCATTGATTTTCATTCGCCAATTGTCAGTGTACAGCTGTACATCATTGAACATTTTATGGAGATTGCTCTGAGCTATTGTAGCTTTTTGGTCTGCCGTATAGATCATCAGCAAACGCTACCAATGATCGCGTTGGCGAGACGTTAAAATCAAAGCCGTTCAATATCTTGCGAATGAAGATTGAGAAGAGTAGAGGTGCAGTAACTGTTCCCTGCTGTAGACCATTCAAGACCTTGAATTCGCGCCTTGTTGTCAGATTTCCATCAGTTACAACAAACGATTTCCCGTATAACATATTGCACATCATGGCGACAAGGTGTCTGGGGAACTTGTCCTGAAGGAGTTTAAAAATTAGTTCATCTAACCACACAGTATCGAATTACTGTTAAGGCTAGTAGCTGAATGGTGTGAGCTGTGGAAGAAATTTCTACACCTCCATGTACAAAATTTGAGTATACAGTAAGCTTTTCCATATTTTCTGCGATTCAAGTGGGGACAATATGCTCTTCAGCCAGATCATTGGTGCCTACAGATGGCAAAATACAGGGCTTTCCATTAAGAGATGTTATTTTGATATTAAAAGCAAAATGCCATTTTTCCATACAAATAATCGGATGTTTACTTCATTATTAAGAAGAAGGTATGCTGTTAATAGTAAAGAAACAGGTAACTATCACTCGAATGAATATTCTCTACCTTCGGTATTGTGCAGTCGAAGATACGTAATCGATTAGGAATCGAGAAAGCCCATAAACTAGTCCGTATCTATAAGACTTTCACCATTCCCATAAGATGATTTGTCGTACAGTTCCTTCATACAATATGGACTCGGTTTGGGAATCAAATGCAAATATGGAAATGCAAGAAGAAATATTGGGCGTAGGTTCCAGAGGCCAATTTTAGTGGGAGTGCGACGATGATGTACCACTTAGAGATCTGTGCCTGACAATTGACCCTGCTTTTAATTGATCGATCAAATTTTTACTCACGTCTTTGTTACTTTAGGAATAAGAAGTGAAATATTCAGACTAATTTTCATTATTTTTCCATTTTGACAGTTACACACTGGAAAATGCTTACTTTTCGTAAACGTGATACATAGGGTTTTCCAATAACAGGTATTATTTTGATATTAAAAGAAAAATGCCATTTTTCAACATAAACGATCGGATTTTTATTTCATTATAAAGAAGAAGGTATGCCGTTAATAGTAAAGAATAACATGAGGCAAATGACCACCATGACCACGCTTACAGGACCTTATCCTTTTTTTCATGAAATTTTCCATGACCAAATCGCAAAGTGGCTGCCCTATGTCCTCGATAGCCTCGCGAAATCCATCTTGGAGGTCTTGAACCGACGCTGAGCTGGTGGTGTAGACCTTCTCTTTCACGTAGCGCCAAAGGAAGAAGTCGCAATTTGTTAAATCAAAAGATCTTTTCAACATAACACCTCTTATCGGAAAACCCTATATATCCATATACGAGGTCTGTTCAAAAAGTACCTGGAATTTTCGTTTTTTCAAAAAAAATATTTATTTATTCGTCTACATCAATGTGGTCCGCTTCAAAGTTGTCCCCCCCCATATATTACACTTATGCCAGCGTTATTTCCAATCTTCGAAGCACTTTTGATATTCACTTTTTGGTATGTCCTTGAGCACTCTCAGCGATTCGGCCTTTATTTCTTCAATCGAGGAAAAACGCCGACCTTTCATGGGTCTCTTCAACTTTGGGAACAGGAAAAAGTCACACGGTGCCATATCTGGTGAATATGGAGGTTGAGGCATGACTACGGTATTGTTTTTGGCCAAAAAATTACGAACAAGCACCGACGAGTGAGCAGGTGCATTATCGTGGTGCAAAAGCCATGAATTCTTTTTCCATAAATCGGGGCGTTTTTTTCGGATTGCTTCACGCAAACGTCGCATAACTTCAAGGTAATACTCCTTATTAACACTTTATTTCATTTTTAGGGTTTTGTAAAAGAATTTTACAAAACCCTTCTAAAATCGCGTCCTGTCTGTCCGTCTGTCTGTCCGTCCGTCCGTCCGTCCGTCCGTGTGTCACAGCAGTTTTTCTCGGAAACTACTTAAGCTAGAAGCATCAAATTTTGTGTGTAGGTGTAAAGTGGTGATCTCTTCAAAGTTCAACTACTAAAAAATTTTATAAGGTATTTAAGGGGGGTCTCCCCATGTAGGGGAGTGACCCCCCGAAAAAAAAATTTCATTGAAGGTAGCCGATATGGGTATCAAATGAAAGGTCTTGATGAGAACTTTTCAAAACAGGTCTTAGTTTGGCAAAGTTTGCTTCGAGGGGCGCACAGGGAGGGGAAATACACGAAAAATTTGTGTCCGCCCCCTCGCGATTGGACACCTTCCATCCGAAAAATCTGAAAAAAATCAAGAATGTAGGTCTTGATGAGTACAACAACAACAAATACGTTAGAAGTCGCAATTCACTCAACTTTGTTAGTAATAGTATGATTTATCGATTTTATGTTTTCTTGAATAAAATCTTAACGGTACCCTTAAATTCAATGAAATTCAGTAAACAAATAACTATTTATAAGATTAATCTACCCTGAAAGTTTCATAAAGATTGAATCATATTCAGCGAAGTTATAGCGGTTTGAATTTTCCTGTATTACTATGGAACAATATGCGCTGCATTTATTACTATGGCAACATATGGCTATAGAACAACATGCGCTTTTTACCGACTCAGACACTAAAGTTTTGCTAGGATTTGCATGAAAATTTCAGGAAAGATAGGTCTCATGAATATCTTTGAGAATCGGTTCAGCTAGTGGTATTAGTAATCGCCAAGCAAAATAGTGGCTGTTTTAAATGCGAAGATTTTTTCCCAACTTCAACATTTAAGTTGCATGCCTTGAACACTTGATTCAATTTAATGAATGAGAGAAGATGAGTACCTGCAATTAATACTCATAAGTGAAACATGTCAAGGAGGCGGGAGAGAGCTCCTAGCAAATGGGCTTTGTAACCACTCTTTCGAAAATATTGGCCATTAATCGATGATAACAGTACAGGGGAGTGGCCCCTGAAAAAAAAAATTCATCAAACGTAGCCGATATGAGTACGAAATAAAAGTTTTCATGGGAGCTTTTCAAAACAGTTCTTAAACTGTCAGTTTTTGCTTCAGTGGGGGCACAGGGGGAAATACATGAAAAATGTGTTTCCTCCCTCGCGAATGGACATCTGAAATAATTATCAAGGGAGATATTTATGAGTATAACAATAACAAAAACCTTAGAAGTCTAAATTCTTTCAACTTTGTTAATAATAGTATGATCTTCGAATTTCATAGTTTCTCCAATAAAATCGTCATTGACATGCTTCTTGACTTTATTCAACCTGGTGACTGCATTTTGAAAATTGAATACAAAACCCTTCTGACATGAGCGTAGGTCTGTTTACCCAACTTGTTTACGCAAAATTTAATACAAATTCTTTGACTCTTCAATTCTTCCATTGTTTAAACAAGCAAAAATCACCGAGCTCATAAAAAACGTCGAACTTTAGCGACTACATAGACAAAATAAACAGTGAATATGCCTGAAAATTTTATCATATTTTAGGGGCATGTATACCAATACAATAAAAAAAAATTTTGACAATCGGACTCTCCAGACCCGCGAAATTAATAAAATCCGGGTAGGTACTTTTTGAACAAACCTCGTATATCGGATATATATCAAATATCGGATTTTTCGATATTTATCATAAATATCGAATTTTTGCGTACCTTGGAACTACTAGTTTGTAAGTTGGTTTTTTGAAATAAATAAATAAATAAGATTATAAGGAAGTTCTAATTTTTACCATGAATAGAATCCATTTCATTGCGATGGGCAGAAAAAATAGGAATTAGAAAAGGATCTTGTGAGAATTTAAATGTAATTCAATCCTTACAAGATACGCAAACCATAACAGCCAAAAACAAACACTAAATGTACACCAAACTCTTGGCTAAACAACACCGCTCATGAAGGTTACAACTGAGAAAAATTCAATAGTAATATTCGCTGCACAGGTACATTACCTATTATGTTGGAGACATAATGTGCAACGATTAGAGCATAAAATTACGCATTCGCAATGGTGGAAACAGCTAAAGCAAAGCCCACCGCCGCGCCGGCATGCTACACTTTCCGCGTTGTGACGGTGCCACTAGGTAACATGCAGAAATGCTTGCAAAGAGCGGTAAAGAAGTCTGCAAAATGCTCCAGCACGGTGATGGCGCGCTCAGGTGAGGCAGGTGTCGCCTGGAAGGGGGGCGAGGCAAATGGCCGAGTGTCATGTACAGAAATAGTCATGGCAATGGCTTGGCCTAGGCCTTCAAAGTACTTCTCATTGCCATTACCTAACCACTTTTATGGCGAAGCGAGCGTAGCGCGATTATGTTGCACTGCACTAGACACTGACGTTGGTTAAACGGTTTGTGTCGTGATTGTTCAATTTCATTGTGGCTCTGGGTAAACCACGACCGAGTGTCGCGCAACTTCTTTTGCACCGGCGAACAGTCATACCTAGAAGGAAATCTGCTTCGTGGGTTGTTCAAATGCTCGATTTAAATAAACGCGATTGAAGATGGAACAAATATTAAGGGGACGCTTTCAACACCATATCTTAATCATTTGAAGACATAGCGAATTTCTTTCGAAGTAATAAAGCTTCAAAAGCTACTTTTGTTAATACTTATCAATGTGGATCGCAATAAAAGAGAAATATTTCATGCAAATTTTTATATTCTGATGCTTAAAAGCGAGAATTTAGCATCCGTTAATTGAGTGAAGACTAAGCAAAACATAATTGAGTTGTTAAATCTTCATTTTCATAATCTTGAAGAAAAGCTGTTGTTCTCTTCACACCGGAAATATTCATCTTTAGAATTCCAAATACAAGTTCATCAAACCGAGCAAAGCCCAATTAAAAATAATCTTAATACGTTTCACATGCTGTTAGTGACTTAGATATTTCATCTTCATAATGACAGGGCCAGCGTACCAATCCACTTTGGGTGCCGCGAAATTTTTCGCCACATTGAATTACTTTACCACTACAGCAAAAAGCATCTAGCATGACTAACTAGCGCTTAGAAACATCCTTGCTTGTAACAATAGCTCTTGCAATACTACCAATTTACAGTCGTACAATACACGCAAAACGCGATACAAACTTAGTTAAGTACCTTCGTTTCGGTAGATTCTGACAAAAAGACAATTTTCGTACAGATAAGCAAACTCTAGAAGGAAAAAACCGAAAGTTGTAGAAAAACTCAAGACAATACTAATTACAGGTGGGCTATTAGAGAGGTTCAACCGATTCGGATGTAAAGTCACTTTTTGTCATTTTTTACGCTTGGTGCTGATGATTGAAGATCACAAACAAGAAAAGCTCTAACAAACAATAATTTACGTTTGTTCGAGCCTCGAAAAAAATCTGTTGCTAATATTCTAGGAAATTACAAATGAACAACGAAAAATTGAATGTTGTGTACATTAGAGGTAGCAGTCGGGTCCTATTAGTTTGCATGGTTGTATTTTTTTCTCTTTTATTACGAACTTTAATTGCTACCATTATACCGCTAAGTATTCTTTTTCGGATGAATCAGAAATGATTACCGGAATAAACTCGTAAGATTGGTTACTTGCGTGTTTTAAGAATTTCCGAGATAAAATGTATGGTTTGTAATTATTTTTGGAACTATCGACATTTCAGCGGTTCTACTTGGGCATTGAATTTTGGCTGTAAAAGCTCTACAGGTAGTAGCTGATTATAACAGTTTTTGAAAAAGTCTTACAGCTTACCTTCTACATGCAATCTATTAATCAAACTTTCATCAATATTATTGTATATTGTAGAGTCCTTATAATCTTTCAAGATCTTTTTTCTTGAATAGCATTGCGTTAGCACAAAACCATCCACTCTATATCTTAGACTTAAGGATTTGCCTTTGTATCTTAAATTTTTATCCGAATGGCATGCAAGTGAAGATAAATGGCGTTTCGCACTTTTTCTGATTGATCATGCCCGAACCCAAGTACTACTGACTCATTCGCCCAATTTTTCTCTTCGACTTTTACTCCCCTTCCGTTGCAGGTGTGCACCGTGTTGTCTTAACTAATCACATATCTGTCCCAACTTACTATATTTGTGCAGATGTATCTGAAGTCGAATCTTGATAAATGCTCTTGATCTCAATATCAGCCTTGGACCGAATGGTTTATCAAAGATATTTGTGAAGACGGTAGTCTCACTCTTCAATCTAAGTTTGAGTACTGACACTTTCCCAAACTCTTGGACACAGCTAGTATTGTGCCTATTTTTAAAAGTGGTGAGCCTACGGAAGCTTCTAAATACCACCCAATTCCTTAATTTCCTGCTTTCCAATGTTACTTGAACGACTGGTTCATAATCGACTCTCAAACTCATCAGCCCCTATTACTGCCCCAGAGCAGCGTGACTTTCTCAAAGGATACTCCACTACATCTAATTTATTGGAGTTCACAAATAGTATTATGACAGTTTTAGATAACCAACTGCAAATTGATGTGAGACAATCTTCAGGAATTACCACTCCCAGGCCCAAGACTCTGCTAAATGCTTTCCCATTGCTCGTTTCGGAATATCCTTATCTTATCATGGATTTCATTAGCCATCCAAGTAGCGTTTGTGCGTAGCGTCGAGGCATCTGTATACATAGCTCTCCCCTGAACTTGATTATTTCTCCTTATCAGTTTTTTTATGTTCTGTGAGAGTTCATAGGAGCTCGTTTCTCTTCTTGGAGCCATGGCCGTGTGGTCGTCTTTTGCCTGTAAGATTATCTGAGTCAAGTTTTCAATGATGTTGTCAGCCTTTTGAGTTGATTCAGAATTAGTTTTATTGGCCAATGCGACTTTAAGCGCGTTAGTTTTCTTTTCCTGCATAGGAATATCAATGAAGATGTTTTTTTATGAGGAAGAGGACTTGTTTGTATTCTACGTCTAGCACTCGTTGCATGTAGACGTGTTTTTAAATCGCTCCTGTCATTAGTTTTAAAAATTAATTAATTTTTCACAAGTCTGTTGAAAACAATTTTTTGTAATTGAAAACCATCACCGTCGAATTATTCGAGCATTTATCGATTACCTGAAATTCATTTCCTGAAGAAATATCAAAAAGGGAAATACGTTCAAGGGAAGTCCCGGTCCGAGAACATTCCCTCTAGTCTCGTTGCAAAAGCAGCGAGATGGAGGAGCCCGATGGCTTCAGCCATCAACCAAAAGGTTCGTGCCCATCGCCAACGATTACAAGCGAAAAAAAACTCAAAAGAAGATACGACGATAAAGAAGAAAAACCGACAATTCTATCAGTAATCGAAATCGAGCAACTGATCAAAGAAAAAGCTGACAAAATTGAAAAAGAAAATGAAGAGCTCAAGCTTCGAGTCAAATCATCAGAAGCACTCTTTGGAACGTTAACATTCAACAAAGCTAAAGAAACCAAGAAAGGCCAAGAAGCAAATTCAAAAACCGAAGATAAGAAAACTAAAAAGCCAAAGCAAGAAGCTGATCAAGAGGATGTCCTCAGCGCAGGCGGAGTAAACGACAGCAGGAACTACCATGCAGCGCTAGCTGGACTTGAAGATACGATGAGTATTGAAGAGGACACAGGTAAAACTTCTAAGTTAGATAATGAGTTCATTGAATACCTTAAAATTAAAAATCAGGTGAAAAAACCAAAAGTTTTGTCTGCTGGTCCGCCCGTTAAGATTAATGAAAAGAAAGAAAAAGTCCCACTAATCAATGTATTTGGGAAAACGGGCAAAGATATGGTTCGCCTTTTGGCAGTCGAAAACAAGCGAAATGATTTTGAGATAAAAAGAGTCAATGCCGATAAATTGACAATCAGGAATAAGTCGTTGGTTGATTTCCAGGCAACAAAAAGTGCCTTAAATTCTGGAGACGTCCCGCATTTTACGTACACTCCCAAAAGCGAAAGAAACTTAACCTTTTTATTGAAGGGTCTGGACTGTGATGAGGACACAGTCGATCTCCTTCAGGTACTCCAAGAAGTTGCACCAGAAATACAATTTATTTCTGTTAAAAACTTTGCAATGAGGAGATCGATTGTGGAGCGCAAAAACTTGCCCCACTACTCAGTCCAGATTTCCAGCAAAAGCAGTTCAAGTGCCCTGTAAAAAATACGGTACTTGAACTTCCGCGTGGCAAGGTGGGACCACCTTCAGAAAAATGAGGTCAACCAGTGCTACAGGTGTCAAAGATTCGGGCATTCGGCTGCCAATTGCGCCATGAAATATAGGTGTGTGAAATGCAAAGACATTCATGCTCCCGGCGATTGCAAATTGGCTCAGGCGGAGCCAAAAGAAAAACTATATTGTGTGAACTGCGGTGCCTTTGGTCATCCAGCGTCATATCGAGGATACCCCCAGTATCAAGATGCAAATGTAAAATTCACTCCAAAACAAAGTCAAGCACACCGCAGTGTGATACCTACCAACTTCGTCAAGCCCGGGGTGGCATTTGCACTTGCTGCGAGAGGACCAGCAGACAATGTAAATAAAATAAATAATGTAAATGGCAATAATGAGCTGCTCCTTAAAATTTATCAGCAATTAAATTCCTTATCGGAGAGAATCGATAAACAAGATTCGAAAATTAACATTGTTTTTCAGCGTTTAGGGCTTTCAAATGCCTCAAAATAAGTTGTCATCCAGCCACATTCCCACGGATAGGATTCGTCTCATCTCGATCAACGTCAACTCCATTGTTACTTTACATCGGCGTGATTATCTCCTTGAATTCATTGCCATCATGGCACTTCATGAGATTCAAGGATTTTGAGTTCGTAAGAAACGATAGAGTAACAGGTGATGGGGAAGGTGGTACCGAGATATTGGTTCGAAGACCCTATCGTTTCCAAAATATTGAAAAAGTCGAATTCAACAGCCTTCAATCTCTTGAAGTGTCCATTATCAAAATCTCACTGCCAGGTGGGGATAACATCTTCGTTATCTCTGCCTATGCAACTGGTGGAACTGTTCTCAAGCTCAAGGAGGAGCTCAATTCGTTGTTCAAAATACTCGAATTGAACAGGCTGCATAATTTTTATATTCTTGCTAGTGACCTGAATGCCAAGCATACATCATGGCTGAACGCCACCAATAATCCAAGATGTGTTTCCTGAAATCGTGGATAACAGAGAACCAAATTGAATACAGGTGCAATCTATATGGGTTGGAGTTCCCAACATGCTTTAGGACAAATTCATATTTGGACCTTTGCATTGCTGACGCAAGACTTGAACTCAGCTTTAAAAGTCCTCAACGGAAACTTCAGGGGCTTCCTTATGATAGCGACCATAACGCAATCGTAATGGAAATCAATTATCACAGGGATGATTTCTTCCTCATTCCAGTTCAACATGAAAATCATCGGTTGAATTTCAAAAAAACAGACTGGGGAAAGTTTCAAAAGAAGTTTAATCGCGAGTACCAGAAGCAATGTCCCCCTGGCAACTCTTGCTCAATGGTTCCTAATGACAGGGATCTAACTGACGATGATCTCTATTTATCGAAGTTTGAGGAGCTGAAACACCAACCCTCGCAAGTTTGAAAAGGTTGAAAAGCCTTCTTCTCACATGCGTCAAAAATATTTATCGACGATTTTTGGACTACAACCATCCCTCGTTGTCTTTGTTGAAATTACACCTGAAGAATGTCCGGAACTTAATCCGGTCATACTTCAGGAATGAGGTCAGCAATCAATGGGCGGAAAAATTGAGGGGTATTAGCCCACAGGATCCAGACGGCGTGTTCGCGAAAGTGAATAACATATTCCGCAAGAAGTCTCGAGTGAAGGTATCGAATCTTGAAGTCACTAGTGATGAGATAAAACTTCTCGATAGGGCTGGTATCGAAATTGATAGTACGACTCCGGATAGAAATGGAAACATATGTGAAGGGCTGGATAAACTTGCCCTGATTGGAACACATT
Source organism: Odontomyia ornata (assembly GCA_963969285.1). Taxonomy (NCBI): domain Eukaryota; kingdom Metazoa; phylum Arthropoda; class Insecta; order Diptera; family Stratiomyidae; genus Odontomyia; species Odontomyia ornata. The sequence continues at coordinate 448,488,395 of OZ017739.1, read as the reverse complement.
TTGAATTGGTTCATCTACCAAACCCTGAGAGAGGGAACGAAATTTTTTCAGAGGTCGTTGAAGTAAAAGTTTCCTACTTCAAATCAAGCCTGAACGGCCAATCAATTCTCCAGTTCAATGAAACATTAACATCTGACCTCATACCGAGCTTGAATCTTATTGATTATTTTGTCAGCAATGAAGATTTGTGTTTCATATTTCGCAGGATCAACAACAAGAAATCATGTGGTACTGATGGTATTCCAAATGTAGCTTTCCAACACTTGCCTGAGGTTGCTATTAGGAATTATTCAACAACATGTTGAGCAATACATATTTCCCAAATGAGTGGAAAAAGGCTAAGGTATTTCCGATCTTGAAGAAAGGAAAAGAATCTTCGTGCCCTAAAAGCTATCGCCCAATCAGCTTGCTGCCTAACATCAGCAAGGTGTTTGAAGTGATACTTTACAGAGCTTTAAACGCCCACATTGAGGAATATGAGTTGATGCCGAATTGCCAATTTGGTTTTCGTGCCAGGCATTCGACCACACATGCAATAACGAAAGTAACCTCAGACATCTGTTGGAAACTAAATGATAGACAATGTGTTGGAGCATGTCTCATTGATATGGAGAAAGCCTTCGATACGGTGTGGTTAGATGGACTATTTTTTAAACTCCTTCAGGACAAGTTCCCCAGACACCTTGTCGCCATGATGTGCAATATGTTGTACGGGAAATCGTTTGTTGTAACTGATGGAAATCTGACAACAATACGCGAATTCAAGGTCTTGAATGGTCTACAGCAGGGAACAGCTACTGCGCCTCTGCTCTTCTCAATCTTCATTCGCAAGCTATTGAACGGCGTTGATTTTAACGTCTCGCCAACGCGATCATTGGTAGCGTTTACTGATGATCTGATCATCTATACGGCAGACCGAAAAGCTGCAATAGTTCAGAGAAATCTCCAAAAAATGTTCAATGATGTACAGCTGCACACTGACAATTGGCGAAGTGTGAAACAATGTTGTTTCGGACAACGCTGCAGGGGGTCAGTCAAGACCTGAAACGTATTTGGGAGCATTTCCACATCATGGCTGGCGAGGGTAGTCTAGAACGAGTTCTACATAAATCCTGTGTTCGATACCTCGGTGTTTATCTCGATCAGTATCTATATTATACTGAACATGTGAAAATGTTATATATAGAATAGAAGAATTTATCAAACTGCTGAAGTGACGAGGGTCGATATCTTCATATTGAAAATTCTTCGGAATCATATTGCAAGATCTGTGACTGTGAGTGAAAACCCTTGGATTTCACAGCCGTTCCACCCTACAGACGGGTATATTGCGACCTGTCTCGCTACTGGCATTCGTGTATTTGGACATGAATCGATATGTTTTTGATTCTGACGGCGTTCCAGTCATATATCACATATATCGACGGGCCGCCGATAAGAAAATAAAATATCTTCCGAATTTGAGTTCACGAGACCAACAATTCCAATGGAGATACTCATTTGCTAGATCCGTTGAAGCTGATCGAGCTGAGATGGAGCAATCTAGGTATTGGTGGCTGAATGACAATGTCTAAATTATTCGTGTTTATTTTCAGTTTTGGTGTTTTTCGTTATTTAGTTTTTTGAGCTTCAGCTCATTATTGCTACATTTAGTGTTGTTGTTCATTTTTGTTAAAAATTAGGTTAAAATTAGGTATAGGTTTGGCATATGTTATGTGTATTATATAAGGTTAGAGATATGGTTAAACGCTTAGGTTAGGAACATTGCTATAGAATTTTTTAGTATAAGATAAAGTTTTTTGATTGCATTTTATTAGAATTAAGTTAAAACATATTAGGTGTAGGATCAAAGTTCACTGTTGTGTTGGAATTATAAATAATTTTAGGATAGTGTTGGTTGGTTTTTTCTCCTTTTTCCAATTGAATTTTTAAAATATATAATAATCATAATTAATTCAATTTTTTTAAGAAATACGTTTAATGATAATGTATAAATTTAGAGAACCATTTGGGCCATTAAGTTTTAATATGTTAATTGTTTGGAATTTTCTTTATATTCTTTGTAAATTTATACCGATTAGTATTGAATAAAGCACTTTTGACTTTGTTTTTTGAGGACTTGTTTGTGCTTGTGCTTTGAGGACATTTAACTGCAATTATTATAGAGCCTTCAAATGCAGTAAGCGCATTGAATCATTCGGGGAATTTATATTTCCTGAAGGATTGTAGCCAGAAAACACAATGAGCTCTAGAAAATTAGTTCGCACCTTGTTTAATGTTCCGTTTAGTCTTTGAAAAGTGGATATATCAATGAGTAGTGACTCACGTTTCACTTCACGAGAATGGCCGTTCTGCCTCTTCTACCTATCATTCTGTCATTTCTGTACATAATTAAGTTAGTGATACGGAATCATCTTCTAGGATTCAGTAAGGTTTCATGGATCACTATGATATCAAACTTATGATCAAATATAAATTGTTTTAGTTCACCAGAGTGCTGAAGCAAGAAATTTGCATTTCAAGTCAGAATTGAAACGTCGTTTATTAAACCCATTAGTGTTTAGTGTTAATGACATTTTGAGGTGCGATGAACATGGTTTGAATCATGCTTGTCATCATCTCTTGCATCATATTTTGAAATTGATTTTCTATTTTGGCGCAGTAGTCTGCGTGAATAATCTTCTCACATTCTTTGGACTTCTAGGAAAACTCCCGTAGATTGCCAGATGTTCTCTACCGCAAATGACACTTTTTAGCTTCTCCTTAATTTCCTGCGGACAATCCGAGAAATTATGAAGTGAATCGCATTTAACGCAACCGGGCTGTACATGACAGTTTTTGGAAGAGTGGCTAAATTTTTGGCAATTGTGGCACACATCCTGCTCCGTACGTGGATGCTGTACCTCTACGATGGACATAAGGTGGCAAACAAATTTAGTATTAGATATTCTTATCTCAGTAAGTTTTCCTTAATTTTCTCAACTAACAGGCCACATAGACCCCTAATGACAACATTCAACTGTCTATATTCCGGAAGTATGTATATGTGGTAACGTACGTCATTGTCAGTTAATGCTTTTATCAGTCGTTTATGATCTGTAGGTGTTGTGGTATAATTTATATGCCAAGATAGACCCTTTTGGTAGATGAGTATGAGATGTGATGTGTTTCATTATGCCAAGAGTTCGGGACCATCTTGAGGGTTCTCTCTGGATGATTGGTACTGTTTTGAATTCTTATATTTGTGGTGCAGATTGTGTAGTTGTAGTGCTTGAAAGTGTTGATTTTGGTTTATGTTTTGTGGCGATAGCTTAAATTTCGTAGCTGATTTTCATAGTAGAAGGACATGGAAGATTGCATCCTCTTTATCTTTACTGCTAATCATGCAGTCAACTTCCATTTCACTTCCTCAGTCTTCAGAAAAGGCGGAAGACTTTTCAGGTGACGACTTACTCAGCTTTCGTTTTTTTCATCTCAAGGCTTTCTTTTGAGATTTACTAGTAGACTTAGCCTTATTATTTGGTAAAAATTTTGTCAGTTCTGCATTTTTTGCAGCTAGTAATTAATTTTTGCTTCGCTGATTGACCAGCTTGGCATTCTTTTTTACGAGTGTTTCATGCAGTTGCAGTAGTTTGCAAAAAAATTGATCTAAATTCAAAGTGAGCTGGGCAACCAGCAATTTGCTTATCTTTGTCGGTCATGTCACGTCCCGAAAACCATGCCACCGTCCATCGACAACCTGTCCACAAAAAAGGAACTGTTTGTACTATTTGGTCAGTACATGCCAAATTAACTTTTTATGTGATCAAAATTAAATATAATTTAATGAAAATTTTGAGCCCCTGATATCTTCTTTCTCTTCCTCACAAATCGTCTATTAACTATCTCGGAACTTCTCTTCTTTTCTTTTATCTATTTCTATTTTCTCTTTCCTCTTACTATCTTCTATCTCTTCCTCACTAGCTCTTACTTCTTCTCCTCAAGCTTGTTCTTTCTTATATAACCTTTTTTCTGTCTTCCTCTCGTAAAAATTTTCCTGCAAAAATGTTCCTTCCCTCACGTTATTCTATCCTGCTTACTCAATTTTCTTCGCTTGGATACTCCTTACTTTCAAAAACTAATTTTCAAAAATGATTAGTGATTATCACGAGCTGTTGAGATTTCAACGCCTCCCATTTGACTTAAAAAATAGAAAATAAGGCTTTTGAGTTGCCGTGACCAAAACAAATGAGAGGATAGACGACACCGTACGCAAACGTGCGTATACTCGTATGTGGCAACGTGCATGCAAACCTAAGGCCTGCAACTACCGTCCTGGTGCCTGCGTGTACGCGGATGTGTGAAATTGCGATTTACCAATGTGTTGCAATGTTGTTTCATCCTGATGTTCAGCTATGTGACGCGAAAGAATTTTGCACAAATTCGCAGTTCTTATCCTTCAGTAATGGTGTTCTTTAGCGTGTTTTCACGTCCTCTATGCACTTTTACAATAAATTACTGTTTTTGTGCAACCTAAAATGCCCATATTGGGTGTGAAAGTCCATGGCATTTATTTCGATAGGATTAAGAGAGAGAGGTGGCATAGCCACCACCTGGATGCCCCACTCTTATTTGTGGACCATGACTGTTCTCGGTAAAGATGAAATCGCCTTACGTCTCGTGCCCGGTTAATCGGGTTTTCGTCGTCGCGTTTCCTTGTAATCCATTTCGGTAGGTTACCTAGGCCGTTAACGCCTATCGAAGGTCAGTCGCTTCTGCATCGTTTTGTATGTCTTCGGTTATCTAAGAATCGTAAGTGTGAAAAATGTTCTGAGCCCGAAACACGGCAACACAAAGCTAGCTTGGCCAGCGCACTTACGCGTCCCCAGACAAGGCCATTTCTAGCGTAGCACTAATTTTCCTCCACTGAAACGCATTCATAAAATAACCTGAGTATCACCGGGTGGCAACACATAAAACCAGATTGACCATGATTTGATCCAACAACGTTGGGCCTCGAGCATACTTGACTTCGTACATACCGAAGAGCCAATTGTAACTCAGATAATTACTTGATCAAATTAACCTATCGATGTGGTATGTCAAAGGCATATTCGGCGAAGATCATCCCACTACAAAAATTTGACATCAAAAGGCTCCAAGCGGTGTCTGTGGCCGAAAATTTCACGGAGACTTTCGACAAATAGCTGACTCCCATCTTATCAGACGCATCGTTAAAGACGAGTAACGAGCTCTGGATGGAAGTGAAAGCGGCTATTAAGACCGTGGCAGAACAGACGATCGGGCTCCAAGCCCGGCGCAAGAGAAATGATTGGTTCGATGATGAGTGTCAAAATACGTTACACAAAAAGAATCAAGTGTACAAAGAATATATAGGTAGGAAAACCAGGACGAAGAGAGAACACTTTGAAAATCTCTGAAGAGTAGCGAATTAGATAATTAGGATTAAGAAAGGAAAATACTATGACGACCAATTGAGAAGTATAGATGTAAGTTTAGCGAGCAACACAAGACAAGCATTAAAAGTAGTAAAAAGCCTGAAATGTGGTTATCTGCCAAAACCACGCTTTGTCGTGATGACAGCGGCAATATCATCGCTGATGAAACCAATATTGAGAAAAGATGGGCATCATATTTTAAGAACTTCCTTAATCCTCCGCACAGCTCCAGAGCATCGGAGCCTATAGATGTCTGCGGAGAGCTTCCATTGGCCCCACCAACTCTGGATGAAGTTTGTTCAACTATCAAAGCCCAAAAGAATAATAAAGCGCCGGGCATCGGTGAGATTCCAGTAGAGCTCATCAAATATGGTGGCAGTAGTGTTCATCAAGCTATTCACAAAGTCATCCAGCACATTTAGCAACAAGAACATATGCCAAAAGAGTGGAGCTAATCAATTATATTCCCTGTCCACAAAAAAGGTAACAAGCTACAGTGCGAAAATTATAGAGGCATATCACTACTTTGTACGGCGTACAAAATATTTTCAAAGATCTTAGAAAATGAAATCGGATCATACGCCAACAGTATTATTGGGGAGGATCAAGGTGGTTTTGGAGCAGGCAGATCGACGATAGACCAATTGTCTACAGTCAAGCAGGTACTTGAAAAGTGCTGGGAGCTCAACATAGACGTTCACCAAATTTTCGTTGAATTTAAGCAAGCAGACGACAGTATTGATCGTATTGTACTGTACCAAATAATGCTTTGCTTTGGCATCCCAGCCAAATTAGTCTGTCTTACCAAAATGACAATGACGTCGACGACTTCCCAAACCCGCATAAATAACCAACTCACCAATGCCTATAACACAAGTCGAGCCAAGTAGCAGCCTACAAGGTGCCTTCAAAAATAAACGAGACTCTTGTCATAAATTTTTTTTGGTGGCGCCATCTGTGAATGAATTAGAGCGTTGGAAAGTCACATCCCTCTCTGACTTTCAGTAAAAGTTTGATGACATTCGGTTCAGTAGAAGCGAAGTTATTGCATCTAAAGTAACAGTATGTTTGTATCATCGGTACAAAAATGAGTTTTGAACAAAGAGCTAATATCAAATTTTGTTTTAAAATCGATAAAACGTTTACCGAAACATTCGAATTGATGAAAAAAGTTTATGGTGATGATTGTCTATCTCGTGCCAGAGTCCATGAATGGATTGCACGTTTCAGAGATGGTCGGGAGGACATAAATGATGATGAACATTCGGGCTGCATAAAATCATTGATCACCGAAAACTTCATCGAAATTGTGCGTGAATTTATCAAAAATGTGAATTTATCAAATGTGTGATCTCCAAAACATGGATTTATCGCATTTTAACCGATCATTTGGGCTTATGAAAGGTCTGTGCACGTTTTCTTCCGCACAAGTTAACTTATGACCAAAAACTACTCAACTACACAAAATATTACACTTGGTGGATACAATATCACAAATGAGGGCGAATTTGTGCATTCAGGTGCCGCAATAACGGAAACCGCTAATGAAAGAGAAGAAATGCGCCAACAAGTACAGCTCGGAAATAAAATATTTTATTCGGTTTTGACGATCTTGAAGACCAACTGCATACACAGGAAAACAAAGCTCCAAGTATACAAATCTGTCATAAGACCTATGTCATGCTATGGGTGTAATACATGAACCCTAACCCAAGCATCGGCAAATATATTGAATGCCTTTGAGCGACGGATCCCGAGCCGAATAATCGGAGTGAAACTAGACGGGGACCAATGGCGAATTCGATACAACCATGAGCTGCATAAAATTTTTGACGAACCGGGGGTCTCAACAATTGTAAGACTATGGAAGCTGCAATGGGCGGGACACATGAATCCTAAAGACGAACAATGCATACCCAAAATGGTATTTATTTGGAGAACTGAAAGGTGGAGATCAGTGGGGAAGCCGAGGAACCGCTGGTCTAACTCGGTCGACGAAGACAGTTCATTGCTGCTCGGATTTTGAAATTGGAGGACATGGTCAATAAACCGAGACAGTTGGAGGCGCAATTTGCCATATAGGTACTTGTGGAACTGCTTGATGGCCTCTATTATAGCCAATAGCTCCTTCCTGGTCACGAAATAGCTCCTCTCTCTTTTTGAGAGAACTCAACTGTAATACGAGAGAACTCTTCCTTCGCCATCGATCTTCTGGGGGAGTACGGCTCCAATCCTACCGTTGCTCGCATCGTTGTCAACTACAAACATTTTTCTGGGTTTTGGATATGCCAGCATGGGTGATTCACACAGCTTCTTCTTCAAGGTCTCAAAGGCTGCCTGGCATTGTTCATTCCAGACATGCGGACGATTTTTTTCGGTTAGCTGATGGAGGCACTTCGCTATTTTGGCAAAGTCCTTGATGAATCTTCGATAGTAGTTCGCCAGATCCAGAAAACTTTGTAGCTGGTGCTTGTTATTTGATGTTAGCCAGCTTTTCATGGCTTCAATTTATTTACTCAGGGTCTGTTTTGACCCCTACTGCTGATACAACGTGTCCCAAGTATTTTACTTCAGCTGCAAAAAGGGTACACTTGTTGGGACTGAATTTCAGATTCGCCAGTCGCAATTGGGAGAACACCTCCTCTAAGTTCCGCACATCCTCTTGGAACGTTCTCCCGATAAAAATGTTTTCATCTAGGTACACCAATCAGGTCCCTCAGGTTAGGCCTCGTAGCACGTATTCTGCCAGGTATTCGACGGTGGCTGGGCATTTCAAAGCGAAAATGGCATCACCACGAATTACCGCAATCCGGTCCCAACTGAAAATGCGGTCTTCTCTTGGTCCCTCTTGTCGATTCTACCTGCCAGTAGCCACTCTTAAGATCGAGTGTAGAAACCATTTTGCATCGGTCAAAGTGTCCATGATGTCCTCAGTTGTAGTTAAGTCTCCCTGGATGTAATATGGGGCAAGATGGTCCATTTTGGCTCTCGGCTTACGGTGTTCCTGTATGAGATATACGACGTCGTTGATTTGCCTTGTAGCTCGGTATGGTCCCTCCCAATTGTGCTACAACTTCAGAGACCTACCCTTCCGCCGTTGTGGGTTATATAGCCACACTAGGATTTGCCTTTTGATCATACCTGGTCTCCATGCAGTCATTAACCGGTTCGATGTGTTTTCGCACTGTTCGATTGATCTAGTTCAATCGTTGCCTTAGCTCACTCGCATACTCCGAGATCGTTTGGGGTTTTTCTGGGCGTATTCCGAGCTTCATATCTGCCGGCGGACAAATAGCTTTTCCAAAGATGACTTCGGCATGAACTCCGCCCTTCCGATGAACAATTTTGTAATCGTATGACTGCAATCTTTCGATCCATCTCGCAACTTGTCCCTCGGGGTCCCGGCTTGCCCGTGAATGAATGGGGGATCTAGTCATTCAATCCATTTTTCGTATATTGACGAATGTTCTGACGAGAACTACTTGAGATATTCGAGAAATTCTGAACACACGCAGTGACGTGACTTGTTTACTTTCAGATATTGATCAAGGATCAACTTGGTCCATACTTGTGCTTTCGAGTACACGCTTTTGACGTCATTTGTTTACTTTTCATGGTTGTTTCTTTTCAACCGATGTTGATCATGATGTTATTAACAGTTGCGACAACAATTGCGATAGTAGTTTGCAGAATTGTGTGGGCATGTAACAATATTGTAGATTACGCTATATAAAGTGCTACGACACGGACACAGAACTGGTAAACTCGTGAAACAAACGTCGACAGCAAATGTGTAGTGCTAGTTAAAGTGACAAAAGCATTCTGAGTGATAGTGAAATGTTTTTAAGGTGAAAATCATTTTAGGTAACTGAGTAAAATAAAATTGTGATAAATAAACATTTTATTTCAATTAAAAGACAGTTTTTACTTTCATGAAATCTTAAATTGCAAGTTGCGTACCTGATGCGTGCATATCATATATTCAACGAAGTCACAGTCATTTGAATATCTTGTATGATAGCAACAACAATACTTGGTTTGCAATGACATACGTCTCGCGTCGAATCATCTAAAGTTTTGTTGGAATTCTCAGATAAATTTCAGAAAAGATGAAATGTCAATAAGAAGTTATTCCATCAACGATATGAGTAATGCAAAAAAGCCGCTATAAGTAGAGCATGACTACTCGTAAATGCATGTCGTGCTTCCTCAATCAATGCATTTAGTGTATATGCTATTTAGATTTGATTTAATTTTTTTATTTTTCTAATTAAATGGCTGAATATTTCAAATTTTAATAGATGGTTTACAAACTCCTTCTGATGGGAGCATACTCCTTGCTCCTCGCTCTCTATTTGCCAACGCAATTGTTTTTAATAAATTCAGATTTATTCCTACTCATAAAGAGCGGGTAATATTTTATGACGGCGCTAGCAAAAGCATTTACGTTCCTTTACAGACAAAAACAACTTAAACACTTAAACTTTTAAACAATCACTATATCCTGTATTTTAAACACCTTATAAACACTTGGATAGGCAATCAATTATCAACTTGTTCCTAATTAATCCACAATTTAATCCTGCCGATTGAACTTCACTTCAGGGTTAATCTTACTTGAAAATATATTAACTCGTCTTTTTCTTTCTTTGTAAATTCGATTATTTTTTTTTCTCTGGGTTTCAGTTTATATTTCCAAATATGACAAGTCTTAAAATATCTTGATCAGAATCCGGTTTCCGTAACGTATGTCCATACGAGTATGCATAAACACATATGGGCTTGAGATACTCTCAAATCTATTTAAATAAAAGTTCATTGTGCCAATTTTCGTAAAACAAGTTCTATTAAAGAATTTTATCTGAAGGCCATTTATCTAATGATTTTGTTGCTTCTTTGTATTATGATATTAGGGCTTAAATAAAATTCAATGGCATACGCGCATATGAAAGAATGAAATATACGTAAAAAGGAGATTGGCGACAAAAGCGCATGCAACCAGTTTTGAGGAAGAATCTGTTAAATGAACAACCATCTTTCATTTCACGGATTATTCATAAGTTTCGGAGAAATTTCTATATGTTAATCAAATGGGATGTTGATTTTATTCTATTTAACTATAATGGCTCTATTGTTGCGTAAAAGTTTCATCACATCCAAAACAAACTATTACCAATAGATCGTATATTAATGCTCGAATATGTTAAACGAGAGGTACTTTATTTATTATTTAAAGAATTTTTTGAAGTGGTCATGAATATTAATCAAATGACGACAATGTGCAGCGATGAGTACCTTTTCAAAAGTGGAATGTACAAGTAGCCCTAATGGGAAATATACTTTTCTAATGAGTGCACAGGTAGCGGTTCAAAAGTCTTGAAAGAATTATTCCTATGGGCAGAAGAGCAATTAGATTAATCATTGTCCTATAGTTGGGCTTATGAAAGTTTCGAGAGCATTTCTGCATTCCAATTAAGACAAGATCAGTAGGTAGGATACGTCTCTATCAGAAGGGTTGCACTCAAATGAAATTCAAACACTTATTTCACCTTATTATTGAATAAACCAAGAGGAAATAAATTCAAACTTCGAAATCCAATATTCATGAAATAAAATGTGGTAAAAATGAGGACTAAGACAATGAAGTGTACAGAATGGGGTAGAGTAATGCATATATATATACGATTAAACGCACTAAAATACGAAGAAATATTGAAAACATTTCTACAATATTTCTTGAATACTGTAATGAATCGGCCCTACGCCACTGCCGACTAATACATATGCAAATTGCTACCACATGGCTTCCATTCTAATGTCAGTTTTGATGACTTCCCATCCTACGTCAGTTTTGTCTGGGAGTATCATGTAGTGCTTGTTGCGGCGCAGAACAGTTTGCGCCTTTTCGAATTTTAGAAAATTTCACTATCGGAAACGTAGTGAAGATATTAGGCTGTGTTATAGTTGCGCGATTTCCATCGGTACCGCAAAGCGAATGAGTTTACTCGTGTGGTTGCCAGTAAATGTTAGAGAAGTTTTTCTCGAGTTTTCCATATTTTATTTGAATTTTTTGTAGTGCCTCTGCCCTGATTTTGAGTGCGCTACCGCCTTCCTTCCCATGTGGCGAAAGTTTACCAGCGGCAGTCTCGGTTCCGACTTTCCGAGAAATTGGCTCGGGGAGTTCACTGTAGGCCGGTTTTTTGTGGCCAAGACGTGTGTCTGCCTCATAGTTTTTCCCGGTTGAGGCGCGTGTACAGTAAGTGCAACCCTAACAAATTATATTTTTAAATAATTGTACTTCCGAACAGGCGATTGCTGGCAACGAGACCGAGGAAGGAAGGACACATTCTTCGCTTTTCCGTTGTGGCGCTACTTCTTGGCTAAGGCGGACCCATGGGCAGTCAGGGACGAATGCAGCGACAACTGTGTGGGAGTTAGCAAGTAAGTCCTACGGGAGGTATCGGCAGTGCCCACGTCATTAATCCAACGGAATAAGCTCAGAGCAAGTTATGATTTGCCTACAATCTCGTCATTAATTTTTTGCAACAAATTAGATCTAAATTTGGAAGCTGTTTCCAAAAGCTAAAGTAGATGACAATTTTTCAAGGGGATGGAACATCACAAATCGCGTATGGTAGTGTAAAAACTGTTTGAACGAAGATGCCCTACATGCTTAGAATTAGGGTGCTGCAGTGACGCGCTTACCTCCCATCACAGAACCTTGTATATTGATAACGTTCACGTTTGTGTATCAAAATCAATAACAATCATTAGCTTGACGTTTCCTGTGAAACAAGACGTTGAGTAGCGTGATTCACCAGGAGCGGATTATTCTGCGATTCATTTGTGTTACATAATCGAACAGTGAGAATCTTTCTTTTTCTTGTTAGTTGTGAATTCCATCGATTGTTATAACACGTTTATTAAAACCAAACATATAAAGCGCGATTTAAACTCAGATGATTTCAATTTTTTTTACGCGTCAAGAGCACGAAGAAGCTAAATTTCCCAAAAGAGTACTGACCAAACAATGTTGGCAAGTCTAATTCTAGTTGTGATTTTTATGTATTATTCTGACCTAGATGCAAACGTCATACTTTCTATGTGTATTTTTTTATAGGGAGGATAATTGTTTTTCAAATTGATTTTTATAGTAGTAGAGAGAAAGATATTCAACTCGGATAGATCCCTTTTCTGAGATTGAAGAATAAATTGAATCGGCTGTTGAAGATAAACGTGAATGAGAAAATTTCCATTTTTTTATGCTTTATAGTATAATCTCAAAAATGTGATATTATAATTGGGTATTATACGCGAAAACGGACATATCGATTGAAATAATAACGGGAAGTACTAGGTTTAGAGTCACGTGACTTGATGAATTTTCTCATTATTTAAAACGCGTTGTTTGATAAAAGAAATAGAGAACGAAGCGCGTGATTGATTTTAGAAGATTGTGCTTATTAAATTAATATCTGAATTAAGACTTAAATTTGGTAACAATCCGCTAAACAAACATAAAATTATTTGAATATATAGAATTGCGAAAGGGTATCAGAAACGTCCAAGAAATTCTTTTGCAAGTATAAATCTAAGTGGTAATAGAAATGAATTTCTTCGGGAATTCACCTAATCACATAAGTCTTTACGATAATTTCTCAGGATAGATGTTGGCCTATTCCCAATATTTATCACTTGACACCATCTTCAACCAGTCAACATGATTGAACTCTGACCAAGTTTAAGTATTTCCTTTTCTTCTGATTCCAAATAAGTTAAAAGAATAGGTTATTCTCTTGAATGATATCAACATACTTATTCTAGAGCTTGCTCCTTTTGTAAATAGGTCAGAAGGCATTTTCGTTCGAAAAATTCCAATGAAATGGAATTGAAAGCTGACAAAAAAACAATTAAGAATTCGTTACAGACAACAATTCTACATATTTTTTCCTAGAGCTATTCATATTTACGTAGAAGGAATGATTAATAATTAAATAGCATAAATTTTGAGAATATAGAAAAATAAACACATACACAAACTATGGGAAGGCAAACTATTCGTATGTTCTCCAGATTTTCCGCTTTGTACATTATAATAAATGCCCCTAAGAGAGAAAATCGATAAAATAATAAGAGGTGAAGGGGTATATGTTCGCCGAAAAAAAAAAAAATTTTTTAAATACTTATAAAATAATATTTCGAGATAAAATAGTAAATTTCGAACGCAAACTTATTTCTACCCCAGATTGCCAACGTTACGTAACGTCAGGTACAGTCCGTTGTCACGTCCAAAGACTTCACCTCAAGAACCGATGAGAGCTCGGTTCCGATTTCGTTCGAGAGTTTTGAACAGCAAATCATTACAATACTACAAGTGATATTAAGTTATAATTTTAAGTCTAATGTAGATACAAGGATCATTTGTAAAGTTCCCCACCTTTTAAAGAAAAACACATAGTTCAAGCTAAACAAAAATTTATTTCTCAACATAGTCTCCACACAAGTCAATACATTTGGTCAAACGCTTTTCCTAACCCTTCAGGCTATCAGAAAACAATTCTTTAGGTAAACCTGAAAAATACAGGTTTACTGCCTCTTTAACCTCAGCATTTGTCCCATCTTTTTTCCCACCCAGAAATTTTTTCAAGTTGGGGAACAAAAAAAAAGTCACTCGGAACTGGGTCTGGTGAGGCGAACTTCAATTCGTCCAATTTTGCCATTGCGACCATGCATGTGTGGACTCGCGCGTTATCTTGATGCAACAGCACCTTCTTCCGCGCCAAGTGTGGTCGCTTCTTCTTGAGTTCCGTCTTCAATTGGCCCAGCAACGCAGAGCAATAGGGTCCGTTCATGGTTTTAACTTTTTGAAGGTAATCAAACATAATTACTCCACGACTGTCTCAACAAACTGTCACCATCACTTTTCCTGCAGAAAACGTGACACTCATTGCGCGGATAAATTTCTCATACATAAATCTTCATGTAAAATTTTATGCACCCATTCAGATGATATCCAACAAGCCTCAGCAATTTCCTTAATTGTTAATTGGCGATCTTCCACCACGGTTGTATGCACTAAACTGACAATATCTTCCGTTGAAACAGTTTTTAGACGTCCAGAACTTCATCGTCACAAATGCTTGTAGCACCGCATTTGAACTGGCCCACCCAATGTTTCACAGCTGTAAATAAGGGCGATGATTCACCATAAATGGAGTCTAACTCTTCTTTCAGCTCCCGCGTTTTTTTCCGTTTCAAATAGAAGTACTTTATTACCGCGCGATACTCAATCTATTCAAAAATTATTCATAATTTTAAAACAACAGTGAACTTTTATCCTACACCTAATATGTTATAACCTTATTCTAATCAAATTCAATCAAAAACGTTATCTTGCACTAAAAAATTCTATCACAATGTTCCTAACCTACGCTTTTAACCTCATCCTTAAACCTAATATAATAAACAAAACATATACCTAACCTATCCCTAATTTTTAACACAAATAAACAATACCACTAAATGTAGCAATAATGAGCTGAAACTCTAAAACTAAGTAACGAAAAACACAAAAACTGAAAATAAACACGAATAATGTAGACATTGTCATTCAGCCATCAAAACCTAGATTGCTCCGTCTCAGCTCGATCAGCTTCAACGAATCTAGCAAATGAGTATCTCCATTGGAGTTGTTGGTCTTGTGAACTCAAATTCGGAGGATATTTTATCTTCTTATCGGTGGCCCGTCGATAAATGTGATATATGACTGGGACACAGTCAGAATCTAAACCATATCGATTCATGTCGAAACACACGAATGCTTCTGGAGGAACGAAGCCAGCAGCGAGGCAAGTCACAATATACCCGTCTGTAGGGTGGGACGTCTGTGAAATCCAAGGATTTTCACTCATAATTACAGATCTTGCGATATTATTCCGAAGAAGTTTCAATATGAAGATATCAACTCTTGTCACATAAGCAGTTTGATAAATTTTTCTATACGATATACATTGCTTCCAATCAGTCGCAGGCTTTTTGTACAAACCGTAACATGAAGGAAGACATTTCCTTTCGAAATCTCCTAATTTTGCCACAGTACTAGCACTCTGGTTGAACCAGATCTGACATCCATATCTCCAAACTGGTTTAACCCGGGTCTTGTAACAGATAATTTTGACCTTTTGATCAATGTATAAAGAGTCTTCGTCGGGCCATGACTACTTTTTGTGCCTTACTGAGCATGATTTTGACATGTTCAGTATAGTACAGATACTGATCGAGATGAACACCGAAGTATCGAACACCGTATTTATGTCGAACCCGTTTTGAACTTCCCTCACCAGCTATAATGTAGAAATCGTTCTAATTACGTTTCAGGTCTTGACTGACCCCCTGCAGCGGTGTCCAAAACAAAATTGTTTCGCACTTCTGCGCATTGATTTTCATTCGCCAGTTGTCAGTGTATCGCTGCACATCATTGAACATTTTTTGAAGATTGCTCTGAGCTATTGTAGCTTTTTGGTCTACCGTTCAAGACCTTGAATTCGCGTATTGTCGTCAGATTATCATCAGTTACAACAAATGATTTCCCGTATAACATATTGCACATCATGGCGACAAGGTGTCTGGGGAACCAGTCCTGAAAGAGTTTAAAAACTGGTCGATCTAACCACACCGTATCGAAGGCTTTCTCCATACCACTGAGATACGCTCCAACGCATTATCTATCATTCAGTTTCCAACAGATATCTGAGGTTATTTTCGTTATTGCTAGCATGGTGGAGTGCCTGGCAAAAAAAAACCAAATTGGCAATTCGGCATCAACTCATATTTCTCAATGTGGGCGTTTTATGCTTTATTGAGTATCACTTCAAATACCGTGCTGATATTAGGCAGCAAGCTGATTGGGCGATAGCTTTTGGGGCATGAAAATACCTTTCCTTTCTTCAAGATCGAAAATACCTTAGCCTTTTTCCACTCATTTGGGAAATATGAACTGCTCAACATGTTGTTGGACAATAAGCAATAATTTCTTAAAGCAACATCAGGCATCAGTACCACATGATTTCTTGTTGTTTATCCTACGAAATATGAAACACAAGTCTTCATAGCTGACAAAATAATCAGTAAGATTCAAACTCAGTACTCGTATGCGGACTGATGTTAATGTTTCATTGAAATGAAGAATTGATTGGCCGTTCAGGCTTAATTTGAAGTCGGAAACTTTTGCTTCAACGATCTCTAAAAATTTTTCATTCCCTCTCTCAGGGTTTGGTATATGAACCCATTCAAAATGTGTTCCAATCAGGGTAAGTTTATGCAATCTCTCACTTATAATCCTGTTTCCATTTCTATCCCGAGTCGTACTATCAATTTTGATACCAGTCCTATCGAGAAGATTTGTCTCAGGATTAGTGACTTCAAGTTTCGATACCTTCACTTGAGATTTCTTACGGGATATGCCATTTACTTTCACAAAAACGCAACCCAGGTCCTGTAGGCCAATACCCCTCAATTTTTCCGCCCATTGATTGCTGACCTCACTCCTGAAGTATGAACGGATTAAGTTCCGAGCATTCTTTAGGTGTAATTTCAACAAAGCTAACGAGGGATGGTTGTAATCCAAAAATCATCGATAAATATTGTTGATGCGTGTGAGAAGAAGGCTTTTCAATCTTTTCAACCTTACAATGATTGGTGTTTCATATCCTTCCATATTGTCGATGTCTAATCTTGGGAACTACTTTCTCAATCGTTTCCAACGT
The DNA here is from genome assembly GCA_963969285.1 of Odontomyia ornata. Lineage (NCBI taxonomy): Eukaryota > Metazoa > Arthropoda > Insecta > Diptera > Stratiomyidae > Odontomyia > Odontomyia ornata. Next base: position 448,471,192 of record OZ017739.1, on the reverse strand, counting down.
CAGCTTCTATAACTTCGACAAATAGAGATCTATTTCATTGTTAGTTAGATTCCTGTCATTACTGTCATCATCAGAAGGAGAATATTGCTTCTGGTACTCGCGATTAAACTTCTTTTGAAACGTTCCCCAGTCTGTTTTTTCTTTTTTATTTAACCGATAATTTTCCTGATGAACTGGAATGAGGAAGAAATCATCCCTTTGATGATTGATTTCCATTACGATTGCGTTATGGTCGCTATCGTAATGAAGAATCTGCAATTTTCGTTAAGGACTATTAAAGCTGAATTCAAGTCTTGCGTCAGCAATGCAAAGGTCCAAATATGAATTTTCCCTAGGGTATGCTGGGAACTCCCACCCATATAGATTGCACCTGTATTCAATTTGGTTCTCTGTTATTCACGATTTCAGGAATATACCTCTTGGATTATTGGTGGCGATCAGCCATGATGTATGCTTGGCATTCAGATCACTAGCAAGAATATAATAAATATACAGCCTGTTCAATTCGAGTATTTCAAACGAGTATATGAGTTCCTCCCTGAACTTGAGAACATTTCGACCAGTTGCATTGTCAGGGATAACGCAAACGTTGGCCCCACCTGGCAGTGAAATTTTGATAACGGACACTTCAAGAGATTCAAAGCTTTTGAATTCAATATTTTGGAAATAATAGGGTCTTCTCACCAATACCCCGGTGCCACCTCCCTCATCACCTATCACCCTATCGTTTCTTTTGAATTCAAAATCATTGAATGTCATGGAGTGCCATGAATTGAGGTGGGTTTCAGTGAGAAACATGATGTCAGGCTTTTGCTTAGCAATGAATTCAAGGAGATAATCACGCCGATGTATAGTAACAATGGGGAGTTGACGTTGATCGAGATGAGACGAATCCTATCCATGAGAATGTGACTGGATGTCAAGTTATTTTGAGGCATTTGAAAGCCCTAAAAGATGAAAAACAAAATTAATTTTCATATTTTGGTCATCGATTCTCTCCGATAAGGAATTTAGTTGCTGGTAAATTTTGAGAAACAGCTAATTATTGCCACTAATATTATTTACATTATTCACCGCATTTTCTGCTGTTTGGTTTTTCTCACTTTTCGGGGTAAATGTGAAGTGAGGAACCTCCCCAGAATCTAGTGCATTTTTAGCTGATTTGAGATCAATCAGTGATTTCGTTCTGATTGTTAATTTTTCGGCATTGATTCTTTTAATCTCGAAATTCGTAATTTATTTTCGGCTGCCAATAGCCGAACCATATTCTTTCCGCTTTGACCAAACAAGTTAATTGGCGGAACTTTCTCTGTATTTTTGGAAACTTTTTGAGAAGGTCCAGCAGAACTGCGTGCTGTTTGTGACGGATAAGTTCCTTTCAAGCCCCAGCACTTGCCTCTGCAATAAGTTCACAAGTTGTACGAAAAAAAATGATAGAATCACCCGAGCCAAGTTACTATTGAAAACTTTTTAAATCGGAATATGTTGTAAACATTAATAACACTAATAGTAAACATAGTATGTAAGTTACGACGATAGCTGAACAATAAATGCCCGTAATAATGGCTCTGCAAGAGCGCGCCTCCGAAGACAAACCGTTGAAAAATGCACGAATCGTTGGGTGTGCACATATCAATGCACATACTGCAGTTGAATTAGGTGCAACGATTCGATGGGCGGCCTTTAATATGTATATACTCGACAAAGAATAAAGTTGCTGCGGCATTGGCTGAAGCAGTTTGTTCGCATGGCATGGTGAGACCGAAGAAGATTTTTGGTGGTGCATCGATAAATGTGTAACTGCTGAAAATTGGCAACCAAATATGATTTTGGATGATGGAGGCAATGCAACACAGTTAATGTTGAAGAAATATCCAGCCATGTTTAAAATGGTTAAAGGATGGTAGAGGAAAGTATCACTGGGGTACATAGACTGTACCAGCTATCAAAATCTGGAAAGTCAACAGTCCCAGCAATGAATGTAAATGATTCCGTCACTTAAACAAAATTTGATAATTTGTATAGCTGCAAAGAGTCTACTATTGACAGTTCAAAGCGTTCAACAGACGTTATGTTTGGTGGGAAGCTAGCAGTCATTTCTGGATATGGTGAAGTTGGCAAAGGATGCGAACAAGCACTGGAAGGATTGGGATGTACCGTGTATATTACTGAAATTGACCCTATCTGCGCTCTTCAGACCAGCATTGACGGTTTTCGTGTGGCGAAACTTAATAAAATATTCGAAATGTGGACATTGTTGATACCGCCACCGGTAATAAAAATTTTGTAATTCGTGATCATATGGACAAAATCAAGAATGGGTGTACAGTCTGCAATATGGGGCACTCGGATACCGGAATCGATGTGAATAGTTTACGGACTCCAGTTCGAAAGCAAGTAGACCAAATTGGTTTGCCGGATGGTAAACAAATCATCTTGTTGGCTGAAGAACGATTGGTGAATTTATCGTGCTCAAGTATACTATTGTGCGTTGCTTTGGTAGCATCTGCATAGGCTCTGGCATTGATCGAATCATTCAATGCCCCACAAGGACGATATAAATCCAAAGGGTTAATAGTGGTACTAGAATCCACGATTCTAAGAAGTCGCGGCCAACTTCACCGGGGTGGAAAGTCCCATCCAAGGCGAGGACGGACCAAATACTAAACGAGTAGCTCTCTTTCTGGTTTTGTGCCCCGAGTGAGAAGGACACATCGGCAATCAAGCAAAAAATCGCTGAGAATCATTCTCAAGTTGGCTTCTGTTTTAGAACTCGAGTGCAAGGGAAGAACGTGGCTGAGTCTCCAAATCGATTTCCACAGTAATTCTCCCAGGCAGGAAAAAACATCGGGCCGACAGGGACACGCCTCGAGGAATTGGCGGTGAATTTTATCGGGATAATCGTGACTGGCGGGAGTGATCAACGGGACACTATCGAAGCGGAAAATTTACCGGGGGCACCCGTCGTCGAGCTAATTGAGGTTAGGTAAATATAATGATAGAGTTAAGGAAGAATTTCATTCAATATTGTTTTAAATGAGAATCATCATTTATGAGTAATAATTATACTTGAACATTCAGTGAATCGTGTTTACTTGTATTTCTTTTCTTTCAATTAAGAACGCGCTAGAAGTGAATTGTGAGACTTGGCTCGGGAGTGAGCATGAAAATTTTAAGGCACCCATTTTCTGCGCAAATATTTCGCAAGTGCTGGGGTGGATCAGGCTTTTTGTCTGGTTTTGAATCCCAGCTCCCGGTGAATGTAATTTACCGATAATTAAAGCTTAGGGTAGATCGATTACGAGATTGTCCCGGGAGTTTCTTGGTTGGTTTGTCCTCCTATTCTAGGTTAGTACGGATCGTGATAGTTTCCCTTGAAAGAGAAGACTCCGGAGAGAGCCAAGCTCGTCTCAAGGCTCAGGGGACAAATTTACGGGTAGACGAATGGAGTCCACACCCGTCTCCGACGGAGCGACCTGGGGCCCAAAACGCCCGGAGTCGGCATGTATGGTTGGATAATCCATTTGGGATAGTTTTATCTCCTAACATGACTTTTTCTCCTTATTTTTTAAGTAAAGGATAAAATTATCATTGATACAGTGGACCCTAGTTATAACGCGCATATTAGACGGCAAACAACACCCGCGTTATAAGGAAGCCGCGTTATAACGAGCGGCACGGTAGTACCAAAATAAATTTATTCGGAACGAATTCCAAAGCTGCATAATGAAACAACTCATAAGCATCACATTTTAATAACAGAACCATTTGCGTATTTATTGTCTTATTGTAATTCATATAACATAATGATACATCTTAATAAGCACATATACATATGCATGTATCAGTTTATTTATATACATAAGGTACGCTTGAAAATAAAAACATATTCAAGATAATTTTACCGACATTATTTAAATTCATCACTTAAAAAATTGAGTACTTTTCGTTTGTTGGGTTTGTTGATAAGCTCTGCAGCATCTCTTTTTTGAAAGATGCTAATTGCAACAGTCTGACACTGCTAACATTTTCTTGTAATTCAGCCCATCTTATTACAGTTTCCATGGCATTTATTGCTTCTTTGGTTGTTGGTGGTAAATCAGCTATCCCACTGATGATTTCTTCTTCACCTACTCCTCCTTGACAATCTTCATCACCACAAACGGAATCGATGATCATTTCGTCAGTCATATTCTGACAAATATCTTCTTTAGCGTCACCATCTAACCAATCAGTCAAAGAATCCTTAGTAATTTCCGGCTCATTCAATATTTCCCGGACACGGTAAATTTCAGCCTCAGTGAAGATATGATCTGAAGCTGAATCTGAATGTGTTATGGACTGGTTAAGATCAGCTTCATTATTAGATTCAATTAATTTTTTCCAACAATTTCGAATTGTCTCCGATGTGATTGCCTGCCAGGCTAATCCAATACTGTACGACGCGTCTTTAAGATACATTTTTTTTAAAAATGGGGTGACTTCAATGTCTGATGCTAATAAAGACTTCATCGTTTCTCTCCTGTAATTTGTTTTGAAGGCACTAATAATGCCCTGATCTAAGGGTTGTATAAGAGCTGTTGCATTTTTTGGAAGGAACATTACTTTTATCTTTCCACCGTCATACACAAGATTATCAGCAGGTGGATGAGCTGGGCAATTATCTAAGAGAAGCAAAGCTTTTGGATCTAGTCTCAATTCTCTCAGAAATTTTTGGACAGAAGGAACAAAGGAGTTATGAAACCAGTCATGAAATATATTCGAAGTCATCCAGGCCTTTGTGCTGTTCTTATAAACAACCGGCAGAGATTTCATGTTGATTGACTTAAAACATCGTGGATGTTGACTTTTACCTATGATGAGTGGCATCAACTTATGACTACCAGCTTTATTTACACAAAATAAAACTGTTATCCTTTCCTTGCTTAATTTTAATCCTTCTTTTTGTGGGTTACTTTTAAGATCTAATGTTTTATTTGGCAACATTCTGTAGTATAACGCAGTCTCATCACAGTTATAAACTTATACATCAGAATACCCTTCTTCCTAAGTAGAAATTACAAACTGCTTGGAGAATTCTGCCGCGCCTTCAATATCACTAGACTTTGATTCTCCAGAAATAGAAATTTGATAGATGCCATTTCGTTTTTGCCAACGCCACAACCAACCGTCAGAAGCCTTAAAATCTCCTTCTGCTTTTAAGCTTGCATGAAATTTTTCAGCTTGCAACTTCAAAGCAGTTCCAGAAACGGGAATACCTTCACTTTTTTTGCACAAACCATTCATAGAGGCAATCGTCCACATTTTGATTTGGTCCAAGTCTTGTCTTCTTTCGAGCAAGACCAGCATCTTGGTCAAGCTTATCAACAAATAAATTTAGTTTTTTCTCTTCTGCTATCCAACCCCTTACAGTTCCCTCAGGTATTCCGTATTCTCTTCTAATATTTGCTTGAGAAACTCCGCTCTTGACTTTGGCGATGATGTCAAGCTTTTCTTTGACGCTGTAGGCTTTTCTTTTATTCATCATGCCTATGAAAATTAAACACTATTTGAACATACACAATTGCACAAACTCAATACATACACAATTATTCAATACGCGATGCCAATGAAATGCACACGGATTTGTATAAACACGTTTGAACTTAATGTAAACAATGGGCTCTTTCACACGGGAATGGTAAAACCCATATCCAAACAGGTTTCGCGCTTACGCCCTTATGTTTACACGTTGCAGAGTTCAGCCAACCTATTTTTGTATACGATACACGTCTTGCGAGTGTATGTGTCAAAAGGATCATTTGATCGTTAAACGTCGTGCGGACAACATGAAAGCGAAGAAAGAGAGATAAGCGATTGAGAATTGATGTTTTAGCCTTGAATTGTGCACGAGGTAACAAAAACTGGAATGAAAAATGTATTTTATGATTGTTAAAGTTTGTCGATTCAAACTTCATTGGATTTATTAGAACCTCCGTGTTTTTCCGCTTTCTGAAAAATAAATTCCAAATTTGAATATCCTTTTTAGTCGCATATTTTTCTTCTTGTGTTGTCAACTGGCTTATTATAATGTGAATCTATGAAGATGATGCGTACTGTTAATTTTCTATGGATTTACAATAGGCAATTTAACTTTATTGAAATCGTGATATTCGTCGTGTTGTTTCCTGAAATTGAACATGGCCTCCGCTTTTATTAATTTATTAAATAACACGTAGCTTCTCACATCCACGCATCCATTTTTGCACGCAAATTAAAGAAAGGCAATCGTTTCATGACGACTTCCTTCTTCATCGAATGTTCAATTCGGAATGATTACCGGCGTTTGTATAAAATTTCCCCCACCAAATGATCAACAAAATGCGTTTGTGTATGTGCGTTACGCTCGTTCACCCTAAAAAATGTTGGCTTGTTTTTACCATCAGGTTCCCTCAATGCCTCTCACTCTTCTTGCCCATAGAACCTGTTTAACGCTCACTTTTAACGCTGCGTCTGAAAAAGCCCAATCAGTTCACCGGACAGTAACAATAAAATGCTATACTCACTAATGCAACAGAGACCTGTATAAAAATGTTGGAGCTTATCGTGGACAATCTGTTTTTGGGTGGGCGGTGAAGATCACCTGCGCTTTAACCGAGGGCGCGTTATAGCGAGCAGCATTATAACGAGGGTCCACTGTATCTTGATCAGCATTACCTTCAATACTTTCTTCGACGTTCATTTCTTGTTGGAGTCCGTCCAGCGCTGTATAATAGTTTTGGCTGTCGTTAGCGCCTTCAGCACTTAGTATTTCTTCTGGGATAGTTTGTTTGACAGCTTTCTTCGCCTTAGTTTCCGTATTTATTTGCTTGACTGGTTCTGCATCTTGAGTTTTCTTCCCGCTCTTGTACATATCTTCGGGGTTTTAATTGTAATCTCAATTCCTGACTTTCAGCTTGAAGTTGAATCACTTTTTGTTTGTTTTCGACTAATTGAGTTTATGCACGCCCTCTCCGGAGCTTTCCTGGTTATTCGTATGTCTTCTTTTATTGACGATTGCCGCCAATTTCCTCCAACGGAGGGAAGCCATCGGGCTCACCCATACCAGCAGTCCCAAGTTAGCCTTTGCATTTTTTTCTTTGTTGATTTATCGAAGTAAAATAATATTCGATATGATTCCGTGGGTCGATTCCTTCAACGATAAATGCTTTTTCCAATACAATCAAAATTTGCTTTAGACTGACTAATGAAAAAAAAAAAATTTTTTTTTCAAAACGGACTTTTATGAAAAATTGATTAATTTTTAAAATGAATGACAGGAGCGATTAAAAACAAGTCTATAGGCAACGACTGCTAGAAGTTGAATCCTAACTTTCGACTTCTCACATGTGAAACGTGAAATAAAAACGTAACTATTCGGAACCAGTTATATATTGAAAAAAAATTGTTTAAGGCCTCGTGTCAAACAAACAAATTTTATGTCTAATAAATTTCAGTCCGAAAAAATAAAATATATAACGTAAATGAATAAAAATTTGCAGAATCTCTTCTTTACTAACCTAACAAGTATAAGACTCCGAACTTGTTCAATCCTCAGAGAAGATATTAAGTGGAATTGAATGAATCATGTTTGCCCATCCGCTTATTTCATTAGTTCTACAGCGTCAGAATTGTGTTTTCTTTGAAAACAAAACAAATTCAAGAAACACATGATTACATAGTTTCATTGATACCATCACAATGTCGTTTTCGCAAACTTCTTGCAAATATATCATTTTTCATTTCAATTCTTCTATTCTTCGACTACCTGTTCCGATCTCATCGACACAAAACAATCTTTATAGCGGAAATAATGGCTCTGCCATACGAAAAACAACTTCATTACCCATTACACAACAGTTCCGCACAAACCTAAAAGGAGCATCGAACTGAACAATTCACCACATTTCCGGCTCAGGCTCGAGTTTATCCAAATCCGAGGTCCAACCAAAATTAAAGCCTATCCAGATCCAGAATAGAAAGAACTCGCAGACAATGGCTGGACGTGGAGTTGTCGGCGAGTACCTGCCCGTCCATCCATCCATCCGCCACGATTCAATTTTGATTCGCATTCACTTCCCAAAAATTTAAATCCCTCAATAACCACACATAACAATTACAAATCATGCGAGCAATCCGCATTTATACATTATGTATGGATTTCTGTACTCGCACGTATGTGCCCTCTCACCGCGCCGCTCGCTACGATTGATGCATAATAAAATTTTCTTTTGTACTTCCAAAAGGTAAGCGAGCACTTGTACGTAAGACGTCGAGTTAGGCACCGAACGGAACCTGTCCCTAAGCTGATCTGGACCAAGCCTAAACCTGAACTTATCATCTACCTTGAATGCGTAAGGGTCTTGAAAACTTACACGCACTTCCTTTTGCCCTGCGCGTTGAAAGGCCTTAGATGAGCTGTTATTCCATTATGATCGGATGATTGCGATCATTTCATCGCTCAAAGCCACGGATCTCGAGTTTTCTTAGGAATTATTGGTGAGGAAAGAAGATCTATCTTACTTGTATTCAAGTAGGAACTGATGTGGATTAGAAAGATTCTATGGCAACCGTTGCTCATCAGTGGTTCTAAATCCAATTCTAATGTTTATACGAGATTGTGCTATTCAAGCGAATTGCTACGACGCACGTTTTCAAAATGGAAATTAAAAACTGTACTCGCCGGAAACGATGGTCATATCTTTAAGAAATTTGCAATATTAGATCGGCGGTACGATCAGTTTTTCGCGAGCACGTGTTGTACGTACAAAAGGGAGTTTACATTCGTTAATCACGTTTCGATTTCAACGAGCTTAATTAAAAAGTTAAATGATAAACGTTCCGCGTGACACGATTCTGGGCACATCCAGTTAATCCGCGAATTATGCATACGAAACGAATGATCGAGTCAGCAGAGAAGCAGACAAACAATTGTAAATAGGATCAAGCGTTGTTTGCGAAAGCAAACCTAGAGTATGCTAAGGATTTCCATTCCTATTAGCAAAGTAAAAAAGATACGCAGCAAATTGAATTGACTAAAATTTATTGTAGTTCGGCGTTGATAAAGATTTCGCAAGTATCTTCTATCCATATATCAGATTTTACTTAAATTCTATAAGTTCTTATCACTTCAAAGCAAAAAGTGTAAATAATTAAATATTTTGTATCCAGCATCTGTAGTAATATCGACTTAGAGTGGTCACTTCTGGGGCAATATTTAAATGAATCGAATCTCATTGGTGGTAATAGAATTTGTTAGCTCATGCGTCTGCGGGATAAGGAACTAAGTAAGATATGATGGGTACTAAGTCAAATCAGAGCTGGGCAGATAGTACGTCCGAACTGCAAAATAAAGAAGTTGTAGATCACAGCCGTAACTATGTAAGAAAATATAACGAATGGCAGTGGTAAGTAGATTCAGCAGCTTGTGTATTCCCTTTATTAAGGCAGCTGGGCATATAAAAAATATCCTTACATCACCCTATATCATGTATGCTGAAACATCATTCAAATTACTTGCTCTGCCGTACAAAAAAGTATTCTCGCGTTGTATCGTACAGCATTCTTGGAGTAATTGAAATCACTTATTCCCACGTAATTATATACATTGAAATCTATACAGAATGATGCTAGACTAGTGGAAAACATCGTCACAACCACGACAGTCATCGCAGTTGCAGAAGATTACCTAAACTGGGGTGGCACGTGTAATGAATTTTGCCTTCGTCGCTTCGTTCGTGACTTCCCGAAAGAAATCTCGACCAACCGCTCATCGGCCATGGCGGCTTGCACTCTCGCGCGAGTGCTCTCGTCATCCCTCGCCGAGGGCTCTCGCACGATAGGTCGAGTGATGAGAGCAACCCTGTATATTCTCGTTTATTCATTACGTTTGCAATCGTCGAGCAGAATGGATGCGTTAGAAGTCACAGCAGCAGTAAGTTTATGTGCTATTAGCTACTTTAACTATGTATAAACCTATCATGCAAGAACAGTTAAAAAAATGGCGTAAACGGAGATGGTGGATGCTCACTATGCATCGAAATAGAACACGGTAAATAACGATTTTAATTGATTTAATCCTTTATAACTTCTTTCATTCTGTTTTATTTTCAACCAACTGGCAGAAATAGTAACGGAGCCTTCGGATGAATTTAAAAAATTCAAAAGGATGTCATCAACGGATTTTGATTACATATTGGAAAAAGTGAAGCCCATCATATCAACAAAAGATTCTCAGCTAAGAGAGGCAATCCCAGCAAAAAAAACTTCATGGGCTCCCCAGACATTGCGCTCAACGGAAACACAACATGCCAATTCAATATCATCACCTGATCCAACTCCTAACTACATCTAAAAGCTTGGAACCTTCTGGACAGAAGAAGAATGGGAGGATCGCATCAAAAGATTACAAAAGTCAATAATTAATCCTAGCCCATCTCTGGTAAGAATCGCAGATGCAGCGTACAGCACCTTCTTTACGAAGGGGAAAAATTTGAATGCAACCGCCATCAGAAAAAATATTGAAAACATACTCCACATCAATAGCTGCAAGGTTGAAGAACTATCTTCTCAGAACACTGGAAGGAAAAGCTTCAAAGTGTTCATTCCATCACAGTATTCTTGGCTCTTCACAAACTACAGAAAAAAGAAAGGCAACTACATGTGGAACGGTATGAGCATTAAATTATGGAAGGAGCGTTATGGAGTCACAGAATCCAAGGCCAGCCGTGACAAAAGTAATTATAAGAAAGTATGTATTCCTAACTCCATAACTAGCACTTCAATTTCATCCAACATATCTTATAACGCACCTCCATCCTTACCTCCTCCTATTTTATTGAATAGTGATACGTTAAATGAGCCAGAAGTCAACACCACTAAGGAGATTTGTGGCCAAACACGAAAAATTTCTGGAAAAGAGCGATCGAGTGTCGATGAGATGACTAAAGATCCGTCCTCGATACCTGAAACAACCATCTCAACAACTAGGTACAGTAATATCGTGTGTGGTGAAGACCAAATACCACCAGCCACGAGCTCATTCGCACTGCCAACTTTATCAACCACTTCAAACAAGAGCAAATCATTTCTAGATCCACTCTTGCCACCCACTGTTAAGGCCACTATTGTCTCGAGTGACGATCTGGAGAAAAGGTACCTTATTTCAAGGCTCAGAGAGCACAAAATTTATGAATGTGTTCGCCTTTACCTCTCCTACATGCATAAAGCACCGGAAACAACCTGTATTGAAGGTAAAACGAGGACTAGTCTCAACATCATTATTCAAAGAGAAGGCCTTCGGGTCGATCTTGACGCCCTTCGGAACTTATATTTTTCCTTTCATGAAGAGTTGGGTGTGACCATAGGCCAGGCGAAAAAAGATCTTGAGACCTATGCTTCCTTTGTTAGTTCCAGTTATATCTCTTCACTACAAAGGACAAGAGAAAACCAACACAAAGTCTATTCAACATAGTCTTAAACTGTTTTACCACAACTGTAGTGGTATCCGTAATAAACTGCTCCAACTGTTTTTTGACGCAAAATCTTGCCATTTTAATATACTTACCCTGACCGAAACATAGTTAAATGACTCTCACAAAAATGAGGAGTTTCTGGACAATAATTGGTCCATTTACAGAGACGACAGAGATTTCCTTAATACTGGACAAAAACGCGGAGGTGGTGTATTGATTGCTGTACATAACTCTCTGCTTAGTGAGCCCGTCAAGACGCTATCAAATTCATCTATACTTTTATCACTAAGTCTCGTTCTAAGTTTTGATACAAACAATCCTGCCGCAGAAAAGGCTCTTTCAGCTTCTATTGATGTTGGCGGTATAGTTTTCAGAGCTTCACCCAATTTAATTATGTTAGAGGATTGATTTTCGGTAGCATCAAACAACAGAAATTCTTGCTTTATAATCTTGCTGAAGCTGGAGCTGCTTTTGATATTGCCAGAACGTTGAATTCTTGTTTTTGACTGAATAGCCTTCTCCAATCTTTCGCTCAGAGTTAGTGTTACTTCATTTTCTGAGCTCTCTTCTTCGGAAAATGAAGAGTTTGACGATGATTCACCCTCCACGCAAAAAAGCCTCGTTATTATTTTTTTACCTTGTTGAATCAACGCGCTTTTAGTTGGTAAACATGGCAGATCAACAATTGCAGTAGCATTGTATTTTTTGCCAGAATTTAGATACTGCATTAACCCAACTAAGCTTTTCGGGCGCCTTACATTTATTCGTTCGATCAGAGAGCATTTCATGTGGTTGGAAAATTCTGTATTTTGTTGATTTAACTCATCTAAAATGAAAGAAAACCCTCCTTCCGCAGTTATCAGGGTTGCACTTCGATTACCCAGTTTTTCTAACCCAATTTTGAAAGACTTTAAGCAAGCTGCAATGACACTCAACGTTTCTAATTCTTCATGAGTCAAAGTCATGGGCACTTTGATATCAATTAACGCCTTAGAAATTGCTGATCTTATATCTAAAAATCGTTCAAGCATATCTAACAAGCTATTTCAACGTGTTTTAGTATCTAAGTAAACCATCTTTTCATGCCCAAACTGTGCTTTGACATAATTTTGTAAAATATCATTCTTCAGAGGCGATTTTCGAAAGAATTTTACAATAACTCTTACTTTATTTACAGCTTCATTAATATCAATTTTAGAAGTTATTTCTTTATAAACTATATTACATATGCCTTCCATTGGTAGACCCGCGTCAAATTCTATATTAATGGCCTTATCTAAATCTTCAATTAGCTCATCGCTTCCCCATCTTCTGCTTTCTGTGATATATTTATTTCATTAGGAGTCTCTTCAAAGTCTACTCTTTTTTTATAAAGAACATCACACATAGCCAGATGTATAGCGTGAGCATAGCATAAGTGATACTCGCAGTTCATAATTTTTCCGAACTTCACCATCATGCTTGCACCATCAGTAACATATGCAACTATATGGGTTTCAATAGAAATTTTGAATTCCTTCAACTTATTCCTCACCATATCAACACAATTTTCCGACGAAAAGGATCCACTTATTCTCATCATTCTCAATTTAAAGAACTTTAGTTCATTAAAATGGACGTTTACATTTAAATATCGTCGGTTTTTGAGCGATGTATATTCGTCCAGCGTCAAACTACAACGTTGTCCTGCGTTTAATTTTGAATAAATTTCGATTATTACTTGACTTTTCATAAGGTCATATTGTTTATATATAAGCTTCATTACGCCGCTAGGGTTTTGAGGTAATGCAAATCCTTTGTCACGTAACGAATTCCTTATGAAGTTACTTTTTGTAATGGCATTCACCGTGAATCCATCGAGGCAAACGAGCTTACTAACTATTTCCCCCAGTTTTCTCTATGAGCGGGAAGGAAATATGTAAGGAGTGACTTTTTTTGTTTAGTGCATTTAGTTTTATCATCACTATCTTTCTTTCTTTTGTTGGTTTCACTACAACCTGATGTTGACAAATCAGATTGAGTACCTTTTGTCACATTATGTTTTACATGTAAATGTCGAAGCAAGCCACTTGTTGACCAACCTCTACACTTTAATATGCTCTTGCATTTAATACATTTTGCAGTTTCATCGTTTTCTTTTATGAAATGCTGCCAAACGAAGGACTTCGAAGTAGAGTCAGACATGGCTATATTTATAATTTACACCTGAAATAATATTGAAATACAAACATAGAGAACAATTTTATTTGAAAAATGTCAATTTGAAAAGGTGGAGTTTTGAAACAATAGTAACTCATTTCATCCTCAAAAAGTCGTAAGTCTTCTTCGTCTGATTGGCTTGAATTACACGACGGTGACGACAGTTTCACTTACCAAAATAATTTTTTAAAGTATCTGATCCAAGATTAAATTGACCACAGATCACACAACTATCTTTATTGAAGAACACTTTTGGACTCCACGCAAAACAAGCAAACCATATCACATTTTTTACTAAAATGAATGAAGTGACTGATTTTTCTACAGAAGGTAGTGTTTACATATGTTAAAATGTTTACATTTTAAGTTCTTTTTCAACGTATTAAACATTGGACAGAAGGTCCATAAAGGCAAAGAGAAATTTTGCCATAGGGTGAAAAAATATTTTTTTTATTATGGATTTTAATAGCAATAATAAATTGTCAAGTGGGACTGATGGGATGAAATATTATGGCAATCATTTAGTCGTTTGATTGCACTGTTTAACTAAAACAAAGGTCTGAAGTAAGTTCATATATGTAACCATTTGATACATTTTTCTTACTATTAGAAGTCAACAGAAAAGTATTTTTTACAACATACTAAAGTGACCCACCCTATCCCATATACATATCATGGTACAAAGGGCCACGCGTGCCGGCAATTTTATTCCTTTAGCATGGCATTATGTAAACAATAAATATTAGAAGTTTGACTCGCAAACAGTGCATCCATTGGGCGAGTTTAGACGATTCAGCCTGCTGCCGGCCGCAAACAGGTTAATCAAGTTTTCTTGGACAAGAAGGACGCGACGTCGAGAGAAGGCAATCTCGACGTTGCGTCCTTCTTGTCCAAGAAAACTTGATTAGCCTGTTTGCGGCCGGCAGCAGGCTGAATCGCCTGAACTCACCCATTGAATTCATAAAAAAGGTGCATGGTTTTTACGAACCTGACGAAATGGCACGACGCTTGAACCGGGATACTGAATATTATTCATACAAACCTCTCCAACATTGAATTCTTAGGGAATAATGACTGAAATTCATTTTAACATAATCTGTTTATATGCTGGGACGGAAAAAAGTCTGAAAGTTGAATTGCTTCGATTGAAATGTGATCGAAGTCATTAAAATTCTGAATTTAATTTTTTCCCGGGAACTAAGAAAATTTCCCGGGATTACGAAAAAGGGGAATATTGGGCCATTTCCCGGGATCCCGGGAAAGAACCCCTAGTTATGGTTTGTGCTGAGCTGTTTTTGTGATTGATTCCGGTGAGTCCTAGTTAAGACATATGAAATTAGAACTTTGCTTCTATAATGCACACACTAGAATATACTTTTAAATTCCTCAGCCTTCTTAGGAGTTACAACTGAATAAGTTTTCTGCTCGTCTGATTTCTTTAATATCATGCTTTTTTGATGAGCTGGAAATCATCCAAAAG
Source organism: Odontomyia ornata (assembly GCA_963969285.1). Taxonomy (NCBI): domain Eukaryota; kingdom Metazoa; phylum Arthropoda; class Insecta; order Diptera; family Stratiomyidae; genus Odontomyia; species Odontomyia ornata. The sequence goes on along the minus strand of OZ017739.1, from coordinate 448,456,021 downwards.
CCAACTGATTTCTTCGTAAGGTACTTGATAACGTCTCTCTACTTCACATAAAATAAGGCAACAAGCCAATCAACATATAATAACAATCCAGTATAATAAAGCATTCCGTTCAAAGCGACTCCTAAGAAACGAAAATCGGTTCAGACTCCACTAATCAAGCCAAAAGATTTACGATCTTTCGTCGATAGAATCTAATTCGAACCGTCACTCTTGCCTTCGCATGCGTTGAAAAAAAAAATCAAAGATTCTATGAGAAACAAACTTACACTCGTAGAATTTTGACTGGTGTTTCGTAATGGTGAGTCAGAAAAGGTTATTTACAAGGTTTCGCCTTTTTTTAACCGCTATAAGCTTCCATGACCCCATAGAGGTTCTCGTACCGTAGTCGAAGCTCCTAGTCACTCTCCACGATCGCGCATAGGTAATTTCGCTGGGGCTATTACCTACGGCGATTGCACTGCCTTCCCCGGCGCATTGCCCACTTCCAGCCCAAGCAGCGGTTCTAACTTCTAAGTGCCGAGATCTTGGCAAACAAGTTTTCCTCTTCTAACCGCATAGCGAAGATCAGTGATCACGTCCAACAAGAACCAGCTCCGCGATTCCATGCCATCGCGGAGAGAATTTCAAGTTTACATTTCCACATTACACAATCATATGAGGAGAAAGAAACACACAATGAAGCAAAAATTACACTATGTTACTCTACCTCAAAGCTGGAGCTCAAGACCCACCTGATGATCTTTACGACGCTGCTGGTCATGATGATGGCGAAGACTGAAGATGAAGACGACGAAACGAAGGCGACGGCAAAGACGAAGACTGTACAGCAATCGCGATCGCGATTTTACCCGCGCACACACAGGTGAGCTGATGATCGCCGCGAAGACGTGCTGCGCTGTACGACCGCCGCGCTCAGGTGAGAATCCCGCTAGAGTGAGACGGAGAATAGAACTCTAGAAGCGGAGCAGCACGGCCAATGAATTCATAGCAATTGTTGAATACAAATGCAAAAGTAGCTGTAAATAGTGTCGGTAAACAAAAAACACCGCATAAACGAGAGTGTTTCCAAGTTTCGTTAGTCGTCGTTGATGGCGTTGCCGTCATGTGTAAGTAAGTCGGCGAGTATGTGCGATGTACGTCTTGCCGTCGCCGAATAACGTTACACAAAAACGTCATCTTTTCTGTATCAAACCGCTATAGTATAGTAGAATAACAGTGAATGGATATAGAATGTGATCGCTCTAAATTTACTTCACTTATAATTGGAAAATTATTTTGGCACCCGGTCGGTCAAGCTTTTTGGAATAATTTTCCGAACATTTTAAGTGAGTTTTAATATTTCGTAAACATTTTTTAATTTAATGTAGAAATTATTAATTAAAAAAAATGGTTAGGAAAAACAAGAAAATCTGCTGCCTAATGCCCTAAAACCAATCTTATAAATTTTATGGAAGCGGTGCACATCAGTTTTTCCCCGTTTCTTCTATGATGGTGCCCATTTTGGAAGTTTCAATAAAATTAATTTCATTCTTTTTAGGGCATTTTAAAGTCGTTTCTCCTAGTGTTCCAAAAAGTTTTTTTTTATTTCACCTATTTTAGTGGCAAATTTTAGGTAAATATCTCGAGAGAAATTTACCTATTGCGGAGAGCATCATATATATATATATATATATATATATATATATATATATATATATATATATATATATATATATATATATATATATATATATATATATGGGATATAACGAAATTTGTGACCACGCTAGAGGTTGCGATTTTGCTTCGATTTTCACCAAATTTTGAGGAAAGGTGTATTGGGTAATTATCTCGGTTAAGTTCGTGAACCAGCTATATCGGCCGGGCAAAAACAAAATGGCGGCCATTTTAGACGAAAAATCGCGATTTCTGTTCTGACCAAAGTGTAGCTCCGATTTGGATGAAATTTGGTACAAAGGTTCATTGAAGTATGTGATGAATCTCACAATAAAAAATCCAAAGTCGGTACAGCAGAAACAAAATGGCGGCCGCTCAAAGGTCGAAAAACGTGCAAAATGTTGATGTTGTAATAGTGGTCAAAGCTTTCAACAGATTTTCATGAAATTCGGTAGTTTGATAGAAATTATAATTATCTAGAGAATTACGTAAAAAAACTGGAGGTCAGGTTGCAAAAAACAAAATGGCGGCCAGTTGAAAGTCGAAATTTCAAAGCCTTTTAAAAGTCGCAGTTTTGATCCGACATATATGAAACTTGGTTTCAAGATAGACATTACTTACACCTACAGTCTTTGATATTTTGGTGATTATGCATGTGCAAATTTCAAAATGGCGGCCGTTTAAATATGCGTTTTTTTCATGTTTTTGTGGCCCTCCAGCGGTCACATTTTCCAACGGATTTTGATGAAACTTGAGATTATGAGTCTCTGTACTATGTTCTTGTATTTTGCAGGAAATTATTAAAATTGAATGAAAAATAAAAAAGTCGAAAATTTAAAGCCTGATATTTTTAGCTGCGATTTTCTTTAAAAATTGAATTATTTTGCCCTGTCTAGAGTGAAACTCTTATTTGAACGAGATAGTACATTGATTGATGAGGTCTTAGCATACAAAGATTTAAAATAATCCAAAATCAAATGCATGCATTCAAAATGGCAGCCCCCAAAGGTCTGAAGGCAACCGCAATTCGCTATTTTAGTGCCAACTGAAATAATGAATATTTTTCATTGAAACGTTTTAAATGACTTTACTTGAAAGAACTCATAAACCAGATCATTTTTAAGATATTGTATAATATTTTTAACAATCCCCTAAAAAATTATAAAATCGCGACTTGTCTGTCTGTCCGTCCCTCCGTCCGTTTGTTCGTGCGTCATAACAAGTTTTCTCGCAAACCACATGAGCTAGAATGAGGAAATTTTCTACGTAGGTCAAAAGTGATGCCTCTTGAAATTTGCAGTGCAAGAAAATATTTTAAGGTATTTAAGGGGGGTCTCCCCATACAGGCGGGTCTCCCCATACAGGCGGATGGCATACAATTTTTTTTATTTCTGTAGCCCTCTAGCAGCCAAGATTCTCAACAGATTCCGTTGAAACTTGAAATTATAAGTTATTAAGGCAAGTTAATTTAATTTGATTATGCAAATCGAATGACAAATAAAACAGTCGAAAATTTACAGCTTAATATTTTTAGCAGCCGATTTCAATAAAAATCGAAATGACAGCCCTCACAGTTCAGAAAAAAATTGAAAATGTATATATTAATGGCAATGCAAGAGCTGATTAAACTTTTATGGAAATCTTTTGAAATTAACTATTCGAGCTATTTAAGCCTTTGTGTGGTTACCACTGTGAACTGTGTAAACAGCAGATGCGAGAAGGGCGAAACCGGTATTTATATGTTTACAACAATATGTAATCCATACGCATGCAACTCAATTAATTTAGCAAAATATTTGCGCCCCGATAAAAGGTTTCTAAAAACGAACGTGGCCAGGTTTTTTTTAATGTTAATAAATACCCATGTGGTACTACGAAAATCGCAGAAAGAAGTTTAATAGTAGGCAAGCCAAATTCTTTTTCGAAGCTTTACGCTACATACGAGAAATTTACCTTTCCGGCTGGTGCTGCCAACGGGGATTTTTCATTTCAAATCTTTTTAAACTCTTGAACACATTGTGCCATGTAATATTAAAATTTAATTATTTGACTACAATGCAAAACTCACTACTGCTTAAAATCTGCAGCGTTCATAGGAATCGAATTTAGTTCTTATACATTTTGTTGTAGTACAGGATCTCATCAACGTCTACCTTGACTTTTGGATGCATAAAAATCCAAGACAAATTGTAGCTTTAATGCAAAGTATCCACTTGAAACAACTAACTAGACTAGTCTCAGCGTGCTGTCCATTTGAGGTCACTTGGGGTCTCGAGACCGCTGCTGAAGACTCGGCTGAAACTCGAGTCTTAAAACCTGTGTCCATTTGAGAGTCAAAAATACTCTGTGAGACACGCAGTCTGATTTCTGCTTGACTTGTCGTCGCCTGTCTTTGAGTTTAAACATTGGATTATTCTGGATTCACGTCAGGCGCTCGCTTTTTAGGGTTTTGTGAAATTATTTTACAAAGCCCTACAAAAATCGCGCCTGTCTGCCCGTCCGTCCGTGTGTGACAGTACTTTTTCTCGCAAACCGGATAAGCTGCAAACATAAAATTTTGTATATAGATGTAAAGCGATGCCCTCTTCAAAGTTTCAGTACAAAAAATGTTTTACTAGGTGCTTAAGTGGGGTCTCCCCATATAGGGAGTGGCCTCTGAAGAAAATTTCATCAAAGGTAGCCGATATGGGTATCAAATGAAAGGACGCATTGAGAACTTTTCAGAACAGGGCTTAAACTGGATTTTTTTGCTTCGGGGAGCGCATAGGAAGGGGAGATACACGAAAAATTTGTGCAAAATAATAAGTCATATTTTGAGCGAAATAATAAGTAATAGGTAAATAATAATGTATCACCAATCCAAATAAAATGCTACTTATATGAAGTACAAAGTAGCTAACAATAAGAAAAAGTACCTATCTAATTATTATCAGTAGGATTGTGATTATAATCTATTGAAGCGACGGTGTCATGAAAATCTTGTGTTGTCTAAGATAGAGTCTGGTAACTTAGCAGAGAAGAAAAGCCAGGGGCTATTGGTGAAGGAATTCGGGAGTGTAAAGTACTTGAAGATGACAAAAAGAGGGATGGTATAGATTTCGACCAGTGCTGCCTTATATCCATATCTGCATAATGAGCTACTGGTTTTCGAATTTCGCTTTTTAATAGCCATCTAATATATTCTGATTTCAGCGTTTTCAATTCCAAGCAAGGTCTTCTCCAAAGCAATCAAAATCGTGTTTCGGATTTGTCATAATATTAATTGCTTCCTCCAGAATATCGTCATCTTGAGTTTATAACTGCCTTTTGTTAGAGTTTTTTCTATTACTTTGTCTTTGTGGTGGCACATTGTCTAATTGATCATCTTGTCAAATGTCCGAGTTTTTCCAGATATTATTCTGAAATATCAAGAAATAGGCAAAAATATTAAAATGTGAAATAAAAAATACTATGCTATAACATATCTTAAGTTAATGTTAAATAAAAAATACTATGCTGTATCTTGTAAGTCGTAGTTACAATATTTTTTATTTTATTTCAGTGGCCTTCAGGTGCAAAAGAAGAAATATGCAGATCAATTTGAATTGAAATGGCAATTTCCACATGCTTTTGGAGCTATTGACGGCAAGTATATTACTATGGTGGCACCTCAGAACAGTGGTAGCCTTAACTATAAGCATTGTTTTGACGGGAGTCGCAGATGCCAATTATAGATTCATTTGTGTTGATGTTGGTTGCAACGGTAGGATTACTGATGGAAGCGTGTTTATGACCTGCTCCCTACATGATGCTCTGGAAAGCAAGCAGATACTTCTTCCTGAACCAGAAACATTACCTGAAAGATGTTTGCCAGTTCCATACGTAATGGTAGCAGACGATGCCTTTGCTATGACATCATACATTTTGAAGCCTTATGGGTATTGAAATCAACCTGCGCTGATCCGAATTTTAATTACCGTTTAAGTAGGGCCCATTGTATCATAGAAAACGCATTTGGAATTATGTCCACTAAATTCAGAGTTCTGCGAAAGCCAATGAATTTGAGACCCGATAAAGTTAGAATTGTATCAATGGCAACATGATTGCTACACAGTTTTAGGTAAATTTCTCGAGAGAAATTTACCTATTGCGGAGAGCATCATATATATATATATATATATATATATATATGGGATATAACGAAACTTGTGACCACGCTAGAGGTTGCAATTTTACTCCGATTTTCACCAAATTTTGGAAAAGGTGTATTGGGTAAATATCTCAGTTAAGTTCGTGAACTAGCTATATCGGCCGGGCAAAAACAAAATGGCGGCCATTTTAGACGGAAAATCGTGATTTCTGTTCTGACCAAAGCTCCGATTGGCTAGAATTTGGTACAGAGGTACACTGATGTATGTGATGAATCTCACAATAAAAAATCCAAAGTCGGGACGGCAGAAACAAAATGGCGACCACTCAAAGGTCGAAAAACGTGCAAAATTTTGTTGTTGTAATAGTGGTCAAAGCTTTCAACAGATTTTCAAGAAATTCGGCAGTTAGATAGAAATTATAAGTATCTAAAGAGTTACGTGAAAAACTGGAGGTCAGGTCACAAAAAACAAAATGGCGGCCAGTTAAAACTCAAAACTTCAAAGGCTTCTAAAAGTCGCAATTTTGATTCGACGTATATGAAACTTGATTTCAGGATAGGCATTACTTAGATCTACAGACTTAGATATTTTGGAGATCATGCATGTGCAAATTTCAAAATGGCGGCGGTTTAAATATGCGTTTTTTTCAGGTTTTTGTGGCGCTCTAGCGGTCACATTTTCCAGCGGATTTTGATGAAACTTGAGATTATGGATCTCTGTACTATGTTCTTGTATTATGCAGAAAATTGAATGAAAAATAAAATAGTCGAAAATTTAAATACCCAATATTTTTAGCTGCCATTTTCACTAAAAATTGAATTATTTTGCCCTGTCTAGCGTAAAACTGCGATTTGAACGAGATTTGGCACATTCATTGATGAGGTCCTAGCCCGCAAAAATTTAAAATAGTCCAAAATTAGATGCATGGATTCAAAATGGCAGCCCCCAAAGGTCAGAAGGCAAGCGCAATTCGTTATTTTAGTAGCAACTGAAATAATGATTTTTTTATCATGGAAACGTTTTAAATGACTTATCTTGAACGTATTTATAAATCAGACTATTTTTGAAATATTGTTAAATATTTTCTACAATCCCCTTAAAAATGATAAAATCGCAACTTGTCTGTCTGTCCGTCCGTTTGTTCGTGCGTCACAACAAGTTTTCTAGCAAACCACATAAACTTGAATGAGGAAATTTTCTACGTAGGTCAAAAGTGGTGCCTCTTGAAATTTGCGGTGTAAGAAAATATTTTAAAGTGTTTTAGGGGGGCCTCCCCATACAGGGGGACGACTTAAATTTTTCTTTATTTCTATAGCAGCTTAATATTTTAAGCAGCCGTTTTCAATAAAAATTCAAAATGACGGCCCCTGGTAGTTCAGAAAAGAATCGAAAATGTATATATTAATGGCAATGCAAGTGTTGATTAAACTTTCATGGAAATCTTTTGAAATTAACTATTTGAGCTATTTAAGCCGACAACTTATCACTTTTGTGTGAAATCGCAGTAAGAAGTTAAGTAGTAGGCAAGCCAAATTCTTTTCCGAAACCTTACGCTGAATACGAGAAATTTACCTTTTCGGCTGGTGCTGCCAACGGGGATTTTTTTTTTTTTTTGACTGCTAGTCGAAATAATTATTTGTGCTCTGGTTCAATTGATTTTGAAGATCTTAATACAAATTAAACTGCGAATCGAAAATGGTCTAGTGAGTCCCCACCAGGAATGAGTCCCCACTAGAAGGAGCTCCCACTAGCAAGGGGATAGCAGCGAAATTTTTCAATTTCTCAAAAAGATGTGAGAGGTGAATTTAAAGAATATTTCTGGACATCTGCTGGAGAAGTTTCTTGGCAATATCGAATGGTTTAAGTGATTAGGTTAAGTTTAAATATTTAAAAAAAAACCAAAATTTTATCTGTAATTTGGAATGGCAAATAACATTTTATGTATACCAAGCATGGTAAATAAATCACTTAAGAATTCAAAAAACAAAAGTTTTATATGATTCCAGTTTCACTTGCGAAAATATTTAATTTACAGATCCTACTATTATTAACAAAGTTGAAAGAATTTCAACTATTAAGTTATTTGTTATTGGATCTACCTTCATAATTGTCTCACCGATTATTTTTAGCTGCTATTCTTCAGCAATTCATTAATAGATTCAATCAAGTTTTATTAACACAATTTAATGCAATATTCTCATTTAAAACGGTCGCCATTTTGTTTTACGATTACGGATGTCATCTTTTGAGCAAATTCGTAAAGGTATTCATTATGAATATAATTCCTGAAACTTTCATGCAAATTCTAGCAAACCCGTAGTGTCTGAATTGATTGGAACTGCATTTTGTCCCATAGCGATATATACAGGGTGCGTTCGGTATTTTAGGACATGTATAAATGTGACTATAACTTCGCGATTTTTTTTTTCCTTTTCAGATAAGAAATGGCCGACTACAACATCACTCAAGAAATGAAGGGACATGCTGTCATTGTCGCTATATGTGCGAACCATACAGATTTAGAGATCTCTAATTTTTTTTAATTTGTATGGCATCCGCACCATTGGTAAAGTTAGGGGTGGCCATTTTTGGTTTTTCAGTTTTATACTTTTTTCATCTTCAGTTTTGCCAGGCAGCTTTTTGCAGCAAAAAAATGACTTTTGGAAGCAAAGTTTTCAAATGAAAAAATGTTAATAAAAATAAATCAAAAGTTTTAATCAAAATTAAATATATATTTTTTATATCCATTGATTAACTTTAGCAGTAATCAATTTTTGCTCCTAAAAGTATTTGAATGAAAATGAACTAAAGCATGTTTAATCAAAATGAACTAAAGCATGTTTAATCTGCTTTAAATTTACTAAAAGGAGTATATTTTTTCAGAAATTTTCACAAATAATCCAAGTTTGGTTGGTTTCATCAAAATCAACGCAGAGTTCTTCTATTGATGCGTACCTAATTTATGATACATCGCAAATAATTCGTTTGTATCAAGTGCATTTTATTAACTTCACATGCATGAGCATACATTTATCATCACTAATTTACAATGCATAACAAATTTTACGTTTGAGTATGTTTTATAAACATTCCACGCATGCAGCTAAAGGTATATCCTGATTAGTTTAAGACGTTACCAACGGAAAATTTGCTTTTACGAAACTATTAGTTTATTTTCGTTTTTCTGCTACTTTCATGACTTGATGATGACTAGATGTTTTATTGTTGACATTTTTCTCTCATTCCAAGATACACCAGAAAAACTCACTGAACTACACTATGGTCTGGACCTCAATCTTGTCAAAAAGATGCATATTCTCAATCCTGCACCTATGAACTTCCGATTTTGATTACATTGCCTCTGGATGAACGCATATTTGTGGTAGTGGCAGATTGCTTAGAATAAGGGCTATAATCCAGAATTAAATGATTTCTTGGATAATAAAGTAAAGACGAAAAATGCTTTGAAGATGGTGTATCCATAACAAATGGAGAAATCAAAAACCATTCATTCTTTTTCAAATACAGGCAAATCAACTACTGAATAGAAAACCATTTCAAAAAATATGACTTTAAAATTTAGAATTGAGATAATAAAGGTGGTGTGTTTAAAATTAAATGTGGTGTACTAGATTCCAATAAAATATATATAGGCCAAACCGGAAGATCTTTCAAAGTAAGAATGAAAGAGCATAGATTGTGCTATGTAAATAAAATAGATCAATCAAATTACTGGAATCAGATTTCCAGCTATTATCACATTTATAATGATGACTTTCAAATTTTAACATAAATAAAGGTTTGAAGTTGGAATTATTGGAAAGAATTAATACTTGACTTGTTAGAAGAAATTAATAGAATCAAAGCAATAGATAGTAATAGACTGCTAAATTATCAACTGGACATAGATTCATCACCACTGTTAAACTTGTAATGTAATTGATCTATATTTTGATGTGTATATTTATGTTCTAAATTGGCACTGCACGTCTGAGGATGGCGCCATGTCACCGAAATAGCTGTAAACAAAATTGTGATTGTTAAATATTTGGAGAAAGTGAAGATAAAAAATAACTCAGGGTTGCATTTTTCATTGTGCTTAAAAAAAATATGTATTTTCATTTGTTCTTCAAACAAACATTTTAACCCTTAGTATGTTACCCCAGCCTCGGCACCAGTCGATCGGCATTCGATCCTTTTAATTCGTGAATGCGAAATTTTTTTGTGGTGGGTCCATGGTCTAGGGAGAAAAAACCCGCCCCACGACACTGCAACATTAGGCTCCCAGCGCATTCACGCGTCCCCAGACAAGGCCAACCTCGGTGGATCTCAACTTCGTCTTCCGCTGAGGCAGCAGACCATTGCTGCCGTCTTTTACGGACATATCATATATTTCACTACACCAATTCTTGAGAACGACGTGAAATCGACTGATTTGGTTCATTTTGAATCGATGCACTTACGGCTGCTGACTCGAATTTATCCACTATTCCACGCACAGCCTGTCGTGCGGGACGATTATTATGGCCGAAAATTGGAATAAGTGCTCTTAAAGTTGTGACCACCGACTCAGAATTTTGGTAGTAATTTGTAATAATTTCCAAACATTTCTCATTCTTGAAGTTTACCATGATGAAAATGTTGACTTTAACCAACGTTTTGATATTGACAGATCATTAAATAAATTTAATGGTACGTTCATATAAAGATATGAAATTGTTATGTCCCTAATGGAAAACCCTCTACAATATGGCAGTGTCACTTTCATACCCTAACCCTTAACCACCTGACCCCTATATCAGTTACGTAACCACCTGCGCGCCGTCACAGTGACCGCATCGGATACACGTGAGTTTTCTTAGGATATAAAGGTTTTATTATAAGATTTAATTAATAAAACTCTTTAATATATATTAAACTATTTATTTAAGTGAAAAAAGACATAATACCAAAACATATTCTTCTCATAAATGTGAACAATGGAATTGCTGGCACATTTTAACTAAAATTATAACTATACTTACTTAATGAGATCTGAACAAAATATTAAATCAAACTTAGACTTTTTTCAAAAAATCTAATAATATTCCAATGACATCAAAATATAAAAATATAAAAAAATTAAAACTTCGTGAAAATCGCAAGGGGTAAAGTTTTACGATTTTTCACGACAATTTTTGTACATTTTGTTAGAACATTCCACACATATAGGTTTTTTACAGACAAAACACAGATGAAATGTTTTTCTTTTCTTCTTGGGATCACAAGTTGAACACGTTTCACGTGTTTCAAGATGATCAGCTCCAGAAACAGTAGGCAATTTGTCTTCTATTTTCAAGATCCGGCGAATAGAAGTTTTCATATCATGAGGAGTGTGCTCGTTATTTTCTCGACGTCTCATATGTGGCCTAGTCAGTTCTTCTGCTAGCTGTTTAATAAATTTAAATCTACTTCCAGTTTTTCGTGCCTGATTTTGTAAGCTCATGACGTAATTATTGGAAGCTGATATGCCTAACAGCCGATAAAAAATGCACAAAGGCCATCTTTGCGTTCGTCGCGCTGTGCTATAGTTTGAACACCTTTGATCCAGTAAATCGACGCCAATTTTCGTGTCATTGTAATATAATATTATTTCGGGCTTTTTTGTATTATCATCCACGTTTGCTGTATGGTGCATGCTGGAAATTAACACCACAGCACTGTTTTTTTTTTTGGCACAAAAGATGCCAAAGTAATATTTTTAGTAAAACCAAAAAGCGAGGTTCCAATTTCTCGTCGCCGATTTGGTTTGAATTCTGGCAGAATTTATTTTTTATTTCTTTTAAAGAACCCACAAGAGATAACTTTTTCTCTTTTAAAACATCGAGCAGTTCAACTGAACAAAACCAATTATCAGCAGTGATGTTTCTATTTGACCCTTCAATTGGGGGTATGAGACGTAAAACTGCTTGAGTAGGTTTTGAAAATCGAGTTTGTTCTAGGGTTAAATTGGTCCCGTCCGAGTCTTTTCTTAAATACATGTAAGCGTAAAGTAAATACCCATTTCGAGCATCTGTAAGGCACATAATTTTTAAGCCATATTTAGCAGGCTTCTTTGGCATAAACATCTTAAAACTACAACGACCACGGAAAGCTACCAGCATCTCATCAATACAGGCACAGGTTCCAATACTGAAAACTTTTTGGCAATTTTGAATAAAAGAGCTGAATAGCTATTCGGCGATTGGTACAGAAATATCAGTCTCTCGCCGTTGCGCTCTTGTTTCAGCATCATCGAAACGAATTGCGTTCATCAAAATCTCAAGTCTATTTTAACTTAGAATGCACCGATATATTTCTCTTCCTGAGCCATCAGAACTATACCATAACGTATACTGTTCCCGGTTTTCTTTAAAAATAGCTGTATAGAATAAAAAACCAATAAATGCTTTTAACTCCATGAGATCAACGTCATAAACACAGCCTTGCTTTTGCGTTGGTATGTACCACTATGTTTTCAAGCATCTCATCTGTAAATTAATCGCCCCATAGATCGAGCGATATTGTAGAATCATTGAGAACGTTACGATAGGCCGATTTAAGTCCTTGAGCTTCCGATACAATGCTATGCTGCTGAGTTCTAGTACGACTTGTAATTGGTACAGAAGACCACCGAAAACGATTTTTTCCAAAATAGTTTCGATTTCTAGTCTGGAGCTGTGACAAAGGTACTTCGTCTTCTAAGGAAAATTCCTCCACTGACATCCTACTCACAAAAAAGCGTTTCGTAGAAATACCACCCTCAGGCAATTCATCGGCACTTTGTTCATCAGAAGACGACACTTGCAGGCAGTCATCAGATTCACAGTCTTCTAAAATGACAGGAACTTCCAAATTATCAGGTTCAACATCACTGCAAGTCTCATCAAGAGTTTTCTCCACATCCGACAATTCTTGTTCTAACAATCTCAAAATATTTTCGTCGTCTAAATTCATTTTTAAGCTAAAACAATAAACATGAATGTAATACACAATGATCACATAGCTACCTAACAAAATATTTTTTTAGTCACCCGAGCCAAACGCGCGCACGTGTATCCTTGTCGAGCACATACGCGACACTAAACCGCCAACGGAAAAGGTACACAGACGCACACTAGCACGCGATAACGGATTTCGACGAAATTCAAATTCGAAAAGTCGTTGTGGTCACCATGATCGCTGGCAGGTGGTTAAGGGCTAACAAAAAAGTGGGTCCGGTCCTGAGTATTTTGAAGAATCTTTAGAATTGCTTGGTATGTTAGATACACAGTTTTTCATAAGGGCTTTGAAATTGAGGCTATTGGCAAATACATATGTGACGGAGCACTCAAATCATTTGATCAAATAGACATGCACCTTAACAGTACTTTGGAATTCCTAAGATACTTGGCAATCCAAGATGAGGTGAACCAAATCAGAGCAATGATGGGTGAGATATTTTTATTTTGTTGTTGTGACTAACTTTATAAAGTAATGAGCTACTGTAATTGGCAGTAAATGCTGAATTATTCATAGATGAGGTTGGAGTCAAAGCGATGTATAGCACTTTCTCAGGACCCCCTTTTTAAATTCTTTCTCTCATAGCATTAAAATTCAATCAAAAATTATTGAATTTATTTCACGCACTTTCAATTCAAGGTGCTTTATTAAGTAAATCCATAACATTTTTTTATAAAAACATAAAGCAAATTTTCAAAAACATTATACAATTAGAAAAACTTAATGGCCCACTTGGCACTCTAAATTTAAACAATATCGATACTAAAATTGATTTATAAAAACATTATGTGAAATTAATCAAATGAATATTATTAAATATGATTAATCAATTGGAAAAAAACCAACCAACGCTATTCAAAAATTAAATATAATACAAACAAAACAGGAATCTTTTGACTTATATCTAATATGTTGTTACTTACGTCTAATAAAATTTACTCAAAAAAACTCTAACTTATCCTACTATAATACTTTTACAATACTCTTAACCTACAAATTAAACCTTATCTCTTAGCCTAATATAACGAACATCACAATATACCTACTCTAAATCCTATAAGCTGATTTTAAATAACACAAACAAATAACAATTAAATGTAGCAATAACGAGCCGAAAATAAAAAGAAAACAAACACAAACGAGACACGCGAGCACGAATAATTTAGTCATTGTCATTCAGCCACCAATACTGTGCCAGCTCCCTTCCAGCTCGATCAACTTCAACAAATCTCGCAAATGAGTATCGCCATTGTAGGTCGTGGTCTCGCGAGCTCAAATTCGGAGGATATTCTATCTTCTTATCGGTGGCCCGTCTATATATATGATATATAATCGGGACACCGTCAGAATCAAAAACATACCAATTCATGTCCAAATACACGAATGCTTCTGGAGGAATGAAGCCAGTATTGAGACAAGTCTCAATGTACCCGTCTGTAGAGTGGAACGGCTGTGCAATCCAGGGGTTTTCACTCACAGTTACAGATCTTGCAATATGATTTCGAATGAGTTTCAAAATTAAGCTATCGACTCTTGTCACTTTAGCAGTATGATAAATTCTTCTGTTAGATATATAATGTTTCCAATCCGTCTCAGGTTTTCTGTACAGACCAGTACATGCACAAAGACATTTCTTTTCGATAACTCTTAACTTTTCCATTGTACTAGCACTCAAGTTGTACCAGATTTGGCATCCGTATGTCAAAACTGGTCTAACTAGGGTCTTGTAACAGATAATTTTGACCTTTCGGTCAATGTATCTGGAATGAAAGAGTCTTCGAAGGGTCATGACTACCTTTTGCGCCTTACTGAGCTTGATTTTAGCATGTTCGTTATAATACAGATACTGATCGAGATAAACACCGAGGTATCGAACGCAGGATTTATGTGGGACCTGTTCTGTACTACCCTCACCAGCCATAATGTGGAAATTTTTCCAATTACGTTTCAGGCCTTGACTGACCAACTGCAATGTTGTCCGAAATAAAATTGTTTCGCACTTTTGCGCATTGATTTTCATTCGCCAATTGTCGGTGTAGAGCTGCACGTCATTAAACATTTTTTGCAGATTGCTCTGAACTACTGTGGCTTTCCGATCTGCCGTATGAATGATAAGATCATCAGCAAACGCTATCAATTATCGCGTTGGCGATATGTTAAAATCAAAGCCTTTCAATAGCTTGCGAATGAATATCGAGAAAAGCAGAGGCGCAGTAACTGTTCCTTGCTGTAGATCATTCAAGACCTTGAAATCGCGCATGGTTGTCGAATTTCCATCAGTTACAAGAAATGATTTCCCGTACAACATATTACACATCATGGCGACAAGGTGTCTCGGGAACTTGTCCTGTAGGAGTTTAAAAATCAGTCCATCTATCCAAACCGTATCGAAGGCTTTCTCCATGTCAATGAGACACGCTCCAACACATTCTCTTATATTTAGTTTCCAACAAATGTCTGAGGTTACTTTCGTTATCGCATGTGTAGTCGAATGCCTGGCACGGAAACCAAATTGGCAATTCGGCATCAACTCATACTTATTTCACGCTCTTTTGTATAGCATAAAACTCACAAAGTCCTAGTAGGTACAGCATAAAATTAGGACATTTAAAAATCTCAATGGCGTAAATGTTCCTTTTATTTCGTCGAAAAAAAGATAATGTTAAAGTTTTATCAAGATTAAAAAACGTGAGGTTACGCTAACCCAAAAATTACTTTCAAATATTGTTTAGTCTGCCTAAGTATTCTTCTATTCAAAATATCGCTCAAAACTGATGCACCCTGCGAGCGGAAATGATAAGATGAACCAAACAATATCGCACAAAGTTCCCTGGAATTTTCGTTCTTATAAATTTTTCAACAATGATATTTCCTGCATATAGGACTTCCTTATGGTGGTTAAAGTGCTATTAGGAAAATCAGTTGGGCAAAATCATCTAAAAACATAATAATTCTTATTGGAAGTTGATTAGAAAGAAGCTCACATCCAGTAACATAACTTTTACCAAGCACTGTAATCACAATCAAAGGTATGCACAATCAATTTTACCTGTATGTATGTGGTGTGGCGCGGTAACCGGCGAACAGGTACAGCTACCTCCACCTTGACTCGGTTCACATATTCTTGAGCTTGGCGTGCTGCGCGATCGGTGATCAGCTCTGAGCGAATGTTGAGCGCTAGCGTAACGTATAGGTGTGTACGATAAGCCTCGTAGCCAGATTCACCTAGTATGCGAGCGATGTGTGAACCGGGCTTCATTTTTCGCTAACGTTACTGAAGCGCGCTTGTTTTTTTCTCCTCGAACGTGTTGGATAGCTCCTCTGTGCAAGTACAGGTATTCTGAGATGGTATTCGACTTTTTTGAATGTTTTGTACCGATAAACAAGTCAACGGTGTGCAGAGTTTATCCGCTGCCGCGGTGAGGTGGAGGCAGCACTTAACTGACTGTTAGTATACACAACAAGAGTACAGTAAGAGACGATCCACCACTGAGGATACACGCGTTTCGCTGATTTTCGCACATCAGTTGTTCTTGGCCTTTTTGTTCTAATTGTTCCTCAAGAACTCTCCAATTGAACAGTTCAGTTTATTTTTTTCTTGTGCGAAAAGTTGAAGCCAGCGCGAAATATTTCGCTGCTTTTGCAAACCGAACCGTGGAAAAAGTTTGTGATTTGCCGACTTCCAAGCCACCGGTTGGATTTTATTTAACATTAGTTAATATGTTTTCCGTGCTGTTTAATTATTTCTATAAATTCAAAAGAAAGATTGTGTGACGTGAGTGGATGATCTCTGATTGAAAAAAATTAAGGAATTCGAAAAATATTGACAAAGTGTCTCACCCCTGGTGTATCTGAAAAAATAAATCAAGGAAACAAACGGCAAGTGCTGAAAAATTGAAGAAGAAAAAAATTAATATTACATTGCCCACAACATTTACATGTGAATGATTGCACCAGTGATTAACATATTAACGGTGAAGTGATTAAATAAGAGTGCAAAGGAATTAAGAAAAATTTATCAGTGACAAAACCAATGCAATAAAACATACTTGATAAGTTTATGGAATTTATTTAGTTTTTAATGTGCCCAAGAAATCCAAGGATTACATCAATTGGCTGATCAACACACGCAACCATGCCGAAAATATTCTTGATTAAAAATCGCCTGCATCAGCAGCAATTACGCTTATTGGAAGCTCAAAATCTTCTCAACAAGGACGAGGATAGACTTGTACCACTAAGTCCACCACCAACAAATGAACCCTTGTCGTTGGTCTCGCATAGACGCGGCGATCGCGATGATGGGCAAGGTAAGTGGAAAAGAATTTTCCGTGACTTGTAAAACCGCGTACAAGGAGTTGATATGCATAATTTGCAGGCAAATGACCAGCTGAGTAAAATCCTTGACGGATTTGAAATTTTATCCTGGCAATAAGAGTTTTATTTCCATTAAGGTCTCTTGCAACTCTGAATGTTCTAAACCATTCCTAAAGCAATAGAATGAATTTTTCCACTTTGCAGAAAAACGAAAGACTTCGATGCGTTTTGTGCAGTAACCCGATTTTAAAAGCTAATTAGATGCTACCCTTTGGATGGAGAACCGAATATGAATTATGGATTTTATTAGAGAAAGACGACCCCCTCTTGTTCCGATTGAAAGAATAAATTTTGCTTTAAACTACCACCCATGGAAACCCCCAACCGCCAAAATGGAGCTTCATAAATTATTTGATTTCCGTTGGTTGCCTCTGAATCCAAATTGGTTCTAACCACGTTTCCACTCTTATTCAATTTTATTGGCATTTACATATCATGCAAAATTCTTTTGGATCTCGCGAAAAAGAACAACTTTATTCTGATATTCGTTGATTTTCAAATTGGCCGGGCTGTCCGACTGACAAGTATCTTTATGTGGCCATTGAACCTAACACCAAATGAGATTTTTGTCTAAAAAGAAATGTTTATCTTTTGTTGGAAATCGCGTGGCGAAGAAATCTCGAGTGAACTTGTTTCTGGCATTTAGAGGCGGCGCAGGAGGAGCTGCGCTTGTAGTGCTTCTCTATAAATATTTTTTGTCGATGAATAACTTGATGTTATTCTTATATCGGACATGTTATGACGATGGGAATGGAATGGGCAAGAATAATTCTGAATGAATCGTTATAAATGCAAATTCGGGTTTTTTCCTTAATCTGCAAACTATAATGCGCGTTAACATCAGTTGAGATATTATTATGGAATTTATTCAATTCAACTGTGATTGATAGGAATTGGATGGTTGAGGTTGTTCTGCAAAAAGTGGTTGGGTCCGGTGGATTATTTTCACGATACACAAATAACGAAAATTATTCATACGTAAAGTAAATGTTCGCTTCTCTAAAAACTGGATGAAGCATGGTGTAGACTTCTTAAAATAGCTTTTTGCCGGTCCGTTGAGAGAGGCTTCAGATCGCAATGTTGCTTAGTGAATAAGTTCGAATTTTCAAATGAAAGCATGAGTCACGTAATTTATTTTTGATTTCACAACACGTTATAAAGAGCGTGTAAAATCATTCCTTTTTGACCGTGGGAGGAGATGACAAACATACTTTAAATGGACTACAAGGAACTTACTCACTTGTCGACATTTTGCGCGGATTATCAAGTTTATCAGGATCCTTCCTAATACTTTTAATTGCGCAAAACATTTTAAAACGACTTCTGCTAATTATTTGCTATCTTATTCGATGACTACATGATGCATAAAATACATATCTTGTAGCTTCATTATGTGCTTTATGATTTCATAATAATCAGGCACGAGTTTCAGATTAAAGCCAAAAAAAAATAATTTCTAACATCTTAAAAGTAATAAAAAATTAATTCATTGAGTTCGCCCTGATTTGTCGTTTGTTTCAAAGCTCATAAAAAATCCTTTAACATTTACCGCTGCTACCAAATTAAGCATTAAAAAACCTTTAATATAAGCATACTTTTCCCTATGCAAAAAATGTTATTAATGGAAACACCGAGAAAATCAATTTAGCATATTATCTTTCATGACACGTGAAAAATGTTATCATTTAATTTCAATTAATTTGCAAATGAAAATATAATTTGAAACTCCTCCCATCTTTTCAAAGACCAAAAAAAATTGTCACCAAATCTACTTACCTTGACATCGATCAATTTAATATAATCAGTATCTGTTTTTTTTTATTTTGCTTATTTTTCTCTTTTCCAACTAAAGTTAAACACGCAAATACAAATAAAGTAAATTTTTAAAATATTCACAAGGTCAATGCTGCAAAATGTTGCAATTTTTGCCAGTGACATCTTCTCAACAATTTATACAATTTTTTATCTTGTCGTTTAACACGGTCGGTGGCGGCATAAATTTTCTTTTAAAATTTTAGTAGCAGAAAAAATAAGTGTGTCTTCTTTAGCACATCATAATTTTGTGTCATTTCAACCTGCAAAGAGATCAAAATTGAAATGTCAATGTCATATTTGATGAAGTTTAGGAAAATGGTCTTTCCTTCCAAATATTTTGGCATCACAGTCTTTTTTGGTCAAGTTGATGAAGCGATAGATTGATAATCTATTTAAGCTTTTTTTTTAATCTTCTTTGATGTGAATATATATTTTTTTTCGGACCCGCCCAAATGTATATGCAGATGTAATGCATATTTAATTTCTAGCTTGATGTTCAAATTAATGCGAATGTCCTAGGTCAAACTTGAAAGGAAGTTCGTAATGTTTGTCGCTGTTTGTGCTCTTTGACGATCAATTTGACTTTGGTTATTTATACAGATCAAATTGAGAGCATAGAAACAAAACAACTTTCTCAAAAATGTCGAAAAACTCAAATGATGTCAATAGATTTTCTGCATCGATCAAGGAAATCCGTGTATGTTGAAATTTAGTTTTGAATGGTCAGTATTGTCGGAAAAACTATCGCGCGACGGTTGTGCAAGATTTGAGTAGGTGTCGTGTAATAAGGGAATGTTATTTTATTATCCCTTAAAATTAGTAAATTTCTAGTGAAATTTTTAATATTTATTGCCTTAAGTGTCCTTAGCTAAATTTTCATTTTGTTTTTTTAGTGATACTGCTTCTAAATCCACATAAACCCCTATGAAATTAGCCTCAGTGATTTGTGTCGAATATTATTTCGTGTAATTAATTTTTCGCACTCTAATTACTTGCCATGGATATACGGCAGATATAAAATAATCGTAAGCCAAATTTGATATTATTTATTTCGTTGAATTTTGAACGTATTTACACTAATTCCAGTGAATTAAATTCGAAATAATTATGCATACTCCACACCTACTTCAAATTATAAATCCTTACCATTTGTGCTCTAGAGAAATCAACATTAGTAGATAAAATTTTCAAAGCTTTCAAAAAGTCAACGTAGATTAATTTTCTTCCAAGAAATTCGAATCCTAAAATACATTCCAATTAATTTTTCAATTTTATTAACTAGCACATATCAAATTAGAATAGCGTTATTTTTTGTGATTACTATTACTAGTTACTTGCAAGAACACCGACTTAGCAATAATAGTTTATTAACAGTCGTGGGTGTAAATTACTTGGAAAAAAAATTTATCAAATTCGGAGTAAAAACATATCAGAGGCTTATTTTCGCTGAAAAAAATCGTTTAGAAAAATAATGCTTGACCACGAATTATGAAACATGTAACTTTTAATCATCGTTTTTAAGTTGCACGCAATGACTAAATTATTCTGGTATGCTGTGTTGTAAACATAAATTTCTGTTCAAATTATTTGAACTGATTTCAAGTGTTTTGAATAATTATAAATTGAAAATATTATTACTGAGCTTAAAAATACCAGAAATGCATGAAAAATACTTAATTTTTAGATCTTTGTAAAAATTTTTTGTGCAAAGAGTCACTAGTTTCGCGACTTGTCTGTCCGCGCGTCACAGCAAGTTTCCTCAGAAACTATAAAAGCTAGAATGCTGAAATTTTGTGGAAAGGTCAAAAGTGATGGTCTCTCAAAAGTTTGGGTCATACCAAAATTTAAAAGGTTTTGAAGGAAGGGTTAGAATGCATAATCGTTACTTCAAAAGCCACGGAGGACCGTTTACAAGTCGAAACCTTGTATTTGGATTACGGTAAAGCCTTCGACTCAGTAAATGATAATATTTTGTTTAGCACACTTAAATTTCTTAACGTTCCTGATTATTTGCTCCACTGTTTATCCTTTTACTTATCCGATCGTGTCAGTCAGGTATCTTTTCAAGGCTGTCTTTCTGCTCCCTTCCATCCGTCTTCTGGTGTTCCTCAAGGATCCATTCTTGGCCCACTATTGTCCACTCTGGTTATAAATGACTTACCATCCACTGCCATCAACTCCTCCTGCCTTCTTTTTGTAAATGACGTTAAAGTTTTCACAGTAGTGTCATCAATCGATGACTGTGCCTTGCTTCAAGAAGATTTGAGTGGCATTTTATTTTGGAGTTCTCATGACCAACTTACACTAAATGTTTCTAAGTGAATCCATCTTTCATTTTCTAATAACCCTTGCCCTATTAGCTTTCAATTTACGTTAAATAATTCGCACCTTAGTACAGTGACACACCTCAGGGACTTGAGTGCTACTTTTGACTCTAAATTAAAGTTCGATGTTCACATTTCTGAAATAACTTCTAAACCCTCTCGCATTTCTGGCTTGATCTTAAGAAATTCCTATAGTTCATCCGATTCTTTGTCGTGTGTTAAATTATACTCTAGTTTTGTTCAGCCTATCCTTGAGTACTGTTCGCCAGTTTGGTCGCCTAATCTGAAGAAACTAGAAGCTGTACAAAAAGTTTTACCAGGATCGTCTTCTTGAAATTCCAGACTCCCTACATTTTTTATGAATCACGCTTAGGTATCCTCAATATTCCTTCGCTGGAAACGCGTCGGCTCTACCTTGATGAATGTTTCCTTTACAGGCTTTGCCGTGGTTTGCTCGATACTCGCCTTGACAACCAGATTCTAGTGAGGCGCATTATGCGTTCTATAAGATCGTCGAATATCTTTGATATTCCATTCGCACGTCGTTTGGTGTATTTTCACTCACCCATGCTCAGAGTACCTCGTAACCATGATGACCTTCAGTTGGGCTCTTCCCCTCTCGTATTTAGTTTATAAAAGAGTTGTTAACTGTCTTCTTCTCAATTCTTAGTAATTCTTCTTATTTATTTCCTCCTACGTTTTGCATTTTTAATTGCCTCTATCTTGGGTTTTGCATGCAGTGCTATTATTTAATTCATTTTCTGTGCTTTACTATCCTTATTTTTGAATAAAATAATTGACTGAAATATCCCTCATTCGACTATTAGCTTTCTGTATTTATACAGTTTACCTAGAAAAAAAAATATTTTCAAAAAAATTTTTTGTTTTATTCACTGTATCTGTAAATTTCCCCTTCCTCTCCAATTAATAATTAATCGATGACTCCCCAAAACTACTATCATATTGAACCAAAATGTTTGTTTGGGGTAATTCCATGGTAACTTGCACTTAATGTCACATAATGGAGCCTTTAACATGTTTTCATTTAAATAATTGATATAATTTGATTCTTAATGAGCACAACGCGTTACAAATTTAATAATATTACCATATGTGATTAATTCAATTATGAATCATATCAGTAACTTGCGTTACTATTTTTGGACATCGTTTTTATTTTGTTAATTTCTTTTGAAAATTTCTGTGAAATTTATGAGCAGATAATTTCACATTAGGTATAAATAATAACGCAAAAATGTCGATAAGATTCCCTTTAATAGATATAGCACTGGTAAATTATATTTTATTGAATAATCCACAATTTGTGTGGTAACTCGGGTTACAAAGGATAAGTAACTTGCGTTACTATCAATCTACGTATTAAAATAAGCAGCCCCTTCTGGCTTGAATGCACAAAAATGAAAGATAAATGACAATTTAATAACTGATGTTAGCAGGCTGACATTACTGGCTTGAAATCGACTTTTCTTTTAACACAGATAAAGGTATATTAACTTCGCTTTTAAAACTGTGCCTATCAGATCCATATACTTCTTCATAATAAGAACGTATTTCTGAGATGCCCATGTTTAGTTCTTCTGATTTTTGAGCCATTTGCAGCGTATCGTTTTGCCAATAAATTAAATGACTTTTGGAGATTCCAACAACTCTAGATGCTTTAGAAAATACTGAATCCAGATTCATTTCTTTTGCGGTTTCATCAATTTTATTTGGTGCGTTAATCACTCTTATAGCAGAATCTTTGGCCGCATTGACAAATTGCTCAGCATTGAAGACGACCACATTCCTCTTCAGAACTTTACTTCGCACAACTCTTCTAGATTAAGTTCGAGTACATAAAGCCCTCTGGTAAATGTTTGTTTCTGTATAAGCTCCTCTAGTGAAGATGCTCCAAAGCATACCCCACTTTCTTACTATGCCTAAATGGTGCGAGTATATCTTGTGGGTAGTTTTTTTTGATAAAGAGGTATCTGCCGTTAACACCCTGACCTCCTGAACCTAGCCTGAAATAGTTTGGTACATTACTACCGGTTAAGGATCAGTTTTCTATGCCTCCAGGCACCATCAGGTTGCAGGGATCTCTTTGCTTATGAAGTAAATGAACGAAAAGGAAGTACAATGAAAGAAACCTTAACCATCCTCTTGGTTCTCCTTTTTAGCGTTAGCGCAGCTCTAAAGAAAGCTGCCGTATATTTCAATTTGTAATCTGATCTGAGTACTCCACCGAATAGACTATCTGGAGAGAGTTCTCTTACTTTCTTAGTGAGATTGGAGCACTGCCTATCATGATTTATGTACGAGTAATGTTTATGCCAAATTTCATTGATCTCCTGAGCGCAGAGCACGCAATTAGCAAATTATGTTCAATCTTGCGCCGATAAGACTGGAATGATCAAACCCCGATGAAGAGCTGGATAAGGAAGATGATATTGAGAAGATCTACGATTATTGATGTGTGTAGAAGATGCAAAAATACTTATTTCTACTCAAGGCTTTCCCTGAAGTAAATATCTATGTTTTTCTTTAAACATTCTACAGGAAAAAATTACCTCAACGGAAAGTTTTTTTCTAAAGCTCTATAAATGGCGTCAAATTTCAAGGTATTTCTAGGGGCCGGGTATACATTTACTAGATGTTTAAATAGAAGACCAAAATCCCACTGTTAAATTCATGGCACAAAAAGGCCCTAAGCAAGGCCTAAAGTATGATTAGAATAGATGTTGTTTAAGACCTACACAGAGCCTGTTTTAAGAAGATATAGACTTAACTGAGCTTGAACAAGGCCCACAATTGAATAGATCCAAATAGTGTCTAAACCAGGCTTAAACATGGCTTATACGAAATCCTAACGTAGCTTAAGTAAGAACCAAACAGTAGTGTAGATTTGACACCAATTTTCGTATTTTCTACAAGGCCGTGAAATGTCAACTTTTTGTGTGAAAATCGAAATGCTTTTCATTCATTGGACATAACTAAAATCAAAATAGTTTATTGATAAGCATGAAAAAGTAGCTGTTGGCATAAAATTTGCTTAGTTTAAAAAACATAGTGAATCGCTCATTTAACATTTAATTTTGCTCATGTTAGCTATAATCCTTTCACCAACTAATTGTAGATTGTCATACCAGCAAACTACAGTTAGAGTTTTATTCACTACTTTTCTAAAACTTAAAATTCTCAATTTTTTAAAAAATAAAACACTTTTACAACAAATTGATGGGAAGCATACCTATTAAAACTACTTTTTAATAATTTATGAATCACTGATACTTTTTAGCCATATTTTGATTGATTTTCTCTGCAAAAGCTGAGTATATTTGTGCGCTGTCCAGAAAATAACAGACTTTTTGAAATTG
The DNA here is from genome assembly GCA_963969285.1 of Odontomyia ornata. NCBI lineage: Eukaryota > Metazoa > Arthropoda > Insecta > Diptera > Stratiomyidae > Odontomyia > Odontomyia ornata. Next base: position 448,431,322 of record OZ017739.1, on the reverse strand, counting down.
TATTATATACATTCTGAAGGTAAATTCTTGAACTATTTTTCTATATGTATATTTAAGTTATGGCATTTGTCATAATGTGGAACAAGCTTTTCAATACCTTCTCTGTAGAAATCTGCTGCCTGTGAGTTCAACTACTGGCTTACACCATCATGTAGCTCAGCGTCAATGTCAAAGCGTTGCAAAGCGAGCCAGCTCTTCATCGCTTGGAACAGGTAATAGTCACTCGGCACCAAATTCGGGCTGTACAGTGGATGATTAAAAACTTCCCAATCTCTATTTTTTATGGTCTTTCGTTAGAATTTTCCCAACCCACCTGACAAAAAATGTATGGTAACTAAGTTCACCAATCACAATTCCATGAACCAAACTTTGTGAAATTTGGGGAAAATGTTTTAAAAGTTCCGTAATTGTACAACAATGATTTTCACGGATTTCTTCATTGATTTTTGCCACCAAATTATCACTTACAAGACCAAACCCACCACTGCGATCCTTATCGTGAGGCATTCGCTCAATATTCCTTGGCCATGGACATCACAAACCAAGCGATAAATTTCAATTGGTTTATGATTTTTTGCCAACAAAAACCTTAACACCGCTCCCACTTTACGACTGGTGGGTTTTTCAATTGCAATGCTCATTTCAACACTCCACTGTATATAAAGTACGATGCATAGGCTACAACGGCTCGTTGTTTACTGAGTGTAGGAACAGTCTGGTGCTAAAATCGTGGCGCTAGCCTCACCCACTGCTATGCCAAGCCAAAAGTCTGTTAATTTCTAGACAGCCCTCATATTTGGAGGCCCTTTCCAATCCCTATTTAGGCTTTTGTGGCTCTTCTTCGATTTTTGGCCATAATTGCCCATGAAGTTTCATGAATCAGTGTTTTTGGACCCATTATAACCCTATTAGTACCAAATTATGGCAACCTTGGAAAAAAATTTTTTTGTTTGAAATTCAGTGAATATATATTTTTTTTTTGAAAATTATTGTAAGTCGATATATGTTACGGTTACTGATATTTAAGGTTGTACATTATGATGTACAAACGTACTCAAAGGCATATTACCGAAATTTAAATTTGTCAAAATAAATTACAAAAGAACTCAAAGTCCAATAAAAAGGATAAAAGAAAAACGATTTGCAATAAACAGGTTTTTATATTAGTACCAAATTATTTTGCGTGTCAAATTTGGAAATAAAAACAAGACAAATTTTAAAAATGAAACTCAATAAAACAATTTCTTTCTTTCTTCAAATACAAATGCTCATTGCATTTTGTGCAAAAGCAATGAGTTCGTCCACTGCATCCCTTGTTTATTTTTGTCCATGTCTGGGAAATGACTGTAATGGTCCTTTGCTATCATTGCCACGGGCTGAACCTCTATTGCTGGTGAGGAAGAAGGTGACGGTGGAGGTGGAACACTCAGCGGATAAAGGCCGTCCACGATTTCTTTGAACGATCATTCCTGACTTTAGTAGAACTTCAGCCACCTCTTGTCTAAAATGTAGCAGGTCAAGTCGATGCATCGATTAACCTTGATATTTGCTGCAGTACATCAGCCAGCCATTGATAAGCGCCAAGTCTACTGCATAAAATATCATGCGTAGCGTCCATTTTTTAGATTTCAATAAAATCCGATATAAAACAATCAAAAAATCTACCTTGTCAACTCCTCCCATGGACGTGTTCTATTTTTTTATTATTTCTAGACGGTTGGTTTCGCCATATTGTTTCGTTTTGTGTTCCTTGTGGCCTCTTGTTTCCTTCTTCAGTAGAGAATCTACATTCTTATTTAATCCTTTTCCTGAAAATCGGTCCATTCTTATTGTGCACGCAGCCCATATTTGATTCTCTTTCAATAACAGCAAAAGATAATAAGACGAAAAATAATTATCGAAACAACTGCGCCCAGGGGCTTGCAGTCTTTTGCTTAATTGAACCACAATTGCAGCACTTTGACCTAGTTCGCTCACATTTGCCAGATTGATTTCGGTTGTTGCTCCCTGGTACAGTAAGAAATCCAACATTAGGCCGCTAGACTCACTCAAAACGAACAATTTGAATTCCCAAGGATTTGGCTTTCCCTTCATATATTTCTTACAATGACGATGCCCCTTGAATAGAACAATTTACTCGTCTATACAAACGCATTGGTCGACTGATGTAATTTCCATGAACCTTTTCCTAATAGCTTTGTAGATGGGCCTGACTTTTATGAACTTGCCTGTGTTGCCATTAGGAATTTGTAAATCATTCACCAGATGCAAATGTCTTCGTAAACTGAAAAATCTGTTCACGGACATTGTTTTTTTTTGACCAATGGAACACCAACAGAGCTAACCCAATACATCCGTACCCTTGGAGACCAATGAATTTTTTTATTTCTTTGGGGTTGGTAGCCATAAAATTGGAGCTGCTCTGGATCGCATAAATATTCATCATTTCTGACATTGTATTGAATAATTTGTCGGGAATATTCTCGTGAAAATATTCCGATGGGCTCAAAGCACCAATATCTTCACCGACAGTGGGTGGTGGTGGATTCCAAAATATTTGTGGCTGAATAAACGAATGTTGGTCATTCCATTCTATTTGGGTTTTTTTTGTTATTTTTTAGTGATAACATTTTCAAAGGTTAATGGGACTTCCTCTTCCAGTTCCAGTATGGATTCCTCATCGGCTTCATTGTCTGATTTATTTGCATCGTCCATTTCTGCTACAACTCGTCGCATCAAAATTGCTTCAAGACTGAATTCATTTAGCTCCTCCTCTCCAAGAAGCTCAATTTCGGACAAATTCCCATCTTCTAAGCAATCTAGAAGTTCTTGTTCTGTCCAATACCTGCCGTAAGGTTTTTGAAGACCTGTTTCACGTAAAAAGTAAGCATCAATAATAAAATAAACGGAAATATAAAGCTTAAAATTCAAAAACTAAATTCACACCATCTCTACTTCTGTGAATACTTTTGTACATTGTAATTTACACAAACATTTTCGCCTACAGATCACTATCATAGTGGTAAAACTTAATTGAACATGGTAAAAACTAAATAATGCATTCAGTTCAATTATAGCGAAAATTCTGAGGCTGAAATATGTAAAAATGTTGGAGTAAATAAAAAAAATAAACTCACCAATTGAACTAGCCATGACAACCAGGGAAAACAGATGCAAGAACCTGACATTCGGCAATCTATTACGAGTGTCAACAGGCTTGCCAACTGATGAGTGAAATAGAATAAAAAGCGCTAGAATAACTAATAGTAACGACTCACAATCGATATTTGTCTTACTATCGACTACACAGGGTTATTAAAAGCATATATATTATAATGTACAGCAGTACTGAAAGGGTCAGGTAAACTTAGATTTTAATCAAGTTTTTGTGCAAGACTGTAAGTGCCCATTAAAACGAAAGTAGGCCCGGTTTCGGCTCTCATTATTTTCACTCGGGCATAAATCGGGCCCTAATATAGTAGTCAGTAGAAAGTATATGCTTTTTAGGGTATTGTAAAATAATTTTTTTCAATATGCTACTAAAATCACAACCTGTCTGTCGGTCCGTCCCGGCGTCATAGCAAGTTTTCTCGCAAACCAGGAGATGAAGTGTGATGCCCTCTAAAAAGTTACAGTATGAAAAAAGTATGAAACAATACTTTAAGGTGTTCAAGGACGGTGACACTTTAAATAAATTGTTACCCAAAGGTAGCCAATATCGGTATCAAAGGAAAGATCTTGATGAGAACTTTCCAAAACAGGTCTTGAACTAGAAGCACTTGCTTGGAGGCGGACAGGGTAAGGGGAAATGTACGAAAATACATAGTAACCATATATTCGTTTTCCAAGGTCAATTCATGGAATATATGTATGAATCAAGTTTTGATATTCAGAAGACGTTGTTTGATTCACTAATTATTTGACAATACCCTTCTAGCAGGAAGACTCTCCTGCTACTTTTACTTGTTTGATAAAAATCAATCTCAGGCACTGCAAAATGGTAATTGCCCTCTTCTGTCACACTTGCTAGATACTGCTCTCCTTGTTGCGGGTAAAGTTGCCATTTCTCGTATCTACAGAGCAAGAAATTAGCCTCTTCGTTATAGGAGCTATTAGTAAAACTTCATTGTCGATTGCTTCCTGAAGGATGAAATTCGTTATTCAGTTACGGGTGACTTTAATACTATAAACAATGGACATATTGATAAAAATTTAGTCTCTCGTCCCATTTTGACTAACTATCAAAATTTTACTAAAATGTATGAATATATAACGCAGCAGCCCAAATTGATCAAATTCAAATTATTCATCAAAAGAATCTTGTAGAATTCCAATCCTAATCATACCCTTTTCTTACAAAAAATTAAAAATCCAGGTAAAACTAAATCATCCAATCATAACTTTTAAAAAGAAGCAATTAACTCCTAGACTAGCCATTGTTTAAAAAACATCAACCCAAAAATAGCGCATACCAGTTTTCTCACCTCAGCACTGTTTTGCTGACCGCATACCATTCTCGAAAATAAGAATACATTTACAAGATACAAGTAAGGCATCAACAATTTCGACATGAATTCAAAAGATTTAATTTTGCCCTGTCAAAGAACAACAACTGAATCATTCTACAATAATTCGTCAGTAAACTTCCATTTCGGAAGTTGAGAGTGTTATTCATTATTCATTTAAAAGATACAAATGCATGTTCACAAGAACCGTTCAAGTTACTAAGTAGCTTCTGATGTTTTTTTGAATTGCGTTCCGAGAATTTTATTAATAATAGAGCTGCAGAAAAAAACATCTTGATCTCTTAAACTGATCGTGTCATGATGTATACTTAATAATCATACAAGTATTTGCTAATCAGTGTATGTAAAGTATCTTTTCTAAGCGATATAATATTGTACATAAAAACTAGTATGTGTGCAACATTGTATCAAGTAACATAGCTTGTTAATAAGTGACTGATATGTAATTATATTAACTATAATTTATGAATTGGATTGTTAACAGTTAGAGTTTAGTCGAGTAGTTGTGAAAAAAAAATATCTTTTAAATTTTTTTTGAACTAGGCACTCAAAAGATAATGGCAATCGAGATTTTCAGATCATACACATAAGCATTAAAAATCAAGAAACTATAGAAAGAGGTTTTTTAACATAAACATTTCGTATGTGAGAATGAAAAATCACTGAATAAATATTAACATAATGATCCTAAAACTTGAAAAGGTATCTGTTAGAAACGCTCAGGGGCATCTCGTCGGATTCCGGATTTGAAGGATATGTTGAATAGATTGTGAAAATTGCAGGATGGTAAACCCCACTGTTGCCTACAGGAAAATCCTTATCCGAGTGTTATGGCTTATCTACAAAAAGTTCACACAATAAAAATAAGTTTATTTTTGCAACGATTGCAAATTGATTGAGTAAAAATTTAAGACTGAATAATTTGGTATTTTGTACAATATATTAAATAAATAACACGACAATAAAAAATATTGGAAATAGGCTTCAAGAATCAAAACTTCTCAAAAGTGTTCACCATTCATTATGTACACCATAAATTTTCACTGGGGCGCGACTATAGTCCTCTTCACAATTAGCAAAATTAAGGAAATTACGTCCTGCGCAAGAAACGCCTTTCTCATCAACACAGAATAGAAGGAAACCTATCTTCATGAACCTCCCGCTGATTGTTACATGCCTTAGTTGGAATGTTAAAAGTCATTCAAATAAACCCTTTATTACCTAGACCAACCCTACCAACAACTTTCGGTTTATTGAGCAAGGGTTGCAAATTATTTTGCAAAAACATTTTATTGTCTGTCTGTTGCTGAACACCTCTAACCCTTCGTCCCAATCCTACCAATAAATATTTTCGCAAAAAGGGTTCAATTACCGCACTGTGCAGTTTTTTACTAGTTTCCTTAGAAAAAAGGATTGCGGTAGATGTCCTTGCAAAAATCTTTAATTTATATTTCTTCCCATTTTCGTATCTCATGCGCGAAATTCTGAATTTTTCAGCAATATTACAAAGAATGGCTGATTCTAGGAAGTGAGTTTTTTGTCTGCTCAATTCAACTACGGAAAAAAAATTAAATCTAGCCGGTAGATTGGAAAAGAGAGAAAAAAATTCCGATGTGAACGACACGAGCAATAAATTTAATATTTTCAAGGTTTCTGGCTTCTATTGAACTCTTTCATTTTACAGTTGGCCAAATGATGAGTATGACGCGAGTGGTCGGTTATAGTTAGTATTTATAAATGATGGTTGAGTCGGTTTGTAACTTGATCAAACTAAATATAGAAGACAAGCGTTATCAAGTTTGATTTAAATTTAGACAGCAACTATTCTAGATGCTAAAAATAAATAATTAATAATTCTAATTTTTAAATAATCATGCTTTTTAAAATAGGGTTTTATTGCTACATATAGTAAACCAGTGTGTTATAACTGCTTGTACAAATTTTTTTCATTGTTTTTTTTTTTCATTTATCGTTTGAGCGTATCAACATTGATTAATTACAAGAAAACATAAGACAGTTTATTGCTTTAATGCAATTATATTACCCACGTGTTGGAATGAGTCGGCTGATTTTTTTTTTCATCTACCTGTTACGCTTGAACTTGTATTTATTTGAGTTACATGAAGAGAATGAGATAATTGAAGAAAAAATTTAGAGGTCATACAATCGTTCAATATCATGAATTATTAGATTTATTGAATGTTCAGATTGTATCGCAGATATGTAATGTAATTTGAATTTGATTGAAAGTTGAAAGGGTTGATGAACTCTTTCTCATGTTATATTACTTTTGAAATGAGTAAATATTTAAACGAAAAGTTTCGACCAAATTATTTTAACAAGGTTTTGAAATACCTGAAAGAATTTAATTAAGGACTTTTAAGGTACAACATGAGAATTAAAGAACTGTTTTAAATTTGGATCAGATTTAGAGCTTGTCTCTCTTATTATTTAAAACAAATTAAATAAAGCGTTTCCTCTATTTTATCATTGCAAGAATAAAATTCCATGCCACCAGATGTCCTAATCTGAACAATATCCTCCTCCACCTCTGAAAAATTCACTTGAATTAATCATCTGAAACACAACCTCACCTCATAATCCTTTCTCTATTCAGACTATTTTTTGTTCAACATATTCAACTCCTTCTTCTAATTATGCCATTTCCTCCCTTTTTTCATTCAATTCAACCCCTTAATTGGAAATAGTGAAAAATCAACTATTTCATGATCATGATGATCACAAATAACTTGATCAATCTTACGATCGTGTCGTGTTCCTCGTGCACATGTTGGAGGAACAAAAACAGACTTGAACCATGGAACTGAATTCAATCAATTATCATCCTCAGCAGGGGTAAATTTTTTCTATAGGATGCAACATCTACTATTAATCTACCATTGTACATCCAATCCAATCTGAAATGCTTTTTTTCTCTCTCATTCGCTTCGATCGTTTTGAAAACATTTGAGGGCTTCCTTTTACAACACTACCAAAAAAATTTAGTGGATTAGAATTATACTCATGACTGGTCTGAGCTATAGATGAATAGCAAATGTATGGGCTAGTGTATTGAATTATATTTAATCCATTTTTCGGTACACTGAAAATTTTTTTTTGATAATTGAGTAGCACTTGTGATTGGACATCAAGTGTGCATGTGATGAGGTGGTCAGGGGAAAGTGGTGATCAAAGATTCGTAACATATTGAAAAATTACAAATCAAAGTGAATTTTTTATGTCATTAAAAATAATCAATCGTACAAAGGCCAGACCGAATTTGAGTATTGTGAAGATTCGAAGCCTCTCATATTGTGATCGTAACGGTACTCTAGAAGGAGGTTTACAAGGAGGGTTCCATAATAAACGAGACTTTTGTCATAAAAATTTTTGTTTGCGCCATCTGTGAATGAGAAAGTGCGTTGGAAAGCTAAATCCATCCCTGACTTCCAGTGAAAGGTTGGTGACATTCAGTGGAAGTGAAATTATTGCGTTTGAAGTGTCAGTATGTTTGTGTCATCGGTACAAAAATTAGTTTTGAACAAAGAGCTAATATCAAATTTTATTTTAAAATCGGTAAATCGTTTACCGAAACATTTGAATTGATGAAAAAGGTTTATGGCGATGATTGTCCATCTTGTGCCAGAGATCATCAGTGGTTTACACGCTCAGAGATGGTCGTGAGGACATAAATGACGATGAACATACCGGCCGCCCAAAATCAGTGATCACCAAAAACTCCATTCAAATTTTGCGTGAGCCGAAATCATTAAAGAGGCGAGAAAAGAGACGGACCTTTACAACATTGTAACTGGTGATGAAACGTGGTGTTTCCAATATGAATCTGAAACCAAGCGTGAAAGTGCTGAATGGAAGGCCCCAGATGAGCCACCGCCTAAAAAATCAAGTTTGGAGAAGTCAAAAATCAACTCGATGCTCATTTGTTTTTACGATTCCAAGGGAATTGTCCACAAGGAGTTCGGGCCAAACCGTCAATGCAATTTTCTATCTTGTCGTTTTGAAGCGTTTGCTGCATCGCATAAGTCGAATTCAGCCTGAATACCACGAAGGAGGTAGCTAGCGCTTATTGCATGATAAGGCACCATCTCATTGGTCCACTCTTGTGACTGATTTGTTGACTAGAAATCGCACTCATCGTATCCGCCTGATATGGCTCCCTGTGACTTCTATCTATTCGGAAAATTGCATTTGGCCATGAAAGGAAAACGCTTTGCGTCCGTAGAGGGCATCCAAAATGCTTGTACCGACATCCTGAAGGACATTCCAGTCAATGACCTGAAACACTCTTTCAAAAAGCTTTTGAATCGCACAAAACAGGGCCGAGGAAACTGTTTTGAATAATAAATTCGAATTTATCAGAACAAAGCTCCTGTCGTTTCTATTTTAGCTCAGTCTCGTTTGTTTTGGAACACACCTTGTAGTCGTTATCACGCTTGAACGTATATCTAGTTATTGCCTGATTTTTAAATCAGTACCCATTGTAAGTCAAGTTAGTTCATAGCACAGAAAAGATACAGACAAAAGGAAAGCTTTGATCGAATTCAGGCAACTGGCTTGAAACCGATGAGATTTCGCAGTCTCATACAAAAACTGATTTTAAATGAAAAGTAAACACTCAAAGTAATAATTCATTATACCTAAACTACGTGGTCAATTTGAGTTAAATACAAAGCTTATCTGCCGGGTGTATCTACTTTGGATCATGATCATTTCGAAGAATCACTCGAAAAGAATCTCGATACCGTGACTATAATTTGAACCAGTAGACGGCAACCTAAGTAGCTAGCGTTATAACTGCTTTAACATTTAGTTTTTCGCTGGCATTGGCTAGGAAACTTTCGTATCAGAGTTTTCGTTAAATTTTAAGAATGACAAATAATATAAGAGACACCTAGACTTCAGATGATAACTAAGTCGTCATCAGCGATTTTTTTTAACAGCTCTGATCAACTGATAATCTTGGTGTAAGTTTCTGAGCTCTAAGTTGTAATTTCGCGACAAATTTTCGGTTATACTATTTAACGCTCCAAACTCTCTAGAAAGTCGACTATCATGAAAGCATATAAACTCATACTGAAAAAACAGACTAGAGGATGTCTCCTTTGTTACGCATTGAACAAAATTATTAATAGCCCACTGGGTTTCACAGTTTTCTTATCCCAATCCAGAAAATCTAATTCCTTCGATATAAAGCTAATGGCAGACACTATACTCTTATTCAGTCGTTCTACCTGTCTATTAGCTCTGGGTATACCATTGGCTGTTTTGATATAAACTGTTCCTAATCTAAGACAATACTCTTCGAAATTATTGGCAGTCGAAGCCGTATCGCGATTAGTAACTAGTCTACTAGGTTTTAAATAATTTGAAATAAAATCATTGCAACATTATACTTTTTGGTCAGTATCCACGTTATAAATTGACTTGAGCAATGCATACTTAATGAACTCATCACCTAATACGAAGACATATTTATTATTTACTTAAGTTTTCAAAAATGGTCCTAAGTGGTCAGCAGGAACAGTATGGAGGGGGTACCTCCTTTATCAAGTGGATGTAAAACCCGTGGTTGTTTTTTACTCGAGGTTTAATAGTAAAGACAATTTATACAGCGGCTAATGTATTTCGTTATGCTTCGCTCAAACCTTTTCATGTCATTTTGACCCCCGATACAAAGGTCCAATTGAATTTTCTGCGCTGAAAAAGTTTTAACAGAAGCTCCTTCCACGTCGTTCAAGTTCACGCTGGTGAGGTCTTCCGCCACAATTTTGTGGCTCCATCTAAACGTGGTATATAAGCGTTGATTCATCCCAATTCATTGGTGTTTTGATATTTTCATTATCTCTATATACCGGATCAAACGTTGGCAGGATTTTGTTAAAATTAAGGCATCTGTACTAAAAAGTGGATTCCAGTCCGCTCCAATTCTCATTTCATTCTTCCGCCATTGAAGATTGAAAATATACAATTTAGTACCGCCGAAATTCAATTTCATCCACGTTTATTAACTTTCTAATCAAAATATTTCATGATCCTACTTTTGACATACTGCAATTTATTTAAAATGTCAATACTTTTGTGTTTAACACGTTTATTATCATATAAATCTTCCGTCAGGGAGAAGCGGTCTACCCGCGCACACGATCAAGATGGAAAGCTGATCTTTTCGTTGTTTCACCAGTCAGCTGGCAAAAATCGGACTCTACTATACTGGTAATTGCTCAAATCAAGAAAATGAATTTCGAAAGATTTTATCTTTACTATATTATATCCTTCTGTTGAAACCACAAGTCCTTCACACCCCTATCTTGCAATTTAAGCACAAAAACTGAATGATTTGACATTAATGTGGACATCATTACTCTTATTTTATCAGTCTAAATATTTTCAAAGAAGAATGGTAGAATGATGGCTGCTGTTCAAAATCCGCAGCAAACAGTAATATGATATGGATGCAACTTTTTGAAAGTTATCATTCATATCATATTAAATATTTTGACGAAATAATCGCCAAAGAACAACTAAGTACTTCACAAATGATAATAAATTTATCAGAGACGATACATTGCTCAAATCAGGATACACTGTATTTCAATATCAACACAACAAGCTTCAGTATATATAGTATCTTCTTCTTCGTAGCAGCCCTTCTCGGGGCTTCGCTTCCATTGACCGCATCCTCCAATTTCAAAATCCGAGCAGCGATGAACTGTCTTCGTCAACCGAGTCAGACCAGCGCTTCCTCGGTTTCCCCACTGATCTCCGCCCTTCAGTTCTCCCAGCGAATACCTTCTTGGGTATCCTTTGTTCGTCCATACGATTCATGTGTCCAGCCCATTGCAGCTTCCGCGGTCTTATAATCGTTGAGACCTTCGGTTTGTCAAAAATTTCATACAGTTCATGGTTGTATCGAATTCGCCATTGGTCCCTGTCATATATATAGTACATAGTATACTGCAGCATATTCAAACGCCAATTTAAAATTTTGCAACAATATTTAGAAAATTTCTTTTGTATGAGTAGTCTAATCTTGATTTTTAATAGGTTAGTAAAATCTCATAGATTAGTGCCAAATTATCAACACTTATTGTCAGTTAAAAATTTTCCATTTGTAATTGAAGCATTAAAACATGTTTATTGACATTTGTGGAATGATCTAGAAGTCTTTTTTTCGAAATAATCTTGTAAAATATTGATTAATAAGCTCAATTTTAGTAATAAATATGAATTAAGTTAGCGAAAAGATTTAAAAAAATGCTATATAATCGAAGCAATAACAAGAAAAGTGCAATATGAAATATTAGCCCCCAAAACCAGAAATTTTGTGAATCACTTTGCAAAGCTTATATCCATAAGTCTCATATTAATGATGATATTCTCTATTGTATACCCAAGAATCATCAGCTTTAAAAACTCAGCATAGGGAGCTATTTTTCGGTAGCCTTTTTCATTAAACGTGGATCGCGAACTCCCCCAAAGGTCTGTGGTATTCTTACGATTGAAAATTAAATTAAATCTATAGCAACATTTAACATTACTATAGAAATGGTACAAAAAGAAAACTTCAACGCTAACCACTAGCCATTGAAAGGGTTATGGTAAGTATGTTTGCTTGCTTTGTTTGGCCAGAATCTTAAACTTTCTATAAATGTGTTGGCTTTTATTAGCCAAGCAAGATGCTGCCAAAAAAATATATTGCATATCTAATAGCATTCTTGGTGATGTTTGCACGTCAATAAGTTTTCTGATGCTTTTTCAATTAAGAAAGTCTACCACGCTGAGTGGTGCCTCGACTACAAGGTGAAGTTGTAGTTAGGACTGCAGAAGCTGATACATACGGCTAGGTTAGTCTTTTTTGCAAAATAGCTCTTCTTAGATATTGCCTCCTTTTGTTCAGGCTCATGAACCTCGAATTGGAATTTCAATACACGAGAAGCAATAAATAAATTGTCCTCCTTACTGGGATTACACAAGCGTTCACTCACTTTTTTAATGAATCTTCCTCCCTTATTATATCCAAGTACCATCCTGGGATGTAATGCTATTCCAGTCATGGTGTGTGACTAGGTCCTTGTAGGTTCCACTGTCTAATTTTTATATGTAGAATAGAGATAAAACTTTCTTCCAGAGTTTAGTACCGCAGTTATTCTGTATAGTCCTTTACTGCCTTTGAGCTATTGGTAACTGCCATTTAAGTAGTCGAAAACGCTTGACCTTTGCTCAACACAGCAGCAACCTAAATCCCCATTTAGCGAAAAACATTCAATTGACTTAGCTCTAATTGAAAATTATCACAATAGACCTACTAACGAAAGGATCAAAATTTGTTTCTGATAGGCAAAAACAGCTTTTGAATCATCACAAAGTGTATAGTGTACCTATAATCTTTCATGAACAGGAAACGAAGGTTTATTTGTAAACGCTGCTCAAAAGTAGTCTGTTTAAGTATTTTTTTAAAGTAAATCTGGAGTTTTTTCTTGAAAAGCCATGGGGTCTTGCTTCTTTGAGTGTGAGCAGACGCAATTTCGACTCCTTATAGTCATCTTCAGTGTCTAAAGGATGTGTGGATGTGTGTTTTCAGATAAAGGTACTGCACATATTTACATTAACTGTATAATTAACAGTACCATGTGAAGCATTTATTGTGGCATTTTATCAAAATTCTTGCAACGCTCTATAAATTCAACTATCAAAATGTCAAAATTTGAGTATATGTTGCTACAGTTAAACTTATCTTTAAGAAATACAGCTTAAAGTCCTTATTTTCCCTTGCTCTTCGTCAGAATTTTGTGTACTTGCTAGCACTATAGACTATAAAAAACCGACAAATAAAATTTGTATGGTAGCAGTTTTTGCTTTTTTCAAACCTGAATGAATACCAATTTACAAAAAGCTTCTTTCTATCATCTTGGATTCATTTCAATTATGACTATAAAAATTTATTTAACTTCTAGGAATAGTCATACCTATAAGGCAATGGAAGACACAATTTCTTTGGGACCTGCATAACAACATTCTCCACTCGACATTTAGCTAGTAGATTTTGGGACAATAACTATAAACTTTAAAACGAGGAAACTAGAAATGGTTCTTCTATGCTGATCAGATAATAAATATCAATTGTAGGCCTTCCACCACATTCTTCTCACAATGTATAATGTAATGAGTGCTGCAGCAACCCCCAGTGGACTATTTCGATGTACTCTTACATCAGTGCTTTAAGTTTGCTTTAAACACTCAACTCTTAGTTTCAAAGCAATTTAAACGTTAAGTTCTAGCACATTCAATCCAAACCTGCGTCGCCTATTTCAAATTATTTAAAAGCTTAAGTGCTTTGCGTTTAAAGGCTTAAGTGCTTTGTTTTAAAACACTTTAAAAGCTTAATTTCCGTTAGGGTATAACCTTTTGATAATAAGGTATCAAGAACTTTTGTGTATCTAGCATAAATATACGCAACACTGAGTCTCTACGGGACTGTTGTCATTTTCCTAAGCCTAGCGGCCATACCAATTTTGCAACGATATCTAGCTTATTAAGAAGGATTTGTATAATGTACATTGTGAGGCAATTGGCTGCCTACATAACTAAAAATTTTGCTTATATTTTGTATCAGAAAGTTTCAAAGTTTACAACGTTGAACTCCAATAGTTTTATTCCCACTTAAGAAAAGTTTACATATTCAGTGAGTTTTCTGTTTCTGTGGAGCTGTGTGTCTGTATTTCGATTGACCTTATTGATTAAATCCTAAACATTTTGTCCAAATTATCGGGGCTTGAACTAAGATGTTGCCTACCAGTCTACTAGTACTCCATATAGTGACGGGCTCTCAATTCGCACTACAGGGTGTGTAGCTTTTCGTATAACAAACTTAAGCTCGCCCCGAGAGCTGCTCAAATAGTTCAGGTGCCCGTAAGGCTTTATAGATTGTATTACTAAAAGTTTTAGGTATTAGCCTCAGTGACCCAAAGAGTTTGAGCTTGTCCTTTCAATACTTCTTTCGCATTGGATCTCTGCCCTGGATTATGTCATGTAGTGTATGCTTTTGTCTAATATTTCCTTCCCGATCTACTAGGCTACTTACACTCCTGCACATTACCGGGAACCCAAAAAACTCCACTTGCAGGATGTATAGCTTTTTGTCTGACAGTCATAAGATCGTCCCGATACTGCCCTTAACACTCTTTTCACATTATATATCTACCCTTCATGTCCGTAAATATGAATTTGCTCAAAAGGTCGAGGTTAAACATGGCACACAGCTTGTATTATCTTTATTAGTATGCCCAATTTAAATTACCTTAATTACACTATTTATTTGTTTTAAGGTGGTTTATTTGCTGAAAAGCAGTTCTATAAAATTACATTTTAAAATACAGTCTGTTAAGTAAGAGCCTGTCCAGCATAATTTTGAAATAGTTTATTTACCCACAGTTTTTGACTTTTACATATTGTAGATTAAATACATTCTGAGGTAACGCGCTTTCAGATTAATAGTGAGTCCAATCACCACCAGCATCAATTATTCTCCAAAGCATACTTTCCACTAAATTTTCGGCGTATTCGAGGGGAAGCGCCTTCCAGATGAGTCGAATTTGTTGGGGGAGCTACTTCAAAGTGTAAACACGTTTTCCACGGAGCTTCTGTTAGATGTATGCCCAGACGTTTTCCATAGGATTTGCAGCAGGCGATTGGGAAGACTAATCAAGTGTCACAATGCATTTTTCCCGTTTCCAATCAGTACACAGCCGGCTCCGGTGTTTGGGACCATTATCGGTACTCCGCCATTTTACATTGTTTGCGCCACTACAAAGTTCATTTTTGGTCTTTTAGGATGTGTGCAAAGGAACACGGCCTCGAAGCGCTTTGCGTGAATGGCGCTCATCGCGATTTTAGTGTTTTCCCGACGGAAGATTGACTTCGACTGAAATTTTTTTTCAAAGCGCCAAAGACAGAGGTTCTCTCTACTGATCAAAAAAAATTGAAGTCGATATTACTTACCGATCGCAAGCTATGCTGGGCACGCTTTTACTTAACAGACTGTAATATCCATTTAATTGTTTATCGCCCGAATTTGCCGTCATGTGGTTCCGGCTTACGTTGAGGAGGTCCAACGTTCATACTGGTAGATATGAGACCTAACTATCTCTGACACTGTAAGTTTTATTTGCAACCATAGGCACTACGTTACTCCCCGAGGGGCCAACAACCAATAAAGTGATCCATCCGAGAATGGGGGCTTATCAGTTATCTATAGTACCTGAATATATCCGCAGGGTTGAGCTTGAGGTTCGTGAAACGAGCTGTAAACTGATACTCCATGAGGTAGTACCTTACAAGCACGGCCGCTAAGTTTCGAACTAAGTTGTTAGTTCCATTAATTTTATTTAGCGATTCGGGACCGCGGAAACACTGATTCTTATCGAGTTCACTGGAATCAGAATTTCTGCCCAGGATTAGGGAATAAACTACTTTATCACCAGGCCATCCGCCCTGCAGGACATAAATATAAACAAGTAGATATATGATTTGCATAATTCTTTGTAGATCAGAAGGTTAAACGTTGACTAGGTTTTCTGAGGGACCCGGTTTGCGTTCCAGCCAAGATAGTTTAAATGATGATATGACCTTGAAGCTGTTTTTCATGGTAAATAATTTAAGATGCGAATTGAAACGTTTAAACGTTTTACACAAAGCACACACAATGCGTTGTGTTCTTTTATTTTTAGAGCAATAGTGGTACATTATCTGTAAAAACATATGCTTTATATTGAATTTTGGTAGTTTAGTGGAAAAAATCACCCAGACTCATTGCAATAAGTTCCAGCTAAAAGAAATCGACAAATATTTTATGTTAACAAAGAAGATTGCCACATGATCCTCTATATATAACCTCTCATCTCTGAAACATCTCCATTAAATAAATAATAACCAATTTTTAAGCCGTCGACTCTTCATATGGTATTCCATTTAAAATGAAAATTACACACTATGCACACACCGACCAAACACTTAAATAAGTAATGTGTCCCTCAACTTAACACAAAACGGCACCTGATCGTCATCATCCACATGAATTGCTTAAATGATAGTATAAATACTTTTTAGCATATTTCTGTATGTTATTCACTATAACCTTAAGAAGTTGCAGCTACAAAATATTAACAGTACTCACTACAATCAGTGTCTCGAGTACCCAACAACTTGAGCACCCATATTGTTAGTATAAATATGAATTTATTTATTATTTTTTATTTGGCTCCTTTTATTTATGAATTTTTTCTCAACATAGTCAATTTTCCAGAGACATGTCTCGGCACTATTGCATTTCATCTCATACATGCTGTTGTCTGGTGAAAAACAGTTGAATTCAATAGCAGTATCACATACTGTGTCCATATAAACGTAATTATTTACCATATAGTTACGCACTTATTTCTGTATATACGAGTACAACCATACTCGCATTTATAACTGAGGAGAGACAATATCACAAGTCAACCCTGACCTAAAAGCTGAAGCTGTTTTTGTTTAATGATGTCGCCCCGACTCCGATGCATATTCTCTCATATATTCGTATATACCCTAGAGTCAAAGATACATGTATCTATCATTAGCCACCTCGCGATATAAAGATTGTCGTCTGATGACGGATAACATGCCCCTTTTTGGATTAAAGATTATGCATAAACCAGTTTTGTAAAAGAAAACCGTTTTTTGATGGTATCCCCGTACATTTCGGCCATAGTATCTATTATGGTTAAAGATCGAACACTGTAAATAGATACATACAATAGATGCATTGAATTCTTGTTTATTAGCGATCATAATTATTGATAAATTTTTTTAAGGGGGAAGTCTAATGGTAGAGGAGAGAATATTTAGTGTGTCTTTTGATGTCTTTTTTAGATCAAAATCCAGTTGACTTTAACTAGGTATTAGTAGTGTACCTACAAGAATTCAAAATTTGCCAGGTCTAGAAGTCTTTCCTATCGACCATCGAAGTAAATCAATTGAAATAAGTCCCCAAGATTGGAGCCTTCACCTAGTGAATTTTTATGAATATTTGGCTTCGGCCTTAATTTCAGGAAATATTTACGTTACCAAAGAAGTAAATACTTACAGAACCCTCTCTGCATTTTTTGCAATTTGGAAGACCAATAAGAACATTTTTGCTTTCAGAAGATTGGTGCTCAGCAAAATTAGTGCTGTAGATCTAGATAGTTCCAATTGAAATTTCTTGGTAGTTTATTGAAGCCTAGGACTCCCAGAACCAACCCTCAACCATCGATTTAATGGCTAAAAGTAGTCTTCTTAACTTGCCGTTATCTTGTATTTGTCCATTATGTCGTTTTTTAATTTCCTTTAATTTCGATAGTTGACGACATTTCCAATTTTCATTCTCCAAATCCTCCCATACTTTCGGACGTTTCCTTATTGTTCTGTAGGTTTTTTTTGATCGCCCCAATCTTAGGTCTCCACCTTAACTGTCCAACAATTCAGTGCATTCAGATGATTTCGCTCGATCCATTCAGCATTCAAAAAGGAGGTAAGCCCACATGCGACATGTTAATCACATTATAGCGCTCTTTTAGCCGACACATATGTTAACTATATTTGTATATACACTCTTGAGCTTGGCCACACAAGAAATATATAAGGTGTGTGCGCAAGTTGCACTACCTTTAAACCGCATGGCAAGTGCACTTGGTGGTTTTCGAGTTCGAGTTTTCCTCGGTTTCATGCTATTCATGCCACGATCAAGGACAGTAGCATTACGTACCACCACAATACACTGGCCCGAGACCGAGACTGACCGTCTGAGATCAACTTCAATGGCGGTAGCATGCTTGATGTTGTTGTTTTTGTCACAACAAAAACAACACTTCAGCAGCAATAGTAACAACCGTAAAGAAAAGACATTAAAAAAGTTGGAGCTCGAAGAAAAAACCGAACTTATGGAGATCTGACGCGATCGGAATCTATGGTGCTTACCCGCGTACTAAGTTATGTCTCATGGTGTTGCACTTGAACAGATACAGATTGTTACCTACCTGCCGTGTCTACCTGTAGATGTTGAGACACTTGCAGATCGATAGATGACGATTTTTCTCATACTATTTACGGGAATTATGCAATGTTAACATTGTCAATGAAAGTAATATCTTCTTTCATATGCAACATTGCAGCGATTGGTGCTGGTAATGATCTTTGGGATCTAATTCCATATGTTCATTAATGAAGCACATACTTGAGTTAATTAAATTATGGTACCTTCTCTGATTTTAGAGGAGAGGATCCGAAAGCTTCGCCAAAGTCCATCCAAGAGTTGAAAAAAATTACCGCCCTAATGATCAATGAACATTATTTAATGGACCACAGTAGCGAATTTTCGGCAACATCTATTAAAAGTTTTGATCAATTATGCAAATTAACTAAATCGGCATAATCGCAAAAGTGTAAATCTATTAGTAACTAGTCAAATCATCTAAGATTTGTTTCAAGGTTAATATGTAGTAGATATCAACAAAAGCGCGAAAGAAACTTATTTGCATAAACAATCGCGACGCGATATCAATTCATCTGTGTCGCTTAGCTTTAACTCTAATCTGCACGGCGAATACAAACATTTTCAAGGACAACAGAACATATAAACCTAATTTCATATTTTTTCAGGCTATAACCTTTCAACTTTTTCACTTTCGGCTTTCTCTTGCGTGTGAAATCGGGGTACTAGGAATCCTATAATACACCAGTAAGGCGGGGTTGATTCAGCAATAACAACAATTTGGCGGCATTATTGTTGATAAGAAAACTATCAAACATTTTTATATTTACTCATATGAATATTGATTTTTATTGAGTGGAAGAGTGTATTGAATAAATTTTACATAAATTGTCCGATAGAAAAACGTGTACTAGCGAATGATAGTTTAGACACATTCATATTCATGTGTACGAGTATGAATGCATGAGTTGATTACATGGTGACTTTGATCTTGAAGATTTTTTCGCAATCTCAATGCATATTCAAGTGTTGGGGAGGTTATGTAAGATATAATGGTTTTGCAGAAGAGGTTTAATGTTTTTTTAGATGATGGTTATGTGGTTGACGCCTATAGAATAGATAAAAATCAGTTAAAATGGTTGTTAAATATTGTAAAAATTTTAAAGATTTTTTTTTTGTATATGCAATTGTAGAATTTTTTTAAAAATAAAACAAAAGTATTTTTAAGCTAATAGAGGAGTTAAAACTCATGTTGTGAAGATTTGATACGTAGGCGCTAAAATATGTAAAATTTATCAAATTTGGAGTAGCATGCCAAAAGAATGCCATTTAGATCGAATGTGTTCAAAGACTGGAGGAAACATCCATTGGTTATGTGAGCTTCAGTTTAAATGAGATTTAATGAGACTTTAGTACCCTTTTTAGTTGGATGCACCTTTTCAAGACATGCGGCAAACGCTGAGAAAAACCACCCCAAGTTTCCTTAATAACGCGTTTTCGCAGGCTCATCTCTTTTAAAGGGGATAGGTGTAAAGATGTATACCTTATTTTTCAGCGGGTTTGCTGAGCTTTTAATTTTAGTGTTGAACGATTTTCTCTAAAAAGTACAATTTTTGAGCTATATCCCAAAAACTGAAAAAAATACCTTTGAGCCTCCACCTCATCCCTACATATGCCTGAAATTTGATTAAATGATGACTGCATTCAGATGAGTGTGTCAAAATGTCATTCCTCATTCATCTGTATGACGTGTTCTGCTAATTTGTTTCAGCCTCACTGGGATAGCAGTTCTCTTGAGTTCATCGAAGTCAAACAATTTGGATAGTGATAGAAGCTAGACAGTTTTGCACGAGCCGTTGACATTTGGTTTTGCCAACCGAGATCAAAATAAGTCATGGTTAACAATTCAAAGTTTTGACTTCCTAAAGTCAAGAATTCGAATTCGATACAACCATGAGCTATACAGAATTTTTGACGAGTCGGAGGTCTAAAAGATTGTGAGACTGCGGAAGCTGCAATGGGCTGGACACATGAATCGTATAGATGAACAACGAATACTAAAAAAGGTATTCGTTGGGAGAACTGAACGCCAGAGACCATTGGGAAAACCGATGAAACGCTGGTCAGACTCGGTCGACGAAGACAGTTCATCGCTACTCGGATTTCGAAATTGGAAGACGCTGTTTATGGACCGAGACTATTAGAGGCGCTGTTTACAGGAAGTGAAGACCCGAGAGGGGCTGTAATGCTACGAAAAAGAAGAAGAAACTCAAGACAATAACATGACATTCTCTGGGGCATAAGCTTCCTTTGCTCAATTTTTTCTCTGATCGAGCTGTCTTGAAAATAATTATATCTAGAATGTGATCACTTTTAGTCATCTGTTTGACACCGTTATATTATATGGGTAGTAGAGCAACACTAGAACAAAAATTTTTTCCCTTATTTCTTTACTTTTTTTTAATTGTGCAAGATGGGCATTAACGCCAGTTTTTGATGCGCAGAGTGGATCCATTAGACTCGAATATCCCATTCTTTAGACCCAATTCATTATCTTAGAGTAACGAATATACTCATCAGATTTTTATTCGCAAGCATGTCATCATTTGATCATAAATTTCATTATCATATTATGTCTGCCCATAAAGTCTAGTTGGCTTATTCACAGACAAATTTTTGGGTTTCTATTTTCATCCATAGAGAAAAATAGTGCCACTTTGCAAATATTGAATTGCTTTTGCCTTCACCTGTTGGCCATGATCTATGACATGACGGTGAGTATAACAAAATAATTACTTCTACTTAAGACACAAATATAAGTGTTCATAATGATATTAATTTTAGGGAATTTCGGCTTAAAACCATCCTACTTCAGAAACCTTGACGATTCTAAAGCCATCGTCGTATTTGCATCACCAAGCTGTGACTCCAATTGTAACCACTCAGTCGTGGCTCGGATTCTTGCATCAAAACTTCTGTAAATGTGTGGAAACTTACCCTGTTACTAGACATAAC
This sequence comes from Odontomyia ornata, assembly GCA_963969285.1. Classification (NCBI taxonomy): domain Eukaryota; kingdom Metazoa; phylum Arthropoda; class Insecta; order Diptera; family Stratiomyidae; genus Odontomyia; species Odontomyia ornata. Next base: position 448,409,755 of record OZ017739.1, on the reverse strand, counting down.
TTTTTTCTCTTCTTTGGAATTATTTGTAGTATATTTACTGGTAACTCTCTAATAATAAATTTTCATTGCTTTCATTTTTGGCGCTTGCAAAAGGAGTAAGCCCGGGTTATCTCAGTGCTATTCGCAGTTAAACTGTCTTCTTTAGGATAGAAATTGATGCTTTGCAAGCGTCCTTTATAATATAGGCGTGTACCTAAAACTTCTACACTAGATTAATACTAAATTTTCAGCCCTAGATCAATACAAAATATTGATTTCAAAAATCAACTTACGGTGAAAAAGACTGATACTTAAAAAACAATAATACCGGTATTCGAAAAAAAGATTCCAGTACCATTACAAACAGCCAATTTCTGTATTCGTACTCAAAAAACTGGCGCCAATGCCGTCACTAAAAAATGATGTTACCACTGATACTAATACTAATTTTTCAAAACCAATACTTGAGTAAACCGGCTGTTGTTTAACAAAAACTATCCAAACTACGCTGTTTCGGGCAGTCACCTTGACTGCGTGGGTTCCCGATAAAAAATCAATTTAACCTTAAAACCCGGTACTTACTGAAAAAACAGTTTTTAGTTGAAAAAAAGTACCACTAGAATGATACGTTTATAGCACCCCTACTGAAAGAATTAGATCGGTAAAATATGAAACAGTAAAATTTTGAGTGTCACTTTTGTCATATTTATTCCCATTTGTGACTGTAAACGCGCCTGGCCGTTTTTCTGTCTGGCCGTGCGTCACAGCAAGTATTCTCGAAAACTTAAACGGCTAGAAATATAAAATTTTGTAAATCGGTCAAAAGTGATGACCTCTCAAAAGTTTTGATGTAACAAATGTTTTAAAGTTTTGAAGCGAGATGCTTATATGAATGTTACCCTTAAAAAAGTTATTTTTGTAATAGGTAGCGGATATGAGTATCAAATAAATGGTATAACTATGTAATTACTTTCTAAATCAGGTTTCAAAACGGTGGTAGCGGAGGAGAGAGGCGTAGAGGGAGTCAAAATATGTGAAAATGTATGCCCCTTCATCGCAGCTGAACATACTTGGAAGAAGTATAAGAGCAATAAATGCATCAGAGGTCAAAATTCAAACTATTTTACCAAAAATAGTGCAATTTATGAATTTTGCATTTCCGCCTGTATAGTTAGATGGGATCTGTAAATTTCCCAAAATAAATATGAAGATTTATTTATATCAGATACATATACTCTAGAAATTCCATAAAAATCGACCCATAAACAGCAAAGTTACTGGTGATTGAAAATTTTACAATTATAACAACAAAACGTGAATTATAAGGCATGCTAACCTCATTTTATTTTTCAGGATTTTGTAAAACAATTTTAAAAAACCCTACTACAATTGACCTGTCTGTCTGTCACAGTAATTTTTCTCGCAAACTACTTAAGCTAGAAACGTTAAATTTTGTATGTATTTGTAAAACAGTGGTCTCTCCAAAGCTCAACTACAAAAAAATTTTATAAGGTGTTTAAGGGGATCTCCCATATAGGGTAGTGGCCCCGAAAAAAATTTGATCAAAGATAGTCGATATGAATATCAAATGAAAGGTATTGATGGGAACTTTTCAAAACATTTTTAGCTTCGAGGGGCGCACAGGGAGGGGAAATACACGAAAAATGTGTGTCTCCCCTTCGCGATTGAACACCTGTGATCCGAAAAATCTGAAAAAATATGAAAATATATGTTTATGAGTACAACAACAACAAATACCTTAGAAGTCGAAATTCACTCAACTTTGTTAATAATAGTATGGCGATATAACGTAGTTTACGTACCTTTGAGCTCAAAATTTAAGTAGGTTTACAAAAGGTCCTAATATTCTGTAAGTTTGATGAAAATCGAATAATAAACACGGAAGTTATTCCCCAATTACAACAACAATAACACACGATTTGGTATTTTATGGACTTTCCATCGGCTCAGAAGCTGCAGTTTTGATTTGATCTTCCTAAAATTTTCAGATTAGATCGATAACATACATATTTTTTGGAATTCATGATTTGAATGATTTTTTTTGGTTTGCAACAAAATGGCGACCGTTGAAAATGGAAAAACAATGGATTTTCTTTTGATCGTGCACATCTCTTAGACATGTTTCTTGACTTTATTTGTTGCTGGTGACTGCTTTTCGGGGAAGTTGGGCACGAAATTCTCCTGACATGAGTTTAGGTCTGTGTACCAAACTTGTTCAAACTCAATTCACACCCCTTGAGTATGTAAGGAATCTTTATTGAGTCAAGTTGTTAATTGAATTAATTTGTTTACAAAACTCTCCGGCCAAGAGCACCCTTTTGCTACTTGAACTTGTTTTAAACAACTCACTAAATTATCATGCGAACTTTTTGAAGCTTAAAATATAATAATACTATCAACTCTCGATAATTTGCACCTCTGTAATTTGTATCTCTCTAGAATTCGCACCAAAAACTCTGTCCCTAGAAAAAATCGTAATATTTCGTAAAAAATCCATGCATTTTGGTCTCCTTAATAATTCGCTTCCTATTTACAAAGACCTACTAGATTCGTGGCCTGCCTGTCCGCCTATCCGTGCATCACAGCAATTTTGCTCGGAAATTATAGAAGCTAGAATTCTCAAACTTTGTGGAAAGGTCAGAAGTGATGGTCTCTCAAAAGTTTAAAAATTTAATGTTGTTTAGTATTCGATATTCGTTCTTAGTGGAGACCCCCCTAAGAACGAATAACCCCTAAAATTTTTTTTAATCAAAGTTAGTTGAGTGGGGTATCATATGAAAGGTCTTTATTAGAACTTTTAAAATATGAATTAAAAAAGTCATTATATGCATCAAGGGGTCCAGGAGGAGGCAAAATGTATCAAAATATTGAAAAGCCGATGCATCCACAAAAAGTGGCTGTTTGGTGCAGTTTATGGGCTGGCGGCGTAATCGTGAATGGTGTTCGCTATTGTTGTATTGTAACGGCCTTCTTGTGGCCAAGAATTGAGGTAATGGACCTGGATGATATATGGCTCCAACAGGATGGTGCCACTTGGCACACAGCCAATGAAGCAATGGCTCTTTCGCGCGAGAAATTCAATGGTCGTGTTATCTCACGTTGTGGCGATGTAAATTGGCCGCCACGATCACGTGACTTTACACCGTTGGACTTCTTTGTCTGGGGATATTTAAAAGAAAAAGTGAACGTCAATAAGCCAAGAACAATTCAAGAGCTAAAGGATGAGATAATTCAGCACATTAACGACGACATTGAACCTCAACTATGTCTCAGAGTCATTGAAAATATGGACCATCGGATAGAAGTATGCCACCGCGCGATATTTTGCTTCAAATATAATTGTCATAGATTCTTATCATAAAAAATATTAACATAATTCTCTGAAAACTTTATGTTTTAATTACAATTAACATCGTGCATTTTGGTTGGACCACTCTTCATGTTCAAATGGCTGAGCATTCAGGAAAATTATTTTAGCTCGATCCTAATGGTGGCTGCTATGTGGTTATGAAAGAAACTCTACATCTTTTACATAAATTTGAACGATTTCTTATCCAAGTATTGCATGAATAATTCAAGTTATCGATTCACGCTATTGGAAAACTTTTTTCGAACCTTAAGATGGTTACAAAGTCCTTCTGGTAGGAGCGCTTTTCGGCTTACTGAACTTGTTTGTGATTAGGGCGACATAGACACTCTATACCATAGTATACTCAAATAGTAGCCACACCTTTCATTTACCCTGTGTTGCACACTTTTTGAATTTTCCCAGGGGCACGTCAGCTGATCCGGGGCATGACAGCTGATCCCATGTTTCGCGCGCTCAAGAAACAAAGCAAAATGCAAATAAAAATTCCGACGCACGTGTTCTTTTACGCATTTCAGAACATAGGAGTGCTGCCACATTCTAACAAAAACCTAAAAGATTGCATGGAACGAATTTGTTTTTCTGCAATGTTATTGATTTTTTAGCTCTGGTAGCCCTGAAATCTCTCATCGAAGCATATGTTTATATTCGCGCCATTCCTCGCATCAGCGTTTATCATCTACCTGCTACCGAAGATTTATGGCTCGCTGTTCGGCTTGTGTTCGAATTTTTCCGGAGGGTTGATGGAGTGTGGTTACTAGTTGAGTATACTATGCTCTATACCTCGTACTTTAAACATTGTGCCTCTCTATAATTCGTCCAGTTAGCATAAACATTTATGCCCCGGAACACTCGTATTTTGATTTTTTCATCGTTTACGAACGAATTGGCCTATTTTCAGTGCTAATTAGTAGTTAAGTCGAATTCGCAAAATATAAGTGTCTTTCTATCCTTCATTGCATTTCAAGTGAATAAGTAAGAAGTCAAAATGGACTCAAAATAGTATAATTGTCTCTTTGTTGCCGAAAAAAAACTTATTGACGCTGTAGCTACTGGAGAAAAACGGAAGTCAGTTGGTGAAAGGTTAGGAGTACCGGGCTTAAGTAAACTTCAATGTTAAAAAAGAAACAAGCTTTGTTGGCATCTCCCTCATGCAGCAAATGCAAGTGGTAGAAACCCGGTGAGTATCCAAAGCTAGAAGATAATTTGCTCAAATGGTTTTCTCAATGCTGGCTTCAAAATGTTCCAATAAACGGTCCAATTTTTAAAGAAAGAGCCAAGACAATGGCAGCGAAGTTAGGCATTATGGATTTTAAAGCTAGCGAAAGGTGGCTCGAGATATTTAAAAAGAAGTGCATCATTAATTTTAAGAAAATTTTCGGGGAGAGCACAGCTGTGTTAGATGTTGCCTGTACAGAATGAAAAGAAAAGCTGCTTGATATTATGAAAAACTATGATGCGTGGACATCCCACATTTAATGCCAACAAAAATGGGCTTTTTTCAAGTGCTTACCAGATTGGACCATGTGTTTTAAAAAAAATAAGCACTATGGAGGCAAAATCAGCAAAAAAAGAGTAACGTTTCTCTTTGCTGTTAGTATGGATGGTTCCAAAAAACTTAAGCCGTTAATGGTAGGTAAAGCAGCCAAACCGAGATGTTTCAGAAACATTGAATCATTTTTCATAATTTATCGGTTCAACAAGACAGCATTGATCTATTTTCAGAATGGCTACGATCGTTAAATTCCTATTTTAGGAGGCCAAAGGGAAAAATTCTTATGTTTGTTGATAACTTTTCGGCATACAATCACATTTTCACCTCACAAATGTCAGAGTCGAGTTTCTGCCACCCAACATGACGTCAAAACTCCAGCCGCTTGATCAGAGCATCATTCAAATTCCAAAAACAACCAATGGCAAAAAAGCTGATATCTCAGGAGAGCAAAATAACTGTCGCCCATTAAATGAAAGTAATAAATTTATATGATTACCCAAGAAATGTATACCCGACTACTTTTTAAGATGTATTTATGCTTTTGTTGAAATCCTCAGACAGGATTACAATGAGGATATGAAGCCGGCAACCTTTTGACTAAGATTTTTTTAGAGTTTTGGGGTTATACTAAAAAAAGTGGAACACAAAAAACGGATTTATTAATGTTTAAAAGTTTTACGAAAGTTACACAAAATAAGGTTTCATTCTTCGTCACCACTGCTATTACAGACTCCTCCAACAAAATGTTCATATTTATATCTCCTATTTTCGAGTGACTGAAAGAGAACTACCTGCACCGCCACTTTGGGCAGAAAAAGGGGCTATGTGGAAATTGCTGGGCGTTTTAGGTTTATATTGGGTGTATATTGAAATAGGGGTCTGATGTCTGCAGCTTTAAATTTATCGATTGTGAGAGGCTGTTCATAATAGGATAAAAGTTCACTGTTGTGTTGAAACTATAAATAATTTTTGAATATTGATTTTTTCTCTTTATTCCAATTGAATCATAAAATATGTAATAATTTTAATTAGTATGAATTTGTAATTATTTTTTTTCTTTTTGATTACATGTTTTGATTGATAACGTCTAAATTTAGAGAGCCATTTGGGCCATTAAGTTTTGGTATTTTAATTGTTTGGAATTTGCTTTATATTCTTTGAAAATTTATAACGGTTAGTATTTAATAAAGCACTTTTGACTTTGTAGAGGCTGTTTGTAGAGGCACGGAAAATAAACGTCTCTGGGGAACTTTTTGCTACTTCGAAAAGCTACTAATTTCCAAGCTCCTGCACAAGAGTCCCTCACTTTGATAAATAGTGAGGTCGACGCAATTACGTATACCCTTAGTGCTTTTAACTTAATAGATTTTCTGTCAGTTTTTTTGAAGTAGGGTCCATGACAACGATGTTTTCGCCCACGTTAACATTAGTCAAAGGCGTTGCAAAAGACTCTTTTCTATGATCGACGATTATTCGTTGGAAGTTCCACAGTAGCAGTTTTTTTGGTTTGAAATAAGTGCAAAGTCTTGATCGTTTGGTAGAAAAGAATGTTTATGGACTGGGGACAAGTACTTCATGTTTTTGTATATCTTGAGAGAATGGACCAGGAAATATAAGAACGGCACCATAACAAAGTTCTTGTTCTAGCCCATACTTCGATCAAAAATAAATAAGGTGGTCTTTAGGTCTTGGTTGATTTTCAAGTAGTCAAATAGAAATGATCTTACTTCACTCTGCTATTTTTATCGATGCTCTTGTGGTAAGTGATAAGTGTACAGGCATCGTCATCAGCTAAATCGAGAACCCCAAAAACATAAAACCAAACTTGGCAGGCATAGAAAATCGCACTAGCCTGGAGATGAGGCAGAAGTAAATTCTACATGAAATCAAACGATATAACTGTCACTAAACCTTGATGAGAACGTTGATTATACAGACGTTTCTTTTAGTAGAAAGCTTCTGCCTTCCTCAAATGCAAATGACAATGGGTTGACAGGTCTCGGCTCTCATTTGGATTGACTAGTCGAATGCATCACAAACTGTGCACGTGTCTGCAATAAGGTAGCCGAAACTAGCGTGGAATGTATTGAACATCTCCCAATAGTACTTATAGGGAACATGCTATTAATATTCCTGAATAAAGTGTTTGTGAGAAGTTTTTCTGTAGATAGCGTTTGTGAAGAGTTTTTCTAAATGAGTAGTGTGACTGTCTTGGCTTGAACTTCTTGACATGATATTCTCTTATATTTTTCAGTGGTTGCAGAAAAGCTTTAGGTCGACTTTTGCAGCAGTTCTCTGGATGAAACCTGAGTATGCTTGAGCGGTTGTTGAATTGTCCGTTGCCAGCTCCTTGTTATGCCGTGTATAGGAAAAATGCTTTTGCACAGATAGGTATTTCCTCTGTTGATATATTATTGTCAGCTTTAACCTTAACATTGTATGAAAACAAGAGATCGTAAGCATAACGGTTTCCTTCCTGGTTCATCTTCAACCTCCGTACGTAACCATCTTTTCAATCAAACCTGCGAGGTAGGAATATTGCAGCTCTTTCGGTGCTAGTCCATGGAAGTCACAAAATATTACCTGCCGTTGCTCTTCACTGATCACGTTAAAACATTGAAAAAAACAGAACATCAGTGACAACTCTATATTGTAATATTCATAAAACTAACAAAGTAGTGTATCTTTCGTTGAAATTATGATAGAACGATTTTTATATAACATAATCTGGTCTTATCTGCTTGGCTGGATGCAATGACCATAGCTGATAAGGCTTGGAAAATACTTGCAGCGTTAACCATTCAAAACTGCTTCAAAGTTTGTGGCTTCCGAAAATAAGAACAGGAGCTTGACCCTACAATTATGGGCACAGAATCCATTTCAGCTGCTGAAAGAAACCGTCTGGTACATCAAGATGTAGAAAGTTCAATTACATGCATGAATTTGTTGCAGTGGATGAGAATGTTGTGGTTGTTGAAACCCTTTCAGACTAAGCCATTTTGGCTGAAAATGTCGAGAAACCTGATGAAGATGGAGATGACGATGGCGAAGCCAATATATTTTAGACTGGGAAAAGCTTGTTCAAATGATTTCCGCTACTTTTTCGCTACAGATGATGGAGGAGATGACGTTTTCCAGGCGTAGGGATTGACAATATCGGGAGCAAAATTACTGATATTTTTGTATCATTAATGCTTATTATCATTGCTAGTGCACTGATCTATGAATTTCTTTTTTTGTAAAATATATTGATTTTGGTACTTTTTAGCTCATCTCTCAATAAATCGTACTTCCGATATGTCTTATTCTTCTATAGTTCTTCCAAAAATCCTGGTCCAGTGAGATACGAACTATAGAGAGTAAACTGTATCACTATCGCCTGCACCACCATGTCAGAAAATAAGGTATGCCAAAGTTCGATCTGGGATTTTACGCGATCGACTCTTTTTTATTATTTATTATGCTTGATTCATAGTCTGTCCCTGGCTTGAAATAATCAAATACTATAAAATTTGAATTAACACGACCGTTATTAAAAAAATTATAAGCAAACTGTTGGCCCAAATCACTTTCACTTGAAAAACTACCCTCAATAGGTTATCATAACATTTTCCATAGAAATAATTTTTCACGCTACATGAGCAGCTTTCCGGTCGTTATAATTTACATTTCCTAATAATAGATGATTTTCAATTTTTATATAGAATTTTATATTCAGCCCAGAATAAAACAATGCTGAACGTATGTATTGGATTTGAGTGTTAAAAGCAACGACCGTTAAAAATTTATTTAGATTTTGCTCAAAATTTAAATGTTCTCCCTATCGCTATAAGGGGTACATTCATTGGAATTTCTCCAGCGATACCGTCTTTCTTGAAACGTGAAATTACCAAAAAAGTTAGGCGCCATCTAATCGATCAAGTTCACAATTCAATTAACCAATAATCAATTTAATTCACTCCCTAAAACAATAAAAGCAAAACCCCCAAAGCTAGAAGCAATAATTTCTTTTCTATGTCAAAGACAACTTGTGTGAGTTATTCAACTGTTTTCACAAGTATTTAGCGTTTAATGTTAAAATTCATGTAGCTACTAGCGTTCAAACAGAATTCAACTGTATGTAGGTCTCACCTGTATTTGTTCATTCAATTAACAATCGATTAGAAAATTTAACAATAATCATGGAACGACGACAACAACATCGCGAACAAATAGTGAAATAGAAAAAGGAAAAATTCAAACAAGCTAATGAAAATGAACATATTACTCGTACGTACGAATTGCAGAAAACGTTAACTGCATTGAGATTTGTTGAATTTCGTTTATCTATAGGTGTACTCGTATCTTTTTATCTATCGTTAAATCGATCTACTCGTAACTATGAGATTAGCACGCTAGAGCCCAGTTGAAAGCAATGCCGGCGGTGCAACATGTACTTACTCTTTTCGCTCACTTTTTACGGTAGAGGCGCAATGCCAGTAGGTAAACTCGGCATGTGATCATTGCCATCCCATGTAGTCGACTATGTACTATGTCTTCAATGTCACACAATTGCATAAGATCATATTCATTCATTCATTCCATGATTCAAGATTGAGTGCATGATCAACTGTTATCGATATCTTACATATGCCGGTAAAATTTTGTATGTACGTGTTACGATTTTGGGATGAACATAAGTGGCGGTTTAATTTTTTTTGTTATATTTTTCAGATTTAGAGATAAAATAATAATTATAAATATATATATATATATATATATATATATATATATATATATATATATATATATATATGTATATATATATATATATATATATATATATATATATATATATATATATATATATATATATATATATATATATTTATATATATATACTCGTATATATATATATATATATATATATATATATATATATATATATATTCTATATATGTATATATATATATATATATATATATATATATATATATATATATATATATATACGATATATATATATATAAATATATATATACATATATATATATATATATATATATATATATATATATATATGAAGCTAATTTTTGGCATGTTTATTTGATATTAGTAAAAACGTGGCTAGAAATAGGAAAGCAATAATTGCTTGAGTGAGTAAATTGAATTGTATTTATACAGTTTAATTTTTCTTTTTGAGAATATTTAAGAACTTCAAATGAGAAAGTCATGAAATTAAATTAAAAATGTTTTTCCCTTGCACGGTGACTTCAGACCAGCTACCCCACCATTTTGTAGTGAAATGGGTATAGTTAAATGTCCGTCCAGGACTGCAACGATGGTCTGCTGCCTCAGGGGAAGAGGATGTTAAGATTCGCTGAGATTGGCCTTGTCTGGGGACGCGTGAATACGCTGGCAGGCTAGCGTTGCGGTGTCATGGGGCGGGTTCTTTCCCCCAGCATAAGGACCCTCTACAAAATTTCGCCCAACGTGGAGCCCGAATTGCCCGGCTGTATCATCAGTCGTGAGCATGAAACAGTCCATCGTCTCTACGTGACCCTACAAGGTGTCCAGATTTTTGGCGGGTAGGTAACCTCTAAGGGATATTGCACTAATTGTGCCCCAGCAAATAATAACTTCCGAATGTGAGTTGCCCTTGCACATTAATCTCGTTTGAACCTGCTTTTGATTTATACATTTATGGTTTACCACCATTGTATGACTAGCATGGCCAAATGATATTAGAGTCCTTTTGTGTATTCGGAAGTTGTTATCTCAAAATAATTTTTTGCGACGACTTCTGATCTGCACCCCAAACCAAGCAGTGCCTAAGTGTCTTCCATTACATAGATTTTGACATCGCGGATTGGGTGCTTAGCTTGTCTGTGACTGTCCATGATAAGACACGCGCTGCTTGCGGGTCAGAATTCACCCTGGGCTGGCAAATTGTACCTGGTCGAAACTTGCGTATGAAAGATCATTTCTGAACGCTGATTCTTATGGTGCTTCAAGAGAGTAGTCCCTGTATGGCAGAGGAGGAGCGTACCATTGGTGACCTTACCTGTGAAGGGAAAAGCGAAATGGAAAGCCCGAGTTAGTTATTAATACCGCGAATCGTTTCTAGTTAAGTTAAAAATAAACTCGCTATATTTTATTAAAAATCTATTCACGTATGTTAACATTAATTTGTTTAAATTTATCTATCTGTATATTTTTTTCGAGGTGTGTTTTTATAGCTCGGCACTAACGGCCAATTTTTTAATTTAAAATCAGTTTTGTTCAGAAACAACCATCGTGATGTCCCAACTATTAGACGCCATGCAGGCAATGGCGGCCAGCATGGAGCTAATGAGGCAGCAATTACAGCAATTGTCTGGCCCGCAACCTCCTTCCAACACCTTCGGAACCACCACCTCCGGATTCGTCACCTCGACTCATGCCTAGTCACACCTGGGATTTTCAACCATCAACCCAGGCAGGAGATCTTCCACCATCGAAAGTATCTCAGCTAGTGGCTGGCTGGAAATTGGTATTTACAGGCCAAAATGACACTATGACCATTGGTGCCTTCCTGAGTATATGGCTTGGCTAAACTTAGAAGGAAATATGAGAGCAGTCACACGCTGCGCCCAAGTGTTATTCACTGGGAGAGCTCTCCGTTGGTTTTGGCAGTTTGTGGATCTTTCTCCAACATTCGACTGGGAGACATTGAGGCGTGCAACACTGCGGGAGTTCGCATCAGACGAAGGGGACGACACATTGAAACAGTGAATAAGTAGCAGACACCAACAGGCGCATGAGACCGTAGACGATTACTACGATGCCCTGTGTTGCCTGTTGGAACGTCTGATGGTCTCATGTTGGAGTCTGAGTTCCTCAGCCTCTTTTGGGTATGGATCAGGCCTGAGTTAAGAGAGCGACTGATTTTAGCCCCGCGCCACAACGTGCAACGTCCGCAAAAGCGCTTGAAGCTGTACAACACTCCCAGCGGTCCACACCCCAAGGTTATTTCTCCAGCCGACTATATCAATCAGAAAGACGTTCATTAGCTGAACACAGCGTGCCTGCTCTACCTGTGCCAGCTTGTCTCATTCCACCCCAAATAGGTAGCGTGCGGAAGATCATCTTTCTATCCTCCACAGAACTAAAACAAGAACATCAAGAGGAAACACACGAACTGGCTCCTAGGTGTTGGAACTGCCAGCAGACATGACATCACTCTAGCGCATGTCAGGCAGAGGCTAACAAATTTTGTCTCCGTTGTGGGAAACCTGATACACATACGCCAGATTGTACCAATTGCAAAAAGTCAAAAAACTTACTTATGGAATTGTTTGTAATGAAAAGCTTCAATGTAGAGCAAAATTATCGTATAGATTTACATTAAATTGATGTGAAAAGGGTGAAATGATCCAATTAAAGTTTAGCTAATTCAACAAACTTGCTAGCGAGTGCTCACAACAGCCAGTAGCAACCACGACAAACCGAGTAACGGGGCAGCACTCCATCCCATCTTCTAACAATTCCACCACGACAAGTTCCTCGGCAGTAAACCCACTAGAGTCCAACACCACGATATCTTTGCTGGTTCACGATGCAGCATATGCCACATCTTCTCCGGAGGCCTCTCCAAAGACATTGTTGAAGCAACCACCTCAGGTACTGCCTGAAGAACCCCAGCAGCCACAGACTCGTGTATTGAAACCATACCCATTTCACTACAAGGTTCTAGCCAGATAGCTCCCTGTCCGTGCCGGGCTACCTACACAAGCTCACTAGCACTTACCGGAAGGAAAAGATATAAAGAAAAGCGAAATGCCTTCGTAGGAATTCATTTAAAATGAAAAAATGAACTAAAACCATAAATTTAACACTAATAAAGGCTTTAATGTTAGAACTGTTTCAAGAAAAAGACAGAACATCATCCCTGAGATAACGCGTTTTTTTGGAAAGGCAAAAATTAATTATTAATTTTACGCACCCATGTGATGTTAAAAGTATATACTTGAATGCCAAATTTTAACAAGATTGGATAGATTTAAAGGTTGCTTACTTTGATCAGTCTTTAAAGTTAGGCAAAAAAATCATATTTGTTTAAGTTTGGAACGCAATGGTTCAAGTCTCTTTAATTTACAACCTACGTTTTTACACTTTAATTGTTCCGTTTACATTTCATTTCCAGGCTTGATTCCTAAATTTTCAATCATATTTCCTTTAACAGTTTGAGTAATTCGTTCGTCCTTTGGATTTTTTCGGACAAAACTAAAAGTATCAATTGTGAGAGCAGTTTTTTGAGTCTGTGTGTAGATAACCGCTTGAAATTTGCAGCAAATCATTCTTTGGAGCCCATCAAATTAAAATTGCCGCGTGCCAAAAGCAAACATATAGTATGTATATTAAAGAGACAAAATGTGCGCGTTTTCTTCTTTTCAAGTCAAAGTGAGGTATATTCAATTTTTTAGCAGAGAAAGGAAGATTCTTTTCAGCCATTTGTAGGGGGTTGAATATATCCAAAAGCGAAAATGGAACCCTTGTTGGACCACTCTTATGTCTGTCTGTCCGTATGTCACAGCCTTTTCGCTCCGCATCCACCAAACAGATTGAGTTCGAATTTGGTACACGTACATATTCCTGTGAGCCAACCACGCAAGTGTCAGTTGAATAAATGAATCTAAAAAATGAATATGATTCTCGGGGATGGGAAGAGAGCATTAAAAAAATGTTGCAAAGTGCTATGTAAATAAAGTATTTACATGTCTAAAAGAGAAATGTTCTGGATCCCAAATAGATCTGAGTAGGGATTGGAAAAACCGCACCAGTTTAACCGAAAACCGGCTTTTTTGGTTCGCAAAACCGGTTTTTTCTTCCCAGTTTAAACCGGTGTTTTCTTTTAAATTCAAGAACCGTTAAAATATACAAGAGACTAGAAAACCACCGAACAACTGGAAAACTGTTTTTTCGCCATCCCTAACTAGGCAGCGTTAATGACCACAGTCACCAGCGCAAAGCAAGTTCTATGTTTGACAGATTCTTGTTATTAGTTGTAATGTTTCGTTTCAATTCGGATGATTTCACATAGAGTAATTCTAGCTCAAGATATGCCATAAAAACAAAATTCTTGGGAACTAAACAGAAGGATCTTTCATCCTTGTACTGTAAATGAATGACTTAACCTTAAGTTGCCTGCTTGGATTTCAATTCATTAATCTCTTATTTTAAGCACAAAGAGGAAATATGTTTTATTTTGATTTAAATTATTTTCTGAGTAAAAATCTAAGAATCATTTGCGTATACCTGAAATTAATCAATGGACATATAAATATACTTCTAATTTTGATTCGGTTCTTTTACCAAAAACCGCCATCACTAGTATTTTTTTCATTCGAGCCACTAGATCCTTATAATATGTATTGGGTAAGTTTTCAAGGTCGACTATCTTACAAATAGTGCAAATAAAAGCTTGACCATGCTTATTTTTCTTGATTTCTCTTGAATCTTCGCTTGAAATGTAATAAGTTTGTTATTTTCATATAATGAGCTGGTCATATCTATCACACTTTTTTAGGGGATGTCAAATAAATCAACAAGATCACCTTTCCAAACTTGTTATTGCACTGTATTCCCCGATTTCCCTTTGAGCAGATTTTGATATTATTTTTACGGCTTCTGTTTACCAACATAGATATTTTTCTGCATCATAACTATAATATTTCTTTGCCCTACCCTTCCTGTACTTTGCGTTGATTCCAAGATTCATAAAATTAAATCTACTGATGAAATCTCAAAGAATGACATAAACAAACCTCAGAAACTGGGATGATTAATAAATGGCAGAAACTAATAAATATCCCTCTACCTGATCTAATTTAGTACTTACCTGCCTAACCCGTCTTACGACTAAATAGAGTCATTCAAGATGACTCAAAGGAGTCTAAACACGTCTGCCCACACAACAAAGCAAGGCCCGACGGCTTTTCAAGAAAAAAGAGAATCGACTCTCGGATATCAAATAAACAAAATAATTGAAAATTTGAGATGGTTGCGATTATTCTCCTTGGAGTACGATTTCTCAAAAACGTTTGCAGAGACGAGGCTAAAAGATGGCAAAAAAACTTATCATTCATTTTTTGGTTCCCAAATTTATTTGAATATTACAAACCAAGGATAGCAGTTATTACCAGAATGTCAAAACACAAAAATTTTGGGGGATGTACCAGGCTTACTCCTAGAATAAATGTAAGTGAAGTCAGTATATTTCCTTTCCTTACTCTGTCAGAAAGCTTTTCAGCAGAGATTACCCCTTGTTTTTCAATAAGGTCAAAAAGAATATTTGTAATCGAATTCATTTTCGCCTTCACAAAATACTCCAACTGAAAATACCGACCGAACGATTACGGTCGAAAATCGATTTCAAGAAGAAAAATAAAAATAAAATACACAAAATTAAAAGGAAGCTGTCTTTTACTATTTTCAGTCAAAAAGAAATTATGTTTTACAATTCCAAACGAAATGATTGTTTGGTCTTGTATAATGTACGTTGAATTTTAAGTAAAAATCAGTGAATTGCTACTTAATTTGAGATTGTCCAATGGTCATTTCATCTAAAGCTAGAACAACTGCTTCAAACTTTGAATTTTGATTAATTTCACTAACACAAGAGTAAAAATTGTTCAAATTACAAAAATTTTCTAGAAAATACCATATGAGATTTTAAGGGAATTAAACGCCTACGAAAAACTTCGACAAGGTGTCAAAAAGTTACTAAATTTGTTTTAAATAAACCTTTTAGGGAAATAACATAAATGTATGTACAATCCCTCAATTTAAAAAGGGCAACCTTAAATTCATTATGAAGGTAACCAGCCTAGTTTTTCATCTTAAACGATGGGCTATATAGTTCTGTTGTTGCACCCACCCACCAAGCTCACATTATCGAACCAGAATTTAATTTTTTTATGTCATATACACCCACGAGGCTTGGCTGGAATTGAATCTCACGGGAAAGAAGTCGTGTGGTCTAGTGGTTAGAGCATGAGACGCATAAGCCGAAGGTCCCAGGTTCAAATCTCGTTGGCGAACAACGTGATTCAGTTCAGGGGATTTTTCGGACAGACTACGAGTGTTCACTCAGTGGTGATATGTACTGATTTAATCAGATCATATCATAGCTGAGCAGACACACGAGAGCATGATGCTGACCAAACCATCCTCCGAAAAAAGTCAATACGGTCATGAAAATGAGATACTCTATCTATCTCTAAGCGAAGGCCTGAGAGAAGCTGTAGTGCTAAAAAGAAGAAGAAAAAAAGGCACGTACACTATCATTGAGTCATTAAATACTTTTTAACTTTCCTTTACCTTAAAAATAAGCTACAGATATAAATCCAGAGTATTCGAAGTTTCGAAGATCTGTGCTGATTGCCATACTTCCTAAATTCAATTTACAATACTTTCCTGTACATTTGCCTTAGTTTGATTTCATATAGTTGTTCTAATGTAATGTATAATTTTAGAAGAATTTTCGGGGTTCTCGCGAAAAAAATAAAATGGCAACTTAGGTGATAGTTTTTATCTCGATATACTGCCTCTTACCTCAGGAGCTACAGGTTGATTGATGAAGCTCTTTCAACTACTGCTGAAACTTCAACAAAAGTTGTTTCAAAAACTTTCTCAAGATACTTTTTTTTAGTTTTACCCTAAAATTTATTGAAACACTCCTACAAAAATGGCCCAAGTAAACCAATTTAGACGACAGCAAGTTCATATTCATTGGGCAACTTTTGCGGGGATATTCCAATAATTTTTTAGGCAGAACTGAATACAAGGCCTTACAGGTCTTATTGGTTAATTAAATAACAATAACAATCTACTATCATATAGGGGTATAGTAATGTAGTACTTTCAAAGACAGGAAACATTGTGTATTTATACAAAAGAGAGGACGCGCAATTCACCTTACCTGAGACAGGAAACGTAATTGACCTTCAAACTAAATCTCCTTAAATTTCCCATAAATATGAAATCACTTGTTATCTGCTCTAAATATTTTCCAAACCTAATTGGTCTGGGAGAAATTTATTTTCACACAAAAAATCAAAAACAGACAAAGGATAAATTGAACCCTTTTTCCCACACTAAACCAGCCAGCAATCAAAAACAATCCTTTCTGTCTCGCCAAACGCAACACCACCTTTGATATTCCGCTCTAATAAACCGTTTTTATAGAAAGATGCGCACACCCTTGGCTTTACCGAACCATCATTCTCAATCCGCGTTGTGCACCTATTCTAATGTTACAGAAATAATGAGGGACAGGTGGTTTTCAAATAACATACACTGCCTTTTCGTCCGGTGAAGCAACAACCTGTTGAAGATGGTTGTAACCCTTTTTCAAGGTGCACGCTATCATCAACAACTCGCGTTCTTGTAGGATGTATCTGAAAGTCCGATATCTGTGAGTTTTGTGAATTTTTTTTTCATCGCAACCAAATTGCTTTCGGAATTGCTATAATAAAGATATGAATAATGCGAAAATTACTTTCAGAAATATAAAAGATGGAAGAAAATTCTGAACTAGATGAGAATACAAATTTCACTTTCAACTTTTTATTTTCATATTTTATGCTACAATTAAGGAATTCATTGTGTTACACTAAATATCTAAAACTATGCAAACGCTAGTCATTAAAATCGTAATGATGTTGAGAAGCTTTTGCTTCCAGTTTAAAAGTATCTGTAAATCAAGTTTTAATGTAAGTGGAAAATGGCGAAGAGCTAAATATGTAATTAAGTTAAATCAAAATAAAACGGAAAGTGACACGCACCGAAAGCTGATAAAATATGTCGCTAATTGATAATTTATGCCGTTTGCTGCGCGTTCATTTGTTATTTGGGTCAAAGCATTTGTTTAATTGTTCAAACACTAGTCAAGTTGAGTTCGAACGTGTGTAAAGACTTTTTTTGATTTTTACACTATTTAGAATAAAGCACTTTACCTATCGCAACATAAACGAGTACGCACGGCAATTAAACAGCGGTTTGCATGACGAAGAGTCAATGTTGTTTAAGGTCTTTTAGATGTAGGAATTGAGTTATGTTCGCATGAACAGTACATGTAGGCAAAGATAGTTAAACTCTTCTGTGTACACAATGTCAAAGTTAATTTTCTACATTCTTAAATCTTTTGAACGAATGCTAAATGGATTTTATTTAGGAAGACTTTTTGACGAGGCGTAATTTGAGTTTAATGTTTAGAATTGAAAAGTTGCAACAAATAATTGGCGGGGAGAAAATTTTAATTTGATTGGCACTTCAAGGACTTCGTCTACGTTGATAAATATTTGATCAGTTTAATGCATTTGTCCTCCAAAAATCATTCACGTGGACGATTTTCTGCAATTAATAGGAGATTAATAGTAATTTTCTTCGGAAATGAATCATTTCTCGATGATAAGTTACATGAATATAAGGAATTTACGTCACTATAATTTCAGTTGCAACTATTCGTTACAAATTAAATATAAATATTTTTGTCATTAGATGGTGTTCGTTGTCATATATCGGGCAATACTAATCAGAGTGAGTCAAACTGACATGCGTTTGAATGGTGACACTCCAATCTACAATTTTCATATGACAGTTTTATATTTCGTCATTCGTGCCAAAAGTTGTATTCATTTAAAAATGAGTAAAATTTCTGAAATTCGTTATATTTTACAATATCACTACGATCAAGGAGGCATCGCAGGCTCGTGAATTTGTGGTGTCTACGGTCAATATACTTTATCAAAAGCCACAGAAAAGAGATGGTTCGCTCGCTTTCGTTCTGGAAATTTTGATGTCAAAGATGCACCTCGCTCAGGTCGACCAATCAAACGACTTCAAAGCCAGGATTGACACCAAATAAGGTTATGCTGTGTGTATGGTGGGATTGCAAGAGAATTGTTTATCATGAGGTGCTAGAATCCGGCCAAACACTCAATTCAACTCTATACTGCCAACAATTAACCAGATTGCAACAAGGAATTCAAAAAAGGCCAGAATTGATCAATAGAAAGGGCATTGTCTTCCATCATGATAATGCCAGACAAGACACATCTTTGATGACCCGGCAAAAATTGACATAGCTTGGCTGGGAAGTTTTGATGCATCCACCGTATAGTCCAGGCCTTGTACCATCAGACTAGCGTTTGTTTCGGTCTCTGCAAAACTTCCTTTATGAAAAGAAATTCACTTCAAAAAGGGACTGTGAAAATGACTTGGCCATGTTTTTCGGCGATAAATCACAGAAGTTCTACTTAAATAAAATCCATTTTGAGTAAAAGAAATATTCAATCGAAAATTGACAAAAAAGGCACAATACATTTTAGACTTACCAATATATTGGTTATCTTCACGATGTATTCCTATGAATAATAATAATTATTGAATGTATGGCAAATTTGAGGCTCTTTAATTTCATGACTTAACTGTACTCTAGAAGGTGATATGGCTAGTTTCACACATCTCGTTCAGTTCCCAATTTAGTGTTATTTGAAAGTATGATGTTCCATACATTGCAATTTCCACAATAGCTGATATACTATACCCCAATGTGACGTGAAATTTTGCATAAAATCATTACGGGAATCAACAGTTGGCGTTATTCTTACGAAAATGAAACCAGAAAAGAATGATAACCGTGCTCTCTAAAAGTAAATCAGTGAAAAATAACTAATTTTCAGTTTTTTCCCTAATTCAAAAAGTTACAAGTATGCAACTTTCAATTAATGACTGACCGCTATTTCAATTAGTGGAAAAAAATGGTAGTACTTTTCGTAAAATATCAGTTCCTGAGATGCATTCTTGCATTTAGGAAGCAATAGCTCTTGGTTATACCGAGACATGTGTAGTGAAAAGAGTAAATATAAATGTCCGTGAAGGACTGCAGCGATGGTCTGCTGCCTCAGCAGAAGAGGATGTTGACATCCGCCAAGATTGGCTTTGTCTGGGGACGCGTGAATGCGCTGGTAGGCTAGCGTTGCTATGACATAGGGCGGGTTCTTTCCCCATAACACAAGGACCCACTACAAAAGAATTTCGTATTCACGAATTAAACATGGTAACATGCCGATCGACTGGTGTCGAAGCCGAGGTAACCTACTGCTGGTTCAGAGAACAAGTTGCGCCCGGAGGAAACGGACGGACTTGCAGAGACTGCGTCGTTACTGACGATACTTATGACCCACAAATAAGAGTGGGGCATCCAGGTGGAAGCGGTGCCCCCTCGCACTCTCCCAACCGGATCAAGATCCTAACGTAGACGTGGCCATGTATTTCCCATTTGAGTGAAAAACTCATACAAAAGTACTTTGTATGACTCTTTCCCTCAAATGAAGAATACAAACGTAACCAATTTATGTTATAGCGTTATGCAATGGAATCACATAATTCTATATCATAAAAGGGTACGCAAGCGGAAGGCCACTCTACCCGGCAAAAGCCCCTGTTAAGCGAAAAAAAGGTAGAGGGCGCCAGATGGCTAGCCCATGTTAGCGGAGGAGCCTGCCATCGTTGCGGGTTCTCTACTCTGTCAGGTCGAAAGAAAGGGAAAGACCGAATCTTCAAGTTTTATCAATCCATTGTATTTTGTTTCATTTCATCGTTATTTATCTTAAAAACAAACACACTTTATAACAACTTGTTTGACTTCTTGAAGTTCTTGCATTATTATTTAAACTGATATACAGGTAAAATATCGTAATTGTGCTCATACATTCACATTTCCAAAAAATATTCTTCACGCTTTATAACAACTTGTTTGACTTTATAAAATTCTAGCATTATAATTTAAACAATAACTGATATACGCGAAAAATATCGTAACTGTGCTCCTACGAGTATATACACATTTCCACACATATTCTAAATTACACCTTGCGACACAAGAAAATTAACCCCACGCAAGCAAATTAAAATTCGGAATAGATTCAAGATTGAATGAGAAACAAAACTACTTACAATTTGTGCTTGACTGCGACTGACAATACATCCAGACTTATGGTATCCTCGACGAGTGCTCGCTGACGATGTGCTGGTTTCAAATTGATCATTGCTATGTTTACTACTGTGACCAAAGAATAAGGTGAAATTTGAATTTAAACTGCGTGCCGAAGGATTTAGAGAATTATTTCTTTCTTTAGGTTGGTAGTACTGTCAGTGATATCTATGTCAAATTTACATGTCAAAATATTCATTAGTGTTTGAAATACGCGTCGTTTCCGGGATGGCCTTCGGTTCCGTCTTCGCTGCGGCTTGAATCTCCTCTATCGTATCAAAAGGGTGTTCCCGGGGCGGTCTTTTGAGCTTGCTGAAGAGCCAGAAGTTGCACGGCGCCAGATCAGGGGAATACGGTGGTTGCGGAACGATATGGGTTGAGTTTTTGGCGAAATGATCACAAATTACGAGTACAGTATGGGATGGTGCATTATCGTGGTGTAAAAACCATGAATTGTCTTTCCACAATTCCGGCTTTTTAGGTGGATAGTGTTACGCAAATGACGCATAACGTTCAAATAGTTTCTTGTTGACTATTTGGCCCAGCGGGAGGAATTCATAATGCACAACACCACGATAATCGAAGAAGAGAAGAGGTTGATGGTCGTCCAGGACGCTCTAGTTCACGGCTGGCTTGGAACTTACTATACCACTTGTAAAAATTTTTTTTAGACGTAGCCTCATCACCAAAAACTGTCTGCACCATCCTCAACGTATCCGCAGCAGGAAATTGATTCCGCAAACAAAATTTAATGCAAATTCAACAAATTTCGACATCACAAAAAACGAAGAACTCACTTTTAGCAGCTCACAAAAGGACGCGTATCTCAAGCACTAATGAATATTTTGACAAGTAAATTTGACATAGATGTCACTGACAGTACTACCAACCTAAAAAAAATTCTCCAAATCCTTCGGCGCGCGCAGTTTAAATTCGAATGTCACCTTATTTTTTGGAGACAGTAGTATATTCTCCCTTCTTATCACAAACTAGAGCTTCCGTATTCGATAGAAAACAGAAGGAACGAATCAAATTAGAAGCTATAGACTTTTCGTATATCTTTTGAATGTTATCATTGCCGTTAATTTCAAATAGGAATACAAGTTTATAACCCGTTAAAGCAATAAGATTTTCAGACCCTACTAATAATGCACGCTTATATGTAGCCCACATAACTATTTACTACATGCTAGATACTATCTTTACAGTAAAGAAATCTATTTATACTAGTTATCCCTAAAATTAATTTTTCCTTTGCATAACTGATCTTTGCAAGGTATTCTCCATTTGGAAAATTGTCCTTCTGATCTACTAGTTTGACCGGTAAAAAAAATAATCGGATATCACATGAGATATAATATTTCCATCGCTGCTGGTAGAGAATAAAGTTTTTGATATTTCATCAAATTCAAAATCCCAACTTGTAGACCCAAAGTGAGGGCATCGTTTAAAAATGAAATCACCATTGACATCCCAAATGCAAATATATGAATCTTCTCCAGCTGATGTAAGGAAAGGTTTACCAGCATTTGCTACAATTATTGCTTTGAAACTCTTGCATTATGGCCGTAAACACTGCGAATATGCAAAATTTGTACTGTTTCGAAGTTTGAAAAGGTTTTTTTTCAGGTCTTTGATCTTCCGAAATCGTATATAATCTCACTGATCTATCATTCCATTGTGGCCGGATATACGCCAAAGTATAGTTTCATGGATTAGCTGATTGCACTCTACTTAAGCAAATTGTGGCTTCCACGCATATAATTCACCAAATGCGGTACCTGCGAAAACCGTCGTTTCCAAGAGTGTTATCCCCACCATTGTTGAGCAATATATTGTCGACTTGTCAACGCATGAGGATCGCCTCTCTTATATTATTTTTTCCGAATTGGACAATCTCAATCTCAACGCTACACTATGTCCGGTAATTCATAATATTTCCAGCGTGCTCGCATTGAATAGTTTGTCACTACTTTTCCAATCTGATACTTTGCCTTTGCATACAAGTCTTTAAATGTTCTAATATCATAAACTCTCGTTCTCCATACACTAATACAAAAATCTTGTTTTTAAGTTTCCATTCTAGAATTGTACTAGTACTATCTCCTTCCCCTAAAGCCCATTAACTCATTACCAACACCTGCTATTACGCAGCTTCTTGACCGAAGTTTTATTGCGATTCCAAGCACTTTTCACTATACGTTCAATTGAGCACCGGGTGGATGTGTGGACGAGCCTATCAAACACTTGACACACGCGCTGTTCCTTAGCAATTCCAAACGAAGTGAAAAGCCAACAACAAAAATTGTTAGACTCGCAGCGTTGAATTGTTCTCAAAAAAACCCAAACTGTTCCGTTTAGACATATAAGCCGACTTCACCAGATCTACTGGAAAACGAAAACCGTATTGATTTTTGCCGAGCTCTTCGCGATTATCCTTTCTTCGAGAATTCACTGCGAATATGTAAGACGTTATAATATTTACGTTTTTTTCTCGGATAGACAAATGGAGCGGACGGATTCGCGAAAACTCAAATTCAAGTTAGGGTTGGAATTTGAAACCGTGCAAACTGCACCATGATTAAATAAGTTGGCGCAAGAGTAAGAACACTCATTCAGTGTCCCCAATCGCGAGCTCTTCTTCGCATTGTCACAAAACTAGCACCGGACTACGACACACGTGCAGTGCAAGAACTCCCGACTTTTGTACGTAACTTTGAGTATACAAAAAGGTGAAATGCAATTTGGATTACGATGGCCAAGTGAATTTGGCCACTTTCAATGAATTCAAACTTGGTTTTTTCCCGGTATTGCACTGTTTTCTTTGCCGGTGTGGGTTTCGCGACGTGCGTAATGTGTGGCGTTCTCCCAAAGATTCCCCGTTTTTTCCCATCGTCGCCTTACGGGACCGCTCAAAAACTAGTCGACGAGCCTCCCACCCACTTCCCATGGTATTGCGAAAGTGCAATCATGGAAGAGCTCCGTTGGAAAGGGAGTCGCCGCGTCCAAATTTTAACTGCAAATTAAAATGATGAACATTATTTAAAATTTACAATTGCAATTTGGAACAGCAATATGTTGGTTTTCGAATAGTTTGCTTAGGCGATTGCTCGATTATTACAGTGTTGCATAGGTTCCTCCATCTCAGTACTACTCACAACTTCTACTGTTGGCTTCGGTCACATAACGAAAACCAGAACGTGCCCTTAGCTAAAACTGAATATTGGAATTTGTGTTGGTACAATAGATATTCGATTTGAAAAGTGAGTGTTTCATTGATCGATCAGTAAGTGTGCTCTAAAATATGTAACTAGTGAAATTTCCACTAAAGTCACTTATCATATAAATTTACCAATTTGATCAATGAAAATATAGTTAACTGAAAAATTAGTGGAATTATCACTAATTTCATCTGAGGGAGTGGGTTGGAAAATGATTTCCAAGTCCCAAACAGCACTATATTGCCACTTCCTTATTAAGACGGTGGTCATGGTTTCAACAGAGTTGTGCCTTTTGAACTTTCGTCTAAAGATGAAAGAATCAACTCTAAATACATCCAAGGCGTAAACGGAGACTGTAATTCTGGGTAGACATGATTGCTTTACATGCCAATAAGCCAACAATTTGGTACTAAAAATCATCTCGGTACTATGATCCTTACGATTTTTTCGTGTATTCAAAATCATAATTTTGTCATATGTCATATGAAAGGCCTTTAATTAAATTTTTGCGGTATTGATCTTGGAATTACCTTGTTAGCACTGAGGGAGGCAAGAGAGAGAGAAAACTACGCAAATTTTTCAGAAGTGGCGATGGTTTTTTGGCTGTAAAACCACCCGGTTGAGCCGGAGATGTAAAAAAAGGGAAAACCGAAGATTCGTTTTTTGCCAAAAACCTCCATCGAAGTCGAAATTTGCTGAACTTTGTTAGCATAGCGATAATTTTTTTTTTTTTCGTAGCACTGCAGCCCCTTTCGGGCCTTCGCTTAGAGATAGTTAAAGTATCTCATTGTCATAATTGAATGTATCGGCACTTCACAAGGTGATATGATCATGACCAGCACCAGCACGTAACATAACTGAGCAGGTTTATAGTCCGTCCGAAGAATCACTCGAACCAAATCTCGTTGACTCGAACCAGAGACCTTCGGCTTACGTGCTTAGTGCTCTAACCTCTACACCACGCGGACTACAGCATAGCAATAATATGATTTATTAATTCAACATTTTCTTGAATGAAACCGTAAAGGCAACCTTAAACTCAATACACAGATGGTTGTTTATAATATTAATCTGCCCTTAAAAATTTCAAAAGGATCCAATAATATCTAACAAAGTTATAGAGGTTTGAATTTAACTGTATTATGTACAACAACAACAAAAACAAGAATGCATGACTCTGGAACAATATGCACTTTTTATCAAAGAGCTTTTTAACATAAGCGCCTTAATACGACCAAAGTGCAAATTATACCCGGATGAAAAACTATGCCTTGGATAATCACCCTTCAAGTGTGAATAAGGTTTCAAGAGACCTTAGTTCAACTTTTTGGCTCATATGTGTAGGTTACTATTCAATTTGAATTCAGTAAAAGGTTCATTGCGGACATTTTAAGGAGTAATTTGACTTAAAATGTCTCATTTCAGTGTCAATAAGATGCGAAAATCATTTTTGTAGGCTTGAAATTTTGACTCGGAAACCTACAGATATCATCCACAAAGTCAGCTTCAATTCAGTCGAAACCTGATTCACTCTTGAAATGCGATCGTCAAAGACATAATTCTTCGCATCATTATAATTTGCACTAAAGTTGTGTTAAGGTGTTTATACAAACAGTCCTTTAATATCTGAAGATCCTGCAGCTAAGTTTGGGGCCTTCCATTTGGCACTTCGATGCTTGGTTGTGGGTTCATATTGAAAACACCACGTTTCATCACCAGTTACAATGTTGTAAAGAAAGTTTTCGTCTTTTCTCGCCTCTTTAATGATGTCTTTCAAATGTTGAATTCTGAGAAATTTTTGGTCATCAGTTAACTTGTGCGGAACAAAACGCACACAGACCTTTCGTAAGCCCAAATGATCAGTTAAAATGCGATAAATCGATGTTTTGGAGATATTCAACTCCGATTCCATGAATTTCAACGATAATTTCGGCTCATTTTTGATAAATTCATGCACAATTTCGATGGAGTCCTCGGTGATCACTGATTTTGGGCGGCCGGTATGTTCATCGTAATTTATGTCCTCACGATCATCTCTGAAACGCGTAAACCACTCATAAACTCTGGCACGAGATAGACAATCATCGCCGTAAACTTTTTTCATCAATTCAAATGTTTCGGTCTTTGTTCGAAACTCATTTTTGTACCGATGACGCAAACATACCGTCACTTTAGATGCAATAACTTCGCTTTCACCAAACCGAATGTCACCAAATTTTCACAGGAAGTCAGGGCGGAATGTAACTTTCTAACGCACTATCTCATCTACAGATAGCGTAACCAAAAAAATTTTATGACAAAAGTTTCGTTTATTTTGGAACGCTTCTTGCATTTACATTTGGATTAAACGTTTTATATCACCTTGGAAAACAATTAGTTAAATGGTATTTATTTCATGATTTACAAGATATGAAAGTAAAACCCCTTCATTGCAGGAAAAATTAAAAAACTGTTGACATTTTCTCAAGCTATTTTAAATCATTCCATCAGCTTCGTAATAAAAACACTACATAAACTGATGTTAATTATCTTTTGACTGATTCAAATCGTAATTTAATGCGTTCAAATGAAAAGATTGATGACTTCGTGCCAACTTGAATCTCAGCTGTGCACTTCAAAATATCTTGAATCTCATGATTATTCTTTTGTTCTGAACAAATCTCAATTCAATCATGATCGTCCAGTTTATTGATTAAGTAATTTTTAATTGTTATTATACTTGTAGCAAAATTATTAAGAATAACATTTTAAAATAACTGAATCACGGTGCCTGGTATCTTTACATTATAATTCAAATTTTATTGAGCTGATTTAATTGTTCGTAACGTAATATTACAACAAGAATATTCTCAATTACTTTGAAACCTTCCTATTGTATTCCACATTTACATACTAGTGAAGTGTTTATTTCAGAGCAATTTAATGACAGTGAGTAGGCAGAGTAATTTATAATTTACATGAAGAAGTCACGACTTACAAATGGTGGGAAATAAAATAAATTAAAAGTTATAAGACAGTTACAAGGACAAGACAAAGACACATTTTTCATTTGTCATATATGTTTCATATGTAAAACAACTTGTATGGAAGGTAGTTCAATCAATCAATCTGAAGCCAAATAAATTCTTTAAACCTTTTATATTCATATATATGAGATATTACTGAAATATTGTTTATCCTGTTAGTTCTTTCAGCCATTTTTATTGCCGAAACTGGAGACACGAATTTGACTTGAATTTGAGACATTTCCGAGGATATATTTTAAAATCGAAAGTCAATATACATTTCAAGGACGATAAATATTTTCCATACAATATTTAAAACAGTCGGAAGAGCTAATTGTTTAGATTGCTCAGCTCTTACGCAGTAGCTCCCTGGTTCACGTCTCGTTGGTAGCAAAAAAAAACTCAAACGGACGATGAGTGAGTGCAAACGTAGGTCTAATTTCACGATCAAGCATCCCGTTAGGAGATGTACTAACAAGGCTCGATCAGAGAAATCTCAACAGTTAATTGTCCTATTTATTCCGAGCATTTTGAGGAACAAAGCATACCTATATGCAAACAATGAAAAAAAAAAAAAAGAAAACCCATTACCTGGTATATAATATTAAACTTGTCATTATTTCAGTCCAACCCATTTATAATCCTAGATGACTATGCAGTACTATGTTTTCATCCTTTGCACTGAATTCCGTTATAATCTAGAACATCTATTTCTATTTATCTAAAACCTGCTAAAATATCATGTAAATAATGTAATCATCTAAATTCACATTTAACAAGTCCATAAAATGATTGATACAATATTAATACTCAGCCGTAGATAAATACATCGTGAAGATTGTGTCAACAATCATCATATATGTACCTACATTGATCTTGGACTCATTAACATATTCTGATCACATTACAAAGTCAAACTTCAGTCATATTAAGATCTTTTCTATTATATAAACTCACATGTAGCTGAACGCCTACAAATACTTATATTCTCTACCAGCAAGAATTTCATACTATACACAGATACATATGTGTATAAACACTCGTATCACAATAAAAAGATATATCTATTCCTATTGGAAAACTAACGTTACCTTTGGTGTAATCAGCACTTTATTCACAACCTACACAGATACTCTATAGCACTCCACCAAGCTTCAGCCTTTTGAACATTTGATCACCTCGTAAGTCGTCTTTTTCAGATAGTGACGACAATACTGGTGTATGTTCAGAACGATAATTTACGGCTGATCTTGTTATTCAAAGTTATAACGCTCAAATTTTTTTGAAAAAGGAAAAGAACTTAACAGAAAATGATAAATCATAGTGTTAAAAATAAAATTACAATAATCCTTCAATAAATTCGCTAATATACATGTATGGTATGAATATGGAGAAAATTTAACATATCTATAGATATAAAAACGAATCTATAACTGAACACTTGGAATATATAGTATTTACGCTAAGTCACTTGCTATTATTATTGTATTATTAGTATGTCTTTTTCTTTAACCTTTTTTTGTGCTGATTATTCTTATTTGAAATGAACTTGAAAACGTTTGAAACCGGTTTACGTTTCAGTTCAAAAGTCTTCGCCTTATAGATATTCGTACGGACGATAGGTCTGTTATTATTCTTGGGAATATCTTTTCTTCAGTTCTATACAGATACACCTTCAAAGATACATTCTTGATGAGAAGAAGTACTTGTTGAATTCTTACTTACTCGTACATACTTATTGTACAATTTCTGTATTGGCAAGAACATCTTTCCAAAAAGAAGTAACAACAAAGATTTTTTTTCAATTTTTTTATTAAAATAATTTTTCGTGCTTTGTATCTCCTTTCCCAGTCTTATTTTCTTCAACAAATGTAGCACTGACACACAAGCTGAAGAAACTTTAATTTTACTGTACCAGGTATCTTTGACTCGACTCGTATGCTGAAGATGGTTATGCACTTCATGTTTGTTGAATTTTTTTGTGACTGAAGATGATAACTTAAAAGCAGATTTTTCGAATGTAAAATTAACACTTGAAGAGTTGAAGATGAGTGTTTATTTCGGAGGGATGGCAAAAAATTAATGAATCTCAAAATCCGTAAAATATAATCAGAAATTTAAAAAATACAAAATATGCAAAAATAACTACTGAAATCCAACTGCATTGAAATTCAAATAAAAAGTTACATAATTTTAATCGAATCTGAATAAATATTATCTTTGTATTCATTTCGGCATCTATAAGTACTCTTGATCAGATTTAAAAACAACTTGTTGCTTTTAAATCCAGTTTATTCTTTAAAAAATTTAATTAGAGTAATATTTTTTGAACGAGTTGTCTCATTTATTGAATTGGCCAGATTATATTTTAATGATATTAATTGACTAAGTGCGGATTTTTTAGTATATCTGGCTCCGCTAATAATTTTGCATACTTTCTTGGTTCCTTTAACAGGCTTTTGGGATATTTTTTCAGGTTTTCAAAACGGAATCTCTCGTAAGTCGCATAGCGGTCTCTTCCAAATAATTTGAACCAGTCTGAAGTGGGATTTTGCTGTAAGAACCCGCAGCTACTTTAATTTTTCACTTCTGGTATGTCGGTAAATAGAATGCTAGCTGACAGACAACAACTGCTCTATTGAGTCAAATTCACACAGTTCCTAACATTTTGACGTAAACCGTGTTTTGACCATGCTTACTATTGAACTGAACTTTTATTGCAGCGACGCACACATGTCTAAGGGCTAACCTTTTGTGGTGTCGTGACCAGGACTCATCTCGTTCCCCATATCCAAAACAGGAAAGCTTACACTCCACCAGACGCACAGAGAACCAATGTCTAGCTTTACCGCAGTTGCAGCAGCGCTGATAAGTATCAAAAAGTTTTAAAAGAAAAAAAATCTAATGACCCAGTAAGATTTGGTGAATAAAGGATTTGGTTCGTCGACTGAAAATACCTCGGGTAATTTAGTCAATGATCTTTGGTGTGGATGAAAATTTTTTGAATAGAATGAAGTCAATCTGTTCTACTAACGCATAGGTTTCCAATGATTATATATTGTTCAAACGATGATGTAGATGACACTTTTGGAATTCCAGAGTTCGATTTAGGCACATTATTTTTAAAACTAGGAATCGATCATAGACGTTTGAAGCTTGACAGTTAAGACTGATGCACTGCTGCCAAATTAGCTGAACTTGAGAGAATTAATGGGGATAGGGAATTCTCAAATCAAGGTAAGGCCAAGCTACTTGCTGACACTTTTAATAAACACCACAACATCACCCGAAGTATGCAAAGCTAAATCACTGAACTGATGGTGGCGCAAACCTTGAACCCACTTCATTCGTCTTCATTTGTTTCTGATAATGAATGAATTAAACCAAGAGAACTGTACGAACTGCTTAGGGAATTAAAAAACAGCAAAGCCCCTGGACAAGACAGTATGACAAATATAGCTTTGAAAAACTTGCCTAGGAAAGCTGTTGTTCTCTTAAACTTTATTTTCAACGCCTGTTTTAACATTTCCTACTTCTCCTCTTCATGGAAATAAGCGATGATCATACCCATTCGCAAACCAAATAAAAAGCCCCACCTCCCCTCTAACTATAGGCCAACAAGCCTCCTGCCAGCTATGGGTAAATCATTTGAGAAGCTAATCCTGAAGCGTTTGAATAGGGTTGCAGAAGCTCGTAACATTCTCCCAAACTACCAGTTTGGCTTCAGATAACATATGCACACTCGACTGAACAACAACTATGCCGTGTCACCCAGGACATCAAAGCTGTTTTTAAAGAAAAACTTTCAGTGGGAATAATTTCCTTGGACATCGAAAAAGCATTTGGCACAGTATAGCATAATGGGCTTCTCTACAAATTGATAAAAGTTGAATTCCCGGAATACCTAATTAATTTAATTTGGTCCTTCCTAAATGGTCGAAAATACGCCGTCGAAATTCGAAAGAGCTTATCGAATTATCGGAATATGCTTGCTGGAGTTCCCCAAGTCTCACGCCTAAGTCCACTATTCTTCAACATATACACATCACACGAGCCTTGCGAACTAGCTGCTTCCGCCGATGACACATGTTTTTGTACCAAATCAATAGACCCCAACAAGATAATTACGAATCTAGAAACAT
Organism: Odontomyia ornata; assembly: GCA_963969285.1. NCBI lineage: Eukaryota > Metazoa > Arthropoda > Insecta > Diptera > Stratiomyidae > Odontomyia > Odontomyia ornata. Next base: position 448,378,507 of record OZ017739.1, on the reverse strand, counting down.
TCCTAGAAAAAATATTCCAGTATCTCCATCGATGTAAAATTAAAATAAATATTGAAAAAACACAAACCATGTCTTTCACAAAGAAAAGAAAACCGAGCTTACTACCCAGTCGATGTACAAATTCCTTAGGACAGGATATTCCTTAGTCAAATGAAATTTCATATCTAGGGTTGATCCTTGACAAGAGATTAACCTTCAAAAATCTCATTGAATCCATACGCAACAAAGTCTCAAAAGCAATATTGACTTTGTATCCATTGCTAAACCGAAAGTCATTCCTCAACGTTAAAAAATAAAATCCTTATACTTAAAATTATTATTCAGTCCCATTCGATCGTCCTTTATGGAGCTCCTGCTTGAAGCTTATGCGCACAGTATTTGAAATCTAACCTTCAAGTCGCACAAAACCGGTGCCTGAAAATGACTCTAAATAAGCCTTTTTATTTCTCCACTGAGAAGCTGCATCAACTTGCTAAAATACAAAATGTAAGACTTGCACATGACCGGAGGAATAGAATGATGTACATAGCTAACTAATCAACCAATCCACTAATTTTAGCCATTCTAAATAATAATTCTGTATAGCTACTTGTATCATGCTTTCTTAGACCAGCCAGCATAGTTTAAGCTAGTATTGGTAGATTTAGGTTGTTTTAAAGTAGAATAAGGTAGTTCTCAGATAAAGTAAGATTTTTTTGATTATTTTTCCTTCAGAATATCATCTATTCCTATTGTAGTAATTACGATAGCGACTGCTAAAATGCATTGACACATAAAAGTACCCGGAAATTGTGAATAACATGCAAAATATTTAATTATTCATCAATATTTGTTTTGTCGCCTTCAAAGTAATCCCCATCGTATGCACTACACTTACGACAACAATTTTTCAAGTCCTCGAAACATTTTTCATAAGCACTTTGTGGGATGGCCTTCAGCTCCTTTAGCGAGTTTTGTTTTGAAAAAAAAAGTACCCGGAGATTGCAAATAAAACATAAAATATTTAATTATTCATCAAAATCACACGGAGCCAAAGCTGGTACATACGGTGGTTGATCGATGGTATTTATTGCGTTTTTGGCTTTAAATTCGGTCACAATAAAAAAAATCACAAAATCACTAAAATCGCAACGCACTACTGAGGTATACGGACTTAATCAGCTGCTGTAAACAAACTGGTTGACAGATCGCGCTCATATTTGGCATAGTAATTAAGGATAGTCCTATCAACTTAACGAAATACATTTTTTTGAAATATCATTTACGCAGGGAATTTAAATTACAATTTCCGGGTACTTCGTTGTCACAATGTAAATATGAAATATCATGGTTGTGATTATGAATTCAGACCCCCTAAGTTAAGCTTTCGAATTGTAATAAGCTTAAAAATCAATTGAAAACCACTTCAAACCAACAAAAATTAGCTGAAGATCATGTGTTAAATTTAATTTTGACATATGCTGCTCTTTTCTTCAATTCAGAGGTAAAACCAATTATTGCTGAAAGACATGTTAAAAGATACCCGTTTATAAAATCTTGCTGACTTTAACCAGCTCCTTCACCAATCTGCAGCGAACCAATGAATAGCAAACCAGCAAAGCTACAGAGAACCAAAAAGTTACCATTAACCCTCGAGTAGGCAAGACCGCCTCAAGCTGGGTTCCATTTTAAAACAATAAAAATGATATGCAAACCGTTAATATTTCTTCGCCGGCAATGCAGCCGGTAGTCTCATATCGCCTTCAACTACCCGCGCAAATTTTGTGCCATTTTGCGTTGCAGTTCTATTTTTATCTGCATTTGAATGTCGTGAGCCATCAACTTTAGACGTGAAAAATTATTTGTGCTTTATTTAATTTTTTGTGACTTTATAGGTTGTGTTTTGTGCAGATTTTGTGGCAGAAAAAATTATTTCGTGGTAAATATACATACCTAGAATATGGTTATCCAAATTGGATACGAATTTGTTATTTTCAATAAGAACTAGAGTGTGTTGAAGCAATCCCGCCTCCAGGCGGGGTTGCCTGTTTACATCAACTTTACTATGGATGCTTGTTGTAACATTTATTTATTTGTGTTTTAGGGAAATGGTGAAACCTGCGTCCCGAAAATCACTTCGGTCGTCCGAAATCAGCAGGGTGACTTCAGAAGAAATCGAGGAACTTTTAACTTCGGTTCCATCTGACATCGAGTTGGAGCCTGAAGATTAGGAGAGAAGTGATTTCGATGGAGACTGCGATAACAATATGGATGACTCAGATCACGAGGACAGTTTTACACTCCCCCGACTATCTGACTTCATCGGAGCTTCTATCATGGATTCGGAAGAGAATGGCAGTTCTTCTTCATAATTGGCAAGAGACACATTAACTGGATATTTATCTCAGCCCGGTCGTGTTAGCCTCTACTCAGTACTATCGAGTCTATTACATCACCTGCTATGCCTTCTTGCCTCTCTGCAGTTGCACCAACATCTACAGCAACACATCTTCAAGAGATAATAATGTTTAAAAACCCAAAAACGAACCAAGAACCAAAAAAAAATATTGCGTCACCCCTTGCCATTATATGATTCATATGGCCCGAATTTCGAACGTAATGATGGCGGTTTTAATGGAACAGTAATGGATATCAGCACGAAGCCCACTGAATTTACAAATATTAAGTGGTAAAAAGCACATGCAGCTACGTGAAAATACGATTTTCATCACCCGTTATAATTCTTTTTACAAATGGGTCGTTTAAGTTACGATTCAGCAAAGTGTCACATATGTTAATATGTTTGGTGAGGTAGATTTCCTTTAATTTGTGAGGAACCCTAACCAGAGCATATAAACTAACAAGCAAGCTCACTAGCTGAGCGGCCAAATTAAAAGAGAGGGAAAATGTTTGAATGAAACAAGCGATAAACTTGCACAAGATAGAGAGCGTGCTTATCATCATTTACTTCCATTTGAGATCAAGAAAGTGCTATCTACTTTGGACTAAGCTTTCATGCGGAAAATCGAAAGTTAATCTTACGCCGAGCTGATCAAAATGAAAGCTCATCGTCTACCATTCCATTCAATCACCCAGGCAGGTCAATATTTGCCGATTCAATCTCTTTCTTACATTTCGCCATGAAAGGCCTATTCATACTCAAATCGATCTTTGAAGGTTGAATACCGTTATGTTGGAAATTTTTTCTATGTGAGCTCGCTTGTCAGTTCATACGCTCTGCCCAAACATCCAATTTGCTGTTCAGCAATTACCATTCGTTAGTTGGATTCATTCTAACCTGAAGAGCTGAACACAAATTGTCAAGTTTCAAGGACGTTTATCTAGTGAAATTCATGTCCTCCCTGGGGTTCCACAGAGTAGCCATCTCGATCCACTTCTCTTCAACATTTTCATATCTGATCTTTCAGAGGTATTATCGGATTTTTTTTTTTATTATAGCACTACTGCTCCTTTCGGGGGTCCCCTTAGAAATAGTTAAGGATAACTCATTATCATGAACGAATGTGTTGGCATGCCACAAGCTCATATGGTCAGTCTCACTTTTTGGCCGAAATATCATACCTTTTTTACGCCGACAATTTAAAGGTGCATCACATCGTACCATCTCTACTCGACGCTTTGTTCAATGGTGCAATGAGAACCAACTTTCACTAAACTTGGACAAATGCCAGGTGATACGTTTTTCCAGGAAAAAAAAGTCATCCTGTACCTATTACCATATTATTAATACACTTCTGAGTAGAGTCGAGAGTGTTGTTAACCTTGGCGTAGTCCTAGATACTAAGCTCTGATTCAACCTTCATTATGATGAGCCTTTTTCTAGAAAATATAAAACGTTAGGCTTGATCAAAAGGAGAGCCAAAGAATTTAAGAATATTTGAGCATTCTGTGTATACATCACTGGTGCGTCCTATGCTGGAATATGCCCGCTTAATTTGGAACCCTGTTTTTGATGCTCATAGCAATAGGTAAGTGGAGAACCAGTTTTTACTCTTTGCTCTAAGGTCCCTATATGACCCCAGGTTTTTCCATAATCTACCACCATATGAACTCCAATTGTTAAATTTATCTTCACTCTCTTCTAGGAGACTCGCGTTGTCCTCATGTCGGGTTTTCGATGTCTTGAGGGGCAATATGAAGGTAAAAATCATATCGGATAAGATTCATATGAACGAGTCTGCTAGAAGCACAAGATACACTTCCATGCTTGCCATTAACAGATACTAAACTATTTACGCAGACAATGAGCCAATTAATAGATGTTGTAGAAATTTCAAAGGGTTTAGTGAACCCTTTATATGTCTTTGGTACAAGTACATGTTATAAACAATTGTCATTATATATAGTTACACTCTACAGAAGGAAAGTAAAATTCAATTAATAATAAAAATTAACTGAAACAAAATGGACTGGTAATTGAGGAAGCGGAATAAAAACAAATTATGTTGAAAAGGAAAATGTACAAGCACTTTGAGCAATTGATTGACTAGAAGACCTTTATTTCACCCCATCTCATAATCGATTTGCTATCCAAATCTCAGATGCCTGCCTTCCTATAAAGTATATCGGTCAAGTTAAACTTAGCAGTCCATATAATAGGGCATTTTTGCATTTTATTATTAGTATCAAGTCTTACCCTTAAGAATATTGTTTTTTCTTATTTCTGCTAAAGTTTTCAATCCATAAATTTTTAGCAGAATTAGAAATAAGCTCCATGATCATGTAAAAGTTTACACTGCCAAAATACAAAAAAAAAGTATTCAGAAATAAAAAGAGTAATCTATATAAGTATTCCGGCGAAGGTTTATATAAACAATATCTGAATTAGACTTTAAAGTGAGTGATCAACATAGAAGTGGAATACGGATAATGAAAGACATTCCTGCCCCGACTCAAGTTGGGCAATCATTACTCTTGTTGCTGCCCTGAACAAAAGCTACCAACCTCACGTTGGTTACACTTTGACAGCTGAGAACAGAAAGCCAATTTCTTTCTCTCTTGTAAACTGTGTGGCCAACGAGATAGAATGATTCCACGAGCTACTAATCATTATATTAAGTCATTGATTAATAATATACATCAGTGTTTAACTTTGCAACCACACCAACTCTCTTAAATCTGCGTATTGTTACAGTTACAAAATTCCCCTTTTAAACCGGATCCCTTCGGCTACTCATCGTCAACTGTACAAAAAAGTGTCCAACTAACAAAAAACAACTTTAAGTCATTAATAAAAATCAATCCTGACATGGCTTCCAATCGATTAAAATGAACATCATAGTCTGTGAACCTCATCCCGACTCAAGCTCTAAATTAATTCCCCCGTAGTATCTACAACTAAGAAGATCTTAAGATGCGAGTGCAAAACAAGTGAATAAAAACTTCTTTCAATCAGATCTTTTATACCGAAGCTCAGATGTAAGAAGGCAATATAAAGACACAACCGCCGTACCATAGGAAAAAATCTAAAATTATCAGATCACGTTTTTATACGAGTAATTAGGCAGTTCATCTTACTTTTTGCTGTTATTTTTATTATTCGGTTGATTTCGTCCTCTCTGTGTTGACACGCAAGTTCGAAAACTGGTTTCTGTTCAGTGGCCGTTAAAAACCGCTAAGGTATTTTTGTAGTTGTTATTCTTTTTCTTTGAAGACATGGAACAGAAGATGGTTATGGAATAAATGGATGGATTAATGATTTCTGGTTAAAAAAAATGGAAACAAACCCTACAATTACATACAAGTATAAAATGATGCTTATGTTGGTGGTCTGGCAATCTCGTTGCGTTGATTAAATTTAAAAAGGATGCAGATTGAATTTGAATATCAATCCTGTTAAGAGCCGTATTTAAACAAGAATATTTTAAAAATATTTTTTCTGACTTTTAAAAAGGGTTATGCTTATATCAGTCAGTTTAAATGGACTATGATTATACATTTTTAAAGATTACCTTGTTTAAATATTGAACGCGACTACGCCGTTAGTGGTCCATCCTGAATGTCCAATTTTGGACGACGTGTTCCAGCATAGCGAACGGTATCTTGCGAATGATACGAGTAATGTTGGCTTCCAAAGCGTCGATTGAAGCTGGCTTATCCCTGAAGACCAGAAACTTCGTGCAACCCTAAAGAAAATAATCTGAAGGTGTGATATCACACGATGCATACCAGAAGTTGCTCTAAGAGCGCGAATTTCGCACAAAACGCTGATTTTCATAATGCAGCTGAATAATTTGGATACGTTGTTGCGGTGTAAGTCTTTCCATGATGATTTGTCCAACAATACTCAATAAAAATTACATGACTTTTTGGTAGGAGTCACGCGTGATCTGTCAAAAAAGTCTATTGAAAATCAAACCTCATAATGAATCACCCTTTATAAACCATTGAAAGACCTGTCATGTTTATGCCTGGACCATTGTTGTAACAACGGGTTTCCACAAAAAATGGGTGAAAAATATATTTTTTATATTGCTCAGAGACGTTCGCCGATAAATAAAAATTTTTCGTACTATTAATTCGAGGGTTTTTAAATTAAAACGGTTGATAACTTTTTTAAATAATTGAAAAACCATGGGAACTTTCGATGTTTTTAGTTATTTTCAATTTCTTCCAAAAGACACCTCTATACGGACAAGCAGACACAAATTTTGGTTTTTCGCCCTATTTGTAATTTTTAAATATTTGATGAATGTATTATCAGGTTTAGTAAAACAATGTTCAAAATTTTTGTTACCTTCGTCCTCTTCAATCTTCGTCCTCTTCAATCTTCATTGACTCGCTTGCTCCACCTGCGATGAGGACATCTTCTTGGTTAGGTTCCTGTTGCGGTTTCTTTGGGTTTTTTGTCGTTGCTTGCTCTTGACTCTACTTCTTTTTCTTTCTTGGTGATTTGTTTTTCTTTGTTGTAACTTAATTTACCAACTAGCCCTTCTAGCGAATGGATCCTAAGTCTGAGGTCCTCATTTTCTCTCTAATTTCCAAATGACTATTCCTTTGTTTTTGTTAATATTTGCAGACGGACCAGCAGACAAACCTGTTGGTTTTTCTCCTTATTTTTAATTTTTCAATACTCGATGAATTTATTATCTGGTTTAGTAAAGCAAATAAAAACATGAAAAACTCTTTTTTCTTTAAATTAAAAAACTTTTCCAATTACACTAATTTAATTTTTCAACCGTTTCGAAAGCAAGTTGCTTCCTCTTTTAGTACTACACTATATTCTGCTTTCAAAAAACATTTCTTAAATAGCTACATTTGTTAACATTCCTAATTACTTTAAATTACCAACATCAGGCCTTGAGTAGCTACATTCTTAATTTCTATTCTAGCACAACAGCCCCTTTTGGGTCTTCGCTTAGAGATAGTCAGATAATCATTATCATGATCCAATGTGTCGGCACTCCACAAAGTGATATGGTCAATATCACGCTTTGGTCATGAGTCCGTCTGATTTTTTAAACCAGCACGCATCATAACTGAACGGGCTTATAGTCCGTCCGAAGAATCATTAGAACGAAATCTCGTTGCCGGCAACGAGAGTCGAACAAGAGACCTTCGGATTACGGGATGAGAGCTATAACCACTACACCACGCGGACTACACATTCTTAATTACTTTGCAAAGAATTTTCATTTTTATTGCCCTCATACATGATCCTTTTCCTTTTTCCGCTTCGTTTTATTACCCTTCTATTGCGCTGCGTGAATCCTGTCTGCCAATCTTATTAATCTGCTGTAGTCATTGCCTAGGTCTGTGTTGAGCCTGCTGCTTTCTGGTATCGTTGATATCCAAAACCTTTCTACTGAATCCAATTTTTTTCAATCATGGATATACTCCAATATCTGCACGTTGTCCTAGAGTATCTCGTGAGTGCTTACTACAATTATTTCTACAAACTTCAGGTATTTGATAATTGTTCGAATAATTCAATGGGGTGATGTTTTTCAATTAAAAAAATTAATTTCCAACTCAGTTTTGTAAAAAATCATTTAATTTTTAAAATAAGTGACGGGAACGATTAAAAACACGCCTATTCGCAAGGAATGCTAGACGTAGATTCCTAAGATACAGCATAAGCTGTTGGTATATGTCCTCTTTTCACCAGTACTTTCTAATGTGTTTGTGTAATATTGTCATCATTAGCGGTAGTTGAGTATACCAGTGACGAATTGAATTATATTTTGATGACTATCTCGTATCAGAATGACTTTTGGACTGAATTTAATTGTATTCGCGTCCATGTAGAACATGGGAGCCGATGGTTTAACACAAAGGTCAGCATGCAATGCGAAGTAAGATTGCTTTGCAATTAATTGATCGTAGAGATTTTTAGAAATATCCGCGATTCTTCTACCCACCGTCTTGTCTGCCAGCGGTATTATTTTAAGTTTGTCAGCAAATAATTCCTCCAGCATCGTAGCTAGCATGTCAGCTGCTGCAGTTAGCACCAAAGTTTCTCCTATTGAATGCGCTTTTGCATTAAGCAATTCTATGGGTGACTTTTTAAGGCGCAAGCAATGTTTTTGAGTTAACTGACACTGTTTTTACAAAAATTTGTTGTTGTTTATTTAAAACGCCCATCTTTCTTTGAAAAAAAAATTCCCTGTTATGCTAGCGTGCTCAGGATGTTCTTTTTTAAGGTGACGTCTTAGTTTTTTAGTTCCATGATACCTGCGGCCAAAAACTTTATGCATAACAGGCGCCTTAGTTGATCTTGGCCGTCTATAGTTTGTAATGTGAACCCTAATGATAAATATGAAGAATCATATTTTTAGGACTTAGTACTAAAATACAAAACCTCATTAAAATCAGTACCTATGTTCCTCTGTCTTTCCGTCAGTCTGTCCATCCGTCCGTCCATCTGTATGTTACAGGATTCTTTTTCGTAAACCATAGAAGCTACAGCCATCAAACTTTGTGAAAAGGTCGGAAGTTATGACTTCTAGAAAATGTTGGGGTGAAAAAAACTCTTTTAAGGGGGTCCCGCATATAGAGAAGTAACCCTTAAAACAAATTTTTTCATCAAAGATTGCCAAACGGGATGTCATATGAAAGGTCTCAATGAGATCTTTTCAAAACAGGTCTCAAAGTTGCTTTACCAGTGTCAAGAACCGCAGGAGAAGGGTGTACGCACTAAATTTTCACGTTCTCTCTTGCGATTGAACACCTTTCAACCAAAAAATCAGAAAAAATCATGAGTGTAAACCTTTCAAGCAAAATAACAAAAAATACGTTACGAACTCGACATTTGATCAATTTTGTTAGTAATAGTATGATTTATCAATTTTCCACTTTCTTGAATAAAATCGTAAGGACACCCTTAGATTTTATAAAATAAATTATGCAAATGTCAATTTACAAGTTTAATCATTACTGAAAATTTCAAAAAGATCGGATAGTATTTAACAAAGTTATAGTGGTTTATATTTTCCTTTATTACAACAGCAACAATATATGACTATGGGACAATACGCACTATCAGCCTACTTAGACAATGGCGGCTTGCTAGTATTTGCATGAAATTTTCAGAAATTATATTCACAATGAATATTTTCGAGAATTTGTTCAGCCGGTGACATCGGTAATCGTGAAAAAAATGGTGGTCGTTTTAAATGAGAATATTGCATAATATGGTGTTGTTTTTCCCGAACTTCAACGCTTAAGGTATATGATACTAACATTTGATTGATATTATTAATGAATAGATGGAGATGGGCAGATTAAAAAGTATAGGTCAAAAAATCATGGAAATAGGTCTAATAACAAATTAGTCAAAGATTAAAATTCCCTGAACTTTGCTAATAATAGTAAGACTTGTAAATATAATATTAAAACTGTATTAGTATGATTAAATTGGATGAAAGTAGATATTGAAGTAGTCCTTTAAAAGGCCTTTATATTACATATTATTTAAAAGAATATACAGAAGTTATTGCCGTTTTTGAAGTTTCTCCGATTACAAAAATCATACACGGTTTTCCTACTACATGTGCTTTCCATCGAACCAGAAACTACACTTTTTATTGTACATATTTTCTCCAAATATACGAGGGTGGTTCAAATATGATCGAGACAAATGCTGTAGATGGCGCGCATGTATGTTTTGAAGGTCGTGGCATGAGTATGTAATAGCTGGGTGCTTGATGAACAGTATGGCATAGTTTTTGTCGGGAGTGCATGTTTCACGACCATCAGTGAACTTCAAGTGTCGACCGCCGTTGCGCAATGTATTGTCATTCGTTTTTTAGTGTGGGAAGGCGTTGAAAACACCGAAATTTTTCTGCGTTTGCGGAATCATTTGATAGTGAGTGCCTGTGTAGGGCTGCTGTGTTTAAATGGGCTAAAGCAAGGACGGTCGCGAAACCGTCGAGAATGAGCCGCATGATCGTCGACCGCGAACTAGCAACACACCAGACAACATTTGCCGCGTAGAACAACTCATTTTGGAGCACGGTACGATGAATGTTCGAGACGTTTCGGTTGAACTCGGCATCAGTATTGGTAGTGTAGAGTCTATCATCCACGAACACCTTCAATATCGCAAAATAACGGCGTGATGGGTTCCTAACTTCTCCAGGATAACGCGCGCCCACATACCGCGCGTCTCACGCTCGATACAATATCGGAATTGCTGTGGGAGGTACTGGAACACCCCCCTATAGTCCGAATTTATCACCCTGCGGCTACCACATTTTTGGACCGCTGAAAGAAGCCCTCGGCGGGCAAAGACTCAACAGCAACGACGAGGTAGAGGAGTTCGTGCGCACATGGCTGTCCAAGTTGCGCAAGGAATTCTTCGATACCGGCATCAAAAAGCTTCCGGATAAGTGGACAAATTGCGTAACTGGTGAGGGGGAGTACCTAGAAAAACTGTAAATTTTTGAAAAATTTGTCGATAGTAAATAAAGGTGCCAGAGCAATTGTCTGACCCATCTGACATGATGGGTCTGTCTACCCAACTTGCTTATTTTTCGGATTGTGTGTACTTGCACTCCCGTTTTTGCTCTTCTTACTTAAGCCAGTTATATATTCATCCATCTAAAAGGGACATATAAGATCTAAACAAATGCTTTAATAGAATTCGGAAAAGTTCCTTAGTATTATTTTAATAGTGTCCAGAATGGCAACAGGTCTAGTTGATTATCACTGGATTCATTTATTAGCATACCACTGCAATTAAATACGAACTGAGGACTGAATCGTTGTTGTTGCGTCCCGAAAAGTGTATTGCACTGTATCACAAGAAGGGAAAGAGTGCAAGTCTTTCAAAAACCAGCGTTGGAATGCCTGCACTCGCATCCAGACTTCACTCCACAAAGTAGGCTCGAGTATGTACATATGATCTTGACTGCTCTCTCGTTTGCTGCGTGCAAAGCGCAGCAAGATCAAACTTACACGATTTCACTCCTGAATGTTACAAACATAACGCACAGAAAATAAGCGCATTATTTGCGCCAATATGTGTGTTGAGTGATATGTGAAATGGGCACATTTTTCATGCAACTTTTTATTGCTCTCCTGCATTATTTTCATTCCTAAGCAAACTAGGTGAATTCATCCATATTGAAAAAAAATATTTTCAACATGATTGTAAAAATATTTTCAACATTTCAGAAAAATTATCTTATCCCAAAAAATGATTATACAGTCAAGAAGTTCCGCCATTATAATTTGAATTATTTAAGAAGTTTTGTGCTCGAGCAAGATGCCTGTTTTGGCTAGCTCTTATACAACCAAGGCTTCAAACCTTGGTTGTTCAAGAGCAAAAAAATGGAATATGCTGCCAGATTTGATTGGTCGCCTTCTCGGTAGCTATACAACGAATAAAATCCCATCAGTGGCAAACATATTGCATATTTGATTTTTCGAAAGATTAGTGCATTCAACATTACGACAGATGTTAAGCTAAATCAAAGGAATAAATATGCACTTACGCTACAGGCCAAAGCATATTCTTGGCATTGAGATTTTTTAGAGTCCCAACGGTACTCTAGAAGACAATATAAGCAGTACAAATTATTGTGAGATTATCATCAAATTTAGAACCGGTACCTATCGCAGTTCGCTTGAATTATAGTCCGATTGAAGAGCCACAGAAAAATCTCGTTGCCACCACAGATATTTTAACCATAGAGTACTTTAACTACTTATCCCCGTGTACCACAAACCAACTCTTGGTAATCAAGAATACTACAATAAAATTTAAATGACATTCCAAATTTTAATAGTTACTTACTTTTGATATTTTGTTAAACGATTAATCAAAAAAAAAAAACAATTGATATTAATCCTGTCACCCAAAAACATTTACACTTTTATCAATTGTTCAACAACTGAAAAACAGCCATCTAAACACATTAAAACAAGCATTTTAAGATAAGCCAAATACGGAAAAGCAACTAAAACTTCCGCATTCATTCATATTGTTTTAACCCATATGGATAATCCCCTGATAAATATTTAAATTCACCTGAAACCCATATGGATTATGGATAAAGACATAATCTATCATTTCTGGGAACAAGTTCAAATTGTTTAGATACATAGTATACGAAATATTTTATTGATAGAATAGAAGTCAGCTTATATGTTTAGAGCACATACTCGTATGACAGTCCTTAACGAATATGTTTCAAACTATTTCAACAATGGATTTAAAGAAGTGAGAAAATATCTTTTGAGCTTAGAAAGATCTAATACAGATCGTGTTTGAACAATATGTAATAATTACAAATAATTTATCATTGAATTTGAATAATACAATGAGCATAAGAACGAATCAACCGACAGTTGTAACGAATTAATCTTAAATCTTTGCTGAAGAAACTAATTCAAAAGCAAGGTAAGGAAATTGAGCCATGATGGCTGCTAGAGCTCAACTTTTATTCCGAATATACTCGTCGATACAGATGTGTGTGGTGATCTACATTAATATATCGATCGATAGTTGTTGCTGCTTTAATAAAATTATTAAACTATAAAATAAATTAAAAGTTTTTGAAAAATTATCGATTCTACGAACCATCTTATCCACTTGGCAAAAAAAATTTCAGAGCGATAACTGTGTTAAAGAATTCCATAAATTCTCAATTGAAGATAGTTCACGAAAAAGTATCGAATCTAATTTTACCCTACCATCTTATTTTATTGTCTAATATTTCTCACCATGCCCACAAAGATTAAATTTGATTAATCACTAAGTAGCGGCAACGAAACTACAGGTGATTAAAATTGCTCACCATATTTAGGGTAAACCGTTGTCATGGTAATTAAGGATTAAATTACCCATACGCCGCTAGCCACGATTATATCATACATTTCTAGGTTTACGAGTATATCTACACAATATAACCACACATTAACAGCAACATCAGCAGCAACAACCAAATAGTAATAATAATTCTTGACCACGAATAAATATTGACGATTTTTCATTGAATTGGCCGCAAATTGTAACTAGCAAATTACAATGGAACGAACATTCGTTACAATTTTTCGAAAGATTTCCTGAATCAAATCAATTGTGGCAGATGTTAAAAGTAGCTAAGATTTAATGATTTTCTTAATAATGAAACAATGCCGGCTAATATTAGTGTAAGGCGTAGTAAGTGCTTGGTGTGTACATATATAAACCATAATTGGATAACGCGTAATAAACGTATAAAGTGAATAATTGAAAAATATGACCGATGGTCAAGCTTGAAACACAAGGAAAACCACAACCTTGACTATTGGAATATGTTGAGTCAATTTAATGATTGCTATTCGTTCAGGCGGAAAAGAAGTCAATTGAATGATTGACCACATAATCATGTAATCAATACGATTCTAGTAAGGATATTCATCGTATGATTTGATAAGAAACGAAACAATAAGATTTGCGTTTCGTTGTTCATATACTATGAAGGGCAATTTTAATTTCTTCGGCTTGGAGTGAAAAAAAATTAATAATTAGCCTAAGCTTAAAGATGAGGGAGGAAATTTGATATCGCCTCTTTCGTCCTTTATTTCATTATCTTACATATTTTTCTACATAAAGCCATGATTGAGACTCTTCTACTTGGGAAAAATATTTAGATAATTTTTTTGGATTCAACTAATAAGGGGTAATCAGATATTTCTAGTGGTCACAAAAATCTTTAAAAAAAATTTGGTAGCCTCTTTATTCCTATCTGTTGGTAACAAAATCATATAAGTGCACCATTACGCAAATATTAGAGAACGAAATGAATCTGCCTGAAAAAAAAATCCACCAAAAACACACAACCTGACATAGTTGAAACACTGAAGAGCAGTGTTCCTCTATATTTTACAGTTACACGCTACAACAAGGAGCTTAAAGTCAGCAGAACATCCACAGAAGATGAGGTTCACGAAAGACAACCATCCATGTCTCATGCCGGGAAAAATATGGAAAAACTCGGAGATCTAAGAAAGGGTTATTTGCTGTTATTTTGAATAGCCCGCTATTTCGGTAGATTGCACTTTTGAAGCTGTCATTTCTTGACATTTGAAGAGTAGAAACTCCATCATTAATAACAATTTAACGATACACGCTTCAACAACGCATTGAAATTATTAAAATTCACTATAAAAATGTTGGCGGAGACGGTTCGTAAAACTCAAACATTGTTGTGTCGTCGTGAAGCACCTTGTCGGACCGCAATACAGAAATTGGTGGAAAAATTCGAGCTGTTGTGACAACTTAGCTATGTGAAGAATAGAACTCGTGCACGTCACTCAAGAACATCCGAGAATATTGCTGCTGTAGCCGAAAGTGTTGCAGAAAACCCAGGTTTGTCCATTCCTCGTCGTTCTTTGGAATTAAGCATTCCACAAACGTCATTACACCGTATTTTGCATAAAAATTTGGATCTTGAGGCTTATAAAAATCAGTTAACACAAGAACTCAAGCCGATCGATCATCAACAACGTCGTGTCTTTGCTGATCGGGTCCTTGAAATTCATGAAAATGATCCGGAATTCCATCGAAAAATCATCTTGAGTGATGAGGCCCATTTCCACCTCGGTGGCTTCGTTAACAAGCAAAATTGTCGCATCTGGGGCTCGGAAAACCCAAGAGTTATTGTTGAAAAGCCTCTCTTTCCTCAACGTCTGACTGTTTGGTGCGGTTTCTGGTCCGGCGGAGTCATTGGACCTTACTTTTCCGAAAATCATACTGGAGCAACAGTTACGATGAATGGATTGCGCTATCGAGAGATGATTAATGATTTTAATGGCCGGAATTGAAAAGTGTTGATCTGGACAACGTTCACTTTCAACAAGACGGCGCTACGTGCCACACAAGCAACGAAACCATTGATCTTTTACGGGAAAGTTTCCAGACCGTGTTATCTCTCGAAGGGGTGATCACAATTGGCCACCGAGATCTTGTGATTTAACACTCTGCAACTTCTTCCTTTGGGACCACGCGAAAGAGAAGGTCTACGCCAACAGCCCAGCGTCGATTCAAGACCTCAAAGATGGAATTCGTGAGGCTATCCAGGACATAGGGCAGCCACTTTGCGATTTGGTTATGGACAATTTTATGAAAAGGATATAGTCCTGTAAGCGTGGTCGTGGTGGTTATTTGCCTGATGTTCTTTTCCAGTATTAACGGCATACCTTTCTCTTTATAATGAAATAAACATTTGATCATTTGTATTAAAAAATGGCATTTTGCTTTTAATATTAAAATAGCACCTCTTATTGGAAAACATTGTATAAATTGATCAAAGACTGACTATTCAGCTGATATCTCAGCAATCTTATATGGTAGCATTCAGAAAATTATCAGCGATAACTAAGGTATCTGAACGAGAGATACTAGCCAGTCAATAAAAGAAGTACTGAGTCAATATTTCAAGGGCAAATCTCGAATCCTTTCAGGTCGACCCAGACAAATTTTTAACTCGATTTATTTCAATAAACAAAACTTGCATATATCACTTTGATCCTGAGACTAAACAACAGTCAATGACTTGGAGATCAAGGCCCGCAATCTGTCATGTCGTCCGGATTTTTAATTCGGAGGGAAGTTTTACTGGTGATTGCTTAGGAAAGAGAGCCACTGTTATGTGCTTTTATTAAACAGACCGAACAAAGAGATTTCAGAAAATCACAAAAATAAATTGGCAAACTTCGAACTAGAGTCGCAAACAAAGCCAAAGTTATGATAGCTACAATTTAAGAATCGTATTTCGGGTTACTCTAACACCCATCTTATCCACCAGACGCTCACTGACTTTCTTGTGGTCGCTGTAGAAGATTTTTTATGTTGATTAGACGTGGTCTAAATTTATTGACTTGTTAGACATTTTATTGCTAGATGTATTTTTTATCGATTATCAATATTTTTAACTCACATCATATAATAAACATAAAAAAGTGTTCGACATTATCGTTGCGAATCCCAAAGTTTGATAAAGTTAGCTAACACTAGTTCTGTTTGTTCAATCTGCTCTCATTTCTTGCTATGCCTAATCACGCGATGGATCCTTCATTCGTGTTTTCTATCTTCTGACTGAAACTAATGATATTTTCATGTTGCCTCCATTTTGAAGAATATTGACGACATTGTCGAAACGATTTTAATTTCAAAGCAAAAATACTAAAATTATTGTTCATTCATTAGTTACTAGCTAAAATTGCAAAAAAAATTGGCTCAGCTCTTCCCTAGCATTCCCCCTGCGTGACTTAATGCTTTCACATCAGCCATCAAAGCCTAAACAGATGAACTACACTAGTAAATTTGATCCGAAAGACATGAAACTCTTATAAGTTTTCTATATGGGCCATCTGAAATTATACTGTGTCAGTTCAGTAAAAAAATGCAAACATCGTGAAAGCTAGTCGTTGAGAATGCAAAGAAAGAAAGAGAAAAAGGGAGAGCTAATTTAACCTTAATTTTTAATTAATTGTTAAAACACTCAAATTAAACTCCCTGGCAGTGTTGGCAGACATAATTTTTTTTAAAATAATATTAGCTCCTGAAGTCGAGATTAATTTAAGACCTAACTCTTCAAACTTGACTAGCAAGCTACACTTTGCGTAGTAAAATTAAAATAGTTTTTGAAAAAATAAATAAAATTAAGGCCAAAGAACATTCTACAATAGGATAATAAACTTATTTTGTGAAATGATTTCAAAGCAAACGTCATAATGAACATTTGTTACTAAAATTTCGATTTTTTGTAAATATTTTACATATTACTATGAAATAAAATTACATATAAATAGTCTTAACACTATAAAAGTTTCAAGTAAGGAATTCGTGCGAGCTTATTTTATACTAGATGACCACTTAGGTCACTTAATTCTTGTCTACTCACCCAATTTGATAAAAGCCATCTTAATTTTATTATGAACACGTTCTGCCATTTAAATGTTCACCGTATGCCTCGCCTGTTAACTTATACCCATTGTGCTACTGCCACATTTAATTCTATTTAAAGTTGAATAAAAATTCTTTTATTCAATGTTATTCAAGCATTCCTCCTTTCGAGACTTTGCTTAGAGGTAGTTAGAGTATTTCATTATCCTGATTAAATATTTGCTCAACTTAATTCATACTCACTCAAAGACATGAGCTAAAGTCAAACCTTCATATCATGGATCACAATGCAGAAGTGCTCCAAATCAAAACTTCGATGACCCGCATTCTACAGCTGAGCCTACACCACAGTTCAGCCGCCCAAAATCTTTGACACTATCCATTTATTATAAGAATTGATTCCCTTAGTTCCTGAATATAATTAACAGAATATACAGGCTGTGGCACAGGAAGCTCTCACCTTTCCATAGGCTAGTAAAAAAACTATATGATATTAAAAATAAATTTAATTTGCCAGAAAGCTTCTGCAATATCGTATTTTCAGCCTATACTTTAAAAATATCTTCCAAATGATGGCTTTGACGGGCAATACATATATTGAGCTTTTTGAGGAAGTTTTGCATGACATTCTCGAATGTGGTGGGAGGTATTTGTATGTTTCTGCCTCAATTGCAGTGTTCAGGTTACCCAGAGTTGTTGGCCATTTGTAAAAACCCCGCTTTTGACATAACTGCACAAAAAGTCACAAGGGCCTGAATCTGCAAAATTAGCTTAAAGAGGGCTTAAATAAGGCCTCAATATAACTATGATTACATGAACCAAACAGGGACTAGTCTAAGCCCAAACATGGCCTAATTTACAAAGAAATAGACCCTAATAGCGCCAAAACTGGTCTTAACAAGCTCGAAATTCGCCTAAATAGGGTTAAAACAAGATCCAAACAAGAGCTGGCCATTGTTTGGATCCTTTTTTAGTCGTAAAGGCCTAAGTTTAACCTAATCAGGATTCAAATAAGATTAAAAATAAAAATTTGGATATTCGGGATATAGTATAAATATAATCATAAAAAAACTTTTAGACAGTAGCGGAACTTAGTAGCACGGAATTGTAAAAATGATCACTTTCTGACCACCTATCTGTTGAAAACCCTCTCGAAATGTATTGATTAACCTAGACCACTAAATGAGAACCTTTAACATAAAGAAAACTCACAGGGCTTCATCTTTCTCAATTAGAAAAATGATGCTGTAAACGAAAAATCTCCTTTATCATTACCCTCTATGGCATGGAACTAGATTGAGCATAGAGTGGGCATAGATTAGTTATTCCAAGAAGATGTCCTCTGTTAGATTCCCATCATTTTCTGGGATCTCTACTAATCATTTTACTTATGCTTTATATTTTAATGTTTGCTCTTTCCACATAGCAATTTGCATTGTTTTAAACATTTAAATACAAGTATATGTGGTTTATTATACAAAGAATGCAAATCATCACTCTACTGCGTACTTTACAGAGCTACTTTCATCATCATCTTTGACATAGCTCCAATTCGGGCCTTCACCTCCAGTAGTAGTCACCTCCAATCGGCGCAGTTCTGCGATCTCCCAAGCAAGGATCTACAGTCAGCATTGATTGAAATTTCCCATCTGAAAATTTTCCTTGCACTCTATCCTTCAACGTTTGCCTGGAAAGCCTGTGCTCTTTCATCCTCTCCACGTGTCCTGTCCATTACAGCTTGCGTAGCTTAGCGCATGCGAATATAGGTTGGTCATCATGAAGATTATGCAATTCTCATTGTAACCAATTCTCCACCCTGCCCCATCTCTACTGGGCCATATATCCTCCTGAGATCATTGTATTCGAATATGTCCAGGGCCTTTTCAGAAACATTTGTAAGAGTCCAGAATTCACATCCTTAAAGCAGCACAGGTCTTATTAGATACTTGTATAAACGAGTCTTGTTTTTTCTGTGAAAATTTCTGGATCTTAGCATAGATAATACTTAGAAGCTGGCTTTGTTTGTTGCTTTCATCATTTTACATATTTCATTCTTTTCTGTGCCTTCGTTATCAAGATGGACTCCTCAGTATGGGAAGCTGCCCACACTTTCCAATTTTTAGTGTCTTAAGGCCAGGCTTTGACTTACTGGCATGTCTTTTCTTGTTTGGGTCATAAATTTTGTTTAATTTTCATTAACCAAGAAGTTGACTTTTTTCGCTTCCGACTCCAGCCGCCTGAATGCCATCGGCATACGGTACTAGTTGCGTGGACTTGTAGAGTAGGGTGCCCGTGATGTCTGCTGCCGTTTTCCTGACTACATATTTCAAAGCAATGCTAAACAGCATTGGGGGCAATCCCATCCCCGTGTTTTAGGCCTGCGTTGGTTGGAAAGCTTTCAGTCAAATCTACATTAAGTTTGACCTGAGACTTGGTGTTTACCATTGTAACCCTGTTCATGTGGACGAATTTAGCTGGAACGCCAACGTCAAGCATTATTATGTACAACACATTTCTCTCAACACTGTCATATATTTGCTTGAAGTCTACAAAGAGCTGGTGTGAATCAATATTATATTTCCAGTATACAAGTTTTACTGAAAATATCTAGTCAATCGTAGACTGACCAGCTCGAAAATCAACAGGGCTGGTTTGGTTTCACCGAAGCCCCTATGTTTAGGGTTCAAACACAAAAAAAGGAATAAAAGAATGAAATTTAGATTTTGAATAACATCTTTATTCACCGACGGTTCGATTTCAAGTCCAAGCAAAATAAAATGAAAAAGTACAATATGTCATTAAAATGTAATCTAAAAATAGCACAAGCAAAGCAGCAAACATCATGAACTTCCTCGGCACAACAACAAATACAATCCAACATTCTGAATTGCAACCGTATGAACGTAAATGCCTAACGGATGGCAAAATATCCAAAAACGTTTAAATGCGAATTGTATTAGCTAGAATGTAATGTTGTTGCTATCGTTATCGGTTGTACAGCAATGCGGGGCTCGATGGGGTGATATTGGATAATAGTTTTTGATTGTACGGAAATACAGCGTTCGATGGGCCGAGACTGAACACCCTACAATGAACAGTTAACCACAAAACAAGTTTACTTTTCAACCTACCTAACTCACTTCTCATCCTCTTATGCATATTTCATATAGAATTGGCCATGTTATGAGTTGAAGAGTCATCAAAAAATTGCTACTACAACTGCACCTCATTAACCATTAAATTGGCCTGGTGCAGTTGTCTTGGTTCATCGACCGCGTTCTGCAATTTCTGAATCTGACTTACAGTCCGCCGTATTCATTGGCAGAGTTGAACTAGCCCTTCTTCAACTTTTCCAATGGTGTCCGTTTTTGAATTTTTCTAACGGTACCCATTGCTTGGTGTTATGAAGCCAACCTAACGTAACCTTCACAGCTTTAGTATTGTGGAGACTTTTTACGCGTCAAATCATCATGCATAGTTTTCCTTACATCATTGAAAGTGCTTCCCCTAGTTACTAATAGCATAAGTCTTAGGCAAAAACTAATGAAGATCGAAATGCAGGGCACCCAATTCTAACCATCTTGAAAAGCATGCGTATTATCAATGTCTAACAAATTTAGTACTTTTATTTTTTTTTTTGTATGAAACTATATTTTAGGATTGCTAAAATTGAGCAAAGTATCAATTAACTGGGCTTCATTTTTTGCATTCCAAAAGTTAAATTTCAAGCGTTCCTTAAGTTAGATATAGATTTGCCTTTACAGATTTATTCCCCCCACAGCTCTTATGATGTATTTAAAGTTGTTCAGCAGCTTAGTTTTCCTTAAAAAAACTAATTATTCGCGTTAGTTCCAGTAAGTTCCTAGCTGGGGGAACATGTGCAAAGATTATACCCACAGTATGATCGAAAATGTGTAGGTATCCGTCTCTTTTGCCTAGTCTGCTAGCACTTATTTCCCTTCAGGCCTATCTTTTTGAGGTATCTAAGAATACAATGAGCAACCTTGTCTAGGTCCGTAGTTATTTCTTATCTTACATCCGGTATAAACTCAAAACATCTTCTCATCATAAGCCTTAAGCAGTCCCCAGCAAATAAAGCTCATCTCGGTTGCACTTAAATGGTCAAGATGTACGATTGCTGAAGTTACATTAGCAGGTCACCCGGCTAGTCACCCCTAGATTCATGTGTATGCCAACACCTAAAAGTAGTTAACCCTATAGTTTGGTCTCAAAGCTTAGAACCATCAATCAATCGTCGGTAATTCTAGTCTCATTATCATGTCTTGACACTGATATAGGATATTAATGGTTGTGCCATACTATTCTCTTCAATGTTGTGCTAAGTAGTTCTGCCAGGAAGATACTAAAAACGTTCCATAGTTCGATAAAATTAGATACCAGGCCCAAATATTCAAATTTCACCCCCTTTGAAGAGTTTGAAACAAGGGGTCATGTCTTGGTTAGCATGGTAAAGACATTTTTCAAATATGAATTTAAATTCAATGGCACATAGATGAATGGACACAGCTTGAACAGTTTTCTTTTGCCTATTAAAAAGCAGTTCCTCCTTCTGGAATAGAATATAGTTATCATCAGAGATTTTATTTATATCAATTCTTTTGGGCACAATATTTTCCATAATTCTGACGCATTCCAAGCACTGTCTTGTTTACATTCCTACACTTTTCCGTCCAACGATAACTCCGTAGATGATACTGTCTAATAGTTTTATACTCTCAAAGTTTCACATTCTATTATGATTCTACCAGAAAATAGTGGAAAAATACAGGATTTTCCAATAAGAGGTGTTATTTTGAATAGCCCACTATTTCGGTAGATGTCACTTTTGAAGCTGTCATTTTTTAATATCTGACAAGTAGAAACTACGCCATTAATAAAAATGGAACGATACATGCTTCAACAAGGCATTGAAATTATTAAAATTCACTATAAAAATGGTGAAAATTTGGTAGAGACGGTTTGTAAAATTCGAACATTTTTGGGTCATCGTGAAACGCCTTGCCGAACCGCAATACAGAAATTGGTGGAAAAATTCGATCTGTTAGGACAACTTAGTTATGTGACGAATAAAACCCGTGCACGTCACTCAAGAACAGCCGAGATTATTGCTGCTGAAGCCGAAAGTGCTGAAGAAAACCCAGGTTTGTCCTTTCCTCGTCGTTCTTTGGAATTAGGCATTCCGCAAACGTCATTACATCGTATTTTGCATAAAGATTTGGGTCTTAAGGCTTATAAAGTTCAGTTAACACAAGAACTCAAGCCGGTCGATCATCAACAACGTCGTGTCTTTGCTGATTGGGTCCTTGAAAGACATGAAAATGATCCTGAATTCCATAAAAAGATCATCTTGAGTGATGAGGCCCATTTTCACCTTAGTGACTTCGTCAACAAGCAAAATTTGTCGCATCTGGGGCTCGGAAAATCCAAGAGTTATTGTTGAAAAGCCTCTCTATCCTCAACGTGTGACTGTTTGGTGCGGTTTATGGTCCGGCGGAGTCATTGGACCTTACTTTTTCGAAAATGAGGCTGAAGCAACAGTTACGGAGAATAGATTGCGCTATCGAGAGATGATTAATGATTTTTTATGGCCGGAATTGGATGGTATTGATCTGGACAACGTTTACTTTCAACAAGACGGCGCTACGTGGCACTCAAGCAACGAAACCATTGATCTTTTACGGGAAAAGTTTCCGGACCGTGTTGTCTCTCGAAGAGGTGATCACAATTGGCCACCGAGATCTTGTGATTTAACACCTTGCGACTTCTTCCTTTTGGGCCACGTGAAAGAGAAGGTCTACGCCAACAGCCAGCGTCGATTCAAGACCTCAAAGATGGAATTCGTGAGGCTATCGAGGACATAGGACAGCCACTTTGCGATTTGGTTATGGAAAATTTCATGAATAGGATATGGGCCTGTAAGCGTGGTCGTGGTGGTAATTTGCCTGATGTTATTTTTCACTATTAACGGTATACTTTTTTCTTTATAATGAAATAAACATCCGATCATTTATATTAAAAAATGGCATTTTTCTTTTAATATCAAAATAACACCTCTTATTGGAAAACCCTGTATATCACCATCCCTTGTATCGAATAATTCTTTTATTCATAATTCCACGTTCAAACCTCCGTTTAAATTTTACTCCACCTTCACCTTTTCTTAGAAGTAAGTCCACAGCATACCCCGCAGCATATACCTCAAGAAGCTCAACGGACATTTAAATGACTTAGTGGCTTCACATTCAATATTAGCATCATAAAAGACAATCGGTACACTAAAGTATTTTCAAATTCACAATATAGAACAACAACCATACAAAATAAACTCATAAAGGTTACAATACCATACTTCCACCTTCGACGTGTACTGAACAGAATAACACAGGAACGGTTATGATTCGTCGTAACAATAAAAATTGCTGTTCTTCAACAACAAAAAATGACCACATTATCATGTGTGCACAGTATAAGTACTCAAAGCAAATATTGTATATTCCACATATGACGACCAACCAGTATTTTATTATATGTTATATTGTATTATACTACACGCACTCACGCGTGTACTTGATAAACAATGCGAGTCATTGAAACAAATTTACCATACGCTTGTCATACTAATTAGTTCTACCGGCACAATACCGAAAAAAAAACCTGAACCTGAAGCTTACCTGTTACGATAGTTCGTTGTTGGCTCTGCTCTACAGGTATCATACTACAGGTGAGTGAAGAGATACGCTCATACTGTATGTTATATATCATACTACTATATTCTGTTTATATTTTCCCATGAACAGAGAAAGAACACTATCGAGTAACGCCAATTGTTTGAAAGAGCTCAACATTCACTTGCACTTGCACACCTCCTCCAAATCTGGAACCCTTCTTTTTTTTCAAAGTAAAGGTTTTTTCATTCAGAACTTACAGATAAGCTTCATGGCTTCAACGCCGATGATAGTCAAGTGAATAGTCAATTTTGTTGAGGAAGCATAGCTGATACGATTTTTGCATACTGATGAATTTAACTGGCACGTATTGCATCATAAGTACACATATGAACATACGATGGCAATAGCTAGAAATCTACCACTATGGTCTGATTGTTTTTCATTGAAATGGAATGGTTCTGGTTGAATTCGATTTAAAAAAATTCGGTTTTTGTATTGTTTCTATCCGGATCTGTATAGTATAATGAACGGTTTTTAACGTGTCGTCCTTTTGATATGGTTGAAAAAAATTTAACAGGATACAGGAATTTGCAACATTTGGAAAAATTTTTGGGAGCTCAATGTCTACTAAGACTTTCAAAAAATTCACTTTGATGCATAAAATTAAGTACTAACTAACCTGATCTTTGTTGCAATTTACTATTAACAAACGGCTTGTTAAACATTTGCATCGAGTATGCACAGTACTTGTATTCTGGGTCTGTAATAAAAATACACCAAATAGTGGTCTTCACTGCAGTATTAATTATTAGGTCTTGGTAGACCCTATATACAAGTAGCTTTTTGGATATCCCTCATTCTGGGCATACTTTTTAATAATGCATCCAAATTTATTGAAAAAATAAAACCCTCGCCTTTTCCAAAGTGCAAGAAAGGAGCATTTCATTTTGTACAGTGACTGCACCATTTTTTCATGTACCTTAAACCTTAATTGGGTTTTTTACTACTGTATAGTTTTATACTTCATATCTTTACTAGTCAATACCTTCAAAAAGTTGTTAAGCATTTTATACTAATATACATATGGATATAAAAATAAGGTTTACCTTAAAGTTTACATGTACCCTTGACCAGGTCAACTTGGTTAGAACACCTTCAGTAGGTACGTGCTCGAATTTTCCTTATCATAGATATCATAAGGTTTACATAAGGCCAGTGTATTACCTGTATTCAGATATTTAAGTACCTTTTTAGCCAAAAACATTAAAATTTTATTTATTAAACTTAACCTTCACGTGAGTACTTTTGATTACCTTTTTGTTGGTTAATACATTGGTAAACCTTGCTGCTGTATAATTATGGACAAGCTACTATTGACAAATGAAAATATACTACTATTGTTTGCTTAAATGGATACAATAAGAAGTTCCGACTATTTGTTGGAATTTATTATTTGATCATTTAATTAATTTGGTATGCCGATTAAGTACCTTAGTTAAAGCGCTTGATGTTGGACGACCCAAAGGGATATCATTAGAATCAGTTGAGTGGTATATCATATCGAAATAAAAAAGAGTTTTGTGCAGAAAATTAACCTTATGGAGAGTGGTAATGCTGAATTATCTATCGTATTGATTTTAGTACTGAAATTGAGAATTAGAAACAATTAGAATTCCTCAATTATTTTACATATTTAACGTAATACCTACTTATTATATAAAGCTACGTTAGTCAACAGCCTTAGAGTTAGTCAGTTTTAGCACAAACTTGACCATCAAGAAAGAGGGGTTCAAAAAAAACAATATCATCCATCCTTCCCTGAAGTATGTAAAATGTTAACATATTAAACATCCATAAACCAACATAAAATCAAATCTGGAATATCTTGGAGAAAACTCC
Source organism: Odontomyia ornata (assembly GCA_963969285.1). Lineage (NCBI taxonomy): Eukaryota > Metazoa > Arthropoda > Insecta > Diptera > Stratiomyidae > Odontomyia > Odontomyia ornata. The sequence continues at coordinate 448,352,584 of OZ017739.1, read as the reverse complement.
CGATACGTGAATTTTGAAAAATTCAACTTAAGAAAAGTATTTACTACTAGCTCATACACTCAGTTATAAAACAAGCAGTAAATCATATACCATAATTCGGAATGATCTTTTAAAAAAAACTTACATCTTTTTAAAGTCATTTTGCATGCTTTGAAATCATTTGTTTCAACATGTGACCAAAAACAAAGACAACAATTTTATCCTAAATTCAAATTCAAGTTTGCACATGTATATCTTCTATTGAAAAGGATTAGAAATAAAATATGGCTGGCTTAAAAATGTGTTTCTAAAATTAAACTCGGTTCAATGAACCAACACTATACAAGTAGTCATTATTCACTTTAAAATAGACAATCGCTCTAAAGCTAACCAATTAACATATTTAATAAATTGACCGCTGTGAAGCTAATTAGTTCACTTTATCATTTTTGGCCGGTTTTGATTAATTTAAAAGCATAAAACCTGAATGCCAACATTTCATCGGTTCTTTTAAATTTTTTTTCTGATTTAATAACACCATTTATTCTATGTTTGCTGGTTTTTGCAACTGATCTTGAAACAAATGGTTATCGATTGTATGTAGTAGCATCTGACATACTTGTTTTGATGTGATTGATAGATTCGTTAGAAAAACTGTCTTTTGAAATGAAAAGAAAAGATGGGAGGATCTTTAGGATTGGTGAGTGAAAAAACAGTGTAACTCCAAAATTTACAGTTTTTGACTAAGTTTGGTGAAATTACCTTTATAGGTAGCTCTTCCTGATGAGTTGAAGAAAATTTTTACACAACGAACTGTGTACGCCTTTTCTGGGCTCCCTGTTACAGCATTGAGTGGAAAAATTATATAACTCCTGGAGTTGTATAGCTTTTCCACTCAATGTGGAATTCATTCAATTCGCTATGTCGAAAGATGCACCGATGTTTAGTGTTAAGTTGTTGATTTAAAAGAAATTTACCAGAGGACTGTAAGATCGTCATTGTAAGCAGCAACATTTACCATATCAGTAATCAAGCTTACAAACTTAATGTACTTCAAAAGCTGGTAGCCGAAGTATTATAAATCAATTTCAGATCAAAGGATAAGGATCTCAAGTTTAACCTATGATCAGTTTACTAGTGACTGTTCTACATAAGACTGCATTTCGGGTTGTTTTTATATCAGAAGATACAACCAACTTCGAACTACTCAACCCTAATGTCACTCCGACATGTACAAGCAAACTAACTTATAATAACCCTATTCCAATCAATGCAAAGAAATTCAACAATTTCAAAAAGCTTCGATGCACATAATTGGCAAAATTTTTGAATTTTACTATCACATTAAGTCCTGGGAGAACAACGATAAAAATGTGCAGGATTCTTTATCATTGTAGCTCCATTTCATGATCCTGTGTAAAAACTCATCAATAAAAGCACTCTTTTCAAATTTAATTGGATTCTTATTAAATTTCATCCCATTTTTTAAAGTTTTTCAAACATTAGTGAAAATCAGTTTAACTCCATGGCTTTTCCGGCTGAAAAGCTACCAAGCATACTCTTATTGAAGTAATCTCCTGGAACTTCTCTATAGATTTGACTGTTTTAAAATGTTCACTTTCAACCCTGAACGTATTTTTGTGCTTTTTTCAAAACAATGATTTTGGTGTTATATCGTTTTTCAGTTACCAATTTAATTACATCTCTGGTGATCTTCAACAGGGAGTCAAAGTACATACAAACTTAAAGAATATAAACTTAAATTTCATCTTTATAGGGATGTATAAATGTGGCACTTTAGGTCGGACTTTTATAGGAGTACCTTAGTTCACCGCGTTAGCCCTGTGACTTCTAAAAGGTAGATGTTGACAATCAATGTCACTAACCATTTAAAATGGCATAATTTCAGTTCATATCCCTTGAAGATACCTAAGCTAAAAGTATTGATCTTTTCATATATTTCTTTCTTTCTATTAGTGGTAAATAAATCCGAGATCTACTAAATGAAACCACTAAATCCTAGTAGGAAGCCCCATCTTGGTTGCGTAAAGCTGGTACTTCCCAAAGATACATTTCAATACTACTCATATGTATTGAAATGACCCCCAGTATAAGATCATCTTAAACATAATGTTTCGTTGATTTGGTGCAAAAACGTTGACGGTTGAAAACCAGCGACCAAGCAGACATCTTCAAAATCAGTATAAATCGAATGGAGTTTTTTTTTAATTTTTTTACCCAATTTTATGTCGAAGCGATATTAAATTAAAATTGTGCAGTTATTTAAATTCCTTTTAAAAAATTATAGACCATTTACCACATAAAAATAGAAAATGTATCCCAAAATGCGAAGAAACACGAGGAATAAAACAAAAAAACTAAAAAACAGACACCCCAAAAAGGTCCGCATAACGATGAAACTTGAGCAAACGCATGGAATTTTATGGAATATAAACGCATCTAAGTGACTTGTTTATCTAATATTGGCTTTTGTGATAAAGTTGTAATAAATCCGGGCGCATCATATCTAATATTTTCTTAAAACCGCACGTTTTTGGTAGCTTCAAAAAAGTTTGTGCTTGCGTTGATGCAAAATGGGCAAATACATGTTCCGAGAGAAAATTCAGATGGTGGTTTTCAATTCTAACTTCCCTTGAAACCCCGGAAAATCAAGAAAACCTCTGTATTGAGTCATTGCCTTCTTACTCAGGCCCAAAAACGGAAACACTACGTCACATCGTGAACTAATCTCTTCGAGTAGCCTCATCAGTCCCATCTAGTGCTGGTCAAATCAAACAATTTTCCTAAAGATTTCTTACGGTACATATGACTGTACGTTTGAAATTTTATCAGGACAATGTCAACGATTTATTTTAGATATGAGGCATCGAATACATTAGCGCGCAAATATATGTATTCCCTTCTCTTTTATAGCATTTCAGCTAAATTTCATCTGAGAAATGTCATATTTAACAATCCCAAAAGCCTACTTTCGGCCTACTGAAATACTGCTTTCAAGTTTTCTGGACAGCTATTTTCAAAAATTGAGGGCTACTGAGCACCAGTTTTCGGTACGCGAAGTGACGTCAGGAACGTTAATTGATTTCCTTATGGGCCTGAGTAAGAAGGCAACGATTGAGTGCTCTAAAAATTATAACTGAAGTTTTCGCAGACTAAGAAAAAAGTTGTATATGAAATAGTGCGCTGAGTTTTGAGAAATTCTCAATATAATGGACGTGTTGAACATAAAAAGCCATTCATCAGCGAAGTGAATAGAAAAAACGTTTCAATTTCGCTTAGGAATATACAATATTTTGAAGGATACTAACTATTGGGATGATGTAATTTTTGCTGATGAAATCAAATTTCATGTCTTTGGCTCAGGTGGATGTGTTATGGTGTGGCACAAGCCCAACAACGAATTGAGTCCGAAGAACCTCAGGCCTACAGTGAAGCACGGGGGCGGCAGTTTAATGGTATGGGGATGCATACCTAGTTGCGGTGTCAGCAAATCAACATTCATTGATGATATCATGGATTCCCGTCGATACTTGGACCTTTTGAAAGAAAATCTGCGACTTTAAATACGTTTAAATATTACGAAGACAATGACTCCAAACATAAGACTCGCATTGTGCGAGAATGGTAGCTGTATAATTGCCCAAAATTGGTTCATCCTCCTCCTCAGTCAATGGATTGTAATCCTATTGAAAACCTCTGTGATGATTTGGACCGTAGAATTCATAGTGGTCTAGTGGTTAGAGCATGAGACGCATAAGCCGAAGGTCCCAGGTTCAAATCTCGTTGGGAGCAACGTGATTTAGTTCAGGGGATTTTTCGAACAGGCTATGAGTGTTCGCTCAGTGGTGATATGTGCTGATTTAATCAGATCATATCATAGCTGAGCAGGCACACGGGAGCATGGTACTGACCAAACCAACTTCAGAAAAAATCAATACGGTCATGAAAATGAGATACTCTAACTAGGCCCGAGAGGGGCTGTAGTGCTACAAAGAAGAAGAATTCATAGTACGCCGATTTCTTCTAAAGGAAATTCGAGATGAGCCTTCGCGAAGAATGGGTGGAAATTGATGTAGAGTACTTGTGAAAAATTATCTCCAGTATGCCAAATCGCTTAAAATGTGTTATTGAATAAAAAGGATATGCAACAAAATACTAGTTTTATACAATTTTTCTTTATTTTTACAATTTAGCCTATGTGCGGATCTTTTTGAGAGCTGCAATTTCTTGTTTCTTCTACCAAATTTTCTATTTTTGGTGTCTATCAAGTGAAAAACTTTTATACAGTGCTCCCCGGATAAAATCAACCACTTAACTACAGCCAAATGCCTTGATATAAGCGGTTGTGCATTTAACCGAGACCCGAATAGCAACAAATGCTGTGCTTATATGCGAGTTTATTTTTATTCAGCCTTGTTGTATATAAAGATTTTAGTTTTAGTTGAAAAAATCTGAAATTTGTTTTGACTATAGCTGATGGCAGCAGTACTGAAAAAATACGCTTCAACTTCTTGTAGCGTCTTGAAGTTAAGCGGCTTTGCCACTAAATATTTATTCAGAGTATTGAAAGCTTGCACTGCATCTTCAGAACCAAGCGGACCACCTTCAATAGCCTCTGTATTTTTTTTGTGTGTATCCAAAAGTTCTTGTACAATGTCTTCATGCGTTGAAACACCAAAACATTCAAGTTCCTCGTCGCAATCGATGTATGCATCAAACAAATTTGTATCAATAGTAATCGGTATTGTTTCATCGATTATTGTGGATTCATTAAGTACTTCTTGGTTGTTCTTAGAGAATCCGGTTTTCCGGAAGCAGTTTTTAATAGTTTGCATAGAAACATTATCCCATGCTCCTTTCGTCATTTGCAAAGCATCAAGAACATTGATTGTTTTAGCAAAGTCGAAAGAACTTTGCCCTGTTTCCATAGCTAGCACTTGTCGCCTTAAAATGTTTGATCGATAATATGCCTTGAAGCAACGAATTATTCCCATATCTTATGGCTGTGTAATCGACGTTGTGTTTGCTGGCAACATATAAAACCGAATATTCTCCAATTCAATGTTGTCGTCAGTTGATGGTAATGTGCATTATCAATGAATAAAGCTATTTTTCGATGTTGGTTTCCAGCTTTGATTTTCAACTGAAAGTTCAGCATGATGTTTGTCCATAAATCTCTAGTCATCCGAGTCTTATGCTGATGATAGTAAGAAAGTGGCACAGACTTTCCTCGAAAACAGTACGGATATTTAGATTTCCCTATCGCATAAACAAATTTTTCAGTCCCGCAAATGAAAAGAAGTGTTATTCTGTCTTTTCCTAATTTGTCTCCACTAATATTATCTCCTCGTCTTGCCAATGTTCCACACGGCAGTGCCGCTTTCGTCAGCATTAAATATATCGTCTTCAGAGTACTCATTAAGAATGGGAGGAAGAACTTCATTCATCCATGACAATGATGCCGGTTCATTTGCGGAGTTTTTTTCACCATGCAATCGGTCAAAGGATATGTTTTCCTTTTGTTGCCGCCTCCACCTCCTTTGAAATTGGGGATATTTAACGTTTCCGCAAATCTAGTTGCTTTTTCCTTGATTAATAGAAATAAAGGCGTTTCAAGATCGCATTTCGTTAAACCAGCGAGTCAGACTTTTTTCAATCTGGTCATGATTGCCGATTCGAAGTCTTTTTCTATTTATGTTTTTATTTTGAGAAACAACTTGCCGCAATTCATATGCTTTGCCTAAGATTCTTGAAATTGTAGAAATATTGCACTGAAACTTTTCAGCAATTTCCTTTCTTGAACATCCTTGCTTCACTAATTCAATGATTTCAGTCTTCTCTGTGACGTTTAGTCCTTTCCTTTTGTGGTGATTTATAATCTATAAATTTTACTGTTAGATGAAAAGTTCATATTTAAAACAATCTACTATACCCTTTAATCGCTTATAAACAAGGATCACTACTATGTAAATAGACAGATAATCACTGTTGGATGGACAGATAATCACTTTGTCAATGCCACTTGAAAGAAAATTAATGACTGGCATACGATAAAAGCAAAATCTTTGCCACGCAAGAGCTTATTTCAGCAGAAACAAGTTGAGTAAGCAGGAGAGTGCTCCTACCAGAAGGTCTTTGTAAACATCCTAGGGTTAGAAACAAATTTTCTAATGGCGTGAATCGATAACTTGAATTATTCATCCAATACTTAGATATGAAATCGTTCAAATTTATACAAAAGATGCACATTTTCTTTCATAAGCACAGTGCAGCCGCCATTTTAATCTAGCTTAAATGATTTTTCTGAATGCTCGGCCGATTGAACACTATTTCTTAAATTTTCATGAAAATTGAAAGAAAATAAAAGTGCCTAAGTCAATTTTAAATATATATAGGGTTTTCCAATAAGAGGTGTTATTTTGAATAGATCTTCTGATTTAACACCTTGCGACTTCTTCCTTTGGAGCCACGTGAAAGAGAAGGCCTATGCCAATAGCCCAGCGTCGATTCAAGATCTCAAAGATAAAATTCGTGAGGCTATCGAGGACATAGGGCAACCACTTTGCGATTTAGTTATGGAAAATTTCATGAAGAGGATATGGGCCTGTAAGCGTGTCGCGGTGGTGATTTGCCTGATGGTAGTTTTTGCTATTAACGGCATATCCTCTTCTTCATAATGAAATAAGGATTCGATCATTTGTATTAAAAGTGGCATTTTTCTTTTAATATCAAAATAACACCTCTTATTGGAAAACCCTATATCAACCATAAACACGTGTTATTGTTGGTGTAATTCCATATAATTGAAACGGCTATAACTCACTTGATTATGATTCGATCTCAATTAAATTTTGTGAACATAAATATCTTATGTTAGTCTATATATTGCGAAAATTCAAGAAGTTTAAAGGTACCGTTTTGATTTTATGGGCAAAAATGTAAAATCTACAAATCATACTATTATTAACAAAGTTGAGCGAATTTCGATTTCTAAGGTATTTGTTGCCCTTGTACTCATAAAGGTCCGCGTTCGTGATAATTTTCAGATTTTTCGGCTGAAAGGTGTCCAATCGCGAGGGGGGGGACACAAATTTTGGGTACATTTTGCCTTCCCCTGGACCCCCTTATTCATAAAATGATTTTTTTATTTCAGATTCTAAAAGTTCTAATTAGGACCTTTCATTTGATACCCCACTCGACTACCTTTGATGAAAAAATATTTTTAAGGGCCAATTCGTTATTAGGGTGGACCCCCCCTAAACATTTTTAAAATTTTTGTTAAGGCATGAACTTTTGAGAGACCATCACTTTTGACCTTTTCACAAAGTTTGAGCATTCTAGCTTCTATAGTTTCTGAGGAAATCAGCTGTGACGCACGGACAGACGGACAGACAGGTCGCGAAACTAGTAGGTCTTTGTAAAGAATTTTTTTACAAAGACCTAAAAATGAAACTTATCGAACCAAATCGCCGGAAATATTTTCAAATGTAGCTGCCTAAGTTCGTGTTTATAACCGGGTGAATTTGGAGGACTTAGCGACATATGGTAAAAAAATGTTCGTATTTGTAAAAGGAGTTTGCTTCTAAAAGAATTGCTTTAAAGCGGGTGGTTGCCGTTGATTTTCATATGAGCTTACCGCTTACAATGGGAAGTGTTGTAAGCGGGTTGCTTACAAACGGGGAGTACTGTATTTGTTTGATATGTAAGGCTATTATGGTCTGCTCATAATATATATTTTTTTCAATTTTTCCCGTTTTTTAATCGACTTACAAAACGATAAAGAAGGAACATTTCTTACTTGTGTGGATCTGTTTGGGAGTCACTGTAGATACAGACAGAAGGCAAGTTTCAAAGAAAGTACGCTTACTTAGCCTGGTTACCTTGAAATAGTTTATGCTTCACAGTTCCATACAAAAACTTTTTTTAAACAAAAACTATACCAGAATAGCAAGTGAACTTATAATACCCGGAACCGCGTCTTTGTTTGAATGATTTCTGCAGATTACCTTTTGGGTTTATCTATTCTATACTCGCCACTTCATTTAATGCTATAAGAATATGAGTATGTTGTGCTAATACGATTTACTCGGTCCTTGTTTTACTGAGTGAGCATTATTTTATTTTCGTTTTTAGCGGTATTTTGTCCCTGCTTGGTTTGGTTATACTTCCTTTCAAGTAATTTTACTTGAAACTTGCAACTTTCATACGGATCTGTAGTGGTGCTTCCCTTCTTCCAACTATAACTGGAGTTTTACATATATTTTTTTGGTCTTGCTCGTTTTTCCCAGCATTCCCTTATCATATTTCCATTGTTTAACTTATTCTTCATTTTTTGTTTCTTTTGCCCAACTGAATTTCCAAACAAATCTGCAATATGTAACTAAAGTGGATCACTTTTCCCGCCGAAAAACTTTTCATCGGATCGTTGGAATTGCACCGTTTTCTGCGCTCAGATGTGCATATGTACATATCTATACCACGATCGAACCGGCAAATGTCTCATGCGTCGCCAAGAAAATTCTTGCGGTACTTTGGGCGTTTGAAAAACGGAATCGTCGCAAAGAACTGAAAATTTCATTTCGACGGTCAGTTCTTAGTGATGTATTCGAGCGGAACTATCAATTTCTTAGCTCCAAAGTTTTTGAGTAAAATTCAAATAAAAGTGTTACTTTACAATCATTCGTGATGATTCGTTTGATTTTCACATCATCTCAAATGAGATCCCCCGAAAGTAAGTTTTGTTTTGATATTTCTTATCTTAATTAGATGGTGCGCATGCACTAGTTAATAAGTTATTGGGAAAATGTTTTGGGGATCAACTTCAGTAAACATTTTTCTTGGAAATGCTAAATCAGGTTTTCGCCCTTCCGAAACAACCATTAGGTATATAAAGGGGCAGGAACACATACATTGATAATACCTGGATGTCGCAAGTGACTCAAACCTGCAGTAAATAAATGTAATCATCATACAGAAGGTCTAACGGTAAACTTCAATACAAGCTTAAACTGTGTTATGATGTTTTTACTAAGGGGAGTCTTCTCAACTAAAAATCATTTCATTTAATTTTTTGCAAGAAGATTTTTGTAGTTAAATGCGCCTGACCTTGGAGGCAATCGTTCACCTGCAATTTATTTTCTATAATTCCGAGCTGAGCCCTAATATCCGAGCCAAATAGGAGTGATAATGTACATAATGAAATTATGGCGCGAAAAGTGGAAACCAGACATATCCCGCGCACCACCGACACCCTCCCACACTAAACGATTATCGCCATTGCAAAGTACATGCATACATACATATGTACATAGGACACGATCGTGTGCATTAATACACCCAATTGGTGGAGTAAATTTCAACGCAGATTTGGAAAAAAAATGCAATAATTGCTCCATCAAAGAACTTTCGAGGGCCACCTGCATGTCCCGATCATTTCATTATCATCAGTCTAATTGTGAAGTCGAATTGAACTCAGACGTGCTGGACACGATTTGGAAAGTGAAAATTAGTCGCGATTTTTTTCAATATTTTCGATTGGAGTTGTTTCATTTTTAAGATAATCTGAGAAAGTAGTAAAGGTGCAAAGTTGTAGTTCACAAAATTGTTGATCGAGTTCTAGGAAACGACTGCAACAGCAGGTGATCTAGTTGCGTAGATCATCTGCGTTTCCTGGCAACAAAGGGCTAATGAACGATTTCGATACCATTGAATTCGGTCAATGTGGGTAATAACTAAGTGGTTTGAATTATTTTTTGAATTTTATAGCATAAGAGTCTGGTAGATATAATTTATTTTTATAAGTTTTTAGTCTATTCATTTTTTCTAATTTTTTTGTTTCAATGAATTTTCGGAGTTTTTAGTCACTAGTTGAAGTAATTAATTTTAATGCGTTTTGCTCTCTAGTTAATTGAATTTCTTGTGTCAATTTTCAATTCTAATGCCTGATAGAATTTATTTTTAAAATTTGTTTCAGTATTTCTGTCTGAATTCAATAATGTGATATGTGAAACCTACACTTTAAGTTCTTTATGTTAACCAGGAATCGTGACAGATTGCCATTCCTGATTGAAAAACTCGAGATTTTCCAAGCATTTTTCGATTTATCTTTTAAACTTCATGATTTGCACCGTCCATTCACCGCGAAGACCACATTGTTTTCATTAAACTCTGTTGGAGCGATAAATATTCTTTCAAAAATTTAGCGCTGTGTTTTCTTAGAATCTATGACTTAATGCTTTAAATCTTATCCTTAGAGCTGGAGTCTATACATATTTTCATTTTCGTTCTTTAAGGTTAATTGAAGTAAATCAAGCACTAGTATTAACTACTCCTTTCATGACGATCAAGTCGTGATTCGAGTCCTTTCTGTATCAGTGGTAAGTTTAGTTTGCTTAAAATTTGGATTTGTATTTCAATTCAGCATGTCACTGTTCGGGAATTCAAATCTCCCGAGATTAGGGCTCAGGCGAGATCCCGCGAGTTTATGAATAGCAATACTGCGAGATCTCGCGAGATTGGCAGCTTCGTGTGTTTTTTTTTTGCAAACAATCACAATATTTGAATAAATTAGGAAAAAAATAATAAAAAATAAAAGTATTATAAGATAAACAGTTCTTTTCACGAATTTTTTCAGTAGATTTTTATGCATCAAACACGGTTTGACGTATATGTCTATAATTTTTAATAAACTTCTAAGTAGTAAACTTTGACGTACGTATCTATCAAATAACAAATGAAAGAAACAACCAGTCTTCTCTTCTAATATCAAACAAAAATCTTTTAGTAATAAAACAGTTCTTTTATAACAAACAAAACAACGAGAAGTCAAAAAAAACGAAACTTATTATGTTAGTTGATTTGACTATTAAACTGAGATATTATTATCAATTAAATAAAACTTTATTTACTAAGTAGATCCATTAGATATTACAGATTAATTAATAAAATATACCAATCAGATGAAAGATTTGTACAGTTCAAATCACAAGCCATTATTACGAATTACTTTAAAAGTAGCTCCTTGAGAAGCACAAAATGTCCAAAGAATCGTCTGCTAAACGGCTTCTTATTGTGTTCGCCAGATTACCAGCCGCTGACAAGGCCCTTTCGAATTCAACGCTAGTTGGAACCACAGATCTTAGCCAGTTATTCACGAACTGTAAAAGTTCGCCTTTTGACCCCCCGGACTCGTATAAATTATAAATTAATACGTCCAGAAAATTTTTAGTTAGTTTTCTGTCTCTAGGTTCTTTGAACGCAGCAGTCAATGTTTCCTGAAGTTCTTCTTGAGATGAAATACTCTTGCATGTCTCAGAAAGGGATGAAAGCGTTTCATTATCGTCATCATCAAATTCAGCTATATCATTAGCGGTGGCAGATGATGTTGATGCGAGCGACCAAGATGGATCTGAATTTGTCTATTTCTGTGAATTAGTCAGACTGTTCCGGATGCAAACGCTCTATAAATGATTTAATTTCAGATTGAATCACGTTTTTCGGAGGCAATTTAAATGTTTCGTCTTTTGCAAACTGCTTGGTATTAAGCTGCATCTCTAATATACAACAAGCATGCTGTCAAATTCGTCCGACGCTCAACAATCCGCTTTCTCAAGGAGCCAGCTAGTTATTCTGCGAATGGAGTTTTAAGGTCTTCCAGTTTGCGAAACATAAACCTAAGTGTTGTTTCTGCGATAGCCAAGTCTGTATCTTGACGAAATAACACCTCCACAGCCAACTTTACAGGTTGAAATGCCTTGTGTAATTTCGCTGAAACCACATGTTCTTCCGCATTCAAAGAGTAGTTCGGATCAGCTTCCAGGCTGAGGTCGATCAAAGCTTTGCTGACACAGCTTGATTCTAATAAATGTAGAAATCATGTCTGCTAGGCTCGACTATCGAGTTTTACAATCAAGTTGTAACTTAACATCTTTTCCAAATTCTTGCTTTAAGTATATTTGCAGAGCATCATTTCGAGTAGGTGATCTTTTAAAAAGTTTCACCAATATCCTAACTTTCTCAATAATACCCGCATATTCTCCATCCAGATCTACCTCTGTTGTGGGCATAGAGCAATGAAAAACATCATCTTTTGAGTCTGAGCTTGAGCTAGAGATTTCGTCCATTTCCAAAGGAATCTCATCGTCGTTTTCCTCATTTTCAGATTCTATCACAAGTTCCTCAACATCAGTTTGTTTTTTATAAATGGTATCTATTATGCCAAGTTGAACTCCATGGGTATAGCAGAGCTGATGTGAAAGTGATATCAATCAACCCAACTTTTTCATCACAATTACCCCATCTGTAGTAATTTTGATATCTTTTTCCAGAATAAGGCCGAATTCGAATAACTTTGTTTTCAAAATACTGACACCACTTTCAGCAGGCATACTCCCAAAGACGCGAATCAGCCCCAAGTTCCAAAACAGAGCATTGCCGTTCAAAAATGTGTGTACATTTACATTCATGTATCGCTTGTTCATAGAAGAAGTCCCACACATAAAATGTTAGCGTAAATGTGATAATTCTCCTTCAGTTGATCCAATTCACGCATTATTCATAACTGTAAATTTAATTGTGTTTGGGGACATAGACAGTTTGTGTCCCGAAGAATTGGAGAGATCTCTCATATCTTTGGAAGTACAGAAAACACGGAAAGGTAGTTCATCTTTGGCTACCATTCTTGATACTTTTACCTCCATAGAAGTATCTTCAACCGGGAGGAAATGATCAGTAATTTGTTGCCTCTTCTTTCTTGCTGGTGGCTGGTGGCCTGGTGATTCTGGACTAACATTCGACTTAGATGCGGATGGTGCTACTAATTCATGTTTTGATTAGTAGCCCCAGTATTTGATGATACTGGCGGCAACGGCAGCGGCGGGGGTGATATGACATTCTTCGTTTTTGTGTCAATTTTATGAATCGATTTTAAATGCACATGTAAGCCACGCGGAGATCGATCTTTGGTTTTAGGAATCTTCTTACAAAGTTTGCACTTAGCACTCAGTTCATTTTCCGCTTTCAAAAAATATTTCCATACTTCCGACACATTCTCATAGTCTTTATAAACTATATTAGCCGACATCATTCGTTATCCCATTCGTAAATCACACAAGAAACTTTTTTTTGCTTAAATTACCAAAAAGTATTCGAATGCAATCAAACTCAATCACGTTAGCTAGCAACAACTATTAGTAAACAAAATAAATGCGCGCTGATGATGCTGCATGCCGGCTCAATTTTCGACAAATCGCACGCACGAACGAATCTGAGAGACACCTCGTCCCGCGACCGCTATCTCAGGCCGCCGCCTCCCGCGCACCGAACGAAACCGACAGATCGCAACTCCGTCCGTTTCAGTCCGCGCTTCAAATAAGACGTTTTTATGCTCGAGCGCAGTCTCGTTAAACTCGCGAGATCTCGCCCTTTTTTCGTCCGAGATCAATCTCGCTAAAAAAGGCCGAGATCTCGCGAGGACGAGATTGTATTCCCTAGTCACTGTACATATTTTTAAGTAATTAACCCCTTTAATAATGCAACTCAAAGCAATGGACAACGCTCAAATAAGTAGGCTCTACTAGCAATCCATGTTAGCTTTTTCGGGATCAGAGCTCTTGTCTTTAGCTAAGCAAACCATATCTGGGATTTCAAGCCTCCTCTTCTTTGTCCTCTTTAACCCACAGTCAACATAGTTTTAAGTAATTTCTTGGTTCATTTTAATACTCGTAGCAATAACATGATATTTATTGAGACATTAAAATGGACGAACCACTGTTCGATAACGCTCAAATTAAAGATTCGTTTTGTTTCATTTAAGTATATTTTGAAGCTGTCCCCCTAGCTTTTGTGTCTTGGCTACATTTAAGCCTAGAAAACTATGCAATTTGCAATATATATTATTACTCTTTCTTCCTTCCCTTGATTTTAATCATCTTATGATCTCTGAATAATTTAGAGAATGCACTTTTTCTAACGCATTGAACTTAGATTATTATTATTTGTGCACTTAAACAATTTAGATTTGAAAATATATATGAATGGTGAAAAACATATTTAAATTTTGTTTGTAGTTTTGAGTAAAAAATATATTATTCCCTACAGATTGAAATTTTTAATCTGAATAAATAAAAATAAATAAAGATCAAAAATTGGAATCCAAAACTAATATGTCATGGTTTTCTACGTCTCGAACGTTCGAGATTTCCCGAAGGTAATATGAACCGGCCTCTCATCGTTTTTAGATGTGAAGTCTTGCAACGTGACAGCGGACTGTTTGTTACCCATCAGGTCGACAAGTCCGGACACTCTTAGCCTACTACGAGGTGGCAGCTGGCTAGCTAGCTAGTTCGGAGAGGAGTTTCGGTCGTGGGGCTAACGCGAGCTGACTAAGTCCTAATACAAAAACTCAGCCACCGGCTCAAATTCCCGATTTAAAACGCGTCCAAAAACTTCCATCGACTCTACTCTAAATTACGTCTCTTCATCCCGGAGAAAAGAAACCAAAACAACCGCTGAACCGCTACGCGCTCCCGAATATAACCGACGCGGTGCCCGAAATACTCTACTCTAATTCAAAACCGAAGAAATCTACTCTAATAAAAACACGCAAATTTAAAATATGGCACCGCGTACCGACCGCAACGCGAAACCGACCATTCGCCGATTAATGGAACCCTACCCTCTCGGCAGCATACTCACCTTTCGCCGACATGTTCTGAAATAGAACGGGTTACTGGAAAGGAAAGGATTTTTTTCTTTGTTTAGCAATTTATTTAATCTGCGCATTATAACATAGAGTATAGTAAACTATAGTATTTAGAAATAAGTTATGGAGAAAAAAAACTATCGAATCTGCTTTTCTTAGTTCCTAGTGTTAGCTTTTAAATGTCATGTGGCGTAGTGGTTAGAGCACTATGCCCGTAAGCCAAAGGTCTCTGGTTCAAGTCTCGTTGGAGTCAACGAGATTTAGTTCGAGTGATTTTTCGAACGGACTATAAGCCTGTTCAGTTATGATGCGTGCTGGTTTAAAATCAGAACGTATCGCAGCTGGGTGGACGGACACACGGCCAAAGCGTGATAATGATCATATCACCTTTTGCAGTGCCGATAGATAATATCATAACAACGAGATACTCCAACTATCTCGAAGCGAAGGCCCGAAAGGGGCTGTAGTGCTGCGAAAAAAACTTATTTTACCATCGTTGATTTATTCGATATTTTCCAATGAATAGTTCATATAATTTTTCTATCCTTGCTATTAATATTACTGATTAAGGAATACGTTAATACGGGCTCACATATCTTATTGAAGTGACATTTCTTGATATCTTATGATTATATATGCTTTAGATATATCCAGGTATGGTTAGCATTTCGTGTTGTATAGTTTTAAGGTATGGGGACATATTCAGATATAGTTTGGTATCATATATAATTCTTAGCATTCATACATGTAGAAAACAAATAACGAAATTATTGTATACAATCGACAGTAGGCGTATTAAGCTTTCTCAATTCCTAGCTGATGCTGCAAAATAATTTCTCTTTTCTCAGTTCCCGCTCTCTTCTCTATATCATTTAGGTTAGTTAACGCGTTACAAAAAAGCCTGTGCACAAGCTTGTATTTGCCAGAGATAGTTTCATTTGTATCTAATCTAAGGTTCTTGTGAATTTTCTTTTTATTAAAAATAAAATAAATTTCAGTTGGTATATTTTCGGGTATTCTTTTTAAAATCGCGTCCTGTCTATCAAATGAATTAAACCAATTGTCCGTCGTTATATTCTGTTACTTCCCCTTGTTGGCTCAGCGAGGCGCAGCGCAGACTGCGTGGGTTTTTAAAAATGTTTTTTCTTCATTGCTTAGTATTTTTCAGTCGTCACTGTCGTTCCCTGTATAAATATACGCATTTAGCAAATAATGTGTTTTGGCATCGGTGAGTGCCATCATTTTTATACCATATTTCCTGGGTCTATTGGGTATATGCATCCAGAATTTACATTTTCCCTTAAAGGCAACGAGCATCTCATCCATTCAAGTGTTTTCGTCGATCAAATAATTAAATTAGCATTTTTTAATGGAATTCTCGAAGACGTTAGACATTGCTGCGACCTTGGCAAATTTCTTCAACAGAAGGGTCGTCAAAACGAAGGCATAACAGAATGAAGGTTAGCCTCTTCAAAGGGAGAGTAGTACAAAAGATGTTTCGTCATGTGCCATTGGTTGAAAGATAAGATTAAACCTTCATCTGGTTTGAAAATGCCGGTCGTACATAAAATTCCAAAAATTGCTTTCAATTCAACTTCACAAAAAACAGCTCCCAAGCAGATATTGCCCTACAAACGGCACCATGGGCTCTGGCAGGACCAATTCTGCCAGGAAAGTTCGTTATCTAATTTTGTTCTCTGGTTCACGTATTGAGGTGAGCGCTTCCTACAGATAAATCGTTTTCTCCCAAAATATTTGGCACTATCACGTTTAGCCACTTTTGACAAGTTTTCACATCGCTCTCAGAAGAAGAAGATTTGACACTAGGAGCTGCTAGAGAAATGAGCAGATTGGCAGGTAAATTAGTACTATATTCTGAGAACCACTAGCTCAAAGAGTAATATTATTTTCACTATCAGAAGCTTCAAGCTCTGATTCTGAATCATGATCACTTATTACTGAATCAGCGTCAGTATCACTGCCAACACTTGCAGCATCTAACACAGATCTCACCCACTCATCGAAGAAAAAGTAATAAAAAAAACATTCAGCAACAAAATTACGTTCACCGGGACGTAGGGTCAGTGTGATAAAAAAAAATTGATTGCAAAGTACCAAGAAAGAGTCTATTGCGAACTTTTTTTTAATTGCATGGTAGATCAAACAATGATCCTGTCTAAGAAATGGCCTGGGTTAAGTAAAAGGCATTGGCAAGTGGGTTCGTTATTTTGTCCCGACTACTGCGGGACTGGTTCACATACTGAGCCCAAAAACCCGCGTACAAAAACTTGTTAATAGAAGAGTAGGATTCGGGTGATGTTCGTATAATAGTTAGAGGACCAGGCGAAGGAAGGAAATAATTTTACAAAACCCTACTAAAATCGCGCCTGTCTGCCCGTATGTCACAGCGCTTTTTCTCGCAAACCGTATAAGCTAGAAACACAAAATTTTGTATATAGGTGTAAGGTGATGCCCTCTTCAAATTTTCACTACAAAAAAATGTACAAGCTGCTAAAGGGGGCCTCCTCATATAGGGGAGTGGCCCCTGAAAAAAAAGAGTTTCATCTAAGGTAGCCGATATGGGGGTATCAAATGAAAGGTCTCAATGAGAACTTTTCAAAACAGGGCTTAAACTTGTATTTTTTTCTACAGAAGATGCACAGGAAGGGGAAATTCACGAAAAATTTTTTCAACTAGGAGTTTTGTTTGAGGTACCAAATTTCGCATGGCAGTACCTCATTTCGTCAGAATCTTCATGTTAATCCAAACGTTTTCTAAAACTTCATGGAAAATCTTCAGCATTAGTTGATATTCAAAAAAATAACATATTTGATGTGATTTTATGTCTGGTATACACTTACAAAAATATACTTGCAGTAGTTTTGCTAAAAATCCATGCAATTATTCTTCACTAAAACAAAATAATTTATGCATAGCAACTCCTTTTAAAAGCTCAAATGAAGTTCCATTTACAAACTCAAAATATACCTATATCTTAATTTATAATTTTTTTTCTTATTTCAGTTCGTGATATCTTCTCTGAAAACAATCGACTGTATCCACCATCACCACCTCCATCCATTAGTAGTAGCAGTGGCAATAATAACGTATTACCTTCATCCTCCCCCAATTCCACCACATCTCCATCACCATCATCAACAACTGACGAACCTCAAAAGCCAACAACAAATAATTGCAATAGATATCCACAACAAATTGAAAGGGATCGATTGGAACGTGCCTATCATCCACGACGTTTCATTTCATCCATCTTAGGTGGTCAAATACCGTACGGCAGTCGAAGTCACGTTCTAACACAAGCTGAACGTAAAGAATATCCACCACCATTAATTGAAAAGCCACCATCTATCGATCGAGCTACACCGTGTGAAGAAAAAGATAGAAACGACGAGGATAAGGATCAACCCAATAAATTAATCGTTGATGAAAAGCCAGTTGTTCCAGAAGAGGAGCCACTCAGTTTAACAAAGACTGCAACACCACCACCTGCGGCTGATACACGTCCCAGCCCACCACCACCACCCGAGCCAGCTGTACGTTGTTCTGTGATACAACGTACACCAAAACCAGAGTCAACAGATCCCAAAAAGCCAAGTCCTGGACAAAAGGATAAAGATATAACAGATATTAAATTACCTGTAAGTGGACTTCTTGGAGTTTCTACCGCTCAGCTTGGTCCTGAGCAAGAGCAACCGATTGATTATCACATTCCACGCAAACCGGATAGTGAACTTAATCCTGAAGAAATTGCAGAAAAGGACAAGAAACTCCGTGAAGCTCGTAGACGAAGTGCAATATTAGCAGCTAGGAGTGCGATCTCGATGAGAACAATCCCGCGCAATAATTTAGGAAAACTGAACGGAATTCTGACAGCAGCCGCCGGCCATGGCCGGTCTTCTAATGGCAACGGAAATGCTTCACAATCAAATGGTAGTGGAGGCAATCCGAATGGCGGAGGCAACATAAACTTTAATTCCGGTCAAGGTGGTGGAATTGGAAACGCCGGTACAGGGCTTGCTGGCGGTGGTGGTGGCTCAAGCACTGGAGGTGGTGGTGGAATGGGTGGGCGAGACGGCCGATCGAATTACGGTCCAAATAGTCCTCCCACGGGATCACTACCGCCATTCTACGAAAGCCTGAAAGGTGGAAACGGAATGAATTCGTTTAATGCGAATGGCAATTTCATGGGCCAGAATGGCAACGGCTACCTCATGGCGTCGCATCTGAATGGCTTAGAGTGCGGCGATACGAACCAGGAGATGACCAATTTAGGGAACTACGGGGAAAATGCGGGTAATGGCAATAACAATAATAATAATCATCACAAGCACTTATCAATGTTTAATCATTCAGCGTACGGGATCGTGCTTAAAGACGAGCAGGATTTAGACTATGAGAGCAAGTTAGACATGTCCGGGCTTGCTCAAAACCTAATACCCAACGGCTGCAATGGTTACGATGTCAACGATTCGATGATGGTCGATATTGCTTCGGGAGGTGTCGTCGACCCGTTACAATTCACTGCAACACTTACCTTCTCAACCCCCGCCGAAAATGCTCTTTTGGACAGTCTCAGTGATGCTGTAGATTTAAGTTCTTTCCTTCAACGACTGCCCAGTGATGATCATCCTAGTCCCGGAAACGATTTGGAGCTATCATCAACACCTTCGCTTACGCCCGACTCAGTGTCCATCACGCCAATCGATTCAAACTGTCTCGACTCATTTCCCGACAATTTAATTATGAATCGAAACAATTGCTACGATGCTAGATACCTGCCCACCAGTAAAATGTATCACGAATCTCCGCCCAGCTATCAACAAACACGCGAGATGCATATGATGCAACAGCAGCAACAGCAACACCATCACAATCCCCATCATCATCATCACAACCTTCATCATCACCATCATCATCCGCATCATCAGCCGCATCATGATCATCCTGCGTTGGGAGGACACGGGATGGGCGGCTTCCATAGTGACGTTGATTCACACAGCAGCAACCTGTCGCTTCCGTCGCCGAGCAGCTCGTCCCACAATGGAGCAGGAAGTGCTGGAAATATGTCGACTGGATCATCGGGTCTTGATATTTCACCTGTGGATACGAAACCGCTGATCCAAAGTGTAAGTTCTGCGACGGCAAGAACGCGGTCTCATAGTACGGGACTGGTATCGCCACTCATACAAGAAACCAAACTGCATGTATTGCAACAACGGGTAAGCACTAAAAATTTTTAGTGATTTGATTTGTTGCGAAGCAAAATAGGTGTAGATGTTAGGGACATTAGGGAAGATTTTGCCGATTAAAATGTAATCTCGTGTATTAGGACAGGGATGTATATATCAAGCTGGGAGCTAGTTTCAAACTATGCATTATATGAGCAGGGTTTCGTTGCGAAATTATCCTGCAATAATAACATCCTGGAAGGAATTAGAAACTACAATTTGCGGTATACGTTTAGTCTTATAACGAGTATAATTTATTTAAATTTGAGCGTTAAATTCACAAAGTTCAAAATATTGTCGTACATAGACAGTTATATATATGGGATTTAAATGAGCTTTAAAATTTAGGGCCGAGATTTTTGAAAATTAATTTTATCAGGAACCAAATTTGACCTTTTTTGATTAAACGAGTATATCTGGTAAAATTTTGTAAATAGTCTTGAACATTACCAGGTTGTAAAAACTGTCCTTTAATTTATACAAGCTAAGCCAAATCAAATAAAAATTTTTATGCCTATATCCTTGTGTACATGACCGATTTTTTACAATTGCTAATAATATTTTTAAAAAAAAGCATTCAAATGCTTTAAAGAACACCATTTTGGTAGTTCTCTCAAAACACGAAATTGGCCATTGTTAAAAAATCTGTATTTATGTTTGGTTTTTGTACGATCCACACACTCCTTACATTTGAATTTCATCATCATCACAACCATTCATTGTTCACAATGATTTCAATCAAATAAAAAATTCTACTTTCAGCTGGGACTACCTGCAGAAGTGCAATTAGAATTTGTCAATGGGGGACATGGTATTAAGAATCCATTGGCAATTGAAAATACTCACGGGCATCGACTTCGCGAAGATGAGAAAAAGAATATTGTCATATCCGAAGATGATCCTAACAAATTCATATGTCGCGTATGTTCGAAAACATTTACACTGCAACGACTCCTGAATCGTCATATGAAATGCCATTCGGATATCAAACGGTACCTGTGTACGTTTTGTGGAAAAGGATTCAACGATACGTTCGATTTGAAACGACATACCCGAACACATACTGGTGTTCGACCATATAAGTGCAATTTATGTGAGAAATCGTTCACGCAACGATGCTCATTGGAATCACATTGTCTTAAGGTGCATGGTGTGCAGCATCAATATGCATACAAAGAGAGGAGAACAAAGGTAAGTTGGAAGAATTATCGAAATTTTGGCTAAGGGAGTAATAAAAAATAACATCCGCCCAAGCCCTTCAAAGTAATTAAAAATGTTATCAAACTTATTTTGTCGTAATGGGCCTATTGTTGTTGTAAGTGAATTGAGTCGAATCAGATAACACTCCGTCGAATGGAACCCGAAGACCAGCAACGGTCTAACAACAAATTTTTATATAACGAATTGAGACATATTCAAAAATTAATTGAATTCAACATTGCCATTTAAAAAGAAAATTGTAGCAATACTGCCCCTTTCGGGCCTTCGCTTAGAGATAGTTAGAGTATCTCATTATCATGATCGAATGTGTCGGCACTCCACAAGGTAATATGGTCAGAATCACGCTTTGACCGTTTGTCTGTCAACCCAGCTACGATACGATCCGATTTTAAACCAGCACGTATCATAACTAAACGGGCTTATAGTCCGTCCGAAGAATCACTCGAACTAAATCTCGTTGCCGCCAACAAGAATCGAACCAGGAACCTTTGGCTTACGGGATGACTGCTCTAACCACTACACCACCCGGACTACTACATTGCAATTTAACAGTATTTAAAGATAGGATTGCATACCTGATTGGGATGGTTGAGAAAAATAAGGAAATGGGAAAATATAACACATAAACTTTTTCTGAAAATGAATCAATCTTTATGTAAAGGTCATGGTTGAGCGTGATATTGACCATATCACCGCGAACTCTGTTACGGTCATGGAATGAGATACCCTAACAATAAATCTCAACGCCCAGGTTCGAATTTGGACTGTTGTCTGATGGGTTATTATTTATGAAAAGGTACAAAAAAAGGACGCGAGTGAATCAAAAATAATTATAGCTTAATGGTAGAGTTGTCAGATCTGAGTACGAAATTGTGGGGAGAAATAATTTACAAATATGACGTGCTTAACATGTTGCTTGCTGTCATGAGAATTACTCGCAAATACTTTTCTATGAAGTCTTAATGAACCTATTAAACTTTCGAATCTTTGACCAAGCGTTTTTCGAGTTGGAGAATGCCGTTCAGCACAATATATGTAGACTCTCCCAGTTATTGCAATCCATCTATTCTTTTTATATTTTGGTGAAAATGTGTCTCGTTCTGGAGCTCTTTTATTCCATTGTCACAAGTTATTGCTCTCTATCCTCCCATTTTCAATTATCTTTTCAAATTTTCTGTCGTAACTTTTCGTCTTTTGTACGCTGAATTCCACAAGCTGCCGTTTACGAGTCAGTGCGAAACATCCGCGAATACAGTACCTGCTACCAAAAATCCATTCAAAATTGGCATTTTGTATCGTTTGTGAAGCACCAGTCAGTTTGAATTGACAAATTAATCATTTCTGGTCATACTATTCTTCACTGACGATCACCACCACTGGGCTGCTAAGGAAATATTCCTTTGGTTGGGTCAGGGATAAACACAAAGATGTAATCAACCATGGCATCTAGGTTGATTACAAAAATGAGTCGGGGATAGTGTAAAGCCGCGTATCTACCATTGAAAAAAATGCCTATCTACACTGAAGTTAATAGTATTACAGGAGAAGATTAAATCGTTATAACTTCCATAACACAATAGCTTCTATAAAAAGCACCACACATAACAAAGTACTCGCTATACAAACATGAGACTAGTAGGCATTGTAATTAGAACGTTATAATGCCTTAATCTTCTCCTGTAGCACTTTTAACTTCAGTGCATATACGCGGATTTTTCCCGTAGTAGATATGCAGATTTGCACTATCTACGACAATGGTCAACTTCGACTTGCTCCTTGACTGAAGCTAATGCTAATGATGGTAATACTAGATTTCTGAGCCTTATGGTTATATTTATTCAGCCCATCTTCATTGCCTTGCGAACTTCAATTCAATAAAGCACACAAATTCACGACTGATCACCTATCTGAGGATTGTGGATTGAGTGTTGAGCGTTGAGCAATACAGAGGCCGAAGTACCTTTTCCTTTAATTGATGGTGGCTGTTATAAATTTGGCGAAGGTCTTCTGATGCTCGCCGAATCGTTTATGAAAGCGACGGTGCTTTCCTCCTTGTTGAACAGTGTAATTAATTTTTGTCACAATTTAAATACCATCAAGAGAAATCCTGTGTTTTCTATGCTTTTCACTTAAGCAGTTTGAATATGTATAGTTTGAACAGTTCAGTTCTCTTATTGCGTTACAACACTGAAAAATCGTTGAACCTTTCGCATACAATTAACTTGTAGCTTCCTTTACAATTCTTACATCGACACTGGGTTGTTGCATTTGTCGATATGGAGTTCTTTCGGGCCGTATCACTTTTACAATTCTCAGCATTCAACGGTTTTAACGACACCAATCTAGGTTCTAAAATCGTTTGGGAGAAACTCAATTTTTGTAGTGACCTTATAAACTATTTTTAATCAATCAACGGAAGTTTTGTAGGGTTTATAAATTGATATATGGGACAAAATCGGATCCTGAAATGTTGTATTTACTTTAAAATTGTTGAGACTCAACAGACATTTTTTCATTATATCATGACATTAATAAATTGATGCTGCTGATCCGGCAATAACTAGATTACGAAATCAGCTTTTAGAGGAAAGGTTAATACCATCGGCTTTTAATCGTCCTGCTGACTTCAAAGCATTTTCAAAAAGTTTATTGGTGCTGATGAATTTGATTGGCCGTTTTGTATCACACACATGCGACATCTTTTGGCATTTCTCAAGGGCTGGTAAATAATTTAATGGAGGTTATATAATCATATCTGCTATAATAAGTCTCCTCTAGCTTCACACATGGGCCTATGTATGAGCATAAGCAATTTTTACAGAATCTGTATTGGCTTCGCAAATTTCTAAATATATGACTGCATCTTTTATGCGGTCATCTACTTCATTGTTTCCATTAAGCTTGTAATCCATGATCTTAGTATGTGTTAGCGTCTCGAGGGAACACTCGCAGTTCTGTATGAAACGATCCATCTGAAAATTCCAATCGAGTAAGAACTAACTTTGCATTCGCGTCGGGGTCACTAAATGTTTTTAAGGTGATGAATGTGTTTATTGAAGTAAGAGGGTAGGTATGTTGAATCTAAAATTCACCTGATTTTCAAATTTAAAGTTGAGAACTGAACACGATTTTGATTGGATCCGTGCAGAGAGGGTCAAATTAAACAAAAATATTTACTCTATGCATTTTGTGAGCTAAGTTGCAATTTTCCATCAGTTATGTATTTTAAAAATATGGAGAAATGTTTGCTTTAAATCAATATGGGAAACGAAGATTTACTTGAATGCTTAAAATAATACAAGTTAATGAATCTTCTGGCATGAACCTTAATTAAATCATCGGTAATATTGTTGGATTCTTAGTGATTTGGTAAATAAAAATATATTTTGATTTATCTATGAAATTCCAAGCAGATAGAAATTATCTCATGCATGTATTCCCTCGAAAAAGCTAGATAAAACTGCATAATCAAACATACCACTGGTATTGTCACATCCCAAATGGACAGCAGAAGCACCTTCAATCATTGAGGTTTGCAACGTTACTCACCAGTTTACGACTCTTCAAATGTAAAATTACCAAGAAAAGAAAATACGTTTTTACACATCTATTATATTTCTGGTCTTTATCATTCACCGTATCTATGGATCGGCTTGCAAATTCCACTTTACCTTTTGTGTCTTGGCACTTTGGTGTGATTTTCCAATCAAATGCCTTGTTTAAGTTCTCCTTCTTCATCTATCTACGCTTTTTAAAGAGCCGCTCGTACGATTTTTTGCTCCACTAATCCTATCTTGCATTTGATTTTCTGAGAAATTTTGAAAATCATCGCTTCAACTGTGATTGATTATTGGGCGTACGAGTATTTTATATGCTATAATTTTGACGTATTGGCTTGTGGCCACTTACTTTTCGCAAAGAAATAAAATGATAATAAGCGCAAGTTACTTTTTTAGAACATTTGTAGGTGATATTTGAAGAAACAGTGTTTCATTTGCCCTCATAGCTGATATCTTGTATCACAGATATGCTTCTTCTACACTCGTACCTCTTGTGATGTAATTTGATTACCATTATTTTATGAATTTAGATTCAAATATTTCACATTATCTAATTGTGTCCAAGAAAGCATATTAAATGAAAAGAAAACGCTAATTCTGAGAGGCTATTCATGCTACACAACGTTCGCTGCGAAAGCCAAAGGTCCCTAGTTCGAATTCAGTTGTTAAGAACGAGGTTTGTTTCGAGTGCGTCTTCGGACGGACTTTGAGCCCATTCAGTTATCATACGTACTGGCTTAAAAATCAGAACAAATCCCAGCTGGGTGGACAGACACAAACTAAGCTACAGGTATAACACTAGCAATTACCGTGCAAATGCTCCTGGGGCTAGGTTAGTTGACGTTGAATAAAAATATTGCTTCTCCTCCAGTTTGCATTTGGCTCTTCAAGTTTGCAACCAGTTTCCATCCTCGCTCACTCAGTTTCCGCACCTCATATAATATTTTACTTAGGTTACCAAGCGACCAAATCGTTAAAATTAAATCGGCAACAGAACCAGTAGCCATTACGGCTAATTTCTTCTTATAACTTAAGGCTAGTCACGGGGCAAGATTCTCTTGCATAAAAATGCTGGATGTTCGCCCGAGCCTTTTCGCATGTATCGCTATAAAACAATGACCTGTGAACAGTACATTTGTCGCTCTTAAATTTTTTCTGATCTTTCTTTCATGTGGTAATGACCAAAGCAATTCGTCGATCCTATATACTGAACTCAATTCAGCCCAAATGACAATACGAGTGATCGTGATATTGGAACATAGAAACTCTGGATTGCAGTTTTCGAGCTTGTGCTAAATGTTCTCCATTTTCGTTCCAACAGCTGTCGATCCCTATTAATTGCTGCCACTTTCTGGTTGATCGCATCCTTCAGATCCTCCAATGTTCCCGGATTGTGATTGCAGACACCAGATTTGAGAACACTCTACAAAAAAGTCACGTGTGGTTGAATCTGATCACCAGATTCTGCTGACCTTGGGGGCCTTAGGGTATCATGCAAACACGAAATGAGCCTTCCTAAAAACATGCGAGGAAGCAGTTCATTGTGTCTCGAGAAGTGTTTGGGGTAGCTCCATCCTCTTGGAAGTGAAGTCGACTTCTTAGCTGTGGTCGCAAGAATGTGTAGCATTGCGTCCAAGGAGGAAAAGCAGCTGTACATCCGTGATAGACTCTTATGCAAATACGCAAACATCTAGTGTTGTACCATCCACCGGTCCATGGCTAGAGACGTTATTAATCTTCCTCTCTTGCGTCCGCTGCCGCTAGTGGGCGCATATTAACCATTTCGAAAACCTCCGACTCCCATTGGACACCCTGTATATTTATAGTGTGATACAGTCGATACCAAAGGTGCAGCCAGTTTATTGTTGTTGTTTTTTTGAATCAAGGTCTGTTCGGGCTCGTAGGTATCAACCTTAAAGTTTTTCCTATCAACTTTTTTAACATATATGGTTAAATTTTCTGTCTTTCATTAAGCGGTTGGACCACCCTTTATTCTTTTAAAACTCAGATTTTATCCAAAACTTAAAAAAAACGGCCAATTTAAAATCGATTTTTTCAATCAACGATAGATTATTTTCAGCAAACGTTATAATGGATATATAAATCTGAAACGCTCATAAAAATTCAAATAAACCACTGAATTTCAAATAAGTGAAAACTGTTTTGACAATTAATCTTACAACAAAAAATCAACCTAATTCAATTGGGATCCTGTAGTGAATTGAGGTAGATCAATGTTCGTGAAGGACTGCAGCGATGGTCTGCTGCCTCGGTGAAAGAGTATGGTGGGATTTGCCAAGATTTGCCGACATTGGCCTTGTCTGAGGACGCGTGAATGCACTGGCAGGCTAGCATTTCGGTGTCGTGGGGCGGGTTCTTTTCCCCAGCACAAGGACCCACTACAAAAGAAATTTCGCATCCACGAATTACGAAGTTCAAATGAATATTCACCGAAGTCGAGAATGAGATAACCTACTAAGGGTCAAAAATTGCTGGCTCAACCGGACTTGGAGAAAACAGATGGACTTAAGATACTTATGGCCCCCAAATAAGAGTGGGGCATCAAGTTGGAAGCGGTGCCCCCTCGAACCCCCTCAACCGGATCAAGATCCAAATATAAGCGTGGCCATATATTTTCCTTTTAAGTGAAAAACTCATACAAACATCATTTGAATGAATTTTTGCTTTAAATGAAAAATATAAACGTGACAAATTTATGCCATAGTATTAAGTGAGGGAATCACAGAACGCTATGCCATAAATCGGCAAGCGAGCAGAAGGCCACCTTACCCTGCAAGGGCACCTGTGAACACATAGAAAGGTGTGAGCTCACACGATGGCTATCTGAGGAGGGGCCAGCCAACGTGGCGAGTCCCATACCCGATCAGGATTTAAGATGAAATTGAAAGACCAAAAAAGTGCAATTCAACTTCTCATTTTATTTCGGGGTGATAGGTACAAAAAAATTATACGAAACGATCGAAAAGTGTACAACAAAAGGAAAATTGATCAACAATTGGTGAGAATCTTCACTTCATAGCAACAAAATAGCGCGCTTCACAATTCTTCTAAACTGTTAAAAATTGCTTTAATAGAATCCAATTATAATGTTATCATTTATATATGTACAATATAACATTTCGAAAAAAATCTTAAATTCATTGCAAAACAAATAGCGCGCATCACAATTCTTCTAGACCACTGTAAAGTAGCTTTGCTCGAATTTAATTAAAACGTAATTTTAATCTGCTTGGTATTTAAAAGGCTCTATATAAATAACTATAAATACATATAAATATACATAAAATAAACGGGTACTCACCATCATCCTCGCCAGGCACCCGCTGGTGATGTGGTGATGCCTGAAAGCTCAATTGCCATACGTTACGATTGCTTGAACAAAATTTTTTTTTTACGTTTTACAATTACGTAACAAAAAGGCTGAGGAAAATTCCAAACCACACGTTTGCACTGTATATAAATTAACTTCTTTAATCATATATGATGTCGAGAAAAGCTGCTTTGGGTCAATTACGTCAACACGTGGTTCAGTTATAACTACTTTTCGAATAAAGCTCATATCAAACTCATAAACCTCCTTCCATTTCCTTTTTGTCACTTATCTCTTGCGAACAACACCGTATCCAACATTGGTTCGAAAAATAAACAGTATCCCATCCATTCAGATATTATAATATCAACTATCTCAATCCCATCAATTTCCACGTCCTCGACTTTTCCTGCCGGGCATAATCCACTGTGTTCGAGCAATTTCATGTTTGAAACCAATTTTCAAATTGATAGAATTGACACTGATGCCAGTCTTTCTCAAATAGTGCAGGTGCACCAGAATGACAATACTTTCCCGACACTCATCTACGAGACATTGGCGATGAAAACGAGGTGCCATAGGATCAAATGGATGCTGATGATTTGTTTGGAGGCGTACAAAGTCTAAATTGAAGCAAAACGACGAAATATGATAACCAAAGTTAGAAAAGCCGTAGAAAAACTCCCCGTGCTATTTAAAGACATTCAAGCATTTTGTGTCGATGACACTTCCCTTTTCCAGCCAAATGCTAAACTTCTACCGGTTTTGCTTGGCATCCTGACCGAATAAACGACATCGACAAATCAAAGCGTAAAATAAGTGGGTTTCGCTTCCGCGCCGACTAATCTCTGCAATGGTCGATGCCGGAAAATCACATTCACTGTCTATGTTTTCTGCACTTCTCACTTTATTCGGGTCACTACTAAGAATTCGTTTTTGGTAAATTCAACCGCGCACAAATTATTCCTTTGTTTCAAACAAATGGATTTCCCATTCAAATCCACATTATATATTACAATGACCATTAACGAGAAGTCGCATCAAATTATTCGATTTCTATTATCACGGAGCTACACGCATACCTTTTTGCGTTTTCAGCGGCCAAATCGCGACCAATAAAGATAAAGAGAACACTCTACTAACTAACTGCTTTGTGCCGAAATCAATTTACATCCCGAAATTCCCCCGGGGCGGTTCTCCACTCATGCGTAATGAGTGGCGATCAAAAGCAGACTCCCCGTTCCGTTTCAATCCCAGCATAATCTTTTCTCTTGGTTGTTCGTCGTCTACCATATTGTCATGCCGCAACGGTGGATTGACAAGCCTCTAGCTCATGTAGATTGCATTCGGCGATGCAATACGTGGATGGGCTGTATTATCTCAGTGTCCTCATGTCCAAAATTTTAATTGCAGAATTGATAGAAGATAATAATGAAAAAAATTTAAATAATAATAAAAGATAAATATCATAAAGAATAAAATTATAAACAAAAATTTAACTTTAACATATAGAGGAAAAAGATAATATAAAATTTAAAGTTATAAAAAAAATATTTTATAATTTATAACTATAAATTGGAATAATTAAATGTTTCAAATCTGCAATTAAATTTCGGATCAGTGTTATGCCGGTTTTCGAGCAGTTTGCTAAGGCGACTGCTCGATTACTACAATCCCTGAACGGTCCCTAGAAGTTTTGGTATCAAGTTGAAAAGCAAAGCTACACAAAAAAATACATGAATTCAACTTAAACAACCGCTAAGTCAAGCACAAACAATTAGTCCTGTTTGTAGGGTCTTTTGAATCAATATTTAAAATTCACTTCTTTCTGAAAAGCTGTTATATTTTTATTTTAATACAAACTTCATTCTCAGAGATTAGGAATGAAACACAATATCTGCCAAATGTTGTCCCTATTACCCTCATAAATTGTTAGTACTTTTGACGTAATTTTTTTATCACCATCTCATATACTATATATAACCTATATAATAGCTTCAATATCGTTTTTGAGTATTTCAATTATGCTATGTCGTTAAATCGTATGAAATCGACATCCATACAGAAGTCTCAATTCCGAGAAATCAGATATCTACGAACTTTTTCAAGCAATACATCTATTATTTCATCAAATTTGTTGTATATGGTATCATCTAATGAAATAAAAATCGCCTAAGTTTATTGCCTCAATTTGAAGTAAAGAACGAGTTGAGTAGATAAAACTACGTTCCCGTCGGGAGGGTTTTGTGCCTAACCTATAATATACAGACAAGAATATTGAATTAAATCAAGAAAAATGTCATTGACAACTACATAAAATACCCTGTTTAAAAAATCCTTCATTGCTCCACTTGAAACAGCCATCGTTTTGTTATAGTGTTACATTTAAAATTGAGCGGAAAGTATCTGCAAAATATTCTCCTTATTCATCTTATCTGAATGTTTGGCGAAGAGATCCGTATTGTTGAAAATCCTGGTGCTGTTGCTGCAATTATAGAACACTTAAATTACTCCTCACTCAGAAAAGCAAGGCCCGACGGCTTTTCAAGAAAAAAGACTATATAAACGATCAATTTCCATCACACAGAATGTAGAACCTTTTTTTGGGCTAATTTAATCTCTAGTTTCATTGAATTTAGGGTACTGATACAATCTTATTAAGATAAATATAAAATTTACAAATTGTACTATTATTGACAAAGTTAGTGAGTTAATAACGACTTCTATGGTATTTTTCGTTGTTGTACTCATAAAGAACATCGACCATGATTTTTTTTTCTGATTTTTCGGACCAAAGGCGTCCAATCGCGAGGGAGGGGACACACATTTTCCGTACGATTCCCCTCCCTGTACACCCCTGAATACAAAAACTGCTTTTTTAAGCCCTATTTTAGAAAGTTTTCATTAAGAAATTTTACTTGTCCCTCACACAATCATCTGTGAAAAAAATATGTTGTGGGATTTACCTGCCCATATGTGGAAGATACCCCTTAAGAACCTCTGAACATTTTTTTGATACCCAAACGAGAGGCAATCACTTTTGATATATCTACGATATTTGGGGATTGTAGGTTCTATAGTTTTCGAGAAAAATTGCTGTGAAACACAGACGGACGGACACAAGGATATACAGGTCGCAACTTCAATAGGACTTTGTAACTTAGTACAAAACCCCTTAAAATTTATTGCAATCTTTCAATAATGTAATCCATTCACTGATACCGCCGGGCAAGAGTCTTTTTCGAAAAATAAGCCTGATGACGTAGTTGGCCTAAAAGCAGCAACAATACGTTTTTTGTCAATTTTTTTGAAAATTTTTGAAGATCTAAATTTGTCAATTTTGCTTATATGCGTTCTTCCAAAGTCAAAATACAATAAAAAAAACACAAATTCATTGCATGTATATCGATCCATACCTAAAAACGTTCCGTTATTTTAAAGACATCGCATTTTAAACGACCCCTTTTGCTGAAATATGGATACTACATAATATCTTATGCATAAAAATATTCAAATTCCTGTTTTTTTACTTCGAATTTAGTTCTGTATTTGCGATTGCCGGTGATATGATTTAACTGGAAAAATAACGTTCTTTATAAAACTCTATTCAACATAATGTTTCACTTCTTAATAATTAAGTTACCTAAGTTTAGTGTGCCTTAAAAGTTTATTTTTTTCTACGTCCTTAAAAACGTACAATCAAATCTAACGTTTGCCTTTCTATTTCTCTATTTTAGATGTATGTTTGCGAGGAATGCGGTCATACAACGAGTGAACCAGAAGTGCATTATCTTCATCTGAAAGACAATCATCCTTACTCACCAGCTCTACTTAAGTTTTACGATAAGCGACACTTTAAATTTACAAACTCACAATTTGCTAACAATTTATTGGGCCAGCTACCGATGCCGGTTCATAATTGATAGCTAAGCATTATATTACTTTGATTATTTTGTTTGTTTATTCTTTTGATTTCCAAAAAAAATCTCAATTTTTTTAAAAAATCTAAATAAAAAAAAAAACATTTCCAAACTCACTTATACACAAATAAGTGAATCAATGATACAGGTATACTCTTAGATATAACTGAAATATATACGAACACAGAAAAATTATTTATTTTGAGCGCAAAATTATCACAAATTGATTTTGTGATTTATATTGAATTGAATTTAGTTACGTTTTTTTCGTAAGCGCGGGTGTCCTCCGATTTTAGTGTGGACATTTATCTTGTATTTATTTACCTCTTTCTTCCTCACACCGTATCCTTAAAAAGAACTGTATTGTTTTTGAGTGAAATTGAATTAGAAGAATACAAAAACTTACTCGGAAGCAATGCAACAATCTACTTTGATATTAAGACTCCGATATTTGATACACACCTTTTACCACTTTAAAAGCCAACAACAAACAAAATACATCTAAAGCAAAGTATCGGGTTTTTTGTGCAATCTCGGTGTTGGATTTATTATAAATGTAGCTATAGAACATAGTATTAGTAATATTATTTTTATATATATATATTATGATACAAAACAGTGAATTATAAACTATTTTATATGTATACTGAAAATTATGCTTAAGAAGAAAGAAGATGGAAAGGAAAATCATGGAAATTTCCAAGTAAATAAACAAATTTCGGGAATCTCGAGAAAAAGTTTGATGCAATTGATACGAACAATAATTATTGAAGAAAAAACAAAAATGAAACTATATCATTCCATAGAGAAACTGTTAAGTGCGAACTGGATTATTTCGCAAGCAACAAATCTGTTTTTTAGTTATTTAAGTCTATGCTTTTAAGTGATGAAGATGACTATTATTTTTATTACAAAAAATAAAAACAAGCATTTATGAAAGCAATCTGCTAAAGGAAAGCAGCAAAATGTTGCCACCTTCTAGTAGATGGTGGCGATATATTTTTGTTTTCCTTTTGTGGATTGTTTTTTCGATAAGGCAAAAAGACATGAGCGTGAAAAAACAGTAATATTATGGATACTATAAACGTAATAATTTATATCAGATTTAAGGAGTAGGAGTGATAGAGAAAAAAAGAAAGAATTAAACATGATGAATTGTGATTCAGGATTTTTGGTTTAAATTATCAATTCACCTGAAATTACATTGTATTCTATTCATTTTTCCAAATTACCTCAAGTTATTATTCAATACGTTTTGTACTACGATTATGGCAATTAAAATCAAGTGTTCTATTCTTTTACAACACAAAATCATGAAAATACTTAAAAAAATCATCTTGAAGAAATCAAATCATTTTTGTTTAATTTCTTTTTACAAATAACTTATGTTATCTGAAGTGAATAACTTAAAGCTCATTATTTTTGTAATTATTACTTTTTGTAGAAAAATGAAAAAAAAAAACATATTTAAATTGAACGTTGGTTTTTCAATTTTTTATTTTGGATTATGAAGATAATTTTCTTACAGGATAGGCACAAATCGGTGATTTACGAAATCTACTCTTGCATTCGTTGCGCACTAACGTGTTTTTAATGGCTCTTATCATTAATTTTTTTAAACGAAATAACTTTAAACGTTTAGTGGAAACTAATTTTTTAAATTGAAAATAAAGCTTATCACATCGTTAAAAAATGTATTCGATCAATTGATACCGAATATGTAAATTCTAGTTCGATAACTGAAAAAACAAAGCGAAGAACCTTAAGCAACCTTCAGAGCCAGTAGCATGGTGAAGCCCGACGGATTCCAATCGTTGGGGGAACCGGAAGAAGGAACAACCAATAGCAATGGTTGAAGACAAAACTCGATCAGGAGGGCTAAGCAGATGGTGAAGGAAAATTGAAGACAATGATCAACAATGGCGAGTTACAAAAAAATCAAGAAGGAATATGAGGAGCTCGGGGCGTCCCCCAGAAATGATCAAGAAAGGGATGAAGAATCAAAAACCAAAACATCTGTAGCAAGACTATTGATAAAAGATCGTGCAAATAAAAGAATAATAAATATGACATCGACTTTCAGAAAATGTCAGACATGTTCGCGGTACGAGACTCTAATTAGTATTGAGTAGAAAAACACGACCGCGCTTGTATACTTCCCTGTAGTGAAAAGGGTGGATAAAACTGTCCGCGAAGGACTGCAGCGATGGTCTGCTGCCCCAGCGCGAGAGGATTGTGGGATTCGCTTTGTCTGAGGACGCGTGTATGCGCTGGCAGGCTAGCCATGCGGTGTCATGGGGCGGGCTCTTTTCCCCAGCCCAAGGACCCACTGCAAAAATATTTCGCATTCACGAGTTTACAAGTACATATCGACCGTAGTCGACCCCGAGGTAACCTACTAAGGGTTAAAAATTGCTCAAGTAAATGGCAAACTGGGTCTGGCGAAAACAGACTGGACATGAAAAGACTTCGTCGTTACCGAAGATACTTATGGCCTCCAAATAAGATTGGGGTGGAAGCGGTGCCCCCTTGTGGACGAGATTTATCGTTCGTTTCAAGTATCGGAGTGCTCTCTTTGGCACCATCCAGTGAGTTCGGTTGAATCACTCGTTGAATTGCCCTAATGAACTTGCAGTGTAAGCAAATGCAGTAGATAATCAACCAGCTCACAATATTATGGCTTCTCTCCATCGTCCCTATTCCATTTATCGCCTTTTACCAATTCTACTCCTGAATCTCATAGGTGAGTGCATGACTATCCCAAAGGATTTGAAAATGTCGATTATATACGCCTTCTGGTTCAAAAACGCCTTATTCGTTTATGGAGAAATCGATGCCCAAGAAAATTTGGGCTGCCCAAGATTTTTGATCTAGAAACTTTGAGCTAGTTCGTTGCCAAATTGCTGAATTTCCTCCAAGTTTCGCGAAAATACCAGGACGTCGTCGACAAAGTGTATATGATGATTATCATCACTTCGTCCCTTTTGTGCCGTAAATACACACAGGGTTCACCATTTATTAGTTTGTGAACACCATGAAATCCATAGAAACAAAATTCCACAACCCATAATCCAAAAAATTCATAAAAATCCAAAATCATACTATCCACATGCGCAAAATAACAATTTACATAATCCACATACCCAAAATCCATTAAACCAAATCTATAGAAGCAAAATCAGATTTTTAATAAGAGAATGAAGAATGATCGGTTTTCTTCAAGTAAATTCAATCCAAATATAATGATAGTGAGCATTTTGCGCTCCACCAAAAGATAGATATTTCGGTAGCTTGATCTAATGAAGGGAATAAAAAATTATTTATCGATAGATGCGATTATCATTTCATTTACAAAAATAAAGTCGTAATATTTTTTTCTGTGTAGCCAAAGAAAGTCGGTAATGTGAAAAAGTTGTGTAATTACAGTGAAAAGTGATGGGAAACATATTATAAAAGTTCTGTCTAAAGAACATATCACGATATCGTTGCGAATAAAAAGCCAGTAACCGAATCAAACAATTAGCTTCTTTTTTGCTTAATGAGCAATAAAAGTAAGGATGCATACCTATAAATTTTCAGAGAGGTTCATCATTTGGCGGCTGAACTGGATATAACTTTTCTACCCGAAATACATTTATTGTACGAATGTCTCCTCTGAATATTATTCCAATATTTCTAGACGAAATTGCGAATTGGTTGGCATTTCTAATGATGATTGTACGGAGCAGAGGTATGGGGCGACGCTCTCAGTAAGAAGGTTTACCGAAAACGCCTGGCACAGGTACATACAGAGAAGAGGAGAAGTGAGGATTGCATCTTCATATCCGACTGTCTCTGATTCGGCGGTGAAAGTTATTGCAGGCGTTTGCATAACCTTGATAGCGTTTGGTTATATGCAAATTGTCATATACACGGAAATTACTTATGCCGATATCCTAGAAAGAGTGTTTTCCTGCGCAAGAGAACTTGAACCCAGGGTCCCAGTGGACCCCACGGTCGAGAAACTACGACGCTACCACCGGAGCCACCTTCCGATGATCTCCCATGCATTTATTTATTAACTTCAACTTTGAACCCTTCTTAATGGGCATGGAAATGAAATTTGTTAGTAGGAAAGCGTGGATGAATTTTTGTTAGTATAACAAATAAAATTTTGTTAGTGGGAGATAATACATAAAATTAGTTAGTATGAAGGAAGAAATGAAAAGGTATCGAATGAAATTTTGTTAATGGGAAGTAATGATTGGAGTGCTGTTAATGGGAAGATTAAGATAATTATTATATTTTTTTTTTTTTTTGTAATGAAAAATTAGGTAAAAGGGTAGGATTGAGAAAATAAAAATTATAGGGAAATTGTTAAATGTTAAAAAAATAAATGAATGCACAGATAAAAAGGTATATGTGCCCAAAAGAAGGTAGAGAATAGGAGAATGCCGGTACGCCAGAATTCGCAAGAATACCCCTTTGCAACTATTCTTGTCGTTTATTTTTCGAGAGGTCCATTAGATCCATATTTATTTCGAAGAGCAAATCTGCTGCCTACTACACCTGAAGCGCTTGATTTGCCCCAAGTATTCTTTCGCAAAATAGACAACTTCGTCAGCCATTGCTCTTGTCCACTCTGGCGATTGCTGACTTTTGAGCGCATGTGATGCAGGAATTGCTGTGAGGAAAGCGTAATGAGCTCCGGATTGCTCGGCCTAATTTGACCCAGTAAATTCCTATCGAGGTCTCCCTCCTCTTCCTGTTTTGACAAAGCGTGGCCTTCCTCGTCCTTTTCGCGTGGACACATCGACTGCAGGCACCATCTGAGGAAATGCCTGAAATTCCTTTTGCTTGGAGTCGACTATACTCTTGGCCGACATCCAATCTTCCCCTTTATGAAGTGAATTTTGTGATCTGGCTATCGTTATCTTCGATGCGATTATCTTGATTGCGGCGTAAATCACTTCCACTGACTTGTCGTTCATTGCTTCATTTGAAGATGCTCTAAGGTGGCTCTAGTCTGATGGTGCAAAAACTTCAAATTTGTTGCTCGGCTAGTCGTAGTATCTGTGCATAAATTTGGTATGTCTCCATATTTCCACTTTTGCCGCGCCAGGCAACCAAACGCGATAAGCCTTAGTTTTGGTGATGTATCCTACAAGAACGCCTCGCTTTGACCTTGGCTTGAACTTCCTCTTTTCAGGGACATTATCCTTATCGTAGACTTCAGTACCAAAATTCCTGAATTTCGACATATCTGGTATTGATCCGTACCAAACTTCAAATGGTGTCTTGCCTCACAATTTGCTCCTAGAGCGCAGGCTTCTAATGAAATTTGCCATGGTGACGAACTCTGCCCATAAAAAAGAAGGTGCACCCCCATGGATATGGAGACTTCTGGCCATCTCTACCAACGTCTGATTTCTCCTCTCACCAGTACCATTTTGTTGGGGGGAAATAGTTGATTTCTGCTCAATACAATAGCGAAAACATGAGTTTAATACTATCAATTTCTAATAGTCAGTTGACACACACAATTGATTGTACATATGGCGGCGTATAGCTATCAAAAAGAGAGTGATCTAGTTCATCATCAGTTATGCGTGCAGTACTGCCAATGTCTTTGTACCTATAATCCCCCTCTCGGAAGTTTTAAGATACTCGTACTTGTCAGGAACACTTGAACTTAATTTTACTTACGCCCCAAACTGTGAGGCAAACCAAAAGCATACTGTGATGCAGACTTCGCATCATGCCCGGATA
This sequence comes from Odontomyia ornata, assembly GCA_963969285.1. Classification (NCBI taxonomy): domain Eukaryota; kingdom Metazoa; phylum Arthropoda; class Insecta; order Diptera; family Stratiomyidae; genus Odontomyia; species Odontomyia ornata. The sequence goes on along the minus strand of OZ017739.1, from coordinate 448,314,854 downwards.
CCCGGAAAAGTATTTCTGGTGTAGTTATTCTAGTGAATAATGGTCCTGTAGTGTGGCCATCACATAAGCAAACCATAGTTGCCACTTCGACAACTGAATCAGAGTATGTTGCAGCTCATGACGCTTCGAAGGAAGTAGTGTGAATTTGACGCTTGCTGCAAGATATCGGATAACAACAGTCGCCGACTGCCGATCGATACTCCAATTTATCATCGGCGTATGAAGCATGCCCACGTAAAGTATCACTTTGTTCGTCAGTTGGTAATCAATGGAGAAATCAAATCGACCCACGCATCTAGCATTGATCAACTATCTGATTTGTTTACAAAGCAAAATACAAAAGACAAATTTATAAACAACCGAAATATGCTAAATATTGTATAATATCCTTATTTGAATATTCGAGAGTTAACTGATTTGAATTATGAATACTTTTTTATTTTATTCATTCTTGGCTTGAACAAGTGGGAGTGTTGAGAGAAAGAGATAGTACGTGTGTTCTCGCATCGTTCAATTTTTTAATCTGTTAGTCAGTCGGGTCCGCATTCTGCAACCTGATCGCATCTAAGTTTTCATATCCATTGAAATACACATTGTGTTTTTGTTACACGCTTGTTTTTTTCTGCACAAACCGATCATTTTTCAATGTAAAGATAACTTAATATACAAACCATTTTGCGGAAACAAAAGTCTACCTTTCCGTTTCGAATAATGATACCTCTTATTTGCTCGTACTCACTAACATCTAAAAATACGAAGAAAATAAAACAAATTTTTTCTATAAAGTTTTCAAATGTTTCAAACAAGTATATTTGTAGTAGTATAAAGAACAAGTTTGTACAATTTAGTATTCAACAGGATTCCGTTCTTCCAATAGACAACGTTTAGGAACTGAAATCGCCTTATTTAAGTATAAATAACATGTCCTGAATGATAAAATATTGATTAAAACATGAAAATATAAAAGTATGAGGATCTTACTAATATTTCATGCATTTAATATATTGTAATATGTCTATTTAATCTAAGCCTAAACTGAATATCTTTTGCTGTTCCTTAAGGATGAGTCACATGGCTAATATGAGTAAGTACAACAACAACCCATTGCGAAGATTTTCTGCGATTGATTTAAAATAAATTAGGCGCTATTGTATTTTTGCAAGCATTAGTTGATCCCTACAAAATCTATCGTTTCTACCTTGATAACATTAAGATGATCAAAAGAGTTGTTCTATTCTATTTGGTATTTGGTGTATGTGAAATGATATGAAATATGCTTACATGCTATTCGTAGTTATGAAATCATTAATGGAAAATTCTATGCTAATATATTGTTTGAAATTTTCTAAGGCCATTTGAAGGATATATTGTGCAAGTTTCTTTGTTTTCTACATCATCACTCACTACGAATTCTATTAAGAAAAGCGCAAATACCGCTTAGAACATTGTCAACGCATTTTCATTCTAAGATTTCTCCATTGCAGTACATTATTTATCTACAACAATAGAGTTATATACGTTAGTGGTTAGGTGAGAGTTTGGTAGCTTTGGCGTATATTAAACAGGAATTCCGGTTCGATCTTTAATTTTACCGAGTACATTAACATGCACTTTGCTGTAACTTGGTTTTTTACCCTCAGTTGATGAGCATGATAGAGGTGAAGAGTTCTTAGAGTCCCGTTGTGAAGATCTTCGACTGATGCCTGTGTCCTGCGATTGGCTAGCGCGTTCGTCATCCGTCCGCATGGTTTTTTCTGAACAGGTTGAAGTGAGTTTATCAATCTAAAAATAAATTTATATGTAATAATTACTGAATATTGGAGAGTCTAAATTAAAATAAAGCTTTATAGCTGGATGGAATTTTACGAATAATTTTTCTCCACGTCGTCACAATTTAACATTTCTGGAGCTTTGGAATAATAGGCAGCACAGCAAGAACTAAACTTTATGGAAAGTCAGCAACGATGGCTTCTCTCAAAATCATATTAAAGATAAGTGAAAATCTTTTTAAAAGGGGTGTCCTTTAGAGCAAAGACTTAATCTGACTTCTAAAAGGATAGTATTATACTTCCTAGAGCCAAAATTTCTGAAAATTCTCAAAAGAGCTAATTACATGCTCAGTTTTATCAAACGGAGAAAAGAGATTATAGGTTTCTTTAAATGAAAGAGCTGACGAATTATATATTGCCCATGAAATTACTGCGCATCTTATTCGTAAACCCTATTCTTGAAGTTTCTTGTCCTATCGCAAACCTCATTCCCAATATGGGTGGACGAAAAAAAATTAAATCGCAAAACGCACACCTACATTTAATTATGTAATCAGCAATCACACAATTGCCTAGCAAAGATTTTAAAAAATCCTATTCGAAGATAACTTCTTCGCAGCACTACAGTTCCTCTCGGGCCTTCACTTCCTGCGACAAATTCAATTTCAAATTTCAAGTTCGAATTCGTCATAGGTCCCGTTCTAGTTTCACTCCAATTATCCGCATCAGGACCCATCGCTCATTCAATATGTGTGCGGATGCTTCGCTTAGGGTCCATGTTACATACCCATAACAGAACACAGGTCTTAGCACAGATTTGTATACTTGGATCTTTGTTTTCCTCTGTATGCAGCTGGTCTTCAAGATCGTCAAAACTGAAGAAAAAACTTTATTTAAGAGGCATATTTTTCGGCGTATTTCGTCCTTCAGTACCGGTTCTTGTTATTTTGGCGCCTTGATACACAAATTCGCCCATATTTTCGATATTGTTTTCGTCAAGTGTGTTATTTTGGGTGTTTGAGGTATTTTTCCTTGACTGCATCATGAGCTTTGTTTTATTCTCATTGATTTGTAGCTCTATTAGTTTTGCTTCGCTGTCGAGTTTGAGGAAAAGTTCTTTGGCGGTTGTTCGCGACCGTGACAAAATGTTGATGTCATCCGCATAGACTACGAGTTGGCTTGATTTGTATAATAGGGTACCTCTTGTATCGACAGGTAGGTTTCTTATCGCATATTCCAGAGCCATTTGAATAGCAACGAGGCCAGGACATCTCCCTGCTTTAGTCCGATATTTGTGTCAAAGGCATCGGTGAGTTGGTTATTGATGCGGACTTGGAAGGTCCTCGACGCATTGTCATTTTGGTAAGACGGACTAATTTGGCTGGGATGTCAAAGCAAAGCATTATCTGGTACAGTACGTTACGATCAATACTATCGTATGCTTGCTTAAAGTCAACGAATATTTGGCGAACAGCTATGTTGAACTGCCAGCATTTCTCAAGAATCTGCTTGACTGTAAACAATTGGTCTATCGTCGATCTGTCTGCTGTAAAGCCACCTTGATTTTCCCCAATAATACCGTTGGGGTATGATCTGAATTTATTTTCCAAGATATTCGAAAATATTTTGTTGTGGATAAGGAATATAATTGATTGACTCCACTCGTTCGGCATATGTTCTTGTTACCAAATGTGCTGGATGACTTTGTGGACGGCTTTCTGCACACCACTGCCACCATATTTTATATGCTCCACTAGTATCTTATCGATGCTTTTTAGCCTTGGGGCAGTCGAAGCTCTTCGGGATTATCTATAGGCTACGATATTCTGGAGCTGAGCGGGAGATTTAGGAGGTATGATGCCTATCTTTCCTTAATCCTATTTTTATCAGCGATGATATTGCCGATGTCATCACGTGGTCTTGGGCTGATAACCTCGCATCATGCTTTTCACTACTTTGTATGCTTTCACTTCCACCGACAGATCGCTCCCGGATTTTCAGCGATGCGTCTGTTACAATACCACTATACCCTATGTATACTGGCATGAACTGGGGGCCTCATATAATGTGAATTCTATATATATATATCAAGGCTCCCGGGGAGAGCCTCACTGTTTATCACTTACCTGCTACTTATACTTGACAACTAGGTCAGTGAAAATATTCGTTTATTTAATGACTTAATTTTTATTTCGTTTTCTGTTAGGCTATACAATTACACGTTTAGTTGAATAAATAATATTAATATAATATTTTAACAATGAATTCTTCTAATAATTAATTTATTACAGAGACAATTATGAAGTTTTATGTTTGTATATGTATAAAGTTGGAGCATTAATGGAGCTGTAAAATTTCTGCGTTTTATATCTGCTTTGATTATATCTGTTATTTAAAGAAATATATATTACTTGATATCGTATTTAAGGAAAATAATATCCATTAAGACTATAACTGCTGGCCCCGAGCGTAATTGCCTTAGGACGCTAATACTCGGGCTGACGCCTTGAATACGCAGTTGAACGTATTCTAATTCGCTTATTCCGAGCTAAGTTCCTTGGGATAGCACGGGCACGCCTAGAGCTAGCGAATGGAGAAATACTTCTCGATTTTCGTGCTTGTTTAATTTTCTTTTATAGCATAAATACGCTGACTTCATTGCCTCACAACCCAATCAATGAAGACAAATTAAACTAGTACAGGATCAAAGTTCAAATGCATTGTTTTTACCGTCATCTCTTTATGACTGGCGCAACCAATTCGTTCCACTGAAGCGGTACGGTCGATAGCGAAGTCTTGTGTGTATGTTTTAACTCTTAACAAATATGGCTACACACCCACTTCTGCTAATGCAGGATAAAATGCGTCGATGTTGGAAGCAAGTCGAACGTATAACTAGATTTCAGTTATATATAAAGCCAATCAGGCGCTAGCTGTTGTCATTTGTTTCATCGTGGAGGCTTTATCCCCCAGTCGTTCCCGGATGAGATTTGCTAACTTAGCGTTGAAATTGAAGTAAGCGCGCAGTCGCCTATGCAATCTGCTCGAAAACCGGCATAACATTTCCGAAATTTTAATTGCAGATTTGAAAAATTTAATTATTTCAGTTTAAAGTTTTATAAATTATAAAATATTTTGTTTTTATTATAAATATAAATTTTATATTATCTTTTTTCTCTATATTAAACTTTTCTTTATAATTATATTCTTTATGATATATATATATATATATATATATATATATATATATATATATATATATATATATATATATATATAAATATATATATATATATATATATATATATATATATATATATATATATACATATATATATATATATATATATATATATATATATATATATATATATATATATATATATATATACATATATATATATATATATATATATATTTTATTACTATTTAAATTTTTCTAAATTATTATCTAATTTAAATTTTTCTAAATTATTATCTTATATTAATTTAATAATTCAAATCTACCATTAAAATTCTTACATGGCAACACCTTTTCAAGTTGCACATTCACGTATTGCATTGCCGAAGGCAATCTATGCAGTTGAATGAACGGTTGTTCGATAAGTGCCGGTGTGACATCAAGCGAAGTGGACGACTGACGACAAAACGGGCAGTCTGCTTTGAACCGCCACAGCGATCACGTCGGGGAGAAAATGTTTACGATTTACCAAGACTACGCGAGCGGAAAATTTAAATAGTGACGTTAAAACGTTTAGATTTTTAGATTTTAAATTTTACTAGTTTTTCGCTCTTTCTCTTTATTCCACCACCACCTAGTGTGTGAAAAGTGGATTAAATAAGTTGATAGCGTGCTTGCCTCAAGTAACCAGTGACCGTGACCCATTCTATGGTCAATGTCGGATGATTTCGTTTGAAGCACAAGTAGCAGGAATTGGTCAACATTTAGCTCAACTATATGAACAAAAGCCTAATTGAAGGGAAGCTGCGAACGTTTTGGTGGGAATACCATTGGAAACCGAAATCAAGTGCATGAGTTTAAAGCTCGTAAGACCATGAATTACGCGTAAGACCATGAATCCATCCACACGTTCATGACCGAATTCCGTGGGACAAATGACGATAGTACAAACACGTACAAATTATGCTCATCCACTGGTGAAATTAGCACATAGAGAGCAGGTGCAAAGTGTTGTCAATAAAATTAACAGACCTGACAACTGTTATCAAAGAGGAGTGTCAGTTTCCGCTTATTCAAATTCACGAGCAATTTTCGGTTTCGCGTGTGAAAACGTCACAAAACAACACCCCTGGAAGTACTGCTCTGCAGTCGGATTGCACTAAGTGTTCGTTCAACGGGATTACAGTGAAGGAACATCCGTCAAATTTCATACAAGACTTTCAAATGAACTTGATGGTCATATTGAAAGGCACATCTCCGGACGAACAATAACTACACTGCATGATTATTTTGCTGAAGCAGAGAAAGGATCTGGCAGCAAATACTGCAAAAGATGTTTGGCTTGCCGAACAGCTTATTTAGTTTATATGTGCACTGAAACTCATCACGAAAAGACTTTTCGAAATATATCTAAATTTATTGCATCCAAAAATGAGCGTATTTATAGTCCAAAAGGGCTGCAAATAACAGATCCTACATTTCGTGGTTTGCGTGTAATCTAAATTTCAATATTAGATCGATCTGGTCGCACATGACTTGTGCCTTCCCATTGCAACGAAATGTTTTATGTAACGTCAATTGAAGCAGATGCTGGCAGAATTAATGTTTTTTACTTTTTGTCGAAATAAGCAAACAAAAACTTGGAAAAATAATCTACCTACTTGTCTGTTACTGAACTAGTTAGCAGCAATAGAGGAATTTGAGCTTTCAGGCATCTCTACATCACTAGCGGGCGCCCGGCGAGGATGTTGGTGAGTATCCATCTGTTTTTTATATTTAAATATATTTATATTTATTTATATATTGCCTAATTTATTATCTACTATATTCTTTTAAAATAATATACTGTCGTTAGTTCCTCACGTTTTGAGCTCAATTATTCACTTTTTATATTTCACGTTGTTTCCTGCATTTAAATTTAAATGTTTATGGTTCCCTACGTCCTCCGATATGCAAAGCAATTGTTTTGTTATCAATAACGACGCAGTAATAATAAATTAATTTTTGCATAAAGAAAAAGTCACAAAAAAAATATTTTCGAAATTGATGAGACAAAGGCCGAGTATTGAAAGAACATAATTATAGATGGTTTTTCTTTTTTTTTAATTGTATTGAAATGAGTAGAAAAGTTACTAACTAAAAAATGCGACATTTGTGTACAAATGAACTAGCTTGGGGATGCGGGAATGCACGATTGAATTTTTTGATAAATACGAGTATAAGGAATGTAAAACCTTTGGGCATAAAATTAATAATTTGTTTGTAAAAAGAAGGATATTATTGTATATAATCGAAGTTTCTATAATTGAATTCAGGTGAAATTTCACTAAAAACAAAGTATAGTTATCCGTGTATTTTGTTTATGAGCACGAAAGGAAAATTGAATTATTTTCACTATACTCGTATTCAGAAATGGAAATAAAAATGTTTCATAGTTAAATTATAAACTCGGTCTTTCCTTTCGGTTTTTGTACCTGACCGGGTATCGGACCTGGCACGTTGGCCTCTCCGCTATAATGAGCTAGCCATCGGGCGAGCTCACCCCTTTAAATGTGTTCACAGGTGCTATTACAGGGTAAGGTGGCCTTCCGTTCGCGTGCCTATTTATGGCGTAGGGTTATGTGAATCCCTCACATAATACTATGACATAAATTTGCCAAGTTTATATTTTTCATTTAAAGCAAAAATTAATGCAAATTATGTTTGTATGAGTTTTTTCATGGCCACGTTTACATTTGGATCTTGATCCGGTTGGGAGTGTGCGAGGGGGCACCGTTTCCACTTGGATGCCCCACTCTTATTTTGGGGCCATAAGTATCGTCGGTAACGACGAAGTCCGCTTAAGTCCGTCTGTTTTCTCCAGGCCCGGTTTATCCTTTGAGTCACCGTCTGTTTTCTCCTGGCCCGCTTTGTCCTTTGAGTCAGCAATTTTTGACCCTTAGTAGGTTACCTCATTCTCGACTTTGCTCGATATCCGTTTGAACCTTTTCAATTTGTGACTGCGAAATTTTTTTGGAGTGGGTTCTTGTGCTAGGGAAAAGAACCCGCCACACGACGCCGCAATGCTAGCCTGCCAACGCATTCACGCGTCCTCAGACAAAGCCAATCTCGGCGAATCCCACCATCCTCTTTCGCCGAGGCTGCAGTCCTTCACGGACTTTTGTCTACACCCAATTCACTACAAATTCACCCAAAATTATTTTTGTGTCGTTTGTAGGCAATGAGTCGACTAGTCTTTCCAGGTGATTGTAGAACGTTTCCATCGTTTCTTCGTCCTTTTGCTCGTTCGGGACATGTATATTTGTCACGCAAATTTTGAAGCATTTCGCTTTTATACGAATCGCACACAACCATTCATTACCTGCCTTAAAATCAATAACGTGCAATTTGAATTCCGTATCTGCAATGAAGGTCACTCTGAATGCCCGCTTTTCAGCAGGTTTCCCACTTTGGTTGTGTGCGATCTCATATCTTGAATATTACTTCCAGTCCAGTGCGTTTCCTGGATTGCCAGTACATTTAATTTATTTATATTGACCTGTTGTCCTTAATAGTCCCAGGGTTGTTCAGTGATCTGACATTCCAGGATCTAATGCCATAGTCTTTTTTCCGGTTGCGAGGTCGTTGCCGTAGGTCCATTCCATTTTGAGGCTCAGTGGTAGGTTTCGAAACTCTGTGGGGTTTTCCAGGGACGGAGAGTTAGCCCAACAACCATTCCGTCGGCATGTGTATTGCTTAAAATTCCGTTATTAGGCGCGGGAGGAGGTGTAAGTAAGATATAATAGCAGAGCTGTAGGCGTATTTGCAGTTGTTGGCATTTCGTGTCCCATCATTAGGGAACCAGTAAACCCAGGGTGCGATCCCGAGACCACTTGCTACCATTTGGTCATGGAATTCAGAATGAGAAATCATGGAGACTGTGGGTTGAGGAAACAAGGGAATCTCTCCTCCTTCCTCAAACGTCTACGGCGAAGATTCGAAGATAAGTACGATTCTTTTATTTTTGTTTCTGAAAACTGCCTCTTAACTGCTTACTTAAGCCCGATGATTAAAATCGGAGTTCTATGATCTCGTCATTAAACATTTTTTTATGCCAGTTCTTCGATTCTAGAGCATATAGATTTCTATAAAGCTTCTTTTGGTATAACAGGATTGTCTTCATTGTAGTTTTCTTAAGGTGAATTTGGAACGCACCAGCTATGATTTTTCTCTATTCCCGGGCCACCAAAAAGTAAATTGAACTTAATGTCCTCAATATCTGATATGATTGTTTGACATTAGATTAATAGTAATTGAATGTGAAAACCACTAAACTATGAATGAATGAAAGAACATATGGTATATAAAAGTTATTTGTAGCGAGTAAAATTATGCAATTTTGCTGTCTTTGCGACAATTTGAAAAGAGACGAAATTTGGCGATGGATAACATAAATGCCTACTTTCTGTATTGTGTTAAAGATATTCCTGTGAACAATATGGCGGTCCTTTATTGTATCGAAGTAAGAAACTGTTGTGTGTTTCTTAAAAAGCCGTCGGGCCTTGTTTCCTTGAGTGAGCAGACGCGTTTTGACTCCTTTGGGTCATCTTCGGTGTCTAAAGGATGTGTGGAAGGAAATGACTTTATATAGATGTAAGATGGGTTAAGCAGGTTAGGTACTAAATTAGGTCAGGTAGAGGGGTATTATGATTTTGTTTTTTTTTGGATCAGAACCAACGGACATCTAACAGTCCGTTGGTTCTGATTTATCTCGTTTCCGTTTCCGTCGGAGAGTGTAGTCTAGTACTGAGAAAATTGCGTCGGAATTGGTAATAAGTTGTTCGTCGATAATGTTTTCGTCTGTTTTTCTATGTTTAACATAGATATTTCAAGTCTTTCTAGGATGTTAATTCTCGGTTCTTTGCCTTGTTTGTGTAACAATATCATAGAGTTTTTCATAGCGTCAGGATCGTGTGCGTGGTTTTGTAGGAGCGTCGCATAATCGGAGTCTGCCTTGTTGTGTATGAAAGATCGTAAGTGCTCTTTGTATCTTCTCGTTAGTTTCCGTGTTGTTCTTCTTTTGTATACCACCCGAGTAGAAATTCAATTACGCGCTTATAAAGCATGCCTGAACGCATTAGGCCCCAATGCCGAACGTAACGCATTACCTCATCGCTGCTTAAACTAGGCAGTGATGGGACTTGCCTAAACAGCCCCTAATTTACGCAGTGATGTGGTTTTCGTAAATAGTTTGCTTGCCTAAACACTTCCTAATTTAGGTGGTGATGGGGCTTGTCTGAACAGTTCCTAAACACAAACAACTTTCTTGGTAAAATCGAGAAAAAAGATATGAATTTGTTCATAAAATTTACCATTCTCTCTACTTGGCAAAATACTTACCAGTTTCCATATTTTCCAAGAAAATCCACATTCGCGATAAACCTATGTATATAAATGCAACAACATGGCCCCGGTGTAAATTATATGCAGTGAAATATGTTGATTTAATTTAGGCATGCCACATTAGGGCACCATTAGGACCGCATTAGGCATGTCTAACTTAGGCATGCCGCATTAGGGACCCATTAAGCTCGCATTAGGCATGCCTAGTTTGGGAAAAAGTGATCAACTTCTCATCACATGCGAACTTAATAGTATTTAAAACTATGCATTCTCGTCTTCTACATATGATTCTAATTTTTTACCAAGAAACTTTATTTTGTTTCGATTTTATCAATGCCTGCGCCTGCATACTCAGGCCTAAAAGGAAAGCAATACACGTACACGACGTCACAGTGGGAACTTCTCAATTGGTCTAAAAGAACAGGTTAATAGGTTTAAAACCCTGGTGAGCATTGTGACGTGATGCATCCGTTTTCGGGCCTGTGAGAAGGGGCATTGATCTTATACAACATGAAGTTTTCTATTTAGGCAAGCTACTACTACCATATACATGATCACATGTAGGCCGAATTTGCTCGCAAGTTTATATGGCGGTATACAAGTATGAAGAATTGTGGAGGTGTCAACAAAAACTCAAGCATTTATACGGTTTTGAGTAGGATTTCTACAGTGAAATCCAGATGGTTCGCGGAGAACACAATAGCGCTCCTTGTGCGAAAGGAAAAATTATTTCAGTTCTTACACCCGTTTAATTTTTATTGCCTTCCAAAGTGAATGAATAGGAGTTTGTTTTGTACTTTTTTCATGCGGAACATAGGAAATATTACGCCATGTAAGCATTTGCTTTTTCCGCAGTTGGCTGACAGCTCATGGGAGCTTGCCTAACGTAGGCTGACTACTATATATGCAAATTGCTACTATATGGCTTCCTATCTTATGTCGGTTTTGGACAAGCCCATCATTGCTTAATTAGGAACTGTTTAGGCAAGCCCAATCACTGCCTAAAGTGGAACTTTTTTGTAAAGTGAAGAAAATTGTAGCCCACCAAACTTTTTTTTTGTTAACAAATGGTAAAACGATCAAAAAACGATCATAAAACTCTACTGAAACTATCGTGACGTAATTAAAAAATTATCGTAAAGCTTTCATAAAACGATCGTAAAACAATCTCAAAACTATCACAAAACTATTGTACAACTATCCGCAAAACTATCGTTGAAATATCGTGAAACTATCTTAAAACGTTGGATTATCGCCAAACAATCTTACAACTGCTAATTGGTAGGTAGAAGCTGGGCATAATTGACGACAGAAATATTCTTACAATGTAATATACCCAAAATTGTCAAAAGATTCGATGTAATATTTTACTGACGATATATGGATGACTGTTTCATCGTTATTGACTCACAATAAAATAAAAAGGCGAACTACTTACCTATATGAATGAGTACACCCGAATATAAATTTCACTATAGAAAAAGAAACAAACGAACAACTCAACTATATGGACCTAACCGCGACACACGTCACACAAAATATACAGAAAACCAACCACCACCCCTAGGCACCCTGCACAACATAATCTATCCTCCACCTATATAAAGTCATTTCCTTCCACACATCCCTTTAGACACTGAAGATGACTCAATGGAGTCAATAGGTGTCTGCTAACTCAAAAAAGCAAGGCCCGATGGCTTTTCAAGAAAAAAGAGGATTAGTCTGCGTACATCAAATAAACAAAATAATTGACTACAACTACTTTATATTTACCTCATCATCGATCGCCTTGAATTGCCAACTCCAGTTTGCCCTATATAAGAATGGACGATGATCAAATCTATTATCATCTGGGCTGTAACTTTCCGCATGCACCGAAGGAGTTAAAATCGTCATTTTATGTCTATTGATAGCGTAACACCTAAAGAAATGTTTTACCTTATCTGCAACCTAAAAATAAAGTTACAGTAGCGAAATCAAGCATTTGTGTAATAATTTTTACCTCTTTTGGAGATAAATCTCCTTTCCATGTAGCCACAAGTTTACAAAACATGCTATAAGGTCCACAAAATGACTGCTTTCTTAGCCGACCGTATTCGCTCAATTCCGCGTAGGTCATACCCATGTCTTGTTCATCGGTTTGTACCAGTTGACCTTCGATTAGAGGTTCAAGCTCGGCAGTCGGTGGGGCGCATATAATATCACTCAGTATAGGCAGATTAAATCTAAGTAAATTTTTTAGTTTTTCTCAAATAAATACAAACTGACTTTAAGTAATACCTGTCTTTGGCATACATTAAAAACTTCTTCAGGTCAGTTTTTGAAATACCACCAATTGGATTGACATCTGCACTAGAACAATCGTATTTGGTCATATATCCTCGGAGTGATTCGTCAACATTTGCCGAGCCAAGTACTAGCAAACCACCGGGTCGATTTCGTACCCATAGCATTAATTGAGCAAAAAGATAAGCGAGTACCATACGTATTCGAGATTGAATATTTTGTAAAGCTAAATTCTGTCGTGGGCATCCACCCTGAGTGCGAAACTTTGGCGTTAAACCTGTTACGGCGTTAAAAATTGTCAATAGTGCGTTCACGGCTGAATCAATGTTAATTTCAATGTGATAGCTGTAAACAATTTAAAATTAGACTGTGTGTATTTTCGCCATGTTTAGCGCTTTCGAACTATCCTCTATTAGTCGGTTTTCTATTAAAAATCTATAATTTGTTTTTTCTTGACAGGTATACATATATTTCGGGAACAAGTTGCTCCCTACTTCAGTGTCTAGATACTAAAGAAGGGACCAACTTACTCCCGAAATATATATATACTCGTATATATATCTGTCAAGAAAAAACAAATTATAGCGTTTTTAATGGAAAATCAACAGATGAAGGATAATTCAAATTATTTTTTCAAGATTGCAAAATAAATTATTTAGGTGAACTAAAATAGCGTTTTACCTTCCCAATTGGTTTGCTAAAACCGAAGCTCGTTGGCGAGTCTCTTTGCTTGAATTGACACTTCCCATAAAACATGTTACCAAAATACGATTACATAAAGCTGCTGGGTTGTCAGGTGTAAACTCTGGATCGCCTAAGATTTTTCGAACATCATGCAACACTTGAGCGTCTCCCTCCTGCACAGCATCCACTACAAGACGGCACATTGAATGAACAATGGTCGCTGAGCTGCTCGAGTCAACTCCTCCGCTTAAGGGCAGAAAAAATCCTCCTTGACCCGATCGACGAAGGTAGTCCCAAAGCCAACAAGCTGGTCCTAGTGCGATTTCTTCATGGGCCTCATGATGTACCCATCGAATAGGTAAATTCGTAATTTTAAAGATATCACTATGTGAGGAGGACATTTCAAAGTCGCAGCTGATGCGTGGGTATGTTGGAGCTGATGCTGCGAAATTTGATCGCGATCGCATCGATACTCGATAAGAACGTATATCCTCCAAATCAATCGTTGCTAGTGTGATTTCCTATAAGGCAATTAAAGTTGAAATACAGGTCAGTGGCAGTAAAAAAAAATACTCACAACATCTTGTAATGAAAACTGTTTTCCTCGAGCGATGATTTCACCGTTTAAGGCAACCGCGGAGCATCCATTGAAGTAAACACGCTGACCATCACATCCCCTTAAATTGCTGAAGAGATAAGCACCTCCTGCTTTATAACTGGCGTTCCTTATTAAATCAGCTATGAGGCAGCCTTTCCTGAGTTGCATGTAGCTTCCGGATCCATTTGATATAATTTCTACTCCGGACAGAGACATATCAATGTGAGTGCTAGAAGTATTGACGGAATGTAACTGCCTATTAGGAGTCCTTACTGAATATGATACCTTTTAACGTTCCATAGTTCTTCGCAAATTTCGAAGCCTATACACGTATCACGTGTGGCGATAACAGCATCTCCAATTGGAACTGTAAGTTGACCTGTGTGCACTGAAATCATCCTCGGCACATAGAAATCTTCTGTTTGAAGAGACTAGAAATATAAATAAAAGTTGGTTGAAAGTAATTTTTCACGATATAATTATTCCTATAAATAAATGCTATCTTAAGCGGCAAAAACGGTTCCTATAAATAAATGTTATCTTAAGCGGCAAAAAACGGTTCCTATAAATAAATGCTATCTTAAGCGGGAAAAAACGGTTTACTTAAAGAATTCTTTTTGCAGAGGATATGCTTAGCTTAGAAAGAATACAAACTGTGTTATATAAGAGAATATGAAATTAACACAGTCTTTGTTAAGCATTGATTAATACTGCATAAATTAAAGAGTAACACATAATAATCCTAAATATATTAAACGTTCCTTTTATATCAAGACTAAAAACCATTATGTATTCCTATGAGACAGGAATACGTCAGAACACAAATTACTTTTTCTATTACAGTTCATATAACACCAGAAAACGAATTATCTCAACTGTAATTAAACATTTCATGTAACTTTCAACGTTCGCTGAAGGAATACAGTAAAGCCTTCTACTTAACGTTACGCTAAAGCTTTTGCAGTAGATACATATTTAAGTAATGAAGCACAAACTTGATAACCGTTTCATAATTACACGAGGACTGCTCGTTTCAACGTAATGAATTTGCGGTAATTAAGCAAAACACGAATCCATGTTATATGACAAATATACTCATCATATAAGAGGGTTAACATAATTGGATGATGGTCATTACTGTTAAATGGGATTATGGGCTTTTCACCATGTGGCGAAAAATTCTTAGCAAATGGAACTGCCATGATTACTACGTGAGATAATAATGAAGCAATTATCAGGAAAGGAACCGTGCAAGTAAAGCTGAATAACATTTTCTGGTGAATTCCTAGTGATATTGAGAGATGGATGAGATAAAAATGTCTTAGTAAAATATGGTATAGAAGTGTGATAGCTTTTCACATGTCTAGTTCACATGATATGTACTTTTTTATTGCGCTAAGGAAGTAAACAAAAAAGTAGCTTCTGGTTAAGAAAGTTGATAGATATGCAGCAATGAAAATTACTCGATATCTATTTTTAGAAATATTGAAAAAAATTAGAATATTCTAATAACATTGGTAGTCGCTTTCTATCTGCCTGTCCATGGTCACAGCAATTTTTCTCAGGAACTGCTGAAGCTAGAACTATCAAACGTTATTGAAATCTCTGAAGAGGTGTTCCAATGCACATTTTGTATAAAGAGATGTAACCTCTTAAATTACCACGTGTTCCAAGTCTCTTATTTCTTCCCAGGCATTTTTGGTGGCTGTGAATTAAGACCAGACCAGACGAGTTTCATCCGTTTGTAAACCGGTTCATTTTATCAGCTGGCCCATAAGATAAGACCGTAGCCTGTCAACACATTTTCTATTTTTTTCTCGGAGTTTTGGCTCTCGTGTAGTTAGGGTGAGGCAATAGCTTATTTCACAGTACTTCCTGCCATTTCAAGCCATATCATATCGAGGTAACCTACCAAAGGAATTGACATTTGGAAAACGACGCCGATGCTCAATTAATGCGTGCGGGACACAAGACGATGTCGTCCTTACTCCGAACACTTATGACCCGCAATAAGAGTGGGGCATCCAGGTGGAAGCGATGCTCCCTCATCAAATGTGACCGATATGAGTATCAAATGAAATTTCTTTATGAGAGCTTTTCAAAACAGTTCCTAAACTGACAGTTTTCGCTTCAGTGGGGGTACAGGCGGAGAACTACAGTAAAAATGTGTTTCCCCCTCGCGATTGGACGCCTGTGATCTAAAAAATCTGAAAAAATTACCAAAGGAGATATTTATGAGTATAACAATAACAAATACCTCTGAAGTCAAAATTCGGTCAACTTTGTTAATAATAGTATGATCTTCGAATTTCATATTTTCTCCAATAAAATCGTATGAATGCCTTTACACCCAACAAAACTCGATATTTAAGTAGTCTTATACAAGATCCTAATACTCTGTAAGTTTGATGAAATTTGTATCATATTCACGGAAGTTATAGCCATTTGAAATTTCTCCAGTTACAACAACAATAACACACGATTTTGGTATTTCATGGACTTTCCATAGAATCAGACACTGGAGTTTTGAATTGATCTTCTTCAAATTTTCAGATGAGTACGATGATATAAATGCTTTTGGGATTTCATGATTTGAGTGATTTTTGTTAGTTGAAAATGCTGAAACAATGGATTTTCTTTTAAACGAGCAAATCTCTTTGACATGTTTCTTGATTTTATTCGTTGCTGGTGACTGCATTTTGTAAGTTGAGTTCAAAACCCTTCTGACATGAGTGTAGGTCCGTCTACCCAACTTGTTTCAAATTCAACTGCGCTTTATTACGAGTAGGGTTTTCCAATAAGAGGTGTTATTTTGATATTAAAAGAAAAATGCCATTTTTTAATATAAATGATCAGATGTTTATTTCATTCTAAAGAGGAAGGTATGCCGTTAATAGTGGAAAATAACATCAGCCAAATGACCACCACGACCACGTTTACAGGATCATATCCTTTTCATGAAATTTTCCATAACCAAACCGCAAAGTGGCTGCCCTATGTCCTCGATAGCCTCACGAATTCCATCTTTGAGGTCTTGAATCGACGCTGGGCTGTTGGCGTAGACCTTTTTTTTCACGTGGCCCCAAAGAAAAAAGTCGCAATGTGTTAAATCACAAGATCTATTCAAAATAACACCTCTTATTGGAAAACCCTATATAATTTATGAAAGCATAAAGCGATTTTAGAACATTGAAAAATAATCAAAAAAATTAGTGGTCCACTTGGAACACTAAAGTCAATGTCAAAAGCGGTTTATTCAATACTAATCATTACACATTTTCATAAAATCTAAATCATGTTCCAAACAATAAAAAACTAAAAACTTAATGGCTCTCTAAATTTATACATTATCGATTAAAAACTTCTAATCAAAACAACAATATCAAATTCGATTTAATTAAAATTATTACATATTTTATGATTCAGTTGGAAAAAAGAGAAAAAAAACCAACACTACTCAAAAATTAATTATATTACTAACACAACAGTGAACTTTTATCTTACATCTAATATGTTATAACCTAATTCTAACAATATTCAATTAAATACTTTATCTTATACTAATAAAATGCTATCACAATATTCCTAACCTAAACGTTAGATCTTATCTCTAAACATAATATAATAAACATCACCTATCTTAAATATTGAGACCAAACTCCAATTTTCAACATAAAAAAACAACAGCAACAACAATAAATGTAGCAATAATGAGCTGAACTCAAAAACTAAGTAACGAAAAACACAAAAACTAAAAATAAACACGAATAATTTAGACATTGTCATTCAGCCACCAATACTTAGATTGCTCCGTCCCAACTCAACCAGCTTCAATGAATCTAGCAAATGACTATCTCCATTGGAATTGTTGGTATCGTGAATTCGGAGGATATTTTATCTTCTTATCGGTGGCCCATCTATATATGTGATATATAATTGGGACACCGTCAGAATCAAAAACATCGATTTATGTCCAAATACACGAATGCTTCTGGAGGAACAAAAGCAGTAGCGAGACAAGTCTCAATATATCCGTCTGTAGGGTGGAACGGCTGTGAAATCCAGGGGTTTTCGCTCACAATTACAGATCTTGCGATATAATTCCGAAGAAGTCTAAATATGAAGATATCGACTCTCGTCATTTTAGTAGTTTGATAAATTCTTCTATTCGATATACAGTATTTCCAATCCGTCTCAGGCTTTCTATGCAAACCAGTATATGGACGAAAACATTTCCTGTCGAAAACGCTTAATCTTTCGATAGTAAAAGCACTCTGGTTGTACTAGACATGACTTCTTTTTGAGCTTTACTGAGCATGATTTTGCATGTTCAGTATAGTACAGATACTGATCCAGATGAACACAGCATTTATGTGGAACAGTGCTTTGTTGCTAAAGTTTTAGGTTAGGGAACGCTCATTTATTCTTATAAACCACCCTCTCTGGTTTCTAGTAAGGCCTAGTCAAACATTCTCTTCCCCCCACCCCCGATAACATCTCGGTGCCTACTGCCTACTCTAAATTTCCTAGGAACTTGTTTCGATTTGCACCAACCATTTTGTATGAAGCTTACAACAACCAATGTACTTTTGACATGGATATGTCTTTCCTCTAGGGGTCATTCAAAAAATTATAAGACGCAAAATTGCGTCACGCAAAAGTGTGACGGTTTTCGCTACAGCCGAGGAAGCGATTTCATGTGTAGCAGAGTAGACGAAAGTCACAATCACTGTAAATAATAAAAAAACAGAGAAAATTCTTTTTCACAACGCAACTACAAGTAATATTATTGAAAACGTAGTGTTCTAAAAACCTAAAAGATATTAAAAGAGAGTTTTAGGAAAAAGGTTCCCATAATGCAATGCTGTCTTCATTGTACGTTTTCTGCCTCCGTTGTTTTGACTTGGTGTCAAGTGCAGAATGGTGCCTCTTTGCCAGCCAGCACTTAACATGTCGCTCAGGATTCTATCTAGCCACAAGAGGTCCCAAGAGCCTAGTCCGCAATAAATCACAAACAGTGCTGATGTAGAGAGAAGATCTTAGAGAAGACATAATTAAATTCATTGCAGAAAACCCACGGTCACATTCAGCACTAGATACTGCAATACTATTTACGATTGAGATCAGTTTCTTAAACGACGGCAGTTGCTCATGAAAAGTAGTTCTCTACGCTTAACATAGGCTTCAGTCCCTGCTTAAAGTGTCTGAAGCCTCTAATTGTATCCCGAGAGCTGCTAATCTTGAATCGATCACAGATTCGCTGGATCTCGTATTCTCCGTAAGTGATAGATAAGTCTTTTGGGCAATACCTGAGGATCACTTTGATGTCATTCATGATGGAGTTGTAGTTTTCAGACGCATTTGAGGTGATAGCAGCGTTGAAGTCAAGTTATTAGCAAGGTTTGGTAGAACTGTTTTTCTGGAACAATCGGAATCTTGGCTCTTTCACAAAGTTCAACATCATGAAGCTTGATATTGTTTATTTAGCATAACACAGGTCTTATCCCAGATTTGTATACTTGGAGAGTTGTTCTCCTGTGCATGCAGCTGGTTTTCAAGATTGTCAATACTGAATAAAATTTTTTATTTGCGATCTGTATTCTTCTTTTGGCGCCTAAATACACAAATTTGCTCACATTTTCGGTACTGTACTCGCCAAGTGTGATATTTTGTGTATTTGAGGTATTTTTCCTCGACTGCGTCATAAGCTTTGTTTTATTTTCATTATTTGTAGACCTACTAGTTTTGCTTCGCTGTCGAATTTCAGGAAAAGTTCTTTGGTAGTTGTTAATGACCGTGAATGTTGATGTCGTTTGCATAGGCTACTACTTGGCTCAACTTGAATAGTAATGTACCTCGCGTATCGACAGGCAGCTTCCTTATGACGTACTCCAGAGCCAAATTGAATTGCTATGGGGCAAGCCCATCTCGCTGCTTTAGTTCGATATTTGTGTCATAGGCATCGGTGAGTTAGTTGTTGATGCGGACTTGGGAGGTAGACGACTTCGTTGTCATTTAGGTAAGACGAAATAATTTGGCTGGGATGCCAAAACCAAGCATTATTTGGTACAGTACGTTACGATCAATACTGTCGGATGCTTGCTTAAAGTCAACGAAAATTTGGTGTACATCTATGTTGAACTTCCAGCATTTTTCAAGTACCTGCTTGACTGTGAACAATTGGTCTATTATCGATCTACCTGCTTAAAACCACCTTGAAACTCCCCAATAATACTGTCGGCATATGATCCGACTTTATGTTTGAAAATTTTAGAAAATATTTTGTACACCGTACAAAGTAGTGATATGCCTCTATAATTTTCGCACTGTAGCTTGGTACTTTTTTGTGGATAGGGAATATAATTGATTGACTCCACTCTTTCGGCATATGTTCTTGTTGCCAAATGTGCTGGATGACTTTGTGAATAGCTTTATGAACATTGCTGCCACCATGTTTGATGAGCTCCACTGGAATCTCATCGATGCCCGGCGCTTTATTATTCTTTTGGGCTCCGATGTTCTGGAGCTGTGCGGAGGATTAAGGAGGTTCTTGAAATATTATGCCCATCTTTCCTTAATCATGGTTTCATCAGCGATGATATTGCCGATGTCATGACGACAGGGCGTGGTTTTGGGCTGATAACCACGTTTCAGGCTTTTCATTACTTTGTATGCTTGTCTTTTGTTGTTGCTCGCTAAACTTATATCCATACTTCTCAATTTTTAGTCATAGTAATTTCTTTTCTTAATTCTAATTATCTTATTCGCTTCTCTTCTGAGATTGTCATAGTGTTCTCTCTTCGTCCTGGTTTTTCTACCTTTATAATCTTTGTACGCCTGATTCTTTTTATCTAACGCATTCTGGTACTCATCATCGAACCAATCATTCCTCTTCCGTTGGGCTTGATGTTCGATCGTCTGTTCTGCCATGGTCCTAATAGCCGCTATCACTTCCATCCAGAGCTCGTTGCTCGTCTTTAACGATGCGTCTGATAAGATGGAAGTCAGCTGGTTGTCGAAGGTCTCGTGAGATTTTTGGCCACAGACGCTGTTTGGAGCCTTTCGATGTCAAATTTTTGTAGCGGGCTGGTCTTCGCCGAATATGCCTTTGACATACGACATCGATAGGCTAATTTGATAAAGTAACGATCTGAGTTACAATTGGCTCGCTATGTACGGACGTCAAGTATGCTTGAGGCCCAACGTTGTAGGATCAGAACATGATCGACTAGTTTTGTGTGTTTCCATCCGGTGATACCCAGGTAATTTTATAAATGTGTCGATGTAGGAAGCAAGTCGAACGTATGACTAGATTTCTGCTACATGCGAAGTCAATCAGGCGCTGGCCGTTGTCATTTGTTTCATCGTGGAGGCTATATCATCCAGCCGTTCCCCGATGAGATAGCTCATTGTCAACCCTAGCGTTGAAATCATCCAGAATTATCTGTGTGTCGTTAGTAGGCAATGAGTTGACCAGTCTTTCCAGGTGATTGTAGAACGTTTCCTTCGTTTTTTCGGCGTGAACATTAATCAGGCAGATTTTATACGAATCGCACACAATCGTTCATTGACTGCCTTAAAATAAATAACGGGCGATTTGAACTCCCTTTCGACAATGAAGGCCACTCCGAATTCTCGTTTTCCACTAGGCTTCCCACTTTTGAATATTGTGTGCAATCTCATGTCTTGAATATCGTTACCAGTCCAGTTCGTTTCCTGGATTGCCAGTATTTTCTATTTATATTGACTGACCTATTGTAAAAGTCCTTAACAGCGCCAGGGTAATTGAGTGATCTGACATTCCAGGATCCAAAGCCATAGTCCTTTTTTCCGATTGCGAGGTTTTTGCCATGAATCCAATCGATTCCGAGGCCCAGTTGCAGGTTTCGAAACATTCAAAGGTTTTCGAGGGGCGAGGAGTTAGCCCGTCGCCCAACGTCTATTTTGGCAGCTAAAGATTGAGCTCGAGACCCATGGTGTAAAAACATATTTTTCCTAAGAGAGGATTGTTGGTTTTTTTCATTGTTTGCATAAGCGGTAACCCACACCTCACTAATTTTTAGGCCCTTTGTTTTCCCGGCACCTAGAGTTCTCACGCTTCCGCAAATATTACAACCTAGTTCTTTATTCACAATTAATCATGGATTTCTTACTTTAAATTCAATAATTTGTTCATGAGACCAACAAACTGGGTGTTCACCTCGATAAACATAATCACTACCTTCATTACTAATCTTATCTTCGTCTTAATCAGATCCCAACCCCACTAACCTGGATACTTCTTTGTTCGATGAGGAAGTTGAAGGGTAATCATCCTCTTTGATTCCGATTGTGTCTTCTATTTGATCTTAATCAACAATTGTAGTCGTAGTCGATGCTTCCGAACTGCATTCTCATTATTCACATTAACTTTTTGTTTCTTAGGGAACCTAAGAAACCCTAACTTAAGTTAGGGTTAGGTTTAAAGAAATCAAAAATTTTTCTGGTCGTCATAGCTCGAGTAGTAAATTTTTGTAGCTGCACTAGCACTAGTAAGCATAAACAAACACTAACAACGAACTGCGATTCAAAAAGGAATTAATTACAAAACAGTGATGATGGGATGTAATGCGATTTGTGACTGAAACGCATCAAGTAACCTATGCTGTGATTAGTGTTGCCACTGCCACTATGATGTGTGCAGTGGTGGTGGCGCGGTAAAGTAATGGAGGGGATAGGCGGAGGGTATTGCTTTGTTATTGTGTGGCGCGGACGAGATGACTGACATCCCTCCCTGATTGGGTGCATCACAATCGCTTGTTAGGGCGCTTTTTATCTGCTTACGAGCCGCTTGCGAGCAAAGCCTAAAATTGATTCTACCTACAATTTCAAAAAATTTGTAGTTTTAGAAATACGTGCGTTCCCTTGCGTTCCGGCACTCTTGGGAGGTAAGGGAGCGCCGATCCCTCGGGTTCCCACTGAAATTCACCACTGATGTGGAACCTGTTCTGAAGTACCCTCATCAGGCATAATGTGGAAAACCTTTCAATTACGTTTCAGGTCTTGACGGCCCAACCGCAGCATTGTTCGAAACAAAATTGTTTCGCACTTCTGTGCATTGACCTTCATATGCCAATTATCCATGTAGACCTGCACATCATTACCTAAATATTTTTTGTAGGGCCAATTATCCATGTAGACCTGCACATCATTACCTAAATATTTTTTGTAGGTTTCTCTGAACTACTTTAGCTTTTCGGCCGGCCGTATACTCGTATATGATCAGGTCATCAGTAAATGCTACTAATGATCGCGTTGACGGTATTTTAAAATCAAAGCCGTTCAACATTTTGCAAATGAATATAAAGAAGTGCAATACCTTTCAATCACGCATGACGTCAGATTTCCATCAGTGACAAGAAACGATTTCCCGTGCAACATATTGAACACTATGGCGAACTTGTCATGAAGGAGGCACGGCACCATGTGGGCGTTTAATGCTTGATTCCACAGCACTTCAACCACCTTGCTGATGTTAGGCAGCAAGCTGATTGGGCGATGGCTTTTAGGGTACAAAAATTTCTTTTCATTCTTCAAGATCGGTTTTTAAACATATTCGGTAATATGCAATAATTTATAATAGCAATATCAGGCAAATGTCGTAGTACTATATTAGAAATATCGTGAATATTATAAAATTTCTTGGTGTTTATCCTGCCAAATATATGACACAAGAACTCCGCCGTAATCGGTACCAAGCCCGGTTGAGAAAGAAGGAGGGATCCTCTTGTTTCCTCTACCTCCAGCTTCCATGATTCTTCATCCTAAATCCCACAACTAAATGGTAGTAAATGGTCTCGGGGACGCACATTGGATTTACTGGTTCCCCAATGCTGGGACATTAAATACCGACAAATGCCTACAACTGCAAGTTCACCTACTGCTACTACAATAAATACCTACTTACACGTCCTTTATGGTGACGTAAGAGGGTGAAGGCGAATCTTCCGCGCCTGATAAGAGAATTGAAAGTAATAACCATGCCGCCGAAATGGAGGTTGTGCGATGGGCTAACTGCCCGTCCCTGGAAAACCCTACATTGTTTCGAAACCTAGAACAGAGCAAATGAATTGAATCTACAGTAACGACCTCGTAACCGAAAAAAGAATTATGGCATCCTGGAATATCAGATCACTGACCAATCTTGGCGCTGTTAAAGACTTTTTACAACAGGCCAGTCTATATAATTAAGCATACTGTCAATTCAGGAAACGAACTGGACTGGAAGTAATATTCAAGATAAGAGATCGCACACGATATTCGAAAGTGGGAAGCCTGCTGGAAAGCGAGCATTCGGAGTGGCCTTTATTGTGGATAGAGGGCTCAAATTACACCTTATTTATTTTAAGGCAGTCAGTGAACGAATGTGTGCGATCAGTATGAAAGCAAAAATCTCGAAATTTGGCTGATAAACAAACACGCCCCAACCGAAGAAAAGGACGAAGAAACGAAGGAATCTTTTTGCAATCATCTGGAAAGACTAGTTGACACATTGCTTACAAACGACGCAAAAATAATTATGGGTGATTAGTTCGATGATGAGCAATAGATTAAAAGAATCAGGCGTACAAGGAACACTTTAGTAGCAAAACCAGGACAACGAGAGAACATTATGAAAATCTCAGAAGAGCAGCAAATAAGATAAATAGAATTAAGAAAAGAAAATACTATGACGACTAATTGAGAAGTATTGATGTAAGTCTAGCGAGCGACAACACAGACTAGCATAAAAAGTAGTGAAATGAATGAAACGAGGTTATCAGCCCAAACCACGCTCTGCCGTGATGAGATCGGCAATATCATCGCTAATGAAAATAGGCTTAAGGAAAGATGGGGAGTCACAATTCAAGAACCTCCTTACTCCGCACAGCTCCAGAACATCGGAGCTTATATATGTTTCCGGAAAGCTTCTAGTGGCCCCACCAACCCTGAATGAAGTTTGTCCTACCATAAAAGCCTAAAAAAATAATAAAGCGCCGGGTATCGATGAGCTTCCAGTGGAGCTCGTCAAATATGGTGGCAGTAGTGTTCAATGCGTAAAGTCATCCAGCACATTTGGCAACAAGAACATATGCCGAAAGTGTGGAATCAATCAAAAATATTGCCTATCAACAGAAAAATATCAAGCTACAGTGCGAAAACTGTAGAGGCCTATCACTACTTTGTACAGCCTAGAAAATATTTTCCAAGATCTTAGAAAATAAAATCGGATCATACGCCAACAGTATTATTTGGCAGAATCAATGTGGTTTTAGGGCAGGTAGATCGACAATAGACCAACAGTCAAGCAGGTACTTGAGAAATGCTGGGAGTTCAACATAGACGTACACCAAATTTTCGTTGACTTTAAGCAAG
This sequence comes from Odontomyia ornata, assembly GCA_963969285.1. Classification (NCBI taxonomy): domain Eukaryota; kingdom Metazoa; phylum Arthropoda; class Insecta; order Diptera; family Stratiomyidae; genus Odontomyia; species Odontomyia ornata. The sequence continues at coordinate 448,289,560 of OZ017739.1, read as the reverse complement.
AACACGATAGTATTGATAGTAGCGTAACGTACCAAATAATGCTTTGCTATGGAATCCTAGCCAAATTAGTCCGTCTTTCCAAAATGTCATTAACGTTGACGATTCTCCCAAGTCCGCATCAATAACCAACTCACCGATGCCTTTGACACAAATATCGGACTAAAGCAGGGAGATGGGCTGGCGTCATTGCTATTCAATTTGGCTCTGGAATACGTCACAAGAAATCTACGTGTATACGAGGTACATTAGTATATAAGTCGAGCCAAGTAGTAGCCTATACGGACGACATCAACATTTTGTCACGCTCATAAAAAACTTCCAAAGAATTCTTCCTAAAACTCGACAGCGAAGCAAAACTTGATGGCTTCAAATCAATGCGAATAAAACAAAGCTCATGACGCAGTCGAGGAAAAATACAATACCTCAAATATCCAAAATATCACACTTAGCGAATACAATATTGACAATATGGGCGAATTTGTTTATTTAGGAACCAGAAATGAAAGAGACGAAATACGCCGAAGTTTTGACGATCTTGACGACCAGCTGCTTACACAGGAAAACAAAGCTTCAAATATACAAATCTGTGATAAGACCTGTGTTATGCTATGAGTGCGAAACATGCACCGTAACCCATGCATTTGCAAATATACTGAACGCCTTAGAGAGACAGGTCCTGAGGCGAATACTCGGAGCGAAGCTAGACGGGGACTAATGGCGAATTCGATATAACTATGAGCTGTATGTAATTTTCGACGAGTCTGAGGTTTCAACAATTGTAATAGTGCTAATACACGGCCGGATTTGGTCCGGGCGGACTACTGGATTTGGTCCGCTCCGTACCAAATCCGGTCGTCTGGAGAGCAGTCCGCGGACCAAGATTGAGTCCGATCGAGTTCGATGGATTTTCCACCGGACCAAATCCGACTCGGTTCGCTCCGGACCAAATCTGCGTGTGTGGACAGAACGACCGGACAAATCGTAGCGGTGGCGATGTAGCAACAATTACTGCTGCCGCAAAAGCGATTTAATGTTTGTTGGACACAATCGATGCCACATCGTTTGCCATCTTCACGCACCAAAAACTGAAGAACGACAGGCTGGTCCGATCGTGTGTTGCAAAAGAGCGGACCGAACCTCAGTAGGTCCGGCCGGACCAAATCCGGTCGTCTGTTACGGCTTTAAGACTGCAGAAGCTGCAATGTGCTGGCCACGTGAATCGTATGTACGAACAGCGGATACTCAAAAAGGTATTCGTTAGGTGGAATGAAGGGCGGAGACCAGCGGGGAAACCGAGGTAATGCTGGTCTGATTCGGTCGACGAAAAAAGTTCATCGCTGCTCGGATTTCGAAATTGGAGTACGTGGTCGATGGACCGAGAAAGTTGGAGGCGCTATTTGCAGGAGGCGGGGGCTCAAGAGGGGCTGTAGTGCTACAAAGAAGAAGAATCATACACTTTTCGCACAACTTCCAAAGGCTTCTTGCCTAATTTTGTTAGAAAATTAATAACGAATTTTTGTTTAGCCTGTTTATTACATATAAGAATAAAAAGGAATTGTCGCAGTTTTTTAGGGTTTTGTAAAATAATTTTACAAAACCCTACTAGTTTCGCGACCAGTCTGTCCGTCCGTCCGTCCGTCCGTGTGTCACAGCAGTTTTTCTCGGAAACTACTTAAGCTAGAAACATCAAATTTGTTGTGTAGGTGTAAAGTGGTGATCTCTTCAAAGTTCAACTACTAAAAAATTTTATAAGGTATTTAAGGGGGGTCTCTCCATGTAGAAGAGTGACCCCCCGAAAAAAAAATTTCATTGAAGGTAGCCGATATGGGTATCAAATGAAAGGTCTTGATGAGAACTTTTCAAAACAGGTCTTAATTTGGCAAAGTTTGCTTCGAGGGGCGCACAGGGAGGGGAAATACACGAAAAATTTGTGTCCCCCCCTCGCGATTGGACACCTGTGATCCGAAAAATCTGAAAAAAATCACGAATGTAGGCCTTGATGAGTACAACAACAACAAATACGTGAGAAGTCGCAATTCACTCAACTTTGTTAGTAATAGTATGATTTATCGATTTTATGTTTTCTTGAATAAAATCTTAATGGTACCCTTAAATTCAATGAAATTCAGTATGTGGATGTCTATTTATAAGATTGACCTATCCTGAAAGTTTCATAAAGATTGAATTATATTTAGCGAAGTTATAGTGGTTTGAATTTTCTTGTATTACTATGGAACAATATGCGCTGCAAGTATTACTATGGAAACATATGGCTATGGAACAACATGCGCTTTTTACCTACTCAGACACTACAGTTTTGCTAGGATTTGCATGAAAATTTCAGGAATGATAGGTGTCATGAATATCTTTGAGAACCGGTTCAGCTAGTGGTATCAGTAATCGTAAAACAAAATAGTGGCTGTTTTAAATGCGAAGATTGAATAACTTTGAGTTATTTTTTCCCAACTTCAACGTTTAAGGTGCATGCTTTGAACACTTGATTCTATTTAATGAATGACTGAAGATCAGTACCTACAATTAATGCTCATAAGTGAAACAAGTCAAGGAGGTGGGAGAGAGCTCCTAGCAAAAGGGTTTTGTAACCATTCTTGGATTCGAAAAAAATTGGCCATTAATCGATGATAACAGTACAGGAGAGTGGCCCCTGAAAAAAAAAATTCATCAAAAGTAGCCGATATGAGTATGAAATAAAAGTTTTCATAGGAGCTTTTCAAAACAGTTGTGAAACTGTCAGTTTTTGCTTCAGTTGGGGCACAGGGTGGAAATACATGAAAAATGTGTTTCCTCCGTCGCGGATGGACATCTGAAATAATAATCAAGGGAGATATCTATGAGTATAACAATTCTAAAATCCTAAGAAGTCGAAATTCGTTCAACTTTGTTAATAATAGTATGATCTTCGTATTTCATATTTTCTCCAATAAAATCGTCTTTGACATGTTTCTTGATTTGATTCGATCTGGTGACTGCATTTTGTAAATTGAATACAAAACCCTTCTGACATGAGCGTAGGTCTGTTTACCCAACTTGTTTTAAGATATGGTTTGAAGAGCTAAACAAAAGAGAAACATATAATTCTAACAAGAATGTAAATCATGCAAAACAAACAATTTTGAGCTCCACCAGAATTGAGATCTTTAGACATACATATAACCAATAAATGAGAACTAAACACATTTTTTCGGATAAAGGATTCTGCGAAAATTTGGGCTATTTTAATTCACGTAGGTAGACATCGATACTAAAAAGATTGCTAGCAGTCCAAAAATCTTGTTCAGTCTAAAAGTAGTCTTTGTCGATTGAAATTATATCCACTGAAAAAAAATGACTGGTCATAAACTGCAAGATACAGAGGATAAGTAAAATCATAACGCTAAACGATATTAGATCAGCTTATGTCCAAAATCAACAAAAGCGAGAGGGAAGTAAAATACATAACAACATCAGCATTAGCTTTTTGTGGATTTCAAGCAAGCATACGACAAAATCGACAGACATTATTGAGATCAAAAGTGCTTCAGTTTCGAGTTCCGACTAAACTTGTCTTTATGACCAAGGTTAAGAGGGATCCAACTTTGAGCTTCTGTATTGAATAAGGATTAAAACAGGTGAATAGGCCTGTCTCAATATGGAAAATGTCATCAGGAAGACCAAGGGCTTGTAATATTAAGTCCCCACAATTGGAAATGTTTCCCTATCGCATCAAAATTATAGCATGTTGTCTAGCGGTCAATTAAATGAAAACTAAATTTATAACCCCCACACAAAGAAAGATACAAAAGATGAAATTTATAAACATAGAAAGACAGACGGTGACATTATCAACGAACAACTTGTTACCAATTCCGACGCAATTTTCTCAGTCCTAGACCACACTCTTAGACGAAAACGGAAACGAGATGAAACAGAACAAACGGACAGCCAACAAGCAAAAAAACAAAAACATAATATCCCCCTACGTGGCATAATTGAGTAAGTTACTTCCTGACCTCATTACCCATCCACTAATTACCCATCCGCTAATTACCCATCCGCTAATTACCCATCCGCTAATTACCTATTCGCTAATTACCCATCCTACGACTATATAAAGTCGCTCCCTTCAACACATCCTTTAGACACTGAAGATGACTCAAAGTAGTCGAAACGCGTCTGCTCACACAACTAAGCAAGGCCCGACGGCTTTTAAAGAAAAAAAAAAAAAGATACAATTGTTCGATAAAACCTTACCAAATGAGGCAAGAACGTAGAAGTGTAGCTAGCTACACTTGACCGCAAGGATATCGAGAAGTATGAGATCTTGCAACGGTCAAACATTGCTCTCTCCCTTACGTTTGTACTTCTATAATTAGGTCGAGAGATCCCTGATAGGAGTCGTGAACTGCCGAATGAGATTGCACAATCGCCCGGCGGCTCCTTAGAAGTCGAGACTTATTTTGGCTGTTAGATCATCGCCAGAAATGATTAGAAAAAATGGTACACATTCTAAGGATGTGTACAAATTGATCGTTTACATTGCGTAAAGGTTAAACATTTTTTTAAATATTAATCAAAAGTCGATGTTTTATGTATAGGGTTATGATCCAGGATTGGAACATTCATCAGAGTGCAGGGGGGCATCGAGTACAAAGGGCAATATGTTTCGATTGAGTTTTACCGAAAAGTAGACTTACCTTAGTCCATGCTGAAAACCATCTTGTTTCGCGATAGCATCCGTCATCGCACATTGCCATTTTAGGTCGAATCAAAAGAATTTGTTTGTTATAAAGAACTACTCGGCAATTGTACGCTACATTCCTGTGCATAATTGGCATGCCAACATCAATTAGCATATTTTGGCTGAAATTAAAATGCATTTTTTAAAATACGTTAACTTTTCAAAATAAGTTTGAGATTACCTTATGGGAGACATCAGAATTTCCAATAACACCTCCCAACAGTGCAGATATGTATCTGGTTCATGAAAATGATCTTCGCAGCTATATCCACTGAAAGGCAAAATATGTACTTGTTTGTATTAAAAGAATTTTACAGGTAAGGCATTATGTAATATTAATTATTCAGACTTAAACTAATATAGTAAGGAAAGTATATTGATTAAAATCATGGATTTTTCAATATAGTGTAGTATCTTAATCATCATTATATTTCACTGAATTGTAAATTCAAGTAACTCATGTACATATTTATTCAATAATTTATGGGTACATGAATACACTTAATCAACGTTTTGTACTTTATACCAAAGAAATACTTAAAAATTTAAAAGTTCAACTTACCAAACTTCAAGTTCTGGTCCCGTTCTGTAGCTAGCACCCATTTCTTTAGCCTCTAATATGGATTGCATTATCCTTGCAAGATTGCCCTCGAAATCTAGTGCCCATTGATTAAGCGTTGCAACTGCTACTGTAACTTTTCGTCCCATTTTACTTCCGCAGCGTATTCAACAACAATCTTTGGTTTCTTTCGACGCCGTTTCCTTCGTTGAAATGAATTTTTGACGTCTAACCGGAATAGAATAAAAGACACAATTAATTCATTGTAAACAAAAATAAGGAATCGATCAATCGAATAGTGAAAGCTAGCACGTTGTTACGGTAGTAAGTTAGTGAAGTGAGTATAGGAATAGGTTGAAGTGACGTGACGTGAGGTAGAAGGACACGCTGAAAAGTCCTTTCCTGTTTAGTAAAGCCACGACTTTGTTATGTGGCGTCATGCCATTCTAGCATTGCTTAAGCTTCTATGTGTGTCGTGTTTTTTAGTTGTTAGGACTTCTAGACTGTCGGCAATTTAATCGATAATGAGAATTACTCAGATGATAGCAGGAACGTGTAGACTTTAATTGCAATTTGGATTGATGATACTAAATGTTAGAATTATTTTAAATGCCTTTCTAAAAATAGTAGAGAATGTTATAATTGAAATTATTATGTTTATACACGTGAATGATTTTTTTTGAATTTGTTCAAAACGGGCTGGATTCTGCTAGCATTCCATTACAAATATGGTCCTGCTTGCATATATTGTTGTAAATTAAGGTCATAAGATACTGATGAAAAGAAGCTGAAGATGCTCTTGCATTTCGTGATGTCTCTAAGTAAAGAAGAATGAGGGCGCGCTGAGTAATTTTGATCGAAATAACTTGAACACGAAAGACTCAGGAATAATTCGTAAATGTGAGGTAAAAGGTGAAATTTGACAAAACTCGTCAGCGGCGGCGCAATGCCAAAAATTTATGTGGACAAGATAAGCTCCGCGAGGCCCTGACACAAGTGGAAGAATATCATGGAAATCAAAAAATTTAAACAGATTTTTTATTCGTAAAAAAGCACACATTTTTACTTTAACATAGAAACATCAGAGTTTCATCAGCAAATGTTTTCTCAATGTGAGCTAAAATTGAAAAATCATTTGTTGGAAATCGGTAAACGGACTTCTACTATCTGACTATTCTATTCCTTTTCTTTCAAGATGATACCACTTGCTAACTAGGTTTAAACAAAAAATTAAGTGTCAGATAAGCATTGTTCGAATCAAATTTGACGGTATTCTTTGATCCAGTCACAGAACGTATGCAAATGATCAAGGGCAATGCTTAAATGGACTTCTACGGATGGCCATAACTTGCTTAGGATATTCACTCGCAATAATCTTGTATACCATAATTGTAACGATATATTAAACTCTTAGCTGAGAATTTCATTTAGACCTGAATCACAATCACTGAGTATATCGGATTCGTCTGTGTGAGTTTTTAAGTTCTCGATACATTCAACAACATCATCAAATTGAAATAATATGGTTTTAACTGCTTCGATCCTGCTTTCCCACCTTGTGTCTGATAAAGGTTTTAAAGTAAGTTTTAATTTGCCTTTGATAAACTCCCAGGGTTTGCTTGACCTTGAAAATAACTAATAATTTTTTTTAATAAAACCAAAAATTTATTTTACTGCTACGAAAGAATTAGCTGCATCTACTAACAGCAAGTTTCAACTATGACAACCGTAAGGTGTAAAAAATGTCCGCGGATTAATATTCTAAATTCGACTATTAACTCCATTTTTTATGTCTACCATATTCGCACCATTGTCGTACTTTTGGTCGCGACAATTTATGAATATCTAAACAATTTTTTCCTAATTCTTCAAGTATTGCATTAGTTAGTTAGTTCCCAGTTGACTCAGCGACAACAAAAAACCCAATAATATGTTTTTCTATTTTACCGGTTGTTATGTTGCAAAATCGTAATACGACAGACATTTGTTCAACTCGACTATAGTCTCTGGTGCAGTCAAGCAACATAGAATAATATTTCGCCTCTTTTACTCTTCGAATCACTTCTCCTCTCACTCATTTCGCCATTAGCCTTATCAACTCATTTTGAATATCGTGGCTTAGATAATGTGTTACAAGTTGTTGGTCATTAATATATTTCATGTGTTCTTGAAGCGTGGGATCATATTTAGAAAGTAATTTGAATAAGTCTATGAAGTTGCCGGAATTTTCACTACAGTCTATTTTAAGAGATTCTCTATGCCCCCTGAATGCCAGATTACGTGAGGCAAAAAAATTAATGATCTCAATTAATCTTTCAAATAAATTGTACAAATGTTTTTGAGATCCATGAATTAGCGCATCACGTATGTCTTACATAGACCGGTTAGATCGGTTTCTGTAGTCCGTTGTTAAGTGTTGACTAGGATAGACTGCGACTTATGATGGCGGGTTCATTATGTGTATAACATAAAACTTTGTGCTTGATGAGTTGAATAAAAATTGCATATCCTGTCAAGATAAAAAGGTGTTCTTACGGTATAGAAAACTCATTCTTTATGTCGTTTCAAGGTGATTTGCTTACCCATTATGCAAATTTACATGTAGTTAGATATGCATATGTTAGTAAATGCCAACGCTCCACGGAAGTGTGCTGGCATTCTACAAAATGGTCAAGGAACCCAATTTAATTATCAGTTACACTGGAATTGTAATACCACACCGAAGATAGGAGTGCAATTGTGATGTGAGGCACAACATTGAGGGCGGTCGCGAAAGAATACTGTAAGCCAAGATGATCGCCGCTGATGGTCTAATCCGTCCTATATGCCTTACTGTAGTTTAGTTGATCGCGTTCACTATTTCAGTATACTATATTATGGACTGGACAATTGATGCCAAATGCTAGCAATTCGAATGGTTTTATTGTTTAGCTTTGAGTAAAATTATTCACAGCTTTCACTGGTATGAATACATTTCAAACTTTTATTGAGTTAGAAAAGGCTCTCAAGCGCGAGGCCGTAGGCGGTCACCCACGTCGCCCACACCTTTTGCCGCCAATGAAACTCGTATTGCTCATAGAGAATAGAAACCTGCAAACAGTCGAGATAGAATATACTTGGATTGGATCTATGTAAGAATGATATGTGGAAACACGTGTTGCCACTTATCTCCAGAACCTGATAATTGGTAGCCACAAAGGTTGACATTAGATCAATTTTGCGTTGTCGTCGTTGCCGCCGTACAATCTCTTACGGTACGGTCGGGTACGATTGCGTCCTCCAATTTTTAAAACCGAATAGTGATGCACTGTCTTCGTCGGCAGAGTCTGATTATCAGTTACTTAAAATCTAGTCTAGAATCGAACGCTTTTATGTAATGATTTTAAGTGCCTTAGTTTGTGCAGGGCATAAGAAAACCGAGCTCAGCTGATTGGCTTCGCTTGACGATCGCGTACGCGTGCTTGTCGGCTAGATATTTGCGGGATCATATGAAGCGGGTTCTTGTCGAACGCGTACTCTACTTTACAAGCCATATCGATCAATTTTAATTATTTTTAGAAATGTTATATTATGTGTCAATTAAGCTACACTACAATAATTCAAAATTTTTTGTCTCATTAAAGCTGGGGGCCATGGAGGCTTGAGACGAAAGCAAACATTGTACAAAAAGCAACCGTTACTTTCTTCGCAGAAGGTCGTTGCATTACAAGGGGAGATGTTGAAGTGGTTGAAGTGAACCACTCACCTCTGCCTAAAGGATGTAAACGACGGATGTAATTAACTTTAACCTGGGCAAACACACACTAAGTAGTTTCGATGGGTGACCATATTCTTTCTTCATGAGCAGTCACTCCTGATCACTACGGGGCTGCTCTACTGCTTATGTTTATTATACTTATCATGAAACTTAAGATAGATATACTAATTTTGAGCCGTAGACCTCAATGTAAACTATGTCGAACTTATTGCGACAATGCGCTGGATGCTAAATTATGTGAAGCTGTATGCAAAAATAAAATAAATATCAAACTCTTTTTTACAGAATGCGTACTATTCAAATAAGAGATTCTATGATTTATATTGTTGCTCTTAAAATAATAATTCAAAAAATTGAGCCAACTAATTGTACAATTTTCGCCAAGAGTAGCAAGCATAAAAATGTGGACTAATAGTCCACATTTTTTTTTTCCTTTTGTGAATAACACGTTTGTCATAATAATGTTTAATACTGTCAGTATATTCAGAAAATAGTTATAAGCACGTAATATATTTCATCATATTACGTGCTTATAACTAAACTAAACTAAAAACTTTTAAATTTAACAGAGTTTAATAGAGAATTTTGTAGTTCACGTGGTGTAGTGCTTAGAGTGCGCATATTGTAAGCTGAAGGTCCCTAGTTCAAATCCCGTCGATGACAATGAGATTTGTTTAAAGTGGTTCTTGGGACGTACTATAGGCCCGTTCAGTTGTAATACGTACTGTTTTAAAATCAGAACGAATCGCAGCTGGGTAGACAGACACACGGCTAAAGTATGGTACTGATCATATCATCTTCTCGAGTACCGATAAATACGATCAAGATAGTGAGATACTCCAACCACCTCTCAGCGAAGGCCCGAAAAGAGATATAGTGCTAAAACAAAACCAAAAAAAAAACAGAATTGTTAAACATGAATTTGATAGCTCTGACTTTACGTTGCGATTTTTTGATTTGAGTTCATCGAACAGGATAAAAACTATTGTGTGGAATAAAATTTGAGTGAAGGAAATAAGGTGGCCAAATGTAAGCAACGAGTTTAAGGAATTGTTGTGTTGGTTTTATGGGGAGTCTCAGAAGACCGCACTGGTGAACATGTGAAAAGATAAACAAAAAGCCATGTGAAAACAAAAGAAGAAAAGTGAAGCGATTCGCCATAATGAAAAACAAAACGTTTAAATAAAATCAAAATAACGTGCTTGTTTTGATATAATAAAAAATAAAGAGTAAATGAAAAGATTATCAAGTCGCAATCACACATTAACGAGAAATTAAGGAAAATAAAGGATATTTCGGTCCAAAAATGTTTTTTAGGAAATTGGCGCATATGAGGAGGCAAAACTTTAAAATATTTTTTCATTATTTCGAGTGAAAGAAATTTAAATTGAACAAGTCAATTGGACAGATGTATGCTGTCAAAAGGTTTTGTGCCTAACCTATGAAACGCAGTAATTGACGTTACGTATGTAATCTACAAGCCCAAAAAACACATCTATGACATGTTCGTTAACTCATGAACTTACAGGAAATCATGTCTGGGGCACGTGTCTTGAAGGAGTTTAAAAACTAGTCCATCTAACCACACCGTATCGAAAGCTTTCTCCATATCAATGAGACACGCTCCAACACATTCTCTATCATTTAGTTCCCAACAGATGTCTGCGGTTACTTTTGTTATTGCATGTATGGGTGAATGCCTGGCACGAAAATCAAATTGGCAATTCGGTATCAATTCACATTTTTCAATGTGGGCGTTTAATGCTTTATTTAGTATCACTTCAAACACCTTGTTGATATTAGGCAGCAAGCTGATTGGGTGATAGATTTTAGAGCATGAAGATTCTTTTCTTTCTTCAAGATTGCAAATATCTTAGCCTTTTTCCACTCATTTGGGAATTATGAATTGCTCAACATGTTGTTGAACAATATGCAATAATTCCTAATAGCAACCTCAGGCAAATGTCGGAGATCTATATTTGGAATACCGTTAGTACCACATGATTTCTTATTGTTTATCCTGCCAAATATGAAACACAAGTCTTCATAGCTGACAAAATAATCAATGAGATTCAAGCTCGGTATGAGGGCAGATGTTAATGTTTTATAAAAATGAAGAATTGATTCACCGTACAGGCTTGATTTGAAGTCGGAAACTTTTACTTCAACGACCGCTGAAAATATTTCATTCTCTCTCTCAGGGTTTGGTAGATGAACCAATTCAAAATGAGTTCCAATCAGGGCAAGTTTCTCTAATCCATCACATATAATCCTGTTTCCATTTCTCTCCGGAATCGGCTTCCATTTCGATACCAGCCCTATCGAGAAGACTTATCTCATCACTGGCGACATCAAGATTCGATACCTTCACTTGAGACTTCTTGCGGAATAAACTATGCACTTTCATCAAAACGCCATCTAGGTCTTGTGGGCTAATATCCCTCAATTTTTCCGCCCGTTGATTGCTGACTTCACTCCTGAAGTATGAACGGATTAAGTTCCGGACATTCTTCAGGCGTAATTTCAACAAAGCCAACGAGGGATGGTTGTAGTCCAAAAATCGTCGATAAATATTGTTGACGCGTGTGAGAAGAAAACTTTTCAATCTTTTTAACCTTGCAATGGTTGATGTTTCATTTCATTTCATATTGTTTCGATTTGATCTTGGGAACTACTTTCTCAATCATTTCCAACGTCAACTTTTCTAACCTCGACAAAAAGAGATATATTTCATCGTCAGTTAGATTCCTATCATTAGGAACCATTGGGCAAGCGCTGCCATAATCAGAAGAAGGACATTGCTTCTGGTACTTTCGATTAAACTTCCTTTGAAACTTTCCCCAATCCGTTTTTTTAAAATACATCCGATGATTTTCATGTTGAATTGGAATGAGGAAGACATAATTCCTTTGATGATTGATTTCCATTACGACTGCGTTATGGTCACCATCGTAAGGAAGCACCTGCGAGTTCCATTGAGGACTATTAAAGCTGAATTCAAGCCTTGCGTCAGCAATGCAGAGGTCCAAATTTAAATTTGTCCTAGGGTATGTTGGGAGCTCCAACCCATATAGATTGCACCTGTATTCAATTTGGTTCTCTGCTATCCACGATTTCAGGAATACACCTCTTGGATTATTGTTGGCTTTCGGTCATGATTTATGCTTGGCATTCCGGTCACCGGCAAGAATATAATAATTATGCAGCCTGTTCAATTCGGGTGTTTCAAACAAGGAATTGAGCTCCTCACTGAACTTGAGAAAATTTTGACTAGTTGCATAGGCAGAGGTAACGAAGAGGTTATCCCCATCTGGCAGTGATATTTTGATAACGGACAGTTCAAGAGATTCAAAGCTTTTGAGTTCGACTTTTTCAATATTTTTGAAAAAATGGGGTCTTCTAACCAATGTCCCGGTGCCACCTCCCACATCGTTTCTTAAGAGTTCAAAGTCCTTGAAGGTCATGGAGTGCCATGAATTGAGGTGGGTTTCAGTGAGAAGCATGATGTCAGTCTTTTGCGTAACAATGAATTCAAGGAGATAGTCACGTCGATGTATGGTAACAATGGAGTTGACGTTGATGGAGATGAGACGAAGCTGGATGACAAACTATTTTGAAGCATGTTGGTCTAAACGTTGTAAACTAAATTGATTTTTTGATCTTGCTTATTTATTCTTTCTGTGAGAGATTCAAGCTGTTGGAAATTTTGAGAAGCAGCTCATTATTGCCACTTACATTATTTATGTTATTTACATTGTTGTGTGCTGGTCCTCTAGCAGCAAGTGCAAATGATACCCTGGGTTTGACGAAGTTAGAAGGTATCACACTGCGACGTACTTGGGTTTGTTTTGGGGAAAAATTAACTTTTGCGTCTTGATAACGAAGGCATCCTCGATTTGATGCTGGATGACCAAATATGCCGCAGATAACACAGTATGATTTTTCTCTAAGCTCCATCTGAGCCAATTTGCATTCACAGGGGGCATGAATTTCTTTACATTTAACGCAGCGAAAGCGCATGGCACAATTAGCAGCTGAATGACCAAATCTTTGGCACCTGTAACACTGGTTGACCGCAGTTTTTTAGAGACGCTCCCACCTTACATCTCTAAAGTTCAAGTACCTTACCTGTCGGAGGGCAATTCAACTACTATCGTTAGAAATTTGTACCAAATAAAATGGTAGTATTTTGCCTTCAACAGTTGATCTACTGGTAGCAAAATTTTTCACACTAATGAATTTGACAGCTGGTGCTGCTTCTTGTAACATTTCAAGTGGGGAGCTTCTACAGTATTAAGAGCAGCTTTTGCTAGCTTGAAATCAGCCAGTGTTTTTGTTTTAATTGTAAGTTTATCAGCGGTCACTCTCTTAACTTGAATTTATTGATCTCATAGATATAGAGAGTACTGGATCCGCAACCGGTCGTGAGAGCCGAAGCAATTAGCAACCTTCGCTAAAGTTGTATGAAATTGAGGTTTCAAGTGATATGCTTTTGTTTTACCACTTTAATCACTCCGAAACACGTTCACATTTAAAAAGTTTTTAATTTTGAAGATCACGCGTACGAAATCGGTACTTTAGTTCACTGTTTTTATTAAAAATTTACGAAATTTCCATCCGCTTTGACACATGAGTTTTCTCGCCGTTTTCGCGGCCTTTTCGATTTTCTTTCGCTTGACGTTCGAGTTTTCCGTGAGAGTCGTTTGTGGTGTTGTACTCAAACTGTTTCCCGAATGATAACGAAGGCGCGATCATGTGCACGTGAAATGAAATTTCGTTGGTGTGCGCGGATGTCAGTGGGGGAAGTGATTCTTCTGAAGAGAGGAAAGAAAAACCTGACTGGAAGCAAAGGGGAAGGAGAAGCAGAGGGAATCATATAATTTCGAGAGCGTATGTTATTTATAATTTATTTATTTAGCAAATTTGCTTCTCACATGGACGAGTACACAGATTATCGTTGCTCGTCCATTTATTTATATGTCTTTGATCGATCTTATGTTTGGCTACCAATAACCGAATCATATCCCCTCCGCACTACCCAAAAACATTCATCGGAGGAACTTTCTCAGTTACTTTATTATTTTTAATGGGAGAAACAACAGACCCACCAGTTGGCTTCTTCTCCTTCTCCTTATTTCTGATTTTAAGTATACAACGAAATTATCACTAGAATCATTAATATTACTTTGTTTTCTTGACACTCCATCTCGATGTCTATATCGTCATTCATCGCAGCAAGTACCGCATAGTAATTTGCGCTATCGCTTACTCCTCCTGCGCTTCGTATGACATCAGCATCATAGATTGTTGACTTCTTCGTATTTTGTAATGTTGGTTTATTTGTTCATTGAGCCTTATGCGTGGCTACTTTTTTTCGTTCGTCTTGTTTGTTTTTGCTTTTCCAGACGTATTTTGTGGCATCATCACTTTTGTTTTGTTGACGTTTGTCAATTGCCGGAGCATTTTCTCCAAATTTGTAATTCGGAGTTTCATCTCCTCATTTTCTCTAGAAACTCTTGCGTTTTCTTGGTAACTCTTGTGTTTTCTTTGGTTACTCTGGCGAATTCTTGGCCTGGAATACGCTCAAAGCTTTCTTGGTCGTTTTTTCGTTTCATGAGTTTTTCATTTGTAGCGTTTGCAATGCCTGGCCCTGGGTCCCCCAGCGGTGGAAAGCCGTCGGGCTCCTCCATGCCCCCGGCAAAAAAACGTTTCTTCATTATTGAACTTTTTGAGACTTCCTCGCAAGTAAAATCCAAACGCTCGATAAATTGTTCGAATAATTTGACGACTGAATAAGTTTTTTATAAAATTAACTTCGAATTGACGTTTTAAAAATTATTTTAATTTTTGTAAATTATTGACAGGAGTTATTAAAAACACGTCTATACGCAACGACTGCACTGCTAAACGTAGTTTTAAAATGGGAAAGTTGAACGGTGGCTGAAAACTCTAACTGAGCATAGTCTATTTACAATGAGACCCACGACTGTCTTCTTCTCCGAACTAGATGAGCGACAAGCAGCCACGACGGAATAGACTTTAAGCCCGAACCTGCTGGCCTTAAGGGAGCAGTTTGTTGGCACAGCTCGAGACTTCATATCGTGGAATGGGTTAGATGAAGATATTGACTTCCTTTGGGAAGTAATTGATCCGAGCAATAAAAATCATTACACTTGCTGCGGCTACGTCATTTTAGATTTCTGAAGTTGTTTATTCTTTGGTTAGTTTCTACTATCAACTTATAGATGTCTGTAATTAAAAACTCGAATCTGAAATGGTTCTTAAAATTTACGTGATTTTTTATTCCGTTCGTGAAATAAAAACGGCAAGGTTTTTATGTACTTTGGGCATTTGGGATATTTATCCAACAAATGACAAAAAAAAAGGAAGTTTTGACGGAGGAAATAAATTAAGGGTGATTACGCCATTTATACTACGTTCACAACAGAGTCAATTACGTAATTTTGAGCAAGTTTAATAATTTGCATACAAATCAACCTCAAAATTACATAATTTTCCATTTAAAATTATCTTAAATCTAGTAATTTGAATTAAATCACTTGTAAATGTTGGGTCTATATTTTGATTCGTGCGGTTTTTTTCAAAATTTGGACGTTTATTTAAGAAAAAAATTGTACAATAGTATTATTCAAAGTATTGCTCATCTGAAGCTATGACCTTTTCCCATCTTTCTGACAATTTGTGGATCCTATCCCAAAAGAACTGCACCGACTTGGCAGCCAAGAATTAATCAAGCCAATTTTTGATATCATGCTCTGATGTGAACCGTATTCCAGTGAGGGCGTTCTGCATCGATCGGAACAAATGGTTGTCAGAAGGGGCAAGGTCTCGGCTATAAGGCGGGTGGGGTAAAACTTCCCATCCACTGTTTTCCAAATAGTTCTTAACCGGAAAAGCAACGTGGGGCCGAGCGTTGTCGTGATGGAAAATTATTGCCTCTTGTCTGGTCGCATATTCCGGGCGTTTGTCGGCTACTGCTCTCTTCAAACGGATTAATTGTGTTCAGTATCGTGATCCATTGATGGTTTCACCTGGTTTTTGCAGCTCATAATACAGCACACCCTTCTGATCCCACCAAATACAGAGCATTACCTTCGCGCCATGGACATTCGGCTTTGCCGTTGATTTGGCTAGTTGGCCGGATTTCCCATATGATTTTTTGCGCTTGGGGTTGTCGTAATTTATCCATTTTTCATCACCAGTAACAATCCGATGCAAAAATGACATCCTTTTGTTGCGTTCCAGCAGCATTTCGGACATGCAAAACCGCCTTTCGACGTCTCTTGGCTTGAGTTCATGTGGAACCCAATTTCCTTGCTTTTGAATATATTCAGCTGCTTTTAAACGTTTTGAAATGGCTCCTTGAGTGACACCCAAAGATTCTGCCAGCTCTTCTTGTGTTTGGCAACAATCTTCATCGAGTAATGCTTCCAGTTCTTCATCTTCAAACTTTTTTGGCTGCCCAGGACGCTCGTCGTCTTCCAAGCTAAAATCACCACTTTTAAATCGTGCAAACCACTTTTGGCAGGTTCGCTCAGCTAGAGCATGTTCATCATAAACTTCCACCAAAATACGATGACTTTCGGCAGCAGTTTTCTTCATATTAAAGTAATGAAGAGGAATTTCCCGCAAAAACACTTTTTCAGGAACAAAGTTCGGCATATTATTGTTGTTAACGCTTCAAATGAATGGTATACACTGAAAAGACGCAAAATGACAGTAGCTTTCCAACGCAGGTTCGGAATATTGGAACGATGTAATATTATACAAGTTACGCCATATCTTAGCAAACCGCACGAATTAAGTTATAGACCCAATAATATTAAATCGAGCTATGTCAGCCCTCGCTTTTCATAAAACATTGCAAATTGAACGAATTCAGTCAATGCGTTATTGACAATTTTGTTAATTTTATCAAAAATTTATCATTTTTACATGTTTTGACAAATGAAATGCGACACAAATGACAAACAAAATCACGCCAGCTTGGTGTGAACACTTCCATATTATTTGAAAATTACGTTCACCAAATTAGATAATTTGGGCTGGAATGAACGTAATATTAAAGTGTAACAAATATTAACGTTTTTGGAACTTTGCCATGAATCTGATGAAGTAATATTATTATCCGAATTCATTTATCAGTATGGAAAACACGTAATGAACCCAATTGTAAAATAAGATAAAAAATGTGTTCTCGCAAGAAAATATATTGCTCATAATTTGCTTGAATTTTGCTCTATGCAGTGAATAACAATAAAATATGCTTGAAAAGTTTCACAATATCCATAATCATCAAAAATACATAAATTGCAGAAAATGCAGCAAACAATAAATTACGACAAACTTATTTCTTTCATTACACGACAAAGGCGAATTTATGCAACTTTCAAATGTGAACTTCTGCATTATATTACATTTGCCGTGCTTTATTGTTCGACATAACAGCAAATAAAATGCATGCATTGTTCATAAATTTCATGTCAAATATAAATTGATCCTCGCATGAAACTCGAGGTAGGTGAAAAATTTACTTTCCAAGTTGCCAGCTTGCAGCAGCTGTCCCACCTCTACCTCCTAATAAAATTTCGTGCTACGCTCTCATTAGTACCCGTGAAATCTTTTGTCCATCACGATACAGCTTCTCCTTGGATTGAATTTCATTTCTTGCAAAGTGCTCACGTACGAGTGTAATTACTTTTGAAACTCCACAAAATTCCACTGTGCACTAACTTTTTTAGGATTTCCATAATGTTCGAAAAGCATGAGCTCGGTCAATTAGAAAATCCGATTTCAAAACGTGTTACTTGTTCTTCCGTCTTTTCTGTTTCTTCCTTGATTCCGGACAAGAACGTTTTCTCGACTTGGGAAAAGTCCTTTCGTGTACACACAGTTGGGAACCGAAACTTTCCGTTTTCAAGGAATAACTTTATGCAAATGAAAGGGATTTGGGTTGTATGATGACAATCTGGTAAGTGGCCCATGATGCTCGTTGAAGTGGAAGGGAGAAAAATGTGAGGAATCGACTGTTGACAAATGGTTGGATGGTGTGAAAGACATAATGGTGTTACTGATTTGTGAAAGAATTCGAAGATTTGTTCCATGTTTTTTTTTTTTTTCATTTTTTGACGACTATAGCAAAAAAGTACTAGATATGTATGTTATTTCTCTTGGGTGAACAAGCCATTTTCTAGATATTTTATGTTATACGCTTCAAGGATTAGATTCGATGGGGGGTAATGGGCACAGAATGGATAAGATTAGAGCTCCACTTGATAGTTATCCATACTCACTCTGGGGAGTTTATATGCTGGGGAACGATGCTCACAACTGATTTGCACGTTTGGCTACAAATGTTTTAAGTTGTTTTGAGTTTAATCATTCTAGTAAAAAAATAACGTTTAAGATATGATGTATTAATATTAATGTGGGCAGCGAAATAAGCTCCATCGCATATACGTATTGTATAAATTAATCTAAATTACTCGTATCTCAGAGTTCACAGAATTATCAAAGTGTCAATAAAATTGACTGATAGGACATATAAGTCGTCCCCATAAAAAATCGCGACTATAATTTTTCGAGGAAAACTTTTTGTCTATGTTTTAGTAATAACATCTTTGTATTTTTATGAAAAATGTGTTTATTTTGTTAGTCCCTTATAAAAATTTTCGATAAAAAGACCGCGTGTGATTTTATGCGTAAATTTATGATACGAGTTCAAAGTTCAAAGAGTCTCAACAAATCATTGCCGCTGTTATGGCTAGTAAAAGGAATCTAAGAAAGTCCACAGTATCTATGGTATCCTATGAGTGGGGTGAGTAATGGAGTTTTTAGATAGGAAATAAATAATTCAATATCTGAATATGTATAAGCTGTTCAAATATGGCTTAATGTTTTATTTTGATTAATTTTTTAGATGTGTATATAAGTACTTTATTTAGCCTATGTTTTATGTTATGTTAGAAGAAAAAGGGAAATATTGTTCAATCTGTAGTGGAAATAAGTTGGCTAATAATAATAGCTGCATTCCCTACTACTCTTTTTTTTTAAATACCTCCATTCCCTACCACTCTCTCCATCACTCTTTCTTCGTCGCACAACGCTCGTGCTATCTGCATTCACATTACGTCGCTTGGTCCTTTGTGCCACCCAGACAATGTTTAACACATCGGTATAAGGGGGCACACAATATAATGTGAACTAGTCCTTTTCGTGAACATCTAGTCCAAAAAAAAATCATGATCAGCTCTCAGAGATAAAAAAAATTCAAAATAATACGACGCATTCAAAAAACTCTGAGTAACTGTCACTTCAGTATCTCGCCGATAGGGTCAAAAATAATGCCCTAAGATACTGGGCTCATAAAAGCAGAATTACAGGTCTACGCTTCAATCAGTGCTCATTAAATGCTCCCTTAGTCTTTTCTTAAATACCATAAGTGAGTTTGCTTCCTTAACAATCTCTGGTAGATTGTTATATATACGCAGAGCATCAGTCGTTGCATCGTTCTTTAGACGATCCGTTCTGGCAAAAGGTATTACGAAATGATCTGCATTCCTCGCAGATCATTTCGGGTTGATCTGTGATACCTTAATTAATGGCGCTCGTTCCGATCCATTAGTTTTTTAATTTCTGTAGATAAACTTAGCTTTCTCCATAATAATAATTTGACGAAAGGTTAATGATTTAGCCAATTGGTAAACCAAATTAGTTTGAGTAAGCATTGGCAGCTTCAGAATGTTTTATACGCTTTGGTCAGCAGCCTGGATATACCGTTTAAATGTTGCTTTGCTGATTGACTCCAAATAAGTACTCCATAATGCAATTTCGCCAGGACAAAGGCATTTAGAACAAGTTTCTTGATGGGCATTGGAAAATTCTCATATCTTCTTAACAATCCTATTATTGGGGCTAATTGCCTTCTTAAGCTATTTATGTGTGGTAACCAGGTCATACGATGGTCTATGATAAGACCAAGATATTTTATTTCTAGCACTCTTTGCAATTTTTCGCCATTAATATTTAGGTCGACATCTATGTCTCCTTTGTTCTTTTGCTTAAAAACAATATATTTTGTGTTTGAAGTGTTCAATACTAGTTTGTTTTCAATTAACCACTGATGGAATTTTCCTGGATCCTCGTTGATAGTGTTCTCAATCGCAGTTTTGTCTCGTCCTGAATAAAGTAGAACTGTGTCATCAGCATATAATGTGTGATATCCCGTCAGCCCACATGTATTTAGATTATTTGTGTATAGCAGGAACAAATTTGGGCCCAGTATTGAACCTTGGGGAACTCCTGTTTCCGTAGGTGCATGATCGCTCAGGACATTGTTGATTAAAGTTCTCTGCGATCTTCCCTCCAAGTAACTCTTAAACAACTGCTTAGGACTACCCTGAATACCGTACGATTCAAGTTTACGAAGCAAGAGATCATGATCAACTGTATCAAATGCTTTTTTCAAATCCACAAAAATTGCGATGACATAATCACCTCTGTCAAGTCCTAGATTGATGAAACGTGTGACAGAATGTAGGGCATCCAAAGTACTCTTGTTCTTTTGAAAACCAAACTGATGTTGGCTTATGATAGAGTTTTCAACTAAGAATGATGTTAATCGATTGTTTAGTATTTTTTCAAATATCTTACTAAATCCCGTCAGCAGCGCAATCGGGCGATAGTTATTCGGGTCAAGATGATCACCACCCTTAAATATAGGAATATTTTTGCAAGTTTTTCTTCTTCCGGAAAAGTCCCATTCCTAATATGCACGTTTATAAAATTTGCCATAATCTGGGCTATGTCCTCCTTTATTATACTAATCTCATTCATCGTCACGCTATCGATGCTTGGCGCCGTAATCTTTTTCAATTCATTGATTACATTTAAGACTTCCCTATTATTTGTTTGATGAATGTGAAGGATGGAATTTATTGCGATATTTGTAGTATTTAAGTTGCCTGCTGAACTGGCAACGATTTCTTTAGCGATTCTTCCACCAATTGTTGAAAAAGTTATTCAATGAGTTCGCCACGTCACGTGGACACGATGTGTTAGAGGGCCCATCAGGATTCAGTTGAAAGTTTTGTGATATACCCTGGGTTGAAGAGTTATCCTTTACCTCATTTATTATTTTCCATATTTCGCGGGAGTTGTCAGCCGCTGTTTCCATTCTTCTTGAGAAATATAAGAATTTACCCTCTTCCACCAATCGTTTCGATTCTTTTTTCGCTTGCATATATACAAACTTGAAAGCCTGGTTTCCACTGTTCTTCCTGTAGTCCATGTATGCCTTCCTTTTTTTAATACTTGCATCAATTACTTTTTTCGTTATCCAAGTCCGTTGTCGACACCTGATTTTTTTCTCAATTGTAGAACTTTGCTTAGCAGATATGATGATATTTTTGAGTTCACACTATTTGGTTTCCGCTTTTCCAGTAACTCTCGTATGTTTGATTTAAAGAGCTCTTTGTCTAGAAATCTGAACGATTTGTTGGTCGGCTTCTGTTTGTTCAGGGTTTGGTCTTGAATAGCAATTTTTAACACACGATGATCCAGTTCCGGCCAGTCCTCAAATATGTATCTCATGCTTTCAGCGACTTTTAAATCATTGGTTACTATATGATCCAGACAGGTATTTGACACTGGGCGAGTAATTTGGTTGTTGTTTATGATTACCGTTCCATTCGTTTCTAGCGTATCTTTATAAATCTGTGTTTCTGGTGATTCCGTTAGTACATCAATGTTTGTGTCCGCTACTGTGATTAAATTTTTTTTCAGTTGAGAATAATGTATCTATTACTGTGCAAAAATCTTGCGCATTTATACGATTGGAATTGTAGTACGTCCCTAATTTTATTTTTTTACCTGATGGTGTAGTTCAATTATTATAACGATCAGGCGTCACTCTCTTGGTTATGAAATTGATTGTATTTTTTACGTACATTGCTGTACCTCCACCTCTTCCAGGTCTGCAGGAGAATACCGCATTATATCCTTCAATATTGTAAAACCGGTAACCTTCTGGGTAAATCCAGATTTCATTGAGAATAATCAAATCTATGTCAGGATTTTGCTGCAGGTAAATCTGAATATCGCTTAGCTTATGTCTTAAGCTTCTTATATTAGCATACATGAGTGTTAAATTTGTTCCATTTGATTGATTCGAAAGATTAGCAATCATCAAAGTTGTGGTCGGTGCTCCTCCTGGCGATCAATATTCTGTGTTGAAACTCCGGACACTCTACAGAGTCAGCTCTGTGAGAATGATCAGCATCATTATTGTTACCAATACAGTTCGAGCACTTCTCATTCGTGCTTTTGCAGTCCTTTAGGTCATGCTTTCCTCCACATTTTACACATATTTGCTCCTCTCCACATTTTGATGTTTTGTGATTGTATTTTTGACACTTATAACACCTCGTTACGTTGAAGTCCTCCTTCACAAAATACGATCCATAATCTATATTAATGCATCTATTTGCAAGCCTCTTATACATGCTCCCGTTTACCTGGATGATGTGCAACCACCTTCCATTTCTTGTCCACCTAGCATGTACAAGTTCCATAGAATCTCGCTCCTCTATATTGGGATTTAATGACTGGATCTCATTTCTTAATTCATTATTTGAGTATTGTTTTTCTAGTCCATTGATGACAAGGCTAGGCTGTCGCAATCTGGTCTCAGCAACATCATACTCCTCTTTCATTGCATCCATTGCTATATTAAAAAGCGAAGTAGCATTTTCATTTGTCGATGTTTTGATAACCGCCCCACCATTACGAATAGGCCTCATTAGCTGTAGAGGAATTTTACATTTTGATGGCCTGATCCTCGACTTAAAATAAATCAGTGTTTTTTCTGATGAAAAGTGATTTCTAGGCTTAATTATAATCCCTTTTTGCGATATTGTATTTGATCGATGCTCTGTTGGAGAAGTAGAATTTTTAATAATTTCGGCATATGAGGGCTTGCTCGCAGACGTAGATTTATCTATTGATAAGGTTTTCCATCACTCTTTCTTCGTGACACGTCCGTGTCATCAGGTGAGCAGCCAGACAATGTTTAGAACATCGACGTAAGGGGCCACACAAACATATGTGTTCATCCCATTAATAAATTATATAATTTGACGCAGTAAAAAAACTCGTGAGTGTAGAAAATAGCTGTCTTTTTAAGCACCTCGACGATAGGGTCAAAATAACTACCCTAGGATGCTATGATTCAATCATGAGAAAATTTTTCGATAATGGGGTTAAAAATTCCCTATGATATTTTGTAGTGCTGTTTTATGTATTGCGCTATTGCTCACATTTTATTCAATTTTAGTAAAATGCTGAACATAGATAAATAGCTATGATTCATGCGAAAATTAATCTAATTTTCAACTAAATTTCCTAACTCGCTGCAAAATAGATTATCCTAAATGCTTATAATGAATTGCCATTTCGATTCTATTCACAAGTTTATGCCACCTAACTTTTCCTGCATCCTTCTTCACTAATTTCACCGGGTAACCACAATGTCCTTATTTTCTTGCGAACAAATGCAAGGAAGAAATCAATACACTGCCTTAAATTGGTGGATTAAAATCGAAAATACATCGCCATTATATTTGCATGAACAAGCGATTTCGTCTTCGTATCGTCGTTGTTTGAATTTTTTCTTTTCCATTTGTTTATGGTACTTTTATAGGGTAAATCGCTTTTTCCTCGATTAGTCTTCCGGTTGCCTCCATAACGACATCAATTTAAGATTTTCCGTGTCAGATTTTTTTGTGGATAAATTATTCGGTTTTACGGGTACGAATCAGGATAACAATTTCTATTTAATACGGTTGTCGTGAAAAGTGCATGTTCCGGTCTTTCGGCGATATTCATAGCGTTTAACTGATGTGTCTTATTAATATTTTGAATTTTCACAAGAAAGTTGCATAATTTGAAAAATCTGGGATAAAATGGATGTTCCTTTGGACTATCTTTTTGGGAGTGAGTTGATCTGTTCTGATTTTAAGATTAAATGGAAGGAACGATTTGCAGAAATAATGTTGCTTTTTTTGAATGTACAATTATTAAGATATTGTGGAAATGAAGATTTTTTCAGATAGCTTCAGAAATAAAATTTAAAGGATATACTAAATGTGAACGCTCGATTCTTCTTCTCGTAGCACTATAGCCCTTCTCGGGCCTTCGCTTCCGGCCAATAGCGCCTCCAACTATCTCGGTCCATTGACCGCATCCTCCAATTTCGAAATCCGAGCAGCGATAAACTGCCTTAGTCAACCGAGTCAGCCCAGCGTTTCCTCGGTTTCCTCACTGGTCTACGGCCTTCATTTCTCCCAACGAATGCCTTTTTGGGTATCCGTTGTTCGTCCATACGATTCATGTGTTCAGCCCATTGCAGCTTCCGCTGCAATGGGCTCGTTGGGACCTCCGGTTCGTCAGAAATTTCATACAACTCATGGTTGTATCGAATTCGCCATTGGTGCCCGTCTAGCTTCGCTCCATTCTATATTCCACATAATCCTGTCGTAATTCGCAGAGATGAACATGTTTGACTTCAATTTTAATACTGCGAGGTACTAGAAATCCACACCACTAGAAATGAATATCACACATCATCTTTGAATTTTTTCATTGCACTAAGCCAGTGGTGGCCAGCCTTAAGCATACAATACGCCAATTTTTCGACAGACGAGATCAGATGCGCCACACAACTCCGGACCGTTTTTTATCTTCTTATCTTCACGTCTCATCTATAGCTAAACATCCCCTTTTGGGGTTTGTCTTCCTGAAGTAATCGCTTCAAATCATCGCGATCGTTCGACCTTGTTGGCTAATTTGACATTCCACAATATCTTGCTACCGTTTCCTCGTCTTTATAACTTGATGCCTTCCTTACGCCCTCCCTTGTATAGTTCCTATGGGTATTTACTGTTTCTTCATACGTGGCAAATTGCTTACCTATTGAAATTTGCGTAGTTTTACACATGTGGCTACAGGTGGATTGTCAAATAGTTCATACTTCGCATCATTGTAATGGAGTCGCCATTCCGCTCTATTCTTCACAGGGCCAAGAATCCTGAGTACTTTCCGTTCGAATACGTCCAGGGCTTTTTCGAAATCATTTATTAAGATCCAGGTCTCGCTCACGTATAGCAACACAGGGTTTCTGAGAGTTTTGTATATGCGTATCTTACTTCTGTGTACATTTCTGGGGTATTGGATAGGAAGAACGGTAATGTAAGCTTTGTTAGTTGCAAATAGGGACGGAGATAAGATCTGCTTTGCTTAAGGGAAAGGAAATAATTGTCATGCAATTCAATTGATTACGGTTTACGCTTTTTCAACACACATATTTTTATTTTGGCACCAATCTAGTATAATTACAAAAATCAATTGAACGAGAATTTGATCGCTGCCGTGGACCCCACTGGTGGTACTGCAGCTATCAGAGAGTTTCATTTGGTGAAGGTAATAGCATCTGTTTAATATGAGAGAGAGCGAGAGAGAGAGCGAAACCTCTGAGTGAGATGAAGCACTGAGACCAGCTTGAAACTTGGAGTTGTCTGTTCTCTCTACTCATTAGAACGGGTCCCGCAATTCGTGCTAAATAGCAAAACTGTTTGAACAATTTCTATTACATCACCAATTATTGAAACTATTGTGCTTGCTTGGATTTCGCTATTTTTTTCATGTTTGGTGTTAAATTTGTAACTGAAAGCAGCAGCGAGCCCTTCAAATTTGAGTCAGTTATTGGGGAACTTATTTTGCTTTTAATCAATTGCATGGATGAAAATACTTGTTCACATCTGTATGTCGTTCCGAAGCGATACATGAGTAGTCGAACCATAACGCACGATTTTAATTGGGAGTCACACCTTAACGTCAAGTTTTTCGCCCAACTTAGTTAAACATTTCTTTGTTTCAGTGTTTGAGAAATTTAACTATGGAGAGGTACACAATTGAGCAGCGCGTTAAGGTTGTTGAAGCCATTTACGAAAATGGGCGTTCAAATCAAAATGCATTTCGTGCACTACGTGATGTTTTTGGTCGGCATAATCGACCAAATGTGTCCACAATCGGGAGAATCGTGCGCAAATTTCAGCAAACCGGGTCTGTAGAAAATGTGAAATCACCTGTGCATGCTCGCCCAGTTCGTTCTGCGGAAAACATTTGTGTTCGTTCGCGATAGTGTGCTAGAAGAGCCGTTAACCTCGACTCGTCGTAGTACCCAACAATAGAACATCTCACGAACATTACTGATGCGAATTTCGAATAATTATTTGAATTTACACGCTTACAAGGTTCAATTGACTTAAGATCTGAAGCCTACTGACCATTTCAAGTGTCGGCAATACGCCGAATGGTTGGTTGAACAGACAGAAGGAAATGGTGACTTTAAAAAGAAAATCATTTTCAGCGACGAGGCACACTTTCACCTCAGTGGATTCGTTAACAAGCAGAATTGCCGTATTTGGGCAAATGAGAATCCACGAGTGATTGTTGAAAAGCCGATGCATCCACAAAGAGTGACTGGTTGGTGCGGTTTATGGGCTGGCGGCGTCATCATTCGATATTACGAGATGATAACGGACTTCTTGGGGCCAGACATTGAGGTTATGGACCTGGATGATATGTTGTTCCAACAGGATGGTGCCATTTACCACACAGCCTACGAAACAATGGCTCTTTTGCGTGAGAAATTCAATGGCCGTGTTATCTCACGTTGTGGCGCCGCCACGATCATGCGATTTGACACCGTTGGACTTCTTTTTCTGGGGATATTTAAAAGAAAAAGTGTACGTCAATAAGCCAAGAACAATTCAAGAGTAAAGGATGAGATAATTCAGCACATTAACGACATTGAATCTCAATTATGTCTCAAAGTCATTGAAAATATGGACCATCGGATAGAAGTATTCCACCGCACCCGTGGCGAGCATTTAAGCGATATTTTGTTTTACACATAATTGTCATAGATTCTTCTATTATAACAAAAAAAAAATTACGTAATTCTATGCAAAATTTTTGTTTTATCTACAATTAACATCGTACGTTTTGGTTGGACCACCCCTTTTATTAGAGCAGGAATACGAGGTGTGCCAATAATGTAACGACTGATATATATATATATATATATATATATATATATATATATATATATATATATATATATATATATATATATATATATATATTTAAAAATTATTCGACAACTCTGCCATCCCCTTTAAAGTAGTCCCCTTGGCCAGCTATAGAACGATTCCAGCGCGTTTTCCATGTTTCGTAACATTTCTGGAACGCTTCGACTGGGATGTCTGCGAGTACCCTCGTCACGGCTGCCTGGATGTCCGTAATGGGTGCCTTTGACCACCGAATTTGCTCTAGGGAACAAAAAAATGTCACAGGGTGACATCGGGCTATTTCAACACGGTCTCCCTTTAGAGACCAAATACTGGGACATGCTGAGGGCTCCTCAGAAAAATTCTTTGGAACCATCTTCGCGCACATTTTTTCATCCCAAAATCGTTGGTTAAAATTTGTCGTGACTGTGTCACGGTTCATACCCAGTTCCGAGGCCAACATTCGAACTGTTAAACGCCGATCTTCATGGATTAGGGCGTGCACACGCTGCGCATTTGCGTCAGTCCGCACCTCGACTGGTCTCCCGCTCCGCGCCTTGTCACGCCGTGCCACTTGGGCACGATTAAGAGCACTATCACCGCGCACTTTTACAATTTTAGTGTATGTTTCCGAAGCTGTTTCGCCCAATCTGACGCAAAATTTTATCGCGACGCGTTGCTCGTGATTTCGTTTCTCCATTTTCGTGACGAGCACCACCAACACACGTCTACTCAACACGACACTAAACAAGCTAGAGCGATGGTAAATATATCAATAGAGAGGGGAAGGATGCCGGGGAAGGAGAAGGGAATCTCAAGGTCGCAGGTCTACTACAAGCGCGGCAATAAAATCAGTCTCATTACTTAATTGTCACACCTCGTATGCAAAGTCACCGTTAAAATACATTGAAGTTAACATGTCACAAGTCCCCCAGATAAAACATCGCAACAATATGGAAGGATATGAAACACCAACCATTGCAAGGTTGAAAAGATTGAAAAGCCTTTTTCTCACACGCGTCAACAATATTTATCGACGATTTTTGGACTACAACCATCCCTCGTTGGCTTTGTTGAAATTACACTTGAAGAATCGCCGGAACTTAATCCGTTCATACTTCAGGAGTGAGGTCAGCAATCAATGGGCGGAAAAATTGATGGATATTAGCCCACAGGACCCAGATGGCGTTTTCGCGAAAGTGAGTACCATATTCCGTAAGAAGTCTCGAGTGAAGGTATCGAACCTTGAAGTCGCTAATGATGAGATAAATCTTCTTGATAGGGCTGGTATTGAAATTGATAGTACAACTCCGGATAGAAATGGAAACAGGATTATATATGAGGGATTGCATAAACTTTCCCTGATTGGAACACATTTTATTTATTTATTTCGACCAACTTACAGACTTAAGTCCAATTACAAGATTGGTTCAAACAATATTAATGAAAAGTACAACATAATATATATACTAGGCTAGGTATTTAAAATTGAATTTTTAAGTCTATGCTTATAAATTACTAAAGATGATAGATTCTTGGCAGACGCAGTAGTGGTGAATTGTAAAATGTTTCCGTTCTTGCAAATGGAATTTGGTAAGATCCTTTATTTCTAGAGGGATAATTAGATGTCCGCATTGTCAGTAACTCTCTTACATTTGTATGCAACTGATGATGGTGAAGCTTATATAGGAGACATTCATCAAGAAAGTGTCTACGAGATGATAACGATGGGAGGTGCAGAAAAGAAAGTCTTTCTTCGTAAAACTGGTACGGGACTTTAAATTTAAAGAATAATATTCGGGTGAACTTCCGTTGTACAGATTCCAGCAGTGAGTCTAAGTACTTATAATGCGGTGTCCAAATTTGGGAACAATACTCGAGGATAGGCCGAACAGTTATTATATAAAGATGTACTGGAGACAGGATATTTCCAAAGATGCAAGAGTGACGAAGAACAAACCCGGAAACCCGAGAAGCACGTGACATAATGTCGAGGATGTGCTCTTCGAACTTAAGTCGCGGGTCTAGGATCACCCCTAAGTCTTTGAACTTGGTCACTACAGATAGCGGCTCATTGTGTAGGCTATATGGAAATGAGATTGGGTTTGGTTTTAAAGAGTGTCATTTTATGACATTTTTGCACATTAAGGGAAAGAAAATTTGATTCACTCCAATTGCATACGACGCTCAGGTCATTTATGAGGGAAATGCAATCATTAATACAACTTATCGCTTTAAAAACTTTAAGATCATCAGCATAGAGAAGACATGGAGCATCTATTAAAGAGGGCAAGTCGTTAATGCATATTAGGAATAAAAGCGGCCCCAGGATGGATCCTTGAGGGCCTCCAGTCTGTGGATAGAAGGAGTGAGATAACACTCCACAGAGACTTACTCAACAAGAACGATTGTTTACGTATGAGATAAACCAAGAGAGCAAACAACCAGAAATACTATGTTTTGTTAGCTTTTTACACAGTACGTTATGATTTACTTTATCAAACTCCTTGGCAAAGTCAGTATGAATGACGTCAACGTGAAAGTGCTTATCAAGGGCTTCACCAACAATGTGAGTAAGCTCAAGTAGATTTGTAGTCGTCGACCGATCTGGAAGAAAGCCATGTTGAGCAGGAGGTATCGGGGAGTATATAAGTTAATAAATGCGATTATGAACTAAACGTTTTAGGACCTTCGGGAAACAAGATAGAAGTGAGATTGGATGGTAGTTGGAGACACACTAAAGAGGACCAGATTTATGAATTGGGAAGATGTTGGCTGTCTTCCAGAAGCGAGGAAAAACTCAGGAGGACAAGCTGGCGTTGAAAATAAAACTTAGAGGAACACAAAATGAAGAGGGCAGAGATTTGACGAACACATTTGGAATTCCGTCTGGTCCAGAATCGATGCTTGTGTCAAGAGTATTAATTATGGACTCGATATCTGCAGTTCTAACTGCAGGAGCGCTATCAGCCAGAGAAAAATGAAGAGGGAAATTATACGAAGAATCAGATGCTGAAGCATTGGATTGGGCCATCTACCAAACCCTGAAAGAGGGAATCAAATACTTTCTGAAGTAGTTGAAGTAAAAGTTTCCGACTTCAAATCAAGCCTGAACGGCCAATCAATTTTTCATTTCAATGAAACATTAACATCTGACCTCGGACCGAGCTTGAATCTTATTGATTATTTTGTCAGCTTTAAAGACTTGTGTTTCATATTTTGCAGGATAAACAACAAAAATTCATGTGATACTGATGGTATTCCAAATGTAGTTTTCCGTCATTTGCCTGAGGTTGCTATTAGGAATTATTGCATATTGTTCAACAACATGTTGAGCAATTCACATTTTCCAGATGAGTGGAAAAAGGCTAAGGTATTTCGGATCTTGAAGAAAGAAAAAAAAATCTTCGAGCCCTAAAAGCTATCGCCTAACCAGCTTGCTGCCTAACATCAAGTGATACTAAATAAAGCATTAAACGCCCACATTGAGAAATATGAGTTGGTGTCGAATTGCCAATTTGGTTTTCGTGTCAGGCATTCGACCATACATGCGATAGCGAAAGTAACCTCAGACATCTGTTGGAAACTAAACAACAAAGAATGTATTGGAGCGTGTATCATTAATATGGAGAAAGCCTTCGATACGGTGTGGTTAGATGGATTTATTTTTAAACTTCTTCAGGACAGGTTTCTCAAGCACCTTGTCGCCATGATGTGCAATATTGTATTAATCGAGCAGTCACACAATCACACTGCTTGGAAACCTTCCTATCTCCTACTCGGAACTCTGTGGCAGATTTGACAGAATATGTAATTGATTTTATTTGCAAACATATTTTTGTAGAATACTGTTTCGTTTTATTAATCTTATCAAATGTTATTTTATATCAATTTTCCTTTATATCCAAATTTCATATTTAAAATGTTCATTTCTCTTTCCTACATTTCAAATTTCCTTACTTCAATTCAATTTTTTCTACTTTAATTAAATTTTATTTTAAAAATTGCAAATCGGCATGTAAAATTTCGGGTTTGGAGAACGCTGATGTAATACTCCTCAACGGTGTATTACATCACGGAAGAGGAGTCAACAGGGCGGATGGAGTCAGCTGAGGTTTCACCGTATGCACGGGATGAGAAGAAAGACAAGTTTAGGAACGGATCGGGGAGTAGAATTATAACCGCGATACGGGAAGGACGTAAGAACGACGGTTGTCAGCCACTAGAACGTCGTAGAATGAGAGCTTAATTGAGGATCCGAAATTCAAAAATCTTAAGTCTAATTGAATGCGCGGAAATGTACATGAGCCTTTTCCGGAAAACCGCCTATTTTTCGCGGATCGCGAAAGTGAATATTCCCGATTTTAAAAAGTGGAGACGCATTGTGCCAACGCACAGTGACGAAAGTTTTGCTGTCGGGAGCTATCGACACACTCCGCGATTTCAAGTCGTGAAAAGTAATGTTCCTGTTCTTCGTACGGTCCGACATTAGAATGCCTCAACCGTCACATACGTACGGTACACACTAGGAGAAAGCAAAAGAGTCACGTACACACGTCCGCTGGCAGCTATCTAGGTACGGTGCCGATGCTAGTAGTGAAGTGTTCTAAGCAGAGTACGGGACGCAAGACGAAGGGAAAGAAGAAAGGTGCATTCGAATTTTCCATGGCTTGAGGAAGCCACTGACTCTTTCGTCGCGACTGGGAAAAAGATCACACAGAGTTAAGTACAGTGTGCCGGGACAATCAGACTTGCGTGGTGTGTTAAACACAAATGGACATTATTCAGTGAAGAAATGAAAATTATTTCCGGGAATCAGTTAGAAATCTGATTTCTAGCGCTGGTAGTCGAGCTCAATGTTGGCTGGTACTAGACA
Organism: Odontomyia ornata; assembly: GCA_963969285.1. Classification (NCBI taxonomy): domain Eukaryota; kingdom Metazoa; phylum Arthropoda; class Insecta; order Diptera; family Stratiomyidae; genus Odontomyia; species Odontomyia ornata. The sequence goes on along the minus strand of OZ017739.1, from coordinate 448,257,481 downwards.
AGTGAGTGTGAACGAGCGAGAGAACGGTTTGCAGAGTGTGGTGGTTCGACTGTTTGCCGCTGTTTCATTCTTTTGCCTATTGGTGGGCTTGCTCGCGCCCGTAGTCGATGTAACTTGTGAGAATCCCGAGGTGATGTGATACAACAGCGATCAGTGCGCTTGCGCATACTATAGTACAACAAACACTGCCACATCTACAGTCTTCCACAAAAGTCAAGGTACAGTGATAAATATCATGAAAATTGTTTGATATTTTTATTTAAAAAACCTATAGTGATAAAATTTTTTTGGTATTACTTCAACTATAATCATTACACTTTAAATTCATGTAAAACAAAACGAAAATTCTGTCGTATTAATATATTATTACATATGATGTGTTGGAAAGTCAATGAATGAAGTCCACAAAAGTCATGGTACACCTAAAGAAAAATGATACAAATTGTAATTATAGTCTTGCATAGTTATTTGAATTATACTTTTCTTAATATTTTGTCGGATATCCTTTCATCTGAATTACTGACTTCAGTCTTTTAGGCATAGAATATACCAATTTTTTAGTAAATTCGCTGCTGATCCTGGCCCACTCCTCCAATATAACATCCTTAAGCTGCGCCTTGCTTGATATCACTCTTTTTAGGATTTTTGTCTCAAGCTCATTCCAAAGATGCTCTATAGGGTTCAAATCAGGGCTATGAGGCGGTGTAGCAAGCATGCGAGTATTGTACAATAGCCACATTCGAACTTTATGCGCAGTGTGCTTAGGGTCATTGTCCTGTTGAAACAAGAAATCTTCTCGCATACCTAATTTGGCTGCACTTTGTTTCATGTTGTTTCGTAGAATCTCGAAATAAGAGTTCTGATCCATAGTATTTTCGATGAATGTCAGATTTCCAACTCCAGCAGCAGCCATGCAACCCCAAACCATAACACCACCGCCTCCAATGTTTTACTGTTTTAATAGTGTTCTTGGGATTAAATGCTTCTCCTACTTTTCGCCAGACTCTCTTATGCCCAATTACACCAAATATACAAAATTTAGACTCATCCAAAAATAAAACATTATCCCAAAACGTTATTGGTTATGCTTTTGCAAATGTTATTCTTTTTTGTTTGTTTATGGAACTTACAAGAGGTTTTCTTCTAGGCGTACGAGATGAAAATCCAGCTTCTACGACAGCTCTACGCACAGTTTCTGCGCTAACATCCTTCTTATCATTAATTCCAAGAACATCGCAGATTTTTCTACAGCTTAGAAATGGATCTTGTTTTACCATTCGCGAAATTTTTCTCTTGTCCTTTGCACTTAGTTTAGATGGACGACCTGTTCGGGGCACATTTTCCACTCTATTTTCCTTCTTAAATCGATTTATCACTTTTTGAATGGTTGACCGACTTCGCAACACTAGTTCAGCTATTTCAGAATATGATTTGCTCTGATTTGAATGCAGATTAATAATTATTTCACGCTTCTTAATACTCAACTCCTTTCGACTCATTTTTTAAAAATTTTATTAAATAAAAGATACACCACGAATACGGACGCGATATTAAAGACAGCGGCCTACGGTTGTTAACTCACTCTGATAATATGAACTTGGGGGATTCCCCTTTTTACATATAACAGGGCATTTTCTGCAACTGTACCAAGACTTTTGTGGAGTAGAAAAGAGACATTGCCAACAAAAAATTATTGTCTTCAATGATCATTATTGCCGAATCCCTTTAAATTTATGAAAACATAAATTCAACAGAACTCGTATTATTACCATTTCATAACTTTTGGTTTTCAAATAAAAATATTGATTCAGTAATACAATTTTCAGTTACCGATTCTCTGTACCTTGACTTTTGTGGAAGACTGTATGTGTTCATCCAAAGGCAATATAAACAAAATCGGAAGTTAAACATTGTGTCGGACGCCGAAGAAGGCGATCAAGGCGTTTCAGCAGTTATTGTATATTAACCCAGATTTCACACGTGCCAATGAGGCACATCTACGCCTTGGATTCATTTTAAAAGTAAATGGTGACTACGAGGCATCGTTGGAGCGCTTGCAGCTTGCATTGCTTGACTCAGCACCCTGCATATTCAGCAAACTTTAAATCCGTTTTCACATCGCCCATCTATATGACGTTTCAAATAAACATAAAGCTGCCAAAGGGTACGAACAGCTACTTGCTGAAAAACAGCTGACACCTTCACTGAAAGCCGATATTTATCGACAACTAGGATGCATGTATCATCATGGATTATTAGGTGAAAAAAGACAACCCGAATCATTTGGAATACATTGCCTGCAAAAGTCAATTGAAACCGATTCAAAATCAGGACAATCATTATACTTGCTTGGAAGATGTTTCGCTGGTATTAGCAAAGTCCATGACGCCTTTATAGCGTATAGAAATTCAGTAGAGGAAAGTGAGGGTAACGCCGACACGTGGTGTTCAATTGGTGTTTTATATCAACAACAAAACCAGCCTACTGACGCTTTACAAGCTTACATCTGATCTTACATAGATAAAACTCATCGAGCTGCTTGGACTAATTTAGGTATATTAAATGAAAGCTGCTGTAGTCGACCGGGTGTGTCTGTGTTAGTTACAGCCAACTGCAAGATGCAGCCTGGATGGAATAAGTCATAAATTGCAATGATGGAAAATTTGTAAACAAAGTTCAACATTGATACGCTTCATGCTAAATTCTTTATCCCAATATAAAGTGAGTAGAATATTGACCATCTAGCTATGTAAGTGCGTTCAATGTTAGTTAGTGAAATAAAGAAAACGAAAACTTCAGCTGTAACCTGGCGAGACAAATCACAACGACAAACAATAAAATGAAGCTCTAAACAATCGAACCGATACCTAATGATGTTCTTTCGAAAAATTTTAAACTGTTGAAATTTAAATGTTGATTTGAACAAAAGTTGAAAATTAACTAAGCAGCATTTAGGGAGTCATATCGTTGAAATTTTTAATGAGATCGTCGTTTATTGTTGCATTTTCTATGAGGGAATCGAGTAAATTAAGAACGTTGGAAAAATTACTATTTACATATGTTTAATGCATGTAATTTATACATTTGTAAATTATGAAGATACAATGTATGGGTGAATAAAAGGAGATTAGTTTTAGATAAATCTTTGCGAATGGAAAAGAAATAAACGGAAAAAAAATAACGTAGCAACAAGGGGAAAAAAATATAACTAACTATTTATTTGCAGCATCGTAGCAGCCATATAAATCTTTAAAAAATTGGGTGTGTCTACTGCACACCATACTTTACACAATATTTATGCGAAGTGCAAATTTAGATCGGGTAGAAGCATCACACAAAGAACAGAACATTCGAGAGGAAGAAAATCCTAGAGTCTAAAGTCAAAATCGCTTTGTTTCATGCTAATCGTTGTAAATTTTAAAGAAACATTCGAGAAAAAAAAGACAGACGGGATGGAAACGGACAAATGAAAAATTAGAAAACAAAAAGATGAAACTGGTTTGATTTGCAAATAAAAAAAAACCAGTTAAAACCAAAAAGATTTCTAACGATAATTAGAAATTTTTAAAGTTTTTAAAGGTTTCTTGATCTGTTTTTCGTAGGGAACGATGTTTACATAGAGATAAACAAACTGAAAAAATTGGATAGGTCATGAACGGGAACAGAATTTTTTGTAATTTTCTTTTTTTTCGTTTTGTTTGGCAAATGAATAAAATGGATAGTTAAACTGAACCGTCAGTTTTTCCATTCCGATCGGGTATAGGACCCGCAATGATGGCAGGCTTTTCGCATAGTAGGGGCTAGCCATCGAGCGCGCTCCATCGTTTTGTTGTTAGCAGGGGTTCTTGCCGGGTAGAGTGGCCTTCCGCTCGCGTGCCCTTTTATGGTCCGGTTGGGAGGGTACTTTTATGATCCGGTTGGGAGGGTGCGAGGGTGCACCACCTCCATCTGGATGCCTCACTTTTATTTGTGGGCCACAAGAATCGTCGGGTAACGACGAAATCTCCACCAGTCCGTCCGTTTTTGCTCGTCCCAACTTGTTCCTTGAACAAGCATTCAACCGTTAGCTGGTTATCTCCTTTTTTGTTCGACTTCGGTCGACTTTTTCTGTGACCCCAGAATTCGTGAATATGAAATATTTTTGTAGAGGGTCCTCGTGCTAGGGGGAAAGGACCCGCCCGACGACACCGCAACGCTAGCCTGCCAGCGCATTCACGCGTCCCCAGACAAGGCCAATCTCCGCGGATCTTAACATCCTCTTCCGCTAAGGTAGCAAACCATCGCTGCAGTCCTTCGCGGACATTTTCATACCCTTTTCACTACAATATGTTATAAGCGGAAATCATTTGTTGCAACTGATGGAAATCTGACGACAATGCGCGACTTTAACGTCTTGAATGGTCTACAGCAGGGAACAGTTACTGTGCCTCTGCTTTTCTCAGTATTCATTCGCAAGCTATTGAACGGCTTTGATTTTGACATCTCGCCAACGCGATCATTGGTAGCGTTTGCTGATGATCTGATCATCTATACGGCAGACCAAAAACCTACAATACTTCAGAGCAATCTTCAAAAAATATTCAATGATGTGCAGTTGTACACTGACAATTGGCGAATGAAAATCAATGCGCAGAAGTGCGAAATAATTTTTTTACAACGCTTCAGGGTGTTAGTCAAGACCTGAAATGTAATTGGAAGGATTTTCACATTATGGCTGGCGAGGGTAGTTTAAAACCGGTTCTACATAAACGCTGTTTTTGATAGCTCTGTGTTCATCTCTATCAGTATCTGTACTATACTGAGCATGTCAAAATCATGCTCAGTAAGGCACAAAAAGTAGTCATGGCCTTTCGACGACTCTTTCATTGCAGGTACATTGATCAAAAGGTTAAAATTATCTGTTACAAAACCCTGGTTAGACCAGTTTTGACATATCGATGGCAGATCTGGTACAACCAGAGCGCTAGTACTATGAAAAAATTAAGAGTTTTCGAAAGGAAATGTCTTTGTGCATGTGCTTGTCTGCACAGAAAGCCTGAGACAGATTGGATCGAATAGAAAAATTTATCAAACTGCTTACGTGACGGGAGTTGATATCGTCATATTGAAACTTCTTCGGAATCATATTGCAACCACTGGGTTTCATAGCCGTTCCACCCTACAGACGAGTATATTGCGACTTGCCTCGCTACTGGCTTCGTTCCTCCAGAAGCATTCATGTATTTGAACATGAATCGATATGTTTTTGATTCTGACGGCGTTCCAATTATATATCACATACATCGACGGGCCACCGGTAAGAAGGTAAAATATCATCCGAATTTGAGTTCGCGAGACCAATAATTCCAACGGAGATACTCATTTGCTAGATTCGCTGAGGCTGGTTGAGCTGATACGGAGCAATCTAGGTATTGGTGGCTGAATTACAATGTCTAAATTATTCGTGTTTATTTTCAGTTTTGGTGTTTTTCGTTATTTAGTTTTTTGAGCTTCAGCTCATTATTGCTACATTTAGTGTTGTTGTTGATTTGTGTTAAAAATGAGGGATAGATTTCAGTATAAGATAAAGCTTTTTGATTGTGTTTAATTAGAATTAGATTATAACATATTAGGTGTAGGATAAAAGTTCACTTTTGTGTTGCAATTATAAATAATTTTTGAATAGTGTTGGTTGGGTTTTTTCCTTTTTCCGATTGAATCAAAAAATATTTAATAATTTTAATTAATTTGAATAAGCTTTTTTTTATTAAATGTGTTTCATAGATAACGTATAAATTTAGAGAGCTATTTGGGCCATTGTTTTCGTATTTTTATTGTTTGGAATTAGGTTTATATTCTTTTAAAATTTGTTACGATTAGTATTGAATAAAGCGCTTTTGAATTTGACTAAAAACTATGGGCGTTATGTAGCGTTTATAAATTTATATTAATTTTTATAATTACGTAAAGAGCATTGAAAATGATGATGAACATGTTTTTATCTTAATGTAAAAAATGGCAAATCCTTTCATCTCTGTTTAAAAAGAAATAATTTACTTAAATTGATGGCCTAAACGGTTTGCATTCTTAACAAATTCAAATTGACCATCTATCAACCTCACCACCAAACATTGTCACATGATAACAAAAACTTTCTCTAAAACAAAATATATTCTGTTAAATTTTATAGAGCAGATAAGGTCTTTGCCAAGAACATTTTTTAAACCCCTGACACGTTCTCTTTTATTTACAATTTTAAATTATTTATTTTTTTGCAATAAATTCGCAATACTTTGTTTCATAGGCCCACACATTAACACAGATTTTGGCAAGCGTATGACCCAATGTTTCAAGTGTAAATATCACGTTGGCTTTGATATCTTTCGCGACCAGAAAAATGTTTGGACGGTGGAAATAATTTGTTTGAAAACTTCAAGTAAGACTGTGCAGACGTACATATTCGTACGCTAGAAATTTTGACAAACGACTTTATTTTCTCTGACGGTGAAAAATTTTATGTTGAAAGTATTTTTCTGAAATAAGTTGTAATTTATATCTTATTTATTGCATTGTGTTGTTTTTGGCAAGACTGGATTTATTGGATAAGTTAACAATAGATACAATGCCGTCTATTACGCTGCGGACAATGCATTCTAGAATCGATTTATTTTTGACAGAATTCAGATGCTCACTTTTTGCAAAAGTCATAGCAGATTTTTGTCAAGCCTTTGTTTTAATACTAGGTGAGTTTTATGTCGAGATGTTTGTTTACCTACTTTAGCATCTATTTATTGTCATTTTAATAAGTAATTGGGAGTTTAATATTTTAACCAATTTAAGAATTTAAAGTAGGAAAGTTTCAACGCTCAGTAATAAATTTATTAAGAAAAAGATTAAATTACTTTGAATCGAAAACTTTAATAATTTCAAACTTTTTTTGAGAACAACCAAAACTGACGATAGATACAAGCCATATATTAGCAATTTGCATATGTATTAGTCGGCCTACTATGGCCAAGCTTCCGGTAGCTGTCACCCAACTGCGGCATTAGCAAATGCTTATATTTCGTCATATATACTATTTTCCGAATAAAAAACGTGCCGAACGCATTCCGTGCATGCTATAAATTCACGTTGTATAGCCCATTGTGCTCCTAAACTTTCCAAGACGAGCAAATGAAGCATACGTTTTGCACCTTCGACTGATAGCTCAGCGTTGAGATGTAAACAAACTCCTATAAATTCACTTTGGAAGGCGATAAAAACTAAACGGGTATAAGAACTGAAATAATTTTCACTTCACTAGGAGCGCTATTGTGTACTCCGCGGATCATCTGGATTTCACTGTAGAAATCCGTCTCTAAACCGTACAAAACCTCGAATTTTCGTTGGCACGTTCACAATTCTTCATATAACGCCATGTAAGTTAGCCAGCAAAGTCGGCCTACTAATGGTCATGTGTGTGGTAGTAAGCGCTGCTGCCATATGGCTTGTATCTGTCGTCAGTTTTGAGAACAACCAAAAGCTTCTCGGAACTCAGAAACTTTGACTTGGAATTATGTTGCTTCATTTAACAATTCTTTGAACGACTAAATAAGAAGCCATTACTCTTTTGCCTTAAGTACCCTTTTCCAAAAAAATATTTGAATATCATAAATACATTTTCCTGAAAGCCAAGGCATGTATCATACTGAAAGTATTTTTTTTTGTCTCGCCGGTATACATTTTTAAACAGCCATTAAAGTGCGCCAGCATAAGAAAAACTTTTCCCAGTCCTTTTCATTGAAAGCAAAGAAATCTTAACGATCCTTCACGGAACTACCACCGCACTTTTCTATTTCCATTCAAGTGTCGGTCAAAAGAAGTATTTCAGGTGAATGTGGTGGCTTTACTCAGTGATTCATTTCTGGGAAAATGTCTTCTATTCAGGTGGAAATTCCGCTTTGCCATTCATGCAAAGATCCTTTTTGTGTAGTGGTGAGCTTTGTATAGCTACAGGTTTAGTGATTCGAATGTTGGCAACTAAAAATATCAAGGGCTGCACCGCAGCAAGACTAGAGAAATGTGTTATTTCCCAATAGCTAATATGTCAAGTTGAAGGGTGGTGTGTTGCTATTTACCCTATCCTTGTTACGTTTCGAGTGTGTGCTGAGTTTTGGCGTTTGTTTTGATTCGAACTTGGGTTTCGTTTCATTATAAATGTATGGAATTGTAAGCATTTGTATTTAGGGTAAAACGGTAGAAAGAAGAAAGTTCTATTACTACCCAAAATCAAATTAACGACATTAATCAGAACTATACCACTTAGCAGGATTCAAATGTTTTAAAAAATAGTTCAAATTTAAACAAGTAATAATTTTTTAAATGCAATATTCCCATCTGATTTAATTCCTCTATTAGCCATAAATAGGTCTTTTTCCTCTAAACGATACCGCTAACTTACCACCTTAATGTATCCACAAAAAAGGATATCGCTTTGTCTGAATCGAAGGCGAAGGACGAATGCTTAGAACATTCCGTCAAGTTGTTTGAAATGACAATAGCAACTTTCCTTGAGTATACTCAGTCATGATTTCGTTGGAGTTTCGCGAGAAGTTTTCGAATAAAATTTACAATTCCGAGTTGTAACTACAGTAGATTAGTTGGTTAACATATTCAATTCTGCCCATTGTGCTCGGTTAGACAGTTAATCTTTGTTTATATATAGTCCGTGTTAGTTTTAACTTAAATTTTACATTGAAATATAACGCAAGTGAAGATGATTTTAATGTGCCGGAATGACAAAAGGATATCCGAACGGAATCAATAGGAATCGGAATATCATATGTAGAAAGATGTACATACATTTACAGTCCATGTTGGGATTGCAATTCTCCTGTAACATATTGGGATTATAGAACATAGTTTGGTATTCACGTAGCAACAATGGATTGGAGCGAAAGGGTGCAACATTTGCAAGCCCAGTTATTCCCGATTTGCACACTAACAGCTCAAGGTAATTTGATAAAATCCGGCTTTTGTTCGCTTTGTGTGTTGTCCTGACTACCATCTGGTATTATCGTTATCGTTTAGCCTGGTTTTAATCCGAGGGAGAATAACTTTTGGGTTCATTGAAACGATTAGGTGGTTACGATGGTCTGTTTGGTCAATGAAAGACTTGTGTGGTTTTCCCTTTCAGTTTGGATTGGATTAAGGGATTTCGGTTACGTGCCGAAAAGTAATGGAGTTTCAATAGATATTGGAGATGTATTGGTAGTACTTTACGTTAAATCAAAGCTACTTACCTTATGAGCGATTCTATTTTAGGCAACGTCTCGTTTGGTTTTCCCACCAGGCTCCTGGAATATTAGAATAGAAATCATCGGTTATTTTGCTATCAATATTTTGACAATATAGAGATTGCGTGGAAAGAGTTAACTTGTCAAACGAAATTGAGGAATCTCGACAATTGTAATAAAATTCAATCCAATCCACCTTGAATCTAAATATCGCTCCAAAAAGTAGGTCAATTGATTTTCAGAGTCTTCAAATTCAATAAAATTATGCTCTGTTGTTCAAGTCATCTCAATATCGATAAAATATTTTCTCAACACATATGTTACTCAATTTTATTAATATTATCGTAGCGCTACAGCCCCTCTCGGGTCTTCGCTTTCCTGCAACAATTTCGAAATCTGAGCAGCGATGAACTGTCTTCGTCGACCGAGTCAGACTAGCATTTTTTCAGTTTTCCCACTGGTCTCCGGCCTCCAGTTTTCCTAAAGAACACCTTTTTGGGTATCCGTTTTTTGTCTATACGATTCGTGTTGCGAGCAGTTTTACAATCGTTGAGACCTCCGGCTCTTCGAAAAATTTCATACAGCTCATGGTTGTTTGGGCCTGTGGCCAGGTTAAAACACGAGTTAGAAAACGTTTAACTAATTTATTCACAATATTCCGATATTTTAAGTTACATGATTACTGAATACTATTGAAATAATACAAGCGGGCTTAATGTTTGAGCGTGCGTCTATGCTGCGAGATCTCGATCCACCGATAAGCATTCAATTCAATTGATTGCACGTTGCTATCAGCAAAAAATGCTGATCGCGCACACCCGCGACCACATGCTCTGACTGGAGCGTTCATTATCTCAAGGAATTTGCTGATAATGCACATGTGTGTGCATTTTCTTCGAACTGCAAATTGCTAGGATGAAAACGAGTAATTCGATCCGCTCGTGGTGGCCGGGCATTGGAGTGCAGTTGATGCGGGATGCGTACATCACAGTCGGGCACCGGGCATAAGCATCCGGTAAATGCGGGATGCGTGCGTGGCAGTCGGGGATCGGGATTATTGATCCGCCAGAGTACCCCCCCCCCCCCCCGCAGTGGCTTGGCCACAATAATACACTTCTTATTAGAATTGTACGCGTAGTCGAATCTTGCGTCCACTACGGGTGGTTGTCGTTGGTTCGCTTGTGAGGGGCCTCGTCAGTATGCTAGCTTTGGCCGCGAGGAGTGCGGATTTGGGCCCGTCAACTGAAATTGAGGCTGGATGTCCATTGACGTTAACCTTGAAGTATTTGGCCTCCCCGCTCAATACAGAGTATGGACCGTCATATGGTGGCGTCAGCGATGATTTGACCTTGTCGTTTCGTATGAAGACGTGTGTACTGGTGTGTGATGCTCGGTGTACGAAAGTGGGGTTGTTTGCGTGGTGCGCGGTGTCGCTAGGTGGCAATTTTGCTATGCGAGACCTGAAATCGCGCAAGAAGTCTGTGTCGTTGGTGCCTGGCTTCGATGCGGTGAAGAATTCTCCAGGAAGGCGTAAGCTGGTGCCGTTAACCATGTCTCCGGGTGTAGCATTGATGTCTTCCTTCAAAGTAGCGCGCAGACCAAGAAGCACAAGAGGCCGCACTTTCTTCCATTCGACTGTATCATGGCAGCGGATCGCGGCTTTGACTGTGCGATGCCATCTGTCGATGATCCCATTGGCGGCAGGATGGTAAGCGGTTGTCCGCAGGTGGTCGATTCCCGGAATACGGATCAGCTCAGCAAAGATTTGGCTCTCGAACTGGCGTTCCAGGTTGGTAGTGATCCGTACTGGCACTCCGAAGCAGCTAATCCATGCATTGATTAGCGCCTCGGCGACTGATGTTGCTGTGATATTTTGAAGCGGAACAGCCTCAGGCCATCGCGTGAACCTGTCGATGATGGTTAGGCAATACCGGTAACCATCGTTCGGGGACAGAAATCCGATGAGATCTATATTAATGTGCTCGAATCTAGCATCTGGCGGGTTATAGCGTTGGAGTGGTGACGACGTGACGTCCGATCTTGTTGCGTTGGCAGGCCATGTAGCTGCGCACAAAGTTATTGATTTCCTTGTTCATGGCTCGCCAGAAGAAGCGGTCGGTGATGAGTTGTCTAGTCGCTACTATGCCCGGGTGGGCTAGGCCATGCATCATCTGCATGGTTGTTGACCTAAACTGCTGCGGTGCGTAGGGCGGAACCTTGTCGTGGGTGACTACGCAGTGCAGTGTTGCTGCTTCTTCCACTCGAGTTGATTCGATCGGTCCTCCAGCAAAGCCTTGAGTTCGCGATCGTTTTGCTGATCTGAAGCGAGAGAAAAGAAGTCGATTTTGGAAATCGTACTTACCCGAGACATACTATATAATCCGCGATTGAGTTATTCCGGCCCAGAATGTAGCGTATGTCAACAGTGAACCGAGAGATGAAGTCCAGTTGATGTTGTTGCCTCGGTGACGCTTTTTCCGAGCGCTGCTGGAACGCAAACTGCAGTGGCTTGTGGTCGGAAAATACAGTGAAAACTCTGCCTTTTAACATGTATCGGAAGTGGTTGATGGCCTGGTGAATAGCCGGGAGCTCCCGGTCGTAGGTACTGTAGCGTCGCTGAGCTTGCGCGAAAAAAATCCTAGAGGCTCTGTACCAGTGTTTGTCGTCTGGTGCAGGACAGTTCCGAGTCCATCGTCTGAGGCCTCCACAGATAGGGACCATATAGCTGTTGGATCAGGATGTGCGAGCGACGAGACCTTGCTCAGTTCCGATTTGCACCTGTCGAATGCTGCTGATGCCTCGTCGGTCCACTTAAGCTGTTTTGTCGCGTTTTTTGTTTCTCGGTATCAGCTGTTTGAGCGGCGTGCGGCAGGAATTGTCTGTAGAAGTTGATCATACCCAGGAATGGCTTCAACTGCAGAATTTCTTGGGCTTCGAGATCGTGGATATGACTTGTTTCTTCTCAGGTAAAGGATTCAATCCGCATGACGAAATTGTGCATCCCCAAAATCGCACTTCACTTAATCCAAATTGGCATTTGTCGATATTGATAGCAAGTCCGTATTGGCGTAGACGATCCAACACTTTTGACACGTGCTGCTGATGAGTTCGCGGATCTGACGAGAATACTAGTATGTCGTCTATGTAGACGAAAGCTTTGTCGAGTCCACGTAGTACCTCGTGCATGAATTGTTGGTCCGTTTAACCTGCGTTGCATAGGCAGAAAGTCATGTAGACAAACTCGTATAATCCAAACGACGTGATGATCGCTGTCCTTGGGACATCATCCGGCTTGACTGGAATTTGATGAAATGCCTTCTGTAGGTCAATCACTGTGAAAACGTTCATGTCGTGCAACGCAGCAGTGCAGTCCTGCAGGAATCCGATTGGATATCGATCCGGAATGGTGCAAGCGCTGAGAGCGCGATAGTCCCCGCACGGTCGCCAGTGGCTTTACGGACCATGTGCAGAGGACTGCTCCATGCACTCTTAGATGGACGAAAAATTCCTAATTGCATTAGGTTAATAAACTCAGCTTTTGCAGCGGCGAGTTTGCCGGGTGGAAGACGGCGTACCTTTGCGTTCACTGGAGGGCCTTTCATCACGGTGTGATGCGTCGTTGTGCAACTAATGTTGCGACGGGTCACTGTTTCTGTGATTTCGGGGTACTCCTCAAGAATTGCAGTATATTCACTTTTAATAGCTTCAGATGTCCAAGAGACTGCTGGTGGCTTGTCTATGGATGGGGCTTTCACCTCCGCTGCAGTCGCAATTGGTCGCTCGATTAGTTTTTATCTTCTAATGTCAACGAGTAGTCCGTGATGCTTGAGCAGGTCGGCTCCAATGATCGGGGAGCTGACATCTGCTATGATGAATGACCAAGTAACAGACTTCGACAGCCCGAGATTAAGGGTTAAATTCCGCTTCCCATGAGTACGAATAACAGAACCATTGGCAGCTAATAAGCGGGTGCCTGGATCTGGGTTACTTCGATCTCGGATGGTCGGTGGGGAGTCACGGAAACGTCTGCGCCGGTGTCGCGAATGTATAAGCGATGCACTGAGCGCGCACCGGCCAGCTGTTCTGGAGAGGATGACGTTTTTTTGCTGCCTGCCATGACTGCACGGCGGCTGGCATTTCGTGGCTTCTGGTGCGAAACGGCTATGGAACCAGCAGATCTCAGTTGGTGGTTTGGGCGATTTTGTGGAAGTACCCGTGGTCTTCCTTTCCCAGTGTTGTATGAGCACGTGCACTCACCCTTTTGTGTTGGGCTCCTGTGCTGCTCATCGATTTGTCGTGCCAATTTTTGAACTTCTCTCTAGAGCTTGCTGAGCTCGGCAAAAATTCTCGTCGCTGAGAAGTGGCTCCAGGTAATCGTGATGCGAGATCGATCCGACGGCGTATGAATTGGACCCTTTCGTCACTTCGTGGACCCTGTTGGCAATTGTTGTGAGATTTTGTAGTGAGACGTCGTTCGCGGAGAGGATGCTGCCCAGCGTTATGTCAAGTCAATTTAGCCACATCTGCTTTAGCGTGTTGTCTGAGATGCTGTCGGCGGCAAGTGTGCGCATTTGATTTAAAAGCTGTGATGGTCGCTGAACGCCCGATTCGACTTCCGACAATAGCCTTTGAATGCGCTGCTGGGCAGACCCGGTGAATGCCTTGATTATCTCATGCTTGAGATACTCATATTTGCGCTCTGTCGGTGGCTTCAACAGTGCATTTCGCACTTGCTTCACAACTTTGATATCCAGAATGGCAACGATCATCTGAAAACGAGTTGTGTCTCCTATGATGTGGCTCGCCCTAAAGTACGCCTCTATTTGGTCGAACCACAGTTCCACGACTTCTTCCCAGAACGGCGGAATCCGGAACGTGACCCTCTTGACGCAGTTCACTTCTCCGGCGTCGGACCCCTCTTCGTCGTGAGCGGCGGCCGGGATGTCGTCTTTGCCTTCGTTTGGCATGGCAATTAGTACGTTCGAGCTTGGCGGAGGTTCGCTTGCGTGCACCTTTTCACGCCTCGGACATGGTCCCTGCACAATATGTAGGAACGTGATATTTACCACGAGAACGCACAATAGTGTGACCTCGATGCGGTCATTTTGAACAACGAGCGTCGAATTTACCACTAATGTATTGGTCACCCCGCCTTTGACTTCCTTTACGGGCTGATTTCCTATCCAGGTTGAATGAGTATGTGGATGCGGTGGCGAAGTACGTCGACCGTCCGAACAAATCACTAAAAAGATATAAACCTTGTTAGCACTGCAGGTCCGTTCGAGGACGTGGTCGCGGAGCACTGTCAACACTTTTAAAACTCGCGGAGAGCAGGATCGTCAATTTGGGCCTGTGGCCAGGTTAGTACATGAATTAGAAAACATCTAACTAATTTATTCACAATATTCCGATATTCTAAGTTGCATGATTACTGAATACTATTGAAATAATACAAGGCTATACAAATGGAAACGTTACAAAGGGAAATTGGAAGGCTGTCTCGCAAAATTCAGCATCTACGGCGTGGACGATCACAGTCAAGACCTAAGTTTAGATCATCTTCGTGTAACAAAAATTTCGAGAAAAATTGTATGTGCTTTTACTACTCCAGGTTTGGTGAGCGAGCAAGAAAATGTCGGGCGCCTTGCATCAAATCAAAGAAGCAAAAAACTAGTTTCAACGAAATGCGAATCGGCAGATGCATTTCGGAATGGAAAAAACTAGCCGTCTTTACATTTACGACAAAAAATCTAGATTTAAATTCTTGATTGATACGGGAGCGGAAATATCAGTCATACCCAGATCTTCGTACAACCAGCAACATTCCATCGGTTTGAAACTCTACGCCGCAAACGGTTCAGTTATAAAAACCTAAGGATCAAAAGCCGTGGCAGTAGAATTAGGACTCAGGCGCAAATTTACCTGGGCTTTCGTACAGCTGACGTCACAAAAGCAATCCTAGGAGCCGATTTTTTGCAGCATCAGGCCGTGATGCCGTAATCGACTTAAAAGCTAGAAAGCTAGTGGATAAAAATAAAAATTTAAAGATTTTTCAATCAGTAGCCGCAAAGAAAGTGCCAGCAATCCACACGTATGACATAACTGATGAATATCATCAACTTTTGGCAGAGTATGACCAAATAACACGGTTTAATGTACAAAAAGCTGTGCCGCATTCAATCCAGCACCACATTGTAACACAAGGTGCACCAGTTGCAGAGAAGCTTAAAGCTACGAGAAAGGAGTTTGATTTTATGTTGGAAAGGAACATCTATCAACCGTTCGACAGTGAATGGGTCTCGCCCTTGCATCTAGTCTCAATCGGGCCTACCATTAAATCCCCATTGCTCCTGAGGATCGTAAAAAAACAGCCGTCATCACCCGGTTTGGGCTGTTTGAATTAAAACTGATGACTTTCGGCCTCTATAATGGGGCGCAAACGATTTTTGTCACTGTTACATAGATGACATTCTCATCGCCTCCAAAGATACTCAGCAACATCGCAATCATTTAAAAGCCGTTTTTAAACGTCATCAAAAATATGGTTTATACATTTATGTGGCAAAATGCGTTTTTGGACAGCAAAAGCTTCGATATTTAGGATTCAACGTCGATGCACAAGGCAGTAGACTTCACAGGACAGAATTTAAGCTCTAACTAAACTTGAAAAACAAAAAACTGTCGAAGAACTACGTCGCTTTATTGGCACAATCAACTTCTACCAACACTGTTTCCCGCATGCGGCTCATGTGCAAGCACCACTCCTTGACCTCATAAAAGGAGCGCGTAAGCGTGATAAACGACCAGCGCAATGGACCCTGGAAGCGAAAAAGCATTTGAAAAATGCAAAGAACTGATGGCAAATGCAGTTTTACTTGCACATCCTAATGGAAACGTTCCACTTACTCTTTATTGCGATGCCTCAGACGTGGCTATTGGAGCAGTTTCGGAGCATCAAGTTTATGGAAAATTAATGCCACTAGGCTTTTTTTCACGTAAATAGGACCTGAACGCAAAAGCGATATAGAGCATACGACCGCGAACTTCTTGCGGTGTATCAAGCAGTTAAATTTTTTCGTCATTTTGTGGAAGGCTGTAACGTAACAATTTTCACCGACCATAAGCCGCTTACGTATGCATTCCTACAAAAATCAGACAAAGCTTCACCTCGTGAACTGGGACAATTAGACTTCATAGGACAATATACAACAAAATTGTTGCATGTTAAGGGCGAAAATAACATCGTGGCCGATACACTATCACGTATCGAAGAAATAACTATACCATTGGCAATCGATTTCCAAGAACTCGCATATCAGCAAGCTACTGACGAAGAGCTGCAGCATATTTTAAAGGAAGTATCATCTTCATCATTGCGACTAACCCCCGTGCGGATTGGAAATTGTGTAACGCCTGTTTACTGTGACGTATCTGCAGGTATTTTCATTCTAAGAATGATGCGCTGAAAATTTATGAATTATTCCACCTGATGTCACATTCCAGCGGAAAAGCGACAAAACGGATGATCAGCAAAAAATACGTGTGGCCCAGAATGAATAAGATCATTCAAGTGTGGGCAAGAAATTGTCTGGAATGTCAAAGAAGTAAAGTTGGGCGCCACGTCCAAAATGTTTCTGAGTCGATTCTAATTCCTTCGAACCGATTCCGGCATGTACATTTGGACATAATCGTGATGTCGCCATCAAAAGGGTTTTAAGTATTGCCTTGCAATGATTGATCGGTTTACGCGTTGGCCCGAGGCGATGCCGATTATTGATTTGAGCGCTGATACAGTTGCAACTGCATTCTTCCAGCAATGGATCTCGAGATTTGGAGCACCAGAAACGGTAACAACAGACTGAGGTTCTCAACTGGAATCACAACTTTTCGATTCATTTACAAAATTGATTGCACCAGGAATAGCATCCATCATGTGTCATCAGAATAGAGAATGGGTTGATGTTCTTCCATTCGTCCTTTTAGGGTTGAGGACCAGTTTCAAACCAGATATTGATGCAACAGCTGCCGAACTTGTTTATGGGACAACATTGCGAATTGCTGGTGAATTTTTTTCGACGATCTTGATGACCCTCAACTGGATCCGGCAATATTCGAGAGGGAATTCAAACTTTTAATGAAAGAAATCAAGCCGACTCCTACAATTCACCATAGCCATCCAAAAGCTTTCAAGGCCTTCAAGGATCTGAAAACTTGACGCCACGTTTTCGTTCGACAAACATTCGATGGCCCTTTTGGGGTTTTCGCATAAAAAAGAATGGAAAGTCGGAAACAATTTCCACCGAGAGAATTAAGCCGGCATATGTTGAAAGACAAGCAATTGCTACCGAAAATGAGAAATCAGCACCATCCGCACCAACAGCAACATCATTTGCAAATACCCCCGAGCCGATTCGAACATATTCACGCATTAAACAGGCCAGAATCGCAACTCAGCAAACTTCTAAACAGATTTCGTCTGACTGTCAAAGATCAAGTTAGCTGAGTTACTTGGGGGAGGATATTGTGCCGACACTCGAGCGATCGCAGCGCCCCTGTTGGTGAGATGTAGCGACTTCAATCGTTTAGTGGATATAATGAATTTAACAACTCCTGTCAATCAAACGATCACTTGAATTGTAAGCTCTGTGAAGTTAAAACGCGTAATCATGTAACTTTCGACATATTAATTTCAGTGCATACTTTTTTGGCTAATAAAATTATTTATTTTTTAACTTGCTCTTTCCGTTTTGTATGGGGAACACGCATCGCATTTAACTAAACCCCACGGGGTTTGTAGCGGTTAGTTCGGGACAAGTTCAAATATAATCAGTCATACTCGTCTCAAAGATGGCACTGACATCACTACGGAGAAATAAAAATCACTTTTACTTATCTGTTTATGGACGCGTGTAGCTCTCTCTCGTCAGTCGGCATCACGCGCACATGCATTCATCCCAATTGTTTCCTACATTTGGAATGAAATGTTATACCTTCTTGTTTATAAAATACGAATAGAGTTTAATTAGCGTATTCTTGTTACCACCCCACATCCTGAACTCTACAGGTTTCACTAAATTTCGTATACGTATGCGCACTTCTTCAATTCAGCATTTATTTCTTATCAAAGAGTATGAATTAATTTGTAATAATATCCGAAGTGTTTTTCGCAACAATTAATTAAACCGTTTTAAAGTAGAACAGAATTGTGCCATCAAATCGATCCGACGCACTGCTCAATCATAACTTATTCTTATCAATCTGTTTGTAACAATATTTATAATTTTTTTTCGTATTTTAATTTATTTCAAATATTTACTTTTTGAAATTCGTTAACTTTTTATGAAATAATTTTTATTACTTTTCAAGTTCCTGCCTTAAACGTGCTCTTATTGGGATTGCAATGCACATAGCTGGTTTTTAAGGTACTAAAATCGCGACCCGTCTGTCCGTCCGTCCGTGTGTCACAGCAGTTTTTCTCGCAAAGTACTTAAGCTAGAAACACCAAATTTTACATGTAGGTGTATAGTGGTGCTCTCTTGAAAGTTCAATAAAAAAAATTAGAGGTATTTAAGGGGTCTCCCCATATAGGGGAGTGGCCCCCAAAAAAAAAATTTCATCAAAGGTAGAAGGTAGGTAGGTAGGAAAACCAGGACGAAGAGAGAACACTACGAAAATCTCAGAAGAGTAACGAATAAGATAATTAGGATTAAGAAAAAAAAAATACTATGACGACCAATTGCGAAGTATAGATGTAAGTTTAGCGAGCAATAACACAAGACAAGCATACAAAGTAGTGAAAAGCCTGAAACGTGGTTATCAGCCCAAAACCACGCTCTGTCGTGATGACAGCGGCAAAATAATCGCTGATGAAATCAAGATTAAGGAAAGATGGGCATCATATTTCAAGAACCTCCTTAATCTTCCGCACAGCTCCAGAACATCGGAGCCTATAGATGTCTGCGGAGAGCTTCCATTGCCCCCACCAACTCTGGATGAAGTTTGTTCCATCATCAAAGCCCAAAAGAATAATAAAGCACCGGGCATTGATGAGATTCCAGTGAAGCTCATCAAATATGGTGGCAGTGGTGTTCACCAAGCTATTCACAAAGTCATCCAGTACATTTGGCAACAAGAACATATGCCGAAAGAGGGGAGCCAATCAATTATATTCCCTATCCACAAAAAAGGTGACAAGCTACAGTGCGAAAATTATAGAGACATATCACTACTTTGTACGGCGTATAAAATATTTTCTAAAATCTTAGAAAATAAAATCGGATCATACGCCAACAAAATTATTGGTGAGTATCAAGGTGGTTTTAGGGCAGGTAGATCAACAACAGACCAACTGTTCACAGTCAAGTAGGTACTTGAAAAATGCTGGGAATTCAACATAGACGCACGTCAAATTTTCGTTGACTTCAAGCAAGCATACTACAGTATTGATCGTAACGTACTGTACCAAATAATGCTTGGTTTTGGTTTTGGCATCCCAGCAAATTAGTCCGTCTTACCAAAGTGACAATGACGTCGACAACCTCCCAAGTCCGCATCAATAACCAACTCACCGATGCCTTTGACAAATATCGGACTAAAGCAGGGAGATGGGCTGGCCCCATTGCTATTCAATTTGGCTCTGGAGTACGT
Organism: Odontomyia ornata; assembly: GCA_963969285.1. Classification (NCBI taxonomy): domain Eukaryota; kingdom Metazoa; phylum Arthropoda; class Insecta; order Diptera; family Stratiomyidae; genus Odontomyia; species Odontomyia ornata. Next base: position 448,237,577 of record OZ017739.1, on the reverse strand, counting down.
CATACGGAAGCTACCTGTCGATACGCGAGGTACATTACTATACAAGTCGAGCCAAGTAGTGGCCTATGCGGACGACATCAACATTATATCACGGTCACTAACAACTGCCAAAGAACTCTTCCTGAAACTCGACAGCGAAGCATAACTAGTAGGGCTACAAATCAACGAAAATAAAACAAAGCTCATGACGCTGTCGAGGAAAAATACCCCAAATACACAAAATATCACACTTGGCGAATACAGTATCGAAAATGTTAGCGAATTTGTGTATTTAGGCGCTAAAATAACGAAAACGGGCAATAAGAGAAACGAAATACGCCGAAGAATACAGCTCGCAAATAAAATATTTTATTCAGTATTGACGATCTTGAAGAGCAGGTGCATCCACAGGAAAACAAAGCTCCAAGTATACAAATCTGTGATAAGACCTGTGTTATGCTATGGGTGTGGAACATGGACCCTAACCCAAGCATCCGCAAATATATTGTACGCCTTTGAGCGAAGGGTCCTGAGGCGAATAATCGGAGCGAACCTAGACGGGGACCAATGGTGAATTCGATACAACCATGAGCTGTATGAAATTTTTGACGAACCGGAGGTCTCAACGATTGTAAGACTGCGGAAGCTGCAATGGGATGGACACATGAATCGTAAGGACGAACAACGGATACCCAAGAAGGTATTCGTTGGGAGAACTGAAGGGCGGCGGCCAGTGGGGAAACCGAGGAAACGCTGGTCTGACTCGGTCGACGAAGACAGTTCATCGCTGCTCGGATTTCGGAATTGGATGACGCGGTCAACGGACCCAGACAGTTGGAGGCGCTGTTTGCAGGAAGCGAAGGCCCGAAAGGGGCTGTAGTGCTAAGAAGAAGAAGAAGTCAATATGGGTATCATATGAAAGGTCTTAATGAGAACTTTTCAAAACATTTCTTAAACTGACGTTTTTTGCTTCAGGGGGTGCACAAGAAGGGGATATACGCGAAAAATTTGTATCCCCCCCCTCGCGATTGGACATTTGTTATCCGACAAAAACTGAAAAAAATCATAGAGGTAGATGTTTATGAGTACAATAACATAAAATACCTTAGAAGTCGAAATTTGATCAACTTTGTTAATAATAGTATGATCTTCGAATTTCACATTTTCCCCAATAAAATCGTATACGTACCTTTAAATTCAACAAAACTCAATATTTAAGTAGTTATACTAAAGGACTTAATACTTTGCAAGTTTGATGAAAATCGAACCATTTTCGCGGATGTTATAGCCATTTGAAATTTCTGCAATTACAACAACAATAACACACGGTTTTGGTATTTCATGGACTTCCCATCGGTTTAGACACTGCAATTTTGATCTGATCTTCTTAAAAATTCGAGATAAGATTTATAACAATACATATTTTTGGGATTCATGATTTGGGTGAATTTTGTTAGTTTGGAACAAAATGGCGACCGTTGAAATTGGAGAAACGATGGATTTTTCTTTAAACGTGCACATCTCTTTGACATGTTTTTTGACTTTATTTGTTGCTGGTGACCGTATTTTGGAGAGGTTGGGTACAATACCCTTCTGACGTGAGCGTAGGTCTGTGTACCCAACTTATTTAGTTATGTGAGCGTGTTTTGACGCAAGGATAACTAGGGCAAAGAGTGAAAGAACTGACTAACAGTTTTATCCACAGACTTGATATCAGTTTTTAAGTAGACTTTAATACAATTTTTGTTGTTCACCTTTTCGAACGATAAAAGTCGCCTAGCACTTTGAGACGCATATCATTTCGGATCGTTGAAAATTACCTCAATATTCTACTAGATCCAAACGCCAACATACTTTTTTTCATGTGGGAATAACACACGAATTGTTTGTCTGGAATTAACAAAGTTTTATTTTCATATAGAAAACTTACATCATTAAATTTAAAGTTAGTATTAATCCTACCTGGAATTAACAAAGAAACAACATTCGATGTTGTTATTCACACTGTTGTTTCTTAGTTAATTTACAATAACGTTTACGTTAACAATTTAATCTTTATGATTTTAATATTGTATTGCGTTCTGTCTGAAGTCTGACAGCTTTCATCTTACTGATTGCCACCTACAATAATTGGTCTAACTTACCGACCTGTCAAGTTAAATACAATGGTTTTCTTACAATAAGTGAACTGACTTATCGAAGCGTGGCGCTAAATTTAAATGAACAGATAGTACTTTCCTTACATCTCCCCCCCCCCTAACATAAAAGTTTTGGTACAAAACTTTAAGTACAGAATCATATAAGGTCATTTGTAATTTCTTCAGTACTTTCTTCATCTGCTTTATATGGAGTTGGAATGAGTTTAGAGATATGGAACAAATTTGATTCTGATTTTATGTGTCCTGTGTCAATTTCATACATTGAGTTTGATATTTTCTTCAAAATCTTGTAAGGGCCAATCCTTTATTCATCTAATTTTTTCCGATTTAGTCGATTAACATTTTCAATGTATACTAAATCTCCGACATTGAAGTCATAATCTGTTCTGTTTTTATCATATAATTTCTTATTATAATCATGGTGTTTGGTACTGTTCTTGAAGGCAATTGTCCTATCATTTTCAAGGTTATTATTATCTTTCTTCTTTCTTAATTCGTTTGGTAATATTGAGGTGTCTTCAGCTTGTAATAAATATTTTGGACTGAATTTAGTCACTGTGTGTTCCGTTTCGTTGTATTTTTCTACACAGATATGTGCTATAGTTGTCCATGCACATCTTTTATTTTCCTCGTTTATTGCACATCTGATTTTATTTACTAGAGTTTGATTCAATCGTTCATTTATGCCGTTAGAGAATGGTGCATTGACTGCAGTGAAAATTAACGTGATGTTTTTTTTTCTAGGTAGTTTTTGAATTCTTTGGAATTTATGCCTGGATATTGATCTGTTAAAATTATTTCTATGTTATGATCTTTGAGCACGTTTTCTGTCAGTTTAATGAAATCACTTGCGTTTAGTGTTTTTGATGTTAATATGTAAGCAAATCTTGTAAAGTGATCTACTAGTAGATGTAAATATTTCTTTGTGGATCGGGAACCACCGAATCCCCCTATTGTATCTATAGAAACTATTTCAAACGGTTTTCGTGCAGGACCAAGGCGCGACATTAGACGAGTCTTGTCTTGGTGTCTTGATTTATTTTTTATACAAATCTCGCAACTTCTGCACGTTTTCTTTACATTTCCCGATATGTTTTCCGCTGTATAATATGGTAATATTTTGTTTTGCATTTGTTTTATGCCGATGTACAAAAACTTTTGTGAACGGTTTCTATAAGTTTCTTACAATACTTTTCTGATAGTACAATTTTTTCTTTTTTCCTAACTTTTCTATAATACAGATTATTTTTAAAAATTAATTTATCTCTGCTATCTTTTAAATATTTGTTTTCTTTTTGATCTTTTAAAATATCTTCTATTTTTACTAAATTTACAATTTTTAATTCATCGTCTGCGTCTTCATGAGACTCTAATACCGGGTTTCGGCTCAAGCAGTCTGCCTCTAAATTATCTTTACCTGGGCGGTAAATTATTTCAAAATCATATTGGGATAAATAGTAGGTAAGATCACCTAATTCTTCATCTGTCCTTGCCTTGATATTCATTTTTTCTAGTGGCTTGTGATCTGAAAATACTTTTAATGATCTGCCTATGAGCCAGTGTTGCCAGTACTTTACTGATTCTTTAATTGCTAAGCATTCTAAATAAATAGCTTTCTTTCTTTTTCGTGATTCGTTCAGATTCTTTGAAAAGTATGCTACAGGTTTTTCGACCTTTTCGTTAGACTGTGGTTGTTTTAGTACAGCTCCTATACCTTGCAAGCTTGCGTCTGTATATATATGTATTGGCGGGTTTGGATCGAAAATAGCCAAAATTGGTTGAGTGCAAAGGAAATTTTTCATGTGTTCGAAAGTTCTTTGACACTCTTCAGTCCAAATAAATTTTTGTCCTTTTCTTAGTAAATTATGCAATGGTTCTAACATCAGTGCAATTTTCGGTACGTATTCGTTGTAAAAATTAATTTTTCCTAAGAACTGTCTAATGTTTTTCTGATTCTTTGGCACAGGAAAATTTTGTATTGAAATTAGATTATCTTTTATCGGAGAGACTGAGTTGTGCTTTATAATGTGGCCTAAATATTGCACGGAATCTAATGCAAATGTGCATTTAGAGAGTTTAAATCTGAAACCTTCCTTCATTATTGCTTCTAGTAATTGTGAGAGGTGATCTATATGTTTATTGAAAGATTTTTAAAAAATTAATATATCGTCAATGTAGTTTACCGTGAAATCTGATAGTTTATGCTTTCTTATTATGTTACTTAATATTCTTCGGAAAATTGCTGGCGACGTCTTTAAGCCAAATGGCAAGCAAGTCCACTGAAAATGATTTTCTTGGGTTACAAATCCCGTTTTTCTCCGGTCTTCGATTTTTAATGGAATAGACCAAAATGCTGAGTTTATGTCAAGTTTCGAAAAATATTTGTAGTTTCTTGTTTTTACTAATAAATCTTAAAATAACGGGAATGGTTGCGATTGAGGAATTATTATTTTATTCAAGTCTCTAAAATCTATGCATAATCTTGATTTTTTGTTCTCATCTCTTTTATATGCCAATGTTACTGGAGCAGCAAAAGGACTGTATGATTCTTCTATTAAATTTCTTCTAAGTAGTTCTGCGATCTGTTCTTCTATTTCTTTTTTCTCTTCAATTGTGCATCTATATGGTCTTTTACTACAATATTTGTCTACAATGAGATCTATTCTGGCTTCATAATTTTTCACTGTGCCTACATCGTATTTATCTTTCGCAAATATATTTTTATATTTATCTACAAGATTCTTTATTCTTGTTTCTTCGTGATGATTCAAGTGATTTGTTGAGATATCAAAGTTGTCTACATTCACATGTTCATTGAAATTTATTTGATATTCTTCTTGCGTTTCTGTAGAGTTAGGAATCTTTTGTTCTATCTCTAAGTTCTTATTTTGTATTAATTTAAATTTCTTTATGCAATCTAATCCTATTAGAAAGTCATCTTTGAAATTTTCATTATTGTATATAAAAACATCTATATTTTCTTCTAAATCTAATATTTTTGCCTTCACTGTTATCAATCCATCAGCTTTATTCACACCATTAATTGTTTTCAGGTTGGCTTTGTACATGTTTTTACTTGATTTTAATTTTTCTACTTCTAACACGGAATTGTTGACATGTTTTATTTTGTCTTCTTTATTTTTAAACCAGCATTCAGATTCAGGATGGAAGCGTGTACCTTTATCTTTATTTTTACAAGTTTCGCACGGTATCTTCTCTTTGCTAGTATAATTCTTAATATTTCTTCTCGTTTCCATATTTTTCTTGTAAACCAGATGTTCTAATTTACCTATTTCGTTGTATAGGTCTTCGGTTTTTTCCAATTTTTGTCTGTCAATTCTATCAGCTACGAAATTTGGCAAGCTTATCGCAATTAGATCTATTAATGTTCCATTATCAATGGGTTTTCTCACTTCTAGTAGAAGTTTTTCTTTTTTTATAGCAAAATCTATCAAAGAGCCAGTCTGATATCTAAATTGCAGCGTATATCTTATTGAAGACCAACCTTTGTTTGCAAATGTATCACAAAAATTTTTTTCTAATCTCATTTTGCTTGAATAGTCAGCTTCAAAAGTGTACAACTATACCAATCTGTAGCGCCTTTTTCCATGAATGATTTTAAAATTTCAATTTTTTTTTATCTTTAGCTATGTCAAACCGTTCACATTCTTTTTCAAAACTAGTTATCCATTGATCTGCATTCGAATTTTTCCCATTGAACTTTTCAATTGTAAATTCTTTAGCTATTTTGCCAATATTCTTTTCTTCAGATTTCTCTTGGCTCTTTCCAAGTATTTTTTCCAGCAATTGTATTAACGGTTGTTCTGAAGCGTTAATAGCACCACTTTCTTGTGTACTAATTTCTTCTTCTAAGTACACGTCACCAAATTGTAAATTTCCCCCGTCATCCAAATAAGTTTCGGTCAATTCTTTGGTCAGATTAATCCAAAGTTTCCTTGTTTGTCCCCTTTTAGTTAACGTTTTCTTTACCTTAGCAAATGCTGATGTCTTCGTGATTGCCGCATGCTCTTGTGCAAATAAGTAATTATTTGGCATCGTATAAGTCCAGCCGTCTGGTGTGCCAATTGAGGTTATGCACAGCACGTTCGTCTTTGGCTCTTCTGCGGAACCGAGCATCTTGAATGTGAATTGCAGCTTGTCCATCGTGATTTCAACGTGAATGTTGTTTTATAATAAGGGTTTTTTCACGTAGGAATAACACACGAATTGTTTCTCTGGAATTAACAATGTTTTATTTTCATATAGAAAACTTACATCATTAAATTTAAAGTTAGTATTAATCCTACCTGGAATTAACAAATAAGCAACATTCGATGTTGTTATTCACACTGTTGTTTCTTAGTTAATTTACAATAACTTTTACGTTAACAATTTAATCTTTATGATTTTAATATTGTATTGTGTTCTGTCTGAAGTCTGACAGCTTTCATCTTACTGATTGCCACCTACAATAATTGGTCTAACTTACCGACCTGTCAAGTTAAATACAATGGTTTTCTTACAATAAGTGAACTGACTTATCGAAGCGTGGCCCTAAATTTAAATGAAGAGATAGTACTTTCCTTACATACATATACTAGCAACATTTTTCAAAATGTGACTTATAAAGCTCGGAAAGTTCAAAAATGAATCAACATTTTTGGTATCAACTCGTATATTGACTGGAATCAAATTTGTCTAGATAATATAATCTATTTCTTCTTGTCAAAATTCAGTTTTTCCTGCCCTGAGGTGATTTGATCTTAAGTTGAAAATATATTTTCATTTTCTGATTCAAGCTGGCTTACATAGTATCCATCGAATAAATACTGTGAGTGCGAATAACAAAATCCCTTGATTTTAACACCATATCGGAATAATAAATTTGCTATAAGCAGCGACTGTTTTCATATAATTCGGTAAAATATTAAACATATTAGCAACATACTTATTTACCAGAAGGAAAAAAGCGCACCTTCAAGATGAATTTCAATGTTGAGATCAATGCCATTCATTTGCTTTCCACATGTTTGTGCCAATGCACAAAATAATTAGAGTGAAATTTACAATTGGTGCAGACATTCTAAACAGCTGCAATTTTTTCTCTATTCTAATCGACCATATTTTTTGGGGTGTCGCGTCTTTCGAACAAACACGTCACTCAAACGCGACAAGATTAATTTTCTTTACCCACCCCAAAAAAGAAAAGAAAATCTTTCCTCACGTACCTGAAAAATACTTTACAATCTACCACAAGTGCTCAAATTTATTTGTAGGAAAATATTTTATCACCTCAATTAATCGTTAAAACGGAACCTCCTTATATTTAGAGTCACCACATCGTGTCGGATGTACAATTTAAATAAACATTTTTGATGATCCAAATTTATCTCACAACACGCGTCTGAGCGCCGTGCGAACGGTCCAGATTTTAGAAAAAAAAGCTTCTAAGATGATTAAAATTGCTGGAACAGACTACAAAGGATAGATGTTCTGGGTTATCGCCTCGCTAAAAGGACTTTGACTCGGAAACAGTGTCAGCAAATGTGAAATAAAGGAAAACGTTATATTTCTCGTGTTTTGATTTATATACGAGTATCTTAATTTTCGAAAATTGTTCCGTTTTAATTACATGCTAAAATGCTTGCTGCCAAAAGAAAATATGACTCTGGTTAATATATGAGTATGGTCTCTGCCCTCTTCCTCATCTGCCGGCAATTTACGGTTTTAACATTGAATTTTCTGCCAAAAAGTAATCAAATTTTTATACATACCCCGCGAATATTGTACACCATTAAAGAAAGTACATATTTAAAGCTCAGATTGTCGCTAAACGTTCACAATCTCTGCATTTACTTGCGGCAATTTCACAAGGAAAATGTCTTTAGCTTTTCATGGGGTTGTTTAAATTAAGAAAAGCACACAATGAACACACTTGGAGAGAAATACACAGAACAGCTGGCAAATGAGCTTAATTTGCACAGGCGCTTTTCCAAACTGAAAAACGGTTACGTACGTTTGTTGTCATTTTCAATTGGAACCGTTTCACTCACGATTCGGATACTGCCACCGCCGCCTTCGTTAATGATAGCGAGATGGCACCGATATAGCATTTTAGTGGTAAATTCTGCTATTTTCACAGCACTCACTGAACAAATTGTATTTATTGATAGTGTTGCCGTGATTAAATTGGATAATGGGGAAAGATTCCTTCGGGTAAAATTTTATTTGACAATCAAATATCAGAAGAATAAATGATTCGATGATGGGAGTATAGGACCTACCTAACATACATACGTATTCGCGATGAAGGTAATATACATAATTATGTAATTTTCAAAATTCTTTGATATTCTTAAATTAACAATTTTTTCAAACTAAGAATGTTTTGGAAAGTCTACCTTGTGACACACAAATAAAAAGTATTGTTTTCAGTAAACGGTTTTCAAGATATTTCAACAAATTGATGAAAATTGACCACTCCCCTATATCTTTGAAACTACTGAAAGCCGCGTCATTATGGTGATATGGAGGCCTGGCATATTGTTGATCAAACTTGCTGAAGAAGGTGAAACAAGATACGAGGGCGGTCCGATAAGTACTTAGCCTCACTTCTCGATGGCACCGCTATTGCAAGAGCGATTCACTATCATGTAGTGCATTACTACTGTCAAAATTTCAGCTGGATCGGACTTGCAGTTTTATTTTGACCGCGTGCGGAAACGGGCGTGTACGCGGATTTTAGAAAAATAGGGAAAGACCAATATCGGTCGGTGAATAATTCTTGTTTTTGGAGGAGAAATAGCGCAGCGAAATTGAAGAACGTTTGGATGCTGTTCACGGTGGCTCTGGTCCAGCTATGGCGACCGTAAAAAAATGATTTAACGTGACAAAAATTCACGAGTTCGTATTGGTAGACCGCCAATTGAAACCGCGTGGTTCATATCCTGCATGAAATTTTGGGGATGAGAAAGCTGTCGGCGCGATGGGTGTCGCGTTTGCTCACTTCGGACTACAAACGCAACCGTGAGACCACTTCAAAGCAGTGCTGGACGCAGTTTAAGCGCTATCTAAAGGAGTTTTTGCATCTTTTTGTGATCGTCGACGTAACATAGCTGTACTGGTACACACTATAGACCAAGGAACAGTCGAAATAGTGGACTTCACCCGGCGAGCCAGCTCCGAAGAAGGCGAAGACTGTTCTATCGGTTGGAAAGGTGATGGCCACCGTGTTCTGGGATTCACAAGACGTCATCTGTATCGACTACCTGGAGAAGGGCAAAACGGTTACAGGGCTCTACTATGCTGAATTATTTTGCTGCCGAATCGCAGCAAAAAAGGCCCCATTTGGCGAAGAAAAAAGTGCTCTTCCGCCATGACAACACACCGACTCACACGTCTGCCGTCGCCACGGCCAAATTGGTCGAATTGGGTTACGAACTGCTATCCACCGTATTCACCAGTGCGGCTTCTTGTTTTGAAAATTGGTAGAGGCGTTCAATCTTCACATCACTGTGTGACATATATCTGTAACAAGGCAAATAGTTCCTCACAAATTCAAACATTTCCATTTGATTCCATTTTATGTCAGTATAACATGACGTTAGTGAACTACTATATTGATTATAGTGCAATATTTAAAAATCAGATGGCCACGCTTGTGCGTAAAGGAGGTTGAATTACACTGCCAGCCAATTTTTGAGAGTTACTTGCTTGTGAAAAATAAAAAAAAAAATTCAAAAATGTCACTGATTGCATATCGGTGCTATTTATCTTGTAGGTAAGTCTATGAATTTTGTTATTTAGTGCTTGAAACGAGTAATATACAGTCATCCTTGAATTATCACTGAATTATGGTTTGTAACATATCTGCAACGTTGTGTTATAACATTCCTCGAGAATATTGCATGGAATGTCATTTGTTTCATTGTCAGAATGACTTCCTGAAGACACAAAATGAAAATGATCCACATCTTTTTGATTGAGGCTAGCGCGGATGGTCTTGGTGATCACGATGAAAGTGTGGTAGACCCTGACTTTTGTCTCGAACTGTAGCTTCCGGATGGAGCCGAAGTTATTGAAGATCCAGCAATTGATGCAGCTTAGTCTATGTCAGGACCACCACTACGTTGCCAACCTAGACCAAAATTGAATGTTCGCTGGAGAGGGAACTTAGATCAAAATCAGCAACACCTCCATTTTAAAGGTGACGAAGCTTTACCCGCTTGGTTCCTCGAGCTTGACACTCTCATAAAATTTTTTCTGAAATTATTTCCGGCGTTACTTTTCGGGTCGCTGAGACAGATATTCGGCAAATTTATTGGCCTGGTGTACATATTGTCCTTGGTACAACTTCCAAGAGGAACAATGTAGTGGTTTCCGCAAAAAAATTCGAAAAGATTAGACGATTTTTCCATAGTGATAATTCGAAAAACGTTCCTCGCGAACTTGCATGAGTGACTTTTTAAATTTTGTCCAGTCGTCGAAAAATTGAATGCAACCTTTCACACCGTGCCATTTGAGAACTATCTTTGTGTAGATGAGCAAATTTACTCCACAAAGGCTAGGCACATTCTGAAAATCTACAACCCCAAAAAACCTAATAAATGGGGCTTTAAAATATATGCTTCGAGTGGTGTCAGCGGTTTTGCGTTAATTGGACCTAACGAGCCGGACTTGAGAGCTGCATCAAATATTGTCGTGAGGCTTTCGCGTGGAATACCGGCAAATCAAATTTACCGATTCTATTTTGAAAACTATTTTACATCTTTTCAAATTTTAGCGCACACAGCTAAGCAGGGTATTCTTAGCCTAAGAATCTAACGACAAAAGCGTATTCGTAAAGAACTTTCGAAAAAGCAACGTGGCTATTCAGTTCAATATGTGGGTAGCGTTAGAGAAACAAATATATTTACAGTAGCTTGAAAAGACAATAAAGAAGTCACTCTTGCGCCAAGTTTTGTTGGTGAGCTGCCCAAGACACAAGTTTCACGATATGATAAAACAAATAATTTATTATACTTTATTTTACCTATTTTGTAATTGGATTGGTAAAGATCTGTAAAATCTTAAAAATAAATGTCTATAGCAGTAAAGATATCTGTCAAAATGAAATTACAAGAAGTGATTTTTTACTAGGCTATGTGTGACAAATTCAAGCCCTTATCACTGATGTTTCGACTTCCCACTTTTAAAATTTCACTCATGGTGTCTGAGGGTCTTCTCGTTATTGTCATGATACAGTGAGACAAAGTTTAAACCCAAGATTTACATGAACAATGTCTTTGGTGAAGTTAAATTCCTCTTGCCTCCTTTCACCTTAGTTAAGTCCGATGCGTAAGAAAGTTATCTTTTAATCATCACAACTTATGGATGCCCTCATTATTATTTTTGACAAGGGGTGAGAAGCAAAATAACAAATTAAATTTATTTGTTTTGTATATTGAAGGAATTCACTGTTTTTAATCATTGTTTGTTGAATTATGTGACATTGTTGAATTCATTATACACATACTTAGACATTAGTTTCCTGCAAGCGAGCAAGTTAGAAGCCGCTTTCTATATTCTCAATGAGTTATTTTTATTGTTGTTGGTAGGTAAATGCCAATACTTCGGGCTAAGTCTCGTTTTGTTACGCCATGAGACGCCTTCAAACTGGAGTATCCCTCCTCTCGCGAGAGGGGAGAAGAAACGAGGAATTGCCAGACAAGCGATCCCCCCAAGCCTCGATGTCTCCGGCTGCTGTGAGTCCCTTTTGTCTTTAAGAACTGCCCAAACATAATGCGCCACCTTATGTCTGCCACCTGGTTCCATTCGCCAACCGATCCAAGCATCACCGCAACTATACTATCCGGGGTGAGCTCTCCCGTTTCCCTGTAGAGGTCCCACTATAACCTGTCCCATTTTTCGCACGCAAAAAGTGTGTGGCAGGCATTATCTACTGCTCCTAGGCAAAACCAACAATCAGGGGACCGTGACTTGCCAATCCTGTGCTTGCTGGATCAAAAAGAAGTCAGTCAGTCAGTCACGGTCTCATATCTGGAATGAGGCACGCAGTCCACCTTCCCTTTGTGCAAATATCGGATATGAAGATGCAACCCTCAGTGCTCATCTTCTCTGTACCTGTGCCAAGCGTTTTCGGTATTCCTCCTTATTGAGAGCGTCGCCCTATAGTTCTGCGCGGTACAGTAGTAATCACCCTACAGTACTCATCAAGAGGCGTCTTTTTGATCAGCCATTGCCCTGATTCGCTCAGAGAAACTCATCTTCGAGTCGATAAGTAACCCGAGGTATTTCACCGCTGGCTTCGATTCAGTTAGTATGTCTCCAATACCGATCATCCTTAGTCGAGGGACTCTGTTTTTGTCAAGATGACAACTTCAGTTTTCTTCACTGCTAGACTGAACCCACGAGCAGTCATTTAGTCTCTTATTCGGCGTATTAGCATACCTAGCCTAAGTTGCGTTTGTTCAATAGTGCGTTCGGCGACTAGAGCTGCAACATCATCCGTATAGCCGATCAAACGTGGCTTATCTGGCACCTCCAGTATCAGTAGCCCATCGTAAGGCACGTTCCACAGGACTGAGCCAAGGATAAATCCCTGGGCAATACCCAATGTAACTTCCATCCTTCGTTGGCCCTGTGCGTGTCGTCCTTCAGTTAGTCCCTCAGAAGCCGCATTAGATATTCTGAAATTTGATAAGGGTTTTCCAGTGTATCGAGAATATTCACCCATCTGGCGGAGTTGAAGGTGTTCTTAAAGTTATGTAACAACAGGAAGATCCGTCGCTTGGTGCGGCTATATGCCTCTTCCTTTTGGATTACGCTCACCACCTCTGCAATCGCATCAGTGGCGAAACGTCCTGCTCTAAAGCCGTACTGCCGAGGACATAGGTGCCCAGCAGCACGAATCGCGTCAGTGAGTCTTCTCTTGATGAGTTCTCTACCACTTTCCCAGCAGTGTCTAGCATGCATTACCGGCGGTATGCAGACGGCGATCCGGCATTTTCTTTTCCCTTGCTGATCAACGCGATCCTCACCACGTTTCATCGTACTGAGAAAACCCCATCCCGTAGGCAAGCGTTGAATGTGCTGAGCAGCAAATCAGGACAATCGTGACAGACAATTTGCAACACCTCAGGTGGAGCACCATCTGGACTTGGAGTCTTCCTGGCTTTCCGTCAAAGGACTGCCTCTTCCAGTTTCGGCTGTGTAAAGAGTGGACACTCGATTGCTGTTCCACCGTGGATAGCGTCAACACGGACGGGAAGGGATGGGTAGAGTGTTTGCACTATCTCGTCCAATTTTTCCACATCATGTATTCAAGGCGTCCGTCGGGCAAAAAGCTTCCACATAACAAGCTTGTAGCCAAGGCCCCACGGATCCTTGTTCACATTGTCTACTAGATCTTGCCAGCAGTGAGCCTTGCTATTGTTAATCATTTTGCGGAGGCATTTCCTGGCCAACTTATATACTGCTACCCGGTTGCATGCCTCGTCGCGGTTCTATTCTCGTTAAGCCTCACGCCGAACTTTGTAACACTCTCTTAGCTTTTCAGTGACTCCAGTCAGCTACCAGTATACTGAAGGCTTGCCGTGCTGGGGTGTTCGACGGAACATAGAAGCGTTGCAAGCAGTCGTGATGATACTCATAATTGAATTCACCACGTCTTGAACTCCCAGTTCTTCCTTTCTCAGCGAATCTCCCTGCAGCTGCTCACCTGCTGTGAGCACCTCGAAGAACCCCTCGACGTACATCCTTCCGATCTTTCACCCAATTGTAGAAGGCCGAGAGCATTCACATCAGGGGACAACACCACGGATCTCAAGCAGAATGCACTGATGATCATTGGCTGAGTAGTCCTCGAATACTCTCCAATTGTGTATCCTCTGTACTAAGGACTCCGAGGAACATGTCACTTCCGGTAAGGTTCCTTCGCAGCCAATATGGTGGAAATTCGGCGTTTTTCCACCCAGGCCGCTATTCCTAGGACTCGTTTTCCCCGCAGATCTGTCTGAGACATGCCCCGTTCGATTGCTTTAAGGTTGAAGTCTTCCCCAACGAGCCCTCCAAAGCATTAAGCTTGGCTTGGAAAAGTGATATCGGTTTGTTCGGTGCTAGGTACACATTAAAAAAGTTGGTCCCTGAGCACCGAGCCCACACGAAACCATCCCCCATTCACAGCTGTGCGCCTGGAAATCACTGTTCCGAACCCAGATGGCAGCAGTACCAGTTTCATCGGGATATCATGATGCAGAGCTCTTATCGTGGTGTTGCTCACTCAGCAGCAAAAAGTCGACTTTTGTGTGCCTTGCAAACTGCTCAAGCAGGTTTTGTGCAGTTGAACTGTGGTGTAGGCTTAGTTGCAGGATGCGGGTCATTGAAGTTTTGAGTTCTCAATGAGTTTAGGATGTAGCACGCGGCTTCTGTGCTGCTTGCTAGTTATTTACCTGAAGTTTGCTACTGTCATGTTACCTAGCTTGTTGGTGTTTATACAGGATATGTATCAGGCTACCAATCACAACCGGCTAGCTACACGTCTCCTCTAGAAACCCCTTAATGCATTGGCTGCCTTTCTGCAGTGGTTATCCTCTATAACTTTTGTTAGGAATTAAATAAGTTGATGATTAAGTTTGTAGTATTTCAAAATTTAACTCACAGAAAGCACGTGCATACGTACTTGCGAAAATTTATCGGTAATGACGTCAGAGACATTGATTTTTGTTACTTATGAACATTTTTTGTTTCCAGCTACATAATTGAGTTGCTTTATTATAATTTTTCTGAAAAATTATTAGAGATGAAAAATGTTAGATGAAGGTGGTATCGACGTGTGTATTAGTTATCCTCAGGCTATCACTCTTATTAGATGCACACCGGTGATGTCGACCACCATGTTTAGAGGTGGGAGAATTATTTTTAATTTTTCCTACGAACTCAATATGTTTTTGTAACTGCAAATTCTGTTCAGATTAATTTTCTCCTGTAAGTACTTGTCTTTGCTAAACTTTTAATTGATAATTTCACCTTTTTTACATCAATTTAATGTAAATTTATACGATAATTTTTTGCTCTACAGTGAGCTTTTATTGCTTTTATTGATCTTTGGTGCTTTTGAAAAGTTGTTTGTTTTTTTTTTTTGTTTCGAATAAACACACTGCCATGTAGCTAAAAGATAACTACATATATTTGGACAATGTAAGCTATCTTCCTACAATTGATATGTAACAAAAAAATTATTCCTGTTCATACATTCAATCATCCGGATTTTTGATTATCTGAATAGCTTACAACAATTAGTCCGGTTAACCGAGTTTCGATTGCAGACAGAAGTAAGCATCGCAAAAAGTCGCGAAAGTTGTTTGGATACCTCGACACCGTAGCGCCTCGGTGAGATTTGTGGTTCCGTACAAATAGTTTTTGTAAACGAAAATCAAATAAGCAAAGATAATAAATTTATAATACTTGAATCCACGTGGTTGATTTGAGTGAAGCGCGAAGCTAACTTTCTGGACGTTTCTATTCTGTTTGTTCACTATTGATTGATAGAAATTCTGACGTGTTAAAAATAAAGTCTAATAACGACATCTTGTTCATACTTTGGGCCCTGTTTCGATTGCTAACCGACTTCCAAATGAAAGACGTATATATTTGTTGTTGATTTTTTTTTTAAGTAAGTTCACGCATAACTTTTGAACAGAGATAGATAGAAGAGTTCTGTTTTCGGTAAATGATACATCTTTCGTTCTATTAAGTCTCGTTCAAAAGATATGGAAATCTAAAAACGGTAAAGGACTTTTACCGGTCAAACTAAAAAATTTCCTACTTTCACCCTGATTTTTCAGCATAACTGATCAACGCATATAAGGATTTTGATTGTAGAGGTTTCAAATGAAAGACAACATATTAGAATAAAATGCATCGGCACAGAATTGTAATCCTTTCAAGGACTCAGTCTAATAAACAGTTCAATATTGTACATTGATGTCGAGAAATTGAATTTTAATGATTTTTCGTACGAAAGTGGCAATTATTTTGCACTCTTCAAGGATGATACCGAATCCTTTGGTGACGGATGATAAAAATGATCTGTATCCTAAATTTATTGCATAAACGATACATTTAAGTCAATCATTTCCACCGGAACTAACCAATAAATTAATTCTAAATGCAGCACAAATACAATCAACATGATTTAGAGCAAAATATCGGGGAAAATTTCATGATGCCTTTCTCTTCGGCATTCATTCTTCGCCTACTGATGAACTTATTAAAATATCTTTCTTACGTTCTTAGACGTAAACATTACACATAGGATTTGCAAGTTGCCTGAAGAAATAATAAGGATTCAGTGATTTTTGATTCTTAAGACGACCTAAAGACACGATACTTTTCCTTCTATAACTGATCACAACTTTAAAGATGAACATGAAAATGCACAGTCGAGTTTTCATTTAATTATAGGACACCAATTCATGAAGCTTTCATGAAAATTCTGTGGCATAGTTTATTGAAAACGAAGGCGATGGGTATCGAATAACCGGTTAAGAACGATCTTTTTAAGTAAATTTCTTGAGATTGATTAAGGAGTGCACTTTGTTTATATATAAATACACAGATTCATATATATATATATATATATATATATATATATATATATATATATATATATTTATTTATTTATTTACCCATCAGACAATACTGAAACTATATTCATGTCATAACCTCATTCCATAGCTTTCATTTTCAGTATGTCTCATTTGCCCGGAGTGTAAACAACATAGTTTTTTTGGCTCTCAATATGTCAAGTTTTGTGCCCACAAAGCAGCATTTGCGGGAAGTTTTGATCTACTTCTTTAATTTGGAGAAAAGTGCAGCTGAATCGCATCGATTACTCTCCGAAGCTTATCCGGAGTGTGCTCTTTCGATTTCAACGTTCGAGAGGCGGTTTGTGCGTTTCAGAAGTGGTGATTTTGATGTGGAAGACAAAGAACGTCCAGGACAGCCGAAGAAGTTTGAAGATACTGAATTGGAGGCATTACTCGATGAGGACTCATGTCAAACGCAAGAAGAACTTGCCAAATCGTTCGGAGTTACACGCCAAGCCATTTCCCATCGATTAAAACTATTGGGAATGATTCAAAAGCAAGGACATTGGATACCGTACGAGTTAAAGCCGAGAGACGTCGAAAGGCGGTTTTTCACTTGCGAACAGCTGCTTCAAAGGCAACAAAGGAAAGGTTTTTTGCATCGCATCGTTACTGGTGATGAGAAGTGGATCCACTACGACAATCCCAAGCGAAAAAAAATCATATGGTTACCCCGGTCATGCCTCAACATCGACGGCAAAGCCGAATATCCATGGAAAGAAGCTTCTGCTGTGTATTTGGTGGGACCAGCTGGGTGTCGTATACTATGAGCTGCTGCAACCGAGTGAAACGATCACAGGAGCTTCGTATCGAACTCAATTGATGCGTTTGAGCCGAGCATTGCGTGATAAACGGCCACAATATTTGGAAAGGCACGACAAAGTGATTTTGCAGCACGATAACGCTCGGCCACATGTTGCAAGACCCGTAAAAACTTATTTGGAAACACTCAAATGGGAAGTCCTACCCCACCCGCCGTATAGCCCAGACATTGCTCTTTCTGATTACGACTTGTTCCGATCGATGACGCATGACCTGGCTGATCAGCATTTTCGTTCTTATGAGGAAGCCAAAAATTGGGTCGGTTCGTGGATTGAGTCAAAAGACGAGTCGTTTTTTCGTCGCGGTATCCGTATGTTGCCAGAAAGATGGGAAAAAGTAGTGGCTAGCGATGGACAATACTTCGATTGATATATATATATATATATATATATATATATATATATATATATATATATATATATATATATATATATATATATATATATATACTTGTACGTATATATGCATATATATATATATATATATATGTATTATATATATATATATATATATATATATATATATATATATATATATATATATATATATATATATATATAGTATAACCTCGATATATCGAACCTCAATATATCGAATTCCTTGATATATCGAAGTTTTTCTATTCCCCTTGAGTTTTTTTATCATTCCTATATTATTTTTACCTCTATATATCGAAGGAATCGCCTCGAAAACCTTGATCTATCGAATTTTTATCATATGTTTCCGTGATCTTTGCACCTCTATATATCGAAGTTTTGGTTGTAAAACCTCTATATATCGAATTTTATCTCATTATATCGAAGTTTTCGTTGGAAAGCCTTTAAACTTCGAAGTTTTTTTTGCAAAATGCGATTGAAGTCAACGAACTGTTGTCTATCATTCATGTTAAAACCTGACTGCAGTGCTGCTCATCTCCTGTGCTTATATCGTTCTTTGTTTATTATTGTCAGCAACTGTTTTGAGAGAAGTTCACAAAAAAGTTCGTGTGGAGTGTCTGTGTATGTGTGAGTGAGTGTTTATAACTGATTTAAGTGAATTCTTGGAACTGACTATAATTACTCAGTGCAATGTCAAAGCGTAAAACATTGTCGTACGAACAAAAAGTGAAGATTATACAGGCCGTGAATGCTGATGATAGGAAAAAGATTGATATAGCGAAGCAGTTTGGCATCCCAGCCAATACGCTTTCTACCATAATAAAAAACAAAAAAAAAAAACAAAAATATGAAAACCAGCCATCTTCGTTAAAGAGACTTAGAGGACCGGAGTGCAAAGACATTGAAGAGTGTATTCTGCAGTGGTTAAAGCAGTGCCGCGATAAAAATTTGCCTATGAGTGGACCAATCCTTCAGGAAAAAGCTACTGAATTTGCAGATCAACTTGGGAAACTTAACTTTCGCGCCAGTAATGGATGGCTTCAGAATTTTAAAAAGAGAAACGAGATTGTGTTTAAAAAGATTACTGGTGAGAGTGCAAGCGTTGACAATCAGGTATGCACTCAATGGAATGAAAAGCTACCAGACCTTACGAAGGGGTACAAACCGGACTATATATTTAGCGCAGACGAGACTGGTCTTTATGATCAGTGTCTGCCAGATAAAACCTTAACGTTTAAAGGAGACGCATGCCATGGCGGAAACAACAAAATGATTACAGTAACGTTTTAATGTAACTATCAATGAAAGCTGTGTTTACAATTAACTCGATGTATGTTTACTTTTTTTACATTAAAAAATCACTGTAGGTTTTAATTTTTCTTTACATATTTATAAATGTCGACTGTATTATTGAGTAAATTTGACATTTCTGACTCCATTTGATGAATTTATAAGCTTTTTTTTTCAATATTAAAAATAAAACAAAACCTTGAAAAATATTTTATTTTAGAATTTATAATTAATGAAAGCTTTATACATACCTTTAAGCCTTCTGTGCCATATTTAAAATTACGTTCTTTTTATAAAATTACGTATCTGCTAAATATAATCCTAGTTTTCAGCTCATGTTTTTTAATTCATAATAGCAGAACCTAAGTACATATTTTGAACTTAACAAAAAAAAAATTATCTAAATGCAGTGAATATTTATTTGCAAAATGTACCTACATTTATCCCAAGTTATTTTGAACCTCTATATACTGAAGTCAGTCAGAAATCACCTCGATGTAACGAACCTCGTTATATCGAAATATTCGATACATCGAAGTTTTCTCATTCCCCTTCAGGTTCGTTATATCGACGTTCCACTGTATATATATATATATATATATATATATATATATATATATATATATATATATATATATATATCTTCTTCTTCGTAGCCCTACAGCCCCTTTCGGGCCTTCGCTTAGAGATAGTTAGAGTATCTCATTGTCATGATCTAATGTATCGGCACTCCACAAGGTGATATGATCATTATCACGCTTTGACCGTGTGTCTGTCCACCCAGCTGCAATACGTTCTGATTTTAAACCAGCACGTATCATAACTGAACAGGCATATAGTCCGTCCGAAGAACCACTCGCACTAAATCTCGTTGACGCCAACGAAACTTGAACCAGAGACCTTCGGCTTACGGGTTTAGTGCTCTAACCACTAAGCCACGTGGACTATTATATATATATATATATATATATATATATATATATATATATATATATATATATATATATATATATATATGTGTGTATACAACTTTCGCCGAATGTTCAGAATTTACATATTCCGGCTAGTTTTGTTATTCAAATTGACTAAGCGAAAACAAAATGGTGGCTGTTTTAGATGAAACTCCCTGATTTCTGTTCTGTTCTGTTCTGTTTCAAGTGTGTGATAAAGATCACAATAAAAAATCCAAAGTCGAAAGAAACAGCGGCCAAAATCCAAGGTCTCTGACGCAAAACAGCGACCACTCAAAGGTCGGGGAAAATGAACAATAAAACAAAACTTCAGGTTCAAGTCTGAATATCAAAATGGCGGCTAGGCAAAGCTCGAATTTTGAAAGCTTCTTAAAGCTAAAAACTTATATTGGATTTTTATGAAATCTAAAATCAAGGAAGACGTAAATGAGATCAAATTGTTTGTGGTCTCGGTGTTTTTGCGCTTATTTAAAAATATGTTTAGAAAATGTTTTTCTCATTAGACGCAAATAAAATATTTTGTTTTTTATACATATATATATATATTTAGAGGGTAAGTTTTCAGTGTACACTGAAGAAGAGGGAAAACTTACCCTCGAAATATATATATATGTATAAAAAACAAAATATTTTATTTGCGTCTAAGGAGAAAAACATTTTCTAAACATATTTGTAAATGAGATATTGTACTATGTAAAATGTCTCGGATCTCAATTTTGCAGATTTTAGTAGTAGTCAGTTTTGCATTGCAGTCAAGATTTTAATATACATGGTACAATTTAATAAAAAAGCTGAATTTTGATAGATTTGAAATGAAAAAATTTGGCACTAAAAAGGGCGAAATAAAGATATTTTTGGAAGAAAAAGGAAACAGACTTCAAAATGCCCTAAAAAGGATGAAATAAATTTTATGGAAGCGGTACCAAATCAATTTCTCCATTTCAATATACAAACTTCCAACATGTGCACCATCACAAAAGAAACAGGGAAAAACTGATATGGCACATCCTCTTTAGGGCACTTTGAAGTCGGTTCCCGTTTTTTCTAAAAAATTTTGTTTCTCTGAAAAACCAAATTATTAATTTAAGCTTTTTAACGCCCGGTTTAACGGTTTTTTAGGCTGTTTTCTCCTACAATCTAGTTTAAGGGTTTTGGGACCAATTTAGGTTAATTTTATTTTAATGAAATTCTTGAATTCTATTAAGGTCCTGAAAACAGCAAAAATTCAATCAGGCCTTCTTTGGGCCGTGATTACTTTTAGTTCGGAACTGACGATACAGAAGATGATAAAGGCCACAAATAATTCTAGAACATGATACTGAGAAAGGTTTCGTTTCCTTTTCTCTAGTTTTAAATTGCACCTCTTAGAGCTTTAATTTAAATAAAAGAAGTAGCCCCCGTCCTAAATTTATTAAATAAATTACATTTTAATTTGACATGAGACTCTAGTCCTTACCTGTACTTCAAATTTATCCTCCCACTGCACAAGTTCAACCGGATGGCAATCCTAATAAGAACCGATTTACCACCCACACCCAGGCGAAAAGCTATCTCACACACTACATACGACAATGTTAACTTTTCTATGGTGTGAGAGGAAAAAATGCGAAAAGCTCCTTATGAGTGGAATTTGAATTTTCGCGTCTGAGGAAGCATGAGGAAAAGTTGCTTTGACTTCTATGGGTTCGGTAAAATTTAGTCAACAGCTAGTCGAGTCCGAGCTGTAGTGACCGCGAGCAGGAATTCGGACAGGTGTTTTTTTTTTCGATTGAAATCAGTTCACATTACGCGCGGAAAAAGTGTTCGTGGTCAAAAAAGTCTCATTCTAATTTTGCAATATTTTAAAATTATCGCTTAGTTTTTAAATACTTTAAAATCATTTTTAGTTTTCAATAGTGTTCTAGCTACCTTTAGTGAATTTTATAAAAAGTTAGTAAAAAAAATTAACAGGCTTTTATAAGCTCGTTCAATTTGAGTGATTTGATTTTTTCAAATTTAAAATAATTACTTACATAAAAACAAAAAAAAATTGTAAAATTTGTTCATTTGGTGGAAATTCACTAGTTACTGTTTTTTCCGTGCTAGGCTTTCTTGGAAGCTTTTTATCGAAAAGCCTTAAAACAAATCAGTTGGAAGTGAATACGGATGAAAGAACCGCGCGACCCGTTGCACGTTTAAAAGAGCCCCGAGATTTGTTCGCACTGCCGAAAGAGAAGGATCATGACTGCCCTCAACAAGCCGCCAGATGGCCAACTGAATGTCAGGTGAGTTTAGTTAACTAAGTTCTTACACTCTAATGTAGTCCTTGCTGCCATTCAATTTGCATTCATTTATTCAAGACATAAGTTTTCGGATAAGGATATTCGGACGAAAATTGAATTTATATTATTCTCACAAATTAAATTGGTACAATGCGGTTAAGACCAAAGCAGGACAATTGATGGAAGAAAAAACATTAAAGACGAACTTTTAGTGAAAGAATTAAAGCAATCTCAAGTATCTCTTCGACACACGCTTACCACTCTATTCTACTTGTATCTATCTAAGTCACTTCACATCCTTCTTAATATCCACCGGAATTGGATATTACGGAGCACAGATATATTGCCTTAAGACTACTATCTTCGCCATTCTGTATTAGAAGATTTATGTCTTTTCCTTATCAGACGACAAACAAAACATTTCCATTAAGCTTACTGCT
The DNA here is from genome assembly GCA_963969285.1 of Odontomyia ornata. Lineage (NCBI taxonomy): Eukaryota > Metazoa > Arthropoda > Insecta > Diptera > Stratiomyidae > Odontomyia > Odontomyia ornata. Next base: position 448,214,630 of record OZ017739.1, on the reverse strand, counting down.
ACAAGTGTAATATGAATGGCTTCGACGCACTTAAATTGTTTCTCGGGGGCAATTGTGTGGAGCATAAGACGATTACCACGCTGAAGACCGTTTGCAAAGACAACAGCGGCCTTTATGTTCAAATTCAAATCATTTCCACTTGTTTGCTCTTCACTGCCTTTCACGACGGACGGTTTGGATATTTAGATTTATTTCATCGACGAAGTGGAACAATATTACCTCTCTCACCCACTTTAATCCTGCAAAGGTCAGAAGGCATTCGCTTGCAAGTCTCACGTTTAGTGTAATCTAATTAGATTACATCAAAGGAATAGTGATGGAAAGATTGCTGATTTAATATGAGAAATTGATTTTTCGGTAATTGAACGTAGGAATCACATAAGAGGTAAATAAGATATTTCTCAAAAAGATCTTCAGAGAATGTGGGATGAAATTCGAACCGAAATCTAAGTCTATTCGTACTTCACCGGAAATTCATTTTATTCTATAAAAGGACGATTTTATCTATGCTGTAGATTTGTGATTCTATTTCCAGCAATCCGAAACGTCCCGGTTTGTGGCTGTCGTCGATTTGTCCTTTACCTTTAGAACGGAAACTTGACCTTTGCTATAAATTGTTGGACACGTATTTTCGAACAATGAAACTTTCAAACTTTTGTATATACAGGAAATATATGTTCTCTTATTTGATTGTTGAGGACATCAGGAAATGGCTTTTGGTATACATTTTTCATGTCTGCGGAGATTCATTAGACATTTTGGGGGTATATATTTAAGTGAAAAGTATCTTTTGGAGAATTTATAAACTGTTAAAACAGTGACGAGTACCTTAAAGTTGAGTTAAAAACAAACTATGGTGAAGTTTGATGCTATTTAGTGGAAAACTAATTAATTATTAGACTCATAGACAACTATTGAAAAGTGTAGTTTAGACGACTGAAACGTGTTGTTTCTGAAATTTTTTTCTTGAAGTGTAGAGTTATGGTTGATTGCGAAACGAAAATCAAGGCAAATTGCATCTCATAGCTATGAGGAACTTTTCCGAATTTCAATGAACATTTGCTTGTTTGAAAGGATTTTTCTTTGGAGTTCATGACGACAGAGGAATATGAAGTTATTTCATTACCAACACAATTAATTTTCAAATTTGCGAACGTCCCGCCTTTCTGAGGATTATATCGAACACTTTTGGGATAGTGAGGAATATTTATGTTTCAGCCTAGGGTTGCAGGGGACGGGTGTGTCAATAGTGATTATTAGAAAATACCCTTTATTTCACTAAATTAATTTTATTTTATTGCAACAAATACGTATTTCGGGAACTACTTCTTCCCTTCTTCAGTGTTTTTACTAAATTAACCTTGTATTGCACTTTTACAAAAAAAAATAATATATATTGCCGCGTGTTATGGTTCGTGGCCGATTATTTTAATGTTCCTGGAAAGTGAAAATCCACTGTCTATTAAATAAAGCTAAGAGTTTATTTACTAAGAATGCACAATCATTAATTTCCCTATTTTTACAAAAATTAATCAAAATGTTATTTTTCACTTGTCTGTAAATTTATATTTCAACTGTCTTCACTATCAACCAATATCGCCTCTAATTCGCACTCCACACTATCGCAGTTTCTACTATCGCGGTTTTACTATTTTCCCTATTCATTCAGCTCGGCTTTATAGTGTAGCTTAGACGTCATTTAATCCATTTCTCGTACATTAGCGAATGTTCTGCCGAGAACTACCTGGAATATTCGAGCAATTCTGAATGGCCGCAGAGACGCCACTTTCAGATGTTGATCATGGATCTACTTGGTCCATTCTTGTGCTTTCGAGTACATTCGTTTATTGATCATAATGTTTATAATAGTTGCGACAACAATTGCAAAAGTAGCTCGCAGAATTATTTGGACATGTAACAATATCGAAAACTTTTTTGTTGTTGTCTTTAACTCTTTAGTGGTGGTTAGTGTCACTAACCACCTATTAAGATTTCTTTTTTGTTGATGCAGTACCACTTATCGCATATTTGCTGATTTATTATATTTCTATGCATCTCAGGTGACAGTAATTCAGCTCTTAATTTCTCTCTATAGCACAAAGTTCGTCAGAAGGGAGACTTTCGCGACTTATGTCTTTAAATCGATTTGGATTTCCATCGAGAAATTTTGTGTCATGGGTTTTTCACGTCTCGTACACTCGTTCACTCGAGATTCCCCGAAGGTAATCCAAACCGACCTCTCACCGGTTCTAGACGTGAAGTCATGGAACGTGACAAGGGACTGTACCCATCAGGTCGACAGGTCCACGCACTCTTAGTCTACTCTAAGGTGGCTGCTGACTAGCTAGTTAGTTCGGAGAGGAGTTTCGGTCGCGTGTCTTACGCGAGCAGTTACAAAATTCAGCCACCGGTTTAAATGCCCGATTTAAAACGCGTCGAACAACTTACAATGACTCTACTACATATTACGTAACTTCGTTCCGCGGCAAAGGAACGAAGACAACCGCTGTAAAAATATGTGCGCTCCCGAATATTACCCGAAATAACCTACTCGAGTTAAAACCGCCAAAAAACAACTCTAACCAAAAACGCAAACTCAATCTATGGCACCGCGTACCGACCGCAACGCGCAAAAGACCATTCGCGGGTTACTGGAACTCTACACTCTCGGCGGCATATGCACCTTTCGCTGCCATTATCCTGCTGAAAGGGAAACGGTTTTGCTGGAAAGGAAAGCCATGGGTTAATTCAGAAATTCATGGTTTTTATTTGTTATGTAGTATAAGGCGCTTTAAATTTATTCTTCGTAAATTAAAATTATTTACCAAATAAAAATCTAAACAGGCTTAGGCAATTTGCCCTAAATTCATCAGAACCTAAATTGTAGCAACCATTTTTGTATTAAATTTTCGTTTGTTTGATTTAGCTACGTATGTTTAAAGTTACAACTTAGAATTTGCTTGTAATTTTAAAATTTTGGCTCAATTATTCTTTAATTTTATATTATCGGTATCGAAAATCTACTAGACATCTATTAACTTTTTACATTGCTTGTTATTTTAATATTATCCTTATTTAATCTTACATAAATTCTAGCTAAAGATTACAAAATTTACAAGAGTAAATTTAAAAACAATGTTTATGATGCACTTAATCAATGGTATGCAGAGTTGGTATATTGTTTAGTTCTTAGTTTTAAGTTCATTGATGAAAAATGGTGTTTCACATTCATCACGAAAAATCGGATTAGTTAAGAATTAGGGAAAATTGTTCGTTTGCTGGTTGACTGATACCAGGAAATATTGTATAAATGGCCAATTCATTACGTAATCAATTGAACATTGAAATTGATTGTGCTACCCAACAAAAACTGTGCATAAGAAAATAATAAAAAAAATTGTAGTGATATGGAATGTTGAATACATTATTTTCTATTCATCTTCCACAAAATATGACTGTTTTCGTTTCAAGTTGATTTTCTAGCAGTTTATCTATTTCATTGATCAACCGTTTTTCATTTGAATGGTTTTAGCCAAATGTTTTCCACGATTATTTTCTTCCTTTTGCCTTCTCTTTTTGTACATATTGGCACTTTAGAATTAAACATGAATTATTGTTATTATTTTGTTGAATTTAAAAATTGAAGAAAGTTGCTTAGGCAATAGTAATTTCTCTATTTAGTTATCTAATCATATATTTTTCTTTAAATGAAAATATTAATTTAATTCATTATTCTCAAAAATTACATATTCCAAAGTACCAACAAATTTCTAAAATGCAATCCGAATCTACATATTATGCCTTTTTCACGATGTCTCGAATTTTTTCTCGATCATATTTAGCACTTTTTTAAGCCTATTATACACATTTTATATTCAGTTTTCATGAAATTTATTTCCTTATTCTTAATATAATTTAATCGCTCGAATTCGGTGGCGAACTTTGTCGGTTTTGGATTGAATGAAAAATAAACTAGGAATGTTTCTTACGTCTAACTTTATATTTACATTCTTTTTTTTAAATATCTCTATTCCCTACCACTCTCTCCATTACTCTTTTATCGTCGCACAACGCTTGTGCGATCTGCACTTCACACGTCGTCGATTCCTACGTGTGCCTCCAGGCAATGCTAAGACATCGGTATAAGGGGCACACCAAATGCTGTGAAGTACTCCTTTCCTGCTAGTCTAGTCCGATTCGCGAACAGTTCTCAGAGATAAAAAAAAAATATTATAATACGACGTAGTAAAAAAAAACTCTGAGTTTATAAAAACTCTCTAAGTATCTCGACGTTAGGGTCTAAATGACCTAAGATACTGCATTTTCAATCCTCCGGACTTATCATTAATTTGAATTTATTGGATGTTCCTTAAGTCTTTTCTTAAAAACCAATAATGAGTTTACGTTTTTCACTGTTTCTGGAAGATAGTATGTACGCAGAGCATCATTCGTTGCATCGTTCTTTAGTCGATCAGTTCAAGTGTAAGGTATTAACAAGTTGGGTAGACAGACCTATGCTCATGTCAGAAGGGTTTTGTACTCAACTTACAAAATGCTGTAACCAGCAACGAATAAAATTAAGAAACACGTCAGGTTCGAGGATCATACTATTATTAACTAAGTTGAAAGAATTTTGAATTCTGAGGTATTTGTTAAAATTATACCCATAAATATCTCGCTTGATAATTTTTTCAGATTTTTTTAGATCACGGGTGTCCATTCGCGAGGGAGAAAACACATTTTTCATGTATTTCCCCCCCCCCCCCCCCCCTCTGTGCTCCTACTGAAGCAAAAACTGTCAGTTTAAGAACTGTTTTGAAAAGCTCTCATAGAGAACTTTCATTTGATACTCATATCGGCTACCTTTCATGAAATTTTTTTCAGGGGCCACTCCTCTGTACTGTAAGCATCGATTCATGGCCTTTTTTTCGAATCCTAGAATGGCTACAAAGCCCTTTTGCTGGGAGCTCTCTCCTGCCTCTTCGACTTGCTTCAATTGTATGTAGTCATCCTCATGATATCTATCATTCCTGAAATTTTCATGCAAATCCTAGCAAAGCTGTAGTGTCTAAGTCAGTAAAAAGCGCATATGGCTCCATAGTCATATGTTTCCATAGTAATACAGGGCACATTTTTCCATAGTAATACAGGAAAATTCAAATCGCTATAACTTCGTTAAATACTATTCGATCTTTATGAAACTTTCAGAAAAGATCAATCTTATAAATAGTCATCTGTTTGCTAAATTTTATTGAATTTAAGGGTACCATTTAGATTTTATTCAAGAAAACATAAAATCGATAAATCATACTATTACTAACAAAGTTGAGTGAATTTCGACTTCTCATGTATTTGTTGTTGTTGTACTCATTAAGGCCTGCATCCATGATTTTTTTCAGATTTTTCGGATGGAAGGTGTCCAATCGCGAGGGGGGGGGGGGGTACGCGAAAAGTTCGTTCATTTCCCCTTCCCCTGCCCCCCTCGGTACTTATAAGGCAATTCTAAAACCTGTTTTGAAAAGATCTCATTGAGACCTTTCCAATGATACCCTACTCGACTACCAATGGTGAAAAATTTTTTTTGAGGGGTCAACTCCCTATAGGGGGAGACCCCCCTTAAACCCCTTTGAAAAATTTTTTCACCCTTGAACTTTCAAGAGGTCACCACTTCTGACCTTTCCACAAAGTTTCATGGCTGTAGCCTCTATAGTTACGGAGAAAAAGTGCTGTGACATACAGACGGACGGACGGACGGGCGGACGGACGGACGGACAGACGGACGGACGGACACAGGTCGTGATTGCAATAGGGTTTTGTATTTTAGTACAAAACCCTAAAAAAAATTGTTGGCATTTCTTGAATTATATGGATTTATTTGTGAAACTTTTATAGAGGGGTTTCGTTCGGATTCACTGGAAATTAGATACTTGAAGATAAACTTAGCTTTCTCCATAGTAATGATTTGACTGAAGGTGAGTGCATTGGTCCGTTGATCCACTAATCTTGTTGGAGTGAGAATTGGAAGGTTTGGCATATTTTTATAGGCTTTAGTTAGTATCCTGGATAAAATATTAAGGTTTTGCTTTGACGATTGACTCCAAATGACCACCGTATAATGTAGCTTTGTCAGTACAAATACATTTAATACAAGTTTCTTTATCTGGATTGGAAAACCTCCGTATCTTCTCAACACTCCTATTATTGGTGCTAGTTGTCTTCTCAAATTATTTATGTGTGGCAACCATTTCAAAATATGATCCATGGTAAGACCGAGATATTTAATTTCAAACACCCTTTGCAAGTTTTTGCCGTTAATTTTTAGGTCAACTTCTATGTCTTCTTTCTTCTTCGGTTTAAAAATGTTGAATTTTGTCTTTGTAATATTCAATGCTAGCTTGTTTTCGATAAGCCATGAACGATATTTATCTAGATCCTCGTTGACGATAATCTCCATGGCAACTTTATCATGTCCTGAATAAAGAAGTACATTGTCATCAGCATATGTGTGGTGAGCTGTCAGTTTACATGTATTCAAATTATTGTTGTATAGCAAAAACAAGGTTGGTCCAAGTATGGATCCTTGAGGAACATCCGATTTCATTGGTGCTAGATTGCTCACGACATTGTTGACTGATGTTCTTTGGAATCTTCCATCCAAATAACTTTTAAAAAGTTGTTTCTGTTTTCCTTGTATACCATACGATTCAAGTTTTTGAAGTAACAGGTCATGATCAACCGTATCAAAAGCTTTCTTCAGGTTCTTGATATACCATTCAAGAATGTCCATTACAATATTTACATGACCGGAGGGTTTTGTACGCATTTTATATATTTTACTTTAAAAAAAAAGTAAAAATATTTAATATACAACAATGACCATATGGTTTAGAGGAAAAGAATAAATTATATAAATTATGTTCGGTCTTAATTCAGATCAGCCACATTATTAAGCTTCCGAAATATCAGTTTTTCTGCGCTCAATTTGAAGGAAAGCAATTAAATAATGTTTCAAGGAAAGGACTCAGTCCAAGTTCAGGAAAATGCAGGAAACCCAAAAATCCCTGAACTCGATCATAAGCAAATGCAGTAAACATTAGTATCTCTAAGTAATGAATGTCAACATTCAAGGCGCTACAATTCAAAATACTGCGATGAACAGTCGTTAGCATATAAGTTAGTACCATACACACACTTGAGCACTTTGAATCACAATTATTGGATTCATTGTAATAAATTGTAACATTCTAACCTTGTATGTAGCACAATTGACGATAATGGAAGAACTATAATCCCGTTTTCTCCATCAGTTGTGATGTATATGCGAAAATGTTATAACACCATGATTTATAAGAAATGTATGGTTACAGTATTCAGCTAGGGAAGCAAGCACTCCAAATAGACTTGTCGCCGCCATTATCCTAGTTTTAATTTATGTTGCATATCATAAGCAATTTCGAATCTTTATCTTTCAGATGAAATTCTTACCGTTACTCCCCGCATGCTTATATCACGAAATATTGCTGGCAGCTAACATTCGAATCGGATGAAGACGGTGGCTGGGCTGTAGGGCATAAAGAGCATCGCGAAGGCGAAAGTTACTCACGATAAAACAAACTACTAATTATCCATGGATCCCGTTTGACGATAAACTCTGCCACAGCGAGTGACTTTCCTTTTCCGTTTTTTTCGAGTGCCTCCTCTTGCACTTTCCACTATTTTTCTTCGCACGCAGAAAATATCTTCCCGTATACGATACAAACCACCGACGACTAAAAGAGGATTCGGCCGCTGGTAACGAGAACATCAAACCTCGACGAACTTCACTTTTCATCCAATCTTCTACTTTTTTGTTTTACGAGTTATCTCGTCTTAGAGCTATGTGAATACGATTTTAATTTATCCTCGACTCACCTGTTAACCGACCAACGTCAAGTGGTGGTTCAATGGCATCGATTCGCTCACCACCAGTCGACATCTATCGTTTCAGTCGCAGAGAGCTGTCAAACAATTGCATCAGCAGTTTGGGACATATCAGCTGGCGCGGACATTTAATTTGAGGGGTGACAGATCTCTACGGAATATCGATCCGAGAGATCGAGGTTATCACATTTCAGGATAAACAAGTTGAATTCATTACACCCTCCCTGAAACAAGGTTCGTCTAAGAAGTAGTTATCGAGGCATTTGCTTTGCAGCTTTATTCTCTGCCGAGGGATCGCTATTCAGCACATTTATTCTTTTTTGATGGTCAGACCCCCCTAAACCCTTAAAAATTTTTTTTGTATCGAAACTTTGGAGGACTCATCACTTTTGACCAACTCACTAAATTTCATGTTGGTGGTTGCAGTAGTTTCCATGAAAACTTGCTGTGACGCACGGATGGGTCGCAATTTTAGAGTAGGGTTTGTAAAATCATTTAACCCTAAAAAGTGTACTCAAAACATAACTGGATTCTCATTTTGACTACAGAACACAATATTTCGCAGCACTTTACGGGTCACATCCTCGAAATCTGAAATTGAAGCCCACTAATTTGATACTCTATTCTCTATCTTGGTTCAATCCATGCATCAATCATCGAAGTAGCATTTATTGTTTTTGAAAATGGAGTTCAATAAACCTACATCCGGATATTACTAATGGACTGAAGAAAATGATCTCATGCAAACTCCCAGACATTTTTTTGTGAAATTTTCTGTGCCTTCGAAACAAAGAAGTAATCCAGTAAATAAAACTCGTTTTGAAACAATGTTTACATTTTTTGCTTATTTTTATGAATGCAACTGAGCAAAATGTGTTAAAAGTCAAGAAAAATTTATTAAATTTCCATGAAAATTCATTCCGATTCGCCTTTCTGCCATTTCGATGAAGTCTAGCTGAATCTGCTTTCACTGCCTCCCACTGGCAAAGTAATGGATCAGTGCCAGAAATTATGAACGGAAGCTATTTGCTGAAATGTTTTAATCCATAAAGCGTTGATACACGAATTTTCTTTCACTCTTCTCGAGGTGTATGCATACATTATATGCCCGCGGTGTGTACGACAATCTGCCAGTTATTCAAACGTGGATAAATTTTCCAAGAACATTTTCATGGTTTTTCTTTCCTTTCCGCTTATTTATTTTACATGCGGATTATTTTCGCTTTCAGCAGAAAATAGTTGTGGCTTGTGTCAACTACATATTTCACGTGATTACAGGGAAATTCAAATAGTGGAAAAGAAAATGATTACAAAATATAAATTTGTTCTATAAATACCTTGGGGGGAAAAGATACTAAAATATTTTATTTAATGAACTAGATTATCCCATTTATTTAGGGTTATAGTTAATTACCAGAAATTCAGATGATCATACTTGTATTTCCTGCTATATGAGAATGTTGTATTTGGTCTGGAAAAAGGACTTTCCACCCTAACTAAGAACAAAAGTACAATATTGCCCGCCAGCTACGAAACCAAATTACCTCCAACTGAGCAAATATCGCCAACTAAACAAATTTAATCATGCATAAGCGCTACCAGTTTCAGCAGTTATGGCGTCGAATGCAAACAATCCTTCCAATATATTCCTAGTTTTGCTGGTTGGCTGCAACTCATAATGGCTAAACCGAATTCCACATAAAAGGAACGGGACCGACAAACGGCGAACGAAGCGGCTCAAGGAAAAAAAATTTGATTGCGACTCCTAACACATGACAGAACCACATGAATGGAATATTTTGCCAGTAATATCCTTCTGGCTATCCTCCACATTCAAGGCGACTCCAAGCATAAGGACACGAATACCCCACGAAACAACGGGTGTTGAATATCAAAGCTCTCTAATATGCCGTTTTCATCGCGAATTTTTCATAGATCGATGCGTCAAGCTGTTTCCCGTTGAGCCCGTATTCGTGTTGCACAGAAATATGAGCGCATATGGGAGAAGAGAATGTGATATGTAACAATTTGTTGTCGATAATACTCATGGGAAATAAAATATTTTGCATAGCAATGAATCGTGCATGGGAGGAAATAGACTGAATGTGTTCCATTTTACAGTGCTTCGATGGGGGGATGTACAGTATTCAATTATCCGATTCCTGAATAAATCCGATACAATGTGGAGCATAAATATATTGGAATCAAGACCTGGGTCTGATGTTAAAATATCGAGCATTGAAGGAATTTTAAATTTATGTATTTTTGAGTTTACGGCAATGAGTAACTTAGTTTGTTACTCTGAATATTCCAATCATACCATGCATATATCATTTGTTGCCGTTTTTAATATAGTGATACATGGAAACTCTTCAACGTTATAAACCCAACAAGCATAAAGTAATATGAACCGAATAAAGATAAGATTTATTAAGAGGATAAAAAACGTTCCAGTACCTCCCACCCCAATTCCGATATTGTATCGAGCGTGAGGCGTGCGGTATGAGCGATCAGCGGGTTTCGTGTGTTTTCAGAAGGTTAGTGTAGTATGCAGCATGGATGGAACGTTGGGTGCGCAGAAAATCGACGTACAGCACGCCTCGCCGTTTCCAGAACGCATTACACATAACTTATCCACGGACCTGTTGCCTTCGCTTTGACTGGCGCCCCTTTCTCTTTCTTCCTCCAATCTTTAGACGACACCTTGCGTTCGGGAACGTAATAGTGTACCCATGTCTCGTTTGTAGTGAAGATTCGCGTTAACAAACCGTCCCCCTCAAATGTCTGGTGTTATGCTGGTCCGCGGCCGACGATCATGCTGCTCATTCTCGACGGTTTCGCCACGATCCTTGAATGCTTTAGCCTATTTAAACACAGCAGCCCTACTCAGGGACTCACTACCGAACTGATTTCGCAAACGTAGCAAAATTTCCGTGTTTTTAACGCCTTCCCACACTACAAAACGAATGACATACGTTGCGCAACATGCACTCCCGACGAAAACTATGGTACACTGTTTCTAAGGGACCCAGCTATCACAGACTCAAACCACGACCTTCAAAACATACATGCGCGCCATCTTCAGCGTTTGTCTCTATCATATTTGAACCATAAACTTCTTCAATGTACGAGACATTGAAGAAGTTTGTCTTATCACGGCCACCGAACCTACTGAAATTGCGGGAACAATATAATTACTATCTTGTTTCTATAATAACATCAAGATTCGAAGGTATTTCAAACCACGTAGAAATCGAGCAGCTAGGATAGATTCAAATTATATTCAAATACACATCACCACTACTATTGTCTTAAGCACACATACACACATACTTACGATTTGAACGTAAGATAGTGCCCCAGCACCTTTGAAATACGCTAAAAATTCACCTCTCCTAGAAGACGAATAAGAGGTTATATTTTGGCCGCACGGAGTACGGTGTCTGACAATTCGCCATTGTTTACAAACCCAATTAAAATTTTCTTATTTCCAAAAATCAAAACTCTAATGACAACAGTGCCAAGTAGGCGCATCTCAGCTACTACGAACCAGGGTTGTGCTAACTATAGGACAATCAACTGCAATGAACGACATCTCGATACGAACTGTAACGGCCACTTTCCATTCGTCGTTGTTGAAATGAAAAAGTGACGGTCTTTCCTTAATAGTAAAGCGTACTGAAGCCTGAATTGTAACACTTAATTTTGATATGCACTTTTTGTACTGTTAACGTACCGAATCAGCACAACTGCTTTCGCGACGGAAAATGAACATGATCTGTTGCTGTGACAAAGCAAATACTCCATTATCTTTTTCTTCTTAGCACTACAGCCCCTCTCGGGCCATCGCTTCCTGCAAAAAGCGCCTCCAATGTCTCGGTCCATTAACCGCTTCCTCCAATTCCGAAATCCAAGCAGCGATGAACTGTCTTCGTCAACCGTGTCAGACCGGCGTTTCCTCGGTCTTCAGTTCTTCCAACGAATATCATTTTGGGTATCCGTTGTCCGTCCATACGATTCATGTGGCCAGCCCATTGCAGCTTCCGCAGTCTTATAATCATTGATGCCTACGGTTCGTCAAAAATTTCATACATCTCATGGTTGTATCGAATTCGTCATTGGTCCCTGTCTAGCTTCACTCCGATTTTTCGCCTCAGGACCCGTCGCTCAAAAGCACTCAATATATTTGCGGATGCTTGGGTTAGGGTCCATGTTTCACATCCATAGCATAACACAGGCCTTATCACAGATTTGTATACTTGGAGCTGTCGGGCTGTTCTTGAGTCCGGATTTCAATTAAACTTCATCACTAAAGATCTGGCCAGACGGCTTGGTTTGAAGGAAGTTCCCGAAGCATTGTGTGCTCAAGGAATTCAAAAGGCTCAATACAGAGTACATTTTTCGATACGGTCCAGGACAACAGGATTCTCAGCCAGAATCGAAGCCTTTGTTCTACCGCAAATTACAACTTATTAACCGTCAGAATTCACTGACATCGTATCATAGCCTTTTCCCCAGAATGTGTCGCTTGCGGATCCTCAATTCAATCACCCTAGTCAAATTGATACTCTCCTTGGAGCAGAAAACTTTTTGCCGATACTTTCGGTTGGGCAAATACGCTTGGGGGAGAAATTACCAAGCCTACAGAATACCGTGTTCGGATGGATCGTCTCCGGACGAGTGGCAAATTCGGACACCCACACTTTTAGCTGCGGCATCTGCAGCCAAGAAGGGGTGCAAGAGTTCTGGAAACTGGACGAAGTGGAGCCAGGCTCGAACCTTACGCAGCAAGAAAAAAGTTGTGAAGAACACTTCACTGCTTATACCAGGCGAGGACAAGATGGACGATTTGTTGTAAAATTACCATTCATGAAAGACCGTAAGTTGCTGGGTAACTCCAAAGAGATGGCATATCAACGTTTTCTGGCTTTGGAACGCAAATTGAACAAGAACGAATCACTGAAACAACAGTACACCGACTTCATGGAGGAATACCGTCAGTTGGGACACATGGAAGAGGTCGATTTTCAGCAGGTACCTACACCCCATTACTTCTTGCCACACCACTGTGACATAAAACCAGAAGGTACCACAACTAAACTGCGAGTGGTATTTGATGCTTCAGCGAAAACGTCTACGAATATCTCCTTGAACGGAATTCTGCACACTGGACCTTTTCTCCAAGACGATGCATTTACCGACCTGTTACGCTTTCGGCTTCCGATGTTTGTATTTCCGGCGGACATCGAGAAAATGTACCGCCAAATACGAGTGAAGGAAGAAGATCAGAAGTTTCAATTAATATTTTGGAGAGACCATTCAGATGAACCAGTTAAGTGTTACCAACTAACTACGGTGACATACGGCATTACAACGGCTCCAAACTTAGCCATAAGATGTCTCAGGCAAATAGCAGCACAAGCTGAAACGTCAGCCCCATTGGGTTCACAAACGATAAGGGATAATATTTACATCGATGACGTCATGGCGGGAGCTAACAGTCTAACGGAAGCCCTCGCAGTACAAAAGCAACTAAAGGAATTGCTTCAATCAGGAAGGTTGAAATTGCGGAAGTGGTGCGCAAGCCATAGTTGGCTACTTCAGGGCATTCTCAAAGAGGACCAAGCAGTTCAATTCAACATAAACGACAAAGACAGCTATCATGTGAAGACGTTGGGCATAATCTGGCTTCCCCAAGAGGACAACTTCTGCGTAAAAACAATCCAGCCCAGCCAGGTAAAGTTACCAAAAGAACAGTGTCCTCTGACATTGCACATCTTTTCGACCCATTAAGAGTAATGAGCCCAATGGTGACCAAAGCCAAAATATTTCTTCAAGCATTATAGAATCTACTGATAGATTGGGACGCAGCTGTCCTAATGGAGATAACCCCTATCGGGTCAAATTCGGTGTTTTCCTGTATATGCAGCTGGTCTTCAAGATCGTCAAAACTGAATAAAATATTGTATTTGCGAGATGTATTCTTCGGTGTATTTCGTCCCTTTCATTACCCATTTCCTTATTTTGGCGACTAAACAAACGAATTCGCCCACATTTTCGATACTGTATTCGCCAAGTGTGATATTCTGTGTATGTAAGGTATTTTTCCTCGACTGCGTTGTGAGCTTTGTTTTACTTTTATTGATTTGTAGCCATACTAGTTTTGATTCGCTGTCGAGTTTCGGGAAAAGTTCTTTGGCAATTGTTAATGATCGTGACAAAATGTTGATATCGTCCGCATAGGCTACTACTTGGCTCGACTTGTACAGTAATGTACTTCGCGTATCGACAAGTAGCTTCCTTATGACGTACTCCAGAGCCAAATTGAATAGCAATGGGGCCAGCCTATCTCCCTACTTTAGTTCGATATTTGTGTCAAAGGCATCGGTGAGTCGGTTATTGATGCGGATTTGGGAGGTCATCGATGTCATTGTCATTTTGGTAAGACAGGCTTATTTGGCTGGGATGCCAAAAACCAAGCATTATTTGATACTGTTCGTTACGATCAGTACTGTCGTATGCTTGCTTAAAGTCAACGAAAATTTGGTGTACGTCTATGTTGAATTCCCAGCATTTTTCAAGGACCTGCTTGACTGTAAACTATTGTTGATCTACCTGTCCTAAAACCACCTTGACACTCCCCAATAATACTGTTGGCTTATGATCCGATTTAATTTTCTAAGATTTTAGAAAATATTTTGTACGCGTTACAAAGTAGTTATATCCCTCTATAATTTGTAGCTTGTCACCTTTTTTGTGGATAGGGAATATAATTGATTGGCTCCACTCTTTCGGCATGTGTTCTTGTTGCCAAATGTGCTGGATGACTTTGTGAATAGCTTGGTGAACACTACTGCCACCATATTTGATGAGCTCCACTCGAGAAACTCATCGATGCCCGGCGCTTTATTATTCTTTTGGGCTTGAATGATGAAACAAACTTCATCCAGAGTTGGTGGGGCCAATGAAGGCTTCCGCAAACATCTATAAACTCTGTTTTGGAGCTTTGCGGAAGATTAAGGAGGTTCTTGAAATATGATGCCCATCTTTCCTTAATCCCATTTTTAACAGCGATGATATTGCCGATGTCACCCCGACAGAGCGTGGGTTTGGGCTGATAACCACGTTTTAGGCTTTTCACGACTTTGTATACGTGTCTTATGATGTTGCTCGCTAGACGTACATCGATACTTCTCAATTGGCGGTCATTGTATTTTCTTTTCTTAATCCTTATTATCTTATTCACTACTCTTCTGAGATTTTCATAGTATCCTCTCTTCATCCTGTTTTTCCTACGTACGTATTCTTTGTACGCCTGATTCTTTTTATCTAACGCATTCTGGTACTCATCATCGAATCAATGATTTCTCTTGCGGGCTTGATGTCCGATCGTCTGTTCTGCCACCGTCTTTATAGTCGCTCACAGTAATATCCAGAGCTCGTTGCTTGTCTTTAGCGATGCATCTGATAAGATAGGAGCCAGCTGGTTGTCGAGGGTCTCCGTGAAATTTTTGGCCACTGACGCCGTTTGGAGCTTTTTGATGTCAAATTTTTGTAGCAAGCTAGTGGCATGCCTTTTACATACGACATCGATAGGTTAATTTGATCAGGTAATGATCCTCGGTATGTATGGACGTCAAATATGCGCGAGGCCCAACGTTGTTGGGTCAGAACATGGTCGATCTGGTTTTGTGTGTTGCCATCCGGTGATACCCAGATCATTTTATGAATGCGTCGATGTGGGAAGCAAATCGAACGTTTGACCAGATTTCTGCTACATGCAAAGTCAATCAGGCGCTGGCCGTTGTCATTCGTTTTATCGTATAGGCTATATCCTCCAGTCGTTCCCCGATGAGATAGCTCATTGCCAACTTAAGCGTTGAAATCACCCAAAATAATTTTTGTGTGCTTTGTAGGCAATGAGTCGACCAGTCTTTCCAGGTGATTGTAGAACGTTTCTTCTTCCTTTTGTTCGGTCGGGGGTTGAACATTTTAGTATCCAGATTATGAAAAATTTAACTTATATACGAACCATGCACAACCGTTCGTTAAGTGGCTTAAAATCAACCACGTGCGATTTGAACTCCCTATCCACAATGAAGGCCACTCCGAATTTTCGTTTTCCAGTAGGCTTCCCACTTTTGAATATTGTGTGCGATATCATGTCTTGAATATCATTTCCAGTCCAGGTCATTTTCTGGATTGTCAGTATTTCTAATTGGGTAATTGGGTGATCTGACATTCCACGATCCAATGCCAAGGTCCTTTTTCCTATTGCGAGGTCGTTGCCGTAAGTCCAATCCATTCCTAGGCCTGTCTGCAGGCTTCGAAACATTTTAGGGTTTTCCAGGGACGGGGAGTTAGCCCGTCGCCCAACCTCCATTCCGGCGGCATGGTTATTACTTCGATTCCGTTATCAGGCGCGGAAGATTCGCCTTCACCCTCTTACGTCCCAACAATGGAGGTGCAAGTAGGATTTAGTAACAGGGCTGTAGATGTATTTACAGTTTTTAGTATTTCTCGGTATTTAATGTCCCATTTTTGGGGAACCAGTAATTTGCTACCATTTCATTTGGGTGTTTGGGATGAAGTGGCATGGAAGTTGTGGGTTGGGGAAACAAGGGGTTCCCTCCTTGTGTCTCAAACGAACTTGGGACCGTCTAGGAAGAGTTAATCACTTAGCCGATACGTGAATTTTGAGACACGGACATGTTAATTTGTGAAATAATTCTCTATAAAACCTTCCGTTTGATGCCTCAGATGGCCAATTGTTTAAAGAAATTATTGTTGTCTCTCTTGGTAAAAAAAAATATATATATAATATGAAAAATTAGATTAACAATCGCTCTTAACGCACAAAAAAATCGTTTCCGGCATACGTTGAAAAAACTTCTGAATGTACAGATTGAAATAGTCTTCAAAAGAAATTGCGTACTACTCGTTTAAAACATCACTCGTAACTTTTAATGTTTGTCAGCAGGTTTAATAGCACGTTAAACTAATTGCAATTGCATTTTAAATTTCAACATTAAAATTGTTTTTGAGTTAAAACAAATGGAAAAGATTTCATGCTAACAAAGGACGACAGTAATTTCTCCAAGGAAACAATGGATTTCACAATTTCGATTACCTGAATTGCACGTATACGAGTATATGCCAATTTGTCTCTATGTGATAACCTACTTCACCTGGAGGAAGCCATCCCGTCGATTATGGGCTAACACCACACACAGACTGTAATCAATGTTAGTGCTTCCGATCTTGCAACTGGACGAAAGCTCACAGCATATGTGAGCTTTTAAGCCGACAATCTTTTGTTTAGCTGCGATCCAATCGTGATTCATTTGTTTAGAACATTTAACTTTTCTATAAAAGCATTTGTGGTCTCAGTTCAGCATGCAGTAGAATTATTCTGAATTCAAGGTTTAAATACAGTGTTCAAGTTAAATTGTCTCAGGAAAGCGCAATGGCATCGTCACAAGTAGAAAATGTTGTGGTACTGGAAAGTGAATGGGAAGATTACAAGAAGAAATTTAACAAATCTTACCCGGATCCAGCGGAAGATAAGAGGCGCCGTGAAATTTACACTGCGACAAAACAAAGAATTACGGAGCACAACAAGAAGTACGAAGCGGGTGAAGTGACATTTTCAATGGGAATCAACCAATTTGCCGATATGACGAGCGACGAGCATCACAAACATAGGGGACTTCGCGTTGATAAAAATGATAAGCATTAAGAGTACATTATATTAAGTATCTATCAGTTATGTGTGGTTTTTTGTTTCTTTTTAAAAATTATGTTTTGTTATTTGATTGAAAGCCAACACTATTTCAATAAAATTCTTAAATAATTGATCTGTGCTTTTCATTATTAGCTGAATAGTAACATCAAATCAATTAGATGATTCGCATAATTCTTATGCTTGCAAGATCAATGTTTTTGTGTCAATCTTTAATTATACTCAATCCGATGTTTTCTTCAATTTTTAGCGATTGGCTAGATGTATCTTAAGTAACCAGTTTCTACGAAGAGGCGTCAGTAGATATAAACGAGATTTCTGATGTTGAGTCAGCGTTGCTTGCTGATAACATGCAGTTACATCGCGATTTAAATGTTCGCTGCAATTTACTATATATTGTATTTGGTGGGATAATTTGGTAATCTAAGATTCAAACCACTAAGCGTGGAATTTCATTTATTTCTGTTATGTTGTCTGCATGTTAAATGTCTGATAATGAACATGTTGAATGATTCATAAACTGTAAGTTTTCATTCTTAGTCGGTATGGTCACATTACTAAGAACGCTTGTCAATTATTGTATTTATCTCGCTCCAGAATTTTTGCTGTTATTTTGAATTGATTGATTTATTTATGTTAAAATTGAATCCAATATTTTACTTAAATTCTGAAAAATAAAATAAGTGAATCTTGACTTATTTTAAATACATTTTGGAGTGTAAATATAACAATATTAATTTCATTTCGCATTTAATTCTCCAATCTAATAAAAATCATTTTAACAAGTTTAGAACTACCGGCAATTCGCCAGAATTTTAGTTGAGATTTTTTTGCAAAGCAAAAAAATGCTTCTAGTTCTGAGCACAAAAAAAAACTTGTTGCATCACATCTCGGAAAGGCCAATTTCTCGTAGCCACCCTTTGTTTCGAAAAACGAATAATAATTAGATTAGCTGCAACTTTGAGAAAGTTAAAGACTGTTTAAAATAACTTGTTATTCTAGTAATACTTCAAATGTAAGCCGCTTCTACTATTAAAAAACTAGTTTCACTTTCTGAGCTTTAGGAGGCCACCATTTTGAATTTAAGAGCTCGATTTTAGATTATTTTAAAATGTATCAGTCTTAGAGTCTCGTCATTGCGCCGAATTTCATACAAATCGGAGTTTTACTCTGGACGGACCAAAAAAATTCAATTTTTATTCAAAACTAGCTAAAAATATTAGAGGGCCACGAAAATCTGCAATAAATGCATATTTGAGCCGCGGCTGTTCGGAAACTTGCACATAAATTATCACCAAAGTAGCACGATCAATAGATTTAATCAATTTCTGCCTTAATGCTAATTTTCATACAAATCTAATAGAATTGTAACCTTTAGAAACTTCTAAAATTTCGAGGTTGACGCCATTTTTAAATTTGAGACATTTATAGTCTTTACGACACTGCTATAGCAACAAAAATATTAATTTTTTGCAGATTTTGCCATCTTTGAGCGGCCGCCATTGTTCGAGACGCGTCAAATTTTGAATTTTTTTAATGTGAGCTTCATTGCAAAGTCCTATAAATCTCTACCGAATTTTGTCCAAATCGGAATTATATTTTGCTCAACAACGAAAGCACGATTTTTTTTCTGAAATGGCCACCATTTTGTTCTCACTTGGCCGATTTAGCTGGTTACCGAACTTAGCCGAGATAATACATCTTCTTCTTCTTAGCACTCCAGCCCCTCTCGGGACTTCGCTTCTTGCAAATAGCGCCTCCAACTGTCTCGGTCCGTTGACCGCGTCCTCCAATTTCGAAATCCGAGCAGCGATAAACTTAGTCGACCAAGTCAGACCAGCGTTTTCTCGGTTTCCTCCACTGATCTCCGGCCTTCAGTTCTCCCAACAAATACCTTTTTGGGTATCCGTTGTTCGTCCATACGATTCATGTGGCCAGCCCATTGCATTGTTGTATCGAATTCGCCATTGGTCCCCGTCTAGCTTCGCAGCGATTATTCGCCTCAGGACATGTCACTCAAAGGCGCTCAATATATTTGCGGATGCTTGGGTTAAGGTCCATATTTCACACCCATAGCATAACACAGGTTTTATCACAGATTTGTATACTTGGAGCTTTGTTTTCCTGTGTATACAGCTGGTCTTCAAGATCGTCAGTACTGAATGAACTATTTGATTTGCGAGCTGTATTCTTCGGCGTATTTCATCTCTTTTATTACCCGTTTCGAGATAATACATATATGTTATTCTGAAAATTGGATATAAATAAAAGCGAAATTGTCTTGAATCGACGCTGGGCTGTTGGCGGAGACCTTCTCTTTCACGTGGCCCCAAAGGAAGAAGTCGTAAGGTCTTAAATCACAAGATCTCGGTGGCCAATTGTGATCACCTCTTCGAGAGATAACACGGTCCGGAAACTTTTCCCGTAAAAGATCAAGGGTTTCGTTGCTTGTGTGGCACGTAGCGCCGTCTTGTTGAAAGTAAACGTTGTGCAGATCAATACCAATACAAAAAATCATTAATCATCTCTCGATAGCGCAATCCATTCACCGTAACTGTTGCTCCGATACGAAGCTTATTTTGCCTGTGCACAACTCTGGACCTTAGAATGGAAAACACGGAGTAATAGGCTTTATTTGCGTTTTTTGTACCGCGTTTATACAGGTTGGCTCCAAAATGTACAAAATTATCCACACTTTCAAGGTTAAAGTCTCCTATGGCTACGCTTTGTCGAACTAGAGTGTTCTTCCTCGTTTGAGTCATGAATTTAGTTTCAGTTTCATTGACTCGTAGGCCAATTCGGCTTGTTTCAAATTCTAGGCTCAGAAATGCTCCTTTGGCATCAAAGATTGGACGCACTATAATATTGACATCATCAGTGTATGCTACCAATTGTGTGGACCTGAATATTGGTGTACCAGAGGTTTCAGCTGATGTCTTCCTGATGACGTGTTCAGTAGAATATTAAATGGCCTTGGGGAAGCCTATGTCCTTGTTTAATGTCTGATTATATTATGAAGCTGTCCATTCTTTCACCGTTTACCTTGTCCTGGGAGTCTGTGTTTAGCATCCTGACCATGTGGATTAGTTTAGTTGGGACGCCAAGGTCAAGCATTATTTTGTACAGCGCATTTCTGTCGACACTGGCGTATGCTTGCTTGGAATCTACAAATTGTTGACACACATCCATGGTATATTCCCAGCGCTTTTCGAGCACCTGCTTAACTGAAAATATTTGGTATATTGTCGACCGTGATATGGTTATTACCACGCTTTGACCTTATGTCCGTCCACCTACTTCAGATACGTTCCGATTTTAAACCGGTCTGTATCATAACTGAGCGGGCTTAAAATCCGTCCGAAGAATCACTCTAAACAAATCTCGTTTTCAGCAACAGGATTCGAACCAGGCACCTTCGGGTTACGCAGCGAGTACTCTAACCTCTACACCGCGCATCATAGTACGGCTTTAATTTTCTTACTATGATTTTGGAGAGCACTTTGTAAGACGTACACAGCAAAGCGATGTCTCTATAATTTTCATACAACATGTCCTTTTTTTCATGTACAGGACATATTATACTTTTTCGTTAAACCTCTGGGAACTCCGCCTCTCACGCTAACCTATAAATTAGATGATGCAGTAGGATACTTAGATGGGGACCCCCGCTTTGGAGCAGTATACCATCTATTCCAGGATCCTTATTTTCTGTGGGCCCGTAACCTTGTCTATACTTCGTTTCTGGCTAGTTGCAAGCCTCGGTGGTTACCGCAGTCGCAGAATTAGATTCTGGCAGAGTGCTATGCTTTTCCCCAGGTGGCATTCTGAGCCAGCTAGAGCTCAGTCGTGTTGGAGTCTTTTAGGGGCAGGTCCCTACCCGTGCTAGCCACTGTACACAGAAACCTAGGACACATAGAGAAGGGAAGAGAAGGAAGTTTCATCCTGAAAAATGAAAAAAAAATTGTTCACCTGCAGGAAAAGAAGGGAGCACTGAAAGTTTTTTACGGTAAATGCACACAAGAAAAAAAACGGCCACTGAGTCTCCAGCTGATCAACAGCATTTAACTCTAAAACCACTTCAGCAATTTCTTTTACCCCACTGCAAACTGTCCACTTGCATCAACATATCTTAAAACTTGAAAAAAAAAAGAAAAACATTCAAAACGTCGAACGCAATCACTCGAATTCACAATTCATCTCTTGCACATTTTCAGGTAAATCCAATTATTTTGAAATACAGTGACTTCAACGTTTTGCACAATTTCAATTAAATTCCAAAAAAAAAACATTCACTTGGTATCAGTCTCAATTCAATCAACAATAAGATTCAAAATGTCTGAGCGCAATCAACCCATTTCACAATTTATTTTCTAGGCGCTGAACTTCAGATTTCCTCGAAGTTTACACATCACCAATCGTCTTCAATTGATTCTAAAATTACTTTTTCGAACGGTCAGTAAAATGACATCTACGTTCTCGCGACCTGCAACTTCCTTTTCTTTTCGCTTTGCAAATCCAAATCTGACGGACTGCCATCGACCATTTGCCTCCCACACTTCCTCAATCCTTCTCCATCCGCCCGTTAGACCAGCTGTTCTTGCGGTGGTTAACCTTACAGCTGATCCATCACCTTCAAATTACCACACTTAGCTCAGCATTATGAGTTCATTAATTCCCAACCTGAACGGAAACCCTCCACAATCGCATCTTTCCGGCGATCACATCACTGTTAAGGTTCACTGTTCTCCATGGAAGATAGTGACCCCAACAACTGTAACAACGGAAAGGACTGCTACGAAAAAGATTTCGGCACAGGCCGACGATTGAACCTGAGCCACCCCACGATCGACGCACGATTCTGGCGCGGGTACCAACTGATCCACGACGACCATATCTTGTGACACCTAATTTGGCGACAAAAAATAAATTTGCCTAGATCAGCCGGCATGAGTGTTGGTGTGAGCATGCCGCCAAGCCAGTGCAATGGCCAACTTAGTATCTCGGCAAGATTGTATCAGCTAGAGCTTATTTGGTAACTGCGATTAAAGAAATGAAGGAAAGAAATGATGAATCAGGCAGAAACCTTTAATATAAGGTGAAATTTGAAGGTGGCGATGAACTTGATTTTAAGCTAAATTAAAACAAACTAAAGATGCAATTGACAAAGGAATTTGAATTTATGCGAAGCAGCTAGTGTTAAATCAGAAAGCAAATTAATTTAAGGCAAAAATGGAAGAACGAAGTTTGAAGATATATTAAATTATAATAATAATTGTTGAAAATTATAATGAAATTATGCAAAGGAATGCATAACTTAAAAATGAGAGAAAAAGAGCAATTACAACAAACTCATTTCGACAAAGATGCCGGAAGTCGGTACTGAAGCAAATCAAAATGACTGGAACGATCTCATATCGTGCCGCACCAAAGATCAGTAGTTATTGGGGATGCTGTGAATAGCTTCTGGAAATATTGCAGCCATCTGTTGTGAATTTCGACTGGGTTACCTACGATTGATCCTTGTTACATTTTTGTGAAGACTTATTTGGGGATTGAAGTCGTTTCTTAGTTGTTTTATCGAGGCATGCGCCGATCTGACGTCATGCATACTCGTGTTTTCTTTAATCTGTTGGATTTTGGTGTTGATGGACAGTCGTTTCTTCTTCGGCACAGTTTTTAAGGTTGTCGTCGGTCGGAGGATTTTATGTTGTTCTTCTTTGGTCCGAGTTGATCGCTGGATAATTCTTTTTGCGCCTGGTTAGTTTTTTCAACCACTTCCATGCATTCTTCGTCGTACGAGTCGTCCCTACTTTTCTATGGCATGTGCTCCAAATGCTCTTTGGCCGCTTCTGTAACCGCATCTCTTATTGTCTCCTGCATGGTTTTGAGGTCATCATTACTTTCTCCTGCCTGCGGGGATATGCCAATGCGCCGACATGCATTTTGACATGTATGTGGGCGTTACTGAGCTATCATTTACCTAGCCAACCGTAAAGTAGTGAATACACCCGTGAATGCACTACTTGCATTCATTAGGAAGTTCATATAAGACCTAATAGAGATTTGGGAAAAAACTCATCTATTAACTTCTCGTCGGTGAAAATACGTGTGCATTTCCCCTATCGAAAACTTTTCACGCGTCTTGCCCCGCACCCTTTTCTTTGGATGGAGAGATGTGTGCTTTGTGTAGGTTTATGATTATTTTCCAGGAATTTCTTACCACCAGTCAATTCAATTGCCTGGCGATAGATAGATAAAATGTGAATACTATCCAATTCTCAAAGTTGTTGGATTCATTTCCAACAATTTTAAGCATGTCCACATTTTGTACGTGCTGTCTTTCGCTGCGTTGTTTACCGAATGAAGTCAAAGAAGTTCCCCCATGCGTAGGATAACGTCTAGAGAATTGGATATAAATAAGATAATTTATCGTGCTTTTAGAGTGGGGCGGATGAGTTTATAACCTAGGGTATGTTTGAAAGCTTTGTGGCGTGGGGTGGAATAATTTACTAAGCCAAATGAAAATGTCATGCGAGTGTGTGCAAACTGGTGAGCGATGGTTTGCTGGGAGATGCGGAATCGGAACTTGGCCCTTATAACGTAGTGTTCTGAATCACAGACAGCGCCGCGGAATGAAGGCGTGTCGAGAACACCGGTGACCGCTCATTTTGTATGAAACATGATCGACCTGGTTGAATGTGCTGCCATCTGCGGATGCCCATGTTCTCTTATGGATGTCTCGATGTGGAAAGCATGGAGCTTACTATGAAGCCTCTACTAGTAGCGAAGTCTAAGAAGCGTTCTCCATTTTCGCTGGTCGCTGCATGGAGACTGTATCCTCCGGTTGTTCCTCCATGCGCTGTTTCTCGGCCAATTTTTGTATTTATGTCATCCAGAATAATTTTAAATCCCGTTTCACGGCAATCCATCGACACGGTGTGCGTTCGTATGTCAAATAAGCCTTCTCTGTGTCATTTTGTTTCTTGCACAGCGAGAAAGTTGTTTTTAAAATCATCCTGGCACCTGGTTTGTTCAATAATCTAACATTCCAACTCCCAAAAGAATAGCTAGTTATATGTTGCGATAGTCGTTGCCCTTTATCAAATCCAATCCGAAGCTGTTGTTTTGGTTCCATGAAAATACTGAGTTGAGTGTTGTCAGCGCTTCGACTTAGTTGGTTTTTGGTTTTAATTCCTACATACCCACCGCATCCCCTATTCGCCACCTGAGGACGCGTCCGATGGGGGACTGAAAACTCCCGCACAGATCTTAGTAAATTAATTAAATCGAAAATTCTTATCAAATTAAACAGATATTTTTAAGTCCATTAATTACATTTAGGAAAGAATAACGGGGTTTTCGGTTTTTTTACTTGCAAAATTATTTAAATCACAATGAACTGCGGAATATTTTATCTTTGTGTTGAAAACAAGAGACTAACGCTTTGAAATCCAAGCCGATAGCTTACTGTTTAGCTAAATCATTCATTTACAGTATCAAGATGAAAGATTCTTCAGTTCAGTATTCAAGCATTTTGCGTTTATTGTCACCGCTAGCACTCTGCACTCGACGTGAAGTCATCCACATTGACACGAAAAATAAACAACCATTAACAAGAACCAATGTTAGCCCCAAAACTGAGGATACTCCGGCTGAGGTCAGCAGACCTGGTAGTTCGTCCAAAGATTGCGTGGGTGCCAGTCGCTTTTGTCCAACGGAGCCCAAATGCATCGCCAGGCGAAAACGCGGCGTCCGGAGTGCACTTTTTTTTCACTATTAGTATAGGGGAGGACCAGGCGCTGGAGGAAGGCTCGACAACACCCAGTCTCAACATTTCTTCCAACTCCGCGTTGATGTGCTTTTGGAGTGCTGGCGAGAACAGATAGAATCTTTGGTTAATGGTCGTCGAATCCGTCTTTATTGACGTGCTCCACCAAAGATGTGCGTCCCAATTTTTCCCCATACGCAAGAACTCGCCTTATTCCAGATTCTCCAAACACATCTCGTCTGAGACAAAATGGAACGAATATGTAGATGAATCCCATCGATCATGCTTGCGGTTGTGTGATTCCGAATTCCTTAAAAAATCAACTCCCGAAATCAAACCGTAAGACAAAGAAAGAACCACTAACATTTCCAGCCACCTTGTCTTCCTTTGCAACTTAACTGGCACTAGAACCTTTCCGAAGCCCGAGCATTGCCTTTCATTCGCCAAACGAACCGCTTCCTACCTCGCTGCCTCCAGTTCCATTCCGATTTTCTGCGATTGCAAACAGCCTTTCTTGCTCGCAATCGTGGTAGGGGCCCCTGAATTTATTTCCCCACGTTGGGCGCCAATTGTTATTCCCAAAACTGTGGATATTCCGGCTGAGGTCAGCGAAACCGGTAGCACGTCTGAAAACGGGCGTAGGCGCCAGTCACTTTTAACCCAATGGACCCCAAATACGCCGCCAAGTGACGAGGCGTCCGGAGTGTACTCCTTCCCTCGCTACAGCCTGGGAAGAATAGCCGCATGCAACTTTGTGGTCCTTCCGAATGAATAAAACCTAGCCAGAAGGGAGAGTATCAGTACTACACCTCTCCGTATCTAATCAACTAACTCGTGTACTCAAAACTACTAACAAAATCGACCCAACATTTTCAAACCACTTTCCAAATGCTTCGCGGCACGTGCATAACTGACCGTTCAGCTTTTTACATGAGCCGACCTTTACACTTTTGCTGCAGTTCACCAATCACAATCTCAAATTTACGCTGCGCAGCAAATTCATTTATTTTCCTACCCAGAAACTATTTAAACATTTAATATTAACCTATTCTAATAGAAATTGGAATCAATTAATGAAAATAATTTACCTAAATACCTAATACGTCGATGCAGGGACCCCCTGTTTGATTTAACTCAACGCCGCTCCAATAGCTCCGCCCTTGCTTCAATACACGTTGTCGGAATCCAATTTCGTTACCAAGTCGCCAATTGGGTTCAATCATTGTGTTTCTATACATAGTGGTGTCACGGTGAACGCCAATTGGCAGGATAGATGGCGCTGCGATGTCGATTTTAGCATTTCGAGCAAAAGTTTCTTTCCGCCGATGTGTCTTAGATGGATGCATGTCGCTTTGGCGAGCTTCAATGCATCGTTGGCTAATGATCAAATCTGCTATGGAAGGAAATGAATTTTATCGTAGTTAATTGCAACGTTGCAAATGATGTTCGTGGGCTCTCTTGAGGAATATAATATTTGCGATAGGAATGTTGAATGAATGAATGGAGTTGCTTTAAAAAAAGTAAATCAATTATAATTTCCAAATAAGGACAATTTGCTTGTCAGTTGGAAATAACTAACCCATTATGAATGAAGTAATTAATTCATATTATAATTTAAATCAAAATATTTGAAAGTAAATTTTAATATCTTTTTAAGC
Organism: Odontomyia ornata; assembly: GCA_963969285.1. NCBI lineage: Eukaryota > Metazoa > Arthropoda > Insecta > Diptera > Stratiomyidae > Odontomyia > Odontomyia ornata. The sequence goes on along the minus strand of OZ017739.1, from coordinate 448,187,542 downwards.
ATGCCAACAGTTGCATGATGTAAAAGAAATAAATTATATAATTTTTCATGTACAATTTTTACATTGTATTCTATAGTTATTTTCCAGTAATGCAAAGCACATCTTTTAATACTAAGAGGGAGACCCGTAATCTCATGTATCAATTAGTGAAAAGAGTTTGCTTTGTATCGCTTCATTATAGCAATTCCTTATTTGAAACATCTAGGAAATATGCGATACTTGTATTTTTGTTGAGTTATTGGAGAAAAGGTGTGATCAAGTGACTTTCAAATGCGAAAAGTTCACAATATCGGGATTGAACTCGAAGGTAGCGTCGATGCAAAGTTGCCTGGTTATCATTATCTTATGAGAAGCTGAGAAAATTATCATTGTTAGAGGCGACATGGCAAGTGAGAAGTAAATTTAAAGATATTTTATGAGTATTCGTAGGAAGATATAACTTGTAATATAAATTTTGCAGCTGTTAATAGAAGTTTTACGATACGCGAGTAAATGAATTTTGCATTGAGTGTAATTCAATCTAGATATGTGATTTTCAGGTTATGATTACGAATGCTTAATAATTCCTCTTATGATTTTGATTTGAAGAATTCCATACCTTACATAGATAGTAAGCTTTTGCGAATTAATTTCGAAATGTAAACACACATTTAATAAAAAAGATATACCTGACTTTGTGTCAGTTTCTTTATTTTGAGTAATGATGATTATGATGAAACTTTTGGACGTTTTACTGCATTTTTTGAAACCACAGATTTTTTAAAAACTTTTTCACATTCGTAGTACAGTGTGATATGTTTTTGCCATTGATGACCTGCGAAGAATTCTTTTAAAAACAACCGATAATCGATATTCAATAAAATGACCGAGACATCATGGGTACACATTATCTAGTGAGTAGAGCTATCCAATTCTAAATTCTACGAATAACCATTAAGTTTTCACGAGATATTTTGGAATATATTCCACAATCAAATCTTCTTTGAGAACCTAGTTACAAGCACAAAAATTGTTGATTATAATGGATGTCATCCTGCGATGCATTTTAGAAAATTCTACCATTGTAACACAAAAGCATAAAAATGTATTCTAAATAAGTAAACAATCAACTAATAAAAGGGAAAAACAAAACTAAAATTGGTACACAGACCGGGTATCGAGCCCACACCCCCTGGTTGAACCGATCGCGCACTATGAAAGACTTATTTATGGCAAATTTTTAACAACCCACAATCAGAAAAATAAAGCACCCTAACGATTTTGGCTACCTTCGAAATCGCTTTCCACAATCAAGATGCCTAAATGAAAAGCGTCTAAATGTGGGGAAAATTCATGGTGTCTAATGTTTCATAGGCTTCACCGTTAGAAAGTTTTGAATAAATGCAATGTACTGAAATGGGTCATTACATCTTTAAATTTGAAGTGAGAAAGTGTTTAACTGTGAATTCATTAAAGGAAAGGCTTAATTATCAAATTTTAATTGTATTTTATTTTGAAATTTTTATGTAGATTTTTTATATAGAAATTCATATATAGAATCACCTTCACGGCCATACGTTTGGTTTTTCCTTGAGTTATTTTGGAATATCTCAGGACAAGAGAACCAATGTCTAATTAAAGCGTATAGGCATTTCGCACTCAAACTTTTTGAAAAAAATCCCATTTTCTGGGTGAGGATCATTTTTAAAGCCCTGCATTAGAAAATATGGCCATAGAAGGGTATTGAAGTAAAATGCATTGCTAACACCTGTCATTCGTAGCGTTTTTTCAAATAGTGAGTATGTTATGGATCCTTAGTGTAGTTTTGAGTTGGAAATTGCAAAGAACAATATTTTGAGAAACCTCATCCCATTCATTTTAGAGAAAAGCCCAAACAAAGCTTCATTCATCCAACTTTAGCCGATTTAAATTTAAATAACCTGTCATCTCAGTTGTTTCCTCCACTTGAAGTGCGAAAAGATCCGAAGGATGAAAGCCATCTTCGGAATGTTAACCTTCATTCAAGACCTAGCATACTAAACGTAGACCCATCTCAGTTTCCATCCCCAGACCGCCGCCCAACAAAAATCACTGAGGAAAAACAATCAATTCCAAAAGCATGTTTTGTTTCTCTAAAGTATTACCGAATAAGGAAAAATAAATCGGATGTTGAAAAACAAGCAAGAAATTTGTTGAAGGATAAAAGCCAAGAGGCTCAGCTTTTAATACGTTCCCAGCTTTCCCACAAGCCTAATGCCCCTATGGATCAATGCGCAAATTTTTTACTTGAAATACTACTATAGGCCCCCTTCCCTTTACAGGGAATTTCAAAACATGGAATTCAGTGTTCCTTCAGTCAGGACTATTCTGCACTGGTATTCAAATCTTCGCTTAAAAACTGGTTTTGTTGATTCTATAAAAGACCTGCTTGAGAAAAAATCAAAGGAATGTCTAGTTTAGATGGGCAGTATGTTTTACTTTTTGACGAGATATCAATAAGAATTGCGCAGAAGACATTATTGATAATTTTTGTGATTTGGGCGGCTTAACAACGCAGCATAAAACACTCTGCTTCTAATTTTGAAGCAAGGAATTGGGTACAATTTTGGCTCCCAAAATGGAAATTTACTGGTTTTTATTATAATAACAACCATAAATTATATTCTCAGTGTCGGCTTCGATGTATTAGGAACGGTTTGTGATCAGACCGCAATAAATCGACGATTCTTATACTTACCTAGGTCCTCAACTGAAATTCATACTTTGCGAGAGAAGGTAGAGGAACATACAACTGTTTTGACATGTTTCAATATCTTAAAAATTTAAGGAATATCCATCTGAAAAATGACATCAATTAATATAGTAAAATCTTTTCATGGAGAATTATTCGAAAGGTGCGTGAATTGGATAATAATGTTATCACCACTATTTGTAAATTCACGGACATGCATATAAAACCATGTAACTTCGATAAAATGCCAGTAAAACTAGAAATGCAAGCCCTTAGCAATTCCGTATTTGCAACGATTTCAGCCGCTGTTGAATCGGGATATACCAAACGTAATGACGATCAAGAGGGATGTGCTAGTTGCACATCTGTACTAGTTGTACGGCCGAATATTTATTCAAGTAGTCTTTTCATATTCCAACAGTAATGTCTGTTAAATATTCCACATCACTTATGGTTGTATGTTATCCACCTATTCCATATGCACTGCAACTAACCACCTCAGATCAAGATTTAAATGATAGTTAAGTAATCGGTGATGTTTCAAAGCCAAAGCATTCCAAAGCTCTAGTTTAAACCTGAAGCTTTGTTTTCTATGATTTAATCAGTTTGCCACCTAATTTCTACTGATGTGTACTATTTTTTCATTTATCGAGCGCAGATTTTTGGCATTGGGGCTAATTTTTTGAGTTGCATCATGCTTATAGCTTTTGTCACGCAACCATGCACCCCAGCGTACTTCGCGTGATAGTTGAGTTTCAGCTCCAGAAATTATTAGCTACATACTACATATACCTCTTCCTTTTTCTCATCGCGCAACACCTTATCAATGCTTTCATAGTTTGTGCTTGTATTTCCTTTGACACAGTTAAAACCTTCGTGAAGATCATGTTAGTTGCCTTATTAAACCCAAAACTTTTTATTGTGATCAGCCCATCGGAGGGACTACGATTCTCACAAGTTTTAAACGCATGTTCTGTGAAATGGATAAGGCCTACAGAGGATACCACATTAAAAACACGTCTTGCACTTTGCCATGATTCTCACAAGTTTTAAGCGCATGTTCTGTGAAATGGATAAAGCATACAGAGGATACCACATTAAAAAAACGTCTTGCACTTTATTCCTAGTGGTATGGGAAAACGTGCTTTTTTTAACGTAGAGCCCTTTAAAGTATTTTATATACTCAGGCCTCCCGAAATGCCTCTGAGGTTGTTTTTTTTATTAAAAACGTTCATTAGCTTATTGCTTATAAACGAGTCCGAAAGGTCGATTATATCGTTTGTAGTTGCTCGAGAAACTTGCTGTAATGCAAAAATGGGCACACGGATGAGCAAACTGATATTCTCAATTTTGTTGAAAAAATAATTTTTATAAGCCCCCTATAAAACAAGGTCATCGAAAGAACAATTTTCGAAACCTTCCTGACATCGAAATTACAAGCTTGAAATTAATGCATAGTAACAATTATTATCGATTTGACTTTATCATTAATTTTTTGCAATTCACTGATTGCAAAATATAGTTATGCTCGACGAATAATTATATTTACCATTGCTTGAAAATAAACACAAGTAAAACTTAACGGGTAATTAAAGAGACGAAATACGTCGAAGAATACAGCTCGCAAATCAAATATTTTATTCAGTATTGACGATCTTGAAGACCAGCTGCATACACAGGAGAACAAAGCTCCAAGTATACAAATCTGTGATGAGACCTGTGTTATGCTATGGGTGTGAAACATGGACCCTAACCCAAGCATTCGCAAATATATTGAACTCCTTCGAGCGACGGGTCTTGAGGCGAATAATTGGAATGAAGCTCGACGGGGACCAATGGTGAATTCGATACAACCATGAGCTGTATGAAATTTTTGACAAACCGGAGGTCTCAAAGATTGTAAGACTGCAGAAGCTGCAATGGGCTGGCCACATGAATCGTATGGACGAACAACGGATACCCCAAAAGGTATTCGTTGGGAGAACTGAACGCCGGAGGCCAGTGGGGAAACAGAGGAAACAAGACAGTTCATCGCTGCTCAAATTTCGGAATTGGAAGACGCCGTCAACGGACTGAGACAGTTGGAGGCGCTATTTGCAGGAAGCGAAGGCCCGAGAGGGGCTGTTGGGCTAAAAAGAAGAAGACTAAGCGAAAATCACTCTTCTCAGAATTAATTTTATAACTTTTATGAAACTAAAAATTCATTTCTAATTAACTTTCAGTGTGTACGTATTTGACGACTATGATTTGTTCTTAAGTAAATTAGTTTATTATATTCACGAGACAGGTGGTACCAGCGAAACCCGTAGATGCTAAAAATTAATCAAATAAAGTCACGAAAAGAAAACATGATTTTTATTTTGAAAGTTAAATAAGACAAAACACTTTAAAAAGTTTAATTGGTTAATGCTGCAACAAAATTTTTTGATACCAAGTGATACATTTTTCGTGCAAAAATCGACGTACCATTATTATACATTAAAATAAAAGCAATTATATTTCAGCCCTTGCAACCATGAATCAGCATTCAGCTGATATCCCTTGACATACCATATAAAGCAAAGACATACATTGATGTAACAATAATTTAGGAAAAATATTTAAATGAATTTCTCACTGATCGTACTTGAGTGTTTATTTTTTATTTCCAAGTGTTTGTCAATGTCAAAAAGTCTTTTCATTGCAATTTATTCAATGATAACTTTAAAATCGACAAGAATAAAACCTATGGTTGTAATTTTATTAACATCACTATTTCTAACTCAAATATGTATACTTGCTTAGTTAGATATTCAACGTTTACAAATATGATTACACTCAACAATCTAGTTTCATATTTATTATTGTTTAGAAAAACACATAAAAAGAACACTTAGCGATAAAGAAAATCGATTCGTATATAATGGATTTATAATCTTTCAAATTCTTTAAAAGTATAAATTCTTATATTTCACACAATGAAATTGTGCACTTTCATTCATAAAATGAACACACCCCAAATTTATGAATGGACACACAAAATCGAAAACATGTGCATTTATTTACAATCTTCTATAATCGCGAAGAATGAAATAATCTTACGACTAGCTTTAGCCCTACATGGTGGTGAATCTTCACACAAAACGCATAGCGAACATACATCCATCCTACATAATTTATTCGCTGGGATTTGCCAATATGTTAATATATGTACATCATATATCTCAAAACTCATAACCACTTTCAAAGCAGCTTTAAAAGTTTCTGTACTTGGATTGGATTTTCACTAAAGATATTCTACCTCAGACATTTACCAGCGATACGTGCGCCACCAGAAACATGGGTTCCCCCAATGTGGAGTTAAAATGTTCGCTACGATGACACCACTATGTATAGAAACACAATGGTTCAATCCTAATTCAAATCCCGCGCTGATTCTAATCCACTAAAAAGCTTCGTCTTCGCTGCTTCTAATTGATTCCACACTTGATACAAATTCGCCCTCTATCTGATCCGCCTTGATTCGCTGCTGATTCCCTGAAAGAAAAAGATGACTTTTCCTTTGTTCCGTGGCTTTATATAACTTTTGGTGTCCAATGGTCCACCGTTGATCATCAGTTAACATATTAAACATGCGACATCCATATAGTCTGCGGAATTCATGTTTCGTACCACTCCCGGGAGACTTCAAGTTCCGCATCCATGACGCAGCTTTCCTTTCGGAATTCATTTTCAAGGTGTGAGCCCGCCTTCTCTGCACATATCTGCACACGGCCGATAGCAGATGATATGGTTTGTTTGTTTTTCGATTTTGGCTTTCAGTGTGAATCTTCACTCGGGTCAAAGTTTTCAACGTAGATTACGTGCGCGTAGAATTTCTCATACATATTATGTGCTCGAGTGAATGTATAGTAATCTAGTGCTTACTTAGCAAACCATGAAGTGGTTAGTGCACTCATGAATGCACTACTTGCATTCATGAGGAAATTCATCAAAACCCTAATAGAACTTTGCGTTTTCCCTATCAAAAACTTTTCGCGTGTCTTTCTTCGCACCCTTTTCACTGGAAGGCAGGGTGTGTGCACTGTATAGATTTCTGCTTACATTTCTACATAATACTTATCTAAAATGCCCTAAAATCTAAATCATAACCAATTCTCAAAGTTGCAGGATTCATTTCCAACAACTTCGAGCATACATTTTGTACATGAATTTCGTACGTGCTGCCTTCCGCGGCGTCGTTTATTGAATGAAGTGAAAGAAGTTCCCCTATGCTTAGGATAACATATAGAGAATTGGAAATGTGATTTTAGAGGGGGGTGAGTGAATTTATAATTACATAGGATATGAAGAAAAGATTTTCGGCGTGGGGTAGAACAATTTACTAAAACATAAGAAAATATGCGAGCGAACTTGCAGAAGATAGAGAGCGCGTTTATCATCATTCGTTTCCATCTGAGATAAAACGTGGAAGCGCTATCTACGTGGAACTAAGCTTTAATGCAGAAAATCGATTTGATTCATGAAAGGGGAATTTTCCGCCCATCTGATCAAAATTAAAGCTCATCGCCTTGCAGTCCATTCAAGCGCCTAGGCAAGTCAATTTTTGCAGATTCAATCTCTTTCTTACATTTAGCGAACGCTTATACATACTCACATCGATCTTTGAAGGTTGAATACCGTTAGGTTGGGAATTTGTTCTATGTGAACTGGCTTGTTAGTTCATACGCTCTGACATGCTTCCTGTAGTTGGTGCAGGTCTTGTGTCGTACCGTGGGAGACGTTGCCATACGCTGGTGTTGTTTGTTTTGGTGATCATGACTTACTTCCCTTACTAATAGTGCATCCTTAATTTGGCCTTACTTAAATGAGTCGTCAGTTGTGTCTAAAGCAGCTTAACGTAGAGAATATCGATTGGATATAATGAACTACGCTCTGATAAGTCAGGTCGCGGAAATTATATGAATCATAATTTTTTTCCGCGGTTCAAACGTCATCGACCCTGGTTTGGAAAGTGTTGGGGGCTGTTCCCTATATCCTTATCCACCGTAGTAGAAAAACACATGAAACACCAATCAAGCATCGAAATTTGTTTTGCTTTGGTTTCGATGGTTATTAATGCTGACTAGGTAGGGATGGCGGATTTTGGTTTAAACAAGTAAAACACTTTTTCGGGTTTTTACCTAGTATTTTTCTGCATTCCTGCTTTCATCAATCTGTAGCTAAGGCTTTAGGATGATGGCCCAAGTAGAGCTTGAGGCAACCGAGAATAGTTAAGAAATTGAAAATAATTAAAACCATTCGTTATAAAGAACGAAATGAAACTCGGAAAATCAATGCCAAAATAAGAGTTTCGCAACCTTTATATTTATCATCCATTCAAAATTATTCACTTTGACGGCTTTCCTGTTAATTTCCAATTCACTTTGATGTGTTGACATTAAATGAAACACCAAAGAACAACTACTCAAGCGTATAAACATTTGCATTGGACGTCACTGAAAGATGGAGAGAGATGAGGAGAGAGAGACTTTAATTAATTGAGTTCAAATCCAAGTTGAAATGGATTAAAGAAAAAAAAGCTCCGAGCATCAAAACTTTCACAAATTGCCATGGAATTGTTTCTCATTCTGAGCCCCACAGAGAAAAACTCAATTGTGTCAACTTTCAGACATTACTTTGGGGTTTCGTCGTGGATTTTCATTTCCATCTCCCAAAAGCATAGACAAGTAGCTGAGGGATGTTTTTGTTGCTTTGCTGTTGATGTTTCGTGGGGTAGAAAAGTTCGCTTTGTTGCAAAAACAAAGCATTAAAAAAAGGAAAAACATTACCAAATAGCTGGAAACGGCAAACTTTTTATTTGCTCTGTCAGAAGAAGAAAAAAAAAACAGTGTAAGGTATGTATCTTTCCATCACTCATCCCCAACAGAGTTCCTTATTCAGCAATCATTTCGAAGTTGTGCGTCCTTTTAGCCTTAAGTTGATGGAAGATAGAGGAAAGAAATTAAGAAAAGTTCTTCTGAGAAAAATGTTTTCATTTAAGAGATGCCTCAGTTCAAGGTATTAATTTTATTCAATTTAAGGAACACGTTTCTTTTTAGCTGAAGGTGCAAACGTGTCCGTGATGCGACGATGAGAGTCGTGATGAATGGGAGAAAAGAGAAAGTTTCTTGAAGGAGATTAGCGTCTAAGTCCCAAGTGCTAAATGAGTGAAAGAAAGAAAGGACTTAAAAAACAGTTCATTAATTATTTCTTAAAATGGGAGGTGCGTCTTTCTGGCATTTCTGTAGTGGTTTGTTGGTTTAATGCGAACCCTCGAGGTACATAAGCACAAGAATGGAATCATAAAATACATTTGAAGAAGAAATTAGAAGCAAAGTTAAGTATCTTTTTGGACAATGGGGAAAAATGAAGCAGTTTAAACTGTTTGGAATGATGGCCAGGATGCTGCGACGAGCAATAATTATATAACATTGAGCTGGTTGAGTTTTCCTTGCAAAGGTAAGATAAATTATATTATCAAAGATTTAGATGACAGTGATACGTGTCAGGTCAGGATGAAAGTCGTTTTGAGAATATTGTGAAAAGACGATGAATTTTATACCTATATTAGTGGTGTGCTTTTTCTTCTTCGTAGCACTACAGCCCCTCACGGGCGATGATGAACTGGCTTCGTCCCCACTGGTCTCCGGCTTTCATTTCTCCCAACGAATACCTTGTTGGGTATCCGTTGTTCGTTCATACGATTCATGTGTCCAGCCCATTGCAGCTTCCGCAGTCTTACACTCGTTGAGACCTCAGGCTCGTCAAAAATTTCATATAGGTCATGGTTGTATCAAATTCGCCATTGGTCCCCGTCTAGCTTCGCTCCGATTATACGCCTGAGGACGTGTCGCTCAAACGCGTTCAATATGTTTGCGGATGCTTGGGTTACAGGCTATGTTTCACTCCCATAGCACACAGGAGCTTTGTTTTCCTGTGTATGCAGCCGGTCTTCAAGATCGTCAAAACTGAATAAAATATTTTGTTTGCGAGCTGTATTCCTCTGCGTATTGTCTCTTCCATTATCGGTTCTCTCACCATACAAATTGGCCCACATTTTCGATATTATATTCGCCAAGCGTGATATTTTGGGCATTTGAGATATTTGGATACATTTTGCCACCCCCTGGACCCCTGATTCATAAAATGATTCTTAAAGTTCTTATCAAGACCTTTCATTTGACTGTGATAAAAAAAACCTCGGTTTAAGGTGTGACCCCCTTAAAAAATTTTTAAATTTTTGGTATGACCCAAACTTTTGAGAGACAATCAATCCTGACCTTTCTACGAAGTTTAAACATTACAGCTTTTATTGTTTCTGAGGAAACTTGCTGTGACGCACGGATAGACGGACAGACAGGTCGCGAAACTAGTAGGTCTTGGTAAAAAATTTTTTTTACCAAGAACTAAAAAGGAATAAAAAAATTAAGTGTTAAAAAAAACTACTCGGTCGGTACGAGACCCGTCACGATGGCTTAACACTCTTCCGACCTAGCCATCGGGCTGTAGCTTCTTCCTTTCTTTATTAGTTACAGGGGCACTTGCTGGGTAGCGTGGTCTTCTGCATAGGTTTTTTATTTGTGTTAAAGTTTTATATGATTCGATCACATACAATTTTATATATGTACATTGTGACAACGAAGTACCTTGTAATTTAAACTCCCCGGGTAAACGATATTTCAAAAAAATGTATTTTGTTAAGTTGGTAGGATTGCCCTTAACTAGTATGCCAAATATGAGCGCGACCTGTCGACCAGTTTGTTTACAACAGCTGCTTAAGTCGGTACACCTCACTTGTGCGTTGCGATTTTTTTATTATGACCGAATTTAAAGTCAAAAATGCAATAAATACCATCCACCGTATTCACCAGATTTGGCTCCGTGCAATTTTGATGAATAGTTACAGGGTGCGTACGGTATTTGAGAACAACTTGAGAGTAAAATTAATTAGCTTGTATTTTTAACAAAGTTTAATAAAATTTCAGTAATTTTTTATGCAACGTTAAATTAATATATGGCTATAAAGTTATTCAATAAAATCGCCATTAGCAGCAATAACCTCTTCGATCTGGGCCCGGAAACGATTACATGCCCAAATCAAATGCTCCTTGTTCATATTGACCATAGCGGCTTCAGCGAAGAAGTGGTATTATTAGGACGCTTATTGGTCTCACCCTCAACTACGCCCCGTACGTAATAATCCAAAGGATTAAGGTCTGGCGAGCTGGGTGGCCATATGTTCGGTGTTATGTGGTCATGAAAATTTTCGGCCGTCCAATCTTGCGTCGCCATCGCTTTATGTGAAGGAGCAGAGTCTTGTTGAAAAATGTATGGTCTGCCTCCACTTACATTGTCTATCCAGGGTTTCACTTCTGTCTCCAAAACCTCGATGTATGCAGCAGAGTTCACTCGAAGTCCTTGAGTAAAAAAGTGTGGTGGCATAACATGTACTTCGTTGCTGACAACACCTAAAACCATAACAGTGGCTGGAGATTTCGTGTGCATAAAAACAGGAACCTCCGTAGGATTTGAACATAGCCATCTGTTATTTCTGCGATTGGTCTTTTGATCTTGGTGAAAATTTTTTTCGTCGGATAAAACCATAACATTTTGGGCGCCTCAGGATGTTTGATTTTGTTTAAAAGACGTTTTTATCGCAGAACTCTCTGTTCCCGTGTTCGTTCCGACATGAACTGTCCTCTGCGCATCACGTAAGACTTATACCGAAGGTCTTCGTGGACAACTCTACGAATAAGGCGCTCAGAAACATGAAGCTCACTCGCAAGGACCCTCATTGATTTTGAAGGGTCCTCGTCTATGATCGCTTGGACTTACTCTAAAAATTCTACAGATCGGACAGTGTCAGAACGTTGTTCGTGCTTTTTGCGTTTTGCAACCGATTCTGTATCACCTCCTGATGCTTCCAATTCACGGCGAACCTTATGCACGAATGAACGGGTGCAATTAAGAAAATTAGAGATCTCTAAATCTGTATGGTTCGCATATATAGCGACGATGACAGCATGTCTCTTCATTTCTTGAGTGATGTTGTAGTCCGCCATTTTTCATCTGGAAAGGAAAAATAATTAAAAAAAATTCGCTAAGTTATAGTCACATTTATGCATGTTCTCAAATACCGTACGAACCTTGTAAATATTTTGCGTTTTATTTGCAAATTCCGGGTACTTTTTTGTCATTGTATCAATTTTTCATGTAAATGTAAAATAAATGGCTACATCTACAATGGATTTTGGGAGATCATCAGAGTAGATACTAAACAATTTTGGGTTCCGCTATTACTTTTTTAGATGATGAATCTGAACGGGCTTTTGAAATTTTCAGGCTCACTGTTTATGTGTTTTCATATTACCATTTTACTATTGGCTGCAAATTTTGAATTCATAGTAAGACTGCATAATGGATCCGTACACATTCATGGCCATATTTTATTAATTGATGACTCAAGGGTATTCTTAGTGCAAATAAGATATGCAATCAAAAAAAAAAAATTATTTAATTGCAACAAAACTTAACAATCTTTCAGGAAATAAAAACAGCAACGTAAATATAAATTCAATTTAATTAGAATTCTTATTTACTTATTTACATATTTACATTTAGGAAAACAACTTGGTTTCCTTTTTCCCCGCTTAGTTTGCTTCTCCTTTCTGTAACTATTTGTCCAGTTTTTTAAAAAAAGCGTTCATTAGGCACAGATGTGGTAACAATACAGAGCCCTTTAACTGCCAATTCAGAAATGTGTAGGTACCTACATAGCTGTATGGTTTTTCCACCAAATAAGAGGATCCTCAGCTCTGAATAAAATTGGTTCGTGAAGGTACTTCTCAACCTCACGAAGAATGTTGGCTTTTGCGCTGGATCTACCGATAAAATTAAACACGTTTTGATCGAAATCATTCCAAATCTTAGAGGAAAGAATGGGTGTCTTTACATGTGAGCATATTTTTCATTGAATTCTGGGTTGCCGATTCAGCAGCACTCAATGCGTCAGTAATTTGTTTAATTATGTTCTCTTTTGCCACTTCAAAGGAATTTTGGCTGAAAAAGCCGTGTCTTTTGAAACGTTGGTCCAAAAATGTTGCTTACGCAAAGATGGCATTATTTTCTGCATTTCCAAACTGTGCATTAACTGAAACTTGTAATTCCTTTGCTAATCGGTAAGCATTTTCAGGCAAATGTGTGTTGATGAATAGAAAATTGGAATGCTGGAATGCTGAACTTAGTAAAATTATTTTTGAGGCAGTAAATTTGTTTCCACTGCAAATTTCCTTTGTGACATCTTTAAATATTTCTAGCAATTTGCAAGATTTTTGTAAAGCAAGAATATCGAGTATCCTTGATCACCAAGTTAAGGGTATGTGTAAGGCATAGTACATGATTCCAAGAAGTTTTCTGACAACAGCCACCATATTGTCGCATTGTCGATAACAACTGCTTGAATTTTTTTATCGATTTTTTCAAATTTCTGCAGTTTTCTGGAGTTCACTCCCTAAATTTTCAGCAGTCTGAATAATTATAGCATTCCAAAAGGAATTTGCGTGTTTGTAGTTTTCGTCAATAAAATGCGCTGTTATTGATATATAGCTTTCATTGGCCTTCGATGTCCAACTGTCGGTAGTTAAGGAAACTGTCTTTGACGGTTGAAGGCAATCTAAAACTGCCTCCTTTTTCAGATTGTACTGTTGAGGTATAAGGACTTTTGACCTCGTTTTTCTAGATGGTAGCTGGTACCTAGGATTTAATGCATAAAAATAATTTCATAAACTTGAGCTTCCGACAATCTGAAAAGTTAGTCTTTCACAATTGTTTTAATTTACAGACTGTTCAGATCGGCAACTTTTTTCTTGTGTCATTGGCTTGAGAAAAAGTTTGCTATTGAAGATGACTTCCCAGGCATTGCAAGTGAAGATTTTTTTCGCAATTTCATCGCGCTGCAATAATAAAGAAGGAGATCAGAAGCAGTCATTGATGGAATAGCAGTTTGCAATGTGGCAGCAGTAGGCGCAGGTTGCAACGAATCTGCATCGATATCGAATTGATTTTCTATGCTGAGAGCATAGAATGGGTCTATATTCTGAGCTGAAACATAAAAATGTTTGCTTTTCAAATGACGAGTGAGTTAAAAATTTGATCCTCCTTTAACTGAGAGTATTTTGGGACAAAAATTGCATTTTACCATATTTTAACTTTCTGAAAAACTACCAAACGAAGCTTGTTCTCTTCACCGACGGTTTTTTGCCAGGATTCATTGTTGTGTTTCCATTTGAATCAATGAAAAAAGTACAAATTTTTTCACCAACTCATTTTTAAATAAAAATACAAACATTTTAGATGAAAAGTCACAAGTGAGGAGCACCAATTAATACGAAAAATAACAAATTTTAAAATTTCTCCCAAAAACAATCGAAAAGTTACCTTCAATGATTATTCTTCACACAATAATGCACACGCTTAGACTAAAATAGTGCTGTAGCACACCTAATTGCACCGCACACTTATGTTCCTGTTATGCGTTTTAGTGTGGCTAGAAGATCAACAGCACAGTGTGCTGCTCGCACCGTGCCGCATACTTAAGTGTGCTGTTCAGAGCACACCAGCATAGTAGATTGTGCTGTCTTTGTCCACAACTAGTGACAATCTTTAGTGCGAAAATTATGGAAGCATATCACTTCTTTACGCCAACAGTATCATTGGGGAGTGTCAAGGAGACAGATGGTCGATGTACCGACATACTTGGCGGTGCATTTGGAAGGAAGTGAAGGCCCGAGAGGGACTGTATTGCTACAAAGAAGAAGAAGAAGGAAGGAACTTGTTTCAATTATCTGATTCCGAATTTCATCAAAAGTCGGTGAGAAAGATGACTACTAGAGGGTCACGCAAATCTGAAAAATAACAGGTTTCAACTGGCACAATTTTAAAACTTGCTCATAGATGATGACCAAAATAACTAGATCATTATTGTGAGTTTCATTCCACAGTTCAATAAACAATTTATCAAAGTCGGAAATCTCGGATTTTTGTTTTCGCTCGGCCGATTTGACTGGTTAATCAACTTAGCCGAGGTCTCCTAGAGATTAATGTCTATATTTAAATACTTTCTAAAAATCGATGGAATAGATTTAGAGAAAACGTCGTACCAGTTTGAAAAACATAATTTGGAAACCACAAATAAAATATTTTATTTAGTTTTGACCATCTTGACGATCAGCTTGTATATACAGGAAAACAAAGCTCTACACGTACAAATTTTTCGCTGGCCCGATTTGACTGGTTAATGAACTTAGCCGAGACGATATAGAGGTTTTTATCTAGTTTTTTTTACAAGAGATCCACATTTTTTTGCTTTCTAAATATCGATCAATTAAATTTGGAGAAAACGTTGTACCAGTTTGAAAAACTTAAGTTTAAGAAAAACGCATTTGAATTTGTTTGTGTTGAAATTTTACTAGTTTTCTATCAGCAGCTACAAATGATCAGCCAAAGCTTTTTTCCTCAGAATTCAGCCTAATTTTGACTGCTCGCTGCTCTTCCTGTTTGCGCGATACGGCATTCGTTGATTTTCCCCGACGAAGCTCTTGCAAGAATTTTCTTGATCTTTTATTAAAAACTCCTAGTCCGTGTAGAGTGGTGGGATAGGGCACACTCTTCTTGCGTAGCAGCTTCTAAGTTCAAACCTTAGTAGCGGCATCGAGTTTGAGCTTCGGATGCTGTTGTCTGACTATCATCTCAGTCAGCTGCGATGATACTAATTGAAAAATTAGGTAATAATTACATGATTGAGCGGAATATTGACAATATCACCTCGAGTTTCGTTACGGTCATGGAACGACATACCCTAGCAATTAATCTCAACGCCAAGGTTCGAATTTGTACTGCTGTGTGAAGGATTATTATTATTATTATTGAAAGCGCAGGCGGTAGTCCAGGATGCTATTTCTACCTTGTGGACCGCAAATAATAAAGTTAATATAAAACAAGCGTTCAATTACATTAATTTAATTAACACTTAAAACGTTGCAAATGCGTTTTATTCTAAACGACACGTATGCATTTCGGTCGGTATTGCCGACCGTCTTCAGCGCTAGGCGCAAAGCTACTAATAAAAAAATTATACAGAATCAGAGATATTAACTAATAGTTAATTTCAACATATATAATTCAGTCGGATTAAATTAAATATAAATTGGGGGACTATCGTCAATATTACATGATAGTTCTGTTATTTCAACATATTATGTGTTGTGATAATTGATTTAATCAATACAGGCCACACTAGTGTTCATCTAACAGATTAAATTGTTAGACAAACGTTTCTGATTTGCCAAAATAATATAGCTTTCGTTATCATTTTGTGTATTTCGCTTGAGGTATCTCTGTAGTAACTCATCGCTACTAAGTGATTCAAACCCAGGCAAAATATAGGTTCCTGTGGTCGAATTAATAGCTGGCTTATGAGTATAAGCCTCCTATTTTTCCTGGCTTTTTAACGACTTACACCACTTTCCATTAATTTAATTAATTTTTTTTTCGTCCAAAATTGATTAATTAAATTTTAGATGGCAACAGGAAATGAAATATATAAAAAAATCCATTTTTCGAAAGAGAAAGTCCCCTTGATAACTTCCGTTGCATTTATTAGATTTTAGTGTATATATACACAAATTTTTTCTAGGTGTACGCATACCAACTTTTTGCGTTGGCCCAGTAACCTCGTTACCATGTTTCTTGCTATAAAATAGCATTCCAATAAATTATTGATTCTTAATGCAAAGATACTTCCGCCTTGCTGCAAAAATTACTATAACTACTTCCAACGCTACCCTACCACCCCACGGTTTGCATGCTACACATCTATATCCAATCAATCGATTTGTGACAATTGGTTCTGCAGCTCTTTTAAACGTTGCTTTTGTTCGCTTGCCAATATCCAGCTGTGTCCTGTGCCATCCTTGTAGTACACAACCGGAAACGATTCCCCGAAAAAATATGTTATTGATATTTGATTGGATCTTTATTGGGTAGATACGCATATGTATTTATTTATACATGCGCTTTTTGCGGTAAAACATGAACACAAAAACCAATAGCAGTGAAACCGCAAAATGGAATTCAATGCACCTTATTTTGCATTCAATAAACACAACATAATTACGATTAATTGAAATTTAAATGAGTTGGGGTGGCAGTGTTGTGGGTGTTCAATAAAATTGAAATTTCATTGCTATGAAACCGAGTCTTAATCGATTTTTATACAATAGGCATATGTTAAGAATTTTTCGATGAAAAATGAGAAAAAATTACTGTTTTTTTGCAGAAGTACGATTACTGAACGCTAAAATTTCAAACGATTTTATAGACTCATTTTAAATCGACAGTTCATAGAAACATGAACTGAAAATGTTGCTCACATACTCAATATTATATCTCCGCCATAATTTGTATTTTATGCAGGAAACATTTCAAGCTAAATTTATTCCGTTTTATTTTTCCTGGAAGTTGTTAAACTCATTTTCTTCGAAGATGAAAATTTTCTCGGCATCATGCAAAGCACATACTATTCTTCTCGAACTTTAACATTCAAGTCTTATACGAGTATTTCGAAATAAATGGATGATTTTTTCTTTATAGACGTTTTCATAAATGGCATGGAATAATGTGTGAGATTTTCCTCTCATTTTAATTTTGCCTCAAGTGGAATTTTTTAATTAGATGTTTTTAAAGCTTATAATTTTTATTAATTTTGTAGGATTGCCATTTTATGTGCGTACAATAAATTTGTATTTTCACTAATTTTTTTTTGTTAAATCTGAAAATCATATTGCCTTAATCAAGTTTTACATTCAACAGTTGTCATGACTCATTTTTTTTTGTGGTATCTATTGTACATACCGATATTCCATTCGAAAATCAAATAATAAAATTTTATCATAAACTGGCGAATTTTTACTATACAAAATATTTTTATGATTTATCGATTTGATTTCATAGGGCTACAAAAAATGAAAAGTAGAAAGTAGATTCTTTTGACGATTGTGCATTCTGACTGTTCTGCAAAAAAAAAAAAAATAGAAAAAAATCATCCAGCGTGGGGTACACGCGCGATACAAGTTAAACTACTTGTCAGCTATACGAGTATATATGCATACTCGTACATATATACATATATATGTATGCGCGATTTTGTATATTTAGGCGATAAAATACGAGAACCGGTAATGAAAGAGACGAAATACGTTGAGAAATATAGCTCACAAATAAAATATTTTATTCAGTTTTGACGATCTTGAAGACCAGCTGTATATACAGGAAAACAAAGCTCAAAGTATACATATCTGTGATAAGACCTGTGCTATGGGTGTGAAACGTGGATCCTAACCCAAGCATTTGCAAACATATTGAACGCCTTCGAAAGGTGTGTAGTAACCGAACAGTCGCCTAGGAAAACCGCTCACAAACCATAATGCTGATTCAATTTAAAAAATTCAATATTTAAATTTACAATTAAAATTTGGACACGCAAACCCTTTGTAACGCAGCCTATCAACGAGTCGCATTGCCCCGCAATGCAAACTACAGTTGATGGATGAGCGGGCTCGGCAAGTAACCACCGTTGCGACAGAAAGGATTTGTTACGGATCGCCACACAGAGCGCACACCGCGAGAACCGCGCCGGAATTAATATAAAATTTGCTATAAAATGAAAAGAAAAAAACTATACTGTTCGTGGCGAGGGAGTAAAAATTCGCTAACAATAAAGAAAAAGCGAGTAATCACTTATATTATCTCAATAACTAATTGTGATTCGCTTTGCGTAATCTTCAACGGGTATTTCCATCAATTTGTGTACAAAGAGGAAAGAAAAATCTCAAGTGGAATCGCAAGTCGTCTCGGGAGGGAACAAAGAAGTACGCGGGAACGGGTTTACTTTCTACAATGAATCGTGTGGAAAAAGTAAGGAAAATTTGTTGTGTTAGTTGAAAGGGATAAACAACTTCCCGAGGCGTTTGCAGGGTATATTTGGACGTTGGAAAACTAGATATCGAGCTGAGGAAACGCGGTATTGCGGTTGTGGTAGCAAGTCAGCGGTGGGACGGGAGTCTGGATCAGATGTGATAGTGGATAAGTCGAAAATTGAGGAGTACATAGCTGAAATTGCAAAGAATTTCATTGCCAAGACCGGCAGCAGAAATATCCCATTGACGCGCCGAGGACGAGCTCAGCGAGGGGTCTTGTCTGGACGATAGGTCAGCGTAAGTTTCGCAATTTCCCATTTGAGCTGCGTGTTTCGACATTTGAGCGATTGTCAACAATTGTCCGAAGCCGCTGGAACGAGTGTTCAAGGAGGAGGACACGAGCGCTGTACAAAAACATATTGTCGTGCCCCGAATCACGGCAAGATAGTCGTCGGTCCTCTTGTTTGCTATCTCTGTCGCAGTCGGATTAGCCCAGAACGAGAAACCGGTACAGTGAAATTGAATTGCCGTCTGTCCGGATGCAAAGCAAATTGGTAGAAATTTAGGAAGTGATTATCGTCACAGGCAAGACGCGTGAAGTGAATTCACTTTTACCTCATACAGGCACAAAATCATGCCCAAAGTGGGTGTTTTGCTAAGTGACATGCGGCGTGATTCACAATAAACAGATTTGGGAAAGATAAAAAAACATACTGATTTCGGCCCCTTAAAGCCATTTATTGCAAGGAGCAGTTTGCACAGAAAATTGCTTGAACCCGTAATATTTCGGGAAAGTAATTGTCTTGGGGCCGTGTTTAGATGAGAAAAAGATACTGCAGGAAGTGAGTATGTGACGAACGTTCGCGCTTATTTACTCGTTGCTTAGTTTTAATAGCCTGCTTCTGATCGGCTCATTTGCACATTGACGATACGTGTGCTTTATTGCCGCCATCACTCAGGCCGTGATGTTTCCTCAGAAATTTGTTAACGGTATCTATTAAATAATTTTATTCCAACGAGACTACTCGACGGACTGAGCGATTGCATTTGGGCAGGCTAAACGCTTAAACTTTGAATTGAAATGATTGCGTGTTAGGTGGAAAAATGATAGATTTATGACGTTTGGTAAGGAGGCAAGGGCAGTATAGCATTAAAAGCGTGAAATGATATACGTGTATGCTCTTGTCCTTGTCGCTTTGTGCATATGAGATTGCACACCATCCTGTCAAGAAATGTAAGGCTCAATTCCTTTATAATCGAATTTCGCCCAGTAAGAAGTTTTCAAATGAACAAAAAGTCCATTGGGCGATGTGAAGAAACATTTGTAGATATACCAGCTGAGAACGAAGATAACAGACTAAGAGACGATAAAGAATCAATTTTTGAACAAGATAAACCGTAAAAATCTGACAGTCTTTTGCTACGATTTGATATTCTGATTGAGTGCTAATTGTGTATTCCATTGTTGCATTTCATCAAAATTTTAATTTATTACTGGTGTCAACCTTCAGGTTTCAACGTGCTTAGAAGTGCACTGCTTGAACATTATGTTTAGAGGTTTTTTCCGTTTCGTTGCTGGGACATTTGTCCACACAAGCGAACCGGCTTTGTTAAAATTAGTAATAAGCATAGCGAAGCGGATCATATCACAACAGGGTTAATTAAAGAACATGCTACAATTATTCGGATACCGAATTTCATTGAATTTTCGTAGCAAATTACATCGTTGCTTGCATGGGTATTGCCCCGATCGGAGTTACTCAAAGTGATATTACGATTCGATATGATTAGTTTACTGGTACGATTGACAGCTCCAATAATTGATTTCTGACGTGTGTATATTCCATATATTTAGCAATTTTAAAAATAAATCAAATATTTTATGCTTTCTAGACTATGCGTCATCTGTCAAAAAAAAAAAAAAATAATAAATTTCGCTCATTAGCTGTATTATAAACTTTAAAATCACAATTTAAATTTTGTTTTGAAAAACTAAGCAAGTGAGATAATATTAACCCCTGAGAGACAAATCATACTGCAGAAATTAAAAATTCGTGTACCAAACAAGGGCACTCAGAAAAACAATCAAACGATAATTAGAAAAAAATTCAAAACTAACGACATAAATAACGTTAGCAAACTCAATATATGGCATGGATTTACGTGAGGCAGTTCTCATTCTTTTAATTTGGATTCTAACAACAGGCCTACCCACCCCATCTACGAGCACTCGTCGAGGAGGATGGGTAAGTATCCTTTTGCGAGAGGCACCGCTTCCACCTGGATGCCCCGCTCTTATTTGGGGGGCATAAATATCGTCGGTATAGACGAAATACTCCCAAGGCTCGTCTGTTTTCGCCAGGCCCAGTTGGTTATTTGCTTTGGCAATTTCTACCCTTTACTAGGTTACCTCGGCCTCGACACTTGTTGATCCGCATTTTAGCTGTTAATTCGTGACTGCGAATTTTTTTTTGTAATGGGCCCTTGTTCTTGGGGAAAAGAACCCGCCCCACGACACCGCAATGCTAGCCTACCAACGTATTCACACGATCTCAGACAAGGTCAATCTCGGCGAACACCACCATCCTCTCTCGCCGAGGCAACAGAGCAGACCATCGCTGCAGTCCTTTACAGACATTTATACACTCTATTCACTACAAAATGGCGCCCAACGTGGGGCCCATAAAGCCCGGTTTTATCAACAGTCGAGAGCATGAGACAGACCATCGTCTCTAGGTTACTCTACTAGCTGTCCAAATTTTTGGCGGGTAGGTAACTACTAAGGAATATTGCACTAATCGTGTTCCAGCAACATTACCAACATCCGAACTTTGTGTTGTCCTCGGACTGTTGATTTATACATTGGTGATTTACCACCATTGTATGACAAGCAAGGCCAAATTATATTAGAGTCCTTTCGTGCACTCGGAAGTTGTTACTTTACATCATTTTGCGGCGGATTCTGATCTGCACCCCAAACCAAGCGATGTCTTAGTGTCTTCCAGTACATGGATCTTGATTTCACGTGATTGGCTGCGTAGCTAGTCCGTGACTATCCATGATAGGACACGTGCTGCTTGCGGGTCAGAATCAACCCTGGGCTGACAAACCATACCTCGTTAAAATAAGCGAACAAGAGAGTGTTTCCGAGCTCCGATATTTACGGCACATCAAGAGAGTAGTACCTGCGCCGTGAGGGAAGAGCTCACCATTGGTGTCCGTGCGAAGGGAGAAGGTAAATACAAAGATTGAATTTGATATTGATAACCGTTTTCGCATTTGGAATTTATAAAAAAAAAATAATATTGTTAAATCTATTTTTAAAATAATATTGCTGATATTTAGTTATCTTTATATTTTTTTTTGTAAGAGTGTGTATAGGTCGCCACTGACGGCCACGTTACCAATTAATATTAGGGTTTTTGTTTGTATAGAATAACGTTTAAGAAAATGCGCATCAAAAGGACTCCGGAGAGAAGAAAGCTTAGGTCGGATGTCATGAGAACATGGACGAGTTGTCAAGGCCGTGCGGGCATCGACTACACCAGTTGTGTTGGAGCCAGATACGACAGACCGTCGACATGCCCTTTCTGTCGTCTACCCCTAGAACGAACACTCATCGCTTGTGGAGCAGTGCCAAAAAGTGGGCTTTCCCAATCGAATCCAATGAGTATGCTCAGCGACACCGATGGAGCAGGAGCACTACCACCAGTCAGACCTAATATCGAATCCTCATCACCATCGACTTCCGAGATGGCCCAGCTGCTGGTCGTAATGCAGACAATGGCTGACAGCTTGGGACAAATGAGGCAGCAAATAGAAAGATTGTCTGTCCCACAGCCACCGGTCCAGCCTTTTATACTAACATCACAGAGAGCGCAGAGCTACCCCTGACAGTAGCTAGCGACCTAGCACCACCTACTCTCAGCGGAGTCATGAACCCAATGGCCCCAGAATATAGGCCTAGGGAAAGTGTCCCATCTTCGCGCCCGCACCATCGGAATAACATGCGTGCCTGGAGCCCTGATCGACCGTTGTTCGAACAGGCAGACCATGACCTTGGCTCAATGCCCTGGTATACCTGGGATCTTCCACCAGCAACCCAGCCAGAAGGTCACTGAGATGAGACACTATTCCACCATCTAAAGTGGCACACATCATAGCTAGCTGGAAGTTGGTTTTTTTCGGGCCAGATTGACTCTGCAATAATAGTTGCCTTTCTATGAAGAGTCGAAAACATGGCGTCGCTGAACGTGGGAGGAAACAAGCGAGTAGTTACACTTGCGCCAAAATGTTGTTCACTGGGAGAGCTCTCCGATGATTTTGGTGTTTCGTGGACACATTCCAACATTCGACAGGCCAACTTTGAGGCATACCGCATTGCGAAAATTCACACTAGTCAATGTTGATGATATTTTAAAACAAAGATTACAAAGTAGACACCTACGGGCTTAGGAGACACAAGGCGACTACTACGAAGCTCTATGTTATCTGTTGGAACGATTAATGAGCCCCATGCTGGAGTCAGAGTTCCTAGGTCTCTTTTGGGAAGGAATCAGGCCAGAGTTACGAGAACGGTTGGTCTTTGCTCCGCGCCACAATGTACATGTGCTTTGCGCTTCAGCAAAGGAGCTTAAGGCCGTGTAATTCTCCCAGCGGTCCACAACCCAAAGCAAATTCTTTAACCGAAGTCCTGAAGGTCCTGAAGAGTCCTGAAGCGAATAATCGGATTGAAGCTAGACGGCGACCAATGGCGAATTCGATATAATAATACGCTGTATGAAATCTTTGACGAACCGGAGGTCTCAACGATTGTAGGACTGCGGAAGTTACAATGGGCTGGCCGCATGAATCGTTTGGACGAACAACGGATACCCAAAAATGTATTCGTTGGGAGAACTGAAGGGCGGAGACCAGTGGGGAAACCGAAGAAACGCTGGTCTGATCCGGTCAACGAAGACAGGTTATCGCTGCTCGGATTTTGCGATTGGAGGATGCGGTCAGTGGACCGAGACTGTTGGACGCACTCGTTGCAGGAAGCGAAGGGCCGAGAGGGGCTGTAGCACTACGAAAAAAAAAGAAATTTCCAATATTTTATTTTTATTAGAAAAAAAAAAACAAAATGGGGAAAAAGCTGCACACCGCTCCTTAGGAAGATTATTGTCCATAAGTACTTCCTGGAGATGGTTTCTAAGAGTACCATCGCCAAGGATCTCATGTGTTCAAAAAAGATGGCATACGATGCAATTCAAGTTTTCACTGACACAGGCAGCGTGGGAAACCATCAAAGGAAACAAAGAGAGAGAAAACAACTGATAGGGAGGATAGGCTTATTTGCCGTTTAAGTAAGGCGAATACTTTTCTCACAAGTAAAAACATTTTGTCTGCTGTGTCGGATCAACTAAGCGTCCAAGTTACATCTAGAATAGTCAGAAATAGATTATTGGAAGTAGGTTTAAGAGGCTGTATTGCACGCCGAAAGCCACATGTTTCTAAAAGAAACACCGAAACACCGATTGGAATACGCCAGCGAACATGGAAAAAACTCATTGAATTCTGAAAAAGCGTACGTTGGAGCGATAAATCAAAATTTAATATGTTTGGATCTGATGGAAAAAAGTATGTAGGGCGACTCAAAAACAAAGAGCTCGATCCTAGGTACACCATCAAAATAATCAGGCCTGGAGGTGGAAACGTGGGGGTATGGGGAGCCTTTTCCTGGCACGGTGTAGTCAAGTGAATCAGTATGTCCATAAAAACATATTTGCTAATGTTATGGAGCCATAAGCTTTAGACCATTTGCTGATTTCTTACATTTTCCAACAGGACAACGATCCTAAACACAATTGCCTAATGAAGTGTTGGTTTGAGGAAAAACGGATAAACGTCCTGAGCAGACCGCCGCAAAGCCCTGATCTTAACCTGATTGAGAACTTATGGGCTGATGTGGCGAAAAGTTTGAAGATAAAAACTTCGAAAAATTCAGATGAATTATTCATTAATGTAGGCAAGCTTGGCGAAAAATCCCGCTGAAGCGATTTTTTATGCCAAAACGCTGCTTTGCCGTTATTGCTAATGAGGGCTACCCAACAACATCATATGAATTACACAAACCTCCTCCTGCTCCTCAAGCCGTTATATTTTCAATTTTCCCAACAACTCTGTTATGGAGTTTGTCTCACAGCTCACATGCATCATTGTCACTTCTAATCGAATGGATGTGTCTATAACTCCCACCTCAGAGGATATAATCCCTGCATGCACACGAATATTCACTCACAAAAGACTCGTCCTTGCACATGCAACTCTATATTTGCCATTCGAATATTATATAGTATTCTCTAGCGTCTATAAATTGAGCAAGAATACATCACATGTTCATTTCACATCCACGACAAACTCAACACTCCCCACAATACAGGCGATTCGTTAATGTCAGCATAAATTGAAATTTATTCGAGTCGAGGTTGAGGAAGGAAGTAAAATCGCTCTACTTGTAGAAGAGAAATCGATTCAATACTGAATATGATGCATGGCTGGAAATATGTTTGCATATGTAATCTACTTATTTTCCTTGTGTTCAATGTCCGGAAGATGAGACGACGAGAATTTCATGGAGACTTCCAATCTTGACATAATCATCAAGAGTGTTAACACATGGATATCTCGTCAGGCCAATTTACCCGAAACAATGTACACAGCACATGTGTACCAAATGAATTTTAGGCTTATCAAATTTTGGATGTTTACCAAAGGATGTTTATGCAAGGAAATTGTTGCTTGAGAGGATTTCCTGATGAAGATTAACTTAAAGACCTGCTGGGCATTTATATAACTTGAAGGAAAATTTGAGGTATGTAGTTAATCTCGTTGAGATTTCAACAGAAGAACTAAAGAATATCTAGTGTCGCTCTTTCTAGGGTTTGTACTCGTATTATATTACAAAACTATTGGAATCGCGACCTATCTATCTATCCGTCTAGCCGTGTGTCACAAGGGGTTTCCTCCGGGACCAAAGCAGCTGCAGACACGAAACTTGATAAGTTTATCGGAAGTGATCACCTCTCGAATGATTGGTTATCATAAAAAGTTTTCCAAAATTTTTAAGGGGAATCTCTCCATAAAGTGGGCTAACCCTTAAACAATTTTTTTTTTCAGTGGGTCATTTGGGAGATGGAATGAAGGATCTTGATGAGAGCCTTTCAAAACAGGTCCTAAAAAACGTTACCAGCTTCGAGAAATACAGGGCGGGGGAATGTTTGATAAATTTATGTCTCCTCCTCAAGATTGGACACATGTAACGCGAAAAATCTGAAGGACCAGGTAGTTTACAATGAGGGTCTTATAAATCAAAACTCATTCAAATTTGATATCGACTTAACAGTCAGATTTTCGTGATCCTTTTCTGCTTTTTCTCAACATCTGTTATTTTTTGGCTTTAAATCATTGACAATTTTGTAATGCCTTTCGAATTGATTTTTTTTTGTGTTAGGGAGGTGAATGCCATTTACGCACAGAGTGTGGGACTCCCATGCTCGCAAGAAGCCGACTGGCCTACCCACTAAACACCTCCCCTGTTAAACTGAGAACCCAGCCTGGAACCGTTTGACACATTACTTCGGGCCAGGCCTCATTTTGTTACGCCGTGAGGCGCCATCAAGCTTGGGGATCCCTCTTCTAGCAGGAGGGGAGAGGGGCAGAGGAAGTGCTAGACAAGCGATCCCCCAGCCCCAACGCCCCCAGCTGCAGTGAGTCCCTTTTATCTTTAAGGACTGCCCGATTAAAATGAGCCACCTGGACCTGGAGTCTTCCTCGCTTTCAGCGAAAGGACTGCTTCATCCAGTTCCGGCTGTGTGAAAAGTGGGCACTCAACTGCGGTTTCACCATGGACAGCGTCAACACGGAACAGGAGGGGCGGGGAAGAATGACCGCACTATCTCGTTCATTTTTTTCCGCATCATGTGTACAAGGTTTCCGTAGGGCACCAAGCTTCCGCAATTTTGGATGTCGACGAGAGTTCTATGTTTTGTAGAAAATCGGCCCCTAATATTTTTTTTCAAATCAGCAATGCCGAATCGTTCGCGGCAAATAACTTGTAATCAGCTGGTGTGTTACTGCGGCTTTGTTTCTTGGGAAGGACTGACACTTCGGCCATGAAGATGCGGCTCAGCAAAGAAACATTCTCTAATGATACTCGAAACAATATCGGCACTTGTGTTTCGAGGTAGCTTCGCGGTTGAAATCACACTGTGGCTGACATCTAAACACCAATATGCCAAATTTTTTTGAGGATGCATTGTTTAGGGTGCCTATTTGATCTGGCGAATGTTGGCGTTGAATAAGAGAATGGTGATAACGGAAGCTACGCGAGGACCTTCGGCGATTAAATTGTGAGAGTGTGAAAGGTTCCCATTGGGAGCCCCAGATATCGGACTTGATCGCTGCTACTTCTGCCTTTAACGCGTTGATTAGAGAATTCTATTCTACGGGACGTATCTATGTTATCGAGGAGCTGATTTGACTTCGACGATGTTATCAGCGCAACTTGCGAGCTTGCCCAAATCTGTTGTATCGGTGGCGATAATCAGAGGCCTGAAATCTACCGGTAGTCTCTGTGATCATGGGGATTTAAGCACGCTGCCCGGAAACTTTCCTTCGGCTTTGGAACGCAAAGATAGGAGGAGTTGTGATGGACGTTAATCACCGAGTGAAAAACTTGATAATATTTCCCTAACTTGGCGGTGAACAAACCTGCAAAAGGCGCTCTTTGAAAGCCTTGTATCTGCCGTTGGCGGAGGGGCCCTCGACAATATCTTATACTTGGGCAAGAATCTGATCCGAAACAGTCTTGTGGAATTTAGCGGTATCGCGTAAACTTATTATTAAGGAATTACGACTCCACCTGGTTGAACCATAATTTGGGGCGGAAAGATTGAACGAAGAGGTCACATTAATTGCTACTGGAGGCACAAAGATGCTATTTTCGACATCCAAAAAGTTGGCGTCGTCCACCATATGAATTCCCGAAGGAAATCTAAACCGACCTCTCATCGGTTCTAGACGTGAAGTCTTGGAACATGACAATGGACTATACCCATCAGGTCGACAAGTCTGGACACTCTTAGTCTACTCCGAGGTGGCTTCTGGTTGGCAAGCTAGTTCGGAGAGGAATTGCGAAAAAAGAGTTGAAACCCTAATGGACAAACATCTGATAACGATGCAATAGCGTCTTGAGAGAATTATATGCAGTACTGGAAGTAAGTTCAATATAAATTATACTGAAAATGGGTAACAAGAAAGGACCGAATCATTATGCCCTCATTTATTTATTTATGTGCAGGAAATTAAGTGCTAAGGGATGTTCACAACTTCAATTTCTATCAATTGCCTATATCGCTTTGTACGTATAAGAAACTATGTTGGTAGTACGAACCTTTTCATCTAAGTGTACTATAGTATATATAAATCGGTAGTTTGCACTAATTTGATTTGATATTGAACGGGAAAATTGAATCAGATTATCTTACATGAAAATGTATTGACAATTCGTTATAGGTGATGATAACATGAGTATGCTCTATGATAAAATCAGTCGGATGTTGGGAAGTCACTTTTAATGTCGGTGCAAATACTGTAGCTAAATTATGCTCATTCATTTTGTTAACGGCATAATGCGATGCTACCCTGTTTAAATGCTCAATCATGAATTTCAAGCATGATGCATGATGAGCTGTATGTATTTGCTTTACAGCATCTCTCAGTCCTAGAATTTTCTCGCCAATAGTTTTGTGTCTTGTGGTCGCCCTTTATGTTGGTCAGATATGCATTTACGCTGTCCTACATTTCTAACTTTCACTGTTTTCTTGTTTATCTCTTTTTCTTTTGTTAGGCTAATACACTTCCTGGACATGGAACGCACCGATGATTGTTGATCACTCCTGCCAGAAGCGGTGCTCATTACAATCGGTGGGGCGACACAGCCACTGTTCCACTGCCAGGCACGTAATCGCGAACAAATCACCCAGAATCCGATTTGACACAACCAACCAGGCGAGGATTGTAAAATATTGTTCCAAGACCGACCAGAAAATCCGGTTCTCGGAAATGGCGATAACTGCAAACAGGGGCACAATGCATACGAACTAATTAGGGAAAAGCATTGCTCATCACGCACCTTTCTTTTGAACAATGTACACACTCCATTTTCTGATCCCACGGACGCCGCCAATCGCACTCTACGTCCCGTTTTGCAACGTACAGAACGCGATACTTGAAACTTCGTTTAGCGATAACTTTTAAATGATATTTCCGGCAGCGAAGAAAAATATTTGCCTTTCGTTCGCGATTTGTCAACGTCAGTGGCGGTTTAGCTGCAGAGATCTGTCATATCAGCCCTAAAACTCGATTTATAAAAGTCAAGTGCTGAGTATCATGGATAAAAACAAATAGCAGTGATGTTTGAAAATGAACAGCTAGCCGACTTCAAACGAGAAATAAAGATAATTACTTTGAAATAACGGTTTTCGTAACATTTTAAGATTGATATAACTCATTAATAAAAGATGCTCCAATCTAACTCGGTTCATATAAATTGAACATTTAACGGAAATCAAGCGAAAATTTCATATGGATTTTTCTACATGTTTTATTCAGACATTTCTTCTTCAATATGTTGAACACCAATTTAATATTTATGCCTCACGCAAGCAATCCAATGAATCCTGGGATGAGTGCAGGCAGCATGATGCGAATATAAACGAAAATAAATCCTTATCAAAAGAAGCAAGATTTTCTTGATACGTTTCGTAAACAAAGTTGTGTATCTTCATATTGCGTATTTTGGAAAAAATATTCATAAGAGCAATACATCGAGCTTAACCATCCCTTACCGACGCATGAATTTTCAATGAATGTTTTTCAAGCAAGGATCGATTTGGATAGATGATTGCCTAGGCATTAGAATTTCGGCGAAATTTCTTATATGGACGGAATATTTGAGTATGACGTTAAACCTTTTAATTAAATTTCAACTAAAGAGCTATTCATAGAAAACTTACCATTTAGTCTTTCAGATAAGAACTTACAACCTTAATTAAAATCCAGTAAAAAAAACTTGGCTCTACTCTCATACATACTTTAATTAAGGTTAATTCTTGCATATAAGTTCACTTTTGTTTCTAATCTCACTCTGAAATATTCACATTCAACTCGAGAAAACTGCATTAAGGTCTTACTGTATGACATTCACACATATCCTGAGCGTAGGAAATCCCAACATGCATGTAACATATGAGTGTTCCATGCTTCTTTTTAAGTATAGAAGCTGCAACTGCAATGTTGTAGAGTTTTGACCGTGAATCACACCCGGTGAGTTTACTAATGGCACAGTAGTAGAGCGAAAATTGTGTTAAATGCAATACACGAACTAGTGAATGCATGCAATATAAATTTCTCCTCAGTCGACATTCCACTTTTTCCCGGACAAAAAGTTAATTCACTTTTGAATAATTTCGGATGTTATATGCCTCGAACGGCGGCACCTTGGATTGTAGCGCACCCACACAGACATAATTTTTAATGCTCTCCAGGTGCTCTGACACGAATAATAGATTAAAGTGACATGAAAATTGTACAAAATAAATTCAATGTAAGTAGAAAGTTAGTGAGAGAACGAGCAATAAATTCAACGGTCATTATAATTAGAAAAGGACTCAAAACTTTATGTGATTTTTCAAAGGATACATTATCAAAGTTACTAGTTTTTGGGATCTATATAGAACGATAGAACTGCCTATTATCATTTAGAGATTGTTGACCATAGAATAGAAGCAAGCATAATGTAAGCTTCACATTTCTATAAAATCCAAAACCCAAAATTAAACAATCACTATTTTGTTAATTTCGTTCAAAACAAGTTTTTGTATGGGCCGCGAAATCAACAATTTCAAGGCCACCCGGTCAATTGAATGAATTCGTTCAAAGCCTCTTTACTGTCTTTATTTATCCTAAGATGTTGACGTTATTCTGTTCACCGTTAATCTTATGGTCTTCATTCATTGCGTGGCCTTAAAATCACACCAGCATACTTTCTGTTTTTGCATTCCCTTGATCATTTTGAAACAAAAATCCATGATGCAGTAGTACACTGACTGCACTTGCACGAAACAAACTATTCATAAAAAACTGCCTGAATAAAGAATGTGGAAGTAATTCAAAAAAGCTGCCAGCCAACAAGCAAATGCATGCAAATGGAAAAGCAGGAACATGTTCAAAAACCCGGAATTGAGCCTGAGGACATAAAGTGAAGTCTCGTGTCCGTTTTGTTTCTATGCCAACTCGAAAAAGGTAGATACTTATCGAAAAAAGGATGTCATCACAACTGCACCACTACACACCGTAAGTAAGGTTGGTATACTTGTACTCATACGTTCTGATAGGGGGTGGGTGTAACTTTATGGACAAGAACGAAGAAATGATGGAGGAATACGGTTGTGGAAAGCATTGCGAAGAAGATTGCAAACAGAAAGGATGTGATTTTGCAACTGTTGCTGGATTTGAAAATAATCTGAAGCCTTTGAATGCAAGCGCTTAGTGATGTTTTTGATACTAAATTGTTATCAGCGACACGGTATTCTGGAAACCTACTAAGAAAATATAATATTTATTGAGAACGTATACAAATATTTGATGTTAAATTTATTTTTAGTATCAAGTCTGCTTAGTTTCAGGTTATTTTTTAATGAAAGTGATATAATCAGGATAAGCCTTGCTTGGCACCGCGTACGCGAGCTAGCAGTTTGCTGGCTTCGCCAGCGCAAGTACAACACCACAAAAAATTTTCACGTGTACGTATTAAGGGGTCTTATATATATATATATATATATATATATATATATATATATATATATATATATATGTATAATATTGTCGGGTGTTATGGTTCGCGGCCAATAATTTTAATGTTCCAGGAAAGTGAAAACGCAATGTCTTTTAAATTAAATTAAAAGAGTTTATTCAATTACTTAAAAATGCACAATCACAATCAACTATTTTACAATTTTAATTTTCACTTTTTTACAAGTCGTCTATCAATTTCTACTTCAACTGTCCACTAAAAATCACTTCACACTCAAATAATCAATATCGGCTGTACTTCGCGCACCACTATATCGCAGTTTTCTATCGCGGTTGTAATGAATCCCCCCATTCATTCAGCTCGCCTTTATATAGGGTCTCTAGTCATTCAACCCAGTTCTCGTACATTGGCGAATTATCGGGAACATTCGAGCAGCGTGAATGAATGGAGCAGTGACTCACTTTCAGATGTTGATGCTTGGTGGGTTTTCGAGTACGTTCGTTTTGTTGATCATGATTATTGGGTTTTCGAGAACGTTCGTTTTGTTGATCATGATCTTCTTAACGATTGTGAAAATAATTGCGACAGTAACTCGCAAAATTAATCGTGCATGTAACAATATATATATATATATATATATATATATATATATATATATATATATATATATATATATATATATATATATATATATATATATGCGTAGGATAGAATGTATTTTGATACAAATGTAACAAATTAAGAATCCAAGCGAAAATACATAACAAAGAAAACACGTCCTGTTCGGGTAACCGCTTATGATAGACAAACTGCGAAGTGGGCGCTGGCTCTCTTCGAAGAATCTTCCGTTACATTCCCACACGGCCGTTCCTGCATCCCATTCGACGCCGGATGGCCACTTCTTCAACAGGTCTTCAAATGCCGTCGTTCGCCCAACTATTTCACAATCGATGTCAAGACGATCTAGGGCATATTGGTCCTTGTCCAAATTGTTGGTGATTTTCATTGGCCTCGTGTATTTCGGGTTCACCTTCTATCCAACGCCAAATTGAGTTTTCTTAAGAGCCACTAAGTCGCCCACTCGAAATCCTTGTACCATTCGTCTTCGCAAGCTATACTGTTTTCGATTCTCTTGTTGAACTTTTTCGATTTGGTTTCGTGCCTCTTCTCGAATTTTGCTTCGTTCGTCGTGGAGGAATCGCCGATATTCGTCCTCCGAAATTCGCCCATATTATCATCTTCAGTGTTCGTCATGTCCACAGCTATCATAAGTTTGAAGGGAGTGGTATCGATACTGCGATGACGTACCTCATCTTCTGTATGCTGACGACCTCAAATTATACCACACCGTCAATTCCGGCTTTATCTAAATGTTGGATAGTGCTATGTTATAAGCTTCTCGAGAAAAAATTCAGTATTTGAGCACACATAACCTGAATGATTCCCCACTTCAAAAAGTTGACCAGATCTCAGACCTGGGCGTTGCGTAGTAATTGTTACATCACTGTCAAGCAAAATCACGTTCAAGGAAACGATTAAACATACTAGGAACACTCGTTTGCATTATGAAGACCAACATAAAACCACCTACGTAGACAACGAGCCAATTAATAGGTGTTGCAAGATCTTCAATTCTATGAGTAAACATTACTCTTTTTCTATCTCAATACATAACTTCAAAAAAAGGTTACTGACGCATTAAAATAAGTTATTGTTAAATATATATTTACGTTTTTTGTGATTTGTTTAGATATAAGTACTTTGTTTGTGATTGCTTTGTTTGGCTTATTAAATAAATAAATAAATAAATATGTGCTGTTTAGAAAACGCTGTAGTCTGCTGACATGTTTCCACCAGTCTTCAGGAGACGCACTTGAGAGTTTCGTTAGCGCTGGAACAATCCCCCATGCACTCGTTCGACCTGTCCATTTCCACGCAGCACACCTATCGTAATAAGATGTGATTCTATCTTTCGGTCACTGCAGTATTGAGCAAACGACTTCGTTATGAATGGGCTACCTCTATCTGCGATTATTCGTCGAGGATTTCGAAAAATGGCTTCAACCATTTCCAGTTTTCGTAGAACTTTCTCAACTGTAGTCGTTTTCACAGCAAAAATCCAAGTAAATTTAGAAAATGCATCAGTTATTGTCAGTACGTGTTATATGCTTTTCTCGTCAACGGCATCGGCCCGAGATGGTCAATATGGAAGGTGCCTAAGGGTACATCCCCCTTCGGTTTCGGATGGAGTTCGCCTTGCGATTACCTCGCCTTGCAGTTGGACAAAATGCAAGTGACGCAATTCTCAATACACGCCTTAATCTTGTTGTCAATACCACAAACATAGTACTCTTTCTCCAGGATGTCCTAGGTTTTTTTTTCACTCCGAAATGGTCTCTTTCGTGGTATCTCCGAATTAAATTCACTTTCATCGCAGTAGGTACCACGAACAGTTCTCTTTCGCCGGTTGAATGTAAATGATATCTCCTTTATTCAAATATTCCTTATGTGGACCCTTCTGTAGTATCGCTTTAATCGTCTGAATATGTTCACCTTCATCCTGAGCTATCCGTATTGACACCAACACAGTGGGCTGAACTTTGCTTATCATAACTGCTGCTCGAGGCATCGCAAACGAATACTTCATCTATCGGCGGAATAATTATATCGTCAACAAACGCTATCATAACTCCTTCCTCGATCAAATCTTGGAAAACGTAGTCAATAAATCGTCCGAGATCATTGCCACTCATGCACAATCCAAACGGTGTACTGTTGAACTTGTACTGGCCCTCGTTGGTCACGAACGCCATATATTTGTTATTGTGTTCTTCTAATGTCTAATGTGGAGAAAACGCGCGCGGTTACTAGTTTCTCTAAATTGTCCTCAATGAGTGGCATCGGAAATCTGTCTTTAGGGACTTTTTATTAACTTCACGAAAGTCTACGCAGACTCGATGGGTTCCGTCTTTCTTCGGCGCTAGCATGACTTGACTCGCAAAATCACTACGCGAATGTCTAATTATCCCTTTGTTAAACCACTGTTTTACTTGTTCGCGCACTATTTTTCTTTCGCAGGGAGATAATTGCCGCGGTCTCTTATAGACGGGAAGTTCATCCGCTAGTTTAATGACTGTCTGAATTCCTAAATTTTCCACTCTCTGTGGCACATAGTTTTTATAAGATTTTGAACCTCAAATTTTTATTTGTTCTCGCGACAATCTAAACCATAATTACTGTCCTCTTGATCCTCACAATTTATGTTCATCATAGCAGCGATACCATCATGCGGCACTTCTAGTTGATTAAGTAGTTTAATTTCTTTCACATTATTTTGGTGCAAATTATTTGGTTCACGGGTCATCGGGAAGAACGTTACATTGGAAGGGGTTATTATATAGTCAACTGGGTAAAGAAAACCTTTCCCAATAATGAAGATTACGTCAATTGCCTTTTCCAGTACATCACAACATCTTATTTTATAACTCACTTCATTTATTATCACTGGAATCATTGCTTGAGTTGTAGAAAAACCCGACGCCTCTTCTTCACCATAACCAAATATTTTCAGGTCAGAACATTCTAAATTCTCGGCACAAGTATATTTAATGGTATTCCGAAAGTCACTACGAATCAAGTATAAGTCGATGTAAGTGTATCGACTACCGCCGAAAACGTTTGTTTGTTGGCCAATGTCACTTGGACCGTATTCTCTTTACCCTTCAAATGCTAGATATAATTCACGTGCGCGATATTCTTGTTTTTTTCAATTGTCCGACAGTTCTTCGCCACATGATCGAAATTGCCGCATTTAAAACATTTAGGTCCCTTTAGTTTTTCTGGACAAGACCTCGATTGACGCCCTATTTCGCCACAATTGAAGCAACGCTCTTTGTATCTAGTCTGCTGTTCCGCCGCTGGTTTCTTTTCCGTCCTCTTCTGTTTTGAGCGAATCTTTTGATACACTTCGAATTGTTGCTTTAGCTCTGCTATCGTCTCAGCTCTATAAAGAAATGGTTTGTTCATGATATCATCGGGAATTCCATCGCACACATACTCGCAAATTGTCGCTTAATCAAGATTTGTCATTTTTGCTATATCATCCGCATAGCCGATTAAGCGCGACTCATCTGGCATCCTCCGACGACTTTCTTGCACATTATAAACTTAAGTTAATCATCCCACTGAACGGAGTCGCAAATGTCTTCGAACTCTTGAATCCAGAGTTTCACGGCTTGCCCCTCGTTTGCGGCGAATGTTTCAAACGTGTCCTCCATATCTCGGAATGTATATTCGCTTCGCTCTTCCTTCTTCATGTCGTCTTTTTTGCGTGCTGGCCTTGATGTTCGAACCTGTTCTTTGTCGATGATCGTCTACTTCTATTTCGGCGTCGAACTTCACGCTCGCGTTGAGCTGTCGTTTTTCGCATTCGTCCACTAGACCAGGTTTTGTGAACCTTTTCAACAATTCGTCACACGCCGCCGTCGTCGTCATACTGAAGATTAGTCTTGACACTGTACTTGTCGTATAACAGGATGTGCGATGTAGCTTGAATCACTTATTCCGCTCACATTTGCCTGCATCCCACTTCTGACACCATGGAGGATAGAATTGTATTTTGATACAAATGTAACAAATTAAGAATTCAAGCGTAAATACATAACCAAGAAAACACGTTCTCTTCGGGTAACCGCTTACGATAGACTAACTAAGAAATGGTCCCCGGCTCTCTTCGAAGAATCATCCGTTTCATTCCTATATATATATATATATATATATATATATATACATATATATATATATAGATATATATATACATATATATATATATATATATATATATATATATATATATATATATATATATATATAAATAAAAAAAAAAAATATATATCTATATATATATATATATATATATATATATATATATATATATATATATATATATATCATTCAATTTGAGTAGTCTGTGTGGTCTAGTGGTTAGAGCATGAATGCATAAGCCGAAGGATCTAGGTTCAAATCTCGTTGGGAGCAACGTGATTCAGTTCAGCAGATTTTTCGGACAGACTATGAGTGTTCACTCAGTGGTGATATGTACTGATTTAATCAGATCATATCATAGCTGAGCAGGCACACGGGAGCATGGTACTGACCAAACCAACTTCCGAAAAAATCAATACGGTCATGAAAATGAGATACTCTAACTATCGCTAAGCGAAGGTCCGAGAGGGGCTGTAGTGCTACAAAAAGAAAGAAAGATATATACAATATACAGGGTGTGTCAGCAAATCCGGAGGAACTTCACATTAATTTGTCGCTGTAGTGGATCCCAACAACAGCAGTCAATTATTGTCATTTCAACTGAGCAGACAAACGTGTGCGCATTCGTGTGTAATTCTGAAAGGCGAGTGCAGAATACAATCGAAGAACGGCGGTTATTGGAAGTCTTCGTGCTGGAAATATATGGTTTTTCGGGTATCCGAAATCCAAAGTTTACGATATTGCTCAAAAGTATGCAGCCGCGGAAAATTGTGAGAAAGATTCTTCTAGTCCAGCAAGGAAAACTCATGCGTGGGAGAAACCGGCAAGGAACCTGGAAGTTTTTCGAAGGGTCCAAGACCTCGTTTCGGAGGATCCCGGGAGAAACCATCACAAAGGAGGTCTACATACGGGTTCTAATGATGATTGTAAAATCGTGGATTGAAACAGAGACTGACAGAAGGTCGGCCATTTTTCAACAGGACGGCGCTCCAGCTCACACGATCCATTTAGTGTACGATCCATTTAGTGCAAACTTGGCTCTCAGATAAACTAGATATGTTTTTGTCTAAAGAATTCTGGCCTCCCAATAGGCCCCCCGGACTATTATGTGTCGAGCATTATTGAGCGGATTACTAACAAGTCCAGACATCCTAATGTGGCATCTCTACAGGCCGCTGTAGAAGCAGCATTCATCAATTTATAACGATGGCAGTTAAAGAAAACGTGCTCGCGATTTAGACTGAGAATTGAAGCGATGATTGATTGATTACATAGAGTTATAAATTTAAGGAGAATACCTAGAATTAAGATATAATAACTTTTGTGGTAAATGTTAGTTTATAAGTAACAAATAATTATTATAAACTACTTGTTTTTCCTAGATGGATGATTTCACACTTCACTCCAACTGGTCTTCACCTTTCAGTAACCAGGCAATTTGTTTGCTGTTGAGGGCGGATGCATCGCTGACAGACTGTACAAGGATGTTATCGCGGTGAAATGGAACAGTGAAATGATTTCTCAATTTCGTAAGAGATCCACAAATATCACTTTTATCTCCGATCTCTTTGGAAACAACCTGGAATGAGGATCGTACGCCTATTCCCATTAGCAACTTTTCTTGTGATTTTATTGAATTTTTCATTTCTTTCTTTGGAGAAACTTTTCCCTGATAGTAGTAGCGATGGTAGTGGCGAGGTTAAGTGTCGACTAGAAAATAAAAATATTAATAAGTTGCATATGAAATTATTCCGCACTTATTACGTAGTTAATTTCTCCGCAAAGGTATTTCGAGCAGTTTACATTTGAACAAACAAACAGGTCACTCAGAAATGTGTCTCTCATTCAGCTGATATAATCGAAGTTTGACAGGAACCTAGCCAACGCGTCCGTACTTGCAAATGGTATCACAAAGGACTTTTAAAATCGACCCAGCGAATGCTCATCGGATGGCGTCCAGACGAATTCTCTCCAAGTCCTTGCACTAAGCGGTGAAATCTTTCTCGCACCAGAATCCGTTTTAGCGGACTCAACAACAATCCCGTGAATTTTTCGCGTCAATAGACGGAATGCCTACTAGATGAAAATAATACGCAGCTCCGCCTCCTGGTCCTTCAAGGTTCAATAGAGGAATCTCCTTTTCAGTCTTTTTAGATCCCGCACTGATTGAATTGATTTCACCGGCCGCCTGACAGCCATGCGGTTTCGTACCTGACAGTTCCTGTCACCCGCTCCGTTTTCATGCGTTTTTTTTCGCTTTCGGTTCAAAGTTTACTGAAATGGAAGCCGAAAGCGGCAGCATTTACTTCATTTAGTATATGGCGTTGCAGAAGGTGGCACGCCCAAAATTTATGCTCATAGTTACTGAATATGCAGCCTTATAACTTTTAGATTCTTCTTTGATTTGTCTTTGAGAAAAATTTGGTGAGTATTATGCAATTAATGTATTGCCAGTCAATCGGCGGATGGATTGGCTATTAGAAATTTTAAAACATAACCCATCGTTCAATAAGTCCCGAGACTAACCCAGAGATGGTGCTAGTAGTACTAAACTGGCCACGTTTCCATAGAGTGCGAACCTTTACATGAAACGTATAAAAATTTCACGTTGATCGAATCACAGACAGCAGAGTTATCGAGGTTAGAGTAAAGTCACTTTGTAATTTGTTTGAAAAATGGAAGCGCCAAGACGCACCATGCCACAAGTCAATGAAAAAAATGGCAAAATTGAACAAATTGGGCTTTGATTTGCTTCCCCACCCCCCGTACTCGCCAGATTTAGCTCCCAGCGACGACTGGCTCTTTGTTGATCTCAAAAAAATGCTCCAGGGAAAAAAATTTGGCTCGAATGTGGAGGTCATTGCCGAAACTGAAGCCTATTTTGAAGCAAAGGATAAATCCTTCAATGAAATGGTATAGAAATGTTGGAAAGGCGTTGGAAAGATTGTTATGTTGATAAATAAAAATGATTTTCGAAAAAAAATGTTGTCTTCGTTGTTAGTCTCGGGACTTATTGAACGATGTGTTAATACTATACAAAACACGCTTCACAGGATTCAGATAAAGAGGATGCGGGGCAAGACGTGTGAAAAGTTTTATGCAGGGTAATCCAAACAAATTTTTATCGACAAGAGGTGAATAGATAAATTTTCTCAAAGCTCTATTTAAGTTTTAATGAATTTCCTGGCAAATGTAAGTAGTGCATTCACTGGTGAAATATGGCTTGCTGGGATGATCCTTTTGGGCTGTGCTGATTGCATAAGGAATTTTGAATGCTACAATGGCATTGGGAAGGGAAAATAATTTGAACGTTTCAACGTTATTTCTGCTTTCAAAATATAAAGCATTTTGATGTAAATGCTACAACCTTGTTGGTTGAAACTGAATTGTAAAAATAAAATCAAATTACAAAATACCGACGAAAAAACATTCTGACCGGAAGATTTTTCATAAAATAACAACGTCCTGATACTTTCTATTCCTAGAAGATTATGTGCGTGCGTGAAATAAACTAAGTATCGTTTACAAAGCTTACGATTTCACGTAAATTAATTCTTCAATAATGTATCGGTTTTACTTACTCAAAAGGAGTTAACGCCATGAACGAATGCTCGCATAGTCAATTACAATTAGCGGTGTTACGGTTGAACACCTAATTGCATTTTACTCCTTACGAGTGAGCTCATTAATATGCAGACTGCTGGGTAAACTACAAAGCCCGGTGAAAAAGCCAAGCAATTCCGATTAGCACCACATCAATCATTCACGACTATCGACCCGATCGATACTTCCTTTGAGGAATTAATAGCAGAGAATGACCACTGAAAGCGTAATTATCGTTTCATCGAGACAAGGTAGTAATTAGCATACGATGGGGTTTCCAAACACCTTCTGTTTGCGACTTGTGGGAGAATTATTTTGCAGAAAAATTAATAAAGACCGTTAATTTTCCATTGATTATGTTGGCACCAGATAATAAACATATCCAGAAGGTAAGCTTAGCATTTCATATC
The DNA here is from genome assembly GCA_963969285.1 of Odontomyia ornata. Classification (NCBI taxonomy): domain Eukaryota; kingdom Metazoa; phylum Arthropoda; class Insecta; order Diptera; family Stratiomyidae; genus Odontomyia; species Odontomyia ornata. Next base: position 448,147,204 of record OZ017739.1, on the reverse strand, counting down.
ATAATTCACTTGCTTTACTTGTTTAGTTTCAATCTTAAGGATTTCAAGGCCACCCTGCCAGTTGAACGAATTTTTTCGAAGTTTTGCTCTGGTCTATATCCATTGTATGATTGGCACTAATATATTGATTCAAGCGATTGTTGTTGATCAGTCCCTTTTATTCAAGTACACCTCATAATTCAAATTAAAATCCAGCGAACCATTAATTAAATGTAAATTTTCGTTTCTCCTTGAATAACCGTAATACAAATTAACAGCTTCTTACCAAACCATTACAGTCACAAGTAGCAACTTCTTGTTTTAGAATATTCATTGCCACTTTTCGCTAACTAGTCCTTGAACACACATTTATTAATAGTCCTTGAGTTTGAAGAAAAGGTTCTAGGCCTAGCATTACATGTGATTACAATCCGACGATAAGTCCAGAAAGGACGAGACCTCGAACGAAACTTTTAATTAAATCCTTGTCAAACGTCAGAGCAACAATGGAAAGCAACATGACGAGCAACAAGAAAGTTCATCAATGTCTTAAAGGGTAATGTAATAGCATAATGGTTTCTAGGATGTTCATACTTTGATGTAATTATTTTTAGAATTAATTTTAGCTGAGCATCAGTTCGTTATGAGTGTCCTTGACGAAATATATAGGAATTATAGGAGATTCTAAAAATATTTTGCTTAGTAAGTATTATTTGTTTCAAAGGTTTTCCTGGCACGTAGCTTAAAGTTATAAAACGTGTTTTCTCTGTAATTACAATATGTTATTATTGCCAATTAAACTTTTTAGTGGAATAAACATTAAAATAGGAAAATAAAACTGAAATTCAAATCGACTTATTCAGCTATCAATCGTTCTCATTTGAAGCATTTTTAAATTTTAGATTTAATAAGCGGATCTTACTTACCTTGGGATGTATCTTCAGTAATTTTGATATCTGAAAAAAATAAGGACATCATCATATATTTGCATTCATGATTAAATGCATCGAACCTTCTAATTAATTCATACAAGTAAAGTAATACAATAAAATAGTGCGCTGCGGTAATCATCGCAGTCGCAGACATTTGTAAAACGCTAGAGGGTACTTAACCTTCATGTGGCATCATGGGTAGACTAGCTACAATCTGTCTGGATTCTTCAATGAGGCTGTGCCGGGTCAACTACATGAATTAATGAAAATCAAGGGGAGGAAGGGAAGGACCCATGTTTGCAAATTTATGTAGGTGGCCTAGCACGGGCGGAGTGGTCTTCTTTCTTCAGGCTTTTGGTGTATTTTTTTAATCAAATGATTGGCCATAATCATACATTCTTTATTAATTTCAAACTCTTGCTAGTACCAACTGTCCAGATGCGATGATTGAAACACAAACCGTGACAGTTAGGAATGTGGAGAGCTACTTATGGCAAAATAATGATGGAAGTATATTATGGTTGGGAGGTGAAGGTTGTTTACGTCTTGAGTGTGAAACTCTCAAGCAAGAAATTATTTTGGGCTACCCACTAAACACTTTTCCTAATCATCTGAGCGGTCTTGAATACTGGTTGGATCCGCATCCGGCACCAACTTATATTCCATCATGAATAGAAATAATTTACGAGTTACGTATTCTGTTTTGGGCCAAGATTCAACTATCCCCAACTCAATTTATCTTTTATTCACTACCAAAGGAAAAGATGTGCAACGAAGAAGCGCCACGGAAATAACTTTTTTTTCATCAAGTTTTCAAATTCTGTTTTTGCTTCCTTGCTGCGGTGCCGATAATTTTTTGCTAGGGTAAATTTTCAATTACTCTGGGCCCACAGTAGAAAAGAAAGAGATTAAATCAAACGGGGATTTGGCCGCTAACTGGTTGAGCAGGGAATGAGGAACGCAGCTCCGTATAAAAATCTATCTTTGCGTAATCAACACAGCAGCCATAGCATGGGTCTGATATGCGGAGACAACCCTCACATTTTTCGGAACATGGACATTTTGAGCTTACTTTCCTTGGAGTAGCATGAGTTCAATAATTGATTTGCGTAGGTTTCTGTGTACATATCCGCCCCTGAGGATACGCAGTACAGTGAAATATCGGTGGAGTATTTATTCGTTGCAAGATCAACCTTTCAATGCTCTACCTCTACCAAGGTGGATACTCTATGTATGTAAAGCCTTGTCAGGGCTAATGTCTTTAAAGCAGCATTAATCGACATATTTTTGTCAGAAATCGACACAAAAGCGAACAATCTATGGTTTGAATACAATACCTACCACTTGTTTCTATTTTAAGGTTATATGAAAACTGTATACTATGCAGAAACTCCACAAATTATTCATTTTCTTAAGCTTAGGGTTGATTAAACCTAAAAATATGAACAGCATCTTTGATATTTTATTCGCCAGGATTCTCCGTAATGTCAGCTGCGTCGGAATAGCACCATAATTACTAAATGATATCGGATTCATTGTTGTGAAGTACGTTTTCTTCTTCTTCTTAGCACCACAGCCCTTCCGGCTTTTGCTTCCTGCAAATAGCGCCTCCAACTGTCAGGATCATTGACCGCGCCCTCCAATTTCGAAATCCGAGCAGCGACGAACTCTCTTCGTCGACCGAGCCCAACCAATAAAAAAAGTCCCAACCACTAGAACCAGTCCCAGCCAAAAAAATAGTCACAACCAATAAAAAAAGTCCAAACCAACAAACAAGCCACAACCAATAAAAAAAGTCTCAACCAATATAAAACTTCCCAACCAAAGAACCTCCCAACCCATAAAAAAAAGTCCGAACCAATGAACAAAGTTCCAACCAAAAAAAAGTCCCAACCAAACAGAACATTCCCAACCAATAAAAAAAGTCCCAACCAATAAAAAAAGTCCTAACCAATAAAAAACGTCCCAACCGAAAAAAAGTCCCAACCAATATATAAGACCCAACCAATAAAATAAATCAGAACCAAAAAAAGTTCCAACCAATTAAAAAAGTCCCAACCAATAAAAAAAAGTCCCAACCAAAACCAACAACAAAAGTACCAACCAATGCAAAAATCCAACCAAGAAAAGTCCCAACCAATAAAAAAGTCCCAACAAATAAAAACAGGCCCAAACAATAATAAAAGTCCCAACCAATTAAATTAGGATCCAAACAAAAAAAAAAAATACAAACCAATAAAAAAAAGTCCCAACCAATAAAAAATGTCCCAACTAATAAAAAAAGTCCCAACCAATGAAAAAAAAGTCCCAGCCAATAATTAAAAGTCCCAACCAATAAAATAAGTCCCAACCAACAAAAACAGTCCCAACCAAAAAAAAGTCACAACAAATTATATAAGTCCAAACCAATGATAAAAGTCCCAACCAACAAAAAAACTCACAACCGCAAAAAAAAATCAAAACCAATGAAAAAAGTCCAAACCAATAAAAAAAATCCCAACCAAGAAAACCCAACCCAATAAAAAAAGTCCCAACTAATAATAAAAGTCCCAACCAATAAAAAAAAGTCCCAACCAATGAAAAAAGTCCCAACCGATAAAAAAACCAATGTAAAAGTTCCAAACCAATAAAAACAGTCCCATCCAATAAAAAGTCCCAACCAATAAAAAAAAGTCCCAACCAATAAAAAGTCCCAACTAACAAAAAAGTCCCACCCAATCAAAAAAGCCCAAACCAATAAAAAAAGTCCAAACCATTAAGAAAAGTCCCAACCAATAAAAAAAGTCCCAACCAATAAAAAAAGTCCCAACCAAAAAAATAGCCCCAACCTATAAAAAAAGTCCCAACCAATAAGAACCCAACCAATAAAAAAAGTCCCAACTAATAAAAAAGTCCCAACCAATAAAAACATTCCCAACCAAAAAAAGTACCAACCAATATAAAAAGTCCCAACCAATAAAAAAGTCCCAACCAATAAAAACAGTCCCTACCAATAAAAACTGTCCCTACCAATTAAAAAAGTCCCAACTAATAATAAAATAACAACTCACAATAAAAGTCCCAACTAATAAAAAAAAGTCCCAACCAATAAAAAAATTCCCAACAAATAAAAAAAGTCCCAACAAAAACAAAAAAAGTCTCAACCAACAAAAAACTCCCAACCAATAAAAAATCCCAACCAATAAAGAAAATCCCAACCATTCAATCGAGTCCCAACTAATAATCAAAGGCTCAACCAATAAAAAACGTCCCAACCAAAAAATAAGTCCCAACTAACAAAGAAAAGGCCCACCCAATAACAAAAAGCCCAAACCATTAAAAGAAGTCCCAACCAATTAAAAAGTCCCAACTAATAGAAAAGGTCCCAACCAAAAAAAAAGACCCAACCAATAAAATAAATCCCAACCAATAAATAAAGTCCCAACCATTCAACAAAGCCCAAACCAATAAAAACAGTCCCAAACAATAAAAAAAAATCCCAACCAATAAAAAAGTCCCAACTAATAAAAAAAGTCCCAACCAATAAAAAAACTCCCAACCAATAAAAAAAAGTCCCAACCAATAAAAAACTTCCCAACCAATAAAAAACAGTACCAGCCAATAAAAAGTCCCAACCAATACAAAAAGTCCCAACCAATAAAAAGACTCCCAACCAATAAAAGAAGTCCCAACCAATAAAACAAATCCCAACTAATAAAAAAAGTCTCAACCAATTAAAAAAAGTCCCAACCAATAAAAAAAATCCCAACCATTAAAAAAAGTCCCAACCAAAAAAGTCCCAACCAATAAAAGGTCCCAACCAATATAAGGTGCCAACCAATAAAAAAAGTCCCAACCAAAGAAAAAGTCCTAACCAATAAAAAAAGTTTCAAACCAATAAATACGTCCCAACAAATAAAAAAAGTCGAAACTAATAAAAAGAGGCCCAAGCAATAAAATAAAGTCCCAACCAATTAAAAAAAGTCCCAACCAATAAGACAAATCCCAACTAATAAAAAAGACCCAACCAATAAAAAAAATCCCAACCAATAAAACAAACCCAACTAATAAAAAACTTCCCAACCAATAAAAATGGTCCCAACGAATAAAAAAGTCCCAAAGCAATAAAAAAAAGTCCCAACCAATAAAAAAAGTCCCAACCAATAAAAATGGTCCCAACTAATAAAAAGCCCCAAAGCAATAAAAAGAAGTCCCAACCAATAAAAAAAGTTCCAATCAATAAAACAAATCCCAACTAATAAAAAAAGTCCCAACCAATAAAAAAAGTTCCAACCAAAAAAAAAGTCCCAACTAAAAAGGCCCAACCAGCAAAAAAAGTCCCAACCAATAAAAAAAGTCCCAACTAATAAAAAAAATTCCAACCAATAAAAAGAGTCCTAACCAATAAAAAAAGTCCCAGCCAATAAAAAAATTCCCAACCAATAAAAAAAAGTCCCAACCAATAAACACGTCCCAACCAATAAAAAAAGTCCAAACTAATAAAAAAAGTCCGAACCAATATAAAAAGTCCTAACCAATAAAAAACGTCCCAACCAATAAAAATGGTCCCAACTAACAAAAAAGCCCCAAAGCAATAAAAAAAAGTCCCAACCAATAAAAAAAGTTCCAACCAATAAAACAAATCCCAACTAATAAAAAAAGTCCCAACCAATAAAAAAAGTTCCAACCAAAAAAAAAGTCCCAACCAATAAAAAAAAGTCCCAACCAATAAAAAAAATCCCAACCAATAAAAAGAGTCCTAACCAATACAAAAAGTCCCAACCAATAAAAAAACACCCAACCAATAAAAGAAGTCCCAACCAATAAAACAAATCCCAACTTATAAAAAAGTCCCAACCAATAAAAAAAGTCCCAACCAATAAAAAAAGTCCCAACCAATCAAAGGTCCCAACCAATCAAAGGTCCCAACCAATAAGAACCCAACCAATAAAATAAGTCCCAACCAACGGAAAAGTCCCAACCAATAATAAAAGTCCCAACTAATAAAAACGTCCCAACCAATAAAACAAATCCCAACTAAAAAAAGTCCCAACCAATAAAAAAAGCCCCAACCAATAAAAAATGTCCCAACCAATAAAAAAATTCCCAACCAATAAAAATGGTCCCAACGAATAAAAAAACCCCAAAGTAATAAAAACAAGTCCCAACCAATAAAAAAATTTCCAACTAATAAAACAAATCCCAACTATTAAAAAAAGTCCCAACCAATAAAAAAAGTCCCAACCAAAAAAAAAGTCCCAACCAGTAAAAAAAGTCCCAACCAAAAAGGCCCAACCAGTAAAAAAAGTCCCAACTAATGAAAAAAGTCCCACCAATAAAAAAAGTCCCAATAAATTATAAAGGTCCTAACCAATAAAAACAGTCCCAACCATTAAAAAAGTCCCAACCATTAATAAAAGTCCCAACCATTAGAAAAAGTCCCAAACAATAAAAAAAGTCCCAACCAATATAAAAAGCCCCAACCAATAAAACAAGTCCCAACCATTAAAAAAAGCCTCAACCAATAAAAGGTCTCAACCAATAAGAACCCAACCAATGAAAAAGTCCCAACCAATAAAAAAATTCCCAACCAATAAAAATGGTCTCAACTAATAAAAAAGCCCCAAAGCAATAAAAAGAAGTCCCAACCAAAAATAAAGTTCCAACTAATAAAACAAATACCAACTAATACAAAAAGTCCCAACCAATAAAAAAAGTTCCAACCAAAAAAAAGTCCAAACCAAAAGGGCCCAACCAGCAAAAAAAGTCCCAACCATTAAAAACAGTCCCAACTAATAAAAAAAGTCCCAACCAATAAAAAAATTCCTAACCAATAAAAAAAGTCCCAACCAATAAAAAAATACCCAACCAATAAAAAAAGTCCAAACCAAGAAAAACTCCCAACCAATACAAAAAGTCCCAACCAATAAAAAAAACTCCCAACCAATAAAAGAAGTCCCAACCAATAAAACAAATCCCAACTTGTAAAAAAAGTCCCAACCAATAAAAAAAGTCCCAACCAATAAAAGAAGTCCCAACCATTAAAAAAAGTCCCAACCATTAAAAAAAGTCCCAACCAATAAAAGGTCCCAACCAATCAAAGGTCCCAACCAATAAGAACCCAACCAATAAAAAAAGTCCCAACCAAAGAAAAAGTCCCAACCAATAAAAAAAGTCCCAACCAAAATAAAGTCCCAACCAAAAAGGCCCAACCAGCAAAAAAAGGCCCGAACAATAAAAAAAGTCCCAACCAGTAAAAAAAGTCCCAACCAAAAAAAAAAAAATCCCAACTAATGAGAGAAGTCCCCACCAATAAAAAAAGTCCCAATCAATAATAAAGGTCCTAACCAATAAAAACAGTCCGAATCCTTAAAAAAGTCCCAACCATTAACAAAAGTCCCAAACAATAAAAAAAGTCCCAACCAATAAAAAAAGTCCCAACAATTCAAAAAAGTCCCAACAAATAAAAAAAGTCCCAACCAAAAAAAAGGCGAAACCAATAAAAAAAAGTCCCAACCAAAGAAAAAGTCCCAACCAATAAAAAAAGTCCCAACCAATGAAAACGTCCCAACCAATAAAAAGTCCAAACTAATAAAAAAAAGTCCCAAGCAATAAAATAAAGTCCCAACCAATAAAATAAAGTCCCAACCGATAAAAAAAGTCCCAGCCATATAACAAATCCCAACTAATAAAAAAAGTCCAACCAATAAAAAAAGCCCCAGTTTTTAATGGTTGGGATTTTTTTTACTGGCTAGGACTTTTTTATTGGTTGGGACTTTTTTTATAGGTTGTGACTTTATTTTATTAGTTGGGACTTTTTTTATTGGTTGGGACTTTTTTTATTGGGTGGGACTTTTATTACTGGTTGGGACTTTTTTTATTGGTTCAAACTTTTTTTGCTGGTTAGGACTTTTTTTATTGGTTGACTTTTTTCTATTGGTTGTGACTTTTTTTAATTAGTATTGGTTGGGCCTTTTTTTATTGGTTGGGACTTTTTTATTGGTTGGGACTTTTTTTATTGGTTGGGACTTTTTTTACTAGTTGGGACTTTTTTTATTGGTTGGGACTTTTTTGCTAGTTGGGCCTTTTTGGTTGGGATTTTTTTTTGGTTGGGACTTTTTTATTGGTAGGGACTTTTTTTATTGGTTGGAACTTTTTTTATTGGTTGGAACTTTTTTGCTGGTTTGGACTTTTTTTATTGGTTGGGATTTTTCATTAGTTGGGACTTTTTTATTGGTAGGGACTTTTTTTTATTGGTTGGGACTTTTTTAATTGGTTGGGACTTTTTTTATCGGTTGGGACTTTTTTTATTGGTTGGGACTTTTTTATCGGTTGGGATTTTTTTATTGGTTGGGACTCTTTTATTGGTTGGGACTTTTTTTTATTGGTTGGGACATTTTAATTGGTTGGGACTTTTTTCAATAGTTGGGACTTATTTTATTGGTTGGGACTTTTTTTATTGGTTTGGACTTTTTTTATTGGTTGGGACTTTTTTTTATTGGTTTGGACTTTTTTTATTGGTTGGGAGTTTTTTTATTGGTTGGGACTTTTTTATTGGTTGGGACTTTTTTATTGGTTGGGACTTTTTTATTGGTTGGGACTTTTTTATTGGTTGGGACTTTTTCATTGGTTGGGAATTTTTGTTTATTGGTTTGGACTTTTTTGCTGGTTGGGACTTTTTTTACTGGTTGGGACTTTTTTATTGATTGGGATTTTTTTCATTGGTTGGGACATTTTTTTTGGTTTGGACTTTTTTTTTGGTTGGGACTTTTTTATTGATTGGGACTTTTTTTTATTGGTTGGGAAATTTTAGTTGGCCGGACTTTTTTTAATGGTTGGGACTTATTTTATTGGTTGGGACTGTTTTTATTAGTTGGGACTTTTTTTTATTGGCTAGGACTTTTTGCATTGATTGGAACTTTTTTATTGGTTGGGACTTGTTTAATTAGTTTGGACTTTTTTCAATTGGTTGGGACTTTTTTGCTGGTTGGGACTTTTTTTATTGGTTGGGACTTCTTTTATTAGTTGGGACTTTTTTTACTGGTTGGGATATTTTTTATTGGTTGGGACTTTTTTTATTAGTTGGGACGTTTTTTATTGGTTGCGACTTTTATTATTGGTTGGGTCTTTTTTATTGGTTGGGAGATTTTTTTTTTTGGTTGGGACTTTTTTTTGTGGGACTTTTATATTGGTTGAGACTTTTTTGATTAGTTGGAAATTTTTTATTAGTTGGCGTTTTTTTACTGGTTGGGACGTTTTTTATTGGTTGGGAATTTTCTTGCTGGTTGGTACTATTTTGGTTGGTTTGGACTTTTTTTTATTGGTTGGAACTATTTTTATTGGTTGGGACTTTTTTTTATTGGCTAGGACTTTTTTTATTGATTGGGACTTTTTTATTGGTTGGGATTCTTTTTATTGGTTGGGACTATTTTTATTGGTCGGGACTTTTGTGCTGGTTGGGACTTTTTTTATTGGTTGGGACTTTTTTTATTGGTCGGGATTTTTATTTGGTTGGTACTTTTTTTACTGGTTGAGACTTTTTTTATTGGTTGGGACTTTTGTTTTTGGCTGGTTTTTTTTTACACGTTGGGTTTTTTTTTATTGGTTGGGACTTTTTTATTGGTTGGGACTTTTTTTTATTAGTTGGGACTTTTTTTATTGGTTGGCGTTTTTTTTACTGGTTGGGACTTCTTTTATTGGTTGGGAATTTTTTCATTGGTTGGGACTTTTTTTATTGGTTGGGACTTTTTTTTATTGGTTGGGACTTTTTTTATTGGTTGGGACTTTTTTTATAAGCTGTGCTTTTTGTATTGGTTGGGACTTTTTTATTGGTTGGGACTTTTTTTAATTGGTTAGGATTTTTTTTATTGGTGGGGACTTTTTTTATTGATTGGGACTTTTTTTATCGGTTGGGACTTTTTTATTGGTTGGGACTTTATTTTATAGGTTGACACATTTTAATTGGTTGGGACGTTTTTTAATGGTTGGGTCTTATTTTATTGGTTGGGACTTTTTTATTAGTTGGGACTTTTTTTATTGGTTGGGACTTTTTTATTGGTTGGGACTTTTGTTACTGGTTGGGACTTTTTTTATTGGTTGGGACGTTTTTTATTGGTTGGTACTATTTTTGTTGGTTGGGACTTTTTTCTTATTGGTTGGGACTTTTTTCATTGGTTGGTACTATTTTTGTTGGTGGGGACTTTTTTTATTGGTTGGGATTTTTTTTATTAGTTGGGGACTTTTTTCATTGGTTGCGACTTTTTTTATTGGTTCGGATTTTTTTGTGTGATTGGGACTTTTTTTATTGGTTGGGACATTTTTTATTGGTTGGGATTGTTTTTTGGTAGGGACTTTTTTATTGGTTGGTACTTTTTTTATTAGTTGGAACTTTTTTTAGTTGGGGTATTTTTTTTACTGGTTGGGACTTTTTTATTGGTTGGGACTTTTTTTTTGTTTGGGACTTTTTTATTGGTTGGTACTTTTTTTATTAGTTGGAACTTTTTTTAGTTGGGGTATTTTTTTTACTGGTTGGGACTTTTTAATTGGTTGGGACTTTTTTTTTGGTTGAGACTTTTTTTATTAGTTGGGACTTTTTTTTATTGGTTGGGACGTTTTTATTGGTTGGGACTTTTTTTATTGTTTGGGACTTTTTCTTTGGTTGGGACTTTTTTCATTGGTTTGGCCTTTTTTTTGGTTGGGACTTTTTTTTTGGTTGGGACCTTTTTTATTGGTTGGGACATTTTTTATTAGTTGGGACTTTTTTTTATTAGTTTTTTTTACTGGTAGGGACTTTTTTTATTGGTTGGGACTTTTTTTATTAGTTGGGACTTTTATTATTAGTTGGGGGTTTTTTTACTGGTTGGGACTTTTTTTTATTGGTTGGGACTTTTTTCATTGGTTGGTACTATTTTTGTTGGTGGGGACTTTTTTTATTGGTTGGGACTTTTTTTTATTAGTTGGGACTTTTTTTATTGGTTCCGACTTCTTTTACTGGTTGGGATTTTTTTTATTGATTGGGACTTTTTTTATTGGTTGGGACATTTTTTATTGGCTGGGACATATTTTATTGGTTGGGACTTTTTTTTGGTAGGGACTTTTTTATTGGTTGGTACTTTTTTTATTAGTTGGGACTTTTTTTATTAGTTGGGACTTTTTTTATTGGTTGCGACTTCTTTTACTGGTTGGGATTTTTTTTATTGATTGAGACTTTTTTTATTGGTTGGGACATTTTTTATTGGTTGGGACATATTTTATTGGTTGGGACTTTTTTTTGGTAGGGACTTTTTTATTGGTTGGTACTTTTTTTATTAGTTGGGACCTTTTTTAGTTGGGGTATTTTTTTTACTGGTTGGGACTTTTTTATTGGTTGGGACTTTTTTTTTGGTTGGGACTTTTTTATTGGTTGGGACTTTTTTATCTGTTGGGACTTGTTATATTACTTGGGACTTTTTTTATTAGTTGGAGTTTTTTTTACTGGTTGGGACTGTTTTTATTGGTTGGGAATTTTTTTATTGGTTGGGACTTTTTTTGGTTGGGCCTTTTTTTATTGGTTGGGACTGTTTTTAGTAGTTGGGAATTTTTTTCATTGGTTGGGACTTCTTTTTTATTGATTAGGGCTTTTTTTATTAGTTGGGGCTTTTGTTATTGGTTGGGACTTGTTTTACTGGTTGGGATTTTTTTTCGTTGGTTGGGACTTCTTTTATAAGTTGGGACTTTTTTTACTGGTTGGGACTTTTTTTATTGGTTGGGACTTTTTTTTTAGCAGTTGGGACTTTTTTTTTAGCAGTTGGGACTTTTTTTGGTATGGACTTTTTTATCGCTCTCAGATAACACGATTAAGCGTCGCATCGATTAAATGGCAGAGGATATTGAACTGCAAATATTGGAGGCCGATCGTAATTCGCCTTTTTTCGCGATTCAATGTGATGAAAGCACCGACGTTACAAAATGTTGCCAGTTAGTAGTATTCGTGCGAAACATTTGCATTGCAGCTATGACGGAAGAATTTTTAGTTTCCCAAGAACTGAAGACTACATCGAAAGCAACTGATGTCATGTAAGCAATAGCAAACTTCTTTCAAAAGCATGCATTATCGTGGGAGAAGCTGGTTGGTGTCTGCACAGATGGGGCCCCCTCAATAGTTGGTTTCCGCTCTGGATTTGTAACACTAGCAAGACCAAAAAATCCAAATATAATCGGAACTCACTGTATTATTCATCGACAAGCTTTGGCGTGTCAAACATTACCTAAAAAATTCAATGAGTCCTTAAATATAGCTATAGAGCTCGTTAATTTTATTAAGCATAGTGAGTTAAATACAAGACTTTTTGAAGCCCTTTGTTCGGATTTGGGATCAGAGCACTTAAAACTACTATTCTATATAGATGTACGCTGGCTTTCTAAAGGAAATATGCTTCTAGAATATTTGAGTTAAGGGAGGAAGTGAAGCAGTTTCTCAAGCAACATAAAAAGGATCGCTTATTTGATACATTTGCTTATAACACTTTTCAAATAATATTAGCCATATTGAACGGTCTTCAAAGCTTGGCAGTTGATTCACCTTATAAAGCAGCTACTGAAAAACAAACGTTATACTCGTCAATGGGTAGCTCTACCATCAAATGGGTGACAAGCATTGGTAACCCTCACGGTGGTGTTTTACTCCCACTATTATGGAATCTTAATCAACGAGATCTTAAAGAAACTTAATCACACTTGTAAGTAGATAACTTTTTTATCGCTATATCAGGGTAATTTGTCAAGGCACTCTCAGAAAGGCTAATTAATTCCTTAGTCATTCTGTCACGATTGTGTCGAGAGAATGACTTCAATGCAAACTTATGGATTTATAGCTCTTCAGAAGGAAACATAAGATTCCGAGTTTTGGGCTATTGAAGCTTGATGAAACTACTACTAAACTCAAAAACGAGGCTGGATCTATACCGCTGCAGTGAAACCTACTCTACGGTATGCAGCGATCTGGTGGCCATGCATGGAACAGACAATGAATAAGAAGCAAATAGACAAAGAAGCAAATATAGTAGGGCTACAAATCAATAAAAATAAAACAAAGCTCATAACGCAGTCAAGGAAAAATACCTCAAATACACAAATTATCACACTTAGCGAATACAGTATCGAAAATGTTGGCGAATTTGTGTATTTAGGCGCCAAAATAACGAAGACGGCCAGTGAAAGAGACGAAATACGCCGAAGAATACAGCTCGCAAATAAAATATTTCATTCAGTTTTGACGATCTTGAAGGCCAGCTGCATACACAGGAAAACAAAGCTCCAAGTATACAAACATGTGATAAGACCTGTATTATGCTAGGGGTGTGAAACATGGACCCTAACCCAAACATCCGCAAATATGTATATTGAACCCTTTGGAGCGACGGGTCCTGAGGCGAATAATTAGAGCGAAGCTACAGGGGACCAATGGCGAATTCGATACAACCATGAGCTTTATAAAATTTTTGACGAGCCGGAGGTCTCAACGATTGCAAGGCTTCGGAAGCATCAATGGGCTATGGACAAACAACGGCTACCCAAAAAGGTATTCGTTGGGAGAACTGAAGGGCGGAGACCAAGGAAACGCTGGTCTGACTCGGTCGACGAAGACTGTTCATCGCTTCGCCACTGTGCTGAAACCTTTTTCCACCAGGTATGAGGATGGGAAAACATTTAAGATCGTTGTGCTATTCCATAGTGCGGAATAAACCAAAGGTATGTCTTTTTGAAGTTCGAATTTCTGATAATCGTTTGTAAAATGTCCCGAAGCTCTTCGTTAATACTTGTTTCAATCGGCTTCTCTTGCAATACGACATCCATTTCAGCAATGGATTGATTAGCCACTGTGACATAATCACTTTAAAATATCTTCAAACCTGTAAACGGTGCTTAAATGTTGTATATTGAAACGTCGTCTTCCTGGAAACGCTGAAGTTCTCTCTGGCATTGTGCACCGATAAAATATGTCAGCTAACAAGCTGACGAATGATATATGTGTGCAACTGTTTACAGAGAAGAAATATCTACAAAAGAAAACTTCTATGCAAAGAAAAACAAATTTATAATAATTTTTTTTTTAATATTGTCGCGTGTTATGGTTCGCGGCCGATAATTTTAATATTCTGGGAAAGTGAAAACGCATAAGAGAGTTTATTTACTAAGAATGCACAATAATTGATTTCACTATTTTACAACTTGTCTATCAATTTTTACTTTAACTGTCGCTATCGCTTTTAATTCGTACTCCACACTATCGCAGTTTTACTATATCCCGGTTGTAATAATCCCCCCATTCATTCAGCTCGCCTTTATATAGTGTCTCTAGTCATGCAATCCATTTCTCTTAGATTGGCGAACTACCTGGAATATTCGAGCAGTACTGAATGGGGCAGTGACGTCACTTTCAGATGTTGATCATTCTTGGTGGGTTTTCGAGTACATTCGTTTGTTGATCGTGATGTTCTTAATGGTTGTGAAAACAATTGCGACAGTAGCTCGCAGAATTATTTGTACATGTAACAATATGGACCTTTGCCATTCGCATTGGACCCTTGGGAGTCGATATAGACCACTTTGGGGACCTTTATTTTAAACAAAAACCAAACAAGTGAATGAAATGCGAAGCTTACCTTCTGGGTATATCTATTCTGTAATCTAGATTTCCAGACTTTGTTTCTAACGAGATTACTACTGCGGTTCTGTTGACAGCAAAAGCTTTCTTTACCAATTAAGTGTAAATTTGTTCTCCTAGGTGACCATTTCCTAAAAACCCAAGCACAATCCGATTCAATTCTTTGCAACGTTATTTAGAATTGATACAATGCACCCTGGAGATTTATTCTCCTTTTCTCAATTTCGTTCTAGGAATGGACACTATAAATTTCTTTCTGAAGCTTCTTCTACAGCACATGAAGGAAAGAAAAAATTGCCAGTGATAAAGGAAACGATCCCCTGTACCGTATTGCGGTTTTTCCTCTCATTTTCATCCCTATTTCAAATATATTTTCATGGTGCTCATTGTGTGGTAGAGTGAACAGAGAAAATGAAAGTACGTCTTTTTTTTGCCCGTAATCAGCACATTTTCCAGCTTAGGTAGTATGGTGGTAGTTGCTTAGTTGGTTGTTCATGTTTGAGTCTATTGTTATCCAAAGAAAATCTACCACGACCAGTTGGACATGTGAAGAAAAATAAAGTTTAATAGAGTTTGAATACAATGCCGTGTGGGAAAATTTTCCGGGATGATATGTTGGGGGAGAGAATTTAATACATGTAGAAGTTGAATGCTCGAGATATTCATGTTTAGGAAAACAGAAGTGATTAAGTCGAATTTTCTTCTCAGTTTTCATACTTTAGTGATGAAAGTAAAAACTATTTGTGAATGGCTTTAAGAAAGTTTACTAGTTGAATATTTATATATACATTTTTGGTTAGCATTTATGCACTAAGCTTTTGAGTACCACAGAAGTAGGAAGAGAAAGCTTAATAAGATAACATAAAAATTAGTAATTGATTTTTTATTTGAGGAGCACAGAATAGATACACGCAGAAAGTAAGCTTTTGCATTTCATTCAAATCGACCACGCGGTTTCGAGTATTATACGAGTAAATTCACCTACTTTGCTTGTTTAGTTTTCGTTTAAAACAAGCTTTTGAATGGGACCGCAAAATCTCACCAATTTCAAGGTTCCTAGGCCAGGTGAGGGGATTTGTTTGAAACATTCCTTCTGTCCATATCTATTCTGCGAAGAACGAGGCAGAGTTTAAAATATTTCATGGGAAATATTTGGGGAAGTAGATTTTTCGGTACAATTTTACGCTATTTATGTGCTTAGTTTTTTTTTTTTTATTTCATAACCTTAAATATTCTCAAAAAGCTAAACAGTAGGAACGAATAAGATCTTTCTCTATATGAAAGCAAATAATGACTTTACCGCGAGCTGTTTATATACCATACCTGCTAGCTATCGGATGTAATGTGTTGCCAAGCGATGAGCACATCAATTACGTTTCTACGGAACTAATTAATTTTGGTGAATATTTCAAATTATGCTTTTAACAAACCCAGATATCAAAAGCATCCGATTCTGGCAGCTATTAATTATGCAGTGCTGCAAAAGAACGTGCTTTACCTCTGAATGCATTTAAAATGAAATTGCCAGCCATTTAAATAAATTTAGTAATCATATGTGAATTGCTTGTAGAACGACATGTGTATTAAATTCGAATTCAGGATGTTTTGGCGGTACTCTACGTGTACATTGCAATTATTGGCAAAATCGTTTTGAATTTACTCACAACATTCAAATTTGATGGACAGATTATAGGGAAAGAATGCAATTTTAATTAATGTTTTCGCTTGAAGCAATTTATTCTGGTATTAAACACTAAATAAAGGGAAATTTTCAAAGGATTTGCTTTAATTTTATATCAACAACATAAATTGACAAATTTTCAAAATTTATCCTTGTACGGAAGCTGCTGGTAAATCATTCAAAGTGATTATCGAATCTGGTTAGTTTATTATTTAAATATCAAAGTCTGCGTGCAATTAATTGAGATATACATCAAACTGTGTGCACTACAAAAATTTTATATTAATGCGTGTCCTGTTTCTGCTTAATTCCAGGTACTCGATGAGCGAGTCTATCACATAGAGTCCGTTCCGGAGTTGCCTGAACCCTATTATCAACCAACTGGAATTGAGCCTCGTCCACGACCCGTAGGCGAAGAGAATGGAATTGTAGTTTTTAATTATAATCCTGTCAGTGCTGTTAACTATGTGAGTATGAAAATTTCAGATTAAATTAATCATTGCTTCTGTAGTATAGGTGAGTTGCACAAGGTAGAGTGATGCTTGGCATGATAAATTAAAGAGAGCTGGCTTGTTCGTATGTGTCCATATTTTAGTTATGTAAATATTTTTTAACATACATGAACTGATTATAGTATTACTTTAAAAAATTTTTTTGTAATATTTAAAGCTTAAGGTTTAAAAAATTAACCCATTTAAATGCAACAAAACTTTAGACTGCTAAAACTTTTGAACCGTTGGTTGGTACTACTGTACCCATAGTTCATTCAATGACAGATTATTTCATAGTTTATGAGCGTACTAAAGCATTCGCGTATTAGCTTTGCGTATCATTTGTGATGGAATTCAAATGAAATGTAATGAAGGTATACTTGAGCGGAAAACCTCAAGTGGCAATTGTTAGAGCCCCCCAACATCTCAATATCAATAAATCTTTCTTATCTCGCACTAAAGCACGTTACAACAATACTGGCAGCGTATGATTTGTTGCGCTTGCGTGAACGCAGGCAACTGCTCAATATTGTCTCCTCGAATGAGAAAAATTTCCCGACTGAGCAATTTGTAACAGGGATGCCGGATACTTTTTTGAAAAGCGCCTGATCACAAAAATTAAGTAACCCAAAAGCGCACAATGAAATAGTCCGCGAAGGTCTCTGGTTCGAGTTTCGTTGGCGTCAACGAGATTTAGTTCGAGTGATTCTTCGGACGGACTATAAGCCCGTTCAGTTATGATACGTGCTGGTTTAAAATCAGAACGTACCGCAGCTGGGTGGACGGCCACATGGACAAAGCGTGATATTGATGATATCACCTTGTGGTGTGCCGATACATTCGATCATGACAATGAGATACTCTATCTTTAAGCGAAGGCCCGAAAGGGGCTGTAGTGCTACGAAAAGAAAAAAAAGCGCACAATGAACAAAAATTTGCTACCTGTATGTCCTTCAAATTGAAAATATGGCTAGAATGTTTACGTAATAAAAGAAGGCAGAATTTATCAATTAAGTAAAGCTTATTACAACATTTGAAACAAAATATTGTATACATATATACCATATATATGCAAGAAAACGTTGAACATAAATCTGTCTCTCTATTCTAACACTTTGCAAGTACAAAAATGAAAAATAATCAGTCTTCCATGACATTATAGAAAATAAAGGACTAAATCAACTTATACTTGTAGTACCTTCTACACCTTAAAGCTATTGCGCTTTTCTTCATCCTGGCTTGCGCAAGAGAAAAAAAGAGGAAAATTCATCAGTCTTTTATGACATAGAGAAAATAAACAATAATTCTTAGTCTTAAAGCAATTGGATTGCATCTATATCTAAAGCTGTTTCTAAATAGTTTGCTTTTTCTGTTAGAACTAAATCTTTATTACAATTGGCAATATTGTAGATAGAAGAATTAAGTCAAGAAAACATGGCTTTGGCTAATTGCAGCATACATTTTTTACTTTTATAAAACACCATACGAATAATTGATTCCCAAGTTTCTAGCACTATTCGATTGCGTATTTTTGTCTCTGTCCCATTCATTACTGAGAACACCCTTTCAACAAAAGTATTCGAATGTGGCAGAGATAGTAAAATACTCGTAACAGCAAATTCACTTAATATCAGCAAACATTTTTTCACATGAAGCAGTTTTCATAAGATATACTTCAATCCAAAATTCTTCGCTGAATTCTGGAAAACCGTTTTAAAGATATCTTTCCAAGAAATTGTCAATAAAAGCTCATATTCTATTTCTGATTGGCTTCTTTTTGATTCTGGAAGAAAATGAACTGGAAGTTGGCTAAATGGTATTCTAATGCGGAGACAAAATGGAAGCTTCAATTAACAAATTCATATGAGCAAACCTTTCTGGTCATACATCAATAGGCTTAAAAAATCAGGTGGTTTGGCGAATTCAATGCACTATAATGGATTCATTTTATCGTACTTCAACTGCTGAAAATTCTGATCATACTATCGTTTTGTCCTTTGCCTATGTAAGTCCTCTTGGCATAGAGCCATTACTAAAAGGTTTACACAATAACATTGGCTGAATCTTTGTCATCTTCTTTGTGTGTTCCCTTGTCAATTCTTTTCAATCGTAGTCTTTCTGACAATGAATTTGCTGCTCTTTGGAAAAAGGCTAATGTATTTCTTATTTACAAATCGGATGATAAGTCTAATATATCTAGTTACCGTCCTATCTCCCTACTTCCGTGTTTTAGTAAGCTTTTTAAAAGAATTGTGTATGGTCAGGTTTCTCCCTTCTTATTTCCATCCTTTGCCAGTGAACAGCATGATTTTATCAAAAGTAGGTCCAGTCTTATGAACTAGGTTACATTTCCAAATACTATTGCGTCAGCTTTCGATAAATCAAAGCAAGTAAACGCTTTTTATACAGATTTTTCTAAGGCTTTCGGTTCAGTGGATCATCTAATGCTTATTAAAAAAAAACTAGATGATCTTGGTGTTGGTTTCACTCGTACATTGTCAACCGTAATTGCGCAGTCACTGTGAATTCCCAGAATTCTGTTCCTTTCTTGCCGGATTATGGAGTGCCTCAAGGGTCTATTCCAGGCCCATTACTATTCCTTGTTTTTATCAATGAACTTCCATCGTTATTCAAATCCTTTTTGCTTATGTATGCTGATGATTTGAAGACTGTGTCTGTTTACAACTAGATTTACAATTTCTAGTAGATTGGTGTACGGATAATCGTCTAAAACTAAATATAAGTAAATGTCATGGTATAACTTACTCACTGAGAAAGTTTAACATTCCTTTCGATTATTCTATATCTTTTACTTCCCCGGAATCAGTCGATCTCCATAAAGATCTTGGAGTACTCTTTGACACTAAGCTACATTATGGGCATATATCCCAGGTGGTTTGCAAAACCTCTCGAATGTAAGGCTTTGCATTAAGATCCACCAAAGACTTCAAAAATATCTCTTCCTGCATTTGTTTATTCTTCTCATTGGGTAGGAGTTTAAATTTGCAGTCCTCATCAACAGTCTGTTTAGTACTATGGAGACTATTCAACGTAGGTTTACCCGCTCTTTTCTCTTTAAATGTCACATCCCGTATACCCCTTATAATGATCGTGTAGCCCTCTTGCGCAAACCTTGTTTAGTTTCGCGTCGTGTATTTTTTGATGAATGTTTGCTCTTTGAACTAAGCCATAAACTCTTGCCTATGATCCTCTGTGATTAGATATCCATCTATATTACACAGCGTTCAAGTAGATCCACAAATTTTTAACGTTCCTTTTGCCCGAATCATTGTGTTTTATTTTTTGACATTTTTACAATTTGCCGCATAAACCACAACTCTTTTGGCCTTATTCTGATACCTCAATCATTTGCGCAATATAAAAATAAACTCAGACAATTCTTTTTTTTATAGTTTTGTCGATTAACTTGAGCGTACTTTCAAGTTTTAACTTTCTTGCTTTGTAACCTAATTTTTCTTGTTTTGTTTAGATGTGTTATTTCTTTCATAACTTTTTCTTTTTCTGTATTATAATTGGATTTTTCTAATCTGTATATAGAATACTGTAAATAAATTACTACATTTACTTTTTCTTCTTCTTCGTGTCACTACAGCCCCTCAGGCCGTCGCTTCCTGCAAATACCACCTCGAACTGTCTCGGTCTATTGATCGCGTCCTCCATTTTTAAAATTTGGGCAGCGATGAACTGTCTTCGTTGACTGAGTCAGATCAGCGTATCCACAGTTTTCCCACCGGTCTCCGCCTTTCTGTTCTCTCGACGAATAAGTTTTTGGGTATCCGTTGTTCGTCCATACGATTCATGTGACCAAGCCCATTGCAGATTCGACAGTCTTACAATCGTTGAGGCCTCCGGCTCGCCAAAAATTTCATACAGCTCATGATTGTATCGAATTCATCATTGGTCCCCGTCTAATTTCGTTCCGATTATTCGCCACAGGACGCGTCTTTGGAAGGCGTTCAATATGTTTCCGGATGCTTGGGTTAGTGTCCATGTTTCACACCTAGAGCATAGCACAGGTCTTATCACAGACTTGTATACTTGGAGCTTTGTTTTCAAGATCGTCAAAACTTAATATTTTGGCGCCTATGCACACAAATTTGCCCACGTTTTCGTTATTGTATTCGTCAAGTGTGGTATTTATTTTAGATATTTGAGGTATTTTTCCTCCCGGTCGAACTACCTGCTCTAAAGCCACGTTGATTGGATTCTGTTTTCTAAGATCTTTGAAAATATATTGTATACCGTGCAAATTAGTAATATGCCTCTTAGCTTGCGCCTGGGCCATCTGCTGTGTTGCTGCATCCTATTATTACTTCAGCTCCTCCGCTTACGCCTGGCCGGACCTCATCAGTCACCGTTCGCCGCCGGCCCCACCATCGAATAGCACTCCTAGGCTTACGCCTGGTCTCGGGCACTCTATCATTACTTCGGCTCCTCGGCTTACGCCTAGCCGGACCTGACCAGCTGCCATTCGCCGTCGGGCCCACCATCGAATAGGACTCCCTTACTTACGCCTGCTCCTGGGCATCCTCTCGTTGCATCGGCTGATCGGCACTCCCCAGGCCTGGTCGTTGGTAAGCGGCTCCACGAGCCCATCCGCCTCGATCCTAGAGGTCCCCGATTCTTCTAGCTAACCACTCTGTTTATTGGCAGGCTTCGTCAGGCCAAGAGGAACAAAGGAATGGTCCGAGGCTTCCTACGCTATACCGCCCCGCCCAGAAGTCCGCCGAGCTACAGTTCCACCGCCAAAAACTATCAGGCCCCCCTTAAACGTCGTTCTCGCTGCGAAACCCGTATCGGCCCCCCGGCCCATCACATTGGAAGAGTATAAAGCTCGAAGGCAGTGGAAAGAACAGTCCACAGCTAGACAGAAGCGACAAATCTCCCCACTGCCTCCTCGAAGCTACGCAGAGGAGGTCAGCAGGCAAAATTGCGGCACCAACTGGGGGAGCTGCTGCGTTTAGTTCGGGTCAGTGTCACACCGGTGAAGAAAGCCCGTTCCCGCGACCAAGCGCGGGCCCTCCAGAAATAGCGTCACAAGAAGCAAGGGGAGAAGCACCGCCAACGCCGCCCAGATCGGAACTAGTCAGGGGACCTTACACCATTTTGAATACATTTACCTTGTAGTTGTGTTTATAATTAATATACGAATTATAACGTATTAAGAAAAAAATCATAACTCAGGTATTTTCCTTTTCTCTATTGGGAAGAATCTTTCGGGTGTTTCTAAGGTAAAGTGTGATTGCCAATCACACAGATCAAGAGTGGTTGGAACTATTAATACATTATTTATAACAATGGTTGATCTGCCATCCGGTGACACCCAATCAATGTGGGAAGCAGGCTGACTAGATTTCTGCTACATTTGTTTCACCGTGGAGGCGATATAGCCCAGCTGATCCCCGTTGAAACAGCTCATTGCCAAGCTTAGCATTGAAATCACCCAGAACTATTTTTGTGACGTTTGTAGACAATGAATCGACTAGTATTTCTAGATGATCGTAGAACGTTTTCTTTGTTTCTTCATCCTTTTTTTCGGTAGGCGCGTGCACGTTTATAAGCCAGATTTTGAAGAATTTCGCACACATTGGCTCATTGACTGCCTAAAATAAATAACGTACGATTCGAACTTCATATCCACTAAAAGGCTACTCTGAATTCTCACTTTTCATCTAGGTTTCCCACTTTTGAATACAATAGAGACTCGATTAACCGAGCTGATTATTATCGGCAGTCACCCAGATAACTGAAACTCCGAATAATTGAATGTATGAAGAAGTGTGATTTTTGTATTATACTCTAGAACGTTGAATGTAAAAAAACAAATGCGACTAATTCAAAAGCAAAAACATTCGTGTTTATTAACATATGAGAGGTATATTTTGCAAGTATCAACATATTTTCCTGAAACTATGTATGCTCTTAAATTCTGAAACTTTAATCATGAAATAACTTCATTTAAAACAAAAGTTTTAGGGAACTGTTACTGTAATTCAATTTTGTTTAAAATACTTTTAATTGTCATTTGTGTGAATGGTTTTTTTCTTCATTGCTGCTCAATCACAAACTCGCTTTAATTGTAGTAAGCTCACGGTATCATATTCTGTTTGTTTTTCGAACTAGTTGAAAGCTGATTCCAGGACGTTAAATTCTTCTGTATGAGATCGTCCTCTATCGTCATCTACATCTTGGATTCCTTCAATTTCATTTCCTTCCATATCATGCTGTTCGTTTGCCTACATTATGTTTTCAACAATTTTCTAGCCCGACATAATTTGAATTTCTCCCACAATTAACCCATTTTTTTTATAAACTCGGCATTACATTCCTGGCAGATTTGTATGTTTGCCATTAGCTCAATTATGTCTTCAAACGAAGAACCTTTCATATCAGTTATTGAGTAACCATTTTGCAATTTGAGTACTCTGTTCCAAGCTCTCTTCAAAGTCTTCCTCCCAATCAAAACCCACACATCGACAGCCTTCTAACAACATTCCTTTAAATTGATTTGCTTGATAAATGACAAAACGACTTCTAGGTTTTCTTCACCATCTGTTAACAACCTTCTTCTTCGTAGCACTACAGCCTCTCTCGGGCCTTCCCTTCCTGCAAATAGCGCCTCCAACTGTCTCGGTCCATTGACCGCGTCCTCCAATTTCGAAATCCGAGCAGCGATGAACTGTTTTCGTCAACTGAGTTAGACCAGCGTTTCCTCGGTTTCCCCACAGGTCTCCGCCCTTCAGTTCTTCCAACATATCCCCTTTTTAGGTATCCTTTGTTCGTCCATATGGTTCATGTGGCCAGCCCATTGCAGCCTCCGCACTCTTACGATCGATGAGCCCTCTGGTTCGTCCAAAATTTCAAACAGCCCATGGTTGTATCGAATTCGCCATTGGTCCCCGTCTAGCTTCTTCCCAATTATTTGCCACAGGACCCGTCGCTCAAAGACGTTCAATATATTTGCGGATGCTAGGGTTAGGGTCTATGTTTCACACCCATAGCATAACACAGGTCTTATTACAGAATTGTATACTTGGAGGTTTGTTTTCCTGTATATAAAATCGTTTTAATATTTCAATAACACTGTGATCTATTGGTTGAATCAAGGATGCAACATTTGGAGGCAAAAATTTCATTTTGAACGTGTCATTTTCTACTAATTCATGCGAAGGGTTGGATGGCGCGTTATCCAATAAAAGTAGAACATTTCCTTATTTTCCGATTTCTTTTTGAAATTTTGTTGCTTCGGGTATAAAAATATTGTCATTCCAGTCAATGAATACTTCGGTGTTCATCCATGCACTTTTTTGGCTTTTATAAACGAAGGGGACCTCGCCATCTTTGAAGGATTTATGCTTTTATCATTTTTTCATGAGAAGCAAAGGCATTTTATGCGTCTCAGTATTAGTTGCGCAATCGAATATCTTTATTTGCTCTTTGCTTGTTTTGTATCCAATAGCTGATCTCTCTTGTTGAGACGCTAAAGATTTTAACGGAAATTCAATTCAATTCAATTCAATTTATTTATTCAGAAAATATACATAGCATTTGATTGATCTTAAAATTAAACTTTTCTTTAAAAACTCCTTAAAAGCAGAGCTTGAGAAAGGAGCTTACTTGTCTTAGGTTGTCTATATAGCAACTATTTACAAATTTACTGTTACCTCAGAGATCAAACTAACATTAAATATTTAAACTAAACATGATTAATTAATGAAACTAAAACTTCTGCCAAATTCTTCACTAGACAAATTTAAGAGCCATTTTTTTTTATAAATAGTTTAAATGTTTCAGGTGAGTTAGCATATCTTATGAAATCTGGTAATAGGTTATAGGTTCTAGGGCCAGCATATAGTACGCATCTCTGGGTTTGGGTTTTGTTACACTTTGGTACACTTATTCTACAGGAGTTGTATCTTGTGTTATAGACATTACCAATTTAAACCTGTTTTATAGGCAAAGTCCAAGTCATAATTATTTTCATCCAATTCTTTTTTAAAATCCTTAAATAAATTTGTACCATTCTCATCAGCACACATTTTTTCACCTTGAATTTCCAATTCACTTATTCCATGGCAACATTTAAATCTACACAACCGTCCGCTTGCTTGCCAAAATGATTCATTGCCGCATATTCTTTGATTTAGCTACAACGCTTTTTCACAGAGTAAGAGTTTCTTCCCCATTTTTCGATATTTACTACCATCTTCACTGTCTAGTTTGCAAGTGTAATTGATTGGGTATTCTTCTTGGTATCACTTATAGTGGATTTACTTAGGCCATATTTATCAGCTAATTCACGGTCGGTTTCTTCATACTTTACGGAATTTATTGCACTTTTTTTTATCCTTAAGCTATAATACGACTACTTTGCGTTTCGACATTTTTTAATACATATGTGACATGACGAGCTGTATAATTATTGGCAACTGATTAACTAAAACAGTATCTAAATGTATGGGGAACATATCGCGCGGGCTGTGGGGCGTGGAAGTGCCAGCGCGATATATCCATGCATGTCCATGCAAGCGTAGCTTACAGTACAAAAAATGTTTGCTTGTGGTTGGAAGTTCGGCTGATCGCGAATCCGTATAACCGACGTTCGGTTAATCGAGTCTCCACTGTATTATGTGCCATCTCATATCTTGAATATCACTTCTAGTTCGGTTCGTTTCCTGGGTTACCAGTATGTTTAATTTATATTGGCTGGTTTATTGTGAAAGGTCCTTAACAGTGCCAGGGTTCTTCAGTGATCTGATATTCCAGGATCCAGTGCCATTTTTTCGGTTGCGAGGTCGTTCCCGTAGGTCCAATCCATGGTTTGCCCATCGCCCAATCTCCATTCTGGACGCATGGTCATTACTTTCGATTCCGTTATCTCGCCTTCACACCCTTACGTCAGGCCTTTACAAAAAAGTAATAGTTACCGACAATCACCACAAAGGAGGTATAAGTGGGATTTAGTAGCAGAGCTGTCGGTGTATTTGCAGTTATTGGCATTTCTGGGCATTTAATGACCCATCATTGGGGAACCAGTAAGCCCAATGTTTGACTCCGAGACGTAGTAATATATTGTTAAAATTTTTTCCAGCATAAAAATTTCAATATTTCAAACAATTAAACGGATACCAAAAAGTCCATTTAAAATATAAAAATCTAATGTTTGTAACTAACAGTAGCAAGCAGTTCAAATGTTCTGAGTAACAGCTGAAATGCGTTTGCTATTAAAAAAGTTATTCACACCTAACACTCAAATTGTTGACTTTTAAAAATATCTGCGTTTTCAAGTTGGAGTTTTTTTGTCAATGGTTATAGTTGCTTTTATCTTATCATGTGCTTCTTTTACATCATAAACCATGTTAAGCACGAGATGAATTTATATAACCGCTACGAAATACTCACCACGGAATGGTTCCGCAAGGCGGGGGGTTGTGGCGGGGCTTCTCGGCGCTGGGTTGCTCGTCGGAGACGGGCGCGCGGCGTCACTCGCTCCCTATGAAGCCCCAAGAGTCGTCGAGCGAGACTACGGCTCGCCACACCTTCAAAAATTGCTTTTGCCACGCACCAATCTGCAAACTTGCAAATAATTCACTACAAAACGAAATGAGAAATCTGAAAAATCAACGAAATCAAGGCGGACCGCGATCCAACGCACCAACGAATCTCGAGTTCGACAACCAACTCGCCCCAGCTGAGGACTTCCTAACCTCTTCTAAATTTTCACCAAACACTCACTAGCCCTGCAATCCACCTGAGCCTTCGCACTATTAGAAACTAAGTCTATTTCACTAATGAACAAAAAAAAAGAAAAACTAAGATACTAACTTAACGCATAGCATCCAAGCCAAGGTTACAATTGAACACCTTATCCGACCTCAATCTAAGGGGCGTCCCTGACTTTCCGCTTATTTCTTCTGTTGAATCTTCTGTTTTTGTTGCCCGCTTCTGTTTCTTCGGTTGAATTCACTTTTAATTATTTGTCGTTGCCAGCTGCCTGTTTCTTCCTTCTAACTTGCTTTGATTTTTTCCTTTTCTTTTGCCCCGGGAGATCCCTCCTCGTCGATGTCTACACGCCGATGGAGACCTTGAACACCTCACTGAACCGACTTTCACTTCACCTTTGTTCTAGCCCCCGTTATTTTTTTCCGGTTTTTCATGGGATTCAACTTTGATTTCTACACGCTCATTCCATCAGTGGTTCCCAAAGTTGCTCCATCACTTCCAGTGATGGCGTTTATGCATCGATTTCCGCTTACCACTTGGTTGGCATTGGCGGAGGTAATGCAGGCAGACTAGAATGCAATAGACGTAGAAAATTCCTCGGCAAGATACTTTTAGCTACAATGAGGCGGTTCGCACAAACTTTTGGTGCGATTTAATTTGACGGTTTTGTAATTGAACGAATTCATTTTGGATTATGTTGGTAGATTCCAAAAGCCCAAGCTGGAACAATGATTTAGTGAATTCATCCTTTTGAACTAAGTTGCATAGATGATGGGTCGTGTAATGCCGGTTTATGATCCAATAATTTACTAATACTATTTATTTGACTTGTTGCACGTTTAAAACAAAATTTAAATTCTTTTCTAACCGATACTATCATCCAAACGATTTGATATATTTCCAACAATTCGAATATAAGCGGGAATATCGAAAACTAGCTGCTCAAAATTTTGGCGAATTTTAACTCTCTTGTTTGCTAGGTTCATATCACAATATGTAGATTTTTTTTGTTTTACTCCTTTATATTTTTCTATGCTGGTGCTATCCGCGGTTAGGCCTCTCCTTGTACGGACTTTATGCATGTATAACACAAATTTCAAATCATTCTCCGCTGTTATTAACCGATTTTCAGTTGATACATCATATACTAATTGGGGTTGGCGCCTAAATGATATTCGATTAATTTCATCAGCAATTCCTTGATCCATGGGGCTTGCTGTTGTGTTCATTTCGTACTGGCGGTCGTTTATGAATTTGTTTGATAAATCTAAATGTGATCATTTCAAGTCTTTACACATTTTTTCCAGTTGAAATTTGATTTCTTTGTTGAAATTTTCACTGAAGATATGACCTGCATCCATTGGTATAACTAGGAGTTGCTACTGCTTCAATTTCCTAGCATACTTCAAGGTAAGACCAAGCTCTTGATTGAATGGGTCTCTATTCGCGTGCTCCAGATCTGGGTCAGTCACGACACCTTCCTCTATATTTGGGTCCGCAAGGAGATTGTCAGAGGTGTCAACTACGGATGATACGCTTACTCTTAATTTAACTCTTGATTCTACTTAAAAACTACCCTTAAAATCACCACAAAATCTAATATTACTCTAGTTTTCAGTTTTTACTTCCATTGGTCACGATAACTTCCATATCAAATCCTCAATTTTAAAGAAACTACAAATTTAATTTTTGCTTCCAAAAATAGTGCGAGGCTCTGGCTTTGCCCCAGTTACCTGAAACAACCAAAATATCAAAACCTATAGATTGAGTCTAGAAAACAGTAACTAATTTTTTTCGCGAGCTATAATGATCATAACATGCAAATATTAATTTCTGATGCAGATTTGGACGAACAAGTGTGCTTCAAAACTGAGAACAACCCTGACTACTAACCAATTACAATTTTCTATCTAATCTTTCGATCAATCCATCCGGCCACTTCCGTTTTCATCTAATACGTAGCCTGGCGCATTTGATGCCGTTGGATATATTAGTATCGAAAACTTTCGACAGAAAATATTTCGTTGTAACAATAACAAGCTGATGCGTTTCAGCATAAATTTGTTGCTCTTGCCGTGATTTTAATTGAAAATTTGGCAAAAGTTTTTGTAAAAACGAAATTATTTTTATAGTTTTTCGTTACTATTGATGTAGCACATTTTTTACTACTATTAACGACAACGTTAGGCGTTGTTTTCCTCGCATATTCTTCTTCTTCTGCTTAGCACAACAGCCCCTCTTAGGCCTTCGCTTCCTACAACAAGCGCCTCCAACTGTCTCGGTCCATTGACCGCGCCCTCCAATTTCGAAACCCGTGCAGCGATGAACTGTCTTTGTCGACCGAGTCAGACCAGTGTTTCCTTGGTTTCCCCACTGGTCTCCGAACTTCAGTTATCCCAACGAATCCCCTTTTTTGGTATTCGTTGTTCGTCCATACAATTCAGCCAGCCCATTGCAGCTTCCGCAGTCTTAAAATCGTTGAGATCTCCGGCTCGTCAAAAATAACATACAGCTCATGGTTGTACGAATTCACCATTGGTCTCCGTCTAGCTTCGCACCGATTATTCGCCTCAGGACCAGTCGGTCAAAGGCGTTCAATATATTTGTGGATGCTTGGGTTAGGGCCCATGTTTCACACCCATAGCATAACATAGGTCTTATCACAGATTTGTATACTTAGAGCATTTTTTTCCTGTGTATGCAGCTGGTCTTCAAGATCGTCAAAACTGAATAAAACATTTTATTTGCGAGCCGTATTCTTCGGCGTGTTTCGTCTCGTTCTCGTTATTTTGGGGCCTAAATACACATATTCGCTAGCATTTTCGATACTGTGCTCGCCAAGTGTGATATTTTGCGTATTTGAGGTATTTTTCCTGGACTGCGTCATGAGCTTTGTTTTTTCTCATTGATTTGTAGCCCTACTAGTTTTGCTTCGCTGTCAAGTTTCGGGAAGAGTTCTTTGGCGGTTGTTAGCGACCGAGATGAAAAGTTGATGTTATCCGCATAAGCTACCACTTGGCTAGACTTGTATAGTAACGTACCTCTTGTATTGACAGGTTGCTTTCTGATGACATATTGCAGAGCCAAATTGAATAGCAGTGGGGCCAGCCCATCCTCCTGCTTTAGTCCAATATTTGTGTTAAAGGCATCGGTGAGTTGGTTATGGATCCGGATTGGGGAGGTCGTCGACGTCATTGTCATTTTGGTTTCCTCGCATATTCCGTACTTTGAAATCATACCCGAAACAATTCCGCGAAATACACGAGAAGAGATTGAATGTTAACATATTTTGCTTATAGTTTGCTTTTTTGGGAGTTATCGTGGTAGCCAAAATAACTAGTCTGCGTGTGCAATACTTTCGAATTCTTTTTTAAACATCATATCATATTTTAATGTTTTCAACATACATTTTTATTTATTTTTTAAGTATAATTTTTTATATATTTTTTAATTTATTTGATCTAGCGTAATTCAGAAAATGCCGATGATTCAGATGGCAGTGATTCGGATAGTTCGTCATCCGATACGCATAGTCCGACACCGGAACCTCGTGGTAAGGCGGTCGAAAGATTCATACGACTCTTCTCCCGACATCGTTCGTCAAGCAATTCAAATGATGAAGATGCTGCCGGCGACGATTGCGTCTATGTCAATGGTTTTGATGATGAGAATGAAGATGTAAACAATTATACTAAACCAAAAAAGTGTTCAGCTAAACTAGTAACCGTGCAACCTGCACAACACCCCAAGGCACTCTCACCCCCTGACTCACAATTACTACCACCACTCAAATCACAATCCCCGTCACCATCAACAGAGCAAGACTCTCCATCACCCTCTCCACCAACATTTCAAACACCACAAACGCTAGAAAAGAATGCAGAGTGCACTGTTGTTGTAGTTGGCCAAGACCAAGTAGTCCCAGTAGATCAAATAGCTGTAGTAGAAGAAGCGAATAATAATATCTTGCCATCACTCCAATCAAAACATATCAATAACAGTGGCGATAGTATCGATAGTAATAATAACGAAATGAGTAGTAGTAGTGCTGTCCGAGACAATAGCGACAGCAAACTTAAGACAAACTTGACCAATGTTGCTAACCAGAATCTTACACAGTTCAGTCGGTCGAGTGTGGGCGGCTCCAAGTTCTTGATGAACGTCCATCCCTACAACAACAACAACGAGGACAATTACAACGATCTGGAGTTCGAATCGCGGTTCGAGTCCGGCAACCTAGCCAAGGCTGTGAAAATTACCCCAACCTACTATGAGCTTTATTTGAGGCCTGATTTATATACGAATCGCCATAAGCAATGGTACTATTTTAGAGTTAGGAATACCAGAAAACACACGATGTACAGGTGAGTGGACAACTTTCTTTATTCTTGGTGAAAGAATGCATGTGTGCTGATAATGAGTAGTATTTCAAGCAGCGAAGAAACCTCTTTTAATCTCTAGTCAAAGTCATCAGTATGCATGCATTACTCCTCGTCTTCACATAAATCTTTCTCAGCGTCAAACAGAAGGCGTGAGTGTATTTATTTTCCGCTTTCCTCAACTCCCACAGGTTCTCCATAGTGAATTTAGTGAAACCAGATAGCTTGTACAACGAAGGGATGCGACCACTAATGTATTCAACCAAATGTGCTACATCTTCCAATATAGGATGGCGGAGGGTCGGAGACAACATCGCTTACTATCGCAATGATGACGAGTATGAAATTTATCTTCTTGCCACTCCCCACCTCCTCCTTACAGATTCCATTTTATATTATTCATCTTACTTACGTAAATTGTGTTTATTTTCCCAACAGCAACTCGGGCGACGAGGAGGAAGAAAACGGTTCCTACACGCTCACATTTAACATACAGTTCCCACATGACCAGGATACTGTTTACTTCGCACATAGTCATCCGTACACGTACAGCGATTTGCAGGTAAATTGAGCTTGTTCTGATTTAGTGTTACTTCAAGGAGTTTATTGCGAATTGGGAGTAAGGTTTGCTCATATGTGGTTTTGTTTCTGTTCTTCTCTCCCGCGATGCAGGACTATTTGATGGATATTCAAAAGCATCCAGTTAAATCGAAGTTCTGCAAGCTCCGACTGTTGTGCAGGTCCCTGGCCGGGAATAACGTTTATTATCTGACTGTAACGG
This sequence comes from Odontomyia ornata, assembly GCA_963969285.1. Lineage (NCBI taxonomy): Eukaryota > Metazoa > Arthropoda > Insecta > Diptera > Stratiomyidae > Odontomyia > Odontomyia ornata. The sequence continues at coordinate 448,115,593 of OZ017739.1, read as the reverse complement.
CCCCCACCATCGAGGAGGATCCAATTAAGGTAAGAATTTTGCAGGCTTGAGACTCCGGCATCAGCGATTTTTGCGCCACATACGAGTACATGCTCGTGGAGGAGGCCCACCATCCAGCACAATGTCCCAAATGTACCATGCATTCTAAATTCATACGCAAACAGTTCTTGATCCTTAAAGCAATCACTCCAGCATGTAATTGGGTAAACAAAAGGAAGCCCAGCGCTGGCTGCTAGCTGCTGGCTGAGCTAATTTGCAGACGACACAAGTCATTTGCCAAGACATTCTCATCACTCATGTTCTTACGCTAGCAAAGCAAATTGAAATTATTCGCTCGTCAGACACGTTCACTTTCTCCCAGCCGTGGCGGAATTCTAGAGCGGTCTCTTTTATGAAATGCTGGCTCCCATCCAACGCCAATCTTCCTTCCTCTGCCAGCTGCCACATTCAAGCATTTCTTTGAATAATTTTAACATTTTACGTGGTGGTTGGTTGGGCTGAATGAAATTCATACTCACATCATCGTTTCGCACATATAATTTCATGGAGGAATTTTATGTACAATAAATGTATATGTCATCTTTTGAAACTTGATCCGTGATGTTTCTAATTCCGGGAAATTCTGTTCTTTATTTTCTCTCTTTTCGCAGAAGAAACGAGCCGTTGTTGTCACGGCTCGTGTACATCCTGGCGAAACGCCATCTTCATGGATGATGAAAGGTCTCATGGATTTCATAACAGGTGACTCGAATGTTGCCAAACGGCTACGCCACAAGTTCATCTTCAAACTGATACCAATGCTGAACCCGGACGGCGTTATTGTAGGCAATACGCGATGCTCGCTGACCGGAAAGGATTTAAATCGTCAATATCGAACCGTTATACGTGAAACGTATCCATCGATTTGGTATACGAAGGCAATGATTAAAAGGTAGGAGTAGGAGATATATTTTTTTATAGTAATGAATTATGTATGATGGTCTTTATGAAGACTATTTAATTTGAATTAGCTTTTTCATATCAAAGGAAAAATTTCATTTTCAAAACCATTATTATTTTTTAAATATATGATATTAAGTGTACGAATTGAATTGTCCGCGATTCCTGTTCTTACAGACATGCACGGCTACCGTAACTATTAAGAAGAATAGTGGGACTTAGGACGGAAATACTTTATTGAAATTTGAGAAAACATATTATAAAAATATACATATTCACGAAAATTTTGTATGAGGGTGTTTTTATATTGGCGAATGCCTGACGTTCCGTTTGTGTGTACATTATTTCGTGTGCTCACGTTGCTTGCCGAGAGAAGAAGAAAGTCAGCCTAGTCCTCTTTGAACTACTACTTGAGTCAAAAGTAATGCTCGAGTCAAAAGAACTGCTCGAGTCAAATCATCGTTTATGCGACGCTGGACTACAAGTCCCTTCTATTTTGAATTGGGGAATAAAACAGTGTAATAACATAGTTAGAGTGCTCGCTCCGTAAATCGAAGGTCCCTGGCTCGAATTCAGTTGGTGACAACGAGATTCGTTTCGAGTGATTCTTCGAACGGACTACATGCCTGTTCAGTTATGATACGTAATGGTTTAAAATCAATATTTCGCAGCTTGGTGAAAGGATATACGCCCAAAGCAAGATAAGGCAATTAAATCATTCTTCATTGGAGTGGAGCCGTCTGCCTTTCGTCCGTAGGCAGCCTTCAGCTCTTTCTTGGTATCAGCTCTTTGTCAGCCTTCAACCAGCTCTATCGATAATGCCCAATTCGGTCTAGGAGCTCATCTGGCTCCAGGAGTCCGTTCCTTATATCTTTGCTAATGTTTTTCGGAGTCACAAGTAAATTTAGTTCTCTTCAGAATGCTTCCCGCTCTTCGAATGAACTTTTTTACCTGGTGGTGGTCAATGGCTATTTTACTGCCCAGCCTTCTCTCTGGAGAAAGGTTCCTTGCTTCGGTTCCTGAAAGAAGTGCTTCAAGCATTTTGGCGACAATGAGAGCAACATCACGAAACGGCACTTCGGTCGTCTTCTTGCTCTGTTCTTTTTCTGCCACGATTTGTTTTTCGACTTCGGAGTGTGTGCCGCTTTTTTGACGTCGTCATTTATTTATTATTATTTCAAAATCAACTTACAGACTAGTAGTCCAATTATAAGTTCACTAATTAGATAACTCTAAATACAAAATTATACATTTTTCAAAGTAAGAAAGAAATTAAAGGAAGAAGATCACAATTCAATTATGTCAAAAATTAGGAATTATATTTATAAACTTAATTTTTAATGAAAGTTTTAGATACACAGTAGAAGACCAAAACATTGCTGGTTGTGCATACGAGGTAAGCGTGGTACGGGAGCGTGGAAGAAAGTGCTGGTATCTGCGTGCGGAATCTATTAGGGCGAGCAGTGTCGAATGTACTAATTTGCTCAGTATTCCTTTGCAAGAAAAGGTTGTTTGGATTGGAAGGTTCAAAATATGTAGACGGTCATCATAGGAGGAGTAAGGAAGGTTGAATTTGAAGAGTAGAGACCGTGTGAATATGCGTTGAACCGACTCGAACGCATCGATATGCTTCCTGTGATAAGGACTACAAATTTCGGGCAGTATTCCGAATTACTACGGACTAGCGAAAAATAAAGACACATACAGGAAGTGATATTTTGGAATAGCAAAGCGGATTTTAAAATAAATCCAGTTAAACGAGAAGCTTCCTTAATAATTAGATCAATGTGGAAATCAAAATTCAGTTTGGGATAGGCAAGCACAACAAGATCTTTGAAGGTCAGGTGCTCAAAGGGATATCAACCTATATGTTGAGAGAAGAAGAAATTTTTTGTAGGAGAACGTCATCTGATGGCATTTGGAAACATTTAAGGAGAGATCATTTGATTCACACCAGCTACTAAGACGCAGTAGATCGGTTTGAAGGATATCAAAAATCTTAGTCATCGATATAAAGGAGACAGGGGGATGTGATAACAGAAGGTAGGTCATTGACGAAAAGTCAATATCGTATGAGGCCAAGTATTGAACCTTGCGGAACTCCCGAACTGGGATGAAAAGAAGAGGAGAAGCAAGAGTTAAAAATGACTACACAATTTCATGACATAGGAGAGAAGCCAGGAATAGAGAGGAACAACAATACTGAATCCTAAAAGTTTCTCAAACAAGACAGATTGATCCACTGAATCAAAAACTTTCGAGAAATTGGCAATTTTCCATTGGGAAGGGGAAACCCCATAGGATAAACTTAAAGTTCAAATAATTGAAAGGGGCATACAAAGCAATGAAGATAGAGATTTTACTAGAAAATTTGGAATGCCATCAGGGCCCCCGTCAGTACTATTGTCAAGATTATGCAAGAGCAGTTTAACCTGCAAGGGATTTGTAAGAAAAGCAGAAGAGGAATAAGAGCAAGAAGATTGATTAAAGCAAGGGGGTGGATTAGCGCTGCTGAAAAAGGAAGAAAAAACAGAAGCAAAAAGAACACGGGATTCTTGAGTAGTAGACGATGTCACGCCATCAACAAAATTATCCGGGGCATGATGACAGCTCTTTAAAGATTTTATATACAACCAGAAGGCACGAGTTTGATTGGGCATAAATGGTTTTTCAAAGTGGTTAACGTATGTACGAAGTGCATAGTTGACAATTTTTTGGCCGCGCCACGATGCTTTTGGAAGACCACTGGATAAGAATTTGTTGCGGGCAGCATCTTTTGACAACGTCTAAATTGAACCAAGAGTATCTTTAAGCCTCTTTGATGGGAACACACGAGTATATTGTGAGATTAAAGATGAATTGAGCTTATCAACTGTTGCGATCAGCAAGTTTTGCATGTTGGGAATTTATTCTCATCTGGCTAAATTTTTCATCATTATGTGGAAAGAAAAGTTAAGAAAGATTTGAAAGTGAAAGTGCTAATTTGGCGAGCGATTTCAGAAAATAAATAATATGGATTGCATGTTCCGAGCGCGATAAATTATCAGGAAACAAAGAAGTGAACCAAATATTAAATAACCGCATAATAACTTATGGTTAAGTGATAGTGGTCAAAGTGTAGACACGTTGAACCCAATCATAGCCCTATGAAGAAGTAATGGGAAGGGACGAATAAGGAATTTTGAAAAAGACAAACTTGGTTATCTCGGTTGAATTTTTTGATTAAAATACCAAGTGGACGGAAAACATTAGAACAGTGGTCGGACTATTTCGAAGAAGAGGAGGTAGACGTCAGTGATTTGAAAAAAAAAATGAATGGTCGTTTAGTCACGTGGTTTTCATTTATAAATAAAAATTGAAGAATTAATTTTCAATGTATAGCGAGTATTAATGTGACTCGAGAATTCCGCAACGAAAGGTTTGTAAATAAAAGCAGAACTGTTACAAGGAATGTACACAGATGATACGAAGAGGGGAAAAGAAAGTCAGATAGAGAGACCGGCGCAATTATACACTCAACAGATGAAGATAGTGTAGTATCATAACTGGATTTGCTAGTAAGAGAAACATGTACACCCACTAGAACGCCACCACTATCAACTTACCAGTAGCATCATGGTCTCTATCTTTGCGAAAGGTTAAATGGTTCGGGAGGAGTTCATTATTGTTAATGTGATTTGTCAGCGATGTTTCTGTTACATTATATGGATCAGCACTGGAATGGACCAAGGTCTTGATTTTAAGGCAAACCTTGCGCAATCTACGCTAGACACTTTTACAAGAATATGAAATTTTCCGCAGATCATGGTATTCACTTTTCTTAGGATAATACTGCAATTAGTTGAAGTGCTAACCATCTGGATTTAATATTAGCCAGAAAACTGAACAGGGGCATAAACAGAATCGATAACGCTCGAGTAGTTTTGCTTGCTTACCGGCCGACTTTATCAAACACCTGGGGCTTCTATATGCAAGTAGCAATGTATATATTCACGAGTGGGGTGATAGCGACTGAGCTACGTTATGATGGAAAGACTTAAAAAGAAATTTAAAATTATTGAACTAGCTGGATATAAGTTAACCTAAAGGTCCAGAATTCGAAACTGAAACACTAATCATATAATAGATGTTGTAGTGAATTGATGGTGTATTAATGTCCGTGTAGGAGTGCAGCGATGGTCTGCTGCCTCGGCAAGAAAGGATGGTGGTGTTCACCGAGATTGGCCTTGTCTGAGGACGCGTGAGTGCGCTGGCAGGCCAGCATTGCGGTGTTGTGGGGGCGGGTTCTTTTTGCCAGCGCAAGGGCCCACGACAAAAAAATTTCACATTCAAAAATAAACAGATAAGATGCGGATCGACAGTTGTCAAGGGCGAGGTAACCTACTAATGGTGGAAATCGCCAAAGCAAACAATAAACTGGGGCGAGCGAAAACAGACGAGACTTGGAGATATTTCATCTTTACCGATGATACTTATGGCCCCCAAATAATTGTGGGACATCCAAGTGGAAGCGGTCCCCTCCCCCCACAATCCCCAGCCGGATCAAGATCCATCGTAGATATGGCCAGACGTTTTTCATTTGAATGAAAAACTCATGCAAACATAGTTCGCATGAACTTTTCTCTCAAATGGAAACCATCAACGTGGCAAATTGATGTTATAGGCTTATATGATGGAACCACATAATACTATACCATGCCATAAATGAGCACAGGAGCGGAATGCTACACTACCCTGCAAGAGCATCTGTAACGTCATAATAGGGGGTGAGCTCACTCGATGGCTAGCTCATGAGTGAAGTTTCGAAATGCCATGGAAAGACCGAGTTTTTCTTTTCAATTATCCATTCATATTTTTATTTCTTATAGTTTTACATTTAAACAATCCTCACGTAAACTTGTGCCATATAAATAGTTCTTTCACATACTAACACTATAATATACCCCTGTATAAATATTTTTGTATTATTTTGGCCGTGACACTAAGATAGTGGCCCCAGATTTTTAATAAATGACATTCAATAATTTAATTTTTAGCGATGGCTCGATAAATTATATGCAAACTACATTAAAAGCAAATACTATGCAACAAAAATCTTCCCCAATGTTTTCTCGACTACTTTAACGAATCGGCAAATCAGTTCCGTTTATTATTTGCAAATATTAAATGTATTTAACGGCCATATTGTAACAAAAATGAGTTAAAAATACGGGTCATACATCTAAATATTTAAAATTTAAATTTGATAAAAAAAAAATAGAATTCATTAAAAATGATGCAATTAAATAAATTTCAAATGATGTAAAATGAGTATATGGATGAGATTATCTTAATCTTCAATTGTGTATGTCATTTCTTCTTTTGTTTTAAATTTTTCTTTTCGAAACCGTTTCAGTATATTATATAATTTTTGTATGAATAAAAGTTTTGAGATTAAAAAACATTGAAATATAAAGATATTTTATGTTTAAAAAAATAATTAAAAGGCAAATAAAACGGGTACTTACCCAACCTCCTCGACGAGCGCTCGAAGATCGTGGGGTAAGGATTCTTCAAACTCATTCAAAACGGTACTAAATTCGTATGGAGATAGACATTCAGAAATATTACACTTTCACTTTCTTCATATACTTGAAAATCACGAACAATTTATTTTAAAAACAAACAAGAATTTCAATATCCATCAGCAGAAATTTCAATCTCGTAGTTTGAATGTTTTTCTTACAGAATCTCTCTTGCTTTCGAGTGGTCAGCTTTTCCAAATCCCTACGAATCCATAAACTTTAATTTTGTTACTATCACGACGATGTACAATTCGAAGTCTCTCACCCCCAAAACATTCGGTGTTCAATCCTGATGCTTCGACTGAAGAACACATTGTTTGATATATCAGAATATCACTGTGCTTGATGAAAACCACGTAAGATAAGTTTGCTTGGTTCCGAGCCATCAGATTGTTTGTAGCTGATTTGATTGTTGGACTGTTTCCTTCTAATCGGCGGAGACAAATGAGCTCTTTGGAGTACGGGCGTTCTGCAGATTCCGTCAAACGTCATTTAAAATCTCGTTCTCCTCCGGTGTGCAATAAATTTCTACAGAAAGATGAGGAACGCGAAAATTCAATAAGGCAATCGGCGGAAAACTGCCACTGTGCCAGCGGGAGCGATGCGGTGAGTTTCCTTATGTCTGGGCAAAGGTGCTCGGTGGCTGATTGAGGAGTCTCATACTGCGTCTGATTTCCCGGCTGTTGAACAGAACTTTAATTTAACACGCGAAAATTGGTAAAACGAGGTTTCGTCCAATTTCGCCACTTTGTCACGAAAAATTTTATAGTAATTTTACATTCTAAACTATCTGATTACACAGCCCAATCGAAACGTCAACTTTGCACTGATCAGCTCTTTAATATCTTTCGATCCCTGTTGGCTATCTCGACTCCACACTGTCGCATGCAAACATAAAAATGTACTTAATGCCGCACACGAAAAATCACTAAGAAGATGCGTTTTTTTTCTGGTTGCCGTACTCAATTTCATTATTGACAATTTACACAATTCGATTTTAAATTCATCCAATGTTGGATGTAGTAATTGTTTCAAATATGTTGGCTTGAACAATTTAAAATCGAATGTTGTCGAATTATTATGGCAATTTCACACAAGACAGATAGGTCCAAGCAGGAGACATTGTTGTACCATACTCCCGGCGTACCACATAAATCTACCGAGTACTGATTGCACCCCATCCTTATTTATATATTCCGTCGATTATGAATTTTTATTACACAAATTTCTCGTTTTTCTACTCCTAAATTTTCCAAAATATGTACGAAACACACCCGACAGGCAGCGCCGCTGCTGGGTAATTATTTTCTGTCAAGTGCCCCGAGCTTCCAGCCTGACACTAGCCGAACTAACTCACGAGAATGGGAACGTCGCAAACGGCTGTCTGCCCAACTACACTTCTTCTTCTTTGTAGCACTACAGCCCCTCTCGGGCCTTCGCTTAGAGATAGTTAGAGTATCTCATTTTCATGACAGTATTGATTTTTTCGGAAGTTGGTTTGGTCAGTACCATGGTCCTGTGTGCTTGCTCAGCTATGATATGATCTGATTAGATCAGTACATATCACCACTTAGTGAACACTCGTAGTCTGTCCGAAAAATCCCCTGGATTAAATCACCCAACTACACTACACCGCCAAAAGCCCGCAATGGTCAACGGCGGAAAATCACATTCCCTAACTTCTACGTTTTCCGCACTAATATTGTCGCCTGCTTTCCTTATTTTCAACTCACTCGAGCCAGGAAATTCTCACGTGATAATTTTATTGCTATTCCAAATTACCGTGCAGAAAAATTCACCATGGATGCACTTTCATAGTCGTCGTTCCTACCCCCACACACTTTTCCGCATGATCGGCGCTTTTTACACTTTCCCGCCCGATATCAGGACACTTTTCGCTGTTTTTCACTGCCAATTTCTCTGTTTTTCCGTTCAAATTCACCATTACGATCCCTCTGCAACTCTACTAAATTTCGCGTTCGCTACACGAAGTAAAGGCTTTCTTGTGTTGGCTTCTTCCGAGACGGCCACCACAGGAAAATCGCACCGACTAATTTTTTCTTAAATCGCTCTCGACCCGCCAGTACAATGTTCTTATCAACGTACAATATGTGATTTTCGCTTCCGACCGACAAATATTAACCTTTCGACTCAGAAAACGATTTCAAAAATCCAACTTTCGACTAATCTCCGCTTGCCGGCGCGGTCCTCACGGCGTGCGCTCTGTGTGGCGATCGGTAACAGACTCTCTCCTGTCTGTCGCAACGGTGGTTACTTGGCGAGCCCACGCATCCATCAACTGTAGTCTCCTTGCCCTTGATTGGCGCTTAAACCAATCGCAGTCTAATGGTGACCGTGAGGTTAGGCCTTAAAAGGCAGGTACTCACGTCAATCATACTCGATTATGTAGTCTCCTTGCGGGACAGTGCAATTCGATGGTAAGTTGCGTTACAAACCATATTCGACCATTTTCAACGAACTTGGCGTTTTCGCGACTAACTCAACATACTCAATAACTAGTTTAATGCTTTTTCACTACTGAAAAACAAAATAGAATCTCAATACTGCAATGTCAATGACTGAAATTTTATATCGATTAATTAATTTGGCTGTAAACCTCCCTGAAATGGAGGTACATTTTGATGGATCTCGAAATCATATAATTTGGGATCAAGTCAAAACAAATGGAATCTTGCTAAATTACGCAACTCATGTCTGTAAAAAAAAATCAGAACAACTGAACAAATATCTACGTGTTTTGATATCTTTCACGATTGGCCCAATATAATTCAAATATTTTATTCTTTGACTTTCAAAGCGTCTCTCTGCTGCAAGTGAATACAATACTGCTTTTTCGGGATCTAGTGTTTCCCAGCTACAAGTGGTTGTGAGCGAATTGGTTTAGCATTTCTTTGAAAAAAACTACATTTAGATTTATTGTTCGAGTCTCGCTACTCTTCCAACTACGTTTATCCATTTTGTCGTTGTATTAATCTCACGAAAGCTCTGAGAAGTGGCTATCGCTGAATTCAATACCACATTTTGTAGTATTATTTTATCCAAATAATAACGTTAAAGAATGTGTCTTAGTTTAAGCTCATCGTTCCGTAAATGATATTTATTTGAAACTCTGCTAAAGCTTAAGGCGCAGCCCCCAGTGAAACTGCAAATTCGGGTAAACTTTACAGCCGTTCACCTCAGAAACGAATACTAGGAATATTTGCAAAAATTGTTTAGCAAGAAGTCAGAATGAACCTTTGACTATTGAATCAACTTATTACATTTTGCAAAAAGTTTATGGCAAAAAAAGCAAGTTTTCGTTAAAAAATGTAGTAGATCTCGGAAACTTCTTAACGTACCGAGGTCATTTAAGCAACGGTTGTAAGATCTAAATTATTTACATTGAATTACCTCATCAAAAATTTTAAAAAGTTTTTTGCAAAAAATTTCCTAGATCAAAATATGGAAATTTGATACCAATCAATGTGTATGCATGATATTTGTTCAGTGTGTGCAAATTACACATTTTGTTCTAGGAAATTTTTTGCAAAAAATTTTTTTAAATTTTTGATGAGGTAAATCTAAATAATGTAGATCTAACAACCGTAGCTTAAATCAACTCGGTACGTTAAGTAGTTTCCGAGATCTACTACATTTTTTAACGAAAACATGCTTTTTTGTTTGAATTTAATAACTTTTGCCATAAACTTTTTGCAAAATGTAATGAGTTGATTCGATAGCCAAAGGTTCATTCTGACTTCTTCCTAAACAATTTTTGCAAATATTCGTAACGTTTCTGAGGTGAGCGGCTGTAAAGTTTACCCAAATTTTCAGATTCACTGGGGGCTGCGCCTTAATATGTTTCTAAGAGATCATGTCTTAAAAGGTATAGTTTTAATTTCCTTTTTTTTAGTACAAGAAATAACCTAGATATTCTCTCAGGTAATAAAAATAAGTTTTTGAACTCAAGATGCTCAAAATATTTATATTAAGGCGTTGATAGCTTTAATTGCCTTTAAGGATTTGACAAATATTTCTTTCCAGACTGATTGAAGATTGTGGTGTTGCCATGTACTGTGATATGCACGCCCACACACGAAAGCACAACGTGTTCATTTACGGATGCGAAAATAAGAAATCACCCGATAAGAAACTAAGCGAACAAGTTTATCCTTTAATGCTGCACAAAAATATTGCAGACAAGGTTTGTAGGAAACTTTAATTTAAATTTGATAGGTTAAGTGAGATTAAAACAGAACATTCTTTCACTCTTGTTATGCATATCAACTATGATAACGAATGTAGAATATTAATATTTTGTTGTCCTCAAAATGCTACAAAAAATATTAAAAAATAGAAGATTAGTTGCACTGAATACTCATGCCATTGTATTTTCTCTCCATTGTTTTTTCCGCCCCGCGCAAACATAAACACAACATTTTCCCGCAAACATGCAGTTTTCATTCGAGAGCTGTAAATTTAAAATTCAACGAAGTAAGGAGGGAACTGGAAGGATAGTTATGTGGATGCTTGGAATAACAAATAGCTACACGATGGAAGCTTCTTTCGGAGGGTCCTCGTTGGGCTCACGCAATAGAACACATTTCTCCCCAGCCGTAAGTACAATCATGATGTCGATGACGATTGCAGTAGAATGTTTGCATAACTTTAAAATAACAGACAGTCGTTTGTTTGGTTTAAATCGAATGAAAAACTTTTTAGACAGGATTTATTTTATCTGAAAAGGATTGTAATGAATTATTAAAATCCTTTTGAATGTTTTGCTTTTTCAAGTTTCATTTAAAATTTATGAAAAGCTTATACGAAAAAAGGATTCTTAAGATGCTTAGCGAAATTGACAGTTGGAAAGGCAGATTAACCTTTTAATCCTCTCTTTTTTACCGTTTCAGGATTTTGAAAGCATTGGACGAGCATTTTGTGAAACGCTCCTCGACTACTGCGATGACAGCCCCGTCAAAGTAAAGAAACGTGAAAGAATATTTCGAATAATTAAACGTTTAAGAAAACGGGAACGTCGCGAGAAGAAAGCATTAAAGCTGAAAAAGATAGCAGAAGAAGAGGGATGTCTATTTAAAGAAACGCTTATTGAGAAATCTGTTTGAATTGCTTATTCGAATTCGTTCGTGGAAATTACCGTTAAATATTTTTAATTCAATTTGACTGTTTAGCATAATGATATGCTTAAATGATCGTTCATTTTTTTGGAATGACGGAAAAATTGCATTTTTTATTAAAATCTTAAATTGAGGAAATTGTTTGCAGCGCTCCCAATGAGATTCGTTTTAATATCAATGATTGTTGCAATTTTAAATTCCTCGTTGAATTTGTCGCGGCATGAAAAATGTATGATCCTGCTCGCGAAATTTTCTTTAAATTTTAAATGAGACTAACATGGTCGTGTTGAACTTTACTGCCCTTTCTTCTGCTTCGTTTTCGCGTTCGCAAATTAGAAATATTGAACATTAGCCCCAACACTAAGTACGACATTCTTTTATTTCAATTTCACGCGTGCTTTATGTCAGAAAAAAAAAGTTTTACAAGTTTGTGATGTTTTGAATTGCAAATCCACTAGTTATAATTTCATTGGTAACATTTTCCGTGTCTAAATCCGTCAATTTTCACACAACTCTCATAGCGATAAATTCTTAGAATTGTCTCGGACTGCGATTATTGATTTTTCAAATGTTCAAGTTCACGTAAAATTTGTTTATTTTATTCAAATTCATTTTGCACATTGTACCTGACGAAGTTTTGTTTCACTTTTTTTGATCAATGATGAAATGAAAATATATTTTATCGCGTAATTTGATATTCTCATTTATTTTTGTGTTTTAGTCTTAATGTTATGCATAGAAATGTTGAGTTTTTGTCATTTGTTTCTTCGGAGTATGGTTTTGAATTTTTCAACTATTCAAAAGAATGTTTGTAGGATGGAAGTCAAAGCTAATTGGAAAATTTCTCTTTTTATTAAATAGGAGCGGCTAAGAATGAAAATTGTTGAAAGACTTGTTAAAGAAGGATCTAGTGCCGACGAACCACTCAATATTCAGTTGTCTGATTATTCAAGGTAAAGCCAAAATTGTTGATACGTTGCCTGTTGTTCGTTTCTGTTGTGTTCCACTCTCGTCGTTAATTGTTATGTTATGTTCTGTTCAAATGTTCGATAAATGTTTTATGTTTTCACTAATGCACTCAAGCACAGTTGGAATTTTCTTAGAGTCAAAGAAAATTTTAATACGAACTCACAATTATGCACAAACTTTTCTGATAGTCGTGCGTTAAAATTTTCATAAACCGTTTATGTCGAGGGAAAGGGAATTAATTGTTTCTCTCAAGGGGATTGACTTTTTAATTTACTACCATGCGTTTTGAAATATGAAAAACAGTTGGAGTAGCCCAAAATGTCATAATAAAGTGTCCTCAAAATGAGGATACCTTTTTCTCATTTTATATATGGGGAACGTGAAGAAGTGAATTGTCTAGTAAGTATAAAAGTACTCAAAATGAAGGTCAATATGATTGAATTTAATTTTAGAGCATTTAATTGATTTAAGTTTGATTAGTTTTTCCCTTGTTTTTCTGGGTATTTTGAAAGGTCCTTTCATGACAGGACTTTATATATTTATTTAATATCTGCACGCATATAAATATAACTTCGATCTAAAAGCACTTTACACTCCTTATATGTACTATTATTTGTTTGCCATTAATTTCCTGCACCAGTCTTATTTTTCATTTATTGCATTAACCATGTTATTTCTAATAAAAATTGAAAACCATAACTTTATGGGTATTTGTAATTAAAAAAATTAATTTAAAAAATTTTGAAAAAAAGCCTAAAGCAGCTATTATAGAATGAAATATTTTTTGGAGTGGGTCCAAATCAGTTTCGTATCACAAAACGAGGAAAAGGATTTTACACTAACTTTACATGAATCATTTTTTTCCTAAATTTCATTTAAACATTGCCAGAGATCAAAAGCGTGCCTCAAAAATAATTGCATTGTCAAAAATTAACCCTTTTTATTTAAGAAATATTAATTTAAAAACTAAACAAAATTGTCCGCTATTATATTCCATTCAATAATACAGGGCAGCATCAATCGAAAGGATAAATTTTTATTTCATCTTCAAAGCTATCTTGCAGCTATAAAAGGGGGGGATATTTATCCCAAATCCATTTCGAAGCTAACAATAATGTATTGCTACGCGATCAGGATTATGGCAAAGGATGTCTAATTTTTATTTCTAATTAATTTTAATCTGAAATAGCTCACAATGAGTGCACTCGAGGTGCTTTCCTGTAGCCAAACCTGGGCAATGACGAGAAATATTTATATAACCCGATGAGCCTGATTTCACTAGTCAATGATAGATTGCATCGTGGTAAATATCCTTGTGGTAATCACAAAACCAGTGAAATACACACCAACAATTTATTCACAAATAGTGAACAATTACACAATGAGATAATAATTCGCTCACAAAGCTGACTCGTCCTCCAGACGTCAAAATTCAATCAAGGCTTCGTGAGAAGTGAAGTTCTCCACGGAAAATTGCTGAGACTTTCTTATTATCGTTCTTTCTGCCGACTGTGCTGCTCGTGGCGGAGAGTAGTTGAATTTCACCAACCACCACAGCACTCCCTCCCAATTACCTAACATCATATTCTTGTGTAAGGTACGATTCGATTTTGATAGGTGTACATATAGAATTTTGCAGCTGGAAAGGTTTCTTTCTTGGGTACCAAAAATGCAGGCTTTAAGCGTCCTACGGAGACGTTGGCTTCGCGGTCGTCTTGCTGGATTCTGAACACTCAATTGCTGATTCTTTTGATGACTTTACATCGTAGCGTATATGGTGGCTCTAACGACTTGCCAATTGCGTCGGTGCGAAGAAAATCATGCCAACGAGCTCGTAGCTTCTTAAAGTCAAACAGGGTCTATATGTGATGATTTGTTGTAGGTGTGGGTTCCAGTGTTCGCATTTGTTGCCGAAAATTCTCGACGAATTAAGTGGGATCAGAAGAATCCAGATGGGTGAGTGTCAACTGGCTGGGGATACGAAGCGTGGTACCGTAAATTAGTTCTGCTGCTGTGCAACCCATGTCCTCTTTAAATGCTTTCTTGAGCCCGAACAGAGCAGTGTCCAGGGTTGCTGGCCATGTGCTATCTCTGTGACACGGTTGAGCCGCTTACAGTGTTTTGTGCCGTCGTTTCACAAAGCCGTTGGACTGTAGATATGCCGCAGTCCGAGTGCGGTTACATTCCAAAAAGTGAGTCAGGGCTATGAACAACCGTGCTTCAAATTGAGTTCCGTGGTTCGTTGTGATAATTTCTGGTGCTCCGAAACGGATCCAACATCGAAAGAAGGCTGATGGGACATTGTTCGCTTCAGGTGAAATCAATGGCACTGCTTCAGCCGATGGCGAAAAAAATCTATCATCATTAGAATATATCTGCAGATGTTGGATGGAGATAGAGACCCGACTAAATCCAAGTGGACATGCTGAAATCCCTTCGAAAGTACCGCGAAATTGGATGGGCTGGTCTTCACATGCAGTGGAATTTTGCTGGTTTGTCAAGCTAAGTAAGTCTTTATCCATTGAATGACGTCCTTTTTAGGGTTTTGTACAAAAATACAAAGCCTTATTGAAATCGCGACCTGTGTCCGTGTTTTTGTCCGTCCGTCCGTCTGCATGTAACAGCAGTTTTTCTCCGAAACTTTGTGGAAAAGTTGGACGTTATGACTTCTAGTGAGTTTTCGAGTGAAAAAACTTTCAAAGAGTTTTAAGGGGGTCACCACATATATAGGAGTGACCCTAAAAAAATGTTTTTCCATCAAAGGTGGTCAAATAGGATATCACATGAAAGGCTTCAATGAGGTCTTTTCAAACCAGGTCTTAAAATTACCTTAACAGGTTCGAAAGGGGCAGGAGAAGGGGAAATGCACGAAATTTGTTTGCCAGTTAAGATGGAGTAACACTTGTTTTTTTTAAGCATAAATATATTTGCTGTGCATGTGTTTTTCTTGAATTAAATCATTCTATGCGCTGCATATGATAGGTTAAGTACAAAACCCTTCTGGCATGAGCGTTGTTCTTCTCCTTCTTCTTGTTGATGTTTGGCCATACGGATTTCCTTCGAATAAGTTCGCTTGTAATTCGTCTGCTAGGATGCGCAGCGTTGTGAACCAAACCAAAAATTCTCCTTCGAAAAACCTTGGGAATGTATGGCCGTGTGACTTCTGTGGAAAAATCGCAGATCACTTCACTATCCGAATCATCGATACGCACCTTTCTTAACACGAGCGCTGTCTCCAACCTAAACAGACTCTCCAATATCGTGTACCTCATCTGGTTGCTGTGCGTCAAATAACACTTGGAGCTTTCTTGCTTCTACCCGAGAAAGTATATTTGCCACGTTTTACACCTGATTTATATTGGATGTCCGTTGTGAATTCCAAAATGAGTTCCTGTTGATGGGCTTGTCTTGGGGAGGTCTTTTCAGACCGCTGATTGAAACTACATATCAACGGCTTGTGATCCGTCCTGATTAAAAAAATGTGTCGAAAATGTTTGACACCCTGAAAAATTGCTAACAGCTCCTTATCCTATATCCTATGACGTGTTTCGGGACTTCTCAGTTTCTAGAGTGAAATCCCGGCTATTTCCCAATAGCGCGTTAAGTGGCGCCGGTGTTCTTGTGGTACATGCCAGAAACCGCCAATAGAAGTTTATAATGCCCGAAAACTTCCGCAACTTACACAATTTCGTAGGTTGCGTAGCGTTGTAGCCGCCTGAATTCGACTAGATTATGGTTTTATAGCCTTGATTGAGATGCTATCTATCTAGAATCGTAAGCGAATTCAGGCGTCTATAATCGCCACACAAACGCCACTCCCCAGACTTTTTATGCACGAGATGCTTTGGGCGCACATAGGATACTGGACGGTCGGCAATTACCCAGCTGCATCGTGCGGTCAAACTCTTGCTGATGTATGTGAAGTTCGTCCGGTGTAAGTCTGTGAGCTCGCTCTGCTAACGAGGGTCCTCTGGTTAGGATGTTGTGCTCTACATTGTTTTCCTTCTTAATGAATCCTTAAGACGCCATGACTTCTGGAACTGGAAATTTGAACGGGGGCTCAAACCCGAGATCGATGTTGAAAACTTACGTGTCGTAGGTGATGATTGGTAACGAGTTGGCGGTATATAATCGCTCGTGCGATACTTTTAGCTCTGCGCCAGTATCAATAAGGTAAAGGAGGTTAAATTTAGTGTCGCAAATATCGAGGCGATTTGTGTGTTGCCGATCACCAACTTCCATTTGTGCTTTTTGAAGTGGACGACTTGAAAGTGCGCTCGCCTTGGCACACCCAAGAGCTGCTACCAAGACGTCAGTCTAAGGAACAGATTAATGAGCGGTCTCTCTTCTTTCCTGATCCAGGCTTCTGCATACATACGGCAAATGCATCCACTGCTCCTTCCAATGCTGCGATTCGGTCGATCTCCCCCACGGCTTGTGAACCTTCCAGATCAACCTGGTCTTGCTCCTTCTCGTACTATAACATTTCACAGTTGAGATCGGGAATGCTTTTGTCCAATGAAGCGCCTGAATTCGATCTACTTGGTCTGCCAGCTTGTCCAACTGACGACATTGCTCATGACAAGAAGGTCCCGCATTCGTGCAGGGCCCGAAGCCGCTCCAAAAGAGTAGGTTGTTCTTTGAAAAATTCACCATCCAAAAGTCGACATGATTTAGCGTCGTCCTTCTCACCGAATAAGTGCAGAATCTTATTGTTTAAAATTTCATCCCTCTTACTTTACGGGAGATTTATTACGATTCCTGCAAGGTATGGCAGAGCCTCGGTGTCGAAGCTCGTAATCACATGCCTGAACTTAGCGTTGTCGCAGTCGATATTCGAGACGGCAAAGATAGCTTCAACTTGTGTCAGCCACAAGTCCAGGCACTCCCTCCAAAAGCGGAATTTTAATTGCGGCCACGCCGGCGATGGGATCCGACTTGGAATCTTACCATTCGTCCTGCACTTTACTGGTGATCATTTTTGCTCTACTTGAGGTTACTAATGTGGGAATCACAAAAACTAGTGCAATTGCACGCCAACAATTTTTTTACAAACACAGAACAATCACATAATTAGATAATAGTTCGCTTACCCAGCTGACTCGTTTTCTAGACGTTAAAACTCGATCAGAGCCTGGTAAGAAATCAAGTTCTCCACGGAAAATGGTTGAGACATTTTTATTCTCGTTCTTCCTGCCAGCTGTGCTGCCTGTGGCGGATAGTAGTTGTATTTCACCAACCGCCACATCATGTAGGAAAAAACTTAGTTTAATTATAATTAATGATAATTTTTATTACATAATTTAACTTAAATTTTATATTATTCAATTTAGCAACGTAACAGTTGTAGCGAATATGGCATTTAATTTCGAGTATCCTTGGCAACTTTACCTCATAATGCTTCTTATGCAATGATTTTCTTTTGGATGTCACATCCCAGACAATGATGGAACTTTCGTACAGGCCCATAAATGCAACCTCATTATGACGTCTGGTGTTAAAACACACCGTTGACCTTACCCTTGCAATGCTGCAGCTCAATTGTATACTCGTACATAGGGACATGAAATAGCCATCATTGATTCTGCCAGTGAATGACGTATTGCTATGAAATTTAAACGATTTACCCTCAAAGTCAAGGTCAAAAGCGCTTTATTCAATACTAATCATTATAAATTTTCAAAGAACATAAAGCAAATTCCAAACAAAAAAAAATACGATATACCCTCTAACCAAAAACACAGGGTTATATGGAGAAGGGTTTCATGGTTGAAATCCAGACATCCCACGGAGAATACGAGGGGTGGTCCAAAAGTAATGATAATCTCTTATTTCCAGTCCGCATAAAAATCCAAAAAAATTGCTAGGTCATATACCCACTGGGTTAGCATAACAAAATCATATAAATAGATTATGATTCCCGGGAAGTACATCCATTTTAATACGAACCATCGAAGAGATAATACAAAAATGGAACAAAACTAAATCAATGCTGTCATCAAGTACCTCTGTTTGAAAAGAATATCTTGCAAAGCCATACACAGCGACTTGGTGAAAACATTGGGCAACTCTACTCTTTCATATTTCACTGTTGCATGTTGTGCCAAGGAATTTAAGCTGGGCAGAACATCAATTGAAGATGAACATCGCAAAGGGCACCCATCAACTTCTCTCACTGAAGATATCGTGAAAAAAGTAGCTGAGGCCATAGGAATCGTCCAAAGAACCCTTGCATGTGAGAAAGATCTCTGCGCTTTGGGTATCAAGATTGCTAACTGATGAGCAAAAGAAAAAACGAGTTGACATTTCGAGGATGAGTCTCGGAAAGTTCCAGGCAGATTAAGATAACCTTTTCTCAAGTTTTGATACAACGGATAACACCTGGATCCTCCATTTTGATCCTCACACCAAACAACAATCGAAGACTTGGAAACGAGCCTTTTCGCCGACACTGAAGAAATTCAAAGTGTCAAGTTTAACGAGAAGGTGACTAGTGAAAAGGAGTGAATAAATTGTCCGTAAAGGACTGCAGCGATGGTCTGCTGCCTCGGCGAGAGAAGATGGTGGTGTTCGCCGAGATTGGCCTTGTCTGAGGACGCGCGAACGCGCTGGCATTATGACGGTTTTTGAGCAGTTGCTTAGGTGACTGCTCGATTACTACATGATGGTGTCCGTTTCTGAGACACTAAAGACCAATTAAGAAGATTGCGAGCGACTATTGAGCAAAAAAGACGCGGCAAACTATGGAGTTCTGCTTCACCAAGACAACGAGCTGGAATTTAAACTGCTCTTTATTCCCTATTCGCGAAATTTAGCTGTGAGCAATTTCTACTCCTTTTTATGGCTGAAAGAACACCTTTAAAGCAACAAAAGTCAAGACGGTAGCACTGTGGAAAGGTTTTGGGATAGTCAAGAAATTTTTTTTCTAAGGGATCCTGGGCATAGAAAAAACATAAACTAAATTTATTTAGCTGTTAGGAGATTATGCAGAAAAATAAAATATTTTTAGAGCTTCGTAAAGTTTTTTTTACAAACCTTCGCGTCCTGTGTGTCCGTCCGTTGCAGCAAGTTTCCTCAGAAGCTATAGCAGCTAGGAAGCTACAACTTTGTGGAAAGGTCAGAAGCGGTGGTCTACCAAAAGTTTAGGTCTTATCAAACTTTAGATAAATTTTTAAGGGGGTCCTCCCTTACGCTGAAGTGTCTCTTGAAATACGAGTATTCTTTTATCAAATGTAGTCGAGTATTAGGGTATCAAATGGAAGATATTGATCAGAACTTTAAGAATCTGAAAGAAAATAGTCAGGGGGAGATAAAAAAATTTGAACGACTTCTTATACAAATACTGTATTGGATGAATAATTCAAGCCATCGATTCATGCCATCTGAAAATTTATTTCGAGCCCTAAGATGTTACGAAGCCCTTCTGGTAGGAGCACTCTCCTTCTTGCTCGATTTGTTTGAACCATAATCACTGTGTTCCATTTACATTATATTAGTTTTGTATCACCCCTCGTATATTACCACCCCAATGTGAAGCGAAAATTGGTCTAGTTTCAAATCAGTTCAATCGTAAATAGCATCGAATGTGAAATTAAACATCTTTTAGTATGTTACTAAGAAAAAGCTCTGTTGTTATTAGAAAGAAACATATCATGGTAAGCAGAGTTTTGATTTAGCGCTGTGAAGATTGTAAGTGCTCGTTGAGTAGGCAATATGAATACTTGCGCCGGAAGGAAGATGTAAAGAAGTACATTCATTAGCCTATTGCTACAATGCGCAAAGCGATTGCGTTCATATACGTTCATCACAGAGTGTGTGTTAAGCTTTCGCTTTATCGCATAGTCAATGATAGCACTTATAATATATGGCATAGTAGACGAAATGTGTTGAAAACCAAGTTTAGTAATCACCCTGGACAGGTCTAGTCAGAGGCGTTGTGAAGGGTTCACTAGGCAATTCACCAAAAGTGTCCAATTTAAGAGAGGTAACTTTAACATATTATGAAGGCGTTCTATCGAATTCTGTTTCACACACTGTTTGTGAAACCACAATTTTATATTCTAGTTAATATTTGACTCAGACTCATCAACACATTTATTCATTCGAAAATAGTCTTTCTGAGAAGCTCGGCTGGAATCGAACCAGCATCTGACAGATAACGGGGCACAATCGTTGCTACTGTGAGTGATGCCTTACCTTCCTTAAGTTTAACCGTGGCGGTTATTATGCGTAAGACTGTATGCCTCACTAGCTTAGCATATTTCACAAAATTTTTTTATATTTAACCTAGTTTCATAAACTGACATTTGACTGAAATGATGTTTGATATTGCCAAAAGTCTTGCATGATTTTTATTGTTTTTCTCGTGTACCTAGTGGTGCAATAGGTATATGAAAGACTTTTTGGCTCTGCTTAAGGCATTGAGCTATTCAGGAAATTGTGTTTCAAACAGTGTGGAAAATTTCGAAATTAGAGTTGCGTATTACTTCAATAGATTATCTTTTTGGCTAGATAATAGTAAGCCCATGTCAATGAGGTCAAATCAATGATATTTGTGAAAAGAATTTTAGAAACGTTTCCTTCCAATTGAGTTGCCCCTGCAGAATCTTTCTTCATTGGGCATAATTAGGCTATGGTAGAAGCTTAAGTAGCTTCAGACTTTCACAAGATCCATACCAGTATTAGGAGCGCCTGCCCTTAGATTTAGACGCATGGCCGCTCATTCTGAGATAACATCGTCAACCGCTCGGGTTCTATTACTATACTAAGTGTTTGTCCATTGTTTCTCCGGTTTTCCACTATACTGGTTGGTTCCATTGTGTTCATTTTAAGGATCTTTTATATAAGGTGATGACTAGGACTTCCGATTTGTAGGACATCAAACGAAATGTCTCCACAAAAATTATCCCAATCTGGACGAAAGCCTCTTAAATCTACGCCAAGAATTAAAGCGAGACAAAGCCTGCAAAAAATTGTGTTACTCACACATTTGCTTAGGATTGAATATATGAGCAGCAAAGCCCTAAAAAGTCATACACCTTTTTGTCGATCCCCTGGTTCGATCATCAAGAATATCTTGTGCATATCATTTCAAACCAAGCTGCATCACTTATGCCTTCAAATGATTTTGAATTTAAACTGCGCGCGTCGAATGGTTTGGAGAATTATTATTTTTTAGGTTGGTAGTAGTGTCAGTGACATTCATGTAAAATTTATACGTTAAAACGTTCATTAGTGTTTCGAGATACGCGTCGTTTTGTGAGCTGCTAAAAGAGAGTTTTCGTTTTTTGCGATGTCAAAATTTGTTGATTTGCATTTAATTTTGTTTGCAGAATCAATTTTCTGCTGCGGATACGTTGAGGATGGTGCAGAAAGCCTTTGGTGATGAGGCTATGTCTAAAAAAATGTTTAAAAGTGGTATAGTGAGTTCCAAGCTGGCTGTGAACGTGTCGAAGACGAAGAGCGTCCTGGGCGACCATCAAGCTCTTCTCTTCTTCGATTATCGTGGTGTTGTACATTATGAATTCCTTCCGCCGGGCCAAACAGTCAACAAGAAATATTATTTGAACGTTATGCGTCGTTTGCGTAACGCTATCCGCCTAAAAAGGCCAGAATTTCGGAGATTATTTCGCCAAAAACAACCCATATCGTTCCGCAACCACCGTATTCACCAAATCTGGAGCCGTGCGACTTTTGGCTGTTCAGCAAGCTCAAAAGACTGCTCCGGGGACACTGTTTTGATACGATAGAGGAGATTCAAGCCACAGCGAAGACGGAACTGAAGGCCATCCGGGAAACGACGCGTACCTCAAATACTGATGAATATTTTAACATGTAAATTCGACATAGATGTCACTGACAGTATTACCAACCTAAAAAAAATAATTCTCCAAATCCTTCGACTCGTGCAGTTTTAATTCAAATGTCACCTTATTTTTTGGTCAAAGTAGTATACTAATTTAAAAATTTCAAAACGGAATCAAACTTACCTCAATGCAAGAGTACCGATAAACATTGAACAGTAGACAACTGAAAAAAAGATAAAAACGAATCTATAAAACTATTTTTTTTAACATTTAGTATCTAATCTTAAATATATAAAACATTTATCCTATTTAAAAGGACTTTTGTAACAGTTTTATTTCGACGTTCCGCAATCAAAATCCATTTTATTATCATTCATAGCTCTTCTGCATACAATTTTTCATATGCATAGCAACAACTTGAATCATAAATAATTAATATCATAAAATATACTGCCAAGAATCCTGAAATTCCAAATTAACATAACTCCATTGTTTGATGCTGATTGGATTTGAATTTCGTAAAATATTGGTATATTGTGTGTAATTTGGAAGGATTATAGCCCCGTTGTGAGGAGACAGGGTCAATAACTTGGAGACATCAAGCGTTACATTTATTGTCAATAAAACGTAAACGAGGAGTATGGAGGCGGCAGTGCACGCACCAAAACAAAACGGAATACAAAAGAATCAATAAATGCTGTAAATAAAATTTTTCCCATGCAAACGGCATTGGGGTGGCTATGAATAATGATTTATTTGGGTGAAGTTGTAAATATACACTCAGAGCTGGATTTGTTTGTGCAATCGAAGTTAGTAGGTCAATTTTGGAGTAGTTTCGAATTGATTTTCGATTGTTTTTTAACTTTCGGTTTATTAGTTACTTGGTATTTCAGCTATTTGGGGAAATTCTGGAAGTGCAATCATAGGAGTAGTGGAGCATATGTTTTTGAATTGGATTATTAAAGAAATTTCTTTACAAATCAGAATTTAACTTTTCACTTACTCACTCGCTGAACCAAAGTAAACCTTTTCAAAACACAGTAGTCTCTTTTTATTGAAAACTGCATCAAATAGTTTGTTTCAAGCATTAACATGTTACATTGCTAAACGTGGTCACCGCCTTAAACTCCAAAGCCCTTCAAATCTTTTCCTTGAGAAAAACCATGAATTTCTGATTCATCCATATAATCATCAATCAAAACTTAAATTCAACTTTTTTTTATCTCAAAAAATTTTATATACAATAATAATTAAATTGAAAACTATGTCACAGGAATTAGAGGGCTTTAAGCACTTAAAAGCTCTATCATAAAAAAGAAATCAAGTGTATGAAGTGCTTTAAATTAAAATGCTTAAACGTTTAAGATGAGCGTTAAATACTAACATATGCATGTGCATTAAAATAATACACTGAGATTTGTCGTGTATGCCCGATGCATACGAGTATTTTCACCGCTTGAAAGCGCTATCACGGATTATTTACAATACGTTTAAACAGTTACATATGTATTTAAAACAAAGCATCAAAACTATGCAACTGAAAACGTTAAAAAAACAAGATAAATACGAATAATTTAGCCATTGTCATTCAGCCACCAATACCAAGATTGCTCCGTCTCAACTCGACCAGATTGAACCAATCTAGCAAATAAGTATCTCCATTGGAATTGTTGGTCTTGTGAACTCAAATCCGGAGGATATTTTATCTTCTTATCGGTGGCCCGTCGATATAACATATGTGGTATATGATTGGGACGCCGTCAGAATCAAAAACATATTGATTCATGTCCACATACACGAATGCTTCTGGCGGGACGAAGCCAGTATCGAGGCAAGTTGCGATATACCCGTCTGTAGGGTGGAACGGCTGTGAAATCCAGGGGTTTTCACTCAGAGTTACAGATCTTGCGATATGATTCCGAAGAAGTTTCAATATGAAGATATCGACTCTTGTCACTTTAGAGGTTTGATAAATTCTTCTATTGGATATATATTGTTGTTGTACAAACCAGTACATGCACGAAGACATTTCCTTTCAAAAACTCTTAGTTTTTTCATGGTACTAGAACTCTGGTTGTACCACATATGACATCCATATGTCAAAACTGGTCTAACCAGCGTCTTGTAATATAACAGATAACTTCGACCTTTTGATCAATGTATCTGAAATGAAAGAGTCTTCGTAGGGCCATGACCACTTTTTGTGCCTTACTGAGCATAATTTTGACATGTTCAGTATAGTATAGTAGCAGCCATAATATAGAAATCCTTCCAATTAGTTTAGGGTCTTGACTGACCCCCCGCAGCGTTGTCCGGAACAAAATTGTTTCGCACTTCTGCGCATTGATTTTCATTCGCCAATTGTCAGTGTACAGCTACACATCATTGAACATTTTTTGAAGATTGCTCTGAACTATTGTAGCTTTTTCGGGCTGCCGTATAGACGATCAGATCATCAGCAAACGCTACCAATGATCGCGTTGGTGAGACGTTATAATCAAAGCCGTTTAATAGCTTGCGAATGAATATCGAGAAAAACAGAGGCGCCATTCAAGACCTTGAATTCGCGGATTGGCGTCAGATATCTACCAGTTACAAAAAATGATTCTTCATATAACATATTGTACAACATGGCGACAAGGTGTCTGGGGAGCCTGTCCTGAAGGAGTTTAAAAATTAGTCCATCTAAACACACCACCAACCAACACATTTTCTATGATTTAGTTTCCAACAGATGTCTGAGGTTACTTTCGTTATCGCATGTATGGTCGAATGCCTGGCCCGAAAACCAAATTAGCTATTCGGCATCAACTCATATTTCTGAATGTGGGCGTTTGATGCTTTGTTTAATATCATTTTAAACACCTTGCTGATGTTGGGCATCAAGCTGATTGTGCGATAGCTTTAAGGACTCGAAGATTTTTTTCCTTTCTCAAGACTGGAAATACATTGGCCTTCTTCCACTCATTTGGAAAATATAAATTGCTCAACATGTTCTTGAACAATATGCAATAATTCCTAATAACATAGCAACCTCAGGCAAATGTCGGAGAACTACATTTGGAACACCCTCGATACCACATGATTTCTTGTTGTTTATCTTGCCAAATATGAATCACAAGTCTTCATAGCTGACAAAAAAATCAATAGGCTGATAAAATAATGAATGAGCTCGGTATGAGGTCAGATGAAGTTTCATTGAAATTAAAAAGTGATTCACCGTTCAGGCTCGATTTTAATTCGGTTAATTTTGCTTTGACGACCTCTGAAAATATTTGTTTCCCTCTCTCAGGGTTTGGCAGATGAACCAATTCAAAATGTGATCCAATCAGGGCAAGTTTCTCCAATCCATCACATATACGAGTAATCCTGTTTCCATTTTTATCTGGATCAATTTCGATACTAGCCCTATCGAGAAGATTTATCTCATCACTAGCGATTTCAAGATTCGATAATTTCACTCGAGATTTCTTACGGAATTGCTATTCACTTTCGCGAAAATGCAATCTGGGTCTTGTGGGCTAATACCCCTCAATTTTTTCGCCCATTAACCTCAATCCTGAAGTATGAACGGATTAAGTTCCGGGCATACTTCAGGTGTAATTTCAACAAAGCCAACGAGGGATGGTTGTAGTCCAAAAGTCGCCGATAAATATTGTTGACACGTGTGAGAAGAAGGGTTTTCAATCTTTTCAACCTTGCAATGGTTGGTGTTTCATATCTTTCCATATTGCTTCGATGCTTAATCTTGGGAACTACTTTCTCAATAGTTTCCAACGTCAGCTTCTCTAACTTTGACAAACAGAGATCTGTTTCATCGTTATTTGAGCAAGAGTTGCCGTCATAAGGAAGAGGACATTGCTTTTGGTACTCTCGATTAAACTTCTTTTGAAACTTTCCCCAATCTATTTTTAGGGTTTGGTAAAGTAATTTTACAAAACCCTACTAACATCGCGTCCTGTCTGTCGGTCTGTTCGTCCATCCGTCCGTCCGTCCGTGTATCACAGCACTTTTTCTCGCAAACTACTTGAGCTAGAAACATCAAATTTTGTCTGCAGGTGTAAAGCGGTGCTCTCTTTTAAGTTCTGCTACAAAAAAATGTTATAAGGTGTTTAAGGGGGGTCTCCCCATATAAGGCAGTGGCCACCGAAAAAAAAAAATTCATCAAAGGTAGCCGATATGGGTATCAAATGAAAGGTCTTGATAAGAAGTTTTCAAAACAGGTCTTAATTTGACACTTTTTGTTTTGAGGGACGCACAGGGAGGGGAAATACACGAAAAATGTGTCCCCCTCCTTCGCGATTGAACACCTGTGATCCGAAAAATCTGAAAAAACAACAACAACAAATGCCTTAGAAGTCAAAATTCGCTCAACTTTGTTAATAAATTTCATATTTAAGTAGTCCTACAAAAGATCCTTAAACGTTGTAAGTTTGATGACAATCGAATTATATACACAGAAGTTATAGCCATTTGTAATTTCTCCAATTACAACATCAATAACACATGATTTTGGTATTTTCTGGACTTTCCATCGAATCAGTCACTGCAGTTTTGATTTGATTTTCTTGAAATTTTCAAATAAGGGCATTAATAATATTTTTGGGATTCATGATTTGATTCATTTTTGTTGATTTGCAACAAAATGGCGACCGTTGAAAATAGAAAAACAATGGATTTTCTTTTAAACATACACATATTTCTTGACTTTATTCGTTGCTAGTGACTGCATTTGTGAGACGTTGAGTACAAAACCCTTCTAACATGAGCGTAGGTCTGTCTACCCAACTTCTTTTGAAATTCAACCGATAGTTTTGATGTTGAACCGGAATGAGGAAGAGATGATGATTGATTTCTATTACGATTTCGTTATGCACCTGCAGGTTCCGTTGAGGACTATCAAAGCTGAATTCAAGTCTTGCGTCAGCAATGCAGAAGTCCAAATGTGAATTTGCCCGAGGGTATGTTGGGAACTCCGACCCATATAAATTGCACCTGTATTCTATTTTGTTCTCTGTTATCCACGACTTCAGGAATACACCTCTTGGCTTATTGGAGGCGTTCAGCGATTATGTACGCTTGTTGTTCAGGTCAGCAACAAGACTATAATAACCATGCAGCCTTTTAAATTCGAGTATTTCAAACAATGAATTGAGTTCCTGCTTGAACTTGAAGAAGTTGGATAGACAGAGATAACGAAGAGGTTATCCCTGTTACGGGAGCCGCAGGCCAAATATTGCTCGGTCCGTGTTCCGTTGTTCCTCTCTGTGTACTGTGAATGACAACATACATATACGAAAAGCTGCGAATTGTCATCAAAGCATCTGTGGGCGCGCCGTTGTATCATGGATTAGCAGAAGTGGGTGTGTTTCCATACTCGTATTAAGTATCAAACATATACACACAAGACTTCACAATCGAACGTACCGCCTCAGTCGAACGACACGCATTTGCAATGAGGCAAATCGAGCGAAAGCTTGAGCTTTGTGGTTGCACCAGTCACAGAGAGATGGCATTAAACAGTTGGACTTTGATCTTTTAAATAGTTAAATTGTCTTCATTATTTTAGTTGGTAAGCAATTAAGTCAGCATAATTATACTATAAAAGAAAATTATAGAAGCAAGAAAATCGAGAAGTATTTCTCCATTCGCTGGCTCAAGGCGTGCGCCCGAGCTTACTCTATCCCAAGGCACTTAGCCGGGGATAAGCGAATTAAGAATACGTTCAACTCCATACTCAAGGCTTTTGCCCGAGTATAAGCGCCCCAGGGGCCTGCATTTGAAATAATAATTGATTGATTTATTAATCTGACTGCATACTCAAGGCGTTAGCCCGAGTATTAGCGTCCCAAGGCTTTGTGCCCGGGGCTAGCAGTTGGATTATTGATCAATTGATTCGCTAATATAACTGCGTGCTTAAGGCGTCAGCCCGAGCAACAGTTAAAGCTTAAATAAATAGATTGGTTTCTTTGAATTTCCTTTTCCCTCTGAATAACTAACAAGTATAGTTAAAGTAAACGTAAATCGAGTAAATTAATTGTTCCATTATTATTCTAAAAATGTACTTATGTAGGCATAAGTCCACAATATATTGTCCTGTTATAAATTAATTAGCTTCGAAGAATTCATTGTAATTGTAAGTATCACTAGGGAATATCTCTCTCTCCCCGGGAACTTTGATATGTATATAGGATACACATCATATCAAGCTCCCAGCGCATGCCAGTATACATAGGGTGTACTGGTAGTGTGCAACATCCCCACTTGGCAGTGAGATTTTTATAACGGACACTTCAAGGGATTCAAAGCTTTTTCAATATATTGGAAACAATAGGGCCTTCTCAACAATATCCCGGTGCCACCTCCCCCATCACCTATTACCCTATCGTTTCTTGCGAATTCAAAATCCTTGAATGTCATCGAGTGCCAAGAACTGAGGTGGGTTTCAGTGAGAAGCATGATGGCAGACTTTTGCCTAACAATAAATTCAAGGAGATAGTCAGTAACAATTGAGTTGACGTTGATCGAAATGAGACGAATCCTTTCCATGGGAATGTGACTGGATGACAAGTCATTTTGAGGCATTTCAAAGCCCTAAACGCTAAAAAAACAAAATTAATATCGATTATCGTTTATCGATATTCTCAGATATCGAATTTAGTTGCTGGTAAATTTTAAGAAGCAGCTCATTATTGCCACTTACATTATTTACATTATGTGCAGTATTTTTTGCTGTTCGTCTAGCGGCGAATGCAAATGATACTCCGGGCTTGACGAAGTTCGGAGCTAAGACACTGCGGTATACTTGTGTTTGCTTTGGGACAAAGTTTACTCTCGCATCTTAATATCGGGGAGATCCTCAATATGATACCGGTGACGAAAAACACCGCAGTTATAACAGTATAGTTTTTCTTTAAGCTCCGTCTGAGCCAATTTGCACTCACCGGGAGCATGAATGTCCTAGCATTCGACGCACCGATAATGCATGGCGCAGTTGGCAGCTGAGTGTCCAAATCTTTGACACCGATAACACTGGTTCACTTCCCTTTCCTGGAGGCGTTCCCACCTCACCACTCGGAAGTTCAAGTATCTAATTTGTTGAAGAGCACTTGGACTGCTCTTATTTGAAATCTGTACGAAGTCATTGGCTTCTTTTCTACCGTCGATCTTCTTTTCGCGAAGATTTGAACGGAAATAAATTCAATTTCAGGAGCGGCTTCCTTGAGCACCTGTAGAAAATCGACGGTATTCTCTCCGCAGGCCAAGCCCCTCAACAAAAACGTCTCATTCTTCTCACTTTTGTGGTATCGGTGAAGTGTGGAACTTCACCAGAATTTATAGCTGATTTGAAATTAACCAGTGATTTCATTTTAATTGTTAACTTTTCAGCATTAACTCCTTTAATCTCGAAATTGGTTTGTTTATTTTCGGCTGCCAATAGCCAAACCATATCTTTTCCGCTTTCACCGTTGCAGCCCGTCCAGCGCTGCATAATAGTTTTGGCTGTCGTTAGTGCCTCCAGCACTTGGTATTTCTTCTGGGATAGCTTGTTTGACAGATTTCTTTTCCTTAGTTTCCTTATTGATTTGCTTTACTGGTTCTGCATCTTGAGTTTTCATCCCTTTCTTGAACATATCTTCGAGGAATTTTAGTTGTAGTCTCAATTCTTGATTTTCAACTCGAGGTCAAATCACTTCTTGTCGGTTTTCAACTATTTGAGTTGCACGTTCGCCATCTGCGAAGCTTTGCTAGTTACTCGTATGTCTCCTTTTATTGACGACTGCCACCAATTTTATATTGCTTGTCTCGCGGGGTCCCCCAATGGTGGGAAGCCGTCGGGTTCCCTTCTACTCGCAGTGCCGAGTTAATTTTTGGATTATTTGCTTTTCTTGATTTATCGAAGTGAAATAATATTCGATATGATTCCGTGGGTCGGTTCCTTTGACGATGAAAGCTTTTTCCTATAAAAACCAAAATTTGCTTCGGACTCACTTTAAAAAAATTAATTAAATTTTGAAAACTTGACAGGAGCGAATTAAAAACACGTCTGTCCGCAACAAAGGCTAGATTTAGAATGACAGGCTGCCTCAAAACCTCTAATCGGGGAGCTACTTGGGTCGGTTGGCAAATGGGACGTGTTGACACATTATGTTCGGGCAGACCTAAAAGATAAAAAGGGCTCACAGCAACCGGGGAGGTGGGGTGGTGGGATTACTTTTCTAGCAATCCATCTCCTTCCCCTCTCTACAGCAAGAGGAGAAATCCATCATTTTTTTAGATTTTCTATTCAAAGATGTCCAATAACTAGAGGGGCACATAAATTTTCGTACATTTTCCCTCACCTTGCACATTTTCATGGAAATGCTTCTTGTTTAAGACCTGTTTTGAAAGGTTCTCATCAATACCTTTAATTTGACACTCATATCGGCTACCTTTAGTAAAAAATTTTTTAAAGGGTCACCCCCCTATATGGAGAGGCCTCCCTTAAGTTTTGCACTGCAACTTTGGGAGGGCACCACTTCTGACCTACCTACAAAATTTCATTACTCTGGTGGTTTGCGAGAAAACTTGCTACGAGTCACAGACGGACGGACGGACGAACAGACAGGTCACGATTTTAGTAGGATATTGTAAAGATATTTTACAATCCCCTTGAAATGAATAAATGTCTCAATATATTGAAGTCATACCAACGTCAAGTAGAGATCGCCAGTATAAATTAAAAAGAACTCAATTGAGAGACACAATGCATTTTTTTGGTTTCAGAGCAATGATAAATCTGATGCTTTAGCGAAAAAAGATTTAAAATCCTTTTGTTTTAGCTTGGAACCTTGTATAGGTATCCCCGGCTCACATATTACTCACAAGATAACAACTGGATGAAAGCTTAGTCGGCCGAATCTTGGAGAAGATATTACTTTTGCAAATCACTAGTGGGTGAAGCAACCCAGAAGCTAGTAGAAACGCTTACTTAAACGAAGTATGAAAGAGTGCAAAAATATGGTTGAAATAATCACAAGGCACAATTCCTTACGTGATCATTTGGATAGGTATTGCTGGAGAACTATTTGTCAAAATGTTGGGATAAAAGATGAAAAAACCATGAACTATGTATATGAATGTCTGGCTTCTGTAGGTGCTGGGTTGCAGATGTTTAGCATTAAAGCAGTGAATTTGGCCTACCTACTTGGTTACTCTAAAATAACGAGCCCAGTCTGATGGATGAATTCGAGCGCAATAGACCAGGGTTTGAGAATTCAAAAGCGGCTTGAATAACCATCTTGCTCCAACGTAAAACAATGAATTATAAAGAACCTTTATAAAGCAACGTATTTTACCCATTAAAGTCTAACCCTAGAATGCAGTTGTTAAAAATGCTGCCCACGACGACGTTGTGTTAGAACACCCTGTTCACAATTTTTAAATTTATCCTTTTACCTCAAACGTGTTTGTGTTGACTGATGCATATCACTTAAAGTGGTAAACTTATGGCTACTGATATGATTTTGGAGGCCCTATTCCTAAATTTAAAGAGACTCCAAAATTCAGTAAGACCATGGTGTTACGCTCACTTCACCCTCAGTCAATAGACTGCTTCCACGGTCAGCTTGTGAGATATTTTAACTGCCAACCAGCGCTCATCTCCTCATCTAAGAATTTTTTCTTTAGGCTTACCTTCATTTTCTGCACGTTTGCTTCGGCGCGTCGATCGGAATTTATCTTTTTATCCACAGGCGTAGCTATACCGTTGAAACTGATCATAGGTTAAATGACGCTGTAACTTCCTTCATAATGAGAACCTGTAGTTTTTTCTTATTTCTTCCATCTACAATGTATTAGCTAGCTTCTAACTAATAGATACTACCGGCAAAGGCCAGTATTTGCATTGATAACGCCCAGTGTCGACCGGTATACCTTCCGGTGCGAGTTTGGACTACCTTTGGAATCTAACGTCTCAAGCAAATGTTCGTAATATGCATCCTTGCATTTTAAATTCAAAATATTTAGGATCGGATTACACAGACCCAAGGTTAGAGCTATCAGAGCATATGCTTATCAGTTTGAATCAATGTGAGGACAGAGTACCAATCACAAGAATCAGAGTCTTCATTCAAATCTTTGAATTTTTTTTTGTGGAAACAATCTAGGCCCCGGTTTTTATGAAGAGATCGACTAGCTGAGAGTTACAGTTCTTCACCACTTTTAGATATTTCCCAAACGCGCTGTATGTAAGTTTTCTACGAACCAGTTTTGGTTTTCCCCCAATATTTATGTGGCCACAGTGAGGTCGTCTCGCCAACGAGATACCTATTCCCGGGGTAACGCAATCAAGAATAAGCCCGGCCTACTCTTGCAATTCATTTATGCTTTCGCACTATCTACGTTGGACTGGGATTATTTTACTTTATTTTAGTGACCTTTCTGCTTACTCTGTATATTTCTTGTAGTATTACTATGCAAATGTAACGTAAAGAGCTATAATGAAATCCGTTACAATCAACCTCTTTATGAGTTGGCGGGAACTTCATTTTTTACCTATTTTATTAAATAATATGTTTGACACTCGTACATTCCCGGAGTAAATTGTAAATATTATTTGTATTTTTCAGCAATTCATCTATTTAATAGATATGCACAAACCTTTCGCAGATATTTAATAGTAATGCACTACCCTTTCGCAGATAGAAATATTTCTAATCTATACGGTAGTGTAGAAGTGATACAGTCACTTTGGGTCCGAAAAACGCTGAAGAAACGTTCTTAATCTAGCTCCTACGTCGCTGACACCCTCAGGTCTAAACACAGAGAGCCACTAGAAAATTCTTGTCTACTCAGCTTCCCAGGGATCTAGCTAAATACAAACAGTTGCACTTTGAGGCCCAAAATTGACATAGTTAACACGTTTGATGGTTTGTGATAAAATCTCAAAATTCTCTTGTTCCTCGAGTTAGAAGAGCCCTAGTCAAATTTCATCTTCGCTTCATTAAATAGCAAACTGACGCTTCCTTGTGATACAAAGATGAGAACAGCACACAAACATATACCAACAGTACATAATGGACCAGACTGCTTTACGGCTAGGTATTGCCTACAGCCGATACTTCTTGATTTCGGTGATCTAACGAACATCTATATGCAGCATGGCTAAAATCGTTGACCCATTTGACCTAAGCAATTATAAATACATTTAATGGATTAAATCTTTATCTCCTTTAATTTTTTTGCTTTTTACTGATTTGGAGAATTTAGAATTTTTCATACGAGGGCGGTTCAAATATGATGGAGACAAACGCTGTAGACGGCGTATATATGTTTTGAAGGTAGTGGCTTGAATACGAACAGTGTGGCATAGTTTTCGTCGGGAGTGCATGTTTCACACACGAGCTACGACCACGAGTGAACGCCAGGTGCCGACCGCCGTTGCTCAACGTATTGTCATTCGTTTTTTAAGAATGGGAAGGCGTTAAAAACACGGAAATTTTTCTGCGTTTGCGAAATCAGTTCGGTAGTGAGAGCCTGAGTAGGGCTGCTGTGTTTGAATGGGCCAAAGCATTCATGAATGGTCGCGAAACCGTCGAGAATGAGCCGCATGATCGTGGACCGCGAACCATTTTGGAGGACCGTAGGATGAATGTTCGAGACATTTCGGCTGAGCTCGGCATCAGCATTGGTAATGTAGAGTCTATCATCCACGAACACCTTCAATATCGCAAAATAACGCTCGAAACGGAGGTACATTCCAGGACGAAGTGCGATTCTTCCCCAGGATAACGCGCGCCCTCATACCGCGCGTCTCACGCTCGATACAATATCGGAATTGGTGGGGGAGGTATTGGAATACCCCCCGGCAGTCCAGATTTACTACCACATGTCCGGACGACTACCACATGTTTGGACCAGTGAAAGAAGCCCTTGGAGGTCAAAGCTTCAACACTGACGACGAGGTAGAGGCGTTTGTGCGCACATGGCTGTCCGAGTTGCCCAAGGAATTCTTCGATACCGGCATCAAAAAGCTTCGGGAACGGTGGACAAATAGCGTAACTTGTAAGAGGGAGTACCTAGAAAAACTGTAAATTTTTTCGATACTAAATAAACGTGTCAGAACTTTTGTCTCGATCATATTTGAACCGCCCTCGTATTTTACTGATTTTTTGACACCCACAGTAATGCAATATACAAAATATTTCAAGAATACAACCCATTTGATACGACATTATTTATATTTGAAATATTTCTATTGGCAATTGCATTATCAATTCATACCATGTCTGTTTAACTCATCCAGAATATATACGAGTATGTTTAATCTCAGCTACACATGGATGGAAAAGAATTTTAATCTATTTATACTTACGCATACCGCATTTAGAATCTTAATTACTTGGCCAGTAGGATGTTTCTGAACATTTTTGATAAATCCTAGAGTCACTTACTTTCATGTTAAAAGAGCTTTTCATTAACATAAATTCTAACTAAAATCATAAAATCTTAGAATTGTCCACCAGCAAAATAATCACTACATTATGATTTATTTATTTTTACTTCTAGTGACGAAGGAGACACGAGTTCAAGCTCAGATAATGAAGGTAAAGCTGGAAACTATTCAGATTATGAAGGACCATGCTGTCAACCATTGAAGGTACCTCCTTGTTCGCCAGTTTTAACAGTTATACCACGAAAAGAGGAAAAGAAGGTAATCTACTATATTTTTTATCATTAGAAAAAGAAGACCAAACTGAAACGAAAATCCATGAAAAAGAAACGAAAAACTTTGAGAAAATCCAAACCCAAATCCAAATCTAAAAAGAAAAAGTTCAAGAGACTTAAATTGTGTATTAGTAAAAAGAAACCGAAAAGTAAAATCCTTTCACTTGCGCAAAAGCAGCGAAAGCGTGGAATTAAGAAACCCAAAAAGTTAGTGATAGTGAAGAAAAAGAAAAAAACGTCAATCAAAAAGAAACCTCTTTCAAGCAAGACTAAAGTAATTGACAAGTTGCCAAACAAAGCTCCAAAATCGAACTCTGAACTGCAAGGAGACGGCGGACTGAGTAGTGAGAAACCGAGACCCCTACCGAAAAAAACGTCTTCGTGTCAAAATCAACGTTCACTGTTTACATGTGCAAAGAAATCATCATCGCGTAAAATAAATTGTTGGAGACCGTAGCTAGGTTTAATATTTGACATGTTTCATTCACACGAGAACTCGCATTAATTGTTATTTTTACATAACAGTTCATTCATCGAATTAAAGATTAGTTGGCATGGTGTCTCTGATAGTGAGAAAAAGATTAAGAAAAAGTCGACATGGCGCTATTTTTTCGACTGGTACATACACGATCACGATTTTCGTCACATGGCATATGTAACCCTGTTTCGATTTAAAATTAGCTTTGTCCATTGCAGAGTTGCCTTCCTTAGTGAAATAGGACACAAATGAATTTTTTGTCGCTTTCAACAGCTTCTAGCTTCATTTTACACAAATTTGAATGAAATGAGAAATTTTAAGGGCTAGTTTGAATAAACAAATCTACGTTCATGGTATAATCAAATATGGTTCGATTTACATGAAAAACAAACATTTGTAAATTTTTTTAGATTCCCAAAAACTCCAAATGGTCACCCGAAAATCATCAATCATTTAATTTTATCCATCTTATCCACTCGTGCATTCTAAATTTAGTGTTAACAAATTTGCTGCATGTCGGACGTGGCTTGTTTGAACCATACACATCGATCTTCTCATTTTATGCAAATTACTCGGTCAGTGGGTGAGGAGAGAAGAGAGAATATTTTATGCAAGGTAGATGGAACCATGACAAAAAGGACGCTTTAAAAACAAGCAAAGTGTGTCAAAGTCAGTGCCAATGTAAAAAGCTAATGAATCCATTAAATTCGATCAAGTCATGTTGAATAATTGCATCAATTTCGTTTATAAGGATTCTTGCCTGAACACCGTGTGTCTGACTCGTCATCAAATGATAAACATGCCAAAAACATATTTTTAAATAGTCAGAGAGATTCGGTGTAGTCGTGCTGCTCCGATGATACAGGCTGGTTCAAAAAAATTGATAGCGAAAATGACAGAATGTGTATTTTTTTTTAATGAAATTAGTTTTTTTTATTCAATATAATCTCCCTCAACTTCAACACACTTATTCCAACAATCCTCCAATAATTTTATACCATCTTTGTAACGATTTCCGGAAGCTCTGCAAAATACTATTCCATGGCTGCAATAACTTCTTCATTCGACGAAAAACGGTTTCCCCCAAGAAATTGCTTCATTTTCCTGAACAAGTAATAGTCCGAGGGAGCCAAATCTGGTGAAAACGGTAGGTGTTCAAGCAATTCGTACTTTAATTCTTTCAATTTAGCCATCGTCAAAGCACTTGTGTGTGAGGACGTGCATTGTCCTGATGAAAAATAGTTTTTTTTTCTGCAAGCCCCGGGTCTTTTTCATTAACTTTTTTTATGCAACTGATCTACAAGGTGGCAATAATACTCAAAGTTAATTGTTTTAATTTTTTCAAAATGGTCAATCGACAAAATCTCCTTTGAATCCCAACAAAATAATGCCATAACTTTTTTTGTCGATCGTTCTGTCTTAACCTGTTTTGAAGCTGAACAACCAGCTTCAGTCTACTGTCAACTTTTTGTTTCCGTTTAGGGTTATGATAGCATATCCAAGTCTCATTTACAGTTAGAAAAGACGTAAAAAATCAGTTTCATTCTGCTTCTTCTTCTTCCTAGCACTAAAGCCCCTCTCGGGCCTTCGCTTCCTGCAAATAGCGCCTCCAACTGTCTCGGTTCATTGACCGCGTCCTCCAATTTCGGAATCCGGGCAGCTGTGAACTGTCTTCGTCGACCGAGTCAGACCAGCGTTTCCTCGGTTTCCCCACTGGTCTCCGGCCTTCAGTTATCCCAATGAAAACCTTTTTGGGTATCCGGTGTTCGTCCATACGATTCATGTGTTCAGCCCATTGCAGCTTCCGTAGTTTTATAATCATTGAGACCTTCGGCTCGTCAAAAATTTCATACAGCTCATGGTTGTATCTAATTCGCTATTGGTCCCCGTCTAGCTTCGCTCCGATTATTCGCCTCAGGACCCATCGCTCGAAGGCGTTCAATATATTTGCGGATGCTTGGGTTATGGTCCACGTTTCACACCCATAGCATAACACAGGTCTTATCACAGATTTGTATACTTGGAGCTTTGTTTTCCTGTGTATGCAGCTGGTGTTCAAGATCGTCAAAACTGAATAAAATATTTTATTTGCGAGCTGTATTCTTCGGCGTATTTTATCTCTTTCATTACTGGTTCTCAATATTTTGGCACCTAAATAAATATACAAATTCGCCAACATTTTCGATACTATATTCGTCAAGTGTGATATTTTGCGTGCTTGAGGTATTTTCCCTCGACTGCGTCATGGGCTTTGTTTCATTTTCATTGATTTGTAACCCTACTAGTTTTGCTTCGCTGTCGAGTTTCAGGAAGAGTTCTTTGGCGGATGTTATTGACCGTGACAAAATGTTTATGTCGTCCGCATAGGCTACTACTTGGCTCGACTTGTCTAGTAATGTACCTCGCGTATCGGCAGGTAGCTTCCTTATGACGTACACCAGAGTCAAATTGAATAGTAATGGGGCCAGCCCATCTCCCTGCTTTAGTCCGATATTTGTGTCAAAGGCATCGGTGAGTTGGTTATTGATGCGGACTTGGAAGGTCGTCGACGCATTGTCATTTTGGTAAGACGGACTAATTAGGCTGGGATGCCAAAGCAAAGCATTATCTGGTATAGTACGTTACGATCAATACTGTCATATGCTTGCTTGAAGTCAACGAAAATTTGGTGAACGCCTATGTTGAACTCCCAACATTTTTCAAGTACTTGCTTGACTTTAACAATTGGTCTATCGTCGATCTGCCTGCCCTAAAACCACCTTGATACTCCCCAATAATACTGTTGGCGTATGATTCGATTATATTTTCTAAGACCTTTGAAAATATTTTGTACGCCGTACAAAGTAGTAATATGCCTCTATAGTTGTTGCACTGTAGTTTGCCACCTTTTTTGTGGATAGGGAATATAATTGATTGGCTCCACTCTTTCGGCATATGTACTTGTTGCCAAATGTACTGGATGACTTTGTGAATAGCTTGATGACTGCCACCATATTCGATGAGCTCCACTGGAATCTCATCAATGCCCGGCGCATTATAATTCTTTTGGGCTTTGATGGCGGAAAAAACTTCATCCAGAGTTGGTGGGAGTAGTCCGCGTGGCCGAAGGTCTCTGGTTCAAGTTTCGTTGGCGTCAACGAGATTTAGTTCGAGTGGTTCTTCAGACGGAATATAAGCCTGTTCAGTTATGATACGTGGTGATTTAAAATCAGAACGTATCGCAGCTGGGTGGACGTACACACGGCCAAAGCGTGATAATGATCATATCACCTTGTGGAGTGCCGAAACATTAGATCATGACAATGAGATACTCTAATTATCTCTAAGCAAAGGCCCGAAAGGGGTTGCAGGGCTATGAAGAAGAAGAATTGGTGGGGCAAATGGACGCCCTCCGCAGACATCTACAGGCTCCGATGTTCTGGAGCTGTGCGGGGGATTAAGGAGGTTCTTGAAATATGATGCCCATCTTTTCTTAATCTTGGTTTCATCAGCGATGATATTGCCGATGTCATCACGACAGAGCGTGGTTTTGGGCTGGTAACCATTCTGCTTAAAACGCTCCAAATTTGTTTTGGAATCGGCATTTGTTAAATTATTAACGAATGCAGCACTGTCACGGATACCCTTTGCCCTCTTCCATGCAGTCGTTAAAATACCGCCCGAGCCAAAGTTATAAATGTTAAAATAAACAAAAACAAAAAAAAAGAATCAAATGATTACATTAAACAAAAAAAAAAAGATGGTTAAATAAAATTGGGTAATTAATTAGGGAAATAGGTTGAGTAGAATCTGAATGGATGAAGCCCATTTATAATTGATAATACACATATAAAGCAGTAAGAAATGGTTGAATATGTTAAGATTGCTGTAGATATTGGTATACCTGTTTTAAACGTAAAGTTTACCAGTTACAAAGCAGATTCTAGTGTCAATGGACGTAAGGAGCAGGAGTAGGGTTAGGTTCTTCGAGAAGTCGGAGACTTGTTGAAGGATAAAATGAATACACCCCCAAATGTCAATTCTAACGCCTCACAACTACCCAACAAGAGTTCGAAGTCACAGATACATGGAAAGATTCTTAAAGAAATTGGATTTGATAATACTTAATTGAATTTCTCTGGATATTAGTGTTCTCATACGTACTAAAGGATACGATCTCCAATTGATAGCTCGCCCATACAACATACTGAATAAAAAAAAAACATCGAAATTGCTTCCAAATAATGTTAGCAGCAGAGACGAATCAGACGTCACATCATATAATAAACCTAAAGCTTACCAAAAATATTCTGCCTTGATACAAACAAAACAAAGTCCGCTGTTGCCGTGCAGTTACCGTTATCTCTTTGAAATTTTCAAGCGCGTAGATCTTGTATGTGGTGTGTTTTTCAACAGAAAATCAATAATCAATTTCAAAAGCTGAAAGGAATTGTACAAAAATTTTTACGAAAAAATTTAGTGAATCACATTTGCCCCAAATTAAACATTTGTATCCGGAAGCATATCGTTTCACTCAAACCAAAATGCGAAATTTCTGTTCAACTTAAAAGCAGGATTATTATCAGCTTGTTATTTCACCATCTTTTTATATTAACGGTAAAATGGAACCCATGAATGAGCAAAGGGAGGCAATTTCCTTAACTCATGTTTTGATTAGACGCCAACAAAACTTTCATATTCGATTGTTAAAAAGAGTTACAGATGTCCCTGCTAAGTTCTTAGCATCACTTAATGTACAAGTAAATATTTTGAAAGACGACATCGTTCGGTGGCATCCTGAATTTAATCTAGACAATTGTCCGGAAATAGGAAAAGCTGACTTGCCTCAGCCACCAGAAATGGAAACATACTCATCAGCAAAAGATATATTGTCAGCGGCACGAAATTTATTAATTACGGAAAAAATGGAAGATTATAAAAATGACAATTCCTTTTTGGAGACACAGAAACATATGAAATCAATAAAACATTCATCACCACTAAACATTTTGAATAGAATTCCAGTATCACTCGTCGAAAAAATACGTGCAAAGCAAAACACGGCAGTACGAAGAAGGAACGATCTGAAAACAAAAACTTTTAAAATATTACAATTACTTATCCGGTGTATGAATACTTAGAGCT
This sequence comes from Odontomyia ornata, assembly GCA_963969285.1. Classification (NCBI taxonomy): domain Eukaryota; kingdom Metazoa; phylum Arthropoda; class Insecta; order Diptera; family Stratiomyidae; genus Odontomyia; species Odontomyia ornata. Next base: position 448,074,870 of record OZ017739.1, on the reverse strand, counting down.
AAATTATGTTCTCTGTACGAGAGTGATTGTTCTTCGATAAGTAAACAAATAAACATTTGCACAGCACAATACTGACAGAATGTCAATCCTTTTGGCATTTATACCTGATGGGCAAATGTACTGAATGTAGGAAAATTTGGATTTCAATTGCCCGATGAACACCAGTTCGGGATCGCCGATGCAAGCCCGCGCCGCAATTGAACGTTGAATCGCTCTGAAGTAAAATTTACGGCTCAATGAAAAACCAGGAAACAAAGAAGGGGTCTCTTTTTGGTGGACAAGGATCGAGGACTGAGGATCGAGAGTGACGAACAACAAGAAAATTTATCCTGACAACAGCGACAGAGGGATGTACTTCACCACAGCAACAGCGGGACGTATTTTACCACAGCGACAGCGAAGTAATTAACATCAGAGACAGGGAAGATTGGCGGTAGAAGAAGTTCAACAAGTAGCGCGCTGGAAGGAGAACTTCCCGACACAAGTTACTTCGGCGGCCCCTAAACAGGGACAGTAGACGTAAGTTAAAGATTTGTATTTATATCGAGCTTTTGGTAGAGGACTAAAATTCATATCTTATTTTCACAAAGAAAACGTAAGGCAAGATTTTGTAATTATATTTAGCTCTTGGTGGTTGACTAAAATTCATATCTCAACTTGTGAATGGTGTATTTATTTGAAATCCTGGATTTTATTTTTGAAAAAAATATTTACTGAGGTGTGGCTTGTACACCTGGCTTGGGTACGTTTTAGTTTCTAGCTCGGGTTCCCAGTGCGAGTTAGGTCAGGTAAACTGATACCGGCGAAAGAGTACAAAGTGGTCGCCCTGGCATTGTCTAATTCTTCCTTGATCGAGAAAAATTAGTAGGACTTATTTCCAGCTGTGTGAGGGGTGTTCGGCGGCCACATTTCTCGCTTGGCGGCTACTTGGGACCAGGGGATAAGCGAGTGGCGTCTCCTACAACCGTCTCCGACGGCAAGCCGGGTCCGAAGTCCCTAGCCGGAAGAACTCTCACGCGAAGGGTGATAGCACTGTCTTTCCGAATAGCTTTTTCATATGTAAGTCTTCGTGTAAAACATAGAGTACTCATTTGTCCGAGATACCTATGGTACCAGCGATTTCACGCTTAGTCACACCTGGATGTTTACAAACATTATAATAGACTTGCTCAATAATTTCTGGTGTTGTTACACTTTTTGGTCGTTCACTACATAGATCATCTTCAACGCTTGTACAACCACGTTTAAACACTAAAACCCATCGATGCACAGTTGGAAATGAAGGAGCAGATTCATTCAGCAGTGTTAATTTTTGCCATTTTTATATGAATTTTTATTGTTGATAAACCTTCCAAAACAAAAATTTTTATCACTGCACGATATTCAGTTTTATCTATTGTTTAAAAATTCCATGATTGTTAACAAAGAATGAATTGATAGATAGAAACAAACTTTTGTATGTATTCATATAGAAGATGAAATGTTCAAATGGCGTATAAATTTTGATTAACAAATTAATAGGTGAAGTTGCTTCAATGTTCGATTTGTTATTTTTCCGCGGCTTTTGCTCAATTGGTGCCCTAATCTTTCCACCCGTGAACGTTTTTGTGGATTGTACGGCAATACTTCACCAACGCCTGAAATAATGCATTACAAGTTTGATACGAATTGACTGACACATTTCTTTTCATATCTACTTCGTTCAGTCCATTGATCACATATTTAATCACCAATTGACCGTCCACCGAACTTTTCCGTCGAATAGAAATATTTCTGTAGTAGAAAGCTTCAGGTGACTCGTTTACACCACCCCGCGTACTCATCAATTGCATGTGAATTTCGGCAATATTTACACACGTCGGAAATTCTTGCGCAAACTGAGACCATTCGCAATACATAATCGGGCTTACATCCATCCATAATTTCACAACTCCCTTCAACTTCACCTGAACAGCAAAGGGCAAAGCTCTATGGTCCCATTTGTACGCTTGCCTGAGATTTTTGATACGTACAATAAACTGTGACGATGTCGTGGTGGCTGTATCCACCGGGTCTCATGTTGGCAAGATCGCCATCATGTCGTATACATTTCCGAAATCTTAGATGACAGGTGGCGGAAAATTAACATTTTGAGTGGGCCTGTATTTTCACTTCGAGCAGTCGGATCATTCTACGCTTGTTCATACCCGAAGCCAGTCGTCGGTCTTATGCTAGGTTTACACCTGCGAGAAAAATTGCGACAGTACTTGCGCAAGTACTGTCGTATAGTGTAAACACAATGATGCAATTTTTCCAGAGAATTGGCTGCAAGTTGTGCTGCGAGCTCTCGCGCGAGCAAGTGTCTCTGGTTGTTGCGACAGTTCGTATAATACTCGTTTACACGTGAGAGAATTCAATGCAATGCCAACTTGCTTAAGCAGTCTCTTGCATGCCAATTTCAGTCGACCTAACCATGCCGCCAAACAGACGAGTTAAAATTGCTGGTGCTCTTGTGATTGTAGATTATTGATTGAGAGCAAGTAAACGGAAAAAGCAGAAGAGAAGAATATGGGTTAGAGAATGGATTGAAAGAAAACGAGATTTAGGAGCGTTCCATAGTTCCATATCCAAGAATTGCAGGTTCTCTACAGTTCAGAAATTTTATAAGGATGTTTTATAAAATCCCGTAACAGAATACTGTTTTGAAGGAATCTATACCAGCAAGTGAGCGGTTGATGGTTACCTTACGCTTTCTTGTCACTGGCAAGTTAACAAAAATTTTACATTAGTTCTTAGTTTTGTGCCAATATCACGTAGTGCTTTATGTTTTTTAACTCGATTTCTATAATCAGTCAATGTCACGTTCTATAGTATTTCGTTCGTTTTCTCGTACGAAGCAATTAGTTTTCTTGTCTCCAAATCGGACCAATTTTTACTGTCATCTGTTGTAGTTTTGGAAATGCAATTAGACAATTGCTCAGGGGTCAATTCCATAGTCTTATCTTCAGCCATAGAAGAACACAATACGAAACACGCGAGGCTTGGCACAATGACTCACTACTCGTACTCGCGCAAAATTGTCGTGAAATATCTCCCAATGTTTGATCGGGCGAAAGTGCGAGTGAGAGAAATTAATAGAGCGGGGCTTCATGTTTAGACCTGCAAGCTTGACTGTCGGACACCTCCGCGTTCTACTCGCGACACTGCTCGCGAGAGTAGTTGCAACACTGCTCGCACATCTGTTTACATTTGCAATTTTGACTGTCAGACAGAAAACTCGTGCAATTTCTCGCAGATGTAAACCTAGCATTAGAATATGCGAACACTTGTAGCAGCTGACAGTTGACTATACCAGCCGGATGGATGTTCATACAGATCATGCTGCCTATCGTGTGTCCCGCTCACACCACCATATTTACGCGTCTAGTGAAATGGCTTCACAGCCCCGTCAAAATGTGCATGTCGCATTCCTTCATACGTCGGTACGCTCGTACTTGTAGACATCTTTGGCATAAAACTCGTCGTCGCGGCATTGTAACATGTCGTTGTCGTAGTTGATACCGGTGCTCCGCCACCTACCGTAAGTGGCATATCTGCTCGCTCAGCGACTTTCATGTTTTGCCACAAACCTTCGGAGAAGGTCGAAATAATCGCCGCACTATTGTGACTGAGGGCAATCCGTTAGCCACAGACACGTTGGGGCCCATGGCAACTCGCTCGTCATCAACCGCATGAACATTTATTACCGCACCTGACACTGTCCCGTTTGGGGACGACTGACTTAGCGGACTTATCGACTATGCTTTGTGAGGCTCGCAATTTGGTCAGCGTCACCTCGAGACTCTTTGACTGATTTTCAACACTTCAATTTATAGCACTCGTCGAACTGTCGGCGTATTGATTTTCTTATAGTCTTTCAACTAGCTGCGCCTTGTGCTTGGCACTCGACAATCCCATCGCGCACAACTTTTCTCGCAATAGCACCACAGTGCATTTCCTCAGCTTTTTTATTGGGTAATCGGCAATTAAATTGATAATTTCGGATACTTTATTCCACTTCTGAAAACTCATAAAATGGAAAGGATGCCGAATCACTAAATCGTCAAGAATAGTTTTATCAAAAGTCGAAGGCTAGTTTTATATTTGGGTTTTTATTAGCGTTAATAGACTCGTTTCATCCTCGTTGGCGTCTTCCGTTCGACTGTCGGTGTATGTCTTGTCTAAGTTGCATCAGTTCAATGGTACATTTTTTAACTATTGACAGTAGTTAGATTTCATTTTGGCCAACACTGCTTACAGTAATTTATTTCTCCGAATTCAATACTATTCTAAGCATAACTATCATCTAAAACGTCTATTCCAACGTCTTTTAATTTCTTAACTGTATTATGTATTGGATTAGCTCCACAGACGAATTTCGAATACACTGCAAGGGCAATTGTTACAATGTCAAGGGAAGCAGTTGTTACAATGTCAAGAGAAGCGGGAACTTTCTTTTGCTTGACTTGCACTTATCATCTTGGAATCGCTTTCAAATTGTTCGATACCGATTTCTATTGTTATACATATCTCTCGCTTGAATGACAAGTTAGTTTTTATTTTTGGCACTTTTCAAAACAAATTTCACAAAGACCTACGGGTTTCGTGTCCGTCTGCCCGTACGTCATAGCATATTTTCTCACGAATAAAGGGGCTACGATAGTCAAACTTTTTGTAAAGGTCAAAAGTGACGGTGTCTCAAAAGTTTAGGCCGTATCAAAAATTTCAAAGGACTAAATTGGTTTAGCGGTGAATGCGTTAATAAATAAATAAAATATAATAAAGAAGTAAAACTATAAACTAGAATGGTACCTAAATTGTAGTTAAATAAACACAGTATTCTTTTCTTGAAAAATGTCGGACCTTGCTTTTTCAAGAAAATATTCCAATCGCGTAAATTTTTGCTCGAAGTTCATCAGTTTAGGAACCCATTGCGCCGTTATTTTGCGATATTGAAGGTGTTCGTGGATGAAAGACTCTACACTACCAATACTGATGCCGAGTTCAGCCGAAATGTCTCGAACATTCATCCTACGGTCCTCCAAAATGAGTTGTTCAACGTGGCAAATGTTGTCCGGTGTGATGCTGGTTCGCGACCATCCTTGAATGCTTTGGCCCATTTAAATACAGCAGCCATACTCAGGCACTCCCTACCGAACTGATTTCGCAAACCCAGAAAAATTTCCGTGTTTTTAACGCCTTCCCGGACTAAAGAACGAATGACAATACGTTGCGCAACAGCGGTCGGCACCTGACGTTCACTCATGGTCGTTTCACGCGCGTGAAACATGCGCTCCCGAGGAAAACTATGCCACACTGTTCGTAAGGGACCCAGCTATCACATACTCTGGCCACGACCTTCAAAATATACAGCGTTTGTCTACATCATATTTGAACCACCCTCGTAATACCTGCGACGTTCATGCAAATCCAAGCAAAACCGTAGCGTCTGGGTTGATTGGAAGTGCATATTGTCCCATAGCGATGTATGGTTGCTGTTGTAATACAGGAAAATTGAAACCACCATAACTTTGTTGAATACTATTCGATCTTTCTGAAATTTTCAGCAATGATTGAACTTGTGAATTGACATTTGCATATTGGTATTCATTGAATTTACTCGAATGTTATAATCATAATTTCGAGGAGTTCCAGATGTAGAACATATTTGAAAACAATTGCTTCCATTGTAACTCCTAGATCTATTGATTGAAGGAGATGGCGAAAGATCAAATTCATGAAGCCACGAGCTTTTGCCTTGCTATGTAATAGGCTATATGAGAATGCAGTGTTTGCAAATTAATTGTTTACTACACAATTTCCCCCTATTAGATCTAAGCGCAAACCCAAATCTGTGAACGATTTGATTGATGTAAGCTGCATTTGTGAATTTTATATTTTAAAGCTTTTTTGCTTTGTGTGCAATAGTTAAGTGCAAAGTTAAGTTAAGAACATACATAATAGTGTGGTTACAGACCAAGATCAATTTAACAATTTGGATTTTTATTGCTTTGCGACGTTATTTCATATTTTATATTTGAACTTGAATAATGGCTGGAAGCTCTCCCCTCTACGACATTAAGTGCGTTATTTGCAAAGAACCGGAGTCAGCTAGGGCTAAACTCATTGAATGTGATGGCTTTTGCGCTAAATCATCCCACCTGAAGTGTTTATCTATTCCTGCTTCATTTTATGAAATCCGCGCAAAATTTGCGAAAAACATAACTTTTCGGTGTGATCATTGCCGTGGCATGACTATCGCTGACACCATTCGCCTATTAAAAGAGCAGTCTGAAGTGCTGCTTGACATTCGTAATCGACTTGATATTTCAATGTTGGATGCAAGCAAAGGAATCAACATTGGGACCAGCCAACCTGAACCCTCTATTCCGGCTGAGGCTACGGTAATTGAAACTACTATTCTTAACAAGGACTTATCTACCTTTCATAATATTTTTTGATACGATCGAACAATTGATCCATATGGGATATCAATCGGTGGTGGTGTACTTGTGTGTGTCACAAAGTCTCTTGGTTGTCTTTCTTGTACGGATTTCATTCCAACTTCGCCTGTTGAATGTGTACTTGTTAGGGTAACCATTTCATCCAATATTCATCTTTTGGTGTCGTCAATTTATGTGCCTTGTCAGTCTTCTCTTTCCACTTACGTTAAATTTCTCGACGATCTTTCTATCTACGTAAACGCTAAATACTCTTCAGATATTATTCTTCTATGTGGTGATTTTAATGCTCCTTCTTTATCTTGGAATCTATCTTCTTGCCCATATATCGAGTCAACCAACCGTCTCTCTGAAGTTTTTTCTTCTTTCCTCTCACTTTGCTCACTAAATCAAGTAAATAACATCACAAACGTTGATGACTACTGTTCAAACAATCAGTCTACTATTTTGGACTTAAAACATCCTGAATTTGCTTATGTTGCATCCGATCTCAACCATCCACCATTAAGTATTGATGTTAAACTGTGTAACATGAGGTGTAAGAAGACTGAACAGCCTTCAAGGTATAATTTCCGTAGATCAAACTTTGCAATTATTGCGAACAATCTCCAATCGACTGATTGGGACTCCTTCTTTGCTAGTGTATCTTGCGATGATGCTGTTTCTAGATTCTACATGTATTTGAATACGCTGATCAGCCAACATACACCAATAGTTCACACATTAAAAAGTAATGACGCACCATGGTTGAACGCCGACATTTTGACCCTTCTAAAAAGTAAGGATCGAGCTTATCGAGACTTCAAACGTACTGGGTGTCCTGCAGCTTGTACAGATTATCAAAGACTTCGTACTCTTGCTAAATGTCGCATTAAAGCAGCCATGCGTGATTATTATCTCTCCATAAAACAATCTCTGTTGTCTAACCAAACAAAACCTTTTTGGTCTTTCATTCGTTATTTGAACACTTTCTCTCGTATTCCAGATTCAGCACATTGGAACAGCTTGGAGGCTAATGGGCCTTCTGCTATTTCAGATCTTTTTGCCAAATTTTTCTCTGAATCTTTTAGTGCCTCGTCCTCACCTACAAACTATTGCCCTCCATTCTTTTATTCGACATTAGCTATTGATTTCGTACCCACTCCCTACGACATTGAGCTACTCATCAGCAAGTTAGATGGAAGCATTGGACCGGGTCCCGATGGCATTCCCGCTATATTTGTTAAGTCACTCATAACTTCTATATCTACTCCCCTTTCAATTCCGTTTAATATAAGTTAAGCCAATGGAACTTTCTCTCAAATATGGAAACTTGCACATATTGTTCCAATTCTGAAGAATGGTGATCCTTGTAATATTTTCAACTACCGTCCTATATCTATCCTCTCCTGCTTCTCTAAATTGTTGAAGCGCCACGTTCACAATAAATTAGCATCAGCTCTATCGCAAACTTTTGCTGCCGAGTAACATGGATTTCTTCCTAATCGTTCTACTACTACTATTTTACTCGAAATATCTCATTCGATTTCTTGTGCTCTAGATAACCATATGCAAATGGATGTCATTTATATTGATTTTCGCAAAGCATTTGTTCGAGTTGATCATTCTATTTTACTACTAAAGTTGCAGCACTATGGATTTCCTGCTCCGATGTTGGCTTGGATAAATTCTTTTCTAACATATCGTTCTTGTTGTACTCGTGTAATCAGTTCATTATCTTCAACCTTTTACCCTACGTCAGGTGTCCCAAAAGGCTCAATCCTTGGCCCTCTCCTATTTATACTTTTTATCAATGATTTACCTGCTGCTTTAAACTCAAAATCCCTTCTATTCGCAGATGATTTGAAACTATTTAGGGCTATCGGTCAAGTAGAGGATTGTTCTCAGTTGCAGAATGATTTGTCTATCCTGGAAAATTGGTGTAGCATTAACAATATTGAACTGAACATATCTAAATGTCATGTTATGTCGTATTCCCTTAAACCAGTGCAAATCAAATTTATCTATTCAATTGGAAGCGAATCTCTTTCAACTGTTCTAAAAATTAAGGATCTCGGTAGAATTTTTGATCCCAAACTCAAATTTGATATGCACATTTCAAGCATTAAAACCAGAGCTTCTCGAGTCTCAGGTTTTGTACTGCGGCATACTTTTATTTTCCAAGATATATTCTCTGCTGTCCAGCTTTATAATACTCTAGTTAGAAGTATTTTAGAGTATAGCTCTCAAGTTTGGTCCCCATACATTGAATACCTTATTGCTGACATAGAATATGTCCAAAGAAACTTCACCCGCTGTCTTTTTTATAAGTACAAGATTCCCTATGAAGACCGACTCACTTATTTACATCTTCCTTCATTACAAGCACATAGGACTTTCCTTGATGAATGTCTTTTATTTAAACTCCACCACCGCCTGATTGAATGCCCTAACTTGGTAAATCAAATAAGTTGGAGGAGCCCCGGCAGGCCTCTGCGCTCCTCCAATCTTAACATCCAATTTGCGCGTACTGAAACCCATTTTCATTCTGCCATGATTCGTTTGCCTCGCGTGCACAATCAATTAGAACTTGGTACTTTCCCTCAATCTTTAATAGCATTTAAGCATTTACTTAGAAACAAACTACATTAATTGTTATAATTTATGATTAATTGCTTAATTATCTTAAATATTTTTGTCTATTTTATCTATATTGTCTTTTCTATTTTTGTAATTGGGCAATTTGCCTGTTAAAATGGATTCGAAATAAATAAATAAATACACAAGATAGCCAAAAAATGTCATTCAAGAAATTGTAAAATTGATAAATCATACTATTACTAACAAAGTTGAGGGGCTTTCGACTTCTCGCGTATTTTTTGTGGTTGTGCTTATAATAATCTACACTTGTGATTGTTTTTAGATTTTTCGGATGAAAGATATCCAATCGCGAGGGGGGTACGCGAAAATTTCGTGTATTTCCTCTTCTCCTGCCCCCCTCGACACTGGGAAAGTAACTTTAAAACCTGTTTTGAAAAGATCTTATTGACACTTTTTATATATCATCCCACTTGACCACCTTTGAGGGAAAACAAATTTTTTAAGGGTCACTCGTCTTTATGGGGGACCCCCTTAAAGCTCTTTAAAGATTTTAATTTATCCCAAAACTTTCTAGAAGTCATAACTTCCGACCTTTACACAAAGTTTCATGGCTGTAGCTTTTATGGTTTCGGAGAAAAGCTGCTGTGGCATATACAGGCGGACAGGCGGGTGGGCGGACGGACGGACAAACCGACCGATTTCAATAGGGTATCGTATTTAAGTACAAAACCTTAATAATTGACTACTTTTATAGAAACAAGTATTTAATCACATCTGATTTAACTAATCTTAAGATAAAAAAAATTAATAACTCATCCACCCCACCCAGCATTGAACTCAAGCATCGCCGATGGTGAGGTCGCAATGCCGCGCTTATACAAAGCTGATCCACAAATAGCAAAGTACTGAACTTTGTAACCGTTTTTTTTGTCAGTTATTCAGCATTACGCGCTAGTGTTCGGGAGTTACGACTCTCAAGGCCGTATGAGCCCCCTGTAAGCTGAAACGAAATTCCGGCTGTTTTATGTTTATGAAAGAACTCCTCGAACTTTCCGAAATATTTTAACGATTTACATAATTCAATTTATCGATTAATAGCAGTATAAAAATTGTTAACAACTCTCAGAATGCCCTTCTGGAAGGCGCATTTCCCTGCCTACTCAACTTGTTTAATTCAGGTATAAATTCAAAAATTCGTTCAGCAATGAACTAATTAAGGAATCCTCATCAAATTAAGTATGAATCTTTTTGCTTTCAATAATATAAGAATACTTTTAAACGATCGTTATTACATTTTCAATTACATTTCATTTTACAGACTAGAAAGAAATCCAAATCGAAATCTTCAAACCATCATAAACGTAATAGAAAAATTCATCGTACCGCGCTGGAGCTACCAACAACAGATCCAGGATCTGATTTACAATTTTCCACGGATGATGAAGCATATATTGAAATGGATGGTTATGGGACAATTCCACGCACACATCGTACTCATCTTCAAAATGAGCTGCAACGTCGACTTCAAAGCGAAGTTCAGCAAACGGATCAACGAATGCCCCCAGAGTTGATAGTCACTCCCGCCAAGCATAAATCAATTGAATCATTAGTCCTACGCTTGGAGGACGACAAACCCAAAAAGTCCTCGCCCGCGGGCCAACTTGAATTTCCACCAATTACTGGTACAACGCGGAGAACTAATTCGTGGCACAATTTGAATAAATGCGGACAGAAAATAAGGTAAGTGAGCTCCACTTATGTTGGAATTTTCTTTAACTGAGTTTTATGGGTGGAATTCAGAAACCCTCTTAAGCTCCTGGCGTTAAACAAACTTAGTTAAAGAGCAGAAAGTTCTCAGAAGGCAATTAGAAGTACTTTAGACTAATTAAGGAAAGTGAAACGTTCTTCCTTTAGAGATAAACTTTCGCGAAGTGCAAATGCTTTATGATAGAGCAGTAACTATAAGTTTCTTATTTTTATTGCAAATAAGTAGTTGTTAGGATAGGATCTAGATTTTCAGAATGAAATTGATCGAATTTCAACACTAAAAGATTTTACTTGCATTAAAGGATTGCCAATTCCAATTACATGGAAACGACAGAAAATCTGCAGATCAAGCTTTCGCTCAAAAAGCAAATTTGGACAGGTGTTATGGCCGGCGTTACATATGGTGACAAAAATGTTCCACTTTCATGGGGTGTTCCGCCAGTTATCAAGAAAAAAACTCTGCAAATCATCAAGGACGACAGTGAAGCATTACTAAAGTAATAAATCCAGTCAATTATATGCACGAATGTGAAATACGAGTACTTACGAAATAAATTCATTTAATTTCAGTGCATGTTCGCAAAAGCTGGCGGCGTGGCAGCAAAACGAATTGAATAAATGTCGTGACGACGACGGAAACTCTCTGGAAAGTGGATATGGGAAAGGGAAAATGACCATCAATTTGGTTGTTCCAGAGATAAATGAAAAGCAGCAACAGTACCTGGGCAGGAAGAGTGCATGTAGTAGCAATAAAACTCCCACGAAATTAGAGCAACAGCAATCTGCTTTGAATGAACCACCAAAACATAAAAAGAGAAGGTTAAGTAATCACAATAAATGTCTCCTAGTTCCACTGTGGGACGAAAAAAATGGTTTATTTAAGAATCGTTTCTACTTGATTAAGATAAGTTTTGTCCATTTTCGTATCACAAAGTCGCTCCAATACAATAGCTAACGTCCACCTTATCTCTTCCCAGGAACCCACTATCCCGTATAGCAGAAACAACACAAATTTTGTCACGTCTGGCTAAATCCAAAGTGAAGGCATCAACTGGTCACAAGAAGTCATTATCAAATAGCATCCTTTCAACAACCAACACTGGAATCTCCATTATCCCGCCATTAGCGCCTCTGACAAAAACTCATCACAATAAATTCAAAACCGGTGGACTTGTGGCAACTGCTGTTCAACCCATCAAGAAGAAGAAAATCCGACTTATGGCGTCAAACACAGCAATAACAACAACAATGACGACAAAAAATCAGGAGAATTTCGTTGGTGAAACAGATGCTGATAAACCTTTAAAAAAAGTGAAATCGAAAACAAAAAGGAGGAAAAGTAAAGTGACAAGTTGAACGTTTTTATTAGTTATGTCTGTCGTTATGTTTATTATTTGCGATTGAAAAGGTGTTTATGGATAAGATTAATGTGGGAAAGTGAAAAGTTTTGTTACTGTTTGTAAAAGATGTTTATTTGATCTTTAATTGAAGTTGCATTTAATATTTGATTATTTTGCTGAATTGGGAAGAAGAAAAAGTTGTTAACAGTACTAAATATGTAATTAAGAATAAGATGAATTAAAGATGTTTTTCATACTGAATGTTTAGCTTTTTATTTTTACGCCAGGCCAAAAACGCTAATATAATTCTTCTTCTTCGTCGCGCTACAGCTCCTCTCGAGCCTTCGCTTCCTTCAAATAGCGCCTCTAACTGTTTCGGTCTATTGGCCGCATTCTCCAATTTCGAAATCCTGAAAAACTGTCTTCGTCGACCGAGTCAGACCAGCGTTTCCTCGGTTTCCCCACTGGCCTTCGCCCTTCAGTTCTCTCGACGGATACCTTTTCCGGTATCCATTGCTCGTCCATACGGTTTATGTGGCCAGTCCATCGCAGCTTCCGCAGCTCATACTCGTTGAGACCTCCGGCTCGTCGACAATTTCATACAGTCTCTTTCATCAGCATTTCTACAAAGAAAAAGGTATGTCACAGAGACTGAGTGATTGGGAGAATAGAAGGAGTCGTTCGCCGGCCGGGAAACGAGTAAGACGTAGAAAGAGCGATCATTGAGCATTAAATGAAACTGTGTGAATTTGTTAAATTGTGTGTTTCTTTTAAATTGCTCGAGACCTAGTCCTGATCCCAAGCCATACCTGACAGTCAAAAGTGGGATACGAGTTATTTAAAAACAAGTTGGGTAAACAGACCTACGCTCATGTCAGAAGGGTTTGGTATTCAATTTACAAAATGCAGTCACCAGATCGAATCAAATCAAGAAACATGTCAAAGACGATTTTATTGGAGAAATATGAAATACGAAGATCATATTATTATTAAGGTTGAACGAATTTCGATTTCTGAGCTTTTTGGTATTGTTATACTCACAAATATCTCCCTTGATAATTACTCAGATGTCCATCCGCGACAGAGGAAACACATTTTTCATGTATTTCCCCCCCTGTGCCCCCACTGAAGCAAAAACTGACAGTTTAACAACTGTTTTGAAAAGCTCCCATGAAAAATTTCATTTCATACGCATATCGGCTACGTTTGATGATTTTTTTTTAGGGGCCACTCTCCTGTACTGTTATCATCGATGAATGGCCAATCTTTTCGAATCCTAGAATGATTACAAAACCCTTTTGCCAGGAGCTCTCTCCCACCTCCTTGACTTGTTCCACTTATGAGCATTAATTGTAGGTACTCTTCTTCAGTAATTCATTAAATTGAATCAAGTGTTCAAAGCATGCACCTCAAACTTTTAAGTTGGGAAAAAATAACTCAAAATTATTCAATCTTCGCATTTAAACACCCACTATTTTGTTTTACGATTACTGATACCACTAGCTGAACCGATTCTCAAAGATATGCATGACATCCATCATTCCTGAAATTTTCATCCAAATCCTAGCAAAACTGTAGTGTCTGAGTCGGTAAAAAGCGCATGTTGTTCCATAGCCATATGTTGCCATAGTAATAAAGCAGCGCATATTGTTCCATAGTAATACAGGAAAATTCAAACCGCTATAACTTCGCTAAATATGATTCAATCTTTATGAAACTTTCAGGATAGATCAATCATATAAATAGACATCTACGTACTGAATTTCATACCGTTCAGATTTTATTCAAGAAAACATAAAATCAATAAATCATACTATTACTAACAAAGTTGAGTGAATTGCGACTTCCAACGTATTTGTTGTTGTTGTACTCACCAAGGCCTACATTCCTGATTTTTTTCAGGTTTTTCAGATCACAGGTGTCCAATCGCGAGGGGGGGACGCAAATTTTTCGTATATTTCCCCTCCCTGTGCGCCCCTCGAAGCAAATTTTGCCAAACTAAGACCTGTTTTGAAAAGATCTCATCAAGACCTTTCATTTGATACCCATATCAGCTACCTTCAATGAAATTTTTTTCGGGGGGTCACTCTCCTATATGGGGAGATCCCCCTTAAATACCTTATAAATTTTTTTGCAGTTGAACTTTGAAGAGATCACCACTTTACACCTACACACAAAATTTGATGTTTCTAGCTTAAGTAGTTTCCGAGAAAAACTGCTGTGACACACGGACGGGCGGACGGACAAGCGGACAGAGTGGTCGCGAAACTAGTAGGGTTTTGTAAAATTATTTTACAAAACCCTACAAACGGTGTGAACGACAAGTCTGGACTTGTTCTAAGTGGAACTTTGTGAACGACGCAGCGACGCTTTTTGAAAGATTTGTGTATGCGCTGCCGATTTGTATCTGTGTGCGCGCGCGAAAAGGTTGGATTGCGTGGCTACGGGCTGTACGGTCGACTTAGTGGTAACTACGTGCGGACTTATTTTGCTCGGTGTGCGCGAATTTTCTGGGTGAACATTAGTCATTATGGCGAAACTGCGTGCTTAAACAAACAAACAGAAAAAATACGATGCCGGTCGTTAAAATATGTGAATTAACAGCTGGGGCTATAACAAGACATCATAGTGCAAAAGAGTTGTCGACGAAGGGGAATAAGAATGATCTCATTCTGCGGCTCACAGAAGCCATCGGAGCTGATCATATTGACGATATCGACGACGACGAAAATGATGACTGCGACGCTCTCGGAAGGCTGTCCGAAGACGTGAAAAATCTCCGTACGCTAATGGAATCTCTGTCAAACACAGGAAAATCTATTGACGAGAGGCAAACCCAAGATGCAAGCGGTAAAGTAAGTACGCCGTCGAAAAATAACGAATGCGAGAAATCAACACAAGATGGTTTGGTTGGAGAGACGTGTGTATTAGATCGAAAAGTGGAGCAATCACATACAGTGATGAGGCAATCAAATATACACTGTGTGCGAGATATCATTGACATCCTCCCCACATTCAATCCGTCATCGCCAACCTCGATCACACCATTACAGTTTGTGAGAAGAGTACGTCGACTATGGGAAGCGTATGCCTGGGACGAGAAGATGCTTATGTGTGCAGTCATGGCGAATATGAAGGGCTACGCAAAGCTGTGGTTAGACGGGATCGAAGAGATCCACAACGGATGGGAATCATTTGCAAAGCAGTTGTTGCACGATTTCCCATCGTCGGAAAGCAGTGCTGACGTCCATCTTCGTATGATCGAGACATGCCGACAATCAACCGAAACGATCCAGAGTTTTTATTTCCGACTGGTAGCAATTGGTAGACAAGGCAACCTGTGTGAACCAGACATAATTAAATGTTTTCGGAGAAATGTCAAACATCAAGCATTGCAGAACAGCATCGGAAGTATGTATTTCAAAACGACAACAGAATTGCTGTCCGTAATTAAGCAATTTTGCGCGGCTGTAACAACGGGTGGAGCTACATGTACAAGAACTTCGCGGCCACCTGTAAACAACCCAACACAATCGAATACGGAAATAAGGAGCAACGATAGACCGCGAGTATGCTACAACTGTCGTCAACCAGGACATATATCTCGTGATTGTCCAAGGCCACAACGACGCGAGAGATGCCAAAAGTGTCAACAGACGAATCACACGACAGCTGAGTATCGTAAGTCAAATGATCGGGTCAACCAAATCAGCAAGGCTACCTCACGAATTGCGCGAATGCAAGTTTGGATCAACAGGCAATCGTTAGATGCGATCATCGATACAGCTAGCGACAGATCACTCGTTACGGAGTCAGTCATACAGAAACTCGAAATGTCAACACAACCTGCGTCCACGATTTTGAATGGATTCGCCGGGGGACGTATCAGCAGCAGCGAAAAGGTCGTGACGAACATTTGTGTGGATAAGGCCAGCGTAGAAGCCGAGCTTTACTTAGTGAAAGACGAGCATTTGGATGCCGACGTATTATGGGCATCGACGTGTTAGGTAAGGATGAGGTACGCTTGGTGATCGGTGGCGGAAGCTGCTCAATCGTTTTAATTTCTCTGAAATGTCAACATGGTGACATTGAGGACTCCGTGAAGGCACTCGTTGCGTGTAGACGTGTTTTTAATCGCTCCTGTCATTAATTTTAAAAATTAATTAATTTTTCGCAAAAGTCTGTTTCAAACAATTGCAATATTTTTTTACGAGCCAGTCAAAAGCAAATTTTGATTTTATTGGGAAAACCATCACCGTCGAATTATTCGAGCATTTATCGAATACCTGAAATTCATTTCCTGAAGAAATATCAAAAGTGGAAATACGTTCAAGGGAAGTCCCGGTCTGAGAACATTCCCTCTAGTCTCGCTGCGAAAGCGACGAGATGGAGGAGCCCGATGGCTTCAGCCATCAATAAGGATCATGCCCATCGCCAATGATGACGGGCGAAAAAAAACTAAAAAGAAGTCACGAGAATAAAGCAGAAAAACCGACAATCCTATCGGTTATGGAAATCGAACAGCTTATCCAAGAAAAAGAGAAAGCTGAAAAATTTGAAAAGGAAAATGAAGAACTCAAGCTTCGAGTTAAATCGTTAGAAGCACTTGTTGGAACGTTAACGTTCTACAAGGATAAAGATATCAAGAAAGGCCGACAACCACACTCAAAATCTGAAGACAAGAAAACTAAAAAGCCACAGGAGGAAGCTAATCAAGAGGATGTCCTCAGCGCAGGAGGCGCAAATGACAGCAGAAATTATTATGCAGCGCTAGCTGGTCTTGAAGAAACGATGAACATTGAAGAGGATGCAGGTAAAACGTCAAAATTAGATAATGATTTCATTGAATATCTTAAAATTAAAAATCGGGAGAAAAAACCAAAAGGTTTGTCTGCTGGTCCGTCTGTTGGTCCGTCCGTTAAGATTGATGAAAAAAAAGAAAAAGTCCCACCAATCAATGTGTTTGGGCAAACGGGCAAAGATATGGTTCGGCTTTTGGCAGCCGAAAATAAACTAAAAGATTTTCAGATAAAAAGAGTCAATGCCGATAAATTGACAATAAGGACTAAGTCGCTGGTTGATTTCCAGGCAACAAAAAGTGCCTTAAATTCTGGAGATGTTCCGCATTTCACGTACACCCCGAAAAGCGAGAAGAACCAAACCTTTTTATTGAAGGGTCTGGACTGTGGTGAGGACACAGTCGATCTCCTTCAGGTGCTCCAAGAAGCTGCACCAGAAATACAATTTATTACAGTCAAAAACTTTGCAACGAGGAGATCAATTGTGGAGCGCAAAAACTTGCCTCACTACTTAGTCCAGATTTCGAGCAAAAGTAGTTCGAGTGCCCTACAGACAATACGGTACTTGAATCCGCGTAGTGAGGTGGGAACGCCTCCAGAAAAGTGAGGTCAACCAGTGCTACAGGTGTCAAAGATTCGGGCATCCGGCTGCCAATTGCGCCATGAAATATAGGTGTGTGAAATGTAAAGACATTCATGCTCCCGGCGAGTGCAAATTGGCTCAGGCGGAGCCAAAAGAAAAACTATATTGTGTGAACTGCGGTGCATTTGGTCATCCAGCATCATATCGAGGATGCCCCCGGTATCAAGATGCAAAGATCAAAGTCACTCCGAAACAAAGTCAGGCACACCGCAGTGTGATACCTACCAACTTCGTCAAGCCCGGGGTGTCATTTGCACTTGCTGCGAGAGGACCAGCAGACAATGTAAATAAAGTGAATAATGTAAGTGGCAATAATGAGCTGCTCCTTAAAATTTATCAGCAACTAAATTCCTTATCAGAGCGAATCGATAAACAAGATTCGAAAATTAACATTGTTTTTCAGCGTTTAGGGCTTTCAAATGCCTCAAAATAAGTTGTCATCCAGCCACATTCCCACGGATAGGATTCGTCTCATCTCGATCAACGTCAACTCCATTGTTACTTTACATCGGCGTGATTATCTCCTTGAATTCATTGCCAGACAAAAGCCTGACATCGTGCTTCTCACTGAAACCCACCTCAGTTTATGGCACTCCATGAGATTCAAGGATTTTGAGTTCGTAAGAAACGATAGGGTGACAGGCGATGGGGGAGGTGGCACCGGGATATTGGTTCGAAGACCCTATCGTTTCCAAAATATTGAAAAAGTCGAATTCAAAAGCTTTGAATCTCTTGAAGTTTCCGTTATCAAAATCTCACTGCCAGGTGGGGATAACCTCTTCGTTATCTCTGCCTATGCAACTGGTGGAACTGTTCTCAAGCTCAAGGAGGAGCTCAATTCCTTGTTCGAAATACTCGAATTGAACAGGCTGCATAACTATTATATTCTTGCTGGTGACCTGAACGCCAAGCATACATCATGGCTGAACGCCACCAATAATCCAAGAGGTGTATTCCTGAAATCGTGGATAACAGAGAACCAAATTGAATACAGGTGCAATCTATATGGGTCGGAGTTCCCAACATACCCTAGGACAAATTCATATTTGGACCTTTGCATTGCTGACGCAAGACTTGAATTCAGCTTTAATAGTCCTCAACGGAAACTGCAGGTGCTTCCTTATGATAGCGACCATAACGCAATCGTAATGGAAATCAATCATCACAGGGATGATTTCTTCCTCATTCCAGTTCAACATGAAAATCATCGGTTGAATTTCAAAAAAACAGACTGGGGAAAGTTTCAAAAGAAGTTTAATCGCGAGTACCAGAAGCAATGTCCCCCTTCTGATGGTGGCAACTCTTGTTCAATGGTTCCTAATGACAGGAATCTAACTAACGATGAAATAGATGTCTATTTGTCGATGTTAGAGAAGCTGACGTTGGAAACGATTGAGAAAGTAGTTCCAAAGATTAAACATCGAAACAATATGGAAGGATATGAAACACCAACCATCGCAAGGTTGAAAAGATTGAAAAGCCTCCTTCTCACACGCGTCAACAATATTTATCGACGATTTTTGGACTACAACCATCCCTCGTTGTCTTTGTTGAAATTACATCTGAAGAATGTCCGGAACTTAATCCGGTCATACTTCAGGAGTGAGGTCAGCAATCAATGGGCGGAAAAATTGAGGGGTATTAGCCCACAGGACCCAGACGGCGTGTTCGCGAAAGTGAATAGCATATTCCGCAAGAAGTCTCGAGTGAAGGTATCGAATCTTGAAGTCACTAGTGATGAGATAAATCTTCTCGATAGGGCTGGTATCGAAATTGATAGTACGACTCCGGATAGAAATGGAAACAGGATTATCTGTGAAGGATTGGATAAACTTGCCCTGATTGGAACACATTTTGAATTGGTTCATATACCAAACCCTGAGAGAGGGAATGAAATTTTTTCAGAGGTCGTTGAAGCAAAAGTTTCCGACTTCAAATCAAGCCTGAACGGCCAATCAATTCTTCATTTCAATGAAACATTAACATCTGACCTCATACCGAGCTTGAATCTTATTGATTATTTTGTCAGCTATGAAGACTTATGTTTCATATTTCGCAAGATGAACAACAAGAAATCATGTGGTACTGATGGTATTCCAAATGTAGTTCTCCGACATTTGCCTGAGGTTGCTATTAGGAACTATTGCATATTGTTCAACAACATGTTGAGCAATTCATATTTCCCAAATGAGTGGAAAAAAGCTAAGGTATTTCCGATCTTGAAGAAAGGAAAAGAATCTTCATGCCCCAAAAGCTATCGCCCAATCAGCTTGCTGCCTAACATCAGCAAGGTGTTTGAAGTGATACTCAACAGAGCATTAAACGCCCACATTGAGGAAAATGAGTTGATGCCGAATTGCCAATTTGGTTTTCGTGCCAGGCATTCGACCACACATGCAATAACGAAAGTAACCTCAGCCATCTGTTGGAAACTAAATGATAGACAATGTGTTGGAGCATGTCTCATTGATATGGAGAAAGCCTTTGATACGGTATGGTTAGATGGACTAGTTTTTAAACTCCTTCAGGACAAGTTCCCCAGACACCTTGTCGCCATGATGTGTAATATGTTATACGGGAAATCGTTTGTTGTAACTAATGGAAATCTGACAACAATGCGCGAGTTCAAGGTCTTGAATGGTCTACAGCAGGGAACAGTTACCGCGCCTCTGCTCTTTTCAATCTTCATTCGCAAGCTATTGAACGGCTTTGATTTTAACGTCTCGCCAATGCGATCATTGGTAGCGTTTGCTGATGATCTGATCATCTATACGGCAGACCGAAAAGCTACAATAGTTCAGAGCAATCTCCAAAAAATGTTCAATGATGTACAGCTGTACACTGACAATTGGCGAATGAAAATCAATGCGCAGAAGTGTGAAACAATCTTGTTTCGGACAACGCTGCAGGAGGTCAGTCAAGACCTGAAACGTAATTGGAAAGATTTCCACATCATGGCTGGTGAGAGTAGTCTAGAACGGGTTCCACATAAATCCTGTGTTCGATACCTCGGTGTTTATCTCGATCAGTATCTGTACTATACTGAACATGTGAAAATCATGCTCAGTAAGGCACTTAAAGTAGTCATGGCCCTTCGAAAGCTCTTTCATTCCAGATACATTGATCAAAAGGTCAAAATTATCTGTTACAAGACACTGGTTAGACCAGTTTTGACATATGGATGTCAGATCTGGTACAACCAGAGCGCTAGTACTATGGAAAAATTAAGAGTTTTCGAAAGGAAATGTCTTCGTGCATGTACTGGTTTGTACAGAAAGCCTGAGACGGATTGGAAACATTATATATCGAATAGAAGAATTTATCAAACTGCTGAAGTGACGAGAGTCGATATCTTCATATTGAAGCTTCTTCGGAATCATATCGCAAGATCTGTGACTGTGAGTGAAAACCCTTGGATTTCACAGCCGTTCCACCCTACAGACGGGTATATTGCGACTTGCCTCGCTACTGGCTTCATTCCTCCAGAAGCATGCGTGTATTTGGACATGAATCGATATGTTTTCGATTTTGACGGCGTCCCAGTCATATATCACATATATCGACGGGCCACCGATAAGAAGATAAAATATCCTCCTAATTTGAGTTCACGAGACCAACGATTTCAATGGAGATACTCATTTGCTAGATTCGTTGAAGCTGATCGAGTTGAGACGGGGCAATCTAGGTATTGGTGGCTGAATGACAATGTCTAAATTATTCGTGTTTATTTTCAGTTTTGGTGTTCTTCGTTATTTAGTTTTTGAGTTTCAGCTCATTATTGCTACATTTAGTATTGTTGTTTATTTTTGTTAAAAATTAGGTATAGGTTAGGTATATGTAATGTTTACTATATTCCGTTAGAGATAAGATTAAACACTTAGGTTAGGAACATTGTTACAGAATTTTTTTAGTATAAGATAAAGTTTTTGATTGTATTTTATTAGAAATAAGTTACAACATATTAGGTGTAGGATCAAAGTTTCACTGTTGTGTTTTGATTATAAATAATTTTAGGATAGTGTTGGTTGGTTTTTTCTCCTTTTTCCAATTAAATTTTAAAAATATGTAATAATCGTAATTAATTGAATTTGCTATAGTTTTTTTTTTTTGATGATATGAGTTAACGATAACGTACAAATTTAGAGAGCCATTTGGGCCATTAAGTTTTTTATTGTTATTGTTTGGAATTTGCTTTATATTCTTTTAAAATTTATAACGATTAGTATTAAATAAAGCGCTTTTGACTTTGACTTTGACTTTGAAACGATACCAACGTTGTTTTAGCGATGAGTTATCGCAACTCGGACGGTACAAGTATGCGGATATGGAAATTGTTCTCAACAGTAGCAAGGTGGTATGTCAACGACCTTATCGGATACCATTTGCAAAGCGAGCTGTCGTGGAAAAACACGTTCACGAGCTCTTGGAGCACGGAATTATAAGAGAGAGCCGGTCGGAATTTGCATCACCGACAATTCTGGTGAAGAAGGCAGACGGCAGTGATCGTTTATGCATCGACTTCCGAGCATTGAACGCCATCACTCGAAAAGAGATTTTTCCGATGCCATCAGTAGAAGAACAACTGGCTCGACTGACTAGCAAGTCTTAGTTTAGCACATTTGACTTAATGTGCGGATATTATCAGATCCCGATCAAGGAGGAATCCAGGCGATATACTGCATTTTGTACGACAACGGGCCAGTATGAATTTAATTGTATGCCATTCGGGCTTGTTAATGCTCCAGCGGTATTCCAGCGAGTGATGAGCACAATTTTAAGCAAAATGCGTCATAAGGCGATTGGCTATGTGGATGAGGTCATAATTGCCACCGATAGCATCGACGAAAATTTGGAGACAATAAAAGAGTTTCTGTCTCTTCTCGAGGATGCTGGGTTGACGTTAAGACTCAACAAATGTATTTTTCTGGCCAACGAGCTTACGTTTCTGGGACACACCATCTTTGTGCATGGAATCACACAAGGAGATATTAAGACGAATTGTATGCAGGAATATCCAATTCCTACTACGGCTACGGAGGTCCGACGATTTTTAGGATTAGCCAGCTACTTCAGACGCTTCGTGGCAGATTTTGCGACGATTGCTGCGCCGCTGAATCAGCTCCTGAAGGCAGAGAGTAACTTCGTGTGGACGGAAGCGCAACAAGCGGCTTTTAACGAGTTAAAAAGAGCCCTAATAAACAAGCCAGTGTTGGACATTTACGATCCGAACAGCGACCGCAAGGTACACACTGATGCTAGTAGTGTCGGTATCTCAGGGATTTTACTCCAACGTATGGATGATCAACGTTGGAAACCGGTTATGTACTACAGCCGAACATGTAGTTTAACTGAACAAAAATATTCTAGCCATGAATTGGAAACTCTTGCAGTGGTGGGGAGCGTGGACCGTTTCTAGATGTACCTGTTAGGGAAGCATTTTACCATCGTCACCGATTGCGCTGCGATAAGTGCAACCAAGCTCTTAACACCGCTCATACCACGAGTAGCTAGGTGGTGGCTTAGATTACAAGAATACAATTACACTCTCACTCATCGACCAGCACAACGGATGAGACATGTGGATGCACTCAGCCGTGCACCCTGCGAACATCTACCGACGCTGCAATCGGTGACGGAAAAGATTCTACGTGTCGAAGTCAGTCAACTGGACTGGTTGGCTGGACTGCAACATCAGGACGAGAAGGTGAGACGCATTGTCAACATCCTGTGTGGTTTCGAACAAGAGAAACAAATAAGAATCCACTATGTGATGAAGAACGGACGGTTATATCGCAAAAACGGAAACGAGCTGAATGTGGTGCCAAATGCGATCGGATGGCGAATATTTCGTACTTACCACGACGAGATGGGATACTTTGGAGAAGAGAAGACTCTACAGAAGCTGCGTGACTTGTTTTGGTTCCCGAAAATGCGCAAAACTTTTAAGGAGTATATTAAGGCGTGCCCGGAATGTTGCTATCACAAGGAGGTTGGTGGTAAACGGGAAGGTGAGCTTCACGGTGAGGAGATCATACCTATCCCATTTCGAGTTTTACATATTGACCACTTGGGACCATTTGCCAGGAGCAGCAAAGGCAATCAGCGCGTGATTGGAGTTCGAGATCCGTTTAGTAAGTATATAGTACTGAAAGCAGTACGAAGCACAAAAACTCAACCTGTAATACAACTGATGAATGAGTTGTCATCATACTTCGGGTTGCCATCGACAATTGTAACTGGTCGAGGGACGGCCTTTACATCTAAAATGTTTGAGGGATACTGTCGTGATAATGGTATCCAACACACAAAAATTGCGGTACGGTCACCTCGAGCGAATGGCGAGATTGAGAGAGCCAACCATACGATTCTGCAATATCTGCGGACGGCAGATAACGACAAACGTCAATGGGACACAAATCTTCATGTGATGCAGTTCAATTTGAATAGTCAACAAAATAGCACGACTCGTTTTACCCCTAACGAGATCATATTCGATTTCAAGTTGATGGACTTGGTGTCCAACCGCATTGTACAGGCGTTAAGCGATGAGAACGAAATGATTAACAACGATGTCCAAGAGAAGCGGAAAGTAGCATTAGAAAACATTCATCGCGAACGATTGAAGTGGAAAGCGAGATTTGACGCAAAACATCGGACACCAACGAAGTATGAAGAAGGCTATTTAGTGGTTGTTCGAAACGCCCCAGCAGCAACGGGTGAATCGAAGAAGTTGGAGCCGACATTCAAAGGCCCATACCAGGTGATCAAGATTCTTCGACACGATCGCTATGCGGTCGAAGATATGCAGCGAGGTACCAGTAACAAAAAAACCGTATGCGACAGTATTTGCTACAGAGAACATGAAGCCGTGGTGTTCCCTCGCTTCAGGTATTAGTCCGTTTGAAGATGATAACGATGAGGAAGATGATGACCTCGGGACGAGGTCAGTGCAGGATGGACGAGCTGTCATAGAGACTGAGTGATTGGGAGAATAGAAGAAGTCGTTCGCCGGCCGGGAAACGAGTAAGACCTAGAAAGAGCGATCATTGAGCATTAAATAAAACTGTGTGAATTTGTTATATTGTGTGTTTCTTTTAAATTGGTCGAGACCTAGTCCTGATCCCAAGCCATACCTGACAGGTATATGTGCCCAAAAGAAGGTGGAGATTTTACGTAGGCAATGTGAAGTTGCGCATGGGAGAATGCTGCTATGGCCGGGATTCGCAAGAATCGTGGGGACGATCCAGACCCTGAGTGTTTCATTCAGCCGGGCAACAAAGGAATGTCGGCAGAGGTAATTATGAGTCTGATCGAATGTCCTTAGCGGAGAAGTTCCCGAGCAGCTTACCGGATTCATCTCAAGCTCATTAGAAACTTGCCCAGTACGGCGACGCCAAGAATAAACCCTGGAGCAAATTTAGCCGCAAACCGATCGGCTGCATTGCACACAGCCAAATTTCGCACGAAAACTTTATGACCCTGGAGTAGCTCACGGGGGCGAGCCCGAACCTCGCTTGTGATAAGCTTGAGCTCCCTTGTGATAGACGATCACTGTTTGCACCTAACTGTACTTCTCCATCCTCAAAAGCATTCAAGCTTCTAAAGAGGACGTACTCAGAGCCATGCTGGATAGGGTGGTACCCAAACATAAGAAGATAAGGCGAGAACCCCGTGGACTCATGTACTACATAACCTTGCGGAAGGCAAAACATGATTCCGAAAGATTCTCGTCCCACCTGCTATGATCGGACCCTATGTAGGCCCTGATGGCGTTCAATGTCGAATGGTTTGACCTCGCCGAGGCATTTGCTTGCGGCGAATGATAAGGAGTGAAACAGTGCTCCACCCCGTAGTCGCTTATAAGCTTAGCGAATACCTTGGATACGAACTGCACACCGTTGTCCGAGTGAAGCCATTCGAGAACTCCGAAGGTCAAAATGATATCACGCTCCAAATATCGCACGACTGATTCCGCAGTGGCTTTAGCCATGGGCTTGAACCATATGAACTTACTGTAATGGTCCAGGACCACAAACAATAGATTTTTTCCTGACTTTCAACGGGGGTATGGACCCATGAAGTCCACAAACAGGCGCTGCATAGGTCGCGCCGAGTCTCGTGATGCACCCATAGGGGGTCTCAAAGTGGAATTCGAAGGATTGAACTGTTTGCATGTTGAACAGCTTTGGATGTGCTGAATCACATCTTGACGCAAACGAAGCCAATAGTAGTATCTTTGTAAGACTTCGGTTGTTTTGCGAATTCCACAATAATCCCGGAGATCATCATGAGCTCGTGCTATAAGAGCCTGTTTGTGGCCCTCAGCAACCCATAATTTTGCTAGGGGGATATCCGAAGTCAGCGTTACAGGAGAACCAGTACTGATGTACAGTCGGCCATCAGTAAGGTGCAAATTCTGAAACTTATCAGGTTGCTTCAAGATTTGCTCCTTGAAATGTTCGTACTCGGGCTCCTGAAACGCAGGCTCCGGAATCAAACCATCAATATGTTTGTGCTCCGGGAGGCCAGCAATAAGCGAGGCAACCCGCTCATCCCGCGAGCAAAACCTCGACAACGCATCCGGTACAAAGTTAAGGGCACCTTTCCGGTATTCAATTTGGAAATTGAACCCTTGCAATTTCAGGCTCTAGCGAGCCAATCGACCAGAAAGGTCCGACTGCTACATCAACCATTTAAGACTGGCATGGTCGGTTATGATAGTGAAGGGCAATCCTTCGATATATGGCCTAAATCTTTTTACGCTCTGCACCGCAGCTAAGCATTCCAATTCAGTAATGCTATAGTTACGTTGCGCAGAGTTGTCGCAGAGAGTCTTTACCCTCATCGTCTTTCTGAAACAAAACACTTCCAATACCCACTGTTCTTGCGTCACACTGGATATAGAAGTGCTTCATAAAGTTGGGGTTGGCCAGCACTGGAGCAGAAATCAACAATTGCTTCACTTTATTGAAGACACTATTGGCGGAAACAAGCCACTTGAAGGCACGTTTTCCCTTTAGCAAATCCGTTAAAGGGGCCGCAACCGAGGCAAAGTTTGGAATAAAACGCCTGTACCATCCTGCCATGCCCATGAATCGTCTCACGTCTTTGGTCGTTCGGGGTTCAGGATAGGAGACTATACCTGAAACCTTCTATGGGTCGGTGCGCAGAATACCATCACTCACCACAAACCCAATATATGTGATCTCCTTCTTGACGAACTTGCTCTTTTCAACATTGATGGTGAAGTTGGCGTCCCTGAGCCGGTTTGCAACTGTGCTCAGGAGCTCCAAGTGCCCATCTAATGTTGAACTAGTAACAAACATGTCATCTAGGTAAACAAATACCTTGTCTTGCAGCTCGTGAGTATGACTTTATGCATCAACCGACACATCGTTTGAGGAGCATTACATAAGCCGAACGGCATGACCTTGAAATGATACAAGGGCCTGACAGGGACAGTAAAGGCCGTTTTCTCCCTTGCCTCATCCAACGGTATTTGCCAAAAGGCATCCTTCAGATCCGAACTAGTGATGAATCTGGTGCTCTGCAACCGTGCCAGCAGACCTTAAATCAGCGGCAACGGATAGGCATCCTTCATGGTCACCTCGTTAAGGCGTCTAGCATCAAGACATAAACGTACCTCGCCGGGTTTTCTTACAAGAGCTACAGGAGAGCTTCACGAACTCTGACTTTCCTCTATTACCCCCCAAAGACAACATACGATCGAGTTCGTCCTACAACAGTTTTTGTATAATGGGCGAGACAGCACAATGCCGCTGCTTAATGGGTCGAGCAAAAGAGTGTACGAAGGAGGCACACTATATTCTTTGCAAGGATGCTGATCCAAGACTTGATTTTGGACACGTCTTGGAATTAGGAAAATGCCGGGTTTCCTAGGAAGTTTAAGCCAAGGCAAAATCAGAACTTAAATGATCCGCATCTTGCAGCTAAGCCTACACCACTTTTTGCTGCTGACTGAGCAACACCATGATAAAAGTTCAGCATCATGGTATCCTGATGAAACTGGCCCTGCCGCCATCTGGGTTCGAAATAGTGATTTTCAGGCGGAGAGCTGTGTACGTGGAGATGGTTTTGTGTGTGTTTGGTGCTCAGGGACCATCTTCTTTAGTGTGCACTTAACGCCGAACGTATCGATAGAATCTTCCCAAGCTTCAGGCTTTGGAGGGCGCTGTCTCGAACGTAGACGAGAACGTGGTCGTTGGGGAAGACTTCAACGTGAAAGCAATCGAATGGGGCATGCCTCAAACAGATCCGCGGGGGAAATGAATCCTAGAAATGGCGGCCAGGACGGCGCTCGTCGTACCAAACACCGGCAATACGCCAACTTTTTGCCGTATTGAATCAAATTACACCAATATATGGAGATATAGCTTGTGCGCCCTTTAAAGTTTTTAAATCAATCTTCAAAATATTTTTTCTTAGCTCGCCCACATAATATTTACTTATGATGGTTTATGATTCAGCATGTACTTCACTCCGGCTTTTGCCTAGTTAATAATTTCTCTTTATTCTTACACACTTAAAAGTGGGTCAAGGTCTTTCCTTTTCCCGGTCCTTCAACCCTTAATACTTATATCACCTCCGCTATATTCCTTTTTACTAATAAGAATTTTTTTTTATGCTTGTTTTTGACCCAGTATGTGAATCAGCCGGAGCTAACTACGTAACTTAAAAAAATAATTTATATTTAAATGTTTGAAATGATTCCTTATCTCTATCGACGTCTACTAAACATCTGTGTTGGGAGTTTCTATTGTTTTTGACGCCAAAAATTCCTCTCGGGCAGTTTTCGTTCATGGTTGTACCGCTTCTTCCATGTTGTCCTCTTCGGACCATCTTTGCCGGTGTAGGCTCCCGCTTTGCACTCCTGAGGGCGCCAGTATTGCCTGATTTGTTTCTTTGTCTGCCAATTTGCTGTCTTTGCTGATTGTTTGGCTGTGCGATACGTACAGTCTAACAACTTCTTTTCGCTCAATTAAAAATTTCAATTAAGTTTTTTCCTCACACGCGTTGACACTTTGAACGTCCCACAAGCGCTTTCGATATGGATACAATGTACTAATTGCTAGATGCGCATCGCATCTGTAACAATATAACTGTTCGGCTTATCATCTCTGTACAATCGAATGTTCAATTTTAATATTAGTGAATAATTTACTAGCACTCACGAAATGCATTTGCCATTCCTTCCGGGCTATTTTGCTAGTACGAAACAATAGTTTTTCGCGCTGGACACGCCGGCACAGCCTTTGGGCAAGAATAATTAAATGCGCTAACAATGGGAATATATTATGTTTGTGTAGGTTTTTTTTACGGCAGACAACTCGGATGGAAATCCCAAATCTAACTACTTCTTACTTGAAGGGTCCCATATTGAAATTCCTCCTTCTTGATTAAAACGGATAAATGCTCATTGAAGGCTTTAGTCGCTAATAGAAATATAAGATTCGATTCACAAACTTTAAATTGATAAATCAAGAAGAATGTGGCATTTTATCATAAAAAACGCGAAAATTCCCACAGCATCTTCACAGTTAACTAGTCATCTCTCATGAGAAAAATCAATTTTCAACTTGGGATGAATGTAAACATTGAAAGGTCATTTGAACGACCGGGAAAAATTACGCGAAAACAATATTTACACATGATTTTCGCAGCACATTATGAATTTAAAGAAGTTTAACATTAACTTACCCAAAAGCGCGTAAATTATCACATCAAAAGCACAACCGACAAAACCAAGAAACACTTAAACCTCACACTTCACATAGCATGTAACCAAAGTAGCTGAAAGGAAAAAACAACCACAGAAGTGTCATTAATGACAGATGCCCTAATCGTTTTGCCGACAGTGACAGGTGCACAACGAAAGGTGAGAGAACGTGAGAAAGGATCAGTGGTGTCGTAGGGTTTGTTATGCAAACTCAGGGGGCGACTATGAATCATATAGGAGTTATATCAACACATTAGTAAGGTATACTCCGGTGTCTTTGAGTCAATTATCACTACAGGTTTAGGATTTATAGTCCAGTAAAGTTGTAAAGTAGAGTTCCAATAATTTAGGAATAAATTGAAAGCTAGCGTAAAATAGTCTGGAAACATGATTTAACGACATGTTAAAACCAAATTTTTAACGCTCGTTATAATTTTTGCTCGTATTGCATGACCTCTTGCGTTCGCTAGACAGAACATATTGAACGTCAAAAAATTAAACGAATGGCGTCCGAATGACAGCTCACAAACAGCTTAATCTGTCGGTAATTTTGTCGTGTGTTTTGATACAAAGTTTTTCTCAAAATCGTCCGAACTATGTTACAAAAGTGAAAGAAAACTTTAGACTAGTGATCGTGCAACCTTTACGTTTATTTTCAGTGCAAGTTTGAAACGTTTACGCGTCCAAAGGTAATTGTGGAAAAATGTGTAGTGCACGAAAATGGTGAACTAATTGTGCCAACAGGGTCGCCCGGTTGCTTTCAGGTAGTGTGGTAAACTGATTTAAAATTGTAAATTTTATAGAAAATTCTGTAATACTTTTCCCGTTGGATTTGTTGATGTATTTAGTATAGAAATTAAGAGGCGCCTCACTTTTAAGTGGCAGTAATTCGCGCCCGGGCATATTTCTTTTTAAAACCCCGGTTCGGCCGCATGCTCCTTAAGGACCTATCATGGCTAATTGGCAGTAAATCTGAAAACAAAATCCTGCCGCCGATGTTTTTCCAATTGAAACTTGTTTCGTGCGTATTGTATTCGCCTCACTATATTGTGGTAGAATTTTCAAGTCCGAATTTTTTCATTATGCGTTCGGCGATGGCGACGGACGACACGCGAAATAATTCACGAAGCGACAAATGACCATGTGAAGAACCTTTTTGCATACACAGCGAAATCGCGCGCGCAATTGTTGCTTTGTTTACAAGCCAAATTATCCGATGTAAATTTTCGGATCAAAGTCGCTCGAGTTTGTCCCATAAGAAAATGGGGGACCATCAATACCCCACTTAGAGTTGAGCGTTCTCGAAATTGGATCGTTGAAAAGTTGCACCCATCTGAGTGCCGTTGCAGGCAATTGTGCTAACTCAGCAAGCCTCTTCAGATGCGTCGGCTTAGGTTTAGTTGTCATGAAGATGATAAGGAAATTTACCGAACATAGAGATAGTGATAACGTAGAGACAATGAATAGATTTATAAAATTTCTAATCACGATAATCTGTCTACTTTGCTCGTATACCTTTGATTTATTCGATAGAAGTCAAGTTTTACTGAAATCAGAAATTGAAACCTTTTCTTAATGTTTTATGTCTAGTAAACCAATTCAACAACTCCCTGACTAATATTACATGACATAAAAGACCCGTAATGGCGATAAACGGAAGCGTTGGCTCGTGCTACATAGCCACTGCCATTATATTCTTCCAAAGTACTAACAACCTCCCTCAGGTCATGGTAAACATTTTTTTGAAAGATTTTTTAAAATGATAAAAATGCCAATCCAAATTGCTAGCTCGGCCTATGCAACCTAGAAATTTTTCTGCGAAAAAATTACTCGTACAATACAAACATTTCGTAGATTAGTCTTTCAACCAAAAGTTTTTTTTTTTTTTTTTAATTACCTCCATTCCCTACCACTCTCTCCATCACTCTTTCTTCGTCGCACAACGCTCGTGCGATCTGCATTCACATTACGTCGCTTGGTCCTTTGTGCCACCCAGACAATGTTTAACACATCGGTATAAGGGGGCACACAATATAATGTGAACTAGTCCTTTTCGTGAACATCTAGTCCAAAAAATCATGATCAACATCTAGTCCAAAAAATCATGAAGTTGCTGTGGGCATTCTCATGCGTTTGATATCGTGCCACAGTCCAGATTGAACCTTAGCGGTAGTTGAAAAATCAGGGTATCACATACCGTGAAAGTAGTCCGCGTGGTGTAGTGATTAGAGTGCTTATCTCGTACTTCAAAAGTCCATGGTTCGAATCCCGCTGCTGACGAGATTTCTTTCGAGTGATTCTTCGGACGGACTATGAGCCCACTCAGTTATGATACTACTGATTTAAAATCAGAATGTATCACAGCTTGGTGGACACACGGCGATGCGTGGTACTAGCCATATCATTCCTGAGTGCAGATATGGCTCGGCCAGCTATGGTCAAGATTATAGTATAAAATATCTCTGCAAAGGCCTGAAAATAGCTGTAGTGTTACAGCAACAACATACCGTAGCCATAATAGTGCTCTACGTTTATATAGTCAATATAAAGCTTGAAAGTGTGTTTATTAGCGATTACAGCTGGATAGGCTCATAGTCTAT
Organism: Odontomyia ornata; assembly: GCA_963969285.1. Classification (NCBI taxonomy): domain Eukaryota; kingdom Metazoa; phylum Arthropoda; class Insecta; order Diptera; family Stratiomyidae; genus Odontomyia; species Odontomyia ornata. Next base: position 448,042,925 of record OZ017739.1, on the reverse strand, counting down.
ATGAAGATCACATGAAACGAATTTCTTTGCCACCAACAAGACTCGACTTAGTAAACTCGCGGGACTCATGAAACTCTCTCTATTCAATTAATGGGTACACCATAGAAGTTGATTCAGGGAAAAAATAAATGATCATGAACTGAAGAACTGTGGACAGATAAACTGAGTAAATTTCGCTCTTGCAAAACGAGTGCTACGGTTGTGATGCTTTTTTCCTGTGTCTCTTGTCCATGAGCGTGCACATGATGGGGTTTAAGGAGACCCGATTGTTTCCAAAATATTGAAAAAATCAAATTCAAAAGCTTTGAACTTCTTGAAGTGTCCGTTATCAAAATCTCACTGCCAGGTGGGATTACTCTTCGTTATCACTGCCTATGCAACTAGTGGAACTGTTCTCAAGCTCAAGGAAGAGCTTTATTCCTTGTTTGAAATACTCGAATTGAACAGGCTGCATGATATATATCATGGTTGGACGCCACCAATAATCCCAGAGGTGTGTATTCCTGAAATCATGGATAAGCAAATTGAATGCAGGTGTAATCTATATGGGTCGGAGTTCCAAGCATACCCTAAGGCAAATTCATATTTGGGTCTCTGCATTAATGACGCAAGACTTGAATCCAGCTTTAATAGTCCTCAACGGAAACTGCAGGGGCTTTCTTACGATAGCAAGCATAACGCAATCGTGATGGAAATCAATTATTCCTGTTCAATATGAAAATTAATGGTTGAATTAAAAAAAAAAAAAACAGACTGGGGAAAGTATCAAAAGAAGTTTAATCGAGATTACCATAAGCAATGTCCTCCTTCTGATGATGGCAACTATTGCACAATGGTTCCTAATGACAATGGTTCTAACTGACGATGAAATAGATCTCTGTTTCTCGATGTTAGAGAAGCTGACGTTGGAAACGAATGAGAAAGTAGTTCCCAAGATTAAACATCGAAACAATATGGAAGGATATGAAACACCACCCATTACAAGGTTGAAAAGATTGAAAAGCCACCTTCTTACACGCGTCAACAATATATATCGGCAATTTTTGGACTACAACCATCCCCCGTTGGCTTTGTTCAAATTACACCTGAAGAATGTCCGGAACTTAATCCCTTCATACTTCAGGAGTGAGGTCAGCAATCAATGGGCGGAATAATTGAGGAGTGTTCGCCCACCAGACCCAGATGGCGTTTTCGCGAAAGTGAATAGCATATTCCGTAAGAAGTCTGGAGTGAATGTATCGGATCTTGAAGTAACTAGTGATGAGATAAATCTTCTCGATAGGGCTGGTATCGAAATTGATAGTACGACTCCGGATAGAAATGGAATGAGGATTATATGTGAGGGATTGCATAAACTTGCTCTGATTGGAACACATTTTGAATTGGTTCATCTACCAAACCCTGAGAGAGGGAATGAAATATATTCAGAGGTCGTTGAAGCAAAAGTTTCCGACTTCAGATGAATCCTGAACAGCCAATCAATTCTTCATTTCAATGAAACATTAACATCTGACCTCATACCGAGCTTGAATCTTATTGATTATTTTGTCAGCTATGAAGACTTGTGTATCATATTTGGCAGGATACACAACAAGAAATCATGTGGTACTGATGGTATTCCAAATGTAGTTCTCCGACATTTGGCTGAGCTTGCTATTAGGAATTATTGCATATTGATAAACAATATTTCCCAAATGAGGGGAAAATGGAAAAAGGCTAAAATATTTCCGATCTTGAAGGAAGGAAAAGAATCTTCATGCCTAAAAGCTATCGCCCAGTCAACTTGCTGCCTAATATCAGTAAGGTATTTGAAGTGATACTCAACAAAGAATTAAACGCCCACATTGAGAAATATGAATTGATGCCGAATTGCCAATTTAGTTTTCATACCAGGCATTCGACCACACATGCAATAACGAAAGTAACCTCAGACATCTATTGGAAACTAAACAACAGAGAATGTGTTGGAGCGTGTCTCATTGATATAGAGAAAGCCTTCGATACGGTGTGTTTAGATGGACCAGTTTTTAAACTCCTTCAGGACAAGTTCCCCAGACACCTTGTCGCCATGATGTACAATATGTTATACTGGAAATCAATGTTGTAACTGATGGAAATCTGACAACAATGCGTGAATTCAAGGTCTTGAACGGTCTACTGCAGGGAAACAGTTACTGCGCCTCTGCTTTTCTCAATATTCATTCGCAAGCTATTGAATGGCTTTGATTTTAACGTCTCGCCAACGCGATCATTGGTAGCGTTTGCTGATGATCTGATCATCTATACGGTAGACGGAAATGCTACATTAGTTTAAGGCAATCTTCAAAAAATGTTCAATGATGTGCAACTCTACACCGACAATTGGCGAATGAAAATCAATGCGCAGATGTGCGAAACAATTTTGTTTCGGACAATGCTGCAGGGGGTCAGTCAAGACCTGAAACGTAATTGGAAAGATTTCCACATTATGGCTGGTGAGGGTGGTTCAGAGTGGGTTCCACATAAATCCTGTGTTCGATATCTCAGTGTTCATCTCGATCAGTATCTGTACTATCCTGAACATGTCAAAATCATGCTCAATAAGGCTCAAAAAGTAGTCATGGCGCTACGAAGACTCTTTCATTCCAGATACATTAATTAAAAAATCAAAGTTATCTGTTACAAGACCCTGGTTAGACCAGTTTTGACATATGGATGTCAGATCTGGTACAACCAGAGTGCTAGTACTATGGAAAAATTAAGAGTTTTCGAAAGGAAATGTCTTCGTGCGTGAACTGGTTTGTACAGAAAGCCTGAGACGGATTGGAAGCATTATACGAAGGCGGTTCAAATATGATGGAGACAAATGCTCTGACACGTTTATTTATTATCGAAAAAATTTACAGTTTTTCTAAGTACTCCCCCTTACAAGTAACGCATTTTGTCCACGTCTCCGGAATCTTTTTGATGCCGGTATCGAAGAATTCCTTGGGCAACTCGGACAGTCATGTGGGAACGAACTCTTGTACCTCGTCGTCGGTGTTGAATCTTTGACTTCCGAGGGCTTCTTTCAGCTCCAAACATGTGATAATCGCAGGGTGATAAATCCAGACTATAGAGGGAGGGGGGTGTTCCAGTACCCCCCACCCCAATTTCGATATTGTATCGAGCGTGAGACGCGCGGTATTAGGGTGCGCATTATCCTGGAGAAGTTCAATTTTGATTTCGATTTCAATCAATTTTTATTATCTTTAGACATTTTCTTTTATCTGTCAATTAAGCTACTCTAGAGTAATTCAAGATTTTTGTCTCGCCAAGGTAAGCGGACACGGAGTTTGAGACGAATGCAAGATCAGATCATTTGAAGAAGGTCGTTGCATTACAAGGGAAGTGTCAAGCCGAATGATAATAAAGTGGCTGAAGTGAACTATTCATCCTTGCTTAAATGACGGAAATTGACGCGTGTAGTTAACTTGAACCTAGTAAAACAAACTAAGCAGTTTCGACGGAGTGACCAGCCTATCTCGTTAGGAGCAGCCACTGCTGATCACCACGGGGCTGCTTGATTGCTTATCGTTGAAAATCCGTTTGTTGTTGTAATTACTAGAAAATCAAAATACCTAGAACTTCCGTAAATATGATTAGATTTTTACGAAACTTACCGAATATAAAGACCTTATATAGAGATCACCCTAATATCGAATTTCATTGAATTGAGATTTTATTGAGAAAAATATGAAATCTATAACGAATTTCGAAATTTCAGTTATTTGTTTTTACTGTCCTCATGAAGATCCACGAGTACCTCCAAAATTTGCTAAATATTTTTTGAGTCACAGGTGTCCAATCGCGACGGGGGCACCAATTTTTCATACATTTTCCCTCCTGCGCCTCCTGAAGCAAACACTTTTAGGCCTTTCATTTTGTACCCCATATGAACATCTTTGTAAAAAAAAAAACCTGTGTGTCAAACCTTCAGATACCGAGATATTTGTGGAACGTAGCCTTGAGTAAAGTAATTTTTTTTACCGTTGACGAAATTTCGTTCATCTTGCCTTTATCATTACTCTTCACCTGCAACTGTCAATCATACGCGGCTAATAGTTTTTATTTTTTGAGTTCATACTACTAACTTGGTCGTAGCTATGGTAGGCACTGGCTTGTTGTGGACCTAATTTTTTAAAAATAGTTACTTCTATTATGATTTGTCTGATAGCTTTAAAATAAAACTCACAGCACAGCTTTGTATCGTTTACACTTACCTTGTTCCTGCTGTACCTGCTAGTAGTTATCGGGTATTTCATCGTTCATTCATTTTCTGTGGCTTTTACTTCATGTTGCTCTGTTTCTTTTCCGCGTAGGTTTATGGTTTATTCTGGACCGTAGTATCTCCTAGACGCTTGTTCACATAGTTATAACGTGTTAAGCATTCTGTTGATTTTAAGTGTGACGCATGCATTTTTCACGTCAATGTAAAATTTCCGGCAAGTGTAAACAATTTGGCATTAACCGTATTTCAAATTGATACGGGACTTCAGGGAAATCCTATTTAAGTATGGAAGAAATTTATACATTTCTTGCGAAAGCAATCTTATCAGAAAAATGTGTGGGTTTGTCATCTGTACAGCATTTATTAAAAATACGAGTGTGTGCGTGTAGAGTACTCGCGTGCAATGGGCTATGGTCTGAGTGCCCAAAGTTGGAAGCTTGTTCAAGAACGGCCTAATGTGCATCTTGAGCACGGTATCCTGCGATATTGCAGCCGGCTACTCTCCTCTGTTTTCCAGTGGAGTAAGCCAACCTTCCTCTGTTTCTATGCCGGAACAGGATCTTTGGCTACTCCTCCTCTGTTTAACAGTGGAGTAAGCATATCTCCACTGCTTCCCCTGTGGCTTGATTAGTAGTCACTTCCTGCATATTTCGAAAGACTATTCGTGGAACGATGGGCAGTGCACACGATAGCCTTGGCCAAGTTACTGGGTTCGTTAAGACGGAGCCTTGAAGGAAAAAAAAGAGAAAAAGATCGAACTTGTCATTCTGGCTTCTTGTATGACAGTGTTCCACCATTCACCACCAACCGTTATAATTCTATTGGATTATATAGTTTCGTCTCTGTTTACAGCGAGTTATTCTACTGTGAAATGCAGCTGAGCCAAAAATAGGAGCAGCTAAAAATTATTTTTGTATTTTAGATCGATATGATGAAAATATTGCAAAAACAATATGAAGAAAACGTAAGATAACTTCGAATTTTCATTCTAAATGATCAAATTCAAATTATATGTAGAGACATATTTACATTTTTGTCACATAAGTAATTCATTTTCGTACACATAACCTGTTAAAGCTTGCTCCTTTTTCTCAGTTCTGTTTACTTTTATATACTTGCTTAGAACTTCACTTGGTTAGATGACTTGCTAATATCTTGTGTGCTTGCTCAACCATTTCTTTCATTGGAATTTGTTATTCTGTTTTAACCCGAGAAAGATAGCCATTTGAAAACACACAAAAGATAACCATTCACTTCAGAGGCGCACAATTTTCGAACGTCCCTATTTCAAGCTAATAATTAATTTTTATGTATATATTCTAGTAATTTTAAACCTTCTATATCTTTGCAAAATAAAATGCATTTTGATTATAATTAGGTATATTTTAAGTAGTTTAAATCACAAGAGTTCTTATAAAACATTAACAAAAACTAACATTCTTTTGCTAGAAGGAATAAAATCTTAAAGAATATCACAAAATTAATGCTATTTTTCCAATCAAGTAACTTAATTCAAAATGTCTCAAGCAGACGTCATTTTTGTGTTCGCCGCAAACTGTCTTATTGCACTTGGCACAAGTCATCTTTGACATTTTTTTCTTCTTTAGGTTGCAGTAGCTGCAGTAACGCCTCTTTTTGGATGGTGGCTCTCTTTTTTCTTCTATTAGAGCCTGTGAACTAGTTCTTGGAAGAATATTTTCTATCGTACATATCTTGGCAAAGTTGTAGCTTCGAGTCTTTGCTTCATTCACAGTGTAATCAGCTGAATACTGACTGTTTTCATGTACTCTCTGCGACATAAGGGCTTATCTTATTTTGGTTAATCATTATGAAAGTATATCACATATGAATTAACAAAAGCTATGTTCAGCATGCCATAAAAAATGGCCATTGGCCATCTATTGGTTTTCCTCAAGCATAACATAGTAGAGCACATTTGATCAAGTGTGTCGACGCCACTCTTAGTTTGATTATAAAACAAAACCATTTCTGGCTTTCCAGTTACAAATTTGAGGATACCTTCTTCATCACACGATGATAATAAATAAACTGGTTTCGAAGGCTTCGGTTTGTATGACAATAATGTCAAACATCCGTCATTACGAAAGATTGACGAACCTATTAGTCGAGATTGACTGTTTTTCAGTTCCTCAGGAATCTCGCGTTTGTCAGACCTGATAGTGCTTAACATACAAGAAATGAGATTGCATGGTTCCTGAAAAAGTGGCTTTGCAAGTGGTACGAAAATAAACCAATCGTCACAGATTATGATTCCATTTGTGTCGTAGATAGGCCGGGATAACTCTTTTACACAATATTCCTCCTAAGGCAATCGATGAGTGTTCGTGGCTCTTCCGATGATGGTATTGCATTCATCATGTACTTAGTTCCACTATCGCACATTATAGGGATTTTTATGCCGTATTTATTAGGTTTGTAATCCGTGTCGAGCAATGGATTAGAGGACGTTCCGCTTGCACAGCGGCTCCCAAGTTCAAGTCTCGCTAGCGGCTCCGAGTTTGTGCTTCTGATGCTGCTGTCGAATTATCAGCCCACCCAGCTGTGATGGATACTAATTGAAAAATGAGGTAATACTCACATGGTTGAGCGTGGTTTTGACCATATCACCTTAAATTCCGTTATGATCATGGAATGAGATACTCTAACAAAAATCTCAACGCCCGGGTTCGGATTTGGACTGTTGTGCAATGGATTATTATTATTATTTATAAGGTTTAATTAGAACGTCCATTTTGAATGGGCATCTTCCTCAAAATCCCAGCAATTATTCGTCAATAGTAACATAACTACCTAGAGAATAGTTTAACATTTATTTTTAAAAGGTTCCCAAATCTTTCTTATGAGTACAAAGGTATCTTGTTGTCGAATAAGGGAACTTAAGCATTTATCATCCATCCTTAGACATCTTATCAGGAAACACAAACGATCCCTGCTCAGCATAGCCACATACCTTGTTCCTAAGAAAGTTCTGTCAAATAATTTTTCGGTCGGTAAGGAATTATCTGTTATAGTTGCAGTCAAAACTAGGATACCGAGCAACGCTCGAAGTTCTGTAGAGTTCGTGTCTCTAAAAGTGGCATTTGTCATATACTCGTATGCACGACATTTTACTTCAATTTCTACATTTTTCCATTGAACAGTCTCCTCAATATTTCGTCAGTGATATGTAGTGATAGTAAGTATATAAAAATATCCGTGAAGACCTGCTGCCTTGGCGAAAGAGGATATTGAGATCCGCCGCAATTGGCCTTGTCTGGGGATGCGTGAATGCGCTGGCAGGCTAGCTTTGCGGTGTCGTGGGGCGGGTTCTTTAACCCCCAAGCACAAGGACCCATTACAAAAAAATTTCGCATTCACGAATTAAACATGTCAACATGCCGATCGGCTGGTGTCGAGGCCGAGGTAATCTACTAAGGGTTGAAATGCTTGTTCAAAAAACAAATTGGGCCGGGCAAAAACAGACGAACATGCAGCGACTTCGGCATTACCGATGATACTTATGGCACACAAACTCTATACCATAAAAGGGCATGCGAGCGGAAGGCCACTCTACCCGGCAAGAGCCCCTGTTATCGAAAAGAAAGGAAGAGCGCGCCCGATTGCTAGCCCATGTTAGAGGAAGAGCCTGCCATCGTTGCGGGTCCTGTACTCGGTCAGGTTTTCAAAAATGAAAGACCGAGTTTCTTTTACCATTATTTCAAGATAATTTTATTGTTTCTAATTCAAAATCAACTAAATTATTCATTGCATAATCAGAAAATATCTTTTTCAGCGCATAAACTCTAATCAAAATTAAACATTACTTCTAAGCACGGCGATAAAACTATTAATCCAAGCAATAAACAAAAATAATTATGAAAGGAATGACGAATATTGAATTAATCAGTAAGAACGGGTTGAGAGTGGGAAGGACGGATGAAGATGAAATTAGATTAGTTGCCGCCGGCCAGCTTGAATGGGATCGTGGATTGGCTAAGAAAAGAAGGTCCGACGTTTTGACTTTATATGCGAGGATACCTCTCAATAGGGATAATCTTAATAAAAAAATATGAAATTTTTTTAAAGAAAAATTTTAAAATATTAAAAAATCTATTATTTTCACCTGCATTTCCTATTTGTGTTTATTTTTTTTCTTAAATTTATTTTTTTTAATGTTTTCATTTAGTTTTCTAAAGCCTTTACATTTTTTTCAAATGGAAAGACATTTCCAGTTGAAAAAATTATTCAACAATAAATATTCCATATAAAAATTTTCTGGGTGAAAACAAATAAAAATTTACAGAGGGCGGCGAATAAATGCATTGCAAATTCAACAAATAAATTCAAGAAATCATTTGCTCTACAATTACGATATAAGATATTACGATCAATTAATTTATTAAACGACAGTTAATCTAACAGTCCTGTTTTTAGCTTAGAGCTCGTCCTTCAAATCTTCTTCTTCTTCTTCACCCGTACTGTAGCTTACATAAAGGGATCAACCAGAAAATCGCGCTGAGGTCTCAATTTGTCTGTCTATGACACAAATATCATATTTTTCAAAATGCGATAAATAAAAGTTGAGCAACACATTCCATATCATAAAAACCATTCTTATCGGTGGTGTCATGAGTTCCAAACAATGAGAACATGTAAATTGTCACCAAGCTTGTAGAATATGAATCCAAACCATGATCGAATAGTTCACCCAAAGGTCCACTAGTTCCTGTTCGCGTCGCTTGTTTACCATCAATGCATCTTGTATCGTGGCATGAGCAGAAAAATTCCTTGACCGGGACTCGTCTTGTCACACACAAAACTATAGCAGACGATGCTCGCACTGTCATCGCCTTTATCGTAACAAGGAAATGATTTGGTTTTTTCACTATCAATAAAAACACTTCACAAGACGACACTTCACAAGCGAAAGATGTCTCAGAAAAATGGCCGGACGAAGTTTGCTTGGTTGCACTTCGCATCGTTTGGTGGTTATTACTAAAATAATCCCTTGTTTACAGCAGTAATCAGTCTTTTAATGTGTCACAGGAATATTGCGCCACATAAACTATTTTGCACATTTCGTTTTTGAAAACAAAAAAATTCTTCCTCTTGTATCAAAACTTCCTATCAATTGCTACTGAATAGTGCAACTGGACCTGCGGGATGTCGCATATGCGAACTGTAATCGCGATTCGGAGATATCCGTCTCGAAATATCAATTTCGAATGAGATAACAGACATATTTAACATACATTCATCTGTTGTTTTGTCACTTCCAACTGTGGGAAGGCGAAATAACACGAAGTGGCTCATTACATTGTCATCATTTAATCGACTTGCACTTACACGTACAATAAAGTTAGCAGCGAGGAGGCATTATAAAGTTAAACTAGCTGATTCATAAATGTAAATCGTGACACATCATTCAAAGATGTTTGGCATTTCATTGTAAATTCATAAATATTGAACCATTATAAGCACTATAGCTTCCTTTTCAATTAATATAACAAGAAGTTTGAGCTCCGATTCGGTTGCTTAAAACGTTTAGTTTCAAATTTCGATTGCCACTCTCTACGCACGACTTGCTATCCAACTCGCATAAGATTCCGAGTCCAACTCCCCGGTTTGTTCTCGTCGTCACCTTACGTGACCGCTCCAAAAACCAGTCGCCGAGCCTTATTGGATGTCGGTTAGCGCGAATAATGTTTATGGCAGATTTTTTTAGCATGTTTTCGACCCTCAAAAGTAGACCAGCAATGTCTATGCTTAGAATAGTGTTGGTTGGTTTTGAATCATAAAATATGTAATTTTAATTAATTTTCATTCGATCCTGTTTTTTTTTTTTTTTTTTTTTTGATTATACGTTTTTAGATTGATAATGTATAAATTTAGAGAGCCATTTAGGTCATTAAGTTTTCGTATTTTTATTGTTTGGAATTTGCTTTATTTTTCTTTGGAAATTTATAACGATTAGTATTGACTAAAATCCTCTTGACTTTGACGTTATGTCGATGCTTACCTCGAAGCATTGCTTGATTAGGAATAATTATACGAGCGTCATGTTCTTGACATTTCTGCAAGGTCTGAGGTTACAGGCTGAAAAGAATCTTCTTCGCCCGAAACATCCCTTAACCATTCTGTCGCCTTATTATCGATGAATTCATCTTCATAGGCACTCTGTTGATTTTCTTCAATCAAATGATCTTCTATCTTGCTGACACTTTCCCGACATTCATCCCCATCCCTCATGTCTGCTCTGCTCAATATGGCACATATTTTGCTCTCCGTCAATGATTTCCTACTTATAATTATTGCGTAAAGAATTTCCCCTAAGAACCAAACAATTCTAAGCACTAATGCACTTTCCATAGAAAAATAACAACCTTAAAAGTTACACAAAAGTCAAACGTACGCCTCGCGAACGCACGATATGCCTATAACTGCTGAAACTGCCGAAACAGCCATGCCAAGAGAGGTAAGACCACTGACTGAGTTAGTTGTGAAGCACGAGTTCCACTGAGTAAAAAGTGATAGCAATATATTAACCTCTCAAGCGCCTCTGCGACGTTGGTTATCTTTTCAGGGTTAAATAAATGGCCAGATTTGTAATTTCTGTTCTTCCAAAGTATAGCTTCGATTTGGACGAAATTTGACAGAGGTTTATTGAACTTGAAAACGTAGCTCACAATAAAAAATCAAACCTGACTCGTTCCCACGTCGTGCTCATTGCAACTCACACGCGGCCTAAGCATTACAAAAGCTACGCACTTGATTGCACTTGCACGTCATTCAATCAACATTAAGGGTTTGGCCACATTGCGATTTTACTGTCGTATCGAGCGATTTTTAGACGAAACTATGAACACACTGCGACAAAATTTGCAAAGGAATTTCATGCATACGCGGATCTAATATGCTCATTTGAAGGTATGTCTTTGCCAGGAATACATGCACTAACTCATTTGTGCGCTATGCAAGAAACTTCCATGCACGCCAGCGTCAAAAGTCCAAATGATGTGCGCCTGCGCGAGTATCACAAAAACTTCTACTAAACAGGTGTTAGGAAAAATCGCAAATTTCTGCGACTGCCGATCTGACCAAAATTGACGCAAATCGCAATGTGCGCGTTTCCATTTAACCATGTGTAACTTGCGACAGTAGTGCGACTTATAGTCGTAATCATATCCATCTCTTACTGTGTATACTCCCATGGCCTTTTTTGTGGACCAAGTTCAATATTGCAGCTATTTCCATAGAAATGCATGACAAAAAAAAACAGCGACAATCCTGTGACGGAGGCTTTGAACTATTATAGTGATCGGCAAAAGTAGAACAGCTTTGTGTGCGAGCACACTTTGCACAACACACTGCATTTTGCCACAAGGTGCGGTCAGCACACTGTTGCTAAGCGCAGCAGTGTTTATAGGCATAAAACAGCATTGAGGGCTACCGCCATAGTGTAAATGGGACACATTGTTTCACGGTGCGAATGATACACAATACCGCACTGTGCCACACATGCGGATGATGCACAGCATAGTACATTCACCTAGTACCCACACCTTTCATTTACCCTGTGTTGCACACTTTTTGAATTTTCCCAGGGGCACGTCAGCTGAGCCCAGGCCTGGCGCGCTCAAGAAACAAAGCAAAAAGCAAATAAAATTTCCGACGCACGTGTTCTTTTACGCATTTCAGGACATAGGAGTGCTGCCAGATCCTAATAAATAAAAAACTAAAAGATTGCACGGAACGAATTTGTTTTTCTGCTAAGTTATTGATTTTTAAGATATGGTAATCCTGAAATCTCTCCTCGAAGCATATGTTTATATTCGCGCCAATCCTCGCGTCAGCATTTACCTACCTACCTGCTACCGAAGATTTATGGCTCGCTGTTCGGATTTTACCGGAGGGTTGATGGAGTGTGGATACTATTTGAGTATACTATGATGCACAGTGCCGTAGAGCGTGGGTAGTGCACATAGCGCCGCACAGCTCAAATAAGTTACACTGCGAATGATTCATAGTCGCGCAGTGCTATCAATGCAAAGTGCGGACGATCTATTATGTTACACGGTGCAGTCGTTAGAATATTTTCGGCTGGATACCATATGGCACACCAGGGTTTTTTCTCTGTGCACTGTGCTACCAATACAAAATAAATGTGCGCTCCGTACACCGCACGTCATAGTGTGCGACACGCAGATATACGACCCATCGCTATTCAACATAATCCAAATCAATTTAGCGCATTTCATTGATTTGACATTCCATTGGATGCATGAATTACAGATTACAAATAAGGATATAACTCCAAAAGATTTTTAGTTGATTAAAAATATGCTGAAATAAAATTGGTATTTATGATTAAATTAATTGTTACGTTAAATGGCACCGTGGCCGCAACGAGACCTCTAGCTCTGTATGCAAATAAAAATACCTCCTTTAAATTCTTTGATATTTTTTGAATTTTGTTATTTTTCTCGAAATTGACTTTCGACCCATGTCGTTCAGTCTTCTTCAGCAATATTTTGTGAAGATGAAGGCAATTACAACTTTCTCTAGCTCATGGAATAATTCCTACAGCATGTAGTAGTATCCCATATTAATTATCTTGTAGACATATCTTTCCTGCATATGCAATTGTCTTTCAGCTTTGTCGGAACTTAATAGAATTTTTGTAAGTATATTCTTCGTCATTTTTGTGTGCTTCGATATCGTTCTTTGTCCATTTTTCATCTAAAAATTGGCTAGCACTAGCAGTAGAATAAATTCAACCTTAATTTTTGCTTTTTATTCGTCGTGCCTTGCTTTTATTTATTTGAGAGCGCGGTTCAGCTGCCTATAGACATCTTCAGCTCAAACGAGATAAACAAGAAAAAAACTAAATAGCCTGTCATATTAAAAGAATATTTGGCTTGAACTTAAAATCAATAAGCGCCTTTGAATAAACAATAAGCGCCTTTAAATAAACAAATTTATCAAACAGTTCATAAAAACCTTTCGTTACAGTGACGCGGTATCAACAAATGAATCAAATGGTGTTGGATTCCATGTTAAACGAATCTGTTTCTTGAGCTCATCGCAATTTCGGCACATTCTTTGTGTTTGTATGTAAGGTATAATCATAAAATTTGGATCAAAATTTAGTTCGGCAAATCTTTAAACTTTCTGCAGAATTTCATTGGCTCCCGCTACCTATCAATTGGAAAGATGAGGAAGCTTGGGAAAAAGTCTACCTTAAAAAGGTACTACAAGCAGCCATCTCAGTCAATCAAAACAAATCTCGAGAAGAAGACGCAAGAGAAGATCAACACAATGTCAAGCAATGACACGCTTACAATGGACTTCGTACTTAAAAATCGAAAACTTCTCGAGCACTTGAAAAAATGCAAAGTATTTTTATCTAAATCAATGAGGAAGAACCTGCTAAAAAAGTATGCTTTGCTAAATAATCCTATAAGCAGAAAAATAAAACACGGCAAGGTTATAATAGCGCGAAAAGGCAAAAGAGGAAGGCCTAAAAAAATACAAGCGAACCCTCCCTTGCTTAACGGCCTAGCCGTAAAAGAAGAAGTCAATGGTGTTACTGCATCCCCACCAAGTCTCAGGGCTAGTAGAGCAATGATAGCAGCGGCACAAACTTCTCAGCAAATTAAAAACAGCTCTTCGCCACAAACACCGAGAGGAGGTAAGCAAAAAGCTGCAGCATCTGGTGAAATTGTGCAAAGCCCTGGTCCTATATTTATTCGATTACCACCGAAAAACAGTAAACGCACCATACACAAACGACAAATATTTGGCAAAAGTATTGACAAAGCTACATTAATACGGCGATTTGGCAAAGTGGTATTCAAATGCCACGTTAGAGTAAAAAGACTTCGCAAGTCAGACCCGATTTTCACAAGGAAATTAAAGACAAACCGAAAAACGGTTTCATTTATGGAAACGGTCGAAGTATTTGGTGAATCTGATGCGGAGTTCGAAAGTGATAAAAGTATAAATACATCTAAGAATGTAAGTTCAAAAATGGCACGCACAAGTACACCTTTGCGTGGTGGCAAGAAACAAACAAAACAAAACAGGCAGAAGAGTCCCAAGGTCTTGAGCAAAAGTCAAGTTAGGCAACTGAAAACTACTAAAGAATCAGTAAATAAGCAAACAAAAAATGTTACACAAAATACCAAAAGCCCGCGAAAATCAGCAAGCCCGAAAAACGCAACATCCCCTCGAAAATCAACGAGCCCTCAAAAGGTGATAAGTCCTGTAAAAGCAAAAAGTCCTCAAAAGAAAACACCCTCGCCAGAGAAAAAGAAACCAGCCTCACCAGAGAAAAAGAAAACAGCTTCGCCAGAGAAAAAGAAAAGTCCAATTTCTCCGAAGAAGGCGAGGAGCCCAAAGAAGAAAGAACAGCAAACGGATGCGATCCGACGAAGTCTTATCAACGGGAAGGAATGTTATGTGAAGCTTAACCGAAACTCCACGAGTTTGTTAAGTTTAAGCACAACGAGCATAGAAAATGGGGATGCCGACGAAAGCAGAGTTGAAGATCTTACTATGGATGAAAGTGAGATCGTCTATACAACTATAGCAGAGCCAAGTGAAGCTCAAGAAGAAAATGAAGTAGGTAGCGAGGTATTGAATGGGAGCAGTGCAAATGGTGTGGCAATGAAACCTGGCGAAGATGACGTTGAGATGTCTGAGCAAGGTAATTTGTCCTAGCTTCGTTTGAAAGCTCACTGAAATATCTTTAATCTATGTTTCAGGTATTGAACAAAATGAACATCAAGCAACAATTGACGAGGAAGCAAATGCTGAGAATAATTTAGAAGCCGTTAGATTAGAGAATGGTAATTCATAATGATTTAAACATTTATTTACATTCAATCTATTTCTCCGACTTATTCAAAGTAACATGACGAAGTCTCATTAATTTTTGTATTGTTTAAATATGAAGTAGTGTTCATTTTCATATGAATGAAATTGATAATTATTGCAATAATTTGTTTACGATTGATTTGTTAACAAAATTCAGATATGCTCATTAAATTTTTCATAAAAACATTTTTTTTAAGTTTTTACACATTCCATTTGGTTGAGGTAAACTTTCGTTCTTTTATTGTGGTAATCTGAAGTTTATGGGAATTATTATTTCATTTGATAGTCTGTTATTTGGTATTAATTTTCTTTTTATATACTCGTGTATCATCCGTGAGTAATCTCAGCATGAACAATACTCGTATTTCAGAAAAAAATTCTAAATTGATTTTATTATAGTGGATCGGCCACAACTGCCGCATTGAATTATCGTGCTAATGCTTTCAAGTGAAACGTTTTCATATGGATACATTTTTTACACTTTTTTTATATTTTATAAAACTACTTGAATTAACAGCTATATTCGTCAATTTTCAAAGCAATTATAGAAGCTAAAAATTTCCTTCAATAGAGATCTTCCCATTTATGGCGCTGGCTCCAAAAAAAAATTGTTCTCAAGACCGTTGTTTGGGGTAGCATCGAAATACGGCACAATAAATTAGAAAAAAATTATTAGATCCGAACTGGATAACAACGAAAAAACGTTGTATGGAATCTTTTAACCAAGTTTGAACGCGCTCAGACAAATAAACCCATACTTTACATCGACAGAAAGATCCCCTTCTGGCAGGAGGATCCTTCGGTAGACTCGAAGCATGTTTTTCCAGGAGATTTGCTCCTCGCAAATAAACGACACAGAAAAATAATCATAAAAATCATCTATGGCGAGACAGCCTCCAACATCAATCTCCTACAATCATCACAGTTCTGTCACCTCATTCGCAAGTTGATCACTCCCAAAAAGTGTCTACTGTTTGCTTCTATCGCGTCTTACCATCGGCTCCTCGGCCTTCCCACTGGACGTCTACTTTGTGCTCTACCTTTTAATGATCTTTTGGAAAGCCGATTTTCTTCCATTCTTTCTTCATGGCCCGCCTATTGCAATTTGCGATCTTTACGCTAGTAGATGCAGGTAGTTCATCAAATAGATCATTAAACTATTTTAAGAAATGATCGAGACTTTCATATCACCGGATTGGCATGAGATGGTGGCGTCCTAGTCGTTGTAGATTATGCCTTTTCGAGTGACATCGCCACTACCACCGACTATAAAACTTTCCAGCATGTAATAGCCCGTATCAAAATTAACAAAGTCTACTTATATGTTAGATAAGTGTCTTCGATATTCTTCCAAAATTCCGTGAGGCAGTTTACAATGATGCATGTGGAGTTATTTCTTCACTAGTTTAACTCTCTGAAGAAGAAGATCAAATTATAATCTTTAGAGGCCAATTAATGTTTATAGTTGACGAATATGACAATTGTCTTCTAGTCAATCTTCTGGATACCAGTCGTTTAAACCTCGTTTCCACATTTTATGGAATTGATTTACAGCGGATTGCTCCGACACCCAATTGCAATAGTAATTAGCTAGATTTTATTTTTACCAATACGCCTGACGAAGTGGTGGTTAATCCAACTAGTGAGGTGGAAAATCTATCCTCAAATACCCTCCACCGTATTGCACTTTCAGTTGAATTTTCCACTGCTGAGGCTACAAACAGTCTTTCATACAATAACTCGATTGTTTTTGATTTTCGCAATGC
The DNA here is from genome assembly GCA_963969285.1 of Odontomyia ornata. NCBI lineage: Eukaryota > Metazoa > Arthropoda > Insecta > Diptera > Stratiomyidae > Odontomyia > Odontomyia ornata. Next base: position 448,026,032 of record OZ017739.1, on the reverse strand, counting down.
TGATTATGAAAGCTTTTAAAATCATATCTTTAATATAGACTGGACTGCTACGCTTTCAGCGTTAAATATAAATGATGCAGTATATTTATTCTATCAGCACATCCTTGACGCCGTTGGAAGACATGTACCTTAAGTTAATAAAATGTACAAACTATCCGAACCTTGGCGAGATAGTAATCTTCGATGTTTAAGAAATAGAAGGAATAAGTAGTCAATTATTTTGCAGGCCAATTATCTTTTTTCTTGAAAAGCCGTCGGGCCTTGCTTTGTTGTGTGAGCAGACGCGTTTCGACTCCTTTAAGTAATCTTCAGTGTTATCGTGTATTTCGTTCCAGGACTCCCTTCCATAAGCGTCTCGGAAGCATACTGAAGATGCCTCAAAGGAGTCAAAGCGCGTCTGCTCACACAACAAAGCAAGCTTTCCACGAAAAAAAGGAATAAGCTTTGTAAAATTATCTAAAAAGGGTCTAATGTGAGCGATGACATTATAAGAGAGTCAAAAAAAATTCAATTAAAGTCACGTGAAACCTATGAAGCCCATGTTAATATTATTGAAAATCCCAAGACATTTTTTTGAATTTGTGAACATCAAACGAAAGACACGGCTATCCCAAATAAATGATTTACAAAGACTGCAGAACCTCTCTTCGTGCAGAACACTTTCAATCAGTGTATTTTTCAACAAACTCCTCACCTCATATTTCATCATTTGACTCAGATTTTGTGGCTGTACTCCAAGAAATTTCATTTTAAGAATGTGACAATTTAAATTCAATTGAAACTCTAATTTCAGCCATGAAATTAGCCTGATTTACTTCCCCTATTTTTTATTTCAGTGCAGAGAACAATTAGTTTTACTCTCCATATTTTTGTTTCCAGCATACTGGGAATCCTCCCACTTGACTCCTATCCATAAAACCAAAAGCAAAGAGGCTGTTAAAAATTATATTGCGATTGCCTTACTATCTGCTACCCCAGAATTATTTGAAAAAATAGTCTGTTCCAAAATATCTTCTATTATAGAGCAATGTCTCAATGGCCAACAGCACGGCTTCAAAAAAAAATCGAGCCACAACCACAAAAGTGGCACTTATGGTCAGTCTCTAACCTTCCTTTGTGCAATGGAAAATGGATATCAATTCGATGCAATTTATACTGACTTTAGTCAGGCCTTTACCCGCGTCAATCATACGATTTTGTCTCATAAACTACGTAACTAACTATTGGCAGGACGCATACATTAAAAATCGGTCCAAATCTTCTAATTTCAGGGATATGTGTCCAATGAAACTCATGTCTATTCTGGTGCACCTCAAGGCAGTCATCTCAGACCTCTTCTCTTCAACATTTTTATATCGGACCTTTCTGAAGTGTTATCAGGTATGGCAAACTTGTGTCAGGGGTGGACCTTAGGAACAGGATAATTGTAGAGCGAAAACAATAAACCAACGCGCACCGTTTGTTAATAATCAATTTATTGTGTTCAAATATGCAACTGACCCTTCTCGTTTACTTCCGTGGCCGGTGCTCTTCAATTGGTGTTGCCATGACACTCGACCATCCTGACATTGAATCGTCTCTCGGAGTAATGATACTCCGTGTCTGAATCCGCAGCATCATCGTAAAAATCGAGTTCAGGACTCACGATGATCCACGGTTTCAACCTTTCGCTCGTAAACACCGAACAGAAGTTCCGTTGGTAGAGAAAAGCGATTCCTACGTCCTCGACAAGATATCGTGTCATTTTGTAAAACTCTCGAAATGATGTAGGGCCCACGATATTTGGGCTCTAACTTTCGAGACTCTCCCGTAGCAGCAGATACGTTCTCTCTTGTTCTCTCTTGTAGATAAAAGGTTTCTTGTATTTCGCGTTCAACCTCAATCTCCATTTCTCTCGTTCGGTGCTAATTCGCTCTGCAGCCAATTGTCTTCGGTTAACCATATCGCAATCCGTTGGATCAGCAGTCGCTTCATCTGATGGTAGAACCATAACGAGCCGACTCGTGATGACGTCTCGAAGGCGATAATCGAATATCAACTCGGTCGGACTAAACTGAGTCACAGACTGACATTGCGAATTCAGAGACCACTGAAGATTGCGCAATTGTAAATCCCAATCCTTATGATCAGTTGGTGCAGTTCTTAGAAATGATAAGATGGACTGATGTGCACGTTCGATTTGGCCATTCGCTCGAGGTGTTCTGACGGCAACCTGAATATGTTGAATCTCATTAGATGCGCAGAATTCAGCAAATTCTCGTGATGTAAAAGCAGTGCCTCGATCGCTAATTATATACGCTTAGGTAGACCGAAGTACAACGTCAGATCCCTGAATGCGTCGATGATGGGCTTCGATTTCGTAGTTTTGACAGCTCTCAAAATTAAGTACTTACTGAACGAATCAGATATTCCAATGATTTGCAGATTACCTCGACGACTGTGTGGAAAAGGTCCCAGGTGATCAACGTGTAACGTCCAGAACGGAATAGGTATCATCTTATCCGAATAGAGTTGACCGTCCGGTGTACCTGCGAGTCCTTTATTATAGCAGCACTCTAAGCATGCTGCGATGTACGACTTGATGTATTTTCGGAGATTGTCGAATCAAAAATTTTGCCGAACTCGATTTATGGTATTCTCAAGACTAAAGTGGCCCATGTCATCGTGGTACGTGCGGATGATTTTCCACCTGACTGCAGACGGAACGACGAATTTGAGATCTTGGTCGATCTTACGATATAGCCTACCGTTTTTGAGCTGATAATCTGACTTGATCTGTTGGATTGAGCAGACCCAATATCGCCTCTCAGAACTTCGATTAACTCCTTCAATTTCATGTCTTGTCGTTGTAGGAGCACAAGCCAGTCTTCGTTTTCTTCCACTCGCATTCTGTTCTCCGATGCTATCTGTGGCTCGTTCGGTGGTTCGGTTTGTGTCCTGCTTAGAGCATCTGCGTGACTCATGCGTTCAGCCGATCGATGTATGATGCGGAAATCGTACTCCTGTAGCTTCAAAAACCATCGACCGATGTGCTGTAGCAATGGCTTAGACGTTCTTGTGGTGCTAATTGCGGCGCAATCGGTAATTATCTCGAAATGCTTACCGAGCAAATAAATGCGGAATCTTTCTAACGACTCGACGATAATCAAAACTTCAAGCCCATGACTATGGTATCTGCTTTCGGATTCGCCACACTGGCGGCTGTAATAGAAAACCAGTCTGAAATTGCCACCGTCGTCTGGTTGCATGAGGATTCCGGCAAGACCCAGTGTGATCGCCTTAATGTGAACTTGATGTTCCTTCGTCGGATCGTATGCACTGAGCACTGGATCGCAGCAAAGTGCTGATTTCAATTTTTCGAATGCGTCTCGTTGTTCGGTCGACCAACGAAATTGTGAATTGTCCTTCTGCTTCAACAAAAGTGTAAGCGGCCTTAATATAAGAGAATAATCGCGAATGAATTTGCGGAAAAACCCGCTCAATCCCAGAAATCTTCGAACTTCTGTAGCGTTGATTGGTTCCGGAAACTCTCAAATTGCATTAGTCTTTTGGGCTCCTGGTTTTATTCCGTTTTCATCGACTTGATGACCCAAAAACGTGATTTGTTTAGACAAAAACGTACACTTAGAGGACCGAAGTGTCATACCGGCATCTCGAAGTATAACCAGGAACTCACAAAGTTTGATTAAACCCTCGACGATGGTTCTGCTGGGCAGAATTCCTTCATCTACGTAGCTAACCGCTCGATTTCCCACTTTTCGTACCAACTTGGTAATGACCCCATGAAAATAACTCGGTGCGTTGCACTGGCCGAAAGGCATCCAGTTGAATTCGTATTCGCATGCATGACAAATGCAGTGTATTTCCTGCACTCTTCTGCGATTGGTATTTGATAATAGCCGGACATTAAATCGAGAGTCGTTAAAATAAATTACCAGCGATCGATGAAAGCTGCTCCTCAACAGTTGGCATGAGAAACGGACGCTCTTCAGTGATAGCATTGAGCTCACGGAAATCAACACAGAGACGGTCCTCACCATTTTGTTTACGAACGAGTACAATTGGTGACGAATATTCTGATGATGATGGACGTATATCGTTCTCGAGCAGGTCGGTTGCCTTTTCTTGCAGGCGCTCACGCTTTGCAAACGGTATTCGGTATGGCTGGCGTCAGACAGGTTTTAAGGTCGTTAACCTTATCGTCATCGTTACCGAGTTGCATTGACCTAACTGAGCAAGCGATTCAGAGAAGCATTCTCTATGCTCACGGATGAGCTGATACAGTTGGTCCTTTTCTTTGACGGATAGCGTTGGCTCAAAAGTTGGAGTGTTTTGGAAAACGTTTTCCAATCGACAAGCTCCCGGTTCAATGATCAGTCGTTTGCCCGATGTGCAGAGTAGATCTGACCCCAATAAAAGTGGCTCCTAGATCAAGTCGTCATCCACCGGAAAAATCTTCGCATTGAGATTCTTACCATCCATCTGAATTTCGGCCTCGAGTTGCACGTTACTGAAGCTCCTCCAAATCCTCGTAGGATGATCGGTGAACACTCCTTCACGCCTCCCATCGACATTGCGATCGTTCGTTGAATGAGTGTTCTTTCGCTGCCGGGGTAGATGAAGGACTTAATTTTATTTCCGTTGAGAAGAACCTCCTTAACATGCGGATTAATTCTTTCTGTTGAATTTATGCGACGAACATTACTGACGGCGGTAGCAGTTTCATTTTCCGGACACCGGTTGGTCGTATGTGATGTTCGTTGACACTTCTCGCATCTTTGTTTCCGCTGAGGTTTTGGACAGTTCAGCGAAATATGCCCCACCTGAAGACAATTATAACATCGGATGGGATTCCGAATTGCTCGAAGTCGGCTGCGCCCGCGCATTTGTCAACATAATACCTCGCTGTATCGGTGGTGGTGGTCCAAAATTTCGTCTTGACTCCGTTCGTGGCTCCGAAATTCGGACAAAATTCGATTCGAAATTCTTTATTGCGGCTAAAAGATCGTTGACGGTGTCGAAAATTGAGCTCGCGATCGCATTTTGCAAAGATGGATGCCGTAGCCCGTTCTTTATATACCGGATTATAGCGTGATCGCTCAAGTTACCTCGTCTTCCCAATGCTAGCATTGTATAAAAGTAACTTTGTGTTGTCTCGCTCGGCTCCCTAGTGCGATTCATCTTTTTTATGTGAACATCGGCCTCGCTTTCATGGCTAAGGCAATCTCGCCTATATGGTTCGGCCAGCTCAAGCCAGCTTCCAAGAACCCGCGCAGAACCATCGCTCCAAATTTTAGCAGGCCCCTTTAGGGAGGCTTGCACGGCGAACACCAAAACTCTGTCGTTCCACTGATATGCCTCGTCAAGCTTCGTAACGCGATCAACAAACTGCGCTGCCGACATGCCAGATCCGGACGACGGGTCGAAGTCTAGTAAAATATCCGTCACATCTTGGATGTTATGAAAATGCGGTCCACTACATGCCCGCACTAAATAAGCCACTCGTTCGCATGCGTCAACTTCGAACGTCGCTGCCGGCGGCATCTCACCCGATTTCATGGCGTTAGTGAGTGGTGGTGTCGGCTTCTGTACTACGATCGGTTGACTGTTAATCTGTTCAGTTGTTGACGACGTCGCCTACTTTCCCCCGTTCGGTAACGCGGCGACGACAGCTGATATTAACTCGCTCAATCGTTTCACTTCATCACATAACTCGCGCACATCATCTTCACCCGAGCATTCTGACATTTTCCCGTCCGTTTCGATTTCGTCGTTAGCCAGAATTTCACAGAGTCTTTGTGCTAGCTCGGCTTTGTTCTCCTGCGTAGAGGCGTTCCGTAGTCTTAAGTTCAAGTTTTAGTCGTTCCTTGTTTAGCGTATTGACCTTTTCGATCGGCATCGTGTTGCGTTTCGCTTCCCTCGTATACGGCCCGATGGGGAAATCGAATCACTATTACAATAATGTGTAACCACTCGCGTATGTATGTCGTACGTGTCTCCTTTCGTCTCTTTCGCGTATATATATCGCACGCTTCTCCTCTCGTCTCTTTTCGCAGACGAACCGTAGGAGAATTAAACACGAGATCGCGAGGAGGGGAAAAATGGCTTCGACGGCGTGTGTTCGTTCTACGTGCACGATACGAATTTTTTCTTGTAATCCGCACTAAACCATCCTTGGATCCCACTTCTGATTTTGTCAGGGCTGGACCTTGGGAACAGGATAATTGTAGAGGGAAACAATAAACTAACGTGCACCCTTTGTTAATAATCAATTTATTGTGTTCAAAATACAATGACTCGATTGATGGTTCGGATGCGACTGAGTCTTCTCAATTTCTTCCGTGGCCGGTGGTCTTCAATTGGTGTTACCATGACATATATGTATATTTGTATCATGAAAATTCGGTCTTTCCATTCATTTGTCCCCTTCGCATGCATGGACACCAATAGTGAGCTCTTTTTTCGCGTTACAGGCACTACTTTCTTGAGACACCATAAATATCAGAGTTGGGAAGTGGTCGCTTGTTCGCTAATTTTAATCAGGTACGGTTTGTCAGCCCAGGATTGATTCTGACTCGCAAGCAGCGCGTGTTTTATCATGGATAGTCACGGACTAGCTATACAGCCAATCACATGAAATCAAGATCTATGTACTGGAAGACACTAAGGCACCGCTTGGTTTGCGGTGCAGATCAGAATCCGCCGCAAAATGATGTTAAGTAACAACTTCCGAATACACGAAAGGACTCTAATATCATTAGGCCTTACTAGTCATACAGTAGTGGTAAACCACCAATGTATAAATCAAGAGCAGGTCCAAACGATATTGATGTCCGAAGACAACACACGTCCGGAAGGAAGTTGCTGATGTTGCTGGGACATGATTAGTGCAATATCCCTTAGTAATTATCTAGCCGCCAAAAATTCGGACACCTAGTAGGGTAACCTAGAGACGATGGTCTGTCTCGTGCTCTCGACTGTTGATACAGCCAGGCGCTTTCGTGCCCCACGTTGGGCGCCATTTTGTAGTGATATGAGTGTATACAACTGTCCGTGAAGGACCGTAACCATCGCTGTAGTCACTCACGGACAGTTTATCTACCTCATTTCACCACATCTCCTTGTCACCAACGGGATTCGAACCAGGGGAATGCGGCTTACGCACCGGACACTCTAACCACTACGCCACGTGAACTACAATCAAACTTTTAGCGCTCTACAAAATTATCCTTATTATTTATCCTAATTTAGTAAAGCAAAAACGTATACTTTAAAATATACTCGTATAGAGTAAGAAACATTGAAAATGACAATTTTTTTCTGTTTGATCGTACGTGCTTCATTCCTTGGAAGTGGTTACATTGCATACTCCTGTTTACTCAATTTGTTCACTATTGTCTATTATTATTGAATGCCGCATAAGAAACTCATGGAGGCTACCCCGTGCCCCACCTCTAGTTTAGGTTTTATTGAACTTGAGCTATACAAGCATGAGAACTTTTGGAGTAAGTTGTGGTCAAATGCTGTAGGCTTCGCATAATAGTTAATTATTTTCTTCGTTCTTATAAAGTGGTGAATGCCAAGCTTATCTCGGTTATTTGAGCATTTTTACGCGCTATTAGCCAATGTACGCTCGATTTTGTCGTGTGCGTTCAGCTAATAATTTTTGTTTGATGAACGTTCTGCTGCATGAAAATCTATGAAGCTTCCGAAACGTCGTCAGCTGATAATGTGTTTTGTATATATCAGTTATATGAATACAGCGATATCTAATTATGTATGCAGTGGCATCTAATTATCATTTTTACGTATTTTGATAGCTGTGCAACATACAGAGTGTACTAAAGTGCACCTGAAATTCGCGTCAATCACCTTAACCGTCTTATGTACATGCGTCGGATTTGATCAGAAACGTTAAAGATTTTATCTTGCCCCTACCCATCCAGTTATTTATTCCGTATAAATTCTTTGTACTTTTATTTTTTGGGATTTTGCACTTTGAATGTTGTTCAATATATTGTTAAAGTGTTATTAAAAGCGCAGCTATGCATATCTTCTCTTTCAGAAGCCGAACCCGACGAATCAAATAAAGCTAAGGATGAAAGTAATATTGAAGAAGATGGTGAAAACAACGAAGCAATCGATCCAGCAGAAGATGCTGCCCCCATGGAAGAATCTAATATCGACAAAGATACAGATAATATTGAGGGTGACATCAATGAAGAAATGAAAGAAGTGGAAAATCCGAATGAGGAAGAAACCGTACATAGTGATGATAATGTTGAACTTGAGCAAGTTGAGAATAGTGAAAATGTTAATAATGATGACGGTGGAGTTGGAGGGGATAATGAGAAAGATATTCAAGAACACGAGGTTCTTGTTAAGGATGATGAACTGAACGAGAAAGAATGTGAAGAAACAGTCGTTGATAAGCTCAACGGAAATGATGTTGATGACATCAGTGAGTCGATAGGTGCTGAAAATTTACCTGCTACTGTAGATGAGAGTAAAGACGAGCAAGATAATCAAGTCTCCGAAAAGAGAGTTTCGACGCCTGTTTACAAACGAGGGAAATTCGACAAAATAGATAGAGGTGAGGGAAGAGCTGTTAGCTCATCACCTTTACTTTCTGGCACTAAAACGAACGGAACAAAACAAAAAAGTGATACAATTTCAGCATTGCCTGATAATTCCGAAGATCTTTTCGATTTATTGAAATCTAACAAATTACCGGAGAATGAGTCAAGTAGCAAAAGAATTCCCTCCCCCACGCCCGATCTTTCTGACGACGAAGCGGAACTTGCCGGTGACTTCAATAAAGATGCTCAGTCTCCCGTTGCCGACATAGCTGAAGAATCAGGTAGCTCTGCTAACGATTCAAGATTTTCCCTAAATACATTCTTTAAATCAAAAAACAGATCGGGCAATGAAGATCCAGCAAAATCACCCTCAAATGCAGATGAAATAAATCTCAAAAATTCTGAATGTAACTTAGACAGTCCGGGAACACAAGAGATTACTATACAATAAGGACTTATATCGTTTAATTTTGCTCCACATGTGTTTTATTTCATACAAAAACGGACGAATCTGAATAAGTGAGAAATAATTGATAAGTCGATGAAATAGTTTTTTTATTTTTAGTCATTGGTGTTTCAAAGGTGTACGATAGAAACCTGACTTTGGGATGATTTCAAGAGAAAGGTTCGGATATGAAATGGAAATTCTGTTTTTATTGTGCAATTAAGATTTCAAATACATATCGAAACAAATCTATGACACACCAATAAGATTCATTTTTCAAAGAAAAATCAATCAATTATTTGACAGCAGCCATCAAAAGTATTTTTGCTCCAGTCATTGCAAAAAAACGCTTCCTTTCACAATGCATCTACATATAATGAACAATGATAATAGAACATACTAAAATTTTAATACCCTTGAAATTTACATTTGGTAAACATTTTTTTCCATTCATATCCTCCTTACGAAGGTAGTCGTCGTATTTTATGTTGTTTTTTATTCTTGTTTTTTTATTAATGACTTACATTTTAGATTATTTTCTAATTAATCATACCATTATATTCGAGAGTTACGTTACATTATTAAGTTTTAAATTTTTTTCATTTTACCGTTAGATGGTCAGAACGAAAGTATGGTCACATAAAAACAGAGACAAAATCTAATTTTTATGTACAAAGTTTTTAAAGTATATAGCTACTATTATGATACTAAAACTACATACACATATTCTTATATAGAAAGAGAGAATAAATAAATTAAGCGATAAAACATCCCATACAAGAAACAAACAATTCAAACTACACTGTAATGCATTGTCTCCTTTTTAGTGAAACCAGAATAATTTAAATAAAAAAAGATAATGAAATTTTAAGCGTCAGTATTTGATAGTTAATTATATTTGATGATCCTTAGGATTTACAGAACAAATATATTTCTTTTAATTTGATAATAAATTTAATTGATTTCTTAATTTAATATGTCGCACGCCACTCACGCCATTTTCTATAATTATGCTTATTCGATCCTTCTAAGCGCGTCACTATATATTCTCTATTATCAAGAAACGAAAAGCTCTCATAATACTGAAATGTAATTTAAAAATTCCAATTTTAAACTGGTATAATCTGTTTACGTTTGTTACTTACTCCGAAAGCGGCTAAAATCGACTTACGTCTGTCGATATCCGAAATATCACTTACTCTTTTCAGGGTGCCAGACTCATCTTCAACACTCCAGAAAGGCACGCGTCTTTCCTTCCATTGAATTAATTTATCGAAGCTACTGCTTGTTCGACTTCGATCGGATTTACGTATTAAGTCAACCAATTGTTCCAGGACAATATGACTCATTGCAAATGCGCCGAGGAAACGAGCTTCTTGAGATAGTTTGAATTTTTCCAACTCATTGAAAATTTCAGCAGCCGTCATGAAATTATACGCCGCAACATTCATTATTGATCGGCTCACCGCGATTTCACCGTAAAGCATGTACGATTTTGCTAAGTAGTAGCTGCTACCACTGTCGTCAGCAGCTCGTTTGGCTAGTTTAGCAAATGTAGTTGCTCGGCTTATCTGATTGCTCCTGGAATTAAAAATTATCAAAATTTACTCTTGTTGCAATCCCTGATATAAAATAAAAGATTTGAATTTTAATTTCCTCACTTGAATTGTGTATTCTGGTTTTGAAACAAAAACTACTAAACTGCTCGAAAGTTGAAAACAGTGATAATGAAGTTAGAGAAGTAATACCTATAGGCGGAGAAAATGAAAACACTTCCAATTTGAGCGTAAATATGATACAGATCAATGTTTACATATGTTTTACGCGATGAGAAGAAATTATATCTGTAAGTATGGTACAGTGAAATCATAGTTTTGAATGTGTGTTGAGACTGAAAATTTAAAAATTATAACTTTCTAACTACATAATTTTCACCATTAGAATGTATGCGGTACAGAGGTCTTATAATATGCTAAGTGTTCTGACAAAGTCAATTCACCGTGGTTTGAGCATTACTTAGAACGATGTGTAGTATTGTATTTCCAATGAGAATATTCTGTTAGATTGAACGAATTAGCGGATTGAGCAAGTCATTTGCTTTCGCGATTAATTTATCACAGCGCGATACGGCGCGCTTATAAATTGGACTAACGCCAGCAAGGTTGTGTAGTTTTTTCAGAAGAAAAGTAAGACGGGTTATTAAGTACCATTTTCAAGTATCTATTTTGCGTGATCTGAAGCTTTGTTACTAGATATTTAGCACATTGGATCCAGGTAGGTGAACCGTATAGGAATGATCGGTTGGATTGCCATTTTGACGGTGAGGACTTGGTTTCTAGTGTTGAGACGCGAATTACGATTAGGAAGGGGGTATAGCGAGAGCGCGGCCTTAAACGCTGTGGGGCTAATATGCTCGATATGACTTCTGAAGATTGGTTTTTTGTCGAATATAGGCCCAAGATGATTGAGATCCTCACTCCAAGGAATACTTTGCCCTAAAAAATTTATTGGTCGCTTGGGTAGGTGAGCAGGCTTAGGCTTCCTGGTGAAGAATGTTGACTTCGTTTTTGCAACATTAATTTTAATTTTCCACCTATGGTAGTATTGATATACGAGTATAAGTTCTAACGCCGTTTCAAGGCAAGCAATAATGTTGTTTGGGTCAGCGCCTATGCTGTATATGCAAATGTCGTCAGCGAAAGCTGCAACTTGGCAGTTTGGTAAGGAAGGGAAGTCCGACGTATAGATGTCATATAGTGATGGGCTTAGGCAGGAGCCTTGCGGAACACCGACAGTAATACTTTTTACTGGGGAAGTGCTTTCCATTACTTTGCCCTGGAACTTCTGTAATAATCGAGCAGTCGCTGAAGCAAACTGCTCGAAAACCTTCCTACCCCTTACCCGAAATTTTAGATTTGGAAAAAGATTTCATTACTTCCATTCATGGTTGTAAATTATAAAATATTTTTTTTTTATTATTACCTAAATGTAATTTTATATCAATTTTCCTTTATATTAAATTTAAACATTTCCTTTTAATTATATCCTTTATAATATTTAACCTTTTATTATTATTTAAAATCTTTTTCATTTTTCTTTACTTCTGTTGATTAAAAAAAAAAACAATTCAAATCTGCAAATGTAATTTTCGGACATGGGAACACTGATTTAGTGCATCCCATCCGTGTATTGCATGCAATCTAACTGCGCTGAGCGAGCAGCAGGATTCGATGCGATTGCGACACACGGAAATGAAGAAAGATTTGGTCGGATCGTGGAGTCCACTTAAATTAGCGAGCCGGCAAGCACGCGCGAGAACTGCGATCAAAGAAAATCATTTAGGAGGAGAATTACCGTGCGCGTCGTCTCACCTGGTCGACAGCTTGCCGGGAACCTTAACGCGGAATTTCGCGATTAAAAGATTTGGACGTCGTGTAAATTTGTAAAGTGAGAAATATCCGCCATTGGTGAAGTTCCTTTCGCGACAGAATTCGTACAGAAAACGGTGAAAAAAATGTCCATTCCTCCTAAAATAGTTGAAAATTATCGCAACTTGTGCAATCAACAACCGTGCAATCATTCGACCGATTTTCTGAGTACTGCAATCGTGAACACCGTGAAAGAAACGTGTTCCCACTTTTAAAAGTGTCGGAAAAAAACTTTCTCCATAGTACTGCGGCCCACGAACCACAAGAAAATTCGTTTGAACGCGATATCGCCATCGTTGAACTTTTTAGTGGCTCGCGTCCTCGACAAGAGTCTTCGGATTTACCAGCATTTTTGCCTTTTACGACTTCCCAGCACGCAACCGTGCGAAGTCTCAGAAACGAAAAGTGCCGGTATAAAACAAAAACGGCTGTCACGTCGTGGTTTTCACCTTAGGGCAGGTTTGTTCTCCACAGTCATGTAAAACTTAAAGAGACTAAGTCAACCTCCCAAGTGATTGTGCAGGAGAAATTGATTTTCAGTCGATCTTGTTTCCATGCATGCAGTCGAACAACATCAGCCAAAGTTGAACAGTTTGTGATGGGGAAAGTGACTGTTTTCATTTCCTAAGTCAATTGTACCAACATATGGTGACTTCACCAATCGTGAAGTGAAAACTCTGCGAGGAGGGAATTATCATTCGAGAGGCAACGGAGATTTTGCACTAAGCGGTCAAAAAACAGTATTGCCGGATAAACTGTGTCTGCTTGGACGAGTTTGCTAGTCATGGTGGTTGTATTGGATGGCTGTCTACGATACTGGTGAAAGATCGCATGAAGGGGCTTATTATAGCCGACTCCGCCGACTGGCGGAGGTTTTCAGAATGACATTTTACTTTTAAGTCTAGTTGATGTGAAGGAGTTAAGTTCGGACTGACGGGTAAGAATCAAAGAGCTATGAGGAGATGAGGATTGTTTTTATGATATAATGATAAAACGTTGAACTGATTTAAAACATATAAATGTTTGATGGAGTTTACACGCACTCTGTATTACTGTACTCTTTGATAGCATGTGATTCAGCTTATAAAGAGCAGGAAAAATAAGTACAATATAATTTTTAAAGGGTAAAATGATCAACGTAAAAGTTTTATAGTTTTATATATAAATCCCACTTAGATACACCGGCATACGGTGATTGTGCTTCAAAAGTTAAGAGGAAAGCAAATCAATAATCGTCGCGTAATTAAAATTGAAAAACAAAAAACTGGGCAAATGAGTGTCTCTCGGATAGAATAGACCTTAATCGATTTCGTATTCTATTTATGCAAGTACTTGTGTAAAAATTTAAACAACTAAATGCATGCATATGCGATCGGAAAAAGTAAAGTTATTTCAGTAAAGTAAAAATGAAGGGTCGGCCGACTAAACTGGAAGCGAAAGGAGTAAAGTGAAATTAGGTAAAATATACTCGTATTTTGGATATTCTAATTTATTATCAAAACGGAAAATTAAAAATTCCAAAAAAAAATTATTATAATTGGGATAAAGAAAATAGTGAAGAAGACAAGTGGCGGTTTAGTTTTTTCTTATCCACGCGGCGGTCGAAATGATTACGTTAACGAGGAAATTGAAGCGCAATAAAACATCGGAATCGGTAGACGAGTTTTCTTTATACCGCGCGGACGCATAACGTTACATTTACGAATAAATCGTATAGTCAGCATTTTCGCATGCATGCTATAGCTGCAGCGCAGCCATCGCGAACGTAAACATAACGTCAATAGACGTCGCATACAATTTTACGTGTACCCAACGCCTGCTTACTCAGGCCCAGAAGCAAAGCAATTAACGAGCACGACGTCACAGCGGGAACTGTCAAAAGGTATTTGATCGGTTTAAAATAACAGGTCGATAGGTCTAAAAACCTGGTGCGCAATGTGACGTCATGCTTCCGGATTTTGGGCCTGTGTGAGGAGGCATTGGTGTACCACTCGAAATTAGGGCGTACAGTGACTACGAAAGCGTAAATGAATGTATGGTGGGTGTTTGCAAAATCTACGAAGAGCATTTAAAACGCCGGAGTCCGAATACGTCGACCATTACATACGATATCAGCCAGCTTTTCGATTTAGCGGGTTAATTGACTGACATTAGTTGGTTGATATACCAAAATCCGACGAATGCATACGCTCCTTACAACTAGGAATGTATCAAGGAGAAAATATACGCAATGAGTCTACAGGCCGCCGGTAGCACAGATTAAGCGTTGACCCGTCCGTAATCAATTTCGATTAAACAATAAGTAGTCGTCCATGTGTGAATGTGTGCGTTTTTTCTTGTAAGTTTTTAGTCTAACTATTAAAACAAACCAAATAGATACGATTTCATCTCTAGTGGCACCGCCTACATCATAATCGAGCACTCGTGAAAATGCGGTGAGTACCAATTTCACTTAATTTTGGTCAACATTGATATATAAACAAAACACATTTACATATTTGTGGTTGTCTGTATGTATTCTCACGACAAATCTGTTACTTATAACTAAATTTTCTATTCGGGTTTTGAAATAGAAGGAATACCCTTGAACAGTTCAAGCTTTTTATGATTGCTCCTTGCGTGTAGAAACAACGGCTTGAATGGTTAAAGCTATTTATGATTGCTCCTTGCTTGTATAATCAACGGTTTGAATATATTTATTAACAATGAAAAAATAAAATATTGAATCAAAAAAAAACTTCGTTAAAACGTCTTGAGAAAGCACAATACTACATCAAGGAATAAAATAATTGTTAGATATTTTATATCTCCTAAACAATAACGATACAGAAAACAATTTATATTTTGCGACAGAGAATAAATGGGACCTTATAAAAAGGGCAAATATTGTGTCAGCCGCATTATTATATGTATATGCAATATTTAAATTGTTTTTTATTCAATACTTTGTTATATTTTTCTTTGCTAATTTATTATATACGCTTATATTTTGTAGTTTTTAATCAACATTTGCTACTTCAAAACGAACGAAATACACAGTCAAAATTGCTAGAAGAAATATGTTTCGATTTGCAGTGAATATATTTTTTTATCTTCAGGATTATTTGATTAGATAATTTCTCAGAAACCAGTGGCTCCAATTTGTCAATTTTGTTTTTACTGACATAATGAAGTGTACATGATTCATGTTCTCGAATTCTTCTTTTTTTGAGTAGTTCGTTTGATATTTGTGTTTAAAAATAAATAAAGTAATGTTTGCCCAAGGAACTCGGTCTTTCCCTTTCTTTCAACCTGACCTGGTATAGGACCCGCGATGATAGCAGGTTGCTTCTCTAAAGCGGGCCAGCCATCGGGTGCACTCTTCCCTTAACAGGGGCTCTTGCCGCGTAGAGTGGCCTTCCGATCGCGTGCCCTTTTATGGTATAGAGTTATGTGGTTCCATTATATAACGCTATAACATAACGCTATAATATAAATTGGTTACATTTGTATTCCTCATTTCAGGGAAGGAATCATGCAAAGTACGTTTGTATGAGTTTTCCACTCAAATGGGAAATACATGGCCACGTCTACGTTACGGGTTGGGAGGGTGCGAGGGGGCCCCACACTTATTTGGGGCCATAAGTACCGTCGGTAACGACGAAGTCTTTGTAAGTCCGTCCGTTTTCTCCGGGCCCAATTTGCTCTCGGAACAAGCATTTCAACCCTTAGTAGGTTACCTCGGCCTCGATACCAGTCGATCGGCATGTTGACCTGTTTAATTCGTGAATGCGAGTTTTTTTTGTAATTGTTCCTTGTGCAAGGGAGAAAGAACCCACCCCGCGACACCGCAACGCTAGCCTGCCAGCGCATTCACGTATCCCCAGACAACATCCTCTTTCGCCAAGGCAGCAGACCATCACTGCAGTCGTTTACGGACATTTTTCTATGTACCTATTGTATTTCACTACACTTCCTGTCAGTTCAAAATGCTTGTATAAGGTCCAACAAGTAAAGGGGTGTGTTATATTTCTGAAGTTTATAGATAAGAGCATCATGCCAGACTGTATCGAAGGCGTTTTCTATGTCCAGTGTCACCAAACCTACAGAGAATTTCCTGTGCATCGCTGCTTTGACGTCCTTCGTAGCACAGGAAAGCTGATACTCTGTCGAATATCTGTTTCTGAAGCCGAATTGAAAATCAGGCAAGATATTTTATTAGCCATTAAATCGTTTATTCTTTTTAGGATTACTCTTTCAAAGAGCTTACCTGAACCTGGTATTAGTAGGCTAATGGGCCTGTAGTTGTCGAAGGAGTGCGGACCTCTTCAAGACTTTAGGATAGGTATAACTAGAGCTTGTTTCCAGATGGATGGAAGGAAGGAGAGCCTAAGGCAAGCGTCGAATAGGAGGCATATTAGGACTATTCCTTTTTTGGATAAATGTTTAAGTAATATATTCGGCAGGCCATCGATACCCGGAGCTTAGCCATTTTAACTTTTTTAAGTAATCCTATTAACTCTCTTGTTTTTAATTCATGCACCAAGAGGTAACGATGTTTGGTTAGGTTGTTGTTCCAAAGTTTTAGTCACCATAATTTCTGCTAGATTGTTGCAGATCATATAGGAAATATGGAACTGATTACATTTATCTGCAAGTATATCTGCTTTTCCTTGATTGGAGTAAATATGCTCTTCGTTGTTATTTATTATTGAATATGGTAGCATATAATACTTTCGTTTAAAAATTCTATTTAAAAACCAGACTTTCCGCGAGTTGTAGTCCAGATTTGTTAGTATGTTGTTCCATCGGAGATTCCAGAGCTCCTTCATTCTGTTCTTAATTGCTAGAGTGAAGCCATTTACACCAATTTTGAGAGACCTAATGCGTGTTTTTTGCCATTTACGCCAGAAGGAGTTTCGTTTCTGATGAGATTGTAGGTTTCTTCGTGAAATTCTAAATTATAAGAAGCTTTTGATAGTTTTGGGACACTACACTCAATAGCTTGCCAGATAGTGTTTGCGAATTCTTCAATTTGCTCTTCGCATACTGAGGGAGTATTGAGCGATTCTATGGTTATTGATGTTAATCCCATTCTATCATTAATAAAACTGTGGAATGCTGACCATTTTGCTTTTTTATAACGGTAGTATATTTTTGGAATATTACAATTACTTCTCGTCGTTTCTCACGAAAATATTACAGGTAGTTGAGGAGATGAGAGGGCTTGCAAGACACTCAACTCAGATGGAGTAATATTTTGGTTACTAAGAACCAAATCCAGAGTTGAACCAATTCAACGGGGAGAGTAGAGCTTGGGTTCTTTGGAGAAATGCACATAGATATTACAGCTTTACTGTAAAGCTGCTCTTCTTCCGAGCAGTCCAAGATGGTGGAATCGCGCGGTTTGTATTCGGCATTTAAGACCTTTGCTTCAGTAGCAATCACAGCAGCGATTATCGATTTCCCGATATTCTTTACATTTTCTTGAACTGATCACATATCTGGCATGAATCTCGCTCGTTGCTCTTCGTTTGCCATCCGTCTTTACTTTTGTTTTTTTTGTAGTTGTTGGTACCGTACTCGATAACGTCATGGCTATAAACGTTGGTTCCTTCGTCGTTGATGGTATTTTTATTGATTTTTTTTTAGTTTTATTTTGTTATTGATTTTTGTTGTTCAAAACTGTGTTCGCCAAGCGTGATATTTTGGGGGTTTGAGGTATTACTCCTCGACTGCTTCATGAGTTTTGTTTTATTGATTTGAAGCCCTACTAATTTTGCTTCTCTGTCAAGTTTTAGGAAAAGTTCTTTGGTGGTTGTTAACGACTGTTACAAAGTGTTGATGTCGTCCGCATGGGCTACCACCTGGCTCAACTTTGATAATAACGTACCTCTTGTGTCAACAGGAAGCTTTCTCATGACGTATTTCAAAGCCAAATTGAATAGCAATGGGGCTAGCCCGTTTCCCTGCTAGCTACAATTATTGCTACATCTATTTTATCATACCCTGCATCTGCTGTTATTCATACCATATAATACTTATGTTGTCTCATGATAGAGCAGTAAAATATCAGAGCTAAATTCATAACGTAGCTATTTTTGTTTGATTGAAATTACCCCCGAATATTGGAATGAAAAATGCTACATAGGAAATAATAAATTCTGACTTTTTCTTGAACGAAATTATTGAATAAATTTTGGTTTTCAAACAAAATTGCATTTGATTTGAAAAACGTTGACAAGTTTTAACAAAAGAAATTTAATTGTGTAATAATATGAATATAAAAAAACTGTAAATAAACTGGGAAAATAGTACTCAATCAGACTGAGATGGAGATTTATGAATTGATCGAATAACAGCAACATGGGCGCAACTTCTTCCACCCATACAGTGGCATCTACCCTGCAAATGGACATAAAAATAAGACTGCTCAAGGTTTAAGTAATTTCTACTTCTCCACGGTATTCTTTTCTAATACCCTTCGGTATTCTTTGTCATTGTTTGAAGCGTTACTTTGACAATGGGGTAATTACCTGTTTGCTTTTCTGCTGCACCATATGCCCATTAGCATCGGTTGCATTCATGTTCATTAGTTGCGAATTTATTGTCAAAGTATATAAACAAGTCCGTCTTACTAAAATGACAATGACGTCAACAACCTCCTTAGCCCACATCAATAGCTAACTCACCAATGCCTTTGAAGCAACTATCGGACTAAAGCAAGGGGATGAGCTGGCCCCATTGATTTTCAATTTGGCTCTGAAACACGCCACTAGAAAGCTACCTGTCGATACAAGAGGTACATTATTATACAAGTCAAGCCAGGTGGTAGCCTGTGCGGACGACATCAACATTTTGTCAGGGTCGTTTTCCTGAGACACATTTTCCAAATATACAAATCTGTGATAAAACCTTTTATATGCTATGGGTCTGAAACATGAACCCTAATTCAAGCATCAACAAACATATTTAATGCTTGCAAAAGACGGGTCCTGAGGTGAATAATCGGAGTGAAGCTAGACGGGGACCAATGGTGAATTCGGTACAACCATGATTTGTATGGAACTTTTGACGAGCCGGAAGTCTTAACGATTGTAAGACTACGGAAGCTGCAACAGGCTGGTCATGTAAATCGTATGAACGAACAACGAATACCCAAAAAGGTATTCGTTGGGAGAACTGAAGGGTGGAGACCAGTAGGGAAACCGAGGTAACGCTAGTCTGACTCGGTCGATGAAGACGGTCGCTACTCGGGCTTCGAAATCGGAGTACGCGGTCAATGGACCGAAACAGTTTGAGGCGGTTGTTGCAGGAAGCAGAGACCCAAAAGGAGCTGTAGTGCTACGAAGAAGAAGAATAAGCCAATCAGGAAAGAAAGTGAGAGCAATTACTAATCCAGTAGATTTTAAGTTGAAAAACATATAGGTATGTACCATTGTCTGAAACGCAAAGTAATCGCCATTGCGTTTATTAAACTCTTGAAATAAAGTGTTAAAATTTTGGACAGAATATTCGAATTAGATGGGTGTAATGTCAAATTTTCAGAGGTAAATTTTTCCCCGGAAAAGAATATGGAATATTTTCTAGGAACCAGTGCAAAAAGAGAACTGGCTCTCTGAGACTTTCAAATTTATATCAATGGTTAAAATGAGATTATAATGCAAATTTGTTCATAACGGAAGAAAAAGGACCATATTTTACACAAGAACTTTAACAGAACCAATAACCTATGCTTTGCCATTCTTAGAGGTTTATCTGTTACACCTCATCTACTATGTGGAAAAGATGCTATAAAATTGTTATATATTTCAACATGTATACATACTTTTGTAATGCATATCCTTTCTTCAAATATCCTTGACAAATGAAATCCGATTGATTACTGACTTGAGCAAATGTTATAGCTTTACTGTAAAAATCTGCGGCATCTCCATAGTTTTTAGCATCCATTTCTCTGTCCCCTCTTTCGAGGTACGCACGGGGAATTATAAATTTGTTTTCAGCTAGAAACAAAACACAAAGTGCCAATGAAACTATAAAAATAAGATCATTAAAAATGTTAACGTACATGCCAAAGCGAATTTTAAAGCTCTTTTAGAGTATTCTTGGGCCAAAACTGTAGGTTGATTTTCCGCTCTCTTACTCAAACACAGGAAAAGCAAATAACTGACTTCCTTGCCCAAGTTCTTTTCCATACCTGATTCTAGCCTTATTGACCAATCCCTTGCAATGGACATATCGTGAGATATTTTCAACGTATCATAGGCAGCTTCATAAAGGGCACCTGCATAGTAAAGTTAATAATTTAAAACATTTGTGAATATGGTTAAATGGAAACAAGACTTTTCTTCGACAAATATGATTTTACAAAATGCAGGAACAATATGGGTAGCACAGTCTTAGTCATTTCATGGGTAAAATAGGACTCCCCACCAAATAAAGATTGGTATATGCAGGATGAGGCGATTACTTCGAGTCTGCCTCGAGAGAAAAATCTAGCAGAGATTGCAGAATACTTATTTTGTGTTCGTTTAAAACTAGTTTTTGTATGAGACCATGCGCGTTTGAGTATTTTAAGGTCACCAAGCCAGTGGCAGTGATACCAAGCTGGTCTTTTACTCCTTATCAGTAAATTTAATTTTACTAGCCAAAATTAAATACATACTTACATTTTTCCATCAAGAACCTTCCATAATAGTACCGGACACGTGCCTCGAGTAATCCACCGTCCAGCCTATATAATTTCGTGGCCTTAACGCTGGCAATGTAAATCTGTTCAACAATCCATAACTGATTTTCTTGATTTGTCAGTAATTGTGCCAGCTCTAAAACGTCCTCAACAGATTCTGATTTGCTCCCAGCATGAAACTTAAGTTCCGACATTTTAAAATATTCAGCAACAGTTTGCAGGCATCGTTTTCCTGCATTTGTTTTTAAGTAGGACTCCTGCAATTTATGTGCTGCATTCATTTCCTCCTCCATATCAATTAAATATTGAATAAATTGAGCAGATTGTTGGTATCCAGCTTCATAGAGATCTGTCAGAATAGCGTCATGAAAAGCTTGTCGTTCCATACGAATGTCATACAGGGTTATTTTCGGGACCTTAGCACGCAACTTTTTCTTGATTTCACCAATATGTTTCGTATGTGCCCATAGCCCTGGTCGAACTAGATCAGGATTTTCATTATCCATTGCAAAAACGGGATTGGTAATATTTGTAGTGTAGAAGGATCTTGGGAGCAAAGAGATGATGTCGTATAAATTTACGAAAATGAAAAAGTAGCTAGAAAATATATTAGAAAATGTAGAAATAAGTGTGTTCCATTTGCGCTTGGCAAAATGTGACGTGGACCCGTCATGTCACTCATTTAGTCGGCAAAAGTGATGCAACTGGCAATCAGATTAAAAAATTAAAGAGTTCTTGCTTGATATATTAAATCAACTTCCAAAATATGTTACAAATATTATGTGTAGTATATATCTACTAGCTTTACCCGGTACGATTCCCTGCCTTCCAAAATAAATTTAATGATTTGCTTATTTTGTTTATTTAGATAAATAGAATATGTAAATTCCACGCAATCATCATCTGAGACTAAGCTATTGGAACAGAGCATACGGTGGAAATATCTTCCGTATGTGTAAAATGTGTCAAATGTGCCGTCTGTGCAATTTGCACAATCGAAACGGTTTTTTTTTTTATTTTCTAAGGCCCTTCAAAACCGATTTTTTAGAAACTTTGCCCTTACATTGGGCACAAAAAGGCACACGTTCGATGTAAATTTCAATGCTATCGGTTCACTGGTTCTTGAGTAATAGTGTGCAAAAAATAATATTTTTAGTCTACGCCATCCATCGGGATTTTTTAAATTTTCTTGAGCTCCATACTAATACTCGAGCAGTCCGCCTAGGCAAACTGCTCGAGGGAACCCCACGAAAATAATTATTAAAATCATTACTACTAACCCGAAATAAACCCCGCCACTATCACCGCTGCCATTCCCGATAAAAAGTTTTTCCGATCCTTCTCAATGAGCCTACAAGGAAATTTCAGTTCACTAACAAATATCAGAAATTTACTTACACCTGTTAGTCTGAAAAGCGGTCTTAATAAACCTGCGATTGAATTTCTAAATCAGTTCAGAAAATTGCTAACAAATAAAACGAATAACAATCGGACCAAATAAAATCGATAATGGCAACACCTTGCTACGCGATTTAGCGAGGCAATTACAAGTTTCGATTTGAACGAGAATCTTTAGTTACTGCCATCAAGATGCTCGTCGAGGGAGACGGTAAATGGAATAAAAACAAAGGAGGACTCGCATTTTGAACAACGAGCGGGATAGCCAACGCGTTAGTTAGTGCTGGCGGTTTTATTTAATTTGAACTATATTACATAGACAATTTGCTAACCAGTTGACAAGTATCAGATGACAGATCTCTGTTGGTGGACCGCCACGTGACGTCGGTAGGGACGTTTTGTGTAAGAATTTTTATAAGTTTTTACGAGGTTGAAGTGCCAGTTATCGTGAGGCTGATAGTCCAAAAAGAAGCCTTATGTTACAAAACGAGTAAAGCCTTTATATGCTGGTATGAACTGGGAGCTCATTTTGATGTGTATCCTATATACATCATCAAAGCTCGCGGCGAGAGATCTCGCTGTACGACACTTACCTGCTACTATAACCATCTAAACTAGAACACCAAGAGAGTTTATTTGAAAGGATTTAACTTTATTTGCTGTTCATTTTTTTTAATCATTTAGATAAAACGTTGTAAAAAATAATTGGGTAGCAGCACGCTCCCTACTGGACTCGAACAAGACTCCTCTTCAATACTCCATCAAGTGTTTATATATGGCCGCGAAACGAGCTTTTGTTCCATATTTCGCCGAAATTTGCCGAATATGCAACATGTAAGCTCCCATTCCACGGAAGCTCTTACTTCCCGTCTCGTTTATAGATTTTTACGACAAAATTGGGGTAATTGAGCGAGGGAGAGCTTTCGTTTCATCTTTTGGCTCTCTCTCTCTCTCTCTCTCTCTCTCTCTCTCTCTTTTCGGCTTAACTGCGCTAGAAGCAGACCCCAAACATTATGTGCTTGATCGTAGTGAAGCTTATCATGTACGTCGTTCCCAATGAGATGGCTAGAATGAAGTGAATTGCGGATTAATCTTTGCCTATGCCCATCGGACGACAAGTATATGCTTTGATAGCAATAGGCGTATGTGCTTGCTTATATAATTTCATTGTCGACGCGTAAGTATAAAGATTGTATATGTTCGCTCGTAACACTTCGACACCTGTTGAATGTGTGCACTTCCCCAAAAAAAATCGTAAGAGTGAAAATTTTTTGCAGTGAGTCCCTGCGCTGGCATTTCTACTGAATCCTTGTACCTTGTTTCCATCAACTCAAAATCACAAGATTTCATTGAGGAGATTTGAATGCATTTCCATCTAGCTAACAGATTTTAACTTGTCATTGTAAAATGTGAAAAAGTAACTTTTGCTAGTTTGATTTACGTTACTTTTTGCAAAAACCAAATAAATATTAATAGTACAAATAAATCTAAGCTTGCTAATATAGCCATTAGTGCTTCTCAATTGACGTAATGCATAGTTGATACTTAAATATTACCATCATCAAAAGCGGAAGCACTTAAAAAAGATTTTGGCTTTATATCGACAAAAAGATTCAATAAGCAGCCACTATTTTAAATTGGAGAGCACCACCGAAGAGATGGAGTCTAGTAATTTATTGCGTAAGGAAAAAATACTGCAAAATCTACAATATAAAATTTGGGTTCTATGGTGTGATATAATATTGTACGGTGTCGTACAATATTTCCAACCCTTCAAAGTCAAAGTCAAAGTCAAAAGCACTTTATTTAATACTGATCGTTATAAATTTTCAAAGAATATAAAGCAAATTCCAAACAATAACAATACAAAACTTAATGGCCCAAATGGCTCTCTAAATTTATACGTTATCATTAACACATTTCATCAAAAAAAACTATAACAAATTCAATTAACTACGACTATTACATATTTTTAGAATTCAATTGGAAAAAGGAGAAAAAACCAACCAACACTATGCTAAAATTATTTATAATTTAAACATAACAGTGAAACTTTGATCCTACCCCTAATATGTTGTAACTTATTTCTAATAAAATGCAATCAAAAACTTTATCTTATATTTAAAAAATTTTATAAAAATGTTCCTTACCTAAGCGTTTAATCTTATCTCTAACGTAATATAGTAAACATAATATATACCTAACCTATACCTAATTTTTAACCTAATTTTTAACAAAAACAAACAACAACACTAAATGTAGCAATAATAAGCTGAAACTCAAAAAACTAAATAATGAAAAACACAAAAACTGAAAATAAACACGAATAATTTAGACATTGTCATTCAGCCACCAATACCTGGATTGCGCCGTCTCAATTCGATCAGCTTCAACGAATCTAGCAAATGAGTATCCCCATTGGAATTGTTGGTCTCGTGAACTCAAATTCGGAGGTTATTTTATCTTCTTATCGGTGGCCCGTCGATATATGTGATATATGACTGGGACGCCGTCAGAACCAAAAACATATCGATTCATGTCCAAATACACGAATGCTTCTGGAGGAATGAAGCCAGTAGCGAGGCAAGTCGCTATATACCCGTCTGCAGGGTGGAACGGCTGTGAAATCCAAGGGTTACAGATCTTGCGATATGATTCCGAAGAACTTTCAAAATGAAGATATCGACCCTCGTCACTTCAGCAGTTTGATAAATTCTTCTATTCGATACATGATGTTTCCAATCCGTTTCAGGCTTTCTGTACAAACCAGTACATGGGCAAAGACATTACCTTTCGAAAACTCTTAATTTTCCATTGTACTAGCACTCTGGTTGTACCAGATCTGACATCCATATGTCAAAACTGGTCTAACCAGGGTCTTGTAACAGGTAATTTTGACTTTTTGATCAATATATTTGGAATGAAAGAGTTTTCGTAGGGCCATGACTACTTTTTGAGCCCTACAGAGCATGATTTTCACATGTTCAGTATAGTACAGATACTGATCGAGATGAACACCGAGGTATCGAACACAGGATTTATGTGGAACTCGTTCTAAACTACCCTCACCAGCCATGATGTGGGAATCTTTCCAATTACGTTTCAGGTCTTGGCTGACTCTGCAGGGGGTCAGCAGAGTTGTCCGAAACAAGATTGTTTCACACTTTTGTGCATTGATTTTCATTCGCCAATTGTCGGTGTACAGCTGTACATCATTGAACATTTTTTGGAGATTGCTCTGAACTATTGTAGCTTTTCGGTCTGCCGTATAGATGATCAGATCATCAGCAAACGCTACCAATGATCGCGTTGGCGAGACGTTAAAATCAAAGCCGTTCAATAGCTTGCGAATGAAGATTGAGAAGAGCAGAGGCGCAGTAAATGTTCCCTGCTGTAGACCATTCAAGACCTTGAATTCGCGCATTGTTGTCAGATTTCCATCAGTTACAACAAACGATTTCTCGTATAACATATTACACATCATGGCGACAAGGTGTTGTTACGGATAAAACAGAAGGGCACCAGTATTACCTCACCCCGAACACTATCGTAGCATTCGCGTGACTTGGTATAGTCAGAAAGCTAAGCCGCACTCGACTAGGGTTTGTTTGCCACTCCAAATTGTATTCATAATAGTAGTTTAAATACGATTATTTGTAGTTTTAAGCAAACATAATTGTCATCGAGCGAAGGTCAGAATCAACGCATGTTTGAAATTGGAATGTTCCCCAGAAATATTTCGGAAAAATTCAAAACCTAA
Source organism: Odontomyia ornata (assembly GCA_963969285.1). NCBI lineage: Eukaryota > Metazoa > Arthropoda > Insecta > Diptera > Stratiomyidae > Odontomyia > Odontomyia ornata. The sequence continues at coordinate 447,999,751 of OZ017739.1, read as the reverse complement.
CAGTGATATTAGTCGCCCAGTGCATGACTCATTCCGACATACAGGTCACGGAAGCCCATTTGGTCCTTCATGGGGTAGTCTCACATTCATTGACCCTGCTTATTGGGATGCGAATATTGAAGTGAAAGGAAATACATTGGACAATAAGGCTCTAGATAGACGAAGAAAATGCGCTTCGTATCAAGTGAAGGAAAAGAAAAGAGATGCTGTGAAACAAGACGCACTGCCCGCATCCATAAGCACGACGGAGGCGTTACAAATCAGAGGCTTGACCGATAGTGAACCAGCTCCCTCTCAATCACCAGCCAAACCATCAAAGCCCGCCCCTCAACCTCAACCACAAATAATCACTGCATCTGCATTAACGACAGCCACAAAAACAACATCGCCACGTACACGAACCTTAAATCAAAGAAGTAGATATAAGCTAGAAACGGAAGACAGTGGAGACGAATCAAAACCCACCAATCAATTAGTCTTACAAACACAAACACAAACACAACAGCACCAACAATCCACATTAGTACAACAAACTCAAAAGCGTCCTGCGCAACGTAGTATTACACCGCACACGGCGCCGACGGTGAAACGTATAAAAAAATAATGATCCTTTGGAAGGGACGGACGCAACAACGACAACACAAATTACAGTCCAAGCGGTAACGGACTCGAAATCGGCCACAGGTGAACCGGAATACATTGATCTGCCCATCGATTTGCCAACAAAATAGGAACCGGACTATGCGGAAGAGGCAGCGGAGGTGGAAGGGGCCGAACAAGAAGCTACATAGGTTGAAGATGATTCGTACGGGGATATGAAATATGATGAGAGCTATTTTCCGGAAAACGATGATGCTGGTGGGGCGGACGGAGGAGCGACAACGTCGTCGGTGGCAGTAAAACAATCGGCATCATTCTCGGATTCATATGTTAGGGATACAAGCGAACCACAACAACAAACATCGGAAGCTCAAGGGGATGAAACACTACTACTATAGCCCGGGGTTTGGTTGAATAACGTTACATATTCTATATTACGAAACGAAAGAGGTCGTGAAAATCTTATGTGTGGTGGAATGACTTTTCGCAAAGAAGCTGCACATAAAACTTCAATCAATTGGATTTGCTGCCGGTCAGGATGCAACGCACGTTGTATCACTCGTTCGGATGATTCTATCAAGTTTAACATAACACCGCATAACCACGAGGACAATAATTAAAAGCACTTTATTTTGAATATTTCAATTTATTAGTCTCAATATAGTCAAAACATGAAAAACCAGGTGAATTTTAAAACATGCGGTAATATTGGACAAAGCAAGTTAAATGGTTACAGATATATTGTTTCCATTTTAAATATTATATACAACTTACTACGAGATTTTATTTCAAGAATGATAAGTTTTAAATTTAGAAAGTAAACAAACACCACTGACAGGCCAATCTGTCAGTGAATTATGTTCAGCTAATTCAGCCGCACTTGGAGTGCTCACCACCAGAGGGGAGCGGAAACCAAGTGGCGGCAGAAAGAAATTACCACGCTGAAGAGGTGGGTGACCGAAGAGCGGAACATTAGCCGTTAGGAGGAGGCTATAAAAGCGCGCGAAGAATGACGCGCCTCCTCTTTTTCCTTTCTTATCGTGTGCGGCAAACCAGAAGTTGAGAAGTAGCAACAAGTGCGGAGGAAATTTGAAGTGCGGAGGAAATTCGAAGTGCAGAGGAAATCATAAGTGCGAGACAGCGAGAATCAGCAGTTGCGGAAGAAAGGAAGATTAAAATCGAAGCGACAAGCAAAGCCCAGACGTTGGAGGAATAATCATAAAGTGCACCAACGGATACAACCATCGAAGGGGCCCCTTGTAGGTACTCAGTAGAAGTAAGTTCTTTTTAGTTTTACCGTGAATCAGATGTTTAATTATATAGAGTTTGCGAATTGTATTACATGTTTTGGAAATTTTACCCAGTCGTATTTCATTGAAGAAAAAAATTTACGCTTTTAGAGGAAATTTACGCTTTTAGAGCAAGAAAGGTAAAGACTCTTTTTTCAGATTGCAGTTTGTGACGGGTGCGGCTTGAGTGGCAAGTCGTTGTGAAAGTGCAATATAACAGAGTGAAATTAGTGATATCTAGAATCAAAGTGTTTGGGGTTGGTGTAGTGGTCCCGGCGAGGGTTAGTGTTAGGAAGGAGTATAGGGGTACGGTTGTGCAGGTGTAGGGTTTGAGTGATAGTCCGTGTGTGCTCGATAGTTAGGGTTCGGCCGAATTGCGACGGTGATTATTCCGGCAAGCCGCATTCTCGCTTGGCGGCTTATTGGGGGCCTTGAGGGACAAGCGAGTGGCGCCCCACGCCCGTCTCCGGACGAGCTAAACCGGGTCCATAAGCCCTGCCGGAGCACCCCAATTTCCCTGAGGGCCAAAGTGGCTCTCGTGGAATAAAAAGTGGGTGTAACATTGTGTGTGGAACTTGTCCTGAAGGAGTTTAAAACTAGTCCATCTAACCTCACCGTATCGAAGGCTTTCTCCATATCAATGAGACATGCTCCAACACATTATCTATCATTTAGTTTCCAGCAGATGTCTGAGATTACTTTCGTTATTGCATGTGTGGTCGAATGCCTCGCACGAAAACCAAATTGGCAACTAGGCATGAGCTCATTTTCCTCAATGTAGCCGTTTAATGCTCTGTTGAGTATCACTTCAAACACCTTGCTGAGTTTACGCAGCAAGCTGATTGGGCGATAGCTTTTCGGGCATGAAGATTCTTTTCCTTTCTTCAAGATCAGAAATTCCTTAGCCTTTTTTCACTCATTTGGGAAATATGAATTGCGCAACATGTTGTTGAACAATATGCAATAATTCCTAATAGCAACCGCCGGCAAATGTCGGACAACTACATTTGGAATACCATCAGTACCACATGATTTCTTGTTGTTTATCTTGTGAAATATGAAACACAAGTCTTCATAGCTGACAAAATAATCAATAAGATTCAAGCTCGGTATGAGGTCAGATGTTAATTTTTCATTGAAATGAAGAATTGATTGGCCGTTCAGGCTTGATTTGAAGTCGGAAACTTTTGCTTCAACGACCTCTGAAAAAATTTCGTTCCCTCTCTCAGGGTTTGGTAGATGAACCAATTCAAAATGTGTTCCAATCAGGGCAAGTTTATCCAATCCTTCACAAATAATCCTGTTTCCATTTCTATCCGGAGTCGTACTATCAATTTCGATACCAGCCCTATCGAGAAGATTTATCTCATCACTAGTGACTTCAAGATTCGATACCTTCACTCGAGACTTCTTGCGGAATATGCTGTTCACTTTCGCGAACAAGCCGTCTGGGTCCTGTGGGCTAATACCCCTCAATTTTTCCGCCCATTGATTGCTGACCTCACTCCTGAAGTATGACCGGGTTAAGTTCCGGACATTCTTCAGGTGTAATTTCAACAAAGACAACGAGGGATGTTTGTAGTCCAAAAATTGTCGATAAATATTGTTGACGCGTGTGAGAAGAAGGCTTTTCAATCTTTTCAACTTTGCGATGGTTGGTGTTTCATATCCTTCCATATTGTTTCGATATTTAATCTTGGGAACTACTTTCTCAATCATTTCCAACGTCAACTTTTCTAACCTCGACAAATAGAGATATATTTCATCGTTAGTTAGATTTCTGTCATTAGCAACCATTGAGCAAGAGTTGCCACCATCAGCAGGGGAACATTGCTTCTGGTACTTGCGATTAAACTTCTTTTGAAACTTTCCCCAGTCTGTTTTTTGAAATTCAACCGATGATCTTCGTGTTCAACTGGAATGAGGAAGAAATCATCCCTGTGATGATTGATTTCTATTACGATTGCGTTATGGTCGTTATCATAAGGAAGCACCTACAGTTTCCGTTGAGAACTATTAAAGCTGAATTCGTCTCGCATCAGCAATGCAGAGGTCCAAATATGAATTTGTCCTAGGGTTTGTTGGGAACTCCGACCCATAAAGATTGCACCTGTATTCAATTTGGTTCTCTGTTATCCACGATTTCAGGAAAACACCTCTTGGATTATAGGTGGCGTTCAGCCATGATGTATGTTTGGCGTTCAGGTCACCAGCAAGAATATAATAATTATGCAGCCTGATCAATTCTAGTATTTCAAACAAGGAATTGAGTTCCTCCTTGAGCTTGAGAACAGTTCCACCAGTTGCATAGGCAGAGATAACGAAGAGGTTATCCCCTCCTGGTAGTGAGATTTTGATAACGGACACTTCAAGAGATTCAAAGCTTTTGAATGCGACTTTTTCAATATTTTGGAAACGATAGGGTCTTCGAACCAATATTCCGGTGCCACCTCCCCCATCACCTATTATCCTATCATTTCTTACGAATTCAAAATCCTTGAATGTCATGGAGTGCCATGAACTGAGGTGGGTTTCGGTGAGAAGCACGATGCCAGGCTTTTGTCTGGCAATGAATTCAAGGAGATAATCACGCCGATGTAAAGTTACAATGGAGTTGACATTGATCGAGATTCGACGAATCCTATCCGTGGGAATATGGCTGGATGACAACTTATTTTGAGGCATTTGAAAGCCCTAAACGCTGAAAAACAATGTTAATTTTCGAATCTTGTTTGACGATTCTCTCCGATAAGGAATTTAATTGCTGATAAATTTTAAGAAGCAGCTCATTATTGCCACTTACATTATGTATTTTATTTACATTGTCTGCTGGTCCTCTCGCAGCAAGTGCAAATGACACCCCGGGCTTGACGAAGTTGGTAGGTATCACACTGCAGTGTGCTTGATGTTGTTTTGGAATGACTTTAACCTTTGCATCTTGATACCGGGGGCATCCTCGATATGATTCTGGATGACCAAAGGCACCGCAGTTCACAAAATATAGTTTTTCTTTTGGCTCCGCCTGAGCCAATTTGCACTCGCCGGGAGCATGAATGTCTTTGCATTTGACACACCTATATTTCATGGCGCAATTGGCAGCCGAATGCCCGAATCTTCGACACCTGTAGCACTGGTTGACCTCACTTTTCTGGAGGCGTTCCTACCTCACCACGCGGAAGTTCAAGTACCGTATTTTTTGCAGGGCACTTGAACTACTTTTGCTGGAAATCTGGACTAAGTAGTGAGGCAAGTTTTTGCGCTCTTTTTTCAATTTTGTCTGCTTTCTCTTTATCTTTGATCAGCTGCTCGATTTCGATTACCGATAGGATTGTCGGTTTTTCTTCTTTATCGTCGTATCTTCTTTCTAGTTTTTTTTCGCCCGTCATCGTTGGCGATGAGCACGAACCTTCTGGTTGATGGCCGAAGCCATCGGGCTCCTCCATCTCGATGCTTTTGCAGCGAGACTAGAGGGAATGTTCTCAGACCGGGACTTCCCTTGAACGTATTCCCACTTTTGATTTTTCTTCAGGAAATGAATTTCAGGTATTCGATAAATGCTCGAATAATTCTACGGTGATGGTTATCAATTAAAAAAAAATTGTTTTCAACTGACTTTTGTGAAAAATTAATTATTTTTAAAATCAATGACAGGAGCGATTAAAAACACGTCTACACGCAACGAGTGCTAGACGTAGAATTATTTCCAACCCTTTTAAGCAAAGTAATGCAATATTGTTTTAGGTGCGCTCATAAACATTTTGGGAGAATGACGTTCCACAAAAGAGAGATGTATTTTTTAAAGAAAACTTCCGAATGACCAGAGAATCATTTGAAAGTCTCTGTTTTGAGGTGAGAGGAATAGCCAGACGTGTTACGGTGTTCAGAAGCGGTATTGGCCTACAGAAAAGAGTGGCAATTGCTGTTTACGTACTAGGCTCTTCAGCGGAGTACAGAACGGTCGCAAAATTTTGGGTTTTATGGTGTCATATAATATTTTACAATGTCATATAATTTGATTGCAACTTTGATAGTTGCATTTGCTGTCTGTTTGACATATGCTGAATATCTGAATAAAAATTACTTGAGTTATGCCATATGTAACGATGAGATTTTAAGTAGATTTCGGGCAAATCTACTAGATTTCATAATCTCCTGGATTTGAATTTTATATGGCAAATCTACAAGATTTCGAAGTAGATTTGAAAATATTGTCCAAATCTTAAGATTTGATGTACATGGAAATAGGGTATTAACATGAAACGATATTTACAAAATTTATATTTGTGCAATGTCATATTTTGAGGCTTTTATTGAGTTCAGTGATATTCGTATGATGATATCCAATCATTACACTGTTTCTCAAATCTTTTATGTTTTGATAATTTCAGGCAGCTCTTATAGAAGAAGAACAGGCCACGACAGGGACTAATTTTTCTATTGAATTTCCAAAAATCAAAAAATTCAATTTTAACTTTTTAATCAGTAGCCTCAGTGTATATTTTTTCAATTTGTCATAAACTTGAACAACAGTTTTCCTAATAAGCCGAAAAAGCATAACCATTAGTACAGAGTAAACTTTTTTTTCAATTTTCGAAACATCAACAAGTTTACTTATAGTTAGATCATGCCCTTAACAAGAAATCGACCTTTAGGACTCTGGGCGAACAAAAAGCTCTTGCCAGCAGTCAAAGAGCAATTGAAAAGAAAGATACCCGAGCTAGGTTTGACTGATGTTCGACGCATCCGCATGCCTTACTACGAGGCCATCTTAAAAGAACTTTTTGAAGATGGTTACAATCACACGGCAGTTTGCCTACGAAAGCTTGTCGATTTGGAAGGTGGACTTTATGAAAATAATATGGTTATGATTCGGTTATTTCATCGAAAGGACTTTCTTCTCGCCATTACTGATGCTGCCAAAAATGCCGAGCGTGAAGCTTTTCTAAATGGAAACAAGGATTTGGCTTTTCAAATGCTTCTCGAAATGGTATTGGCAGTAGAAGATGAAGGCAAGCATTTTTGGTGGCTTGCTTCCCAAGTCTATCGACTTATATTTCATATTATCGATGAATGTGATTTTGTAAATGACGAAATACGCTGTAGGACTCGATATTTTTATGCAAGGTTTTTGGATGACAAACGTAAGTTCACAGATTTGATGGGACTCTTGTATGCTTTAAATCGATACTCCACATAGTACGAATGTATAATGAGGCAATCAAGGAGTTCAAGGTAGCCAAGAAGGAAAGTGAAAACACCAACTGGATAACGAACAAAATTACGTTCCAACTTTTATTTAAAGATGTCAACAAGGGTTATATATCAGCAATGCTTCACAAAGCCCATCAAATCAGGAGTATTGACATTGAAGAGGCAGAAAGTTTGATGGAATATGCTCTGCCTATGATGTACCGCTGTAAGTTATTTTAATTAAGATAGCTAGACAGATATTTTAATGTCAAACTATGTACCTTCTTATCTTGTTAAAAATGTATGTACGTAAAAAGACAATAAAAGATATATCTATTTGTCTATCTTTTTACGTACGTACAATTTTTAACCTGATAGGAAGGTATATAGTTTGACAACGGCACTAAAGTCAAACAATTACCATAAAACTCGGTCGTAACAAATTCAATGAAAAATTATTAAATTCAATTTAAAAATCCCGTTGGCTCCACCAGCCGGAAAGGCAAACTTCTCGTAAGTAGCCTTATTTTTAAAAGCAAATAATAATTTTATTGGCCGCCACTTTGAAAGTCAAACACTGTTTAAGGAAAATGTTCTGTTGCATGAATACTTCCAATTTAAGCCATTCCAAATGTTTCCAAGAAGAAGATTCAACGTTTCAGTAGCTACTAAAATAGCGAATTGCGCTTACTTTCTGACCTTTGGCAGCCGCCATTTTGAATTTACACATTTGATTTTGGATTATTTAAAAAGACTCATCAATCACTTCCAAATCTTATTCAAATTGGAGTCTTACTCTACACAGGACAAAATATTCAATTTTCAGTGAAAAAGGCAACTAAAATATTGTTTCGAATTTTCGACTTTTTTTATTTTTAGTCCGATTTTGATAATGCAAGAACTTGATTTACTAATCCATAATTCCATGTTTCGCAAAATCCGTTGAAAACATGGCCATTAGAGGGCTACGAAAACCTGAAAAAATCGCATTTTTGAACCTCCGCCATTTTGAAATTTACACATGGATGATCATAAAAATAATGATTTGATCATTTCGTACCGTAAAATTAAGTTTCATAGAAATCGACTTAAAATTGTGACTTGTAGAAGCCTTGAAAATCTCGCGGTTCAACTAGCCGCCATTTGGTTCTTGGATACCTGACCTCTAATTTTTCTCATTGTTCCATAGACACATAGTTTTGTTTCAGAATTTTTTATTGTAAAGTTCATTGCACAATTTAATGAACCTTTGTTCTAAACTTCGTCCAAATCTGAGCTATACCATAAGCAGTGGTGGTGAAGAGCGGCTGCTCCTGAAGAGATAAGGTGGTCACCCCGCCGAAACTGCTTAGTTTTTTGTTTTACTGGTTTAAAGTAAACTACATCCGTCAAGTTTCCATCCTTTAGACAGAGATGAGTGGTTCACTTGAGCCACTTTAACATCTTTAGGTTCTTCGGAGAAAGTAATGGTTGCCTTTTTGTATAATGTTTGCGTTTGTCTTAAGCCTCCGCGTCCGCTAACTTTAACGAGACAAAAAAATGTTGAATTACTGTAGAGTAGCTTAATTGAACACATAATAGAACATTTCCAAAGATAATAAAAATTGATCGATACGTCTCGTAGAGTAGAGTACGCGTGATAAATATTTTGTAGTGTAGCTTCGTGTCTCGACAAGAACCCGCCTCACATGATCCCGCAAATACTAGTCGTCAACCACGCGTACGCGGTCATTAACCGAAGCTAGTTAGCTGAGCTCGGTGTTGTTTGGTGCTGTCCTACAAGGATTTAAAAAACAAACAATTCATTACAACGGCGCCTAATGTGGGGCCCGAAGAGGAAAACACCACTCTCCTTCGAGTTCATACATTTTTAATTTTGCTGTATTTCAAGGCTTGGTTAACATTATAGAACAATATATAACAATTGTATTTTGATATGAATAATTTGGCTATAATAATAACACTAACAAAGGCAACTTTTTATTTTTGACGGTTTGTTTTGCTATGTTTCTATTGTTCACTATACACCACGTCCAAATTTCGCGTTTCCAAAGTTTCTCTAGTATAGCTTCCGATTTTCATTCAGTTAACTGTCAGTTGATTTCTATTCCACTAAAAGACAATCAAATCTTTTCTACTTTCACGTTTTAACACTTCAATGTTTGCTGTAGATTCTGATAAGGTGGATATATGTGAGCAGTTAATTAAATGGAGTGATATTTTAATTGAACTTCATAATTTGCCGAAAGCCGAAAAAGTTTTGATTAAAGCTTTGAAATATGGTTATGCTTGCCAATCAGTTCAACATCGCTGCCTCATCCTTCTCAAACAGGCGTTGACATATCACAGGTACTTACACGCGTGAATCACATCCCTTAACCAGAAAGTTAAAATCCACTTCCTTTCATTTTAAGGCTTAACAATGTTGACCGTTCTGTCAAAAAATTCAAAAGAGCTTTGGCTATAGCGGACGAGTATGAGTTTGATGAGCTTCGAGCTCTTACAAGGATGCATTATGGATTCATTCACTCCAAAGAGGGTGAAAGACTTAAATACGGCATTCGTCTCTTGACTGAAGCTATAGAAATTTTTAAACAATTGGAAAATATGGAACAACTTCGACAAGCTGAATATTACTTGGCGATTTCAAAAGCTAATCAAATCTTTGATGATGTTTGTGCTACAATTCGAGGTGCAACAAAAGTTAAGGGTCCCCACAATCCGCTGTGGAATAAATGGAAAGACTGGCAATTCAGGAAGACTGTTATTTGGAACTACAAACCAAGCATAGAAGAAGTGGAAGAAGAAGAAACTGGGAGCAATAGTACGGATGATGAAGATCCTGTTCAGGATGCTACATCAGTTAAAGAACGGGGAGTGCATAAACGGTCCATGGTAAATATACTTGTTGTGTGTTAACTTTCAATCTTTCTAAAATGTTGCTTTCTAAATTAAAGGCCGAGTTCTTTGGGAGTCAATTAAAAGTTGAATATGACCCAAGTGTTGGACCTTCTGCATTTACACTGGTTGATGAACGACAAGATATTAATGATCGGATTGATTCAGTGGTGCTTAAACTCAATAATATACCTAGGCTCACACTAAGCCCTATTGCCGAGCTTATTGAGAAAACAACTAAGCTCAATGAATAATTTTGATTTTTTTAATCTTAAATTCCTATTCAGTTTTATTTTTTATTTCCTTCCTTGAAGGTTGGTTTTTGTACTCTACTGTTCATTTTATAGTTATTATATATTTAAAATATAATTTCAATAATGAAATAATGATCATTCTATTTTCATTGGAGGGAGGGTAAGTTATCAATTTCGCTTCTATATTTTTGCCTCTTTTATGAAGTTCTAAGCATAAATTTTGAAAGATGATAGTTTTTTTTCAGATTCGAATGCACTTTCTTGATTCAATCCTCAAACATTTTATAAAAACACAAAGCAAGTTTAAAAACGTTAAAGTACTCAAAAACTTAATAGTCCACATGGCGCTCTAAATTTAAGCAATACTCAATCAAAACATAGTCAAAAAAGCAATATCAAACGTTATCAAATGAAAATTCCTAAATAACATTTCCATTGTGCTAGCACTCTTCTTCTTCTTCATAGCACTACAGCCGCTGTCGGGCCTTCGCTTCCTGTAAATAGTGCCTCCAACTATCTTGGTTCATCGACCGCGTCTCGGTCTCCCCACGTCTCCGGGCTCCAGTTCTCCCAACGAGTACCTTTGTGTTATCTATTGTTCGTCCATACAATTCATGTGGCCAGCCCATAGCAGCTTCCACAGTCTTACAATCGTTGAGACCTCCGGCTTGTCAAAAATTTCATACAGCTCATGGTTGTATCGAATTCGCCATTGCTCCCCGCCTAGCTTCGCTCCAATTATTCGCCTCAGGACCCGTCGCTTAAAGGCGTTCAATATATTTACGGATACTTGAATACTTGGTTTCACACCCATAGCATATCATAGGTCTTATCACAGATTTGTATACTTGGAGCTTTGTTTCCCTGTGTATGCAGTTGGTCCTCAAGATCGTCAGAAGTGAAAAACTATTTTATTTCTGAGCTGTTTTTTTCGGTGTTTTTCGTCTCTTGCATCACTGGTTCTCGTTATTTTGACGCCTTAATACGCAAATCCGCTCACATTCCTATTCCTAACCTAAGCATTAAACCGTACCTCTAAACGTAATATAATAAACATAACATATACCTATGCTAAATATTGAAACCTATACTTAATTTTTAACACAAACAAAGAACAACACTAAATGTAGTAATAATGAGCTGATTGGGATGCCGTTAGAATCAAAAACATATCGATTCATGTCCTAATACACGAATGTTTCTGGAGGACGAAGCCAGTATCGAGACAAGTCAATATATGGAGCAATCTAGGAATGACAATGTCTAAATTATTCGTGTTTATTTGCTGTTTTTGTGTTTTTCGTTACTTAGTTTTGTGTTTCAGCGCATTATTACTATATTTAGTGTTGTTGTTTATTTATATTGAAAATTAGGCATAGGTTTCAATATTTAGCATAGGTATATGTTATGTTTATTATATTAGGTTGAGAGATAAGTTTCAACGCTTAGGTTAGGAATACTGTGTTAGCATTGCATTAGTATATATAAGATGAAGTTTTTGATTGAATTTTATTAGAATAAGCTTATAACATATTAGCTGTAGGATAAATGTTCAATGTTGTGTTAAAATTATGATTAATTTTTGAATAGTGTTAGTTGGTCTCTTCTCTTTTTTCCAATCGAATTAAAAAATATGTAATAATCTTAAGTATTTTGAATATTCTATGTTTTTTTTTTTTGATTAAATTTGCTTCACTGATAACGTATAAATTAAGAGAGCAAGTTGGGCTATTGATTTTTTGTATTTTTATAGTTTGGAAAATTTGACAAGTTTCAATATACCCGTCTGTAGGGTTGAACGGCTGTGAAATCGAGGGGTTTTGCTCACAGTTACAAATCTTGCGATATAATTCCGAAGAAGCCTCAATATGAAGGTATCGAATCTCGTCACTTTTGCAGTTTGATACATTTTTCAACTTTTTCAACAATCTGTCTCAGGTTTTCTGTGCAAACCAGTACATGCACGAAGACATTTCCTTTCGTAAACTGATAATCTTTCCACAGTACTAGTACTCTGGTTGTACCAGATCTGACATCCATATGTCAAAACTGGTCTAACCAGGATCATTGGTAGCGTTTGCTGATGATCTGATCATCTATACGGCAGACTGAAAAGCTACAATAGTTCAGAGCAATCTCCAAAAAATGTTCAATGATGTACAGCTGTACACTGACAATTGGCGAATGAAAATCAATGCGCAAAAGTGTGAAACAATCTTGTTTCGGACAACGCTGCAGGGGGTCAGTCAAGACCGGAAACTTAATTGGAAAGATTTCCACATCATGGCTGGTGAGGGTAGTCTTGAACGGGTTCCACATAAATCCTGTGTTCGATACCTCGGTGTTCATCTCGATCAGTATCTGTACTATACCAAACATGTGAAAATCATGCTCAGTAAGGCATTAAAAGTAGTCATGGCCCTTCGAAAGCTCTTTCATTCCAGATACATTGATCAAAAGGTCAAAATTATCTGTTACAAGACACTGGTTAGACCAGTTTTGACATATGGATGTCAGATCTGGTACAACCAGAGCGCTAGTACTATGGAAAAATTAAGAGTTTTCGAAAGGAAATGTCTTCGTGCATGTACTGATTTGTACAGAAAGCCTGACACGGATTGGAAGCACTATATATCGAATAGAAAAAATTATCAAACTGCTGAAGTGACTAGAGTCGATATTTTCATATTGAAACTTCTTCGGAATCATATCGCAAGATCTGTGACTGTGAGTAAAAACCCTTGGACTTCACAGCCGTTCCACCCTACAGACGGGTATATAGCGACTTGCCTCGCTACTGGCTTCATTCCTCCAGAAGCATTCGTGTATTTGGTCATGAATCGATATGTTTTTGATTCTGACGGCGTCCCAGTCATATATCACATATATCGACGGGCCACCGATAAGAAGATAAAATATCCTCCGAACTTGAGTTCACGAGACCAACAATTCCAATGGAGATACTCATTTGCTAGATTTGTTGAGGCTGATCGAGTTGAGACGGGGCAATCTAGGTATTGGTGGCTGAATGACAATGTCTAAATTATTCGTGTTTATTTTCAGTTTTGGTGTTTTTCGTTATTTAGTTTTTGAGTTTCAGCTCATTATTGCTACATTTAGTGTTATTGTTTATTTTTGTTAAAAACTAGGGATAGGTTAGGTTTATATTATGTTTATTATATTAGGTTAGAGATGAGGTAAAACGCTTAGGTTAGGAACATTGCTATGGATTTTTTTAGTATAAGATAAAGTTTTTGATTGTATTTATTAGAATTAAGTTAAAACATATTAGGTGTAGGATCAAAGTTCACTGTAGTGTTAAGATGATAAATAATTTTAGAATAGTGTTGGTTGGTTTTTTCTCCTTTTTCCAATTGAAGTTTAAAAATATGTAACAATCTTCATTGATTTGAATTTGCTATAGTTTTTTTTTTAAATGTGTTTAATGATAACGTACAAATTTAGAGAGCCATTCGGGACATTAAGTTTTTTATTGTTATTGTTTGAATTTTGCTTTATATTCTTTTAAAATTTATAACGATTAGTATTAAATAAAGCGCTTTTGACTTTGACTTTGACTTTGACTGGTCTAACCAGGCTCTTGTACCAGATAGCTTTGACCTTTTGATCAATTTTTCTGGAATGAACGAGTCCTCGAAGGGCCATGACTACTTTTTGTGCTTTATGGACCATGATTTTGACATATTCAGTGTAGTACAGATACTGATCGAGATGAACACCGAACTACCCTCACCAGCCATGATGTGGAAATCCTTCCAATGACGTTTCTGGGCTTGATTGGCCCCCTGCAACGTTGTCCGAAACAAAACTGTTTCGCTCTTCTGCTCATTGATTTTCATTCGCCAATTGTCAGCGTAGAGCTGTACATCATTGAACAGTTTTTGAAGATTGCTCTGAACTATTGTAGCTTTCCCGTCAAAGTCACTTTTGGCGTTATTCAATACAAATTACAAGCGATTCCAAGATTCGATACCTTCACTGGAGACTTCTTACGGAATAAGCTACTCACTTTCGTGAAAATGCCATCTGAATTCTGTGGGCTAATACCCCTCAGTTTTTCCGCCCCTTGATTGCTGACCTCACTCCTGAAGTATGAACGAATTAAGTTTCGGACATTCTTCAGGTATAATTTCAACAAAGCCAACGAAGGATGGTATAGTCCAAAAATCACCGATAAATATTGACGCGTGTGAAGAAGGCTTTTCAATCTTTTTAACCTTAAACATAATCTTGGGAACTACTTTCTTAATTATTTCCAACGTCAGCTTCTCTAACTTCAACATATAGAGAGAATTTAAAAAATTAACAGATTGGGGATTCCTAATGACAGGAATCCATCCTGTCGTTGGGAATCCCCAATCTGTTTTCTTTTTAAATTCAACCGATAGAATGAGGAATACAGAATCCTTTTGATGATTGATTTCCATTAAGATTGCGTTATGGTCGCTGTAGTAAGGAAGCACCTGCAGCTTCCGTTGAGGACTATTAAAGCTGAATTCAAGTCTTGTGTCAGCAATGCAGAGGTCCAAATATGAATTTTTCCTAGGGTATGTTGGAAGCTTCGACCCATATAGATTGCACGTGTATTCAATTTGGTTCTCTGTTATCCAAGATTTCAGGAAAAACACCTCTGTGATTATTGTTGGCGTTCAGCCATGATGTCTGCTTGGCATTCAGGTCACCGGTAAGAATATAATGACTATGCAGCCTGTTCAATTCGATTATTTCAAACAAGAAATTGAGCTCCTCCTTGAACTTGAGAACATTTCGATCAGTTGAAAAGGTTATCCCCTCCTCCCCTGGCAGTGAGATTTTGATAACGGACACTACGAGAAATTGAAAGCTTTTGAATTCGACTTTTTCAATATTTTGGGATCAATAGGGTCTTCTAACCAATAGCCCGGTGCCACCTCCTCCATCATCGCTTACTCTATCGTTTGTTATGAATTAAAAATCCTTGAATGTCATGAAGTGCCATGAATTGAGGTTGGTTTTAGTGAGAAGCATGATGTCAGCCATTTGCTTGACGACGAATCCAAGGACATTATCACGTCAATGTAGGGTAACAAAGGAGTTGACACGCTGATCGAGGTGAGACGAAGCCTTTCCATGGGAAAAATGCAGCTCATTATTGCTACTTACATTATTTACAATTTTTACAGCATTATTTGCTGGTCCTCTAACGGCAAGTGCAAATGATAATCTAGGCTTGATGAAGTTGGAAGATATCACACTGTGGTATACTTGTGTTTGTTTTGGAATAAATTTGACATTTGCATCTTGATATCGGGAGCACCCTCGATATGATGCTGTATGAACAAATTCACTGCAGTTAACGCAGTTAAATTTTTCTTTATGCTTCGTTGAGTTAATTAGCACTCACCGGAGGCATGAATATCTTTACGCAGACTGGTTGGCTTCTCTTTTATGGAGGCATTTCCACCTCACCACTCTGAAATTCAAGTACCTTATTTGTTGAAGGGCACTTGGAGTGCTTTTGTTTTAGATGTATACCAGATAAAGTGGTAACTCTTCTTTTCTACGGTTGATATTCTTGCTGCAAAGGTTTTGAAAGAAGTAAATTCAATTCCTGGTGCAACTATCTTGAGTACCTTAAGAAGATCGACTATATCCTCTCCACAGTCCAGACCCTTCGACAAAAAGATCTGATTATTTCACTTTTTGGGGTAAAGGCAGTATGGGATCTCCCTGAAATGCAGCACATCTTTGGCTGACTTGAAATTAACCAGTGATTTTGTTTTAATAGCTAATTTTTCTACATTAACTCTTATGATTTCGAAATTGCTTAGTTTATTTTTGGTTGCCAATAGCCCAATCATATCTTTTCCGCGTTGTCCGTATATATATATATATATATATATATATATATATATATATATATATACACATATATATATATATATATATATATATATATATATATATATATATATATATATATTTTTTTTTTTTTTTTTGTGGTAGGGAGGAGAATGCCATTTATACACACAGTGTAGGACTCCCATGTTCGCAAGAAGGCGACTGGACTACCCACTAAAAACCTCCCCTGTTAACCTGAGAACCAGCCTGGAACCGTTTGACACATTACTTCGGGCCAGGTCTCGTTTTGTTACGCCGTGAGGCGCCTTCAGGCTGGGGGTCCCTTTCCTAGCGGGAGGGGAGAGGGGACGAGGAAGTGCCAGAAAAGCGATGCCCCAGCGCCCCCAGCTGCTGTGAGTCGCTTTTATATTTTAGGACTGCCCGAGCATAATGTGTCACCTTGTTCCATTTGTCAATCGATTCGAACATCACTGCAACTATATTATCCGGGATGAGCTCTCCCGTCTTCTTGTAGAGTTTCCTTTGCAGTCTGACCCATTTTGTACACGCAAAAAATGTATGGTAGGCATTGTCCTCCTCTCCTGGGCAATACCGACAATCGGGGGACCGTGACTTACCAATCTTGTGCAGGTAAGACTGAAAACACCCAAGCCCGCTTAAAAGCTGGGTCAGATAGAAATCAGCCTCACCATGCCTTCGATTTAGCCACGTTCTCAAATCCGGGATGAGGCACGCAGTAAACATTCCTTTCGTGCAATTGACCCAAAGCTGCTGCCAATCGTTGAGCGAGCGCTGTGTCTCCCCGCGGACGACCAATTCTCTTGCATCCTCATTTCGGCGCAGGTGAAAAGCGCGGTGCTCTCTAGCAAGGAGGGCCACCGGTATCACGCCTGCAATAACGCTCACCACCGGATCAGAGACTGTCGGATACGAAGATGTAAATCTCAGTGCTCCTCATCTCTGTACCTGTGCCAAAAGTTTTCAGTATACCTCCTTGTTGAGAGCGTCGCCCCGTACTTCTGCTCCGTACAGTAGTACTGACCCTACAGCACTTATCAAGAGGCATCTTCTTGACGGGCAGGGTCCCCCTACGTTGGCCATAAGCAGACTCAGAGCCAATATTCCCGAAGCAGCCTTCTCAGCCGTTGCTCTGATTTGCTCAGAAAAACTTATCTTCGAGTCTATCAGTAGCCCCAGGTACTTCACCGATGGCTTCGATTGGATTCGTATATCTCCAATACTGATCATCCTTACTCTAGGGATTCTCTTTTTTGTCAAGATGATCACTTCGGTTTTCTCCAGTACTAAACTGAGCCCGCGAGCAGTCATCCAGTCCTTCACTCGGCGCATTAGGATACCTAGCCTAAGTTGCGCCTGGTCAACGGTGCGTCCAGCGACCAGAGCCGCAACATCATCCGCATAGCCGACCAAGCGCAACTCATCTGGCATCTCAAGTCTCAGTAGCCCGTCGTAAGACACGTTCCACAGGTCGGACCAAGGATAGATTGGTGGAACTTTTTCTGCCTTTTTGATGACTTTTTTAGAGGAACCAGCAGAGCTGTGGGCTGGTGGCTTCCCCTTATTATTACTTTTTAAATACTGAATAAAATTTTTACTATTATCTTCATTAAAGTCACCTTAAACTCTTTCTTCAACTTAGATTTCTGCGGTTAAACCATCCAGCGCTGCAGAATAGTTTTGATTCTCGTAGGTGTCTCCACACTTAGGATTTTTCTCCGGAATTGCTTGCTTTACACTTTTCTTTGGCTTTGGTTTCAGTTCCACTTAATTTTGCGGTTTCGGTTTTTGAGGTTACTTCCCTTGAGGGACTGTATCTCTAGCCTTAGTTCATAATTTTCTTTTTGCAGTTTGGTTGTTTGGTCATTGTACGCTTTTATTTGTAGCTTGCATCTACCATTTGCGGAATTTTCCTTATTATGTTTTCGGTTGTTGATCATCGCCAGTTTCGTATTGGCCGTTTCCCTAGGTTGCAACAACGGCAAGAAACCATCGGGTTTTCTTGGGTTCTTCGCTTTTCTTTATTAATCGAAGTAAAATAATATTCGATCGAAATTTCCTAATTCGATTGTTTCAATAATATATGATTGTTCCAATAAAAATTAACTTCGGACTGACGTTTTGAAAAATGTAATAAACTCCCTCATAAGACCAGCAAGCGCTCCGCCAGAAACAGGGAAGAGTTGATCGAAATACTTGAAACAGTGGAAAAAGCAGAGGATGATATACTGGTCTCATGCGACATCAAGTCTTTGTTTCCGAGGCTACTAGTAAAGCAAGCCTTGGTACTTTTTAAATACTGGTTGCTCAAATATGATGTCTCTGGAGTGGAGAAAACGTGCAAAATGCTACACATAACTATAGAATTATTTTATTTTTAGGGAAATTATTTTACAATTACTAATACCACTACTCGAACAGATTCTTAAAGATGTATATGATAAACATTCTTTCTGAAATTTGCATGCAAATCCTTACAAGCTCGTAGCGTCAAAGTTGATTGGAAGCATATGTAGTAATCGAACAGTCACACAAGCAAACTGCTCGATAACCTTCCTTTCTCCTATCCAAAATTTTAATGGCAGATTTAGAAAAATATTAAATAACTTCCATTCGTACTCATGATTTGTAAAATATTTTCCTTTCTTATTATTATTATTAAATGTAATTTTGCATAGATTTTCATTTATATTAAATTTAAACGTTTCCCTTTAATTATATTTTTCATCAGATTTAACTTTTACTACTATTTAGAATCTGTTTCGTTTTACTTTACTTCAGTTAATTTTTCTTGGAAAAATTTTTAAATCTACCAATTAAAATTTTGAACATGGGAACACTGATTTAGTGCACTGCAACGGTGGATTATATTACCGAAGGCAATCACACGCGGCTGAGTGTGCAGCTGATGCGTTTTACCATATACACGGGATGAGAAAGAAGAAAGACAAGTTTTGGGGACGGGTCGTGGGTTTTTACTTGCATCGCGCCACGGGGAAGACGCGAACAACGTGAAGCGTTCAGGAGGATCCCTTTGAAAGTGAAAATTTGCAGCTCCATTCGCCTTCCGTTCCACATATAGGATCTCGACACACCATTCGTGAAATCTATTCGAAGTTGGATTCGTGGTTGCCTCCGAAATCTTTGTGATAATTCATTATAACGAGTGAAAGTGATATTCTTAGAAAACAAATGCGGGGCAATTCTTACCGGCAAACATATCACACCACAATGCTTAATTCCCCATAGTCCTGGATTACTGTGATAGGATTTCTACCAGTTCCGTGATGGTGTTCTCTTGAAAGATTTAATTTTCCCTAAATTACCTACCCATTAACAGAACTTCAACAAAATGTGTTCCTTTTCTTTCCATTAAAATTTCAAGAAAAGCAATCGAACAAATGATGCATTGATGCGAGGGTGGTCCCAAAAATACCCAACCCAACAAAGAAAACGTTTCTCGAGCGCCTCCCATAAGAGTGTGTGTAAAGGGATATGCCGTCATTATTAATTGGAATTGTTGAATTTGTTCTGTGAATACGGGCAGTGAATTAACAAAACCAATCGAAGTTAATTTCTTAGTGAACTTGAAAAGTAAGTTTTCCGCTTTAATGAACGGAGTGCCATACTTTGGTTGCTGCGATTAAGACAGGAATACCGAAATTGAAGTGTCCGAGTATATAGCACTGCGGGGCAACTCATTAGAAACTTTGGACGGAACCCTATTAAGTTCCTTCATAAATAGCTCTTCAAATTCGGTGAGTCGACGTAAATGGAGACACGATGTAATGCATCGTAGACACAGTTACGCTTTCAACGAGAACTGGTGAGTGATCGCTTTTAATTCAATTTTGTTTTAGAATGTCATTGCGAGAAGTCCTTAGCGAAGGCGGTCTTGTTTGAAGTCGTCAATTCGGAAGCCGAAACGCGTTTATTGATATCCACATGATTGGTTGGGCTCGCTAGGCTAAGGAAATAAATCAATATCATCGTCTCGTGGATTTTTCACGTCCTTAGCCCTAAACTCGCTTCAATTGCTTGCATTGCGATGAATAGTTCATATTATCGTTTCGGCTGAGGTTCTGGTCTTCTCAAAATCGAGCAAAGCACAGCAAGGCAATTTATGAGAAGAGAGTAGTCAACCATACTTGTATAACCTTGCCAAGTACATGTATTAGAGCGAAGCATTTGGTGGAGTTCATCACTATAACTAGCCTTCAATTTTATCACAAAACCATTGTGATTTTGGTAATGCTTAGTTGCTCAGTCGTCAGATACTGGAAGCGTGTATCTACGTATAGGTGACGGTGCCCGAATTGACTTATTTTTAAATGAAACATAGTGGCGTTAAGACCACTGATTGCGAAGATTTATATTTCAAATTGGTAAAAGTTAACTCTCAGGCAGTGAATCGCTAATTATACATTCGTATTGTATTTGTGTTTTATTTTGTCTATCACGGCATGAGAGGATTGAAGGAGATAAATGCTCAATTATATAGGAATCAAAACGAAACCCGCAAAGGTATTACTAAAAATCATCCGGCGCTGTGTGGAAATTCTTGCCCAAGTTTCTATAGAGACGAGTTCCTACTCTTCCCATGAAATCCATCGTCGCTCGAACCTGCGCTACAATCACTTCTTGACAATGACATTTCATTTGCCAGAACTAAGAGTGAAGTGAAAGGTTTTTTAATGGTTGGCCCACTGCAAAAGGTATTATTGCCAAATTAATTGTCAACGTCTTTCATAAAAATAACTTGGAAGATAGCTAATATTTTTGTCCCTAAAAATCTTCAAGTTGTACCAATATTTTTTTGTTGCTTTACACTCCTAAAATAATATCACAAACATAAATTCAAGTTTTATTGAAGCCAGCTTGAAAACTTGTTTAAATTTCTATTAGGCTAAAATATTTAAATAGAAAAATTCATTGCATGAAGTAAATGGTGTTAAATTTATGAACATTTTTCTTTTCTTTTCGGCCAAAAAGCATACTATATGCTATAGCATAAATCGGTTACATCTGTATTCCTCATTTGACTTAAAGAGTCATACAAAGTACTTCTGTATGAGTTTTTCACTCAAATGGGAAATACATGGCCACGTCTACGTTTGGATCTTGATCCGGTTGCGAGGGTGCGAGGGGGCATCGCTACCATCTGGATGCCCCACTCTTATTTGTGGGCCATAAGAATTGCCGGTAACGATGAAGTCCTCTTAAGTCCAGGTCCAGCTTGTCCTTTGATTCAGCGATTTCCTTTGACCCTTAGTTGCTTACTTCCTTTTTGACTTCGGTCGACATTCCTTTGACCCCGGAGTTTGTGAGTGCAAAATCTTTTGCAGTGGGTCCTTGTGCTGAGGAAATGAACCCGCCCCACGACACCGCAACGCTAGCCTGCCAGTGCATTCACGCGTCCCCAGACAAGGCCAATCTCAGCGGATCCTAACAACCTCTTCCGCTGAGGCTGCAGACTATTGCTGCAGTCCTTTACGGACATTTCTCTATACAATATTTCACTACACATATATTGCTCAATAGCCACGTATTATTATTGTTGTTGTTCTAACACTGAAAATTAAAACCATCATAACTTAATTAAATATAGGGTTGTCCATTTTACGCTTGGGAAAGTAAAACTAAAGAAAACACATAAAATATTCAGATGGAAACAAAATTTTTTATTCAATATAAAGATTGAACCTTGCCAATATACGTGAAATACAACATCATTCAAATTTTTTCCACGGGACCTCTTACAGGCCTCAATCCTTTTGAGGTAATTTTCAATGATTTTTTGGCTCATTTTCGGCAATATCTCGGCCATAACTTCACGAATATTGGTTTTCAATTGCTCAAGATTTTGAGGATTGTTTGCATAAACACGATCTTTCGCATAGCCTCATAAAAAGAAATCCAAAGGTGTTAGGTCACAGGATCTTGCGGGTCATTTGACATCACTCAATCTCGAAATTACGCGTCCTGGAATTTCTCTTGCAAAAGTGCTCGATAAGACTGTGTTGTGTGGCTTGTGGCTCCGTCCTGTTGGAACCACATGTTCTCCAGATCATAATCTTCAACTTGTCTCCAAAAATAATCGGTTAACATCCGTCCATAGCGGTCAGAATTGACTGTAATGGCTCTTCCTTGATCGTTTTCAAAAAACTAGGGGTCAATAACACCACCAGACGATAATGCACACCAAACGGTCATTTTTTCTGGATGCAAAGGCCGTTCTGCGATCACCTCAGGGTTTTGAGCGCCCCATATGTGGCAATTCTGTTTGTTTACATAACCACTGAGCGAAAAATGAGCCTCCTCACTGAAGAAAATTTTGTTCGAAAAATCGTTATCAATGGCTTGTTGTTCAATCACCCAATTCGCATACATTCTGCGTTGTGTATGGTCTTGAGGCTTAAGTTCTTGAGTGAGTTGGATTTTGTACGTGCACAATCCGCCACAATGAGCCGTAAGACAAGCCCAAATGTTGAGCGAATTCGGGTCTTCCTCCACACTTTGAGCAACGACAGCGATATTTTCAGCAGAACGAATGTTGCGATGATGCACAGGCCTTGCAATATCAATAACCGATCCAGTCTCTTCAAATTTTCTCACTGTGTTCGAAATTGTTTGCTGTGTAGGTTGATTATGTCGACCGTAATCGGCTCGTAAAGCCCTAAGTGTTGATACAGCAGAATCACCATTTTTATAATAAAATTTAATAATTTTAACGCGTTCTTCGACTGTTGAACGATCCATATTTCTAAATGGCAAACCTTCAACTAAAAAAACACGCTTTGGATGACATTTGATTCCGACAGATGTCAAATGGCAGGGTTATACTTTCTTACCACGAAATGGATAACCATGTATCATCCGATTTAAGGGTACCCTTTCGATTTTATTCAAGAAAATGTAAAATTGATAAATAATACCATTACTAAGAAAGTTTAGCGAATTTCAACTTCTCAGTTGTTTGTCGTTGTTGTACCCATAGTTGTAGTTGTACCCATTTTTTCAGATTTTTTGGTTCACAGGTGTCCAATCGCGAAGAGGATGGGGGGAACTCAATTTTATTGTGTTTTTCCGCTTCACCTGCCCAACCCGTCAAAGATATTCCAATTTTAAAAATATATATTGAAATATTCATCAAGCCCTTTCATTTGATACCCTACTCGACAATCTTTGGTGATATATATGGGGAGACCCCTCTAAAAGCGTTTGAATTTTATTTTGACTAGGGACCTTTCATTAACCGAAAACTTCTGAGCTGTTGCCAAAATTTGATCACTGTAGCTTCTATAGTTCCTGAGAAAACTTGCTGTGACGCACTGATGGGCAGATGGTTGCAGGGACAGGTACCGATATTAATAGGGTATTGTATTTTTTTTTTTTAAAAAACCTTAAAAAGACTGCATTATAAGCACAGCAATAAAAAATGGGTATAGCTGGAAAATAATCGAGCCAGGGATACGGAAAAAGGAACGAAAACAACGCAAAAATCGGCTGATAATATTTTTCAACCAGGACCTAGAGCAATGGTCAAAAAGGATTCCTCTCACCCACGTAACAATCTCGAAAAATCTCGAGCAGGTAATGGAAAGGCGGAAAATAACGCGGTTTTCGTCACCAGGAAATATAGTCCAGAAGCAGCTTTAGGACCAGCGAAGGACCCAAAGAACAAGGACAAAAAGGAGGTATCTAGAAGATCATTTCCTCAGAGTGTGACATGATTTATATTGGGCAGATGAAACGACTAGCGAAAATCAGATGGCAAGAGCACATTAAAGACGTGGAACAAATCATCAAACGAAGTTCAACCGAGATAGCATGATCTGCAGTAGCAAGACATATAGTTGAAGAAAACCACAAAATCAAGTGGGAAAATCTGTAGATAGCGTAGGAAATAGGAGACTAGAGGAAACTGTATGGATGCTCTAAAATCCATTATGATAATTACCTTTGATAATCCTATGGAAAAAGTTTCGTAAAAAACCAATGTAAAGAGAATGGAGCTTCAGAATATAGCCACTGATGACAATTCGTCCCCGGAATATCGATATCTGGCAAAAAAAATAATGCTTTTAAAGGAAAATTTATAAATCTATCATTTATGTAACAAATTATAATCGAAATTTTTGTCTGTATAAATTACATAAATAGATAAATTAACAGCACAGATTTAATTTAATTTTTTTATATTCTATTTACTATTATTAAAGTTTGCTTTACAGTATAAAAAAAAATAAATGAATAAAAGGAGGAGAATACCTCTAATGATATCATAATATTTTTATTTTATGCCTCTTCTGATATCATAACATTTTAATTTAGACATTCTACGAGAAATTCTAAGAATTTACACATATATTAGCAAAAATCTTCTTTTAGTAGATTTTAAAGAAAAAGCTGCCTAAATTAATATCGATATGAGTCTCCTTGGGCATCCTATAGTAATTCATTCATTCAGTACCACATTTATTGAGCTCCAAGTCCAATGTCCTACCTCAACACACAAAACATGAATCCTCTTTAAGGAGGAACTCTGCATTCAACAACATTTCTGCAGTAACAAAAAGCTTTCCAGTATCTTGAATTCAAAAATCACGTGTCTTTTCCGAAAGTTTTCCGATTGTTGCCATTATAATAACCAACGTAGACCATATTCTTGAATCCGGAAAAGCAAGATTTCCCCAACCACTTGTTGATGGCGAAAAAATTTCGGAAAAGTTTTTCGTCCGATTAGAATAGAATTTTCTTCTGCATCAGTTGGCTCGCGGATGCAGAATCGGTTGGAAGAATTTTTTTCTCACATTGTGTAGAAAGTGAAATTTGTGTGCTAAAAAATGTATGAGTGCTTCTTTGAGAATAATAGTGGTCTTCCATAAAAGATCGTTTCATGAAATTTCGGTAAAGATTAACGGCTTCTAAAAGAACATATTAAAATGTGTTAATGCTTAGAGTTCAAATTTTAATATTTAAATTTTAAGTGCAAATTTAAATTATTGTGGTTACTCGTTTCATTAAAAATCAAAGTTAGAATAATTTGTCATGTCAAAGATAATAGATTTTTGATATCGTTCAATTTCGAATAGCAATTTTAAGAGTTTGATTTTTAAGATAAAGTGTAGTGCTAAAACAAATTGTGTAATCCTTAAAAATTTCGATTAAATTCATTCCGTTCGTTCATAATTGATCTAGTGCTAATAATCGTACATATAGGCTAATGTAAATAAGAATTGCTATTAAAAAGGATAAATAGTTCCAAGAGTGCTAAATATAAATGAAACTAGTTACTATATTATGGCTCTTGACCTAAATCAGTAATCCTTCCACAACTGAAGAAATCATCTCTCAAGCGTCCGCTTAATTTAAATAAAATTAGACACGAAGTAAGAGTAAACACATATTGCCAACGGATATGGCCGATGATTTGGAGGATGAGGTCAAAAAGGAGCTTCTGGAACGACTTCAAACTGTGGACATACAAATCGCTTCTCAGCCAAAGCCAAATATTTTCAAAAGAGCATGGACAAGTTTGTGTGGATGGAAATTTAAGTCAGCGTTTAGTCATTGTGGATTATTGATATCGTTAGCTTTGTACTGTGCCGGTGGAGGATGGGTAAGTACCCGAAAATAGTATCAACATTTATTTTTACTTAAAAACATGTTTTTATCGTATACCAAGTGTTTTTGAAAATAATGCACTATAGCTCAAACATTTATGTGGGGTGCAGTCATATTTGGACGGTATTTTTAACAAAAGAAATTTTGGCTCATCATATATAAAATTGGCACAATAGTGTCCCTATACCTTTGTAGGGGAGTTTCCTTTTTTTAATGTAAAAAATTTGCATCTTTAGTGTTGGTTTATTCAAACTAATTGGGTTTTTCATCGACATTTTTATAAGGTGTACCTATTTTGTGTCCGAATCTAATAGTTGAAGGAGCAAAAAATTGAAGCATAAGTACTTCCCGATTGTTCTGTTGCCGACTTCCATAGAAAATATTTGATACGGATTCCGTAAAATCTATTTCACCCTTTTAGGAAGATTTGAATTTGCTTTTCTTTATATTTTTTTAAACAGTTTCCCCACTATTATTTCATCGTTGATTCAATTAGATTTATTATTACAATATTTATTTGTTTTTTTTGCTTAGCATCAATGTTTTTTACAAGGTTTTAAATTTCTTCAAAACTGAACAATCATGAGCATACCAATGTACTCGTGTTTCTTATCCCCTTCACATTACCTCATAAAGACCTATCACGTTAAAATTAAACGTTTTAAGGCGATTCGTGTTCTCCACGGCTGTATGGCTTCAGACGTTATCTTCTTATTCAGGCCCATAAGGAAAACAATTAACGTGGCCCTAAATATCCGAACACAGCTGTCCAAAAAACTTGACAGCAGCATCTCAGTAGGCCGAAAGTAGGCTTTTGAGATTGTCAAGTATGATATTTCTCAGATGAAATTCAGCCGAAATGATCCAAACGATACATATATTTGCGCGCTAATGTCTTCAACGCCTCATATCTAAAATAAATCGTTGGCATATTACTGATAAAATTTCAAACGTACGGTAATATTTACTGTCAAAAATCTGTAGAAAATTTCTCGTGGCATGACGTAGTGTTTCCGTTTTCGGGCCTGAGTAAGAAGACAATGCTTTAGAGCAAGTCGCTCCACCACCATTGAAATCGGTGATGTAATGACCGCAGTGCAGCGTGCGGAGGTACACTGCAGTCTGCAGTTACAATTGACAGTTTGTCCTACTGGTTATTCTTGACTTTAGAAATGTTTTCAACTCTGGAAAATCCTTTTAAAGTTCGAGAATATGTTATACGAATTTTTAAGGAGTATCGAAAAAATATACTACTCTAATGGAAACTACAAAATATCCTACTCTAATTAAAAAAAAACAACAAAATAAACTATGGTACCGCGTACCGAAACCGAACCGGGAAAAGATGATGTTCAGAGGACCATGAGTGAACGTTACGGAAGGTCACTTACGGCCCCACCCTGCTCGACGGCATACCTACCGTTATTGTCACCTACCTGTGCAAAAAAAGGAACTAACCTCCTGGAAGGAAAGATCGTGGTTTCTTAGCAATTCATTATAATTTTATTCATTAGTTTTTACTTCTTGAACATTCTTCTGGCCGAAATAAGACTTGATTTTTTTAATGCAATTTACAATGAAAAACTAATTCAGAGAAAAATGTTCTCATGTGAAATAAAGATATGACATTAAATTATTACTCAGACATGGAATATGAGTGTTTATTAAAAGACCCGTTTTCGAATTCAATCCCTTTTAATTTTACATTTTCATCGGGCATAACCTTCCTTCAAAAATGCAACTATGAACACCAACGTTTTTTTTACTGTTTAAAATACTTTGTTCAGCAGTTGCTATCGATCCTTATCTATTTCTTTACTGTCTCATCTCTGATATATATTTATAAATCACAACTACTCCTAGTCCTTTACTGTCCTAAATGTTTGTTATCCTAACCAGTCTGTGTAAGTACACATTCCTCACTTTTTTAACAACAATCACTATAACCTTTTTAGGTTTAGAGAAAATACGTTGACGTTAACTCTTCACCCAAACTTAATAAACTATTGAACAAGCTTGGTTTATAAATAATTCATCAACATTTAAAAAACTTCAAATAATTAAGAACTTTAAAAAAAATTGCGAAACAACTATGATGTAATAAACAATGCTTGATGCAGGCATTTGAAATGGAAAAACAACTGAATTCCTTAGTTCTTAAACTGTCAAATCTGATTATGATAATTATTAACAGGAAGTTTTCTTATTTTGAATAATCTCAAAATTTAAATTTTTAATTAGTTACTTGAATAGATATTAAAAATCCACTAATTTTCAGGTTCCTTCTAAGTTATAAGTAGTTTTCCCATTTATCCAATGAAACTGAATTATTTGTATCAATTATTACTTTCTTCTAGGCAGAACTTCCTCATTTTGGCATGTCAGCATTTACCAATATTTCCCGTTTCGGTTAAAGTTAAATTTTTTTGCTGATGCAGGGGATAACGACAGACATTGCTGCTAATTCACTAATTTGACTATACTTAGGGTAGTTATATATCTTTATCTTTAACTTTAAGAAAAAATTCTCAACACAAAACTGTTACAGACCTAACACGCACTTATTTGGTTGCACAGAACGCCTCCTTTTTGATCCACCGATTTAAGTTGGTGTACGGCAATTTTCCTCAAATTCTTTGGTTTCCTCTAGTTTCCCTGCAGTTGCTACGTACAGCTGGATCCACGTAACACAAAACATGCAAAACACACAAAATCGCAAGCAAGCAGACAACCGATCAAGCAAATTCTTCTTTTAAGGAGGGCACACAAACGGCAGTTCTATCTGTGCCAGATTACCAACAATTGATGTGGCTGCGTGCATTAAAAGTGAATTATTGTATATTCCTTGGGTAGGTGCTGTTCTTCCTCTTTGTGACAATCAGCAAAATTCACGCTTTTCCGACCTTGTCAATGCAATTTTTCTCACATCCAACGTCGATTTGCTCGCGGATGTGCTAAATCGAATGTTCGCTTGTACGATTCACTTTCCCGGCTGCTTTATATAGAGGTGACGCTGTAAATTTCATGTCGAAACTGGCCCAAACGGTAAAAGTGAAACATGGGAGCTGCTTCGGTGCTTTCTACCCGAGTTTGGCTTATTTCAAGGCGATTTGTCGCCAAACAAAGACTTCAAGTGTAATTATCGTAAATTGTGAACGCCGACACTTGTAAACGAATTTATCTACGGAACACGAGCGCTGATGAAACTTCTTTTCTTTTTTTTCGCTTTTGACATTTTCCTGTCTAAGCACTCTTCGTTTCCCAAAATCATTGGGTGCGAGTCGACAAACAACAAGTGGATGTGCAAAGCCTTCGTTAGGTGCAAGCCGGTACACAACATGTTGGTATGCGTGAATACTCTTTAAGAATCCGAATTAATTCGATTCCCTCATAGGGCGTACATTACACAGTATTGGGGAAATAATCGCCGAATCGAAACCAGCAGTGTAATACCTTTGTGTATAGATAGACTCGAAGATGTGCTTTTCCCGGTGCTTCTCTTACACCAATTCATGAGTATTGCACGTGAAGCACAATACGGATTAAGCTCAAAATTAATATGCGGAGTGGCCTCATAATACGAAGTTGTTAGAGTGATGGATTTTTTTAGTTTCCGAGTTAGCGAGGCAGAGGAAGACACAGCGTGTGAGATGGACTTATCAACGCCAGAATTGGAATAATTATTGCGCGTATAAGGATCAATATATCGCCAGCGACTGGAGCAACTATTGTGCATGTGATACTGATGCAGGATTTGAGGATCGATATATCGCCAGCGGTTGGAGGAAATATTGTAACAGCAAGTCAAACTGATTTTCAGTCGGAAGGGGGCCCCCAACTTCACGATTGTATTTATGGTTGTAAGTAACGTTAAAATTCTAGTACACTGATTTGCATTTTAAGAATTGGTATTTCTTTGAGATTCCTGTTTGAAGAATATTTTTGGTTGTAGAAATCTTTCAGTGTCAGCCGATGCAATAACTCTTGGAGTGGTCGCGCCAACTTGCCGCTTCAAAAACGCTACAGGAGCGCTGGGATCTTTGGATCTTCTAGTGAAATTAGCAGTAGTGTTTTCGGCTCTTTCGCATTAAGTGTATTCGTTTCGTTGTTATTTTATGCGTGAAAAGCCTAGGATTCCTTTGTGCGACACGGTCATGTTAGGTTTCATTTTCTCTTTTGTGCCAACCGTAATTTAGGTTCCGTGCGCGTTTAGGTGTTAAGTTCCGGGGACCCCAAGCCCGTCAGCAGCTCCGGGAGTAAATTAAGGGTTGACGAGTGACGTCAAACCTACCCCGTCACCACGGATTAGCCGGGACCCCAAGGTCCTCACCGGAATGCCCAATTCAAGTCCAGCAATCATCGCAATCATATCCAAGTACAATTGTAGTAATTGCACAATTGGGAATTGGGGTCATCACAAAAATCCGACAATTGCAAGTATTAATTGTAATACAATTACAATTAATACTTGCAATCGTCGGATTTCGTGACAATACCCATTCCCAATTATGCAATTATTATAATTGTACTTGGATACAATTGAACTTGAATTGGGCGTAACCCTAGGGGCCTTGGGGTCTCGGCTAACCCGTTGAGATGAGGTAGATTTGGCACCACTCCTCAACCCTTAATTTAATCCTGGACCTACTGACGAGCTTGGGCTCCCCGCAACGTAACACCTAAACGCACACGGAACCTAAATTTCCTTTGGCACAAAAGAGTATAACGGAACTTAACACCACCTTGTTGCACAAAGGAATCCCAGGGCAGCTTACGCATGAAATAAGAAAGAAACCAAGACACGACGCAAAGGAGCCGAAAACTCTACTACTAATTTCACTAGAAGATTCCAAGGATTCCCTCGTAGCGCTGTAAGGTGGTCAGTCAAGTTCTTCCTAAGGCGGTGCACGGCCTCTTGCCACTTAGAGAATTTTTTTCGGATCTCTCGTAATCTCATCCTTCATTTTCCGGTTCCAAGCATCGTCTTCGCTGCTCCCGGAGGCAATCGAGTCTAGTACTAGAACTGCCCGCGAAAGTACATCAGGGACTAGATGCTCCTTCAGTTTGCGGTGCATGACTTCGTAGTCAAATTGTTGCTGACAGACGGCCCAGTGAACCAATCTACCCGTTGGGTCTTTAAAATTATTGAGCCAGGCGAGGGAGTGATCATCTGTTATTACCCGAAAATGAGAGCCTTTAATATGCGGTCGTAATTTTTCCACCGCCCAAAGGACCACCAAGCACTCCTTTTCCAGTGTGGAATATTTTGATTCTACGTTAGTCATGGCACGACTTAAGTAACAGACGACCTTCTCTCTCTTAGGGAAAGTCTGACTCAATACAAATCCAAGCCCAACGTCTGAGGCATCCGTCTGCACGTTATATAGGAGCTCAAAGTTAACGCATGTTAGGAGTTAAGGCATGTTAGGAGCGAGGGTACATTTTGCCGTCCAACAGAAACACCGACTTTTCTGGAGTAAGTCCGTTAAGGGTGCCACTAGTGAGGCATGATTTGGTATGAATCTGCGATACCAGGAAACCATGCCCAAAACTGCCATACCTGTTTTACCGTTTGCGGTCTGTGAATGTCAACCACACTAGATACCTTCTTCAGTAAAGGATTACCGTTCGTATTCGTTTATAAAGACGATATTTTAATGGCAAGTAAGTCATTAGAAGAACACAGGAAACATCTACGCATGTTGTTTAAGCGATTAACCGAATATGGAGTTACAATAAAATTGCCTAAAAGCATATTTTGTGCAACTTCAATCGATTTTTTAAGCAACAACATATCGGCAGATAGAATTCGTCCTTCTCAGAATAAAGTTAAAGCAATTTTGGATTTTCCTTTGCCAAAGTCGGTTCGTGAAACACAACAATTTATCGGTATGTTAAATTATTTTCGTCGTTTTGTACCACATCTACCGAAACTTTTAACTCCAATTAAAGACAATATATCCTCAATTAATAATGCAAGAAAGAAGAGAAAGGCAAATAAAGACGATTTCCTTTGCCCTAGAGAATGTGGAGAGGCATCTAAAGAAACCAAAAAGGCATTAGCACATGCTACCTTACTAGTTCATCCATCACTGAATGGATGCA
This sequence comes from Odontomyia ornata, assembly GCA_963969285.1. Taxonomy (NCBI): domain Eukaryota; kingdom Metazoa; phylum Arthropoda; class Insecta; order Diptera; family Stratiomyidae; genus Odontomyia; species Odontomyia ornata. The sequence continues at coordinate 447,967,908 of OZ017739.1, read as the reverse complement.
TCAGTATTACAACCGATGCATCAAATGTAGCTGTTGAAGCAGTTATTTAGTAGGTCAAAAACTCTGTTTGGGAACCTCTAGAATTTGTTTCAAGGAAAATGTCAAAAACAGAAATGAAGTATTTTGCTTTTGATATGGAGTTATTGGCAATATATCTTGTCTGAAGTGTTTGCCCTCAGGCATTTAGTTGAAGCTCGTAAATTCGGTGTTTTCACAGATCATAAAACACTCTCAGGTGCAATATTTACGAAAGCAGAACGTAATCCTAGAAAGTTTAGGAGTCTGGACTACATAGCTCAATATACACACGATATTAGGCATATAGCAGGGAAAAGTAATGTCGTAGAAGATTGTCTTTCAAGAATAGAAAATCTCGAAACATGGGAAATGCAGTCATTTCTCGAAGTAAAAGCAGTAGCAAAGTTGGAAAAAGAAGACTATGAACTACAGCAATTAATTTTTCCTAGCAGTTTAAAATACAAGAAGACCCTACAACTCGTTTGATTGGCTGTAGAGGGAGAGAAAATTTGGTGTGATAATTCCACGAGTAAACTTAGCCCATATGTTCCAGAGGCCCTTCGTAAGGTTTGTTTCGATAACATACATAACTTCTCACGAAATACTACTGGCCTAATTTAAATAAACAAGTTAATCAATCTGGCCTATGGATTAACTTGTTTGTTTGCATTTATTGTCAAAAAGCTAAGATAGTTAAGCACACCAAATCCCCATTTGCTAAATTTTGCATATCTTCAGAAAAATTTCAACACATTCATGTCGATATTATAGGACCCTTACCGCCATCAAAGAACAATGTTTATATACTAACAATGGTAGACAGATCTAGCCGTTGGCCAGAGGCATACCCTATAGTCAACGCAACCCCCGAAACTACCGCAGAAAAGTTGGTTACAGAGTATTTTGGTCGATTTAGTATACCAGAAACTATGACCACCGATAGAGGAATACAGTGTGAATCAAATTTATTTAGATAGTTCATGAAGTTTTTAGGCATAACCCGAGTTGGAACTATGGAATACCACCCGCAATCAAATGGCATGGTAGGAAGGTTTCACCGGACCTTTAAGGACTCTTTAGTTGCAAGGTGTAATACCAAAGACTGAAGCGAAGAATTCCTAATGGTATTATTAAAAATAAGAACCACAATCAAAGAAAATCTGAATCGTAGTCCAGCCGAAATTATGTACGGTCAAACGTTAAAACTTCCTTCAGATTTCTTCAATTATAATCAGGAAAATCACGAGTATGAAACCATATTAACAAACTTCGGCATGCAATGTAAACATTTTCTGCAGTTCCTCCAAGATCTAAAATGAAGACACACGAATGTTACATTCCTAAAGAACCTAACCAGTGTACACATGTTTTCATCAGAATAGATAAAGTCAAAGCTCGCTTATCACCTTGCTATGAAGGCCCACATGAAGTTAAAAAAAATACCTCAGTTTCAATAAACATACTTAAACCAGTCCATAGCATTTCAACTTTTGAACCATTGAAAAAAAGTAAATTTTTTATAAATGAAGGACATTCATTTTGTAGACGTTCTACTCCAAAGCGAGTGTTGTCGGGATTATATTTTACTAGCATACTAGTTGCAATTGTACAAGCAAAATAAGATTTATCAGTCGTACCAATTGCTACTAGTCAAAGGAATTACTAATACATATGCCTAAGATACTAGTAAAACGAGTTTATTCTTAGCCACCGATAAGGCAACACAATTGGAGTGAATATAAAATACGATTGAAATGGAAAGTAATAAAAACGTAAAAGCAAAAAGTGAAAAATAGTATGTAACCTTACGGATTTCAAGAATAAAACTCAAATATAAAGTTAATAAATACCCGCATAAAAGAAAACAATGTCGACTTATAACTATCGTAGATGTAGGAGCTACTACAAATGTTTTTTATCTCACTTTATAGATATAGAGAGTACTGGATCCACAACCGGTCGAGAGAGCCGAAGCAATTAGCAACCTTCACTAAAGTTGTGTGAAGTTGAAGTTTGAAGTGATATGTTTTTATTTTTGCACTTAATTCACTCCGAAACACGTTCACGTTTATAAAGTTTTTGGTTTTGAAGATCGCGTGTACGAGATCGGCACTTTAGTTCTCTTTTTTTATTAAAAATTTACGAATTTTCCATCGGCTTTGACACATGAGTTTTCTCGCCTTTACAAATTTCGTCAGCTTTGACGTTCGAGTTTTCTGTGAGAGAACGTTTGTTGTGTTGTACTCAAACTGTTCAACGAATGATAACGAAGGCGCAATCGTGTGAACGTGAAACGAAATTTTGTAGGTGCGCGCGGGTGTCAGTAGGGGAAGTGATTCTCCTGAAGAGAGGAAAGAAAACCCTGTCTGAAAATAAAGGGGAAGGAGAAGCAGAGGGAATCATATAGTTTCGAGAGCGTAAGTTATTTATAAGTTATTTATGTGTTAAATTTGCTTCCCACATGGACAAGTACACAGATTATCGTTGCTCGTCCATTTATTTATATGTCTCTGTCTTACTTGCACAAGATTGCTAAGTCACGGTCTCCAAAGGTGGATGATAACTGGCTTACATTTATTCGCAAAAAATGGGACAGAGTGTGGTGTTCACTTCAATGAAATTAAAAAGTTATAATCGGAAAGATCGGAAAGATACTTACATCGATTAACAAAAAGGGGACCATGTATCACATAATGTTCGGGTTATCCTGGAAGATAAAAAGGGTATACTTGAGTATTTAGAGGCGTTGAGAGAGGATGTGTCGCTTTTTTAGCAGCCCCTCCCTGTCCCTTTCCCCTAGAAAGGAAATTTCGGTAATTATTTTTTTTTATTTGATATCCACAGGCTAATTTCCCTTTTTCTTGAAAAGCCGTCGGGCCTTGTTCCTTTGAGTGGTCAGGCGCGTTTCAACTTATTTGACTTGTTAACGTATCTAAAGAATGTGTGGAAGAAAATGATTATATAAGTATAAGAAGGGTTAAGCAGATAGGCCCTAGCTTAGGCCAGATAGAGGAATATTATATTTTAGTTCTTTTTTTGTTTGTTTTATGTCTGTTTGTCCTCGTTCACCTCGCTTCCGTTTTATTCAGATAGTGTAGCCTAGTACTGAGAAAATTGCCTTAGAATTTGTAAGTTGTTGATTGATAATATAACCGTATGTCTTTCTATGTTTATACTCGTATATTTCAATTCTTTTTAGGATGTCCTCTCGGTTATTTGCTTTGTTTATGTAACAATGTCATAGAGTTTGTCATAGCGCCAGAGTCTCATGTGCATGGTTTTTGTGTCCAACTATGCGTCTTCAAAACCATACGCACAAGCCTGACGTTATGACTTCCGAAAACGGGAGCGAGATGAACCAGAACAAATGGACATCCAATAACTTAAAAACCTTATATATCTTTACCTGGTTTCTTCTAGCTTATGCTGGAGACTACCTGCTTAACCCATCCTACACCCATATAAGTCATTTCCTTCGACACATCCTTTAGAAACTGAAGATTACTCGAAGGAGTCGAAACTCGTCTGCTCAAACAACAAAGCAAGGCCCGACAGCTTTTCAAGGAAAAAAGAGAATTAGTCTGTGGATATCGAATAAGCAAAACAATTGAATTCATAGTACCCGCAGCCGCGTGGTTAATTTGAGTGTAGTGGGCAGCCTAGCTTCTGAGCGTGTCTATTTTGTAACGCAGACAACAAACAAAAATTCTCCTCTCGATACATCATAAGCAAAACTGACGATAGATACAAGCCATATGGCAGCAGCGCTTACTACCACACACATGACCATTAGTAGGCCGACTTTGCTGGCTAACTTACATGGCGTTATATGAAGAATTGTGGAGGTGCCAACGAAAATTCGAGGTTTTGTACGGTTTAGAGACGGATTTCTACAGTGAAATCCAGATGATCCACGGAGAACACAATAGCGCTTCTAGTGAAGTGAAAATTATTTCAGTTCTTATACCCGTTTAGTTTTTATCGCCTTCCAAAGTGAATTTATAGGAGTTTGTTTACATCTCAACGCTGAGCTATCAGTCGAAGGTGCAAAACGTGTGCTTCATTTGCTCGTCTTGGAAAGTTGAGGAGCACAATGGGCTATATAAGGTGAATTTATAGCATGCACGGAATGCGTTCGGCACGTTTTTTATTCGGAAAATAGTATATATGACGAAATATAAGCATTTGCTAATGCCGCACTTGGGTGACAGCTACCGGAAGCTTGTCCATAGTAGGCCGACTAATACATATGCAAATTGCTACCATATGGCTTGTATCTATCGCAAAGACATATAAACAAATGGACGAGCAACGAGAATCTGTGTACTCGTCCATGTGAGAAGCAAATTTGCCACATAAATAAGTTATAAATAACTTACGCTCTCAAAACTATATGATTCCCTCTGCTTCTCCTTCCCCTTTTTTTCCAGACAGGTTTTTCTTTTCTCTCTTCAGAAGAATCGCTTCCCCCACTGACACCCGCGCACACCAACGAAATTTCATTTCAGTTTGAGTATAAACAATAAACAACTCTCACGGAAAACTCGAACGTCAAAGCAAAAGAAAATCGAAAAGAGCGCGAACCACGCGGGAAAACTCATGTGTCAAAGCGGATGGAAATTTCGTAAAGTTTTAATTAAAACTGTGAATTAAAGTTCCGATTACGTACGCGCGATCTTTAAAGTTAAAAACTTTTTAAATGTGAACGTGTTTCGCCGTGAATAGAGTGCCAAATTAAAAGCATATCGCCTCAAACCTCAACTTCACACAACTTTAGCGCTGGTTGCCAATTGCTTCGGCTCTCACGATCGGTTGCGGATCCAGTACTCTCTATATCTATGATCTATCGTCAGTTTTGATCATAAGTCAAAGTCATCAGCTCCCATCCATATTTACATACATATACATACATATGTGTGGTGACTCGGAATGTCCCGACGGCGACGCATCTCTCACCTCGTAATCAGATTCTAGTGCCACGACAGGTTTTCCTTTGGATTCTAAATACATATGTGTTCACTAAGAATTTACCGTTATTTAAGCTTCAATTTTTCCAACGGACAAAGTATTCTCTTATGAGAGATGAACAGCAACAACAAAAGAAACCAAAAAGCATCTAACGCTGTTTTATTTTCATTCTTTCCTTCAAAAAGAGTGATAAACTTCCTGCTTCCCTTGAAAGCCATTCATGGTCATTCATGGTGTACACATCAACAGCTGCATGAAGATCTATTTTCAGTTTCCTTTTAAAATATTACAAAAACTACTCTACTCTGCACTATTGTTGAACAATTTAGAAAAAATTCTATGTTGACCAAAGAAAAGGATACAATTGCTATCCCTTTCATCAAAAACATAAAGAAGAAAAAAAAACAATGGAACAAATAAATGAATGATTTCGCACTTTTGTTCTCATACCCGTGGTTTCTACAAATTTAAGTGATGGATGATTTAGGTCTCTTCGACCTAATATTCAATTCAACCAGTTTTTAGGGTTTTGTACTAAAATACAAAACCCTATTGCAATCACGACCTGTGTCCGTCTGTCCGTCCGTCCGTCTGTATGTCACAGCACTTTTTCTCCGAAACTATAAAGGCTACAGCCATGAAACTTTGTGGAAAGGTCAGAAGTGGTGACCTCTTGAAAGTTCAAGGGTGGAGTCGAGTCTCCCCATATAGGGAGGTGACCCCTCAAAAAAAAATTTTCACCATTGGTAGTCGAGTAGGGTGTCGTTGGAAAGGTCTCAATGAGATATTTTCCAAACAAATTTTAAAATTGCCTTATAAGTACCGAGGGATGCAGGGGAAGAGGAAATGTACGAACTTTTCGCGTACCCCCCCTCGCGATTGGACACCTTCCATCCGAAAAATCTGAAAAAAATCATGAATGTAGGCCTTCATGAGTGCAACAACAACAAATACATGAGAAGTCGTAATTCACTCAACTTTGTTAGTAATAGTATGATTTATCGATTTTGTGTTTTCTTGAAAAAAATCTAAACGGTACCTTTAAACTCAATAAACTTTAGCAAAGAGATGATTATTTATAAGATTGATCTTATCTGAAAGTTTCATAGAGATCGAATGGTATTTACCGAAGTTATAGCGATTTGAATTTTCCTGTATTACTATGGAGCAATATTCCCTGTATTACTATGGAAACATATGGCTATGGAGCCATATGCGCTTTTTACCGACTAAGACACTACAGCTTTGCTAGAATTTGCATGAAAATTTCAGGAGTGATAGGTATCATGAAGATGAGTACATACAATTGAAACAAGTCGAAGAGGCAGGAGAGAGCTCCTAGCAAAAGGGCCTTGTAACCATTCTAGGATTCGAAAAAATAGGCCATGAATCGATGATTACAGTACAGAAGAGTGGCCCCTGAAAATAAATTTCATGAAAGGTAGCCGATATGAGTATCAATTGAAAGTTCTCTATGAGAGCTTTTCAAAACAGTTCTTAAACTGACAGTTTTTGCTTCAGTGTGGGCACAGGGGGGGAAATACATGAAAAATGTGTTTCCTCCCTCGCGAATGGACACCCGTGATCTAAAAAATCTGAAAAAATTATCAAGGGAGATATTTATGGGTATAACTATAACAAATACCTCAGAAGTCAAAATTCGTTCAACTTTGTTAATAATAGTATGATCCTCGAATTTCACATTTTCTCCAATAAAATCGTCTTTGACATGTTTCATGATTTTATTCGTTGCTGGTTACTGCATTTTGTAAGTTAAGTACAAAACCCTTCTGACATGAGCATAGGTCTGTCTACCCAACTTGTTTTTTATTATGACAGTTTCTTTTGAGGTTGAGTTTTAGTGCAAATAATATGAACTGGAATAGTAAATTTCTTGCTACCATTCAAGTTAAATTATTCATGGCTAATAAATTTTTACTGCTGGTACTAAAATAATTAGTGGATTTGTAATAATGGAGAAAATGTAATAAAGTTGTGAAAATAATTTATTAATAGTTATAAGGAACACTAGTTCTGCTTCTAAAAATTTGATTCAATTTATTTTTATTCTTGGAAACAGCCAACTGTCGCAGGGATCTACTACAGTGGCTCACAGTTTATTTCATGCTGTGCTATTTGCAAACTTGAGAATACTTTATCCTAAAAACGAATAAGAAAATCATGGAATTTTGTACGCTTATAGATAACAATAAATTAAAAAAAAATGCTTCCAAAAATAAATTACGATACGGGTAAGGCTGAAAAAGCCGGCTATGCAGCAAAATGTGGGGCGCAGCTTCTTCCATGCAGATTCTTGTCCCCACTGAAGTTCGAGTGTGTAGCGTTGTATAATGGGACCTTTTTTCCTATGATTTTATTGAAGAACGTGTAAAGGTCAAAAAGCGGTTTTCGAAAAATGGGTCATCGCACGACAATTGAACAGGGAGAATCGGTGATAATATTTCAAGTACGGCCAATCCTAGCGGGAAATTGCTCAAATAATTGATTTTGTAATGATTTTTATTTCTCATCGTTTATAGACATGAAGTCTAACAACGGACTGTACCCATTAGGTTGACAAGTCTAGACACTCTTAGTCTACTCCGAGGTGGCTGCTGGCTTGCTAGTTCGGAGAGGAATTTCGGTGACAGGTCTTCCGCGAGCAGACTAAGTCCGAAATACAACAATCAGCCACCGGTTCAAATGCCCGATTTAAAACGTGTCGAACAACTTCCACCGGCTCGACTATAACTTACTTTACTTCCGTTCCTTTTCCTTTCGATTCGAGGAAAAGATCACAAAAAACCCTTAACCAAAACTACGCGCTCCTGAATATTCGCCAACGCGGTGCCCGAAATATTCTACTCGAGTCCAAAATCGAAACATTCTACTCTAACAAATAACGCGAAATTGAAAATATGGCACCGTGTATCGACCGCAACACGAAATCGACCATTCATGGATTACCGAAACCCTACCTCCTTGGTGGCATACTCACCTTTCGCCTTCATATCCTTCTGAAAAAGAATGAGCGCATGCTGGAAAGGAAGAAGTTAGTTCTGTTTAGCATAATATACTCATATAGTATCCACACTCAAACTACTCTCCGGCAAAATCCGAACACAACCCGAAGAGTGAACCATGAATCCTCGGCTGTAGGTAGGTAGGTAAATGCTGACGCGAAGATTGGCGCGAATATAGACATGTGCTTCGGTGAGAGATTTCAGGATTACCAGATCTCAAAAAATTAATAATTTTACAGCGAAACAAATTCGTTCTATGCAATCTTTTAGTTTTTTATTGAGATCTGACATCACTCCATGTTCTGAAATGCGCCAAAGAACACGTGCCTCGGAATTTTTATTTGCTTTTTTTTTTTTTTTAATACGACAGGCCTCGGCTCAGCTGACTTGCCCCGGCTCAGCTAACCGGCCCCTGGGAAAATTCAGAAAGTGTGCAACACAGGGTAAATGGGAGCTCTGGATCCTATTTGAATGTACTATGCTATTCAGCAATCCATATCTTTTCTTTTATTGAACATAAATGAATTTCCTTTCGAGGAGATTGCATGCACATGTTTACTACTTAAAGTTAAAATTTGTAAGAAAATAGATCTTAAAAAGAAGTTCAATTTAAGTTATAACTAAAGATGTAGTATTCGAGCAGTCACGCAAGCAAACTGCTTGAAAACCTTCCTAACCCTTGTCCGAAATTTTATCTGCAGCTTTAGAAAAAGATTTCATTACTTCCATTCATAGTTGCAAATTTTTAAAATATTTTATTTTCTTATGATTATTATATATAATTTTATATCAATTTTCCTTTATATTAAATTTAAACGTTTCCCTTTAATTATATCCTTCATGATATTTAATTTTTTAATAATATAACATCTTTTTCATATTATTTCAAATCCGCAAATTAAAATTTCGGACATGGGAGCACTGATTTAGTGCACCCCGTCCGTGTATTGCATTGCCAGATGCAATCTAACTCGGCTGAGTGAGCAGCTGTGTTCGAGATACAGTTGCGACACGGCAAAAGAAAGAAAAGATTTGGACGGATGGAGAAGTCGACGGGAGATCGCGAAACGGGTTGTGAGCCATCATTTTCACGGATTTTATAGTTCTTGTCTTGTCGGGTCTTATGCGAAAATTAGTTTGGTGTCCCAATTCAATTATTTGGGCTACAATTTCGCAACAGAGCGTGGGCTCTTGAAAAAATAAATATCACCTCGAGAGTGACGGAATTTTTGTCTTAAGGATCAGGAAGTGCAAGATCGAAAACCCCGGTTTAGCGTTATTGGAGCTCGAGGTTGTCTCCAACCCAACAAGAATCGCCCCAGCTCAACACCGGATCACCCATTCGCATTTCCCTTTGCTTGTAAAACATGAAAAGCCAGCGCAGGGCATCTCACGATTGTGTTGTTTGTGGTTGAGTTAATATCGTCGTCCAATACGCAAATCCACGACTACCCATCATACAGTCCGTGAAACGTGATCCGATTGAAATATCGACGCAGGATCAAGGAGTGAGGAGTCACGCAAAACTCCGCGGTTGCCTAAAAACCCAACCAACATAAGTCGTTGTAAATCGCAATCGGGGCTCAGAAGTCAAGTGGTCGTTCACTTCCCAATCATGAGAGCTTGATTCAGTTATAGAAGTTGGATGGGCATATTCCTCGCGTTTTTAGTTGTTTAAAAATATTTGTTTTCTTGAAATTGTCCAGTGTGATCGTAGAAAATAAATTTATCGTTAAACTGCTGCGAGAAGGAGAACCTTGAATTGCCCCACCAAACAACTTGATTCTGTCTCCACTTGGCCTACAATAAATAATTGCATTCGACGTCTCGTGCCGATGCACACAAACTTTTGTATGGATGGCTTTCAACCGAGAGCTAAGAGTGAGCTTGAACGGTTTTGCTCATGGTTATATTCTGGCACGATGAAAATGAAACGGGCAACTTAGTAATTGATTGAATTATATTCGCAACATGTATCTGACCTAGATTTTCCAGCAACAGCTCGTGTCTAGTTCACGTTCACAGATTGACTTCTCCCTCAATTTATTTGCATTCGGAGCGAATAGTGCGTGCAACGAGATAAAATCTCCGGTATGAATAACGCTTTACGAGTCGAACATCGATTTCCCAAAGGTAAAAAGAAAAACACAGTTGGGGCTTTATTCTCGCCTGTCTGTGCTTAGTTTCCCAGTAGCGAATTTGAGAAAGATGGGAATCATTTGGTTCCGACCGATGTTTTGATTTCGCGTATTATGTATGATCTAATATTCGGATGCAAGATAGTGTTCTGAACATAAAGATTCTGGCTGTGAGAATAATGAAAGCATGACGAGTATGTCGATCGCGGTTTTTGGTGATGGACTACATTTTAGCAAAGGTGTGTCCAACCGCAAGGCCCGTTTTGAATTTTCGCGCACCCAACTTTCCACCGTGGATACTTCAGCATTGACAGGAGGATTCTGTCACATGTGAGGATGGCTCTTGCCAGGTACAACATTTTACAAGATCTCAGGGATATACTATACGTAATGCTTGTGGCATACAAAAAGATTGCCAGTAGCTAACGAATGTCCGGCAGGCCAACCTGCTAGAGTTACGTCCAACCTCCATTCATCAACTAATACAATGGTGGTTAGTCGAATACCGTCTCCCCCATTGCCAGAAGGAAATACACCTGTAGCTGAAAATTTGTGCTATACACAGGTATTAATTTAAAAATTAAAATATTTCGTTTGAGACATTTTGCTAAATATATACTCTTGTTCATTGTTTGCTTATAGAATTTTCAAGAAAAAAAGTAAATAAAAAAATAAATAAATATATATATACTCGTATATATATATATATATATATATATATATATATATATATATATATTTTTTTTTTTATATATATATATATATATATGCATACACAATACTATTTTTGCAGTAGTAAAACTTAAAATAATTATATTTTCAATTTCCCGTTTTCACAATCTATATTCTTAAAAATCTCTACTTAGCAATTTATAATTGATGATAATTATTCTCATCTTGCAAATTATGATTTGTTTTCCTTATAGTTCGAATTATTAATTAAATGAATTATTAAAAATTATACCTTCGGTCTTTCCTTTTTCTTTGAAAGCCTGACCGGGTACGGGACCCACATCGATGGCAGGCTCTTCCTCTAAAATGGGCCAGCCGTCGGGCGCACTCTTCCCTTTTTTGGATTTAGTAAAATAATTTTACAAAACCCTACTAAAATCGCGGCCTGTCTGTCCGTCCGTGTGTCAGAGCAGTTTTTCTCGCAAAGTACTTAAGCTATAAAACATCAAATTTTACAGATAGGTGTAAAGTGGTGCTCTCCTGAAAGTTCAATTACAAAAAAAATGTTATGAGGTATTTAAGGGAGGTCACTCCATATAGGGGAGTGGCCCCTGGAAAAAAAATCATCACAGGTAGTCAATATGAGTATCATATGAAAGGTCTTAATGAGAAATTTACAAAACACGCCTTAAACTGACATTTTTTGCTTCAGGGGCACACACGGAGGGGAAATACACGAAAAATGTGTGTCCCCCCTTGCGATTGGCCACCTGTGATCCGAAAAATCTGACGAAAATCATAGAGATAGATGTTTGTGAGCACAACAATATCAACAAATACCTTAGAAGTCGAAATTCGTTCAGCTTTGTTAATAATAGTATGATTTTCTAATTTCACATTTTCTCCAATAAAATCGTATAGGCCTAATACTATGCAAGTTTGATGAAAATCGAATCATAGTAGCGGAAGTTATAGTCATTTGAAATTTCTGCAATTACAACAACAATAACACATGGTTTTGGTATTTTATGGATTAGCCATCGGTTCAAACACTGCAATTTTGATTTGATCTTCTTAAAATTTCCAGATAAGATTTATAACAACGCATATTTTTTGGAATTCATGATTTGAGTGATTTTTGTTAGTTTGGAACACAATGGCGACCGTTGAAAACGGAGAAACAATGGATTTTCCTTTGAATATGCACATCTCTTTTACATGTTTTTTTGACTTTATTTGTTGCTGGTGACCGTATTTCGGAGAGGTTGGGTACAAAACCCTGCAGACATGAGTGTAGGTCTGTCTACTCAACTTGTTTTTACTTAACAGGGGCTCTTGCCGGGTAGAGTGGCCTTCCGCTCGCGTGCCCTTTTAATATATAGAGTTATGTGATTGCATTGCATAACGCGATGGCATAAATTGATTACGTTTGTATTCCTCATTTGAGCGAAAGAGTCATGCAAATTATGTTTGTATGAGTTTTTTATTCAAATGGGAAATACATGCCCACGTCTACGTTTGGATCTTGATCTGGTTGGAAGGGTGCGACGGGGCACCGCTACCATCTGGATGCCCCACTATTATTTGTAGGCCATAAGTATCGTCGGTAACGACGAAGTCTCTTTAATTCCGTCCGTTTTTGCCCGGCCCAATTTGTTCTTTGAACAAGCATTTCAACCCTTAGTAGGTTACCTCGGCCTCGACACCAGTCGATCGACATTTTGACAGGTTTAATTCGTGAACGCGAAATTTTTTTGCAGTGGGTCCTTGTGCTAGGGGGGAAAGAACCCGCTCCACGACACCGCAACGCTAGCCTGCCAGTACATTGGCGCGTTCCTAGACAAGGCCAATCTCGGCAGATCTCACCATCGTCTTCCGCTAAGGCAGCAGACCATCGCTGCAGTCCTTCACGGACAGTTCATCCATCCTTTATTCACTACAAGGATTCCAACGGTAGGGAGAATCGAGAGTGTTCAATTTGTCTAAATTAAGACAATTAGCAAATGTGTGATTTATCTTCATTTTTAAAATGTTTCAGTATTGCAAAAACTAAGCAAATTATTACCAAAAAAAAAACCTAAAATTTCCCCTACAATCTTAACTTCATCATCGTTCATCGTTTTAAGAGCATTCGAATCTTTTTGCATTCGACTTGGTTTACAAAATTATCTTAAAACTATTTAAGATACTTTAAAGAAAACAAAGAAAAACTATTTGCTAAGAAATCTTTAATAATTTCAAAACTTTTCATCGATTTGCACTAATTCGTAGCTAAGCAATGTTGTATCTTATTTTCCACTCAAATATACTCGTACTCTGTAATTTCTTCTTCGCTTATTTCTTACAAGTAATTATTACTTAATATGAAACAGAACGAAATCGAAACTTAATGACTAATTCGTTTTTAAAACAAAATTATTCATAATAAAAATCAACAATATTGTGTCTGTGTAAGTGTGTGCTTATGGTATAATAAATTAGTTTGATTGCATAGTTTAATTGAAATATATTGACAAAACCTTTTTAGGTCTTCTTGAATTTTTTTTTTTTAAGACACTAGTTTCGCAACCTGTCTGTCCATCTTTCCGTGCGTCACAGCAAGTTTCCTCAGAAACTAAAGATGCTGGAAAGCTCAAACTTTGTGAAAAGGTCAGAAGCGTTGGTCGCTCAAAATTTTTGGTCTTACCAAGAATTTCAAAATTTTTTAAGGAGGTTCCTCCGTCATAAAGGAGTAGCCCTTAACAATTTTTTTTTGTCAAAGGTAATCCAGTGGGATATCAAATTAAAGGTCTTGATTAGAACTTTTAGAATTTGAATGTAAAAAGTTATTTTGTGCATCATAGGGTCCAGGAGGAATGTATATGTGCCAAAACTTCGTGATCCGCCCTCCCGATTGGACACCATTGAGCCAAAAAATCAGGTAAAAAATCACAAATGTGGGCCTTTATGAGTACAAGGGCAACAAATACCCCAGAAATCGAAATTCACTCAACTATGTTAAGAACAATATAGTTTATAGATTTTACATTTTCGCCCATAAAATCAAAACGGTACCTTTAAACTTCTTCAAATTCAGTAATTGCATGGATTATTATGAGATTATTGGTTGGGACTTTTTTTATTGGTTGGGAATTTTTTTATTGATTGGGACTTTTTGTAATTGGTTGGGACTTTTTTATTGGTTGGGACTTTTTTTTATTGGTTGAGACGTTTTTTATCGGTTGGGACTTTTTTTATTGGTTGGGACTTTTTTTATTTGTTGGGACTTTGTTTACTGGTTGGGACTTTTTATTGGTTGGGACTTTTTTATTGGTTGGGATTGTTTTTATTGGTTGGGAATTTTTTATTGGTTGTGACTTTTTTTATTGGTTGGGACTGTTTTTATTGGTTGGAATTTATTTTTGGGGACTTTTTTTTTGTTGGGACTTTTTTTATTGTTTAGGAGTTTTTTGATTGGTTAGGACTTTTCTTATTGGTTGGGACTTTTTTTTATTGGTTGGGACTTTTTTTATTGGTTGGGACGTTTTTCATTGGTTGGGACTTTTTTTATTGGTTGGGACGTTATTTTTGTTTGTGTCTTTTTTTTACTGGTTGGTATAGTTTTTATTGGTTGGGGCTTATTTATTGGTTTGGACTTCTTTTATTGGTTGGGACAGTTTTTATTGGTTGGGGCTTTTATTATGGGTTCGAAAATCTATTCATAATCAAATGAACTACAGCCATTTCGATTGTTTGGAATTACAACAACAATAACTTGTGTTGATGGGTGATACATATTTCAAATTGACCGAAACTTTTTCATTTTCTCATTTTAATCGATCAATCTTTTATTCATTCAAATTCATACTTACTAAGAGACTTGAGCTGGAATCGATCCCACATATAACTAATCATACGGCAGATACACTACAATTGAACAATTAGACTGTAAGATATACAGTATGGTTAAATGATTCACGTGCGGTACCTTTAAATTTTCGATAGTTTTATGAGTAAGAATTAATGCCATTTGGGTTCTTTTAATCTAACATAATATACTTGTAATTTGTAAAGTCGGTGTAGTTAAAATGTATAAGAATAATTTTCCTTAGAGTTTGCTTGTGCATTTGGTCAAGTTATATCCTCCGTGATTTGCTTAATTTAATACATAATTTTGAGTTTTCTAATGAAAAGTATTTATCCAAGTCAATGTAGGGTAGTTTAATTTAGTTTTTCTCTTGGTATAATATAATACATAAATAAATTTATAAACTTAAACCAATAAAATGATCAACTTTTTGGTGAACCTACTTTTTAATAGTCGTAGTAGAAATTCGATCGTAGATGCCTATAATTGGCTTCAATTTATTGTATCTACTATTTGGATTGTAGTCCGCATGGTGCAGTGATTAGAGTGTCCACTACGTAAGCAGGAGATTCCTGGCTCGTGTTCCGTTGTTGAAAACGAGGTTTGTTTTGAGTGATTCTGCAGACGGACTACAAGCCCATTCAGCTATGATACGTACTGGTTTAAAATCAAAACACATAGCAACTGGGTGGACAGAACAACAGCAAAAGCATGGTACTGGCCACATCACCTTCTCGAGTTCTGACACATTCGATCAAAATAATGAGATACTCTAATTATCTCTAAACGAAGGCACGAAAGGGTCTGTAGTTCTAAAGCCAAACAAATTATTTTGATTGGTTCGCAATTTAAAAATTCAAAAATTAAATTGAAATCTACCAAATATCCCTTTAACTAGCTCGGCACATCCTTACGCCATTGTTGTGATAATCCTTTCATCAGTTTTTGTCTTTTATTTATTAAGATTATCTCTCTGCTAATATTTGTTGCTCCTCTTGAATGCAAATGCTCAGAAGAAATATGTCCTTAGACACTACA
The DNA here is from genome assembly GCA_963969285.1 of Odontomyia ornata. Taxonomy (NCBI): domain Eukaryota; kingdom Metazoa; phylum Arthropoda; class Insecta; order Diptera; family Stratiomyidae; genus Odontomyia; species Odontomyia ornata. The sequence continues at coordinate 447,952,204 of OZ017739.1, read as the reverse complement.
TTTACCAGACACTATCTCTGCAGTTATGTCTGCTACACGCGTTGAAAAGTGCTTCTCGCACGAGCCCTTGCTCCACAATTTGGTATCGATTTAGAGCAAGTAATCCTTACCAAAGGCAAGAAGAAGCATCAGGCGTAGCTTAAATCGAGTAAATCAGGACGTAGACTTTATGGAGCCTAGCAGAGCACTGTACTGAATCGGCTGATCAATACAAATGCACTAAATGGATTGTAAACATGCTGCCAAGTTTACTAGGGAAATGATTCACCTTTTTTTCGGGTGAAAAGTTCACGGAAAAATTGCTCATTCATCGTAGCAAATTAATTTTCATAAAATTTAATGGGAGCTATTTAATGTATTCAATTTATATGTTTTTATTCTGTTTTCTTCGTCAAGCGGCAAAATGGTTTAAGGGCTCCTTGTTATCTTTGATATCATTATTTATTTACAATTTGGTAGTTTCTTTCTCCTGCGAGATCCCGAATCGTTAACTAAATATATAAATATTTCATGAGATTCGATGATACGCCCCTATTAAGAGAGAATCCAGCCAAATTTACTTTTACGTATAGAATGGTACAAGTGGAACACAAGACTATTTTCGCAAAGATTGCCAACGGAAGTCCCCTTTAAGTTGTTTTTCTGCTAGTTTAAGAGATAAAAAATACCAATCAACACCTTGGACGGTTCTCATGGGCATTCGCAGAATATTTGAGCATCTTTCAGAAGAAATATAATAAAGCAGGGTCAATAGACGGATCAAGCAATAAAAACGTACGAGCATCAAATGCCAAATAAAACAGCGATTCTATGGCTCATTGGGATGAGCATGTCCTGATGTGAATAAATTTAATCCCGGAATATGTTCGTGGTGGAATAATTTATTATGTTCCAAGTTTTCGTTGGCGATGACTAGACATTATAGACTCCTTTCTGTACTGTATTATTTGGATTAAGAGTCATCGCGAAGATACTTAAGAAATCCTTAAAATTTAGCGAAAAGTTGGGAAGCTATCACTGGACTGCGAGCATTTGTAAATATTTAGATAAATGAAGGATATCATCATTTTGATATCATCTTTACTCGTTCATTGAAACTCTAAAGAAATGTATTTAAAAATACAGAAGTATTCCCTCCCCTATTGAATTTGCATATTTTTACTTTTTAATTTGGTTCTATTAAGTGGAATCACAAGCAGGATTACCTGCCAAGTAAATTTAATTCAATGAATTAACCAAATCGCTTAACTAATTGGAATTGCATGAAATAACAGCAACTGCAATTCAATCAAATGAAAGCGTGTTAATCAGTGTATGAAGTCAATATGTCGCGACCTTTTATTCAAGAAAACACGTATTAACGAACGCAACAAAATAACTTATGCAGACTGAATTGTTGATCAGATCCAATTTTTACGCGGAACTTGGCATGTTATTTGCACTAATGAGGCCTTGTTTCAAGTTCAGTATTTTGCAAAATGTACAAAGAACGTAGTAATTAGCGACTTTTATTCGTTAAAATTAGGGTTTGCCAACTAGTTTTTAGAATTATTTAGTGACATTATATGTATCTGATCGTAATTTTAAGTAGAGACAAGTTGGTTAGACTGAACTATGCTCCTGTCAGAAGGATTTTGTACTCAACCTATGATAAGCAATCAACAACAATCATGTTTAAAAGAAAAACCATTTTCACTGTCAGGCATTTTTTTGCAATGTAACGAAAATCACTTAGATAATGAATTCCCAAAAATATTTATTTTATTCATTTAGTTATATTATTCTAGTTTTAAGAACATCAAATCAAAACTGCAGTGTAGGATTCGATGAAAGTCCATAACATACCAAAATAGTGTGTTGTTGGAATTAGAGAAATTTCAAATGGGTATGAATTCCATGAATATACAGGTAATTCGATTTTCTACAAACTTTAAAAGTATTACGACCTTTTGAAAAACTATTTACATATCTATATTTAAGAGTATCCGTATGACTTTATCGGGGAATATGTGAAATTTGAAGACCATACTTTTTTTTTTTTTTTGTGGTAGGGAGGTGAAGGCATTTATGCCCGCCGAGTCTGGCAGTGTGGGACTCCCATGGAGGATACCTTTGGACTACCCACTAAACACCTCCCCTGTCAATCTGAGAACCTAGCCTGGAACCGTTTGACACATTACTTCGGGCCAGGTCTCGTTTTGTTACGCCGTGGGGTGCCTTCAAGCTGGGGAGTCCCTTTCCTAGCGGGAGGGGAGAGGGGAAGAGGAATTGCCAGAAGAGCGATCCCCCAGCGCCTCCGGCTGCTGTGAGTCCCTTTTATATTTTAGGACTGCCCGAGCATAATGTGCCACCTGGTTCCATTTGTCAACCGATTCGAGCATCACCGCAACTATATTATCCGGGGTGAGCTCTCCCGTCTCCCTGTAGAGTTCCCTTCGCAGCCTGGCCCATTTGGTACACGCAAAAAATGTGTGACAGGCATTGTCCTCCTCTCCTGGGCAAAACCGACAATCGGGAGACCGTGACTTGCCGATCTTGTGCAGGTAAGACTGAAAACACCCGTGCCCGCTCAAGAGCTGGGTCAGATAGAAGTCAGTCTCACCATGCCTTTGATTTAGCCACGGTCTCACATCCGGGATGAGGCGCGCAGTCCACCTTCCCTTCGTGCAATTCCTCCAAGACTGCTGCCAATCGTTGAGCGAGCGTTGTCTCTCCTCGCGGACAACCATCTCCCTCGCATCCTCGTTTCGGCACAGGTAAATAGCGCGGCGCTCTCTAGCAAGGAGGGCGACAGGTATCACGCCTGCAATCACTCTCACCGCCGAGCCGGAGACTGTTGGATACGAAGATGCAATTCTCAGTGCTCCTGTGCCAATCGTTTTCGGTATACCTCCTTGCTCAGAGCCCCATACCTCTGCTCCGTACATTAGCACTGACCCTACAGCACTCATCAAGAGGCGTCTTCTTGATGGGCTGGGTCCCCCTATGTTGGCTATAAGTCGACTCAGGGCCGATATTCCCGAAGCAGCCTTCTCAGCCGTTGCCCTGATTTGCTCAGAGAAACTCATCTTCGAGTCGATCAGTAGCCCCAGGTACTTCACCGCTGGCTTCGATTCGATCTGTATATCTCCAATACTGATCATCCTTACTCTAGGGATTCTCTTTTTTGTCAAGATGACCACTTCGGTTTTCTCCAGTGCTAAACTGAGCCCGCGAGCAGTCATCCAGTCCCTCACTCGGCGCATTAGCGTACCTAGCCTAAGTTGCGCTTGTTCAACGGTGCGTCCGGCGACCAGAGCCGCAACATCATCCGCATAGCCGACCAAGCGCGACTCATCTGGCATCTCAAGTCTCAGTAGCCCGTCGTAAGACACGTTCCACAGGTCCGGACCAAGGATAGATCCCTGGGCAACACCCGATGTAATTTCCATCCTTCGTTGGCCCTGTGTCGTGTCGTAGAGCAGGCTTCGGTCCTTTAGGTAGTTCCTGAAAAGCCACATTAGATATTCTGGAACTTGAAAAGAGTTTTCCAGCGTGTCCAGAATATCCACCCATCTAGCGGAATTGAAGGCATTCCTGACGTCGAGTGTCACCAACAGGACGATCCGTCGCTTGGTGCGACTATATGCCTCTGCCTTTTGGACCGCGTTCACCACCTCTGCAATCGCATCAATGGTAGAACGTCCTGCTCTAAAGCCGTACTGCCGAGGAGATAGGTCCCAAGCAGCACGAATCGCGTCAGTGAGTCTTCCCTTGATGAGTTTCTCTAGCACTTTCCCAGCCGTGTCTAGCATGCATAACGGGCGGTATGCAGACGGCGATTCGGGATTTCCCTTCCCCTTGCTGACCAGCACGAGCCTCGCCACCTTCCATCGTACCGGGAAAACCCCGTCCCATAGGCAAGCGTTGAATGTGCTGAGCAGCAAGTCAGGACAATGGTGATAGACGAGCTGCAAAACCTCAGCTGGAACACCATCTGGACCTGGAGCCTTCCTCGCTTTCAGGGAGAGGACTGCCTCCTCCAGTTCCAGCTGTGTGAAGAGTGGGCACTCGACTGCTGTTTCACCATGGACAGCGTCAACACGGACGGGATGGGCGGGGAAGAGTCCCCGCACTATCGCGTCCATCTTTTCCGCGTCATGTATACAAGGCTTCCGTAGGGCACCAAGTTTCCCCATGACCAGCTTGTAGCCAAGGCCCCACGGTCTTGTAGCCAAGGCCCCACGGTCTTGCCAGCATCGGGCCTTGCTCTTGTTAATAAGCCTGCGAAGATATTTCCTGCCGGACCTGTATGCTGCTAGCCTAGTGTCTGCCTCCTCCCGTGTTCGCGCCCGCTGGGCCTCTCGCCGAAGTTTGTGACACTCGCTTCTTTGTTCGGCGATCTCGTTTGACCACCAGTATACTGGAGGCTTACCATGTCGGGATCTCCGACGGGGCATGGAAGACTCGCAAGCAGCTATGATGGTACTCATAGTTGAGTTCACCAAGTCCTTGGCTGTAGGCCCTCCACTCCCTGGCGGAGCTCCCAGCAACGGTGCGCCTGCCGTAAGCGCGTCAGCAAGCCTCTCAACGTCCATCCTCCCAGTCCTCCATCCGAGGATTGAAGTTTGGGCATATGCACGCAGACTGGCACCGTCGTGAATCTCAACAGCTATATACTGGTGATCACTAGCCGAGTAGTCCTCTAGTACTCGCCAGTTGTGTACTCTGGGTACCAGGGACTCCGAAGCGAGTGTCACATCGGGTATGGTTCCTACGAAACCCCAGCGGCGGAAAGTAGGGGTGTTACCAGTATTTGGGACAAAAAGCGCTGTTCTGGCCGCCATGTCCAAGATTTGCTTTCCCCTTGGGTCGGATTGTGGCATACCCCATTCAATGGCTCTAGCGTTGAAGTCTCCCCCGACCAGCATGTGGCCCTCTGTGTTCGAGACAGCGTCCTCCAGGGCATCGAGTTTGGTTCGAAAAGATCGCATTGCCCCGTTAGGCGTCAGATAAACACTGAAATATGTTATCCCTGAACACCGCACCCACACAAAACCATCCCCGCGTCCATGGCCCTGCACCTGAAGGCGGGCGCTGTCTCGAACCCAGATGGCCGAGGTACCAGATTTGTCAGGGTACCACGCTTGCGAGTCCTTGTTATGATGTTGCTCGCTCAGCAACAGGAGGTCAGCTTTCTTATCCCTCGCAAACTGCTCAAGTAGGTCCTGGGCGTTTGTGCTTCGGTGCAAATTGACCTGCAGGATACGGATCATTTGAGTATCGATTTGGCTTTAGTTAGGACCTCCTTGAAAACCCAGCATCTCCCTGTCCCCGGCTCATGTTTGAGGTCGCCGGGTGCTAGCTTAGCATCCTTGCAAAGAATGCATTTTGCCTCGTTCGTGCACTCCTTCCTTTTGTGCCGCGTTTCACCACATTTGTAGCACAGAGATCTCCTGTCGGGTCCCCTACAGCCATACGCGGTGTGTCCGTATTCGAAGCATCTGAAGCAGCGGATAGGGATCGCTCTTCTCCGTATCCTGCAGATCACCCAACCTATCTTAATTTTGCCCTTCGCCAGGATTTGCTGGGCGTCTTTATCAGCTAGTTCGACAATAGCCATGCGTTGCCCCCTTGTGTTTTCACGTGTCAATCTTGCCTTGACTTCACTTAAGCTAGGGAACTCCCTCCTAATGGCATCCTCTACTTCAGCTTTGTCCGTGACGCAGTCGAGGTCCCTGATTTCCAGGGTGGCCATTGGTTCGAGCGAGGCAACCGTTGCCGCATCTCCAAGAACCTTTTGAACCGCGTCACGGAATGCATCTTTGTTTGTGACCATACTATTATTAACAAAGTTGAGTCAATTGTATTTATTGTTTTTGTACTCATAAAAACCTACTTCTATGATTTATTTCAGATTTTTCGGACTACAGGTTTCCAATCGCGAGGGGAGGGGGACCAATTTTTCCTACATTCTCCATCCTGTAGTAATCAATCAGTCGCCAATAAAACTGCTCAAAAAACCAACATAATGCTGCTCCAATTCAATTGTAAATTGAAAAAAAAATATTTAAATTTAAGATTAAAATTCGCCCTCGGCAACCCCTTTGTAACGCAACTTACCAACGAATTGCATTGTCCCGCAATACAAACTAGAGTTGACGGATAAAAGAATCGCGGAATTGAGAGTCAGTGGTGGTGGTGGAACCGTGATCGAGTGAGGGAGTCTTGGATGGTAATTGATCTGCATAAACTTGTGAGTGTCGAACAGTGGAAAAGGTGCGACAAAAATAAGCTTAAAATCTTCTCACGTGTGCCATTGCGTGAGGAAAGTGCTAATTACAATTCAAATTGGCATGATTTCATCTCTCTCCGGTGTTGCCCATCGTGAATCTCTCTTTGAATTCGGAAGCATCTGTTCCGCTTCCCATTGCACTTTACCTGTTATGCCACGTTACCTTGCACACGCGAAAACAAAACGCCACTGCCGCGTTTCAATCTAATATTTATAGCTGATTATCACCGACGTTACATCTTTCCCCGCGAAAGCAAAAAACTTCAAGGGACTTTCCGCGGACTATCAGCTGGCGGAATAGTGCTTTCAGTTTGAGTGAGGCCGGGCACGTCTTGTCGAGTAGCACTAGCGCGGGACCCGCCATCATACGTTTTCCTCGCGAGTATCTCGTACGCGCCGCACGCATTTTTCTTGCATCGCGCTGTCCGAAAAAGTGGAATCTATTTGGGGTAACGCCAGTGGCGGCGGGTGGGTTTCAAGGGAAGGGAAGCAGAAATTTCGCGACACAATCTTATATTTTAAATCACTAGCGTTTGTTAATAAGCCAATTAACGAGCGATACAACGCACTTCCATTTAATATACGTAAAAAAGCAGAATTTAAATTGTACAGAGTTGATTTAGCTCCAAAAATTTTCTCCACTTTTCTAAACACCTGCTTGCAATTTTACTATGTATCATTATGTAGAAAATTATGATCACAGGTATAGTATTATTATGGCTTCAAAATATTTAAACTGTAATGAGATTTTCATAGGAAAGTGCCCTAATCAGTCAACTTAACTTTATGGTGTATAACTTACCAAACTTTATTTAAGTGTTTTCCTTATCAATAGTTGTATCTCCAACACAAAAAAATGAACTTGTCCAGCAAGAACCACGAGGCGGTTTAGAGCTTTTTTGCCAGGAGAGGAAGGCAAGGGAGACAAAATACTTTGCAAGCCATCAATATGTCCAACAGTTTAAGAGGCAGTTTACGCACCCAATAATGGTTAGCAAAATAGTTTGCCAGCAAATAGACAACAAACAGATGGTTAAAAGGAATGCAGAAAGGATAAAATAAGTTAATACATATACTAAAATTTTGACTTTGCATTGTAAAATAAAATAAAATTTACGTTCAAAAGTATTTATTCAAAGAAAAATGAAAACTGAGCGGTTGTGTTATGATGAAAGTTTCGATAAAATAATTATATTGAAGTGTAATATTTTTATAAAAACGCGTGAAAATTTATTAAATAAATCTATTCCTCCCTCTTTTTGTGCTGCAAAATTGTCGATGATGAGATCGTACGTTTTATCAGCACTGAGGAGGTCTTTGAGTAAACTTTTCTCGATTGACAAAAGTGGCAAATTACTAAGACGTTCTCCCCCCGGTAGAATTTCTAAGGTAATTTTTCATTCTTTTCAACGTTGAAAAGCTACGTTCTGCTGAAGCTATTGTTGCCGGTATAGTTAAAAGTAACTGTGAAAGTTTGAAAAAATTAGGAAAACTGCTGCCAAGTCGATTATTGAGGAAATATTGAAAAATTTTTTTAATGTTGTTTTCCTTCGTATCACAATCAGAAAAAAGGACTGAAAGCTCTATGCATAAGGATGAAAAGTCAAATTTGTTTGAGTAAGATTGCTGCAAATTAGTGAAAAGTGTACTCGGAAACTTAGTGGAAACATTTGGGTAAAAGAAAGTGTTCAGCAATCCCAAAAATTTTAATTGATTTAGTGATTCAAATCTTACATTCAACTCTTGGCTTATGTAGTCCAGAATTTCACAAAAAAGTTGCCTATAACTTGATTCTCAGTTTATTTCTTCATCCACCGAAAGTCAGGATTTTTTTCGGGTCGAAGAAAGGTCACACTTGTCCATTGTATCTTGAAACAAGTTGAAGTAGCAGGAGAGTGGGCCTGCCAGAAGGGTATTGTAAAACAATGAGTAAATCAAACAATATATTCTGCATATCAAAACTTGACTAATATACAGATTCCATAAATTAAGTTGGAAGAATTATTATGGTTATTATATTTTTATATTCGCCGCCATTTTGTTTCAAGTGTTTTGACCCCGTCGTTTAATTAGTAATGATACACATCAATGTTACAAACCATTTCTAAAATTCTTATCAAAATTCCTACATATTTATAGTGACTAGGTCCGTTGCAAACGTGTATCTCCCTAGTATCACGTGTTAATGTTGTTGTAATTGTTAAATATTCAATCGGCTATAACTTAGCTGTTTATTGTTCGATTATCGTGAAATTTTCAGAACACATAAAATTGTTTTTAAAAAACTTAAATTGCAGTTTGTGAGCAATTTAAGGGACCCATTTTGATTTTGTGGACAAAAACATAAAATTTATAAAACGTACTATTATTAACAAAGTTGATCGAATTTCGACTTCTAAGGTATGTTTTGCCCTTGTGCTTTTAAAGTCACAGCTCTGTGATTTTTTTCAGATTTTTCGGGTCAAAATTTTCGTACATTTCCCTTTCCCCTGCACCCCTCAAAGTGGAATTTGTCATTTTGTTTTGAAAAGTTCTCATCAAGACCTTTCATTTGATACCCATATTACCTACATGCGATGAAACTTTTTTTTCGGGGGCCACTCCCCTATATGGGGAGACCCCCCTTGAACAACCCCATAAAATTTTTTTCGTGATGAAACTTTGAAGAGGGCATCACTTTACACCTACCTACAAAATCTTATGTTTCTAGCTTATGTAGTTTGCGAGAAAAAGTGGTTTGACACACGGACGGACGGACGGACAGACAGGACGCGATTTTAGTAGGGTATTGTAAAATGATTTTACAATACGCTAAAAAACCCAAATAGAATGGAATGACCAACATTCGTTTATTCAGCCACAAATATTTTGGAATCCACCATCGACTGTCGGTAAAGATATTTTCACGAGTATATTCCCGAAAAATTATTTGGTACAATGTCAGAAATGACGAATATTTATGCGATCCAGAGCGCCTCCAATTTTATGGCTACCAGCCTCAAAGAAATAGAATAATTCGTTGGCCTCCACATTCTTATGGATAATCTACAATATCCAAGAGTACGGATGTATTGGAACAGCTCTGTTGGCATTCCATTGGTCAAAAAAACAATGTCCGTGAACAGATTTTTCAGTTTACGAAGTTATTTGCATCTGGTGAATAATTTACAAATTCCTAACGGCGACAAAGACAAGTTCATAAAAGTTAGGTCCATTTCCGAAGCTATTAGGAAAAGGTGCATGGAAATTACATCAGTCAACCAATGCGTTTGTATAGATGAGCAAATTGCTCCATTCAAGGGGAACCATCATCATTGTAAGCAATATATGAAACGGAAACCAAATCCTTGGAGATTCAAATTGTTCGTTTTGAGTGAGTCTAGCAGCTTAATGTTGGATTTCTTGCTGTACCAGGGAGCAACAAGCGAAATCAATCCGGGATACGTGAGTGAACTAGGTCAAAGTGCTGCAATTGTAGTTCAATTAAGCAAAAGACCAAGCCTCTGGGCACATGTTATTTTTTGAAAATTATTTTTCGTCTTATTATCTTTTGCTGTTATTGAAGGAGAATCAAATATGGGCTGCGTGTACAATAAGCATGGACCGATTTTCAGGAAAAGGATTGAATAAGTATGTAGATTCTCTACTGAAGAAGGAAATAAGAGGCCATTCCAGCAATTTGTTAATAAACAACAGGACGTCGTTGTAACTAACACATCGTTCAATAAGTCCCGAGACTAACCCAGAGATGGTGCTAGTAGTACCAAACTGGCCACGTTTCAATAGAGAACCTTTACATGAAACGTGTAAAAATTTCATGTCGATCGGATCACAGACAGCAGAGTTATCGAGGTTAGAGTAAAGTCAATTTGTAATTTGTTTGAAAAATGGAAAAAAGCGAGTTTCGCGTGTTGATAAAACATTGTTTTTAATGGGTAAAAACACCGTAGAAGCCCAGCAATGACTTGAAAAACATTATTCGGAGTCCTCTGCATCGAAAACAACGATTTGTCGTTAGTATGCTGAGTTTAAACGTGGTCGTACGGACACAAACGATGCGGAACGTTCGGGTAGGCCATCGGAAGCCGTTACGCAGGAAAATGTGAGTGAAGTGTTAAAAATTGTAATGTAAACAATAGCAAAATTGAACGAATCAGGCTTTGATTTGCTTTCCTACCCCCCGTATTTGCCAGATTTAGCCCCCAGCGACTACTGGCTCTTTGCTGATCTTAAAAAAATGCTCCAGGGAAAAAAATTGGGCTCGAATGAGGTCATTGCCGAAACTGACGCCTATTTTGAAGCAAAGGATAAATCCCTCTATAAACATGGTATGGAAATGTTGGAAAGGCGTTGGAAAGATTGTATCACCCTAAAAGGACATTATGTTGATGAATAAAAATTATTTTTGAAACAAAACGTTGTTTTCGTTGTTAGTCTCGGGACTTATTGAACGATGTGTTAAATGGATAGAAAACAAAGTCGTATCAATGGCCTCAACTTTTGTAGGCGAAGGAAAACCCGATTTTTTTTTAGCGTTGGAATAAAAAAACGAAATAATATCACCATCCAGAAATAATAAAAATATAACACGTCCATGGGAGGAGTTAAGGTCGATTTTTTGATTGCATTATATCGGATTTTTTTTAAATCTAAAAAATGGACACTGCCCATTATATTTCATGCAGTAGACCTGGCGCTTATCAATAGCTGGCTGATGTACTGCGAGAAATATCAAGGTGAACCAAAGCATCGACTTGAACTGCTACATTTTATACAAGAGGTGGCTGAAGTTCTACTAAAGTCAGGAATGATCGTTGATAGAAAACGTGGACGGCCTTTATCCGCTGAGTGTTCCCCCTCCACCGTCACCTTCTTCCTCACCAGTAATAGAGGTTCGACCCTTGGCGATGGTAGCAAAGGATCATTACAGTCATATCCCAGACATGGACAAAAATAAAGAGGCCACCAGATGTAAAAACAAAGGATGCGATGAAAGAACTCAATGCTTTTGCCCAAAATGTAATGTGCATTTGTGTTTGAAGAAAGAAAGAAATTGTTTTATTGAATTTCATTCTTAACATTTGTCTTGTTTTGATTTCCACATTTCACTTGCAAAATAATTTGGTACTAATATAAAAACCTGTTTATTGTAAACCGTTTTTCTTTTGATCCGTTTTATTGGACTTTGAGTTCTTTTGTAATTTATTTTGACAAATTTAAATTTCGGTAATATCCTTTGAGTACATTTGTAGATTATAATATACAATCTTAAATATCAGTAACCGTAACAGATATCGACATACAATAATTTTCATAAATTACAAAAAATATATTCACTAGATTTCAACCAAAATAAAATTTTTTTTCCCAAGGTTGTCATAATTTGGTAATGAAAGGGTTAAGCGATTGAGCTCTTTGTTCCCTATCTCCGAAATAAAAAAATTTTGTTTTGTCATGAAATCCGGACCTAAATAATTTCGAAATAATCAACTTATCTACAGCATGGTCTCGCCGTAACAATGTACGTTTAAAGTTTTAAATTTAAACAAAATAACGATGCTGGTTGAAAAAAGCTTTTGAAAATCACTTAGGAAACTTGAGAGGTGATTCGACTCAATGCTAAATATGTCAACGTTTTGTGCACGCATCATCAAATTGTGAATACGAGGAAAGATGTGTTGCTTGCGAGGAGGAAGGCATGGATAATGTGTGCCTACGTAAGAGTTAAATTGACGATTCCCTGGTTTTGAGGACTTTATTTTTTATTTTAGCACTAATTGATCGAATGTGTCGGCACTCCACAAGCTAATATGGTCGGTACCACGCTTTGGCCGTGTGTACGAGGTGTGTTCAAAAAGTATCACGAATTTTGAATTTTTTGTGGCGTTATGTTGGTACTCATGTCTGTCACTGCTTGGCCATTTTGAATGTTCACTTAATTGGTGATAGCTGCTTTACTTGCACGTGTTTTCAATCGTCTTCGATTTTTACTTATTCAAAAAAATGGATCAAAGAACGTGTATCAAATTTTGTGTGAAAAACGAAATTAAGTGCGCGGATGCATTCCGAATGTTGACTGTGGCATACGGAGAAGCTACCTTGGACCGAAGCAACGTTTATCGGTGGTACAAAATGTTTTTAGAAGGCCGAGAAGATGTGAACGACGAAGAGCGTGCCGGACGCCCGAGCACTTCAACAACAGACGAAAAAATTAATGAAGTGGAGAAAATGGTATTGGCCAATCGTCGAATCACCGTTAGAGAAGTTGCTGAGGACCTAAACATATCGCTTGGCTCGTGCCATTCGATTTTTATCAACGATTTGGGCATGAGACGGGTCGCCGCGAAATTCGTACCAAAATTGCTCAATTGCGACCAAAAACAGCAACGCATGAACATTGCTAATGAGATGTTAAACTCTGTCCGCGACGAACCAAATTTGCTCCAGAGGGTCATAACCGTTGACGAATCGTGGGTTTATGGTTATGACGTGGAAACCAAAGCTCAATCATCTCAATGGAAGCTGCCGCATCAGCCAAGACCGAAAAAAGCGCGCCAAGTTCGGTTGAATGTGAAAGTTTTGCTGACAGTTTTCTTCGATTGCAGGGGCGTGGTGCATCATGAGTTCTTGCCACAGGGAAGAACGGTCAATAAGGAATATTACCTGCAAGTTATGCGCAATTTGCGCGAAGCAATCCGCCAGAAACGCCCGGATTTGTGGGAGAACAAAAATTGGCTTTTGCACCACGATAACGCCCCTGCTCACACATCGTTGCTTGTGCGCGACTTTTTGGCCAAAAACAACACACCCTGTGACTTTTTCTTGTTTCCTAAACTGAAGAGGCCCATGAAAGGACGACGTTACGCTACGCTTGACAAGATAAAGACGGCATCGAAGGAGGAGCTGAACAAGATTTAAAAAAATGATATTTTGGTTTTTCCAATCTTCGAAGGAAAAACCGTTGGCACAAGTGTATAATATCTCATGGGGATTACTTTGAAGGGGACAAAATAGATATTCATGAATAAATAATTTTTGAAAAAAAACAAAATTCGCGATATTTTTTTAACACACCTCGTACATCTACCCAGCTGCGATACGTTCTGTTTTTAAACCAGCACGCATCATAACTGAACGGGCTTTTAATCCGTCCGAAGAATCGCGAACTAAATCTCGTTGCTGCCAATGAGAATCGAACCAGGGACCTTCAGCTTAAGGGATGAGGACTCTAACCACTACACCTCGCGAAATTCTGAGAATAATTATATATTTTCTAAATCTTTCGGCATTACTGTCATTACCTCCTTCTTCAGCCGATGACATCATGAAACCTAGAAATATTTTTAAGTTGCAATTTACTACCAAAGGAATGTATTTGTTGTCGTAATATAGTAGCGAATAAAGTCAACTGCATTAATTTCATCTCAATATTTTTCTTCAGACGCACACTGAATTTTTGAGCTTATCTCAAACTTATTTCGCTAAATTTGGAGCTGGTTTTTATAATTATTGTTACCAACCTAATGAGAAATGAAGCTTAAATATCACCTTACAATATTTCTTTTTTTAAAAATCGAGAAATACTGGAGTTAAACGGCCTCGAAAACCATTAATTTCATCTATTGTGTGCATCTAAAGCTTTTCAAATTTTGATTCATAGGAACCACATGCGTGAGTGGTAAATTACATCACTTTCAAAACGAAATGCAGTTCAATCAATTTGTGTAGGTAATTAATTATCTAGAACTCAGCTCGTGTTTATCCCCCGCGATCAATGTTTCAAATAATTGAATGAAAACAAGTTAAACATCAAATTTAAGAATTGAATAAGAAATCAGGAATTTTCACTCGAATGCATAAACTTCTAGAACAACAAAAATATCAGAGAATACTTCAGAGCCGTGCAAGATATTTAATCAATCTAATTTACGACGCTAATTACATCTTTATCAATATGTGGGCTTTTATCTTCTTGATTAGTGGAATGTTTTTTCTTAAGGGGGAAACCCATGTTTCTTGGTTATCAATCTAGCACGGAACACGTTAAAGAATGGATTCCTTTAAGAATGGCAATATTGACTCTTAGCACGCACATTTGATATATTTCACGTCTGTGCTAAATCAAAGCTTCAAGAACAAACAGTCCTTACTTCGCGAAAGAACGAAAAATTGCCATCTTACACGAAACAATAGAATCCTCAGGAAAACGTTTGGCTATGAAACTTAAATTATACAAAGGAACTGGGACGAATTGCGAAAGTACCAAAAAACAAGAAATAAGTGACGTCTTTATTTCTAATCTGCGGCTATTTGCTATCGCGTACTCTTGTAAGTTTAAAAGAAAGGCCCCGCCATTCAGTATTTATGGATGACATTATGAGGATATATTTGTTTCAGATTTATTTTAAGCATTGTTAAACTATCATCTAAGTCTTGTTGACAGACGCGTTTATTGCTCAAGCACATTGCAGTGGGAAAATTTATTTGGAAGACTTGGGAAAAAATCTTTTTTACTATACTGTCTAGCACGGCAATGCTGAGCTGGAAAACTATTGAGTAGGCGAGATTAGCTTATAGTAAGTGTTAAAAGTTTACAAAATAAATTTACGCTGCTGTATACTTAAGATGATAGACTAAAAATATTTTTCAGAATGAAGAGATAGTTTATTATTCGGTCAAATAAATTTTCAATAAGACAGTTGCTTGATAAATACTCCTATATCATTGTATTGGAGAGAAAGAGACTTTTTTATTTGTTTGGGTATCAAACTAGCCGACATAGTTTTAGATTCTCTATGAGAATTTTCTAGGAGAATTCCTAGGGTATTAGGGTATTCATTGAATGGTCATTTTGTTTCTGTACTCCATTCTAAGAAAAGCAACTGTTATCGCAGTTTCTGTTTAATTTTTCTGGCTTCCTTGGCTGGATAGTCGTCTTTTTGACATCAGATACGAGGGCGGTCCCAAACGTACCCGACGCGACAAAGAAAACAAAAAAAATTGCGAAAATGTTTTTTATTTTCCAACATATTCTCCTTTCAGCTCAATACACTTTTCCCAACGATAGTTTCGATACCCGCTTCATAGGAGAAACCGTCAAACTCCTCGAAATACCTATTAACCGTAGACTCTACCTCTTCATTGTTGGCAAATATTTTGCCGCCGAGCCATTTTTTCAAATTCGGAAAAAGAAAATAATCCGAGGGAGCCAGATCTGGTAAATAGGGTGCGTGAGGAAGCAATTCGAACTTCAACTCATTGATTTTAGCCATCGCAAAGACGCACGTGTCGACTGGTGCATTGTCGTGATGAAACAACACTTTCTTTTTCGTCCGATGGGGCCGTTTTTTCTTGATTTCATCACTCAAACGCTGCGATAAGGCTGCATAACATGCGCCGTTGATTGTTTTTCCTTTTTCGAGATAATCAATAAATATTATTCTACGCGCATCCCAGAAAACGGATGCCATGACCTTGCCAGCTGACTAAACTGTCTTTGCTCTCTTTGGAGCCGGTTCTCCCTTTTCAGTCCACTGCTTTGACTGCTCCTTGGTCTCAGGTGTAAAATGATGGACCCATGATTCGTCCATGGTTATGCATCGACGCAAAAACTCGGCTTTATTGCTGCGAAACATTGTCAAACACTCGATGGAAACATCTTCACGTAGCTGTTTGTGCTCCATTGTTAGCAAACGCGGCACCCATCTTGCGCACAGCTTTCTCATGTCCAAATTTGCGGTCAAAATGCGATGCACAGCGCTTTTTGAAATTCCTGCCATGTCTGAAATCTCGCGCACTTTTAGTCGACAGTCATCCAATACCATTTTGTAGATTTTCTTCACATTTTCTGACGTAGTGACCTCACTTGGTCCAATATACCCAATATTTGACCGTTGTAAACGAAGGAGCAGACTTCCCCAAAGGAGAATCCAACTCGGCTTTGATATCGGTTGGATTTTTTCCATATAGATACAAATTCACTGAGAGCGTTCACTTTGGATGTCTGTGAAAAATAATAATAAACCTACCGTTATGAATATTTCACATTAAATTGTTGAAAGGTAGCATTGTCAATCGCAGTAATTGTTTTTTTTTTTTAAACTACCTGTACTCATAAGTCAGGTTGGGTACTTTTGGGACTACCCTCGTATTTCTGTCTAGAGCCATTTAACAAGTTGGGTGGAGAGACCTTCGCTCATATTACGTTTTGTACTCAACTTACGAAATGCAGTCATCAGCAACGAATAAAGTGAAGAAACATGTCAATGAGATGTACACGTTTAAAAGAAAATCTTTTGCCTCCATTTTCAACGGTTGCCATTTTGTTGCAAACTAACAAAAATCATAATATTTATGTTATCGATCTTACCGGAAAATTTTAAGAAGATCACATCAAAACTGTAGTGTTGATTCTATGGAAATTCCATAAAATACCAAAATCGTGTGTTGTTGTTGTTGTAATTGGAGAAACATCCAATGGCTATAACTTTGGTGAATAATTTTAAGGTATCCATACGAGTTTAAGGGTATCCATACGATTTCATTGGAAAAAATGTGAAATTCAAAGATCATATTATTATTGTTCACAGTCAAGCAGGTATTTGAAAAGTGCTGGGAGTTCAACTTAGAAGTACACCAAATTCTCGCTGACTTTAAGCAAGCATACGACACTATTGATCGTAACGTACTATACCAAATAACGCTTGTTTTTGGCGTATCAGCCAAATTAATTCGTCTTACCAAAATGACAATGACGTCGACGACCTCCCAAGTCCACATCAATAACCAACTCACCGATGCCTTTGACACAAATATCAGACTAAAGCAGGGAGATGGGCTGGCCCCAATGCTATTCAATTTGGCTCTGGTGTACGTCATAAGAAAGATAGGCGAGGTACATTGCTATACAAGTAAAGCCAAGAGTAGCCTATGCGGACGACATCAACATTTTGTCACGGTCATTAACAACTGCCAAAGAACTCTTCCTGAAACTCGACAGCGAAACAAAACCAGTAGGGCTACAAATCAATGAGAATAAAACAAAGCTCATGATACTGTCGAGAAAAAATACCTTAAATACACAAAATATCACACTTGATGAATACAGTATCGAATATGTTGGCGAATTTGTGTATTTGGGCGCCAAAATAATAAAAACGAGGAGTGAAAGAGACGAAATACGCCGAAGAATACAGCTCGCAAATAAAATATTTTATTCAGTTTTGACGATTTAGAAGACCAGCTGCATACACAGGAAAACAAAGCTCCAAGTATACAAATCTGTGATAAGACTTGTGTTATGCTATGGGTGTGAAATATGGACCCTAACCCAAGCATCTGCATTTGAGGAACGGGTCCTGAGGCGAATAATCAGCGCGAAACTAGACGGGGACCAATGGCGAACCCGATACAACCATGAGCTGTATGAAATTTCCCACGAACCGGAGGTCTCAACGATTATAGGACTACGGAAGCTGCAATGGACTATCCACATGAATAGTATGGACGAACAACGGATACCCGAAAAGGTATTCGCTGGGAGAACTGAAGGCCGGAGACCAGTGGGAAAACCGAGGAAAGGCTTGTCTGACTCGGTGAACGAGGACAGTTCATCGCTGCTCGGATTTCGAAATCGGAGGGCGCGGTCAATGGACCGAGACAATTGGAGGCACTATTCGCAGGGAGCGAAGGCCCGAGAGGGGCTGTAGTGCTAAGAAGAAGATAATTACTAACAAAATTGAGCGAACTTCGTTAGTTTGTTGGAATTTTTGTGTTCAGTCAACTTACAAAATAAATTAGAACAATTTTCCTTTACCGAACAAATTTATTTTTTATAGTAGACACATGTTTCGAGGCTTACTTGACCTCTTCTTCAGTACAAATAATTATTTACTACCTAGACTATCTACCTACAGACTATGGGCTTTTTAACAAGGGTTAATTGCATGTTTGAAAAACATACTAGCACAGTTACCTGCATCGCTAATCAACCTTAATTCTAATGGTATTTTATTGATCTCTATACTTTCAAAACATGTGTCTACTTTAAAAAATAAATTGGTTTGGTAAAGGTTGCAAAAATTTTCTAATTTATTTTGTAAGTTAACCGAACACAAACATTCCAACGAACTAACGAAGTTTAATAAGGCAACCTTGACTTTAGTGGAATTCAAGTTATTTCTTATAAATTAAAAAACAAATGGCAGGCTTAAGTGAAGATATCAAATTCTTGAAAATTTGCAAGAAAGAAGGCATAATTCCGAACTCTCATAGAGTGAAAATAAGTGCAGGAGTACTCTTTATCGATCATCGGAAAAAGTTGGTAGAACGTAATTTGCTTCAAGGTAGCATCAAGACACTGGCAGCATATTCTTCTCATTTGAAACTACCTAAGGAAGCGACGGAACGACACATACCGATTGAGCCAATTTTATTTAAAATAAGACGTGCATATGAATGCCAAAGTTTTAGAAAGCGAACCATCCTCGAAAAGAAGTTATCCAACCTTTGCCTAGCATGGCAATAGCCGATAATACCGAAAGTCGAAAACATTCCAAATTGCGCTACTGAACAAAGGACTTAAATTTTTGATAGAAATTTTCAATAGAAAACACAATTGGTGACATAGAAATAGGTATTAAAGCAATAGATCCAGAATTAAAGGAAGAGATTCGATGCAGTGTTGACCAAGTGATTAGCAGAAAACTAGATAACTCAAAAGACTTGAAGATCTTGCAGGAGCTAAAGGAAAAAGATGTATATTTTATAAAAGCGGATAAGAGCAATCAAATTGTAATAATGGACAAAAATAAATACGACGATTTAGTGAGTGAGAAACTTAGAGTAAATTTTTTCCCGATACGAATGAAACCACTAACGGAATTCATAAAACGAATCGAGAAAGTTTCAAAATTTGCAAAAATTGTATTCGAAGATATGCCGAATTTAAGAGCGACAAACCCTGCACTCCCAAGAATACGCGTCCAACCTAAAACCCATAAAGATGGAAATCAGTCCAGAGAAATTATAGCAAATGGTTTCTCACCTACATATAAACTAGCAAAATGGATAGTGTTCGAAAGCAAGAGATTAGGGAACATCTACGGAAGCAGATCTGTGAAAAATTTGTTGAACCTGATTGAAAAAATTAAGAACCTGGAAATTTCGGAATCCGATTCTCTAGTTTCATTTGACGTAGTTGCACTATTTCCAAACACTCCAGTTAAGCAGGCTATACATGCATATGGAGAATGGCTTAAGCAGTTCAATACAACTGCAAGTTGGGGGAAAAAGTTAAACAATTTATCAATCTCGGCACGCTGTGTATGAACAAAAATTATTTTACATTTCGACAGAAATATAAAACCACTAAGGGTGTACCTATGGGAAACCCAGTATCGCCTATGCTCACAGAAATGCTTATGGCACATATAGAAGAAGAAATAGCTAGGAAAGGAATGATGCCTAAAACGTGATTTCGATACGTCGAAGATTTTATTGCGGTAGTGCAAATGGATCAAATAGACGAAATCTTGACGGCAATCAATAAAGTAAACTACAATATAAATTTCACAGTGGGAAAAGAAACTGACGGCTGTATTCCATTCTTGGATATATGTATAAAACTAACTGAAAATATGTTAGCATTTGCGGTGTACAGTAAGCCTACAACAACCCAAAGGACAATGACTCAAACCATACATACCCCCCAAAAGATGGCCGCATATCATTGTATGGTACATAGGCTCATTAGTATTCCGATGTCACACAAAGACTACGAAGCAGAACGGTGTTACATTGAAGAAGCAGTGGCAAAGAACGGCTTAAGAAAGGAAGAAATAAGGCACATCATTGATAAGAAGATCCGATAAAAATACTTCGAAAGCCAATCAACACTATTCAAGCAAGACACAGCAATCAAAAATGCGGAAACTAAACGAATAAGTATTTTGTGCTCAGATCTATTCACGGAAATAGCGAAAAAGTTGGCAAAATAATCTATCTCTCTTATACGGCCCCCACACCATGCGGGTGATGTACTCCTGTGGGTTGATGAAGCTTTGCCGATGACGCAAGGGATGATGCAATCCAGCGCTGAATTGAAAAATCTCAAGTGCATAACCCGGGCGAGAAGAGGAAAGAAAGAAGTCAGTTCGTGATTGAACAACGACCAATGCGGCTTGAAAGTGCTCAAACAAACAAGATATAATCAATCGAGTTGTCTCTGCATCGAAATTGTGAGTTGTGAACTTATAAGACATTATTGTGGTGATTTCCTTATAATATTACGAACTCCCCGACTAAATTATACTTTCAACAGTGTAAAAATACCTTGAAAAGTTACTGATAGTTGATTCAGTTGTTGCGAAATCGAAAAAAAATATATATTTAGTGTTATAGTTTCCTTTTCTGTAATCTATGTGGCCAAAATATCAACCGTCAATTATTGAACCCAATAAAATATAATACAGAAACCGTGACCATTAAAGAAATCATTTGCTCGAGTTCCCCAATTCATATCCTTACTCAGCGCTTCTAGCGAAATTCTTCACGCCATGCTTTCGTCCGAATGTGGATCCGAATAGGTCGATTAGACATTTCCAAGAATAAATGGTACGCATCATTATTGGCCGAGCCAAACATCGAGAGCCCGCTCAAGACCCAAGCATCCGTGATGTGTGCCAACCAAGTGGAATTAATCTCCACTGTGGCGCGGAAGCCACCGACGATATGTAAAATTCGTTGAGGCAAGTAATTTTGGCGTTTTTATTTTAAATAAAAATTTCAGAATTCTATACAAGAGGTGCGTTTGCACTAGCTGGATTCTATCCTAACAAGAAGCCTACATTTACTTAGTTGTAGTGCATTAGCCTCCAATGTCTACTTTGGTGATTCGCGGAAAAGCCTGTCCGATATACGGGGTATCCCCCCCGAACATTTCCAAATAATTGATAAAGAAGCTATCATTTCGTAGGTCTGCATCATGCAAGAAGCTTTGATATATAGTGCGATTGGGTAACGGTGGCGCAAAGCTTTAGAAAATTAACATATTGAGTGAAGTTTAGAAGTGGTTAGTGAACTTGAATCCATTAAAATTGTCACAATTGATGATGACTATGCACTTTTATAATTACGTAAACGCATAGGTGAAACCATAAACAAAGACCTTCTTTAAGTTAGCAATTCACATACGCACATATATATATATATATATATATATATATATATATATATATATATATATATATATATATATATATATATATATATATATATATATATAAAGAAAAAATGTAATCTTCTTTAGTTTGAATTTTTCCGCGCATCAAACGTCATCGAACCCGCAGTGACATGATAAATGAAGTTGGTGAGCTATGTGAATGATAACCTATAAGCATCTCGTGATTGTTATGAGATAGCAATAATTTATAATATTAATTGCATTGTTAAGGTATCTGATTGTGATTTAAGAACTGACATTGTTAATAATAACATTAAATCTCGTTTTTTTCTTACGGTTATGTAAGTTTTTTTTTAAAGCACTAAGTAAATACACACTTTTATTTCATGTAACATAAAAAAATCAATAATATTATGTCGTCCTAATCACGAAAATATTAGAAATTATATTATAAAACGACCCATATTGTTAGAAAATGTAGAGTTTGAAGTTTACGTTTGAAATTAAACCATCAATAGACGGAAAGTCGAATATATCGCCATAACCGCAATTGCCACAAAAGATGGAAAAGTTTTCCTTATGCCTGAAGAATATCAAGCAGTATCACTTCACAAACATATCCAAACCTCGAAAATTTTCTTTACCGTGAAAAATACATTGAAGAAAAGATTTGCTCTATTGATACCATTGGAGGCTTTAGAGGTTCCAGATCAACAAAGAAATGTTTGCATCTTTTATTAGATATTTTCACCAGATATGCGTTTGTTAACATCAAGTACTCAAAATGCGAATGATTTCATCAAATTGAAGAAACTGTACAGAAAGTGATGACATTGAATTGATACTATCAGACCAATACCCAGCTATCAATTTTAAGGAATTTAAAAGATTTTTGCATGAAAAAATATTCCCATAATTTTTACAGCCGTGAACTCTCCTTTTTCAAATGGCTTAAACGCGAGATTAAACAAGACATTGGTCAATAAAATCAGATGCAAGATAAACGAACATAACACAAAAATGGCGTAGACAAATATATCCCACAACTGTGTACAAAAATACAATGAAACGGAGCACACTGTCACTGGATTTGCTCCCAACTACCTACTTAATGGCACAGATGTAAGGATTTTGCCAAATGATCTGAAGCAAAAGAAGACTGACCATGATTTAATACAGGCCAGGGAAAAAGCTCTGGAAAATACAATCAAATCACACAATTATAACAAGACAATCAACGATAAAAATAGAAAACATATAGACTTCAAAGTTGGTGATACTGTTTTTATGGAAAATGGAAACAAACTGAATCGATAGAAGCTTGATGAATTGAAACTCCGACCCTTCAAAATTATAGAAAAACCGACCATAAGAGATCAGAGTCCAACTTTTTAGACATTTCAAAACTAACACCAGCTCATACCTACGATTGAAGACCGTGCATGAGAAAACATCTTCATCTTATCTTCCAGGGGGAGATGTAAAGAAAAAATGTAACTTTCTTTAGTTTGAATTTTCTCGCGCATCAAACGTCATCGAACGCGCAGTGACATGACAAATGAAGTTTGTGAGCTATGGGAAAGATAACCTATAAGCATCTCGTGATTGTTATGAGATAACAATAATTTATAATATTAATTCCATTGTTGAGGTATTCTGATTATGATTTAGGAGCTGACATTTTTAATAATAACATTAAATGTCGTTTCTTTTCTTACAGGTATGTAAGTTTTTATAAAGCACTAAGTAAATACACACTTTTATTTCATGTAATATAAAAAACCAGTAAATATTTTCTTACAGAGAAATTCAATTGTGTTGACTTACTGTGTCGTCCTAGTCCCGAAAATATTAGAAATTATCTTATATATATAATAATAATTAGCAAATATTGAATACAACTATTTAATTAATAGAAGCTTTCACTGCACATGTATGTGAGCGTGCATATAATCGACATTATCTTTTCTTAAAACAGTGTGTCTCTGAATAATAATATTAAAATCTATATGTCATGTGGTTTGAATATGCATAAAAGCTTTTAGAAATAAAGAACAATGTCATACAAATATTTATTGTTGCATCATTATTCCATTGGCTGGTAAAATGATATATTGTTGAACAGCTTAGTCGAGCAATTAAACTGCCAAAGCATAAACATAACATTCAGCATAAAGATTCACTCAAAAATGAATAATGATCGATAAACCAATCACCGAAAATTTCAGGTAAAGTAAAACATCAATTTTTAGTGATGTGTCTAAAATTACCATTTTTCTGCTTACAAAGAATAATAGAACTGAATGCAATATACAAATAAACTTAATAGATGAATAAAAAGTGTTGATAATTTTGTAATTATCTTAAAAATAATTCTTTTAACTGAAAATTTGAAAGAAAAATAGAACGTATTTAGGACTATTTCAAGCGGTGAGTGTGTGGGCATTTATGTCCTGGAGGGGATCGGAGTTGACCCATGTTGCCTCAGTAAACTCTTCTTTTCTATCTGACTTCAGGCCTTCTAATTGTACCCTCACGCCGTTGCAGGTGAGCTACCGAGTGGTAATAAAATAACACAACTTTTTGGTTGACATCATGCAACCTTTGGCTATTCTCTTGAGGATTTCAATCGATTTCTATTGATCCCTTTTTTTGCTGCTGCTGCGAGGGTGACCTATCAGTCGCTCAGCTAATAGTCTCATATTCAAATATCCCCTTTTTTTTATACATCCCCAAAGTTTAGTAACAATTTTTCGGTTCAAATGTGTTCAAATGTGAGAGTTTGGAGGACATAATTTTTTAATTATTTTTCCTCTTGCCTTGTATTTCCCGATAATGGCAATACTATTTTGAAAAGCCCTCTTCCAGAACTTTCATTCAACATCGAGCACGACTACTTTTGGTAAAAAAAAATGGTTGTAGTCACCTGCATATATGGGGAAGTTCCCTTTAAGAACCTTTGGAGATTATTTTGATGCCCAAACTTTCAAGAGGCAAGAACATTTCATATACCTATGAAGTTTGGTGTATTTAGTTACTTTAGTTTTGGAGAAAAATTGTTGCGACAGACAATGGTTTCGCAACATAATATAAAACCCTGAAAATTGAGTATTAGCATTTCATAGCCTTTTCGTAAATACGAGTATACGAAAATCTCTTTAAGCAACTCAATTTTTCGTTGTTTTCCACCAAAATATACGGTTGAGAGTCCTGATCATCTTGTCCTACCATATACATAGTTAACTAATTTTCCACCCTACAGACACCGAGTTAAGCCCTCCAAATGCTCATATACATACATGTACCAACTGCATAAACCGCAAAGAGTATCCCTATCATGAATTAACCAACGATTTTTATTTTTATTCTCTTCTATTTGCATTACTAGCTCATAAATCACTTGCAACCTACACGGGCGATTGTGAACTGGAATACATAATTTGGAACATCCAACGCAAAGAATCGCTACTAAAAATATCAACGCAACAGAATATTATTTCGTACAATTAAATTTTATGCTATGATTTCGCCTACACGGTGTAGTGTTGGGCGAGCGTTGAACTAAATCCACAAAAACAAAAATTCTGAAATTAAAATAAATGAAATGCTGCAAGAACAAAACTGCATGCAAAAATTGAAAATCCGCAGAAATTCAATTAAATATTTGTTTAACTTTATTTTAGTAAGTACCGTAAATAATATTTACCATTACTCTAAATAAAATAAAAAATAATCAACTATTTTATGAGCTCTTCATGATGATTTAAATTTAGACCAAATTATCTGTGTTGCCTTGCCATTGCCTTACTACACCACTTTCCTTTGTAGTTTAATTATTTTTTGTAAATCAGCTTTCCACTTGAAACGTATGAATTTTCTCAAATTTATGGTTCATATCTTCTCTGAATAATTCCACAAAGACTTTAGTCCCTTTCAAAGTCATTTTATTTTTAAAAGCAATTAGCGCAGCAGTTTCCAATAATTTACTGTCAATCAAAGTGCGCTTCAAGAATCAACTTTTCCATCATGCGTTAAAAGAAAAGCATCAAGTCCGGATAGTACAAAGATCTACTTACAAGGTCACGGAAATAATCTTTCCCATCCTCACCACAAGATGCGTAATTGTTTGTGTTAAGCTTTCAAACGGATTAAATTATTGTACAATAAATACCGCCTCGTATTTGTAAGCAACAGCATCATCCCCAAAACATTTATTATGGGAAACACACGAGAAATGAAGAGATTCCCAAAAATCTCTCATGAAACATTTACACTGGAACTCAATTCTTTTTGAAAAAGCTTTTTGCGTAATTGATGAGATATCAGATTGGGGGTTATATTCGCGGATACTATTGCTCACATACAAATTTGATGGAATGGCAAACAGTAGTATTATCGAAAATTTTCTTTCTGTTGTCAAATCTGGGAACAAATATTTGTTATCAGTACGATGCCGTTATTTGTGGATCTGTTAAATTAATACACTTTGCAAAATGTGAAACCAGAATAGAGATTCGACGAATGCTTTTTTGATATTTAATATTCTTGAATAAACGCTTCCTTTGAGTTCATGAGAAGTTTAGCATGTGTTCATGTAATTTAAGACCCATCGATTTATCACTATGCAATAAGTGACAGGAGTAAACGTTTGACATCTGCCAGATATGAAGAAGCATATTGTCATACGAAATAAGCCTTATTTCAATACACGACTGCCATTACATTGGTCAACAATTAGTGAAGCATCATTGCACCGATCAATCCCAAAAGCAACAAATTGATAGTACGACTCCGGATAGAAATGGAAACATGATTATTTGTGAAGGATTGGATAAACTTACCCTGATTGGAACACATTTTGAATTGGTTCATCTACCAAACCCTGAGAGAGGGAATGAAATATATTCAGAGGTCGTTGAAGCAAAAGTTTCCGACTTCAAATCAAGCCTGAACGGCCAATCAATTCTTCATTTCAATGAAACGTTAACATCTGACCTCATACCGAGCTTGAATCTTATTGATTATATTGTCAGCTATGAAGACTTGTGTTTCATATTACGCAGGATAAACAACAAGAAATCATGTGGTACTGATGGTATTCCAAATGTAGTTTTCCGACGTTTGCCGGAGGTCGCTATTAGGAATTATTGCATATTGTTCAATAACATGTTGAGCAATTCATATTTCCCAAATGAGTGGAAAAGCGCTAAGGTATTTCCGATCTTGAAGAAAGGAAAAGAATCTTCATGCCCCAAAAGCTATCGCCCAATCAGCTTGCTGCCTAACATCAGCAAGGTGTTTGAAGTGATACTCAACAGAGCATTAAACGCCCACATTGAGGAAAATGAGTTGATCCCGAATTGCCAATTTGGTTTTCGTACCAGGCATTCGACCACACATGCAATAACGAAAGTAACCTCAGACATCTGTTGGAATCTAAATGATAGACAATGTGTTGGAGCATGTCTCATTGATATGGAGAAAGCCTTCGATACGGTGTGGTTAGATGGACTAATTTTTAAACTCCTTCAGGACAAGTTCCCCAGACACCTTGTCGCCATGATGTGCAATATGTTATACGGGAAATCGTTTGTTGTAACTGATGGAAATCTGACAACAATGCGCGAATTCAAGGTCTTGAATGTCGTCAGCAGGGAACAGTTACTGCGCCTCAACTCTTCTCAATCTTTATTCGCAAGCTATTGAACGGCTTTGATTTTAACGTCTCGCCAACGCAATCATTGGTAGCGTTTGCTGATGATCTGATCATCTATACGGCAGACCGAAAAGCTACAAGAGTTCAGAGCAATCTCCAAAAAATGTTCAATGATGCACAGCTGTACACTGACAATTTCCGAATGAAAATCAATGCGCAGAAGTGTGAAACAATCTTGTTTCGGACAACGCTGCAGAGGATCAGTCAAGACCTGAAACGTAATTGGAAAGATTTCCACATCATGGCTGGTGAGGGTAGTCTAGAACGGGTTCCACATAAATCCTGTGTCCGATACCTCGGTGTTTATCTCGATCAGTATCTGTACTATACTGAACATGTGAAAATCATGCTCATTAAGGCACTTTAAGTAGTCATGGCCCTTCGAAAACTCTTTCATTCCAGATACATTAATCGAAAGGTCAAAATTATCTGTTACAAAACCCTAGTTAGACCAGTTTTGACATATGGATGTCACAAGCAGAGTGCTAGTACTATGGAAAAATTAAGAGTTTTCGAAAGAGAATGTCTTCGTGCATGTACTGGTTTGTACAGAAAGCCTGAGACGGATTGGAAACATTATATATCGAATAGAAGAATTTATCAAATTGCTGAAGTGGCAAAAGCCGATATCTTCATATTGAAACTTCTTCGGAATCATATCGCAAGATCTGTGACTGTGAGTGAAAACCCTTGGATTTCACAGCCGTTCCACCCTGCAGACGGGTATATTGCGACTTGCCTCGCTACTGGCTTCATTCCTCCAGAAGCATTCGTGTATTTGGACATGAATCGATATGTTTTTGATTCTGACGGCGTCCCAGTCATATATCACATATATCGACGGGCCACCAATAAGAAGATAAAATATCCTCCTAATTTGAGTTCACGAGACCAACGATTTCAATGGAGATACTCATTTGCTAGATTCATTGAAGCTGATCGAGTTGAGACGGCGCAATCCAGGTATTGGTAGCTGAATGACAATGTCTAAATTATTCGTGTTTATTTTTCAGTTCTGGTGTTTTTCGTTATTTCATTTTTTGAGTTTCAGCTCATTATTGCTACATTTAGTGTTGTTGTTTAATTGTGTTAAAAATTAGGTATAGGTTAGGTATATGTTATGTTTTACTATATTCCGTTAGAGATAAGATTAAACGCTTAGGTTAGGAACATTGTTATAGAATTTTTTTAGTATAAGATAAAGTTTTTGATTGCATTTTATTAGAAATAAGTTACAACATATTAGGTGCAGGATCAAAGTTTCACTGTTGTGTTTAAATTATAAATAATTTTAGAATAGTGTTGGTTGGTTTTTTCTCCTTTTTCCAATTAAATTTTAAAAATATGTAATAATCTTAATTAATTGAATTTGGTATAGTTTTTTTTGATGAAATGTGTTTATGATAATGAATAAATTTAGAGATCTATTTGGGCCATTAAGTTTTTTTATTGTCATTGTTTGGAATTTGCTTTGTATTCTTTTAAAATTTATTACGATTAGTATTAAATAAAGCGCTTTTGACTTTGACTTTCCCTACAGCAACAGTAAAAAGCCAACCGCCGTATCCATCATGACCGTGGGGATATTAATTGCTGACTTTGCGAGATGCGCTCACTCTATTGAATCCTCGATGTTAACAATGACAGGTCAGGTAATATCTTTCGATGACTACTTATTATTAGCTAAGAAATTGTGAGCACTTAGTCTATAATGTGAACGCAAAACACAATTTAAAACATGACAATGATTTATTACCCTCACAAAATACATAAAACGGTTAAAATAATTTAGTCGCAGTCTAACGATGCCGGCTGTAGCAGGAAGAAGAAAATCTTGTACTCTTGCCACTTTCAGCGCTGGTAGCGGTGAACACCGTAACTTTATTCAGTAAAGGCTGTGTTAATCGCTACGCGACTCCCTCCTGAATATGTTACGTTGGCAATTTGGTGCTTGCATTCCTTGAAAGCTGCGTCTACTTGTGGGGTCCATACGATGGCACGGTTATATTTTCTTCTTGCCCCGACAAGGAGCTCATGAAGAGGTGCTTGAATGGCTTCTGCATTTTTAAGCGATCTCCGATAGAAATAGATTGCTCATAGAAATCTGTGAAATTCCATGACAGTTGCTTGTTTTTTAGAGTTTAGGATTTTTTCAACTCTTGTCAGAATAGGCCTTATACCGAGATATTCGACGAGTTATTCAAGATATTCGGTAGTCGGTTTTCCAAACGTACGTTACTTTATGTTTATAGAAAGGCCATACTCATGCAGTCTGTCCAGGATGATTCTTAAATGCTCACGGTGTTCTTCGTGTATTTTAGAGGTAATTAATATATCGTCAATGTACGAATAACAAAAATGCAGGCCTCGTAGAGCGTGCTCAATGTAGCACTGGAAGGTTTGCTGGAGTTGCATAAACCAAACGTCATCACCTTAAATTCGAATCATCCGAATGGCGTTATAACGACAGTCTTCGGAACATCTTCAGGAGCCACCAAAATTTGATGGTATGCCCGCATCAGGTTGAGTGTCGAAAATACCGTGCATCCACTGAGTCTTTGAGTAAAGTCATTAAGATGAGCAATGGGATAACTATCCTGGATGGTGATTGCATTCAAACGACGATAGTCACTACAAGGCCTCCACTGGCCAGTTTTCTTTTGGACTAGGTGTAGTAGACTTGCCCACTGACTGCTCGACGGCTGACAAATTTCTTGTTGTAGCCTAGATTCCAATTCTGCATTTGCTACACTCAGCTTCTCAGGCGTTAGGCGTGTTGCCTTTTCTGCAACTGGAGGGCCTTTAGTTACAATGTGGTGATAAATGCCATGAGAGGTGGTACATTTAAATTGGCATAATCCTTCAGCAGATCGTAGTACTCCGAGTTTTCTTTTTTCGTAGTAATTGTAGCATTGGCTTGGTTGGTAAATTTACCATTAGCCCCTAATTTGGTTTCGCTGTCCACCAACTTCTTCCGACGTAAATCTACTATAAGGCCAAAGTGTAGAAAAACATCTGCTCCAATTATTGGTTGCCTTACATTTGCAACTACGAATCTCCAAGCAAACGGTCTAAGCAGTCCGAGGTCAAGTAGCATCAGTTTCTGGCCGTACGTTTTAATCGGAGAATTATTCGTGGCGTATAGCTCCAGTGATGTGACTTTTGTCCTGAGTCCCGCTTTTCCGATCTCGAATTATTAGTTGGCGATCGTTTACATGAAGTTGGTCATCCTCGGCCGCCATAATTTGGAACAAAGAATTTAGTTTCCCGAATCCACTTTATTATTGACTGGCATGGCACACTTTCAGAACGGCTTATGTAAAAAACAAAAACTGTCGTTGGTGCGTGAATTTGCTTGGCCTCTTCTGGTCCTAGGACTGGAGTGTGAACGGTTTCAAGTTCGCAACTCCAGGGGATCCACCTGACTCACTAGTTGAGTTAGAATATCATTCGTTGACTTTCTGTGGACTGCCGCAACACCGGAAGGCTGCTGAAGTTCGATCATCAAATCTGGCAGTTTTGCCAATTTTTCAATGTCGGGCTCGCTCGATATTGCAAGTACGATACGAATATTTTCCAGGAGCAGCGATCGCAGCATTGCACCAGTTACTTGCTTCCCTCCAGTATTGCGAAGATCCTGTAGGTTATGCGAAGGCTTCCTTCCATCCGGATTTACTCCTTGAAATGAGCACCTCAACTTAGAATCGGTGGATTCCGCAAACGCTGTCAAAATTCGTTGCTTCACTGCTTCGTATTTGTTTTCAGCCGTTGCACTGATTTGTTCAGAGAAACTCATCTTCAAGTCGACCAGTAGCCCCAGGTACTTCACCGATGGCTTTGATTCGATTCGTATATCTCCAATAGTGATCATCCTTACTCTTGAGATTTTTTTTTTGTCAAGATGACCACCTCGGTTTTCTCCAGTGCTAAACTGAACCCGCGAGCAGTCATCTAGTCCCTCACTCGGCGCATTAGCAAACCTAGCCTAAGTTGCGCCTGTTCAACGGTGCGTCCAGCGATCAGAGCCGCAACATCATCGGCATAGACAACCAAGCGTGACTCATCTGGCATCTCGAGTCGCAGTAGCCCATCGCAAAACACGTTCCACAGGTCCGGACCAAGGATAGATCCCTGGGCAACACCCGATGTGATTTCTATCCTCCATTGGCCCTGTGCCGTATCGTAGAGCAGGCTTAGGTCCTATGAGTAGTTCTTCAAAAGCCGCATTAGATATTCTGGAACTTGAAAAGGGTTTTCCAGCGTATTCAGAACCCATCCAGCGGAGTTGAAGGCGTTCCTGACGTCGAGTGTCACCAACAGGACGATCCGTCGCTTGGTGCGACTATATGCCTCTGCTTTTTGGATCGCGTTCACCACCTCTGCAATCGCATCAATGGTAGAACGTCCTGCTCTAAAGCCGTACTGCTGAGGAAATAGGTCCCCAGCAGCACGAATCGTATCTGTGAGTCTTCCCTTGACGAGTTTCTCTAGCACTTTCCCAGCCATATCTAGCATGTATAACGGGCGGTATGCAGATGGCGATTCGGGATTTCCCTTCCCCCTGCTGATCAGCACGAGCCTCGCCACCTTCCATCGTACCGGGAAAACCCCATCCCCTAGGCAAGCGTTGAATGTGCTGAGCAGCAAGTCAGGACAATGGTGATAGACAAGCCGCAACACCTCATCTGGAACACCGTCTGGACATGGAGCCTTCCTCGCTTTCAACGAAAGGACTGCCTCTTCCAGTTCCGGCTGTGTGAAAAGTGGACACTCGACTGCTGTTTCACCATGGACAGCGTCAACATGGATGGGATGGGCGGGAAAGAATGCCCGCACTATCTCGTCCATCTTTTCCGCATCATGTATACAAGGTTTCCGTAGGGCACCAAGCTTCCGCATAACTAGCTTGTAGCCAAGGCCCCACGGATCCTTGTTCACATTGTCTACTAAATCTTGCCAGCAGTGAGCCTTGCTGTTGTTGATCAATCTGCTGAGGCATTTCCTGGCCGACTTATGTACTGCTGCGCGGTTGCTTGCCTCGTCACGGCTCCGCACCCGTTGGGCCTGACGCCAAAGCTTGTGACACTCCCTTCGTTTTTCAGCGATTTCAGTTGACCACCAGTACACTGGGGGCTTGCCGTGCCGGGGTTTTCGATGGAGCATAGAAGCATTGCAAGCACTTGTGATGATGCTCATAGTTGAGTTCACCACGTCTTGAGCTGCCAGTTTTTCCGTCCCCTCCGGATTTCCCTGCAGCAGTGCACCTGCTGTGAGAACCTCGATGAACCTCTTGACGTCCATTCTTCCGATGTTCCATCCAATTGTTGAAAGCCGAGAGTACGGACGTCGGGAGACAATATCGCCTATCCCAAGTAGAATGCACTGATGATCACTGGCCGAGTAGTCCTCTAATACTCGCCAGCTGTGTATCCTCCGTACTAAGAACTTCGAGGCAAATGTCATGGCCGGTATGGTTCCTTCACAGCCAATACGGCGGAAAGTCGGCGTATTTCCTGTGTTTAGTACGACGAGCGCCGCCCTGGCCGCCATTTCTAGGATTCGTTTTCCCCGCTGGTCTGCTTGAGGAATGCCCCATTCGATTGCTTTCGCGTTGAAGTCTCCCCCAATGAGCACGTTCCAGTCTGCGTTCAAGACGGCGCCCTCCAAAGCATTAAGCTTGGCTTGGAAAGATTATATCGACTCGCTCGGTGTTTGGTACACACTGAAGAAGGTGGTCGCTGAGCACCGAACCACACAAAACAAACCCCCACGTCCACAGCTCTCCGCCTGGAAATCACTATTCCAAACCCAAATAGCGGCAGCACCAGTTTCATCAGGATACCATGATGCCGAACTTTTATCATGGTATTGCTCACTCAGCAGCATGAAGTCGGCTTTCATGTCCCTCGCAAACTGCTTCCTGGAAAACCCGGCATTTTCCTTATTCCAAGACGTGTCCAAAATCATGTCTTGGATCAGCATCCTTCCAAACAATACAGTGTGCCTCCTATCGGGACCTTTGCATACTTGTGTGGTGTGACCATAGCCAAGGCATTTGAAACATTGAAGAGGCATAGACCTTTGCCGTATCCTACAAACAACCCACCCTATTCGTACTTTGCCCTTATTCAGAAATTGTTCGGCGTCCTTTTCGGTCAAGCCAGTTATGGCCATGCATTGTTCCCTATGGTTTTCTGGTGTCAGCCTCGCCTTACGATTATTGATACCACTAGCTGAACCAATTCTCAAAGAGAAGAAGATCGATCATCGAAAAAAAATCTTCCACATTATTTGGTACAAATTTCCAAGTACCCTTCAACAACAAAGGTAGTTGAATTTCAAAGTGGTGAGGGTAGAGCTTTTCCAAAAAGAGAAGTCCACCAGGATTACCGGTGTCAACGATTTGACCATTTGGCTGCCAACGGCGCCTTGCACTACCGGTGCGTTAAATGCAAAAAAAATCATTCCCCCGGTGAACGCGAATCGGCTCAGACGGAGACTAAAGAAAAATTTTAATGCATCAACTGTGGTGTATTTAGTCCTCCTGAATCATACCGATGAAAAAGTTCGATATCAAGATGCAAAAGTTCAATTTATTCCAAAACAAACACAAGTACACCGCAGTGTAATACCTTCCGGGGTATGATTTGCACTAGTCGTTAGAGGACCAGCGTACACTGTAAATTATGTAAGTAATAGTAATGTGCTGCTTCTTAAAATCTACCATAAGCTTAATTTTTTATCGGAAAGAATCAAAAAACAACGTTTAGATCTTTGAAATGTCTCAAAATAACGCCATTCAGCCACATTCCCATGGATGGACTTCTTCTCATCTCAATCAATGTCGACTCTATCATTGCTCTGCATCAATGGGACCATCTCCTCGGATACATTGTTAAACAAAAGCCTGACATCATGCTTCTCACTGAAATCCACTTCCATTCATGGCGCTCATTGACGTTCAAGGATTCGTAAGAAACGATAGGGTAAACGATGAAATCCTAAATCCCGCAATTTTGCACTTAGCACTATCTGTTAGGTGGAAATAGATAAATAAAATCAGATAGGAATAAATAATTATCGGTTTTTCCGGTAATAAAAATATTTCTAGAGTTTCGTCCACAATGACATGTTTCCTTAAGACAGTTCGTGACACACGACAAGATCCACTTGAATTTCCTGCTTTTCTGGCGCATACAATACTATCTTGCACTTGAGCAGTTTTCCGCGCGAGCACAAAAACCTAATCCTGACTAGCAATCACCCCTTTTACTTTCGTACATAACTTGCGCACAACGAGCGCGAAGTTTTTCCACTGCTGTACCACAAAGTTTGTTTTTGTTGTAAGAAAGACGCATACACGCTTTTCTTTGTAGCGCACACGCTTCAGCAGCAACGCACCACCAAGTTTTTCGCGATCGCCAACACTTAGCAGAAACAGCACGACGAACGCACAAAGAGAACTATGAATTTTCACAGCAAATGATCAATTTCGAATTTTTCTTTTTCACTTGGCCACAACTCGAACTAAGACTGGAAAACTCTTTCTTTTGGCTCTATTCAGCGGTTTCTTCTTGTTCCGAACGTTTCACTCGTTTCTTGTACCGTGTGCTCTTTCGACGCCGCCTGTTTCTCTACTCCATCTCAAACTGCATTCGGTCGCGCTGCCGCTTCTGCCAAGCAACTCTTCGATCCGTCCCAATCTCAGCATTATATCTATGCCGCAACGGTAAATTGAGACGAGCCTCTAGTTCAGCCAAGTTAGATTGCATTCGGCAATGCAATATATGAATAGGAAGAATTATATCTGTGGTTTCATGCCAGAATTTTCAATTGCAGATTTGAGTTAAAGTTCATAAAAAAAATAATAGTATATAGAAAAATTTAAATCATAATAAAAAGATAAATCTCATGAAGAATATCAATGCAAAGAAAAGTTTACGTTCAATATATAAAAAACAATATAAATTTATATTTATAATAAAAAAAATTTTTTTTCTAAATTTTTTAATACACAAAAATTGTTCATATCTGCAATTGAAATTTCGGAACAGAGTTATGCCGATTTTAGGGCATTTGGCTTAGGTGACTACTCGATTACTACAGATGTATTCCTCAAATCGTGGACAACAGAGAAAGAAATTGAATACAGGTATAATCTATATAGGTCGGAGCTCCCAATATACCATAGGACAAATTTATATTTGAAGATTTAACAATCTTTAATGGAAATTGCAGGGTCTTCCTTATGATAGCGATCATTTTGCCTTTGTAATGGAAGTAAATTATCAAAGGGATGATATCCTTCTCATTTCAGTTCAAAATGAAAGTTATCGGCCTCATTTCAGAAAAACAGATTGGAAAAAGTTTAACAGGAAGTTTAATCGGGAACACCAGAAGCAATACCCACTTTCTGATGACAGTAACTCTTGCCCAATAGTTCCTAGTGACAAGAATCTAGCTAATGATGAAATCGCGTTGCATTAATTTGTACTTTGACTATTTTGCTTAGCATAGAAAATTTCGGGTGGGATAAGAGCAGAGTATTTTTCTAAAACGAGTCGAAATGTTAGATGGTTTGAAAGCGAAGGGTAGAGTAAAGTAGATAGCGAGTTGAAGAAGACGTTTGACTTGTTTTAAACGGGCAATTTAAATCAGTTGCTGAACGATTGTAGTCGAGCGTAGTCTACTGGTATCAAAACCCATGGCTGAAATTTCTGTTCCTAGTGACAAGAATCTAGCTAATGATGAAATCGCGTTGCATTAATTTGTACTTTGACTATTTTGCTTAGCATAGAAAATTTTGGGTGGGATAAGAGCAGAGTATTTTTCTAAAACGAGTCGAAATGTTAGATGGTTTGAAAGCGAAGGGTAGAGTAAAGTAGATAGCGAGTTGAAGAAGACGTTTGACTTGTTTTAAACGGGCAATTTAAATCAGTTGCTGAACGATTGCAGTCGAGCGTAGTCTACTGGTATCAAAACCCATAGCTGAAATTTCTGTACAAACTAGCTGGAAGACGAGCAGCTGCCTTGAAGTAGATTACGAGCATCAAAATAGATAGGCCTTAAGAGGCACAGCTCGTTGATTCGTCTAAAGACTTCACGTATTAAAGCAATGAGAGATCGGTTTAGGTTTCCTTCAGGAAATCTTGCAAAGCCACGATGACGATGGAAGGAAAAAACATTGCAAAATTTTTTTGCACCTTAATGTTTCAAAAAATGCCTTATGTTTTTATAAAATTATTAATTTAATTAATAAAGTGCATTTGAATTTCAAATTTACGTGGGATTGATATATAGGAGACCAAAGTGATATCGTTTTGAAAGCCAAAACGTGAGAAATCTGCCTCTCAAAGTACTAAATACGGTTAATGTCTTTGTAGCAAATTTTCAGCGACTTCAAAATGAATTCTTTGAACGAACGGAGCGAATTTTTAATTATCTTTAGAGGATATATTACACCGTTTCTGACACTCACAGAACCTTTGAGATCAGCTCACAATGATATTTTCGCAAAAGCTATTTGCAATTGACTATTTGAGGAAATTTTCTTTAGTATTTGGTTAAAAACGACTTGGACTGAAGCAGAATGACTGGGAAATCTTGAGCAATCTTTTGTGTCAGGCGGGGAAATGGGCTGGAAAGGGTATAACGCCTTTAAATAAACCTAGAGCCAGAAATATTCTTCGGATAGTTAGAGCCTGGCTTGACTTATGTCGTCTCAGAGAAGAATCAATGAGCGCATCTATCCCCATCGCCACGCATTTAGACTTAAAGAACTCGCTCTTGGAGACAGCCCATGATAGTAAGACCAACAATCTTTAATTTGATGCTGAAAGATGTTCTGTGAAAAAATTTTACAGGGGGTTGCATCCTTGCTTGGAGAGGACCACTTGAAATCCTTTAAAATAATCTCTCGACACAAAATGTTCACCAGACCACCACTTCTGAATTCACAAAATATTCCGATTTTAGCTTAACTAATTCTAAAGAAAATTTGCTATGATACACCAACGGACGGACTAACAGATATCGATATTAATACAGAATTATTAAAACTTTTTATAAAACATTATAATGAGGCAATTTTTTATTTAAGACCATGTGGGATATCATGGTTCCAGCAAGATAAAAAGTTAAAATTTGTCGCAATCAAAATATAACATAGGTAATAGTAATAATGATAAAATTAAAATATAACTTTTTGGGAAAACAATACAAAAATTCTAAATACGAGGGCTGTTCAAATATAGCCGAGACAAATGCTCTGACACATTTATATATTATCGAAAAAATTTACAAAAATTTGCAGTTCTTCTAAGTACTCCCCTTACAAGTTACGCATTTTGCCCACCTTTCCGGAAGCGTTTTGATGCCAGTATCAAAGAATTCCTTGGGTAGCTCGGACAGTTATGTGCGCATGAACTCCGCTACCTTGTCGCTGGTGTTGAATCTTTGACCTCCAAGGGCTTCTTTCAGTGGTCCAAACATGTGGTAGTGTCGCAGGGTGATGAATCCGGACTGTGGGGGGGGGGGGGGGAGTGTTCCAGTACCTTCCACCCAAATTTCGATATTGTATCGAGCATGAGACGCACGGTATGAGGGTGCGCGTTATCCTGGAGAGGAATCATACTTCGTGCTGGAATGCTCCTCTGTTTCGAGCGTTAGTTTGCGATATTGAAGGTGTTCGTGGATGATAGACTCTACGCTACTAATACTGATGCCGAGTTCTGCCGAAATTTCTCGAACATTCATCCTACGGTCCTCCAAAATGAGTTGTTCTACGCAGCAAATAATGTCTGGTGTGATGCTGGTTGGCGGTCGACTATCATGCAGCTCATTTTCGACGGTTTCGCGACCATCCTTGAATGCTTTGGCCCATTGAAACACAGCAGCCCTACTCAGGCACTCACTACCGAACTGATTCAAACGCAGAAAAATTTCCGTGTTTTTAACCCCCTTCCCACACTAAAATACGAATGACAATACGATGCGCAACGGCGGTCGGCACTTGACGTCCACTCATGGTCGTAGCACGCGCGTGAAACACCCGCTCCCAACAAAAACTATGCCACATTGTTCCTAAGGGACCCAGCTATCACCTGTTCAAGCCACGGCCTTCAAAACATACATGCGCGCCATCCACGGCGTTTGTCTACATTATATTTGAACCGCCCTCGTATATGAAAATAGGGCAAATCTTTTTGATTGTTCAAAACTTTGTCACGCGCTATCTGTTTTTGAAACCGAGGAATTTATCATTTCAATATTTTCGCATTTCTTAAAGTTTTTTTTTTTTGTGTATTAACTTAGTATTAATCATCCGTTTCTACGTTCATTCATCCAGCAGCCGTCTAGACGAATATTTTGAAATTCAAGCTCAAGTCTCTATCTGCAATAACAAAGAGGGATGTAAAAACTAAAAAAAAATTATTTCAAATTTTCTTTTAGCAATAAATAACCCGATCTGTCACGGCTAAACTTGGCATATTAATGAATTAGAACATTTGGAGTGTGAAACAGATGAGAATTACAAAGATTAATGAATTCAGAATCTTTTTTTAGAATCTTACTTAAAGCAAACGAGCATTTTGTCAATACATTTGTTTGTAATAAATAAATTAGTTTTCATAAATTAAACTAATAACGAGTAAATCATGGAGAGATGTGTAAAATAATATTTTAGTGTTAGAAGCTTAGGAGAAAGTTAGTCTATTTAATTTCAATTAGTGTTGAGACAGTATTTGGTCAACTGTTTGTTGATGAACATAATGCAAATTTAACATTTTCAGAACAATTTTTATAAGACACTGAAAATGCTTAAAAAACATAAAACCTTTTTAATGACAACGAGAAATTCAATCTTTCCATCATTTTGATTCAGAATTTATTAGTCGTATCAATTCCTCTTATCTCACGTGCTGGTAATCTTAACATCCTCAACACTAGTCGGAACTAATATTATTATTCCCTGCTGTGTTTCCCCAGCAATGTCTGATTTATTTAGTGGGAATATATTTCAGATGAAATTTGCATCAATATTGAAAAATCTGTTCATTCAGCGCTGGCAGAAAGCAGCTTCATCTTCATAAAACTCAAACAATATTTATTATATTTGTTCCCTGCTGAACGTAAATATTGTTCGACTATAATCCGCTACGACCTAGCATCATCACTCATGTTATCACACTTAAGGCGCTAGAACAAATATTTAAATAATTCGCACTGAATGTTAACAGTCCACTTAGCTTAAAGCAGAAAATATTTTGATGTGTTTTGCTATTATAATCTCGTTAATCAACATACATACATATGAAGTACTTCCATCACCCTGTGATTAATGACGTCATCGAAGTCAATAATTTCGAACAGATTTGTGCTGAATATTTTCTGAAAGTTTGGGGAAAATGGAAGAGAAAATGAGATTCTGCGAAACAAATGAAAAATTGGGGGAACTACAAATTAGTGATAAATAAATGTTTCCTTGTTGATTTTTATGTTTTTCGTAGCTAAAATGACTAATCTGAAGTATTTTGGGATTTTGACAGCTGAAGGACATCTGAATTATCCTTTCCAGAATAATGGAAGTTTTTATGTTTCAACATTTAAATTTCGTATTTGTATGTTTCTACTTAATCAATTATAAATGAAATGGAAGATTCCTTTCTATTGAAAGATAATAATCAATAAATGCACTGGTCGCTGATCTCTCATTTCCATCTAAAAGCCCATTTTAATGTCGCATAAATTACTGGACTTTATTTCATTAACTCCAATTTACATGCGCCAAGACTGACAGATGTATACAAATAGTGCGGCGCTATGATAATTTCGATTTCATGTTTATAAACATCGAAAAGAATGCGTTCGCCGAAGACACCGCGTAATTACCGCCCACCCAAGACACAATCCATCGATGAATAACAATCAAAGAGAAAGAGCCATTAAATCAATTTGTTTATGAGGCGTTGCGTCTTGATGGGTTTTCTTTAACTGTACAGCAGAGCATATGAGTGTAATACATTTATTTAATTTCGTAAAATTGTGAACTGCTCCAAGAGTAATAACGCTTCAATTGTAAGTCGATATCAAAACCGCATTATTAAATTATTCTACGCAAAAGTTATGTACGAGGTGTAGTTAAATAGTCGGGAAGTAATAAATACTTGCGTGACGCAAGCAGTTACTCGAGATAATATCAATAATGGAAACGTACCGCACTTCGTTAACAATGTTAAATTTTCAATGTCATGTATCAAAACAGAATTGAACTTGCATCTTTTCCCGCCATTTTCCCGCCAACTCGTTCAAGGTATGTTTATGGACATTGCAACCAATTTTAATTCCTTCGGTGTTCGAATCTAAAATTTTCCACTTGTAGTAATTGTCCTGCACTAAACTACGAAACAAAGGTAGAGCCTTATATGCTACGATCAAAGACTGTTCACTCATTTCACAATTTACAGTGATTAAGATTAAGAAAAATTTATATCCCAATAAAATTAAAATAAAGCGTATCTTTGTCAGAACTGAGTTCTGCAAATCTTACTAAAAGCAAATGAACATTTTATAAAAACGTAATGGCCATTCGGGCACTCAACATTTAAAGTATATTACATTTAATTGAAAAGTGTAAAGTATCTTGGACTTTTAGCACATATAATTACAATAACACAAAATTACATTAATTGGCGAAAAGTCAACTAACTTCTCGTAAATTGGGTATAATGTAAATATATAAATCACTTTTTAGATAGGTATATTGTTAAACCAAAAACATCTGATGCACTTATTATTATTAGCAGTGGAACTCCGCAAAAAATTGGAGGCTAGCATTCCTTAAGGAGTTCCGCCCCCACGTACCCGAGAAAATTCCCGCAGGGGGAATTCCGGTCGACAGGAGCACTCATCAAAGCTAGCATTCTTTGGAGAGCGTCGCCCCACGGACCCGAGGGTATGGGGACGCCGTGATGTTCCATCCTTGAATGACAGTTAACGACCCTGATTGAATCTTGACTACGCTTTGGACAACTAACTGGAATTGATACTTTGGGCTGGCGGATATGATGGTTTCGACCTAGTTTTTTTGCACGGTAGCACCGAGGTGACACTCGTGCGTGACCGGCTTCAATCCAACTATCATACCGTTTCCGTCCCGGTAAAACCATGGCAGGCCTCGGAGTACGTTCGAAGTTCGCACCATTGGGTTGGTGGTGTAGGTTCGGTTGAGACGGACTCCCGATTAGCGTTGGTCTGGCTCTGAGCATTTGTCCCCATAAAGGCTTGTACCAACCCTTGAATGGCCTCCTTGCTCTACAAAGATAATCATGGGACCAAAAAGGTGACTACACATACGAACGGAGATAGCGGCTCCGAGGGGAGACCCAATAAAACTAGAGCAACCAAAAATGCTACAAAAAAATAAAAGAAAGCAAAAATAACAACAATGACGACGCAACCAGTGGCTGCAGCCACGATGTGAACAGCATATCGGGGGCGATAGTAACGATGACAAAAACGACGATGAAAGAAATGAAAATGAAGACGGACAAAAAACGGGATTAACAGACAGTCTTGTCCAGACTGATATTCCTGCAGCGTTTGGGCGCAGCAAAAAAATGATGCAAGTGCCAGAGCGTCTTAAAAAGGAAAAGCAGGAAATTATGCAGGACGCGCCAGATGTTCGAGCAGTGGAGGAAAATATAAAGAAGACCGAGAATTTGATGGTCACTGCTGTGATCGCTACGAAGGCGACCGAAGCAAGTGCCATAAATCCCGAAATAATAATGAACCATCCTGTAGTCCACAAAGAGATTACGGCAGGAAAAGGCAGGAGTGACCAGACAAATAAAGCGCCGTTGTGTGATTTCATCGCCGCTGTCAAAAATGTGACGGAGGTAATGTACTCGCAAATGGAAACCGATAACTTCTCCCAAGAAAGATGGGCGCAAAGTACAATTGCCACCCAGAGACATGCAGAAGAAAGCCTAATCCGAAAAGTGGGAGATGTTCTAAAAAGAATACAATCTGAATGCGACTCGCCAAAAATCAAGAAAGGTGTAAAGATTAGGCTCGAATTAGAGGAGCTCCTAGACCGCATAGGGTATTTTCGGAGGAGCTGATTAAAGGGCGAAAAGGACCAGAAGGATGAAGAAGAGCAGAAGGCTAAAGAAGTGCTGAAGACTAAGCCTAAAGGGCACGCAAAAATAGCTCCACCATTAAACATCAATAAAAAAATGGCGTTTAGCCTAATCGAAGGAGATCGGGAAAAAAGAAGGAAGAGGCCCATGATGGGCGCGGAACGCCAGATCAGGGGTTCCGGATAGTGCTGGCAAAAGGAGCAAAGAAAGCTGCATAGAAACTCCTTCAATAAGTGCTAGAACATGAAGTTTGCCCGGACGCTCAACAAGAAAAAAGGCCTGATGCGAAATAGGAGAGAAAGAAGCCCCGACAAAGATCCCGGCAGGAGGAACTGCTCGTAAAACCCCAAGATGGTCGATCCTACGTGGAAGTGTTGCGGGATATCAAGGGCCAGAAGACACCAGCACTGCCATTAAATCAGTGCGACCAACGCAGCCGGGCCACATACTAGTCGAATTCAAAACAGAGGCTGACAAAAGGAAAGCATTCTGCGAGCAGTAAAGAAATTCCTCGGTTAAAGCGTTACTATAGCCTCGCTCGAGCCGATGGCAACGATCGAAAAAAGGGACATTGACTGCGTCACGGATCTGGCCGAGGTAGAAGGGGCCATCAAAAGGGAGTTCCCTTATGTGGGCAGGATCAAAGCAAGGCTGACTACAGAAAACCAGAGGCGAGAAAACATGGCCATCACTGATCACCGAAAAGGATGCCGAACAATTTGTGAATATGGGCAAAGCATGAATAGGGTGGATTGTCTGCAGGATACGGTTAAGACCCGCGCGTCTTCAATGTTT
Organism: Odontomyia ornata; assembly: GCA_963969285.1. Classification (NCBI taxonomy): domain Eukaryota; kingdom Metazoa; phylum Arthropoda; class Insecta; order Diptera; family Stratiomyidae; genus Odontomyia; species Odontomyia ornata. The sequence continues at coordinate 447,909,098 of OZ017739.1, read as the reverse complement.
CAAATGTCTTGTTTATGGTCACACCGCACAAGTATGCAAAGGACCCGATATAAGTTCCCTATGTTACAAAGAAAGTGAAATGGGAGATAAAAGAGGAAAGTGTACAAAGGAGGCACACTGCATTCTTTGCAAGGATGCTGATCCCAGATCGGATTTCGGACACATCTTGGGATCAGAAAAATGCCAAGTTTTCCAGGATGCCCTAGCGAAGGCGAAATGGGAACTTCGATGACCCGCATCCTGCAACTAAACCTACACCGCAGTTCAACCGCCCAAAACCTACTTGAGCAGTTTGTGAGGGATATGAAAGCCGACTTCATGCTGTTGTATGAGCAACATCATGATAAAAGTTCTGCATCATGGTAACCTGATGAAATTGGTACTCCTGCTATCTGGGTCCGGAATAGTGATTTTCAGGCGGAGAGTTGTGGACGGGGGGATGGTTTCGTGTGGGCTCGGTGCTCAGGGAGCACCATTTTTAGTGTGTACCTAATGCCGAACGAATCGATATCATCTTTCCAAGCCAAGCTGAAAGCTTTGGAGGGCGATGTTTTGAATGCAGAGGGCAACGTCCTTGGGGGGGGGGGGGAGATTCAACGCTAAAGCAATCGAATTGGGTATGCCTCAAACAGACCCGCAAGGAAAATGGATCCTAGAAATACCGGCCAGGATGGGGCTTGTAGTACAAAACACCGGACATACGCTGACTTTCCGCCGTTTTGACTATGAAGGAACCACACCGGTTGTTACATTCGCCTCGGAGCCTCTAGTATAGAGGATGTACAATTGGAGAGTACTAGAGTACTACTCAGCCAGTTATCTTCAGTGCATTCTGCTTGAGATCTGTGATGTTGCCTCCCGACATCCGAGCTCTCGACCTTCTACAATTGGGTGGAACATCGATAGGATAGATGTCGAGAAGTTTGTCAAGATGCTCATAGCTCCCACTGCAGGGAAATTTGCAGGGGACTCAAGAACTGGCAGCTCAAGACGTGGTGAACTTAACTATGAGCATCATCAGGACTGCTTGCAACGGTTCTATGCCCCATGCGGCGTAGATGGGTATTCCTTATAACGACTTTTGCAGAAGCTGTAGATGTGAGGAAGCAAAAGTAACAGCACTTCGTAAAACAATGCCCACTCCTTGCAAGGAGAAAAATGCTTTCCCTTTTTCTTCACTGACCTAGCCGATGCACCATCGGCAGGGTAGCTCTCATAAGAAAAGGTTTTTAACGCTGATACTCTCACTATTCGCGGTGCTCCATCAAGACCTCCGACTGGGGCCCTTGGGCCCGGTTTGCCCACCGAAGAGGGGTCGTGTGCCACTCGCTTTGCCAGTGGGGCCCAAATGAGGTCACCAAGCGAGAACGCGACGAAATTCAATTGCGTGGAGAACCAAATACTACCTAACCCTGAATAAAGTTCCTAATATTCGCCTCGTACTGTAGCGCGCTTCGCGCTCCTACCCCACAGGTGGTACTCGGGGACACTACCACACGGCGGTCGTAAACCACCCCAAAACCTTGTCACAGTCGCAACAACACCACAAGTAACCTCGCGAGCCAGATTTTACACTGTTCACTAAACACCTTTTTATCCACTTATTTCAATAAATTTATTGGCGGTCACTCTATACATAAATTTTAAATACTTATAAAATTCATAAACATTAATTACTTACTACCTATCAATTTGATTCTCTTGTTTCCTCGATGGCTGGTTTTGATTGCTGTTTATTTAATCGGCGGGTTGAAAATTGTAGCACAAACTGCTTGTGGTCCTCCTGTCCAGCTCGTATCATGCCTTTTCTTCCTTCCAAGATTCGCCTTCGTGCCAATTCTTTATCGCCGTACCATTTGGTTTTTCGTCCAGTTCCTTCAAATTAATGCGAAATAAGAGAGCTTTTCCTCATACTCTGGGGTATTTTATAGCCTCAGGGAGGCACGGCCCCCAATCGTGCAACGCGCTATCCAATGTTTGTTAAGGTTTGCAATCGGCAATGTGGCAATGCTTTACTGCCTTACCGCCCTGTGGCTTCCACATCTACTAGCGGGCAACTCGTTGACTATTGTCATCATTTGCTTGCTTTGCTGCTGAACACATGCATTAGGAGTGGAACTATGCATACATTGAGACAAAATCGGATTGTTAAAAGAAATATTGTTCAAATCCACCACGCATTCCACTCAATGCACTTATTCTATGCAATTGGATGATTTTAAGGGCTACTAAAGCCTCGATCGTAGTTTCACTTAACAGCGTTGTGCACTGTGCTTAGATTTAGTGCATTAATTCCCAGTACTGCACTGAGCTCATAGACAGCTTTTATGGGAGCTGCTTCTCACACACTACTAGATATATCTGTTTGAATTTCAGCTGCATTCATATCAGCCGCTGGTAGACATACCTTACACCACTAATCCTATTACTATTAATCATATCATCACTATGTAGTTTTTCCACCGTCACTGTTGATTTGGATCTTTCGGTTGTAATGTTCTTTCCCCAGATATTGAAGATTTATAGTCTTCACAACTTTTCCCGCATACTAAAAATTCGAAGAATTCGTTGGTTGATCAACAAATTGCTGTCACAGGAATTGAATATAAAAATAAAGTGTATTACCTGATATGGCAGATTCATAATCAATTGTGTAGAATATGAGCGATAAAATGCACCGAACCCTTCGTTTCTATAGATTCCTCTCGTGCATTCTAAAACTGAATTATAAGGCGAATTGTACGTTTGCAGCTTATGCTTTATCACGTCTGCTGGATTCGATATGGCATCATGTATAAGTGTCGTGGCAACTGCTGATACCATGTAATTGATTTGATTGTGCTTTGTGCATTTTGCCAAGGTTTCTTTTGTACTGCAGATACAATGTTGGTACTATCTTTTCCATGGTCGAATTTAGCACTGTGGACACATACAATCACCAAACCATCTTCAACGCTGTACTTTCCCTCGAGTTTCTTCAAATCAGGTAGTATATGCATACAATTGATGCAGCAATATGTGAAGAAGTCCATAACAACTACTTTGCCTTTAAGCGATTCCGTATATGTTAACGGCTCAGTTACATTAAACCAGTCGAGATTTTTTTTAAATTCTGGAATAGGTTTCGCCTCCAAATCAGCTTCCTCTAAATATTTTCCCAATATTTCTTCAGTTCCTCAGTCGTTTTCGACAATCTCAAATATTTCAAATTCAAATCGGAGTCCTCCATTAGTAACCGAAGCTTTTGTACGCACCGTTTTATAGAGACACTATAATTTGACATTCCGCTTAGAATCTACTTAGTCCAGTCATTACATGTGCCAAGAAAATTACAATTGAAAATACAATATTTAATTCAAAAAATTACGTTACTAATTCTTCTTCAGTCTGGCTGGCGTGATAAATATTACCTTCTGCTCGCGGGGATCTTGCTTGTAGGATCGCGTGTGAAAGTGTACCGTGACAACGCTTTGAACTATATGACAAAATCCTATTGAAATCACGACCTGTCTGCTCATCTGTCTGTGCATCTATCACAGTAGTTTTTCTCAGTAGTGGCTACAGGCATAAAACTTGATAGGTGGATATAAATTTATGGCCTCTGATGGTTATTAGCAGAGGGGTGCTTAAGCCGGAGTGGCATACCGAGGCCGGCTAGCGCTGAATCCCTCAGTCCTATCACGAAGGGAGGCAAGGGAGAGGAGGAGGTCATTTTGAGAAATAAAAAACGTTTTTTTACAGATGCCTGGCTGCTCCATTTACCAAAAGAATAATTATTGCAATCGCCACAATTTCCTCGCAAAAAAAATCAAAGAGAAATAAAAAGGCTCAAAAATTAACTATGTAAAAATTATAAACAATTCTAGATGCTCGAAAAAATAAACTAAACTGATAACCCAAAAAGAAAAAATATATAAGAAAATCAAGTATTGTATCCACTCCTTTCCATGGCCATCTACGAACACGGGAGAAGTGTGGGACCACTGAAAGCTAAACTTCAATTTAATAATCAATGTTACTGAAATCAAAAACAAACACCACCAACGATAACGATCGCTTTTGAACACTCATGCTGCATTAACTCTCTCCAATGATCAACAGTCACTTCAACCCCAGTTGATGAAAAAATTCAAATTCAAGTTTCACTTTTCCCTAATTTATCAATAAAATAAGCATTAGAAAAGCTAATTTCAATTCACTTTTCTCTTCCCTATTTTTCTTCTCATCTTTATAGCTTATGAATCCTGATACTTGACTGCCCAAAAGATTGGATTTATGTACCGAACACTTGATTTATTCATCTGCCCCCTTTTATTGTGTTTTTTATTTCATGTCAATTAACTCCGGTATCCACTATTAAGTTTTATTAATTTTATATTCAACACAACGTTTATGGTTCGATTATATGAGAATATTTATGCCGTCATTGCTTAATTTTTACTTCACTCCCTTCAATTTTGTTTTGTCTTTCACTTAGCCCGCTAATCACAGTGTGATAAAAAAGGTTGATATATATTCAGACCTTTAGCTTTTAATTTTCGTCAAAAACTCTACTCGACTTCTTCTATTCATAGATGTCACAATCAAAAATTTGTTCCTTTCGCAATGCACAGAGCTTCTTCTATCATTACACGCAAACTTCTGCTACAAACTTTCGCCATCCCAGATTCTGTCACCACCAAAAACTCACTCCCTCACGACCAAAAATTTACTGCCAATCCCATAACCCTTTTTCCCAATTATTGACCGCTGTACAGAGATAACATGACTGAAATTCAATGCACTTCTATCCCGTTCCCTCAGTTTACCTTTTGACTTTCGCCAAATGCAACAAGTCCAATTGCATATATGGCGATTTTTATATAGCCATGATAACGCTTAGTTAAATGCAAACCGTCATACACACGGAAACAATTACATTTGACGAAACCAAAAGGATTTTTCGATGCCCGGGGGAACTTGAGCCTACTGCCCCGGTAGACCCCCAGCTTAGCCAACTTCTGATAATCTTTCATTCATCAAATAGTCAACTTCAATTGCGCAAATAATTTTATAGCTAGCATTAATATTATAACAAAATTTTGTTAATAGGAAACGAAGAATGAAATTTTGTTTTTGGGAAATAAAGAATCGAGGTTTGTTATTGGGAAACATAAGACTATTAAATTTATTGTATTGATAAAAAAAAACATGGTAGGAAATAAAATATTAATGAAGATGGGGAATTATTAAGCATGTTGATTTAAAAAAAAAAAAAAGAAAGAAAAAAATTAGGAGTACCTGAAAGTAAGTGGAAGTTTAAGTTTGTGAATGCGTAAATGAGTGAATTCACAACACCTTGACAAGAATTTGTAGTGAAACGAGGTAGATAAAATGTCCGTCAAAGACTGCAGCGATGGTCTGCTTCCTCGGCGAAAGAGGATAGTGGGATTCGTCAAGATTGACCTTGTCTGAGAACCCGTGAATGCGCTAGGCTAGCGTATCAGTGTCGTGTTCTTTTTCCCTAGCACAAAGACCCACCACAAAAAAATTTTGCATTCATGAATTGGGAGATCAAATGCGGATCGACAGGTGTCGAGGCCGAGGTGACTTACTAAAGGTTAAAATTGCTAAAGTAAATAACAAACCGGGCCGGGAGAAAACAGACGAACTTGAGTGGACGTCATCGTTACCGACGATACTTATGGCCCCCAAATAAGAGTGGGGCAGGGGTTAGTCTTATCTCACTTGCTTATGTTTTTTTAAAACCAAATTGCGAATTTACCGGTTATAACACAGATAATGAGCCAAAAATGTTTTTAAAATTGTTAAATATATGAAATACACACAGATCAATTCTTCAAGGTGTCAATTGTACCAGTAAACTAATCACATTGGATCGTGATATCACTTGGACTAACTCCAATCGGGGCAATACCCATGCAAGCAACACTAGGAGAATTTGATGAAATTCGCTTACCGAATAATTGTAACTTGCACTTTAATTAAGCATGTTGTGATGTTGAACGATTTAAGACAAAACTTCCCTATCCGCTTTTGCTGTGCTACTTGTTAATTTTTACAAAGTCGGTACGGCTGGTATAGACAATTGTTTCATCAACGAAAGAGAAAAAAAACCTCTAAACATCACTAGAACAATAGAAACCGCAATAATCCGAACAGTCTTTTACTACGATTTGATATTTTTATTGAGTGCTAAGGATACACTCGATCAGAATATCAAATCGTAAGCAAAAGACTGTTCGAGTTATTGCGGTTTCTCAAGTTATAAAATTGATATTTTCAAGTTAACTCAGTTCTCTGTGAACTTTCGGCGGGATGTTGTGCTATCTCATATGCACCAAGCGACAAGGATATAAGCATACACGTATATCATTTCACTTTTTTAATCTCACACTGCACTTGTCTCTTTACCAAATGTCATATAGCATAACAGAGCAGGTTCCTTCTGCTCTTCTATCTCTTCTTTCAATTCGAAGTCTAAGCGTGTAGCCTGTTCAAATGCGATCGCTCAATCCGCCCAAGTAGTCTCATTGGGGTAAAATTATTTATTAGATGTTACACATTTCTGAGGAAAAAATTACGGTCCGAATGATCTCAAATGAAGCACACGTATCGTCAATATGCAAATGAGCCGATCAGAAGCAAGCTATTCAAACTAAGCAACGAGTAAGCATGTGGACCCTTGAAAGAGGCCAACGAGCGTTCGTCACGCACTCACTTCTTGCAGTATCTTTTCCTCATCTAAACACGGCTCCAAGACAATTATTTTCCCAAATTACTACGGGTTCAAGTAATTTTCTGTACAAAGGAACTGCTCCTTGCAATAAATGACTTTTAGGGGCCAAAATCTGCACGCTTTTTGGTCTTTCAATCATGCGAACACGTTACTTGGCAAAACACCCACTTCGGAACTGATATTGTGCCTGTCGAGGCAAAAGTGAATTTACTCACTTATTGTTTTAAAGCGATCATCAGGCAATATTTGATGAATGCTTTACAATTTCAAGTGTACTCAACTATCTTAAAGATTGTTGGTTCTTTATCTCACGTTCTATTCCGCGGATATAGCGCTTGCCGGCACGGTTCTCCTCACGTGCTTACCGTGGCGATCAAAAGCAGATTCCCGTGCATAACCCAAATTGAAGTTTTTCGCGACTTCCACAACTTCCACGGTGACGGATGGCGAATCCTACGTTAAAGTTCGCGCACGATCATTTTCTCTTGCTCAATGCGAAAATTCGAATTGGAACGTGCCTCCATTATAGGAGTTCGATAAAAAATATCTGAGCAAAGATGTATCGAACGCTAATGCAAATGGATCGCGGTTTTTCCAACGTATGCAATGCGTAGGGATCATGAACAGACTGCCCAATCCACCCAAGCAGATCTGCTTACTTGATACGAACAGCCACCGTACGGTAAATGCCGCGACGGAGGTTTGTGACGAGCTCCTCATCTATCATCTGTAGATTGCATTCGGCAATGCAATTCGTGGATGAGCTGCAGTATGAAGGTGTTGCCATGTCCAAATTTTAATTGTAAACCTATCTATCTTATCTATTAATTTTTTCTAAATTTACAATTAAAATTGGACTAGGGTTATAATGGTTTTTGAGTAGTTTGCTTAGAAGACTGCTCAATTATCACAAACTTACCAAAACAGGCCTTAAAGTAGTAATACCGGCATTGAGGGGTACAAAGTAAGGGGAGATGCATGAAAAATTGGTGTCCTTCTCTCCTCATGTTTGGAAAATTGTGATCTGGAAAATCTGAAAAAAGGAGGTTGTTCTCTATATGTTCAACAACAAACACCTTTGAAATTAAAAATGACTCGACTTTATTATTAACAGCAGGATTTATAGGTTTCACATTTTCGCCAATTAAACCGTATTAATGAAATTTTTCATCTAAGTATTGTAGTTACATGTAAGGTTGTTTTACCATGTAAGTTTCATCAAAATAAAACAATATTCTGTGAATTTGATGCAATTTGACTTTCCATGCATAGCAACAGCTACAGTGCCTGGTTTTCCATCATATTGGCTTTCCTTTATACCAACGTTTTCTTGTAAAATTTAGGAAACATGAATGACTTAAGTATCTTTGAGATACTGAATGATACATATACGAGGTGTGTACAAAAAATAAGGTGACTTTTAAAATTTCGCGGGCGACGTACATTCGATTATTGAGTTTTTTATGTTGTTACACTCATCACGAGCATATGTTTACAGTTTCAGCTATATAATATGTTTAGTTTTTTTGTGAGCCGCATAACGGTTAGAAGTGTTTTGCGTGCTCGGCGATTGTTTGCTATCGAAAAAAAGGATCAAAGATCAAGAATTTTTTGGCCAAAAACAACACCCCAATCATACCTCAGCCACCGTATTTGGCCCCATGTGACTTTTTCTTGTTTCCAAAACTGAATAGAGAGGAGCTAAAAACTGCATCGCTGAAAGAGCTCAAGGCTATATCGAAAAGTGCTTATGAGAAGTGCTTCGAAGATTGGAAAAAGCGTTGGCACAAGTGTATTGATTACTTTGAAGGGGACAACATAAATATTGACGAATAAATAAATAATTTTTCCTAAAAATACAAAGTCAGCTAACTTTTTGAAGACACCTTGTATGCTATACTTCAACAAAATAGAGGCTGCTAAATTGGAGTAAAGGAGGTTCTTCTTTATACCAACTATTTATTTTAGCCTAGCTTCAAAGTATTTTTGAAATTTCTTCATTACCTACGTAGCGAAAGTTTCGGTATATCAAAGATTGAGTACGAACCCTTTCTGACAGGAGCGCACTCCTTTCTACTCGATTTGTTTACAAAATAATCTTAGACGATAATACTTAAAAACCCATTCGCTCATGATTGCTTACTTTCAACGATTACACTAAACTTCCTCTGTTCCAAATTATATAACACAGCTCGAATCACTTTCAAATGTCTATTTCCTGTGTAAAACACTACTAATAAATCATCTCACCTGCGAGCGTCATATTTTACGTGTGTGATTTATGTTTGCATATTAAACGGTAAACACTTCATACCATGCATTGGAAGCTAATTACTGCTTCCACCTCTTCAGTGCTCATATTCTAAAATAAATCAATTATTACATACACGCATGTACAATTCTAATTCTAAATGCACTAAGAAGAAAGGAAGCAAAATGCCATAAACCTTTTTTGTGATCACGCAAAAAATTGTAATTCAATGAAATATTCTTTCTTTTCAGGTGTTCCGAGAACTGGAGATGCCCCAAGAAATCACACGTTTAGATAATATGCGAAATATGTTAAAAATGTCTCGAGATACATTCCTTCGTAACGTCCTCAACAATTCGGATACTGCCAATTTCTTTCCAATCCTTAAGGCAGAGTTGTCCAAGTACGAGCAAGTAAGTTTTATCGTATTGTGGAAAGTAGCAAAAATAGATGCGAGATGCAAATATTCTTTCTCATGCAAGTAATAATTATTTAATGCATTTCTCAAGTACAGGCTGTACAAGCTGCGTCGACAGAGGGATTGCTGATAATTGCAGAAGAAAATTTCCCGGTAGCGAAAGAAAACTGGAGCATATTGCAAGCGGTTTTCTTTGCTTCCACGGTGATTACGACCATAGGTGATTATGTTTTTATTTATCGAGGAGCATTTCTTGTTAATTTATCATTCGAATGCAGTAATAAATTAGTTTGTTGTTTGGTATCCAAATCGAGATTTAATTGTCCTAAATTTGAACCGTCCTTTTGCAAATACTCGTAGTTAATCCTTCCACGGAACTATTCAGATTTGTGAGCTAAATTTAGAATTAAGCACAGCATGAGTAGGAAGGATATCACGCAACACTGCATTGTGAAAAAATAGGATTTCCGGGGGATTGATTGTTTGGAGCAGTCACATGCCCTCGTAAATCCACTCGCCAAGGATCTACTATGATATACGCTAAAGCTTGAAAACGCAATCATTTTACAGGCTATGGAAATATTGTGCCAGTCACGCAAAGTGGTCGAGTCTTTTGCATATTCTTCGCGCTCATTGGAATTCCTTTTACACTAACGGTCATTGCTGACTTGGGCAAATTGTTTGCACGAGCCGTGTCGACCGTAGGGAAAAAATTAAAATTAACACGAGGTAAGTTGATTGAATTTATCTGTTTTCATTTGTTTTTTGATTGTTTTATGTTTATCAAGATAACAATTTTGTTTCCGTATCATTTTATTATTGAAAGTGACAATGCGGCTCAGTAAATTTTGTTTACTAGGCTAAGTCAATAGTTTTCTGGTGAAAAATAATTTAAAATAATCGAAAGTTTCTTGCACACCAAAAGCTTCAAATAATTAAGCGGACACGATTTCTATCCCTTCGTTAAGTATGTCATTTTCCTGGGGACTTTTCACGGCCACAATATTACTGCAGCTACAGGCATTTTAAATGTTTGGCAGAATATGCTGATCTCTCAGGTGTCATTCTAAGGCTGATTACAGCTTAGTCTTCGTGGTGTACTATTTTTGAGTAATTATTACAGTGGGGCTGAATAGTCAAAAAGCGGAAAAAATTTATACCTTTTTAATTGATTGTCCTACCGACTTGCAATTGATCTCATTTAATTAATAATAGAAGAGTTCATTTGTTGAACACCCTTTTAATAAAATGTTATAGCAATAAATAATAAAATAGGGTAAGATGGAGGAATGGCGGTCAGTGGGCAATGCCGGTCACACCGAAATCTTAAACTTCCAAAAACATTTCGCTAACGCTAATAACACCGCCATCTGGAATAACATGTGTGAGTATGCTTCATTACGAAGCACCATCATTTTGTATACGACAGCTGTGTAAAGTTTAGGTCGTGCTTTGATTTACAAATGTTAAAAATTTGACGAAAGTATTTACACTGATCAATATCTTTCTAAACGTCCATTATTACATGTGATGTTTCACATAGGCTTGGTGGATTTCACAAAAGTTATTTTTGTTTTTAGTAATCAATCAGACAAACTTTTTTGCAGTTTCGGGGTAATGACAATTATTCTAAGTGGGTAATAACGGTCACTGATCGGTATTTCCCCATATGAAATAATAAGACAATTTATTATTATTTCATTTGTTGAAATAATATCTCATTATTGTCTTTATTTTATACTCATAGATGGCACGGTACAGGGAAAGAACCACGACGAAAGGAAACTACACTAAAGCAGAATTAGAAAAGGTAATAGAAGCCGCTAGTGCGGGGAATTCTATACGGCTAACTGCACAGAAGCTCGGCATACCCTTCAGTACGCTATAAGGACGAATTAAGAATAATCTTCCAATTACGAGACCTTCTCCGGGAAGAAATTCTACTTTTTCACCAGAAGCAGAGAAGGGTACAAGGGCAGAGAATATAAGACTTCTAGCCAAACTTTTTTATGGTCTGAGTCCACTCAAAGTTCGTAGAGCAGCTTACATTTACGCTGAGCAAAATAATATAAAGCACACCTTCAACAGGGAGAAGAAGCTAGCAGGAAAGGATTGGTTGTATAGTTTTTTTAAAGAGTAATCGTTCAATAACTTTCCACCAGCTTGAGGCAACCAGACTTAATCGTATGACAGCATTAAACAGAGATGAGGTTAATTTGTTCTTCAAAAATTTGGAAAACGTTATGCAGAAACACAATTTTACAGGATCAAAAGTGTACGACATGGGCGAGACCGGAGTCACCCTCGTGAGAGACCTTGATACGATCATTGCTGAAAAGGAACAGAAGAGAGTAGGGTCCATTACCAGCTATGGAAGGGGAAATACATAACTGTAATTTGCGCAGTCTCGGTTTCAGGATCATACATACCTCCTATGTTTGTTTACCCATGACAAAAAATGTCCCCTCAGTTGTGCAAAGATGGTCCAGCTCAAGCAATTAATCACTGCTTCAAAAATGGTTGGACAAATGAAGAATTATTTGTGATATAGCTCAAGCATTATGTCAAATTCGCAAAACCATCTTCTGATGAACCTGTTCTGCTAATTTCAGGTAACCATTATAGCCACGCGTCTTTCGAAGCATGGATGTTCTGTCGAGAAAACTTTGTCGTTATGCTCTCCGTTCTACCTCACACTTGGCGCAGGATGCAGTCTCTAGATGTCGTATTTTATGGACCCCTAAAAATGCATTCAGGAAAGAGAAGATTTGTTCATGAAAAGCCACGCCATACAAAAAAATACACCATTTGATGTGGCTACAATCCAAAGAGGAGTAGCTGGTTTTAAGGCATCTGAAATTTTTCCTATTAGTCCAAATATTTTTGGGGAAGAAGACTTCCTGGCTCCAAACTATTTATTAGGTACCGGTAACGGCTCCGCAACTGTGATATATTTGTCCATCACACTTGTCCCCTTAGATATAATCGACACTTTGGACCCAGATCAAATAGACCCAGCAGTAAATGCACCTGAAGTGAATAATCTGCCTGGGACTAGTACGATACTTCATACTTCAGTAAATCTATCTGAAATTACAAATGAACTTCCAGGAAGGAGCATTATGATTGTGACGCCAGCGAAACCATATTATCTCCACTGCGACTTCCGGAAGCCACAACTTAACGCAGAAAGACCAAACAGCATTCTGCCATATTAACAGCAACACCCATGAATAAAAAATCTTAGAAAACTAGCTAAGAAAGAGAGAAGAAAAACAGTTGAAATTAAGCCAAAAACTTACTAAGAATGTGAGTAAAAAACTAACCAAAAACCGAACATAAAAGCTAACAAGACAACTCATAAGAAAAATAGTTTTATCAATATTAGTGGACAAAACAATAAAATCATTTGGATTAAAAAAATCTAAGCATGATCCGTGCATTTATGCCAAAGCCAAAAAAACGCAAATATACTTATCATAGCGGTATACGTTGATGATTGTTTGCTCTTCTCAAATAAAACTGACTGGCTTGAACAGACTAAAGCGCACTCCAGCAACAATTTAAAACGAAAGAGCTTGGAATAGCGAAATAAATCCTTGGAATGCGTATAACAATATCTGGTTGTTCAATTGCAATTGATGAAAAGCAATATATTGAGAAAGTTCTACAAAAGTTTGTGATGGAAAAGGCTAAACCCACGATGGCACCAATGAATTCTGGTGAAAAGATATCAACTAAAGATGGTAAATCTGAAATAAAAGATATTGAATTCATGAAGAATGTTCCGTGCCAAGAGGCAATTGGTTGTCTAATGTATTTTGCAAAATGTAGACGACCTGATATATGCTATGCGGTAAACCTACTTAGTCGGTTCAGTTCCAGTCATGGACTGCAAAATTGGAATGCTGTGAAGCATTTACTTTGCTATCTGCGTAGTACATCTTCAATGAAACTGAAATTCAGTAAAAATTATAACAACAACATAATTGGTTACACCGATGCTGATTGGGCAGCTAACAGTGATGATAGTAGGTCTACCACTGGATTCGTTTTCATTGCTCAAGGAGGAGCGATATCTCGGAGTTCAAAAATACAGCATACAGTGGCGCTTTCGTCGTGTGAAGTTGAATACATGGCGCTGTCAGCTACTTTACAAGAGGCACTGTGGTGGGACGGACTTGTCACTCAACTTGGTCAAGAGAAGTGACCACTTCAAATCCTGTGTAACACCAAAGCACAGTTACGATTGCCTCAAATGCAGGGTTCTATCTCAGAACCAAACATATTGACATACGTCATCACTTCATACAGGATGTATTCAACCAAAATCAGATAAAAGTCGATTGCATAAGCACCACTAAGCAAGTTGCAGATGTTCTTACAAAATCACTGGACAAGACCAAACATGGACAATTCAGAGAAGCGATGGGAGTACAACAAGAACCATCGTCCTAAGGAGGAGTTTAGAGTCACCCTATATCCGAATGTTCATTCTCACACTGTTATTTATCTTTTATGTACTTCATAGCCTATTTTAAATAAAATGCTACTTCAGTCATAGTCACTAAGCTGACCACACGTATACTCCTTCCTCTCTGCTAATAGATAACGTTCGAAATTTCCACACACTAAATTCCCTAACTTCTGTTCCTTTCCTATCCAATCCTTTTTACTAATAACCCGCACTAAAGCCTTTGCTAAACTTTTAAATTTTAATTTTCAAAGTAACCATTTTGAGCAGAAGCAGCGCCAACGTCAATATCAAATTGCTTAAAATTGGAAGTATACTCGTAAGTCGTAAGGTGAGCGTGCAAGCAGAGACTTCCGAGACGACGTCAGTCAGTTTCCCGCGATTGAATTTTTCGAGGCCAATCGGAACTGTGGAACATTTTTTGGAAAGCCAAAATATGACGCTAAGAAGTATTTAAATGACTCCAAAAATATTTCAGTCTCACTTTACTGTAATAAATAATGGTCTAGAAAATTCTGATTTTATCATTGTGTATGCGCAAGTTGTGTATGTCTACCATAAAACGGCTTCACTCAACTGCCAACTTCACCTATGTTGTCTATATAATCTTAGCATTTCACACACATTATATCAGCGAGGAGTGTTCGTTATTCAATGCAACTCGATTCGGTGAGCTTCTAAATTTATTGCAACGTTCCTTGTAATCCATAGAAAAATCAGAAATTAAAACACTATCTCAACTTCCAAAAAATTTTGACATTGAATCGATTCTATGGTTTCCGAGAAAACTTGCTATAAGTTAAACCAGTTGAAGTAGCAGGAGAGTACTCCTGCCAGAGGGGTTTTGTGATGCGATTAGTAAATCAAAAATATATTCTGCATATCAAAACTTGACTAATATACAGATTCCATAAATTGAGTTTGAGAAATTATTATGGTTATTATGTATTTAAATTCGCCGCCATTTTGTCGCTTCGTTAGTCATGATAACACATCAATATTGCGAATCATTTCTAAAATTTTCATCAAAATTCCTACATATTTGTGGTGTCCAGGTCGGTTGCAAACGTGTTTCTCCTTAGTATCACGTGTTAATGTTGTTGTTATTGTGAAATATTCAATTGACTGTAACTCAGCTGTTTATTGTTCAATTATTGTCAAATTTTTAGAATGCATACACTTGCTTTCAAAAAACTTAAATTATAGCTTTTGGGAAATTTAAGGGTCCCATTTTGATTTTATATGCCAAAATGTAAAATTTATAAAATGTACTATTATTAACAAAGCTGATCGAATTTCAACTTCCGACGTTATTTGTTGCCCTTGTACTCTTAAAGCCTCACCTCTATAATTTTTTTCAGAGGGGTGGGACACAAAATTTTCGTACATTTCCCCTTTCCCTGCACCCCTCAAAGCATAATTTGTCATTTTAATATCTGTTTTGTAAAGTTCTCACCAAGACCTGTAGTAATCGAGCCGTCACATAAGCAAACTGCTCGAAAACTTTCCTATCTCCTATTCGAAATTTTGATGGCAGATTTAGAAAAATAATGAATTATTTCCATTCATAATCATCATTTGTAAAATAGTTTTCTTTCTTACTTTTATTATTATTGTAAATGTAACTTTATATCAATTTTCCTCTGTATTAAATTTAAACGGTTCCCTTTGATTATACTTTTCATGAGACTTAATTTTTATTACTATTTGAAATTTTCTTCATTTTAAAAAAAAATGAAATCTGCAAATGAAATTTCGAGTAGTGGAACGCTGATTGAGTGCACCCCAACGATGTATTACCTTGCGGAAGGCAATAGAGCTCAGCTGATGCGATTTACCGTATACACGGGATGCGAAAGAGGAAAGACAAATTTTGGGGGCGGATCGTGGAGTTGACTTATGACCGCGACACGGCGAGCACGCAGAGAATGGCCGGGAAGAAAAGAAATTACTTATAGTAAAAGAAAATGCTCGATCGCGGAGTGCAATTCTAGCCGGCAAACATATAACACTACACTGCTTAAAATTTCCGTAGTTGCGGATTATTTCTGATAGTATTTTTACGAGTTCAGTGATGGTTTTCTCTTTCAAGTGACCCAATTCTTCTCCAAAATACCTGCCCACTAGCAAAACTCCAACAAAAAGTGTCCCTTTGCTTCCCATTAAAAGTCTCAAGTGGAATAGTCATGGATGCGATGGTGTTAGCCGAGATAATTGCCTAAAAGATTGCCGTTGATGGAAATTTAGAGCAAGGAAGATTTTATTACGGGTTTTCCACGCGAAAATCATATTCGTCGGAACCAAAAATTAACTAAGCGGTTACATGTGACGCATTTCATAGTTCTCTGGAAGAAGCCAGTGTTCAGTGACGTTTGAGGCAAATATACTGCTATCAGGACTTGTTCTCGATTGCTGATGGAACTATAAAACACATTCAAAACAATACCTTTGAAGTAGAAGCCCCTGGAGCATTAGAAAAGTGCATTGGAGATAATATTATCATTCCTGAATTTAGATTTCTTGATGAAATTTCAGGCAATGAAGAAAATCATAATGTTGCATTAACGGCTAAATACAGCAGCACTAAGTTGGGAAAGTTGACAATTTTCTATCACCGAGGATTGTCAAATAACTTTTTTGGTCAGAAGGTCGACAGGAGTCTTCCGCGAGTCTTGGACTATTCGATCCGTTCCGCGAACATTGTGCAGTTGTACTTTGCGCGCCACTTTGACCCAAGTAATGCACCTCAACTTCTTGTTTGCCCTGTGTCGTGTTAAAAGTAAACAAAATTAATCGACTCTAACGAATTTATATCTTGTATGCAAATTAACCGTGAAGAGTGCTATGATATGTTGTGGTTCTTAGAAAATGATTGTTTGATTGGACTCCAGTGCAATTATTACTACAAGTGCACTTCATAGCGACGATAAGAAAAGAAGAAGAAAAACTCGTCTGCGATTGTTTTTCTTTTTAGGTAAATTTTTCCAGAGCAATTTGCCTATTGCGGAGAGTATCATATATATATATATATATATATATGTATATATATATATATATATATATATATATATATATATATATATATATATATATATACTCGTATATATATACATATATATATATATATATATATATATATATATATATATATATATATATATATATATATATATATATATATATATATATATATATATATATATATATATATATATATATATATATATATATATATATATATATATGGGATATAACGAAATTTGTGACCACGCTAGAGGTTGCAATTTTGCTCCGATTTTCACCAAATTTTCAGGAAAGGTGTATTGGGTGAATATCTCAGTTAAGTTCGTGAACCAGCTATATCGGCCGCGCAAAAACAAAATGGCGGCCATTTTAGACGAACAATCGTGATTTCTGTTCTGACCAAAGTATAGCTCCGATTTGGATGAATTTTGGTATAAAGGTTTACTGATGTATGTGATGAATCTCACAATAAAATATCCGAATTCAGTACAGCAGAAACAAAATGGCGGCCGCTCAAAGGTCGAAAAACGTACAAAATTTTTTTGTTGTAATAGTGGTCAAAGCTTTCAAACGACTTTCATGTAATTCGGCAGTTAGATAGAAATTATAAGTATCTAAAGAATTGCATGAAAAAACTGGAGGTCAAGTCACAAAAAACAAAATGGCGGCGTTGAAACTCAAAAATTCAAAGGCTTCTAAAAGTCGCAATTTTGATCCGACATATATGTAACTTGGTTTCAAGATAGGCATAACTTAGGTCTACAGACTTTGATATTTTGGTGATCATCCATGGGCAAATTTCAAAATGGCGGTGGTTTAAATATGCGTTTTTTCAGGTTTTTGTGGCGCTCTAGTGATCACATTTTCCAGCGGATTTGGATGAAACTTGAGATTATGGATCTCTATACTATGTTCTTTAACTATGCGGAAATTTATTAAAATTGAATGAAAAATAAAAAAAGTCGAAAATTTAAAACCCAGCTGCCATTTTCACTAAAAATTGAATTATTTTGCCCTGTCTAGAGTGAAACTCTGATTTGAGCGAGATTTGGCACATGAATTGATGAGGTCCTAGCCCACAAAGATTTAAAATAGTCCAAAATCAAATGCATGCATTCAAAATGGCGGCCCCCAAAGATCAGGGGGCAAGCGCAATTTGCTATTTTAGTAGCAACTGAACTAATGAATTTTTTTCATGGAAACGTTTTAAATGACTTATCTTGAAAGTATTTATAAATCAGACTATTTTTTAAATATTGTAAAATATTTTTAACAATACCCTAAACAATTATAAAATCACGACTTGTCTGTCTGTCCGTCCGTCCGTTTGTACGTGCGTCACAAGTTTTCTCGCAAACCACATAAGCTAGAATAAGGAAGTTTTCTACGTAGGTCAAAAGTGGTGCCTCTTGAAATTTGCAGTGTAAGAAAATATTTTAAAGTGTTTAAGGGGTCTCCCCATACAGGGGGGTGACATAAACATTTTTTTATTTCTGTAGCCATCTAGCAGCCAAGTTTCTCAACAGATTCCGATAAAACTTGAAATTATAAGTTATTAAGGCAAGTTAATTTAATTTAATTATACGAATCGGATGACAAATAAAAAATACGAAAATTTACAGCTTAATATTTTAGCAGCCGTTTTCAATAAAAGTTCAAAATGAGGGCCCGCGATGGTTCAGAAAAGAATCGAAAATGTATGTATTAATGGCAATACAAGTGCTGATTAAACTTTTATGGAAATCTTTTGAAATTAACTATTTGAGCTATTTAAGCCAAAAAGTTATCACCTTTGTGTGGTAACCACTGTGAAATGTATAAACAGCAAATGTGAGAAGGGCGAAACCAGTATAAGTATGTTTATAACAATTTATTACCCGCCGATTTTCAATATGTGATCCATACGTGTGCAACTCAATTTGATTAGCAAAATATTTGCGCTTCTATGAAGGGTCTCCAAATACGAACGGCGGCTTTTTGTTAATAAATACCCATGTAGTGCCACAAAAATTGCAGTAAGAAGTCCAGTAGTAGGCAAGCCAAATTCTTTTTCGAAACCTTACGCTACATACGAGAAATTTACCTTTCGGGCTGGTGCTGCGAACGGGGATTTTTTTACATGTGTTTGGGACGTGTTATTTGTGTTATTTTTGCGATTTACCTTTACTTTGGCTGCTCCTTAGTTGACATAACTCGCAACTCGCCTCCAAACGGACGTATGAAAAATATCTCACTGAATGGCGTGATCACGCGAAAAGGCTTACTTTGAATTCCAAGGCGAGTCGTTTTGTGGTTTTGTTGCTGTGATTGTTGTTATTCTGGCAATTGATTTTGTTTGATTTCCATATTGTTCATACAAATGTGATAATAACGGCATAGCGTACCTGCAGTGTTATTTTCCCCCTTAATGAACGGAGTTCTGTGCTGTGGCTGCTGTGATTAAGACAGGAATACCGAAATTGAAGCGTCCGAGTATACAGCACTACGGGGCAAATTCAGTAGAAACTTTTGACGGGACCATATAAAGTTTTTTTGCAAATAGCGCTTCGAACTCGGTGAGTCAACGTAAATGGAGACACGATGGAATGCATCGTAGTCACAGCAGTGCTTTCAACGAGAACTGATGAGTGATCGTTTTTAATTTGATTTTGCTGTAGGATATCATTGGGAGAAGTCCTTAGCCGAGGGCGTTCATGTTCGAAGTCGTCAATTCGGAAGCGTGTATCGGCGTATAAGTGACGGTGCCCGAATAGACTTATTTTATTATAAAACTTAGTGGCGTTAAGACCACGGATTGCGAACATTTTTATTTCCAACCCTCAGGCAGTGAATCGCTAATTATACATTCGAATTGTATTTGCCATGTGGAAATTCTTGCTCAGGCTTCCATAGGGACTTAAGTTCTTACTCTTCTTATGAAAATCATCCTTGCTCAAACCTGCGCTACAATCACTTTTTGCCAACGACATTCCATTTGGCGGAACTAAAAGCGAAGAAATTGGAGGTTACACTGCAGCGAATTCAAGAACAACTACAATCAAATCTTTTGAAACCATTATTAAATAAACCCGGAGAGAGACAACAAGGAAAATAATGCAAACTTTCGTCAAATAGATACAAGCGATATTGAAAATAAAAACCACAACAAAAATTTACTTGATACAAATACTTTTTCATTCTTACTACTTTAACTGGATAATCTACACTCTTGTTTTTCTCCTATTTTTGTTTTGATTATAAAATGCTAAATCTAAAATTTTTATGTTGTAAAAAGACAAACCCATACAAAGCTCATACAAACAGAGGAAGTCACTAAAACTTAATCAATTTATAGACTTGAGAAAAAAAACAAATTTTCATATCTTCAAATTGCATAGACCAAATCTTCAACCCACCGTAAATTGGCAGATGCATCTTGCCTTATCAAAATTCCTATGATAATAGTATAGTACTTAAAATGCAAGTTTATGAGCATTTGCTTTTGTGTATGGACTTGTAATATTTCTTCTTTTCATTTTATATTAACAAGTTGAAATAACAAAATAGCCCTGTTAAATGTTTTTGCTACAATTTAGAATAAAATGAATTGTTAAACATAAATAAAGGCGGTCTTTCCATTTCGTTCTAACTGACCGGGTATAGGACCCGCAACGATGGCAGGTTCCTCCGCTAGTATGGGGTAGCCATCGGGCGCGCTCCTCCGCTTTTTGTTGCTCTTGCCGGGTAGAGTGGCCTTCCGCTCGCGTGCCCTTTTATGGTATAGGGTTATGTGATTCGATCACATAATTCTATAACATGAATTGGTTACGTCTATATTATTCATTTGATGGGAAAGTTCATGCATATTATGTTTGTATGAGTTTCCCACTCAAATGGGAAATTTATGGCCACGTCCACGTTTGGATCTTGATCCGGTTGGGAGGGTGCGAGGGGGCACCACCTCCATCTGGATGCCCCACTCTTATTTGTGAGCCATAAGAATCGTCGGGTAACGACGAAGTCCTCCTAAGCCCGTGTATCTTCCCTAGGTCCAGTGTCAGCAATTTCCAACCCTTAGTTGGTTACCTCCTTTTTTCGACTTCGGTCGACTTTTATTTGTCCCTGATATTCGTGGATACAAAATTCTTTTGTAGGGGGCCCTTGTGCTTGGGGGAAAGAACCCACCCCGTGACACTAGCCTGCCAGCGCATTCATGCGTTCCCAGACAAGGCCAATCTCAGCGGACCCCAACATCCTCTTCCGCTGAGGCAGCAGACTATCGCTGCAGTCCTTCACGGACATTTCATCTACCCATATCACTACAGACCTTTCAATTGATAACCATGTTGCCTACATGCAATGAATTTTTTTTTTCCGGGGCCACTCCCCTATGTGGGGAGACCTTCCTTAAACACCTTATAAATTTCTTTTTATGGTGAAACTTTGAAGAGGGTGTCATTTTGCACCTACCTACAAAATATTATATTTCTATGTTAGCTTATGTAGTTTGCGGAAAAAACTGGTGTGATACACGGACGGACAGACAGGACGCGATTTTAGAAGGGTATTGTAAAATGATTTTACAAAACCTTAAAAAGCAACAAGCGCCCACCATCTATCTATCCTTACATTATAGACAGTTAGATATAAGTTTATCATAGGCTGGGTGAGTTAGATACTAAATTTATACAACAATCCTAAAACTACATATGTTACAATCACCAAAAAACGATTAAACCTTTAATAATAATACAGATAATGTAGCCGTATACTTTTCACACAATTTTCTTAATCTTATATTCAATTTCATCCTCTAACAGAAGATAGCCAAATGACCGGATCTACAATCAAGTGGTCATACGCCTTGGGATCCGTCCTTTTCCTCTGCTTGTACTTATCGATTGGGAGCGGTTTACTGCTCATATGGGAGGATGAGTGGACATTCTTCGATGCTTTTTATTTCTGTTTCATCACGATGACGACGATTGGTTTTGGTGATATTGTCCCCAGTAAGCTTGATTTATTTTACTAACCTTATCAAGGATAATAACGTTACCTCTCGTTTACAGCAAAACCAAAGTATATGCTTCTTTGTACTGTGTACATTCTTATCGGACTAGCGTTAACATCCACTATCATCGAATTAGTTAGGAGACAATATGCACAAAGCTGGCAGCAATTACAGGTAATTATTAACTAATTGCTGCTAATTGCAATTTACTTTGGAAATCATTTTTCCAGGCGCTGTCGGGACCAATGGCTGATACACTGCGTCGTCTGGGAGAGCAAGCAGGATCAGGAATCGATTACACTAACTTCCAGAAAGCTTTGCAGGTGACTACCTAAATGAAAATGATGGTTAGAAACAGTTGTCAAAATATTTTGCATTATTTATTATTTACTCAATCAGCTCTCAATGCCTAATATGCCTTCAATGCCGAAATGGAACTACAATCTCCAATCTTCAGATAAGAAACACAATTTCCAGGATATTGCGGCCTTGCAAGCCATTACACGTGCTCTTCTGAAGGAAGTGAAACAAGCAAACGACCAACCGCCCAAAGTTTTACAAATTGTTATATATGAATCGTCTGTTTAATAAAGGAATCTATGATAAGCATGTTAGTTTATAAATCGCTGCAAAATGTGCTTGACTAGCACAGATGAGAATGAATTAAGAAATTTTTACGTTTTTAAAAGACTTTCCAAGGAAACATAATTCTTTTGCTGTTGATTTGCGTAACTTCAATAAAGACAATTGATAAACTGGCAAACTTTTGTATTATTGTATTTTGTTCCTCAAGGACTATCTGTGTGGAAGAAGAAACTTTTTCTTCTAGTATTCTCTTAGTGTATGGTAAACAAGAATAGACAAAGTTGCATCCTGAAACAATTTTAATAAAATTCAATTTGCTTAGTGCACTGATAAATTCACAAGTTTAAAACTCATAAATAAATGGACTGTGTAGGAATGAAATTTATTGCATGTTTTATTCAAACCGCATTTGATAAATTACTTTTCTTCTCCGGAAAGAATATATTTTTGGTTCAAAAATACTTTTGTTTTGAACTTGAAATCGTTGAAAGTAATAAATAATGAAATACTACAAAAAACATGGCGTCGTTTTATTTCATTTATCTTTGGAAGAGTAAAGTATTAAACTGTTTAATGGTATAAGTGGATCATCTTTGAGAAAAAATACGATAAAAAGATATCCTACTATTTTTATATTAACTCTCCTGAAGCTTTTACTGGATTATCTATATAATGTTTCGATGTTCTGTTTCGCCATTCATTATAATTACTAGTTCCGCTAGTTTATTCAATGACCCCCGTGTTTCCACTTCTAAGAGTAGTCCAATCAACGAAGGATTACTGGCTTTTATTTAAAGCTATTCTGCATATGTAATCAAATAAGTAATTACTCTCCAGAAACGGAGGATAATGCACTCTTTTTACAGCGCCATGAGTATTTTCTGACCTCGGTACCATCTGCTTTTATGGTATCATCAAATATCTGTCTATTTTGCACTCCAAATGATTAAAAAATTCATTTGAACTCGTAAGTCCTTACAGGTACCTAATTTAAAATATGCGTTCACCTATTTATCCGATTTTGCAATAACGCTTGACCCAGCTGCACTTCACTGTCAGAAAAATATTTTCCAACCATACTTTCTTGATGATTTTATAACAGACAACAGTCATTGACGCAGACGATGCATTCATGCTTACTTCTATGTGCATGCAATATATGAGCCCGAAGAAGTTGGCGGAAGCAAATGAAAAGGGAAATGAAAATAGATTGAATTAAATCACAACTGAGGAATGTAGCGTTATATCAATTTGCATCCATAAAGTATGAACATGAACAATGGTTCTAGCGAATATAAGATTTCATTCAATTTAATAAATTCAAGTTATGCCTTTAAAAAATTTCTCAAAATTAATAACTGACATGTTATCTTGGGTGGGATATTATAGAAAGAAATTATATATATTAAGGACATAAAAATCAAGAAAAAATCTATAGCAATGGCGTTACCAATCCATAGCATCCTACCCTTTTTTTCCAGTTCTTTTAACTGATATCATTTTCGATATACGGTTTCCTTCCAATTACTGTGTATGGTCAACCTGTGAAGCTTCCGAACGCTTGCTATAGAGAATTTTAGCTCAGAAACTGTTTCTTAATGTTCATTATTGTATTTAATCTGTATTCGGTCTTCACACGTGGCGCCAATAATTCCTCTATGGACCTACCATTAGCGCTTAGCCGATATATGTTCGGATGCTTGCGCGAGGATTCACATCACATATCTATTTCAATTTTGTAGCTATGTATATACTACAAACTCTCTCTCTCTCTCAAAAGTTCAGGTCTTATCAAACATTTTAAAATTTTTAAAGGGGTATCCCTCCTAATAACGAAGTAGCTCTTATATTTTTTATTTTATTAAAGATAATCGAGTGGCGTATCAAATGAAAGGTCTTGATTAGACCTTTTAGAATCTAGAATAAAAAAGTAATTTATGCATCAGGGATTTCAGGAGACAAAATGTACGAATATGTTGTGCCCCCCTCGCGATTGGACATATTTGAGCCAAAAAATCTGAAAAAAAATTCACCGAGGTGGGCCTTTATGAGTACAAGGGCAGCAAATACCTCAGAAATCGACATTCACTTAACTTTGTTAATATTAGTATGATTTGAAGATTTTAAGTTTTCTTCCATAAAATCAAACTAGTACCCTTAAACTTCTTGAAATTTTACAGTTATATAGATTAGTACAAGATTGTTGCGATCAAAGTCAAAGTCAAAAGCGCTTTATTTAATACTAATCGTTATAAATTTTAAAAGAATATAAAGCAAATTCCAAACAATAACAATCAAAAAACTTAATATTATTTACCAATACACTATTTTTTATGACGGTTGAAATAGGAAAAAAAACACCAAAACTTTAAATGGCTTTTTCTCCCCTTAAACGTGCGAATTCGGCATTTTTACGATTTAATTTGAAGGCTTGGTAGATCTCTAGCTTTGACCGTTCACTGTGCCCACAATTTCTATCCGATTGTCAAAATTTTGGTCTCATTTTGTAGCTGCCAGTCTATTCTTTACGACGAGTACAAATTTGTAATATTATTTACCAATACACTATTTTTTATGACGGTTGAAATAGGAAAAAAAACACCAAAACTTTAAATGGCTTTTTCTCCCCTTAAACGTGCGAATTCGGCGTTTTTACGATTTAATTTAAATGAAGATTGAGAAGAGCAGAGGCGCAGTAACTGTTCCCTACAGTAGACCATTCAACACCTTGAATTCGCGCATTGTTGGCAGATTTCCGTCAGTTACATATTGCACATCATGGCGACAAGGTGTCTGGGGAACTTGTCCTGAAGAAGCTTAAAAATTAGTCCATCTAACCATACCGTATCAAAGGCTTTCTCTATATCAATGAGTCATGCTCCAACGCATTGTCTATCATTTCGTTTCCAACAGATGTCTGAGGTCACTTTCGTTATTGCATGTGTGGTCGAATGCCTGGCACGAAAACTAAATTGGCAACTAGGCATCAACTCATATTCCTCAATGTGGGCGTTTAATGCTCTGTTGAGTATCACTTCAAACACCTTGCTGATGTTAGGCAGCAAGCTGATTGGGCGATAGCTTTTGGGGCATGAAGATTCTTTTCCTTTCTTCAAGATCGGAAATACCTTAGCCTTTTTCCACTCATTTGGGAAATATGAATTGCTCAACAAGTTGTTGAACAATATGCAATAATTTCTAATAGCAACCTCAGGCAAATTTCGGAGAACTACATTTGGAATACCATCAGTACCACATGATTTCTTGTTGTTTATCCTGCGAAATATGAAACACAAGCCTTCATAGCTGACAAAATAATCAATAAGATTCAAGCTCCGTATGAGGTCATATGTTAATGTTTCATTGAAATGAAGAATTGATTGGCCGTTCAGGCTTGATTTGAAGTCGGAAACTTTTGCTTCAACGACCTCTGAAAATAGAGGGTTGATGGAGTGTAGATACTATATGAGTATACTCTGATCGGAATTGTGATGATGGAAACAGATAGAATAAACAGAAAAAAGGCAATTTGCGAATGACAGCGTAAAGTGAAAAGCGGTGGATTGACAATGATTTGCGAATTTCCCAGGCCAGTATCGGCATACCTAGTGTAATGATTTCAAAGTGAATCTGAATTGCATACGATTTATAGATAGTTCATAGTAAAAAGTTCATAGTAAACGTCTTTGTTTATGGATATATTTTGTGTTCAAAGGTTGACTCGTATCTTGAAATTATATTTGTTTGATTTCGTCACTCACATTTCAAGCTTTTCCTATCTCCAATATTTTTGAATACAAATAGACAAACACAACCTTTTGACTCTGACTGAATATGTTTTGACTATTTTGTCCTGACATGTATTTCAACGTTATTAAATACTGCGTAGATCATGCGTAGTAAGCCTACTTTGGCAGACATATACAAATAAAAAAAACCGAATACCTTAATAGGTACCTGATGGTCTCTAATTTCTTAAATCTTATCAATGCCACCGCTCTTTAGATCAATGGTCTTCAATTGGTTAATAAATATGTATATTAAATATTTTGAATAGAACTTAGAAAATGAATACTTCAAACAGCTTATAAATGCTGAATACTTCAAGCAGCATTTATAAACTAACCTTTTTTAAACAAATACATCAAAGAACCTATTCTAAATTTTTAAAGAATAATCTAATAAATGCAGGATCAATTGACCTGATCTTTTTCACATTCTCTCTAGAACACTCTGATAAGCTAAAAACTCAAAAATTCTTCAATTGTTTTTAAGCCTCCTTAATCAGAAAAAATTTTTATTAATTTTATTAATTATGAGAATTCAATAGTTTGTTTTTAACTTTGGATCGTGGAACTTTCAAATATATCGATTAGAATGTATATGTACAGTTGATCCACCAACCTAACCTTATAATATGGATTTCTTACTAACATATTGCACATCATGGCGATAAGGTATCTGGGGAGCTTGTCCAGAAGGAGCTTAAAAATAAGCCCGTCAATGTTTCATTGAAATGAAGAATCGATTCACTGTTCAGGTTTGATTTGAAATTGGAAGCTTTTGCTCCAATGACTTCTGAAAGTATTTGACTTCCTCTCTCAGGGTTTGGTAGATGGACTAATTCGAAATGAGTTGCAATCAGAGCAAGCCTTTGTGAATTGTTACATATAATCCTGTCTCCATCTGTATCCGCAGTTTTACTTCTAATTTCGATCCGAGCCCTATCTAGAAGCTCTATCGCACTACAAATCACCTTAAGATTCGGCATATTTACTCAAAACTTCTTACGAAATATACTTTTCACTTTTGTGAACATGCCCTATGTATCGTATGGGCGAATATCCCTCGATTTCCCTGCACATTGGTTGCTGACTTTGCTCCTAAAGTATGAGCGGAGTTTCAGACATTCTTAGTGTGTAATTTCTAATAGACCAATGAGAGGTGATTGTAATCTAGAAATCGCCGATAAATATTGTTGACGCGTGTTAGTAGAAGGCTTTTCAATCTTTTCAGCCTTGTGTTGGTTGGTGTTTCATATCCTTCGTTATTATTTCGATGTTTAATCTTGGGAACTACTTTCTTAATGGTTTTCAATGTCAGCTTCTCTAACTTCGAAAAATAGGGATCTATTTCATCGTTAGTTAAATTCCTATTATTAGGAAGCATTGGACAGGAGTTACCGCCTTTAAAAGGTGGATATTGCTTCTGGTATTCATGATTAAAGCTCTTGTGAAACTTTTCCCAGTCTGTTTTTTTTTAATTAAGCTGTTGACTTTCATTTTGAACTAGAATGAGAAAGAGATCATCCCTTTGACTATTTTCTTCCAAATATAATTTTGTCCAAGGGTATGTTGGGAACTCCGACCCATATAGGCGGCACCTGTATTCAATTTGATTCTCTGTTATTCACGATTTCAGGAATACAGCTCTTGGATTATTACTGGCGTTCAGTCATAATGTATGCGGAGCATTAAGATCACAAGCAAGAATATAATAACAGTGCATACTGTTCAATTACAGTATTTCAAACATGGAATCGAGCTCCTCCTTGCATAGGCCGAGATAACGAAAAGGTTATACTCAACTTGCCGTGAAATTTTGATGACTGAAGTCAAGAAATTTAAAGTGTTTGAACTCGAATTTATCAATATGTTGAAAACTATAGGGCCTTCTAACTAATATGCAGCTAGCGCCTTCCCATCACCAATTGCTCTGCCATTTTTTACGAATTCAAAATCCGTGAATGTCATTGCGCGCCATAGACTGAAGTGAGTTTCAGTCAGAAGCACGATTGTCAGGCTTTCGCTTAGCAATAAATTCAATGAGATAGTCACGTTGATGTAGAGCGACAATGGAGTTGACATCGATCGAGAAGAGATGAAGTCCATTCATGGGGATATGGCGGAATGACAAGTTATTTTGAGACATTCGAAAGATCTAAACGTTGAAAAAGAAAGTTAATTTTCAAATCTTGTTTGTTGATTTTTTCCGATAGAAAATTAAATTGTTCGTAGATTATAAGAAGCAGCTCATTATTGCGACTTACATTATTTACACTATAGTTTGCTAGTCCTCTAGTGGCGAGTGCAAATGATACCCCGGGCTTGACAAAGTTGTGCTTCCGTTTGTTCCGGAAGAAATTTAACTTTTGCATCTTGATATCAGGGACATCCTCAATATGATGTTCGATTACAAAACCCACCGCAGTTGACGCAGTATAATTTTGCTTTAGGCTCCATCTGAGCCAATTTATACTCACTGGAGATATGCAATTCATTGCATTTCATATACAGCTAGTGCATGGTGTAGTTGGCAGTCGAACAGTTAACTCGTTGACACCGAAACACTGGCTGACTTCTCTTTTCTGGAAGAATTTGTGGTAACCTCGATCTTTGCGCCCTACGCCGACCAGCAGATCCCTACTCCCTACGCCACTGACGCTGACCAGCAGATCCCTATACACTACGCCACTGACGTTCACCAGCCAATCCCTACACCCTACGCCACTGACGTCGACGGATGTCGCGCGTATTCTCTTCTCTGGAAGTAATGACAGTTACCTATCACCTCTTGGCTTTAATCTAATCCGCTGTTTGTCAGTAAGTGGGTGCAAGGTGCCAGAAGTGTTGGGTGATCTTCCGTTCGTCACGGTCTTTTCTGGACTGTTCGTGTACGTTGCCGTGGTGT
The DNA here is from genome assembly GCA_963969285.1 of Odontomyia ornata. Taxonomy (NCBI): domain Eukaryota; kingdom Metazoa; phylum Arthropoda; class Insecta; order Diptera; family Stratiomyidae; genus Odontomyia; species Odontomyia ornata. Next base: position 447,879,927 of record OZ017739.1, on the reverse strand, counting down.
CGCGAGCCTTTTCGTGCCTACAAGCCTGCACAAAAAGAAAAAAAAAGTTTTTCGTGGAATCTTAAATAGTTTCCGGTGCAGCGACCCACACGCCGTATTTTGGTTTTTCGTTTTATTTGTGGTTAGGTTTATCTGGTTAGCGACGCTTTTAAATGGGCTGGAGTCGAAGTGATAAGGCGAGAGAAGTCCCCGTCATTTTTCGGTGCGCTCCGCACCATTTTCTTCACGGTAAGTGGAATCGCGGAATCTCTATGGTTAAATACTTGTTATTCTCATTTAATTTGATTTACCGTCTATAATAGTGAATCGCAACTACGAGAATTGTTCCCTTGTTAATGAAGCGCCGCCTGGAAAAATCTACCTACCAGGGCAAAGTCGATGCAATTCCCACTCAACTAGGTAGGGACTTGGTGTTTGCGAATACTCGGAACATCGAATTTGGGGTGTCGATCAGGTGGAGTGTGCCAATCGTCCAAGGGAGCCATTGAAGATAAATAAGAAATGAGTAGGAACTTCCGCCATTTTTGTCCGTATTAAGGGATCCCTAGCGTTCGTATTGAACGAAAAGGGGTTTTCCGAGTTCAAATTCAACGCTATAATGTTTATTAGATCATTGTTAGTAGTGTAGTAGTATATTTTACGTGCTAAACGGGCAATTTTTAAGTGTTGCGAGCATTGTAAAGTGATGATTGAGGGCGCGACGTCATATTTGAAAGGATTTTCATTGCTCCAAGATTGAGCGTATTCTGGGCGTTTGTCCTGTCCTCAAATCGTGTGGAGAAAAGTCGTGTCTAATAGCTTCATGAAGCGATATGTACTTATAAAAAGTGATCTAGTTTTGCTGTTTACATAGAAATCACGACTCTTGTTTGGTGATAGATATCCATAGATGACAATCGTTATCCAAAATACCAGAAAGGGAGCATATAAGAAAATTGCTGCTGTGCCAGGACTAGAATTTTGTTTTAAATTAGTGGTCGGATTGATGGCAATCGATTGTAAATAATAATGAATCATATGGAATAGCACCTTTGGGTGTTTCAGCTATAATTAATTTGGCTGGAAAATGTGTGGCATACTCGGATAACGATTTTTTTTACGTTGGCTAGCATTCTAGCACAGCTGAATAAAGTGATGCAGCTTGACTATTTTTGCGTGGGGGTAGAAGGAATTTGATCAGTAATGTCCTAGATAACTGCAAGTTTGTTATGAGACGTGGAATAAGAATTTCAATAATTTATTTCACAAATGGTATAAACCTTTTTCAACCATAACAAGGTAGTCTTAACTAAATTTTAATTGGATGTTTGAAACCAAATCAATGCTTGCATATTGGCGCGGCTATGTGGACTGAATAAGACATTTAAAGAGCATGGTGATGAGCCGGACATGTGCTTGGGTAGATAATTATTAACTTTAAATATTTAGTATTTTTGATAGTTTCTGAATTCTCAATACCACAAACATTCGAATTTATTTCTTAAGCTTTGAAGATCAAACATCTCTTACACCTAATTTAGAGTTCCATTTTTATGTTTCATATCACCTTTACAATCACCAAAATGTCCAAAACGTCAGCAATCTGCTCAATGTATCAATTTCCAAAAACCTTTTACGGAAACCTTACTCCACTTTTCAGTAAACCCAAACTCAAAAAAAATCTTATTTGCGGAATATAAAATTATAACCCTAAGAGTCGAAAATAACATACATATATTTTTCGGCCTTCTTAGCAACGATCAAATGCTCCATGAGAAATTGGTTTTGAAATTATATAAAATGTTTATAATAGATCGAATACTTGTGCAACTTTTTGGATAATGCAAACCAAGGACTTTTATTATTGAATATATTAAAGGTGCATTAACAAAAAAAAATTTTATGAAGAGATATTCACGTTTTAACATTTTAAATTCTGAGATTATTAAAACGAATTTTTTCGAAATGCTCATCAGTTTAATTATGAAAATAAAATAACATTTTTTGCTTCTTCAAAATCAGCCACACATTTTCAATTTCAATCAACAATAAGCGAAAGAATAAAAAAAAAGAATTAACGTAAACAATGAATACGAAACAAATAATGTAAAAATATTGATACATATGAATAAGTAAAAGCATTGAAATAAATGGTATTGATTAGAAAAAAAATATTCACATAAGAGAAAAGGATGAAATACTGATAATAAAATGTGAAATGATTTTGTGACGAGAATATTTACTGCGTAAATGTGCAATGACAGGTGATTTTTGCTAATTATAATCATAATACACATACAACACTACCTATCTTACCATAAATAATTGTATACACGTTTTAAATATATACATATACAATACTTATAAAAGCTTCGATAAGGAAAAAATGTTATTAAACAAGAACATGAATTGCTGAATTAACTAACGTCCTTCCTTTCCAGCAAAACCGTTCCTCTTCAGCAGGATAATGTTAGCGAAAGGTGAGTGTGCCGCCGAGAGGGTAGGGTTCAGGTAATCCGCGAATGGTCACCTTCGCGTAGCGGTCGGTACGCGATGCCATAGTTTGTATTTGCATGTTTTCATTAGAGTAGATTTTTTCGATTTTGAATTCGAGTAGAGTATGTTAGGGCACCACGTCGGCGGTTGTCTTGTTTCCTTTTCCGCGAAACAAAGTTGCGTAATTTAATGTAGAGTCGTTGTAAGCTGTTCGATGCGTTTAATAATAATATAATAATAAATAAATGAATAGACTAAGAGTGTTCGGACTTGTTGACCTGATGTGTATAGTCTGTTACCAAGTTCCAAGACTTCACGTCTAGAACCGATGAGAGGTCCGTTTGGATTTCCCTCGGGAAATCTCAAACGTACGAGATGTGCTAATGCATTACACATTCCTACCTTAACGCTCTCAATTGCAAGTACCTTATCTTTTGAAGGGCTCTTGGACTGCTTTTATTAGAAATTATTACAAAATACCTTTGGAAGAAGAAGAAGTCAAGTGTCAAAGTGCTAATTTGATTTCATCCAAAGTAAAATCAAATTTTTAAGCATTTTTAAAGAAATTTTAATAATTATTCTTGTGAAAAGTGGATTTTCTCTGAAAGTGGATTAGTATCCTATAGAAGGAATTGAAAACTGAGTATACTATTTTAGATTTTATTGAATTTTGATTTTCATAACCTCAACAGGTGTGTGAAAAATTATTGATTTCGTTCCCTTATAATATTTATTTTCACTTGAAATTTATTTGCACTTGAAATGTCCAGCAAGTGTGGCTCATGTGGTAAAGCGGTTCGGAACAACGATCCTGCGATGAAGTGTGATGGAGTGTGCGCCAAGTGGTTTCATACCAGCTGCATTCAGATGCCTGATGAAATCTATGATGCCGTGAAAAATGTTACCAAGTGGGTGTTCTGGGTCTGTCCCAGTGATAAAGCCTCTGCGGCAAAGGCAATAAAATACAAAGTTGCGAAAGAAGGCAATAGTGATATTATTGAAAAAATTGCCGAATTAGTCGATTCCAATTCCACACTAAACCACAGAATTATTGATTTGCAAAAGCAAATTTCAGAAAAGAGCCGGTCTCTGCCAGTGTCGTATTCAGCTGCTTTGACTAACCCTCCGGCAAAAAGATCGCCCAAATTCAACGGAGGAGTAATAGTCCGTCCAAAATCTAAACGATCTGCTGGTCATACAATGCAGCAAATTAAGAAGTCTTTTAAACCTGCAGCTGCTAAAATTCCTATCACATATAAAAAGGAATTGTCAGATGGGGGAACTATTCTCAAGACTGAGAGCTCAATCGATTCAGAGGATCTTGTCGGTTCTTTGCAGGAATGTCTAGGTGAGTCGTACTATGTGGAGCGTACTAAGTAGTTGAACCCTAGGCTTATAGTGCATGGGCTGGAAAGGTCTTTTGACAGTGATGAGCTCCTGGCTGAGATTAAGGCCCTTAATCCGGATATACCTGATGGTATGTTGAAAGTTGTTAAATGCTGGAAAAGTAGAAAAAAATGAGAAATTTTCGATGATATTTGAATTTCCGGGAGGATTATTTAGGAGACTGGTGAATAATAAGAATGTTTCGCATCCAGCTTCTCATAAAGATTGTCCTGAGCACCTCAAGGCTGTTAAAACTTTCCAGAGGAAGATTAACTACTTATCTGAAATATGAGAATTGCCACCAATTTAAGAACATTTTACGCTAATATTCGAAGTTTAAGGAATAAGTTTATAGATCTTGAGGTGCTTTGTAGTTCGCATGAGAATCTGGATGTTATAATTTTAAACGAAACATGGATTTGTAGTAACGAAGTCAATCTGTATAATCTTGATGGTTATAATGCCGTATATAATTGCAGAGCTCACTCTCAAGGAGGTGGGACTGCAATTTACATCAAGGAAAGAATAAGGCATAAAGTCCTACTGGTTGATAGTTATTGTAACACTTTAGTTATTTCTCTTGAAATCGATAGAGGTGTTATCAATATTTGTACTTTCTATAAGGCCCCCAATGAAAATAGTTATGAGCTAATTGAATATTTGGACAGTATATTACAGAATTATGGAAACCTGGTGGTTGTAGCTGACTCTAATATAGATATTTTGGATAAAAATAGCAATTGCAGCATAAACTATTTAGATATGCTTCTTATGAATGGAGCAACAGTAATGAATAACCTTCCAACTAGAATAACTGATAACCGTGCTTCTCTCCTTGATCGTGTTGTCTCTACATTAAGCAAGCAGTTAGCAACTTTTAGTATTAAATATAATGATTGGCCGGAACTTGACCATAGCACTTTATTTATTACTTTGGAAGGAATTAAAAAATTGTTATCTCCTATGGTTAAGAAGAAAATTTATAGTTTTGATAAAATTAAATTCATTGAATTGGTTAGAAGCAAATGTACGGCCTATAATGATTATTTATCTATTTCTGGAATAATAAAAATAATGCAAAATGCAAAAGAAGCAGCTACTTCCATCAGAATGATTCGAACTAGGAGTAATAATTGGTTAACTGGTGATATTCTTAGGGAAATCAGGAGGAAGAAAGATTTGTTTAATCGACTAAAAAATTGCCAGGATGATCCTATATTGAACCAGAAATACAAGGTTCAAAAGAATAGGGTTAACTCTTTGATTAGATCTGCTAAAAAAATGTATTAAACAATCAGATAAATGCTGCTGAGGGAAATTCTAGAAAAATATGGCAGATTCTAAATAAAGAATTACTCTCCTCTGACAGGACTTAGAATCAAATTTCGGATATTTCTGTTGATTCACTTGGACCCCACTTCGGATTTGTTGGAAAAAAATTAGCGGAAGAACTTGACCAAAGATTCAATCTTTTAAATTTTGATAGAAAGCAAATTCCTTATAACTCTAAGTCTATATTCCTTGAGCCTACCAATACTAAAGAAGTAGTGTTATGCATTAACTCTTTAAAGAACTCTTCGGCTGGCAGTGATGGTATTTCGGCAAAACATCTAAAACTCGTCAGTGATATAATAGCTCCACATGTGGTATCCGATTTTAATAATTTCATATCTATTGGGATCTTTTCTACAGACTTTAAGGATGCTATAATTGTGCCAGTTTTCAAATCAGGCAATGTAAATGACCCTATTAACTATAGACCTATTAGTTTAACTAGTACTTTGAGTAAGGTATTTGAAATAATAATTAATTAACGTCTGATTCGCTTTATTGAAGATTCTTTGGGATTTGATGTAAACCAATATGGCTTTATTGAGAAAGGTAGCACAACATCTGCTATTACTGATGCCTTACAGTTCATCAACAACGAACTAGATGTAGGTAAATATGTTGCAGCAATATTTGTTGACCTAGCGAAGGCCTTCGACACTGTTGATCACTCGATTCTGCTTCAATGCTTAAGTGAACTAGAATTAGAGGCACTCCTTTGAAATTGTTTGAAAGTTTCCTGAAGGACAGAACAATTGCTGTTTGCTTGAATCAGAAAATGAGTGATAAATATAAAATCAACATAGGCGTTCCGCAGGGTTCCATGTTGGGTCTAACTTTATTTATTTTATACATTTATAATATTTATTTTTCTAATTTGAAGGGCAAATATATTGTCTATGCGGATGATACATTGCTATTATATTCGGATTTCTCTCCTAGTGCATTAGAACGAAAAGTAAATGACGATTTAAAGGAGTACGGATCATGGTTGTTAGGGAATAAGTTAACTATAAACACTAAACAACTAGACAAAGCAGATGCTATTTAAACAACTAAACAAAGCAGATATTGTGTTGGACATTAAAATGTTCAATGAAAGTATTGAGCGTGTAGCATCGTGGAAATACCTAGGTCTTATCATAGATGATAGATTGTCATGGACTCAACAGATTAGTAGTCTGAAATCGAAATTGGTTTTTTGGATTAGGGTGTTTAGGTGTAAAAATTACTTAGATATTGGTCTCAAAAACTTAATTTATAATGCTCATGTTTTGCCTTTGATTACTTATGGCATTATGAATTGGTGTCATACTTCGGAATCGAACATTGATGCAATTCATAGAATGCTGAATAAGATTTTCAAGGCTATGCATGGCTTGGATAGACTGACCCCTAGTATTACCCTTTATCCACTAACGAAGAAATTTAGTATCAGGCAGATGATATATATGGAAAAAGCTAAACTTATTTTCAGAATACTTAATTCTGAAATCGGGTGTCCAGCTAATCAAACACTGTGACATTCATTCTTAAAATACCAGATATAATGATTATCTTAAGTTGTCGTTTGCTCGAACTAAAAGAAAACATAGCGACCCTGTTAGATTAGCAATGGAAGTATATAACTCGTTACCAACTGAGTTAAAAAAGGTTAAAGTCTTTCCAATATTTAAGAAGCTACTTAGGGAACACACTGTTGAGGTTTGGAGAATCTGAGAAGTCATGTTTTGCGATCCTGATTAAATTTAATTTATGTTGTTTTTTTTCTTCTTTGTTTTTTTTTAATTTAAAAAGCTTTAAGATTTTGAACATTAAATAACTTCCCTTACACCAGCAGCCTTTAGTTGCTGACTGGGAAGTTGCAAAATTTGATCGAAGAGTAAAATTGTTGGAAAATTTTGAAATTAATACGAAAAGAGCTTCTTCTTCTTTTTTTTGTTCTTGTTTTTAGTTACTAACGTCACATATCCTATAATTGGTTATATGTGTGTGCTATCCTACAATCCAATAGTTAGATTATATGTCTTGATCATTGTTAATAATAATATTACTAACAAAATTAAAAATTATTTAAAAATGAAAAAAAAACAAATTAATAATTAATTTGAATATTTGTGTTGTGAGTGTGGTTATGGTACCAATCCATATCCTTTCTCCTTTCGGAATATGATGGAAGAGGATATGAAAAGGATGAAATGAATAAGTGTATCACTGGTTCTTTCTGAAGAAGCTCAGTATCCAATCTGATTCCACTGTCCACAGTAAATAAAATGAAAGTTTTTTTTCAACGGTCGAATCTCCTTGTTGCAAAATTATTTTCTGAAATAAATTCAATGTCTGGTGCAGCTTCTTTGAGCATTTGAAGGAGATCCTTTTAACAGAAAGATCTGATTTTTTTCGTTTTTTAAAGTATAAGTGAAGTACGGGACCTCCCCTGAACTCAAAGCATCTTTGATGGAGTCATTTCATTTTTATCGTTATTTTGTTTTTGTTTAACATTTAATTTTGCAGTTATTGATATTCGATTGTCCGGCTGCCAATAGCTGAAACATGTCTCCACCGCGATACCCGAACAAGTTGATTAGTGGGACTTTTTCAGTACTCTTAGTGATTTTGACTGGAGTACCAGCAGATAGTTGAGCTGGTTTCTTGTTTAATTTGCCCCACCAGCACACAAAACATCTCCGGCAGTCATTTTCGTTTGTATTTAGTTCTTCTGGTCTTTATTTATCTTCGCCTAAGGTTTTTCACCTACCTTTGTTGATTTTGCATTTCCTTGAATGGGCGACAATCTGCATATCGTTTCATCCAATGAACTTATTCGCAGTTTTAGCTCTTCATTTTCTCTTTTAACTTAGCTGTTTCCTTTTCTGTTATTTCAACTATTTGCAATATGCTTTGCGATTCCAAATCTTCCTTCACAAATCTTCTCTCCCCTAGCTTCTCGTTTGGTGGTTCCGATAGTTGTAAATCAAAAAAATTGGTTTCCAGGAAGAAAAAATTTGAATTTTGAGGTTCACATCTCCTTACGTTGAAATCGTCTTCCGGCTCCACCATTCCACTTTTTAGTGGGAAAGGTGCTGTCAAGGTCCATTTCGCATTGAGAGCGTTTCGCTAATCCAGTGATAATATCAAGAGATGAATCAATTGTTTGTACAAATGCGATAAATAATAAACTTATTCCAGAAAAAAATTATTCTCTACTTGACGCTTAGGAAAATTAATTCAATTTTTAAATAAGTGACAGGAACTGCTAAAAAACCCCATCTGAACGCAACAAATGATAGACGTAGATTCAAATCGACTCGGCTTTGATGAGTTCTTTATTGTGTGCAATTAACTTTACTGCCAATTGAATTTTATGACAAAATTTAAATCAAAACATTATTGAATAAAATCTTAAAGGTATAATTTTTTTCTGAAATAACAAGGGCAACTTATAAAAAGTAAAAGTTGCAACATATAGGGACTCTATTTATATTTTATTTTTATTGAATTTAATGCCACCCTTACGATTTTATCTAAGAAAAATGTAAAATTCCTGATATTATGAACAAAGTTGAATGAATTTTGACTTTTGAAACATTAAATTAATTGTTATTTCATTTCGGAAATAACTGACCTTCAATTTTCAAGAATATTTTTAAAAATCCAACCCTAACACTAACCCAATACAACTGGATCGAGTTTTACCCTCACATTATAATCAACAAATTAACTAAATTGAAACGAAACCTACGACTTGATTTGACTTGCTCTCATTGCAAGCGTGCAATTCGTTTACAAGTATAACAAATTAATCCACCAGGTCAGAATTAAGTTTAAGGAACTATTAAAAAAAATACTTAAAATTCCTGCCTACGTCAAACTACACGTATTTACATCTAAGTAATCAATTCATTTGGCTAGTAAGCAGAAGACATACTTACATTCATACATGCATAAGTGAATTGTCGCGCTTTATTCAACAAAAATACTCCACATTATCCATAATGGACGTTACAAGCGAAAAATTAAAATGGAATGGAAACCTATAAAATAACTCAAACATGCAGCAAACAGTGCAGTAACTTTACGATTCGCGACGGTTCAAGTTAGCAGTTCGTCGAATCGCGGGTTGTGTCTAGTGTGTGGTTAGGGGGATCTTAAGATACAATTATATAACAATTGGTGAAGCAAAATTAATAAATTGACTCAGAATAAAAATAATATTCTTAATCTCAATGATTAGAATATAGTGTAGTGAGTTTCGAACAGTTAACGGACTATTGTGAATGTTTTAATCGTTTTTAAAGTGTTGCAAAACACTAAATTTTCATCATGACTATTACAAAGGATACAATGGCCGATCCGGCCATTATTTCGGCAACAAGTGTTTTCTACTTCTTGCTCCTGCCTACGTTGTTACTATGGTTCGTCTATTGGAAATTATCGAGAAGGCGGCTATATGAATTGGCAGAAAAATTACCAGGACCAAAGGGATTTCCAATAATTGGAAATATGTTGGATGTCTTAGGAACTTCAGCGAGTAAGTATTGAAATTCTTTTATTACGTAATAGCGTTGTGGAAAAATAATTAGAAATAAACTATTAATTTAACTAAGGACATCATAACAAAATTTATTATTCTCGAAAAACTGACTAGTTTTATATTAAACGTTTATTTTATGAAACTCAGCCTTGCAGTTACCATATTTAGTGAAAAAATTTTTAATGTCAATTGATATATTTCGAAAATCTTATATCTTAAAATAAAAAAAAAAACTGTGTTTCGAATATATGCGACCCTCTAAATAAAAACAATAAATGCAGTGCTAACTACCTCTTATATTTATTCTAAATTTTAGTTTTTATCGGAGCGTTATAATTGTCAACTTTTTTGTTAAATCATACTTGCTATACATCAGTAATGTAGAAATTAGATGAAAAATAAATGTTTGTCCTTAAAGGGTCATAATTGTTTTCTGTGAAGAAATAATTCAAAAACCAAATCTAGCCAGACTAAAAACACCCCTGGAAAGTCCAGTTCCATCCATTGTTTTAAGAAAATTCAAAATCTTATATGATTGAAAGGCTTTATCTGTTAAATGTTTTAATTATTTTTTTTTCCAAGTAAATAAAAAATAAAAAAAAAATAAAGCAACAAAATTATCTAATGATATAGTATTAGAATGATCTTCACATTCCTATTTTCTGACATCGATCATATTCGAGACATAGTTTTGAATATTTATTAATTAAATCTTACCTAAATTTAAAAAAAAAATGCTAATAATTGCTTGATTCGTTAGGCCTTACTTGAATTTTGAAGCATTTTTTTTTTACTGGAGCCACTAAATTGAATCTAGTCCATCTGCTGGTTTTTGTCAAAATAAAATCAGAAAAATTTTTCACTCGATTTTCCACCTTTTATAAATGTCAAGGAAACCAAGCTTTTGATTTGAGTTCAAAATTCATACTATGCTAGGATGACCTCTATGCATAAGCTTAATAACCCTATGAAGAAGATCTTTATGGAAAATACCTTGATCTTCCTTAAGCAAAAATTATCCAACCTATTTTGTTTTTGTGGTGTTGATTTCTGGCCTATTTCTTATTTCTATATCGATAAAAAAACACTTGTGTACAATCCAGAAAAAAATTTTTTGGCCCGAATTGGCGTGTGACAAGCCATCAAAAACAAAAAAAAATGTTTATTTTTTAATTTATTGGCCTACATAGGCGGTTGGCAAGCAACCAAACCAATTGTGTAAATTTGTTTTACGCTAAACACAAATCGCACAAAATGTTGAATCGTCCAATACTAAAAAGTTAGCTTCAAATATACTCGTATCATGATAGCATTCTGATAAATCTAGTGATCCTCCGTCCCTCCACTCATCCTCCATTCATTTTTAACCTAATATTGCACATTTTGATTAATGTTGCATAGTAATTATTCAATTCAATTCACCCAAATATTTATTGAATCATATTCAAAGGTTTAGTTTGAATTGAACCCATATATTGCAGACCACAAGACTTAAATACTGCCTTTGTCACGTGAGATACCTTACCTTTCCTAAACCAAATCATACCCATAAAGCAAATTCAAAAGTTAGATGGTTGTGATGGTTATCATGTGCATAACTGGCTACCTTAGTAGCTCAGCACCATTCACACAATATTCTGGAACATTTGCCCTAGCCCAAACTTATGTAATTTTCTTAAAGTTATGGATAATTTTATGTAAAATGCTCAGTTTTATCCGATTTTGGAATGTCTACGTCATTCTCATCGAGCCATTCAACATCGTGGCGCTCTAAATTTTGAATAATGCACATCAGTTCATTAGCATGACGAGCAGGGACTCTTATAGGCCTAACTTTCATATCAGTGTGCCTGCTTACTTTTTTATGGATCTTCTCGATGTGACGATTTAATGACTTGACGGAAGCATGATAAAGACCACACGTTTTGCATGTTCGACTTTATAGCTTCAATTTTACCGTCGGACAAAAATCGTAGGGTATTTGCAGGGAATCTTTGAGTGAAGCATTTAAGCGTAGAGCTAAATTGACTGGAAGCTTGAGAAATTGCCCTCCATCATCCAAAACCAAGTCATCAACTGTTTGTTTAAGTTTTACTGGTGGTGGAAGAAACCGGTTGTCTAGTAATCTAAATAGGCCACTTCTGGGACGACGGCATTCTATGCTTCTACATTTTACGATTTAAAGCAAGTATTGGCTTTCACGCACATGTTCGGAATACCATTTAACGACTGGAAAATCAGGAAGTTCTTGTTCGCCCGGACCAACGCATTTTACAGTAACATGATAGCCATCAATTTCTATTGAACTCCATACTTCAGCTAACATATTTCCTGCAAGCTCGAAATTGGATGTTTCTAAATATTCATTAATTGTACCGCCACGTTCATCCAAATGAGACCCAAAATGGTCATGAGGCAATATCAAACCAGCCAGTTCCCGACTAAGAGGACCCATTCTGCGCTCTACTCTGTTATATGTCGCTTAAAGTGTTGTATAGCAAACCCTATAACTTTTTGTTACCGTGGATTTTCATCTGGCCCTCCATCAACCGTCATGATTACCACTGGTTTTACCAATCCATGGTCAGTTTTAGCTGATGCTTGAAACTCTTCAAGTTCGAGAAGCGTCTCAAAATCCTAAGCATGAGTATTAGCAGTAGATGAACTATGCTTTCCACTTCGGATAGCGATGTATGTTGGTCCAGAATATCCAACGGCTAGCGGTTGTCCTAACATACTGGAAGTGATTTTGATACCAGCATAAACTGATGGTATTAATTTATCTTCTTTCTTTGTAGCCCTACAGCCCCTTTCGGGCCTTCGCTTAGTGATAGTTTGAGTATCTCATTGTCATGATTGAATGTATCGGCACTCCACAAGGTGATATGATCACTATCCCGCTTTGGCCGTGTGTCCGTCCACCCAGCTGCAATACGTTCTGATTTTAAACCAGCACGTATCATAACTGAACAGGCTTATAGTCCGTCCGAAGAACTACTCAAACTAATTCTCGTTGACGCCAAAGAGACTTGAACCAGCGACCTTCGGCTTATGGGCTTAGTGCTCTAACCACTAAGCCACGTGAACTACTGGTATTAATTTATGCCGCTGAGCAATTACCCGATCGTGATCAGGCAATTTGACTCTATATTCCATGTGCATTAGAAGAGGACCCGAGCTTTATCATCTTGGGATAGGAAAAATACTTGATCTGGTTCAAGTATGGATGCTATATCCTCCAAATAATGGATTGATGTTTCAGCGAAATCGCTATCTGAGTGGCTTTTGTGGTGATCAGCCTGAGCCCGAGTGAGCTTAACAGGGACTGTCGACACATGTCTTCTTCCCTCTGCAGAATTAGATTTTCTGGGAATCAAACGAAGATATGTCGCACTTCGACTAATGTCAAATCCTATTTTACCTGATTCTTGTGTGAGTTCATCAAGAGTTTTTACACTGCAAATAGATTCTGTTCGGCTTCTATCATCTGCTGTACTACCAAATAAAACAATACCCGCAATTGTTATCAATAGTTATGGTTGATCGTTTTCTAGGCTAGAATGTCCCACTGAATCCTTAGGGATAGTTTTTTTTCATTTCTGGATTTTCAAGACAAATATTTTCTAACTTTCTTTTCATACCATCTCTGTGTTTCTTCTGGGCAACGGCATTATGAATCTTCTTGTTTAAAGACTGTTTCGCTGTTTTTAATTCTTTGCGCAACTCAATGATCTGTTTATCAAATTCAACACGTCTTGGCATAGGATCTCTGGCAGAATACAAAGCAGCCAAATTTTTTTCGAGTAGAGCAATCTTATTTTTCGGAGCTTCTTGGGAAGGTTTTACTCTCGGCTGTTTATCTCTATTTTCTGTCTTTTCGCATTGCGATTGTGATTCCACTCCATGTTTTATGTCGTCTTCTTCCTGTTCTTCAGTATTTGAAGCTGGCTGTTTAATTTGCGTTTTGTCTGTAGGCATACAGGTATTCGTTGCCTAAAAATTCAAATACTCTATAGGTACTGCTAATGATTCTCTTATTAAGCTTAAAAAGACATACATACACACTATAGTGAGTACATTGAACATGTTTTATTTACTTTAACATAGCGAAGATAAATCTACAGTTTTATACACTTATCTGATCAAATATAGGGCCAGTTAATTATTGAGACACGTCAGTAAGGGTATGATACCCTTATATTTACAAGAAAGCGTGCCTAAGAGACCATCTCTAAATGTTTGAAAATAAAAATTTGTACATTTTGTAAGAGAAAAACGATTAATCCTCAAAATTCTTCTTTGCTTATCAATCCTATTTCTTATTGTGATCAAAATACTCGTTTGAGCCCTATAAAAAACTGCATTCAAAGATTATTAACAGCCACAGCCGGGAATCGAACAAGTCAAATACAAAAAATTAACATCATAAGGAAAAAAGCTATCTAATGAACATTACCTCTAAAATTAAAGGTAGGCTGTAATGTGTGCTAATCATTAAACGTCAAAATTATGTTCTCTTTATTCATACTTAAAATGCTTTCATCACTCACCTTGGAAAAAAATGTAGTAAATTGAATTTGTTCTTAGTCGCTCCTTGCAATTCTTCTTCAATTCTCTTGGAGACAATAATATCAAGTTACTTGTCGGACTTTGCTTGTAACTTATAATTACGCCACACTTCGTTAGCTAACTTCTGTACATTTTGTACTTTTGTATTTGTATGAGCTTTTTTAAAACTTTTGGTATAACTTGGATTTGTCTACTTGAAACGACATCTTATTGAAACAATTCAACTTTGGCGAAAGTGAATCAACGTTAACACAAACATTAAATTGCTTTGCTTTGCTTACAATACGTCAAAACGACAATCGTACCGAAACGAAACTAGATTGACGGAAGGAATTAGGACAAGTGAATAGCGCGCGGTAATTCCCCTACTCGGTTCTAAGCGAGTACCTTCACGTATACATTATTTGTGGGAATTCCCGAAAATGGGTTTCGTTTTCAAACATAGACAATGTGTTGGTTGCCATGTGTGTAAAAAAGTAAATGACTACTGCTGACGTAATCACCATCTAGACCCTCCATCCCCATGTCATCAAAAATAAGCAAAGCAAACACCCCCCACCCCCTAAAGTGCTTACGTAATATTTGAACGGCCCCTTAGAGCTATTCTTTGATTTCGATAAGAGTCTTCTTCCTCAATTCATGGAAATGAGGAAGTCTTATCCCTTTTTCTCCGACAAGTTTTTTTTCGTACATAGCATCATGAAATATATACATAGCTGCATTTCAATACGCCACACCCAAGCTGTTCTCTTACAAATTCAGTTCTTCGAGAAAAACTGTTTTAAAAAAATTTTATTTATTAAGTTATACCTTGAACTAAATTCAACCTTTTAAATTTCTTATGTTAAGAAAACCTCTTTCAATAAAAATCAGTGTAAATTAAAATTCAGAAGCAATTTCGATCAATTCGTTTCAATTCTTTTATTCAAATTAAAGACACAATTCCAAGAATTCAAACTAAACTAGAAAATAAAACTCAACAATGAATTGAAACAAAGTCATATTTAGTTAACATACGCACTTGAACTTTTTCTAAATAAACAATCGAGTAACTCAAACAATTTATCTATTCCAGCCGTCTTCAGAGTCGTCGTGAGCAAAAGTATGGATTTCCCAAAGCTTGCTAAAATTTGGATTGGACCTCGACTAGTCGTATTCCTCTATGATCCTCGTGATGTTGAAATAATTCTTTCAAGTCATGTTCATATCGACAAATCACCCGAATACGAATTTTTCAAGCCATGGCTTGGAGATGGTCTCCTCATCAGCACAGGTCAGTATGTCATCAGAATTTTAAATTTTCCACACACAAATTTAGTTTTGAATTCACGGTCGATAGTTTTTGCAACCAACATAATAACTATGGAATCAATGATTCATTCCTTTTTGAGTAAATAGTGATTAACTTCCAACAGATATATAGTTTTGAATTTCTGAATTTTTACGGAAAATTAATATTAACACTGATAAGTTATAAAAAACGGAGATTAGTAAGAATTTATCTAATCAAAGAATCATTTTGCATGTTTACGAACTGATCAATTTCAAACCACATTAGATATTGTATGTCAACTTAATACCCATCGACTAACTGATGATATAATTTTTGCAAATATCTTATTCCGTTGCAGGTCGCAAATGGCGCGCCCATAGGAAATTGATTGCACCAACCTTCCATTTGAACGTCTTGAAAGGTTTCATTGATTTATTCAATGAGAACTCTCGTCACGTTGTCAATAGGCTGAAGGCCGAAGGAAATAAAACATTTGATGCCCACGACTATATGAGCGAAGCTACCGTTGAAATTCTTTTGGGTAAGTTTTACATTTTGTTCTCTTCCTATTTGTTTTGTTTTGTGTTTGCTTCATTGGCATAGAATTAGTAAACAATGATCAGTGTCTTAATATGCAACAAATCAATGTTTCGGATCAAAAGTGATTGGAACTTTGCCCGCTCGCTTTGATTTGCCCGGACGTTCATGGTGTAGCCAATGCCCTCTTGAATTATGCATACTCGTACATGCACTTGAGCTTATGCCAAACAATTGTTACGCAAGTATGCTTATCAGATGTTTTGATGGAAAGGAAAGAAGGAAAAGATTTAATTTTCTCTGATTTTGGATGGATTTAGCCATAGGAAGGTGAACAATGCTTTAACATCTGCAACAAAATTGATCTTATAATATGCATCGGCCTATAAAAAACAAAATTTAAAAGAACTCATAAGATCACCATCTCCGCTATTTTCGAAAATTCCGAACCGTTAATTGAACTGTTCAGCATATGCCAAAATATCAATTGACCATCTTAGTAACGTGGCTGCTAATTATTGTAATTCATAAAAACAGTATCATAAAAGGTGCTGTGAGATGACTGGTCGGTCACTGTTCTTATTACAAAATTTTCAAACTAATTTCATTTTGCAATAAAATATACTCTTCCTTTTGTAAAATGTAGTAGGGCTACAAATCAATGAACATAAAACAAAGCTCATGACGCTGTCGAGGAAAAATACCTCACATACACAAAATATCACACTTGGCGAATACAGTATCGAAAATTTTTAGCCGCCAAAATAACGAGAACCAGTAATGAAAGAGACGAAATACGCCGAAGAATACAGCACGCAAATAAAATATTGTATTCAGTTTTGACGATCTTGAAGACCAGCTGCATACACAAGAACACAAAACTCCAAATATACAATCTGTAATAAGACCTATGTTATGCTATGGTGTGAAACATGGACCCTAACCCAAGCATCCGCAAATATATTGAACGCCTTTGAGCGAAGCTTGACGAGGACCTATGGCGAATTTGATGCAACTATGAGCTGTATGAAATTTTTGACGAGCCGGAGGTCTCAACGATTGTAAAACTGCGGAAGCTGTAATGGGCTGCACACATGAATCGTATGGACGAACAATGGATACCCAAAAAGGTATTCGCTGGGAGAACTGAAGGCCGAAGACCGGTGGGAAAACCGAGGAAACCCTGGTCTGACTCGGACTTCGAAATTCCAGGACGTGGTGAATGGACCGAGAGGGGCTATAGTGCTACGAAGAAGAAGAAGAAGAAGTTATATGACAATTTGGTGAAATCCACATGCATGTCGTCACTAGAAGATGATGTGGAAAATGGTCAAAGATGCAATCACAGACACAGCGAAAATGGTCCTCGGATATCAACCAAAAAATAATCAGAATAACTGATTCAACGAAGAATCAAGATGCAGTCGACAAAAAAATTATGCACGCAAACAGTACGTCCAAATACCAAATCAGGCGAAAAAGGAGCAATACATTTCTCTCCGTCTATAAGCGAAAATACTGTACCGACAGAAGAAACAACGGGCCATCAACCGAAAGATAGAGCAAATCAACGGACATATGACCCGAAATGAAGCCAGATCAGTATACGTTGCCATGAACGAGCCTCTACAAAGGTGCAGTATTAAGTAGTGCTTTCTTTCTTTCTTTTCGTTGCACTACAGCTACTTTCGGGCCTTCGCTTAGAGATAGTTAGAGTATCTCCTTGTCATGATTGAATGCATCGGCACTCTGCAAGGTGATATGAACATTATCATGCTTTGGCCATGTGTCCGTCCACCCAGCTGAGATACGTTCTAATTTTAAACCAGCACGTATCATAACTGCCCGTCCGAAGAATCACTCGAACTAAATCTCGTTGACGCCAACAAAATTCGAACCAGAGACCTTTGGCTTATGGGCTTAGTGCTCTAACCACTACATCACGTAGACTACCCATGAATGATATCAACCACAACGAAGTCTAGACGTGGGCCAAATTGTACAATTCCGTTTGTAAACCTTCATGCATTCATATATGGTGGCGTTAAGTAGTGCTATCGATATTTAAAACAGGTCGAAGCAATATTTCCAATAACTTTTCATAGCACCCACAACAACTATCAAATTTCCAGGTGCTGAAAAAAATGTCCTGGAAACGCTACCAACATTAGAAAGGATATAGTTAGCGATTTGTGGTTTCAAAATGAACCAAGCTCTTGGGTTTAATGAAATACCGACAAAACTGCTCCAAGTCGGAGAAACACATCTACATAACCTCCATCACCAGTTAATTTGTAGAATATAGATGGAATAGCAGCTACCAGATAACTGCCCAAAAAGTATCATATGCCCTATACATCAAAAGTGAGACAGATCACGCTTTGAAAATTACAGAGGAACTGCTCTATTGTGGACATCATATAAAGCACTGCCCAGAGTCATTGAACGAAGACGTAAGCACTATTATGAAAGTATCATTAGAGAGTACCAAAGTAATTTTGAAAGCGGACAGTGTACAGATACTTTCAGTAAAACTCGTGTTCAAAAAGTGCTGGGAATATAAACTTTTTTTAGACTTCAAGCAAGCATACAACAGTTTTGGCAGAAATTTTCTGTACAAAATAATGATTCACTTTGGCACCCTAACTAAACTCATCCTCATGACCAGATTTACAAAGCTTTCAAACAAACTGACGCCTAAAACAAACAGATGAGCTTGCCCCAATGTTGTTCAATATTGCTCTGGTAGATGCTGTCAGGAAAATTCCAGCAGACACCATATGCACGCTATTCTAAAAGTCCATGTAACTAGCGACGTATACCAACAATGCTAACATTGTGTCTAGATCAATTCCAGATGCAAAGGAAGCGTTTATATCCCTGTAGTTAGAAACGCAAGAAGTCGACTTCTTGTTCAATGAAACTTAAACTAAATTCATGGCCTAAACAACGAAAGTAACGTCATTCAGTCTAAACCAGACCTTAGGCAACTATAACCTGGAAAGTGTGGATAGTTTCCTATATATAGGGGTCCATGTTGATAGAAAAAGTACAGAAAAGAATGAAACATGAAAAAAATAAATGCTGCAAACAAAGCCTATTTCTCAATAAAATCTAGAGATACTAAGATCAAGAGATATTTACAGGGAAAATAAGATTCGTGTAAACAAACCACTAATAAGACCTATGTTTCTGTATAGATGTGAAATATTTCCGAAAAAGTCCTGAGTGTATCCCAATGCAAAGCGCCCAGGAGGATATATGACCACCACGAGCCCGTTTATAGCGGTCGATTCTTTTGACCCGATTTTCCACCACTCTAGCACACATTTCGACCGGAACGTCGGCATTGAATGTTGTCTTTGAGCTCGTCTAAAGCTGCTCGCTTGTTGGCATTGACCTGTGATTTGATATAGCCCCATAAAAAGAAATCCAATGGCGTTAGATCACATAAACGAGGCGGCCATTCGACCGGATCATTTCTCGAGATAACACGTTCACCAAATTTGCTTTTCAATAAATCGATTGTGAGGCGTGTTGTATGGCTAGTGACACCCTCTTATTGAAACCACACATCGTTCATGTCAAGTTCATCCAATTCTGGCTAACATACAAATAATCTTCCAACATAACATGATAGCGCTCTCCATTGACGATAACATGACCGTCATTTTCATCCACGGAAAAATTTGCCTAATCACACCTCCGGCATGAAAACCGCCACTGTGTCTCAAGAACCACATGAGGGTTTATTACTGAACAATAACGCATATTTTGCGTTATTGTTCAGTAATAAACCAAAGCCATTGAGCCAGAAGTGAAGGGGATTTTTCGATGAAACTCTTCACTTTCTTCAAGCTTTGCCAGAGCCCAATTGAAGAAATTTCGGCGTTTCGAATGATCAAGTGGCTTTGGTTCTTGAGTTAATTTAATTTTGTCACCATGTAGGCTGAGATCATTTCGAAAAATACGCCACAGTGTCGTTTGAGTGATGCCCAGTTCTTGAGAACGACGTGAAATCGACTGATTTAGCTCATCTTGAATCGATGCATTTACGGCTGCGATATTTCCTTGGTTTCGAGCGGTACGACATCGTTTTGGCACCGGCACATCCAATTGTGAAAATTTGGGCTTGCACTTATCTACTATAGCACGCACAGCCTGTCGGGTTGGACGATTATTATGGCCGAAGATTGGAGTAAGCACTCTTAAAGTTGCGGCCACTGACTCGGAATTTCGGTAGTAATTTTTAATAATTTTCAAGTGTTGCTGGATCGCAAACTCTACCATGATAAAAATATTGACTTTAGCTAACGTTTTGACATTGACCTTTCATTGAAAAAGTTTAAGGGTGCGTTCATACAAAGATACAAAATTGTTAGGGGAAGGTGGGGCAGCCCCGGACACTTAATAAAACTACCTCATATTTTAAAAATTAACAGAAGGAAATGTTTATTCTTAAATTAAAAACTAAAAGCAACACGTTTACATCAGTTTAAGTTCAGTAGCTTCCAGATTAAGTGGTATGTAGGACAGTAATTAAATATTGCAATAAGTATTAAAATTTCGACAAAAATTTTTTTGGTGGGTAGCCGCGGACGTAAATATCTAACGATGACCAAGCCGTTCCTTGGATTTACACACATCGCAAAAGTAGTAAGCCTGCGAAGGATTTATGTCCACACAGTCCTCATGTACCCAATCCTTACATTCGTGACATTGAATCCAGTCTTCCTCAAAGGTTCCGCCAAAAATGATGCATTCCGTTTCCTGGTCCCTTGATTGATTTTGTATTTGTTGATCGATTTTGATTTTTTTCTTGCTAGCGGAGTTCGCAGCCACATTTACACTCGCTGTCACTTTAATTTTATTTGTTTTCTCTAGCAGTTGATTTTTGAATGGTGACGGTATTAGAACTTGGCTTCTTTTCGTTTTTCGCGAGCACATCACAAGACACTTTTTAGAAGCGTCTGGAAAAGGGGACAACTTCTTAAGTAATTGCTCTGCAGTTTTGCTACTTGTGGATGCTTGTTGATTGCGGCTAGTAGATTGCTGCGATGTTGCTCTAGAGGCAGTGGTACTGGACAGTAGATTTTCAGCCAATGTTGGATCCTCTTCAATATTTGTCATGGCAGAAGGCAAAAAATCTAGTTCAGTGAAAATATCCCGATTAAAAGGGTAAATTTCGGAGAATTTAAAGCCACTTTGAGCTATGTCCAACCTGGCAGCCTTGGCAAAGGTGAAATTCGCTAGACCAGCGATTTCATAATCAGTGATCCTGCTGCCTGGGTTTTTCGTCATCCATGACGAACTTTCTGAAGCAAGTGCAGCCTTAAATGGCTTAAAAAATACAATTCCAAGAGGTTGCAACTTGTGTGTAGTGTGTGGTGGAGTACTGAGCATGGGGATGTTATTAGCACGGGTATACTCTATCACTGCCAACTCTTTGTGTCTTCCATGTCCGTCAAGAATCAAAAGAACTGGGTTCTCTTATGAAGGCTGAGTATGTTGTTTGGAATGCTTGAGCCATATTAAAAATATCCCACGATTCATCCAGCCACTTTCATGTGGAACAGCAACGCTTTGTGGTGGGGCATCAATCATTAATCGACCATTTTTATCCATCCGTTTTCTCGGAAAAATGGAAAGTGGTGGTATAAAATGGCCTGTCATACTCATAGCAAACATCAATGTTATGTTACGCCCTCTCTCACCAGAAGTCAATTTTCCAACTGTTTTTTTTTCCTTTAGTAGAAATCACTTTCTCATTTTTATGAACAGTGGATACTCCGGTCTCATCAGCGTTGCATATTTTAGATGCAGGAAAGTTGTACTTCTCTAATAAATCCTGGAGGTGATCATAAAAATGGTAAACTTGAGGCTTGTTGAACCCAACAGCCCTCGCAATACTGGTCAATTCTGGAGATCTATGAACGATGTCGGGGAATTTTTTCTTGAAGCTGCAATAAAAATCTTTACCAGCCATTTGCTTCTCCTTATTGAACCTATGAGGATTTTTCAAATGATCGGCAAATTGGAACGCCAGTTTCAAAAACTCGATCCTTGTCCATGACATCAGGTGACTATGAAGCTCCTTAACATGATAATATAACTGCCTTAAATGATCTTCCGAGAAAGTGTTCTCAAATCTCTCCAATTTCGGTTTAAGTGCAGCCTCTTGTCCACTCTTAAAAGTTTTAATTCGATCCTGAAGGGTACTTCTTGGCACATTAAATTGGCGAGATGCTTCTCTATGTGATAATTTTTTCTCTTGAACACCTACTATAGCCTGTTTCATTAAATTTTCGTCCCAGTTGCCTCTTTGCGTGATCCTTCCTTTGAACTTAGGCATTTTTAATTAACCTGCAATAGAATAAATTATGTGAGCGAATCATATGGAGACGAGGTCGTTAACCTTTTTTTGATTTTATAGGTGTTCCATGTCGGGGGTCAAAGTCATCCCGGCAGCGGAAAATATGTGCAGTGAAAAGTATCGCAAAACTATCTTAATGAAAATTTTTTGAATTGTACTCATCATGAGTTCGTAAGTATCGGCGCACTCAAGAAAATTTGTATTTACCCGAGGAACGTCCTCCTTCACTTTGGCTGTTAAGGTATCTCACTAAAAAGCTTTCACCCGACGACAGAGGTGACTTTATGGTCGGTCATTCATAAAATTTTGAGCCAGAACAGTATAAACTCGATTCGAAAGCCTGGAGATCACCTCCGGCAAACACCTCATTTCCAGTTCAGTCTACACCAGTAACACAATTAAACTGTTGGTAAATTGGGCCGGTTCTGGATGGTAATGAGGAAACTGAAAATGATAAAGTCATGGAATTCTATATCAGGATTGCCATACTATTAGATTAAAAATGATTACTCCTTAACAGATAACCAAGCATGAAGCAGTTCGCATCCTTCTTCCAAAGAGAACTAAACTAAGCTTTCCCTATCAACTCAATTACTTGTGTCTATCACATTTAAACTCCGAATTAAAATCTTACTTATTTTCCTACGTCTCTGTGAAAAGGAACAAAAAATAATAAGTGACAGCCCAATAAAAACAAAAATGAAATGAATAATTCCATAATACAACACCAAACTAAAAACGTTCAAGGAATTAAGGGAAGTGTCTCACCACTGGCAGTAGGTTGGATACACATACATGACCACTGAAAGAAAAATACATATGGAGCTGTTCCTTTGATCTTTTCCAATCATAACCACTGTAGGTAATTCTATTATAAATTGTTCACCCCCAAGGATTTTAAAAAACTTTAGGAATTCGAAATTTCTCGGAAATTAAGAATATTTCATTCTTGAAGCTCCTCTATAATACATTTTCTGCTTCATTTCACTAAAAAATTAATTAAAAACATTTTATTTACGAGTATTATATGAATCTATAACTTCCTCCTTTGGTTAGATAACTATTTCATACATCACTAACTTTCCCGCCTACAGTACGAGTATTCGTATATTCTTCGTTACGGGGTCAGCATGTTAGTATAGTAATATGCATGCATGTCATGTGCGATATATTCGCGAAAAAGCTATAAAATGATTCAAGAAGTCGTTATGATGTTGAACCAGCTTATTGTCTACTATCATAGTAGACTCCTTCAGTATCAACCATTCATTCAGCTCCACTCTCGATGGCAATTATAGTCCAATGGAGCTATTTGAATTACACTTCTGTTCCGTTGACTTCATATTCCAGTGCCAAAATGCATAGGAATTGCCATTACATGAGTCCGCAGCGCTATTGCAATCTTGTAATTTCAAACCTCCAACTACGGACTTGTTTGGTTGTTAGACGATAGATACGCGGATTCCTATTCGGTTCGCATTGGCTTGGATGAAGAGAAAGTGATTTTATATGTATTTTAATGCATTTCTTATTTTTGTTTACATCGGGGAAGCATTGGTTGACTAATCGCCAATCTAGCGATGACTTTATACCGAGTACTCGTGGTCACTGCAGCATTTAAACGCGTATTTTTGCTTTCAACCAACGAGGATCAGGTCTTAGATAATTGCCCGAGTTGGATGCATTCAGGTGAAGTGTTACGTAGTGGAGGAAATGCATAGTTGCAACGCTGGTGCATATCGTTTATTGTGCAATATAGGAGCATGGTGGCATGGCTATTGTTGGATATTATATAAAATTGTGGTTATATATTAGGAAAATAATTGAAAGAAAGAGTCTTCTTAATTATTTAATGTATAACTTTCTCCTTTCTTGTTTTTCAAGCATTGAGTAATATCTTCGTTGCATTATTAAAATTTCTGGATAGAATTTAAGACAAACTATTTCAGTAGGGGAAAGTAACATATGAACTTTGGCTCGAATCGATGCAATGTTCTATTATAGATTTGAAGGGTTTTGCAACGAATTTAAATAGTTTCCTTTATTTTCAATTCGAAATTTAAACTTTCGCTTGGTGTTTGAGTTTAAAGTGTATGACATGCAAGCTTTAAACACATTGTGCATAATTCATAAGCCGAATTTTTACCGCACCTGTACCAAACACAAACTAACAAACAGCTCAAAGGTTGGAGGAGCAAGAGCATTTTATTAAAAATATTCGCGTTTAAATACAATTTTCAGTTAACTGCGAAAATGATATACATGTAAAACCGTCGCCTTCGCAATACTCGTATAATGGCCGTATTCACAGCTGATCGAACTCTCAGCTGCTTACACTCAACAATGACATCGTCAGGTTTTTGCTGTCTTTTGATCAGCTGAATGCAATGACATTTCTTTCGATCGCTAACTTTTCGACTTGTAACATATCTTGTTGAAAAAAAAAATTTTCGCTGTTGAAGGTGCGTGTTTTATGTATCGAAACGTCGCGGGGCAAAACTCTAAGTATTTCGTTGGTGATTGCAATTGATTTCACAAACCTACATTTCGCGCACTACATTTTTCAACTTTTTAGCTTATGGCATCAACTTTAGCGAGTGATTTCGCATGTTTTAGTGCATGTAGGTTAGTGAACATAATTGTTTTCACTACAACAATTCTTTAAGATACGCTCACTAAAATTTAACGATTCAAATTGCACGGTTTCCACTTTCAAAACAATTTTTAAAATTTCTGTAGTAAATTCTTAGCGTTGTTGAGTCGAAGAGATGGCACTTATTGAAAAGAGCAAAAGTGCACAGCTGATTTTAGCCCATATATAATACGTCATCGATTTTACACATCCGGCCATTGTACATATTACGAATGCGACAGTAAAACTGATTGCTTGCAATCAACACCAACGTAAGTGTGACAAGCCTTCCAGTAGAAATTTGCATTTGTAGTAGTCAGCCTATATGTGCCCAGCTGGCATGAGCTGTCAGGCGACTTCGGCAGAATGCAAATGTTTGCAAAGCGTAATATGTGTGGATACAAATCACATTCCTTGCATGCTAAAAATTCACCTTGCACTGTCCATTGTACACCTACACCATTTGGAACCATAATACAATGACTAACAAGTAGGGCCAATTCATACAAATTTCCGAATAACGGGACTTGCCGGCGCGTGAGATAGTATGTGTGACAGCGTGCATAGACAGGGCATGGGGAACATGTAACAAATTCGACGAAAGTAAAATAGGAAAGAAAAGCCATCAGCTGACTGGTAAATGCTTCGCATTGAAAGAAAAGGGAAGTCCGATTAACAACTGAACGATTTCTTCGTTCATTTAATCGAATGTTTTCGTGTCAAAAGACAAATGTCATATTTTTCTCTTTTGCGGCGCAAGTATATTTATCAAACTCATTGGGCTTTTTCACACAGGAATAGAACCTGCTCAGCATGTTGTGAGTGTGGGTATGACTAAGTATGGGAACAGACTACGACAAGATAGGGACGCGACTATCATAATTTAAATGGAAGCCCACACCATACAGCTTCGCGACTTCTCTCGGCAGAATTGGTTGTCGCAAGGTTCCTTGACTTTTTTCTAAAAAATTGGATTTTTAAACATAATAATATTCAGGTCACACATTCTTGTGGTACTCGCGGATAATTACTGACAAGGCATAACTTCTAAGAGATATATAAGTTCTGGGCATGCCTAAAGATCCATGGCAATTCTTCTCACAATGTGTTTTTTTTTTGCGGCTTAAAATCGCTCGATGCCATAGTCGTATAACAATTTGGTCAAAACTAAAAATATATTACAATAACTATTGTAGTAAGATATTGTGTTATGCCCTAAAAACACATCTTGTGTAGATCTTCAAGCCAATTTAATGAGTGATTCAGTAGATAATCGCGCGAAAATTTATTGCGAAAATTATAGCAAAAAGGTTTATTTCATTTTCAACTTGCGTGTTGTGGTCCGATGGAAGCCGGAACAATTTCCATTGCTCTTAAAAGAACAGATTTCACTTGCGATACCATTTCAAAACTAACCTTCCGGCCAAAAAGTCAGCTGTGTTATCGATCTGGCAATAATATATTTCGTTAGGCAACAAACTTTGCTAATCTGGTAACACGAAAATGGCTAAACTTCAAGGCACACAACCACAACTACCCGCTTCACGTACGAACCCATACAAACGCAAGCGCGGGCAAACTTACTAATACAATTTCACATATGGGCCTCAGCTATATCTAACTCTCTTTCGCTAAAGGGCGAAAACCATTTATTTTCAGTCCTTTCCAATCTTCATTTTACCTTGCCCCATCAATTTTTGTTGTTGTAATTATTGACATTCAAGAGTGACCATACTTATTAGTATTGTATTATGTTTAGAACAACCAGATGAAACACAAGTTCAACTCCTTCCACTGACAGCTAGTTTAAGGAAGCAAACAAATTCCTATTCTTTTAACTTTGAACATCAATAAAACATGACCGGATGTAAGAACTGAAACGAAATTCACTTCAGAAGCAGCGCTACGATATTTTCCACGGGCCATCTAGATTTCACAACTGAAATCCGTCTCGAAACATTACACAATCTGAAATTCCTCATTTTTCCGTATACCGCCATATAAACTAGTGAGCGAAGTCAGTCTACATGTCGTCATGTATGTGGTAGTAGAGCTTTCTGGTACATGGCTTGTTAAGCTGTAGTAAGGCTTTGCTTACAACTAATCCAAACACCTGAATGGCTTAAAAATATTACAAATGACAGCTCTAAATTAGCTCAAAATTAGAATTGAGAAAAAAATATGGTCAGATGCAAAACTGACCTAGGATAAAAACCATATGGCAGCAATTTGCATATGTAATAGTCGGCCTACTTTAAACAAGCTCCTGTAAGCTGTCAGCCAACTTTGATATAAGCAAATGCTACTATATTTCGCATGAAAAAAGCACCAAATGAATCCTTAAAATTCACCTTGCACTATCCACTATACTCCTACACTTTTCAAAAAAGGTAAATGAAGTACATGTTCTACACCTTTCACTGGTGAGAAGCAAACAAACTCCTATTCATTCACTTCGACTTTGATTTTGTGATATTGACCATTTAACTTCGAATTCTGTTACGAATACCTAACAATAAATCTCAACGCTAAGGTTCGGATTTGGAGTGTTGTGCGATGGATTATTATTATTATTCATTCACTTTGGAAAGCAATAAAAATTAAACGAATGTAAGAACTGAAATAATTTTTACTTCACATGTAGCGCTATTCTGTAGACCGCGGACCATCTGCATTTTACAGATGGTCCGCGGTCTACACCGTCCTGAAACCATCCACAATTCTTCAAATACCGCTATCTAAATTTGCAAGAAAAGTCGGCCTACATATAGTCATGTTTTGGGTAGTAAGCGCAGCTGCCACATGGCTTCTTATCTTACGTCGGTTTCAGTCAGATATAATTTGTCAATTAAATGGCATGCAAGGTACGTTCCAAAATAAACGAGACGGTGCTAAAATAGAAACGACAGGAGCTTTGTTCTGATAAATTCGAGTTTATTTATTCAAAATAGTCTCCGCCGGCCTCAATACATAGTTTTGCGCGATCCAAACGCTTTCCGAAAGAGTGTTCCACATCATTGACCGGGATGTCCTTCAGGATGTCGGTAC
Source organism: Odontomyia ornata (assembly GCA_963969285.1). Lineage (NCBI taxonomy): Eukaryota > Metazoa > Arthropoda > Insecta > Diptera > Stratiomyidae > Odontomyia > Odontomyia ornata. Next base: position 447,851,771 of record OZ017739.1, on the reverse strand, counting down.
AAGCATTTTGGATGCCCGTTATGGACGCAAAGTGTTTTCCTTTCATGGCCAAATGCAATTTGCCGAATAGATAGAAGTCACAGGGAGCCATATCAGTGTGATTGATGGTTAAAATGTGATTTCTAGTCAAAAAATCAATCACAAGAGTGGATCGATGAGCTGGCGCATTATCATGCAACAAGCGTCAGCTTCCCTCGTGGTATTCAAGCCGAATTTGACGAATGCATTGACAGGTTGGCCCATTGGCACGATCTCCTTTTGGACAATTCCCTTGAAATCGTAAAAACAAATGAGCATTGAATTGATTTTTGACTTCTCCAAACGCGATTTTTTGGGTGGTGGCTCATCTGGGGCCTTCCATTCGGCACTTTGACGCTTGGTTTCGGGTTCATATTGAAAGCACCACATTTCATCACCAGTTACAATATTGTAAGAGAAGATCTCGTCTTTTCTCGCCTCTTTGATGATGTCTTTCGAAAGTTGAATTCTGAACAATTTATGGTCATCAGTTAACTTGTGCGGAACAAAACGTACACAGACCTTTCGTAAGCCCAAATGATCGATTAGAATGCGATAAATCGATGTTTTGGAGATATTCAACTCCGATTCCATGAGTTTCAACTATGGTTTTGGCTCGTTTTTTTATAAATTCACGCACAATTTCAATGAGTTTTCGGTGATCACTGATTTTGGGTGGCCCGTATGTTCGTCGTCATTTATGTCCTCACGACCATCTCTGAAACGTGTAAGCCGCTCATGAACTCTGGCACGAGATAGATAATCATCACTGTAAACTTTTTTCATCAATTCAAATATTTCGGTAAACGTTTTACCGATTTTAAAACAAAATTTGAGATTAGCTCTGTGTTCGAAACTCATTTTTGTACCGATGACACAAACATACTGTCACTTTAGACGCAATAACTTCGCTTCCCCTGAACCTTTTGCTGGAAGCCAGAAAGGGATGTAACTTTTCAACACACTATCTCATTCACAGATGTCGTCACCCAAAAAATTGTGACAAAAGTCTCGTTTATTTTGGAATTCAATTAAAGCCAGCAGTGAAGTACCTGGGGCTGCCGATCGACTTGACAATGAGTTTCTCTGAGCAAATCAATGCAATGAATGAGAATGCTGGTTCTAGAGTATCGGCTCTAAGTCGACTTATGGCCAACGTAGGGGCACCCAGCCCATCAAGAAGACGCCTTTTGATGAGTGCAAAGTTGGAGGGACTAGTTATATTTTTTTCGAGATAGCTATTGTTTTCGGTGCTCACAATAAGTTGCCTCATGTTGAATTTTCCCACACAGACTTTATTAACATCAACCATAAAGTATTTTAAAAAAGATTTTACTAATCTTGTCCTAACAAACTATTCTTGTACCTTTCAGAAACTGCAATGGGTGTATCAAAGAAAACCCAAAATAAATCAGGCTATGAATACGCTTTGGCTGTAATGAAAATGTGTGATATTTTACACATTCGTCACCGCAACCTGTTTCTCCGCAATGAATTTCTATTCACCTTAACGAAGCACTACAAACAACAAGGACACCTTCTGGACATTATTCATGGTTTAACATCAAAAGTCATTAAAAAGAAGAAGGACGCCTACAAATCTGGCATCGAAGATGATCTTACCATAAGCCCCGCAAAATCCTTTGTAAATGATGAGTCAGATGAAGAATCCAAGAAACCTAACAGCTCCGTAGATGGTCTCTCATTCGGCCAATCCAGTGGTTTGAAAGATGATTTAGATGTTGAGGACAATGATGTGGGTCAGAAGAAACGATTAGCCTTCTTAGATCTTTTACTTGAGAGTGCACGAAATGGAGCAGTGATCACTGATACAGAAATTAAAGAACAAGTAGATACCATTATGTTTGAAGGACACGATACCACAGCTGCTGCGAGCTCATTCTTCCTGTCGTTAATGGGCATCCATCAAAACATCCAAGATCGTCTAGTTCAGGAATTAGACGAGATCTTCGGTGACTCAGACAGACCTGTGACTTTCCAAGACACACTTGAAATGAAGTACTTAGAACGCTGCTTAATGGAAACTCTCCGGATGTATCCTCCAGTACCTATTATCGCCAGGCAGCTTAACGAGGAAGTTAAATTAGCTTCAGGTGATTACGTACTTCCAGCAGGCTGCACTGTTACTGTTACCACATACAGGCTACACAGGAATCCAGAAATCTATCCAAATCCGAACATTTTCAATCCAGATAATTTCTTGCCCGAAAAACAAGCCAACCGACATTATTATGCTTTTGTACCCTTCTCGGCAGGACCACGAAGTTGTGTTGGTACGTAAAGAGAAAAAACACTTCTTTTTATGAAAAAAAAAATTATTCACGCTTATAAATCTTTTGCAGGTCGTAAATATGCTATGCTGAAACTCAAAATCCTCCTATCAACCATCTTCCGTAATTTCCGAGTTTACTCTGATCTCACCGAAGATGAGTTTAAATTACAAGCTGATATCATTCTGAAACGTGAGGAAGGATTCCGAGTGAGACTAGCGCCCAGAACCAGAACCGCCAAAGCGTGAGATAGGCTGTGTCATGAGTTCATCATTTGTATAGATTTTAGATGTTGTTTAATGAGATAAAAAGGGTTTTCTTTTTATTTAAATGTTATTCAAACAACGCAACACATTGTAGGCGGATTTTTTTGAATTATACTTTTTGTCGATGTTAGTTAAGGGTTATATATGTATGTATGCATAAGACACACAAAGTGTTAAAAACCACAATGCATAAATAAAAATTCAATTTTATGCGAGAAGTTACGTTTTTAATGTGGAATATAACTTTTCAGAATATTTGTGAATCTCACGATAAAGTTTCGATTAATTGAAAGGACAAATTTTGTTAGCAATTGTAGCGGAGTTTGTGTACCGCCTTAAAGCGCCGAACAAGCATTTGCGCCTTCCTTCATAGGGAATCACCTGGATAATTACGAAATTGAAAGTTGATTGGACACCCAGCCCTCAAGTGCTTGGATAATAATTCTGTAGCGTTGAAAAAATGATTTCTGGTTAATTCAAATCGAAAGTGCTTCTTGGTTCCATAGAAAAGACAATTTTAGAATAATTTGTGTTATGATAAAAGTGTGTACCCTAGAATCACCCTGTAACCTGTTCACTGTCTTGTGACGTTGGCCACAACTTAAGGCTCTTTCCGCCAATAGTCGTCTGGCATCCGTCGTGGCCGAAACGAAAACAAAAGTTCGGCCACAGTTACTAGTAAGACATGCTATCACCATAGAATCATATTTACATATAAAGTGCCATTCAGAAATTGTTCATAAATTTGTATACTGAAATATTAGAACAAGTTGCCTAGTTAATTTGAACACCACAGTGAATTATTTTTAGCTTTTAGAAAATAATGCAAGTACGGTTAGACTAGAGTTTACTATCGTTTATTTCCTATTAACTATATAAGAGTAACAAAAGATTCGCTTCGCATTTGTCGTAATGATCGACTGACTTGTTTCTCTTATCCACTCGACTTCCACATAAAGTTTTCTTGTGTGTGCTGCATCGCATTGTGCGTTGACGGCCTGGCAGGTAGTACAATGTCATGATCTGTATGGTGCCTCGAACATACGTGCTTTTTGCTTGGTGGGTACGTTCTTGTTCCTGCAGGTGGTGTATTGATTGGTGTTGGGTGATGCTTTATATACACACGAGGCGATAGCTGCGAGGTCGGTTGCAAGTGTTTATGAGCATTAATAACCTGTTTGGTTGTCGCCTGGCTTCGGGCTGGCTGCGTAGCTACTGAAATATAGAATGAACAATAAAATCATGCTGGCTGACGGAGGAACTGCTCGGGCTGATGAATTCACCCGGAATGGACAGTGTAGCTCCGCATAGCAACTCTGTACACGAGGCGTATAACTCTTCCTTAAAACTGGTGCGCAATCCCAGTTAAACGGTGGGAAGGATATCGGGCCTGGAAGAATTGTTAGAGTGACACATAATCACAGCTTTCAGTGTCCAATGCATCCGCTTGACTAATCCATTAGACTCTGGGTGATGTCCTGTTTTTCGTACTTCCAATAAGCGCAGCCAGGGCTTTGAACAGTGCCGATTCAAATTAAGTACCTTGATCGGTAGTCATTGTTTGAGGCGTACCGAAACACTCGACCCAATTGTTAAGCAATGTTTTTTGCGACGGTAATTGCGGTCTGATCTGCAATGGAGAATACCTCTGGCCACCTAGAGAATCGGTCGATGATGTCAAGTAATATTTATAACCCTGCGGTGGAACAAGTGGCCCCACGATATCGACGTGGATATGTTGAAAGCGAGCATCAGCCATCGGAAAAGGCTGTACTGGGTTCTTTTGATGGCGAGCAACTTTGGAGCGCTGGCATAGAATGCATGAACGAGCCCAAAAGTGGACGTCTTTCTTCATGTTTGTCCACACGTATCTCTGAGCTATAGAACCCAACTTACGCAGCTGTGTTGAAGAGATGTCAGGCAAAAAACGAGAACAATACTTCACCCATAGCGACCAATATTAGAAATAAAGCAGGTGGTGGTGCTGGCACTTGAGATATAGTTTTGGGAACGAACGTCATTGATGGACTACTACAACTTGTTAATATAAAAAGCTCAATTTCATTTCTTCCTAACATTGTTTGGCTTATGTCGAATAGATGCCAAAACAGAAACACATCGCCCGCATTTAAAAAAATTTAACGGCTCTTCCCATTGCTTGCGCACTTGCTGCAGATCAGATCGAGCAGTCACACAAGCAAACTACTCGAAAATCTTCCTATCTCCTATTCGAAATTTTAAAGGCAGATTTAGAAAAATATTTAATTATTTACATTCCTAATCGTAATTTGTAAAATAGTTTTCTCTCTTATTATTATTATTAAATGTAATTTTTAAATCAATTTCCCTTTATATTAAATTTAAATGTTTCCCTTTAATTATATTCTTCATGAGATTTAACATTTATTACTATTTAAAATCCTCTTCATTTTCTTTACTTCAGTTAAATTTTGTTTAAAAAAATTTTAAATCTGCAAATAAAATTTCGAGTATGGAAACGCTGATCCAGTACAGCGATCGGTGTATTACACCACGCAGTCAGAGCATATACGAGTATACTAACTAGCACCTGCAAGCGGGGAGCTGTCAAAATGAAAAGAGAGGCAAATAAACGTGTAAAATATGGATTAAAGTTTACCATGTGTTGGTTCAATTGCTTGCAAATTCAAGTTGTTGTTTACCATACATATGCACTTTTAGTCCAATTCTCTCTACTCTATAAGTACCGTAAGAAATAAAATTTGTTCAAATTGCAGCTGCTATTTAGTAGATATGCTCTGACGCAGTTTAAGCGAACCTGGCTGAGCTGGCAGCTATGCGTTGAGCTCTATCTCTAAGTAAGGACTCAGCGTGATTAACAGCTCTCACAAAAACTTTAGCAAAAGGGCAATTTTGCCAAAAGTACGATTCACATAGGATGTAGCGGAGACTTCTAAAATATCATACACTTCGACGGAGGAAATGTTCTGCACTTACTACTCAGCAGTTCGAAGCTGTTGACAAGTGCGTGGTGAGGGTTTTAGGGCAGACGGACTGAACAGGTAACCTTCGAGCGGCATGCGGCTGAGTCAGTAAAGGAAAATTTGCAACGGTAAAAATAGCGAGTGAGGACCCAGAAGCTGGATATGACGAATGTTGAGCGGATGATAAATTATGAAAGGGATTGTATGGTGATCGTTTATCAAAGTGTTTTTAAGAATATTGGGAGGAGGAAAGAATAATTCACATCACGAAAAAGCTAAAGTTGGTCGCGTAAGCTTTAATTAGTAAAAAGGGGAGAAGTTAGATGAATCTGTAAATAGTGCAAAACAGTTTGGCCCGATATATGGGGCCTAGAATGATTTGGCAAAATGAAATCTGTATGTGACACGTAGTGTGCGTGCTTTCATTCATTATTTTTTTTGTCTTTTCATTTTCTTTTTTTTTTTTGTGAATGTGCTCCTGTTTGAAAGGCGTTTGGCTGCGTGGAACACGAGATGCAAATTTTATCAAGCGCTAAATTCGGCAGTCTGCACTCCGTGTCCAATTTACGCTCGACCTAAGGGAATGGTATTCGGCAAAGGTGCACTATTTAATACCTTTGGCGAGGTTGTATTCACCACTGGTGGTGCATTGTTCGGAACCCCAGCCAAATTCAACGGTGCTGGTGCTGCTACAGTAGGAGTCGCTTGTTCTGATGTTGACATTGGAACAGTATTTGGTTCCCTGATCATCAGCTACGCAAGGAATCCCTCCTTCAAGCAACAGTTGTTCTCATACGCTATCTTGGGTTTCACCTTGTCGAAAGCTATGGAACTGTTCTGTCATATGAGGGCCTTCCTGTTGCTCTTCGCTTTTCACAAGTTGCAATGCAGGAATTGAAGCATACACACGTGCAGAACCAGGACTTATCACTTATATGTCAGGATTTATTTTATCTTTGCTAGGATACTGGCTGGGTTGCTGTTTGAGCCCTTGTGAAGTAACGAATGTATGGATGTATATCACACTTGTCCAAATTACAAAGCGTAGCTAGGCGTGATAGACGATATAGCGGCGAGATCGACAACGACGAGATCTAAACAAATAAGTGAACGGTTCCTAAGGGTGCAAAATGCAGTGAGTAAAGTCAATAGCTTATGAGGAACTTATCTCGTAAAGAACCCGTTTTTCTTTTGGAAAAAAATTTATAATGGAATATAGTTCATGTCTGCATTTAAATTTGGCAGAGGTGTAGGTTTAATTCACTCACAAGCGATTCTCCTGAACAGAAAATACGTACCTTTTTATTTCGTTTCCTTCTCGCATTTAATGTTTGGTTTAATCAAAGAAATCTATTAAGTTCTTAAAGTAAAAGAATTAACCACAGAAAAGAAGTTTTCAACATTCAGGAGCACTGATTAATATTCGTTTGCTATTCATGTTTCAATAGAGCCTAATATTTATCATACGGATCATCTGCGCACCCACTTAACTTTGAGTAAAAATGAAAATAAAAAAAACCAAGATTAACAAAAATTAAATAAATTTCATAAATTGTACTTAAAAAATCGAAGAAAAGAATAGAAGTAATTGTTATATTTTAATTGAAAATATGTTATCACGAATTTGATAGATCGGCGCAAATTCACGGCTCTAATGCCACCTCATCTTTCCTTCCTGTTGACTCATTAACCCATTACTTTTCTACCTTTTCCATTTCCCTCCAATGTTCGTTCTTTACCGTAACAATTCACTTAATAGAATAGTGGTACTGAAAAATACAAAAAAAGGAAAAATGGAAAATCAAAAAAAAAGGAAAAAAAAATTATCTTACAATGCAGGGGTATTATTTTAATTTAATAGCTATTGATGAGATAAAAAAAATTGAAAACTACATTAATTGAATTTATATATGAAAAAATATAAATTGTAACTGCTTTCAAAGGAACTTATTACATACTATAATGATATTCAAGTAAATTTACTAGAAATAATCCGAATTCCATCATATACTTTTTAGCTTATACGCTCCACGTCGTGATGATATATTTGTCTATTTAATTACAATCAAATGCCGAGACCGCTAAAAACACTCACACACAAGTCCACAAACATAAAATGATTTTTATAAGAAACCCTAACTTTTATCTTAAGAAATTCTCTGCCCCATTCACATTGATCGTATGGTTACCACTCCTTAACATCCTGGGCATTCTTGAACCGTTATATTCGGTTGGACTGCATATTGACGATTCGCGGCAAATGATGTCATCCAAGCTCCATGCATTAAACACAAGAAAATATATCATGGGGCAATTTGTTTGTGTAAATTTCACTGCACTGTGCAAGCACTAAATCCAGTTCATTTTCATAAATTCTTTCTTCTACTACTCTCTACTCTTGGATCGATGATGTTGGGTACGCAGAATGGACTCGGGTAGTGTCACGTTGTGAAAACAAAACCCGGATGCAGGACTTTTCAGACGATTTTCGGGGTCACAAAACATGCAGCGTGACAAGATCTGGACGTAAACATTATTCGCGAAACACTCCCGTGTGCGAAAACTGAATGCAAAAAACCGCTTCAAACTTGAAAAACTTGAAGTTGCGATACACGCAACCAAGAGAGAACCTTGGCTACCTTTCCACCTAGTTCCAATCTCAGGCACCGAGTCCCGTTCACCAAACGCGACCTCAACGCGGTGGCGATCAAGCACAGAGTCCCCCATCCGCCCAACTAAATCTCAGCTTCATCCCTATGCCGCACCGGTAAACTCACAAGTTTCTAGCTCAGCCAAGTTAGATTGCATTCGCAATGCAATCCGTGGATGGCTGTATTATCTCAGTGCTCTCATGTCCGAAATTTCAATTGCTGATTTGAATTTTTAAATTAATAGAAGTTAAAAAAGTAAAAGTTTTAAATAATAATAAAGAAATAAATATAAAGAATACAATTAGAAACAAAAATTTAAATTTAATACAGAAACAAAATGATATAAAATATTTTATGATTTAAATTATAAATTGAAATAATTAAATTTTTCAAATCTACAATTAACATTTCGGATATGTTATGAAGGTTTTGGAGCAGTTTGCTTTGGCCACTGCTCGATTACTACATAATCTTTACGGCACAACGATTACAACCGGAGGAGCTCCGTGCGTGTCATCAAAGGACTGATTTGCCGTCCAGCAGTGAGTTGCTTTCGCTGCGGCCTTTTGTAGACGAACATGAGGTGTTACGTGTAGGAGGCCGACTGCGACGAGAAATCCTTTCCGACGACCAGAAATATCCAACGGTTCCGGCAAGAAGAAGTCGACTAGCATATCAGATTGTCAATGATATGCATGAGGAGACGCTACATGGTTGCGTTATTCTGATGCTGCAAGAATGTTTAACATACTCGTACATCACCAGCAGTTAGGTAAACGAACAAAATTCTGAAAACTCATTTCCAAATGTGTTTGAAATGAACATTAAAAAAGAATTATAACGTTTTGTCACATAAAAATAAACGTTATATCAAGAAGACCAAAATACACAGGTTTTAAATGAATTAATGCGATTTTTTCAAGGTACCAACACTTTCGTACTTATATCGAATACGAAAAATTGAGATCCCACTGCACTGCATTTTCATGTGTAAACGCCTAGACAGACATATGCTATAGAACGAAATCTGGCATCGTTATACCAGGTAACCATGGTACACATGCAAATGTAGCATAAACCTGGTATGAACTGTTATGTAAAGTCAGATCTCAAAATGAAATGACAGGAAATGAGAAATCTCTTTCATTCCTAGCTATATTTTTCAAATATATGCATGCAAAACGGTACGATTAGCACCAATAATTGGTAAACTTACATCAAAATGAATAAATATTGTCAAAAAATCAATTTGTTGGATACAGAGAAATTTCGTTTACACTGGAAATTTATCTTAGTATCGATATTATGTTTTTAATAGGTATTAGAACGTGGTAGACTAGGTTTTCTGTATGTACTACGTTCTATACCGCATGTCCTTTTAGGTTTTTATATTCTGTACCACATGTCTGTCTAGACATTAAATTAGCTAAACTTTTTAATTGGATCATTTCACCCTTTGCACATCAATTTAATGTAAATCTATACGACAAATTTGCTCTACATTTGAAGCTTTATCTAACGTCGCGCGGATATCGATCACTCTTTCGGATAGCTCCGATAGCTTTTTAAATTACTTTTTATGGAATTGTTTGCAGCTACATATAAATGAGCTATCGGAGCTATCCGAAAGAGTGATCGATATCCGCGCGACGTTAGATAAAGCTTCAAATGTAGAGCAAATTTGTCGTATAGATTTACATTAAATTGATGTGCAAAGGGTGAAATGATCCAATTAAAAAGTTTAGCTAATACAAGTACTTACAAGAGAAATTTACCTTGAATATAACTTGCAGATACAAAAAAACATATTGAGTTTGCATAAGTAGAAAAATTAAAAATTAACTCCCTCACCTCTGAGCATGGTGGTCGCCATCACCGGTGTGTATCTAAGTGTGATGGCCTGAGGAGAATTAGTGCACACGTCGAAACCACCTTCTTCTAACATTTTTCTTCTCTAATAATTTTTCAGAAAAATTATTCAAAATATGCAACTCATTTATATGTAGCTGCAAACAATTCCATAAAAAGTAATTTAAAAAGCTATCGGAGCTATCCGAAAGAGTGATCGATATCCGCGCGACGTTAGATAAAGCTTCAAATGTAGAGCAAATTTGTCGTATAGATTTACATTAAATTGATGTGCAAAGGGTGAAATGATCCAATTAAAAAGTTTAGCTAATACAAGTACTTACAAGAGAAATTTACCTTGAATATAACTTGCAGATACAAAAAAACATATTGAGTTTGCATAAGTAGAAAAATTAAAAATTAACTCCCTCACCTCTGAGCATGGTGGTCGCCATCACCGGTGTGTATCTAAGTGTGATGGCCTGAGGAGAATTAGTGCACTCGTTGAAACCACCTTCTTCTAACATTTTTCTTCTCTAATAATTTTTCAGAAAAATTATTATTCAAAATATGCAACTCATTTATATGTAGCTGCAAACAATTCCATAAAAAGTAATTTAGACATTAAAAGCTAATATAATTTTGCAACAATATTCCTATTCAAAACGGTAACCATGTAATATCATAAATTGTACTTAAATCTATAAATTAATACATTACATTGATGTTGAATGAATTTAAAAATCTAACAATATATCTAATCAATAGTCTTACTTAGACCAGTTAAGAAAATTGCGTAATCAAACAAAACAATATCCAAAAGAAAAACAATTAATCCAGCCATCAATATCGAGATAACTCTCCGCTTCTTTAACTTCAGCGAACTTTGGAATAGAGTATTTCCATCGCAAATTTTGAACCTCCGTACTCAAATTTACATCTTCTTATCGTATATACCTGTTGTAAATATAATGAAAACACCGTCTGAATCGAAAATGATTCTTATCTGAATACACAAATGCTTCAGGATTAATTTGAAGCTGTGATAATACCGAAACAAAATCTGCCTAGTCTACAATGCGAGTCCTTTCACAAATCATTAAAGCAAAACTCTGAAAAATCAACCCAACAATGAAGACCATAACGAAATAAAGGAAAGCAAAAGAACAACAAAAAACATCGATTGTCTTTATATTGTATATTATCATTCATCCATTATAATGAAATTTCATTACGAAATAACGGGAAACGGGTCTTGCGGTATCCAAATCCAAATCAATTTTAAACCATCTTCTAGCCTTTCAATAAGCTATCTGCTGCTTAGAAATCAAACTAAATTTGTCGTTATTATTTGACAACCACCTGTTATGCCTTTTGACATTTTAGTCTGACGTGCTGGCAAATATCAACTTTCTGCCATCGTTTCGCTAGGAATTTAGAAAGTGGTCTTTCATTTTCAAAAATACTAAGTTTACAGTAAGATTTCAATCGTTACCACCATGTCTGCCATAGAACAGCTCAAGTCGAAGCTCGACGAACTGAAAACAGAACTTGATAAACATAAAACAACGAGAAACACTCGCGACAAGATAGATAAAATGTCATCCGAGGTAGTAGATAGTAATCCTTATAGTCGTCTGATGGCCTTACAAAGAATGGGAATCGTAAAAGAATATGAAAGGATCCGCGAAAAGTCGGTGGCAGTAGTTGGGGTTGGCGGTGTTGGAAGCGTTACAGCTGATATGCTGACTAGGTTAGTTGACCGTATGTTTCTTTTTAATTCGTGGATAGTGCAAAGAATAATCAATAATTAAGATTGCTCTCCAATATTTATCTTTTTCAGATGCGGAATCGGAAAACTCATTCTTTTCGACTACGATAAAGTGGAGTTGGCTAACATGAACCGATTGTTCTTCACCCCCGATCAGGCAGGACTCTCTAAGGTAGCTGCTGCTGCGAATACACTAAATTTTATAAATCCAGATGTGGAAATTCACATCCATAACTACAACATCACTACCGTCGACTCATTCGACAGATTCCTTGGTGCAATTCGAACAGGCGGTCGACAACCAGGGACGCCAGTGGATTTAGTTTTAAGCTGCGTCGACAATTTCGAGGCACGAATGGCCATTAACACCGCATGCAATGAACTCGGTTTGAACTGGTTTGAGTCAGGAGTGTCTGAAAATGCTGTGTCAGGCCACATCCAATTCATTCGTCCAGGAGATACAGCTTGTTTCGCCTGCGCACCTCCTCTAGTGGTTGCCGAGAACATTGACGAAAAAACGCTTAAACGTGAAGGAGTGTGCGCCGCTAGTCTTCCCACTACAATGGGTATAGTGGCTGGAATGTTGGTTCAAAATACTCTCAAATATCTCCTGCAATTCGGAGAAGTTTCTGACTATTTAGGATACAATGCATTGACTGATTTCTTCCCTAAGATGGCCTTAAAACCGAATCCACATTGTGACGATCGACATTGTTTGAGACAACAGGAAGAGTTCAAATCTAGACCGAAAGTAGAGAAGGAAGCTGCACCAGAAGAGGCTGCTGGACCCGTGCATGAAGAAAACGAATGGGGTATTGAGTTAGTAGGAGCGACTGAGGAAGAAGTGAAAACTGAATCTACTTCAGGACTTCGGTATGCATACGAAGCAGCGGTGAAAGATGAGACAACAGCAAGCTCAGAACAAGTTGTAGCAGCAGATGTGAGCATAGATGATCTTATGGCCCAAATGAAATCGATGTAGAATAAAGTCTTTTGTCAACAAATAATTTGTGTTCTATTTAAGCTTATTCCAATTGTTTTCGAAAGGCTAATTCAATGAACCACAGGTGGATATCTCGTCTGCATCCTTTTCATTTTCCAAGTCCCGATAGTTGGTGTAGAACAACTTGACATTTTTCCCCGCCTCGCTTAGTTCTGCTTCCTCCATTCCCTCGCCCGTATACCAGTGGATATGTCCTTTTCGGCGAAACATGGCTTGAAATTGGTTATACAAGCGATGAAAAACATGTTGTATTGATGTGATGTTCCCCGTAAATGTCGCAGCCATTTTCAATCCCCTCGGCGGGATATCGCTGATGGCTGTCTTCAAATTATTTGGTATCCATTCGACAAAGTAGTTGCTATTTTTTTCTTTTACATTCTTCATATGCATATCAATCTCTCGAGTTGAAAGTCGACCGCGGAAAATTGCTGCTGCAGTGAGGAATTTCCCTCGACCAGTATCACAAGATACCATCCAGAAGTTTGGGTTGAACATTTCATACACGAGCTCTGCCACAGACAGCTTTGCCATTGAAGATCCACTCGCAGCCCGTATCGGAGCAAACGCTGGCACGAAGAAATGCAAGTGAGGAAAGGGAATCATATTGGTGTAGATTTTGTGGAAATTTGTGTGGAGTTGTCCTGGAAAACGAACACAAGCAGTAACTCCCGCTATTGCGTGTGCTATAAGGAAATTCATATCCCTGAAGTTTGGTGTCGAATGTCTTAAGGCTTTAACACAGATATCGTGCATAGCGTCATTATCGTAACAGTAGGCCAAGTGGGTGTTTTCAATGAGCTCCGGAAGAGCTAAAATACTGTTGTAGGGTTCGACAACAATATTTGAAACTTTAGGAGAGGGCAATACGGTATGAGTGGTTATAATAGGACCCGGATACTCGTCAGCGAGGTTTTTGATGAGAAGGGCTGTTGTTCCCGAACCGGTTCCACCACCCAATGAGTGGAATATTTGAAAGGCCTGCAAATAATCGCAGGATTCCGCTTCCTTGCGGGCAGCTTCCAAGACATGATCCATCAGCGCTGCACCTTCAGTGAAATATCCTTTAGCGTAGTTGTTGCTATTACTTTCGTTTCCAGCTATAAGGTTGCCTGGATCAAAAAGGCCCCCATAAGGAAAGCTTTGCAACCTAAGAATGCAGTCTGGATCGCCGTCCAAACACACAGCTCTCGCGTAGTGACGGTTGCGGCCCTCATTGAAGAAAACATCCTGGTAATGTTCTTGTATACGACTGGCTCCAACAAAATGTCCAGCTGGATCGAGACCATGTTCATGTGCAATTGTTTCCCAGAACTGGAGTGTTGAATAATTAATAATGAATTCAATGAACCATTATTGTGCATTATACCTGCTGTCCAATTTGGTTGCCACAATTGCCGACTTGAAACGTTAAAATTTCCCCCATGACTACAAATTTTCAATAATTTTTTAAAATTTAGAAGCAACTTATCGAAATGGTGTTTCGGAATGACATATCACATAATCCAGACATTTCCCTGGTTAGATTATGATACGCGGAAAAGGAGGCGATAATTGAATATGTTATTATGTTGTATCTAAAATATATCGAATGAATTGATCGATTAATTACACAATACAAATAAAAAAAATCAACAGCCGTAAGAACACCCTAAATTTAAATATAATATCCACATAACAAAGGTGGAAAATATATATAATTTGAAAGCATCAGAAATAATAAGCCAACCAACTGTATAATAAATTGAAAAAATTTTAAAAACACAAATTTAACTTTTAACTTGCACACAGCATATTTTGACTCAAATCTATTATATAAAAAAACATTACTCGACTAATGTAAATTTTCTATTTATGGCTCATTCAGAATGTAGCAAGTGGCTTCCTAACTTACTCGTTTGCAAGAAGTTAGTGCCTCAGTGTAAATGTATGTATGTATTGAATTCAAGAATATTTTTTAGGTATTTGTTTTATTTTTCGTGTAAAACTTGGGCTCTTTAGATATCTCAACACTTGCTTTAATTCGTTCTAATCTTGTTGTCGTGGCTGTTGCACCCGTTGCGCCAATGTTGAAACACTCGCTGAAATATCCAGTCGTGTATTTACCGATATGTAAAGCAAACATCCGATGAGCTTCTGATAATTTGCATTCGTCAGCAAAAAATCATCTTCGGTTTCGGCTTTGTCATAATTTCCGTTCATCGGAACGTTTGAAATTTTTTACTTCGTGAATGGCGGCGTGACACGATTTTGCTGCTTGCTTTGGACCGTTTAAACTTTTCTTCAGCAAACAAACTCTTCAAATCCCGGCGGCTGTTTCATATAGATCGTTTCACTTAATTTACCGTTCAAAAATGCTGTTTTGGCATCAATATGTCGCACGATGAGTTTTTCTTTCGATTGCAATCGATAAAAGCGTTCTCAATGTCGTTTGTCGAGCAACAGGAACAAACGCCTGATCGTAATGTTCCATACTTTTGCGAAAACCACTGTGCAACCAACTATCTATCAACTTTTCCTTCCGCATCGGTTTTTATTTTATAAACCCATTTTTAGCTGATCGCTTTTCGATCCTTTGGCGATTCGCACAATTGTCATGTTTCGTTTTTCTTCAACGAATCCATTTATTCTTCCATGGCGTGAATCCATTTTTTTTGTGCTCACCTGACAATGTCTCTCGTAAACTTTTCGGCTCGACGACTTTATAAAGCATTCGGATTTCGTCGATCAGTCGTCGTGGTGGTACACGTTCTGATACGTGACACACTGGTTTCTCCTGAATCAGAATGTTTCTGTTGTTTTCATTGCCTACGAACACTTGTCGCTTGATTAACGTGAGCACCTACCCTTTACGGGCTATATCTCACGGTCACCATTAGACAGCGATTGGTTTAAGGGCCAATCATTTACCCCCAAGTTCGGTACCAGTTTACATTGAGGGAACTCTCAACTTTCATAATGGTAGATCCAAGACCTAGCTATATCTGACGCTATAAGGTCAACGCCAACCTTTGTTTGCACCACAAACCACCACGATACTCCCCGAAGGGCCACAACCAATCAGCTGACCATCTTTAAGATGGAGGCTCATCAGCTGCCCGTGGTACCTGAATATACCTCCAGGGTTGGGGTTCGCAGCAACGACTTGATCTTGTTATCGAACAATCACAAAGCCACTATGTTTCGGATCCAGTTCCAATCCTAGTATTTTTACTAAGCGATTCGGGTACCCCGGGAACGGCAGTCCCCGTCGGCTTCACTGGAAATGGAGACGGCAACCCAACAATAGCAGTGGCACCCCTTAGAATTACCAGTTCCGCCCTGAGGGTGTTGCCTTACAACAGTTCATTCATGCTTTGAGCGAATGATTGAAAATCATTCGTCACCGCTACTTTCACGCGCATTTGCATTGCCTACATCGCCACTGTTGCCACGCACACTTGCATTGTCTGCCGTTTCAGCTGACTCATTCATATTGACGCCGATGGTGTTTGATTCGACGATCGTATCGCTTGATGAAAAATCAACGCTGATTTCACTCACAGAATTTTCCGTAAAACGAACGTCTCGACTGATCACCAATCTATTTTTCGCTGGATCGGAGCATCTGAATTTCCTTTGAATCATAACCAACGAAAACATCGGCGCTGCTGCATCATCCTCCAATTTTCGTCGTTTCTCTGATAGAATGTGAACGAAGCATTTAGCAACGAAAATTGAAAAATGTTTGATACCTGGCTTTTGCTGATTCCATGCTTCGTACGGTCTTTTCGATCGCTCGGCTTGGCAAACGGTTATGAATGTAATTCGCTATATTAACCGCTTCCGCCCAAAATTTACACAGCAAATTCGTGTCCAGCAACATGCAACATGCCACCTCGATGAGCGTACGGTTTTATGTATGGTGTTGTATACTGAATTTGAATGACTTCACTTTTCAAAAAACCGATCCGACCGCATCACTTTCGGTTTCGTTGAAACTTTATTTTTTACCATTGCTACGTATACCTTTATTTTTTGTCGACTTTTGATTTGTTTTTTCAGCAAATAAATCATCATATAGCGCGAAAAATCATGGATGGATGTAAGTACGTATCGGTTCCGGTTTGGCGAAACTGTTTGCATTGGTCCGCATACGTACATGTGAATGAGATCAAGTGGTGCCTTTGATTTCGTCGTTGACTGCTTTGGAAATGGTAAACGTTTTGTTTTACCTTTGAGACATATTTCACATTTTACCTTGACGCCACAATCGACGATTTTGATGTCATCAACCAGCCCTTTTGAACACATTCGAATGATTGCGCCTGGATAGTGGTGACCGAAAATGCGATACCAGTGATGAGTGTAACTAAAAATTTTTTGTTGCTTGAGATATGTTTCGTAGCACCCGAATCGAGAATCCAACCGTTTTGATTTTTATTCGATGAAATCATGAGCAAAAAATTGTCTTTTTCTTCAGCTTTATTTGCCTTGTCGCTGGTCGATTGCATCGTCCCTTTTCGATCGCTTTTCTTTCCATGATTCATATTTTTTAACACAGTTTCCCTTTACGTGGCCAGGTCGTTTGCAAAAGAAACATTTGATTTTGCTTTTGTTTTGCCCGTAGTTTTCAATGCCGAACCTGTATTTTCGCTGCCGTTGCCGTCCATTTCTTTTCGATGCTGATATTCTGTAATTAGCTGTGACTGAACCAATAACAATGTAATATCTGTTTTTGGTGGTGCTCCGAGTGCAACAATTAAATTATCGTAGCTGCGTGGCAAACTGCTTACGATGACACCGATATACCACGACTTTGATAATTGATCTTCGCCTAAATCAAATTTCTGGAACATTGCCTCCTTCACTTATTTTTAATCCACAAATGCGACAAATGATGCTCGTTTCGTTGGTCATTGTGTCCTTTTCATGAAATGTTTTCAAGGCGGCTCACGCATCTTTCGCTGTGATTTTGTTTCGAATGTGGCACAATTGATTATCCTCAACAGATAAACCAATCCCCGCACGAGCTTGATCGTCACAACCTTGCTAATTGGTGATCGCTTCTGCACTGACATTGTTTGCCGCCAAAATCGGGTTTGATTCACTCAAAACACTCCACAATTTCTCTTTCATGAGCAGCAATTCCATTTTATATTTCCACACAAAATAATAGTTATTGCTCAGTTTCGTGATCAATACTTTAGTTGTTGATTCTGCCATTTCGACCGTATGCACTCCTATCCGAATTTTGCGAAAAAAATGTATTTTTTACTTGTTTTATTTCGTACCAATATCACTTGTTCTTTCACTGGGCCCATAACATGTTGACCCATACGCGCATGAACGAAGCGAACTGAAATCAAGAATGAATGAAATAAAAACAGAACGATGCATGCTGTATGACAAATGCAATATTCATTGTGAACCATTTGAGCGCCTGAACAAGAATGAATCTAAAATTGAAATATGAAATGAAAAAACAATAATGCAAATATGAAAATACATAAGCAGTATATAAATGAGTAATACATGAATTGGTGACCGAGTGTTGCATAAACAAAATAATAAAAAAATTCTGAAACTGAAAAATATTTGCTTAACATTAATTTTTGTTCTTTATCGATTCAAAGAAAATATTGTGAACGTCAAATTTTGGTCAACAAATAATCTAGAATGTTTAATGCTTATGTCAACAAAAAGCACCGAAGAAAGAAGGACATTTCTTTCGAGACGCGCGTGTGAAATTAAATAAAAAGTAATATTCACCCAATGAAAAGGAAGATTTTTCGTTTATTTAGTATCCTTAAAGCGAGGTAAAAATAGTTGAGGAACAAAAAAAAAACATTGCTGGAAATTTTGTTGTTATCGGTCGTACGTCCCAAAAACTCGATTTTCGTTTCAAAAAATGAACACTTTCTTCGATTTAAATATAGGTTAAATTTTTTAAGTTAGGTCAGGCATTTGAAAAGATTTTATCTAGACTTCTCCTTGGTTTTGCCATGTTCTATGATATCGTCAAAATAATATTCTGTGTGTGGTAGGTTGCGAAAGATTTGGTTAATTATTCAGTTGAATTCCAAAAGCACCATTTTAATCTCAAAGAAGAGACGACACATTTGGTACGTTCCCCGATGTGGGAAAATCGATTGTACTTCACAAGATTTAGAGTCTACAGCCACATTTAAATACGCCTTACTCAAACCAGGAATCAAAAATATCTTGCACCTTTTAGACTGTTCAGCATATCGTCAATTTGTCGAATTACGTAATGTGCTCCGACTAATCTCGGGTTCACTCCTATTTGACAACCAACGTACAGTCGTACATCTCCACCAAGTTTCATTATGGTCACTTGTGGAGATTTTCAGTCACTGGAGTCAGTTTTTCAATAGTTTGAGCGGCTTCTAGAGGGTCAAGTTCCTTATCAGCTTTTTCAGTTAACGCGTATTGGACTTCTGGTATACGTTCGATTTTCCGTTTGAAGATTTTGGCGAATTCAACAAATAACTCTTCTTCTTCTTTGACACTTTTGATTGAGAACACTTGATTTTTATTCGATATTTTGTTGGTTTGATTCTCAATCGCTGTATCTATCCAAACACCCGCGGTCCCATCTGGCTTAAACATGTTTTTAGTGTAGGATTGGAACTTGATACCCATTGGCTTTAATTTTTTCTTGATGTTTAGTTTCTTGTACATAGATCGGGCACAAATTTGTATCCTGAACTAGTATCCACTTCAAATTCGGTTGGTGTCCCGTCGATTGATGCTACATAACACCAATTGGTTTTAGTCGTTTTCGAATTTGTCACTTGGTGCATGCCATACGACTCTTCACTTGCCTCTGGATTAGTGTCTTCGTAGTCGGTAATGAATATCAAAATTCCCGTGTAGGACACGGACGCCGGTGGTCTGGCACAAGTGTCAGCGAGCTATAAACAACACCGAGCTCAGCTAACTAGCTTGGCTTAACGACTGCGTACGTGTGCTTGATGACTAGCATTTGCGGGATCATATGAGGTGGGTTCTTGTCGAGCCACAAAGCTACACTACAAAATACTTATCACGCGTACTCTACTCTACAAGACGAACCGATCACTTTTTATTATCTTTAGAAATGTTCTATTAGGTGTCAATTAAGCTACTCTACAGTAATTCAATTTTTTTTTTGCCTCGTTAAAGTTAGCGGACACGGAGGCCGAAGAAGGTCATTGCATTATAAGGGGAATGTCAAACCTAAAGATGTTAAAGTGGCTGAAGGGAACCACTCATCTCTGCCTAAAAGATGGAAACTTGACGGATGTAGTTTACTTTACACTAGTAAAACAAACTAAGCAATTTCGACGGGGTGACCACCTTATCTCTTCAGGAGCAGCCACTCCTGATCACCACGGGGCTGCTCGACTGCTTATGTTTATTACAGGACAGTCTCTTCGATGTCGAGCCAGACATGGAGAGACTGAAGGATTTCGCTCTTCACTAGTGAAGAAACAATTGTGTCCGCAGTGGAGAGATGGTTGTTATAATTTTAGGGCCCTCTCCTTGAATATAAGTCCCTGTCTTCTACGAAAGTATGCTAATAAAAACCGCTAACCAATCATAAAAATAAACCGGGTGTCGTTCAGGACTAATTGATGATGCGGATTTTATCACTGCCGGTCATCAGATTAGCTCCCAACAAAAACTGACGCAATCCCAAGCAGTGTATTTGAAAACCCCTGGCACCATCAGTTTGTTCAAAATTAGAATTGTCTGACTTCAAACTGTATAAAAATGTGCAAACCTTTCTTTTGGTAACATTAAGGGACGCACTACTCTATAACATCATCGGCATGTTCAGGCGGCAGAGCCACCACCAACGAAGAACTCCAGAAGATGCTATAGACCCTATTATACCGAAGACAAGACAAACAACACCAAAAGAAGGTTTATCGGTGACTCTATCTTTACTTTAAGGAACCCTCCAAAGTATGCTACGTTAATATCAAATGGTGAGGGCGACAATAAAAATTGAATCGGTTCATCTGCCGACAGCAAAACTAAAAATGTGAGAACTCGAAGGAGAGTGGTGTTGTTTCCCCTTCGGGCCCCGCGTTGGGCGCCATTTGTAATGAATTTCGAAATTCCCGTGTAGGACACGGGTGCCGATGGTCTGACAGTGTCAGCGAGCTATAAACAACACCGAGCTCAGCCAACTAGCTTCGCTTAACGTACGCGTGCTTGATGACTAGCATTTGCGGGATCATATGAGGTGGGTTCTTGTCGAGCCACAAAGCTACACTACAAAATACTTATCACGCGTACTCTACTCTACAAGACGTACCGATCACTTTTTATTATCTTTAGAAATGTTCTATTAGGTGTCAATTAAGCTACTCTACAGTAATTCAATATTTTTTTTGCCTCGTTAAAGTTAGCGGATACGGAGGCTTGAGACAAACGCAAACATTACACAAAAAGCAACCGTTACTTTCTCCGAAGAAGGTCGTTGCATTACAAGGGGAATGTCAAACATAAAGATGTTAAAGTGGCTGGAGTGAACCACTCATCTCTGCCTAAAGGATGGAAACTTGACGGATGTAGTTTACTTTACACTAGTAAAACAAACTTAGCAGTTTCGACGGGGTGACCACCTTATCTCTTCAGGAGTAGCAACTCCTGATCACCACGGGGCTGCTCGACTGCTTATGTTTATTACAAGTCCTTTTCCACAACGTTTGCTGATTTCCGTTTTTCAGCCAGGCATACGTGCACTGTATGACTACCCTTCAAACAATATGTAGAGTTGATGTCTGAATGTTTGATTCTACAATTTTTGCTTAAGTAATTGCCCTAGCCAAACTGCAAGCGCAGCCCCAGTCCCATTTAAGCGTAATCGATGGAATATGGTTGATGAACTTGTATGGATGTATCATATTGACGATCTCCACGCCTGCCCTTCACCTGTCGTCATGTCGGATGCTACATCTTGCCACTTTATTCATATTCACTTCTTTGAATTGCATGTTCACTGTGAGTTCTTGTGTGTCCACTTTCGATGCTTCTATAACCGCTGCCTTGGTCAGTAGTTCCTCAAACATTCTTGTATTTAGATTGTAAGAGTAGTTCTCTGATGTAGTTATTGGTGATAAATTGAACACGTATAAAAATGGCATCCAACGGTTTTTTGCATTTGCATAAGTACTCGCAATTAGCAATACCCCACTTAAGGCCCATACCATAATCTGTTCTTGTTTGGTCATTAGCTTCATATTTTCTCAAAAATCGATATTGGGCCACAAGAACGTTTTTCTAGGATAATAGCTGCATGTCAAGCAATTCCAGTAACTCATCATAAGATAGATCACTAGGAGTCTCGGGTGCAGATAGTCTAGCCACAGTTCATAGTTTTTAGCACCGATGGAGTTTAAGAGTAATTTAGCACATTATACGATGTTGGTTAGTACGCTGTTTATGTCCGTGTAGTTTTTGAGTCGTCCTTTGTACTTTATGAGCAATTCCTTTGTAAAGTTGACCGGATGCCGTGCTTTTTTTTATAAAAGTGCCACCATCATCTCCCTTTACAGGTCTTAAAGTTGCTTGAACTGTTCTGGACCCATGTTGTATGTTGAAGTAGTTGAATGATATTGATGAAATTGTTGAAAACATTGAGGTTACATACTAAAAATGTCAAACTGTGCTCATTGGATGGTTTATCACACCATCTCTTTGACTATCTGTGATCTCTTTGTACGCTTGTGATTGACAATAGTAAAACCAAATTGCGTTTAACTTTGCCAATTTCTAATATTCACTTATTAATATCCTACCTTCTGTTATATCCTCTTGCTGTATTCTATATTTTTATACGAGTGTAATTACAATTAACAGAACACGACACGTGCTTTGGGGTGTAAGAATCTTTAATGACTAACAGCAGAATCAGTGCCACCAATACCCCTGTACTAATACAATCAGGCTATAATAGTTTACATGGCACGGATAATTATGCGAAAATTTGTTTTTTGAAAGATTAAGGATAAATATAAAAAAGTTCAAATCATGAGGAGCAGAAGCAGAAGATTTACAGTCCTGAAGTTCAATTTGACTCGATTTGCGCTATATTTGCTATTGCTGCATCTGATTTAATACAAATCAAGCAGTTTGACGTGAAGACTGCATTTTTATACGGTGATATTGATGGAACATCTTCATGCAACTGGCAGAGAGCTAGGATAAGGCAAATAGAAAAAATTATTAGCTGTATCCAAGTTTTTATATGTTGAAACAATCCTCTTGATGCTTGAACCATCATTTCACTGAGTTGATGAAGAGATTCAAAAGCGACTAGAAAAAGGAGCTGCCTGCATACAGTGACACAGATTATACCGAAAATCTGCAAATATTATATGCTGTAAAATTTTCACCAATTACAATATCCTGGAATTCACAAAGAAAGCAGGTCGTTGTATCATGGACAATAGATGTAGAGTACATGGCTACGCATCAAATAACTAAAGCAATAGCCTGGACGAAAAGTTTGGTTAAGGAGTCAGCTTAGTGGACAATCAGAGCGTGGTAAGCTAGATAAAGAGCCCGGTGATTTTGCATCGGAGTGCGTGGCATCAAAGGAATAACATACAGACATCCTGACAAATATAATCCAAAAGCCCTTGGGATTCAAATCGAACACCTTTCGTCAGATGAAGACTGAGATAAAAGAGCAAAAACCAAACCAGTGCAACTAAAGCTGGAGGGGTGGAATAATTTCGCAGTTACTCACTTCTTCTTCGCTACCAATATGTAAAAGATACATTAAATCTCATTGAAAATTTGTATCTACTTATGTCTTGTACAATTTTAGTAAAAATGATTTACACCAAAGTAATCGTAACAAGTACGTCATTCGGAAGTTACCTGTCGATACGCGAGGTACATTACTATACAAGTCGAGCCAAGAAGTAAATTTATTTCCAGTAGTTTAGAGCAGGACATGCATGTCCATCTCAGTTGATAATTATCAGCACCGTCAGAAGGTGGCGAGTCAAAAAACTTATTTCGATAAGAATCAACCGTTATGTTGCCCGTCATGTGAATAAACTTATTCAACATATGTATATGATTAGAAAAAAAACATTACGATAAATTCAGTGCGGCGTTATTTTCCTGCAAGCTCGGATAGAGCACAGTACCAAGTATTGCAAAATGCATCATTCTTAAAACTATTAACGTTTCAAAAATGTTCGGCGGCCAACTAGGTAGTACTTCTACCAGACTTTAAACGTACTCATCACCCCTTGTTTGACAATTTTTGCCATCAGCTGGTTGTCGTTGCTTGTCAGTGGGTCTGAAGTTTAATTAGGTGATGGGTCGCACTTGGGGATGTTATAGTTAATGCACCAAGATTATTATATTTGACGGTCAGTAACATCGATCACTTTAAAGAAATTATTAATTATTTTCTAGTTTCATCCATCGAAAAACATTATTACAGCCGTAGCAGCACACCAACTCAAGATGACATCCTCAAGGCTTATCAACAACCTAAGCCGCTTCCGCCTCGTCACTTTCGACGTAACAGACACTTTAATTCGTGCTAAATTCTTACCAGGATACAAATATGCTAAAACTGCTGAATACTTTGGGTACGACAAGATAGATCCCGATACTCTAACCCGACAATTCCGACTAGAGTTCAAAAGAATGTCGAAATTATATCCGAATTTTGGCAGCGGAACCGAGGAAATGAATTGGAAAGATTGGTGGCGTTGCTTGCTCTACTCTATATTCATCAAAGCTGATACAAATATTCCGGCTGAGGATCTTACAGTAATAACAAATACATTAATTGCTCAATACAGAACTGCTGAGTGTTGGGATAAATGTGAAGGAGCTGATGAAATATTGCAGTGCATAAAAAGACTGCAAAAGAAAATAGGTATAATTTCTAATTATGATCCCAGCCTGCATCGAGTTATCAAACAAATGGATATGCCGAGATTTGATTTTGTACTTACATCCTATGAACAGGAAGCCTTGAAACCAAGTCCAAAAATGTTCGATGATGCTTTGAAAATCGCTCAAGTTAAAAAAGATGAAGCTTTACACATAGGCAATACTCTGGAAACTGATTATCTTGGGGCAATAAATGCAGGTTGGTGTAGCGTCCATATCACTAATAACAAAGAATTGAGTGAGAAGTCATCTGTTAATCCGGATCATGTCTTTCCAACACTAAAAGCGTTTCTCGAAAGTCTTGAGAAGGATGAGATCAAATGGTGACGAATTATAGTCTAATATTGAATACTTACTCGTATAAGTATGTGCTGTGACTGATAGATTAGGATTAAATGTTTGTAAAAGTATGGACATTGTTGAAAAAGTATGATCGTTAAAAAAAAGAATTTAAAATCCCGTACCAGAATTATTTTCATTAAAAATCAATGTGAAAAAACCCATGGAAAAATTTTTTTTAAAATCATGCTCTATTGAAATATTTTATAAGATACTGGATGTCGATTTTATATGAAAGCTCCATCGGGTCTAAGTATATTATTCTTCTGCTTTATTTGTCTATTCATACTTATCACTGAGCAGATTAAGTCGATCTGTTGAAAAATCGTAAAGTATATCATAGAATACCTTAAAGGGGTAATAGCGCATCAATAAAGAAGTTAATACATTCATCCCCCATAACAGGCACCGCTTGGGATAGCTTACTAAAAAGTAGCCGGGCGGCAAGTTGCTGGGAAGACGTGGTGTAGTGGAAATTTTGATTTATAATTCCGTAAAGGACTGCAGCGGTTTCTTGCTGCCTCAGCGAGCCAAAGATTGGGACTCATTAGAAACAACCTGACCTAGGGACGTGCGTATGCGCTGGCAAGCCAACGTCTGCGGTGTCATGGGGCGGGTTCTTTTCCCTAGCGCCAAGGTGCACTATAAATTAGTTTGCATACACGAATTAAAGGGGTTTGTAATAACAAAAGAATAGCTCAGGCAAGCACTAAGCTTATGATTGTTTATTCTCCCGCATGTAAACAGGCGGGCGTTTTGGACGAAGAAAATTGTGACCCACGACAAGGGGCGGATTTTTTTTGTATTGCTGTACAAGTCGAGCCAAGAGGTAGCCTATGCGGACGACATTAATATTTTGTCACGGTCATTAACAACTGCCAAAGAACTCTTCCTCAAACTCGACAGCCAAGCAAAACTAGTAGGGCTACAAATCAATGAAAATAAAACAAAGCTCATAACACAGTCGAGGAAAAATACCTCAAGTACACAAAACATCACACTTGACGAATACAGTATCGAGAATGTTAGCGAATTTGTGTATTTAGGCGCCAAAATAACGAGAACCGTTAATGAAAGAGACGAAATACGCCAAAGAATACAGCTCGCAAATAAAATATTCTTTTCAGTTTTGACGATCTTGAAAACCAGCTGCATACACAGGAAAACAAAGCTCCTGTGTTATGCTATGGTTGTGAAATCCGCAATTATATTGAACGCCCTTGAGTGACAGGTTTGGAGGCGAATAATCGGAGCGAAGCTAGACGGGGACCAATGGCGAATTCGATACAACCATTAGATGCATGAAATTTTTGACGAACCGGATATCTGAACGGTTGTAAGTCTGTGGAAGCTGCAATGGGCTGGCTGGAATACCCAAAGAGGTATTCATTGGGAGAACTGAAGGCCGGAGACCAGTGGGGAAACCGAAGAAACGCTGGTCTGGCACGGTCAACGAAAACAGTTCATCACTGCTCGGATTTCGAAATTGGAGGACGCGGTCAATGGACCGAGACAGGTGGAGGCGCTATATGCAGGAAGTGAAGTCCAGAGAGGGGCTGTAGTGCTACGAAGAAGAAGAAGAAGACATTTTATCTATTACTGTACAGAAATCATGCGCATTGAGACGATTGAAATTATAGTAAGTACCGATTTTCAGTTTTTTTCCTATGCAGGCTATTTCAATTATTATAATATAATATTTGTCAAATGTTACTCTCTTGTTCACGAAATTAATTATATTTTTTATATAGCCTGCAGGAGAAAACTGATCTATATTCCGGAATATTCCGGACTAATACTCTGCTTCTTCAACATCCATACTTTTCTTTGTATAATCAGGACTTCGCTGCAGATAAATTTGAATATCATTCAACTTTTGTCGTAGTTAATTTGTCATATAATTGATTTGTGTGGTAAGCAATCATCATCAAAATTATAGTAAGTACTCCTTTTAACAATTACAATCCTTCGTTGATACTCTGGACACTCCCACGAGTCTGCTCTGTGTGAGGGATTAGCATTCTTATCAATACAATTGTAACATTTCTCCTGTGTGCTTTTGCATTCCTTGAGCTCATGCTTTCCTCCACTTTCCACACAAATTTTTTCTCCTTATTATGTTGACGTTTTATGATTGTATGTTTGCCCTCTTAAAACAGCTCGTAAGGTTAAAGTCTTCCTTCACAAAATATGATCCATAATCAATGTTGACGTATCTGTTAATAGCTAATATTTGATACATACTTCTATTTACGTCAATAATGTGTAACCATTTCCCGTTTTTGTCTGTCTGGCATGAATAAGCTCCATTTTATCTCTTTCCCCAACATCAGGGCTTAGAGCCTGTATTTCATTCTAATTCTATTCTTGTCACTGGCATTTAATGTAGGCAATTGTGTTAGGTTCGCGTGAGTGTGGCGTGAAAAAATTTTGATTCGTTCTCCCAGCATTTATGATTGAACCAAACAAATCTCATCTTCATTGCTACCCACCCATAGCATTAGCGCACCTTCGGTGTTTTATTACCTGCATGGAAAGTATAGTTTATTGACCGATTAACTATTATTAAGTCTAGGATCAATGATCATCTATCTTTTTTATGAATATCTTTTATTTTGTCTTATCACGCTATATTACCTTTTTCATTTAATCCATAACGTTCTTACCGTCTTAAAGTATTGCATTATCGTACCTTTATCGTATATAATTATCGTATCATTATCCTATATAATTATCGTTTCGCACTCCCGTATCGCTATCGTTACAATTAGCATATTACATTACATTAGCCCTTACCTTTAACATTTCTCTGCTGATTCCCCTTTATTTTGTTACATTTATCTTATTTCTAGCATCTAATTAATCATCACATTAGCATACCTTTGATTTTAATAAATAATTAAGTTTATAATTGACAGTTTCAATTACCGTTCCCGCCCACATTCAAAATAAAGAACACCTCTCGAGCCCCACGCCTTGTGGGTCGAAATTGCTCGAGAAAAAAAGAATATACTCAATCGAGTTGTCTCTGCATCAAAACTGTTTGTTGAGAAGTTATAAGACATTATTGTGGCGAAAATTTCCTTATAATATTACGAACTCCCCGACTAAATTATGCTTTCAATAGTGTGAAAAAACCTTGAAAAGTTAGTAAAAGATGATTCAGTTACTGTTGCGAAATCGAAAAAAATATATTTAGTGTCATAGTTTCCTTTTCTGTAATCTAAGTGGCCCAAAATATCAATTCTCAATTATTGATCCCAATAAAACATAGTAAAGAAACCGTGACCATTAAAGAGAGAGTTCCCCCATCTGCATCCTTACTCAGCGCTTCTTGCGAAATTTCTCACACCGTGCTTTCCTCCGAATCTGGATCTGAACGTGTCTATTTTACACATCCAAGGATAAATGGTACGCATCATTATTGGCCGAGTCAAGCATCGAGATCCCACTCAACACCCGAGCATCCGTGATATGTGCCAGCCAAATGAAATATTTGAGATGGCCATTTAATCTCCACCGTGTCGCGGAAGCCACCGACGATATATGAAATTTGTTGAGGCAAGTAATTAAAATTTCAGAATTCTGTACGATGTGCAAGAGGCGCGTCTGCATTAGCTGGATTCTATCCTAACATGAAACCCACGTTTGATTAGCCAAAGTGCATTAGGCTCCAACGTTTATTTTGGCGATTCGCGGAAAAGTCTGTCCGAAATACGGGGAATCCCTCAAACATTTCCAAATAATTGATAAGGAAGTTATCACTTCGTAGATGTGTATCATGCAAGAAGTTTTGATATACATAGAACGATGAGATAGTGGTGGCGTAAAGCTTTAGGAAATTACAACATTGAGTGAAGCTGAGAAGTGATTAGTGAATTTAAATACATTAAAATTGTCACTGTTGATGACAATTATGAACTTTTATAATTACGTAAATTCATGGGTTAAACCATAAACAAAGAACTCCTTTTAGTTAACAATTCGCATACGCACATATATAATAATAATTGATAAATATTGAATATTTTTTTTTTTTTTTGATAGGAACTTTCATTACAAATGTATGTGGGCGTGCATATAATGGACATTATCTTTTCTTAACACAGTGTATCACTGAATAATAATACTGAAATCTATTTGATGTGGCTTGAATATGCACAAGAGCATTTAGAAGTAAAGAACAATGCCATACAAATATTTATTGTTGCATCATTATGCCATTGGCTGGTAAAATGACTTATTGTGTAAAAGCTAAGTCGAGCAATTAAACTGCCAAAACATAAACATAACATTAAGCATAAAAATTCACTCAAAAATTAATAATGATCGTTAAATGTGTAAAAACCAATCACTGTTAATTTCAGTTTAAGTAAAACACCAAGTTTTTAGCGATGCGTTTAAAATTATTATTTTTCTATTTACAAAGAATAATAGAACTGAATTCAATATACAAATAAGCAATGTATTAATGAAGAGTATTAATAATTTTGTAATTAACTTAAAAATTATTCTTTTATTGAAAATTTGCAAGAAAATATTGTATAATGTATTGAAGACAATTTCAGGAGGTGAGGGTGAAGGCATTGATGTCCTGTAGGGGATTGTAGTGAAATTTGGTGTATAAAAGTGTCCATGAAGGACTGCAGCGATGGTTTGCTGCCTCGGCGAAAGAGGGTGGTGGGATTCACCGAGATTGGCCTTGTCTGAGGACTCCTGACTGCGCTTGCAGGCTAGCATTAGAGTGTTGTGGGGTGGGTTCTTTTCCCCAGCACAAGGGCCAACTGCAAAAGAATTTCGCACCTACGAATTCAAAGATACAAATACATATCGACCGGAGTCGATATGTATTTGTATTTGTGAGAGGGTTGAAATTGCGAACGCAAATGACAAACTGGGCCGGGAGAAAACAGACGGGACTTGAAGAACTTCCTTGGTACTGACAATACCTATGGCCCCGAAATAAGAGTGTGGCATCCAGGTGGAAGCTGTGCCCCTAGCATTAAAGAAAGCAAAAAAATATATACATAAAAAATAATATGAAAGAATGATAGTTAATAATATAATAAACAATGAAAGCAAAAGGGTACTCGTCCAGCATCCTCAACGAGTGCCCGTAGATCATGTAGATAGTCCCTGAAACTCTATGGTTTAGTGTTATAATTTTACTTAACATTATTATTCGTTACACTAGATTTGTACTTTAATTCGTTAATTTCACTTTCTTTAACTTTATTAATATTAGTATTATTCGCGAACGTATTCCTCAGCACTTTAGTTGTAGCGGATGATGACGATAAGGATTCAGTTCCGATTAACTTGTTCCAGTTCAATTTGAATTCTAAGCACACACATTATGTCGGTCAAATATCTCCACATTAATCTTCCTTCTGTCATAATATTTTATGATTTTCTTATTATACATGGCCTTGGGCGCTAAGTATTGCCGCTTAACCTTCTAAGAAAAATACTACCCTCCTTAATACCTCGCAACTACGGTTTCATATAATTCCCGGCAAAAAGTATACGAAGATATACTTCAATCTTCCTTGATAATGTGTTGGATATTATCTTCGGGTTGTGTTAAGAAAAAAGAAAATTCTTACACGAAATAGCATTTCACTATTGCGGTAGATATTAAGTTGTTTGTGGCTACGCCAAGCCGTGCGTAATGTTGTTAAGTGGAAATAAACATTCAAGTTTGAGCATAGTGTGAGGAGATGCCAGATACAAAAATTCAAATCAGTCTATTGGAATTCGATTCACTAATTGTTCTGTTTTGCATAATATTTCGGAAGCTTTTTCATGCGCTTCAAGCACCTACACCTCACTTCAATTTTATATTAAATTAATTAATTTCCAACAAATTTTTATTGCTTAAATTTTTAATGATTATTATTAAACTTCAAGCACTATCTGAATTAAATTTTGTCTTTTACTGCTCTCGACACTAATCAATTGTTCCTCCAATATCTACTCGTTGCCGGCACGGTTCTCGTGGTGTGCGCTCCGTGCGGCGATCCGTCTCAAGCTCTCCCTCTTTCTACGGCGTGTTCCTTGAATTATCAAATTGGTTTGGGTGAACTTTGGTATACGGATGAAGATCTGGAACATCGAAGCCGTATTTGGTACGACTTTCTTCAACCTTTTTAACACGAACATTGTAATAAACATAAGCAGTCGAGCAGCCCCGTGGTGATCAGGAGTGGCTGCTCCTGAAGAGATAGGGTGGTCACCCCGTCGAAACTGCTTAGTTTGTTGTTTTATTAGTGTAAAGTAAACTGCATCTGTCAAGTTTCCATCCTTTAGGCAGAGATGAGTGGTTCACTTCAGCCACTTTGACATCTTTAGGTTTGACATTCCCCTTGTAATGCAACGACCTTCTTCTGTGAAAGTAACGGTTGCTTTTTGTGTAATGTTTGCGTTTGTCTCAAGCCTCCGTATCCGCTAACTTTAACGAGGCAAAAAAATATTGAATTAGTGTAGAGTAGCTTAATTGACACCTAATAGAAATTTTCTAAAGACAATAAACAATTGATCAGTGCGTCTTGTAGAGTAGAGTACGCGTGATAAGTATTTTGTAGTGTAGCTTCGCGGCTCGACAAGAACCCGCCTCATATGATCCCGCAAATGCTAGTCGTCAAGCACGCGTACGCGGTCGTTAAGCGAAGCTAGTTAGCTGAGCTCGGTGTTGTTTATAACTCGCTGACACTTATCCCAGACCATCGGCACCCGTGTCCTACACGGGCAGACATAAAATCATTACAACATCCAAGGAAAAACTATTTATACGATGATCCGGCAACGCACAGATGATGTAGAAACACTGCAACTGTGTTTAGTCAACGTAGTTTATTCTAAATACGATCGTAAACTGCACTTCTTCTTTTCTTTTAAACTCCGATGCCGGTGCGGTTCTCGCGAGGTACGCAATATGCGGCGATTGAAAACAGACTCCCCGTTTTGTTGCCAGTCGTCAACTTACGCCATCTGTGGCACCGGGCATTCACGAACACAGTTCATCCGTCTATATAGATTGCCTTCGGTAATGCAATTCGTGGATGAGCTGCGTGAAAAAGTGTTGCCATGTCCGAATTCTATTTGTAGATTTGGATAATAAAATTTTTCAAATCTGCAATTAAAATTTGGATCTGTATTATGGCGGCTTTCGAGCAGTTTGCTTAGGCGACTGCTCAATTATTACAGAGTTGGAGTTGACAAATCTATTCTTAGTAAACAATTAGGCCCTCTAATTATACCCTCACGCCGTCGCAGGTGAGCTACCGGGTGGTATAAAATAACACCAATTTTTGGTTGCCATCATGCAACCTTTTGGTATTCTCTTGAGGATTTCAAACGATTTCTATTGATTACTTTTTTGCTGCGAGGGATACCTATCAGTAGTTCAGTCAATAGTCTCATATTCACATGATTTTTTATATATCCTCAAAGATTAATAACAAGGCACTAAAGAAGTTATTTCTAATTCGGTGTCTTTATCAACGTAGAAAAATTAGGTAAACTCATGCAAACCCAACAAGACAGAGCCCAGTCTTCACTAAGTCTGTTTGTCCAGCCAAAATATTATGTTTCTTTAGTATACATATATACAGAAGGCATGAAAGTTAAGTCTTTTCTATATTTTAAGATTATTATGTTGCATCCTTACAGCACGTAATTATTATTAAAAAGTTGAAGACTGAAAATATGACATGGATTGCTAAACGAGAAAAACCATCTTTTCTTTTCAGTAGGTAGTCGTTCTTTTTCAGAAGAAAAGGAAGGCGGGAGGTGGATATGCTGCCAAAGGGGTAGAGTTTGAACAATCCGTGACTGGTCGATTCAGTGATGTGGTTCGGTACGTGGTAGCAAAGTTTGGCTTTGTGCTTTTAGTTAGAATGGATTGATTCGGTTTTTGATTCGAGTAGTTTTTTTAATACCTCCGTTCCCTTCC
Organism: Odontomyia ornata; assembly: GCA_963969285.1. Lineage (NCBI taxonomy): Eukaryota > Metazoa > Arthropoda > Insecta > Diptera > Stratiomyidae > Odontomyia > Odontomyia ornata. The sequence goes on along the minus strand of OZ017739.1, from coordinate 447,818,751 downwards.
ACTCTCTCCATCACTCTTTCTTCGCCGCACAACGCTCGTGCGATCTGCATTCACATTACGTCACTGCGTGTTTTGTGCCACCCAGATAATGTACCGGTTTGTTTCTGGCACCGCGTCAGTGAATAATCGGGAAGGCGTAGTTTTGATTGATGTTGTCTCTTTCTTGTTTCCCACTTTTGGACTGGACATATGGTCGGGAAGAGATAAAAATTAAGTAAAATAAAGCAGGGTCGGCTTGGTGGAATCGGGCATTTGAACCGGTGACCGATGTAGTTAAATCAAGTCAAAAGTGCTTTATTTAATACTAATCGTTATAAATTTTAAAAGAATATAAAGCAAATTCCAAACAATAACAATCAAAATACTTAATGGCCCAAATGGCTCTCTAAATTTATACGTTATCATTAACACATTTCATAAAAGAAAAATTAAAGCAAATTCAATTAATTAAGATTATTACATATTTTTAAGAATTCAATTGGAAAAAGGAGAAAAAAACAACCAATACTATCCTAAAATTATTTATAATTAAAACACAACAGTGAAAGTTTGATCCTACACCTAATATGTTGTAACTTAATTCTAATAAAATGCAATCAAAAACGTTATCTTATGCTAAAAAAATTCTCTAACAATGTTCCTAACCTAAGCGTTTAATCTTATCTCTAACGTAATATAGTAAACATATAGCTAATCTATACCTAATTTTTAACACAAATAAACAACAACACTAAATGTAACAATAATAAGCTGAAACTCAAAAAAACGAAATAACAAAAAAACCACAAAAACAGGAAATAAACACGAAATAATTTAGACATTGTCATTCAGCCACCAATACCTGGATTGTGCTGTCGCAATTCGATCAGCTTCAGCGAATCTGGCAAATGAGTATCTCCATTGAAATTGTTGGTCTCGTGAACTCAAACTCGGAGGATATTTTATCTTCCTATCGGTGGCCCGTCGATATATGTGATATATGACTGGGACGCCGTCAAATACACGAATGCTTCTGGAGGAATGAAGCCAGTAGCGAAGCAAGTCGCTATTTACCCGTCTGTAGGGTAGAACGGCTGTGAAATCCAAGGGTTTTCACTCACAGTCACAGATCTTGCGATATGATTCCGAAGAAGCTTCAATATGAAGATATCGACCCTCGTCACTTCAGCAGTTTGATAAATTCTTCTATTCGATATATAATGTTTCCAATCCGTCTCAGGCTTTCTGTACAAACCAGTACATGCACGAAGACATTTCCTTTCGAACACTCTTAATTTTCTCATAGTACTAGCACTCTGGTTGTACCAGATCTGACATCCATATGTCAAAACTGGTCTAACCAGTGCCTTGTAGCAGATAATTTTGACCTTTTGATCAATATATTTGGAATGAAAGAGTTTTCGTAGGGCCATGACTACTTTAAGTGCCTTACTGAGCATGATTTTCACATGCTCAGTATAGTACAGATACTGATCGAGATAAACACCGAGGTATCGAGCACAGGATGTATGTGGAACTCGTTCTGAACTACCCTCGCCAGCCATGATGTGGAAATCTTTCCAATTACGTTTCAGGTCTTGACTGACCCCCTGCAGAGTTGTCCGAAACAAGATTGTTTCATACTTTTGCGCATTGATTTTCATTCGCCAATTGTCAGTATACAACTGTACATCATTGAACATTTTTTGGAGATTTCTCTGAACTATTGTAGCTTTTCGGTCTGCCGTATAGATGATCAGATCATCAGCAAACGCTACCAATGATCGCGTTGGCGAGACGTTAAAATCAAAGCCGTTCAAAAGCTTGCGAATGAAGATTGAGAAGAGCAGAGGCGCATTAACTGTTCCCTGCTGTAGACCATTCAAGACCTTGAATACGCGCCTTATTGTCAGATTTCCATCAGTTACAACAAACAATTTCCCGTAAACCATATTACACATCATGGCGACAAGGTGTCTGGGGAACTTGTCCTGAAGGAGTTTAAAAATTAGTCCATCTAACCACACCGTATCGAATGCTTTCTCCATATCAATGAGACATGCTCCAACGCATTGTCTATCATTTCGTTTCCAACAGATGACTGAGGTTACTTTCGTTATTGCATGTGTGGTTGAATGCCTGGCACGAAAACCAAATTGGCAATTCGGCATCAACTCATTTTCCTCAATGTGGGCGTTGAATGATCTGTTGAGTATCACTTCAAACACCTTGCTGATGTTAAGCAGCAAGCTGATTGGGCGATAGCTTTTCGGGCATGAACATTCTTTTTCTTTCTTCAAGATCGGAAATACCTTAGCCCTTTTCCACTCGTTTGGGAAATATGAATTGCTCAACATGTTATTGAGCAGAATGCAATAATTCCTAATAGCGACCTCCGGCAAATGTTGGAGAACTACATTTGGAATACCATCAGTACCACATGATTTCTTGTTGTTAAGATTCAAGCTCGGTATGAGGTCAGATGTTAATGTTTCATTGAAATGAAGAATTGATTGGCCGTTCAGGCTTGATTTGAAGTCGGAAACTTTTGCTTCAACGACCTCTGAAAATATTTCATTCCCTCTCTCAGGGTTTGGTAGATGAACCAATTCAAAATGTGTTCTAATCAGGGCAAGTTTATCCAATCCTTCACAAATAATCCTGTTTCCATTTCTATCCGGAGTCGTACTATCAATTTCGATACCAGCCCTATCGAGAAGATTTATCTCATCACTAGTGACTTCAAGATTCCATACCTTCACTCGAGACTTCTTACGGAATATGCTATTCACTTTCGCAAACACGCCGTCTGGGTCCTGTGGGCTAATACCCCTCAATTTTTCCGCCCATTGATTGCTGACTTCAATCCTGATGTATGACCGGATTAAGTTCCGGACATTCTTCAGATGTAATTTCAACAAAGCCAACGAGGGATGGTTGTAATCCAAAAATCGTCGATAAATATTGTTGACGCGTGTGAGAAGGAGGCTTTTCAATCTTTTCAACCTTGCGATGGTTGGTGTTTCATAGCCTTCCATATTGTTTCGATGTTTTATCTTGGGAACTACTTTCTCAATCATTTCCAACGTCAGCTTCTCTAACTTCGACAAATAGACATCTATTTCATCGTTGGGTAAATTCCTGTCATTAGGAACCATTGAGCAAGAGTTGCCACCATCAGAAGGGAGACATTGCTTCTGGTACTCGCGATAAAACTTCTTTTGAAGTCGCTATATACCCGTCTGTAGGGTGGAACGGCTGTGAAATCCAAGGGTTTTCACTCACAGTCACAGATCTTGCGATATGATTCCGAAGAAGCTTCATTATGAAGAGATCGACCCTCGTCACTTCAGCAGTTTGATAAATTCTTCTATTCGATATATAATGTTTCCAATCCGTCTCAGGCTTTCTGTACAAACCAGCACATGCACGAAGACATTTCCTTTCGAACACTCTTAATTTTCTCATAGTACTAGCACTCTGGTTGTACCAGATCTGACATCCATATGTCAAAACTGGTCTAACCAGTGTCTTGTAGCAGATAATTTTGACCTTTTGATCAATGTATTTGGAATGAAAAAGTTTTCGTAGGGCCATGAAAACTTTAAGTGCCTTACTGAGCATGATTTTCACATGCTCAGTATAGTACAGATACTGATCGAGATAAACACCGAGGTATCGAACACAGGATGTATGTGGAACACGTCTACACGGAACGAGTGCTAGAAGTAGAATTTTGCGCTTTTAGTTAGAATGGATTGATTCGGTTTTTGATTCGAGTAGTTTTTTTTTTAAATACCTCCATTCCCTTCCACTCTCTCCATCACTCTTTCTTCGCCGCACAACGCTCGTGCGATCTGCATTCACATCACGTCAAAGTCAAAGTCAAAAGCGCTTTATTGCATACTAATCGTTATAAATTTTGAAAGAATATAAAGCAAATTCCAAACAATAACAATAAAAAAATTAATGGCCCAAATGGCCCTCTAAATGTATACGTTATCATTAACACATTTCATCAAAAAAAAACCAAAGCAAATTCAATTAATTAAGATTATTACATATTCTTAAAATTTAATTGGAAAAAGGAGAAAAAACCAACCAACACTATCCTAAAATTATTTATAATTTAAACGCAACAGTGAAACTTTGATCCTACACCTAATATGTTGTAACTTATTTCTAATAAAATGCAATCAAAAACTTTATCTTATCCTAAAAAATTCTATAACAATGTTCCTAACTTAAGCGTTTAATTTTATCTCAAACGAAATATAGTAAACATAACATATACCTAACCTATACCTAATTTTTAACACAAATAAACAACATCACTAAATGTAGCAATAATGAGCTGAAACTCAAAAAACTTAATAACGAAAACACCAGAACTGAAAATAAACACGAATAATTTAGACATTGTCATTCAGCCACCAATACCTGGATTGCGCCGTCTCAATTCGATCAGCTTCAACGTCTTTTGTGCCACCCAGATAATGTACAGGTTTGTTTCTGGCACCGCGTCAGTGAATAATCGGGAAGGCGTGGTTTTGATTGATGTTGTCTCTTTCTTGTTTCCCTCTTTTGGACTGGATGTATGGTCGGAAAGAGATAAAAATTAAGTAAAATAAAGCAGACTCGGCTTGGTGGAATCGGGCATTTGAACCGGTGGCCGATAAATTGTATTTGTTGACCTGTTGGGTACAGTCCATTGACACATTCCTAGATTTCACGTCAAAATTCTTCGGGAAGCCTCGAAGCGTACGGACGAGAGTTTTAAATCATTACAGCATATTATCAATTAATTGGAACAAAGGAGAAAGAAAAAGAAAACACTAAAGAAATCGTTGCCAGTTCAGCAGGCAATGTAAATAATACAAATATCGAAATAAATTCCATCTTTCACATTCATCAAACAAATAAAAGGGAAGTCTTAAATGTAATCAATGAATTCAAATAATAATAAAGGAGGACATAGCCCAGATTATAGCAAATTTTATAAACGTGCATATTAGGAATGGAACTTTTCCGGAAGAAGAAAAACTTGCAAAAATAGTTCCTATATTTAAGGGTGGTGATCATCTTGACCCGAATAACTATCGCCCGATTGCGCTGCTGACGGGATTTAGTAAGATATTTAAAAAAATACTAAACAATCGATTAACATCATTCTTAGTTGAAAACTCTATCATAAGCCAACATCAGTTTGGTTTTCAAAAGAACAAGAGTGCTTTGGATGCCCTACATTCTGTCACACGTTTCATCAATCTAGGACTTGACAGAGGTGATTATGTCATCGCAATTTTTGTGGATTTGAAAAAAGCATTTGATACAGTTGATCATGATCTCTTGCTTCGTAAACTTGAATCGTATGGTATTCAGGGTAGTCCTAAGCAGTTGTTTTAGAGTTACTTGGAGGGAAGATCGCAGAGAACTTTTATCAACAATGTCCTGAGCGACCATGCACCTACGGAAACAGGAGTTCCCCAAGGCTCAATACTGGGCCCAACTTTGTTCCTGCTATACACAAATAATCTAAATACATGTGGGCTGACGGGATATCACACATTATATGCTGATGACACAGTTCTACTTTATTCAGGACGAGACAAAACTGCCATTGAGAACACTATCAACGACGATCTAGGAAAATTCCATCAGTGGTTAATTTTAAACAAACTAGTATTGAACACATCAAAGACAAAATATATTGTTTTTAAGCAAAAGAACAAAGGAGACATAGATGTCGAACTAAATATTAACGGCGGAAAATTGCAAAGAGTGCTAGAAATGAAATATCTTGGCCTTATCATAGACCATCGTATGACCTGGTTACCACACATAAATAGCTTAAGAAGGCAATTAGCCCCAATAATAGGATTGTTAAGAAGATATGAGGATTTTCCAATGCACATCAAGAAACTTGTTCTAAATGCGTTTGTCCTGGCGAAATTGCATTATGGAGTACTTATTTGGAGTCAATCAGCGAAGTGTAATGTGACGCCTACGCCCAGGAATCGAAGTGATTCCGATCCCGAACCCTTGTAACCGGCCAGATGGATATGTCCTCGAAGTTCCAGCGGACTTCATCTGTTGTGCGGATATCGTTGTGCAGAAAATATTTTTTTTTTCTGTCCAAATATTTAGACCCGTGGATATAAATATTCGAAATATAGAATTAATCCAACCCCGGCACATTTCGAGACATAGCCATCTGGAAATGCCCCTCCACCATGGCCATCGAGAAAACTATGCCACTGGCGACATCTGGAGAGGCACATTGCCGCCATATGAAGTGCCATTCCACACACAGATGTTTTGTCCGAGGTGACAACGGAAAATTTTTGACAGCCACATGTCGGCTTGGTTTTTCGTGGCTGTCGTCTTCTAAGAGTGTTCATTGTCGCGAAATATCGAAAGCAATCGGGAATAGCAGCTGCTAATTGCGGGGTGCGGCAGATTCCGGTATTCGCGCTCGTTTGTGCCGAAAATCTATAGAAAGAAAATCCCATGAATTGGATTGCGGACACGCAGAAGCATCAGGCATTCAGCTTGTCTGGCTGCCGAACCAAACAGTTCCTGCTGGATCGGCTCACAGCTGATGGTCGAAGCATTCTTGGAAGGAGTGAACCATTTGGGCTGTTCGCATATAGGAAGGATGTGGAGGAAAACTCAAGGAGGCGGTGGAGGATCATATTTGCCAGCTAAGTATCATTATTAAGTATAAGAAATGACAAGCATGCTCAGAAGGTGGTCGCATCATTCTCTATGGAGCTTATATGAGCATAGTCTCTCCATTTGTTCCGTTCCTCAAAGGCTGAGTCCATCAGAATTTCGTTAAAGGCGTAATTTGTTAATTTATTTTGCGTGCGCGAATTTGATGCAGCCAGTTAGTCCGACATCCAAAGTATAATTTTGATCAACTTTCGTGAGAATTATTCAGACTTGATAAAGTATTTCTTCGATCAAGTGCCACCCTAGCGGATTGCTGAAAATCAAAAATGGTATTACGAGTATTTGTTAGTGGCATGTCCGGAATTAAGGAGGTAGAAAAAAAAACGTCAACAGCGCGTCCTGATGATCCTGGACAGCAAAAATATTAAATATGAAACAATTGATATCACAGAACCTGGCAAAGAAACTGAAAAGGATTTAATGCAGTCAAAATCAACAAGTCATGGTGCCACAGTGAGCGATCCTAATCCTCGTCATCCTCTGCCGCCACAAATTTTCTATGAAGATGAATATTGTGGAGACTACGATGCATTCGATTTGGCAAATGAAATAGACATGCTGGAACAATTTCTGAAACTAGCACCAGTGGACACAACTAATGTATCGACGGCTGGAATTGAACTAAAGCGTAAAGGAAATGCATCATATTGCTAAATCCATAGCACCACGAATTAATGTTACTTGCAGGAGCGTTGTTGAATTATGGAACCTATTTTCAAAGTTGTTAGTCAGCGAGAATAATGATTTACCCGACCAAATATGCATCAGATGCCTTGACGATATCCATCAATCGTACAATTTTCTGGAAAAATGTGAAACATCTCGCCAACACTTAATACAAATCAGAGACGCACAATATATACCTATAGAGGAAGAAATTGTAACACCAAAGGAGGACAATTCAGGTTACAGTTTCTAATATCACTCGTTACCTATTTTTAAACTCTGGATGTCATAACATGAAATCAGGATTTATCTCAGAGTCAGCTGGTTTCCATTTAAGAAAAATAGTTAGATAAAACTGCACGATATTTACATTCGAGATTTAAACGTGATATCAAGGTGATTGGCTTAAAGAAAAGATTTGCTTGTACATTTGAATATTTACAACTTAATGAAATAAGGCTGAGCGAATTTTGTAACTATCAAAGATTAATTAAATTAATTATTTTGTCATAAATATAAGCAAAATTTCATGTTATGACGCCACAGTTGATATCATTTTGTACATAAACTCAAATTCTGTTAATTATATAGTAAATTTTATGCGAATAAGCATTCCGTTTGCATCGATTCAGAATGCTTAGTAGAAACCTTATCATATACCTAAATAGGATGCAGAAATGTTAGCTGTAGAAAAAGATTTTAACAACAAGTTAATATAGTTCTAAATATTTATTGAAAGTTGAGTGTTGTGGGCTGGGGTTTGTTTTTATTGAATCTGAAAAAAAAAAAGTAAGAATTAAAGAAAATCAGAAGTTCTCCTAGTCATTCGGCCCAAAAATATTAAGAAATATTTTTATGGAATAAGTTCCAAAATTGCCGGACGTAATCGTTAATTACAACAAACATAAACCCATTTAAAATAAACACCTAGAGCAAAACAAACACTTAGTAATAATAATACACAAATAATCTAGAAACCCTACAACTAACCCATTTAAGAAAACACGATAAATAAGAGAACGAAATTTTATCAAACAGAAACGATAAATCTATTTAGCTAATTTAAGTATAAAGGATAACGATACAATATATGCAACTTAAATTTAATTACACTAGATAAAAACAAACAAAACGGTAGAATTTCAGACTTAAGTTAATAACATCAATTTAAATGTATTGCAGGATTTAGAAGCATGTATAGATTTAACTTTAGTTTATGTATCGATTATTCCATTAACACCACAGAATTAACAACCGTAACAACTGTCAAGAGAACGCGTAAACGGCAAGCTGGAACGAAAAGTAGACAGCACAGCGACAGAGAAAGCACTTAATTTAAATACACAACAAGGCGGATTTGTTCGAGCAACAAACGACTGAGCCTAATTTTGTATTTAGATGAAGCAAAAATCCTTTACTAATAATATGAACACATGACAACCAACCAACCACAACACGATAATTTGCATTATCTTAGTTTACTTTACTTTAGCTTCGTTATGTTACCTTAGTTCCACACTCTTTTAACCTTTGAATTATTAAGGAGAAAATCAATTTCAACAAATTTGAACAAGGATTAGTAAAATAGCTATTAACCGTATTTTTCAATAATCATTAAACCTAATATTAAACACGAATGATTAATTGTATAAAATTCTCGTACCGATTACGACAAAATAGGATATTTAATTAAAGTAGCTTACAGGATAAGGATAGATAAAAATAGAAATATTGATAGAAAAATTATATCGATTTGTAGGACCTAAATAAAAAAATAACATGAATTGCTAAGCAACTAACGACTTTCCTTTTCAGTGGCTCGTTTTTTTTTCAGCGTGAAAGGGAAGTTCGACAAATCCGCTGAAGTCGGTTTCGCGTCGCGCGCGGTACGCGGTACCTTTGTTTGTTTCGCCATTTCTTTAGAGTAGTTTTCTTCGGTTTAAGTTCGAGTAGTATATTTTTCGGTACCGCGTCGGTGAATCGGTAACGCGCCTATGGGATTTTGTAGCGTTTTTGATTTGAGATCTGTGGATAGATCACATCCAGAACTAACGTAATGTAGGTTTCTCGTTCTGGATGAGTAATTGTTGACGCGTTTGAAAAACGGGCAAGTTCAGGTGACTGAAATATTGTAATTGAGCGTAATCCATTCGGAGACCCGCGACCGAAATCCTCTCCGAACTAGCTGGCCGACAAGCAGTCACCGCGTGAATGGATTACGGTGCACGGATTGGTTGACCTGTTGGTACCATCCGTTGGCACTACTCAGACTTAACGTCTAGAACCGATGAGAGGTCGGTTCCGCGTTCGGACGTAAATTGTTAAATCATTACAAATGGCGCCCAACGTGGGGCCAAAAACATCCTAAGGGGGAAAGAACTTCGCGTCTTCTGACGAGTTGGTCCTTTACGGAGGATGTAAGGTACTTTGGTACTCGAGTCCCACTATCAGGAGCAGTGGAATTGTGTGATACACATTAGAGGTCGCTTCACGTGAGTTGTAGCTTCCGCTCTCCTTTGTTTGATTTTGCTTTCGCGACAGAATCCTTCCGATGTGTTGTCCCAGGTTAACCCCTGTAAGGACCTTCTATTTTCTTGATGGAACTGCCAGTCTGATGGGTTTACCTATCAGCATGGACTCTCAAGAAAATAGAAGGCTACCTTGCCTTTATGTCGCGGAAGGATTCTAACTATTTCTTATGCGTGTTAGACGAGTGGTATCGGTTCAACGTTCGATGGCGTATGCTGGAGTTGCGTCGGGAATTTTGACCACGTACAAAGTCGTTACGGTAGCTCTACCACTTGTCTCGTCGAGTCATTTAACGTAGATTAGAAACGGTTTGTAATGTATGTGGGTATGGGGATAAATTTCGTAAATCGACCGAAGCACCCTTTCTTCGGCAGATTACCACGCACTCTCATTTCCCGCTGAGGAGTTCGACCACTGGAAAGGAAAGTGTATATCAAATAAATTTTCTTCTCATTCGATATAAATAGTTCGCCACTATCGGCCACTAAATAAGTCTTAAGCGAATAGATATACCTATAGTTTACATTATTAGAGTAGGCGTAGTTTACATTTTTTTCTCTTTTTTTTTTACCCTTTTAGTTACACATAGGATCAAACACACCCAGCAAGAACAAATATGGCAACGAAGCGGACCCCAGATAAGCGTTGGACCAGATCCAAAACGGTCCAACCAGCTAACTGCGGGATCTGCTTCGAAGACGTAGTGGAGGGGGTACACAGCGTGCGATTGGATTGTGGACATCTATTCCATCGTGCCTGTGTACAACAGCTCCTCCTCACGTCAGAGAGTTGCCCATTATGTCGGCGACCCATCGAGCGGACCGCCCTAGACGTCCCCATCGGAACGCCCCTACCGACGCGTGGAGCAGTGGCGAAAGGAGCTCCAGAAGCCGAACCGTCACAACCACTCTTAGACCTGCAAGGAGCAGTAGGCGGTGAAGTTCCGGCTGCAAGTGTCGTGTCCGAGGTGACAACCATGCCTTCCGCCCACTCCATTGACACCCTCGTGGCGTTGATGAGGGATATGTCGGAGAGGATTGGCAACCTGGAGGGAAAGATCCAGAATCTCCCGTTGAGCCAACCACCCAGCCGCGTGAGAACTCCGCTTGGCTGGGAGCCAAATCCCAGTGTGGCGATGCCCCACTCCCGACAATCCGAGCAATGGGTCCCACCTCCAAGGAACTCGGGAATGGATCCCAGAGCTCCCGAATACAGACCGCGACACAGTACCGGACCTCCGTTGGCACCTCCAGCCCCCGAGGCAGTTCAGTACAACAGGTCAATAGAGGATGTGATTCCCCCCGGGAACGCATTGGCACCTTTTCGAGACCCGACGCCTCGTATCATGGAGAGTTGGCGCCTGAACTTTACAGGGTTCAACGATATGATATCGGCGGACCGGTTCCTTTTCCGGATTCAGGCGTTGGTATCCAGCACCCTGGGAGGTGATTCCTCGGCCTTCCTCCGGCATGCACATCTTTTGTTCAGCGGCGACGCTGCCGACTGGTACTGGAGCTTTAAAGAGTCAACGCCACGTCCCACTTGGCACTCTTTCAGTGCAGCCTTCCGCAATCGATTTGAGGATGGCTTCACTGAGAGAGAGCTAAGAGAGCAAATAAAGAAACGGAAACAAGGCGCTCACGAACCGTTCGACCAGTACTACACCAGTATAGTGAGATTGAGCACTCGCCTGCGAAATACCATGCCCGAGGACGAATTGGTAGAAATTATCAGAGAGAATATGCGCTGGGATCTCCAGAACAGCCTTCTGCATTTTCCCATCAACACCATACAGGGATTGCGCCTCCATGCCCGCAGACAAGAACACTTGGATGAGCGGCGTGGTACCTTCCGTCCACAACCTCGCATAACTGGACCAAATCCCCGAAATCATCACACCGCGGAGTTGATGGCAGCGGACCACCTGCTTGCTGATCCAGTACCAGTACCGAGGAGCGGAGCACCACCGGAGCTTGAGGACCCAGCATTGATTGATCGACCCTCCCTTGAAGCAATTACTAGCCCGACGGTCTGTTGGAACTGCCGACAACCGGGACATCGGTTCTATGCATGTCCAGCGGAGGCAACGCTTTTCTGCTACCGCTGCGGGAAGGCCGACACATACGCACCTGATTGTGCAAATTGCAAAGGGCGAAAAAACTTGCCACCGAGTGCCGCGACCACCCGTCGGCACTCCTAGACCCCGGACGAACCAATCCAGACCCCATCACCAGCTATGACCCAGCTCCCAACATGACTCCAACTCTGCTGACTCGCACCGCTAACCACAGTTCTCCCGAAGTTCCACAACCGACGCCGTCCTTCGCCGAGGCCAACGCGCAGGGAAATGATAGCGAGACGAAAGTTCCTTGGCATGTAAAACCTTTTCATGTCAGGCTGCGGAATTACTTGGCTACTCGACAGCGCATCTTCCATGAGGAATTGGCCACAACTGTCCCACCGCGAAGCAAACGAGCCACGCGTTGGATGCGGAGCTTCTGGAGAAAAGTCAGGCAGTCGAGAAAAGTGTTGAAGGACATATATTTAGACGAATTATTGAGGGAGGATGTCCGGCCATATGCGTCAGTACACCTCCTGCAAAAACGAGTATCAGGCTTAGTCGATACGGGAGCCAGTGTGAATTGCATCTCTGCCGAGTTTGCAGGGGAGGTACTGGCAAAGCACGCGGACCAAATCCGTCATTTCACCTCCTGGTTAAGCACGGCGGACGGAACTCGTCACTCTGTAGTGGGAAAAATTATGATGGATGTCACCTTTAAAGGGGTAACTAAACCTATGGAATTTTTCATCATACCTCAGTTAACCCAGAATCTTTATTTAGGAGTGGATTTCGTTCGAAAATTTAACTTGGCCCCGGCACTATTTTCCGGTTCGACCCTGGAGTCCGTCACCACCGTTCCTGACCAATCTCAACCCACTAACTTATTACGGCATACACTGGATGTAACTCAGCAACTGCGTCTTGACTCGGCTATATCGGCTTTTCCATCGCACGAGAAAGAAGGTCTCGGGCGGACTGCCCTGGTGTTCCACACTATAGATGTGGGGGATGCTAAACCCATAAAACAGAGACATTTCGCCATATCTCCGGCGAAGGAAAAATCGTTATATGCCGAAGTGGATCGAATGTTAGCATTAGGCGTAATCGAAGAATCACAGAGCGCGTGGGCTTCCCCAGTCACCTTAGTTGTCAAGCCGAACAAGGTCCGGTTATGCTTAGATGCCAGACGCTTGAACGCCGTCACAGTCAAGGACGCATATCCTCTACCGTTGATCGAAGGCATTTTGAGTCGATTGCCTAAAGCCCATTTCATCACGAGCTTAGACCTCAAGGACGCCTTCTGGCAAATTCCTTTAGACCCCGGTTCAAAGGAGAAAACAGCCTTCACAGTCCCAGGTCGGCCCCTATATCAATTCGTGACCATGCCATTCGGATTGTGTAATGCCCCCCAAACAATGACGCGCCTTATGGATAAGGTGATACCACCTCATTTGCGGCACCAAGTTTTCGTTTACTTGGACGATCTGTTGCTTATAACCGAGACCTTCGATGAACACATCGACCTGCTTCAGGAGGTGGCTCTACACATCCGGAGGGCAAGATTAACCATCAACATAAGGAAGAGCCAGTTCGTGATGACGGAGGTGAAATATTTAGGTCACATCATTGGGCATGGCCATATCAAGACCGATCCGGAAAAGACTCAAGCGATTGACGTTTTTCCATTACCCAAGACCACCAAACAATTACGCCGATTCTTAGGTTTATGCGGATGGTACCAGCGTTTTGTACGTGACTATGCCACCATTACCACTCCTTTGACCGACATGCTGCGTAAGGGACGTAAATTCGTCTGGGAAGAGCCCAGCTTGCGAGCCTTTGAAGAGCTAAAGAAGAGTCTGACTACAGCCCCCGTACTGCACAGCCCGGACTTTGACAAACCGTTCTCAATCCATTGTGACGCGAGTCAACATGGGGTGGGAGCAGTCTTAGTCCAGGTTGCACAAGACGGCGAGGAGAGACCTATAGCCTTCATGTCTCACAAGCTGAACCCAGCCCAGCGAAATTACACGGTCTCCGAGCAGGAATGTCTAGCTGCGGTGTTGGCAGTGAAACGCTTCCGAGCCTATGTGGAGGGACACACCTTTGAAATCGTTACGGATCACGCTTCTCTGAAATGGCTCATGAGCCAGACTGACCTCAACGGCAGATTGGCCAGGTGGGCACTGAAATTACAGGCATTTGACTTCACAATCCGCCACCGAAAAGGAAGCCAGCATGTAGTCCCCGACACCCTATCCAGAATGTTTGCCCCTGAAGGAGCCGAGTTGGTCCAAGAGGACGACAGCCCCCAATTGATCGATTTGGACCATCCTGCCTTCAAGTCAGCCAGCTACACCCAACTGATTCACACTATCCAGAATCAACAGCCCCAGCTTCCTGAACTGCGGTTGACGGATGGATTTATTTACAAACGGATGGGACACGCATCCGGAGACCCCATACAAGAAGAAGAACAGTGGAAGTTGTGGGTGCCCGAAGAATTAACCACTGATCTTATCAGACGGGCCCATGACCACCCATCAAGTGCGCACGGCGGATACGGTCGTACACTTAGGCGGTTGAAAACCTGTTTCTTTTGGCCTAAGATGGCACAACAGATAAAAGCGTACGTAGCCTCCTGTGAGCTATGCAAGTGCACTAAAGCGCCCAACACCATTCTTCGGCCACCCATGGGTAAGGTTGAGGTCCCCGAACGCGTGTTCCAGCGCTTGTACATTGATCTTATCGGTCCTTACCCTCGATCTGCTTCTGGTCACACGGGAGCTGTCGTGGTCCTGGACCAGCTCTCCAAATTCCCTATCATAGAACCACTACGTAACATGCACACTGGACCAATAATCAGCTTTTTGGAGAACCGAGTCTTTCACATGTTTGGAGTTCCGGAGAAACTTGTCTCCGACAATGGGGTCCAGTTCACCTCCAGCAAGTTCCGAGACCTAATGTCCAAATACGGCATCATCCACCAACGAACTGCCGTCTATTCACCACAAGCCAACGCATCCGAACGACTGAATCGTACGCTCATAGCGGCCATTCGCGCCTATGTCCACCCGAATCAGAGGGACTGGGATCGCAAATTGTCCGCCATCACTAGTGCGCTGCGCTCGTCGTACCACGCCACTACCAGCATTTCGCCGTATTTCGCAGTGTTCGGCCAGTACATGATCTGTCATGGGAGCGCTTACCGGCTATTGCGGCAACTGAAATCGCTAGAGGACCCAATCGTGGTTCTAGAACCGCACGAAAAGCTCCAACTTCTGCGAGATCAACTGCGGGAGAAGATTGAAGAAAGTAGACGGATGGGAGAGGAGCGGTACAACTTGCGATCTCATCCTTCTGGTTTTAAGGCCGGCGACGAAATATATCGTCGAAACTTCCGACAGAGCGATGCCACCCGACATTACAATGCCAAACTAGACAAGAAATTCGTGAAGTGTCGAGTCATACAAGTCATAAGCCCCACCCGATACCTCATCGCGGACATGACTGGTAAAACCCTGGGAATTTACCACGCAAAAGACCTTAGACGATGAAGTGCAACTAATTCCCACGAGAAACCTTGGCTTACCCCAATCTATGCCTAGACGAAGGCCTCCGAATCACACCTGACTTCCTACTATATAGTCACTGTCGAGTCATCACGAACATGGTTGTATCCTATCCTTCGAAACCGACCTTCGACCCGCCACGGCCCTAACCAAGACCTTTTATATAGGAGACGGGATCGTAATTACTTCGATTTTGGGGGGGGGGGGAATGTGTAATGTGACGCCTACGCCCAGGAATCGAAGTGATTCCGATCCCGAACCCTTGTAACCGGCCAGATGGATATGTCCTCGAAGTGCCAGCGGACTTCATCTGTTGTGCGGATATCGTTGTGCAGAAAATATTTTTTTTTCTGTCCAAATATTTAGACCCGTGGATATAAATATTCGAAATATAGAATTAATCCAACCCCGGCACATTTCGAGACATAGCCATCTGGAAATGCCCCTCCACCATGGCCATCGAGAAAACTATGCCACTGGCGACATCTGGAGAGGCACATTGCCGCCATATGGAGTGCCATTCCACACACAGATGTTTTGTCCGAGGTGACAACGGAAAATTTTTGGCAGCCACATGTCGGCTTGGTTTTTCGTGGCTGTCGTCTTCTAAGAGTGTTCATTGTCGCGAAATATCGAAAGCAATCGGGAATAGCAGCTGCTAATTGCGGGGTGCGGCAGATTCCGGTATTCGCGCTCGTTTGTGCCGAAAATCTATAGAAAGAAAATCCCATGAATTGGATTGCGGACACGCAGAAGCATCAGGCATTCAGCTTGTCTGGCGAGAGGGACTTCTTCGCTCCAAGACGGTCGTCGGCTGCCGAACCAAACAGTTCCTGCTGGATCGGCTCACAGCTGATGGTCGAAGCATTCTTGGAAGGAGTGAACCATTTGGGCTGTTCGCATATAGGAAGGATGTGGAGGAAAACTCAAGGAGGCGGTGGAGGATCATATTTGCCAGCTAAGTATCATTATTAAGTATAAGAAATGACAAGCATGCTCAGAAGGTGGTCGCATCATTCTCTATGGAGCTTATATGAGCATAGTCTCTCCATTTGTTCCGTTCCTCAAAGGCTGAGTCCATCAGAATTTCGTTAAAGGCGTAATTTGTTAATTTATTTTGCGTGCGCGAATTTGATGCAGCCAGTTAGTCCGACATCCAAAGTATAATTTTGATCAACTTTCGTGAGAATTATTCAGACTTGATAAAGTATTTCTTCGATCAAGTGCCACCCTAGCGGATTGCTGAAAATCAAAAATGGTATTACGAGTATTTGTTAGTGGCATGTCCGGAATTAAGGAGGTAGAAAAAAAAAACGTCAACAGCGCGTCCTGATGATCCTGGACAGCAAAAATATTAAATATGAAACAATTGATATCACAGAACCTGGCAAAGAAACTGAAAAGGATTTAATGCAGTCAAAATCAACAAGTCATGGTGCCACAGTGAGCGATCCTAATCCTCGTCATCCTCTGCCGCCACAAATTTTCTATGAAGATGAATATTGTGGAGACTACGATGCATTCGATTTGGCAAATGAAATAGACATGCTGGAACAATTTCTGAAACTAGCACCAGTGGACACAACTAATGTATCGACGGCTGGAATTGAACTAAAGCGTAAAGGAAATGCATCATATTGCTAAATCCATAGCACCACGAATTAATGTTACTTGCAGGAGCGTTGTTGAATTATGGAACCTATTTTCAAAGTTGTTAGTCAGCGAGAATAATGATTTACCCGACCAAATATGCATCAGATGCCTTGACGATATCCATCAATCGTACAATTTTCTGGAAAAATGTGAAACATCTCGCCAACACTTAATACAAATCAGAGACGCACAATATATACCTATAGAGGAAGAAATTGTAACACCAAAGGAGGACAATTCAGGTTACAGTTTCTAATATCACTCGTTACCTATTTTTAAACTCTGGATGTCATAACATGAAATCAGGATTTATCTCAGAGTCAGCTGGTTTCCATTTAAGAAAAATAGTTAGATAAAACTGCACGATATTTACATTCGAGATTTAAACGTGATATCAAGGTGATTGGCTTAAAGAAAAGATTTGCTTGTACATTTGAATATTTACAACTTAATGAAATAAGGCTGAGCGAATTTTGTAACTATCAAAGATTAATTAAATTAATTATTTTGTCATAAATATAAGCAAAATTTCATGTTATGACGCCACAGTTGATATCATTTTGTACATAAACTCAAATTCTGTTAATTATATAGTAAATTTTATGCGAATAAGCATTCCGTTTGCATCGATTCAGAATGCTTAGTAGAAACCTTATCATATACCTAAATAGGATGCAGAAATGTTAGCTGTAGAAAAAGATTTTAACAACAAGTTAATATAGTTCTAAATATTTATTGAAAGTTGAGTGTTGTGGGCTGGGGTTTGTTTTTATTGAATCTGAAAAAAAAAAAGTAAGAATTAAAGAAAATCAGAAGTTCTCCTAGTCATTCGGCCCAAAAATATTAAGAAATATTTTTATGGAATAAGTTCCAAAATTGCCGGACGTAATCGTTAATTACAACAAACATAAACCCATTTAAAATAAACACCTAGAGCAAAACAAACACTTAGTAATAATAATACACAAATAATCTAGAAACCCTACAACTAACCCATTTAAGAAAACACGATAAATAAGAGAACGAAATTTTATCAAACAGAAACGATAAATCTATTTAGCTAATTTAAGTATAAAGGATAACGATACAATATATGCAACTTAAATTTAATTACACTAGATAAAAACAAACAAAACGGTAGAATTTCAGACTTAAGTTAATAACATCAATTTAAATGTATTGCAGGATTTAGAAGCATGTAAAGATTTAACTTTAGTTTATGTATCGATTATTCCATTAACACCACAGAATTAACAACCGTAACAACTGTCAAGAGAACGCGTAAACGGCAAGCTGGAACGAAAAGTAGACAGCACACCGACAGAGAAAGCACTTAATTTAAATACACAACAAGGCGGATTTGTTCGAGCAACAAACGACTGAGCCTAATTTTGTATTTAGATGAAGCAAAAATCCTTTACTAATAATATGAACACATGACAACCAACCAACCACAACACGATAATTTGCATTATCTTAGTTTACTTTACTTTAGCTTCGTTATGTTACCTTAGTTCCACACTCTTTTAACCTTTGAATTATTAAGGAGAAAATCAATTTCAACAAATTTGAACAAGGATTAGTAAAATAGCTATTAACCGTATTTTTCAATAATCATTAAACCTAATATTAAACACGAATGATTAATTGTATAAAATTCTCATACCGATTACGACAAAATAGGATATTTAATTAAAGTAGCTTACAGGATAAGGATAGATAAAAATAGAAATATTGATAGAAAAATTATATCGATTTGTAGGACCTAAATAAAAAAATAACATGAATTGCTAAGCAACTAACGACTTTCCTTTTCAGTGGCTCGTTTTTTTTTCAGCGTGAAAGGGAAGTGCAGGGTAGGTATGCCGTCGCGAGGTTAGGGTTTCGACAAATCCGCTGAAGTCGGTTTCGCGTCGCGCGCGGTACGCGGTACCTATGTTTGTTTCGCCATTTCTTTAGAGTAGTTTTCTTCGGTTTAAGTTCGAGTAGTATATTTTTCGGTACCGCGTCGGTGAATCGGTAACGCGCCTATGGGATTTTGTAGCGTTTTTGATTTGAGATCTGTGGATAGATCACATCCAGAACTAACGTAATGTAGGTTTCTCGTTCTGGATGAGTAATTGTTGACGCGTTTGAAAAACGGGCAAGTTCAGGTGACTGAAATATTGTAATTGAGCGTAATCCATTCGGAGACCCGCGACCGAAATCCTCTCCGAACTAGCTGGCCGACAAGCAGTCACCGCGTGAATGGATTACGGTGCACGGATTGGTTGACCTGTTGGTACCATCCGTTGGCACTACTCAGACTTAACGTCTAGAACCGATGAGAGGTCGGTTCCGCGTTCGGACGTAAATTGTTAAATCATTACAGAAGCAACATTTAAACAGTATATCCAGGCTGCTGACCAAAGCGTATAAAAACATTCTGAAGCTGCCAATGCTTACTCAAACTAGTTTGGTTTACCAATTGGCAAAATCATTAACCTTTAGTCAAATTATTATTATGGAGAAAGCGAAGTTTATCTACAGAAATTTAAAAACTAATGGATCGGAACGAGCGCCATTAATTAAGGTATCACAGATCAACCCATATAATGCGAGGAATGCAAATCAATTCGTAATACCTTTTGCCAGAACGGATCGACTAAAGAACGATGCAACGAATGATGCTCTGCGTATACGAGTATATAACAATCTACCAGATATTGTTAAGGAAGCAACCTCACTTTTGGTATTTAAGAAAAGACTAAGGGAGCATTTAATGAGCACTGATTGAAGTGTGGACCTGTAATTCTGCTTTCATGAGCCCAGTATCTTAGGGCGTTCTTTTTGACCCTATCGGCGAGATACTGAAGTGACAGTTACTCAGAGTTTTTTTTTGAATGCGTCGTATGATATTGAATTTTTTTTATCTGTGAGAGCTGATCATGATTTTTTGGACTAGATGTTCACGAAAAGGACTAGATCACATTATATTGTGTGCCCCCTTAAACCGATGTGTTAAACATTGTCTGGGTGGCACAAAGGAAGTCAAAGTCAAAGTCAAAAGCGCTTTATTTAATACTCATCGTTATAAATTTAAAAGAATATAAAGCAAATTCCAAATAATAACAATCAAAAAACTTAATGGCCCAAATGGCTCTCTAAATTTGTACGTTATCATAAACTCATTTCATAAAAAAAAAACTATAGCAAATGCAATTAATTACGATTATTACATATTTTTACAATTCAATTGGAAAAAGGAGAAAAAACCAACCAACACTATCCAAAAATTATTTATAATTAATACACAACAGTGAAACTTTGATCCTACACCTAATATGTTGTAACTTATTTCTAATAAAATACAATCAAAAAAACTTTATCTTATACTAAAAATACTATAATAATGTTCCTAACCTAAGTGTTTAATCATATCTCTAACGGAATATAGTAAACATTACATATACCTAACCTATACCTGATTTTAACAAAAATATATAACAATACTAAATGTAGCAATAATGAGCTGAAACTCAAAAACTAAATAACGAAAAACACCAAAACTGAAAACAAACACGAAAAATTTAGACATTGTCATTCAGCCACCAATACCTGGATTGCGCCGTCTCAACTCGATCAGCTTCAACGAATCTAGCAAATGAGTATCTCCATTGAAATCGTTGGTCTCGTGAACTCAAATTCGGAGGATATTTTATCTTCTTATCGGTGGCCCGTCGATATATGTGATATATGACTGGGACGCCGTCAGAATCAAAAACATATCCATTCATGTCCAAATACACGAATGCTTCTGGAGGAATGAAGCCAGTAGCGAGGCAAGTCGCTATATACCCGTCTGTAGGGTGGAACGGCTGTGAAATCCAAGGGTTTTCACTCACAGTCACAGATCTTGCGATATGATTCCGAAGAAGCTTCAATATGAAGATATCGACTCTAGTCACTTCAGCAGTTTGATAAATTCTTCTATTCGATATATAATGTTTCCAATCCGTCTCAGGCTTTCTGTACAAACCAGTACATGCACGAAGACATTTCCTTTCGAAAACTCTTAATTTTTCCATAGTACTAGCACTCTGGTTGTACCAGATCTGACATCCATATGTCAAAACTGGTCTAACCAGTGTCTTGTAACAGATAATTTTGACCTTTTGATCAATGTATCTGGAATGAAAGAGTTTTCGAAGGGCCATGACTACTTTAAGTGCTTTACTGAGCATGATTTTCACATGTTCAGTATAGTACAGATACTGATCGAGATAAACACCGAGGTATCGAACACAGGATTTATGTGGAATTCGTTCTGAACTACCCTCGCCAGCCATGATGTGGAAATCTTTCCAATTACGTTTCAGGTCTTGACTGACCCCCTGCAGCGTTGTCCGAAACAAGATTGTTTCACACTTCTGCGCATTGATTTTCATTCGCCAATTGTCAGTGTACAGCTGTACATCATTGAACATTTTTTGGAGATTGCTCTGAACTATTGTAGCTTTTCGGTCAGCCGTGTAGATGATCAGATCATCAGCAAACGCTACCAATGATCGCTTTGGCGAGACGTTAAAATCAAAGCCGTTCAATAGCTTGCGAATAAAGATTGAGAAGAGCAGAGGCGCAGTAACTGTTCCCTGCTGTAGACCATTCAAGACCTTGAACTCGCGCATTGTTGTCAGATTTCCATCGGTTACAACAAACGATTTCCCGTATAACATATTACACATCATGGCGACAAGGTGTCTGGGGAACTTGTCCTGAAGAAGTTTAAAAATAAGTCCATCTAACCATACCGTATCAAAGGCTTTCTCCATATCAATGAGACATGCTCCAACACATTGTCTATCATTTAGTTTCCAACAGATGTCTGAGGTTACTTTCGTTATTGCATGTGTGGTTGAATGCCTAATACGAAAACCAAATTGGCAATTCGGCATCAACTCATTTTCCTCAATGTGGGCGTTTAATGCTCTGTTGAGTATCACTTCAAACACCTTGCTGATGTTAGGCAGCAAGCTGATTGGGCGATAGCTTTTCGGGCATGAAGATTCTTTTCCTTTCTTCAAGATCGGAAATACCTTAGCCTTTTTCCACTCATTTGGGAAATATGAATTGCTCAACATGTTGTTGAACAATATGCAATAGTTCCTAATAGCAACCTCAGGCAAATGTCGGAGAACTACGTTTGGAATACCATCATTACCACATGATTTCTTGTTGTTTATCTTGCGAAATATGAAACACAAGTCTTCATAGCTGACAAAATAATCAATTAGATTCAAGCTCGGTATGAGGACCAAGCGACGTAATGTGAATGCAGATCGCACGAGCGTTGTGCGACGAAGAAAGAGTGATGGAGAGAGTGGTAGGGAATGGAGGTAATTAAAAAAAAAACATTAAAAACTATACAAAGAACAACAAAATAGTGAAAATTTCCTGGTAAAAAGTTTACTTTATTTAATTTTTTCACATAAATACAATACATTGACACAAAGCGTATTTGTTTATTATTTTGTGCAGAGTAATTTAATATTGAAATCCTGTTATTGTTACCATTACTACATCACATTCGGGGAACAGACTTTTCGTGTGAGCTATCCTTTTGCTGCAATAACAATCGTTGCTATCATATATTGCTTCCACGTTATAAACATTGGGGTGAGGTTACATCAATAGTACTAGTGTGGTTCCGTCTCCTTAATGCTCTTATCAAACATGTATACACCTAGGCCATCCCCAACTCTTCTCAATTGAGTAACATGATCAGCAATTTGCTTAATTGCATCAACTTGCTCTTGTAGGAACTCTGTTTCCAAGAAATCACATAAGTTTGCATCCTGTTGATCACTAGCCATTGCGTGCACATTTAAAAGATTCTACACATATGTTTTTTCAAAACAGCGATGATTAATACAAAGTGATTCTAAAATACTCTTGAGTCTTACCTCATTCACGTCTTTTTCCAGCTCAAGAGCAATACACATTGCATCTTCCGCTGAGCTCCATTCTCGAGTTTCCGGTCGTTTAATGTCTTCGAGGACAATTTTGCCGCCACGCTTATTCAAGTATTTCATCATTTTCATAGCATGTTCCCTCTCTTCATCGGAGGCTCTTTTAAAATACCAATGCATTCCTGGCAAGGCAACGTCGTCCCGATCAAAGTGATAGGCCTACATCACACCCAAGGACATTCTAGTAAAATATCGATTCAGAACATGTTAATAAAAAAACATACCATCGAAAGATAAACGTAGCTGGCATAAAGCTCCTTGTTGATTTGCTTGTTGATTGCATTCTCACATTCAGCCGAAAAACGACAACGAGCCAAAGAACTCATTGGCAAAACAACGTTCACAACCGGAAGCTTGACCGAACGCAGAAAATGTGGCCTAGTGGAATGTTGAGAATTGAAAGCCGCTAAGTATGCAATCCCTCGGATAGATGAGCACAATGTGTTGACAGAAAATTTGTGCTAGGTTTACAATAGGATATTGATTTGTTTTTATTTCATTGGCTTCAAATCGCGAATGTTTTGAATATTACTCACCATTTCGAATATACGTTGACCTAGAATTAAATTCTCAATGAGCCTACAAAGATACGATTGCTTAAAATCAGAATGCTGAAAGTTATGTCATCGAAACAAAAACATCAAAGTACTCGTATAACAACAAGGTCGACTGCAATTGCGGCGAATTTGACACGGGGAGTAGAAGTTGCATAGTTTTAGGCGAACATAGTAAATTCATTGATAACATGTGCAACAAGAGAGTGACAATTGGTTTTGTTTTGGTTTTGTTTACAAAATAAAACTGACATTACACAGATGTTAAAGCCGTGCTGGAGAAAAAAGTGTAAGATGTGTCGTGTGTGAGTTGCTTGTTGATTTTGTGCAAAATATGTAGAACGCAATGAGGATTTTAAGGATTGTATTTGTTTTTGTTTTACTTAATGTGGTTTGGTCAATTTTAGCTGTTAATCATTGGGCTCTAAACAAAGATGGGCTGATAATAGCGGAGGTAAAATTATTCTCAGAATATTAACAAAGTTGTTAAATTTGTTGTCAGGGTTCTCGTCGTTATTTTCTTATCTAACCATAATGTTTAAGAATTGTAGAGCCGTTCATGTATTATTGGTCTTATTTCTCAATTAAAATTTCATAATCTTATTTTTGCATAATCTACTTTGTTTAAGATACTTACACTAAAATACGGTATTTTTTTAAATTTGTTTTGTATTGTTGCTTCTCCCAACATAGTTTCACTTTATGCATAACATATACCCAATCAATTCGACCGGTCTCCATTATAAATTGGATGGTTATCGAGTGCTAGAATTGTTTTCATATGGAAGTGAAATTCAAATAATTTATTAAGCGCATATTCAAGATACAAACTAGTGCTCTTTTATGCCCCAAGTGGTTACCTTGCCTATAACGCAATTCATCACTAGTTTGAATCAAGTTAATTGTGACTATTCTGCCAAGCTATTAGTCCTGTTAGCTGTTATAGGTAAAGTACGAAGTGATATTTAGACAGAGTATCACAAAAACCCAAACAGCCTGCGGTTTGATCTTTTCACAGAATAGAGGAAACTCTGGCCAAGTTACTGTCGCCCACTGCATGACTGGGCGCCAAACAGCATCAAGGTTGTGACTGTAGTTTAAGAAAGTAATAGCAATTTATTGAGCACACGTCAGTTGCGCTTCGGGTATCCTAAAAGTAGGTAAATAGTCCGCGTTGTGTAGTGGTTAGAGTGATTGCGGCATAAGCCAAAGTTTCCTGGTTCGAATCCCGTTGGCGATAACGAGATTTGTTTCGATGATGCTTCGGATGGGCTATAATTAACCCGTTCTGTTATGGTATACACTGGTTCAAAATCAGAACGTATCGCAGCTATGTGGACGGACTTCGGCCAAAGCGTGGTACTGACCAAATCACCTCGAATGCCGATTCATTTGATCAAGGTAATGAGATATTCTAACTTTCTTCAAGTGAAAGCCCGAAAGGGGCTGTAGAACTAAAGCAGGGAGTATTTTGCCATTCTTTGTCATCAGATACCGTGTCAAGTCTGACCACATCCTCTTTCTCCTGTAGAAAATCAAAGCAGGTTAATTACACAGTCAGTGGTAATACTTTCCACATACTATATATCAAATAAAATAATAGGCTTTCCATATAACCAGCTGATGTATCCTTGTGTGGATAATTTGTTAATGGCTTTCATGTAGTTATCAGGGATTATCATATAAATATCATTGATCATTGATATTAATGGTAGTTTTCTATAATTCATTGATGATAAGTAATACTTCTTCATTATTTTAGTCAATGCAATTGTTCATACCTTCCCTTGAGGAATTCCTCTTTATATGACTCTATACTTTCTATTTTATATGCTCATTATTGCTACTGAATTTCAGCTCCTTGTGTTCACCATGCGCTTTTGCTTGTACTTGCCATTGTTAACTCATATTCATTCGTTCCGCATCACATTCGTTCTCGTCCACCAAGAAGGTTGATTGAATTCATCTGGATATCTTTCCGATTCTTGACTAGTCCATTTCTTTTACTATTAAGCTCTTAGCAATTTAATGCTTTGAAATACAGATCAATAAACTAAGTTCTATAAGCACCTGCAAAGAGTCTTGGCCTCATCGCCCATAGAAGATTTAAAAAAATGATGAGTAACCGAGGAAAAAGCCGTAGTAGAAATCTAGGATCATGGGATCTACGTCTTTCCCACAACGACGCATTTTTAAATGGACAAAAGCATCATCGAATCGCTGTAGCCAAATCGTAGTAGAGACCTTGCGCGCGGAGGTCACTGCTACTAACGAGGAAGCAATGTTAAATGTGACAAATGAGTTATATGAACATCATATATAACTCTGCTACCGAATCATTTCCCAGCAGATGGCTTTAAGAGTCTATGTTCTTTTGAAGGTCTTCAACATAAAGGTGGAAAAAGAGGAATCACAAGACACAATCACCGGCGAAATAGCCATCACGATAACTATAACGACATAGTGCCCAAATTTTGGGTTCGATCCATAGTAAACGAAAAAGATATCAACAGCTTGCTGCCAAAAATATCAATTTTACAATTGAGAAAAAAACCAACAATGAACTAGCTTTCCTCGACTTGAAAATTATGAGGGTTAGCGGCAAATTAGAACCGGACATATACCGAAAAAAGACAAGCACTCAAAGGACCGTACCAAGGATATCAAAACATGCATACTCACAAAAAATGGCATCTTTCCGAGCTTAGATACACAGGGTGCTGTCGGTTTCATTGAGCATGGAAAACCGAATGAAGGAAATAAATTACAGCCTGGATACAGCGAAGAAAAACGGGTATGAAGCTAAGACAATCTTAGTAATGATAAAGAAGATCGAAGCAAGGAGAACACGGGGTAGTTTCACTACACTCTACACTCAAAGCAGAAGGCAACAACAAAGAGCAGCGGTCGTACATTCGGATCTAACAGGAGACTTAAACAGATTATTTAAGTAAGTTAACATCCAGCTAATTTCAAGCAGCGCCCAGTTTTAACTAAAGAGTAGGTTCACAAATGCAAAAGATAGTAAGAAGAAAGAAAAGTCTGGTATCTACAAAATCAAATGCAAACACTGTGATAAAGCATATATTGGACGAACAAGACGAACAGTCAAAATAAGATTCGAGGAGCACACAAAGGAGCACAATTGGCGAGGAAACATGAGCAACGTTAAATCTTAAGTAGCTAAACATATTTGCGAAGGACATCAAATTGAATGGGGCGATCTCACGGTATTAAGGGAAGTAAGGCACATGCGAAAACTAGATGTGTACGAATCATTGTGGATTATGAGGCAGCCAACTGAAACAAGACTCAACGATGACCTAGGCAATGATTACTCTGGCCTCCTGAATTTAGTGAATTCGCTGTGGGTTTTCCTTTTTTCTTTCTTTATGTACGATTGCACTTAATTAAAAACAAATTATAAATAATAATAGTAATAACAACAGTAATAATAGAAATAAGGACAATTAAAGTAATACTAAGGTATGTAAACAGGTAATAAAAAAATCATTAGGCGCTAAGTAATAAGAGGCTAAATAAAATCCAATAAAAATAAGCAAAATAAGATTAGGACATGTAGGCAGGTAATAAAATCCTAAAGTAATTAAATCAGTGCCTGATTGACTATGTATCCATACGTTCGAATTGCTTCCCTCATCGACGCATTCATAAAATGACCTGGGTATCTCCGGATCGACCATATTCTGATCCAACAACGTTGAGCCTCGAGCATACTTGACGTCCGTACATACCAAGGAGCCAATTGTAACTCAGATCATTACTTGATCGAATTAATCTATTGTAGTAATCGAGCAGTCGCCTAGGCAAACTGCTCGAAAACCATCATAAAGCTAATCCAATTTTAATTATAAATTTAGGAAAAAATAATTATTTAAGTTTACGATTGAAATTGGACACGGCAACCCCTTTGTAACGCATCTTACCAAAATTGCATTGTCACGCAACAAAAACTACAGTTGACTGATGAGAGAATCGGAAAGTGACAGAGCTTCGAACTGGGAAATGGATGCTTGGAGGAGTTCAAGTCGCGTATCCGTGGAGAATGGGCAGAAAATCGATAAAGTTTCTGGCCTTTAACGGGGAAGATAGTGGAGAAAAATGAGAAAATCGGCATTTGAGTTTATCTACGCTTTAAAAAGTTATTTCTCGACAATCTTTCAGGCAAGTGCTGAGTGACGAAAATTTGTTTGCAAATAAAGGTGAAAAGTTGGCGCGAC
This sequence comes from Odontomyia ornata, assembly GCA_963969285.1. Taxonomy (NCBI): domain Eukaryota; kingdom Metazoa; phylum Arthropoda; class Insecta; order Diptera; family Stratiomyidae; genus Odontomyia; species Odontomyia ornata. The sequence continues at coordinate 447,790,752 of OZ017739.1, read as the reverse complement.
GCAAACGAACTGCAATATTTACGCCATTCAATCAATCTCCACGCGAATTTGCGTTTCCCGTCTGTAAATAAACGAACTGTCGAAATTAATCACGCACGCTCATTATGCTCTTGTGGTGGTACGAGTACAATACCATGCAAATAATTTAAATGAATAATTTCTGGCTGATGCTGGCGGTGATATGTCGATAGTGGTAGCTGGTAATTTAATTGGCAATCGCAAAGCAAAGTTCATCAAGGTTTAAAATACGAATTCAATGCCCACTACTTCATTTAAATTCACTTTTCTTTTTTCTGCATTACTGTTATGTGCAATTAACGTACTACACGCTTTTCAGCCAACCTAAATGATTTGCAGAATTGAATTTCAGTTAAAGAGGAATGCAAAGTTGACGTTTGGTTTGAGTTGTTCAATCAGAAAATTTAAACTGTGAAATTATTATTAAATTTTTCGCGACAAAGTTGTGAAATTGGATGACATATCGTTTTACCAAATTTTGAGTGTTAAATAAAAATTTTTTTTCTTTAAACGCCATCGGACCTTGCTTTGTTCTGTAAGCAGACGCGTTTCGACTACTTCGAGTCATCTTCAGTGACACTGAAGTAGTCGGACCGCGTCTGCTCACACAAGAAAGAAAAAAGAGAATTGGCTTGCGGATGTCTAATAAACAAAATTATTGACCGTTAAATAAAAGTTTAGTTCAACAGCCGGGAAACCGGAAGCCGTGTGAGACTCCTAAATTAGCCACCAAGCACCCTTCTCAAGACATAAGTGAAGGAAACTCGCCACAATTTGCAAAATAACGAAAATACTTAAATATAAAGTTCCATAGAAGTATAATTCAAATTTTTATAAAAAACGGTAAATTTTAACATTTCGGAAAAGAGAGATCTTCGGATTTATTATATGTATATAACAATTTCTTGTATAAAGTCAGCTTTAAATTTATAAATTCAGTGTGCATATCATTTTTCTAATATTTACGAAAACATTAACCACTCGTCGACATTTTTATCAATCGCCCACACCATCTACGAGCGCTCGTCGAGGAGGTTGGGTAACTGCCATTTTGTTATTAAATAAATTTAATAGTGACATTTTAAAACGAAACAAACTGCACATCATTTGAAATTTATTTAATTGCATCGTTTTTAATAACTTAATTTTTATATAGTGGGCCTTTGTGCTGGGGAAAAGAACCCGCCCCACGACACCGCACTGGTAGCCTGCCAGCGCATTCACGCGTCCTCAGACAAGGCCAATCTCGGCGAACACCACCATCCTCTCTCGCCGAGGCAGCAGACCCTCGCTGCAGTCCTATACGGACACTATATCCACTCTTATCACTACACTGTCGATATCGTATTTCAAAGGCGTATTCATTGAAGACCAGCCCGTTATCAAAATTTGACATCGAAAGGCTCCAAACGGCAATTGTGCCGAAAAATTTCACGGAGACCCTCGACAAATAGCTGACCCCCATCTTATCAGACGCATCGCTGAGAACTAGCAATGATTTTTAATGGAAGTGAAAACGGCTATTAAGACCGTGGCAGAACATACAATCGGACATCAAGTCCGTTTCGATGATGAGTGCCAGAATGCGTTGAACAAAAGAATCAGGCGTACAAAGAATACTTATGTAGGAAAACCAGGAGGAAGGGAGAACATTATGAAAATGTCAGAAGAGTAGCGAATAAGATAATTAGAAAAAGAAAATACTATGACGGCGAATTGAGAAGTATAGATGTAAGTCTAGCGAGCAACAACACAATACAAGCATACAAAGTAGTGAAAAGCCTGAAACGTGGTTATCAGCTCAAAACCACGCTCTGTCGTGATGACATCGGCAATGTCATCGCTGATGAAACCAAGATTAAGAGATGTTTCCGGAGAGCCTCCATTGGCCCCACCAACTCTGGATGAAGTTTGTTTCATCATCAAAGCCCAAAACAATAATAAAGCGCCGGGCATCGATGAGATTCCTGTGGAGCTAACCAAATATGGTGGCAAGTTACAGTGCGAAAATTATAGAAACATATCACTGCTTTATAAAGCGTATCAAATAAAATCGGATCGTACGCCAACAGTATTATTGGGGAGTATCAAGGTGGTTTTAGAGCAGGTAGATCGACGATGGACCAATTGTTCACTGTCAAGCAGGTACTGGAAAAATGCTGGGGATTCAACATAGACGTACACCAAATTTTCGTTGACTTTAAGCAAGCATACGACAGTATTGATCGTAACGGACTGTACCAAATAATGCTTTGCTTTGCCATCCCAGCCAAATTAGTCCGTCTTACCAAAATGACAATGACATCGACGACCTCTTAAGTCCGCATCAATAACCAACTCACCGATGCTTTTGGCACAAATATCGTACTAAAGCAGTGAGATGGGCTGGCCCCATTGCTATTCAATTTGGCTCCGGAGGACGTCATAAGGAAGCTACCTGTCGCTACACGAGGTACAGTACTATACAAGTCGAGCCAAGTAGTAGCCTATGCGGACGACATACACATTTTGTCGTCGTCATTAACAACTGTCAAAGAACTCTTCCTGAAACTTGACAGCGAAGCAAAACTTGTAGGGCTAAAAATCAATGAGAATAAAACAAAGCTCGTGACGCAATCGAGAAAAAATATCTGAAATACACAATATATCACACTTGACGAATACAGTATCGAAAGTGTGAGCGAATTCGGGTAGTTAGAGGCCAAAATAACGAGAAACGCTAATGAAAGAGACGATATACGCCGAAGAATACAGCTCGCAAATAAAATGTTTTAATTCAGTTTTGACGATCTTGAAGACCAGCTGCATACACAGGAAAAAAAAGCTCCAAGTATAAAAATCTGTGATAAGACCTGTGTTATGCTATGGGTGCGAAAACGTGGCCATAACCCAGGCATCCGCAAATATATTGAACGCCTTTGAGCGACGGGTCCTGAGGCGAATAATCGGAGCGAAGCTAGACGGGGACCAATGGCAAATTCGATACAAGGAAGAGCTATATGAAATTTTTGACGAGCCGGAGGGCTCAACGATTGTAAGACTGCGGAAGCTGCAATGGACTGGCCACATGAATCATATGGACGTATAACGGATACGCAAAAAGGTATTCGTTGGAGAATTGAAGGGTGAAGACCAGTGAGGAACCGAGGAAACGCTGGTCTGACTCGGTCGACGAAGACAGATCACTGCTCGAATTTCAAAATTGGAGGACGCGGTCAATGGATCGAGACAGTTGGAGGCGCTTGTGGCAGGAAGCGGAGGCCCGAGACGGGCTGGTGTGCTACGAAGAAGAAGAAGAATTAAACCTTAAGCAATTAGATCTTAGGCAATTAGAATTTGGTTTGTCTTAGTATAAATATCCCTGAAAAGGCCTTGTAACATCAGAAAATAGCTGACACTGAAGAAGGGAGCAACTTAATCTCGAAATATATACATGTTAAAAAAGAAAAACAAATAGCGTTTTGATGGAAATTTAATAAATGAAGGATACTTTGGAAGCGCTAAACATGGGAAAATACACACAGTGTAGTTTCTGGTTCAGTGCAAAATCCATAGACTACCAAAATCGTGTGCTCTTATTGTTATAATGAGATATATTTCAAATGACTGCAATTTCCGTGAATATGATTCGATTTTCTCAAACTTAGGAACTTTTGTAAGACTACCTAATTATCAGATTTCATTGAGGTAGATGATTCAAAGGAGTCGAAATGCGTACGATTTTATCGAGGAAATGTAAAATTTGAAGATCATACTATTATTATTAAATAAAAAGCGATTATTAACAAATAAAGAGTAGAAGGTAAAGCATTTGTTGTTGTTGTACTCAAAAAGACCTACCCTCATTAGGGGAGAGATATAAATTTTTCGTATATTTCTACGAAACTGGTAACGCTGTTTTATGTTTTGGAAGGTTCTATAATGATTTTAAGTGCTTAAGTTTGTGCAGGGCACGAGTGTCGATGGTCTGTCAATAAGTGTCAGCGAGCTATAAAGAAGACCGAGCCCAGCTGACTGGCTTCGCTTGACGACCGCGTACGCGTGCTTGTCGACTAGATATTTGCGGGATTATATGAGGCGGGTTCTTGTCGCGCCACGAAGCCACACTAGAAAATATTTATCACGTGTACTCTAGTCTACAAAGCATACCGATCAATTTTTATAATCTTTAGAAATGTTCAATTATGTATCAATTAAGCTACTCTATAAGTAATTCAAACTTTGTTGTCTCTTTAAAGTAAGCGGGCACGGACGCTTGAAACGAACAAACGTTGTACAAAAAGCAACCGTTACGTTACTGAAGAAGGTCTTTGCATTACAATGGGAATGTTAAACCTAAAGATGTTAAAGTTGATGGAGTAAACCACTCATCTCTGTCTAAAGGATGGAAACTTAACGGGTGTAGTTAACTTAAACCTAGTAAAACAAGAAACTAAGCAGTTTCTATGGGGTGTGCAGCTTCTCTCCCCAGGATCAGCCACTCCTGATCACCACGGGGCTGCTCGACTGCCTAGGTTTATTACAGTTCTCATCAAGAATTTTCATTTGGTACCCCACAAGACCACCTTCGGTAAAAAAGATTTTAAGACTCCCTTTCCTATATGGGAGGGCCCCCTTAAAAACAGTTTGAAAATTTATTAATACCGAAACTTAAGGGATCATCACTTTTGATCTACCTATCAAGTTTGGTGTCTGTAGCTGCGACAGTTTCGGAGAAAAACTGCTGTGATACACAGACGGATAGGCAAAATCGATTTCAAAAGAGTCTTGTAAGTGGTACAACAGCCTAAAAGAGTCAATAAAATACAAATTCAAAAAAAGAAGTAAAATGCCCGAAAAAGGATGCAATAACCGTTAATGAGCTTTCATTTTTTTTTTGTTTGCTTTAGCACTGCAGCCCCTTGTAGGCCTTCGCTTAGAGGTAGCTTTGGCCATTTGTCCATCCACCCAGCTCCGATACGTTCAGATTTTAAACCAATACGTATCATAACTGAACGTACATATAGTCCGTCTGAAGAATCACTCGAAACTAATCTTGTTGTCACTAGGGAACCAGGGACCTTCGTCTTACGTAGCGAGTACTCTGACCACTATATTACGCGGATTACGAGCTTGGGTCTAGTACGCGGCCACAGAAGACATGGAGGAGGCATTCAAGGACGAATTTCACAGCACCCTGGAACGACGTTAAAATGGTTCTGGGGGATCTCAATGCAGAAACTGGCCGAGAAACACTGCATAGAGGAACAACCGGAGGGCACAGATTTCATGCAGAGACCAGCGACAACGAAAAACATCTGATAGACCGCGGTACTACACATACAGATATCCACAAGAAAACGTGGGCATCCTCAGACGGTCGCTGATTCAACCAGATTAACCATCTTGTCTTACAAAAACGAGCGGCCACCAGCATTCCCGACACGTGTTCGTTCAGCGGCGCTGTCTGTGGTTCGGACAATTACCTTACACGGGTCAAGTTCCGATGTCGCAGTTGCTGCGGCTGCTTTGATAAGTTTTTGGAATTTTTGGATCTTTTCTACTTTTCCATGGTCGAATCTTTCACCACGTTCCAAGCTGTCATACAGCTTGCGTAGCTATCGGTAGCTACAATTATTTCCGATATTTGGAGATGCGACACCGGAATTTGACTTTTAATAGGTAACGTTCCCATCCACAACCGGTGTTGAGATGTCCACTTCTTTTGTTAATTTCTCGGTGTGGAAAGCTGATGAAGCTTATGATGATGTTTTCTCACGGGTGCGAAATGCGCTAGGTGCTGTCTGTTCAGTCGGGTCTCAAAATTGCATAATTAGTGTTGGGGTTTGCAGGAGAGAAATGTATGAAATTTTAACGCATCTCGTTGCGGCTAGATAATTTTGCTTCTTAGAAAAAAAAATTACAGAAGCAGGTTTATGAGTACAACATCAAATACCTTTTTGTTAATAATAGTCTGATTTAAAAATATGCAAGCGTACCTTCAATTCAATAAAATTTGACATCTAGGTGGCGAGATGTAATATTGCCGTATCCTGCATATTTCACAAGGATCTAAGTGATCGATTTGAATTTATTGTATTATTTACAACAATACGTGAATGTGAAAGCATATGTACTTCCCAGATCTAGAAACTAAGGTTTTGTTCGAATTTTCAAGATTTCAGAACACGTATATATCTGAATATTACGATTAAATTTGTTAAGCTTTGAATGCAAATGCTATTAACGCAAACTGTTTGTTTTCCCTGTACGGTTTTAATATTAAAGTCTGGACTTCATAAGTTAGATACAAAAGCCTGCTGGTAGTAACATACTTCTGCCTACCAAACTTGTTAGTATTCAGTCCTCTATTAACTTTAACCCTGCCAACCAACGATTTTTTACCTTACCGACATTGTTTTAAAAGTAATTCTGTGTTATCCGATTTATTTGCTTTCCAATTTAGTACGACTCTCCATTTTACTTACGTGAGCCGGATAACTTAGCCACATTCCTCAATCAAATTAAGCATTACGATATCATCAAGAGTACATACGTCGATGTTTTGCATCAAATGGACCGAATGATGGAGGACGTCGACTATTCAATCAAAGTCTGGGTTGAACTAATAGATAATTTCAAATGTGCAACAAAATGCCAGGGCCCAATACTTGGCCCAACACGTCTAACTCGGAAATATATAAATCGATTCAACAGAAACGTTAAATATGAGTTACTAGTAAAACCTGAATTACCTTATTGTGAGCAGTTCTTAGATTTCAACATAGGCATGTGCTGTTTCGATCATTTAGATAGCTTATCGAATCCACGACAGCTTGAAATTCCCACCGAGGACGACATGAAAGACGAAGAACTAGGAATTGAAAGTGACTATTTCCTTGCTGACATCATATCAGGTTTGAAAAAGAATCCAAACTCATGGAAACATCATACGCTAGGATCGTATTATTGGCGAATGAAAGGAAATGCTTATCAAGCGATAGAATGTGCTCGACGTGGAATACTGTTGGCACCACGGGAGTTTAAGGACATTCCTATGCTAAGCCTTGGCACGATTTTATCAAACGCTGATAAACTGAGTGATGCAGATATTGTGTTAAATGCAGCAGTTGATCATGCACCTGATGTTGCTGAAAATCATTTGGCTTTGGCAAAGAACTTAGTTTTACTACATCGTTTTAATGAATCGATTCAACATTTGGAGGCGGTTAAAAATTTGGATCCCTCGTACACAGAGAAAATCAAAAACATCAAAGAATTCGTGTCGTGCACGATTAAATTAAATAAAAGCGTCGATAAAGTTGATAGGTATGTCAGACAAAGTCATTAATAAAAATTCGGTAATACATTGATTTGCTTTCAGCTACGAGGAACATTTCAGAAAAGAAGTGAACGGCCTACGATTGATGAAAAATAAAATGTCTGCCAGTCATGACAAACTTATTCAACAACAGGTAAGTGAAATATTGTATGTGTGATTCTTGTTTGACCATCAGATTTAAAAAACGTAATGAAAGCCAAGATGCCGAATTTGAGCCATCAGTATTAGGGATTGCGATCCGGCACCAATTTCAATCCCGCCGGATCCGGCCGGTTTTGTAACATCAAAACAACTTTTAACAGTATAAAAGATGTTTAAGTGAGTGTATGATAAAATTATAAAAAAGCCAATTTCTTTGTTAGAAATCGACTTTATTTTCTCAGTAAAAATTCAAAAACGAGTACAAATAAAGTCAACAATAAAAATTTAATATTTAGTGTTACACACTATATTCTTTATATTAGTAATGATAACAATTTTAATTCAGTCTTACTCGATTTCAAAAAGAACACTGAAAATTATCTTATAACTTAATTTGTGCAAGTAACTTATATTACCTAAATCTAATTTAATCTAATTTCCAATTTCTTCACGCTAAGCAGTCTTACTGTCATCGATTTGTTTAATGAATGGCACAATCATCACAATACCCAATATTTTTGAATATATGTACTTACTTTAAACAAGTATTTTGGGTAAAAGAATTATAACAAATTAAGGTTTTTTTTTTGAAAAAATTATCTTAAAGACACAAATGAAGCAGGCTGCTGAAAAGGCCCTCTCAGCTTCTACACTTGTCGGTTTTATTGTTAACAAATAGTCGTAAATGTAAGATAAATATTGCCCTCGAACTCCCTCAATTTCATACGCTGTCATTTCCTTCTTCAGTATTTTCTCAAAATCGATCTCTTTGTTGATATTTATGGTATAGGTTTTCACTTCCTGCTGGATTTGCATTTGTAGCTCTTGCTGTAATGTCATATCATTTTTCAATGAATATGTGTCTGAATTGTTAGCTGCCAATTTTATCTTTAGGTTGTCGTTAGAGGTTTCATTTTGAATAACTCTCTCTAATATTTGTTTCATTTCTAGTCGTATATCTTTTTTCTTGGGCACAGTAAATTAACCATCAGCTTGTCTTGCATAGGCGTCATATTTTTTTGGATTTTGCAAATAAATTAAATTTCCTGTTACAGTAGTGCGCCTTTCTTTTATCCTCGCACGCAGTGCTTCAGATAATTCAGTACTTAACATTATGTCTTGAGCAACCAACTTCTCTAAAGTGTTGTTTCAGCAGTTAATAGGGTCGCATCTCTCTGCATAAAGTCTCTACAGCCATTTTGAATGGCTGCAAACTAGTCTTTTATTTTCGACAATTCTAGGTCGCTAAATTTTATCTGAGATCCTATGTCAATCAAAGTTTTATCGATACACAATTTTAGCTTATAAAATCGTTCTATCATAGCTAGAAGACTGTTCCAACGCGTGCGGCAGTCTAAAATTAGGCTCAATTCTTTACTTGTATCTTCGAGTACATGTCGTAAATTGAAGGCGGTCGTTTGAATAATTTCACCATGTTACGCACCTTTTGAAGTACATCACTGTATCTAGGAATTACCTCAACTCTGGAAGGATAAGGATTCCGAGGATTCATCGCAATGGTAACTGTTACGCTTTGTTTCTCAGATGTTTCGTTCGTGCCTTCGTCATCTGTATCTGATTCAAAAGGAGAGGTGTTTTGCCGTTCTTCTTCCTCTTCCGTATTCTTTTTACACAATACGTCGACTACAGCTAATTGCAACTCATGTGCAAAGCACAGTTGCTGGTAGCAATTCATTAGTCTACTTTGACCATGATGCTGGCGCCGTCAGTTGATATTACTATTAGAATTAATGCCAAAACATTTTAAGCGCGTTGGCATCAAGTTGATAGTATGTTCCGCAGTACACGAACCATGTATCCTAATTAGGCCTAGATTAAAGTGTCTTTCTTTGTTGTGTACGTGCAGGTTCAAATAACGGTGGTTTTTCTGGGAAGTCCATTCGTCCAAACTTAAGGCAAATCTTTTTTTTTTGTTTAATCAGGTTTTGAAACTCAACCATCATGTCAGTTTTAAAGGTATTTGCTAAGTTTGTTATTATATACCTCATTGTGTTTGGTGAATAAGGAAGTTGGAATCCGCTTTTTGAAAACAAATATCTTAAATCTGGCGATGCACCAAATAGACTAAGGGCCACACCGTCTTTACAAACCATTCTGGAGACAATCTTTTCCATCGAATTTTCCTTTTTGAAAAAGTTGTCCATTTTTTCAACTTTTTCTTGGGTATTTCTTCCTCACAATTGTTAATATCATCAGTTGAATCATTCTTTGATGTTGATGCTTCAGGATATAAATCTGAATTAGTTGGACCATTTAATTGACTTCCAGAAATAAGATCAATGCAATGCTTTGTTTTTAAATGTGTTCTCAAACCTTTGTAAGAGCTTTTACTGATCTTTAATATATCAGAATACAGAGAACATTTTGCGGAGTTAACTTTGGCCATTTTATTAAAATAATGCCATATGTTCTTCCCATAGTCCTCATCCTTATTCTTCTCGTTCTGGCTTTTTTCAAAAACGACATATTTTTGAAATTAAGTTGTACCTGCCGAACAAATATGATTAAAATGTAAAGCTTTAGTTCAGTCACTCACTCACTAAGTAAGAAGATATTCGTATTATACAAAATCAAAAAATGAAGGTCACCACAACCATACACTCACTCACGTGCCCACGAAATCGTGCTCACGAAATTACTTCTAAATAAAGGAATAATGCCGACTGCTTGCAATATAGAGCGGAATAAAATTGATTGCTTATGATACTTGGAAATAAGCTTCTCGAGCATAAAAATTAATTAAATTAAGGGCATTATTTAGTTCCAACTGCACAAAGAATAAAATTGTATCGAAGCATTGCGGACATTTTTCCAAGTCTGTCTTAGTACCTGCGTTACCATAGGGAGTAGACTAATTTTTATTATTTTTTTCTCTCCATGTACTCAATTAATTTCTGAATATAACTATTTATATTAATCTTTCGCTTTCGCTTACTCCTCGTAATTGCGACATAATCACACTTCTGTATCAATTGAACAATAAAAAAGTAAACTTGCATGCATTATTCGGCAAAGCAGTAACAAAACTCATTTTTTTATTCGAGTGTGTTAAATAATAACTGATCTGAGATCAAGCGTGGTGTGGGCTGGCGGATATGTCATTTGCACGAATAAGCAACATTGAGCGAGCATTTCCCGGAAATATTTGAGTCATGTATATTTTACCGGATCCGGTATATTTGTACCGGATCCGGTATATTTGTACCGGATCCGGTAGGCGTCTAATATTGCCGGATCCGCCGGATTACCGGATCCAGTTTTCCGGATTGCAATCCCTAATCAGTATCCGTGATGATTTTTAATATATATTAAGATTATTTTCCTCAATATACTATAGCAGTGGTTAAAATAGTTAATACCAAAGATTTCAAATAAAATTACGCACATAATCTAGATTTTTTTTCATCGTAAATTTTAGGTACCCCTGGGTGCACGTTACAATGACATTGACCTTAGTAAGGGACCATTCGCCAACCGAGGACAATATTGTACTACAAGAATAGTAGCTGGTAGTGATGAACCCGTATTGTTTTGCGATTTTTCTTCACAAACGCAAGTTTTGCTGGAAAAAATGGATGAAGACATTGACTCGATTGAACGAGAAATGAACGCAAGTAGTGAATCTTTGCGTAAAAAATTCTCATTGGAGCTTGAGAAACAATTGAATTCGCGCAGACTGAAAAGTAAACCAAGTTCTGACTGAAATCGATCAGATTTTACTTAATTATTAATATTGAAAAAATGGCCTATCAATAGTCTAGGAAAATATCTGTTCTCTATTAATTTTTACTTTCATGTTTATATGTTATACAATTTTGTAAGATAATAAAATATTTTTATAGAACAGTCCCGCTTTTCTTATCCCAGATTTGCCCATTTTTCAGTATGGTCAGTCACGAGTGAATTCAAATTATTTATTTTTTCATCAATCGAATACCGCGATAAAATATCTACGGCAGGTTTGAGTCCCTGGTGGTTGAAAGAGATTATTGACAGCATTTGGGAAAACTTTAGTAAGCCAAATTATGTCCATGGATGATAAATTGTTGATTTTGATATCAATTAGAAGTCAATAATAGGCCAATGGTTTCCTGTGTACAGTTACCCCTGTTTCGAACTCTTCTTCGCATTTGATCCCTTACCAACGTCGAAAAACAGAAGAAGAGCACCACTAGCTTGTTAAACTATTCGTACAGCTCATTTTTTTTACCTTAATTGCATTCGATCCTCTTCCCGCTTTGTGTCAATAATTCGATTAGGGGTGCGCATTCAAATTATTTTCGGGTATTAAAATAAGTAGCATAGCCCGGGTACCATTAACGTATTACAGACTTGTAGCTTTATTCATTTAAAGGATATTCTACTACAGGCCAAGCAGAAAAATTATGTACCTTCCCTGAAATATTTTATTATAGAAAACTAAATGAATCTTATCTTTTCTGCTAAAACACTCCAATTTGACCGTACCAATTAAAATAATATATTCATAGACCACATGAGTTAAAAATTTTGAAAACAAACAATGTTTTATTTTTAAAATTTACTTCATATATATCAATTTCAGGTATGTGTTGTATCTTTACTATATACTTTTACTCGTACACTTAACTTAGAGAATGAACAATTCATTTTATTTAGGGCAATATAAATATTTCTATTTAAAATAAATTCTGAATTATACGTACTTTTATGAGTAATTGTGATATTTTTTTAATAAGAAAAAATTGTTTTTTTTTGCAAAAATCGGAACCCCTCTTTGAAAACAGATAAGTATTTAGATAAGCTGAAATATTAATTGGTTATATATTGATTGATATTCAACTTAAGGTCTTGAATGTATTGTCTTTATTTAAACGATAAACAACGACATAACCTAGGAATATAAAATTAAATGAAATAAATGTATTAGTTGAACTAAAACACCCGACTATACCTCCATTGCTAGGCTTATTATAATAGGAAATTTTTTCTCAAGGACATTGTAATTTAATCTAAATTAGAGAAATAATTTTTTTAAAATACACACATAAAACATTTTGTTTTCTTTTCTTAGTAAGAATACATTGGAGATTTATTTTCAGATGGAACAAAAAAGTTTTAAAACATTTTCAATATAATTTTCAAAAGTAAAAATATTTATGTAAATGCGGTACCTATTTTTAAAAGCCACCTCAAATCTTTGATGTTTGATCAGAAACAAAATTCTAGCATTCTTCGGCCAAGCATGATTAATGCTTACATAGAGGCTTGTTGTAGTTAATTCGTTGATCGCCTCCATTTTTTAGCGCTTACTAATAAATCTGTAGGAAGAAGAATAAAAAATATATATTTCGGGAGCAAATGTGCTCCCTTTTTCAGTTGCTGATTCAGACATTGAAGAAGGGAGCACATTTACTCCCGAAATATATATATTTGTCACTCAAACAAATCTCATAGCGTTTTTATTCTTCATCTTACAGATGTAGTTAATTATTTTAAAATGAGAGTGAATGGTGAAAAGCCGCATAAGTTGTACGTACTTAAACTATAAAATGTAAAAACTTTCATCTTGACAATCCTTTAGCATATAAACAGATTTTAATAAAATTGATTTTTCTTTTGCAAAGTTTATTTTCTTCCTTTTCGTTCTATCATATAGAACCCAAATATTTTCGCTAAATATACCATGCATTGAATCTCCATCGGCCATTTTCGTGCATATAGATACACACTTTTGTATATACTACTGTCTCCATGTACTTTAAATGATAATTGTTTTTTAAATGGGACTTTTAAAGGCGCGATCCACTCAATCATGCACACGAACATTCAATCCATTTTAACCATTATCACAATATTAACTTGGGGTGAATTTTCGGGAGATGCTGCCACTGTGGTTGTTCGAAGCTGTGCCATTCTTTCGGCTAGATCTGATGTTTCATCTATATGTGGTAGCATCAAGATACTCTCTGTAAAAGATATATTTTATTTTTAAATTTTACAATGTTTTTGTTCAAATTAAATCAAAATTTGTAGCTAAAATGATATAGTTTTTTAAATATTTGTCAGGAAAAGTATAAGTAATATTTCATCTTCATAAAATCACAACCTTTCTATACGTCTTTGTGTCATTTCTTCAAAGTAAATTTTCTCGGAAACTTCAAAAGCAAAGTGTAGGTATAATAAATTTTTGATACATAGGAGTGCCTTAAAATTTTTTAAAGCTACGCTGAGCTGAATATCATTTCAAATTAAAGGTTTTGACAACTACTTTTTATATAAGTCCAAAATTTTACCCATAAAATGAGACAAATTTCATAGAACTATTTCTTCGAGAATACAAGCACAAAGCAAACTTCAGAAATCAGAATTCAATAAACTTTACTGATAAAAATATGATGGAACGCAAATGGAACCAGTCCTCAAACGAAGGACGCACAAAAGTGAAAAAAGTTGAAGGTAATCCAGAAAATAACTGGCCAACTCCAAAATGGTGACCCCGATAAGGACACGATAAGGTCGTTGCAGGGTATACATCGCATCCATTATTAAAACGACCTGGAAAACGTACGACACAGTCTCAAAGTTATCCAAACCTATAACAAAGGCGGCGAGCACAATACCCACTCCCGATCTATATCAGTCTTCAATCGATTCTGGGCAACCGCAACCCCTTGCAATCATCCTCCTTTGAGGGTGAAGAACCAAAGATGAAACGATTCCCTGACTTTTCATCATTTGACTCAGAAGCAAGCCTTCCGGAATTTTCAGGCGACACGGCTACTAATTGAGTGTGAGTGGATTAACCCTGAAAACAATCGATAATACGATTTTCAGTGGCCTGTGTGATGAGTACCCAAGGAGTAAGATCAACAACTTCTTACCAAACGGGCTAGGCTTCAACCGACTGCAGTACGGGCACCGAACGTTCTTCAACTATGTTGTGTACGGTGCTCAATTATAGTAGTTCCACCGCATCTTAGCAGTCTCCCCGCCTGTTGGTTTGCCCTTCACCAACGATCTAGGCAGTATGATGTTGAACTCACCAATGGGTCGACACCCCAGCACTCGACAACCTCCTATAAAGAACTATCATAAAAATTCAATTGGCTCACACATACATAAACCGTCTTTGCGATTACTCCGCATCCTGCCCAATTTCGTTCAAGACCACTGCATGGACAAATGGTATTGTAGTTTGGAAATTAACCTCAACTCCCCTCCAAAATCGCCCAACCGGTCAATTTCGTTGTGGATTTGAATAATCCAAATCCAGCGATTATTTATCAAACGCTACCCGATTTCCTATCGAAGGATCAATAGCCGGAGGTCTCAAGGATTGTAAGACTGCGGAAGCTGCAATGGGCTGGCCACATGAATCGTATGGACGAACAACGGATACCCAAGAAGGTATTCGTTGGGAGAACTGAAGGCCGGCGGCCAGTGGGGAAACCGAGGAAACGCTGGTCTGACTCGGTCGACGAAGACAGTTCATCGCTGCACGGATTTCGGAATTGGAAGACGCGGTCAACGGACCGAGACAGTTGGAGGCGCTGTTTGCAGGAAGCGAAGGCCCGAAAGGAGCTGTAGTGCTGAGAAGAAGAAGAAGGATCAATAGCTCATTTGACTCTCAGATTTGCTAATATGGCGACCGAGTTTTCCTGCTTGGATTCGCCCGAGAACTCAACAAGTTTCCATTTATCACAACTTAGATTAGAAAATGAAAGACTGCGGTGCGAAATGGATGAAAGTAAATTAGCACTAGCCGAACAAACATGAAGAGCGGTGGAGTTAACATAGAACGACGATTGGAACAGGCTCGATCAAATGAAACGGCTTATAGTGCAGGTTTAGCACATATTATAGAACATATTGAAGAGAATTTAGATTTGAATAAGAAAAGGGCAGGATCGTGTAACAACGCTAGTCATCTCTAGCCAGCACTCAACTAGCAACCAGTTCCGACACTTAAATTTTCAGGATCAATCATAATACCTGCAAGAATACCGCATAATCCTTTGCTTTTCATCATCATCTATGGCCCGACAGCCCAAGCCTGGCCTTGGCCTCCAGGATTAATCTCCTCTAATCATCACGGTTCTGCGACCTCGTCCACCAGTTGATCACTCCCAGCAATGATCTACTGCCAGTTTTTATCGTGTCTTCCCATCGAATCCTCGGTCTTTCCGCTCGACGTCTACCTTGTGCTCTACCCGTAAATGTTCTTTTGGGAAGCCAATCTTCTTCAATTATTTCAACATGGCCCGCCCATTACAATCTGCGTAACTTGACGCAAGTAGATTCAGGTGTTTCATCAAATTGTTTATACAACTCATCCTTTTGACATAGTCTCCACTCTGTTCTTTGTTTCACTGGGCCGTAGATATTTTGGAGCACTTTGTGCCGAAATATTTTTTTTCTTTTGCTTTAGCACTACAGCCCCTTGTAAGCCTTCGTTAAAAGATAAGTGTCTCTTTATCTTGATAGAATGTATTGCACTCGAGAAGGAGATATGGTCAGTATCATGCTTTGTCCGTATGTCCATCCACCCAGCTGCGAACTTTCTGATTTTAAACCAGTACTTATCATAACTGAAGGGGCTTTTAGTCCGTCCGAAAAATCACTCAAAACAAGACTTTCGGTTTACATAGCGAGACTTTAACCACTACACTACGAATTCTAACCACTACACAAGACGTTCAAATATGTCCACTGCCTTTTCCAATGCGTTGATTACCTCCATATTTAGCGCTTACTAAAAAAAACCTATAAAAAGAATAATTTTAAAACGCTATGTTATTTGTTTTAACAACAAATATGTATTTCGAGAGTAAATGTGCTCCCTTGTTCAGTGTCTGATTTTTTCTGAAGTTAAAGAGAATTTATAGCACAAAAGCTTATGATCGAAAATTCTGACCACTGTAGATTATCCTTGAAGTATACTTAAAGTAATGAGCACTAAAAAGGTTAATTGCTTTTCAGCTTGACCTTTTTATTGCTTCACAAATATCCGATTTTAATACTAATTTTTATAATACTGGCTACTTTTACAACTTGTCCTTCAAATGTACTTAAAGTAATTAGCTAAGGTTAATTTTTTCTCTGTGCATGACGGAAAATTATTTCACTTTTAGGGGACAATTTTTCAAACAGAAGTCTGGAGCACCAATGGGAAACCCTCTGTCACCGTACCTTAGTGAAATATGTGGAAAGTACAGTAAAAATTACAATAACAAACTTAAAAGCGATGAATAACTATTTCCAAAATTCTCGTCCATTCTCTGCTCCAATGGCTGTCGCATAATCCAGAGAGTCTCGTACGTATCTAGCTCCCTTATGTCTCGCACCTCCTTAATGACTTATAGGTCTTCCCAATGAATGTTGTATCCATCGCAAATGTGACGCGCAACCGATGACCTGTAGTATCATTTCTAGCAATCGCTGACTGTGCTTCCCTGATATGTTGAAGCGGATTTTCACGCTGTGGTTCGTCTGACAAATGTCGCGCACTGTGGACAATTGACTTTGCAGATTCCACGCTTTTCTTGCTTGCTGTCCGTGTCCTTGTATTGTGTGATGATATTCTTTAGTTGAAACTGCGAACTCCTCGTAACCAACTCGATTCTATTTTTTCTCATCATTTTGCGTAAAAGTTTGCTCACTACGGAATAGGTAATTGCTGCTCTCAGTTCCGGGTTTTCTTTGTTCGTCCTTAAACTGATCAGTATCTTCTATCGGTTTTCCTACTCATTCATATGATTATGTTTGGGTCATATTCATTCTTTTTTGCTGTGTCAATTATAAACTCCTGCTCCTTCTTTCGGTTTTCTATGGTTAATGGTACAGTAAGCATGAGGTGTAGCCACGTTCGAAAGGATGCCATGCGGGAAGTTGTGGTTTGATGTAGCTGGTACGATCCGTTGTGAGCTCGTACTTTTCCTAAATATATCAAATTCGATAGTGCTTGACTTCTTCGTGATCAAGTCCAAAAATGAAATTGATCCCTCAATTTCTTCCTCCATTGTAAACAAGATATTCATATGTATGGAGTTCAGCTTCCCTAGGAGGTTCAATGCTTCATTCTCTTTAATAACAGCGAACACATCATCCACGTATCGTAGCCATATACATGGCATCCATCCTTCGTCAGCAATTTTACTTTCCACCCACTCCATAAATATTTCACTAAGGAACGGTGACAGAGGGTTTCCCATTGGTGCTCCAGGCTTCTGTTTGAAAAATCGTCCCCTTAAAGTGAAATAATATTCCACATCTGAAGGACAAGTTGTGAAAGTAGCCAGTATTATAACAATTAGGATTAAAATCGGATATTTGTGAAGTAATAAAAAGGTCAAGCCGAAAAGAAATTAAACTTTTTAGTATACTTTAAGTATACTTCAAGGAGAATCTGTAAAAGTAGTCAGAATTTTCAATCATAAATTAGCTAATTTTAGGAGCTCAAAAAATCAGACACTGAAGGAGGGAGCACATTTACTCCCGAAATATATATTTGTCATTAAAACAAATAACATAGCGTTTTAAAATTATTCTTCTTACAGGTTTTTTGACTAGTGATTTGTAAATACAAAGCTCATTTTCCTGGGCACAACTCTGGACCTTAGAATGGGAAGTACGAAGTAAGTGGCTTTATTTGCGGCGTTTACATGGCGTCCAATCTTGTCCTTTTGGGCGCCATTTCGATTCAGGTTAGGTCCAAGATACACAAAATCATCTACATTTTCAAGGTTATAGTCTACTCGGTCAGGTATCATTGGACTGGAGTGTTCTTCCTGGTGTGAATCATGAATTTGATTTTAGTTTTATTAACTCGTAGGCCGATTCGGTTTGCTTCAGATTCTAGGCTCAGTAACGCTGCTTTGACATCTGAGGTTGAATGTGCCAGTAATGGCTCAGAAATGCTCCTTTAGCATCTGAGGTTGAATGTGCCATATATTTACGCCATCAGCATATGCTACCAACTGTTTAGACTTGAATATTAGTATACCAGAGGTTTAAGCTGCTGTATTCCTGATGATGTGTTCCAGGGCAATATTAAACAGCGTTGGAGAAGCCCATCCCCTTGTTCTAAGCCTGTATCCATTATGAAGCTGTCCGTTAGTTCGCTGTTTACCTTGACCTAGGACTCTGTGTTTAGCATGCGGACTAGTTTTGTTGGGACGCCAAAGTCAAGCATTATTTGATACAGATCAATTCTGTCGACACTGTCGCATGCTTGCTTGAAGTCTACAAAGAGTTGGTGCACATCCATGGTATATACCCATCACTTTTCCAGCACCTGCTTAACTGAGAATATTTGGTCAATTATGTCGCGACCTCTTCGAAAGCCTCACTGATACTCTCTTATAAGGCTTCTTTCTATGATTTTGGAGAGTACACGGTAAAGCGATACCTCTACAATTCTCATACCTTGCCTTGTTTCCCTTTTTGTGTACAGAAAATATTA
The DNA here is from genome assembly GCA_963969285.1 of Odontomyia ornata. Classification (NCBI taxonomy): domain Eukaryota; kingdom Metazoa; phylum Arthropoda; class Insecta; order Diptera; family Stratiomyidae; genus Odontomyia; species Odontomyia ornata. Next base: position 447,771,808 of record OZ017739.1, on the reverse strand, counting down.
TACTTCTTCGCCAGTCTTCTGCTAACTGCTCATAAGTTTACTTAGATGGGGACCCCTTCTGGAGCAGCTCTGCTAGTATTCCATCTATGCCAAGAGCCTTATTTTTTCTGAGGTCTGTACTTCGTCTCTGATTGGTGGCGAGACTGGGGCCTCTTGCCCTGGTATGTTCACAGCTTCAGTCGATGCTTTAAATAGCTTCTGGCAATATTGCAGCTATTTGTTTTTAATATCGACTGAGTTGAATATGACTGGCCCATGTACACTTTTGCAAAAACTTGTTTTTAGATTCAAGCCGTCTCTTAATTTTTTGATAGAGGCATTCACCGATTTGACATCATGTAGAGTCATGTTTTCGTTTATCTGTTGGATCTTGGTAATGATGGTCAGCCGTTTCTTTCTTAAGCACAATTTTTTGGCATATCATCGGAGGTTGTTACAGTGCTCTTCTTTGATCCGAGTTGGGCGCTGAATGTGTTGTTTGTATGCCTTGCACTTCCTTGCATTCTTCGTTGTACCTGCTTTTTTTAGGCCGGTACCCCAAGATCTCTTTGGCCGCTTCTGTTGCGGCATCTCTGACTGTCTTCTACATAATATCATCAAATATCATCAAGGCTTTCTCCTAGCTTTGAAATTATGTTGATGCGACTTTCCAAAGCTGGCTTATATGTGGACGTTACTGAGTTATCATTTAGCTTGTGTATATGGTACCTTCACGTAACTGATCTTCCTTGTTTACAGCTCTTGGAGATGCGGCATCGGAACTTGAGCCGTGTAAGGTAGTGGTCCAAATCACAGGCAGCGCCGCGGAACGAGCGTAGGTCGAGAATGCTGATGGCAGCTCCTTTTTTTTATGAGAACATGATCAATCGGGTTGAATGTGCATCCGTCTAGGGACGCTCACGTTCTCTTGTGGATGTCCCGATGCGAGAAGTGTGTTGAGCTTACTGTGGAGCCTCTGCTAGTAGCGAAGTCTATCAGGCCTTTTCCGACGTCGCTAATCTCTGCATGGAGGTTGTGCCCTCTGGTTGTTCCTCCATGCACCGTTTCTCAACAGTTTTCTGTATTGATGCCACCCAGAACGATTTTAATGTCGTTTGACGGCAATGCATTGGCAGTGCGTTCCTGGGAGCTGTAAAATTCGTCCTTGATTGCCTCCTCCTTGTCTTCTGTGGGCGCGTAACAGTTGATTAAAGAATTTGGTCTTGATACGAATTTCACAGATCATTTCAATAAAAATTATTAATACATATACGTATTTCAGAGCTCAGTTGGCTCCTTATTCAGTGTAATCTTCTAAAATACTGTCCTTATTTGTTACTAACATCGATATATATAGCCCTTGGAATTAAATTTCAAACAAACGTCACAGGGTAAACTACTTTAAACACTAATAACCTTATTTACTAATTACAAAAAACGGGTTGCTTAAAGCTATAATATAAAAACTGGAACAGAGGGGAAAACGCATTACTTGTGTCTTGATTTATCCCCTTTATATCAGGTATCCTATTTATCGCTAGACTTTCAGTGAGATCCATTTTCCGCATTTGTAGTACCTGAGAGATACCCTGTAAATTTTTGATGCTGATTTGATGTCCCGTGTCGTTGATATGTTTTACTACTGCCGATCTTATGTCTACCTGCGTCCTGCGTTTTTAATAGGATGTATTCTCTGCACCTGGAAGTCACTTCCTGCCTCGTCTGCCCAATATAGCATATCACACATTCCGAGCGGTTATATTCTGCTCTGTTCGTCTTTTCTTAGTTTGTCTTTGACTGAAGCTAGCCGGTTTCTCAACTTCAATTTTTGGGGCCGGTTGGTACTATCTGAATGTTTGCTTTTTTCACAATTGGTTTGACAGTAACCATTTAAAACTGCCGTACGTTTTATTGAAACTCACCATAATAAATAGCCAATCTGTTTGTTAACAGGCTTGAAGTCAGTGATCATTTGTTTAATAGTACTGTCAACTATAAAATCCACTCCGAACTCATGGTTTTCTTGCGATTTTCCGCTTTTAAACACGGTTTGCGTTTGCATAACAAATGCGTTTTCACCGTGCCATTTGGTTTCTTACATTGCGAGGATGTTAATTCTATATTTCTTTATTTCATCCAGAAGTTTATACGTTGCGATAGTCTCCAATCCGATCCGAGGCTGTTGTCCTAGTACCACGACATGTAAATAGTAAGTGGAACGTTGTCAGTACTTCGACTTAGTCGGTGTTTGGTTCGCGAGTGATATTTTATTTCCCACATACCTGCCGGCCAGCTGGTAAGGGCACTATCTTTCCGCCACCTGAGGACGCATCCGATGGGGGACCGAAAGCCCAACATGAGGGACCGAAATATTTCATTCATTAGTGATGCCATAAAAAAATAATTGCCCACCAAATAACTTATAAAAAAGACAATTTTCAGGTTTGTGGTAAGCTAAAACACATCACGGGCAGTGCTTTAGAGAAACCGGCATTAGATAATTGCACCTTCTTAGCTTATGTCAAAATGATTACATCTTCACAGGCAATGCAGATTTCTATTCCGAGAGATCAGACTTCCTTCACCCCTCATCGCTATGAAGTTAGATATTTTATAACCAGGGATCTTACGTTTTACTATGCCTTTAGCACGACACCTACGAAAAAATTCAAGTCTACTACGAGCTACGAAGCTGAACATCCACAAGACAATTTTCCTATCCCAAGAATATTTTACCCAACTAGATGAATTTCTTTCATTTCGATTTGTAAAGAACAAAAGAAGCTAATTTTGATTTATATTAGAAAGCTGATCAGGTATGTTTATTGAAAATATGTAAATCTACTTTGATGAAATTTGAATCTACTCCGATTTCCACTTTGAAAAAATGTAATGGAAACCCTGCTACAGACAAGTTAAAGTTGCAACGAGATTTCAATTAATTACAAAGGCATGAACACCTCAAGTTCCCCAAGTTCTGCTAATTTTTTCGCTATTTTATGAGTACAAATACATAGAAGACAAAATAGTAACTTCAAATTATTGTATTTGATATTATTGCGACTCCGAAGTTTTCAGACCCATTTATAAGTAGCCGCGCATAAAAGCATTAACAAAGATAGTGTAATGATTCACATTTGCTTTGTCTATACTCCTTTCATCACCTCAGAGTCGTAAGTTACAGAGTTATTAATTCTGCAAACGCTTTTGTTGCTGTGTATTGATTTAAATAAACAAAGAGAAACAGGCCAATATTCTGATATTGTATGTTTATAATATTGCTAAATGTTAGCAATTAGTTAAAAAAAACTTAAAATTCTTACCTCCAAAATACCAGCCATTTGGTGTACACAATCGCCACATTATCGCCGGACTCGATGGTGGAATATCAGCTACTATATCACAAGTTTCCCCGGGCCTCACAACGGGTACTTCTAGCCTTTTTGTTTGGCTCGGTGACATTAAATAGCATCCTGCTGGCCAATCTTCTGTTCCATCGTTTTGTAGCCGCCATGCTTTTGATTGAGCTGTTGGACGAGATTGTGAAATGATTTTCATAGATGGTATGTTTTGGAAATTGCAAAAGTCCAGATAGCAGCAAACGGCAGTTTGTAAGTTCCTAATTGAGCAATAGATAGAAATTTAATTAAAAATTATATAATAGGTCAGTGCAAAGTTGAACAATATTTATAAACAAATAAGGTTAAAAGCTACTTAATTTAAAGAGCGAGCAAACAAATCAGAGTTAGCGATCTACTTTAACTAGACGGTTTCTACTCAATTTCGATAGACATGAAAGTACTTTCTGACTGAGAGCATTGATCATGAATATATTTAAATTTCATAATACTTATACTCATACGGAAAGACATCGACTACTAAAAACCGCAAATACAATAAGGATTGTATAGTACGATAGAAAGTTCGACCCTCTTACCAATTACTCATTTCGAGGAAGAACCTCGCCGTCTCTTTACTCAATTGATTATCCAACAGCCTCTGAAAATCATTAACCAAGTCTTCGTGATCTGTAGTACCGAGGCAGCTGAATTGCTGCAATAAATTCGAATCAATATCCATTTCAGGGATCGGACGACTATCCATCGTTTCGTCCATTATATTGGATTGTTGAGTGGGCCTTTGAAAGTTTTCGGGACCAAACATTGGCTGTGGCGATTGTTGTTGTTGCCCTATTTGTTGTGGATCTGTACTTTCGCTGATGTCCATTTCGAAATAGATTATTGTTTTTTTCCTTTCACAGTTCACCCAATTACGGCCTCTGACCTATTTCAAACTACTGATTCTAGCCAATCTTGGCCCATGAAAACAAAGAAATATTTCTCGCACTACTCGGTGCGACACCAAAATTCAAATGCTCTGTCCTTGGTCACTGGCTTGCGAAATTCCGCAAAATCACGGCTCCAACACAACAAAACTCATAAAATAAAGGAAAAATGAAAAGAGATAGCGTTTAACGCGTACACTGCCTGCTAGTTAAGTATTTGGGATAGCTTTCCACTGAAGTAAAAGAATTTTCACTCAATGACAGTTTGTACTACTTCACGAATGACATATTTGTCTTTTTATTTTGATCATTTGTGAACATCTATCGGAGACGACCATCATGTTATTGTTGATTGTCATGCAGTTTATCTCACTCTATCACGCGGCATGAGCAAGCGATCCCATTTTCTATTTCGTTTGTAGTCAGTCGCCCGCCCGCAACCCGACGACCAAGAAAACACGAAAACCACACGACAAGTGGATAGGAAAATGGAGAAATGGAAGACTATACATTGTGAATTGATATTCGGATTTATTCATTTGTTATGTGAATATTTCGAAATTATGAGTTTTGAAAAATGATAAAATGTAAAACAAATGAAGGTCATTACGTGATCAAATCAACGAGTGCAATTTATGTCTAACTTTGATATTTCCATTTTTTAACCCTTTGCTAAATTCTCCCGTCAGTTAAGGCAAATATGTTCTGGTTAATTTTTAAGGTTGTTCAAATATTGGAGTAATTTATAACATAAAGACCACCAACAATATTGATATACATTTAGAATTTTTTTTTTCCGCTTGTTTAAAGTCAAGATTTAATTAATAAAGCAGAAGTAAAAACGTAGTTTCCTTTTTTTAGACTATAATTTTATTTCCTTTTTAATATATACGCATTTCGACCGTTACATACGGTCTTCTTCAGTATATACTGAAGAAGACCGTATGTAACGGTCGAAATACGTATATATTAAAAAGGAAATAAAATTATAGTCTAAAAAAAAAGGAAACTACGTTTTTACTTCTGCTTTATTAATATTGATATAGTCATAGCAGTATTTAACATCGGGAAGGATATGAAGAAAATGAGCCCGAATCAATTGTATTCAGTGAAACTTGTTTTGCTGACTACAGAATGAGTGGAGAGATTTTGGTCTCAATTTAAATATATCAAAAACTTAGATAATGGAGCAGAAACTATATTAAGGTGGGAAATTGTGTTCTTCCTATTTAGAATGCATTGAACGATATTGTTTTTTGGATTGAAGCCTCCTACCTCCTCGATTGTAGCATCAATTAATCCGTCCGAGAATATGGGCGAATCTCAAACCCACCCTCTCCAATTTTTTTCAATTAATCATGAGTGTTCCAAGTGTAACTCAATTCTAGAGTTATCGGAGGCATCTAAAAACGATACATAGTAAAATCCACCAACATCAAACACGTCTTGCTAAACATTTGCTGTGAGCACGTGTATAGCTAACAAACCTTGCGTTGAAAAGGGGTAAACTTGATCACAAAAGTTTCGTTCATTATGATATTAGACCTGTAAGTCGTTGAATAAAGCCATAATTATATGAACACACAAGTAAAAACTTCACAAGAGCAACAATATCACAAAGAAGAATGACAATTATTACAAGCATTGGGGTGGATAAGTGTCGAAAATTATATTACATTACTTACTTTATAGTTTTCACTTTGCATTAAAATATAAATATGTTCACTTGGCATGAGAAAATTGTTTCCCAGTTGATTTGAAATAACATCTTTTGTGTTGAAACAAAGTGCAAAATGATATAATTTGGAAGCTTAGGCAGTAACTTCAATCTCATCTTAATTTTAATGAGTTTATTTTTATTTTTAGGAGACATTCGTTTTTGGTACGCGAAATTTGTAATTATTATTACTAATTGTCTCATTTGTAACAACACAATTTATTTGAATAGTGAATTTGTCATGATATTACCGGAAACTATAATTAATTTAGAGATGCGTTCACAATCTCAGCAGGCATTAACTCATTGGGGGCTTGATTGATGCCCCAGGAAAGTTGGACAATGCTATCTAAATATTTAATTTATATAAAATTAATATTCATTATTCATGATAAATTCTTTGTGCACATTTTAAAACTAAAGACATTTTTTTCTGATTAGGTAATCCTTTTTATTCACAAATTATATGTTTTTATTCACAAATTATGTGTATCATTATACACAAATTTTGTTTATCATATCATTACTAAAATAGAACGTAGACATGTATGGCGCAGGAGCCTGTAATAAACATAAGCAGTGAAGCAGCCCCGTGGTGATCAGGAGAGCTGCTCCTGAAGAGAAAAGCTGGTCACCCTGTCGAAACTGCTTAGTTTTGTCATGATTTTGAAAATGTTCTGTACGATCGAGATTTAACGAATGAAATCTAAACCAGCCTCTCATCGGTTGAAGACGTGAAGTCAGCTAGCCCAGTTAGGCTTAGTCTAATCCAAGGTGGCTGCTTGCAGGCTAGCTAGTCTTCTTCTTCTTCGTAGCCCCTCTCGGGCCTTCGCTGCCTGCAAATAGCGCCTCCAACTGTCTGGGTCCATTGACCCCGTCTCCAATTTTGAAATTCGAGCAGCGATGAGCTGTCTTCATCGACCGAGTCAGACCAGCGTTTCCTCGGTTTTTCCACTCGTCTCTAACCCTCTGTTCTCCAAACGAATACCTTCTTGGGTATCTGTTGTTCGTCCATGCGATTCATGTGTCCAACCCATTGCAGCTTCTGTAGTCTTACAATCGTTGAGACCATCGGCTCATCAAAAATTTCGTACGTTATTACCATAAGACCTATTATCGCTTTCGCCCTTTTTTTAATAGAAATCATAGGAATTTGCAGCTTTATATTTAATAATTTAAGGAAATTTTTGGAGCATTAGAAATTATTGAGTTAAATGCATGTTCATAGTTTGTAGGATACTGTTTATGGTTTTCAGGTATTTTATTCTTATAATTAGTCAGTAAGCTGCATATTGTTCAACATAGTATAGACATTAACAAATAATTGCTTTCTTTGAAACTTATTCAGTTTCTCTTCCGATTCAAAGAATAAATTTTATAGTTATAGATCTTTATATTCTATCCCAATAAATTTCCTGATTAAATTTATCTTAAAATTAAAATCGATCGATTTATCTAGCTGATGAATTTATTTAAAACGAAACTTGATGCGATGTAACGAAAAACGTTCATTCATTCCGTTCACAAGGGAAAAACACAAGGACTCTAAGAAACTGTTACTCAGTATGTTAACCTAAAATTTGTTACTTGCTGGTCGATACCAGGATTGAAAATACACCTTACAACAGCTATATGATGGACATCTGAATATGGTTTAATTTTTGGACCCCTACTAACAGTGATTTTCTTTCTGGGTCTGACAAAATACCTTTGGTCACGAGCATGAGAAGGGGCGAACACAATCCAAAATAATGAAATTGCATGAAAAGCTTATTTAAATAAAGCAGGCAGAGTGCTTTGTTCTTGTGGATGTATGTACTTGAGAAAAAGTAATTGCATCCCACCTCAACAACGCTGTAGGACGAGTTTCTTTTCAATTTTATGACTTTTTCTTTGAAACAGGATATTAGGCAGCAATATATCGCACCCACTCGCCAGAGTGCTGTCGTTAATTCCGACCATTACCTTATAAGGGTTAAATTCCGATGCTGCATCTCCAAGAGCTGAAAACAGCAACCCCAGGTACCAGATGCACAAGCTAAAATCTCATCAACATATCCCCGTAGGCGGAAAAAAGTAGTAAAGACATCAAAACCATGTGGAAAGCAATAAGAGATTTGGTAACAGAAGTGATTGAAGAGGTCTTGAGGTATCGACCACAAAAAAGTAGAATGCTTAGAAGCGGTTGAGGAAAGGAATGAGGCTGAAAAAGAATACAATCAACTCGGGTCAAAGAAGAACAATACAATACCCTCCAATGACAAGTTTAAAAAAAATGTGCTGAAGAAAGAAGCGACTGACCATCAACACCAAGATCCAACAGATAAAGGGAAACATGACCCTGCATGAAATCAGGCTAGCGTATGCTTCTATTAAATAACTAAGAGATGATTTCAATCCAAAAACAAGACTTTACAAAAGTGTACAAACAGTAATCATAAGTAAGCTAGTTGAAATCAAAAACAGGTGGTGGTAACATCTCCAGAAATTATTCACAGCACCTCCAATAACTACAGAAGCTGTGAACACCCCAAAAGTAGAGCAAGAAGTCATAGCTTTACTACCATCCAGAGAGGAAGCACAGGCAGCTGTACGTGACCTTAGAAAAAATAAGGCACCTGAAGTAGATGGAATACTAGCAGAGCTGCTCCAGAGAGGGGTCTCCATCTATGTTAAGTAACTTTCTACACCAACTAATATGCCGAATATGATCAGAGGAGCTGTTACCAGAGAACCGGTGAAAAAGATTAATATGTCCTGCATACAAAAAGGGGGAAAAGCTAAGGTGTGAAAATTATAGAAACATCGCTCTACAGTGTAGGCCTGATAAACTGCTCTTCAAAATCATAGGAAGAAAATTAAAGCTGTACTATGAAAGTATTATAGGAGAGTTATCGTGATATGAATGGATTAAATTGTCAGTGTAGGACTGCAGCGATGGTCTGCTGCCTCGGTGATTGGCCTGTCTGAGGACGCATGAATGCGCTGGTAGGCTAGTATTGCAGTGTCTTCGGGTGGATTCTTTTCCCCAGCACAAGGGCCCACTACAGAAAAATTTCGCATTCACGAATTAATAGATAAAATGCGGAATGGCAGGTGTCGAGTCCAAGGTAACCTACTAAGGGTGGAAATTGCTATACCATAAATTAGCACGCGAGCGGAAGGCCACTCTTCCCTGCGAGAGCACCTGTAACGTCATAATAAGGGGTGAGCTATCCGGATGGCTAGCTTATGAGTGGAGGGGCCAGCCAACATGGCGGATCCCATACCTGGTCAGGCTTTGAAACGAAATGGAAAGACCGAGTTTTTTTGGTTTTTTAGAAATTTATTATTTCAAATAATAGCCTTGAACAAATATTTCCATCATATGTGGGAGTTGTACAAGAAAAAAGTTCTGAATTATAAATTGTACAATAAATTACAAATATGTTTTATAGCTATTTTTTGTGTAGGTAATGTGGTTCTACATTTTTAAAATTAAGCTTCTACACATTATATTAAATTATCACTTTAAAAGGGAAAATCATAGTTACACGTGTCTCTATTGAAAATGATCAAATGACAACTATTACAACGCCATCAGTAAGCACAAATTAATGTAGACTTATACCTTTTCTGGTGTTTAACAAGGCCTTAATCTACTTTTCCTGGAAACTTTCATCAAGACTTGCTGGTTATTCGGTTCATTTAGACTTTTTTTAATATTCTATATCTAGATGCATGTACTCAAAAAATTATTACTTCTTGCTTGCTAATTATGACTTGACTATTTAATTCCTACTCAACTCGTTTGCATTCAATCAGCGATAATAGTACTGTGGACATTTTTGAAAGTGATAAAAGCACTTTATGTAGTATAATTTCAAGTGAAATAATTTTATCATGTCTCAATTTTAATTTTATACTAAAAATTGCAATTCATCCAAAAGAAAGTGTACTTTTCCCAGATGGGGTGAGCATGACTGGTCTTCATATAATCAATCTGAAAATCTCTTTTTCCGAAAGGTTAGATTTATGGTTTTGTTTTTATATAAATTTGAACTTTATATCCAAGCATTTTTTTTATTTATATATTTAGAAAAAGTATTAGCGGTGTTTGTGGCTGAGAAATAGACCGAATTTTTGAAAATTGTTTATATAAATAGCATATGCTTTTTGCTTCTTAGTTTGATAAGATCATTCATCAGTCTCTGACGTTTACCTTCTAGCTGTTAATTTTCTCTAGTGTTGCCATCCACTACAAATACGTTTGGTATTTTTCTCTCAATTACATCAACATATTCGATCACTCGAGCACAAATTTCCCGTAACTTTACAAAAAGTTGTTCACTTAGTTTCTATCTTTCAGGTCGTTTTAATTGAAGATGGAGACAACGACGATAGTATCGTAGATGCAGTTAATGACTGCCCTGATCCAGGCATACCCCAACGATTCATATCCCCATTTTCATTGTGCATATTTCATTATTATTTTGAATGCAATAAATCAATTTATACACCACAATTTAATAGAACATTCTATTATTTTCAATAAAATGAATGAATCCAAAAACTCATTATAATGATAACTGAAACTTAAAACTCACGAGTCTATTGTGTCCGAACTATCCACGATTCGCGGTTGGAAAACTTGTTTTCGGTTTTTACGCTGAAAGTAGAAATTAGATATTTTAAGGGAAATAACCAGCATCTTGCATACATTTCAAGCGTGAATTCAATTGATACACTAAATATGCATCACAGATGGAAAGTGCTACGATGCATACAATTCTTTGATGCTTTCTATTTTGAATGCTTCAAATATCTTTTACTAAAATTGACGAATCCCAAAAATTTTGAACCATTCGCAGTGGCCCCGATTCCATATTAAAACAATTCAAAAATTGTAATTTCACGCACAAAAAGTACGTCAGTTAGCGACCGCATGGTGATTCGTATAGCGATGCTGAATTTGGAGATGAAATCAATAAATAGCAATGAGATTCGTTTCCTAGCTGTGTGATCATTTTTCAAAACTTCCCAAAGGTAGTGCCAGTTTCCTTCAAACTTTTACCAGACGAAAATGGAATACGTTTAATTTTGAATTAAGATAAAACTCAACCGGAATGGTATACAATTAGATTAACTGTCACAAGTATGTAAACGTAAACACTTGTACTATATAGGAACATTTGAAATTGTATTCAGGTCGGACCGCAATAAAATTCCATACGAATCGGGCAGAATTCAATGAAACTTCAACTAAGCTTGCAAATATTTCTTTGCATGTAGAAAAAACACACCCGAAATTAAAGCACTTCCTGGGATAACATTAAATGATTTTCCATTATTTAGCGGGATCATACGACGTTTTTTTATTTAGCACTGCCACGCTTTTTGCACATTTTCTTCTTTAAAATTCCTTGATTTAATTTTCAATTGCGGTGAACAATCATTCAAATGGACGCTGAGACACTACAAATGATCCATAACACGCCGGTTACTGTCGTCATCATTGAAACCCAACACAAATCTATGAAAGGTAACTATAAAATCAAAACTCAACTCCTCGACCGATTTATGTAATGATTTCAACTTCAGAAATAATTGGTGGCTAAAATTGATGAAAGTCGCGAAGGAACCGTTCACGTGCACTTTCCCGCTACAGTCATTGAGTTATCGTGAACTAACAGAATTATCAGTCGGCTCAATTCTAAATTAAATCGTGCTTTTGCGAGTCGGCCGTGGATGGCTAACGATCGCGACAAATTTCAATTTAAGACTCCATCGCGAGCACCAAGACGAGGGACATTTCTCTTTAGATCTTTCCAACTTCATTGCTCCTTTTGCGATGCGTAAGTGCCAAACCAAAGGCATCGCAAAAGGTCGTACTGCTCGAGATTCTCCTACTTGTGGCGATCAGCAACAGAACTCCTTCTTGTGTCACCAAGGGGTTTTTTGACGAGCCCACTCATCCATCCAATGTAGTCTCCTTGCGGGACAGTGCAATTCGATGGTAAGTTGCGTTACAAAGAGGTTGCCGTGTCCGAATTTCAATCGTAAATTTAAATATTTCTTTTTTTAAATTAACAATTAAAACTGGATTAGCATTATGATGGTTTTCGAGCAGTTTGCCTAGGGAACTGCTCGATTACTACAGAGTATTGGGGAGCTTTCGAAGCAAACGATCTACAATAGATCAAATAATTAAGCAGATTCTCAAAAAATGCTGGGAATATAACATGGATGTGCACCTAGTCTTTGTAGACTTCGAGCAAGCATGTGACAGTGTCGAAAGAAATATCCTGTTTAAAATAATGCTTGACTTTGACGTCCCAACAGTACTAGTCCGTATCGTCCAAGTCACGATACTATGTAAACACAGACTATTAGGTCAACGTGCACGGTGAACCAACGGACAGCTTCATAATGGAATCAGGCTTAGAACAAGGGGATGATTTTGCCCCAAAGCCCTTTAATATTGCACTGGACACGTCATCAGCAAGACATCAGCTGAAATCTCACACAATTTTTAGCGTACGCTTATGATGACAATATTATGGCACGGTTAATTTCAGATATCTGTAATGATTTTCACCGCTCGGGTCGACAACTTTTGGAAAGAAGTGTGAATCGTTCTCTCAGTGACTTCAAGACGTGAAATCTCGAGGCGTGCCAACGAATCGTGCTCTTAAGGTTAACAAGTCTGGTTACTTATAGTCTATTCTATGGTGGCTACTTGCTGGCCAGCTAGTTCGAAGAGAAATACGATCGTAGGTCTTTTCGCGAGTAGACTATGCTCGTTACGATTTCCACCCATCGCCCAAAGTGCCTGTTTCAAAATTCGTTCCAAAATTTTTCCAAGAGGAAATTTAAAACTTTACTATACCGATCCCTTTCCAGGGCTTCCAGCACTTCAACCTGTATAAAACAATGAACTCGCGCGTTCCTGATCTACATACTGCCGTAGTTCCAGGCATACTCTACTTTAATCCAAACCAAAATAATCTACCCTAAATGAAAACTACAAAAAAATCTACAATACCACGAAGCAACTAGTCTAGCAGAGAAGCAACTAGTCACAGATTACAAACGAGGAAGAACACTCAATCCCGACGAAACCTGAGCGTGGGCAACTATAACCTTGAAAGTGTGGATAATTTATGGTGCCGAAATCGACCAAATCGAATGGCAAATAGGCACCACAAATAAAACTTATTTTCTCCATACTTTTAATTCTGAGGTCCACTGTTGTACACAGGCAAAATAAGTTCTGTATGAATAAATCACTAATCAAAGGTGTGCTGTTATATGAGAGCGTGGATCTTGGCGAGTGAATTTCAAAAGGCAGGAGACATATTTGAGCGCAAAGTGCTCCAGATAATCGACGGCCCAGTGAAACAAAGAACAGAGGGGAGACTATGTTACAACGATGAGTTGTATGAACTATTTGACGAACCACCTGTAATGATTTTCTACCTTTTTAAGTTCGAACGCGGAACCGACCTCTCATCGGTTCTAGACGTTAAGTCTGAGTAGTGCCAACGGATGGTACCAACAGGTCAACCAATCCGTGCACCGTAACCCATTCACGCGGTGGCTGCTTGTCGGCCAGCTAGTTCGGAGAGGATTTCGGTCGCGGGTCTCCGAATGGGTTACGCTCAATTACAATATTTCAGCCACCTGAACATGCCCGTTTTCCAAACGCGTCAACAACTACTCATCCAGAACGGGAAACCTACGTTACGTTAATTCTGGATGTGATCTCTCCACAGATCTCAAATCAAAAACGCTACAAAATCCCATAGGCGCGTTACCGAATCACCGACGCGGTACCAGAAAATAAGCTAACCTACCCCAAGTCCAAAATAACCTACTCTAAGAAAAAAAACGAGCGCAAACAAGGGTACCGCGGACCGTAACCGAAACGCGAAACCGACCTCCGCGGATTTGTCGAAACCCTACCCTCGCGACGGCATACCTACCCTGCACTCACTTTCCCGCTGAAACAGAACGAGCCACTGAAAAGGAAAGTCTTTAATCCATTAGCAATTCATAATTTTATTCATTTGATTGAAATATATATGTGTAAAAGTTCCTTGTCAAAATACTCATTTAAAAATTATTGACTTTTTTAAGCTAATTTCCCGAATTCAAAACAAACATATAATCGATTTGACAGAAACTTACAAAACAAAATCTAATGAAGTACATCAACACGATTTTTATACACATCGTTCGTCATTCAAGAATCTCGATTCATGTATTTAAAATGTTTTTCTTCATTTTTATTATTACTAATGACCTCATTATTCTTAGTAAAAAAATGACAATTCGACCTTCAATTTTTATCCTGATTGGTTTTTCTTCATATATTCACTAGTCAAAAATTAAATGTTCTTCTCTATAAAAGATACTTTTAAGTTCTTTATATAATTGAGTGTAAACCAAAAGGACTTGCTCCACAATTTAATTGTGTTTTTCTTTTTTTCTTTTTAATTTTACTTTAGTGATTTTTCATTAATTTTTACTTCTCAAGTTTGTCATGATTGGCTTTTTAATGCGGACTTCATCAAATATACATGTTGACCTAGTTTCTTCCCAAAAAAAAAAACAAAAAAAATATGCGCATTTACAACATAGTTTTTCTTTTCTTTTTTTTTTCTTCTTTCTTCTGTTAACTCCCTATTATATACTTTTATTAGCATCTAGTTCAGAACGAATGAATCTCCTTAAGCGGTGTTCCTTTCTCACGGATTTTAGTTACTTATAGGTAGATTTTATACAAACTTTTATTACATAGAGGTTTTCACATAAAATACATGAAACACTCAATTTGGTTTCTTTTAATTCAATCAACGAGCAAAATTAAGATTGCAAACATTCAGGTTGTTGTAAATATGTATAGATTTAAAACACCGGAAATCACTGCTTTTGACTTTTTTCAATGATATTGGCATGTTCTTAACTAATTCAACATTTTTATAACCTACTGAAATTGCAATATTAGCTTTTATCGCTTCTTTAACTTTCAGGCACTCTAATAAAACTTTGCTCCCAAATAACTTTAAATTTCCGATATCGCATTTCTTTATCATAAAAATTTCATACGGTCTCTTTTTCTCAAGAGTATTTGCTAATCTTCTATTCTTCAAATATTTTATGAATCCAGAATCATAGATTTATAAAGTTGTGAAGACTCTGAACAGTTCTTGCTTGCATGCTTAGCAGAGCCAAGGGAAAATTGCAGGACTTGGAGGAGAGCTATTCGCAGAATGAATTGTATATTGGTTTTTTTTTTTATTTATTCTTACCTGTGAGTCAGTCGCCTCCAGCGCCACTTCTTCACTGGTTACCAGGTATGGGCGCTTGTGCACGTGGGGCCAAATATCCCCTTCTGGGCTAATTGCTCCAATTCCAAGGGGCATGAATCCCTAGTCACAGCAAGGGGAGACTGGTACGATGTTGTCCTACCCTATTGTAGCCCTTTCTCCTGCTTCCTACAGCATGTGCGCACACGCGGTAAAGCTCACTTTCACTTCCAAACGGGTCGAAAGGCGCGGCGACGTGTCAAAAAATCACTTTTCCACTCTGTAATACCGGAGCTTTCACTTGTCAAATTGACTACTTGTTTTCTCATCGGACAAAACAGATGTGTGGAATGGAACGCCACATGGCGGCAGTGTGCATCTCCATTTGTCGCCAGTGGCATAGTTTTTCGATGGCCACGTTGGAGGGGGCATTCCCAGATGGATATGTCTCGAAATGCGTCGGGGTTTTGTTTAATATTCTGTTTCAAATATTTAAATCCACAGATCTAAATATTTGGAGATAAAAAATATTTTCTGCGCAACGATATCCGCACGAAAGATGAAGTCCGCTTGCATTTCGAGGTCATACCCATCTGGCCGAGTGCAAGGGTTCGGGATCGGAATCACTTCGATTCCCGGGCGTAGGCGTCACATTACACACCTGTATCTACTTGCGTCAAATTACGCCATATAGAAAGAATGGAAGAAAACTGACTACCCAAAAAATATTTGAGGGTAGAGCACAAGGTAGACGTCCAGCGAGAAGACCGAGGACTCGATGGAAAGACATGATAGAATCTGGCAGCAGATCCTTGTTGGAAATGCTCGTGAATTTGGTTGCAGGACCAGGGTGATTGGAGGAGATTAATCCTGAAAGCCATGGTTCGATTTGGGCTATCGCACCATAGATGATGATGATATATATTTTACACCGTCTCTCGCCAAAACTAGCAAAAAAGATTGCGAAATATGTTTTCTTTTTGTATCGGGTACATGGCCATCGCTGACATTTGTCTTGGGGCTGCCAACTTGCATTTCATGCGAAAAGTGAAGAGAAATCGCATTTCGAAAACATTCATTCAAACTTTAAAATGAAATTTCTCCGATACCATAATCACACTTTGTATTCCGCTCAAAACGCAAACGTGGTTAAAACAGGACTTCAGCTTTGTCCAGACAGTATCTGAAGTACTCTCGGTCCATTGACTGCGTCCTCTAAATTTGCAATCCTAGCCATATAAAGAACTCTCGTTTACAGAGTCAGTCTTTGCTTTTCCCACTGGACTTCATCCCTCAGTTTTTCGGACAACTGTCTCTTTTGGAAATTTATTATTACTGTGAAGACGTCCAGCTCTTTAAATATTTCATACAATTCGCAGCTGTAGCTTGTTCGTCATCAACCTCCTGATTTACCTTTCATGGTCAATATATTTGGGGAAGCTCAAGTTGGAGCTCATATCTCACAACCGTATCACTCCGCAGGTCTTCTCACAGATTTGTATGCTTTAATGATCGTCAGAACTGAGTAGAATGGCTTACGCGCGAGCTGAATTTTACAATTTATTTCGAGAGTCTCGTTTATGTCTTTCATTAATTTAGTCCAGCTACAAGTACTCATATAACAGATGAACTATTTTTCGCACTGATGCATCTTAATCCAGTGGTTTAACTTAAAATGTATAGTATTAACTCGTAAAATACTTTTTGGAAGTAAGTTGATGTTAGTAAATATTGTATTATAAGCGAACATGTTTCGATGCATTAATATTCTATTTTTGCCACATTAACTAGATTAGCTACATTTAATTTATGATAGCAACCATAATGTATGAATGAAATTTTAAGTTTCTTATGAATTGATTCAAAAATTCATATTTCCTTCATCGGATGTGTTTACATTCCGGCCCTATTTGAAGTTTAACTCATGTAAGCATGCCATCGGCAGAGTAACTTGCCGAACGATGGCTGTTGAACTTCGTGTCGTCGTCGTTTATTTTCATTTTTCCTTTTAGTGCTTTTAGTAATGTTGAAAAAGTTTTAAGATGGCGGCGGTCGGAGATTGTTTTTCGATTGGGAGTATCGTTGCGTGCAAGACATGTTTCGATCAAACCGTGGAAGGCGAAGTTCTCGCGTTCGATCAACAAACGAAGATGTTGATTTTAAGTATCCTTTTTGAATTAGAAATGGCTGATGGTTATTTGTGGTGCGACAGGAGAGAGGCCGCGAAATGCTTACAGGGCTACTTGAAGTGATCATTGCGGACAAGACAAGTGTGAAATCGTTTTGTATTGTGCGATAATTGTATGGAAATGATGTCGTGTTGACTCGTACAGTATGTAGAGATGCATTTTAATTGAATTTCATACTTTCTCGACTCGATCGACGAGTTTTAATTGAAAACGTCAAAACTAAAAGTAATCAATATTTTGACGTTTTGGAATTGAGGTTATGCTTAGTACTGGGATTTAGTTGTTTTCAGAGAAGTTATTTGATAGCAGGTAATTGCTCGCTTTCACTGACCGTATGATAAACATACAATGGACAATATTTAATGTTTGGGAACATGTTTGAACGCTTTTGTATTCGAAATCGAGCGAAATGAATTCGATAAACATAATGAGGAAATATTTTTCTCAAATTCTTTAATACCTTTCGTAATAATCCAGTTTGGATTCTTTGTTATGCTGCGTCATCAGTAACAGCGAATGTTCGCAGTTTTTGTAGCTTCTAAGGTCAAGTAGATAAAAATTTAGATGGAGTATAAATTTATATATGACGCTTAAAATGTCGGCTTTGGTAGAGAAAATTATTTCTATGATGAAATTAATAGTACTTAAAGTAGTTTTCTAATTAGAAAGTCTTTGTTGAGAGGTGAGAGGTCCCAAATGAAACTTACGCTAATCATTTTTGCAGTTTAAAATTTGCATGTACGATTAAATTCTTCCGACATTTTAAAATTTGGATCAGAGTACTCTAGCCCCTTAATATGCCGGAACTACACGTGACTCTAATTAGCTTTGCAGATTCTTTTCTGCAGCTTTTCGTCCCACTGTTTTAAAGTGATTTTCCACTATACTTCCCTATATTAGAACAGGTTGTACAAAACTATTTGCCATAATTCGTATGTAGACTTTCTGTCTGCTCCTACAATAGCCCGTTGGTTTCTCTACTAAAATATTCTCATAGCCTTGCAAACATTCTTATGGCTTCTTGCAATTTTTTTACTGACGACAGTATCCATTGTTCTCTAAAAGTATAAGCCAAATTGAGGTCTAAAAGGTGTCCTCCCTTGAGTCAGGATATGACGACTATCGAAAGACAATGCTCGTATCCATCCTATTTTATGCATGAAAAGTCCATCGTTTCTACATATACTGGCCGATTAGAATTTCATTCGTATGCTACCGTAAAACACTATGCTATGGCTCGCAAATTTCATGGTCCGATTAGCTATATGATAGATATTGTTTGAACTAAGAACAATGGTCTGAGTAAAATGTACTTCCAATCAGCAGATAATTTTTCCGCTACACTGTGGCGAGGTAAAGGTTTGTGGTTGTCTTTACTGCATATCAATCTTCTAGTTAACTTCAACTCTCCGCCATACATCATCCTTTTTAACCGACTTCCAAAAGAAAGAAGGTTATCAATTCATTGCGTATATTTTTTTTTGCTTTTTTTTTTATATGCATCGTCAGTCAACTATAATGATCCCAATATAGTAGTTTTTGTCCTAAAGGTTCCCGACATTTCAACATTCCAATAAATTTTTTAGGTTCCCGAGATACTGAACATCGGAAAAGAAGTGATTGACGAAATCGTCATAGATGTATATCAGGGTTAATTTCTGACGGTTAAACTCTAATAAGGCCAAATGCGTTTCATCTTTGCTTCGCCCGCCTTCCGCCTCTTTGATTGGTGGAGTCCGGAAGTATCTTTCTTGTATATTTTACTGAGCGGCAATTATTAGAAGCAGATTAGTGATTCTTAGACTTTCATCAATTACTATTAATTCCGATAAGAAATCTGCATCTTGAATTGTTATAATCATCATAACAACTCATTAAATTTATGTGTATGACGCTATACCTCCGATTACCAATCTAAATACAAAATTCAATTTCTGCTTCTGACTCATACAATTCATAGTAACAACTGATTATGTTTCAGTTACATAAAATCTTAAGAATCTCGAATGTTCAGTTTACTGTTCCATTAGCATTTCTGTGTGATGCTAAATTTAAGGAGGGAGTAGATTGGGGGATATTAAGTTCGAGGTGGAAAATTTCAAAATGATAAAATAAGAAAATAGGAAATTGGTAGTCTATTGAATTGTTATTTTAAAATTATCATGTAAGACAAATTTTTGCGGAGGGGATTTCCGGCACCTTCTCCAATCAAAAAGCCCTTTTAAGTCATAACTCAACTACACTGTTTAAAATTTCAATGAAATACAAATTTTATTTTGGGTAAATGTAGCGTTACTTGGTTCGAATGCCGATACACGGATGTCGAGGGCTGCGGTACAAAAGTTCAATCAAGTCAGTTCTTATTAGAGCAGGATCCTGGCGCAGCTGTAATTCCACTTCTCTGCGTAGGTTAGGGGCAGAATCCCGCTTGTACCTAACCACAGCAGCTAAGAAATGATGCACTATTTAGGTATTAAGTGCTGTTAACATGTCCGGTTAGTATTCCGTTAGTTTGTGTCAAGCTGGTCATTAAGAAGAAAACATGCAATACAATCTAGGGTGGACACACTAGGGAGCATCTCAAATTTGAAGGGAGCCCCTCTGCACAACTGTGCCTATTTCAATCGGGCACTGCCCGTATGCAATTCGAAAGGAGGTTTACTTTACAGCGATTTCTGCTGAAGCTGTATATGCGGGGAGGAGGAGGAGGAGGAAACAGTAGTTTGCCTCTTACCGAATGCCCGGCTTTGCAAGGAGTATGGGTCCATGTGTGCAGTATACTTCGCCGGAGTGTAGCTGCGGAGGCTGCCGCTAAGCTTATCTACCTAGGCATTAAGGAATAGTATATTACGATACGAGTGGGGAAAGCAGGTGTTCCCACGAGCGCGACATTTGCCGCCCGAGCGAGCGAGGATGGTAAGAGCGCGAGTGGGAACACCTACGTCCGCACGAGTATCGTATAATATTTTTCGTCAAGCCGTGAGGAAAGTTCTTAGAAAACAACAATATTGAAACAATTGTGCGTCAAGACATTGCAGTGCTGAAGTTGCTCGAGCGGGCAAGCTTGCTATTTCAATACGGTGAAAAGAACACGCTCAGCCGTGTGGAAAGTAGAACTTTCCGCACAGCGAGACGAAAAGTATTATTATTGGCAATAAAAGGTCGTATAATTTATGTACGTTTTAAAATAAAATTAAGTTAAAGCCAACTCAATCTCATTGCAATATCCTCTCTCGGGCATACGAAGGCGTTGGCTTTTCTCCATTACTATTCAGGAGTTGTTGCTGACCATTTCAAAAGCAAACTCTCATGTTATAAACCCTATCTGCGCTTTATACAATTTTGATATTTTATGCAACTTGCCAAGCGAGTCGTGGTTGAAAATTTGTTTCCTTCTTACATCCTGCAGATATGAGATCTTTCTATTAATTTTATTACTTTGGTTTTTACGCATACTTCAAAGTAAGAAGCAAGAATATCAACATTTTTAGGTACAAGATACACAACTGCCATAATTATTAGAGCCAAGAAAATAAATGATATTGGTTATTTCTTTTAGTTAAAATAAATTTTCCATAACTGAAATCCATCTCTCCAAAAAGAATGCCCAGCTAAAACCTCGGAGAAACTCAGTGATGTCTTTATATTAAACTTACAATTCTGTAGTGATGTACAGCTGAAAAAAGAAGCCTGCCCGATTCCAGAAACACAACAATCGTTAAATCTACAACGGGTAAATGTTAAAGAATTATTTTAATGTATCCTTTTACCTGACAATATGTTCATTTAGTTGAAAACTAGGTTGCGTAATTCAGTAGAACAACGGCAACGATGGGCAAAAGCGCTGGCAGCAGGAGTTAGTCCTGAAGGGCTAAATGTTTACTTGGCGATTGCTAAGCAATTACCAGAGGTAAGGAAAATATTTCGTAAGATTTTGCAATTTTTTGATTACTATGTAATTTATTTTGCAGCATGTCAGATGGTCCGGACAAAACATAGTTATTTTCAATGAAGTTACAGTATCTCCGCCATATAATCTTGAAAATATCACAACTAACAATCACATGAACGAAAATCTACTTGTCTATGTTAAAAAATTAGTAAGTTAGAACAATCGGTCACTTTATGTGCATTATCTTCAAATGTGTTTGTGTGCAGGTTGGACAATTTTTCGAAACACAAGCGGCGAATGTTGGTACTTCGTTGGCGGGTACGAAAAATCCACAAGTAGGGACATCTAATACTTCTGTATCACCGGCTCCAACGAATTAAATGCATCCCTTCATTTTTAGATGATAGAATTTCTTTTTTCTTTTCTTTTTTATTTTAATAAAGTCAAAGTATATTTTTTCGGTATAAATTGTCTTGTTTCTCATGGTCAAGGCAAAACAGACAGACTATTTATTTACCTTTCACATTTTCTCTTTCATTTCGATTATTTTGCGAACAAAAGTTTGTTCAACTTTAAATTATTTACGCATGGAAAAAAAAGACCACGCAATCTCTCTCTTTCTCTCAACATTTTGTTTTTTGTTGATATTTTTCGTAAATGCGATATCGTTTCGAAATTATACGTTCAAATGATTCCGTTTGAAAATTTTTATTACAAAGTTCAAATAAATGATTTATAATCGATATTGCGAGTTTAAATGTGTCGTGAAGGTGTTTCGGTGCTGAATTGCATCAAGTTTGCCTTGACGTCATCTCAATTTTCAGTCGTAGTAAACTTTGCTTTCTGCCAAACAAAAGTAAAACGGCAGAGTGAACTTCATGGTTTCAAAAATTTGTCATTTTAGCTTTGCAAAAATATCGACGTAGTTTTTACAGTATGAGTGTTTTGCTGAAAAAGTGTTCAATCCTTACAACGAAGGAGCTAGTGAGAAATCAATGTGCCACTTATAGTAAACAGTGGCCTGACGACAAATGGGTGATAATGAACGGACTGCGGCGTTTTGGCAATTGGTGGCAAAGGCAGCTGGACAATATGGATCTTTTCTGTTGTCAATTATCAGAGCGTTACCCCAACATGCCACCACCATCCAATCCAGATAGCAAATTGGAAACAATCAAAAATAATTTGCAATTACAGGCGATTAAGTACTGGATGTCGCGGGGATTTTGTATCATCCGTGGCCAAGTGGTTACAATTCAAGCAATGGAGTGGCACATTCATACCCATAATTTTATTATGAATTCTATAAGAGGTAGCATTGCTACAACAAAATCGTTTTTGGAGAGAAATCTACTGGACGAAATACCACCACCGTCACAAACATCAAGTTCCGGAAAGCAAGAAAGTGCTACTCAACCCATGGGCAAAGTTGATGAAAGTTGCAAGTATGTTAGTAAGTCTGAGGATTTAGAGAAGTAGAACTTATATAATGTTCATTGTTAATAATTTTTGTAATTGCTTGATACTATATGAATAAAAGATTTAATATGTTATCCAACAAAGTATATTATATTTCATAACTACCTACATATAGTATATCGTGGAAAATGAATTTATGGAGATTAGTTTTCAAATCATGTGAAAAGCAGAGGGGGCTGGTTAATGAAAGTTTCATAGTCGAAAAAAATTCAAAGGCTTTTAATGAGGATATGAGTCTTTAAACATTTGATCAGCAAATATAGTTAAGTAGGGTATCAAATCAAAGGTATTGATGAGATATTTCAGTTTTTTTCCAATTGATTGATCATATTTAACTATTCTCGATTGATAGAAATATATTGTTTCTATCGACTGATTTTTTTAATTCTTCTTCGTAGCACTACAGCCCACTAGGACCTCCGCCTCTTGCAAAAAGCACTTCCAATTGTCTCGGTCTATTAACCGCGTCGTTTCTTATGACGCATTCCAGAGCCAAATTGAGTAGCAATGGGGCCAGCCCATATCCTGCTTTAGTCCGATATCTATATCAAAGGCATCGGTGAGTTGGTTATTGATACGGACTCGGGAGGTTATTGACGTCATTGTCATTTTGCAAAGAAAAGCATTATTTGGTAAAGTACGTTACGATCAATACTATCGTATGCATACTTAAAGTCAACAAAAATTTGGTGTACGCCTATGTTGAGCTCCCAGCATTTCTCAAGTACCTGCTTGACTGTAAACAATTGGTCTATTGTCGATCTACCTGCTCTGAAGCTATCTCGATACTCCCCAATAATACTGCTAGCAAATGAACTAATTTTATTTTCTAAGATCTGAAAATATTGTGTGCGCCATACAAAGTAGTGATATGTCTCTATAATTTTCGCACTGTAAGTTGTCACATTTTTTTGTGGATAGGGAAGATAATTGATTGATTGCACTCGTTCTTGTTGGAAAATGTGCTAGATGACATTATGGATAGCTTTCTGAACACTGCTGCTACCATATTTTATAAGCTCCACTGGATTGTCATCGATGCCCGGCGCTTTGTTATTCTTTTGGGCTTTGATACTGGAACAAACATTATCCAGAGTTGGTGAGGCCAATGGATACTCGTCGGGAATGTATATAAAGTTCGATGTTCTGGAGCTGTGCGTAGGATTTAGGAGGTTCTTGATATATGACCCCCATCTTTCCTTAATCCTGTTTTCATCATGATGTTGCCGATGTCATCATGGCAGAGCGTGGTCTTCATGCTTTTCACTACTTTGTACGCTTGTCTTGTGTTCTTGCTCGCTAGACTTACATCTATACTTCTAAATTGGTCGTCATAGTATTTTCTTTTCTTAATTCTAATTATCTGATATGCTACTCTTCTGAGATTTTCATAATGTTCTCTCCTCGTTCTGGTTTTCCTACCTTAAATATTGTTTGAACGCCTGATTCTATTTGTCTAACATATTCTACACTCGTCATCGAACCAATCATTACTTTTGCATCCAGCTTGATGTCGGATCATCTGTTCTGCCACGGTCTTAATTGCCGCTTTTACTTCCACTGATAGATTGTTTTCAGCTATGTGTCTGATAGGATAGGAGCCGTGAAATTTTTGGCCACAGACGCCGTTTAGAACCTTTTGATATCAAATTAATGTAGAGGGCTGATCTTCACCGAATACACCTTTGTAATACGACATCGATAGGTTAATTTGAGCAAGTAATGATTCGAGTTACAATTGGCTCCTCGGTATGTACGGACGTCAAGTATGCTCAAGGCCCATCATTGTTGGATCAGGACATGGTCGACCTGATTTTGTGCGTTGCGATCCGGTGATTCTCAGGTCATTTTATTTATGCGTCGATGTGGGAAGCAAGTCAAACGACTAGTGTTAATAGACCCGATTTTTTTTTATATATTTGATTTAAGTTGAAATAATAAATACCTAAGCTTGCTAGCCGTGCTGATACCTGGCCAAATTGTGACCAATGGCACCATTAACTCTGGCCAAAGATCTAGCCACTTGTTAGCTAAACCGCAGTTGCTGAGGTTCGCACGCCATATTGCAGCGTATTTTGAATAAGAAAAATCTCAGTAATGGCTCAAGTTTTACAGTATTGAGACTGGTGCCCAATATCGCAGTACCAAATCCCAACTTTATTTTTACTTTAGCCAAAACTTACTCATCCCATTCTTCATTCTTACAAACCCGTTTCTAGTCTGTAGACTATAAACCTAAATTAAATTTAAAACACATGACCGTCTTTAATATTTTGATCTAGTGACACAGATTCAAACTTGTCACCTCATGACCATGAACGTTTTTCTCTAAATATTATCAATGCACAGTGCATTCGCACTATGCAATCAGAAAACCTCATAAATTATGAATGAATTCTCAATACTTACTATGTGTAGTCACATAGTATTTTACAAGCAGAGCATCAAAAACAAAAGAACCCCGTTTTAAATCTTTTCAGGGCAAGCTTCGAAGGTTTGTCGTCTGAGCTTGCGATCGTCCATTGGCACGCAGATGATTGCGACCTCACTACACAGCAATTCTACTCAGTCCTTAATGAAATAATTCCATGTCATACCACCACCCATGCTGCTATATCAAACCGTCCCCCGCGGTTCACTAAAGAGGCTGCCGATGCATTGGCCTTAAAAACTCAGCCCGGAAATCTTACCTACGTTCAAAATCGGATCTGGACCTCTCCAGATACTGTCTTCATCGTTCGGCAAGATCCATTGAAGCCTCTTTTACATTTAATCCTTCTGGGCATACGTAAACTCCATAACAAACCCGCATCAAGGCATTAACTCCCTGTCGCACCGAAACCATAAAGCCGTAAATGATCAAGCCATATGCAATCTGTTTGCTGACTGTTTTTCCTCTATTTACAGCACCCCTGATTCCACGGTAATTCATCAATCCTATCAATCCTCTCCCACTTTACTAGTCTACGTGCACCGCGGAAATGGCTAAGGCAATACAGTCTTAGGTTTTGTATTAATCGAGCAGTCACACAAGCAAACTGCTCGGAATTTGGTGGCAAATTTTAAAAAATATGTAATTAATTTTATTCGTAATCCTAATTTTGTAGAATACTTTATCTTCTTATTATTTTATTAAATGTCATTTCATATCTATTTTCCTTTATATTAAAATTTAAATGTTTCTCTATAATTTTATTCGTCATGAGATTTAACTTTTATAACTATTTAAAATTTTCATTTCGTTACTCTAGTTAAAATTTCTTTACTCAATTTAAATTTCTTCACTTCATTTAAATCTTCTGTGCTTCATTTAAATTTCTTTACTTCATTTCAAATTTTTTTACTTTATTTAAATTTTCTCTACTTCAATTAAATTTTGTTTTAAAAATTGCAAATCTGCACGTAGAATTCCGGTCTTGGGAACACTGATGTAATACTCCCCAACGATGTATTACATCACGGAAGGCAAGCTAAATGGGCTGATAGAGCTCAGCTGAGGCGATTCACCGTATACGCGGAATGCGAAAGAGGAAAGAAAAGTTTTGGGGACGCATCGGGGAGTTGACTTACGACCGCGACACGGGAAGCACGGGAGAACGGCAGTTTTTATATCAATGCTCGGAGATTGCATAAAAACTGTTGAAGTTTTGTTGTTTAAATCCCTTTAAGAAATTGCTGAATGGATAAAATTAAATTAAATAATAAGCATTTCGACCAATGCTATCAAAGAAACTTGAAATAAAGTGACAAGAGATCTCGACACCCCACACTTGAAATAAATTTGAAGTTGAATTTGTGGTTTCCTCCCAGTTCTTTTTGATAATATATGAAAACGAGTGAATGTGATATGGTTAGAAAAAAGCAATCAAGTGAATCGGAAATGTGCACAAACATTTAATTGAGGATAATGAAGTGGAGTGGTGTCGGTGCACGACACAAAACGAAAACGCTTCTCGAGCGCCGTCCATAAGAGTGTGGGTAAAGGGTGACTGTCGTGCATCATTGTTTATTGGAATTGTTGAATTTGTTCCGTGAACGCGGGCAGTGCATTAACAACACAAATCGAAGTTAATTTCTTAGTGAACTTGAACAGTAAATTTTCCCCTTTAATGAATTGAGTGTTGTACTGTGGTTGCTGCGATTAAGACAGGAAACCCGAAATCGAAGTGTCCGAGCATACAGCACTGCAGGGCAACTCATTAGGAACTTTGGACGGAACCATATAAAGTTTTTTTTTATAAATAGCTCTTCGAATTTGTGGACTGGAAAGTCCAGAAAAGTCAAGCCTCTATAACACAAATTTGTGTGCCGTAATGGCAGATACGCAGCAAGCATCATTGAAGGAGGACGATCCAAGACGAAGTCTAGCAAGGATTACGATTGGGACGCTGTTAATCGTGAGCTTATGATTATGCCTTGGGAAACAGGAGTATTCATTGGACTGATTACAAAAAAAAATATTTTGGATTGCCTGACGGCACAGTTAAGATGAGCGAATCGAAGTGATTTATTATTTGTATTTGTTGACGTGAGCCTTGGGTATAAAACTTGGTCTAAGTTAAGATTGTGTGTTTAAAATGTAAGTTTTAAGGGCACGCTGTAATCAGTGCTAGTAGAATATTGGCAGACGATAGACCCAATTATCAGTTGCGAGGTTCTAGTTATTATGTTCAATGCAGTGTGAACGCGGTTTCCATGACTTAGAAGAGATAGTGCTATGTGTCATCGTAACGGATGATGTACTAGTTGTATTTTCAACTAATATCGCAAGATCAATTTCAGCCTCGCCTACCCCCTCGAGTGCTCCTGGACTTGGATGAGTACTGTTTTGGTACTTTTATTCATTATATTGCATTATTTTATTTTACAAAAATTCATAATCAGCACAGATGAATATTTTCCAGATAGAAGAACCACTTCGTTTTAACATGAATTAAAATTAAACCTCCAAACAGAAACAAATCATCTAGGGAGAATAAATCTTAAAACTTTTAGAGTAATAATAGATCAAGTAAAATATAAATAATTAAGGTATAAAGGGAAAGAAAAAAAAATATTTTTTGCTGCTTTTAATATTATCACACTTTAGAAGAGAGAAAAATTATGAAGAAAAACTTTTGAGTAAGGAGAGCGCACAAGCAAAAAAAATAAAATTTTTTTTAAATAAGTCAATGAGTGTCGATGACGATAATAAATATGTATGTTACTCTTGCAAGTGAAGAGAGGAAAAGGGAAAAGATGTATAACAAGAACAAAATAACAAGGCCATCTACGGAGGTTGAAGTAGAAAATATTTTTACTGGCATTGTATAAAGTCAATCTCATTTATATTTTGCATGTTTTCCCATTCTCTTTAGGAAATAGACTAATTTACAAAACAAAGCCACTGGACTACTCGTATATATTATAACAACATATTCATAGGCATAATGAGGAGAACATTAAATATTTCATTTGAATGTAGGATGTTAAATAAAGAACAAATGGATTGTTAAACGTACACCTCGGTCTTTCCATTTCCTGCGACCAGACCGGGCATAGGACCCGCATCGATGGCTGGCTTTTTCACTGATATGGGCTAGCCATCGGGCGCGCTCCACCATTTTGTTGTTTCCAGGGGCTCTTGCCGGGTAGAGTGGCCTTCCGCTCGCGTGTCCTTTTATGATATAGGGTTATGTGATTTCATTGCATAACTCTATAGCATAAATTGGTTACGTTTGTGCTTCTCATTTGAGGGAAAGAGTCATACAAAGTGCTTTTCTCTCAAATGGGAAACACATGGCCACGTCTACGTTTGGATCTTGATCCGGTTGGGAGGGTGCGAGGGGGCACCACCTCCATCTGGATGCCCCACTCTTATTTGTGGGCCATAAGGATCGTCCACCATTCTACTTCGCGTACTTCGAGTCATCTTCATACTGAAGATGACTCGAAGTAGTCGAAACGCGTCTGCTCACACAACAAAGCAAGGCCCGACAGCTTTTAAAGAAAAAAAATTTTCCTTATTTTAAGCTTGAACATACTATACATCAAATAGCTTTTGTCGAATTTTCCCTAGTCCAACCGTGAGTAAATGAAAGTTAATCGACGAAAAATATGTGGTTGAAAAATATTTCCAGCGTTTGAAAACTGTACGAACATCCCTAGATTTCCTAACTATACCACCTTCATTCTTCCTGAAGCGTTGCTTATTTATTTTTGATTCGGACGGTTTTCCGATTATACTAGCCGGCCCATAGACAAGAAAATAGAATGTCCTCCGTATTATAGTGCGAGGAATCAAAATTCACAATGAAGATTTGTTTGTTTGAGAAAATCGCATGCAGACAGGGAGGTTTCACTATTGGTGGCTGAATAGGATATTTAGTGACGTTGTTTGGTAATTGTTTCACCATTTATTACTGTTTGATTCTGCAGATATTATTGCATTGAGTATTATTAAGTTTATACTTGTAAGTAGCTAAGAAAATAAATAGCATCAAGATATATTTTGTTAAATTAAGCTAAAGTCGTAAAAATATTCATTTTATTATTAGATGTAAATAAAAAGCTCATTTTTATGTTCTATTGTATTTTTGATATTTTAAATAGTGCTTGTCGGGTTTTCCCCCAAATTTTTCCAGCTGATTAATCATGGATTGAAATTTGTTTAAGCGTATTTATATGTCTAATAATTTTAAATTATAGCAAATATTTGTAAATTTACAGTGCCTACATGGACATTCGGTGTGTCAAAATTTACTTTGTTTTTGTAAAACTTATATTGATGGAGTTAATAAAGCGACAAAACACGTTGAATTTAATTATTGCAAATAAAAAGCCTAACTCATAATAAATTTTTGATCCAGTATAAGAAAGACCTATTTTTCTTATACGGTGATTTTTGCGATTTAAAAACGTTTACTCCATCATGATTGTATGTATATGGCAGCACTCGAAAAAGTCACTTCCTTCTTCTTTGACAGTTAGAGTTTTGACACTTCATTTCCATACATTTCACCTGGGCGAAGAAAGTAAACAGAACTAGGAATTAAGCGAAGAATATTCAATAAATAGCTAATATGGGGGAGGAAGTTCAAAGGCACAGTGTTCACACACTTGTTTTTAGATCATTGAAAAGAACTCACGATATGTTTGTCTCAAACCAGTCCAATCTACCCGAAGTCGATGAGGATTTGTAAGTATAGCATTCATCGTGGTCTCGCACCAAAGGTTTCTAAAGTATACTTAATTATTTCATTAGAGAACGCATTCGATTCAAAATCAAGGCGCGAGATTGCTATGGATTTGTATTTGACCGTGTATCTAAAGCAAAAGAATTTAAACAGCAGCGACAAGAACACGGTGAACACCTTCAAGCCATCACAAATGCACCGGCGAATAGTTTAGCAAATGAAAGTTCTTTAGCATTGGTCCCAATGTCTAGCAATGCAAATAATACAGTTGGAAATGCAAAGCAGTTTGTTGCACCTGCTGCTCCTAGTGCAACACAAAGTAATGTCCAATTGATTCCGAAGAAGGCGCCAACGATACCTAAGCCAAAATGGCATCCACCGTGGAAGTTGTATCGAGTGATATCGGGTAAATGCTACTGATGCCTAGTATTTATTGTAAAAAGGTTGAAATAATTACTTTTTAGGACATCTTGGTTGGGTGCGCTGTGTGGCTGTGGAGCCTGGGAACGAATGGTTTGCGACTGGTGCAGCTGATCGTGTAATCAAAATTTGGGACTTGGCTAGTGGAAAATTGAGGTTGTCTTTAACCGGACACGTGAGTACTGTTCGGGGTCTTGCTGTAAGCGCCAAGCATCCATATCTATTTAGTTGCGGCGAGGATAGACAAGTGAAATGCTGGGATTTGGAATATAATAAGGTGATCAGACACTACCACGGACATCTCTCTGCGGTCTATTCACTTGCTTTGCATCCGACTATCGATGTTTTAGCAACGGCTGGGCGAGACTCCACCGCACGTATTTGGGATATGAGAACAAAAGCGAATATTCACACTCTAACTGGACATACAAACACAGTAGCCAGCGTGGTGGCACAAGCAGCAAATCCTCAAATAATCACTGGAAGTCATGACTCGACGATTAGACTTTGGGATTTGGCTGCCGGAAAGAGCGTGTGTACACTTACAAACCATAAGAAAAGTGTTCGCAGTATTGTCCTCCATCCTACTCTGTAAGTTAATCGGTGTTATGCTACGAATCGTTTTATATATAAATGACTGCTTTTCAGATACATGTTTGCATCAGCTTCGCCAGATAACATCAAACAATGGAGGTGTCCGGAGGGTAATTTTATTCAAAATATTTCAGGTCATAATGCAATTGTTAATTGTATGGCTGTGAACCCTGATGGAGTATTGATTTCTGGTGGCGATAATGGCTCGATGATGTTTTGGGACTGGCGAACAGGTTACAACTTTCAACGATTTCAAGCACCAGTACAGCCCGGTTCAATGGATAGTGAGGCTGGTATATTTGCAATGGCGTTCGATCAATCTGGATCTCGTTTGATTACCACAGAAGCTGATAAGACTGTCAAGATTTATAAAGAAGATGACGAAGCTACAGAAGAATCACATCCTGTCAATTGGCGACCAGAAATTATAAAAAGAAGAAAATTTTAAACAGAAAAACTATTTACTATGTATTTTAGTCTTCATTCAAATAAAAGTGGATGTCCCCTTCAAAATTATAATTGGATTTAAGTTTTTAAGAATAAAATTTAGCCTTGTTCAAAAGTATTAAGCACCATTCACTAACGTGTAATTTGCAAAAATTATTAGTTTTTATTTGTAGGTCGACATTTACTGAATTCATAAAGGAAAAAAAGTGTTTTTAGTGTTATTCTTGTGCCTAGCACTAGAGCCCCTCTCGGGCCTTCGGTTCTTGCAACAAGCGCCTCCAATTGTCTCGGTCCATTGACCGCGTCCTCCAATTTCGAAATTCGAGCAGCGATGAATTGTTTTGTCGGCCGAGTCAGACCAGCGTTTCCTCGGGTTCTCCACTGGCCTCTGCCCCGCAGTTCTCGCAACGAATACTTTTTTGGGTATCCGTTGTTCGTCCATACGATTCATGTGGCCAGCCCATTGCAGCTTCCGCAGTCTTACAATCGTTGAGACCTCCGGCTCGTCAAAAACTTCATACAGATAATGGTTGTATCGAATTCGCCATTGGTTCCCGTCTAGCTTCGCTCCGATTATTCGCCTCTCCAAAGAAGAATGGAGTAAATTATCAACAGACGAGTCCAACAATTAAATTGGTTACACGCCAAAATGAATCGTGCATGCTATGATTTCTGACTCCCTAAAAAACAGGATATTATCTCATATTCGGAGCGCTCAATACTTTTGAACAAGGTTGCATTTGGAAAGTTGTATTCATATTCCTGAGCTTACTCCGATGAAATTTCAAATTCGGAATTGTTCGGGTTATATCGTGACAATTCAAATAGCTTATTGCTCTTAATTTTCTCTAAATATGAGCCTTTCTATCCATAATTTTTTTCCTAAACGTTTAATGAGACGTTTTTCTAGATCTTTCAATTACCCGACACAATTCAATTTTATAAGTCCCCAAAAACCTGTGGAATAAAAATTTAATGTTCTTATTCTTATAAAGAATGAAAGGAAATTATGTGCAACATGATGAAGGATCTTCGCCTCATCTCTCATTTTCAACTTCTTTTCTGGGATTGTCGAACAAACATTTCATATACGAGTGGCAATACAGTAGAAAATATGTTCAAATAAATAAATTGTGACAATTTTCCAATTAATCCACTGAAGGACTTGTGCGATAGGCATAAATACCATTTTTGGCGAAGGAAAAAAAAGCGCTGATTTGGTAGATTGTTCTGCGATGAGACTCCTCCATCTATTTGGTGGATTGTTCTGCGATGAGGCTCCATCTATTGTCCGTGGGCACCTCCTGCTGGTCACACATATAAATGAATCCCGATCTCTTTAAAAACGTATTTTAGTCTTCATTCAAATAAAAGTGGATGTCCCCTTCAAAATTATAATTGGATTTAAGTTTTTAAGAATAAAATTTAGCCTTGTTCAAAAGTATTAAGCACCATTCACTAACGTGTAATTTGCAAAAATTATTAGTTTTTATTTGTAGGTCGACATTTACTGAATTCATAAAGGAAAAAAAAGTGTTTTTAGTGTTATTCTTGTGCCTAGCACTAGAGCCCCTCTCGGGCCTTCGGTTCTTGCAACAAGCGCCTCCAATTGTCTCGGTCCATTGACCGCGTCCTCCAATTTCGAAATTCGAGCAGCGATGAATTGTTTTGTCGGCCGAGTCAGACCAGCGTTTCCTCGGGTTCTCCACTGGCCTCTGCCCCGCAGTTCTCGCAACGAATACTTTTTTGGGTATCCGTTGTTCGTCCATACGATTCATGTGGCCAGCCCATTGCAGCTTCCGCAGTCTTACAATCGTTGAGACCTCCGGCTCGTCAAAAACTTCATACAGATAATGGTTGTATCGAATTCGCCATTGGTTCCCGTCTAGCTTCGCTCCGATTATTCGCCTCTCCAAAGAAGAATGGAGTAAATTATCAACAGACGAGTCCAACAATTAAATTGGTTACACGCCAAAATGAATCGTGCATGCTATGATTTCTGACTCCCTAAAAAACAGGATATTATCTCATATTCGGAGCGCTCAATACTTTTGAACAAGGTTGCATTTGGAAAGTTGTATTCATATTCCTGAGCTTACTCCGATGAAATTTCAAATTCGGAATTGTTCGGGTTATATCGTGACAATTCAAATAGCTTATTGCTCTTAATTTTCTCTAAATATGAGCCTTTCTATCCATAATTTTTTTCCTAAACGTTTAATGAGACGTTTTTCTAGATCTTTCAATTACCCGACACAATTCAATTTTATAAGTCCCCAAAAACCTGTGGAATAAAAATTTAATGTTCTTATTCTTATAAAGAATGAAAGGAAATTATGTGCAACATGATGAAGGATCTTCGCCTCATCTCTCATTTTCAACTTCTTTTCTGGGATTGTCGAACAAACATTTCATATACGAGTGGCAATACAGTAGAAAATATGTTCAAATAAATAAATTGTGACAATTTTCCAATTAATCCACTGAAGGACTTGTGCGATAGGCATAAATACCATTTTTGGCGAAGGAAAAAAAAGCGCTGATTTGGTAGATTGTTCTGCGATGAGACTCCTCCATCTATTTGGTGGATTGTTCTGCGATGAGGCTCCATCTATTGTCCGTGGGCACCTCCTGCTGGTCACACATATAAATGAATCCCGATCTCTTTAAAAACGATCACGCTAACAGGGATGTGGTCCTCTTCCTCTCTTGGATTAAATTCAAATGCAGTATTCTCATGGCCACGGTAGGTATTGCAATCGAAGACATTTATACTATGATGATGACAGAATATCCTTACGTACATTAAAATATATTTGGCAACTAGGAGGTATTCAAAGACTACGACAACAAAATTTTGATAAAAAATAATTGAGTTCAATACGCTTGAAAAAGACAAATGTAGCTTGGTTTACGATTATCGAGTTTGCTGCCTTCCTTCTTCTATTTTTAAATAACATATAGGCACCTTCACCACATGTGTTGTTGAGTTTTGCAACGATTTCAAAAGATTAATTTTATATAATTTAACCATTGTTTACTTTGCCCAATGATTAAAGACTTTAATTCCACCTTCTTTTATTCACCACTCGCCTATATATACACTTATTCACGGTCCATTTTGATTATTAATCTTAACTCCACCACGATTATCTTCGTAATTTTTGTGTTCCCCGGTTATCTAGTTGTAATGTAATCCTGTTGAGGCTTGACGACCATTAAATTCACTCTTTCAAGTATTTAATAGTTCTACCTCTTTTCATTCGATTATCGAGCCAACAGCGCCCACCTAACCAACCATCCGATTCCTCTTCCAGAAACTTACTCATGACATTCTTTTCTTACGATCCCCCAATTCAACTACATGATTAGAGCTTGTTTGGGAAAACATTTAATTTCTTTTTCCTCCTGTATGAATTATTTATCAAGAGAAAATAATATTCCGACTAATTCTTCATTTTTTCGCTTTGGAACTACAGCCTCTTCCGGGCCTACGCTTAGAGATGGTTGGAGTATCTCGGTATCTTGATCGAATATGAGGTGATATGGCAGTACCACGCTTTTGGCTGGATGTCCGTTCACCCAGCTGCGATACTGCCTGATTTTAAGTCAGTAGGTATCATAAGTGAACGAACTTATAGTCCACCCGAAGAGTCACTCAAAACAAATCTCGTTGTCACCAACGGGATTCGAATCTGGGACCTTCGGCTTACAGAGCGAGCACTCTAACCACTACACTATGCGGACTACTAAACATTTTTTTTTAACCTATACTTCGTCTTTATGTTACGTGACGATTGCTCCACTGTTTTTCATTGACTCAGTTCCCCGTTAATTCAACTCATCCAAACCGTCAGGTTGGCTTGGTTTAAACATAAGTTTGGGCTCGTCCCATACAGCGATATTGAACTTATACAATCTGGCCAGTTGCAGCTACGCTCACAAACAATTCGTTAAGTCAATTCGCTATCCGTTCGTTTCGAAGCATTGGTATCGCCATCGATACCACTCCTTCGTTGGGAACGTTTTCGCTGCTGGTCTTCCGCGACGCATCGAAGACTACCCATGATTCTCTAGCAGCACTTTCTTTCAGGACGGTTTGATGCGGCAAGAAATAACCGTCGTCTGAGGCTACGACTTCATGTTTGTGTTCTAACTTGGCATACTCCTCAATAAATTTAGAATAACTCGTACGTTACTCCGAGTTCTTGTTGGGCGCTTTTTGCATTGGATTAAGCTGGTTAGCGTGGAAGTCTCAACCATGTACCGTTCATTAGAGCCTCTGCTTATATGATCGTTGAAGTGTTGCACTGCAGCTTGATCCTCCGTTGAAATTGGTTCCAGCACCCAGAATTATCTCAACTGGCCGCGCAGGGATCGACTTCTGCTCGGGTCAATCAGCAAACAGCATCGGTAGAAATATAGGCACTATCGGAGAGCACTCATCCAAATAATGCATGCGCTTGTCGTTTAACAGAATTTGAGTGTATTCTTCCGCGTCTAGTAAGACATTGATGTCACCTGGATGGGCAAAAGATGGGCCTGCTAGGTCAATCTCTTTCAGGTATGTGCATTGGTTTGCAGTCACCAGTTGGGAAGGAACCAGTCCGATAATTTTGTCCATCAGGATTGTGCCGACATTTTGCCGACATTCGCTTTAATTATTATCATCGTTATGGCCAGGAGGACTTGCTTTGTGCTAATTTATTTGCATGATGAAGGGGAGAATGGCAAGCTTTGTTGCATCGATTGTATATGGATCTGCTGTTGCACTTGGTTGAATGATGACTGGAACTCAAACAGTTGAAGGCAATAGATTTTCCTTGCCGAGACGAGCGTGGTGCGCTCGTCTTATTTTGCCCAAGAGGTGTGTTTCCGGAGTGGTTTTACGTTTTCGTAATCTAATGCTACCAGGACTCGGAACCGACTTACTAGGAAGTTTTTTATGTCCTCGAACGTCAACTGGTCAGTAATTAACTGCTACTGCTCCCACACCTGTAGCAAACGCTGTGAAATCAAATCAATCAATAGCCCACTACTGCTTTCTATAGATCTGGGGCCTCGAAAAAAGAGATTAATTGGATTCTCTTTGTCGCTTGATTGACGAGATCCTGTTGCAAATTCCGGCGTACCGGCATTCTCCCATTCGCAACTTCAAATTGCCGCCGTAACATCTCCACCTTCTTTTGGGCACATATACCCTTTTTCTCAGTAAATTTATTTATTTTTCTTAACATTCAACAATTTTCCTATAATTTTTATTTCCTCATCATCTCAATCCTACCCTTCTTCCTTATTTTCAATTACAAAAAAAAAAATAATAATATAATAATAATTTTAATTTTCCCACTAACAACACCCCATTCATTAAATTCCATTAACAAAATTTCATTCGATACATTTTACCTAACAAAACCTAATTCTTTCCTTCATACTAATTTATTTTATTCATTAGCTCCCACTAACAAATTTTATTTTTCACACTAACGAAAATTCATTTACGTTTCCCTACTAACAAATTTCATCTCAATGCCCACTAAGAAAGTAACATAGATGAAGTTGCTAAGACAATGAATGGGAAATCAACAGAAGGTGGCTCCGTTGGTGGCGTCGTGGATTCTCGACCAGGGGGTCCACTGGGACCCTGGGTTCAAGTTCCCCAGTGTAGGAAAGCACTCTTTTTGCAATATCGGCAAAAGCAATTGTTTCCGTATACATATATATGACAATTTGCATCCAACCAAACGCTTTCATGGCTATGCAAAAATTGTTGCGTTTGTCGATATGCAAAAGATGTGTGGGTAGCGGAATCGGAAGTGTAATGAACTTCGATTACGTTACCCAGATGCGCAGCGGTAATTGGAAATGAAAAGGATTGCGGGATTGATTTTCTGAGTGAGTGAAATTCTGGATTTGGAAGGGAGTCAGTTTTGGACTTTGGGAAAAATAAGAGGGATTGCTTTTGGCGAGGGAGTTTTTAGCGAGTTTTTGATGACGACGGGAAAAAAATAATAAAAGTCTTGATTTTGGAAAATTCGTGAAATGAGTTTTGATATGGCAAATTTTTGAATAAAAAGCAATGATTATGATTCGGGGAGATTTTGAAGTGAATGAAATTATCTAAAAGTTAGTAAAGGAAGTTTGAAAGTGTAGTGAAATTATGAACAAAAAAGTAAAATTTTTCTGGAGGAATAAGAGAGTTTAAATTGCGTGCGAGTGGAGTTTAAATGGGCTAAACAAACGAATAAAAAACTAAATTAAGTGGGGTGAATCCAGAAGAAAACAGTGACGGTTCAAGATATATGAAAAAAAGAAATCTAAATAGTTTTTGAATCTGAAAGAAAATTAGTACCGAGTAACAGTGGATGCAGGTTATGGTGGACGCCGTGAAGAAATTATAGCGAAAAAAGTTCATTCAGTGTCGGGATTTCAAAAATAATGAAAAGAGGAAGTATGAATTAAGAACGAAAGTCTTTTAATGATAAAGTGCAACAAAATTAAACGTTAATCTGAATTTAATTATTACCGGGATAAGTGAAGGATGAAGGTGCCAGGTCTCCGAAGAGAAGGTTTACCGTTTCTGAAAAGTGGCCGGTTTGGGTTGTTTTGAATAGTGTTAATATTTTAAATTGAAGTTAATTTTCAGTGCCGCCTTCAGTTGCCGAGCGCTCCGCAGCATCAATAGGGGTGAGTAAATTGCACACTTTTCTTTATATTTTATTTTACTTATCTTTTCGTCATATTTGAAATTCTTTTTTTTTGTATCATTACAATTATATCATTAATATATTTTTCTTTAATTAAGAATATTTGATGGTTTTTATAGCAGTGGTTTCGAAGTTCATTTATTCATTTAATCAATTCATTAAATTATTTAAAGACAATGGAGTTTGTTTTATAATATTATTTTTCATGAATTGTTGTTGTGTTTATTTTTCTTATTTCAAATAAAAACGGCCACTATGTTGGAAGTAAAAATAATTTTTTTCATTTCTTAATATGACCTCTCCCGTCCGTTCCTTTCGTGTTAGTGTTTATATGTAGGGTGGCTCAGCACGAGCAGAAGGTGTCCCGGAAGACCCCCGACACAAATGAGCGCTAGCCGGCCTCAGTATGCCATCCCGGGCTACGCACCCCTCTGCCGAAAATTAATGTCTGCAACTGCGGTGACTTCCGCGGCCGCAACCACCCTTTGTAGCCATTGTGGATGGCAGAGTATAAAGTTGTCGAAACTGTGCCACCAGGAACACGCTTTTATTATTGTATCTGTCTTGAAGGAGCTTCCATGCTCGTTTGTAGCTACCATCAGAAATGGGAAATACACGTAGCAGATCAATCAGACTTCATAGGAGACGTTTGCGTCTTTTCTGGTTTTGGAGCTACTGTTTTTTCATGGGCAAGACTGTAGAATAAGTCCCAAAACGACACCCATTCCATGTAATTACCTGAGAACGTTGGATTTTGAAATGTGGGAGGTGTACGGCCAATTTTTCCTTTTTGTTCTCACATACACTTAACTCCCGATCCCCTCAACCGGAACAAAGCTCAAAATCTTGCTTAGTGATTAGTTGTAGAAGTTAATCCAGATCACGTCGGAACGTAAAGAGTGTTTCTTCAAAGTCATTCGAATGCCGTCCGGAAAAATACGGGAGCTGATGGACACTGGAGTCTTCGGCGGCGAGATCGTTTAACTGCTTGTTGTTACCCACATTTTCCATTTGGATATCGCCAAATTTTTGCTGCACTCGTTTGAAGTGCGAAATATTGCGTTTGTTAATCGCGTTAGATCGTCGTGGAGCAACGCTTGCTTCTCGTAGAGAACATTAGCTTTCGAAATTGCCGGGTATTCAATTCCGCTTCCCAAATCTGGGACGTGTTCACAATATGGGTACCTCTCGAATAGCATTCAATATCTCAATAAAGCAACATAATCAGTTATAGTTTTTAACAATTATTAATTACTCTTAAAAAAATAAAACTAGATCCGTTTCCAATCATTAACACTATTTTCAATCTCAGATCGCTTGAAACACTCAAGTATCCCGAGTGAGACTAACATAACCCCAACATTTTTTAATCCTGATATACCTATTACATTTTATGTATTGCTGCCACTAATTTGTAAGTTTCGCATCCATTCTCTTTGCTAGCTCAGCTATTTTCATGCGCTCTACGAATCTCGTCATTACCAGTATCTTGGTTTGTCCAATATATATGAGGGTGAATCAAATATAATAGGTAAATTTTTTATACATCTATTAAATAATATTATACACAAACAAATCAATAACATTTCTTGTAGTCTCCTGCGTCGTCTACACTGTTTTGGAAGCTTGAATATTGCTTGTAAAAAAAAAAAAACTTTAGGGCGAGTTGTCAACCAATTCCGCACGTGCTCCTCGACTTCTCCATTGCTTTCGAATCATTTTCCTCATTGTGATTCTTTCAGGAGCGCGAATAAAAAGTAGTTTCAGGGGCACAAGTCTAGACTACAAGGAGGGTGTTTCCCAGCCAATTTCTTCCATTTATCCCTTATAAAGCCGTTGTGTACGGCCTAGCGTTGTCTTGGAGGCGGATGACCTCTCTAATGGGCATACTTCGTCTTTTGTTTCGGCAGGAGATTTTCGCTGACTGTAACAACTGGCAATAGCAGGCAGCATTCTGTTTGTTGACGTACCGCTTGCTCAATCATGGCTTTACTGAAGACAGAACCTAGCGTGGCCGCTAAGCTGGTTTCCCCACTCCTCATAAACGAACCACCAATCGCCATACTATATCATCTAATTCGGAAGTGGTTGCTAAGCAGAATAGCTAAATTACCGTTATCTGATTCATCGTCGTATATTTTGGAAGTCGCAAAACGATATCTCACATATACCACTTTTTCATCCGTCATCAACTCAGTATCCGCTTACGTTGGTGTTGGTTCTTCGGTACTACTAAGATATTGAACTTTTTTAAGCGTCCTTTTCAGACTTTGATGTATTTTTAAAAATACGGTTGCAGTCCGTCGCTTTTGACTTTCTGGCTTTGGTAAGTTTTTCATTTCGTTTCAACTTTTTTCGTTTTTACGATATTTTTAATAATGAGCTTATCACAACCGTTCTTGCTTACTGTATCCAGAAGCTTAAGGGTACGTTTTCGGGTGTATGGCGGAAAACGTAAAATTGACTATTATTGACAGAATTGTGAAGGTACTTATGGACCTACCTCCGTGATATCCAATCACGACAAGAGGGGCGCGCATTTTTTCGAACTTTTGCCTCCCCCTGGACCCCTAATGCACAAACTGGCTTTTCGGTTTCAGATTCTAAAAGTTCTAATTAGGACCTTTCACTCGACAACCTTTCAAGAAAACATTTTTTTAAGGGCCATCTGGTTATAAGGGGCCAACTTATGATCTTTTCACAAAGTTTGAGCTTTGTAGCTTTTATAGTTTCTGTGTTGCTGGGACGCACGGACGGAAGGACATGAAACTAGCAGGTAAGGATTAGGTTAGTCTCACCGAGGAAGCTTGAGCGTTTCAAGCGAAATACGCGTATCTATTAACGATTGGAAGCGAAAGTGGTTTTATATTTTTTAAGATAAAAATCAATTATTGCTTAGCTTAAACTTCTGAGCTGTAACTGCTAAGGAATTGAAGACTGGAAAATTAATGAAATAAAAACAAATATTGGCTAATAAAGCTTATTAAGAGTGTATTTCTCCTCCATAACTATATGATATACAATTCCATTATATTTATAATTATGTAAGCTAGACATTTTCTTTATTTTGGAAACGTATAAGAGGAAACAGACACTCTTCACCCAATTTATTATTAATAATTGAAAATTAAAAATGCTTGCAAATCAAAGCGCGAACATTGCAAAATGTATAAAAGTCTCATGAATTAACTTGACAAGTTTCATTGATTAGTAACTATAATGCAGTGGGGCTCTTATTCACTGCAAATGATTTAGTCAAGTCCATCGTCTGTAAAGTCAGGCTTTGGTTTTTGACTCGCTCCTGTGTTGGTACCACCTGTTGTGAAGCCTGGTCCGGGGAAACCAGCTTCTCCTGTACCAGGTGCTGCACCTGGGAAACCACCCGGGAAACCGCCAGCACCAGGGAAACCACCCGGGAAACCGCCAGCACCAGGGAAACCACCGGCACCGGGGAATCCACCTGCACCAGGAACTCCGCCAGAGCCTTCCATTGCGGAGCCAATTTTCGTGATAAGACTCATGATCTTAGGATTTGATTGATATTTCGTAATATTGGCAGGATTGGACATGATATCTTGCATAGCAGCCGAAACTTCCGGATCACTAAAAGCACTCAGCAACTCTGCTTGATTCAAATTGCCAAAGAGGTTACCCAAATTCGGCATTCCTCCTCCAGCTCCCGGATTGGGTCTTGGTTGTGATTGCTGTTGTTGTTTCTGTTGTTCTTGCGCTTTACGATTCGCCTCTTGGGCCTTACGTAGGCGCTCCTGTCTTTTTTGAAGCTCACGCTCTGCTTTCTTTCTTTCTACCTTGACCTTATGTTGCTCCAACTTTTGAGCGTTGGGAGTCACCTCTTTCAACCATTCATCAGCTTCTTCGTCAAAATCTAGTTTGACGGCTTGTCGCAAATCTTTAGCAGCAGCCTCCCAATTGCCCAGGAGACGATTTGCACGACCTCGGAATTTGTAAGCGGCTGCGCTATCACAATTTATTTCAAGAGCTCGATCACAATCGCGAATACAAGCATTTGGCTTTTGCAATTTCAAATAAGCTTGACCTCGTTTAGCATGGAATAAGGCGTTGTGTGGATTCAATTCGATTGCTTTTGTGTACAATTCAATTGCTTCTTGATAGTTTTGTTCAGAATAAGCTGCAGCTGCCTTGGATCGAATTTCACTAGCCTGATCCATTTCTTCTTCGGTGGGTTCCTTACCAGCATCTCCCATTTGTTGGGGTTCTTCATTGTCGGGTTCAATAACACCTGAAGAGGAAATAATTTTGATAAAATAATTAGTTAATTTTGGAAATGAGGAAAATTTTCATCATAGCAGTAGATAATAAAGCAAAGTAGTTTCCTACAATATCATGTGTTTCAATTTAAATTATTTTAAGAATTTGGAAATAAATTTCATTATGAATGGAGCTTTTTACATAAGACTAAACCACTGAAATGTTGGTACCCATTGAGTAATATTAGTCTTCTATGGAAACTAAGCATAATGTGGTGATTTATGATATGTCTGCTTTTATGAGCGCCGGCTCACGCTTAGCTCTCTTATCACTATACTATACCACTTAGACGCTAATATATCCGTAATGGAGATTTTCATTCACTTCAGTATAAACTTGTTTAAAAACTTGCCTTTCTAGTTGGTATTCATTTTATATTGCAATCGATTGGCGTGAAATCAAACTAAGATAGCTTCCTATTCTCATATCTCTCCAATCTGGTTCATGTCTTCCAGAAAGTAGGCTAATGCAATAATTAAGATATGCTCTTTTCAAAACCCAAATGGAGGTGGAGGTGACCTACTCTATTATGAACATCCCTGTGGAACCGCTAATTTTCCCCTTTGTATTTGGCCCACTATCTCTAATTGTTCCTTTAAAAAGTTCTATGCAAAACACGAGATAGGATTCTGGTGTAAATTTAGCTGAGCTGTTGCTAGTATCATCTATTATTTAACATATGAGTTGAACCTTCGGATTCTATACACACTTCCAGTCAAATGAATTTTTAACGACTTCTGTGTGCTTCGTGCTCGAAACTAACCTCAAAGATGTGTAGGTTCAGGCAATGTGTATGTCCTGAACCTCTTTTTCCAACAAAATAAAGATGCTTAGCACAGTGCATATCCAGTACTTAAGGTTCCTTTAACAGAGGGTTCCTCAGCAAGGGAACCCCACTACCACGCTTTGCATTTCTATTGCTATTGCTGGGATCAAACGTTGCCCCTTATTATCGAATAAGTTTGTTCCCATATCTCCGATCGCTTAGGTTATATAGTAACATTGAAGAATCTTTTTCCCATAATCATACTCTATTCGGCAGTCCTCTCCATGGACTTTTAAGGTGAAATTCCTTGTGCGAGGAACTTAAAATAAAATTTGGTTTTAGCCCTACTGAGCTCTCAGTGGGTAGTCCAATTCTCCCGCTTGGCTCTGATTCAGTAACGATATGTTTTCAGAGCTTTTCCTAAGTTGTCATGTAAAGTACTTCTCTTGTCTTTGGGGTGCTTTTCCGCTTACTTACATTCGCAACTTATGGTTTTTGGTAAGACTCGCATGTTTATGCCAGCCGTGTTTCTCTTTATAAAGACATCCAGTTCACTAAGAGATGTACTTCTGGAAGATAGGCTACGATTATTTTTGAGACATTTCTTGGACCTGCATGTCGAGATGCAGTGGAATGAAATTAAGGCAATTTGAATTTGTAACGCAAGGGTGCATATATCTTGTTTCGGATAACTCCGAAAGTTGTAAATCACTTTTGAAAATTGTTTGTACATAGCTGGTTAATTGAGTTACATTATTAGTTTTTGATAAATTATTATAGAAGAAAAATGTCAGATGAAGGTGGTTTTGACGTGTGTACTATAATTCTCTTCAGGCCATCACACTATAGACACACATGGCTGATGGTGACCACCAGAAATCATTCCAATTTATCCCTCTCATGCAAACTCAATTAG
The DNA here is from genome assembly GCA_963969285.1 of Odontomyia ornata. Classification (NCBI taxonomy): domain Eukaryota; kingdom Metazoa; phylum Arthropoda; class Insecta; order Diptera; family Stratiomyidae; genus Odontomyia; species Odontomyia ornata. The sequence continues at coordinate 447,727,662 of OZ017739.1, read as the reverse complement.
TTTTTGCAAGTACGAATTATATTCAGGTAAATTTTCTCCTAAAAGGTGTTCCAACCAAAACGCACGATGTTAATTGTAAATAAAACAAAAAGTTTTCAGGGAATTATGTTAATATTCTTTATTATAACAGAAGGATCTATGACAATTATGTGTGATGCAAAATATTGCCCAAATTTTCGCCACGGTTACGGTAGCATACTTCTATCCGATGATCTATATTTTCAATAACTCTGAGTCATAATTGAGGTTCAATGTCGTTTATGTGCTGAATTCTCTCATCCTTTAGCTCTTGATTGAATTGTTCTTGGCTTATTGACGTACATTTTTCTTTTAAATATCCCCAGAGAAAGAAGTTCAACGGTGTCAAATCACATGATCGTGGCGGCCAATTAACATTGCCGCAACGTGAGATAACACGGCCATTGAATTTCTCGCGCAAAAGAGCCATTGTTTCGTTGGCTGTGTGGCAAGTGGCACCATCCTGTTGGAACCACATATCGTCCAGCTCCATAACCTCAATTTCTGGTCACAAGAAGTCCGTTATCATCTCGCAATAGCGAACACAATTCACGGTAACTGCTTGGCATTTTCGAAGAAGTACGGCCCGATGACACCGCCAGCCCATACACCGCACCAAACAGTCATTCTTTGTGGATGCATCGGCTTTTCAACAATCACTCGTGGATTCTCATTTGCCCAAATGCGGCACTTCTGCTTGTTAACGAATCCGCTGATGTGAAAGTGTGCCTCGTCGCTGAAGATGATTTTCTTTGTAAAGTCACTATTCCCTTCTGTCTGTTCAACTAACACTTCGGCGTATTGCTGACGCTTGAAATGGTCAGTAGGCTTCAGCTCTTGAGTCAATTGAACTTTGTAAGCGTGTAAATTCAAACCTTTATTCAAAATTCGCATCAGTGATGTTCGTGAGATGTTCAATTGTTGGGTACGACAACGAGTCGAGGTTGACGGCTCTTCTGCCTCACTACCGCGAACAGCAATGTTTTCCGCAACGAACTGGGCGAGCATGCACAGGTGATTTCACATTTCCTACCGACCCAGTTTGCTGAAATTTGCGCACAATTCTCCCGATTGTGGACACATTTGGTCGATTATGCTGACCAAAACAATCACGAAGTGCACGAAATGCATTTTGATTTGAACGTACATTTTCGTAAAAGGCTTCAACAACCTTAACGCGCTGCTCAATTGTGTACCTCACCATGGTTGAATTATTCAAACACTGAGACAAAGAAATGCCAAATTAAATTGGGCGAAAAACTTGACGTTAAGGTGTGATTCACAATTAACATCGTGCATTATGGTTGGACCACCCTTTATAAGTCACTTGCCTGTGCTGAACTTTTTATTGATCACCTGACCTTTTTTAATCAACGTAGTGTGAATCTATACGTTTATGTGCTCTATACTAGATTTTGCTTAAAAGGAATAAATTGGAATGATTCTCTCACCTCTAAGCTGGTGGTCGCCATCACCCGTGTTTGTCTAAAGTGTGATGGCCTAAAGAGAATTATAGTACACACGTCGAAAACACCTTCCTCTAACATTTTTCTTTAACAATTTTTCAAATTAAATTGTTATTTCTAGAATTATTGAGTTGTAGTAATCTAAGAACTATGGCTCTAAAAGCAGCGCTGACACAGGCACACAGCACGAACGCAATTTAATAAGGATTCAGTCGATTCAGTCACCTTCCCCATCGCAACACTCGTTTTTTTTTTCGCAGGAATAATAAGTGGAAAAATTTCCTTTGTACTTAACACCCGGGAAACAAAATTCTAAAAATGTTTAAAAATTTCTAATGTGTAGTATCTTATTACAATATCTTTTGAAGATAATTTAACGAATTGCGGTGTAACGCGGTATGCAAATGCTTAGAACGAAACGGTTAACCCCTTTTAATTATGAATGCTAAAATCATTGTATCATTTAACCTGTTAATTATATGAACGCTAAAATCATTGTATCATTTAAACCCCTTAAAATTTGTCTAATTCTTCCGATTTTTCCCACCTAATTACGCCTAATTATCATAAACGACAAATTGCCTTCAATTGATAACTTAATTGAACCTACAAAAGACAGTGAAAAGGGAAATTGCAAATACCGCCGTCATAAACTACAAATGATAAGGAAAAAGTACATTTGATAGCAACAAAAACCTTCAATTGTGTGATTTCCCCCTTTCTGAATGGGTTCGTATTGTTCTACTTGCCCATAAAGTGTCGTAGTTGCTTGAGTGTGGAGAATATTAAATTGTGCTTGCGAAATTTGCATGCTATTGCGTCGTAAATCGTGAAAATGGGTGATAACTACATAACAACATTGGAAATTGGAATTATCGGGGAGAGTGGCGCCGGCAAGTCGAGTCTGATGCTTCGTCTGACAAACGAGGAATGGGATGGAGATCATGAGGCTGCTCGAAACCGCCAGACAGCGCGGACGCCGCGTAAAGAAGAAGCGAGTTGGGAGTGAGAGGAGATTGCGGGCTGATCAGAATATCGCCGAGACACGTGGAAAAGTTTCTCGCGTAAAAGACAGTGAAATATTGTAAAAAAAATAGACGATAAAGTTATCGTGCAAATTGTGAACACCTTGTTAGTCGTGTGGGTTAGCGAAAAGTGGAATAAAACTCGTGTTCCGTCAAAATCTAGTGGAAGTGTTTTCGCTTGGGTGTCCAAAGGTTTCTCCCTCCCTTAAATCATTTGTCGAAAAGTTATTCTTTAGTTCCCAGAAATAATCAGGTCCCCAAAGGAGATATGAAACGAAGAAACAATTTGAAAATGTGGAAAAAGGCGTCATTGATTTGCCCCCGAATTTAGTAACAATTAGTTACTCAATGCACTTAGCATGTAACGGATTTGTAATTAACCGTTAGCTCTTTTGTCGGAAATTTTTCGAAATGCTGTGATGCAACTTCGCTTCATCGATTAAGGAAGTCGGTTCGCGTGGAATCGTTGTTGTTAATGTACTGTACATGTTCCAATACAAATTCGGAAACTCCTCCACAATACTTGTTAGAAGAAGCGTGCACACAGAGATGAATCGTGAGAATACAAACAAACTGGAACGTTTCACAGAAGTACACAGAACACTTTCATGGAATAATTTCTGTGTTTGAATGGTGCATGCTTGGGGTGAAATGAACTAGTGAAGGATCAGAGAGCAAGTCTTCGAAGAAAAACCGGCAACCCGAACAAAATAAATACGCGTTTGATCGACAAATATCTCTTCGAATCTTCTCACGTTTCCCTATGTGGCAACGAAAAAGAAAAGTACGGTAGTTCGCAAATGTAGATTTAATTAGACACAAGAGAAAAAACTAGTAAATACACGGTGGATATTTGCGTGGAAAAAATAAAAGTGCGTGTGTGGTCGGAGTAAATTGATCGCGATAGAAATGCACAAAGTAATGCTTGCGAAGATTCTGTAGCAAGAAGTGAAGTGAAGGCCCAAATTTAAAGCACGTCGGCCAGTTGCACTAAACAACAAAGTGATAATAACGGTCCAGACATTGCCACACAGCACGCTCACCGTGGAAATTGATCCTAGCAAAACGATCAAAGAGCTGAAGCAGGAAATCGAGGCTGTCCATGCTTTTCGGGAATTGCAAGGAAAGGTTGCAGAATTGTCGGGAGAAGAGGAGGCTTTCACATTATTCGGCGCAGACATAACTTGAGTAGTTCACATTATTTCAAGTAATAGAAAATTCATATTAGCTTTTGCATGCATGTTCATTTTCGCGTCTTATTGGAATCCCGTATGAAGTTCAAGTCACAAAACCTTAGAATTAAAAGCGTCGATTGAAAGTGTAGTTGTAAGAAAAGCTTATCAGTCGTGTTCAGATACAAGACGACCTGAGCATTAAGAAACATAATCTTGAAGAGATAATTTTCTCTATAGAATGTTATGTGGCATTCAATGAATTTTGTCGAAATATTTTTGGATAAAGTTCGCATGAAAATTATAGCACCATGATGTAATCAATTGCATATAGAACTTTGCTATCACACGATTAATTTGAATGAATCTGTCTGAGTTCAGAGCGATTAATTTGCATGTATCCATTTTTATACTGATTACGTTGTGCATCCAGAGATTACGCCTGGTTTTAGTAATTCTTGTTCGTGAACTTCAATGTATTTCTTGCTATAGATTTTTTTTTTGGCACTCTCAAATATCTGCACTTTACTAGTTTTCGATACCGGATATGTAAATGAGCATACTTATTGGTCTAATTTTGAAGGCTTAATTTTATATTCATACATATTTTAATCAGTTCTTGAAAGTGAACATTTTTTTCAATTTCATGAAAAATTTTGGATTTTTTAATATAATAAAGAGTATGTTCAGTTTACGCTTTGTCGATGTACTTGAACATCAAAGGCATTATATCATTTGCATTTAGTGATACTCCGTTAAAAGTTCCCGAAATTTGAATAAAAAAATAAGATAACATTACCTTATTATTTAATAATAATAATTATAAAATAATACTGATTCATTTATTTAAATAAACAAATTTACCTAATTATTTACCCTATAAATCTTTCTACTACCCATTTATATGACAGCACTGATTCAAATTCTTAGTAAAATTAAACCATAAGATAAAATATCACACCTAAAATAATAGCCTAAACCCATTCAATAAAAAGAATAACAATTTGAAATGATAAAAATCAAAGACAATATAAACAATAAATTTTGCACCATTCAAAAATATAAAAAGGTATTATAAATGACAGATAAAAATTTAGATTAAATTCGAAGCTTTTGTGTTTAACGAGAGTTAATAATGATGTAATTTCTCAACTGGGATTTTAGAATGACAGTTCAGGTAAAATACAAGTATAAACGAGTATTTGTTGCAACAAAAAGAGATAATTATGGGACATGCAAAATAATCACTTGCAACATCGTTGTTCTGGCATTTTCCGCAGAAGTCTGTAATGTAACAGTATCTGAACATTATTCTTATAATTAAAAGTCAAAAATTTAATAAAGGGCGATAATTTTAGTCTATTAAATCGCTCTCTAAGAGCTTGGAATTAATTCTCAACCAGAGATTGCAATTTTGAAAACCCTGTTAACATCGCTCGTCAGAAAGGTAGATTGGAATTGAAACATTTCCTGTGTTGAAGATTATCTTTCTCCAATTGATTCATTACTAAAATTCTGCCTTTTATTTAAGTATTATTTATCACCATACAAAATGTACATAAGTGTAACATAAATAGTTAATTTATATTCAAATTCCAAATAAGATTTTGTGGTCAGCTATAGAGTATCAGAAAATGTGTAATTCCGGAATTTAACCTGTTAGAAACCAATAAGTTAGATTAGGTATAGATGATCTAATGAATTGATTGAAAATTGAAAGAAAAAAAAATAAAAATGAATTAAAAACGTACCCGAGGGTCTTTCCTTTCCTCCATTTCTAACCGGGTATAGGACCCGGTACGGTGGCAGGCTTCCCCCTCAAAATATGAGCCAGTCACCGGGTACAATTTAATCCTTTTTATTTCAGGTGACTTAATGGGTTGAGTGGCCCAAGCCAAGTGCCTTTTTATGGCATAAAGTTATGCAATTCCATTGTATAATTCTATGACATAAATTGGTCACCGGGGTACTCCCCTTCTGATGGGAAGGTTCATACAATTCAAGTTGTATGAGTTTTCCACTCAGAAGAGGAATACCTGGCCACTTCAACGATTTAACATTGGATTTATTCCGGTTGGGTGGGCATGAAGGGGCTCCACCACCACCCGGTTGCCCCTCTTTCATTTGTGGGCCCTGAATGTATTTGGGTAAGGACGAGGTCACCCCCAAATTAGTCTTTCTTGTCAGGTTGCACTTGTTCTCGCAACAAGTCGTAATTCCTTCGTGGAGGTTATCTACTGATTTGCGACTTCGGTCGTCCTCTCGAACTCTGCAAGCAATTCGTGAATGCGAAATGTTTAGTAGTGAGTCCTCGTGCCGGGGAAACGAACCCGCCCCACGACACCGCAATGCTAGCCTGCCAGCGCATTCACGCGTCTCCGGACGAGGGCATTCTCGGCAGGAATCAACACCTTCCTCTGCCGAGGCAGCAGAACATCGCTGCGGTCCTTCACGGACATTATGAAAATCATTTATTCACTACAAATGGCGCCCAACGTGGGGCCCGAAAAGCCCGGCTGTATCATCAGTCGTGAGCACGAGACAGTCCATCGTCTCTAGGTGTCCCCACAAGGTGTTAGAAATTTTGGCGGGTAGATAACTCCCGAGGGTTTTTGCACTAATCGTGCCCCAGCAGCCGAGTAACTTCCGAACGTGTGTTGTCTTCGGACATCAATATCGTTTGGTCCTTCTTTTGATTTATACCTTGGTGGTTTACCACCATTGTATAACTAGTAAGGCCAAATTATATTAGAGTCCCTTTTTGTGTTCGGAGGTTATTATCCCAACATCTATTTTGCGGAGGATTCTGATCCGCTCCCCAAACCAGCGGTGCCTAAGTGTCTTAAATTACATGGATTTTGATTTCATGTGATTGGCTGATTAGCTAATCCATGACTATCCATGACAAGACACGCGCTGCTTGTGGATTAGAATCCCACCCTGGGCTGACAAGCTGTAACTTGAGAAGTTTGCTAATGAGGGATCACTTCGGAACCCTGATTTTCATGGTGCCACAAGAGAGTGTCCCTGAAACGTTTTAGAAGGATTGTGCCATGGTGTCCATACTTGGGAGGAAGGACGGAAAGGAAAGACCGATTATTTTTTTTGATAACTTAAAATTTTTTTTGAAACTTTATCATACATTTTTTTTTTTTTTGTGAGGTTCGACTATAGTTCGCCACTGACGGCCACTTACAAATCATAAATTTTGCATCATTTTTTTCACATTTTCATTATTTATATATATATATTTATTTAGGTTTTTAGTTAGCAATTTAAATTTCTTTTAGCATGCCCACCAAAAGAACTCCCGAAAGGAGAAAGTTGCGGTCGGATGCCGGACCAGCTCTATTGTGTTCCATCTGTCACGAGGACATGGACGAAACTACAAGCCAGAGGTTGCAGTGCGGACACAGGCTACATCAGCTGTGTTTGGCACAACTGCGGCAAACTTCATCCACGTGCCCGCTCTGTCGACAGCCTTTGGAAATCGCACAGCCAGCAACAGAACGACCTCAGTCCTCCAGTACAAGTGGAGCTGTCCCCAAAAGCGGACCCCTTCCATCCACTACAAGGAGTGCACGAGACGATGACTACAGGGCTGAAGCAGTTCCGCCTGCAGAAGAAGCGAGTCCACCGGTGGCTGTGGAAGCCACAGTTCTACGAGATCTAATGGCGCTCGTACAGGACATGTCCACCCGGCTCGCCTCTCTAGAGAGCCAGAGAGAGAACCCCGCACCATCCCGGCCAAGAACTCCTCCTATGTGGGATTCGGACCCAAATCCGTGGGACTTCCCAGTAGACTCGCGGCGTGATCCCGAACGGATCCGGCCAGGTACAGCCATGAATCCGTTGGCTCCAGTTTACCGGCCCCGATTGAGCCAAGCACCACCACCAAATCAGGCTCCCGTGATTCCGCCGGACCAACGCTTCCATCCACACGACATGTATCGGCTGAAGCCGACACAGATCCCCAGCATCATCCAGGGATGGAATCTACATTTCAGTGGGGAACCCAATACGATAACGGTGGAGGTTTTCATAAGTCGGGTGGAGTCACTGATTGAGCAGATGCTAGCAGGAGACCGCACAGCGCTCGCAGGATACCTGCCAATGCTGCTTAGGGGAGCAGCCCTGGAGACATATTGGAGGATACATTCAGCTCCACCATCCATACGCTGGTCACGGCTGAAGGAGGTACTCCGCATGGAATACCCTACGGTCGACATGGACGAATTAGTCCTGGATAAGATGAATGCTAGATGGCAGCGTCCGGACGAGTCCTTCCATAAATATCGAGCCGATATCCTTCGGTTGAATGACCAGCTGTCAGAGCCATTGTCTTCTACCCAAATTCTTCGCCTGCTAAAGCGCAATCTAAGACCGGAGATTCGTCGGCATATCGTGAACTCCGATCCACAGAGTATGGAGGCCCTGCTGAGAAATGTGCGTCGTATAGAAGGGTTTGAGGAAGACCTACGGGACCGGCCATACTTACTAACCAGGACGGGTCCTCGACGAGGAATCGCGGAATTGGCCCCAGATTATACCACCCTAGATCTGGAGGATGATTTGGACCCAGACCAGCTTGCTGTAGCGGCAGTGGGAAGTCTTACGACCTGCTGGAATTGTCACCAAACCGGACACCGGTTCATTTCATGCCGCGCAGAACGTAAGGTTTTCTGCTACGGTTGCGGCAAGCCGGACACTTACTTCCCGGACTGTTCTGAATGTGCCGCACGAAAAAACGGCCAAAAGAGTACCCGACCACCTCAGCGGTACTCGAAACCCCAGCAGTAGCTCCTCAGTCAGCGGCTCACCCCAACCAACCTGACGTTAACCCACCAGCCATAACCATTACGACTGCGGATGTTCACTCTCTTCCGGAGACCTCACCAACGACAATATTAAAACGACCATCGCAGTCACTGCCAGAAGAACCGCGGCAGCCTCAAGTACGCACTCTAAAACCTTATCATGTTAGACTGCAGGAATATCGGGTGGCTCGAGAGCGAATATTTGCTTCCGAAGTTGTCACTTCCCGTCCGTGCACGACAAAATGGTCAACCCGTCGTTGGCGGAATTTCCGCAAGAGAGTGCGCACCTGCCGTCAAACCGTAAACTCTTGTAACATCTCGGAGGTTGCTGAGAATGAGATCAGACCTTATCATCCAATTAAAGTGTTGGGCGAGACCGTGTTTGCATTGATCGACACGGGTGCCAGTATCAGTTGTCTTGCCTCGAGCTTTGGCTCGAAAGTGCTCCAAGAATACCCGAACTTGATTAAATCCTGGCGCACTGAAATCAGTACAGCTGATGGCACCAAACACCCTATACGAGGTAAACTAACAACACCCGTGACGTTCAGGGGTCAGACGAAGGATATTACCTTCTACATTATCCCGTCTTTGACTCAGAACGTATACCTTGGTGTCGATTTCGTCCTTCGCTTTGGACTGGCCTCCGATTTATTCACCGATTTGTCTTTAAAAACCAGAAATGTCAACGAAATCACTTCTACTCCCGATAGGCATGACCTGACGTCTAACCAACGGCAACGCCTGGAAGCATCCATTGCTGCTTTCCCATCTTACGCTACCCAAGGCCTTGGCCGCACCACCCTAGTCTCACACGCCATTGACGTTGGCGATAGTAAACCGATTAAACAGAGACACTACGCCATCTCGCCAGCCATGGAGAAATTGGTGTATGCGGAATTAGATAGGATGCTCGAGTTGGGGGTCATAGAAGAGTCCCAAAGTGCCTGGTCCTCACCGGTAACCTTGGTTGTAAAGCCAGGTAAAGTCCGCCTCTGTCTTGATGCCCGTAAGGTAAACGCGGTTACCATCAAGGACGCGTACCCTCTTCCACTCATCGATGGAATACTAGGGAGACTGCCGAAAGCCAATTATATCACCAGTCTCGACCTAAAAGACGCCTTCTGGCAAATTCCACTCGATGAGGGCTCGAGGGACAAGACCGCCTTCACAGTGCCTGGACGACCATTATATCAGTTCGTCACAATGCCCTTTGGCCTGTGTAATGCGCCGCAAACGATGACCCGGTTGATGGACAAGGTCATCCCACCTCACCTGAAACACCAAGTGTTCGTGTACCTCGATGATCTTTTACTCATCACGGAAACGTTCGATCAACACCTCCTACTTCTACAAGAAGTAGCCCTGCACATCAGTAAGGCGGGACTCACCATCAACGTACAGAAAAGTAAGTTTGTCATGAAAGAAGTCCGATACTTAGGCCATGTCATAGGACATGGCACTATCAAAACGGATCCAGACAAAACGCGTGCGATTGATGAGTTCCCCTTACCAAAAACTGTGAAGCAGCTACGACGTTTCCTTGGTGTGTGCGGTTGGTACCGAAGGTTTGTTCGGAATTATGCAACAGTTTCAGCGCCCCTGTCAGACATGTTGCGGAAAGGGAAGTTCGTTTGGACCGAACTCAGCCGAAAGGCATTTGAAGAGCTTAAACAAGCCCTCACATCAGCTCCTGTCTTGCACAGCCCCGACTTCACGAAGCCCTTCTCCATTCATTGTGACGCAAGTCAACATGGAGTAGGAGCCGTGCTGGTGCAATTGACCGACGAAGGGGAGGAAGCTCCCATCGCCTTCATGTCCAATAAGCTGAATTCGGCCCAAAGGAACTATACTGTTTCCGAGCAAGAATGTTTGGCAGCGGTAATGGCTGTGAAGAAATTCCGAGCTTATATCGAGGGCCACCAATTCGAGATCATCACGGACCACGCGTCACTACAATGGTTGATGAACCAGGCAGATTTAAGTGGACGCCTAGCCAGATGGGCTCTTAAACTGCAAGGGTTCAAGTTCTCCATCAAACATCGGAAAGGAACCCAGAACATCGTACCCGACACTCTCTCACGGATGTTTTCCCCAGAGGGAGCCGAAATAACAATAAATGACGAGGACCCCATCGAAATAGATTTGGACAGCCCACATTTCGAATCAGATAGCTACAAAGAGTTGAGGCAAACCATAGCGACCCAACAGACACAGCTGCCTGACTTGAAGGTAATAGACGGCTATGTGTATAGACGAAACGAATACGCCACTGGTGATCCATGGCAGGAAGAAGAGTCTTGGAAACTCTGGGTACCGGAGGAAATGACACAACAGCTGATCCTCCGCGCACATGATCATCCGTTAAGTGCCCACGGAGGTTACGGTCGAACACTACGGCGACTAAAAAAATACTTCTTTTGGCCTAAAATGGCATCCCAGGTCAAAGACTACGTGAGCGCCTGTGAGACCTGTAAAGGCACCAAAGCGCCCAACCAGCCTCTTCGACCTCCTATGGGTCAACTCAACGTCCCAGAACGCGTGTTCCAGCGTCTATACATCGATCTACTCGGTCCATATCCTCGGTCTTCCATGGGACACATCGGAGCTATAGTCGTTCTAGATCAGCTCTCAAAATTCCCAATGGTGGAACCTATCCGTAAATTCACAACTCCATCGATCGTGAAATTCTTAGAGAACCGGGTATTCCATGTGTTCGGAGTTCCAGAGAGTGTGTACTCAGATAATGGAGTACAGTTCCGGTCTCGGCAGTTTAAGAGCCTACTTGAGCAGTATGGCATTGAACACCAACTGACGCCCATATACTCTCCTCAGTCCAACGCGTCAGAACGGTTGAACCGCACCCTATTGGCCGCGATCCGTTCCTACGTCCACCCATCTCAAAAGGATTGGGATCGGCGATTGTCTGCCATCACATGCGCCCTGCGATCCTCGTATCATTCCGTCACCGGTGTCGCCCCTTACTTTGCCGCCTTTGGACAGCACATGATTTGCCACGGTAAATCATACCGACTGTTACGGCAATTAAAGTGTTTGGGAGACCCGGTCGTTGCGCTGGAGCCCCACGAACGTTTAGGAGACCTCCGCCAACAGATCGGACGGAAGATTAAGGCCGCAGGTAGTGCAAATGAAGCGCAGTACAGTCTCCGGTCACGATCTGCTAATTTCAAAGAAGGAGATGAAGTTTTCCGGCGAAATTTCCGCCAAAGTGACGCCGCGGGGCATTACAACGCCAAGCTGGATAGGCGATTCCTGAAAAGCCGCATAAAGAAGGTAATGGGACCTAACCGTTACTTGATAACGGATCCATCGGGAAAAGAAGTGGGGATATACCACGCGAAAGACCTGCGCCGATAGATAATTGGGCACGTCTGTTTGTCCGTCCGCATATATTTTCAAAAACGCGCAAAGATTGTATACTTCCAGGCAAACATAGACATAAGTCAGTCCGTCCGTCTGTTAATTGTGTTCTTTTATTGTTCGTCATCTCTAGTCCCGACGCCGAAGGCAACCCGTGAGACACAGAAAGATCCTTCAGCTCCTTTTTCGTAATCCGCATTGCCTTGGGATCACGAGAAAATTAGCTGCCCTGTAGTAATCTAAGAACTATGGCTCTAAAAGCAGCGCTGACACAGGCACACAGCACGAACGCAATTTAATAAGGATTCAGTCGATTCAGTCACCTTCCCCATCGCAACACTCGTTTTTTTTTTCGCAGGAATAATAAGTGGAAAAATTTCCTTTGTACTTAACACCCGGGAAACAAAATTCTAAAAATGTTTAAAAATTTCTAATGTGTAGTATCTTATTACAATATCTTTTGAAGATAATTTAACGAATTGCGGTGTAACGCGGTATGCAAATGCTTAGAACGAAACGGTTAACCCCTTTTAATTATGAATGCTAAAATCATTGTATCATTTAACCTGTTAATTATATGAACGCTAAAATCATTGTATCATTTAAACCCCTTAAAATTTGTCTAATTCTTCCGATTTTTCCCACCTAATTACGCCTAATTATCATAAACGACAAATTGCCTTCAATTGATAACTTAATTGAACCTACAAAAGACAGTGAAAAGGGAAATTGCAAATACCGCCGTCATAAACTACAAATGATAAGGAAAAAGTACATTTGATAGCAACAAAAACCTTCAATTGTGTGATTTCCCCCTTTCTGAATGGGTTCGTATTGTTCTACTTGCCCATAAAGTGTCGTAGTTGCTTGAGTGTGGAGAATATTAAATTGTGCTTGCGAAATTTGCATGCTATTGCGTCGTAAATCGTGAAAATGGGTGATAACTACATAACAACATTGGAAATTGGAATTATCGGGGAGAGTGGCGCCGGCAAGTCGAGTCTGATGCTTCGTCTGACAAACGAGGAATGGGATGGAGATCATGAGGCTGCTCGAAACCGCCAGACAGCGCGGACGCCGCGTAAAGAAGAAGCGAGTTGGGAGTGAGAGGAGATTGCGGGCTGATCAGAATATCGCCGAGACACGTGGAAAAGTTTCTCGCGTAAAAGACAGTGAAATATTGTAAAAAAAATAGACGATAAAGTTATCGTGCAAATTGTGAACACCTTGTTAGTCGTGTGGGTTAGCGAAAAGTGGAATAAAACTCGTGTTCCGTCAAAATCTAGTGGAAGTGTTTTCGCTTGGGTGTCCAAAGGTTTCTCCCTCCCTTAAATCATTTGTCGAAAAGTTATTCTTTAGTTCCCAGAAATAATCAGGTCCCCAAAGGAGATATGAAACGAAGAAACAATTTGAAAATGTGGAAAAAGGCGTCATTGATTTGCCCCCGAATTTAGTAACAATTAGTTACTCAATGCACTTAGCATGTAACGGATTTGTAATTAACCGTTAGCTCTTTTGTCGGAAATTTTTCGAAATGCTGTGATGCAACTTCGCTTCATCGATTAAGGAAGTCGGTTCGCGTGGAATCGTTGTTGTTAATGTACTGTACATGTTCCAATACAAATTCGGAAACTCCTCCACAATACTTGTTAGAAGAAGCGTGCACACAGAGATGAATCGTGAGAATACAAACAAACTGGAACGTTTCACAGAAGTACACAGAACACTTTCATGGAATAATTTCTGTGTTTGAATGGTGCATGCTTGGGGTGAAATGAACTAGTGAAGGATCAGAGAGCAAGTCTTCGAAGAAAAACCGGCAACCCGAACAAAATAAATACGCGTTTGATCGACAAATATCTCTTCGAATCTTCTCACGTTTCCCTATGTGGCAACGAAAAAGAAAAGTACGGTAGTTCGCAAATGTAGATTTAATTAGACACAAGAGAAAAAACTAGTAAATACACGGTGGATATTTGCGTGGAAAAAATAAAAGTGCGTGTGTGGTCGGAGTAAATTGATCGCGATAGAAATGCACAAAGTAATGCTTGCGAAGATTCTGTAGCAAGAAGTGAAGTGAAGGCCCAAATTTAAAGCACGTCGGCCAGTTGCACTAAACAACAAAGTGATAATAACGGTCCAGACATTGCCACACAGCACGCTCACCGTGGAAATTGATCCTAGCAAAACGATCAAAGAGCTGAAGCAGGAAATCGAGGCTGTCCATGCTTTTCGGGAATTGCAAGGAAAGGTTGCAGAATTGTCGGGAGAAGAGGAGGCTTTCACATTATTCGGCGCAGACATAACTTGAGTAGTTCACATTATTTCAAGTAATAGAAAATTCATATTAGCTTTTGCATGCATGTTCATTTTCGCGTCTTATTGGAATCCCGTATGAAGTTCAAGTCACAAAACCTTAGAATTAAAAGCGTCGATTGAAAGTGTAGTTGTAAGAAAAGCTTATCAGTCGTGTTCAGATACAAGACGACCTGAGCATTAAGAAACATAATCTTGAAGAGATAATTTTCTCTATAGAATGTTATGTGGCATTCAATGAATTTTGTCGAAATATTTTTGGATAAAGTTCGCATGAAAATTATAGCACCATGATGTAATCAATTGCATATAGAACTTTGCTATCACACGATTAATTTGAATGAATCTGTCTGAGTTCAGAGCGATTAATTTGCATGTATCCATTTTTATACTGATTACGTTGTGCATCCAGAGATTACGCCTGGTTTTAGTAATTCTTGTTCGTGAACTTCAATGTATTTCTTGCTATAGATTTTTTTTTTGGCACTCTCAAATATCTGCACTTTACTAGTTTTCGATACCGGATATGTAAATGAGCATACTTATTGGTCTAATTTTGAAGGCTTAATTTTATATTCATACATATTTTAATCAGTTCTTGAAAGTGAACATTTTTTTCAATTTCATGAAAAATTTTGGATTTTTTAATATAATAAAGAGTATGTTCAGTTTACGCTTTGTCGATGTACTTGAACATCAAAGGCATTATATCATTTGCATTTAGTGATACTCCGTTAAAAGTTCCCGAAATTTGAATAAAAAAATAAGATAACATTACCTTATTATTTAATAATAATAATTATAAAATAATACTGATTCATTTATTTAAATAAACAAATTTACCTAATTATTTACCCTATAAATCTTTCTACTACCCATTTATATGACAGCACTGATTCAAATTCTTAGTAAAATTAAACCATAAGATAAAATATCACACCTAAAATAATAGCCTAAACCCATTCAATAAAAAGAATAACAATTTGAAATGATAAAAATCAAAGACAATATAAACAATAAATTTTGCACCATTCAAAAATATAAAAAGGTATTATAAATGACAGATAAAAATTTAGATTAAATTCGAAGCTTTTGTGTTTAACGAGAGTTAATAATGATGTAATTTCTCAACTGGGATTTTAGAATGACAGTTCAGGTAAAATACAAGTATAAACGAGTATTTGTTGCAACAAAAAGAGATAATTATGGGACATGCAAAATAATCACTTGCAACATCGTTGTTCTGGCATTTTCCGCAGAAGTCTGTAATGTAACAGTATCTGAACATTATTCTTATAATTAAAAGTCAAAAATTTAATAAAGGGCGATAATTTTAGTCTATTAAATCGCTCTCTAAGAGCTTGGAATTAATTCTCAACCAGAGATTGCAATTTTGAAAACCCTGTTAACATCGCTCGTCAGAAAGGTAGATTGGAATTGAAACATTTCCTGTGTTGAAGATTATCTTTCTCCAATTGATTCATTACTAAAATTCTGCCTTTTATTTAAGTATTATTTATCACCATACAAAATGTACATAAGTGTAACATAAATAGTTAATTTATATTCAAATTCCAAATAAGATTTTGTGGTCAGCTATAGAGTATCAGAAAATGTGTAATTCCGGAATTTAACCTGTTAGAAACCAATAAGTTAGATTAGGTATAGATGATCTAATGAATTGATTGAAAATTGAAAGAAAAAAAAATAAAAATGAATTAAAAACGTACCCGAGGGTCTTTCCTTTCCTCCATTTCTAACCGGGTATAGGACCCGGTACGGTGGCAGGCTTCCCCCTCAAAATATGAGCCAGTCACCGGGTACAATTTAATCCTTTTTATTTCAGGTGACTTAATGGGTTGAGTGGCCCAAGCCAAGTGCCTTTTTATGGCATAAAGTTATGCAATTCCATTGTATAATTCTATGACATAAATTGGTCACCGGGGTACTCCCCTTCTGATGGGAAGGTTCATACAATTCAAGTTGTATGAGTTTTCCACTCAGAAGAGGAATACCTGGCCACTTCAACGATTTAACATTGGATTTATTCCGGTTGGGTGGGCATGAAGGGGCTCCACCACCACCCGGTTGCCCCTCTTTCATTTGTGGGCCCTGAATGTATTTGGGTAAGGACGAGGTCACCCCCAAATTAGTCTTTCTTGTCAGGTTGCACTTGTTCTCGCAACAAGTCGTAATTCCTTCGTGGAGGTTATCTACTGATTTGCGACTTCGGTCGTCCTCTCGAACTCTGCAAGCAATTCGTGAATGCGAAATGTTTAGTAGTGAGTCCTCGTGCCGGGGAAACGAACCCGCCCCACGACACCGCAATGCTAGCCTGCCAGCGCATTCACGCGTCTCCGGACGAGGGCATTCTCGGCAGGAATCAACACCTTCCTCTGCCGAGGCAGCAGAACATCGCTGCGGTCCTTCACGGACATATGAAAATCTCTTATTCACTACAGAGTTCTCATGAAATCAACATTTTCTGTGGCTTATTGATTTGTTTCCTGCAACACGTCATCAGCCTTGGCCAGAATGTTTGGTTGCCTTTTAATTTTTTTTAATAGTTTCTAAAGGCAGACATATACAATACAGAAAGCGTGCTAAAATTCAGTATATTTCTTACGATATTCTCCTTTTCTTCACTCCCAGTGTCGCAAGCAAATTTTAAGATATGAGTGGTTAAAATATATTTAGATAACACCCACATGCGCTGAAACTAGAAGACTATTAACAAGTCGGAATTCTAGAAGTTTAATGGATTGGACTCGCGGCAACGACCTCGCAAACGAAAAAGGGACTATGGCATTGGATCTTGGAATGTCAGATCACTCAATTACCCTGGCGCTGTTAAGGACCTTTTACAACAGGCCAGTCAATATCAATTAAAAATACTGGCAGTCCAGGAATCGAATTGGACTGGAAACGACATTCAAGACATGAGAGCGCACACAATATTCAAAAGTGGGAAGCCTACTGGAAAAAGAGAATTCGGAGTGGCTTTCATTATGGATAGGGAGGGCAAATCGCACGTTATTGATTTTAAGCAGTCAATGAACGGTTGTGTGCGATCCGTATAAAAGCGAAATTCTTCAAAATCTGGCTGATTAATGTTCACGCCCCGACCGAAGAAAAGGACGAAGAAACGAAAGAAACGTTTTACAATCACCTGGAAAGGCTGGTCGACTCATTGCCCACAAACGACACAAAAATAATTCTGGGTGATTTCAACGCAAAGGTTGGCAATGAGCTATCTCATCGGGAAACGACTGGAGGATATAGCCACGATGAAACAAATGACAATGGCCAGCGCTTGATTGACTTTGTATGTAGCAGAAATCTAGTCATATATTCGACTTGCTTCCCACATCGACGCATTCATAAAATGACCTAGGTATCACCGGATGACAACACACAAAACCAGATCGATCATGTTCTGATCCAACAACGTTGGGTCTTGAGCATACTTGACGTCCGTACATACCGAGGAGCCAATTGTAACTCAGATCATTACTTGATCAAATTAACCTATCGATGTCGTATGTCAAAGGCATATTCAGCGAAGACCAGCCCGCTACAAAAAGTTGACATCGAAAGGCTCCAAACGGCGTCTGTGGCTGAAAATTTCACGGAGACCCTCGATAACCAGCTGGCTCCCATCTTATCAGACGCATCGTTAAAGACGTGCAACGAGCTCTGGATGGAAGTGAAAGCGGCTATCAGGACCGTGGCAGAACAGACGATCGGACATCAAGCCCGGCGCAAGAGGAATGATTTGTTCGATGATGAGTCCCAGAATGCGTTAGATAAAAAGAATCAGGCGTAACAAAGAATATGTAGGTAGGAAAACCAGGACGAAGAGAGGACACTATGAAAATCTCAGAAGAGTAGCGAATAAGATAATTAGGATTATGAAAAGAAAATGCTTTGACGACCAATTGAGAAGTATAGATGTAAGTTTAGCGAGCAATAACACAAGACAAGCATACAAAGTCCGAAACCACGCTCTGTCGTGATGATAGCGGCAATATAATCGCTGATGAAATCAAGATTAAGGAAAGATGGGCATCATATTTCAAGAACCTCCTTAATCCTCCGCACAGCTCCAGAACATCAGAGCCTATAGATGTCTGCGGAGAGCTTCCATGGGCCCCACCAACTCTGGATGAAGTTTGTTCCATCATCAAAGCCCAAAAGAATAATAAAGTGCGGGGCATTGATGAGATTCCAGTGGAGCTCATCAAATATGGTGGCAGCAGTGTTCATCAAGCTATTCACAAAGTCATCCAGTACATTTGGCAACAAGAACATATGCCGAAAGAGTGGAGTCAATCAATTATATTCCCTATCCGCAAAAAAGGTGACAAGCTACAGTGCGAAAATTATAGAGGCATATCACTACTTTGTACGGCGTACAAAATATTTTCTAAAATTTTAAAAAATAAAATCGGATCATACGCCAACAGTATTATTGGGGAGTATCAAGGTGGTTTTAGGAGAGGTAGATCAACAACAGACCAATTGTTCACAGTCAAGCAGGTACTTGAAAAATGCTGGGAGTTCAAGATAGACGTTGACTTCAAGCAAGCATACGACAGTATTGATCGTAACGTACTGTACCAAATAATGCTTGGTTTTGGTATCTCAGCCAAATTAGTCCGTCTTACCAAAATGACAGTGACGTCGACGACCTCCCAAGTCCGCATCAATAACCAACTCAACGATGCCTTTGACACAAATATCGGACTAAAGCAGGGAGATGGGCTGGCCCCATTGCTATTCAATTTGGACGACATCAACATTCTGTCACGATCATTAACAACTGCCAAAGAACTGAAACTCGACAGCGAAGTAAAACTAGTAGGGCTGCAAATCAACGAAAATAAAACATAGTTCCTGACGCAGTCGAGGAAAAATACCTCAAATACACAAAATATCACACTGGGCGAATACAGTGTCAAGAATGTTAGCAAATTTGTGTATTTAGACGACAAAATAACGAAACCGGGCAATGAAAGAGACGAAATACGCTGAAGAATACAGCTCGCAAATAAAATATTCTATTCAGCTTTGACGATCTTGAAGACCAGCTGCATACACAGGAAAACAAAGCTCCAAGTATACAAACCTGTGTTATGCTATAGGTGTGAAACATGGACCCTAACCCAAACATCCGCAAATATATTGAACGCCTTTGAGCGACGGGTCCTGATGCGAGTAATCGGAGCGAAGCTAGACGGGGACCAACGGCGAATTCGATACAACCATGAGCTGTATGAAATTTTTGACGAACCGGAGGTCTCAAGGATTGTAAGACTGCGGAAGCTGCAATGGGCGGGACACATGAATCGTATGGACGAACAACGGATACCCAAGAAGGTATTCGTTGGGAGAACTGAAGGCCGGCGGCCAGTGGGGAAACCGAGGAAACGCTGGTCTGACTCGGTCAACGAAGACAGTTCATCGCTGCTCGGATTTTGGAATTGGAAGACGCGGTCAACGGACCGAGACAATTGGAGGCGCTGTTTGCAGGAAGCGAAGGCCCGAAAGTGGCTGTATTGCTAAGAAGAAGAAGAAGAAGAAGAAGAATTCCTCTTCTGTTCAAGTACGACTCTTCTGTTCAAGTACGACTTACAAGAGGTATGTTATTATCCAAGTCCAGCTAAGTGGTAGCCTATGCGGACGACATCAACATTTTGTCACGGTCGTTAACAAGCACCAAAGAGCTTTTCCTGAATCTCGACAGCGAAGCAAAATTAGAAGGGCCACAAAGCAATGAGAATAAAGTAAAGGTCATGACGCAGTGGCGGAAAAATACTTCAAATGCCCAAAATATAACATTCGTCGAATACAATATCGAAAATATGGGCGAATTAGTGTATTTGGGCGCCCAAACAACGAGAATCGGTAATGAAAGGGGCGAAATACGCCGAAGAATAAAGCTCGTAAATAAAATATTTTATTCAGTTATGACGATTTTGGAATAGCTGCATACACAGAAAAATAAAGCACCAAGTATACAAATCTATGATAAGAACTGTATTATGCTATGGATGTGAAGAATGGATCCTAACCCACGCACCCGCAAACATTTTGAATGCCTTCGAAAGATAGATGCTGAGGCGAATAATCGGGATGAAGTTAGACGAGGACCAATGGCGAATTCGATACAACTGAGCTGTCTCAATGGTTGTAAGACTGCGGACGCTGCAATGGATTAGTCTCATGAATCGTATGAACGAACAACGGATATCCAAAAAGGTATTCGTTAGGAGAACTGAAAGTCAGAGACCAATGAGGAAACCGAGAAAAGGCTGGTCTGGCTTGGTAGACGAAGATAGTTCATCGTTGCTCGGATTTCGAAATTGGAGGACGCGGTCAATGGACCGAGACAGTTGGAAGCCCTTGTTGCAGAAAGCGAATGCCCGAGAGGGGCTGTTGCGCTACGAAAAGAAGTAGAAACTTACCGACCTATACTTCGCACGAGCCAATACATACGAACGAAGGAACTGCTCATTGTTAGCATCCTTAGGAGCCTACGTATAGCCGAACCAAAAAGAGCCAGATCGTTGTGTGTCGGATAATGGATCATACGGTTCAAGTTAGATTTTTAGATACCTTTAAGCATAGAAATAAATAACGATGCCAACGACTTGTACTGACAGCAGAAACAGACGGAAAACTAAAGTTTTTTTTCAATCCGATATTGAAGCATGCATGAAAAGATCTAAGATCGAAGACGATTGCAGTGAAAATTTTTCTAAAATGTTGTAATATCACGTTGACTGCGGGCAATAGCGTTACTCTGTGCTGGTTTCTGAGGCACGCAGGAATTGAAAGCTACGAGAATCTTTCGGTGCAAACCAACGTGCGATTTCGCTCGGTCTGATGAAAAAATATTACGTAGAACGCAGAAAGCTCTGGAGAATTCATCCAGCGCTTTCAGTTCGAAGCCTCTAACGTAAAAACTTGTGATTTTATATCGAACTGAGCATAAATAACTAAGAGGTCATATATGTACATCTTTTTTGTGGTTGGGAGGTGAATGCCATGTACGCACTGAATATTACATATGTAGGACAGGGAAAAGGTAGGTAGAAAACAGGAAGAGTATGTTCTGCAATTTGCAGAAGAAATACCAGTACATCTTCTGTTGCACTGGGGAAACCATTGTCGCAGGAAGCGTAGCCTTAAAAGTGAAACTCTACGTCGGTAGCTAATTTAGGCCATCAATTTGCCAAAAATCTAATTTTCAACTAATGAGTTTTTAAGCAAGTTACGCAATTATACATTCAGGAAGCAGATTTCTAACCGTTCCATTCTGACATCATTACTGCGCGCGAGCGGATTCATAACCGTTCCCATTTTAACGTCATTACCGCACAACGCACACAGCAATGATTTAGGGCGAGACCTATGGCCTTAATATAAAGATGTCACCTTTAGTTTTAAAAAAATTATAAATTGCAATCTGGAATCAACCGCGAATTTCGCTCCAAAGCCACACTACTTTTAGGTATTGATTAAAAACTATTTTTCAGACATAGAATATCGATTAGCATTCTAGAGCGAATTGTAACACGATTTGCTACATATACGAATATGTCTCACATCATTCAAATTTAGTCCTGTTCATAAATCGTCAAGCTCACTTTTAACGTAGAAAATATGAATAAATTTTTTTCTTGGAAGCTTTCCAATCAGATTTTTGGGTCATCTTTAAGAACCCTTTGTATTATCCAATTAGAGCAACTGCCCTCATTGCGTTAAAGCCCTTCATGTGATGACCCGATTGCTGGCCTACTTATTCTTTCATGTCTTGTGAACAAAAAACGTAAACAAGCGGCTAAAAGTCACTTTCATTTTCAAAGCGCCAGGTGACTGAACCCACACATTATTCCTTATCTACGACTTACCTGTCATATCCAATTCAACATCCGATTCCGGCTCGGATTCTTCAGATTCTTCCTCTGGTTCAGGTGCAGTGGGCTTAGTCTCTGGGGTTGCACTGTGAACAAAAAACAAGAAATTTCCATGTCAATAACTAATTAATGAAATATTGTAATTTGCAAATTTGCGACCTCACCCATTGTCGCCGTCGTGCTCATCCCAACCTACCTTTCAAATGTTGGAATTTTAAATTCACCCGCAGGAACACTGCCGCCCATTTTCTCTATAAATTCCTTGAAGAAATCAAGCTGTGGGATATTTAGAATTTCCGGCTTGGATGAGCAAAAACTGACGAAGGCTCGCAATTTTGTTAACTCTTCGGTACCAAACGGGCACGTCATTTTGAATAGATTTCAATAACCTTAGTAGATGAAAATGCAGTTATTTTCAGTAATATTCCGCTTTCCCGGTAATAGAAACTTACAAGTCTTAGTAAACGTTTTTTTACTGTCGGTATGTCGAACACTGATTGCAAAACGACGATAAATAATAACCCAATGAGCTAGCAAATTAAATTACGCCGGCTGATGTCGTCGCGAAGTTTCTTTCAGATTCCGTGAGAAAGCAAAAACAAATATCCACTCCGAATCTTCGGAAAAGAGAACGAAGCGCGACAATGTGTAGTTTAGTTGCGAACATTGTGTGATTGTTGAAAGGTGTGAGCGTAGGCTAAGTATTTGAAAATGTAACGTAAAAAAAGCATTTATTGCATTTACTTTTTTATAAGCATTCGATTAAGTAAGATTTAATGAGATTACACGCAATACTTAGATTATGATTGGATACTTAAAATAAGTTTGACGTGAAATGAAAAAATGAGTATATTTAGATTTATTCGAGCCAAAACACAAGTTTACGTTTTTGGTTTGTTTCCTGTATAAGCTTCGAATATACGAATGAATAATATACTTTATTGAGATCATCCATGAAATAAAACGAACAAACAAAAAGTCAATTATAACCGAATAGTAAATGTTGTGGCAAAGGAGCCGAATAATATGCTACGTTTGATATACAGGTAGTTTACACATAATACTCTTTATTGTGACAATAATGATATGCAATTTACTTAGAGACATGGCCAAAACACACACGGCTCGGTACCGACTACTCTACCGACTGAACGAGACAACTTTTGACTATAGCCTAGATCGAATACGTTCGTACTCTTCACAATGATACAGTCTAGGTCAAATATGCTCGCACTTTTGACTATAGTCTAGATCGAACAGGTTCGTACTCTTCACAATGATACAGTCTAGGTCAAATATGCTCGCACGCTAGTCTCCCCCGCTTATTTTAGGGAACTGGACACATGTTGAAGACATAGCCCCTGAGATATGCAGGTTTCCATCAGTTTATGGTAGACCTATTGTGTGTGATGGAGTCGCAAGCGGACTAGGCTGAACAAGCGGGCCATATGGTTGAGTTGTTTACCAAGATGGTTTTCATGTTGTCGCGTGCTATGGTTCGCGGCCAATAATTTTAATGTTCAGGGAAAGTGAAATCGCACTGTCTTTTAAATTAAGTTAAAAGAGTTTATTTACAAAGAATGCACAGTCATGAATTTCACAATTTCACAAATTGCATTTAAATCTAATTTTTACTGTCTATCAACTTTGTATTTCAACTGTCTTAACTATCAACGAAAATCACTTAACTATTACTCAATCAATATCGCCTTTACTTCACGCTCCACTCTATCACAGTTTTACTATCGCGGTTTTACTACC
Source organism: Odontomyia ornata (assembly GCA_963969285.1). Classification (NCBI taxonomy): domain Eukaryota; kingdom Metazoa; phylum Arthropoda; class Insecta; order Diptera; family Stratiomyidae; genus Odontomyia; species Odontomyia ornata. Next base: position 447,703,784 of record OZ017739.1, on the reverse strand, counting down.
GTGGTTTTTACTATCGCGGTTGTAATAGTCCCCCCATTCATTCAGCTCGCGTTTATATAGGGTCTTACAATCCATTTCTCGTACATTGGCGAACTACCTGGAATATGACCGCAGTGACGTCACTTGCAGATGTTGATTATGCTTGGTCGATTCTCGTGCTTTCGAGGAAATTCGTTTGTTGATCATGATGTCTTCAACAATTGCGACAGTAGCTCGCAGAAACGTTTGGACATGTAACACTGCCCCCACCTCAGTTCCCTTCGCCCCGAAAAGATGTGTCGCCAGTCGTAGTTAAGTCTTCCTGGGTGTAATATGGGGCAAGACGGCCCAGGCGCACTATTTTCATTTTGGCCTCTCGGTTTGCAGTGTTCCTGTATCTTGCTGGAAGCCAGTAGAATTTGCCTTTAGATCATACCTGGTCTTCATGCGGTCAGCAGTCGATTCGAGGTGTTTTCGCACAGTCCAATGTATCTGGTTCAACCGTTGCGTTAGCTCACTTGCGTACTCCGAGATCGTTTGGAGCTTCTCAGGGGGTGTTCCGAACTTTATATCAGCCGGCAGACGAAAAGTCTTTCCAAAAATGACTTTTGCTGGGGCTTGGCCCGTCGATCCATGTTCGGAAGCTCTGTACGCCATCAAGATGTGCTGGTCCCAGTCCCAGTCCCTTTGGTTCTCGTCAACCATCTTGGCAAGGCGTTTATTGAGCGTGCCGTTGAAACGTTCGACCATTCCATCGGATTGGGGATGCAGTGGTGTTGTCCTCGTTTACTGTATTCCCAACAGCTCGCACATTTCGCCAAAAACTAGTGACTCAAAGTTTCGGCCTTGATCTGAATGTAGTTCACAGGGTACCCTGTACATACTGACCCAATTTAACACTAGCTGCTCTGCTACAGTAGTTACTTCGTGGTTGGGAATAGGGTAGACCTCGGGCCACTTGCTGAAATAATCGGCCACAACCAGCGTGTATCGATTTCCCCATTCGGATTCAGGAAAGGGTCCTGCGATGTCAACAGCAATCCTTTCAAACGGTACACCCACGTTGTAGGTTTGCATTTGTCCTCTCAGTCGTCGCTTTGGACCTTTGACGGAAGTGCAAGTCGTGTATCTGCGACACCAGTCCTCTACGTCTTCTCGAGCGTGGAGCCAGTAAAACCTTTCCCGCAATTTGGCTAAGGTCTTGTTAACACCAAGGTGGCCTCCCAAGGATCCTTCATGCACTTCCTTAACCACATCGTGGATTCGGCTTTTGGGAAGTATAGTTTGCATCCTATAGGAGTTGCCATCCGCCGTTTCCCATTTCCGCTTGAGTACGCCACCCTCCACTTAGAGGGAGTTCCATTGTGCCCTATAAATTTTCAGGGTGGCGCCATGCATGTCTCCTTCCATACGAGCAATGGTCTGATGTTTTCATCGGCTTACTGGGCATTTCGAATCTCCTCTGATGACCAACCTTCATCGAATTCGGCCGTTATTAATCGCAGCTCAACGGGCGATAAGGCGTCAGCATTTCCATGAACTCCATCCTTCCGATGAACAATTTCGTAGTCGTATGACTGCAATCTTTCGATCCATCTCGCAACTTGTCCCTCGGGGTTTTTGAAGTTAAGTAGCCATGTCAGCGATGCATGGTCCGTATGAAAAACAAATTTCTGGCCATATAGGTACTTGTTGAACTGCTTCGTGGCCTCTATTATAGCCAATAGCTCCTTCCTGGTCACGCAGTAGTTCCTCTCACTTTTTGAGAGAACTCGACTCTTTCTTCGCCATCGATCTGCTGGAAGAGTACAGCTCCAATCCCGCCGTTACTCGCATCGGTGTCAACTACAAACATTTTTCCGGGTTTTGGATATGCTAGCACGGGTGATTCACACAGCTTCTCCTTCAAGGTCTCAAAGGCTACCTGGCATTGTTCATTCCAGACATACGGACGATTTTTCTCGATAAGCTGATGGAGACACTTGGCTATTTTGGCGAAATCTTTGACGAATCTTCGATAGTAGGTCATCAGACCCAGAAAACTTCGTAGTTGGCGCTTGTTGTTTGGTGTTAGCCAGCTTTTCACGGCTTCAATTTTCTCAGGGTCTGTTTTGCCCCCTTCTGCTGATACAACGTGTCCCAGGTATTTTACTTCAGCTGCGAAAAGGGTACACTTGTCGGGGCTAAGTTTCAGATTCGCCAGTTGCAATCGGGAGAACACCTATTCTACGTTCCGCACATGCTCTTCGAACGTTCTCCCGATAACAATGATGTCATGTAGGTACACCAAGCAGGTTTTCCAGGTTAGGCCTCGTAGCACGTATTCCATCAGGCATTCGAAAGTGGCTGGAGCATTGCAAAGCTCAAATGGCATCACCACAAATTGCCACAATCCGGTCCCAACTGAAAATGCGGTCTTCTTCAGTCCTTCTTGTCGGTTTCTACCTGCCAGTAGCCACTCTTGAGATCGAGTGTAGAAAATCATTTTGCGTCGGCTAAAGTGTCCATGATGTCGTCGATGCGTGGAAGCGAGTAACTATCTTTCTTAATGACGTCGTTAAGCTGCCTATAGTCGACACAAAAACGAGTGCTACCATCTTTTTTCTTTACTAGAACTACTGGCGCGGCCCATGGACTGACAGAAGGTTCGATAACACCTTGTCTTTCTATGTCCGAGATCAGTGCCCTCACTTCTCCTTGTTTGGCCATTGGAAGACGTCCCGGTGCTTGTCGAATTGGCTTGGCTCCTTGTGTATCTATGACGTGAGTTACCATGCTCGTTCGGCCTTGGTCATCCGGCCTTGATACGAAGATGTCACTGTACTTGGTGACCATGTCAGAGGCTCCAACGTGATTCCATGTGGTCGCAGAAATCCATTCCGAGAATGCAGTCATCCATTATGTTCGCGACCAGAAAATTATGTCGGAATGCATGGTCTCCCAAGTGTACCTGAAGGTTGACCTCTCCATGTACAGATGCAGTTTCTCCCGTAGCTGTCCGTAGTGAGAAAATCCTGCACTTGTGAAGTAGTTGTTGCCTCACTAGGTCTGGTCGGATAATCGATCGGGTTGCACCAGTGTCGATTGTTATGGTGCAATCTTCTCCGTCAACTTGATCCGGAAGGCATAAGTCCGCTTCACATCATGGCGACAAGATGTCTGGGGAACTTGTCCTGAAGGAGTTTAAAAACAAGTCCATCTAACCACACCATATCGAAGGCTTTCTCCATATCGTTGAGACATGCTCCAACGCATTGTCAATCATTTAGTTTCCAACAGATGTCTGAGGTTACTTTCGTTATTGCATGTGTGGTCGAATGCCTGGCACGAAAACCAAATTCGTAATTCGGCATCAACTCATATTCCTCAATGTGGGCATTAATGCTCTGTTGAGTATCACTTCAAACACCTTGCTGATGTTACGCAGCAAGCTGATTGCACGAAGATTATTTTCCTTTCTTCAAGATTGGAAATACCTTAGCCTTCACTCATTTGGGAAATATGAATTGCTCAACATATTGTTGAACAATATGCAATAATTTCTAATAGCAAACTCAGGCAAATATCGGAGAACCACATTTGGAATACCATCAGTACCACATAATTTCTTGTTATTTATCTTGCGAAATATGAAACACAAGTCTTCATAGCTGACAAAATAATCAATGAGATTCAAGGTCGGTATGAGGTTAGATGTTAATGTTTCATTGAAATGAAGAATTCATCGGCCGTTCAGGCTTGATTTAAAGTCGGAAACTTTTGCTTCAACGACCTCTGAAAATATTTCGTTCCCTCTCATAGGGTTTGGTTGATGAACCAATTCAAAATGTGTTCCAATCAGGGCAAATTTATCCAACCCTTCACAAATAATCCTGTTTCTATTTCTATCCGGAGTCGTACTATCAATTTCGATACCAGCCCTTCTAGAAGAGTTATCTCATCACTAGTGACTTCAAGATTCGATACCTTCACTCGAGACTTCTTTCGGAATATGCTATTCACTTTCACCAAAACGCCATCTGGGTCCTGTGGGCTAATACCCCTCAATTTTTCCACCCATTGATTGCTGACCTCACTCCTGAAGTATGACTGGATTATGTTCCGGACATTCTTCAGAAGTAATTTCAACAAAGCCAACGAGGGATGGTTATAGTCCAAAAATCGTCGATAAATATTGTTGACGCGTGTGAGAAGAAGGCTTTTCAATCTTTTTAACCTTGCGATGGTTGGTGTTTCATACCCTTCCATATTGTTTCGGAACGACTTTCTCAATCGTTTCCAATGTCAGCTTCTCTAACTTCGACAAATAGACATCTATTTTATCGTTAATTAAATTCCTGTCATAAGGAACCATTGAGAAAGAGTTTCCACCATCAGAAGGGGGACATTGCTTCTGGTAGTCCCGATTGAACTTCTTTTGAAACTTTCCCCTGTCTGTTTTTTTTTGAAATTCAACCGATGATTTTCATATTGAACTGGAATGAGGAAGAAATCATCCCTGTGAAGATTGATTTCCATTACGATTGCGTTATGTTCGCTATCATAAGGAAGCACCTGCAGTTTCCGTTGAGGACTATTAAAGCTGAATTCAAGTCTTGCGTCAGCAATGCAAAGGTCCAAATATGAATTTGTCCTAGGGTATGTTGGGAGCTCCGACCGATATAGATTGCATCTGTATTCAATTTGATTCTCTGTTATCCACGATTTCAGGAAAACACCTCTTGGATTATTGGTGGCGTTTAGCCATGATGTATGCTTGGCGTTCAGGTCACCAGCAAGAATATAATATCGCAGTTTCATACGAGGTGACCGAAATACTCCTCAGGAGCTGCCACATCAGTCACCTCGGGGCATCTCGACTGCGGGGTTCCAGATGACCACGAACCCATATATATATATATATATGTTGCAGCATGGCAGTGCTGCAAGCTCTATCGAGCAGTAATTTCCACATTTACGCAGTGGTGGCGAACTTATAAGAAAATTTTGTTTGAGGATTGCTGGTTGTCCTAAGTGAAAGAACTACATTGTTCTTTTCTTATAAGTTCGCCACCACTGCGTAAATGTGGAAATTACTGCTCGATAGAGCTTGCAGCACTGCCATGCTGCAACATATATATATATATGGGTTCGTGGTCATCTGGAACCCCGCAGTCGAGCTGCCCCGAGGTGACTGATGTGGCAGCTCCTGAGGAGTATTTCGGTCACCTCGTATGAAACTGCGAGATTTTTAATGGAACCAGCCTATATGCTGGAACCAGCTGAAGTCCATCGAGCGAATAATGCTATTATGTTGATAGCTAAAATGCTCGGGTGAAAGAACAATGTAGTTCTTTCACAATGTAGTTCTTTCACTTAGGACAACCAGCAATCCTCAAACAAAATTTTCTTATAAGAATATAATAGTTATGCAGCCTGTTCAATTCGAGTATTTCAAACAAGGAATTGAGCTCCTCCTTAAGCTTGAGAACAGTTCCACCAGTTGCATAGGCAGAGATAACGAAGAGGTTATCCGCACCTGGCAGTGAAATTTTGATAACGGACACTTCAAGAGATTCAAAGCTTTTGAATTCGACTTTTTCAATATTTTGGAAACAATAGGGTCTTCGAACCAATATCCCGGTGCCACCTCCCCCATCAACTATTACCCTATCGTTTCTTACGAATTCAAAATCCTTGAATGTCATGGAGTGCCATGTATTGGGGTGGGTTTCGATGAGTAGCATGATGTCAGGCTTTTACTTAACAATGAATTCATGGAGATAATCACGCCGATGTATAGTAAAAATGGAGTTGACGTTGATCGAGATGAGACGAATCCTATCCATGGAAATGTAACTGGATGACAAATTATTTTGAGGCATTTGAAAACCCTAAACGATGAAAAACAAGATTAATTTTGGTATCTTGCTTATCGATTCTTTCCGATAGAGAATTTAATTGCTGTAAAATTTTTAGAAGCAGCTTATTATTGCCACTTACATTATTTACACTATTTACCGCATTTTCTGCTGGTCCTCTAGCGGCTTGTGCAAATGATACTCGGGGCTTGACGAAGTTCGTAGCTAAGACAATGCGGTGTTTTTGTGTTTGCTTTGGGACAGATTTTACTCTCGCATCCTGATATCGGGAGCATCCTCGATATGATGCCGGGTGACTAAAAACACCGCAGTTACACAGTATAGTTTCTCTTTTGGCTCTGTCTGAGCCAATTTGCACTCACCGGGAGCATGCACGTCCTTGCATTTAACGCATCGGTAATGCATGGCGCAGTTGGCAGCCGAATGCCCAAATCGTTGGCAGGGATAGCACTGGTTGATTTCTCGTTTCTGGCGGCGTTCCCACCTCACCACTCGGAAATTCTAATATCTGATTTGCTTAAGAGCGCTTGGACTACTCTTATTTGATATTTGCACTAAATAAAGTGGTAAATTTTTTTTTCTACCGTCGACCTTCGCGTCGCGAATGTTTTAACTGAGATAAATTCGATTTCTGGTGCTGCTTCCTTGAGTACCTGAAGAAGATCGACGGTATCTTCTCCGCAGTCCAAGTCCTTCAACAAGAACGTGTTGTTCTTCTCGCTTTTGGGGGTATATGTGAAGTGTGGAACCTCCCCAGAATTTAAAGCAGTTTTCATTGATTTGAAATCAACCAGTGAATTCGTTCTGATAGATAACATCTCGGAATTGATTCGTTTAATTTCAAAATTTGTTCATTTGTTTTCGGCTGCCAATACTCGAACCATGTCCTTTCCGCTTTGACCGAAGACATTAATTGGCGGAACTTTCTCTGCATTCTTGACTACTTTTTGAGGAGGACCAGCAGAACTACGGGCTGGTTTCTTCTTCTTATTTTTATTTTTTAAATAGACTATAAAATTATCACTATCTTGACTAACACTACCTCCAATATTTTGATTAACCTCCATTTCTTGGAGTCCATACAGCGCTGCAAAGTAATTCTGGCTGTCGTTAGTGCCTCCAGCACTTAATACGTCTTCTGTGATGATTGGTTTAATAGCTTTCTTCTGTTTTGCTTGCGTATCGATTTTTCGTACCGGTTCAGTATCTTGCACTTTCTTGGCTGTCTCGAACATATCTTCGTACGTTTTGATTCTTAATTTTAATTCTTCAATTTCTGCTTGAAGTCGACTCACTTCTTGCTTGTCTTCGACTACTTGAGTCTTACGGCCACCATCTGCGGAGTTCTGGGGGATCGTATGTCTTCGCTTGTTGACACTTGCCGCCAATTTCACATTGTTATTATCCCCGGGCCCCCCAACGGGGGGAAGCCGTCGGGCTCCTCCATTCAGCAGTCCCGAGTTAGTCTTTGGTTTGCTCCCTTTTAGGTAAATTTCTCGAGAGAAATTTACCTATTGCGGAGAGCATCATATATATATATATATATATATATATATATATATATATATATATATATATATATATATATATATATATATATATATATATATATATATATATATATATAAATATATATATATATATATATATATATATATATATATATATATATATATATACATATATATATATACATATATATATATATATACATATATATATATATATATATATACACATATATATATATATATATATATATATATATATACACACATATATATATATATATATATACACACATATATATATATATATATATATATATATATATATATATATATATACGCTCGTTAAGTTCGTGAACCAGCTATATCGGCCAGGCAAAAACAAAATGGCGGCCATTTTAGACGAAAAATCATGATTTCTGTTCTGACCAAAGTATAGCTCCGATTTGGCTGAAATTTGGTACAAAGGTTCACTGATGTATGTGATGAATCTCACAATAAAAAATCCAAAGTCGGTGCGGCAGAAACAAAAATGGCGGCTGCTCAAAGGTCGAAAAACGTGCAAAATTTTGTTGTTCTAATAGTGGTCAAAGCTTTCAACAGATTTTCAAGAAATTCGGCAGTTAGATAGAAATTATAAGTATCTAAAGAATTACGTGAAAAAACTGGAAGTCAGGTCACAAAAAACAAAAAGGCGGCCAGTTGAAGCTCAAAACTTCAAAGGTTTATAAAAGTCGCAATTTTGATTCGACGTATATGAAACTTGGTTTCAAGATAGACATTTTTTAGATCTACAGTCTTAGATATTTTGGTGACCATGCATGAGCAAATTTCAAAATGGCGGCGGTTTACATATGCGTTTTTTCAGGTTTTTGTGGCGCTTTAGTGGTCACATTTTCCAGCGCATCTTGATGAAACTTGAGATTATGGATTTCTGTAATATGTTCTTATATTATGCAGAAAATTATTAAAATTGAATGAAAAATAAAAAAGCCATTTTCAATAAAAATTGAATTATTTTGCCCTGTCTAGCGTTAAACTCCGATTTGAACGAGATTTGGCACATTCATTGATGAGGTCCTAGCCCACAAAAATGTAAAATAGTCCAAAATCCAATGCATGCATTCAAAATGGCGGCCCCCAAAGGTCAGAAGGCAAGCGCAATTCGTTATTTTAGTAGCAACTGAAATAATGATTTTTTTTTCATGGAAACGTTTTAAATGACTTATCTTGAAAGTATTTATAAATCAGACTATTTTTGAAATATTGTAATATATTTTCAACAATCCCCTTAAAAATTATAAAATCGCAACTTGTCCGTCTGTCCATTTGTTCGTGCGTCACAACAAGTTTTCTAGCAAACCACATAAGCTAGAATGAGGAAGTTTTCTACGTAGGTCAAAAGTGGTGCCTCTTGAAATTTGCAGTGTAAGAAAATATTTTAAAGTGTTTAAGGGGGGCCTCCCCATACAGGGGGCGAGCCAAGTTTCTCAACAGATTCCGACAAAACTTGAAATTATAAGTTATCAAGGCAAGCTAATTTAATTTAACTATGCAAATCGGATGACAAATAAAAAATTCCTAAATTTACAGCTTAATATTTTTAGCAGCCGTTTTCAATAAAAATTCAAAATGACGGCCCCTAGTAGTTCAGAAAAGAATCGAAAATGTAGATATTAATGGCAATGCAAGTGCTGATTAAACTTTCATGGAAATCTTTTGAAATTAACTATTTGAGCTATTTAAGCCGACAAGTTGTCACCTTTGTGTGGTAACCACTGTGAAATGTATAAACAGCAAATGTGAGAAGGGCGAAACGAGTATAAATATGTTTATAACAATTTATTACCCGCCGATCTTCAATATGTGATCCATACGTGTAGTGCTACAGAAATTGCAGTAAGAAGTTAAGTAGTAGGCAAGCCAAATTCTTTTCCGAAACCTTACGCTACATACGAGAAATTTACCTTTCCGGCTGGTGCTGCCAACGGGGATTGTTTAATTTATTAATTCTGTGGTTCGATGCCTTCGACGATAAATGCTTTCCCAATAAAATCAAAACTTGCTTTTGACTGGCTCGTAAAAAATTATTACAATTTTTCGAAACTTACTTTTGTGAAAAATTAATTAATTTTTAAAATTAATGACAGGAGCGATTAAAAACACGTCTGCATGCAACGAGGCTAGACGTAGATTCTCGTGTATTTATGTCATCCTAGCGAGTGCACTTTAAAAGGAAGTTGAACTTTTTCAAACTCATCGGGTGAAAAAATTGTATGCCAAAACTATTATCTCCCCATAACTCTTCCAACGACTGTCTATTGCTCCTTAGAACACCGGCAAAATAGAGCAAGCAAATAAGATTTTGAAACTCTATTAAATCAGTTGGCTTTGCAACCTTTTCTCTAGCGTAATTTTAATTCTATTATGCCATCGAGAAAAAAAAAGTTTTCCAGCATTCATTTGAGGAACGTGCATACCGTCATTTTCATTGGGTTCAGGTAATTGCATAATGCTGGTTGGTTTTTTCTCCTTTTTCCAATTGAATCAAAAAATATGAAATAAACTTAATTAATTTAAATTTGCAAGTGTATTTTTTTCATTGAATGTGTTTAACTGATAACGTATAAATTTAGAGAGCCATTCGGGCCATTAAGTTTTTTATAGTTTTATTGTTTGGAATTTGCTTTATGTTCTTTTAAAAATTTATAACGATTAGTATTAAATAAAGCGCTTTTTTGACTTTGACTTTGACAGGTAATTGCAACAAAATATTGTGTGCCCTCCTTCTGCTTCTGGTTGAAGGGTTTGATTTAAACTATTTCGCTCCATCTTTGCCTATGAAAAATTCTTTACCAGCTGTTTCTTCTTCGTCGAAGCTCTCACCGTCTTGTCTGTATCGGCATTCTCTTCTCTTTCTTGTACATGTTCTTCATTATTAGCGTCGATTCGTCATTTCCATTGTCTACATTGGCTAATACATATCTACTATCTTCTAACTGCAGAGTTTCGTAGGTCGAAATTTCGAGAAGCAGGTTTTCTTGATGTTGAAGCCATTGCAATAGTAGATTGCTTTGATGTAGAAGCCATTCCTTTCAGAGAACAAAAATTAATGCTATTACAAGACCGAGTGCATTAATCTGACAGATTATATATAATCTTACAGTAAATAAAGGCTAATATTCCTTATGGTATTTAGGTATAAAAACTTAAGTATAAATCAAAAAATGAAATTTTGAAAGTCTTAAATACCTACACGATCTGCCGCAATTCATCTGAGAGAAACGATTTCGATAAGCGTAGAGACAAGAAGCTACTACGAGACTCAATCCACTGCCTTTCGATCTCACTAATTGGTTTAAAAACAATACGCCACATCATCTGAGAGATTAATTGCGCCCTACGGACTGTTAAAAAGAGAGACATGATACGCAGCCATGTTTGACTCTCATCAGAGTGCTAATTATATAAAAAAAAATTCGAATCGTAGAAAACAATCATCCATTCTTATTTAAAATATATATTCCATATAAAACTATGTATTACATTATAAATACATAAGAAAACAATAAAGAATTACAAATAATTTGAGTTCACTTTAACATTTGAAAATAAACTATTAGAATAAATACATAAAATCTTGTCGAAGGAGTTAAATGGTTAAAGATGGAAAGTGTCACTGTTTGGATTTGTAATGAAGAAACTTTCACATGTTGCATAAATTACACAAGATATAATTTCAGATGGATCTTGCTTAGATCCCTAAACTGTTTAACGATTAATCTAGAACAAACTGCGACAGGCACGCGAGCATATTAAAAAGAAAACGTGGACAGAAAAAAGATAGTTTTTGTTCGAAGGATCTAATCTTAATAAAATAGGCTTAAGTTATTCTATGTTGTCGTACTACTTCTATGTTCCACAAACAACAAATATGCTCCCATTCCGTAAGCAATCGTGTTGAAGATACCAAATACTCCCGCTGCAATATTTGCTCCTTTGCCGTAATTTGTTATGATTTTCGACCAGTCCGCTAGTTGAACAATGAAGGCGATTAGGTATAATATTGTCACGATACCCGTATTGATTAATTCCTACAAAATAAAAGATCAATTTTAGTTGCTCAACGAAGATATCTTTTTAATATCTCTTACCGTCAAAATCCAATTAATCGCGAGATTAAGGACTTCTCGAATGCCTAACAAATAAAAGGCTGCCCAGAGCAACGTTGCAATAAAGGATATAACTGCTACGAAAAGAAAGTAACTTGTTGCCGAAATGAGGGCTGGTGATGCGCATGCCATACAGATTATGCCCAATAGCTGAAATAAGAGGCAAAAATAATTTATAACTAAATTAAAATTAAATGTTGCTTCGAAAGTTTATTGAGATGATACGAGAAAATTTAATGCACCATAACTTCGTTAAATACAATCCGATTCTGCTGAAGTTTTCACGGCTGATTAGTCCTACAAGTAGCCATCGAGATATCAAATTTAATTGAATTTAAGGGTACCCTCACAATTTTATTTAACGAAAACGTAAAATTGATACATCATACTATTACTAATAAATTCTAGCGAGTTCTGAGGTATTTGTAGTTTTTGTATTCATAGTGAACTACCTCAACAAATTTTATATATCGGTCCACAAGAGTCCAATCGCGAGGGGGGAGGGACACCGTTTTTTCGTGTTCTAAGATAGTAGTACTGAGGAAGTTCTCAAGTAGAGAGCGAAACAATTGTATACTAAATTTAAAATAAATAGTAGAATTAAAGGGTATATACTTTCTTTCATTTTTTTAATTAAATATAATGTATTAAGATTAGATTCACATTAACAAAATTATCCTAATCATCAATATTATAATTCACATGTTAGCATTTTTTTGACGTAGACTGTAATAAATTCAAATTCACATCATTTTTTCCATTAAACTTGATCCCGACAATCAGATCATCAAATTTCATATATATGTATGTGTCTGGGAATGAAACAAATGTTTTGCTTACGATGCACATTGCATACCATTGTACATAGGTATTTAGTCTATTAGTCTATTTAGTTTAAGTAAGCAAAAAATATGTATAAAAGAGATTGAAATATAACAAAATGTAAAAATTCATTCAGAAAGCGTGGACCGACATTTCTTTTCCTGCAGTGAGGCTGCTGTGGGGTGTTTCTTCTGAAGAATACTAAGATTGCAAAAAGCAATATTGCAATTTCGAATCAGGCAATTGGTGTTTCACCTATTGATCCACAAAAGAATTTAGTTGCAATAATTGCTTTAGCAATAGTAACCGGCAATCAGGAGATTGAAGTGAAGTTGTAGTGGCTGGGTGATTCACCTGGTCATCAAAAATATTACAACAATTTCCGATTTGAATTATTATCGGCCATCAGAACGAGCTGTTTGGGCTAATTTGGTGATCCACCAAATTAGCAAGCAACCGGTGTTTTGTACTAATTGCCCAACAGAGATACGTGAACACCCTTCATCGATATTGCAATTTAAACAGCTGACGCTGGAAGAGCTCATCAAGACCTTTGAATTGATACCTTACTTGACTGTCTTTGGTGAAATGTTTTTAAGGATTCACGTACTTATATGGGGAGTCCTTTGAATTTTTTTTTTGACTATGGAGCTTTCATTAACCAGAAACTTTTGAGCTGTTCACAAAATTTGATGACTATAGCTTCTGTAGTTCCTGAGAAAACTTGCTGTGCCGCACTGACAGACGGACGGACGGACAGGTACTGATTTTAATAGGGTATTGTAAAAATTTTTTTTACAAAACCCTAAAAAGCATCCCAGCCATCAGTGCCTTAATTAATTAACCAGTAAATACATCATCAGCCATTATAAATTCCATAATTTTTAACCGACTTCCAAAAGAAAGAAGGTTATCAATTCATTGCGTATATTTTTTTTTTGCTTTTTTTTTTGTATGTTCACGCATAACTTCTAAACGGAGATAGATAAAAGAGTCCTGTTTTTGGCAAATGATACGTCTTTCATCCAGTTAGGTCCCGTTTAAAGGATAAGAAATTCAAGTAACGGTAAAGGACTTTTATCCTTAAAACTAAAAAAATTCCGACTTTCACCCCGATTTTTCAGCATAACTGATCGACGCGTGTAAGGATTTTGATTATAGAGGTTTCAAATCAAGGACAACATATTGATCTAAAATGTATCGGAACAGAATTGAAATTCCTCCAAGGGCTCTGTAGATATTAACAGTTAAATATGATACATTGATGTCGAGAAATTGAATTTAAATGATATTTCGTACGAAAAGTGCCAATTAGTTGGCACTCTGCAAGGATTTGTTGGAGATAGCGAGTCCTTTGATGACGGATGATAAAAATGTTCAGTATCCTTAATTTTCTGCATAAACGGTATATTTTAGTACATCATTTCTACCGGAAATAACCAACAAATTAATTCTAAATGTGGCAGAAATACAATTCAACAATAGTTAGAGGGAACATTTCAGGATCCTTTTCGCTTCCGCATTCATTCTTTGCTTACCAATGAGCTTGGTATAGGATCCTTCTCACATCCTTAGACGTAAACGTTACATAAAGGATTATAAAATTCCCGGAAGAAATAATGATTGAGTGATTGCAAATTATAGAGTTGACTCGTTACTTTCCAGTGAATATTATATGTATGTACATTACAACATATGCCCAGAAATCTAAAATAAGTGGTTTCCATACTAAAAACTGAAGAGAATCGCAACCTAAAAAGAGATACGTTTCCTGCTATACTTGATCATAACTGTACAGATGAAGATGAAGATGCATAGCCGAGTTTTCATTGAACTATATGGTATGATTTTCTTGAAATTTTAATGAAAATTAGGTGCCACAGTTAACTGAAAACGAAGGCGATGGGTATCGAAGAAACGTGAACGAATGATGCGGTTAAGAAGGATATTTTTAAGTAAATTTCATGAGATTGATTGCGGAGTGAACTTTATGTTTACATATATAAATACATATGTCTATATATATATATATATATATATATATATATATATATATATATATATATATATATATATATATAAATATATATATATATATATATATATATATATATATATATATATATACACATATATATATATATAGATAGATATGTATGGATATATATATATATATATATATATATATAGTATATACATATATATATATATATATATATATATATATATATATATTTATGTATATATATATATATATATATATATATATATATATATATATATATGTATGTATATATAGATATATATATATATATATATATATATATATATATATATATGTATATATATAGATATAGATATATATATATATATATATATATATATATATATATATATATATATATATATATAAACATATATGTATGTATATATATATATATATATATATATATATATATATATATTTATATATGCATATATATATATATATATATATATATATATATATATGTATATATATATCTATATATATATTGTATATACATATATATTGTATATACATATATATGTATATAATATATATATACATATATATATATATATATATATATATATATATATATATTGTACATATATATACATACATATATATGTATATATATATATATATATATATATATATATATATATATATATATATATATATATATATATATATATATAGATATATATATATATTACAGAGATGGCCAAAAGTGATCGGACAATACAAGAAGCAATAAAATACTTTTACGAGCATAAGCTTTGAAATGAAATAAAAATTTTTCCCTTATATAAAAGTCACTTGTATTCTCAATTAATTGCACAAAAAAATAAAACAGAAATAAAAAGAATTTCACAAGAAAATTAACAACTAATTCAAATTCACATTGCATCAAGTGGACAAAAGTAATCGGACGTTCAATTGTAATACTTTTCTTTCTGATGATTCCATTAGAACATAGGCTTTTAATATCTAGTTGCGTATCCTTTTTGTTTTATAACTTCTGTTAACCTATTGGGCATAGACTGTACCAACTTACGGGTAACGTCCGGAGTAATGTTGTCCCATTCTTCTAATAACACCGTCTTCAGTTGACTTTTATTAGTAATGTGATGGTTCCTTATTTTTTTATCCAGATGATCCCAAAGATGTTCGATGGGATTTAGGTCTGGGGATTGCGGTGGTGTTTTTAATTGACCAGGAGTGTTGAAAAGGAGCCACATACGAACATCATGAGCTGTATGCTTTGGGTCATTATCTTGCTGGAACAAATAATGACCATCAAGACCCAATTTTTGTGCACTTTTTTTCAAATTTTCTTTCAAAATCGACAAGTAACCTGGTTTGTCCACAGGTTCGTCAATGAAAACAAGTTCTCCTAAACCGTTGGCAGCCATGCAACCCCAGACCATTACACAGCCAACTCCGTGTTTTACTGTATGTTGAATGTTTTTGGGATGAAGCTCACTATTTTGAGTTCTCCACACCAACAACCTGCCGTCGGAGTGGTAGATATTAAACTTACTCTCATCAGAGAATATTACGAGTCCAAAAGTCGAGCGGCTTACTTTTAAATTCTTTTGCAAAGCATAATCTTTTCTTCTTATTAACTTTGCTAATTAGTGGTTTCTTTCGAGGTACTCTCGCTTGATAACCAGCACGGCTGAGAGCTCTACGAATAGTCCGGGCACTAACATTGGTACCATTTACATCTGCTAATTGATCCCTAATACTTCTGGACGTTGTAGTCGGATTCTTTTTAACAATTCTTAAGATTTTTCGTGCGTCTGTCTCTGTTAGTTTACATGGTCGACCACTCCTAATTTCGTTTTCCACCTGATTATTTTTTCTGAACCGTTTCACGATATCGAAAACTGTCGAACGACTTCTTCCAATTATTTTTGATATTTCAGAAAAGGATTTATTCTCTTTATACAACTTTATTATAACTTTTCTTTCATGTATACAGGTTTCTTTGCGATTCTTAGCCATGTTTAACTTTCTTCACTTAAAACTGACAAGTAAATGACTGATATCAGAAAAACACATATCAACATATAATTAGGGGAATTCCCTTTTAAACTCGGAAATGAAAAGAAAAGAATTGCTCCAAACTTCAATGACTAATTTCACACTTTTCAAAATGTCCGATTACTTTTGTCCACTTGATGCAATGTGAATTTGAATTAGTTGTTAATTTTCTTGTGAAAATCTTTTTATTTCTGTTTTATTTTTTTGTGCAATTAATTGAGAATATAAGTAACTTTTATATAAGGGAAAAATTTTTATTTCATTTCAAAGCTTATGCTCGTAAAAGTATTTTATTGCTTGTTTCTTGTATTGTCCGATCACTTTTGGCCACCTCTGAACATATATATGTATATGCTTGTGCGTATAGATGGATATATATATATATATATATATATATATATATATACTTGTGCGTATAGATGGATATATATATATATATATATGTATATATATATATATATATATATATATATATATATATATATATATATATATATATATATATATGTATATTATATATATATATATATATATATATATATATATATATATATATATATATATATATATATATATGTATATATATATATATATATACATATATATATATATATATATATATATATATATATATATATATATATGGCTATGTGTGTGGTTGGTTGTATGTGAGTCTACATAGGATATAACAAAATTTGTGCCTGGGGGTCGCAGCTCTGCTTCGATTTACGCCAAATTTTCAGCAATATTTCTGTTCTGGCCAAAGTATAGCTCCAGCTCGTACCAAAACTTGTACAAAGATTTATTCAGTTGTTTGATAAAGATCACAATGAAGAATTCAAACTCGAACAGTTTGAAACGAAATGGCGGCCCCTCAAACGTCGAAAAAAATTGAACGATAAAAAAACACTTCAGGGTCGGGTCAGAATATAAAAATGGCTGCTAGGTTAAGTTCGAAATTCGAAAATTTCTCAAAGCTACAATTCAAATTGGATTATTATGAAATCTAAAATCAAGGTAGACGTTAATGAGATCATGGATTAAATGTACCAGAGTTAAATTCGATTCCTATGAACGCTGCAGATTTTAGCCGTAGTGGTTTTTGCATTGCAGTAAAAAATTATAATTTTAATATACGCGAACATGATACAATATATTCAAGAAACTGAGTTTTGAATGGTTTGAAATGAAAAAATTTGCCACTAAAAAGGGTGAAATAAAAAACTTTTAGAAAAAAAAAAGAAAACCGACTTCGGAATGCCCTTAAAAGGATGAAATAAATTTTCTGGAAGCGGTGTCAAATTAATTTCCCCATTTCAACATAAATAGTTCCAACATTTGCACCATCTCGAAAAAATCGGGGGAAAAATGATATGGCACCGTTTCCAGAAAATTTATTTCATCCTTTTAAGGGCATTCCGAAGTCGGTTTTCTTTTTTTTTCTAAAAGTTTTTTTTTGCTTAATGTGGTTATAATGAGAAAATCGACATCTAATTAAATCTTTTATTCTATGAATCAAGCTTATTAACCTAGAAAATAATCTCAGGAAAATGACTCGCCCAAACAATTCTGTAAATTAAAACCTATCTTTATTACGTAACCAAGCTGCAATGTCTTATTGCTAGATCGTGACGTAGGATCATGCCTGAAGCAACATTTTAAGCAGTGACGCTGGTTACGATGCCATTGGATGACCTTAAGGTAGAAATATTTACACCTACGATTGTTTGTCACATGGTAACATATTATATTATTTTACAGAAATACTCGTATCTATGATGACAGAGTTCCATTCTCAACAGGCAGACGATTCATTCAAGTTTTCGTAGCGTTGCAATGCGTTTTAGTCGTATATGGAAGGTGGAAGGCAATGAAGACCTTTAAAATGTTCCTACTTACGTTACCTAATTCAACATATGGACATGCCAGGTGTTAATAAATAACAAATTAAACATAAAAGTCTATAGAATAGTAGATATCGCGCATGAATGGTCGCATGGTTTTCGTTGTGAGCTTCTGAAATTGCTAATTTGGATGTAGAGGAAAATAAATTTTACATGTTTTTTTAGTTGAGAAAATCGAAAGAATTAGTGTTTCTGCCATGGCGTTTTGTTTGTTGGCGCGAAAAGTATTTTAGTCTTACAAAATAATTTGATTATGAAACAGGCTCTAATGAGCTACACAGCCATTGAATATTAAGGAAGTAATTTTAGTTTAAAAGTGGATAGAATTTTGTGATTGTAAGCAATATGTGATTATGTATAATAACTTTGCTGAGCGAAACAAAAACTGCAGTACTTATAAACACTTTTTTCACAGTCAGGCAGTGAAAATTCAGCTTCTTTTTCGTAGCACTACAACGCCTCTCGAACCTTCGTTTCCTGCAACAAGCGCCTCCAACTGTCTCGGTCCATTGACCGCGTCCTCTAATTTCGAAATTCGAGCAGCGATGAACTGTCTTCGTTGACCGAGTCAGACCAGCGTTTCCTCGGTTTCCCTCACTGGTCTCCGCCCTTCAGTTCCCCAACAAATATCTTTTTGGGAATCCTTTGTTCGACCATACGATTCACGTGGCCAGCCCATTGCAGCTTCCGCAGTCTTACAATCGTTGAGACCTCCGGCTCGTCAAAAATTTCATACAGCACATGGTTGTATCGAATTCGCCATTGCTTCGTTCCGATCATTCTGATAACCAACTCTCCTGTAGACGACGCGACGGTTAAGAATTTATTTATTTATTTTCCAAGCAAGACATATTCTTACAATAAAAACAAAATTTCTAAAATATAAAAATTGGAAACAAAACATTTTTCTTATATTTAGGTATAATAAATTAACGTACAATTATGTTGAGGAATGAAAGGATTTCAGGATATAAGTTGTATATAAGGTTTTGGAAATGGATGGGGAGTAGTATTTACTAAACTTGTTGAATGCCTTACGACAAATGTTTAATGGCTCATTGTCTGCATAGGTAGTGTGATGACGATCTACGATAAGTATTGGTGATTATGTTGTGATTCTAAGGGGATCATTCAAAATATTTTTTTTGCTATGTACTGAGCCTTAATATTGTCTCTCAGAACATCAAATACTGGACATGCAGATATCATCATTCTTCTAGAATCTAGTGATCCCATATTAAGTACGGGGTTTTCCAATAAGAGGTGTTATTTTGATATTTAAAAAAACCCATTTTTTTAATATAAATGATCAGATGTTTATTTCATTATAAAGAAGAAGGTATGCCGTTAACAGTGGAAATAACATCAGGCAAATGACCACCACGACCACGCTTACAGGACCATATCTTTTCATGCAATTTTCCACAACCAAATCGCAAAGTCACTGCCCTATGTCCTCGATAGCCTCACGAATTCCATCTTTGAGGTCTTGAGTCGACGCTGGGCTAATGGCGTAGACCTTCTCTTCCACGTGGCCCCAAAGGAAGAAGTTGTAAGGTGTTAAATCAGAAGATCTCGGTGGTCAATTGATCACCTCTTCGAGAGATAACACGGTCCGGAAACTTTACTGGTAAAAGATCAATGGTTTCGTTGCTTGTGTGGCAAAAATCATTAATTATTTCTCGATAGTGCAATCCATTCACCGTAACTGTTGCTCCAGCCTCATTCTCGAAAAAGTAAGGTCTAATGACTCCGCCGAACCATAAACCGCAACAAACAGTCACAAGTTGAGGATAGAGAGGCTTTTCAACAATAAATCTTGGGTTTCCGAGCCCCAGAAGCCACCGAGGTGGAAATGGGCCTGATCACTCAAGATGATTTTTCGATGGAATTCCGGATCATTTTCATGCATTTCAAGGACCAAATCAGCAAAGACAAGACGTTGTTGATGATCGACTGGCTTGAGTTCTTGTGTAAACTGAACTTTGTAAGCCTAAAGACCCAAATTTTTATGCAAAATACGGTGCAATGACGTTTGTGGAAAGCCTAATTCCAAAGAACAACGAGGAATGGACAAATCTGGGTTTTCTTCAACACTTTCGGCTACAGCAGCAATATTCTCGGCTGTTCTTGAGTGACGTGCACGGGTTTTATCCTTCACATCACTAAGTTGTCCCAGCAGTTCGAATTTTTCCACCAATTTCTGTATTGCGGTCCGACAAGTTGCTTTACGACAACCCAAATATGTTCGAGTTTTACGAACCGCCTCTGCCAAATTTTCACCATTTTTATAGTGAATTTTAATAATTTCAATGCGTTGTCGAAGCGTGTATCGTTTCAGTTTTATCAATAGTGTAGTTTTTACTTGTCAAATGTCAAAAAATTACAGCTTCAAAAGTGACATCTACTGAAATAGCAGGCTATCCAAAATAACACCTCTTATTGGAAAACCCTTTACTTGAAGCCGATAGCTATATGATGGCAGGCTGTGGAAATTCCTAGATTCGTTAAGGGATCTTAGTGCAAAAAGAAGAAACTGTTTCTGGACCGATTCTAATCTGTCAGCGTGGATATCAAAAACTGGGTTCCAAATCAGGATGGCATATTGAAGAATAGGGCGCACTAATGAAATGTATAGTGATTTAGTAACCCAAATATTCTTGAATTCCTTAGCTCTTCTTTTGATGAAAGCTAGCATTTTATTAGCCTTAGATAGTAAGTTTAAAGCAAAGCTTTTGGTCCAGAACAACACCAAGGTCAACAATGCTATCGACTCTACTAAGTGTTGTGTTGATGTGATAGTCAAATAAAATAAGGCTCTTTTACCTTGAAAAACTTATCACCTGGCATTTTTCCAAGTTTAGTGAAAGTTGATTACTATTGCACCAATCAGAGAGAGTGTTAAGCTTGGACTGGAGGAAAATCATATCCGACAAAGAAGATGTAACGTGGTAAACTTTCAGGTCATCTGCATAAAAAAGATGAGGTACATCATGTAATACTGATGAGAGATATTAAAATATTAATTAAAAGAAGTCCAAGATGACTTCTTTGAGGAACCCCGGAAAGAACATGAATTTCTTTGGATAATCGTCCTTGAAATTTGACAACTTGAATGCGGTCTTTAAGGTATGAATGGATTGAGCTGAGTAAACGGCCTGTAATACCAAAATTACGGAGTTTTTTTATCAGAACTTCATGATTTACACGATCAAATGCTTTGCTAAAATCTGTATATATTGCATTAATCTGGTGACCCTTTTTCATCTCACGTAGAATACATGATGGCATAATGAGGGGATTGGTGCTAGTAGATTTATTTTTTCGGAACCCGTGCTGCTCTTCATTAAGCTGCGGTTCTATAATAGGAGATATCTTGTTGCAAAGTATCTGTTTAAAAAGCTTTAGAATGGCTGATAATATAGCAATGCCTCTGTAATTTTGTATACATCGTTTATCATTCTTCTTATGGATTGGTATTAGGTACGAAGATTTCCAGTAAGAAGGAAAGATGCCGCTAGAGAGGGATTTATTGAAAGTGATGGAAAAAGGCACGATTAAGTGTTCTTTGCACTGGGTCAGAAAGCTAGGAGGAATAAGATTAGGACCAGGTCCTTTATTTGAATCCAAACCCGCAATCGCATGAGCAATTTCTTCCTTAGAAATTGAAACTTCAGTAATCAAAGTTGTTGAACACGGCATTTAAGAAATGGGATTTCTCGGTCTCTCAGGGTTACAATAAACCTCTTGAAAATAACTTGCAAAAAACTCGCAGTTTGCTCTAGGGAGTCAGAAACAGAATTCTTAAAAAACATACATGACGGGTAACCTTGAGTCTTGCGCTTGACGTTTACAAAATCAAAGAATTTCTTTGCGTCTTTAATGATATTTTCGCCAATCAAATTAACATATAATTCATATGCTTCTTGAGATTTTGATTTGAATTCACTAGCAAGCTCATTATATTTTGATTGAATAGCATTGCTGACATTTTTTTTTACTTTTGATCCTTTTATAGTATTTATTTCTTTGATTTCGTAAATATCTAAGATCGCTATTTAGCCATGGTTTCGAAAGTTTAGCTTTTTTCTTAATTTTTGATACATTCCTTTCAACGGCGTCAAGAGTTATCCGGTAAAAACACGATAAAGCTTCTTCTAGATCTAGCGTCGAAAGAGTACAACAAAGATGTTTTTTAATACTTTCAGAATCAGCATTGCGAAAGTCGTATACAATTGAATTATTGTATGAAATAGGGTTAGAAATATTAGTAGTGGAAATTTCAATAGCAAGTGCAGAGTGATGAAGACTGTTAGAAAATGGTGCTCTTTGTGATCGGTTGGATTGACTACTACATCGTCACATGCATTAGTAAATATTAAGTCTAACCAATTTCCATTTTGGTTAGGATTTGGAGCTATTTGCTGCAGATCGTTGCCATAAAAAGTACTTATCAAGTTAAAATCCTGACTGTCAAGTAGATTGATTGGGAGGAGACGATTATCGACTTCTTCAACCACGAATTTCAAATTCAGTCGATTAAAGTCTCCAGTAATAATTATTATGTGCAGCTAGAGAAGAAATGGCTTTGATGATTTCATGATAGACGATTTCAGAAGAGTTTGGGGGGACGTAGTACACGCCAAGTTATAAGCTAAGCTTTTTTGTTGATATATGAACTACCCTATGCTGGAATAATTTAAATGCGGTGTTGCTTACGAGCTCACTTGAAATGGAGTTGTCCAGTGCTGTGATAGTCTCTATCATCTCTGAAGATAGTCCAATCACTAAGATTTCTTCATTTCTGTATGTATTGTTAAGCCAAGTTTCTGTCAGGGATAAAATTTGAAAATGGCAAGATTTTGCGTCAAGGAATAATTGACTTAATTCTGATCTGATACCACTGCAATTTTGGTAAAACAATTTTAGGCTCTGTTGAATGGGCATCTTATTTGGTACGAAAAAAATTGTTGTTGTTCTCTAGTCCTTTGAAGGGACGAAATTAGTTTGAGCTAACATGTGACGAATAGGATTCAATTTTTTTTTTGCTTGATCTAAAGTGATTCCCAGTTCTTTATGAAAGTGAAGATACATACATCGAAGAGAATCAGAATCCATAGGGAGACCTTCTCTTTGTACTATGACTTTTAGGCTGGCCTTGGTTTTTCCATTGATACTTGTCGTATCTGGCGCCTTATGCATGTATGCCAAAAAGAGTCGAACACATTCATAGATTTTGTAGTCTCTGAATGTCGATAAAAGATATCTATTTTCTAAATCTGACCAGGAGTTGATTGTGGCTTTTATTGATGGAAAACTGTGGAAGGTGTATTGAGCCCGAAGAAGAGGGTGTTTGAATCTCGTCACGGATGAAATTTTCATATTTCGATAGTGGTTTAGAAGATATTCCCGTCGCGGCAAGAGTTACATTCGATTTAGAGACGTTTTGCAAAATGTTCGACTCTAAGTTAGTTAAATTTTGTAAAATGCTACTATTGTTAATGTTGTCTTGTGTTGCTGGTGCAATAGCAACGGTACCTGCCAATGAGTTAGGTGTTGAGGATGGTTCAGATAAAATTGTGGGTAAAGTATGGTTAGTGCAATAAGAAACTTTGGTGAAATTACATACTTTTTGTGTATTACAGGTAGTGCTAGGTGATATTGAGCTGTTGATGGTTCTCCATTTCTTGAACACCATACAGTACACCATGAGTAGCTACCGCTTTTTTTATAATATTGGAGAACCAGGCATATCGTAATGAAAAGAAAATCTTGAAGCCACGCTTTCGTTTGCTCTGCTGTGGTATCACTTCAACTCTGCAGGCTTTGATTAAAAGATCATTTTCAATAATCTTCTGGATTTTAGCTGCATTACAGTTATTTGGCGCTTTCTGCATGAAAAAGATTCAATACTCTGACTGCTTACTGGTGGAACATAGAACATTGTTTGAGTTCACACGTTTTAGCCACCGAATTCTTTACTTCCAATCTTCTTCAGATCAGAATGTTCCCAATTTATAAACAAAATTGGGTTTTGGAGCGTAATCAGATGTATGTAGAAATTTATCCGACTCACTAGTTGTTTTTCGAGGTAACTTTCCTTGAATCGGTTCACTAGATGTGTTTTTATGCGACATTCCACGAATTGTACTATCTTGTTGATATCGCTGCATCCCTTCTACTATTGTGTTTAGTCTATCTTCAATCTTTCCCACTTTCGACAGAATCTCTGATGATTCCTCTTCTTTCCTCAAGCATCTAAATGACATCGCTATATTATTCAGAATTGCGCCATGATTTTCCAACAGTTTCAACGTTCTCGCTTGAAATAACGATGATTTCTCAAGCTCTTCATCTTGATTCTAATGTTGAATGTTTGATAATTTTTCAAGGATAGACGCGATTTGGTTTCCAAACATTTCAAGAGCTTTACTCGTATATATCCTCTTGTTGTCGTTGAATATTGTCACCGCTAAATCATCGAAGCTGCTACCCATTTCCACAAAACTTTCTTCGGCTCGACTTTGTCAGTGCTGCCGGGAAATCAATTGATTTTTCTCCTCATGGAGTTTGTCGATGTATCCAATTAATTTGTTGTACATGGCTTTCATTGGGTATTCAAAACCTTGGCAATCCGAACAGATGAAATGTTTATCCATGCAGATCAGTTTAGTAACTTTTTAAAAATAAACTTTGCGGGAACATAGATATAAGTGAGGCATTACGGGGCAACAAAGAACCCGTCTTACCCAACGACAAATAAATGGCCGACCAGAACGGGTGCCAACCTGGTACGCTAGCAAATCGATTCAGCTGAGCACGATTATCTAATATTTATTAATAACAAAAACGTAAGTCTCTACAATCTGTAAAAAAGATCGGAAAACCTGTGTCCGACAGAAGCAGCCACCTGAAGTAATCAATTCTTATGATTAATATATTAGACAACACACTACTTCCGCATACTTATAAGTAACATAGCGTTTACTATTTACCATACTCGTACATCTGAAAAGTTTGGTATTCGCCGACACTGTACTTGTTGCTACATCCGTAGTTTCTCATTACGACAATAAACCTTAACACGGCTACCTCAGCATCTAGTGAGAAGTGCAAAAGGCGGTAAACAAAGGTATGGAAAATTCAGTGAAAAGTTCGTCGTTCGACATACTTGAATAATTTCATTCCCCAAACGTGAAAACTCAACGGTTCGTTTGCTAGTCGCTGGGCCCCATTCAGACACCAACCGGTTGGGACATGAGGCTCCATTCCATACACGGAGGCACCTTCAATCCATACGCAATTCCACGCAATTACTTATGCATGCGCATCCATATAGATACTCGGTACAAGATGAACGCAATGGACGCAGTGACTGCAGAATAAATATCTGACAAGTTTGTGTTGTGGCTTCCTCGCTTGGACGCTTTCGTTATCGAAAATATGGTAGCATGGAACATATGTGCGAGTAATACCTCAGTATCAGGCGGTAAACCTTGATACGGAGGTACAACGCGACTCTGCAGCTAGTTGACCTATTTCCAGCCCACTCACGAGCATATGTTTGTTAGGTTGATACCAAACGTGGGTTGCTGTTAGTCTAAGAATAGGTGGAATGAAGAAGTAAGTTGTTATGAGAGGAAGTGTCAGGCATGGATTGCATGTTGCGGTTCAGCTAGCTCTTAGCATACCTTCTAATTAAGTAGTTAATTACAGACATTCATTAGTTCTGAATTCAAAGATACCTAGTTCCATTGTACATCGGATAAAAATACCAATAAGTTCTATTTGCTGTTCATAAGAAATCAATGAAATGAAGATCGAGACTGCCAAACAAATTTTAATGCCTAAGACTCAGCAGGTGCAAGGCGATTCCCCCCAGATTCATACACCTTATGCTTGGTTACATACCCACAATGAGCATGTGTAACAAGCAAATTATGCTTCTGCAAGAGCTTCAAAACAATAACTCCTCTGATCCGTATCTGCAATAATTACGTTCTTCCATCATGTGTACTCGTACAGTATGATTCCGAACAATACCTTATAGGTTATCTTAGCCAATCTGCATCCAATTTTCTGTTATTTTGAAAATTTTTACTTTCCTTTCGTCGATCACATTTTATGACGTGAAAGTCTTTTTAACCTGTTTGTCAAGACACATTACTATTTTTATGGCTTTCTTCTTCTTTTTCATCGCGTCGTTTCTTTAGCGCGTTAATTTCCATCTGTGAAAAGGCTTCGATTTGAATGAAAGACACAAGCAACTGTCTTAATGCGTTCTAGTTGTCCGTCAGTCTGTCGATTTGTTTGTTTGATCAGGTCACAAGCGTTTTTTGGTGATCAACCGACCGCACTTTCTTTTCGATTCATGATAACGATGTGGTCCGTTAATCATTATGCATGTGTTGCATGCTTATGTTTGGTTTGGCGTGTGCTGGTAGTTGTTTCGGAAGTAGCCATCAACAACGTTCGACCCAGGTTGTTTTGAATTGACGTAGCATTTCGAAGTTTGTACCATATAATAAGCTAATCCACTGCCTTAAATAACTTTCGATTTTGAATTAATTAATGGAGAGAAATGCTTTGAATTGCTAACTATTCGGATTACTATCATGATGTATATGTTCTGCGAAGTATCAAAATATTAGGGTTTTCTCTGATTGTGAATTTGATCGTAGTTATTATAGTAAATATACCATCCTTTACACTAAATAAAAGGCTATATTTTACACAACAGTAAAGTAAACAACCTTACAGCTAGCAATGTTTTACGAGCCTTTTGTTTGTAAAACGAATACCCATTTCGTTGTGGTGAATCTGACGCCAGATAATCACTGCGTAGACTATATTTCTTGATTTGATAAGACGGGCATTCTCAACTTATCCGCAGTTATGTTACAACCCTTTGGGTTCGGCCACATTGCGATTTTACTGTCGTAACCAGCGATTTTTAGACGCAAATACGAACACACTACGACAAGATTTCCAAAGGAACTTCAGGCATGCGCAGATCTAATATGTTCATTTGAAGGTATGTCTTTGCCAGGAACACATGCGCTAACTCATTTGTGCGCTATGCAAGAAACTTCCATGCTCGTTAGCGTCTGATGTCTAAATGATGTGCGCCTGCGCAAGTATCAATAAAAATTACCTACTAAACTGGTTTTAGGAAAAATCGCAAATTCCTGCGACTGGCTACCTGGACAAAATTGTCGAAAATCGCAGTGTGCGGGCTTCCATTTAACCATGTGTAACTTGCGACAAACCTTAAAACCTTCCGCTTCATTCCGTTACTTACTCTTGCATGAGTTCTACCATTGCCCTCGTTATACAATGGCCGTACGAACACCTGACTAAAATATCAGCTGACGACCTGGACAATCCACTTCATCACGTTTTTTCTTTTCTTTTGAACAGTTCAGTGAAGTAACATTCCATTGGGAGACTTCAGACACAGCGTTATAAGCACCTGCGTCTAATATATTTGATGCTGATGCTCTTAGTTTTAAATACCGGCTTGGTACCCCCAGCCTATTTTCGTGTACGATACACATCTTATGTGCGTATTCGTTAAAAGGTTCATTCAATCATAAGATCAAATCTTGATACTAGATCAACAGCAAGCTTGCTTTTGCCAACTATTTGTGACTTTAGCTTTTTAATATATACGAGTATATTAAATTTTGGCACACAATACTAGAAGAAGTTAATTTAGTGCAGCAGTACCTACAGTCTCCTAAAATGATTTTGGATATCTAACTAAATTAAAAGTCCTGAACAACTATTTAGTAACAGAACGAATCCTGATTGTCGACAATGCTGTTAGATTTGGCACAAAAAAATTTAATATGGATATTGACATCGAGCAAAGAGGAAGAAGGAGGGTAAGAAAAATAATGCTGGGTGAAATAGCTCTTGATGCTGCTTTGACAATTCAAGAGGAAGTACGTCGATCAATGTTCGAAGCCATTTATCGATTTATAAAAAAATTGTCCCAACGATACGTGGCAATGAATGATATCAGCAAAATTTTTAAAATTGGTGAAACAAGGTTCACGATGGAAACTTCTGACGATGCTCTGGCTATAGCAGCAGGCAATCTGGTACAAAAGTACAATGAGTTCGATAAAGAGCTGGTGGTGCAAAAAATAAAGCGATCATAGGCATCTACTTGCCATCAAAACGACTGTAGACATTGCTGCCAGTTGGACAGCCCAAGAAATCCTACAATTCATAATAAAATGGGACTTCAGTGACTCTCCACCCAGTACATCGGTTAAAATTCAGTACATCTTGACCATTTGCGTCTCAGTTGCTACGATGCAGCAAGAGTGACTGGTCAATCTTTCCATGCTTTCAATTGAAAGAAGAGTTTCAAAGGAAATTGATTTCTCTGAAATTATTGAAGAGTTTAGTAAAATAAAGGCATGAAAACATGTTAAATAACTACTAGCAGGAATAAAAATGATGTACAATATTGTTTTCTGTTTCATCTCAAATTTGAATTCCAAGTCGCTTAATTTTTTAAATCATTATAAATCATATAAAAACATAAAAAATATATATATTATAAAATCAAAAAGCTTAATGGTCCTCTTGGCACTCTAAATTTAATCAATATTACAATAATTTCGATCAAAAACTAAAAGTATTATCGTGCTTAATCAAATGAAGATTACAACATATTAAACATTAGTTAAGGAAAAGGATAAAAAACCCTATTGAAACACACACACACACACACGCACACACACACACACATACACACACACACACACATATATATATATATATATTAAATATATATATATATATATATATATATATATATGTATATATATATATATATATATATATATATATATATATATATATATGTATATATAAATATACATATATACATACATATATATACATATATATATATATATATATATATATATATATATATATATATATATATATATATATATATATATATATGTATATATATATATATATATATAAAGGGTGGTCCAACCATAATGCACGAAGTTAATTGTGAGTCACACCTTAACGTAAAGTTTTTCGCCCAACTTAATTTGACATTTCTTTTTTTCAGTGTTTGACAAATTCAACCATGGAGAGGTACACAATTGGGCAGCGCGTTAAGGTTGTTGAAGCCTTTTACGAAAATGGGCGTTCAAATCAAATTGCATTTCGTGCACTTCGTGATTTTTTTGGTCAGCATAATCGACCAAATGTGTCCACAATCTGGAGAATCGTGGTCAAATTTCAGCAAACCGGGTCTGTAGGAAATGTGAAACCACCTGTGCTTGCTCGTCCAGTTCGTTCTGCGGAAAACATTGCTGTTGTTCGCGGTAGTTTGGCAGAAGAGCCGTCAACCTCGACTCGTCGTTGTGTCCAAAAATTGAACATCTCACGAACATTACTGATGCGAATTTTGAATAAAGATTTGAGGGAAACCAGGGCGAAGAGAGAACACTATGAAAATCTCAGAAGAGTAGCGAATAAGATAATTAGGAATAAGAAATGAAAATACTATAACAACCAATTGGGAAGTATAGATGTAAGTTTTGCGAGCAATAACACAAGACAAGCATACAAAGTAGTGAAAAGTCTGAAACGTGGTTACCAGCCCAAAACCACGCTCTGTCGTGATGACAGTGGCAATATAATCGCTGATGCAACCAAGATTAAGGAAAGATGGGCATCATATTTCAAGAACCTCCTTAATCCTCCGCACAGCTCCAGAACACCGGAGCCTATAGACGGCTGCGGAGAGCTTCCATTGGCCCCACCAACTCTGGACGAAGTTTGTTCCACAATCAAAGCCCAAAAGAATAACAAAGCGCCGGGCATTGATGAGATTCCAGTGAAGCTCATCAAATATGGTGGCATTAGTGTTCATCAAGCTATTCACAAAGTCATCCAGTACATTTGGCAACAAGAACATATGCCGAAAGAGTGGAGTCAATCAATTATATTCCCTATCCACAAAAAAGGTGACAAGCTACAGTGCGAAAATTATAGAGGCATATCACTACTTTGTACGGCGTATAAAATATTTTCTAAAATTTTAGAAAATAAAATCGGATCATACGCCAACAGTATTATTGGGGAGTATCAAGGTGGTTTTAGGAGAGGTAGATCAACGACAGACCAATTGTTCACAGTCAAGCAGGTACTTGAAAAATGTTGGGAGTTTAACATAGACGTACACCAAGTTTTCGTTGACTTCAAGCAAGCATACGACAGTATTGATCGTAACGTACTGTACCAAATAATGCTTGGTTTTGGCATCCCAGCCAAATTAGTCCGTCTTATTGGGTGTACAACTTAATAAGCGGAATTTTTTAGCGAAATTTGATGCTTTATTGTGGAAAAATCTTTCAATATATTTTATTTGAAGTGTTGTCCATCGGAAGCTACACCATTTTCCCATCTTTCATGCAAAATATGAATTCTATCCCAAAGAAATTGCGGCGGCTTGGTGGTCAAAAACGAATCTATCCAATTTCGGATGCCTCGCTCTGAAGTGAAGCGTATTCCGTTGAGAGCGTTTTGCATCGAGCAAAATAAATGAAAGTCAGACGGAGCAAGGTCCGTACTATAAAATGAGTGGGCCAAAACTTCCCATCCACTATTTTCGAAATAGTTTTTCACAGGTCTTGCAACATGCGGCCGAGCGTTGTCATGATGAAAAATTATAGCCTCGTGTCTGGTCGCATATTCCTGGCGTTTTTCGATTACGGCACGCTTCAAACGTATTAATTGTGTTCGGTAAAGGTCACCTGTGATTATCTGGCCCAATTTCAACAACTCATAATATAACGGCGCCTTCTGATCCCACCAAATACACAGCATAACCTTAGCGCCATGGATATTTGCCTTCGCCGCTGATTTGGCTGGTTGGCCGGACTTCACGTATGACTTTTTGCGCTTGGGGTTGTCATAATGGATCCATTTTTTATCCCCAGTCACGATCCGATGCAAAAATGATTTCTTTTAATGGCGCTCAAGCAGCATTTCAGACATACAGAAGCGCCGTTCAACGTAGGGGACCCAATTACCTTGCTTCTGAATGTATCTGGCGGCTTTCAAACGTTTCGAAATGGCTTGCTGAGTCACTCCTAATGATTTGACAAGCTCGTCTTGCATTTGACACGAATCCTCATTGAGTAGCGTCTCGAATTCTTCGTCTTCAAACTTTTTTGGCTGTCCTGGGTGTTATTTGTCTTTGATATCAAAATCGCCACTTTTGAACCGTTGAAACCATTCAAAACACTGTGTTTTCGCTAAAGCATTGCTGCCATAAACTTTTACTAGCAAACGATGACTTTCTGCAGCAGTTTTCTTTGCAAAAAAATTACCCAACAGAACCTCCCGCAAATGCTGTCGTTTCTCCAATTTTCGAAGTTATTCATCGTGAAAAATAATGATGATGCAACCAAGATAAAATTGTTTTGGAGACTGATTTTGATAGCTGTCAAACGTACCTTCAAAATAATATATATAAGAAATTCGAGCTTTCACGATATTTGTTAGTACAGACAACTAGCGTCAAATTCCAGTTATTAAGTTGTACATCAAAAGACAATGACGTCGACAACCTTCCAAGTCCGCATCAATAACCAATTCACCGATAACTTTGACACAAATATCGGACTAAAGCAGGGAGATGGGCGGCCCCATTGCTATTCAATTTGGCTCTGTAGTACGTCATACGGAAGCTACCTGTCGATACGCGAGGTACATTACTATACAAGTCAAGCCAAGTAGTAGCCTATGCGGACGACATCAACATTCTGTCACGGTTGTTAACAACTGCCAAAGAACTCTTCGTGAAACTCGACAGCGAAGTAAAACTTTTAAAGCTACAAATCAACGAAAATAAAACAAAGTTCATGACCCAGTCGAGAAAAAATACCTCAAATACACAAAATATCACACTTGGCGAATACGGTATCGAAAATGTTAGCGAATTTTTATATTTAGGCGCCAAAATAACGAAAACGGGCAATGAAAGAGATGAAATACGCCGAAGAATATAGCTCGCAAATAAAATATTCTATTCAGCATTGACGATCTTGAAAACCAGCTGCATGCACAGGAAAACAAAGCTCCAAGTATACAAATCTGTTATAAGACCTGTCTTATGCTATGGGTGTGAAACATGGACCCAAACCCAAGCATCCGCAAATATATTGAACGCCTTTGAGCGATGGGTCCTGAGGCGAATAATCGGAGCGAAGCTAGACGGGGACCAATGGTGAATTCGATACAACCATGAGCTGTATGAAATTTTTGACGAACCGGAGGTCTCAAGGATTTTAAGATTGCGGAAGCTTCAATGGGCTGGACACATGAATCGTCTAGACGAACAACGGATACCCAAGAAGGTATTCGTTGGGAGAACTGAAGGCCGGCGGCCAGTGGGGAAACCGAGGAAACGCTGGTCTGACTCGGTCGACGAAGACAGTTCATCGCTGCTCGGATTTCAGAATTGGAAGGCGCGGTCAACAGACCGAGACAGTTCGAGGCGCTGTTTGCAGGAAGCGAA
Source organism: Odontomyia ornata (assembly GCA_963969285.1). Lineage (NCBI taxonomy): Eukaryota > Metazoa > Arthropoda > Insecta > Diptera > Stratiomyidae > Odontomyia > Odontomyia ornata. The sequence goes on along the minus strand of OZ017739.1, from coordinate 447,670,897 downwards.
GGCCCGAAAGGGGCTGTAGTGCTAAGAAGAAGAATATGATGCGTGAATTACACCAATGTCACAAAAAAATATTTGTCAATAAGATGAACTAAGAACTTGCTCCAAATGGTTACCATCACTAAATGAATATGTATATAATAATAATAATCATCATAGTCCATCGCACAAGAGTCCAAATCCGAACCTTTACGTTGAGATTTTATTGTTAGCGTATCTCATTTCATGACCGTAACGGAATTCGAGGTGAGTGGGCTGATACTCTGACAGTAATATCAGAAGCTCAAGCTCGACGCCACCACCGAAGCTTGAACTTGGGAGCTGCTAGGTAAGCGGATTGTGTCCTAACCTACTGCCCCACAATGAATAAGTATATATTAGCAATATATTCGCAGTAGAGCGACGCTTATCTGAACTAATGAATGCCAGCCCTAGTTTTATAACAATATTCTTTGCCTTTGAATCTAAAAATATACAAATCACCAACAAAAATAACAACAGCAATGTCTACAGCTGACACATTTCGGATTATGCTCATATATTTTCGTTACGGAGATCTGATGGTGATGGTAGAGGCAAAATTTTGTGTCACCGACCAGCCAGAGTTTGGGCTAAAACATTATTCCATAGCGCTCTACAACCGGTGAAGATATAATCGACCCCAACTTAAGCCCGAATTGAAGCTACGCAATGACAGGTATTTGTATTATTTTTTTTCCAAAGAAACAAAGATATCCGAAAATATCAGCATTCTCTTTTTTAATGTAATCATCATCCATGGTGCGATAGACCAAACCAGGCCTTGGCCTCCAGAATTAATCTCCAATGATCACGGTTCTGCTACCCAGTTCGCCAGTTTATCACTCCCAGCAAAGATCTACTGTCAGCTTGTATCGTGTGTTCCCATCGAGCCCTCGATCTTTCCGCTGGATATCCACCTTGTGCTCTACCCGTTAATGTTCTTTTGGGTAGCTGGTTCTCTCATTCTTTCTGCATGGCCCACCCATTGCAATTTACGTAACTTTATGCAAGCGGAAACATGTGGATCGTCAAAAAGTTCATACAACTCAGCGTTGTAATGCAGTCCGTATTCTGTTACTTGTTTCACTGGGTCGTAGGCTTTTCGTAACACTTTGCGTTCAAAAATGTCCACTACCTTTTCGGATTCGCTCGTTTGGGCCCATGTTTCACTTCCATACAGCACAAGTTTGACTAGTGATTTGTAAATACGAAGTTGATTTTGTCTGTGCACAGCTCTTTACCTTAGAATAGGAAGTATAGAGTATGGGCTTTATTTACGGTGTTTATACGGCATCCAATCTCGTCCTTTTTGCCGCCTCTTCTATTCAGGTTGAGTCCATGATAGACAAACCTATCCACAGACAAGATTATAGTTTCCTAAGGTCTAGTTTTGTCGGACAAGAGTGTTCTTCCTCGTGTGAGTCATGCATTTAGTTTTAGTTTCATTAAGACATAGGTAAATTCGGTTTGCTTCAGATTCTCTCAGAAATGCACTTTTAGCATCTGAGATTGATTGTTCCATGATATTGACATCAGCATACGCTACCAATTGTGTGAATTCAAGCATCCGCTACTAGAGGTTTCAGCTGTTGTCTTCCTAATAACGTGTTCCAGCGCAATATTAAAGAGCATTAGGGAAAGCCAATTCCTTTTTTTAGGCCTGATTCCATTTTGAAGCCGAATCTGCAAAACGATCGACTGGGCTTTATGGAAGATGGTTTTATTACGTTAAATGCAGCAAAAATTGTTGATTTTGAAATTACAACAATTTCAGAGGCAAAATAAAAAAATTATGAAAATAAAATAAATGTAATCTATTGTACTGAGTGCAACATTGGTAACGATTAACCAATTATAACCATATAAACTTATTAGTAAAACCAAATTGTGACATTTTTTAAATTCAATCCTTAGTAAATAATTTTCCTTATATTAATAATAACCAATCGTATAACAATCTAGATCGAACGATGGGATTGTGATTAGGTGGACTATCATCTGTCGTGCCTACCATGGTATTATAGAAGTTTATATGGTCAATATGACTCAATATTCCTCATAGATAAAACATTGTGCAGTAAATATTTCACAATGTTATGTAAACTCATAACATTCCTCGAAAGCTTAATCACTAAAATTAATATATCCCGCACGCAGAAAAGTACAACAAAAGCAATCAACAATATAATGTGATCGGGTCTAATTAATTAGTTTCAACACACATATATTTTCAAAGCCCATTTTAAAGTTGAAAATCTTATCGGTTTCAATCAATTATTATGTGGAATGTGAGCGTAATTTCTCAAAATTTTTTAAAAAAGAGCAATTAAAAGTAGCAGGAGAGTGCTCCTGCCGGAAGGGTATTGTGAAATAATTCGAAATTCAAACAACGTCTTCTGAATATCAAAACTTGGCTCATACATATATTCCATGGATTGAGCTTGGAAAACAAATATATTGTTATTATGCATTTTGATTTGCCGTAATTTTATTTTCACTGTGCTGACCAAAATGCTTCATCAAAATCTTTACACATCTGTTATGTTTGGGTCCTTTACAAATATATATTTAAACGGTATCACGTGTTATTGTTGCTGTAATCTATAAATTTTCAATCGTCTGTAACTTAACTGTTTATTGCTCCTATAGAGCAATAAACAGTATAGACCTACTTCTCTGGTTATAGACCTAATTCTCTAATTTTTCTGTCGAATCGCAGGAGTGGGACACAAATTTGTTGTACCAACTACTTCCAGTTTAAGAGTTCTTTTGAAAAGCTCTTATCAAGACCCATATCGGCTAATTTTGATAAAAATTTTTTTCAAGAGTCACTCCCTATATGGGGACACCTTAAAATATATATTTAAACGGTATCACGTGTTATTGTTGCTGTAATCTATAAATTTTCAATCGTCTGTAACTTAACTGTTTATTGCTCCTATAGAGCAATAAACAGTATAGACCTACTTCTCTGGTTATAGACCTAATTCTCTAATTTTTCTGTCGAATCGCGGGAGCGGGACACAAATTTGTTGTACCAACTACTTCCAGTTTAAGAGTTCTTTTGAAAAGCTCTTATCAAGACCCATATCGGCTAATTTTGATAACAATTTTTTTCAAGAGTCACTCCCTATATGGGGACACCTTAAAATATTTTTTATGAACACCTTAAAATATTTTTTATTGTGTTACAACTTTTTAAAGGGCACGACTTTTGATTTACTTGCAAAATTTCATCACTCTAATAGCTTATGTGATTTGCGAGAAAACTTGCTGTGACGCATGGATGGACGAATGGACAGACAGGTTGCGATTTCAGTAGGGCATTGTAAAAAATTTTTTAAAAAAATTAGGTGTTCTTTTCTAAAAATAGTATAATGTGTTGATGTTACGAGTACAGGTGTTATAAGCTCTTCCTCACTAAAATCCACAAACATTTTCCAATAACATAGTCACGGTAATATACGAGTACATACGTATGTTGACTACAAAAGCATTACCTAACTATTGTAGAAAAGTTCTCACATATTTAATGACTAAATTGAACAATTCATTTTTAGTATTTTGACATTGTCTACACTATATATTGATAAATAGGGAAAACCAACATATGATTGTTACGTCCGTACTCGAGAATTGCATTTTCCATCAATGAAATATTTTAAACACACATACTCGTATGACAGAATATGAGTCACAATAATTATGAATGAATGATAAGAATGATTAAGGTAGCACTCGGCTGTATATAGGGGGAATAACTTGGAACATGTGAATATTATACATGTTTGGTGTGGTTTGATATTATTGGTATTAATCATCAAGCACACCTGTTGCATAGATCAGAAATGGGAAGTCATTATTATTATATATACAGATTAGATTAAGGTTTGAAGTTTGTAGCGGGATCGCTTGAAGTTGCCAAGTACGAGTATTTTGAGGAGCATTGAGACGTCGAGTGCTACAGTTCAGATTGATAATTATGAATAGTGAGGAAACGTTACTTGGGTTTTGATATACACGTCACTACCAAGCCTAATGAACCTTCCTTCGGAGTATAATAATAAATAATTAATAATAAAATATTTTATCTCGGTATTCGTTTGGAAAATTTCCCAAAAAAATTACAAAAAATAATTATATTCAGACAGCGGACAAATTTTGTGTTTCATGTTTTACCCGCTAAGATTTTTATGCATGTTTTATTACTTCCAAAATTGTTTGAAGGTGCTTTTACTACAGGAGATGCTAAATATAAGAAAAAAATACATTATTATTTTAAGAAATTTAGAAGCGCACAGAATTATTATCGATAAAATGTAAACATAAATAAAGTCAGGATTTTACGCAGGATTTTCTTGAATGAATTGAAAGAAAGTGAAGGCATTTTGCGTATATTTTTTCGCTAATTACAGACCAATCATGCAACTTCCTTCAACTTATATTAAGTGTCTGAAATTTTTTTTGCAGCCGTATTGATTTCATTGATTGAATTGGTTCCAAAAGATATTTATGTTTTTCATTTTATCTATAAATTGTAGTGTCTCGGTAGATGGAAAGCCTATACGTGTGTTGTTCTTGTAATAATTGGAGGAAATTCAAATGGCTAAAACGTCCGCAAATATGGATCATTTTCTTGAAACATAAAGGATACAAGGTTATTAAATAGGATAACTTGTGAATTAAATTTTTTACATATGTATGCATTTATTTTTAATTTTTCGGATCACAGGTATCCAATCTCAAGTGGTTGGATATAAATTTTTCGCCCTTTCATCTCCCTCTGCACACTTCTATGCAAATACAGTTGCTTTAAGACTTGTTTAGAAAACTTCTGATCAAGATCTTTCATTTGATAGCCCGCATGACCATCTTTGGTAAAAAAATTCCCCCTTTTTGAGGAGCTTCTCCTTTTGATCCTTTGAAAACATTTTTGATGTTAAAATTATAAAGAAGCAATCTCTTCCGATATATCTACCAAGTTTGGTGATTTAAGCTACTACAGTTTCAGAGAAAAACCGCTGTGACGCACCAGAAGGACGGATAGGTAGGTAGCAACTTTAATAGAGTTTTGTAAGTTACTGCAGTTCCTAAAAATGAAATGTTTTAACTCATCTGAACGCAAACATCTTAAGTATTGCGATGTCGATAAATTACTTAAAAATCAGTTTCTAATCATTCCACTCTTAGTTGTCCTGATTTTACAGTCAACTTTTATCATCTACAGCAGCAGGAATTTGGAATTAAAAATGGTAAATGGTAAAGTAAAATCAAACAAGCAGAGGAAGTAGGAGAGTGCTCCTACCACAAGGTCTTTGTAACCACCTTAAGGTTCGAAACAAGTTTTCTACTAGCGTAAATCGGTGACTTTAATTATTCGTCCAATACTTAGGCAATAAAAAGCTCAAATTTATGCAAAAGATGCAGAGTTTTCTTCATACACGTTGTAACCGCCATTTGTTCCAGCTTAAATAATTGTTCTGAATCCAATTGAAGATATTCAGAGTAAATATTATTCCTTAAATTTTCATGAAAATTGGAAGAAATAAAAGTGCCTAGGTTAATTTGAAATATGTATCACCCATCAACACGTGTTAAAGGGTGGTCCAACCAAAACGCACGATGTTAATTGTAAATAAAACAAAAAATTTTCAGAGAATTATGTTAATATTTTTTATTATAATAGGAGGATTTTTGACAATTATGCGTGAATCAAAATATCGCCCTAATGCTCACCACGGCTACGGTGACATACTTCTACCTTCTTCTTTTTAGCACTACAGCCCTTCTCGGGCTTTCGCTTCCTGCAAATAGCGTCTCAAACTGTCTCGGTCCATTGACCGCGTCCTCCAATTTCGAAACCCGAGCAGCGATGAACTGTCTTCATCGACCAAATCAGACCAGCGTTTGCTCGGTTTCCCTACTGGTCTCCGGCCTTCAGTTCTCCCAACGAATACCTTCTTGGGTATCCGTTGTTCGTCCATACGATTCATGTGGCCAGCCCATTGCAGCTTCCGCAATCTTATAATCGTTGAGACCTCCGGCTCGTCAAAAATTTCATATAACTCACGGTTGTATCGAATTCATCATTGGTCCCCGTCTAGCTTCGACCCTACGCTCAATATATTTGTGGATGCTTGGGTTAGAGTCCATGTTTCACACCCATAGCATAACACAGGTCTCATCCTATACTTGCATACTTGGAGCTTTGTTTTCCTGTGTATGCAGCTGGTCTTCAAGATCGTCGGTACTGAATAGAATATTTTATTTGCGAGCTGTATTCTTCGGCTTATTTCGTCCCTTCCGTTGCCCGTTTTCGTTATTTTGGCGCCTAAATATACAAATTCGCTAACATTTTCGATACCGTATTCGCCAAGTGTGATGTTTTGTGTACTTGAGGTATTTTTCCTCGACTGCGTCATGAGCTTTGTTTTATTTTCATTGATTTGTAGCCCTACTAGTTTTGCTTCGCTGTCGAGGTTTAGGAAGAGTACTTTGGCAGTTGTTAACAACCGTGAAAAAATGTTTAGGTCGTCCGCATAGGCTACTGCTTCTATCTGATAGTCCATATTTTCAATGACTCTGAGACATAATTGAGGTTCAATGTCGTTTATGTGCTGAACTATCTCATCCTTTACATAGCTTTTGAATTGTGCTTGGCTTATCGACGTACACTTTTTCTTTTAAATATCCCCAGAGAAAGAAGTCCAACGGTGTCAAATCACATGATCGTGGCGGCCAATCAACATCGCCACAACGTGAGATAACACGGCCACTGGATTCCTCGCGCAAAAGAGTCATTGTTTTGTTGGCTGTGGCACCATCCTGTTGGAAGCACATATCGTCCATGTCCATAACCTCAATTTCTGGCCACAAGAAGTCCCTTATCATCTCGCAATAGCGAACACAATTCATGGTAACTGCTTGGCCGTTCTCATTTTCGAAGAAGTACGGTCCGATACGCCGGCAGCCCATAAACCGCACCAAACAGTCACTCTTTGTGGATGCATCGGCTTTTCAACAATCACTCGTGGATTCTCATTTGCCCAAATGCGGAAATTCTCCTTGTTAACGAATCCATTGAGGTGAAAGTGTGCCTCGTCGCTATAGATAATTTTCTTTGAAAAGTCACCATTCCCTTCTGTCTGTTCAACCAACCATTCGGCGTATTGCTGACGTTTGAAATGGTCAGTAGGCTTCAGCTCTTGAGTCAAGTGAACCTTGTAAGCGTGTAAATTCAAATCTTTATTCAAAATTTGCATCAGTGATGTTCGTGAGATGTTCACTTGTTGGGAATGACGACGAGTCGAGGTTGACGGGTCTTCTGCCACACTATCGCGAACAACAGCAATGTTTTACGCAGAACGAACTGAGCAAGCATGCACAGGCGATTTCACATTTCTTACAGACCCGGTTTGCTGAAATATGCGCACAATTCTCCCGATTGTGGATACATTTGGTCGATTATGCTGACCGAAAAAGTCATGAAGTGCACGAAATGTATTTTGATTTGAACAATTTCTTAAAAGGCTTCAACAACCTTAACGCGCTGATCAATTGCGTATCTCTTCATGGTTGAATTTGTCAAACACTGAAACAAAGAAATGTCAAATTAAGTTGGGCGAAAAATTTGACGTTAAGGTGTGACTCACAATTAACATCGTGCATTATGGTTGGACCACTCTTTATTATTGTGGTAAGACCGTAAAATTAAAATGGCTATAACTCACTTGATTGTCATTGGAATTTTGTGAGCATTAAGATCTTATATTAATCTATATAATTGCTGAATTTCAAGAAGTTTCAAGGTACCGTTTTGATTTTATGGGCGAAAATGTAAAATCTACAAATCATAGTATTATTAACAAAGTTGAGTGAATTTCGATTTCTGAGATATTTGTTGCCCTTGTACTCATAAAGACCCACCTACGTGATTATTTCAGATTGCGATTGCGATTGCGAGGAGGAGAGCACAAAATGCTGATACATTTTGCCTCCTCCTGGACCCCCTGATGCACAAAATAACTTTTTAAATTCTAACAGTTTATTTGATACCCTATACTCGACTACTCGTAATCAAAAAAATTGTTCAGGACCCCCTTTAAAAAATTTTGAAATGTTTGGTAAGGCCTAAACTTTTAAGAGACCACCACTTCTGACCTTTTCACAAAGTTTGAGCTTTCTAGCATCTACAGTTTCTGAGGAAAGTCATAAAAAAAGGGAAACCATTATGTAAATCCTTCATAGGATTGAACCTATTGGATATTCGCAATAACCGAGTCGATGATTACGTAGAAAGTGTTCCTTTTGAAATTGGTCTCTTGATCGTCTGCACTCGTGTCATCGTCATCTTCATTTTCATAGAAACACCTCTTGCGTTTTTTCTTTCGAGGATTAGGGAAGGTAGATAAAATCCCCAATTGAATGGTAACCGTTTTGCATTCACTTAAATTGTCATCCCATCGATTTCGAATCAAATTCAAGTCAGACAGCAAAGTTTTGAGATTTTGAACTTCGATGTCGATAGTAGCGTCTCTGGCTTGAAGAATGATGCTCCTTTCATTTATAGCTGTCAATATCTTAAACCAAATTGAGCACATCAGGATGCACTCAAATTTTTGCATGTATTTCAGAACGCCGTTGACATCACTACGAGTCTCCGCAGTCAGATTAAGTTTAGTTAAACCTTCTAGTGCTTCATGTAATCCTGTAACTGCCTCAGCTCTAGCAGACCACTTTGTATCTGAAAGTCTGTGAAGGGAACCAGTTGAAACTGGTATAGCATTTCTGAACAATTCCAAAAAAGTGGTTGCTGCCTCACAGCATTAACTACATAAATTGAGACTATGGGCTGCACAGGACGAATAAACAGCATTTGGATTTTTCTCCAGAATATGATGTTGTGCCCCATTATATGATCCTTTCATATTAGTACTATTGTCGTATCCTTGTGCTCGACAGTCTTCCAAAGGAATGTTATACTCTTCTAGAGTATCGAAAATTAAACCAGCAATCGCCTGGCCAGTTTGTTGGTTACAATTGACAAAAGCCAGAAATCGTTCTTGAATTGTTAATATCTTTTTCTTCGAGTTAAAATGAACGTACCGCAAAATAAACGTAGTTTGATCGACGTGGCTCGAATCAGGTGTAGCATCAACGATGATAGCGAAGCATTTGGCGCTTTTATGTTCTTTCAGTATGACCGATTTAACGGGTTCAGCACAGATTTGAATAAATTCGTTTTGACTCTCAACCGAAAGATAGTGGACCTGCAAACGTTTGTGTTGTTGTTGACTAATCCTAACTTTTTCTAAATGTTCGCGAAGTATCGGGTTGTAATGACTGATCAGTTCTGAAATGCCCAAAAAATTTCCATTGTTCCGTTTTCTGAGAAGATTCCTTGCACCTCTGAATGATAGGCCCCTTTTGCCAAGAAACAAAATGGTGTCTAGGATTCGACGTAAAATTTCGTGCCATTTTCTAGTTTCACTGATGATATATTCATTTAGAAGTGTATCAATTGAAGTTTCCTCTCGAAGTTGAATCTGCAACGAGCGCCATTGAACATAGCACTGAATGTGGTCTGGATTATTTTCATGAGCTGATAACTTATCATACAGTTTTTCCCAAGCTTAGTTTTTTGAGTACCCTGTAGGACAGCAAAGTTGTGGGCGATTGAAAGGGTTGGTACTTAACAAACGACAAGATAAGCAATACACAGCGTTCATAAGGCTACACCACACCAACGAATCTCGCTCCACCCTCTCCCTAGTTAGCAAAGTCTTCGATAAAAGCGAGGCGGGTAATGGCTCATCGTTACAATCCACGTGGAATAGAAGACGGCATCTTTTGGTGACCTCGACGAATTATATCGTTCAACACATCGGAGTGGACGAATTCAGTACATACAGAGCCAATATCATAATCATGAAGATACAGCTGTTCTTCTTGGGCCCTTCGCACGGATTGTGTTTCCATTGAATATGAACCATGATCAATGTCGACTTCAGAGTTTTCAGTTTCCAAGTTTTGAATAAATACGTCATTGTTTGCAGCTTCCGTTGATTCGTCTCTTTTTGAAAAGACGGATAGAATGTTGTTTTCATGATTAAAATAATGCGCAAGATCTAAAAGCGATAAATTATAATATTAAATGCAAATCATATAATCTAAAAATCGAGTTTTTCGGTCCGAAATTGTATCCGACGAGGTTTCTTTGGTGTTTAGAATGTTCCTTTTCTTTTCAGTCTCGCTCCAAGCACTGTACGCTTTTGAGCTCCAGACTTGTGCTTGAACATAATGCATCTAATATGAAAATTTATTTTTAATTACTCTCAATTTTGCTTAATGATATATAGCTAGAGAATTTATGAAATATTTAACAATTTGCTAAATTTGCAATTTCTGTAGTCTTAAAGTTTGAAAAAATTTCGCGAATGGAAAATCCAATATTTGACGTATTATGGAACGAGAGTGAAATTCAATCTATTACGAGATTTTATTTTACCCTGTCAACGTCAATTATATCAAAACTCTCGATCTGCCATTTGATATTTTGACATTACGTCAACAATCAACATTCGTGGATGTAAAAAATACAGAGCACAACTATTTGGAGATTGAGAGCTTCGCCATGACCATATGAATAAGAACTTCGAAAATTGCACGCAGCGATGCGACGTGCATACTTCAAAAATTCTCAAATTCCACTTTATGCGCCCTTGCGCCACCATCTTTAGACAGTCGGCAACATTCTCCCACTCGATGCACAATGATAATGAATGATTGTTACTTACTCATGTGTTATTATATCCAATCACCACTGTTTTCTTTTTTGTTTCACACAACGTTGTGAAAACGACAAACAATTAAAAAGTGTTGTAGTTTTGGCCACGATTTCTGTTAGAATGTCAGATGCACTGCGATCTTAGCGAATAATCATAAGTAGCGCCCACACTGAACAATTTCACACGCTACAGCGTGCTGCCAGTTGCAAACAGGTTAATCAGGTGTCAGACGAAAAAGACGCGAAGTCAAGAAGCCAAAACGTACTAAATAGGTTTGCAAATGTCAAAACAACCAAGCAGCATGATCTACAACAAATGTATGCTCATCAGCTTCAACTCAGAAATTTTTAGAAGGCGCAAGGCAATAATTTATCCTTCGATAGTTCAAGGGGAAAGATCATGCGAATCATGGATGGCAGATGAGAATTTGTGCTTGGTCCATGCGAGAAACCCGTGACAATGCTGTACGGCAGTGCTTAGGTCGTCTGCACTTGACGATGGATGGCAATGGAATGAGTATAATACACATACATAGATAAAATGTGTATCGTATAGAAAATGAACATGGGTAGCATTTTGAGCCCGGTAGACCTGAGACAGTATCTAGCTAATTTGTTTGCGGTCACTGGTCGCAAAAAAAAATTCTAAACAATTTTTTCATTTTTAGGTCTTTGTAAAAAAAATTTTTACAAAGATCTACTAGTTTCGCGACCTATCCTTCTGTCTGTCCGTACGTGCGTCACAGCTGATTTCCTCAGAAACTAGAATGTTCGAACTTTGTGGAAAGGTCAGAAGTGACGGTCCCTCAAAAGTTAAGGTCTTGCCAAGAATTTAAAAAATTTTAAAGGGGCGTCCCGCCTTATAACAAATTAGCCCTTAAAATTTTTTTTTAATCAAAGGTAGTCGAGTGGGGTTTCAAATGAAAGGTGTTGATTAGAACTTTTAGAACCTGAAATAAAAAAATCATTTTATGAATTAGGGGGTCAAGGGGAAGGGTAAATGTACCAAATATTTGTGTTTCAGGAGAAAATAATACAAAATTTGTTTATTGGTGATAAGACCTACGGGCCCTTTTAGGAAGGCTGGGCCCCTTTAAGAAGGCCTGGCCAGGGAGGATTCCCCCATCTCCCCCCCTCTCGACAGCCCTGTTACAGTGTTGCACGCATTCATCTGTAGACCAAATTTGGGCGTTTTGTAATAGATTCCATGTTCTGCACTGCATGCATTCATGACCATCTTTCCAATTCTTCTTTATTTCCTTCAGCTAATATTTAAGGCACTTCTTGCCATAAATCACATTACTCAGCTTCTTCATTCGCTTTTACATTTTAAATTTTTATATTCACGATGCGCATAAATTTAATTCCCCATTAAACTAGTATTTGATTTTTGTTTTCAATGGAACAAATAACTGAAATACCAAATAAATAATATGTCAACGTTTTGGGGAGTGTACTTTTATTTGCAATTTTTTTGTGTTATGTTTCTTTATATCGACTTAAAAATGTTGATCGCATTGTCCTTTGCTTTGGGGAATTTCCTCTTATTTGCTTTTTAATTTTCTTTTTATTCATGTGGTTACAGACGTTTGTGTTTATATGTAGGTGGCCTAACACGGGCTGAGTCTTCCTAAAGAGGCTCCGACCGAAAATCAGTTCACCAGCTATCAGCTCCCTAGAGCTCCATATCAATCACTGAGTGTTTCGACTTATGATGTGTCGGAATTCTAATCGAGAAATTATATAATAATTGCTGAAAACGTTTTATCTTTAAGATTCACAGCACATTCACATTCTACTATGATAACTTGCAAATCAGCACAATCTTGCTGCCTGTATACATGCATACATATGTATGTATGCAAGTAAGTATTTTGATTATATTAAAATTCTTCCGATTTATTTACTGCAAAAACGTGAGTAGGAAGAATCTCCCCAATTTGTAAATGTCATCCAGGTAATTTCAATACGTCTAGAATTTAGTAATATGTATACTTTTGGAAACTTGAAAAATTTGCATGCAGATCAAAGTCAGAATATTTTATAAATAGAATCCAATGAGTTCTACCCACACAAACGACTAGTTAATGTTATGATTTGCTGTATTAAATATTTTATCTAAATTTTTCAAATATCACGTCCCCCTTAAACGTTTTGAATGCATGATTTATTGTTAAGCTTCCACCATATTGATCATCTCCATCTACACAATCAACTACAATTCGCGATCTATTCAATTCCAAGCATGCTGTTTGCACTAATAATGAAACCACTTTTTGCCCAAACTAACGGGTAATTTATTTGATTTGGCACGTCTCCAAATTGTTCGCGAAAGAACCTCTAATACGAGTAGAATTAGATTCTTTTCGCATAACGACAAGTTTTGATTTAAGAATTACAAGGAATCGACGGATGAATTCTTTCCAATTTTCTTTTATTATTTTATATGCTTCTGTAATGTTTACAGATTTTCCATTTTTGCGTCTATTGTGACTTAATTTTCTCTTGTTTCTATGTTTCATGGAAATCATCTCACAATTTTAATGCCTTAGTTTTTTTCTGTTTTAATGACATTGGATGTGAGGAAAATCTAAACTAATGTACTGATCAGATTCAAGGTAAAAGTATGCCAAGAATATTTACAAGCCACAAGACAAAAAAATACAAAATTTCGGATGGCTATGTTGTATCTAATTCAAAAAGTTGTTATGCGTGCTGAATTCAACTCAGCCGAGTGACCAATCCAGTGCTCGGGCATTATGCCAAATTCTATTACTTGCTGACTGAAGAAAGTCTATTTACACTCTAAATATATGCAAAGTGGATTGGCGGACTTGCAATAAGTATTTGTAATGCAGTTAAGTAGCACGAGATGTTTTGGCCCAGACGTTTCCTCGAGAAAAAAATAACACAAAGATTTTTAAAATATATATATTTTTTTGAATTTTGATGTTTCTATTCGAAATTTGACTTATATTTGTCAATTAACGTTGATGGTGACGAATGACCACCAAAGAAAAATTAAGTGAAAACATTAAAACTCGACACAAAACGGACATAAGCAGTTAACATTCAGTTATTTTTAATTCAATGTTAAAAAACCGCGTCAGAGAAAATGTAATAAAAATCTGCTTTCATTAAATGATAGCAAAGAAAATAAGCAAACTTTTGATTATGAGCGAAGACATTTTTAGCAGACTCTACGGAAATTCCAGACTTTTATTAGTTGCGAAGGAACAAATATTTTTGGCGAGGGAAATTTAATACTTGTGAAGATATTTTCATTAGAGAATTTTGAGAGTTTATATAAAAAAAAAAATTATTAGTAGCGGTTGAAATAAATAATGCATAGACCAATGATGTACGAAGTAGCAGTGGTGAGAATTAATTGATGGCACCCTTGCAGTCCGCGTGGTGTAGTGGTTAGAGCGCCCACCCCGTAAGCCGCAAGTCCCTTGTTCAATCCCGATGGTCACAACGAGATTTTTTCAAGTGATTCTTCGGACGGGCTATAAGCGCGTTCAGTTATGATACGTACCGGTTTGAAATCAACACGGATCGCAACATGGGGGACGGGCATACAGCTAAAGCGTGGTTCTGACTAAACCAACTTCTCAACCGTCGACACATACGATCAAGATAATGAGTTGCTCTATCTATCTCATTCAACTCAAAATTCTTCCCGGTGAGTGACTTGTTTAAGTTTGGAAGAAAAAGAAGTCACACAGGGCTAAATCTGGGAAAAACGGTGGATGAGGTAGCGGTCTGTAGCCCAATTCGACCAATTTGGCTGTGGCGATGGCGAAGGTGTGAGACAGTGCGTTGTCATGGCAGAAGAGCACTGTTTTCACCAAACGGGGCCTTTTTTCTGCAACCTGACCTCGAACTGGCTCAATAATTCAGACTAGTAGAGCCTTGTGACCGTTTTGTCCTTCTCCAGGTGTAAATCCCAGAGAACGGTGGCCATCGCGTTACCGGCCGATAAGACAGTCTTCACCTTCTTCGGAGAACGTTTGCCGGGTAAAGTCCACTGTTTCGACTGTTTCTGGGTTCTAGTGTGTGTCAGTGGAGCTTTGTTTCGTCGGCGCTCACGAAACGAGGCAGAAACTCCTTCGGATTACGCTTAAATAGTGTCAAAGAATGCTCTGAAATGGTCTCACGGTTGCGTTTGTTATCTGGATTGAGCAACCGCGGCACCCATTGCGTCGACAGGTTTCGCATGTCCAGAATTTAATGAAGGATATAACCCGTGCAGTCTTTTGAGATGTCTACTGTCTCAGCTATCTTGTGCACCTTCAATCGGCGGCCCGCCAATACGACCTCGTGTATTTTTGTCCGTTGTCTTCCGTGGTAGCCGCTTTCGAGGCACCTAGGCTTGGCTCATCAAAAACCGACGTTGAAACTCGTTAAAACAACTTTTACGGTCACCATCACAGGATCAGTCACCGTACTACTTTGAGTCATCTTCAGTGTAATTGTTAATGGAAAATAATGACAGATCCTGATGACTTATGTCACAGGCAAGGATCAGTGTTTAAAAAATCACCACAAACTACTTCATCCCACAAACGCGCGAAATAATGACAGTCAAGTGTCAACTGAACTCTGTCACAGCGGTTCTAGTTCGTTGTTGACTAAATTACGCATTGTACCAGTGTTAATTAAGAGTTCGGTTACAACTGTCAAAACGTTTGCATTAATGGACTCCGGGTCAACGACGACATTGATACAAAGCGAAATCGCGCAAAAATTAGGTGTAAGTGGCCCAAGGTCCCATTTGACGATTCAATGGGCAAACGGCACTATTGACTTTAGTGAAGTGTGACATGTGATATCTGTGGCGCATATAAAGGTGCGAAAACATTTAGACTTCAAAACGCAAGGACTACACATCTACACTTGTCCAAGCAGACCGTGGTTAAAGACAAACTTATATCGCAGTAGCCGTATCTTCAGAGTATTGAATTTGAAGGTTATAGTGACGCTACGCCGACAATTCTCATTGGAGAAGACAATGGACTTTTGGTTGCGACGCGGCAGCTTGTTCATACATCAAGAAATTGTCCAATTGCGAGTAAAACTTGGCTCGGTTGGTCTATTAGTGGAAACGACAGCACTAATATGCATCAAGACGTAACCGTAAATATACATTATGCAACACAAAAAGACATTGACCTACATGAACTAGTGAAGCAGTCTTTCAAATTGGATGATTCGTGTACGGGCGGAGCTCATTCGAGAGAAAGGTCCCGTGAAGATAGCAAAGCATTAGAAATCATAGAGCAGGCGACTCGTCAACAGGACAATGGACGATGGGAGACAGGCTTACCTTGGAAAAGACAAGATATTACTTTGCCGGACAGTAAAGCAGTTGCGTTGATATGTCTCTACCACCTCGAGAGGAAACTCGACAAAAGCAACGACATGAAGACAGCATACAAAAAGATCATCGACGATCACATCGCGAAAGGGTATTTGGTAAAAGTTAATCCCGATTCCTTAAAAGGTAACAGGCTATGGTATTGACCACATTTTGCTGTATTCAATCCGAACAAACCTGGCAAGATTCGGATGGTATTGGACGCTAAAGCGCAAATCTCAGGCGTTAGCCTCAACGAAGTCTTACGACTGGACCGGACCTTTTGCAGTCGCTACCAGGAGTGTTAATGCGGTTCCGAGGTGGAAGATATGGATTCACCGCCGACATCAAAGAGATGTTTCATCGAATGAACATTCGCGCAGAAGACACATATAGTCAACTTGTATTGTGGCGAGACGGCGAGCGGGACAGGCCTCCAGATATTTACCGCATGACAGCAATGATATATGATGCTTATTGCTCCCCAAGTAGTGCGATATTCGTTTTAAACAAAAATTCAGAGCGATTAAGGACAAGTATCCTGAAGCAACTAAGGCAATACAAAGAAATCATTACATGGATGATTATCTCGGTAGTGCTGATGACATAAACACTGCTAAAGACTTAATCAAACACATTATCGAAACCCATTCAGCCGGTGAGTTTGAAATGAGAAACTGGCACGCGTCGTCGCCAGAACTGCTCAAAGACCTTTCAAAGGATCTACAACACACGATCAGTACAGTGAATTTCGACAAAGAAGCCCTAGGACGAGTTCTTGGCTTAGTCTGGTGCATGAAAACGGACACATTTACGTTTTCTTCTAAACTTAATATCGACAAAGGTCTACTGGAAGGCAGACGATGTCCCACCAAACGTGAAGTACTGAGGTTAGTAATGTCGATTTTCGACCCACTCGGATTTGTAGCTCATTTTGTAATAGTTGGTCAAATATTGGTCCAGGAGATTTGGAAAACAAGAATTCGCTGTGACGAGGAATTGGCGGAAGAACAACGACCAATATGGTTCAACTAGATAAAGGAACTTAGACAACTCGAGATAGTGAGGGTTCCTCGATGTTATTCCCTCAAATTCCTAAATAACGATACTCGTGAACTTCATGTGTTCGTTGACGCCAGCGACCAAGCGTACGCAGCCGTTGGCTATGTGCAAATCAAATATGACGACGACATTCAAGTGCCCTTTGTGGCAGCTGGAGCCAAATGCTGTCCAATCAAACAACTAACCACACCAAAGAAAGAATTGCAAGCCGCGCATCTGGGACCCCGCCTGGTGGCAATTATTAAGACAACACGACGTAACATTTCAGAAGAAAGTCTCCTGGACAGACTCAACTAGTGTCCTTTCCTGGATTAAAGACGATTCGAAACGATTCAAGCAGTTTTACGCAAACCAACTTGGTGAGATTGCTGAATTATCAGACCAAAATGAATGGCGCTGGGTGCCAATGAGAGAAAACGTTGCCGACATTGTAACCCGAGCGACATCCAAGGAATTTGCATGTGATAGCAGATGGTTTCAAGGACTTGCGTTCCTGCAACAGGACGAGACGGCTTATCCAAATCGACGGCTTAACCAGAATGAAGACAATTCGAATATTGAACATGCGTACTTAATGTTCGAGATGAGAAAACTGAGGCAGCTGTACTCATTACCTGACGGGACAAGATTTTCATCATGGCTTCGAGTTATTCGTGCCACAGCATATGTAATTAGGTATGTGGCTAATTGTCGAGCAAGAAGTCGAATCCAAAAAGGCGAACAAGGCACTATTCTCGTTGGAGAATTGTCTGTCATCGAGCTTGAGAAGGCTGAAAATTTATGGATCCAACAATTTCAAAGTGTCCATTTCGGAACTGAACGAAATACTTTGCTGAAAGATGGAAAACTAGAGAAAAGTAGTCAGCTTTTTAATCTTACCCCTAAAATTGACGAAGGGATTATTCGGCTTATGACAAGGACGACAGCCCTAGAAGACTCTACGCCAGCCAAACAAGGGCCGATCATTTTTTATGGCAAAGACACGTATGTTTCACTACTTGTTACGCACTATCATCAGCAAGCTAATCATATTGGATTCGAAACTGTTTTGAACGAACTACGGCAACATTACTGGATTTTGAAAGTGCGCCCGACATTGAAAGAATTTGCAATGAATGCAACACATGTAAAATGAGAAGAGCGAAACCAGCCAGCACAGTAATGGGTCAACTGCCAGAGGCGCGGTCAATGTTTGGAAGCCCCGCATTTTCATATACTGGCGTGGATTACTTTGGCCCTCTTGTGGTGACAGTTGGATGACGTAAGGAAAAACGGTATGGGGTTCTCTTTACATGCCTAACGATGCGGGCAATCCATATTGAATTAGCTGCAGACTTATCAACAGACAGCTGCATTCAGGCAATAACTAGATTTATATCCAGACGGGGTTGCCCCAAGGAAATATTCTCGGACAATGGGACGAACTTTAGAGGTGCAAAGAATGAGCTTCGTGATTGCTTGCAAAAACTTGACATTGACGAGTTCCGGGCAAAATTGACGGCACATAGAATTATATGGACTTTCATCCCACCATTATCTCCACACATGGGAGGCGCATGGGAGCGACTTGTGAGGTCTATTAAAACAGCCCTGTTCATCGTTTTGAAGGAATCTAGCCTACGAGAAGATACGTTATTAACTTTCTTGACTCAAATCAAGCATTTAATCAACTCTCGACCACTTGTTGAAGTATCTCATCACCCAGATGATCCAGAAGCGCTGACTCCGAATCATTTTTTGATCGGAAGGTCGTCAATGTCAGCACTAATGAGCGAATTCAATGATAAGGATCTAATTTTGCCGCGACAATGGAGACATTCGCAACGATTGACAGATTTATTTTGGACCAGGTGGAGAAAGGAGTACCTTCCAACACTGCAGAGGACAAGGTATTAATAGTAGACGACAACGAAGTCAGAGGCAACAGGCAACAGGAGTTGTTCAACAAGTATACCCTTCGAAACGAGACGGAAGGATACGAGTGGTAGATGTAAAAACGACAAAAGGAGTTTATAAACGACCGATAGTGAAGCTCTGTGTACTCGATTTGGGTAATGATGACTCAAGCGACATCAATACCGGGGCGGAGGATGTTAATGGAAAATAATGACAGATCCTGATGACTTATGTCACAGGCAAAACACATACATATGAATTAAATTTTGAACTTTAATTTGTTATACTTGTTAAGTTTGAAGAGTAGTAATAATATAGCTTTCAAAGATACCGGACGTGTTTTCCTTGAAAAGCAAAGTCAGACCCCAGACAGGGATAATATTATTATTGTCATGTTATTTTGTTCCACCCGGACAGGGAACCGGCATGCGTAACGCAATTTAGGGAACAGTAATCCTTTGTACACAGGAGATGACTCAAAGGAGTCGAAACACGTCTGCTCACAGAACCAACATCAAATCAACAGAATAATAGACTATAAAATTGTTTTGTTTGATATTGAGAGAAAACTCTCGTTTTTTTCTTTCTTAAGGCATACGTTAAAATTAGCAAGGAAGTATTTACTCATAGTTGGAAGATTCGCGACATCTGGGCAAAGCAGGGGCAAAAGCCAGATCGAGACTTGAATGTTTTTGATGATGTTACATATATGTAATAATATCGTCAAACTATCAAAAATTTAAGTTCTGTTTTCGGTTAGAACATCCAAATATCTTTACTGCATTATGGTTGGTCTTAAATATAGTCGCAAAAGTGCTTTTTTTGCCCACATTTTATGTAATTTTCTCCACTACATCTTAATAGACGCACAGTTTGCCTTGAAAATATCTGCAAACCAAGCATAGCACAGAAAAGCATATTCTTGTTGGTGGAGTTCAAAAATTAAAATTCTTACGCAATCGCATTTTATTATCTCTAATAAACAAAAAGTAAATTAAATTCTCACGATCATACATAAGAACGGAACACTCCGTCATAAGATAAGAATATAAAATTGTCCGTTGTTATTTTATTGATCACTGTTGTTGTCTCGTAAGAATTTTAACGATGATGTAATGTTTCAATTTCACGTCGCGCACTCATTATAAATATTCTAACCCGTAAAGTCTCAAAACTTCTTACGAGGGTGCAGTAAGATAGATCGGTATTTATTTTATATTTTATTTCTAAAGCTACAGTCAAGGTTAACTACTTTATGCGATTGAGTAATTGCAGTTTGTTTTCAACGAACTTGTATCTGAGCTTACAAAGTCCCCGTGCCTACAGTTGCATGGATTTCTGTACCAGATGCAAGTATGGACAAATTAAATGTTGCAGCAGAAAGAATGCAACCAGTTTTTATGCGATTTCTTGAGGAGAGCTTGTTTCTTGGAAAAACAATTAAAAAGTTCGCGTAGTATCCATTTATTAGATTTAGTAGGTTAGTTTGAATATAATACAGAAGTTTTTGCTTTTCTACACTTGTTTTGGAAGCTTTTATGAATAGTCTCGCCAACACAGTGGGGAGTAATGTTAAGGTGAATTTTCAAAGAATGATTGAGTAGGTGGCGATGGTTTTTATGGATTTTTAAAATCTTTACTAATCTATTTGCGGTGCAGAGAAGATGTCTTGACTAATTTTGTTTATAGTCACGATTTCAAATGGAATTACCAACTGTGATAAACACACGAGGTCGTTTATTTATTGAGGTAATTATCATTTATTGATGTGTAGAATTGCTTACATAATTCAAAATACATTCTCTTGGGTAACATTATTTAAATTTGTCTTCCATCTACGAAAACTTGAAAAGCACTGTATTTGATTGGAAAACTTCTGGCGTTAAACCTTGAACAGAGGTGTGACAATTCAATTAAAATATTGATTCTATTAAGATCATTCTCACTAGCAACCATATGTGTTAAATTAAATTTTATGTATATTTAATAACGCATGGTTACGCAGCTCTGGTGTCAGTAATTGATTAAAATGCAAATCGCTATATTTCATTAAAGAACAAAAATGTATGTATGGTGATGAAAATATGAATTGAGTGGTATGGAATGCCATTACTACAATAAATTTTATGACAAATTAATGATTGCTTTATTTGAAGAAATTCAAAAAAAAATTATATAAATGCTATCCACCCTTTCTTTGGAATTTGGTTAAAATTAGGAAGAAATAATTTTTTCCATAGTAAAATATTATAATGACTAGACAAAATTTAAATATGATCATCTCATGATTGTCTTTCAACTGATATTTTGGCGCGCATTGGTAAAATATTAAATGTGTAGTTTATTAGTAATAAGCAGCGAAAGTCACCAGGATAAAAAATAACACCTATTGAATATTTCTACCCATAAGCATCCAATCTTAATTTCTGTTGTATGCATACTACAACATAAGTACAGGGTAGTTTTTTAGTTACATGAAATCTATCAGTTGTTTATGACATAGGTCCAAATTGATATTTCTGTGACATTTGTGTTCAGTAAGGTTTGCCATTTAATCATGAACCGGTTAACACTCGAACAAAGCTTTCAAATTGTGGAAGTTATTTTCAAAGTCAAAGTTCAATTCGCGAAACTTCATTCCTTTTATGCTCGATATAATCATCCATCTGAGCAAGCTATTCGTGCTGTTATTGATAACTACTGCACCAGTTATTCATTGCATGATGAGGAACCAGCAACAAGTTAAAGAAATTTGCGTACCGATGCAAATATCACTTCACTTAGTGAAAGTGTTACCGAAGATCTAGAGATGTCTATTCGTTGACTTTCACAACAAGTTGGGCTTTGTCTATCTACCAAATTGAAAATTTTAGGTAAAAATCTTGGCTTACATTCTTAAAAGATTCAAGTGATTCAAGAATTAAAGCCCAACGACCATCATTTGCATCTTACGTCCGCAGATTGGGCTCATAATCAATTGGAAATTCATCCAGATCTTTACCGTAAAACTTTGTTCCACTTTTCGTTAATTGGATATGTCAACAAGCAAAATTACCGTATATGGAGTGACAATCCAAGGCAATACCTTGAAGCTCCATAAAAACCAATAAGATTGACTGTGGTGAGGTGTACACGCTAGTGGCTTCATCGGTCTATATTTTTGTATGGAATGCGGAAGGTGCTGCTGTTACGGTAAATGGTGGACGCTATCGGACCATGCTCAATCAGCTTTTATTTCCAAAAGTCAATGAGATGAACATCGAAAACATTTGATTCCAGCAGGGTGGCATGTCATGCATCACAACCACCTAAATAGTCAACTTATTTAAAACGAAATTTGGAGACAATTTTATTTCACAAATTGGTCCAGTCGATTGACCTCCAAGATCATGCGATTTGACGCATTGTTGCGAATTCCGGCGTACCGACTTTCTCCCATTCGCAACTTCTAATTGCCGCCGTAACATTTCCCCCGTCCTTTGGGCACGTATACCCTTTTCATCAGTAAATTTATTTATTTTTATTATCATTTAACAATTTCCCTATAATTTTTATTTCCCCACCATCTCCATCCTACCCTTTTCTCTTATTTTCAATAGCGAAAAAAATAGTATATGAATCGTAATAATTTTAATTTTCCCACTAACAACATTCCATTCATTAATTCCCATTAACAAAATTTCATTCGATACATTTTCCCTAACAAAACCGTATTCCTTCTTTCATACGAACTAATTTTATTCATGAGCTCCCACTAATAAATCTTAATTTTCATACTAACAAAAAATTCATTCACGTTTCCCTAATAGTTGAAGTTGCTAATACAATGAATGGGAAACCAACAGAAGGTGGCTTCGTTGGTAGCGTCGTGTATTCTCGAACGGGGGTCCGCTGGTACTCTGGGTTCAAGTTTTCCGAGCGCAGGGAAGCACTCTTTTTGGAGTGCTTCCCTGCGCTATATATATATATATATATATATATATATATATATATATATATATATATATATATATATATATATATATATATATATATATATATATATGATAATTTGCATCTAATCAAACGCTTCTATGGTTATGCAAATTGCCATACATGCTAATGGAAACTGTTGCATTTGTCGATACGAAAAAGATGTGTGGGTAGCAGAATCGAAGTGTAATGAACTTCGATTACGTTACCCAGATGCGGCAGCGATAATTGAAAATGAGATGATTGCGGGATCGGATTTGCTGGAGGTGAAAGGTGGATTCAGTGCTTGGATTTAGGTTATTCGGTATTTGGTTTTCGGGAAGGAAAGGTGAGTTTTTGAGGTGATTTGCGGAATTAATGATTCAGTATTTGGTTTTTGAGAAGAAAAGGAAATTTTTGGTTCGGAAGAAAGTAGGGTGGCGACGACAACAGTGAATGGTGAAAAGGAAATTGGGGAAGACTTATTGGTTGAATTGTGAGATAGATGGATTTAACATTGTGAAGTGCATGAAATTTTTTATGAAAAAGTGAAAGACGAGCATCGCGTGAATTTTCCGAAAAGGTGTCAGGACGATACGATATGGGAATGATTGTAGTGGTTGAAACGATTATGAATAATTAAAACTGAGGTGTTTAAGGAGCAAATGGTGCAAAAGTGAAATTTTTTTTCTGTACCACGTGGAAACCATTTCGGCAAAAGAAATTTGTTAGTGAATATTTTCCAAATTCGAACCATATTTATAGAACAAACTACCAATCACGTCAGTTTTTATAGTGGTTATATATGGTTCATACAATAATGTGAAAAATTGCGTAGCTCATTTGTTGTACTACGGCATTATAAAAAAAACAGAATTCTTAAGCATTTACATATCAATAACTTCAATCCGGGAGGGTGGAATCAGCGTTTTATCGACTTAAATGAAAAAAAATGTTTATATCACATTAGTGGCCGACATTTTATTCAGTTTATTCAATTTAATTCATATTCAGGAATTATTAAAATAACTTTTTCAGTGCCCCCCTCTCCAGTTGCAAAGAGCTCGGCATCATTGGAAGAAGTGAGTAATATTTTTAATTGCCCTTTTATATTATATATCAAAATAAATTTTTTTTATCCACTTTTTTTTCTCGTTCATCAAAGAAAATTGGGCTATGAGTATTTGAAAAATTTCCTTTCCTTTCGTGAACAAAGGGGGTATAATTTTCTTTTTTGTAATCAATTTGGTTTTTTCATTGGTTTGGATTTTTTTTTGTATATTGAATTGTTTCGTTTCTTGAAATAAAATGTCCCATACATACTAAAACAATCATCTTTCATTTCTTAAAATGACCTCCCCCTTTCCCGTCCTTATCCCTTCGTGTTAGTGTTTTTATGTAGGGTGACTCAGCACGAGCAGAGGGTGTCCCGGAAGTCCCACGACACGACTGAGTACTAGCCGGTCTCAGTATGCCATCCCGGGCTACGTACCCCTCTGCCGAAACTTAATGTATGCAACTGCGGTGACTTCCTCTTTCCCTCTCCCCTCCCGCTAGGAAAGGGATCCACCAGCTTGAAGGCGCCTCACTGTGTAATAAAACGAGACCTGACCCGAAGTTATGTGTTAAACGGTTCCAGGCTGGGTTCTCAGGTTGACAGGGGAGGTGTTTAGTGGATAGTCCAGTTCTTGCGAGCATGGGAGTCCCACACTCTGTGCATAAACGGCATTCACCTCCCTACCACAAAAAGTAAGCAGTTTTCTAATCGTTTTAGTTGATTTTATTAGTTTTTAATTAAAGTTTAAATTTTTCAATTTTAGATTTGTTGGGGGTGAGTACCTGGAGTGCCTAACTTGAATAGTGGTTTGTGGATTCCAGGGAAATAATTTTTTTTTCCTTTATTGGCAACGATTTGAGTTATAATCTTCGATTTGATATTTCAGTTATGTTTCAAATGATGAATTTGTGTATATTCATGATTTCATGGACTGTTTTGAGTTCAGTTTTGAGTTTGATTTTAATTTATAGATTATTGATCACGGGGTTCGCCGCAGTTGCAGTGGCACCAACCGTGCTAAATTTGTGTTTGATAGTCTCCACCGACTATGACAGTGGATAAGCTGTGGCAATGTAGATGTTGGTTGGGATCAACCGAATTTCAAGTCGTTGGTTATATCTCCCTGTACGGGATAGTTGGACCTGGATTCAACACTTTGAATTAGCCAACGCTTTCGGCCCTTCCATCATCTATCTGGTTTCAGCTTTGAGATTTGTGCGGCTCTTGTCCGAGCCATTATGAGGTCCGTTGAGTTTCATAATTGTCTCGTAGTCGGCCCTTGTGGTGACATTAGAGCGGAGTCCACCTTCAACCTCCATAACTATGCCAGGCATTGTTGCGGTTTGTCGGCTTTGTGTTGTCTAAGCTTTAACCCAACTTCCCATTTGAACTCCTTTTGCTAGGCCCTATTCCCACTCAAGGAGGATCATTTTTGAGTAATAAAAAATGTCTACTTTATTCATCCTTTATTAATAATCATCGCATTGAATCTTTTATTTAATCACGAGCTAGTAGATTGCTTTTGTTGACGGGATTGTACGAGGTTTGCTGTACATCGTATTTGGTACAATATCTTGCTTTTAATATTCTTTTGCATTAAGCGATTCATTTAAAACAAAAAAAAAAAACTAGTCACCGGCCAATCACGTGTGACTATAATGGTCAATATGAAGAGAGTCTAATCAAATCGGATCTTTTTCGATAGAATTCAGATTTCGTTCGGTATCAAACCTGGGGGCATTATATAAGATGCAAGGGAGACAGTTCTGAAGGTGCGCATAAACTTGTTCTGCCATTTTGGCGAACCAATAATGATAATTAATTTAGGCAGCATTCTTCTCATGCCTAGGAAACTGATTGCCATAAACACTATACGGATGGTGGCTTCTGTTTTTGGGGGGATACAAAAAGTGCTAGTTCCATCGGCCATTTTATGGCACACCACTTTGTTATTAAGTTTATAACAATGCACTGGGATCTGCTCCTATCCGGTACGGAGGGCTTCAATTATTGAATTGCGGGACTAAGCAATCTGCAACCGGAAGTCGGTATGATCTTCCTTGATAAATGCGATGATTGGATTCATACTAAAGATGTCGACGTGTACCATATGGATTTCATAGCCGTGAATAATAGAATATTTAATGTTTTCGACTTCAAGACCCCAACGGGCTATGCGGCGATTGAGTTTTTTTTCGCAAGGGTCTGAGTCAGGGAATTACAATCGATTACGATCTGGAAGGGGGAACCCTCCGGATAAGTGCAAAAGCGATTAAAGGTATATATGACGGCTAGAGTCATGGTAACGGAAGTCAAGGGCTGTTGTCCAGCGGAAATAATAAGACATCTCATCTGCCTGCTTTTAGCACAAAATAGCCCCGAAGCCCACGGAACTGGCGTCAGTATGGAGCTGTGTTTCTCGGGCGGGGCTATAAATAGCAAGCACTGGAGCCGCGACCAGTGCGTCTCTCAACGTATAAAAGGGTCGCTCGCACTCCTTAGTCCATTGAAATGGTTGCGCATGCTTTAGCAAAGTGGCAAATGGGCCAGCTATGCAAGTAAAACACAGCACAAATTGTCCTGAACTTGGAAAAACATCCCATGATTGACTGCAATGGGTTAGCGTCTTTGGCCAAGTCTAGATAAGTTTCGGGGTCTACGGTGGCAACCAAAATTTCATCCATATAGACGACGATCTCACGGGCCTTAACGAAGTTTTGTAGTTGTTTAGAGATGAAGCGTAGGAATACCGCGGGGCCATTTTTTAATCTGAACAGAGGTCGGGTGTATGCATGCTGTCCAAAAGAGTGATGAATGTAGTATAAGGGATGGACTCCTCAGATATTTTAACCTGATGGAAACCACTCTTCAAATACATAAAAGAAAAGCATGATTGCTCATCCAAATACTCCAAACAATCATCTATAATAGGTGGAGGGAAATTTTCACGGACCGTGTTCTTATTAAGTCTACAGTAGTCTACACACATCCTCTTCTCTCCCGCGAAGCATATGAGGACTGATTCGGTCGGATAATACATTCAGCGAGTAACTGATTAATCTGATTTTGAACTTCTCAGCACTCATAACAAGACATTCGGTGGGTCGAGTAACGGATAAATATGCATCTTGTACTCACATGGGCGAGAAAAGGTCTTGGATCTACACATCGGCCAAAGGTCTCCCGAAAGCCTCTCCAACATTCAAATTGGTTCGCGTCCCGCCCATCAGTCCTCATTTCTCAACTAATAACCGGAAACGCACTTGACGCTAACTGCCGTCTAATCTAATTAGTTTCGCCTAACAGCCTGCCAACGGTCCTCCTGAAACTACAAGAGGCATTTTTCTTTGAAACATGCCATACACACGTAAAACAGAATATAAGTTATTTTATTTCTCAATCTTTATTGTTTACATCAAATCTTATAGGTATAAGAACCTTATGATTCATACATCGGTGAATCCTAAAGAACATAAAAAAATCCCATACTAACAGGAGCGGCACAGGTAGAAAAACATCTGGAACAAAGTAAGGGGTGATAAACCTGACTTCGGCTCAACCAGTATTCCGCAAGCTTGCTCAAAAGCTCACCAAAGCCCGATGGTTTAATGAAAATACGGTTCTTACATAAGGGTAACAAAATTCATCTAAACCAGACGTCAGAACATGACCAGCCACATTAAAATTTTTCCATAATGACGTCATTGCATGTCCCAAAAAAACCTCAATATAGTTTATGTAAAATTATGCCACTGTATTTATGTGTAGGTTCAAAACTGAAGTTAGATAGGAAGCCATATGGTAGCAATTTGCATATGTATTAGTCGGCCTACTATGGACAAGCTTCCGGTAGCTGTCACCCAACCGAGGCATTAGCAAATGCTTATATTCCGTAATATATACTATTTTCCGAATAAAAAACGTGCGGCACGCATTTCGTGCATGCTATAAATTCACCTTGTATAGCTCACTGTACTCCAAAACTTTTCCAAGACGAGCAAATGAAGCACACGTTTTGCACCTTCGACTGATAGCTCAGCGTTGAGATGTAAACAAACTCCTATAAATTCACTTTGGAAGGCGATAAAAACTAAACGGGTATTAGAACCGAAATAATTTTCACTTCACTAGGAGCGCTATTGTGTTCTCCGCGGGCCATCAGGATTTCACTGTAGAAATCCGCCTCGAAACCGTACAAAACTTCGAATTTTCGTTGGCACCTCCATAATTCTTCATATACCGCCATGTAAGTTAACCAGCAAAGTCGGCCTACTAATGGTCATGTGTGTGGTAGTAAGCGCTGCTGCAATATGGCTTCCTATCTAACGTCAGTTTTGTGTAGGTTACATCAGCTGAAACAAGAACCATGCGCTCATGTCACAAATTGCTTGAGTCCCTTATGATTATTCCTATTTTTCTGTCGACAACCAAAGAAAATTATTTTGAAGGAAAAACTAACGCATGATATTATTTCTAAAATCATTTTTTTTTTCTTTTAGCACAATACAATAAATTTCGTTTATTTTACGATGATAACTGCATTAATTATCATTATGTCGTATATTTGATGATTCCGAGTAATGAAATTTCATTTATAGGAGTTTGTTTAACTTGATTTAACTTCCCGTTAATGTGAAAAAATAGTATAAGTTCTATTTTGATATTAATTCAAATAAAATCACTGTGGCGAATTCCCGTTAATGTGAAAATATTGTATAAGCTCTATTGTGAGATTAATTCAAATGAAATCACTGTGGCGAACCGATTGTTTATGTTCGAAAAGCTAACTGGCAATGTGAAATAATGGTGGATAGTTGCGGTGCTCTTCGTTTTTTTCATAGACATCATTGTAACGCCATGACAAATGGCTATATGTACGAGGGCCATGGTCAGCAAGTGGTAGCAAGAAGATTGCAAATTTTGGCGGACTTAAGCAAAGCAAGTACATTGACAGCCTGCTCAAGCTTATAAAAGCTCAGCGGTATCATAACATTGCATTGTCACGAGATTTACAAAGCCAGAGCGTATGACCTATTAATCGAGTTCACATAGAACAAACTCCCGACCTAACGGTATTCAAACTTCAAAGATCAATTTGAGTATGTATAAGCGTTCGCGAGCACTTTCCTGGGGAAGTGTTAAAAAGAGTTTGAAGCTTCAAATATTGCCCTGCATAGGCGCTCGAATGACATGCAAGACGATGAGCTTTCATTTTGATCAGATGGACGAAATGTTCCCCTTTCATTTGATGTACGTAAATGCAAACACAACAGCAAATCGATTTTGTGCTGAAAGCTTTGTCCTAAGTGGATAGCGCTTTCGCGTTTTATCACAAATGGAAACAAATAACGATAAATGCTAAGATTAATAAGAACTGGATGGGCTGAGCTCATATAAAATGCATGAGAGAGCATGCGACCGGTTTCTGCTCTCTTCCAAGTGAACAGTCTGTCATTTCCTCCCCGTCTGCCTCTTGCTGGTCACTTTTTTGTTCCAAAAGCTGACTAGGTGTGAACTGACTGTCAAGTTGACTGCAAATTGGACGCCAAATTGGCCAATTTGCAAGTTTCGTCACGAATTTTATCCGATATTAAAACTGTGGAAAGTGTTCGCGATCTAAATTCGCCCCAAGTGTTTAAACATTCGATTGGAGTTTGTGATTCAAGTTACTTTAACGTGTGACACTGTGTAATTAACTTAGAATTTCAAAATGAAATGTGTAGTGCCTTCGTGAAAAAATCATAGTGGAAAAGGATCTGTACGTGTTTCCTTTCACAAGTGAGTAGTTATTATATTAATGTTTTGCATGTTTTTCATACAATGCTGAAGGTTTTTCAAATAGAAAGCAAATTTTTGGTATTGTATGAAAATTTGTTTACATTGAGCAGCAGCCATGTTTGCTTGTGCAATTTGGCTCTCTCTAAGGTTGTAAACAAGAGCGTAGCAGTAGGAAAAGTGGTCGCAGGGGTTGTTGCAACCATATTGTCACGTGGTTATCCACTCCAGTATTATTTAATTACTCAATGGATAAATGTGCTCCCTATCTTGTGCAAGTTTATCGCTTGTTTCATTCGAACATTTTCCTTCTCTTTTAATTTGGCTGATCAGCTGGTGAACTTACTTGTTACTATATATGCCCTGACATAGCTATGTAAAATTTCGAACTTAAAGAAAGCAAGTTCACTTAACGCATGTGAAGGCTTATTAAAGCTCAACGATATTACATCATTGCATTACTGCCCAGCTTAGCTAAGTTTGCAAAATTTCAATTTATTTGAATGTCAGAAAGGAAGGTTGACAAATAAATCGCAAATTTTGGCGGTGTGTTATTAAGCAAGTTAAAAAACGCTTTAGCCTTAAGCTCATACGAGCTCGAAATGCTTTGTCACGGAATCTACATAAGTATGCAAATTTTAGCTCAATTGGACATTAGCTGGTGGCTGAAAAATAGATTCCAAATTTTGACGGACTTTCAAACATACAAAGCAAGTTAAATAAAAGCTACAAAACATCATTGCTGCTGCTGCTTGTCCTATTGCATTTGCAGACAATCTGGTGGAGAATGCGTCGTATTATATTGAATTTTTTTTATCTCTGAGAGTTGATCATAATTTTTGGACTAAATGTTCATGAAAAGGACTAGTTCACATTATATTGTGTGCCCCCTTATACCGATGTGTTAATCATTGTCTGGGTGACACAGGACGAAGCGACGCAATGTGAATGCAGATCGCACGAGCGTTGTGCGACGGAGAAAGAATAATGGAGAGAGTGGTAGGAAATGGAGGTATTTAAAAAAAAAAAATTTGAATGGGAAATGTCATTTGAAAAAAAATTATTATTGGGTAGGTGGTTTCAAGATGCGCCCATATACGCATCAATGTGCATCTCACATTGCAAAATAAGAATTGAAAATAAATTGTCCTGCTTCTAAGGAGCTCGACCCGGTCGATGCATCCATGAGCTGATACCTGATGACAATATGAGCGCATCTTGAAACAACCTTTAAAATAATAAAATTTTTCCAAGTGAGATTTTCCATGCAAATTTCTGTTTTAATTTAGTATCTCGAGTAAAATACTATATTATATGTGCTAAGCGCAGTATTTCTTTTATAGATAAAAATGATGATTTATTTGCGTTATTAACAATATCCACAACAATCTATATTATCCTTAGCTTGTATTATTTCCATCAAAACGCTATAAACTGAAGCTTTATTGTGAAAAATTGCTTTTAGATGATCGGAAATGGTTTGTTGAGCAATGCCAAGTGATTTTGCAAGTTTGAGATGGATCTTGGTTGAGCAATGTCTCCAATTCGTGATCTTCAAAGTTTTTTGGCTGTCCGGGCCGTTCATCGTCCTCCAAGTCCAAATTGCCACTTTTAAACCGTGCAAACCACTTCTGGCACGTACGCTCAGCTAGAGCATGCACACCATACACTTCCACCAAAATACGATGACTTTCGGCAGCCTTTTTCTTCAATGAAGAAGTACTCCCCGCAAAAACACTTTATTCGGCACAAAATTCGACATTTTTAGAGTAAAAAAAGTATTGTTGTTTACGCTTCAGCTAAATGACACATACTGATTCTGAAACTATATGACAGTAGCTTTCCAACACATATTTGGAAAGGTAAATCACTGGAATAAAAATCAAGTTACGCCATCTGTTAGAAAACTGCACGAATTAACCGGTACCCCTATTAACATATATATATATATATATATATATATATATATATATATATATATATATATATATATATATATATATATATATATATAGTCGTGTATATATATATATATATATATATATATATATATATATATATATATATATATATATATATATATATATATATATATATATTTCGGGAGTAAGTTGCTTCCTCCTTCCGTGTCCGTGAATTAAAAAAATTATAAAAACTTTGTGGGCTTGAGGACACTCTAAATTTACATCTATATCACACATTACAGAATCTATCAAAGCAAAACTTCGTATTATATATGATAATAGTGTTTCGTGTTTCATAATATTTACTTATGACGAATATCTGAGCTAATCACTGTTTCCGTGTCGCATTTAAATCATGTATCATTCGTCAGGATGATCCTTCCTTAACTTCTCTTTCATAAGTGAGGCCCATATACCCTGAGTGTTAGCCAGCTTCACACTGCCGCCAATGATTATGGAATTTGGCGATTCTAAATTTCTGGGGATGTGTCGGTTGTGTTAGCTCACAACACGGTACCCGCCAAGAATAAATATGTTTCAGATGTCATGGAAAGCAGGGATGAAAAAAACTCTGCGATAAAAGCCGTTTATCAACACAGACGAGAAAAGTAAACTGTTGTAATGAGGATGTATCAAGAAAGCTATTTTTGCATAAGATTCCTCAGTTGGTCTTCGGTAAAGAAGCATTATGCGGCATTGAATTTTTTTGGAATATAATAACAATAATGATAATATTCATCTGATCCAGGTTGAATCTGATGGTGAGATTTGTTAGAGAATCTCATTTCTTCATCGCAAACGTACCCTAGAAGGTGATATGCTCAATATCACGCTTGACTGTGAGACTATAACCTGATTTGATGAATCACTACCCATTACAGCTGGAGAGACTTATATTCTGGTAGCAGAACAAATTTACTGCTGCCAACAAGCTATGAACCTGAGAATTACTGCGCAGGTGGTGATCATTCTAACTATTTTTTGCGCATAGGAACTCGAGTACTTTAATAGAGAATATTGGTAGCACTCAAGTCGACCGAAAATTTTCTAGTTTGGTAGAGTCCAAATATTTTCTGGTGCACAAACTCTTCTAGGCCTCATCATCGGCACTATGTCTTTACCTCATTGCCGGCCTCCAAAAACTAAGCCCTCACGTGAACAAAATTATAGGCTCATTGGAAGTTGAAGTTACCTACTCCAAAGTTATGTCTGACTGGGATTTTTATCCGTGTATTGGCTATAGTTGTCATGCCTTAATTCACCCTTAAGACAAGCTTTTTGTTAACTGTGCTATCCTGGAAAATTCGCTTCATGCATTGGAGGGTAAAATTCAGTTGGTTCGCATATGTTAGTGATGAATTTCACTATAGGACTGATGATTACTATTAACCGTACATTTCTAACTTTCTTCTAATACTTTTAAGATTTCAGCTACGTTGTGACCACGACCAAATGTGAAATGCAGATCGCTCGAGCGTTGTGCGACGATAAAAGTATGACTGAGGGAGTGGTAGGGAATGGAGCTACAAAAAAAGATTTATTGTCATAACGGTAAGAACTCCCAGGATAGTTCTTGTAGAAACCCTTAAAATATACCTTCATCTAAATTGAAAAGGACTCGATCGTTATTTTAGCATTCATTGTAAAATTATTATTTTCAAGAATTATTTTTCCTCCCGAAATCATTATAAAGTTCGATTTGCACTTTTCCTTTCAAAAGTTCTCTTAAATACCAACAGAATGCAATTATACTCGTAACAAGTAAATCAGAACTTTCTAAAACGAACAACGCAATTTCAAGAATACACCAACATAAACGACGGCGAAGGTCACCAGTAATATAGCGCGCATATTCACCATTTAGGGAGCCTTAGCTTCTAATTTAAATCACGAAGAAAAAATAAATAAAAATTAAGTCACGTTGCTCACCAGTTGCACTAATTTTAAAATTCCGGGAATGGTTGTAAAGTAGGCAATGTTAAATTTCAGCCATCCTAAAGGTCCGCCCGCAGGTTTTGGTTGTTGTCCTTGATTAGCATTTGCATTGCGATTTGAATCGATAGTGACTACCGTTTCCGTCATCATGAATTTATTTGCTGTTAATTTGTTCCAAACCAAAAACTCACAAACTTAAATAAAAATACACTGTTGAATTTATTCACTTTATTAAAAGCCAAACAATTTAAAAGAATGCAAGTCAACCGTAAAATTTACATTAAACTGCGTCCCGTCATCGATCGGTTGTCGTAATTCGATCAACTGCCAAAATCAACACAATTCAATTTTCTGTTCAACTTTTCAAATCTAGGCAAGCGGAAATGGAAATTTATTTCGTAGGTTCAGGAAAATTCAGAAAGGGGCGAAGCGAATACTGACCAGTATGTTACTACACGGGAGCTAACGTACTAAAGGTGTTGGCGAAGTGAGCGCGTTAAAACGACTAAGGCGAGTATGGGTAGCAAAGTAACGGAAAGCTGCAAAGCGGCAAAACTAGCAGCAATTTTAATTTATTTTAACGGATGTATTGCGGCCAAGATAGCATAGTAATAGTATCTTAGTATCTTCAACTGAGCGATACTACATTCGCGCCAACTTGTGGATACTCCCGTCTTTTCCTCGTACATGTGTGACGGAATGGGCTTTGCTCGATATACGAGCATGTATTCCCTGCAAGTTTGCTTTCCATATCTTTTCCAATTCGACAAACCAACACGACGCAAGTACCTACGCACAAATTTTCGCCGAGAAAAACAGCTTTGCAGCAGCACCGATACAGATTGCTATGGGTAAATCGCTCAAACTTAAGTGCATTGTTGATGTACTCGTATCTTTGGAAGCATATTGAATATGCAATTCAAGTCCGAAATTCTGATCTTTAAATTGCGCATCGGGAGTAGATGACGCGCCCAAACTGAAATCTTTGCCCTCCTTGACCTAAGCTAATGATGTAAGCATTCCAGTCTGGTTCCCCCCTCGCCCAAAACCAGGTTCACAAAGAATCTTATCAATTCTCTTGTCTTGTGTTCAATAATTCGTCGTGCTTTAGATACAGGTGCCTTTGTGTTTACATACCGTCTCCCCGAAAATTGTTATTCGTGAGGTAACTTTGAACAGCCTGCGATGAAAAAGCGATACGATTTTATATAACGGTGGGACCAATAACTAGGATTTTCATAGTTAATTAATAAAAAGCACTTTGTTCAATACTAATCGTTTTAAATTTTAAAAGAATATAAAGCAAATTCCAAACAATAAAAATACTAAAAGTTAATGGCCCAAATGGCTCTTCAAATTTATACGTTATCGGTTAAACACACTTGATAAAAAAAACCATAGCAAATTCAAATTAATTAAGATTATTAGATATTTCATGATTCGATTGGACAAAGGAGAAAAAACCAACCAACACTATTCAAAATTATTTATAATTTTAACACAACAGAGGATTTAATCCTACACCTAATATGTTACAACCTAATTCTAATAAAATTCAATCAAAAACTTTACCTTATACTAAACAATGCTATCCCAATATTCTTAACCTAAGTGTTAAAACTTCTAACT
The DNA here is from genome assembly GCA_963969285.1 of Odontomyia ornata. Taxonomy (NCBI): domain Eukaryota; kingdom Metazoa; phylum Arthropoda; class Insecta; order Diptera; family Stratiomyidae; genus Odontomyia; species Odontomyia ornata. The sequence continues at coordinate 447,635,465 of OZ017739.1, read as the reverse complement.
AAACATAATATAATAAACATAACATATACCTAACCTATCCCTAATTTTCAACACAAATAAACAATAACACTAAATGTAGCAATAATGAGCTGAAACTCAAAAACTAAGTAACGAAAAACACAAAAACCGAAAATCAACACGAGTAATTTAGACATTGTCATTCAGTCACCAATACCTAGATTGCTCCGTCTTAGCTCGACCAGCTTCAACGAACCTAGCAAATGAGTACTCGTATCTCCATTGGAATTGTTGAACTCAAATTCGGAGGACATTTTATCTTCTTATTGGAAGGCCGTCTGTAAATGTGATATATGATTGGTACGCCGTCAGAATCAAAAACATATCGATTCATGTCCGAATACAGGAATGCTTCTGGAGGAATGAAGCCAGTAGCCAGGCAAGTCGCAAAATACCCGTCTGTAGGGTGGAACGGCCGTGAAATCCAAGGGTTTTCACGCACAGTTACATATCTTGTGATATGATTTCTGTATAAACCAGTACATGCACGAAGACATTTCCTTTCGAAAACTCTTAATTTTTCCATAGTACTAGCACTCTGATTGTACCAGATCTGACATCCATATGTCAAAACTGATCTAACTAGGGTCTTGTAACAGATAAATTTGACCTTTTGATCAATGTATCTGGTATGAAAGAGTCGCCATAGGGCCATGACTACTTTTTGTGCCTCACTGAGCATGATTTTGACATATTCAGTATAGTACAGATACTGATCGAGATGAACATCGAGGTATCGAACACAGGATTTATGTGTAACCCGTTCTGAACTACCCTCGCCACCCGTGATGTGGAAATCCTTCCAATTACGTTTCAGATGTTGACTGACCCCCTGCAGCGTTGTCCGAAACAAAATTGTTTCGCACTTCTGCGCATTGATTTTCATTCGCCAATTGTCGGTATAGAGCTGCACAACATTAAACATTTTTTGAAGATTGCTCTGAGCTGTTGTAGCTTTTCGGTCTGCCGTATGTATGATCAGATCATCAGCAAACGCTACTAATGATCGCGTTGGCGGGACATTAAAGTCAAAGCCATTCATTAGCTTGCGACTGAAGATTGAGAAGAGCAGAGGCACAGTAACTATTTCCTTCTGTAGACCATTCAAGACTTTGAATTCGCGCATTATTGTCAGATTTCCATCAGTTACGACAAATAATTTCCCGTATAACATATTGCACATCTTGGCGACAAGGTGTCTGGGGAACCTATCCTGAAGAAGTTTGAAAACTAGTCCATCTAACGACACCGTATTGATGGCTTTCTCCATATCAATGAGACATGCTCCAACACATGCTCCAACACATTCTCTGTTGTTTAGTTTCCAACAGATGTCTGAGGTTACTTTCGCTATCGCATGTAGGCTGGAATGCCTGGCACGCAAACCAAATTGGCAATTTGCCATCAACTCATATTTCTCAATGTCGGCGTTTAAGTTTTTGTTGAGTATCACTTCAAACACTTTGCTGATGTTAGGCAGCAAGCTGATTGAGCGATAGCCTTTAGAGCATGAAGATTCTTTTCCTTTCTTTAAGATACCTTAGCCTTTTTTCACTCATTTAGGAAATATGAATTGCTCAACATGTTGTATCTAAGTGTGATGGCCTGAGGAGAATTAGTGCACACGTCGAAACCACCTTCTTCTAACATTTTTCTTCTCTAATAATTTTTCAGAAAAATTATTATTCAAAATATGCAACTCATTTATATGTAGCTGCAAACAATTCCATAAAAAGTAATTTAAAAAGCTATCGGAGCCATCCGAAAGAGTGATCGATATCCGCGCGACGTTAAATAAAGCTTCAAATGTAGAGCGAATTTGTCGTATAGATTTACATTAAATTGATGTGAAAAGGGTGAAATGATCCAATTAAAAAGTTTAGCTAATACAAATACTTACAAGAGAAATTTACCTTGAATATAACTTGCAGATACGAAAACATATTGAGTATGCATAAGTAGAAAAATTAAAAATTAACTCCCTCACCTCTGAGCATGGTGGTCGCCATCACCGGTGTGTATCTAAGTGTGATGGCCTGAGGAGAATTAGTGCACACGTCGAAACCACCTTCTTCTAACATTTTTCTTCTCTGATAATTTTTCAGAAAAATTATTATTCAAAATATGCAACTCATTTATATGTAGCTGCAAACAATTCCATAAAAAGTAATTATATCGATGTTTGTGTCAGCTATTGTAAGCAGATTTTTTTCTGAGGAATAATGGTTGTCTAGTACCGAGCATAGATCTTGCCCATTCAGACGGTTAAGGTTGTAGAAAGTACCAATTTTAATTTTTTTTCCTGCGTAGTTTATTTCGATTACTATAACGCAGTATTTATCAGGTGTGACGCATTTAGTAATGAAGTTTATTGTATTTTTTACATAAATAGCTGTGCCACCACCTTTTCCAGGTCTACAGGAGAATACCGAATTATAACTTCATTTAGAATAATCACATCTGTCTCGGGACTTTGCTGTAGATAAATCTGAATATCACTCAGTTTGTTCCGTAGGCTTCTTATATTAGCATATAAAATCTTTAGTTGTGTGCCACTTGATCGATTTGTATTGCTAAAAATCATTTGGAATCGTAGTCAATACTCCTCCTAGCAATTGTTATCCTACGCTGGTATTCTTGGCACTCCGTAGAGTCTGCTCTGTGGGAATGACCAACATTCTTACTATTTTCCGCGCAGTTGCAACATTTTTCGTACGCGCTTTTGCAGTCCTTCAATTGATGCTTTCCGCCACACCTAGCACATATTTGCTCCCCTTCGCATTTCGCCATTTTATGATTAAACTTTTGGCACTTATAACATCTTGTCACATTGTAGTCTTCCTTTACGACGTAGGACCCGTAATCGATGTTTATATACCCATTTACCAGTCTTATACATATGTTGCATTGGTAAATTACTGCAATTAGTAATTAGTTGCGAGCGAACACATAAAACATGCTCGGATATATTCCCGCCTCATAACTGCAATAGTAGCGAGCAAACAAAACCTATGTACTCGCACTTCGCCAATGAAAATTAGCCATGGAAACACATGTGCAAGTAAATAAGCGAGCAGTTAAGCGAACGAGAAAGTTCAACCCGTAACAATATTTACATCATGAACAAACGGGTGTAATGTGACGCCTACGCCCAGGAATCGAAGTGATTCCGATCCCGAACCCTTGTAACCGGCCAGATGGATATGTCCTCGAAGTGCCAGCGGACTTCATCTGTTGTGCGGATATCGTTGTGCAGAAAATATTTTTTTTTCTGTCCAAATATTTAGACCCGTGGATATAAATATTCGAAATATAGAATTAATCCAACCCCGGCACATTTCGAGACATAGCCATCTGGAAATGCCCCTCCACCATGGCCATCGAGAAAACTATGCCACTGGCGACATCTGGAGAGGCACATTGCCGCCATATGAAGTGCCATTCCACACACAGATGTTTTGTCCGAGGTGACAACTGAAAATTTTTGACAGCCACATGTCGGCTTGGTTTTTCGTGGCTGTCGTCTTCTAAGAGTGTTCATTGTCGCGAAATATCGAAAGCAATCGGGAATAGCAGCTGCTAATTGCGGGGTGCGGCAGATTCCGGTATTCGCGCTCGTTTGTGCCGAAAATCTATAGAAAGGTAAGTCTGCTAACGGATATCTCCCGAGTTCCGTCTCTAACCTCATTCTTGATAGAAAATCCCATGAATTGGATTGCGGACACGCAGAAGCATCAGGCATTCAGCTTGTCTGGCGAGAGGAACTTCTTCGCTCCAAGACGGTCGTCGGCTGCCGAACCAAACAGTTCCTGCTGGATCGGCTCACAGCTGATGGTTGAAGCATTCTTGGAAGGAGTGAACCATTTGGGCTGTTCGCATATAGGAAGGATGTGGAGGAAAACTCAAGGAGGCGGTGGAGGATCATATTTGCCAGCTAAGTATCATTATTAAGTATAAGAAATGACAAGCATGCTCAGAAGGTGGTCGCATCATTCTCTATGGAGCTTATATGAGCATAGTCTCTCCATTTGTTCCGTTCCTCAAAGGCTGAGTCCATCAGAATTTCGTTAAAGGCGTAATTTGTTAATTTATTTTGCGTGCGCGAATTTGATGCAGCCAGTTAGTCCGACATCCAAAGTATAATTTTGATCAACTTTCGTGAGAATTATTCAGACTTGGTAAAGTATTTCTTCGATCAAGTGCCACCCTAGCGGATTGCTGAAAATCAAAAATGGTATTACGAGTATTTGTTAGTGGCATGTCCGGAATTAAGGAGGTAGAAAAAAAAAACGTCAACAGCGCGTCCTGATGATCCTGGACAGCAAAAATATTAAATATGAAACAATTGATATCACAGAACCTGGCAAAGAAACTGAAAAGGATTTAATGCAGTCAAAATCAACAAGTCATGGTGCCACAGTGAGCGATCCTAATCCTCGTCATCCTCTGCCGCCACAAATTTTCTATGAAGATGAATATTGTGGAGACTACGATGCATTCGATTTGGCAAATGAAATAGACATGCTGGAACAATTTCTGAAACTAGCACCTGTGGACACAACTAATGTATCGACGGCTGGAATTGAACTAAAGCGTAAAGGAAATGCATCATATTGCTAAATCCATAGCACCACGAATTAATGTTACTTGCAGGAGCGTTGTTGAATTATGGAACCTATTTTCAAAGTTGTTAGTCAGCGAGAATAATGATTTACCCGACCAAATATGCCTCAGATGCCTTGACGATATCCATCAATCGTACAATTTTCTGGAAAAATGTGAAACATCTCGCCAACACTTAATACAAATCAGAGACGCACAATATATACCTATAGAGGAAGAAATTGTAACACCAAAGGAGGACAATTCAGGTTACAGTTTCTAATATCACTCGTTACCTATTTTTAAACTCTGGATGTCATAACATGAAATCAGGATTTATCTCAGAGTCAGCTGGTTTCCATTTAAGAAAAATAGTTAGATAAAACTGCACGATATTTACATTCGAGATTTAAACGTGATATCAAGGTGATTGGCTTAAAGAAAAGATTTGCTTGTACATTTGAATATTTACAACTTAATGAAATAAGGCTGAGTGAATTTTGTAACTATCAAAGATTAATTAAATTAATTATTTTGTCATAAATATAAGCAAAATTTCATGTTATGACGCCACAGTTGATATCATTTTGTACATAAACTCAAATTCTGTTAATTATATAGTAAATTTTATGCGAATAAGCATTCCGTTTGCATCGATTCAGAATGCTTAGTAGAAACCTTATCATATACCTAAATAGGATGCAGAAATGTTAGCTGTAGAAAAAGATTTTAACAACAAGTTAATATAGTTCTAAATATTTATTGAAAGTTGAGTGTTGTGGGCTGGGGTTTGTTTTTATTGAATCTGAAAAAAAAAAAAGTAAGAATTAAAGAAAATCAGAAGTTCTCCTAGTCATTCGGCCCAAAAATATTAAGAAATATTTTTATGGAATAAGTTCCAAAATTGCCGGACGTAATCGTTAATTACAACAAACATAAACCCATTTAAAATAAACACCTAGAGCAAAACAAACACTTAGTAATAATAATACACAAATAATCTAGAAACCCTACAACTAACCCATTTAAGAAAACACGATAAATAAGAGAACGAAATTTTATCAAACAGAAACGATAAATCTATTTAGCTAATTTAAGTATAAAGGATAACGATACAATATATACAACTTAAATTTAATTACACTAGATAAAAACAAACAAAACGGTAGAATTTCAGACTTAAGTTAATAACATCAATTTAAATGTATTGCAGGATTTAGAAGCATGTAAAGATTTAACTTTAGTTTATGTATCGATTATTCCATTAACACCACAGAATTAACAACCGTAACAACTGTCAAGAGAACGCGTAAACGGCAAGCTGGAACGAAAAGTAGACAGCACACCGACAGAGAAAGCACTTAATTTAAATACACAACAAGGCGGATTTGTTCGAGCAACAAACGACTGAGCCTAATTTTGTATTTAGATGAAGCAAAAATCCTTTACTAATAATATGAACACATGACAACCAACCAACCACAACACGATAATTTGCATTATCTTAGTTTACTTTACTTTAGCTTCGTTATGTTACCTTAGTTCCACACTCTTTTAACCTTTGAATTATTAAGGAGAAAATCAATTTCAACAAATTTGAACAAGGATTAGTAAAATAGCTATTAACCGTATTTTTCAATAATCATTAAACCTAATATTAAACACGAATGATTAATTGTATAAAATTCTCATACCGATTACGACAAAATAGGATATTTAATTAAAGTAGCTTACAGGATAAGGATAGATAAAAATAGAAATATTGATAGAAAAATTATATCGATTTGTAGGACCTAAATAAAAGAATAACATGAATTGCTAAGCAACTAACGACTTTCCTTTTCAGTGGCTCGTTTTTTTTTCAGCGTGAAAGGGAAGTGCAGGGTAGGTATGCCGTCGCGAGGTTAGGGTTTCGACAAATCCGCTGAAGTCGGTTTCGCGTCGCGCGCGGTACGCGGTACCTTTGTCTGTTTCGCCATTTCTTTAGAGTAGTTTTCTTCGGTTTAAGTTCGAGTAGTATATTTTTCGGTACCGCGTCGGTGAATCGGTAACGCGCCTTTGGGATTTTGTAGCGTTTTTGATTTGAGATCTGTGGATAGATCACATCCAGAACTAACGTAATGTAGGTTTCTCGTTCTGGATGAGTAATTGTTGACGCGTTTGAAAAACGGGCAAGTTCAGGTGACTGAAATATTGTAATTGAGCGTAATCCATTCGGAGACCCGCGACCGAAATCCTCTCCGAACTAGCTGGCCGACAAGCAGTCACCGCGTGAATGGGTTACGGTGCACGGATTGGTTGACCTGTTGGTACCATCCGTTGGCACTACTCAGACTTAACGTCTAGAACCGATGAGAGGTCGGATCCGCGTTCGATCTTGAAAAGTTGGAAAATCATTACACGGGGTGCTTCGAAGTGAGGTAAGCGGAGAGGAAAATCGAGAGTTCCGACATAAACACTCTTTCGCTCAATATTCCCACTTTCGCTATTTCACCACGAGCGATCGTGGGAAAGCCGGAAGTTCTGGCTAAAACACTCTGTCGCTCAATGTCCCCAGTTTCGCTATTTCACCTCAGGAGATAGTGAGAAAGCCGAAAGCTTAACCCGAAAGTACTCTTTCGAAGTCGTAAGCTTAAGCGAGAAACACTCTTTCACTCAATTTCCCCAGTTTCGCAAATTCACCAGTCGAGCAAGCGAGACGAAGCGGGGAGGAAAATGTTCGTGGAACGAGAGCGCACGTGTTTGACTACTCAGCGCATTTTAAGAGAATTTAGGTCAAAGAATAGTACTTAAACTTCTTGAGCGAGGTGGAAAAGGCAGTAGGAAGCCGAATGCGCAACGACGCGCATCTACGGAAAGCATCTACGGAAAGCAGTACCGAAACGAACAACAGAATGGTGAGGGGTGAGGTGTTGGCTTGCGCCGCGATCCTCAACCGGCCCTTTGGCGCTTCACGCCGTGTGGCCACCCCGAATCATTAGCACGACGAGTTGGCTCCCTATTCAGGCTGGCTGATATTTAGAGTTTAAGATAATTTATAAATTCGATTGTGATGTAAAGGTTTTTAGGAAATAATAATAATACAATAAAAGTAATGTTTTAAAGTTAACCCTCGTTTTTGGTGTTCTGGTTTTGATGGTCAGAGTAGCAGGTAAGTGGTGATACAGTGAGTTCTTTCCCCGGGAGCCTTGATGTTGTATATAGGATACGCATCAAGTTGAGCTCCCAGTTCATACCAGTATACATAGGGTATACTGGTTATGCAACACATACATCCATTCACCTGAAGAATGTGCGACCACTTTCCATTTTTTGTGCGTCTGGCGTGAACTAATTCTATTTTCTCGTTTTCCCCAGTATTGGGGTTTAAGGACAGTATTTCATCTCTTAATTCCTCACCAGAAAACTGCTTCTCAAGACCATTAATGACCAGCCTGGGCTGACGAGATTTTGTCTCTGTGACTTCATATTCGTCTTGTAGATTATCCTTTGTAATTTTGAAGAGTGATGTCGTATTGTTATTTGTGGACAATTTTATAATAGCACCACCATTACGGATAGGTTGGAACAGTTGGAGGGGAATCTTACATTTAGATGGAATAATCTTCGACTTAAAATCGGATATTGTTTTTTCCGAGGATGAATGTTTTTTGGGCTGAATTATAATCCCTCTTTGTGATGTTGAATGTGTACGCCGTTCAGTTTGAAAAATGGAAATACTTTTCGTGATGTCCGCATAAGAAGGTTTTCGCGCGGCTGCATTTTTATCGATTAAAGCGGTTACAGTTGGCTTTAGTTCAACTATATGGTTTTCCATTTCTTTCATTTGTTGAGAGAGGCGATCTTCTTTCGGTTTTTGGTGTTGGTTCTTACAAGAGGGGCACATCCACATTACATCCTCGGAGATGTCCATAATTTTTTGATATCGCTCCTCACTCATGTTAATGCACTTTAAGTGAAACCACTTATTACAAATTCCATCACAGCCCATTCCTCGATGATTATCCTCCACTGGCTTTCTGCATTTTCCACATTTGGACTCAATTGCAGGTGTTGTCATATTTGTTAATTTTTTATTGTTTAGTTTATTTGAGTATTAATTGATTTTTTTTTTGATTTTTATTTTTGATTAGTAAGTGAAAGAATAAAAATTTTTTAGATAAAAAATATATTATAAGAAAATATTATGTGTAAATTATAAGAAGAAAAAATACCGAGATTATTTGTAAAGTTAAAATTTTTTTTTTATAACTTAATGCCGCAAAGATCTTTTGATACTATAGAAACAAATATTTTATCTAAAGAAATATTTTATAAATATTAAAAAATGTATCTAACTCAGTCCTTTTGTTACACAAAAAATTATGATTGCGATTGATGAAACTCTCGCTACACGAGAATCTCACTATCATAAGCAATCAAAATCCGTTAATGGAAAACAAAGAAGAAAAATGAATTGTAAAAGCTATCACTAATTCACTTATCTGATTAAACTTTATTGCTCTCTAAGCTGCAACGCTCCTAAGCACTTTAATAAATCACATCAGCTGATAAGAAACAATCACTGAACTTAAAATTTCAATTTATCTCCAAGATCCGAAAAGTTTTCCTGTCACTCCGCAAGTTGTCACCTTGACAAATTTGTGTTTCATATGAAACACAAGCCTTCAAAGCTGACAAAATTATCAATAAGGTTCAAGCTCGGTATGAGGTCAGATGTTAATGTTCATTGAAATGAAGAATTGATTGGCCGTTCAGGCTTGATTTGAAGTGGGAAACTTTTGCTTCAACGGCCTCTGAAAATATTTCGTTCCCTCTCTCAGGGTTTGGTAGATGAACAAATTCAAAATGTGTTCCAATCACGGCAAGTTTATGCAATCCACCACATATAATCCTGTTTCCATTTCTATCCGGAGTCATACTATCAATCTCAATCAATCTCTCACTAGTGACTTCAAAATTCGATACCTTCACTCTAAACTTCTTACGGAATATGCTATTCACTTCCGCGAAAATGCCATCTGGGTCCTGTGGGCTAATATGCTTCAATTTTTCCGCCCATTGATTGCTTACCTCATTCCTGAAGTATGACTGGATTAAGTTCCGGACCTTCTTCAGGCGTAATTTCAAAAAAGCCAACGAGGGATGATTGTAGTTCAAAAATCGCCGATAAATATTGTTGACGCTTGTGAGAAGAAGGCTTTTCAATCTTTTCAACCTTGCAATGGTTGGTGTTACAAATCATTCCATATTGTTTCGATGTTTAATCTTGGCAACTACTTTCTCAATTGTTGCCAACGTCAGCTTCTCTAACTTCGGCAAATAGAGATCTATTTCATCGTTAATTAGATTCCTGTGCAAGAGTTGCCATCATCAACAGGAGGACATTGCTTCTGGTACTCTCGATTAAACTTCTTTTAAAACTTTCCCCAGTCTGTTTTATTGAAATTGAATCGATCATTTTCTTGTTGATTGCGCTATGGTTGCTATCATAAGGAAGCGCCTATAGTCTCCGTTGAGGACTATTAAAGCTAAATTCAAGTCTTGCATCAGCAATGCTCAGGTCCTAATACGAATTTGTCCTAGGGTATGTTGGGAACTCCGACCCATATAGATTGCACCTGTATTCAATTTGGTTCTCTGTTAGCCACGATTTCAGGAATACACCTCTTGGATTATTGGTGGCGTTCAGCCATGATGTATACTTGGTTTCAGGTTACTGGCAAGAATATGATAATTATGCAGTATTTCAAACAAGGAATTGAGCTCCTCCTTGAACTTGAGAACAGTTCCACCAGTTGCATAGGCAGATATAACGAAGAGGTTATCCCCACCTGGCAGTGAGGTTTTGATAACGGACACTTCAAGAGATTCAAAGCTTTTGAATTCGACTTTTTCAATATTTTGGAAACAATGGGGTCTTTGAACCAATATCCCGGTGCCAACTCCCCCATCACCGTTTACCCTATCATTTCTTACGAATTCAAAAGTCTTGGATGTCATGTAGTGCTATGAATTGAGGTGGGTTTCAGTGAGAAGCACGATGTCAGGTTTTTGCTTAACAATGAATTCAAGGAGATAATCATGTCGATGTAAAGTATTTTAGCAACGGACGTTGATCGAGATGAGACGAATCCCATTCATGGGAATGTGACTGGATGACAAATTATTTTAAGGCATTTGAAAGCCCTAAAAGCTAAAAGACAAGATTAATTTTCGTATCTTGTTTATCGATTCTCTCCGATAAAGAATTTAGTTGCTGGTAAATTTTGAGAGCAGCAAAATATTGCCACTTACATTATTTACATTATTTACCGCATTTTCTGCTGGTCCTCTAGCGGCGAGTACAAATGATACTCCGGGCTTACGAAGTTCGGAGCTAAGACACAGCGGTGTAGTTGTGTTTGCTTTGGGACAAATTTTACTCTCACATCTTGATACGGGGAGCATCCTTGACACTGGTTGACTTCTCTTTTCTGACTTCTCTTTTCTGGAGGCATTCCCACTTCACCACTCGGAAGTTCAAGTATCTTATTTGTTGAAGAGCACTTGGACTGCTCTTATTTGAAATCTACACAAAATAAAGTGGTAAATTTTTTTTTCTACCGTCGACCTTCTTTTCGCGAATGTTTTAACGGAAATAAATTCAATTTCTAGTGCTGCCTGTTTGAGCACCTGAAGAAGATCGACGGTATCTTCTCCACAGTCCAAGCCCTTCAACAAAAGGTCTAGTTCTTCTCAACTTTCGGCGTATAGGTGAAGTGTGGAACCTCCCCAGGATTAAGTGCATTTTTAGTTGATTTGAAATCAACCAGTGATTTCGTCCTGATTGTAAATTTTTCGGCATTGATTCTTTTAATCTTCAAATAAGTTAATTTATTTTCGGCTGCCAATAGCCAAACCATATCCTTTCCGCTTTGACCGAACACATTAATTGGCGAAACTTTCTCTGTATTTTTTGCAACTTTTTGAGAAGGACCAGCAGAACTGGTTTTTTCTCCTTATTTTTACTTTTTAAGTAAAGGATAAAATTATCATTGTTATCTTGACTAACATTACCTTCAATACTTTCTTCAACCTCCATTTCTTGTTGGAGTCCGTCCAGCGCTGCAGAGTAGTTTTGGCTGTCATTTGCGCTTCCAGCACTTAGTGTTTCTTCTAGGATGACTTATTTGACAGCTTTCTTTGCCTTAGTTTCCGTATTTATTGGCCGTACCGATTCGGCATCTTGAGTTTTCTTCCCTCTCTTGTACACATTTTCGAACGTTTTGAGTCGTAGCTTCAATTCCTGAATTTCAGCTAGAAGTCGTCTCACTTCTTGTTTGTCTTCGACTACTTGAGTCTTACGCCCACCATCTGCGGAGTCCTGGCTACTCGTGTGTCTTCTTTTATTGACGCTTCCCACCAATTTCGTATTGCTACTCTCCCCGGAGCCCCCCAACGTCGGGCTCCTCCATACAGCAGTCCCGAGTTAGTCTTTGGCTTATTTGCTTTTGTTGATTTATTGATTCCGTGGGTCGATTCCTTCGATGATAAATGCTCTTTCCAATAAAATCAAAATTTGCTTTTGACTTATAGAAAATTAATTTAATTTTATAAAATTGACTTTCGTGAAAAATTAATTAATTTTTAAACCGATTAAAAACACGTCTACACGCAGCAAATGCTAGACGTAAAATATTTCAGCACCCAGAGACACCGTCGTAAATCTCAAGGGCAAAACTCTGTTGGTCACTACCTATGGAAGAGAGTGGTGGCATAAAGTGACATTTTCGCTGTACGAGCGCTGGTAAATGACAAAGGTAACATTGCAAATAGGTTGTAACTGATTGAGAAGCCTACATTCACTTATGCTTGAAATAAAACTAAATAATTATTATTTCTATATTCTTAGTTGGATATTTTTACAATTATTAAAAATGTACATTGTGTCCCTTTCATAAAGAGACTCTATTGTAAAGAACGCGGTGGTTAATAAATCGTGGAGTCCACTTAAGATCGCGAAATGGCAAGCACGCTGGGGAGTCTGCTTATCAGCTAGCTAGCCAGCAAGAGTGAAGCTTCGGCTGTTTCATTGCGCTTGCTGGCATATCGTATCGTGTGTATCTATTCCAAATACAAAGCAAAATATATTTTCAATATATTAAGATCGTGAAGTGTTATTTTCAATCGTTAGATATGTTAGCTAAATCACAATACGAGTATAATGACGGAACGGGAAATGTGTGCTGTTAGAAAGGCTAGCAATTGAGACGAAATGTATAGTAAAATGGACGATCAAAGTGCTGAGTCTCGATCCTCGGGTAGTGCGAAGTTTCACCCTTGATCATTTCTGTAAATGGCTGATTGGACGCAATGAAGTGAAGTGGAAAGATTTGCAATATCATTATTGAAAGATTTCATGCATGATGCAAATATTATCTATATCTTGAGAGAAGTGAATGGCTATGAAAGTGCTCATCAACATGTGTGGTGGAAGTGCTTTTGCTTGGGTATGCAAAGGTTTCTCCCTCCCTTAGTCTTTAGCTCCCAGAAATAATCAAGTCCCCAAAGAAGAACGAGAAATACGGAAACAACCGCAACGACATACCAAAGTTAAGTCTAGTAGGAGTTACCAGCGTCGCAATATTTTGTCTACGTTGCTTTAAGTAGGAACAGTCGAGGATGTGGAAATGCTGGATGGGATTGAGAAAGTGATATCATAATTTCTGAATGAACGGGATACTGTTTATTTTACGAAATGAATGAATGAAAGAAATGGGATGATGTTTCTAGATAGTGAAACTTTGTTCGTAATTAATATTAAAAATTTAATTTAAATAATCAGTTTGGGGTGTACGAAAATAAAATGCCATCGCGCTGTTTTTCGTTTTCCGGTCTGACGTCGAGTGTACATTCTGCGTGAGCCCAACGATTTCTGTTGGTTTCTTTTCTTTTTCTCTTTCACCTGAGCCAGCAACTTTCGTAGTTTACCCGTTAGACGGAACAAACGACGAGGCAACAAGAACGGACGATACCGTTGAATGTAAAGAACGGTTAGACCTTGCTAAATAGAACACTTTCCGACGACCAGGTGTAATTTTGTTTATTAAAAGGGCAGAGATGTTCCAAGAAAGTTGGATGACAGTCGCTTCGCATGTGAAAAAAAGAGCAATCGGACGAAGAGATTGAAATATTGGACAGAGGCTAAAGGAGTTAAAGGAAAAAGTGTTAACCAGATGACTGGTATTCGAAAAGCAGCTGTAACGAAACCTCTTGCGGATGTAGTTGAACCATACCAGCTTGTCTTGACATCATATCTGATTAAGGAAGATGTCTTATGTTCAGTGCAAGAGTGTCATTTGCAATTTACCGCACCATTTTCGTTAATTGTAAAGATTTCAGGCAACACTCACATCAACAGCGGGTAGTGGAATTTGATAAATCAAATTCTTGAAGATATTGACATATACAAGCATCTTGATATTAAGTTGAAAATTTCGATAAACTCTTTAAAAAACTGATTTTTCTAAACTCCCCAGAAAACCTCCTGTGGCAGTATAAACACGCTCGAATGAAAATGTCTCCAATTGTTACTGTTATTTGACAAAAATAATTTCTGTTTTAAAATTCGCGTCCTTTCCAAGAACAATCTGCCGCTTTAAAATTCATTTTTTTTTTTGTCTTAAACTGTATTTTTTAAGCCATTCCATTCGAATATGCCAGAGGCATATGAATAATCAAAACACGCTTTTTTCGCCGTGAGTTGACTTCGCCTTTCAATTTGTAATTCCCAACTTGCACACCATACACTGGTTCACATGCCCCACAGTCTACACACTTACCCGTACGTTAGAACCAGTATCGAAAAGTCTGGGGGATTTGTTTCCCAATTACAACAACCTGTTGCAAACGGCTACAAAGTCAACAAATATCTATTTAATCTATTGAGACTTGTTGGACAGCTTGGCTAAGGAGATGGAAAATCAAATTTGCTCAAGATGGAATGTCGCGACTCATTCGAGGCGTCAACGGAACGGGATAAGATAAATACATCTTTTACCACGTTTTCCCCCAATGAAGAGATCTTAACATACGAGTACACACGAGTAAATGCATAGTCATGGCGATTGGTGTTGTACGTTCAAAAATTAAAAATAATCGCCGATCAAGAATGTTTGATCAAATTGTTTTAATGTATGTAGTAATAATCTAGTAGTGCTATTAATACATTTTAACAATGTATTGAAACTAAACAGAGCTAACTGGTTCAAAAAATTGTATAAAGTGAAGAAATAAACAATGTGGATTACCTGTAGTTTGATACAAATATCTTAGAATTTTCCGTTATACTCGTATAGTACGAGTAATTTAATAGATTGTAGACTAGCAAGAAATCATGTGTGATGTGTTACTTATGATGTTCGTATATAGTATCACATTTGTAAGGATTAAAACTATGAGCGACGGTAATAAAGGCTTCAAAATATTTCTTTGATATTTTTCCCTTTAAGAATAAAAAAATTTTTGGACATGTCACTTCACACTGTGCAGTGATAAAACCAGAGTTGGTGCGCATAGTGCACATAGGAGTGAATATAATTATTCAATGAATAAAGTGAGTCTATCGATGATGAAAAAAAATATTTGATTTCAAATGAATCAAGAAGAATAAGAAAAAAATCTCAAATAGCGTCAAAATAAGTTGTATAGGTCAATTTCCAAGCTTTTGAACTAACTTTATTGAAATCGCGACCTGTTTGTCCTCTTTCCGTGTCTCACTGCATTTTTTCTCCGAAAATATAGCAGCCACAATCACCAAACTACATAAGTATATGAGAAGTGCGTGCCTCTTAAACGTTTGAGTACCAACAACTTTTCAAAGGTGCTTTTGCGGGTCTCCCCATGTAGAGGGTGACCCTTAAAAAATTATTTACCAAGATCGTAAACAGCAGTTATTGCTGCGAGGGGTGGAGGAAGGGGAAATGTATGAAAATTATGTATCGCTTCCCATGCGATTAGACATATGTGTTCAACTACAAATACCTTATTAGTCGAAATTCACTCTGACTTATTAGCAGTATAGTTTTTAAATTTTACATTTTTCTCCATAACATCTTATGAGCCCCCTTAAAATTTGATATAAAGATATTCCACTGTGAGACTATTAAAATCAGTAGTTTTCATAATAATCGCATGATATTTATGGAAGCATTTGAGATTTAGTTATCGAGCAGTCCGCCTAGGCAAACTGCTTGAGGGACCTTCACGAAAAGGAGCACGAGGAGTTGAAATGCCCAAATAGGTTGCTGCAATTTCAGTCTATTTGGTATTGTTCGACAAAATTGTTAAATCGGCACACAATGCCATTTCCGCAAAATCAGATGTTCCACGGTGCCCCCACATATTTCTAATTTGAATTTTGGCACTTCACCACTGGTCGATACTTTCGATACACCTTTACACAAAATAAATAATGCTCGATGACAAGCACGGGTTTAATATAATTTTCCGCTCTTGCGGTCTTTCCCGTGCTATATGTAAGAAAATTTTTCTCGTAATAGCGCGAACAACATGCATATCCGCCAAATTTACTCATTGTCCCCTCCAAATTGATGCATTCACGGCGTCCAACGAAAAAAACCCCAGTTCTCATATATTTCCAATGGTATATTATCAAATTCCGAAATCCGTCAAGCTTCGCTCCGATTATTAGCCTCAGGACCCGTCGCTCAAAGGCGTTCAATATATTTGCGGATGCTTGGGTTAGGGTCCATGTTTTACACCCATAGCATAACACAGGTCTTATCACAGATTTGTATACTTGGAGCTTTGTTCTCCTGTGTATGCAGCTGGTCTTCAAGATCGTCAATACCATAGATATAAAGAGTACTGGATCCGCAACCGGTCGCGAGAGCCGGAGCAATTAGCAACCTTCGCTATAATTGTGTGAAGTTGAGGTTTGAAGTGATATGCTTTTGTTTTTGCACTTAATTCACTCCGAAACACGCTCACGTTTAAAAAGTTTTTAATTTTGAAGATCGCGTGTACGAAATCGGCACTTCAGTTCACTGTTTTTATAAAAAACTTACGAATTTTTGATCGGCTTTGACAAATAAGTTTTCTCGCCGTTTTCGCGCCCTTTTCGAATTTATTTTGCTTTGACGTTCGAGTTTTCTGTGAGAGTCGTTTGTTGTGTTGTACTCAAACTGTTTTACGAATGATTACGAAGGCGCAATCGTGTGCACGTGAAATGAAATTTTGTCGGTGTGCGCGGGTATCAGTGGGGGAAGTGATTCTTCTGAAGAGAGGAAAGAAAAACCTGTCTGGAAACAAAGGGGAAGAAGGAGCAAAGGGAATCATATAGTTTCGAGAGCATAAGTTATTTATATCTTATTTATGTGGTAAATTTGCTTCCCACATGGACCAGTACACAGATTCTCGTTGCTCGTCCATTTATTTATATGGCTTTGGTCAGTACTGAATAGAATATTTTATTTGCGAGCTGTATTCTTCGCCATATTTCGTCTCATTCATTGCCCGTTCTCGTCATTTTGGTGCTTAAATACACAAATTCGCTAACATTCTCGAGACTGTATTCGCCAAGTGTGATATTTTGGGTATTTGAGGTATTTTTCCTCGACTGCGTCATGAGCTTTGTTTTATTTTCATTGATTTGTAGCCCTACTAGTTTTGCTTTGCTGTCGAGTTTCAGGAAAAGTTCTTTGGCAGTTGTTAATGACCGTGACAGAATGTTGATGTCGTCCGCATAGGCTACTACTTGGCTCGATTTGTATAGTAATGTACCTCGCGTATCGATAGGTACCTTCCTTATGACGCACCCCAGAGCCAAATTAAATAGCAATGGGGCCAGCCCATCTCCCTGCTTTAGTCCGACATTTGTGTCAAACGCATCGGTGAGTTGGTTATTGATGCGGACTTGGGAGGTTGTCGACGTCATTGTCATTTTGGTAAGACGGACTAATTTGGCTTGGATGCCAAAGTAAAGCATTATTTGGTACAGTATGCTACGATCAATACTGTCGTATGCTTGCTTGAAGTCAACGAAAATTTGTTGTATGTCTATGTTGAACTCCAAGCAATTTCGAAGTACCTGCTTAACTGTGAACAATTGGTCTGTTGTTGATCTACCTGCCCTAAAACTACCTCGATACTCCCCAATAGTACTGTTGGCGTATGATCCGATTTTATTTTCTTTGATTTTAGAAAATATTTTGTACGCCGCACAAAGTAGTGATATGCCTCTATAATTTTCGCACTGTGGCTTATCACCTTTTTTGTGGATAGGGAATATAATTGATTGGCTCCACTCTTTCAGCATATGTTCTTGTTGCCAAATGTACTGGATGACTTTGTGAATAGCTTGATGAACAGTACTACTACGATATTTGATGAGCTCCACTGGAATCTCATCAATGCCCGGCGCTTTATTATAAAAATCTCAGAAGAGTAGCGAATAAGATAATTAGGATTAAGAAAAGAAAATACTATGACGACCAATTGAGAAGTATAGATATAAGTTTAGCGAGCAACAACACAAGACAATAGTGAAAAGCCTGAAACGTGGTTATCAACCCAAAACCACGCTCTATCGTGATGACAGTGGCAATATAATCGCTGATGGAACCAAGATTAAAGAAAGATGAGCATCATATTGCAAGAGCCTCCTTAATCCTCCGCATAGCTCCAGAACATTGGAGCCTATAGGTGTCTGCGGAGAGCTTCCATTGGCCCCACCAACTCTGGATGAAGTTTGTTCCATCATCAAAGCCCAAAAGAATAATATCAAATTAATCGAGAACAAAAATCACAGGGGGACAAGCCAACAAGCACCCAACAATCAATTTTCCATTTCTTCCCAATCCCATTCACCGTGGGCAACGATCAAAACGAATACCACCGAGCAACTAGTCTCAGCCAGCCGGTTTTTGACCAACTCACATAATATACAAGTTTACCCAAAAAGCAGACGAACTACAATGGCGATACTCATTTGCGAGATTTGTTGAGGTTGATCGAGCTGGGAGGGAGCTGGCACGGTATTGGTGGCTGAATGACAATGACTAAATTATTCGTGTTCGCGTGTCTCGTTTGTGTTTGTTTTCTTTTTATTTTCAGCTCATTATTGCTACATTTAATTGTTATTTGTTTGTGTTATTTAAAATCAGCTTACAGGATTTAGAATAGGTATATTGTGATGTTCGTTATATTAGGCTAAGAGATAAGGTTTACTTTGTAGGTTAGGAGTATTGTAAAAGTATTGTAGTAGGATAAGTTAGAGTTTTTTGAGTAAATTTTATTAGACGTAAGTAACAACATATAATTAGATATAAGTCAAAAGATTCCTGTTTTGTGTTCTTTGTATTATATTTAATTTTTGAATAGCGTTGGTTGGTTTTTTTCCCTTTTTCCAATTGATTAATCATATTTAATAATATTCATTTGATTAATTTCACATAATGTTTTTATAAATCATTTTAGTATTGATATTGTTTAAATTTAGAGTGCCAAGTGGGCCACTAAGTTTTTCTAATCGTAGAATGTTTTTGAAACTTTGCTTTATGTTTTTATAAAAAATTTTATGGATTTACTTAATAAAGCACCTTGAATTGAATACCCAAAAACCAGTCTGGTGAGACTTACTTTGTGATTTTTGTAGGTGTGTAACTGATTGAATCTCTTGCCACACTCGATGCATTTATGTAGAACGGGATGAGAGTGTAATACTTGATGAGTTTCTGCTACCATTAGCTTGATAAGATGTGCATGAAACGTTGTTAAATGTCTATTCATTTCTCGTTGATTGTGATAATACAACAGACAAACAGTGCAAAAAAAATGTTCAATGAGTCATGTGACATAAGAATCAAAATATTCAGCACAAATATATTTAAGGTCTCGAGATTCATACAAATCGACTGTCATTGGGAAACAGTTCTCCTTCCATACGGCATTGTAAACACATTTCTTACATGTTTGAAGGGTACCGTATGTATTTATTTATTGCTTTTCAAATTCAGTTTTAATATTCAGAAGATTTTTATTATCATCCTCATTATTCGATTCCCCATTTGAATGACTGTTTATTGTTAAATTAATTTTCGATCGTTTTTAGAAAAAAAAACCCTTAAAACACCACAAACTTTTAGTTTTTTTAACTATTGTACTATTCACACGTGTCTCCAACGCTATCTATTTAAGGAACAAGTGATTATAACGTTCGTGTGTTGTCATTAATTAATGTTCTCTTGATTTTGGTCAGTTTCAATTTTTGTTTTGTGATGATGCTCGTGATCATTCAATATTTTCTCTTACAGTTTGCATGTACGGATCGCTTGATTACTACCGTGGGGTTCATTCATCACAACATCATAATCGTCGTCACGTTGAACTCTTTTGCTATTTATAGGGCACGTGTTTCTTTTAAAGATATTATTCCATCCTCTTTTGTTAATTTTTCTTTGTTACATTTATTTTACTGGCTTGTTCAATAATTCATGTAGGAACAATCATTGAATGAACTTTTCCTATTTTTGAATTTTTGACCGTTTAAAAGAAAATGACCATATTGTCCGGTGCGAATTCTATTAAAGAGCTAAGGCAGAAATTTATACAGTATGAAACTCAGAAGACGTGTTTGAAATCAAAGTATTCCACGAATGAAAAGACGTTTACGGGCGACAAATCGGATAGAAATGGGAAAAGATGATTTGATTGTGGCAATCCCGAACATTGAGAGAAAGACTGTCCGGATAAAATGTAAGGTGCAAAATGTTTCTTATGTGGTAATTTTGGCCATGTTGCGAAAAAGCGCCCGACGGCGCGTGTGATAACATCAAAATTAAGATGTGACGCTTTGAGGTTATAGGACATGAAAACCTATAAATCGGTTAAAATTCTCAAAAAGATCGGCATTAATAGATCCCGATAGTGATCTTTATTTGACCAAATTGAGTGTTTGTAAAAAACTAAATGAACCGATTCAAAAAAAACGTTCGTTGCTTTTGACGGCATCGGTTCTAGCGGTCAGTAAACCCTTGGACATTTTACTACCAATGTGCTAATAGACGATATTAAACTAAAACTGACGTGCATGTTATACTTGACGAGGCGTTAGCATTCGAAATTTTGCTTGGTAACGAATTATCTGAAATTATGAAAATAGTGTTTAATAAATGCAATGCAACCTTGATATGCGTGATGATAAACCACAATCGTGGGCAAATATGGACGGCACGTCGAGACAAGAAGAGAAAAAAAATCAAGAAGATGACGGCGAAGCAAATAGAAACGATAAATTTACCAGCTATTTCAAGACAGCTTTAAGCATCAATGCCAACCCCGAGACCGAAGTCGACTAACAGCATATTCGAGATTCTAGGACAAAATCGAAAGTGAAGCATCTTTTCGAAACACATGCGCCCAATAGAACGAGAGATACAGGAGTCGAGATGGGAATCATGCTCAGCGACGAAGCACCAGTACACCAAAATCCTCAAAAGCTGACAGCTGAGCAGAGAAATATTGTCGACAATATCGTATACGATTGGATGAAACAAGGTATCATATCACCACCATACGCTTCTCCAATAGTTTTAGTGGAAAGGAAAGACGAAACTACCAAATTGTGTGTCGATTATGGGCTCCTAAATAAGAACCGTTCCCATTACCATTGATGGAAGACCAGCTTGCTCGGCTGCAAAGTCGTTCGTAGTTTTTTAGGGTTGACAGGAGCATCCGTAAATTCAATCCAAAATATGCAATTATTTTGCGACCTTTAACTAACTTGTTGCAAGACGGGGTCAATTTTGAATTTGGTCCACACCAGGAAAAAGTTTTTGAGGAGCTTAAAACAACATTGACGCAGAGCCCAGTTTTACATATGGACCTATCCAAAGACGGACTAGGTGAGGTTTTGTTGCAGAAGGATTTAGAAGATGGAATTATGCATCCTTTCCAGTATACCAGCTGGAAGACGACACCCGCTCAATTGCGTTACACAAGTTACGAACTAGAAATATTAGCAATTGTTCAAGCACTTTAGCAGATACCCAATTATTTGTATGCTGCATCAAACAATTCAAAAGAGAGCAACGTAATGACGATCAACGACTGAAAATATTCCAAGATATTAATGACAATAAAATACAGATTTTGCATTACAGGCTTGTATTGTATATCACTAGCTGGATTATTGGGGGTACCAAGGCCCATGCAGTACGACATAATCAGACAATGTCACGAACGTGGACATTTCAAATGGCAGAAGACCAAATGTTTAGTATTACAGGAATATTGATTTCCTCATATGCACGCAAAGATCGAAAAATTTATAACCAACTGTGTAAGATGCATTTCGGCTGAGCGGGAACATGGTAAATTGGAAGGAACGCGGAGTTCCTTTGACAAGGACGACAAGCCTTTACAGACATATCATATTGACCATCTAGAGCCAATGCCATTGACAAAGAAGAGTAATAATCACATATTCTCAGTGGTTGACGCATTTTCTAAATTTATCTGGTTATACCCAACAAAATCTACTACTGCCGAAGAAGTCATAAACAGACTGCAGAAACAATCTGTTGTTTTTGCGAATAAAAAAGGGTTTGCATATGCAGACTTCATCTCGCGGCTCATAGCAAAAAAAAAGAAGTCTACTGAACTGGCCAGAGGTATACAAAATGCAATCTAGAACAACATCAAAAACAATCGAACGATTGGAGGAACCCTTTTCGTGGCAAGGACTTTGCAGCTTACTGGTATCTGACAACGGTCCCGGCTGGTTTCAGAGGAGTTTGAGAGTTTCTGCAGAGAAAACGGTATCGATCACATCGAACAGCACCTTTTAATCCCCAATCCAACGGTCAAGCTGAGAAATTTGTCGACTCGCTCAAAACTGGATTGAAGAAGCTGGAGGTAGAAGGGAATGCCGATCAGATTTTACGCCAGTTCTTGCTATGTTATCGTTACATACCATAGGCAGCCCTAGGAATGAAGTCACTCTTCCAGGGCATGACTAGTCGTACTATGAAGACTAAGTTGGATTTATTGAAACTAGAGCATGACCGTTCTCGAAAGTGTAACAGGAATACGGAGCAGCAATTTAATCAGCACCACGGTCCCAAATGGAGAGAATTAGATGTCGGCGAAGAAGTTTTTATCAAAAAGTACAACGCCAACAAATGGAAATGGTCACAAGCGACTATTGTGATTGCATGGCGCTTGCGGTGGGTCTGTCGATTGATCGCGAAGTCAACGTCCATGCAAACCAAATCAAAAAACGGTTTACTTTCCTCGATAACGGAAAAACATTCTAATTGATGGTCTTGATACCCTTAGAGAAGAAGTGACTGGGTTCCAACCGAGTTCTGAATCTGAAGAGCCTGCCAACAAACAACCAATGGACCAAGCAGTGGTGCAGGGAGACGAATGTGCTGAAGACCCGCAACTGTGTCGAGCACAATAAACCAATGCAGAAGTACTACCACAACGCTATAAGGATTATGACATGAGGCGACTTTTATATCCGACCGTATGATCCATCCTAACGGGGAGAGATGTTGGGATGGCAACGCCGATCATGAGAAGCAATCAATAAGAGAATTTTGGAAAAACTATAATATCATGAATACTCTAGAAAATATAAACCTTTCTTGGAATGAGATAAAAGAAAGATCTTTGAAAGGAGTATGGAAGAACATTTGGCCAAATTTAAGTAGGAGCGAAGACATTGGACACTCTGTCGATATGGATGAAATAGTGGAATTAGCGAAACATATCGGTTTAGATGAGGTAAATGTGGAAGACGTCGAAGAAATAGTTCAAAAAACAGCAGCTCATCTTTCTAATGATGAGCTCAAGGAATCAACTGAGCAATAAGAAAACAAAAATATTGATAGTAGTGATTTCCAAGAAGAGCGAAAAGAACTTTCGATGGCGTTTGTAAAAAGGAGTTTGACCACTATAACTGGAATTATGCACCGATTTGTTGAAAATGATCCAAATTTTGCCAGGATTTCAAAAGCAAGACGGGGTGTTATAGATACTTTATCCACTTATCTACAACTTCTAGCAGAACGCAAAAGGAAAACGCAAACTACATTAGATCCCTTCTTGCCAAAAAGGCAGAAAATTGGAAACACAGAATAGACTGAATGATCTGACTGACTTAGAATTTTATTTGTTTTTATAAGTAGATTCGTTTATATTGTTTTTATTTTTGTAAGAAATATATGTTTGTTTTCGTTTTTATTAAAAAAAAAAACATAATTATTAATTTTAATACCTAACCACGTTTCTATACATCCCCCAACCCCATTATGTACTTATTTACATGTTAAGATTGCCTCGTTTAGCGCTGTTTTGCATAACGCTCTACTTTGATGGAACGTATCCCTACGTTAAGCGGGGTCTTACTGTACATATTATATAGATTATTTGTTTTTAATTCACTAAATAAATTAAGTAGCATGGAGGGAGGAACAGGAATGGAAATATAATAAAAAGTAGATTAATACTTGAATATCTTGATTTTAATACAATATGCTCCCAACTTTGATTCTTCTGAAAATGTAAATAAACGAGTTTCCTGTTAATCTTTTAAGGTTTTGTATTTATCGTAATTGATGAGGGTAGAAAATCGATAACAATACATACAAAACATTCAAAAAATTAAAATGATGTTGATTTATCTCTATTTCTAGCTTGATATTTTGTGAAAATGATGCCAATTACTACCTTCGATACTTCTACATCATTATTCGTGTCAAACTATTTAACAAACCGACTTTCAAACGCATTCTCCCGCCAGATACTCAGCATTTCAATACTCATCGTCTAATGTCGCTACTATCGCTAAAATCCGACATTCAGTTGTACCAACCAAATGTCAACTTCCTCCTTTTTGTCGCGTACTTTTCACCGTAAGCCGTGAAAGATTTTTAACAAATAAATCGCAGGTAATCCCGGTGTCATCGTACCGAAATTTATGTTTGAAGTGAACAAAATGAATGTTCCAAAGGCTGTGCTATCGAAATTTGTTGTATTTCGGCCAGTTATCGCCTCCATTTGTCTCAAAAACTTTGCCGAAACATTCTTTTGACAGGTCGTTGAAATGTCAACAGAGTTGCTGTTTTCCGAAAATCTCATCTGTTTTCTGCGAATATTATGTCTTCTAGGTGTTGGGATGATATTCTCAAGTGAAAACTATGTAGCCGATCTACGTGCCAAGTTATAGTTTGATGCTGAGCCTACTGCCGGTACAATTGGCTGTAAACAAGAGTTGATAGTTGACGGATCGCAATGCCTAACCTCTTAGAATTTTTCATTTGGCCTCGTTTTATCCTAGATCTGTCTACGATAAACATAACTGTCGGCGTTTGTAATAATACGCTTTTTGTTCACTTCAAACCTTACTACAACAGATTGTTGGTTCATACTAACATTCCCTCTTATTCTCATTTTAGCCATGGTGCGCATGAACGTGTTAGCCGATGCCTTGAAATGCATCAACAATGCCGAGAAGCGTGGAAAACGTCAAGTCCTGCTTAGGCCCTGCTCTAAAGTCATCATCAAATTCCTCACGGTAATGATGAAACATGGGTACATTGGCGAATTCGAGATTGTTGACGACCACAGATCCGGCAAAATCGTAGTGAATTTAACAGGACGATTGAACAAATGCGGGGTCATCTCGCCACGTTTCGATGTCCCTATCAACGATATAGAAAAATGGACTAACAACCTGTTGCCCTCACGTCAGTTCGGATACGTAGTTCTCACAACCTCAGGAGGTATTATGGATCACGAAGAAGCTCGACGAAGGCATTTGGGAGGAAAGATCTTGGGATTCTTCTTCTAGATGAAGGATACGTTTTTTAAAGTAAGGAAAACTACTGGTGGGAGGTTTTGTGAATAAATTCTGTCATCAGGAAAGAAGTGATTTGTTTGTTTTTCCTTTGTGGTGTTTGTGTCGATTTGAAAAGTGTTGATATTTTCGGATGGAATTGTGACTAGACGTACGTATTTCTCTTCCAATTGTTTTATATTTTGTTATGGATAGTAATTTTGTGAGCTGAGCAACAATCGGTAATATTTGGAAAAAAATCTAAGTTTCCCATTTAACTGGTCTAGATCCAAAACTGATAACGTTTGGACAAGATAAGGTTAAAAGAATAACGTTACATATTTTGCATGGTCATATACCTATAGAATGTACACTATCTGGGTGACATAGCTGATGTATAAATAAGTGGTGCAGATAGTGATGTTGTGTGATGGGGTCATGGAGGTATTGAAGTTTGGTCATATTAATCTCTGGTTACTGTAACAATACTTAGAAAATCTTTGTGAATAAAAAAGAAAAATGGCATTCAATGGTAAACATATTTACAAAGCTTTTTCGCGAAACGATACAAATAATTGTATCGAATTTCTACCAAAGCAAATCTCCATCTAAAGTGCCTGCATAGTCGATGTGCACTCTCCCAATTTTTATCAGGCTGATCCCCGGGATGCATTGGTGCTTTCTGCGGACTGTGGCGAACTTTGGCACATGACTCACAGCTCTTCACAAGATGCTCTGTGTCCTTGTCCAAACCTTCCCAATAAACGTTTCACCTAGAGAGTTGCTTCATCTTCGTGATTCCCACATACGTTGCATGAAGCTCTTGCAGAGATGGTATTTGGAGAGACTTTGGGATCACTGCTCACCCGGCACAGAATAGCATGTTTCCAGAGGCAGTGTAGAAGCTATCCTTGCGGCCGGTTTTGAGCTCGTGTAGTAATGCTTGCAACTTCGCGTCTTTTGCAGATTCCTCGGCGACTTCCTGCAGTGACAGACAAACTGGAGATCTAGAGCAGTATTTCAGCATACAGCGCGTCACTAGTTGTAGAGACTGATGCACGGGCAGACAGTCGACATTTTCGTTTTCTTTTCCCTTCTTGCATTGAACTGTGTAGTCCAACCCTAAGCAAACGCGAAGAGGTCATCTGTGGCAGTGAGGGTCTGGGTGAAAAATCCTTGAAAGTGGCTCATTGTCTGTGCGTAGAACGAAACATTTGCCGAATAAGTAGTTGAAGAACTGCGTCGTTACGTATACAGTAGCCAGGGCTTCTCTGGCAAGTTGCCTGTTATTTAACTCAGCCTGCGTCAGAGCTCGCGAGGCGTAGCTGAATGGATGCTAGTAAGCATCAATTTCGTGGCTAAGTACTGCGGCTATTCTGGTAGCCCCACTTGTTTTGAGGGACCAAACGGAATGAGCACTTTGTCTGAGCATAGCTAGTCTTGAGATTCACGAAGGAGGCCTTAGCAGCTGCAGACCAAAAAAATGCTCTCGTCCTCAGTAAGTGGCGTAGTGGGAAGGTCTTTGAAGAGAAGTCTGGAATGAATTTGGCATAATATGTGACTAGGCCAAAGAATCTCCTCAATTCATCCGCAATTATCGGTTGCATAATCCGAGAAACTTAAACCTTAGCTGGGCACTTCTGAATCTGATTGTGAGCCATGACAGATGATGTCATCAACGTATGCCTCGACCTTTAAAAGGCCGTTCAGCAATTGACCCAGGACCCGGTTGAATTCCGCTGGAGCGGTCTTAATACCGAAGCCGAGACGGTTCATTTTGAATGTGCCTTATGCGTTGAAATTGTTTGAATCTTGCTCCCTTCTTCGTCGACCCAAATGCAAATATTTCTTGTGGAAGTCCAATTTACGAAAGTACTTGGAGCCGATGGAGAACCTCATCTATTCTGCGGATGAGGTGATTTGAAGCTACGAGACTGGAATTCGGGCTTAGCTATAACAAAGACTGGCGGTCCCCAATCGCTTGATTCAATTGAACTGATGACTCCTTGAGATTCCAATGTGATAAACTCTCTCTCTCTCTCTCTCGCAATGCGTTCCCGGGTGAAATGTGATTTCACGCCTTCGCTGAGTTGAAGCTTAACTTCTACGTTCGGAACAGACTCAATCCTTTCTTCGAAAATGAATTGGTTTTTCTTGAAGATGTCTTCGAATGAAGTGACTACGTTGACGTTGAGTAGACGGAGAGCTAACTTTTGTGGATATCTATATCGTTAATGTTGATTTCGAAACTACGGATCCATATGCGTCCGAGCAAAGCGTCACACCCTGCTAGCACCATGAATAGATCGGCTTCCATTGAATTCCCTTTACAGGCGACTGAGACGGTGAGTTTACCTTTAGGCTCCATGACATGATCTGAGTGATAACGGAAGGAGACTGAAGTCGGTTGCTGCGGTACTTACAGTCCCAATTTGTTGAAAACACTTTCTAAGAGCAAAGGGAAACGTTTGTCTGAGTCTAACACATCGTTCAATAAGTCCCGAGACTAACAACGAAAACATCATTTTTTTTTCAAAAATAATTTTTATTCATCAATATAATCTCCTTTTAGGGTGATACAATCTTTCCAACGCCTTTCCAACATTTCTATACCATGTTTATAGAAGGATTTATCCTTTGCTACAAAATAGGCTTCAGTTTCGGCAATTTCGAGCCAAATTTTTTTCCCTGGAGCATTTTTTTGAGATCAGCAAAGAGCCAGTACTCGCTGGGTGCTAAATCTGGCGGTGGGTGGGGAAGCAAATCAAAGCCCAATTCGTTCAATTTTGCCATTGTTTTCATGGACTTGTGGCATGGTGCATTGTCTTGGTGAAAAAGGATTTTTTTCTTTTTCATGTGCGGTCGTTTTGCTGCGATCTCCTCCTTCAAACGTACCAACAAGTCAATATAATAATCACTGCTGATCGATTTACCTTTTTCCAGGTAGTCAATGAAAATCACGCCATGTGTATCCCAAAAAACAGACGCCATGACTTTGCCAGCAGACTGCTGCATTTTTGGACGCTTTGGGCGGTTTTCGCCAACCATGCGCCACTCAGATGATTGCCGATTCGACTCCGGAGTGAAATGATGTATCCATGTTTCATGTTTCTATTGCGAGTAAATAGCGATAAACAGCTCTCTGAATCGTCGACTCCTTGCTATTTTTGTTCCACTGAAAGCAATCGTTGCACCCAATTGGAAAAAACCTTTTTCATGCTCAATTTTTCGTGAAGGATTGTAAATACGCTTCCAGATGATATCTTTGTCATTTCTGCAATCTCACGGATCTTCACTTTGCGATTTTTCATTACAATTTTTTAACACTTCATTCACATTTTCCTGTGTAACGGCTTCCAATGGCCTACCCGAACGTTCCGCATCGTTTGTGCCCGTACGACCACGTTTAAACTCAGCATACCAACGAAAAATCGTTGATTTCTATGGAGAGGAGTCCGGGTAATGTTTTTCAAGCCATTGCTGGGCTTCTACAGTGATTATACCCATAAAAAAAATGTTTCATCAAGACGCGAAACTCGTTTTTTTCCATTTTTCAAACAAGTGACTTTACTCTAACCTAGATAACTCGGCTGTCTGTGATCCGATCGACGTGAAATTTTTACACGTTTCATGTAAAGGTTCGCACTCTATGGAAACGTGGCGAGTTTGGTACTACCAGCAGCATCTCTGGGTTAGTCTCGGGACTTACTGAACGATGTGTACTTCAAATGCTTGCGGCCTGTTCTTGAGTGTGACCGTAACGATGTCTTTATCAGTTTCTGGTCCCACTTCGTGCAAATCCTCGATATTTTCAATGCATGCGATACCATATTCGCTGTTGAGGTGACGATATTCTTCTTCTTAAGGATGATGAGTTGACAGCGTGTTGGTCTCCGATTTTCGGAGCCAGGTTGTGGTGCAGACTTTGGTGACATGACCGATTTTTCCACAACGATAACGCGGATGAGAACTGGACTGACGACTATTGTCTTGAGACTTGGAACGCTGGCGCCTACGACGATTTCCATCTTGATGATGATCAATTTTATTTGCATCTGCAAATTGATCCAGCGGCTTCTCTATTACCTTACTCAGTTGACTTGACTCAAACCGAGATGCTTCCAGGGCTGTGGTTTTCGTTAAAAATTCGTCGAAATTCTTGAGGTTTGTGTCTTGTACGATCGGTTCGCGTATCCAGCTGTCTTTCAGGTCTCTGATGAACTGATTACGAAGTTTTTACAGGTGTCATTGGGACAGATACTGTAGAAATCACAGTCTTTCAACTTCTCTTTCAGAGATGCGCCGAAATCCGAGATTGACTGATGTGCGTGCAGAGTGATGCTGAAAAACGATGGTTGTGACTGATGGAGCCAGCATTTTTTGGAAATGACCCTTCAATGTTTTGAATTCGATTTCCTTGATAGGATTATCTAGTCATAGAAATGCAGCTAGATTGTTATAGTGATCTTTCCCAATCGATGAATAGAAGAGTTGAGTCTTTTCTTAGTATCTCTAACGTTTTTAAGATTACAATAGTTGTCAAAACGCTCCATGTACGACAAAACCTTTTCATTTTTGTTGTCATAGCTTTCAAAAGGTGTCACTTGTGTTGCTGGTGCGATTTGCTGACTTCCAAGAGCAGATGTCAAAAGAAACTTTCAAACTGCTCTGAATTCATTACCTCCAATTTGCGATTGCTCACCAATTCTTAGTAGGCCCAAAATGTTTAAATTATTTCAGAATGAGTGTTAAAAATGCCTGAACAGCGTTTAGTTGGGGAAAACAAGAAAATCGGAGCAGAAAGTAACTTTGGAGTAGCTACTGGAACAGTTGGAACAGATGCAACTTGGAACCGTGACAGAATTTAAAAATAAACTGACGAGCTGAGCGTGACGACGATTGGTTAATGTTAATATCATTCACT
The DNA here is from genome assembly GCA_963969285.1 of Odontomyia ornata. Classification (NCBI taxonomy): domain Eukaryota; kingdom Metazoa; phylum Arthropoda; class Insecta; order Diptera; family Stratiomyidae; genus Odontomyia; species Odontomyia ornata. The sequence goes on along the minus strand of OZ017739.1, from coordinate 447,605,073 downwards.
TTTCACAGTTTTTCAGTTTTTTTTATCCTCGTCCACAACTTGTTGTGATAAGGAACCGAATACTATTCTACATTTGATATAAGCTACACATAACAGCTTTTATTGTGAGAGTAATGACATGCAATTTACATAGAGACATGGCCAAAACACGCGGCTTGACACTCACTTCTCAACCGACTGAACAACACAGTTCTTCACTGTAGTCTAGATTGAAGACGTGGCACTCTACACAATAATACAGTCTAGGTCGAATATGCTCGTACGCTTCACTATAGATATGAAGCCAGTGGTTAAACAAGTCGCAATGTACATTTTCTTTCGAAAACCCGTAACAAGCCCATTATACTAGCACTCTGTTTATACCAAATCGGGCATCTATATGTCAAAACTGGTCTAATCAGAACCTTGAAACAGATAACTTCGACGTTTTGATCAGTGTATCGGGGATGAAAGAGTCATCAAAGGGACATGAATACTTTAAACGCTTTACTGAGCATGGTTTTGACATGCCCATTATGGTAAATATACTGATCAAGGTTAAAACCGAGGTATAGGATTTATGTGGAACTCGTTCTGAACTTCCTTTTTTTCCATAGTACTACAGCCCCTTTCAGCCCTTCGCTTAGAGATAGTTAGAGTATCTCATTGTCATAATCGAATTTATCGGCACTCCACAAGGTGATATGATTATTATCATGCTTTGGCCGTGTGTCCGTCCACCCAGCTGCGATACGTTCTGATTTTAAACCAGCTCGTACCATAACTGAACAGGCTTATAGTCCGTCCGAAGAATCACTCGAACTAAATCTCGTTGACGCCAACGAAACTCGAACCAGAGACCTTCAGCTTAGTGCTCTAACCACTTAACCACGCGGACTACCTGAACTTCCTTTACCAGTTATAATGTGTAAATCTTTCTAATTACGTTTCAGGTCTTGAACGGCCAATCGCAGCGTTGTCCGAAATAAAATTGTTTCGCATTTTTGCGCATCCACTTTCATTCGCCTGTTGTTCGGTAGGCCGTATAAATGATCAGATTATCAGCAAACGCCACTGATGATCGCGTTGGCGACGCGGTAAAATCAAAACCGTTAAACAGGTTGCGAATGAATATGGAGAAGAAGAGAGGGGTATTAACTGTTCCTTACTGTAGACCATTCAAAACCTTAAAACCGTGCATTTTCATCAGTTAAAAGAAACGACCTGTATAACACCATAGCAACAAGGTTTCTTGCGACCATGTCCTGAAGGACCCTGAGGAACACAATTCGACATGCACGATACGTTAAATAAGAAGAAAACTATGACAAAAGAGATTCCAAAAGCTTCAAGTTTACAGCAGAGAAGATAATGATTGACTGTGTCAAACGCTTTGCTGAAATCAGTGAATACCAGATCAACTTGATATTGATTGCCTTAGCTACAATGTCAGTGAATTCTTTCAGATTAGTGGACATCCCATAACCTTTGCGGAATCCATGCTGCTCGCTTGCAATAACAGCACCTAAAGAGTCGGAGAAATGGTTGTGAACCAAATGCTCAAGCAACTTCGGAAAACAAGAAAGCAGAGATATTGGACGGTAATCACAAACAAACACAGGGTCACCACTTTTAAGGATAGGTACAACACATGCACTTTTCCAACGGGAGGGAAAGGACCCACTGCTTAAGCTCAGGTTAAAAAGAAGGGATAAGGGAGAGGAAAGCACAGAAGCCAAAGACTTAACAAAAATATTTGGCAAACCATCTGGATCAGGGTTGATATTCCGAACAAGAGAATGAATTAAGGACTCAACTTCAAAGGGGCAGTGCTTTACGAGGGAATTGAATAAACATCATTCCTCGCTGAGTAAGAGGGAGTGAAATCAATGAAAGGAGAAAGGGTAGAGGAAAAATACTGAGAGAATAAATCTGAAATTGCCTAAGGAGAAGAGCATTCTACACTACCCCAACAGACGGTGGAAGGAATAGAAGACGAATTTTTTTGATGATTTAATACATGATCAGAAAGGTTTCACATTATCTGCATTTAGGGAAGCTTCTAAAGATGAAAAGTGACTTTTTAAAGCAAGTTTTATTTCGTTTTGGCATCTGAAAGCAACCTGCTAAAGATAGGCTTATCTTCATCAGTACCTGAATGCTTATACTCACGACGTGCCTTATCCTTATCCTAAAGTGCAGGAAGTAAGATGATCAAAAAATGACTCATATAATTGCAAAGAGGAATTACAAGGAACATATACAGATGAGATATGGGGGAATTGTTAGATAAAGTTATTTTAACTAAGACACATTCCAGGGCATGAGAAAAGCAAAAATCAGTAAACAGGGAGCTGGACACAGATTTTTTGACGGCAACTAAGTCTCCACCACCATCAGACTTATTTGTGAAGATAAAATCACGATCACACCGATAAATAATGTGATCCGGTAAAAGTTCCCAATTAACAATATTTGCATTTGGCCACGCCTCAGAGAAGCAAATAACGGTATCATTATTAAGTTGGTAAGAAAAAAAGAGATCTTCAAGCTTAGTTCTTAAGCCTCGTTCATTTTGATAAAAATTTGGAACTTTGATTACTTTGCTTATAACATCGAAAGTCCGAATTATGTAGCACGTTAATATTTATGTGGTCATAGTCCAAGGTTACATGACGACTGGAGATTTTTTGAAGGTCCGAAAATTTTTTCTTGCAACAGGTACAAATTTTTTGATTATGAAGTCAGCATCAATATCGATTTTAAAGAAGGCAAGATAACGTTTATCATCCGTGAGCTTTCTGCATGTAAGGAATTTGTTCACAGAACATATGAAATGCGAAACGTGAAATAAAGACCCGAAGTAGTGGAGTTACAACTTGGGGAGGCTGCAGATGTTGAAATCTGGGCTCATTGACATACCTCACAGATAAAGAAAATTGTTCTTGAGTCGACACGTCTGCCGTTTTGTCAGCTGACACATTGAAAAAGATGATGGAGTCCACAAGTTGTCCAAAACATATATTTTCTCTAAATCGGACATGTTTTTGCCATGTTTTTAGAAAGAAATGTCCATTTTACTGCAAGGCTGTCCGTCTACGTTCATATTGTTCATGACTTCTGGATCATTGAAGTTGTCGGAGCACGAAGAATCTAGTTGAGCAATAAAATGGTCGGCTGGTTTCTTCTGGGCAGGTTCCCTAAACAAAATAATGCTTTTGTGTGATTTGATATAAGATATCGTCGTTGCTACTTTGACTTTCCATGTGACATTTTTTTTGCCCGAATCGATTCAAAAATTAGAGCCGTATTTAATATAAAAACTCTCACGTATATGAGAGGTTTCAATTGTGATTTATTAACTGATTTCAACATCCCCAGTATACTAGCTAAGAGCGAAGACACAGATGTCATATAGAAAGATAGTATACTGTGAGTTTGCCGTATAATTGTTGTATACCACCCTTGAAACGGAAACTCAATTTGACAATTTCCCATTTAGAGTCAAAAAAAATCCCTCAACACGCAATATTATATCTCTTTTTCTCTTTATTGTAAATTTTTGCTTACCTTTTCACTGCTAGTAACAGTCCCATTTTTCTGTTTACCAAAATATTCAGTTAAAAGCCGTTTCATAGCTGTTACAAAGCATGCTAAACTTGTCACAACGTACACAAAACCGCACAGATTGACGATCCACCAAAACTGACGATAGATACAAGCCATATGGTAGCAATTTGCATATGTATTAGTCGGCCTACTATGGACAAGCTTCCGGTAGCTGTCACCCAACTGCGGCATTAGCAAATGCTTATATTTCGTCATATATACTATTTTCCGAATAAAAAACGTACCGAACGCATTCCGTGGATGCTATAAATTCACCTTGTATAGCCCATTGTGCTCCTAAACTTTCCAAGACGAGCAAATGAAGCACACGTTTTGCACCTCCGACTGATAGCTCAGCCAGAGCATATATACTAACTAGCACCTGCAATCGAGGAGCTGTCAAAATGAAAAGAGAGGCAAATAAACGTGTAAAAGATGGATTAAAGTTTACCTTGTGTTGGTAAAATTGCAAGCAAATTCAAGTTTTTGTTTACCATACATACACACTTTTAGTCTAATTCTCTCTACTCCATAAGTACCGTAAGAAATAAAATTTGTTCTAGTTGCAGCTGCTATTTAGTAGATATGCTCTGGCTCAGCGTTGAGATGTAAACAAACTCCTATAAATTAACTTTGGAAGGCGATAAAAACTAAACGGGTATAAGAACCGAAATAATTTTCACTTCAGTAGGAGCGCTATTGTGTTGTCCACGGATAATCTGGATTTCACTGTAGAAATCCGTCTCTAAACCGTACAAAACGTCGAATTTTTGTTGGCACCTCCACAATTCTTCATATAACGCCATGTAAGTTAGCCAGCAAAGTCGGCCTACTAATGGTCATGTGTGTGGTAGTAAGCGCTGCTGCCATATGGCTTGTATCTATCGTCAGTTTCGCGATCCACACATCTTGGTGATATCAGAGCATATCTACTAAATAGCAGCTGCAATTAGAACAAATTTTATTTCCTACGGTACTTATAGAGTAGAGAGAATTAGACTAAAAGTGTGTATGTATGGTAAACAAAAACTTGAATTTGCTTGCAATTTTACCAACACAAGGTAAACTTTAATCCATCTTTTACACGTTTATTTGCCTCTCTTTTCATTTTGACAGCTCCTCGATTGCAGGTGCTAGTTAGTATATATCTTTGAGAATGGAACACTGGAGTGGAACATCAACTCAAATTTTGTCATCATTTCCCGATGCGCCACGAACGTTGCTCTTCGGATTTAATTTTGGAAGGGTGTAGTCGAAAAAGGGAGCTACAGTTTAGAAATATTTGAAAATGTAAAAGTTAACTGCCATTGCATAATTGATTGATAATGTTCCTATTTCAGACTTGAATAGTTTGTAAAACTTTATTTAGATAAAAAGAAACTCACAGTGACATTTAATAAGCAAAAACTAAATCTGTTCCTTAGGTAATTACAAATTCAACTACTATTAAAACTATAATCGTTCATTCTTTTATACTTTTTCACCTCCCTTTTCCTTTCATAATCGTCTTCAGTGGAATTAAGGTGAAATGTATAATCGTTTTGCTTGACCTTCGCTATGTGTGAGAGAACTACATGCCTTTAAGGTGTACTAATTTGTTAAGATATCGCCTAACAGAAATTTATTCTGATTTTAATTTCGCAATAAAATAGTATTTTGTGTTGATGTATTTTACTGCTATAAGCTTAACTAACAAGCTGAAATGTCGATTGTTGTTCAAGTGCTCACCATATGCAACAAAGAGTTGCTTTCCGATGCATGCCACTTTAACATTTTTAGGTTTTTATTTACTATTTAGAGTAAATAAGTTTCTCGTAGCTGGCAGGAAATTGCCTTACAGTCAGTATATTGCTATAGGCGAGACTTGATCGAATGGATCAAAAATAGCTTAATGATATCTTGATTCAATTTATATGAGGGAACAAATTTGAGCATATATTGGTTATGAGTACGTCGTCTATTACTGTTGAATTTCTCAAACCTGTGATTCGTCGTCCCAAAATGAATTATCCTGCGCCCCGATAGTAAATTTATTTCTTTGAAATAGGCTATAAAATTGATCAAAATCATAATACAAAATTCGAACTATTTATCCAAAGCATATTTTTGAAGAGTTCATATATCCTTCTGCTTGTTAATATAAAGACTAATTATTTCGAAATTACTTTTATTCATTTTAAAATTCAATAATATAATAAATGGAATTCATTCTATATTTGCCTACAGTTAAAAGCATAATACTAAGAACTCCGGAATTCTGCTTTCCGCTTTCGAGGATGAAATTACTTCCACATCCAGAGAGGCGCTTGAAATTAATACTGTCGCTAAGCTCGTTGCATTTGCCTGCAAAAATAAAAATATATCTGAGATCCAAATGAGATTTATAAAAGTAAACAGTTTACCGATTGTTGTCCATTAATTATTCTTTCATCTCCATATATTCGTTATGTCCAGTATCATTTAGCAGACTCCTGGAAAAAAAAAAATAAAATTGATTTCATCAATAAAATTATTCAAGCAATATGCTAGCAAAACTTGCCCCCAAAATGCAGGCGCTACTACGCGAAAACTAATCGAATAAAATGGTCGCCAACGAAATGTAAACATAATCATGCATGAATTGGAAGCAGTGATTTTGAGTGAAAAAACACTTCTAAATATTGTATTGTGCTTTCTACATTGTATGTTGTTACTTACCTATGAAATGATACTCCTGTGGGCTGACGGTTCGTTCAATTATTGCATATTTTCACAATGCACATGATTTTAGAAACTTTGTTCGTATTTTCCTTCTTTTCCGTCGAAATATATAGTTTTCTCACTTGCAATCTTACCGAAAGATTGTCTCTTATTGTCTTGTTCATGAACAGCGCACAAATCACAAATTTTCACTGATTTTAACAAAAAATCCCACGGCGAACGAGTTTGTTTACGCGGATTCACAGCCGAATTTGACAGCGAATGCAAAAAAATCATATGATAATATGAAGATTTCTCCTTATCGACAGCGAGAATTGATGACAAGAAAATTCAGTGTTCCATTAGCATCGGGCCGTTCCTGTTAGTTACCTGTTCCAATGTATATATGCTCTGGTGATATGACCACAGAATAGAAGAAGAACAGAAGTGCAGTATATGTATATGCTCTGGTATGGTCTCAATTACGAAACGGCATGCTTTCTTGAACAGAGATTTGACAACATCGGCGTTAGAACAACTATTCATGCAATAACAAGTAAAATTTCAATCGATTTCTTTTGTGTTCTAATTATTCTATTGTAATCTTATTAATAATTTGAGCAATAATAAAATTCATCATTATATTTCGACAGAATATCAACATCAAAATTAAGTGCTTATATCTTGCCATCTGTATCTAAGTCAAAAATTCAAATCGACTTTTTCACAAATAGATGTCTCTCAAGATTGTTAGAAGACAAAAACCGGTTTGAGAAAAACAAACACGCTCACATCGTATTTGACAGTTGATTCAGTTGCGTTTTGATGGCTAGTTGGGTAGGTGGTGTGTTGCTCGCGAAATTTTCTCAATCAACATCCCTGAACAGTAGATTATCGTGAATTTGCCCAAGATTGAATCGAATTCAACAGGTGGGTGAAGTGTTGAAAGTGAAATGAATGCCCGTAAATCATCTTTTATTGAAGAATATAGCAAACAAAAGTGAAATTCAATTAAAATTGTGTCGCTGGCACTTGGGTTCGTTATGTTGTACCGCGCAAAGATAGTAAATCGCTCTCCTTGTTCCATAGACGTTAATCACGGCTTCTTGTAGAGAACAAACGTTCGTTCATTTAACGGCGACCAACATGTAAACGTGAAAGGTAGATTACGATTGGACAATTGGTACGGGCGCTGCAGTGTTTTCGGTGTGCGCGCTGGAAAGGGGATCAATTTGTGGATTCGTTGTTTGGCGATCGTGATCTTATTGTTTTCACGTGAGACAGCAAAAAGTGCTCACGAAGTTGCAAAACATCTTTCTACAGCTACCGCCGTCGGGCAACGGCTCCCGCTTCGCTCTACCGATCTTCTAATCGTCGTTCGTGTATTTGAATGTGTGCGACCAGGTGTTTGCCAAGGTGTAGTAGTCGTCGCGCCCGGCCAATAGGTAGATAGGAGTGCAATAGGGGAGATTGGCGCGAATAAGAATGTGAAGATCGATAAATGAAATGAGTGGCGGCAAAACGGTTTCGTGACGTCGACGGCCGCGAATTGATCGTTGATTTATCGCTTCTACTGATTCTAAGTGCTGATGATGGATGCCGTGGTTGCCGTTGCGAAAGTGTTGTTGCTATTTTTCCAATATTCGTGTGAGTGAATTTGTGAGTGGGTGCAAATTTTGGCGTTTATTGTTTGTTTTGAATGGAGGTCAAGTAATTGCCGCGGGGGCAAATAGAAACGAGTTCAGCCAAAGTGGTGATTAAAATTTTCACAGTGCGATTTACTATTAATTTCAACGTAAACAATGGAAGAGAGTGAGCGGAAGCGAAGAACGTTTTCGAGTGGAAATCGAAAATTTTGGATTACACTTCTCGTCGTATACATTGGATTCAATGGGTGTTGCTATGCTATAGGTGAGCAAGTCATAAAATTTATTTTCAAAGGGACACTCGTTTTCGATACAAAAATAGGTTCTGATTGGACATTGGGATGGGGCAACGTGCTACTAATTGGCAAAGAAAAATTAGATTTAAGCATTTTTTTTTATTAAATTAAATGTATTTTAGTTTTGACGTGATACATAAGAAGCACAACATTGGTTCGTCAGTTTGCAAGTAAATAAATAACATTTTGGTGAATTTTCGGCTATTAATCAGTTTTGAAAATATTTGTCCTAACAGACGCCCGATGGTGCTGAAGTATTTTGTGCGAGGTCGGGTTCAAGTGGCAATTGTAGTGAAGTAGGTATGGATAAATGGCCGTGAAGGACTGCAGCGATGGTTTGCTGCCTCAGCGGAAGAAGATGTTGAGATCCGCCGAGATTGGCCTTTCTGGAGATGCGTGAATGCGCTGGCAGGCTAGCGTTGCGGTTTCGTGGGGCGGGTCCTTTTCCCCAGCACAGGGACCCACTGCAAAAAAATTTCGCATCCACAAATTTCGAGGGTCAAAGAAATCTCGACCGAAGTCGAGAAGGAGGTAACCCACTAAGGGCAAAGAATATTGCTGTCTCAGAAGGCAAACTGGGCCTGGAGAAAACAGACGGACTTACCGACGAGACGTATGGCCTACAAATAAGAGTGGAGCATCCAGATGAACGTGGTGCCTCCTCGCACCCTCCCAACCAGATCAAGATCCCAACGTAAGCGTGGCCATATTTTTCATTTAAGTGAAAAACTCATACAAACTTTATTTGAATGAAATTTTCCTCTAAGTGAATAATATAAGCGTGGCAAATTTATGTCATAGCATTATGTGAGGGAATCGCATAACTCTATGCCATAAATAGCCACGCGAGCAGAGGGCCACATTACCCTGCAAAAATCTGGATATCTTGTATTGTCACCTAGAGACGTTGGACTGTCTCGTGTTCACGACTGATTATATCATCAGCATAACACACAATAATGAACTGAAACTCAAAACAATGCAACGGAAAACACAAAATAAAAAAAAAAAAAAACAAAAAAAAAATTAACATGAATAATTTAGACGTTGTCATTCAGCCACTAATACCTAGATCGCTCCATCCCAGCTCGAACAGCCTCAACAAATGTAGCAAACGAGTATTTCCATTGGAATTGTTGGTCTCGCGAACTCATATTCGCGGGATATTTTATTTTCTTATCAGTCGCCTGTCTATATATGTGAGTATATAATCAAAAACATATTGATTCATGTCCAAATACACAAATGCTTCGGGAGGAATGAAGCCGGTAATGAGACAATTCTCAATATACGCGTCTGTAGGGTAGAACGGCTGTGAAATCCAGCGGTTTTCACTCACAGTTACAGATCTTGGGATATGATTCCGGAGAAATCTCAATATGAAGATATCGACTCTCGTTATTTTAGCAGTTTGATAAATTCTTCTATTCGATATATAGTGCTTCCAATCCGTCTCAGGCATTCTGTACATACCAGTATTGTCCTGAAGGAGTTTAAAAACTAGTCCATCTAACCACACCGTATCGAAGGCTTTCTCTATGTCAATGAGACACGCTCCAACACAATATTTGTTGTTTAGTTTCCAATAAATGTCTGAGGTTACTTTCGTTATCGCATGTATGGTCGAATGCCTGACACGAAAACCAAATTAGCAACTCGGCATCAACTCATATTTCTCAATATGGACGTTTAATGCTTTGCTCAGTATCACTTTAAACACCTTGCTGATGTTAGGCAGCGCGCTGATTGGGCAATAGCTTTTAGGGCAGGGAGATTCTTTTCCTTTCTTCAAGATCGGAAATATAACTAAGCCTTGTTGTGAAATATGAATTGCTCAACATTTTGTTGAACAATATGCAATAATTCCTAATAGCAACCTCAGGCAAATGTCGGAGAACTATATTTGGAACACCGTCGATACCACATGATTTCTTGTTGTTTATCTTGCCCAATATGAAACACAAGTGTTCATAGCTCAGTATGAGGTCAGATGTTAATGTTTCATTGAAATGAAGAATTGATTGGCCGTTCAGGCTTGATTTGAAGTCGGAAACTTTTGCTTCAACGACCTCTGAAAGCATTTGATTCCCTCTCTCAGGGTTTTTTAGATGAAACAATTAAAATGTGTTCCAATCAGGGCAAGGCTCTGCAATCCATCACATACAATCCTGTTTCCATTTCTATCCAGATTCTTACTATAAATTTTGATACCAGCCCTTTCGAGAAGATTTATCTCATTACTAGCGACTTCAAGATTTGATACCTTCACCCGAGACTTCTTACGGAATATGCTATTCACTTTCGCGAAAACGCCATCTGAGACCTGTGGGCTAGTATCCCTCAGTTTCTCCGCTCTTTGATTTCTGACCTCACTCCTGAAGTATGAACGAACTAAGTTCCGAATATTCTTCAGGTGTAATCTCAACAAAGCCAACGAGGGATGGTTGTAGTCCAAAAAAAAACGCGTGTGAGAAGGTTTCATACGAAGGGTGACAATTAAGTAATGAGATTGATTCCATGAAAACCGTATATGTAAAAATTATTCTACAACTCTGACATCCCCTTCAAAGTAGTCCCCTTGGGCAGCTATACAACGATTCCAACGCGTTTTCCATGCTTCGTAACATTTCTGGAACGCTTTGACTGGGATGTCCACGACTACCCTCGTCACAGCCGCCTGGATGTCCGTAATCGACTCAAAATGAGTTCCTTTGACCACCGATTTTGTCCTAGGGAACAAAAAGGTTACAGGGCGACATATCGGGTGAATAAGACGGCTGTTGCAACACGGCGATTCCTTCAGAGGCGAAATACTAGGACACGCTGAGGGCGGTGTGGTACAGCGCGTTGCCGTGATGAAGGATCCAGTTACGAGCGATGTCTGGGTGCACCCTGTTGACTCGTTTTCGCAATCTTTCGAGTACTTGGCGATAGTAGACTTGATTTGCCGTGTGCCCCGATGGAACAATTTCTTTGTGGACGATTCGACGGGTATCAAAAAAAGGCAATAATCATCGTTTTCACCTTCGACTTGCTCATGCGAGCTTGTTTCGGGCGGGGGCATGCGGAGAGAACCATTGTGAGCTTTTGCGTTTGGTTTCCGGGCCCAATTGGAAAAACCAGCTCTCATCGCCTGTAATAACCCGATCAAGCAGCGTGGGATCGTTTTCCACTTGTTCCAAACAGTCTTCTGCGACGGTCATTCGATGCTGCTTTTGCTCCTCAGAAAGGTTCTTTGGAATCATCTTCGCGCACAACCTTTTTATCCCAAAATCGTCGGTTAAAATTTGCCTGACTGTTTCACGGTTCATATCCAGTTCCGAGGCCAACATTCGAACTCTTAAACGCCGATCTTCACCAATTAGGCCGCGCACACGCGTCAGTCCGCACCTCGACTGGTCTTCCGGTCCGCACCTCGTCTGTGGCGACGGCTGAGGTGTGAGCCGGTTCGTTTTCATCGCGGAAGAGCACCAAATGGGGCCTTTATTCTGCAATTTGGCATAGCCAATAATTTGGCATAGTCCTCCAAGTAGTCGATGCAAATCACGCCTTGTGAATTCCAAAAAACAGTGGTCATCACCTTTCCAGTCGATAGGAAAGTCTTCGGAGCACGTTCACCGGGTGAAGTCTATTGTTTCGACTACTCGTTGGTCTCTGGTGTGTATCAGTGGAGCCATGTTTCGTCGACGGTCCTTCTTCGTATTGAGCTTAAACAGCGTCAAACTGCTATGAAATGGTCTCACGGTTGCGTTTGTTATCCAGAGTGAGCAACCATCACGTCGACGACTTTTTCATGCCCAAAATTTAATGCAGAATATGACCCACGTGGTCTTTTGAAACGCCTACTGTCTCAGCTATCTCGCGCACCTTCAATCGGCGGTCTACCAATATCAGCTCGTGGGTTTTTGCCAGGTTATCATCCGTGGCAACCGTTTTCGAGGCACTTGGAAGTGGCTCATCAAAAACCGACGTGCGACCACGTTGCAACTCGTTAAACCAATTTTTTACGGTCGTCATTGCAGGAGTAGAGTTACCTAAGGGCTCTTTGATTTCGCTGAGTGATCTCTTTTCCAAAAGCAAGAATCGAATCAACGAACGATATTGCTCTTTCTCCCGCTTCCACACGTGGTCAAAACAAAATTAAGGGCCCGATTTGGCTGAAATTTTTACGGTAGCCGTCTACGAGAATGTTCTACACGAAAGTGAAGTATATTCTTTCTTGCAATAGTGGCGCCATCGCGCGGTGAGATTAAGTACTAATCGGATCACACCGTTACGTATACATATATATATTGGGTTGTTCGATCTTTAATATCGTTTTTATCATGTTTTTAAAAGCAAATTTCTTTATATTAACAAAAACATCAATCAATGATATATCGACCATTTTGTTGGATGACCTTTTGTCATCTTTCGGTAAGTTGAAAAATTCAACGTTCGCAAAAGCTTTGGTTTTTAAAGCGAAGATGGTGCTTACTTAGGGTGGATGCGGCATCAGTTCCCAATTGCGTCGGTGTGCGGTCTAGCGTTATCATGATGGAGCATCACACCCTTGCGATTGGCCAGATTAGGGCATTTTTTCTTGATTTCTTGGTTCACTTTTGATAGTTGACGACAGTCGGCATTCTCATCAATAGTTGGGTTTCTTGGAAGCAGCTATAAGTAGACTATACCCTTGTAATCCCACCGCACAGAAAGTATAATCTTCTTTTAGTGAGTATTGGCTTTGGACGTCGATTGTCGGGGCTCATCTTGCTTGGTCCGGGATCGTTTTCGGACTACGATATCGTAAACAATCCATTTTTCATGACCGCTTTTGATTCCTTTTAGAAATGGGTCGTTTTGGTTACGATTCAGCAAAGAGTCGCATAAGTTAATGTGTTTGGTGACGTGAATTTCCTTTAATTCGTGAGGAACGCAAACATCCAGTTTGTTTACGTAACTAAGCTGTTGAAGTGCAAGTAAATGCTTGAATTCGATATGTCGAGCTTCTCTGCTATCTCTCGAGTTGTCATACGCCGGTTAGTTTCGATTAACCCCCTTTATTTTGTCATCATCAGTAGTGGTTGGATCAGTATGTCGTGCATCTTGCGCATTAAAATTTCCAGAACGAAAGCGAGCAAACCAACACTGACACTGGCGTTCAGTCAAGGAGTCCTCATCATACACTCCACACAATTTCTTTCGAGCTTGCACCCCATTATTCCCTCTCGGAAGTAAAACAATAAAATATGCCAATAATGGTCTCTTTGATTGTCCATTTTCAAGTTTATTTTTAACCAACTGTTGTTTAAAGTCTAACTTTCGAAATAGTATCTAATAATATAAGCCGCAAGCACTATCACTTGAAATAAACAGTTTACACCAAACAGCCCAGTATATATATATATATATATATATATATATATATATATATATATATATATATATATATATACATATACATATATATACATAATATATATATATATATATATATATATATATATATATATATATATATATATATATATATATATATATATACATACATATATATATACATAATATATATATATATATATATATATATATATATATATATATATACATAATATATATATATATATATATATATATATATATATATATATATATATATATATATATATATATATATATATATCTTCTTCTTTTTAGCACTACAGCCCCTCTCTGGCCTTCGCTCAGAGATAGTTAGAGTATCTCATTTTCATGACCGTATTGATTTTTTCGGAAGTTGGTTTGGTCAGTCCCATGCTCCAGTGTGTCTGCTCAGCTATGATATGATCTGATTCAATCGGTACGTATCACCACTGAGTGAACACACGTAGTCTGTCTGAAAACTCCCCTGGACTAAATCACGTTGTTCACCAACGAGATTTGAACCTGGGACCTTCGGCTTATACGTCTCATGCTCTAACCACTAGACCACACAAATCGCCATTAGCAGCAATACCCTCTTCGATCCGGGTCCGGAAACGATTACATGCCCGAATAAAATGCTCCTTGTTCATATTGACCATAACGGCATTAATAGGAGTCTTCAGCGAAGAAGTGGTATTATGAGGACGCTTATTGGTCTCACGCTCAACTACGCCCTATATGTAATAATCCAAAGGATTAAGGTCTGGGGAGCTAGGTGGCTAGGTTCGGTGTTATAAGGTCATGAAAATTTTCGGCCATCCAATCTTGTGTCGCCATCGCTTTATGTGAAGGAGCAGAGTCTTGTTGAAAAATGTGTGGTTTGTCTCCGCTTACATTGTCTATCCAGGGTTTCACTACCGTCTCCAAAACCTCGATGTATGCAGCAGAGTTCACTCGAAGTCCTTGAGTAAAAAAGTGTGGTGGCATAACATGTCCTTCGTTGCTGACAACACCTAAAACCATAACAGCGGCTGGAAATTTTGTGTGCATAACAACAGGAACCTCCGTAGGGTTTGAACATAGCCATCTGTCATTTCTGCGATTGGTCTTTTGATCTTGGTCAACATTTTTTTCGTCGGAAAAAAACCATAACATTTTGGGCGCCTCAGGGTATTTGATTTTGTTTAAAAGGCGTTTTGATTGGAGAACTCTCTGTTCCCGTGTTCATTCCGACATGAACTGTCCTCTGCGCATCACGTAAGACTTATACTGAAGGTCTTCGTGGACAACTCTACGAATAAGGTGCTCAGAAACATGAAGCTCACTCGCAAGGACCTTCATTGATTTTGAAGGGTCCTCGTCTATGACCGCTTGCACATGCTCTAAGAATTCTACAGATTGGACAGTGTCAGAACGTTGTTCGTACTTTTTGCGTTTTGCAACTGACTCTGTATCGCCTCCTGATGCTTCCAATTCACGGCGAACCTTATGCAAGAATGAACAGGCGCAAATAAGAAAATTAGAGATCTCTAAATCTGTATGGTTCGCACATATAGCGACGATGACAGCATGTCTCTTCATTTCTTGAGTGATGTTGTAGTCCGCTATTACTTATCTGTAAAGGAAAAAAAAATAAAAAAAAAATCGCGAACTTATAGTCACATTTATGCATGTCCTCAAATACCGTACGCACCCTATATATATATATATATATATATATATATATATATATATATATATATATATATATATATATATATATATATATATATATATATTATATATATATATTTATATATATATATATATATATATATATATATATATATTATATATATATATATATATATATATATATATATATATATATATATATATATGAGGTGTGCTCAAAAAATATCGCGAATTTTGTTTATTTTTCAAAAATTATTTATTTATTCATGAATATCTATTTTGTCCCCTTCAAAGTAATCCCCATGAGATATTATACACTTGTGCCAACGGTTTTTCCAATCTTCGAAGCACTTCAAAAAATCATTTTTTTAAATCTTGTTCAGCTCCTCCTTCGATGCCGTCTTTATCTCGTCAAGCGTAGCGTAACGTCGTCTTTTCATGGGCCTCTTCAGTTTAGGAAACAAGAAAAAGTCACAGGGGGCCAGATCTGGGGAATACGGTGGCTGCGGCATCATTAGTGTGTTGTTTTTGGCAAAAAAGTCGCGCACAAGCAACGATGTGTGAGCAGGGGCGTTATCGTGGTGCAAAAGCCAATTTTTGTTCTCCCACAAATCCGGGCGTTTCTGGCGGATTGCTTCGCGCAAATTGCGCATAACTTGCAGGTAATATTCCTTATTGACCGTTCTTCCCTGTGGCAAGAACTCATGATGCACCACGCACGAAGAAAACTGTCAGCAAAACTTTCACATTCGACCGAACTTGGCGCGCTTTTTTCGGTCTTGGTTCATGCGGCAGGTTCCATTGAGATGATTGAGCTTTGGTTTCCACGTCATAACCATAAACCCACGATTCGTCGCCAGTTATGACCCTCTGGAGCAAATTTGGTTCGTCGCGGACAGAGTTTAACATCTCATTAGCAATGTTCATGCGTTGCTGTTTTTGGTCGCAATTGAGCAATTTTGGTACGAATTTCGCGGCGACCCGTCTCATGCCCAAATCGTTGATAAAAATCGAATGGCACGAGCCAATCGATATGTTTAGGTCCTCAGCAACTTCTCTAACCAATACCATTTTCTCCACTTCATTAATTTTTTCGTCTGTTGTTGAAGTGCTCGGGCGTCCGGCACGCTCTTCGTCGTTCACATCTTCTCGGCCTTCTAAAAACATTTTGTACCACCGATAAACGTTGCTTCGGTCCAAGGTAGCTTCTCCGTATGCCACAGTCAACATTCGGAATGCATCCGCGCACTTAATTTCGTTTTTCACACAAAATTTGATACACGTTCTTTGATCCATTTTTTTGAATAAGTAAAAATCGGAGACGATTGAAAACACGTGCAAGTAAAGCAGCTATCACCAATTAAGTGAACATTCAATATGGCCGAGCTTGTCGGCATAAGTGACAGACATGAGTACCAACATAACGCCACAAAAAAATCGAAATTCGAATATACGTAACCCGCGAAAATTCATAATTCGTGATACTTTTTGAACATATATGCGAGGGCGGTTCAAATATGATGGAGACAAACGACCGCCGTTGGGCAACGTATTGTCATTCGTTTTTTAGTGGGGGAAGGCGTTCAAAGCACGGAAATTTTTTTTGCGTTTGCGAAATCTGTTCGGTTGTGAGTGCCAGAGAAGGGCTGCTGTATTTAAATGAGCCAATGCATTCAAGGATGGTCGCGAATCCGTCGCCGCATGATCGTCAACCGCGAACCAGCATCACACCAGACAACATTTGCCGCATAGAACAACTCATTTTGAAGGACCGTAGGATGAATGTTCGAGACATTTCGGCTGAACTCGGCATCAGCATTGGTAGTGTAGAGTCTATCAGCCACGAACACCTCTAGTATTGCAAAATAATGCTAAAAACGGAGGAGAATTCTAGCATCAAGTGCGATTCTTCTCTAGGATAACGCGTGCCCTCATACCGCGCGTCTCACGCTATCGGAATTGGGATGAGGAACAACCCCCCCCCCCCACCCCTACAGTCTGGATTTATCACCCTATGACTACCACATGTTTGGACCACTGAAAGAAGCCCTCGGAGGTCAAAGATTCAACACCGGCGACGAGGTAGAGGAGTTCGTGCGCACATGGCTGCCCGAGCTGCGCAAGGAATTCTTCGATACCGGCATCAAAAAACTTCCGGAAAGGTGGATAAAATGCGTAACTTCTAAGGGAGGTTATCAGAAAAATTTAAGGGAGGTTATCTGGAAAATATAAAAAATCTTGGTAATATGCTTTTCAAATTATATAAACGTGGGACTCCTAAGCTCACAACGCATCTGGACTACCCACTAGACACTTCCCCTGTCAACCGACAACCTAGCCTGGAACCGTTTGGCACATTACTTTGGGCTAGGCCTCGTTTTCTTACGCCTTCGAGTTGCAGGAATCCCTCTCTAGCTGAAAGGAGGGGAGAGAAAAGGATTACTAGAAAGGGGACGCTTCCACTCTTGGCGCCTCCCGAAACTCCAGTACGCCTTTTTAACCGTCAGCACTGCCAGAGCGTAATGTGCCACGCAGTTCCATTGGTCAACTGATGTATGCATCTTTTCGACTACAGTCCTCGGAGAGAGCTGTATTTCACTGCTGGTTTCGATTCGACCAGTTTTCCACGATACTGATAGTCCTTACTCTGGGGATTCTTTCCTTAGTTAGTATGACCACTTCGGTTTTTTCCAGTGCTAGACTGAAGCCGTGCGCAGCCATCCAGCCTCTCACTCGCCGCATCAACATACATAGTCTGAATTGCACATGCTCTACAGTGCCTGGGTAGCCGACCAAGCGTGATTCTTCCGGCACCTCAGCTGGAATTCGGTCTGGTCCTGGAACCTTTTTTTACTTCAAAGACACTGCTTCTCCCACTTCCGTGTATGTGAAAAGTGGGCATTCCACTGGTGTTTCGTTGTGGACAGCCTTAATATAAACTGGATGAATTGGTAAGAGAGTCCGCACTATCTCGTCCATCTTTTCCGCATTGTCATAGCGGGGTAATCTTTGGACACCGAGCTTCCGTAGGACTAGCCTGTAACCTAAGCCCCATGGTTCCCCGTCTACTAGTTCTTAGCAGCGGTTGGCCTTACTGCTATTGATGAGTTTACGGATGCATTTTTTAGCCATCTTATAAGCTGTTAATTTTGTCCCTGCTTCTACATGTTCGCTGGGTTTCTCGTCGGAGTTTGTGACACTCTCTTGCTTTTCGGCGATTAAAATGATGGCCGTTTTGTGTTGATGAATGGATTTTACGATTATTCTGATTTGTTTGAAGAATTTAATTTATATGCAATTGAAGTGTATTTTAAGTTATTGATCGAGGCCATCGAACAGGAGGAAGTAGAAAGACTCTCCTGCCTACCTAACTTTTTCTAGTGTATTTATCAATTTTTCACTTTGTGTAGTATCCTCTGTTGCCACCAGTTTATTCTTTGGTTGTTGCGCTGGATTAGAGTCCTCTTATTTCTTTATAGAATTTTCCTCTTCGCGATAAGTATGTATGTTAGTTTTCTCAATTTTCTTAACTAAAGCACTAACTTAAAATATTCAATTTAAAATTCTGATAAAAATGATGTGCCCTTTTGACAAGACTACAGCAACCACCATTTTATTTCTTTTTATATATACATACTTGGTCAGCACCATGCAACAGCAAACACTATCGATTTGCCCATTAGAATGAACGAACAATCATTCTTCATCCACTCCTATCTTGAATCCATTATCTGTGATATCAAAGTTGATAACGTTATCAATTTTTCATATTTATGTCATTTGCCTCTTTCCACACACGAGACAGCTAGGTTCAGTATTTAGTGAAAAGATGATCGCTTTATTTGCTCTGAAAAAAAAGAAAATTATAATCCATACCTCATTTATCACATTCACCTGGTTGGCGCCTAGCAGTAGTTTCACAATTGCTTTAAATTTCGTTAGAAATTGATGTTGGTAATGCCTTCTTAGTCATAGGTTAAAGATTCATAAACAATTATGTGTATGTAGGTAAGGGCACGGGTATTATCTTCACTCAAGTATTTTTTTCCGCGGCATTGAACATTCATCACATTTTTAACCGGCGGATATATGGGTATGATTAATAATTCGCTATTCGCTATTTGTATGTGTGTTAGCCTTATAAGCTCGCTGGTTAGTTTAAAAGTGGGCCATTCCAATTGGCTTTATTGAGAAAGCTTTTTCCAACAATGAGATGAATGTTTCGCGAATATTTGTTGATATGAATTTTTTCCACCGGCGTAAAAGGAGTCTTATCTCTGCATGTGAGTTCATTCCATAATTGATTGCCTGAGAATATAACGAATTAGAATTAAATGAACCAGTTAGTGAGTGCAATTATTTATCATTTACTGGGAAAACAATAATTTGCGTTCAGCGAGTATTTTAATTGAATAAGATAACTGTTTACTATGCATTGTAATAGCTGATTCATCATTTTGTCTTGAAAAATAATTTTGCAATACAATTGTGCGTGAATTTCACATGTTCCATTTCAGTTTGTACTGCATGTACTTACTCATTATAATTTGCAATTAATTTGCATACACGCATGTATCCTATCTCCTGCAATCTTGCCTTTATAACAAGCAATTCTTCTCACAGTACTAGTTGAAAAGAAAAATCTTGAAAAAGAATTTACATCTCAATTTTCATCACATCGTTCTTTCGTCTGCTCTTTTTTCATTCCACTGCTGTTTTTGACCACAAAACTACCACCACATCCTGCCATGCTTGTTGTCCTGGTCCCGTTGATGCTCCACTGTTTGAATATGCATCGCAGAAGGTCCTACCTACAATCACGCTGGTGCTGCTGCTGTTGCTACCACAATTTCAAGTGCAATCAAGTTGTTGGTGTGGTTTGGAATGAAGATGACAGGAGGACAGGCATCAACCTCAACAACACACACTTCTTGATTTAACCGAAGAAGACAAGAAATGGTCAAATACAGAAAGTTGCGAGTTCTTTCTGTTTTACAGAATGATCGTCCTCAGCATGGTAGCATGATGTAGCTGATTTGAATGCAAAATATACCCAGAAGATTCTTTCATGCAATGGAAATTACCTCTAGCCGCCGTGAGTCTAGTGAGAATGGATACTCGTATATGATGCGGATAGCGTTTTTATTGTGCCAATGGTTGATGGTTGCGTTCTGCGGAAAGAATTTTTTCTTTGATTGATCAAGGAGGACAGTGCAACAAAGAAATGTTTTGCTTTATGCATAGACTGAATAGTTCCAAACATCAACTACATTTAAACTCAAACTTGATAGAAACTTTTATTTAAGTTGTGATGTTTGTATATAAGTTCATCAAAATTTGTAATCTATTTTTCAATCATTGAAATTTTGAATAATTATGCAAGACCCTGGGAAAATGCAGCACTATGAAACTGTCGGCAATACTATGAAACTGTCAAAAAACAACATGCGAAATAAATTTTCACTTTAGAGTTTCTCATTTCTAAATCAGTAGAAGAAACAGCTTTTAAAAGTGGCACACGTTGATATAAATTTGATACAAATCGAATATCGGCTAATATCTCTCTAGCAAAAAAATCATATTCTTCAATTTATCCCGAATTTGTCTAGATTGAAACTCCGATTTGAACGAGATTTGGCACATTGGCCAAAGGCCAGAAGGCAAGCGCAATTCGCTATTTTAGTAGCAACTGAAATACTGAATTTTTTTCATGGAGACGTTTTAAATGACTTAACTTGAAAGTATTTATAAATTAGACTATTTTTAAAATATTGTAAAATATTTTTAACAATAACCTTAAAAAATTATAAAATCGTGACTTGTCTGTCTGTCCGTTTGTTCGTGCGTCACAACATGTTTTCTCGCAAACCACATAAGCTAGAATGAGGAAATTTTCTACGTAGTTCAAAAGTGGTGCAGCCCCCCATACAGGGGGGTGACATAAACTTTTTTTTTTTATTTCTGTAGCCCTCTAGCAGCCAAGTTTCTCAACAGATTCCGATAAAACTTGAAATTATAAGTTATTAAGGCAAGCTAATTTAATTTAATTATGCAAATCGGATGACAATAAAAAAAATTCGAAAATTTCTAGCTTTTTAGCAGCCGCTTTCAATAAAAATTCAAAATAACGGCCCCTGATGGTTCAGAAAAGAATCGAAAATGTATATATTAATGGCAATGCAAGTGCTGACTAAACTTCTATGGAAATCTTTTGAAATAACTATTTGAGCTAACCACTGTAACCACTGTGAAATGTGTAAACAGCAAATGTGAGAAGGGCGGAACCAATATAATATGTTTATAACAATTTATTACCCCCCGATTTTCAATATGTGATCCATACGTGTGCAACTCAATTTAATGATAATAAAAAGATTTGGATGCTAATCAATGAGTCAGTGGGTTGTAGAAATTCGAAGTCTAATGTTACAACCACTGATATTTTCACCACAGAGGGAGTGAAAGTGTCTCATAGTGATCCTCAAAATATTGCTGAGCATTTCAATAAACATTTTGTAAATATTGGAAAACATATCTCAAACAATATTAAATCAAATGTTTCAGTAAATCATATTCGAAAGTCTTCAAACAGCAGTTACAATATTAAAGACTCCTTATTTTTAGTACCAGTTACCCAAGAAGAACTGAAACAACAAATTTCAAAATTAAAGCCAAATGTTTCTCCTGGTAAAGATGGTACTCCATCTAAATGTATTAAAGAAAATGCGGAAGCACTAGCTGGCCCACTTTCTCATGCCATTAATCTATGTTTTTCACAAGGATACTTTCCAAAGGAACTGAAACATGCCCTGGTGATACCCTTACATAAAGCAAATGATAAAAGAGATATGAACAACTAAAGACCTATTTCTCTTTTGTCATGCCTATCAAAGATTATTGAAAAATTAATTAAACAAAGATTAGTAGATTACCTGGAATCGAAGGAAATATCGAAATGTCAGTATGGTTTTCGTAAAGGTGTCAGTACTGAAAATGCTCTTTACTCAGTAACCAAAACAATCATTCAAAATCTTGATAAAAGTAATAAATGTCTAGGCATATTCCTAGACTTTCAGAAGGCTTTTGATACGGTGAATCACGAAATTTTAAAAGAAAAGATGCATAGAGTGGGAATACGCGGAGTTGCTCTGGATCTTTTTTCGAGATATCTAAAAGACCGGACCCAGGCGGTCCGGTAACAATAAAATAAGTAAACCCCTTACAGTTGATACAGGTGTCCCGCAAGGTACAGTCCTGGGGCCAATTTTATTTCTAATTTACATAAACGATGTTCATAAATTGATATTACCTAACTGCTCTCTTTGCTCTTTTGCTGACGACACTGTCGCACTTTTCTGGGGTGATACATGGAACGAAGTGGTTGTAAAGGCAAATGAAGGGATGGAACAAATACAAAATTGGCTTGTAAGCAACTTAGTGAGTTTGAATGTAAATAAGACGGTGATGATTCCTTTCGCACTTACTTCTATTGGGCTACCTAGAAATGAACTGAAGGTAGTATTACACATCCCCGACTGCTCTTATAAGAGAAACGGAGATTGTGTCTGCCCGGTTCTCCCAGTGTGTCACAGGTATCATTATAGATTCTCACCTTCGCTGGAGTCAACATGTCTCTTATTTAGCTTCCAAAATAAGGAAAATGATCTTCAAATTTGTTCAGTTGAGAGATATATTATACAAAGATGAGCTTAGGCGTGTTTACTTTGCTTTAGCACAATCCTTATTGGAATATGGATTGATTGCGTGGGGAGGTGTAGCGATTACTCTCGTTTCGCCATTGAAAATAATTCAAAAGAAAATTATTAAGATTTGCTTAAAGAAACCGAAAAGATATCCAACTGATCTAATATATAAAGAATTTAAAGTAATGAGTCTGCATGATTTATACCATCTAAATTTACTAAAATTTGTACATTTAAATCGTAAAGTTTTTCCATTTGTAACCCATTCAGTGCATGCAACTCGTCGCCAGGTGAGCCAGATTCTTTACGAACCTCGTTATAATACAACTGGAGCCTCATTACACCCTTATTATTACGGACCACGTCTTTTTAACCTACTCCCCAAAAGCATTTCTAACTTAAATAACATCAACTTATTCAGATCTAAACTAATTAAATATCTAACGGGATAGTGCATAAATGTTCACGAATAGAATACAGAAGTAATTTATCCTCTGTTTACTTGTTCTTCTTTTATTTCTGAAAAAAGTTATTGTAAAATAATACACATGAAAATTAAATAGGCTGATAAAAATTGTAAGCAGTGATGCTGACATAAGCAAGCCATTTCCTCGACACGAGCAGTGCTCAATGAGGAATGTGCTCATATAAAGACTATAGATATAAAGGTTTTTGAATTATATTTTTGAATAATTGTTACTTCTTTTTCTTAAATAAGATAACACATGTATTATATTTGTATTTTTTTGAGCAATAAATAGAAAAAAAAAAAAAAATTAGCAAATATTTGCGCTTCTATGAAGGGTCTCCAAAAACGAACGGTGGCAGATTCTTTTTGTTAATAAATACCCATGTGGTGCTACAAAAATTGCAGTAAGAAGTCCAGTAGTAGGCAAGCCAAATTCTTTTTCGAAATCTTACGCTACATACGAGAAATTTAACTTTCCGGCTGGTGCTGCCAACGGGGATTTTTTTGGGTTTTGGTTCATTAATGCTTTCTTTTGATGAACTAGGAACGTCTTTTACTAGTAAATTTGATATATTTGAATGTAAGTACCTCTTCAAAGTAGAAACTTCTAGTCTTTTAGCCATAAATGGCGATGCCAGCTGCATGCTCAAGTTTTTCATGAAGTTCTTTCGATTTAAGGGCTTCTCACCTTTGTTGCTTATATTGTGGCTGTATATTATATAAGCATTAATGCATGCAATATAAATTATGCCACCTTTGGTTTGATTATAATATACAATCATTTCTGGTTTTCCAGAAGTTTCGTTAACAGGAGCGTCTTCATCACAAGATGATAATAAGTAAACCATTTTAGCGGGCTTAGTTTATAGGGCACTAGTGTCAGGGGCCCATCAAAACAAAACATTGATGTTCCCACTGGTCTAGAGCGGCTATTTTTCATAGCTGCAGGTGTCTCTGGTTTATTTGATCGAATGGTTCCCACCAAAGTTAGCTTATATGGGTCTTTAAGTAGCTTTGTTGCCAAGGAGATTGAAGTAAA
This sequence comes from Odontomyia ornata, assembly GCA_963969285.1. Classification (NCBI taxonomy): domain Eukaryota; kingdom Metazoa; phylum Arthropoda; class Insecta; order Diptera; family Stratiomyidae; genus Odontomyia; species Odontomyia ornata. Next base: position 447,580,594 of record OZ017739.1, on the reverse strand, counting down.
CCAATTTTCGCATGTTATATTACGACAACTGCCATGTACAAGCTTTGAAAACTCCGTCTCATAGAATTCACCGAGAGGTATGCCGTTTGTTTGAGTTCCTCTTCCTAAATAAGGCATTGCAGTTACCATATACTTCGTACCACTGTCACATATCATCATGATTTTAATGCCATACTTAGTTGGCTTGCTGGGTATATACATATGGACACCTATCTCGAAATCCAAGCAATTGCTCATCTATGGTTAAGTGTATAGCTATTTTTGCATTGGCAAATAAAGAGATCCCAGACTTTTCGAATTGGAGTAAAGACATCAGCTGCCCGCAGTGTGGAACGTATACTTTTGTCATCCATCCTAAGACATCGGCCCAAAAAATCAAAGTGATCACTACTCATTACTGAAACATATATCATTGACGATGATCGATCGAATAGCTCTTCGGTGCTCAAATGGTTATCTTTTCTCATTGCAGTCATTACGAAGATTTCAACCAATGTAGTGAGAGGGATGGATAAAAATGTCTGTAGAGAACTGCAGCGATGACCTGCTGCGTCGGCGAGAGAGGATGGTGGTGTTCGCCGAGATTGGCCTTGTCTGAGGACGCATGAATGCACTGGCAGGCTAGCATTGCGGTGTCGTGGGGCAGGTTCTTTTCCCCAGCAAAAGAAACCCCTCCCAAAAAATTTCGCATTCAAGAATTTGCAGATTCAAAGACGATTGAAATTGCTAAAGCAAATAGCAAACTGGGCCAAGCGAAAACAGACAGAACTTAGGAGGACTTTGTCGTTTCCGACGATACTTATGGCCCCCAAATAAGAGTGGGGCACCCAGGTGGAAGCGGTGTCGTATGCTTGCTTGAAGTCAACAAAAATTTGGTATACGTCTATGTTGAACTCCCAGCATTTTTTATGCCACCATATTTGATGAGCTCCAGAATCTCATCGATGCCCGCCGCTTTATTCTTCTTTTGGGCTTTAATGGTGGAACAAACTTCGTCCAGAGTTGGTGGGGCCAATGGAAGCTCTCCGGAAACATCTATAGGCTCCGATGTTCTGGAGCTGTGCGGAGGATTTAGAAGGTTCTTGAAATATGATGTCCGTCTTTCCTTAATCCTGGTTTCATCAGTGAAGATATTGCCGATGTCATCACGACAGAGCGTGGTCTTGGGCTGATAACTTCATTTCAGGCTGTTCACTACGAGTACTTTGTATGCTTGTCTTGTGTTGTTGTTCGCTAGACTTACAACAATTCTTCGCAGTTGGTCGTCGTTTTCTTAATTCTAATAATCTTATTCACTACATTTCTGAGATTTTCATAGCGTTCTCTCTTCTTCCTGGTTTCCCTACCTAATTATACGTTGTACCCCTGATATTTTTTGTCTAACTTATTCTGGCACTCATCATCGAACCAATGATTTCTCTTGCGATGGGCTTGATGCCCGATTGTCTGTTCTGCTACGGTCTTAGTAGCCGCTTTCGCTTCCATCCAGAGCTCGTTGCATGTTTTCAGCTATGTGTCTGATAAGATGGGAGCCAGCTGGCTGTCGATGGTCTCCGTGAAATTTTGGGCCACAGACGCCGTGAGCCTTTTTATGTCGAATTTCTGTCGAGGGCTGGTCTTCGCTGAATACATCGAATACATCGAAAAGTTGATTTGATCAAGTAATGATCCGAGTTACAATTGGCTCCTCGGTATGTACAGACGTAAAGCATGCTCGAGGCCCAACGTTGCTGGATCAGAACATGGTGAATCTGGTTTTGTGTGTTGCCATCCGGTGATACCCAGGAAATTTTATCGATATGGGGAGCAAGTCGAATGTACGACTAGATTTCCGCTACATACAAAGTCAATATGGTGCTGGCCGTTGTCATTTGTTTCATCGTGGAGGCTATATCCTCCAGTCGCCTCGATCAGATCTGATTATCCAGATTTATTTTTGCGTTGTTTGTAGGCAATTTTATACTCTTATTTAAATGTTTTTTTCGCGAAATTCAGTCTTTTTCCTCGATTTATTTCGCTAATAAAAATTCTTTCGTAGAACACAACAATTGCAACCCGATTTTCATAAATAGTTTCAAACTGTATGAATGCCAAAATCTAGTTTGTAAGCAAATTTTAATGTTGCATTAATTTTTGTCACCGGTATAAAAGGATCAATCGTGACTTGTCGCTCGGTTACTCGCATATCACGTTTTATCTATATTCCTATAATCCTCCAAATAGTTGAAATGAGTCTGTTAACAATAGACGCAATCTCCTTATATAGTGTGGGCTGGTTGTGAGGCCGTAAGATAATTTTTCTTTCTTCCAACGTAGTCTCTTTTCTTATAGTGACGGCTGAAATCGATTAAATGATAATATACATGAAAAACGTAACTCAAACATGCATATATTAATTTGAACCATGAATGTTTTTCTTTAATCGCCTGAAAATTAGATTTTCAATGTTGAAAACGACTGAGCACAGACTACAATTCCCACTGAAGTAACGCATTTGCACTAACAAGCAATTATTGTATCACTTTCTAGCTGCGTATACAAGCTTTTAAAAATAGGTTTGTGGGAAAACCATGTGGAAATATTGTTTTGGACATATAGGACTATTCTCTGAATATTGCTGATATTACTTTTGAGAGGTTGAAAATAAGTTATCAAAGTTAAAATTTTGTGATTTTTCATCTTTTTCCAACAGTTTTACTTGGCACTATATAAATATAGGATTTTCCATCAAGGACATAACAATAAATAAATAAATATCAAAAAATCGATTGTGAGCCGCGCTGTGTGGCTGGTGGCACCGTCTTGTTGAAACTACATATCGTTGATGTCAAGTTCATCCAATCGTAGCCACAAATAATCTTCCAACATAATACGACAGCGTTCTCCATTGACGGTAACATGACGGTCGTTTTCATCTACGAAAAAATGCGGCCCAATCACACCTCTGGCATGAAAACCGCATCAAACAGTAATTTTTTGCGGATGCAACGGTGTCTGAATGTGGGTTTGTTGCTGACCAATAACGAATATTTTGCTTATTAACAAAGCCATTGAGCCAGGAATGAGCTTCACCGCTGAATATGATTTTTCGATGAAATTCATCATTTTCATCAAGCTTTGCCAAAGGCCAATTGCTGGTTCGTGAACTTTACTTTGCTGAAAATGTTGACTTTAACGTTTCGACATTGACAACTCGTTAAAAAAGTTTAATAGTGCGTTCATATAAAGGTACAAAATCGTTATGTCCCTAATGCAAAACCCTGTAGTAGTATTAGATATCAGGGTTAGAGAGGGCAGTGTCTGTATGTATATTAATCGAAAATAATGGAAATGGGAAATAATGTACGTATCGGTTTTTGGTAGAGATGAATTTTGTATTGTCAATTCACTTTTCTCGCCTAAACACGCTGGCTGTAATTTTAAGTGTGATTAAAAATAGTATCCATAACCCAAAAAGCAGGTGACATTCAGTAAGTATCAAGCTCCATACAAAAAGAAATAGTACGCAATACGTTCACATTACGTCACAAGCGGCTTGGCTTCCATTTGATTTTAACGGATCATTGCTGGCGCTACTGTTGATATTGTCGTGGCACATATCGAATCATTTAATTGGTTTTGTTTCGTTGCGGATTGTGTTCACGATTCATTCAATTATAAAGTATCGGATAAGTATAGCAGTAATCACGTGGCACACGCTGTTTGTCATTGGCAACTTTAGTAGATTTTTTATAGGTTAAAAATTTCATCAAAAACTGTGCGATGCACATCTTTCAAAAAAGTGTCTTGTTTTAGTTTAAATTTTAAGATAAACGGAAAGTTGGGCTGCTACCCAAATGTTTCGATAGCTGCTCTGCTTAAAGCACGTCAAACTAATTCGACAATTCCTAAGGAATCTGTAGTCTTCTATTTTGATTCTCGAAGTTTTTCCTGCCCAATGTTATATTTGTGATCGGATCCCAATTGCACCTTTTTTAATGTACCTCCTAAGAATATCACTAATGTTCTAGAAATCATAGTCGGCTATATATATCACACGCTTCTTATGAACAAATTCGAGTTCGCAAGTTTTTTTATTGGTGAGGATGATTTGCGCGTTATACAATTTCTTCTTTAATCGGAATGTGGCCCTGAAGTCCTTCGTCAGCTGAATGTATGGTTGCCATGGTGGCGTCATCGTTATCCTGTTCTACGTTTAATAGAATTCCAAGGTCTGAAGATGTATTTGTTTTATTGGAATCTGGGATCTCTGATTTAGTATCTTCATTAAGCTCCAGTCTACTTAGAAAGTCTACCACTTTGTTCTCTTTTCCCTTTTATGTACTCAATGTTAAATTGGAACTCGCCTAAGTTTAAAAGTCATTTTTGATGTCTTGCGGAAAGGTCCTTGCCTCTGTATGTATTTTGCGTGCAGATATTTGATGTGCTGCTGATCTGTGAAAATCTTAAATTTATTTCCGTACAAATATGGTCTAAAATATCCCACGGACCACTCGATGGCTAAAAATTCTTTGTCGATAGCGGAATAATTCCGTTCATGGCTATTCAGTGTTCTGGATGCAAAGCAGACAGGGTCGCCTTCTTGCGAAAGAACGGAACTTAACGCATAATTTGAGGAATCCGTTTGAAACGGCTTAGTAAAATTTGAAAAATGTAATGTGGGGTGGGAACTAATCAGAGTTTTCAGTTTTTCGAACGCTTCGATGTAATCAGGGTCTTTAATGTTAATTCTGCAATCTTTCTTTAGGTACTTGGTCATTGGCTGGTTTACTTTAACGTAATCTCGAATGAATTTACGGTAGAAGCCTGTAAGACCTAAAAAACTTTTTATTTGCTTTTCGGTTCGGGGTAATTTTATGCTTTCGATGATTTTGATCTTTTCAGGATTGGGTTTGATACCTTCTTTTGTGATAATATGGCCTAAGAAACTTGTTTCACGTTGCATGAAGTTGCATTTGTCTATTTAGACTTTTAGCTGATTTTCTTCTAGGACTTTGAATATTTGTGTAATGGATGTAATATGCTCCTCTAATGATGTGCTGAATATAAGGACATCATCCAGATAAACTACGCGTGTTTTATTTATATATTCTCTAGGGACGTCGTTCATTAGTCTTTGGAATGTTGCTGGCGCATTTTTTTTTAGGCCAAACGGCATTCTCACGAACTCATACAGACCATGCGGTGTTACAAAGGCTGTTTTGTATCTATCTTCTTCTTTTACTAAAACTTGGTGATAACCTCTCGCAAGATCAATCGCAGGTAAATATTGGGCTCTGCCAAGCTTATCTAATTGTGAGTCGATATTTGGTAATGGATATTTATCGTCTATCGTAGCCTCATTAGGTTTACGATAGTCGATCACTAATCGGAACTTTTTACTTCCGGAGTTGTTGCTTTTTTTGGGGACGATAATTAAAGGGCTTGAGTATTTTGAACTACTTTTCCGTATAATTCCCTGTGACTCTAGTTCGACTTTTGTCGTCGGACTTCCTCTTCGTGTTTTGGGGGCTTCCTGTAAAGTTTAGAATTTATTTTGGCATCTGTTATCGTTTTTATTTCATGTTCGACAACAGGGGTACTTGATAATTTATCAACCCCTTTAAAAAAAATACCATTAAATTTATTGATCACATTAATAATTTTCGAGTATTGTTCCTCGTTTAAGTGATCTAATTTAAGTCTTTTTAGGAAATCCTTTTCTACAATATCCAAAGAGCATACTTCATTTAAATTATATGGGTTATTTGTGAATCAGTGTATCAAGAGTATTGAGGAGATTAATACCAATTATAAATTGGTATTTTCTCCTTTGCAGAGATTTAACCTTCCATTTGATCCTTGCAGCAGATGGCAGTTTAAATTCCACCGAAGCAACTGTATGTACTTCGTATTTGATTACGTCTTTGTTCGTTATTGTGCTAAATGCGATACGGTTTATAGGCACCTTTTTAAAATAATAAATGGATTCGTCGATTATGGAAAATGACGATCCGGTATCGATAAGAGCGAGATATTTCACTTTATTTATTGTTAATGGTATCATTGGTAGTACGTCCGAGGCTAGTTTTGAAAAAACATGACGTTTTTGTCAATATTATTCATTTCTAAGGGATCGGGATTACCATCGCACCATTGCGGAATGTTATTATCGTTTTTGGGGCTATTTCGTGATGAATTTTTGGATTGACACCTTTCAACGTTTTCGATTTCCATAGGCTCCGCCCTATGCAAAACGGCGTTTTCACTTCTTTCAAACCTATTTTGACCCGATTGGTGACGCTGACCAGAGTTTCTATTAAATTAAGGGTTTGGGTATCGGAAGTTATTATTTTGTGATTGAAATTGACCGGAGTTAACATTGGATGGATCGTTATTTTGTTGATAATTTAATTGATTATTGAACTGGTTATTACTTTGGTTATTATTTCGATTCATGTCACGGTTTTGCTGTCTGTTTTCATTAGGTTTGCGTCTAAATTGCCCTGAATTATGTTCGTTAACTGGGTCGCTCTTTGAATTATTAGGATTATAACTTTTATGGTCACTCCCTAACACTCTCTTTACATTTTCACTTTTCTTTTTTTCGCATCTATACTCATATCTAATACAAGCATTGAACCTTCTACTATTCATTATGTCTATAATGGCATCAATATCATGCATCTCTATTATCTTATCTAAAAGAATTCCTTGCGTAATTTCCTTCGCGGTGTTAACCAAGATTGCGTTAACATTGCTGAGGTCCACGAACAAGGAATCCTTAGACACTTAATTCGTCTATTTTACACTTTATATTTTGCAAATTTAAAGCTAAATCACTTACTGTATTCGTCCTTAAGTTGCTGATCATCCGGTAATTCTCGTATGGTTCGATGTCTGACTTGTACCTCAATTGAAGCGCTCTTTTGATCACTTCCCAGTCATCTGGTTCACGAACGTTTATGATCACATCTTCGCTTTTCCTTGAATTTTTTCGAAGAAGATAATAACGAATATAATAGTTTGTTAATACGGAATACTTCAGTCAAGTGAGAGATACGCGCAACTGGGGTGAGAAGCTTGTCTTTCCCGGTTTTTAATAATTTGCAATTGCTGACGATGTGTCTGCTGAAGACGCGTCTGGCTTTTTGCTACTTTCCAGAAAAGTTTGCAGTTTGCCAGACAGTGTCAGTTTTCCGTAAATCTTGAATTTCTGCATCTAACGGAATAGATGCAGACGCGTGTGAATTAATTTTATTTTCCCGCGCGTGTGCTGATGCATACATAACTCGCATGAATATAAATTTCATATACAAATCTACTATTGATCTACAATAACTTCTCTCTAGCAAAAAATCATATTCTTCAATTTATCCCAAATTTTCCTCAACAACATTCAAATATATGAAAAATACGCCGAAACTGCTATCCTCCTGCAACGGCCCTTATAAAGCCACTTTTTTAATCCCAAATAATCTCTGTTATCGAAATCGATTCTTACTTGATCTTATTCGAGGTCATACCATCCACCTGCTCGTTCCAATTTGCGCGCTGCAAAAGGAATAACCCCGTGGGTACAGCATCATCAAGATTATAGCCCTTACGATTTTGCTGGTAGAATTCTTTGCCTGGTTCAACGAATATTTGTTCTCTCATATTGGTGATGGTCATGGACTATACGAATCAATAAAGCAAAGTTAATAGAATTGAATTATTAACCTGTAATTATTTCATATTCGGAAACCTTAAAAAGTCGACCTTTCCTTTTTCTTTCCAACTGTTTAATTGAAATCTTAGCGTATCGCTTTCTTACTGGCAAAAACGTTCATAAATTTGACCAACACCACAATCCTCTCACTAAATCTCCAACGCAGTTGCTACCCAAAAACCTCTTTTAATATTCGATAAATTCTTCGTAATGTTTAATTCCCAGCCGTCTGTTAATCTGATGATTGGATTAATGAAAATTAGTCTTGCGATTAAATAATTTTCCCATCCACTTTACTTGACGATAACCCGAGTATGTAGAGATTGCGGCATTGGCTACTGTGCGCCCTATTCTGTATTAACTGCATTGCCATCACCATCATTCCGCGGTGGACGATTGTATTCGATTCTTGTTTTTGCTCAGACAACTGGAAAAAAGCGACGTGTTTAGAAATATTGAACAGAGACCTATGCCGACGATGACGCTGACGACGTTTTCGTCTGTTCCTAGACATGATGTGAAAATGTCCGTACAAGCGTACAATAGGGAAAAATGCACACGTGAAACGAATGCCAAATGCAATATTGAACCAATGACAAAAGTGTGGACGATAAGCGCATTCAATGACGACCAAGCTGGAAAAAGTCTCTCTTGGCCTTTCCGTCCAAATGCATTAACGCCGCGCCATACATATGCATATGTGGGAATCTATGCAGAATGCATGCTGACAGCCAAATATACTCGGCGTACACGGTAAGTTGGCAGCAACATCAGAATCGAATGAAGGAGCTTTGCATCCAGATCCCAACATCACAGGGAGCCCATTCAGTAGAATCCCATTAGTGTTATGGCCATCATCAAGTTAGATGAGCGCGAAAGACATTTACTTTTCCCTTTCATAGATCCTTCTCCGCTGTTTTTGTCGCTCCGATTGCGTGACCACACAACTTGCCCTATTCCGGTTGACCTTTTCGAACATTTTGGTGTCCGCAAGAAAGGCTAACATACACCATCGAGGGACAGTCATATGCATTCCTGCTGTGATTTCCCAATGCCTGGAAATGATCAGGAATTTCTTGTGTTCAAAGAGCGGACTCATTGATGGAATGAATCGCCGCAGCATCAACATGACCATCATCATGGTCTCATCGTCTTCATAATCGCACGGTCAAAAAAGTAAGGCCAACATATGAAGGTGGAACAACACATGTGCTCGCTTGTATCCCAGATAATTCCTAGCTTATCGTCGACGTCAGTGATTAATGGATGTAATTCTTTGCTAGCTGATGTATGTTGGGTCCACGTTAATGGAGGCCTGACCGACTTGACTACGTATAGAACGAAGCCAATTCGGAATGTTTTGGTGGATCAAAATCAAATTTTTCGGGCGCAACAGTCGGAAACGATGAACATTCCCATCAATCGACCCTTCATAGTCCGTCCCAGTGTAATGCTATTGGACCTGGCTATTGGCGTAACGTTGTTAGAATGAATGTTTCCATTTGATATCGTTCGTTGAATTCAGGTTAGGAATTGTGTAATTGAACCGGCGGGAAATTTTTCGGAACATAGAGAGAATATATCAGGTTGTTAGTTTTATGAAAACATGATTTTATTTTGTGATGAATAGGCTTAGAGGAGTTGCAATCATATGTAGCCTCTGGGCTAGAGAATATTCATATGTTAGCCAGTTGAACTATTTCATGAATTTGTAAACGTTCCTAAATTATTGTGTAGATTCGATTTATAACTTCTGGCTTACCAATTAGCGTAGGAATGATTATAGTAAATTTGTGTTAGTAAATATATCTATCTGCTGATGCAGAAAGGATGAATTTGTATTTTGCTGTTTGTGATTGGTTCATCGGAGGGACTTTATTTTCTCATATTGTTGAGAATATGTGGAAGCTTGTTTAAGCTGCATACTAAAGATGCGGTCACTTCCTCCGCACAAATGCTGCTAAAGTTGTTTAATTTTCATTTTTTCATCCAGGAACTAGTCTAAGTGTCCTTTATTAAACCTGTTTTGTTACAGTTTCTTCTTTTTTCACAAAATACTAAAAAGCTACTTATGTAGCAGTTGTGAATTTCTATGATATCAATTCGATCTTCCCGGCTATGTAAAAATTTACCTGGAAATTGAGATAGAACATTTAAGGTCTCTTAATATGAAATATTTAGGCGTTTTAGTTCGCTGTTCAGCGATTTCAGTGGTCTACTAATATAATGGAGGCTTGTCGAGGTCTCTGACGAGGCATAGAAAACCTACAAGCAGACATATGATCCTCGTAGTTGAGCTCACTATATCTCCAGCTGTCAATCGTCCGCACCCCGTTGAGTCTACCGACAGCGGTATGTCTGCTTTAAGCACTGCAATAAAACTCAACGTCCATCCTCCCATCCAAAGAAGCGAGAACATGGGCGCTGGAAAGCACCATTACGGATTTCAAGTGCAATATTCTGGTATTCATCGAATGAGTAGTCTTCTAGTAGGCTCCAATTTTGTATCCTTAGTACTAGGGGCTCTGAAGTGAATGTCACATACGGAAGGATTCGCACGCTGCCTCTATGGCGAAAAGAAGGTGTATTTCCGGTATTTAACTCGTGGAGCCCTGTTCTAGTCGCCATTCATCTTGGGTTTATTTGAGGCATGCCCCATTCAATGGTTCAGGCGTTGAAGTCTTTTCTGGCGAGTCCCTGTCCCTCTGTCCTCGAGACAGCGTCCTTCATAGCATTGAGCTTAGCTTAAAAGGATAGTAACGTTTGGTATAACTCACACAATCTATAATTCCTTCATGACTCTGCACTCTGAAATGAGCACTGTTCCGAACCCAGATGACGGCAGTACCACTTTGTCAGGGTACCATGCTTGCCAGTTCTTATTATGGATTTTTTGGCTGACGTGCAGTAGGCCAGCTTTCATGTGCCTTACAAACTGATCAAACAGATCTTGGGCATTGATGCTGTGGTGTGAGATCAACTGCAGGATACGGCTCATAGGAAATAGTGCTATAACTTTCGTTAGGGCTTCTTTGTTCCTAAAACATACTTGAGGTATCTAGCCTTAGCTCAGCGCCTTTGAAGAGGATAGAGTATGCTTCCTCCGTAGAATCTTTTCTTCTGCGCCGATGCAACATTTAAAGCAAAGAGTGCTCTTGCAAGAACACTTGTAACCCTGTTAGAATAACTAAAACAAAGAAGTAGATAGGTATCTTCATGGCACTCAGCAGATCAGGCAACATATTTCTATCTTGCCTTTGCTTAGAAATCGCTCGGCTGGCTTCTCTCTCAGATCCACTATAGCGATCCGTTATTCCCGGTTGTTTCCTGAATTCAGGTTGTTGTTTGGCTTAAATTAGGGAACTCTCTTTTGATTGCTTTCTCTTGAGTAAAGTCCATTATCCAGTCAATATCCCTGATCATGAAGGTAGCCATCAGTTCTAGTGAGGCTACGCTTGCTTTCTCACCTATGGCCTTTTCGATTACACCACAGAACTTTTTTGCTTTAGCACTAAATTTTTGGGCCGTCGCTTAGATATAGCCAGAGTATCTCATTATCCGCATTAAATGTATTGGCACTCGAGAAGGTGATTTGGTTAGTATCAAAGAATGTGTACTCTGGACCAAATTTCACCAAAACGCCATCAGCCCGAGTTTGTCGTACTGCTTTGATGGCTTTACGGCTCCTTTGATCTCACGCGCTACATCTGCCTAGGCTCTGCCTTCCAACAACAGTACCTGCCTTAGGAGCCAGCGCCGTAGCCTCCTTCCTCTATGAGTTTACCTTAGTGAGGAGCTTAGTTTGCGGCGCGTTTGGAAAAATTTTTCTGTCTGTTAGCACCGTCTGCACTCTTTGGTCAAGTGTGGCGGGTCCATTTAGCGCCTCATCATCATTTATGGCATAGCTCCAATTCGGGCCTTCGCCTCCTCCAATTGTCGCGCTTCTGCGTCCTCGTTCGCCAATTAGAAATTCCAAGCAGAGATCTGCTGTCACCATCGATTGAGTCTTCCTCAGTTCCTCAACTGGACGTTTCCCTTGCGCTCTGCCCTTCAACGGTCGTCTGGATTAGGTACTTCATCTTCAAATTTTTTGCGTTCTTCTTCAAAAATCCTGGCTTTTTGTGGCGTTTACATTCGGAGATGTTTGCAATTCAGAGGTAGTATTAGCCCTTAGCTCTTCCTCTCTGCCTTCAGCCTGCTGTGTCTGTGATACCCTATGTGATTTAAGAATTACTATAGCTCCATGAAACCATTGCCAACATCTCTGCTGATGTTTTTCCTGAATTTAACTCTTTTGAAGATACTTCTCATGTCTGTAATACCCTATGCGATTTAAGAACTGTTATAGTTCTGGGCAACCATTGCTAACGTCCCTGCTGTTGTTTTTCTTGAGCCTCGCCTCTGGGCTTAACCCTTTTAAGGACATTTTTCTATGAGGCGTTCTTCTTCGTGTTGATCGAAGAAAATCATATTTTCTCTAGGAGGAAATTCACAGCTTCCCAATCTTCGAGTACATTGTACACTCTGTTTGGGTTGGTTGCAATTCCAGGTAACATCGCAGCTTTGATCTCCTTGCTCTACTTTTCTTCCGCCACTATCTGTGGTTCCAGCTTTCTGAGTAAGTTCCGCTCCTGCAGGGCGTTCCGGGTTGTGCATTGTTTTCTTACCGCGCCCAAATGTGGCGAGTATATCCTGTTAGTAGGAACTCACTAAGCCTTTTCGTTGATGCGTCCGTTTGTCAACTTTCGTTGTTCAGTTGTTCTGTATTGTAGAGATCCAGTAGCATAACCACTAAACAAACCCCGGTCTTGCCTTTCCACTTACCTAGCTTTGCTGAGAGTAGTGTCTCCACTATGCGTACAAACGCTCTCGAGCCATTGTTGCCAATCGAGACCAGGGTCTTATTTAACGTCTATCAACTCTAGAGAAAAAAGGACGTTTCTAACATCGTGAACAGAAAAGGTTTATCGCCTTGGGGTAGGAACCTCACGAAATCCTCCACTTCTTCAGGCTCCTGGGGCGACACTCCCCAAAGAATACTAGCTTTCAAGAACACTCCATTCGACCAGCATTCCCCATACGCTAAGGGTGTTCTTTTCCATCAATGGAGTCACACAATTGCCGCAGAAAGTAGTAGAAAATATTTAGATGCAACATTGAACATCTCTATTAAGTACAGACTGTTTGTGAAACGCTGTGTACAGGATAGAAAGGAAAAAGTTTCGTTTTTATTAATTTAGAAAAATGTTCTGAGAGTTTAATGTTGGATTTTTTCGTCCAAAGAACGAACAATGCAGTAAATGTTTGGTGTATCGAGCGGCGTCTACAGGTGACAGAGAGGCATTAGAGGTTGAATATAATAAGCACATTGAGAGGAAGGATGCAGCTCGGGAGTCTAGAAATAACGACAGAAATTTATCAATAATAGCAAATAATCACTGCTTGTCATTTAGAGGCCGTTCTTAATGTTTCCAAGGGCAGCGGGGGTCAAATATTTTATCTCCGCAAGCTAGTGATGTGTAGCTTTACAATTTTCGATCTCAATTCACATGACGGCAATCGTTTTATGCGGGATCAAACGAATGGTAAAAGAGGTTCTAATGAAATAGCCTCTTGTCCCATGAAGTACGTTCAAATGAAATTGGGAGCTGACTCAGAAATTCGCCAAATGAGAATGATGTCTGATTCTTGTTTTGGACAGAATAAAAACTCGCTGGTTGCTGCAATGTGTGTTCATCTACTAAAAACTATCGCATTGCGCCTAATGAAACAATCTTTCTTCGAGCCAGGACATTCTGAGATGGGATGTGATTCGATTCACTCGAAAGTGGGACATTCCAGTTTATGTTCCAGAAAGTTGGTTTCAAATTGTTAGAAGTGCTCGTATCCATCCTAAATCATTCCATGTGACAATAATAGACTACGATGATTTTCTCGATTTCACCGAGTTGGCAAAAAAATTTCACAAAGGATTTGTTCCTTGGAGAAAAGTTTGCTACCGTCAGTATAGGAAGACCGACGATGGAGTAGCTGTATTCTACAAAGAAGACTATAAAAATGAATTGGTACCTGTAAATCTAAAGACTTTAGAGGAAGACCCAGCAACCTAATTCCACCACAGGCGTATACCCAACAGCTTCCGATTTCAACAGCGAAAAAACGGATCTGACAAAAATGTGCAAGGAGCTGACCATCCCAAAGCCATACGATACATACTACTCCGGTATCACAGGTTCGTCTAGCCAGAGGGACAACGAGGCTGAACCCCATGAAAGTGAGAAATCCAGCTACAAACATGACTGAGCACTAACATAAGGACGTAGATGACTAAAAATGACCGTAGCTAAATTTAAACCCTGATTTTAATTTTTTTTCTAATTCTTTATGTTCAATGAGAAAAATAAAATACAACTTTTACATTGAACGTGCTGTTTTCAAATTTATTTGTGCACGGAAGTGTAACTTAAAACAAACTCACACTTTGTCAAACTCACCCAAGTGACATTTCTGACACCATGCTCAACCATAATCTAAATCTTATAGTAGAATAGTGAAAGAAGGCCTTCACGGATATTTGACAATAATCTGAACCAAAAATATACAAAATACGATTTTTCAGATATCTCACAATGTTTGATTCATATTTTCTTAAAACGAAGATTTTGCACTTAGGTGACTTTGGCGTAGCAACAACGATATGGTCTGGGTATGTAACAAGCTTTTACATCCGTGATAAATTCGTACCAAATTTCTGAAATCATAGCAAACTTATCTTCAAATCACTCTTTGGCGTCTACTAGATTTGTAATCGAATCGCAGGTACCTCATTATCTCACGAAAACGATTACGAGACATTGTTGCCTTTATTATAGGATTACCATATTTCATCGACCATAGATTGCACCACATATGTAAAGTACAGTAATAAAGGCCTGTAGTTCTTCCATCGCCCTACACCAATTTTCGCCTTGTAGTTGGCGTTGTGCCTCTTCCACAGTGCATTCTGAAATATGCTGCATGATTTTTTTGTAAACATTATTTGCCAAGCACTTTTAAAAGTTTCATCCACATTGCGTTTCGCATACGGTGTTGGCTCAACGCGATCGTTAAAAATATTTTGACATCCATACCTACCAGCTGTACTACCAGCTTCCATTACTGTCCAGGTATTACCACTGGGAGAAACACGTGTTGAGCCTGATGTCGTTTCAAAAAGATGATTCGCCAATGTTTTAAGTAATCCTCTACCTGCAGGCAACTGGCCGCGATTACACCGTGCTCGTCCTTGTCTTTGACTCCGCCCACGATCTGGTGCCTCATTCATGACACCCATAAAACTTCTTGTTTTCAGAATATAAAAATAAAGTAACTATTGTTATAACTACAAACAAAACTAATAAATAATACTGTGTGTGTGTCAGTTATTTCCCACACCTGAAAACTTGTAATTAGCCAAAAGTAACCTATAATATAAAGTAAACACAGCAATAGCTGTAAGTTTTCCAACGAAAGAAAATAACAATGTAATTACTTTCCGACATTTCTCTTTGAATGGTGTCTCCAGGCTCGTCAGAAGAAGAACTGGAATTGTATTCTAATTGGTAGTCGTCGTCAGAGTATTCTAAAGGCTCGGCATTTGATTCATCCTCTAAAATTTCATGTAAACAAGACAAAATTTCGTGGGGTTTCAACATTTCGCGACGTTTACTAGACATAACTATAAAACGTGGGGTATACTCTTATAGTGACAAAAATGTACACTCTCTACGCTAAACGACGTACAACTGACTGATAAAAACGATGCCCAACTGTTTATTCACGCATACATCACTCTTTCATTCCGACGGGACAAAAATGACCCAGCGGCGGTTCTAGGTAAATCACTTATTTTTCATTTGCTATTTTTTTTATTATTGAGAACCTCTAAAATTTAATAAGCTCAATAAATGATTAAAAGTCATTAACGGACCTAACGGAAAAAATTTAAAAGTTACATACCATCAAACTTGCAGGTGGGGCAAAGATGGAACGGTGGCGCTTCTAGTGTTAAATATTGACACTAAATTCGTGTACGAACGCTGTCGTATTTTAATTCTCATTTGTTTTCATTTCCGTGCATGGATTTCTTGTATTGACATTTTAATAAACTGTTGGATACTTTCTTCCCTATGGTGTGCTCATGTTGTATGTGGGTCGCCCAGCACGGGTTGATTGTCTTTCTTCACTCTAAATAATTCACCTGAGGAATTATAAATTGCTTGTGACTGAGACGAGCACTGTGGCATGCAACAAATTTTTATGAAAATTGATCGGTGGTGTTCGCTGGTGTGATAAAATAAATTAACAAATTTTCACGAGCAGTATTTTTTGTGTAAGTTTTGCCGTGAAGATTTCTGAAATGAGATGATAAATTTAAGCTGCCTTAACAATATAACGAAATCAAGCTGACTGCAATTGAGTCCTATTTTTAGCTACAGGTTGAACCTATTTTCTAAAATTAATCCAACTGTCATGTATTGTTTTTATCGATTCGTTTCAAAATTGGCAAGTGAAATTGCTTGTTTGAAAGCCCTTACATATTCACATTCTTACGTTATTATGTATGTCCTTTAACAACCATTGGTGCTCTTCAAATTGCATGACAATACGCAACTATTGCCAATTAATCAACCTTCCAGCGAACATGAAAAGCCTTTTCCTGAACTACCTATTCACCGTGTACGTAGCTTACTTAGCCATATCCTTCGAACAGGACCTCGTATAATAGCCGCACAAACGTCCATACAATAGCTTGATACACATCGCAACTAATTTGCTGTCCCATTCATTTAACAATCTAATTTTATCGTAATCGATCCAATCCTGTTCTGTCCTTTTACTTCTTTCCTGTGACATTTTTAATACCCGACCCACGAGTCCCTTCGAGCATTACCACACAAATCAAATGCCAAACTTGTCCAAAGTTATTTCCTTTCATTCGTTTCTTATTGTTATTGTTTTTCGCTTGTTATTGTTATTTGTGGGCTTTTATAACTTTCAAAGAGTGCTCTATTATTACTGTTACAACAATTCGTCAATAATTATTCTCGTACACACGCAATACAAAACAATTTTTCTAGACTTTCTTTCAACCGTTTTTTGTTTTTTATGTTTTTCACCACACAATTGTGTTTCCTCGATATCATGATTGTTAAATAAATTATTTTCTCGATTGTTACATGTTCCACTAAGTTGTAATCGAATTTATATTAGTGTATCGGTAATATATCAATAAATTGGCCGATTTTCAAAGGCACACTCGCATTGTTCTACTGACGAGAGTGAGTGGAAATTTCGCCGGTAGAATTGCTAACGGGAATGAATTGATAGAGGAAAGTTTACAAAGAATTTCACTTTTCAGATACACGTAGAATTGATATGTGTAGCATGGGAAATTTACATTCAATATTTAGCGAATCCCAGAAGCATCGAATGCTGGGAATCTGAACCATAAAATAGCATGTTCTGTAGAATGTCGTTGTTGGGGTCAACAGAAAATACTCTAAGGGGATTAAAAATTTTAACTCGAAAAAGATGAACAAAATTTTGTTGTCTGGAATGTATTTTCAAGATCAAGATCTTCATTCTCTCACATTTGCATATCAATGATATTTAGCATATGAAAAATTCGGAAACAAGTTGATAAGTTCGATGCGGAAAGTTACCGGAGAAGCGAATAACAAACAAACAAGTAAAGTCAATGGCATGTAATATGATTTTGTTGCTTTATGTTCATTTGAAAAGCAAAAGTTCATTTTTGTAAACTTTTTCAAAGAAGATTCTTGGTCTTATTCCGTGAAATTTTTGATATTTTCTTCGTCTCGCATTGACACGTGCAAAAAGTTTGCATTGGCAGTCTATTGAACGCACTGACTATATTCAGAAATACAATCGTTCTCGTTAAATGATCTAAAGTATTTCTGAATCAATTATTATCGATAGGGCGAGGTTTTATTTTTAGCTCAGACCGTTTAAACCTTGAAATCGATTCTACTTCCATAGATGATTCTTAGAATCTTTTTGAATGATTCTCCTCCGCATTTATGCGTGACATTTACAGTACCACACGCTTCCTCGGGAAATTGAATCGTTTGTTAAAGATGTATGATCCAAAGCGCTATTAAATTATGCTTCACCTACTTGATACCGTATATGTAAGTAAATTTTCTCACAGCGCAAATACCCTTTCGTCCATTTTATTCATTTTAGGAGGAGGTAATTTTATACTAAGCAATACGTGGATTAAGATGAATCAGAAGTACAAGAAGGCCAATGCCTTCTTGTACTTCTGATTCATCTTAATCCACGTATTGCTTGATAACGATTATTTTTAGCTTTGCAAATTCTCTTCTACCTTATCAAATTTTTATTTTAAAAAGCATAAATATATTGACATTAAATATTGATGTAATCTATGCAATTACGTTGAGTTTAATTTAAACACAAGACTAAAATGCGATGGAATTGAATATTAATTTGAAACAAAACTATTGAATGCTGATAAAGAAAGTGACGACAAATACACAAAGATCCACCAGGAATCGAACCGTGAACCCCAAGGTGAGAGAGTTGATCGGTATGCACGCTAAAAGAATGGCATACTCCTGATGGTAGGAAGAAGTGATGGGAAAAATCGTTCATTTCGATGACTCAGTATATTCGAGCCATTGCGTTTTAGTGAACGAAAAAAATGATTCGGTCATTTGAGTCATTTAGATTTGGGGTAGGTATTGTACTTCATAGAAAATTCGAGTTACATTTCATATAGCATTCAAATGAAACAAAGTTGTTATTAAACTTATCTCATTATTTAAAAAAAAGTAAAATACATAATACAAAATCAAGCATTATTCCATTTCAGATTAAACTTAAACTAAAAAAATAATCAGTCTTTTTCTTTAAATACTAGTCTTTTCAGGTAGATGAGCAGGTTAGTGAGACATTACAAACTCCTAAAAATATTGAATTATTAATTAATACAAATGTGTAACTTTGCGAGTACTGACCTGACTCTAGGAATTGTAATTAAGAAATAAAAGTTTGAAGACTTTCCCATCGGAAATGCGATTTCTGCGATCCGTTATGATTTGCACTGCCTTTGAAAAAAATCTTTCACACGGCACGGACGTAGCAGGAATGCAGAGTTTCTTTTGCATGACGTTGTAGAGCCTCGGATACAATAATTTCCTATTACTCCACCATTTGACTGGATTCGATTCACGACCAATATAGGGTTCATTAAGAAACTGTTCTATTTCGTTGATGGTTTCTGCTTCCGGAGTTTGTTTAGAAATCGAATTTTGCAGCAGCACATCCCAATCGAAGTAACCCGAAACTAAGGAACAAGTTGCAATTTGGTTGGTTTCAATAGGAGAAAATGTAATCATTTCGAAATTATCTTGGTCCTTTTGCTGGTTTACAACACAACAAGCTGCTTCGCTTATAATTGACTGCTTGATTTAAAAAAAATGATGTTCCTCATAAAATGCTTGCTTTTGAAGCGCGAATCCAAAGAAGCTGATTGGCCATAAAGATGGTTTTGTCAACGCTATTTAATCTTGTGCTCCTTTGGAATGTTTGTTGCTTTCATAAACTTGTCAACATATTTTAGCAAAGATCTTCTAAATAAAGCAACCTTTGAGAGGGTTACTGTTTTTTGACTAGATATTTCCTCTGTGATTTCGAAGAAAATTTTTAAGTACTTCGCAGGCTTTTCCTATGATAACAAAGTCTTCCTCAGAAAGTCCCAACAAACTGCAATTCACCTGGCTTAACGAATAAAGCAATGGTTCTTTCATTTCTAAAATTCTCGGGAACACCATGTAAGTTGAATTTCATCTAGTTGGAACATCTTGTATCAACTTTTTCTCGGTACCTAAGATTTGTTTTTGCACCGAAATAAACTTGCCCATTGCATTAGGGCTTTTTTGTAATATTGAACAATTGACTTTATTTTTGATTGTATTGTTTTGATTTCTTTTACTCTATTTTGAACAATTAAGTTTAACGTATGGGCAAAGCATGGAATGTGATCTTAGTTACCTTGTCGAATGGCTGCAACAATATTAGCTGCAATATCTCTTACTACACCCACAACTTTTTCACCCAAATTCCATTCCTCGATGGTACGCTTAATTACATTACTTAAGTACTGCGATGTATGACGTTCATCGCTGCACTCAAAGCAATCCAACAATGCCGATCGCAAATCGTAGTCATCATCATCACCAGATATAAAATGAGCTGTAAACCCATAAAACACTGATTGTTTGATGATGTCCATCCATCTGTGGTCAAAGATACATAATTTGCACGTTTCAATGTTATCTTCAATTTTTCTTTAATTTCATCAAACATTTGGGGTATTAAAACAGTAGATACTGTTTTTCGGCAAGGGAGAACATAGTTGGAATTCAACAAATCAACGAATTTTTTAAATTCCACACTTCCGACGTGCGAAAATGGCTGATATTCTTTCGCCATCATCTTCACCAGCTGTGTATCAATTTTCTTTGACACGCCGATGGGTAGTGGCTTTTTTAAAAAATTGGTAATTAATGTCTGTTGCTTGACAAAGCCACAAGTTTTATTTGGAGGATCAGAATTATCATTGATGGAGCTGCTAGCAGTATTATGTTCATATGTAGGGGTGCTGGTGACCCTAGAATCGTGCACACCAGGATGCTTCGTTTTCAAGTGTCTCAACAAATTTCTCGTTGAGCCACCCTTAAAAGAAAGTACTGCTGGTCAAATCCACATTTTGCCTTATCATCAGCAATTTCAGCGAAACGATTCCACACTGCACTTCTTTTCCGTGGATTCTGCATATTCCCCTATAATACTAAGACTAGTAAATTTTTGCTGCAGTTTAAAGTTCACAAAATATGTTTCCAATTAATTTAATAAATCTTTCAAATATTCTGATAAGCATATTCAACAAAATGCTTTTGAATTTAATTTTAAAGTGATTACAATTATCTTATTTCGATCAAAAAATTTTCAAGAAGAATTAAATATAAATACGTTACCTTTTGCCTGAAAACTTCTTTTTTCATATACAGTATACACTGAAAGACAATCCACAATCAAAATTTCGCACTAACACACGTGAATCGCTCCACTAACCACAAGTCAATGGGAAAATGTGTTCCCGTGCGAAATCATGCAATCTAAAGCTAATCATATGTATGTAGATAATTTGTACATACAAATGCATTCAAAACCTTTCATCAATTCCAGCTTTTGTTGGATGTGATGGATATCATCCTACCCCATCGGAGAAACGATCGGTCAGAGGAATTATCGACATCAAATCGATCGACACTAAATGTGACAGTTACAATCAGCATACTCGTACGTCGCGTCGTATTGGGCGGCATGAATGAGTCGCCCTAAAGAACTATAGGACTCAGAAGCATAGTTACTCAAATAGTAGCCACACCTTTCATTTACCCTGTGTTGCACACTTTTTGAATTTTCCCAGGGGCACGTCAGCTGATCCGGGGCATGACAGCTGATCCCATGTTTCGCGCGCTCAAGAAACAAAGCAAAATGCAAATAAAATTTCCGACGCACGTGTTCTTTTACGCATTTCAGAACATAGGAGTGCTGCCACATCCTAACAAAAAACTAAAAGATTGCATGGAACCAAAACTGACGATAGATACAAGCCATATGGCAGCAGCACTTACTACCACACACATGACCATTAGTAGGCCGACTTTGCTGGCTAACTTACATGGCGTTATATGAAGAATTGTGGAGGTGCCAACGAAAATTCGAGGTTTTGTACGGTTTAGAGACGGATTTCTACAGTGAAATCCAGATGATCCGCGGAGAACACAATAGCGCTCCTAGTGAAGTGAAAATTATTTCAGTTCTTATACCCGTTTAATTTTTATCGCCTTTCAAAGTGAATTTATAGGAGTTTGTTTACATCTCAACGCTGAGCTATCAGTCGAAGGTGCAAAACGTGTGCTTCATTTACTCGTCTTGGAAAGTTTAGGAGCACAATGGGCTATACAAGGTGAATTTATAGCATGCACGGAATGCGTTCGGCACGTTTTTTATTCGGAAAATAGTATATATGACGAAATATAAGCATTTGCTAATGCCGCAGTTGGGTGACAGCTACCGGAAGCTTGTCCATAGTAGGCCGACTAATACATATGCAAATTGCTACCATATGGCTTGTATCTATCGTCAGTTTTGCATGGAACGAATTTGTTTTTCTGCAATGTTATTGATTTTTTAGCTCTGGTAGCCCTGAAATCTCTCATCGAAGCATATGTTTATATTCGCGCCATTGCTCGCATCAGCGTTTACCATCTACCTGCTACCGAAGATTTATGGCTCGCTGTTCGGCTTGTGTTCGAATATTTCCGGAGGGTTGATGGAGTGTGGTTACTAGTTGAGTATACTATGCTCAGAAGTAAACTGATTATGAGTCGGTCACAACTCACAACCAACAGCATTCATAACGGTACATTGTGCAAATGAGTAGAAACGCATCTGACCGAATGCAGGACTTGTGCTTAATTGTATGACCGAGTCATTTCGGTCATTGAAACTGACTCGGTCTTTACGAACGAATCGTTCGCGACCGACACAGGAAGTCCCATCTCATCACAGTCGCTAATGCCCGTTACTAATCCTTAATAATTCCGAACGGCAGCAGCCAACCTTGAAAAAACAGTAGTAAAATCAGTTGTTGATTTAAGTTTTTTTTTTTTCATTTTATCGATGGAAACCTACATAACTTTAGGGAAAATCATAAATTGTTTTATGAAATCTACATGAGGCCAATCTGGGCCATATGCACAAGAATATTGGGTAAATTATGTTCAGGAAGTAAGTGAGGTGATCAGCTCTATGTATTACAACAGCCACCACAATTATATATTGGAATGTGCCTAATGTACTCGTAAATGTATGTACATCAGGTATCTCTGAATAAGTATGAATTCGAACAAAAATTTCTTTCAACGAATGACTATTTACCCGACATTGAAAAGAATGCAAAATTGTGGTTTCACAATTGGTGTGTAGAGGAAGTTGTTATTAAAAATGCCATCATAATAAGTAAGTTCAGTTTTTTGTTAGTAAAGCGATTGGATGTGAATTTGGCTGACGCACCTAAATGCTACTTTTCGTTAATAAAAAATAATTTTTCGAGACACGTTTTTCATTTTCATGGGGTATTTTCTGTTAGATTCGATCTAGTCGTTTATGTTTTTCTAAAATAATATTAATTTGTATTTATTTTTATAGGTAGTCCGCGTGGTGTAGTACTCCTAGTAAGAGTGCTCACCTCGTAAGCCTAAGGTACCTGGTTCAATTTCGTTGGTGACAACGAGATTTGTTTCGAGTGATCCTTGTGACTGACCATAAGCTTGTTCAGTTATGATACATAATGGTTTCAAATCAGAAGTTTCACAACTTGGTGGACGTACGCACAGCCAAAGCGTGATACAGACCGATACATACGACCAAGATAATGAAATACCCTTACTATTTCGCGTGTAAACGGCACTGTAGTGCTAAAAAAACAAAGTGCCTAGTAAAAATTAAATTGCATAAATTGTTGACTATTTACCATAGGTTTTCGCAGAGCCGAAAATGCCTTAAAACTTTCATAGAATTTACACAATTTTTATATAATATTACAAATATTTTTTCCCTATTGTAGTGGTGAATGTTTCAACAGCACTCTTAGGCTGCAACTGATAACACAGTGAGTTTGGCGATTGAACCCGACAACGTGGTGGCGACTATTTGAATGAGTTTTTTTCTAAGATGAAACTAAATTGTTCAAGGTAGTCTTAGTCAATCAGTTTGTATATTTGATATCCGATTAGTTTCTTATTCGTGCCAACGGTGGTGTCCACGTTACAAATGACGACACATTCTGGTACATTATAAGTTTAGGGCGGATTGCTGTGTTTCCGGAAGTACTGGAGGTGGAGGAGCGCATGCCCTGAGATCATCTAGTTTGCGATCTAAGTCCTCATCTGTCTTCTCGCTTAAGTATTCAGTTAATTCGTCCACAATTTTACCTCTCTGCTCTATCCCGAACAGAAGTTGTCTAGGAGACTATTTAGTGGTACTATGGATGGTATTGTTAATTCCATAGTCAATCTGGGACAAAAAGTTAGACCAATTGGCATGATTAATCGGCTCACTAAGTTTGGTAAGCATATGTTTTAAAACTCGATTTTCCCTTTCCACTTGCCCGTTGGGTTGTGAAGAGGCGACAGCAACTTTCACAAGATCAATGTTCTGTCTAGCCAACTATGTGCTGAAATCCAAAGAGGTGAAACAAGTTCCTCGGGCAGTTATTATGCGTCTGGGATGACTGTAATAACAAAAATATCTATTAAGGCTATTGATAACTTCTCGTGTACTTGTCGAGTTAACTGGATACAGTTTAACATGTTTAACGAATCCATCTACAACTAACAATATGTGTTTCTTCTTTGAGTTGATAATAGGGAAAGGCCCGAAGTGGTCCAAGTGTACAGTATCAAATGGTATGGGCTCCTTCGGTATGTTATAGAGATTATGTTAATTGGAATGATGCGGTGGCGAGTACATAATACATTTTGCGCAGTTTTTTATGAATTTTGCCGTTTTTTCCTTGCAGGTTCCGAAACCAATAGTGTTTTTTTAAGTTGCTCATAAGTTTTTTCCATTCCTAGGTGACCAACCTTTTCATGCGTCAAACGAATCACATTATCCTCCATTTCTAATTGTACGTACATTTGCGTTTGACCGGGTTCATTTGTTCTAAAGACAAGACCGTCCAATAACTGGTAACCTGGGACTGGACATAAGCTTAGTTGTTCGCGAAGATTTTGGATGCGTTTTTCCCGGTTTTGCGTGACTTGGATGAAAAAGTGGAAGTCGTCACTGTCAACAGTGGCTAATACTTGACCAGTCACATCAGTTGCGCTTCCGGGTGGTGCGTCTGCGGTGATGCCAACATTCTCATTAGAGTCTTGTACATGAAAGGATTGTCAGTGTTGGCATGAGGGATAGCGGACATTAGGACATGTCAACGAAGGGCATTAGTACTGGCTTTGGTTGATTCGGGGTACTGGTCTAAGAATAAGTGAAGTTGAGCGTGGTTAAGAGCGCAAGTGACGCACCGAGGATCCGTCATCTGTTTCGCATCAGAGATAGTATCTCTAGAATCAGTATCAGTTGTTGATTCGTCATTTGAAGAAGGGTAAGAACTGTAGTACCGGCTCAATGCGTCTACATGACCCATGGATACTCCGCTTCGGTACTGTATTGTGTAATTATTACTCTCTAGCTCCTGGGCCCATTTG
This sequence comes from Odontomyia ornata, assembly GCA_963969285.1. Classification (NCBI taxonomy): domain Eukaryota; kingdom Metazoa; phylum Arthropoda; class Insecta; order Diptera; family Stratiomyidae; genus Odontomyia; species Odontomyia ornata. The sequence continues at coordinate 447,555,535 of OZ017739.1, read as the reverse complement.
GCGATTCTTGGATTTACATATCTTTTATTAAGAGGGAGCGTCAGATGGTTACAATCTGTTATTATTTTAAAAGCTATACCTTCTAAATAAACTCGGAAGCACCTCAGTGCATAGATAATGGCCAGCGTCTCCAGTTCGAAAAATAGTACACGTTAAAACTTATTATCGACTTGCCTTTGTAACAGCATTGCTCCGTAGCCAGAGGAGCTAGCATCGCAATGAACTTCAGTTTCTTTTTTTGGATCATAAATTGCTAATAATGGGGTAGCGGCTAACTTAGCGTGCAGTTCAATGAAGGCCGCGTTACGTTCGTCAGCGAATTCGAAGGCTACACCCTCGCGGGTGAGGTTTCGCAGCGCTTTGGCTATTTTTGAGAATGATGAAATGAACTTGCGAAAATAGGAAAGCAATTCTAAGCAGGTCTTAAGTTCCTTCTGGTTCCTCGGTATAGGATATTGCTTGATGACTTTTGTATGGGCTTCACTTGGACGCACTCCAGAGGCACTGACAGAGTACCCTAAATACATGATCTCTTCAAGTGCAAATCTACATTTCCCCAATTTTAACTCAAGGTTCTTTTCGGTAATATGTTTCAAGACTGGACCTAGCAGCTCAATATGGTCTTCTAGGGATGCGCTTGCGATCAGTATATCGTCCATGTAGACGACAATGGATCCATACTCGAGCATATTTCTAAACATTTCGCATATAAAGCGCTCGAATGCAACTGGAGCATTTTTCAGTCCGAAGGGCATCCACAAGTATTCAGAGTGACCGTTTAGAGTTTATTTATTTATTTATTTATTTATTTATTCCATCTTACAGACTAAACAATCCAATCACAAAATGGAACGCAAAGAACAATCAGCAAAATTTAAATGAAAAAGAATACTAAAACGTCGATAATTAAAAGTTAAACTAGTAGTAACTCTCTTAGTTTTTTCTTAAATGCTATGTAAGAAGAGGGGAAAGGACCAAGCTCGAGATTATTATGATTTCGTACGATTCTTAAGATTGGTGAATAGAAATATAAATCAGTTCTAGCATATGGTATAACGAAATAAGAATTCATCCGAGATGAACGAGATGTTTGTGGGAAACGCAGCTCAGAAAAAATATTTAACGGGACTTGATGGTAGCAGAGTTTGTACAAAAAACATTGGTCTAAATAAGTTCGTCGGGATATTAGGGATGGAAGAGATAGGAAAGATAAACGACTTTCATAAGGCTGATACGGCAAATTAAACTTAAGGAAAAGAAAACGCGTGAACTTTCTTTGGACAGTTTCTAAAGAAGTCACGAGATAGGAATATCGGGGGGACCAGATAACAGAACAGTATTCAAGCAAAGGGCGAACAAGACAAACAAATAGGCGGACAGAAGAAGAGATGCTATTGAATTTATGTAAATGTCTAAGGATAAACCCGGAAACTCTAGACGCTTTAGTAATCACATTTAAAATATGTGCATCAAATTTGAGTTTTGGATCAAAAGTTACTCCAAGGTTTTTATGACTGAACACTTCAGAGAGCAAAGCATCATTTAATATATAATTAAAATTAATAGGAGAGTCCTTAAGAGAAAAAGTCATTTTATGACATTTAGTAGTGTTAAGATATAAATAATTTGAAGCACACCATTCATTTAGAGCATTCAAATCATTTTGGAGGAGCTGACAGTCTAAATGGGATTTGACTGCTCGAAATACTTTGAAGTCATCTGCCTACAAAAGGCACGAGGAATTAATTACAAAGGGAAGATCATTTATGAACAACAGAAAGAGAAGAGGCCCAAGAATTGAACCTTGTGGAACGCCAGATGAAGGACAAAAAGGACTAGACGTAATACCAGAGAGACTTACTCGACAGGGACGACACGATAGATAAGATGACATCCAAGATAGAAGAGCACCCGAGATGCCAAGAGCTTCAAGCTTACGACAAAGAAGTAAATGATTCACAGTGTCAAAGGCCTTGGAGAAATCTGTGTAGATCACATCAACTTGCAGTTGGTTATCCAAAGCTCTTGCAATACTGTTTGTGAACTCCATTAAATTAGAGGTAGTGGAGTATCCTTTGAGAAAGCCATGCTGCTCTGGAGCAATAATAGGAGCTAGTGAGTTTGAGAGTCGATTATGAACCAACCGTTCAAGTAACTTTGGAAAGCAGGACAGTAAAGAAATAGGGCGATAATTGGAAACTGACGTAGGATCACCACTTTTAAAAATAGGCACAATATTAGCTGTTTTCCAAGGGTTTGGGAATGTACCAGTACTCAAACTTAGATTGAAGAGGAGAGATAAAGGAAAACTAAGCGATGAGGCTAACGACTTTACAAATATGTTTGGCAAACCATCCGGCCCAGGGCTAATATTAGGATCAAGAGCATTGATCAGAGCTTCGACTTCAGATGCATCAGTACAAATAAAGGAAATTGGGAAGGGAAGATGATTAGGTAAGACAACAGGATGCACAGTTGCAGCGGGAGAAGAGAAAGTTGAAGAGAAAAATTGGGCAAATGAGTCAGTCACTTCTTGAGGAGAAGAAACCTCTGCACCATTCAAATGGACCTTACTAGGAATGGAAGAAGAGGATTTCAGCGATCTTATATAAGACCAAAAAGGCTTTGTATTATTAGCCACAAGGGAGCTATCCAGACTGCTGAAATAAGCCTTCAAAGCATATCTGATCTCTTTTTTGGCAATAGCACGCAGCCTGCTAAAATTACATCTTGCTTCAATAGTGCCGAGTGTTTTAAAGACACGATGTGCCTTATCTTTTAGTTACGAATGCTGTGTATTTTACAGATTCAGGTGCCATTCTAACAATGGAATCTATTACGCAGATTTAAAATTGAAAATAACATTTTTCTTGCCATGCAGTCTTCTATAAGTGGCAGCGGAAAATTGTCTCGTATGGTCTGTTTGTTTAGGGCTCTGTAGTCCACACATATTCTCAATTCACCGCTTTTCGTTCTAACTAAGACTATGGCAGAAGCGTATGGAGAATTACTGGGTCTAATTATCCCCTTCATTAGTAGCTCTTCTGTGATCTTCTGAACTTCTGTTCGCTCGTGGCAAGATAATCTTCGTGGCGTGCAGTGAAACGGAGTGATATTATTTAGGTGAACTTCCATCTGATAGTAATAGGGCGATACAATGGTCAATCTAAGGGCTTCAGTGTGGTTTTTGCTCAGGGACATATTAATTTCTAGGGTTTCTGTGTCATCTCGGGGTAATGTAGTAAGGTCGGACAACGTTCTAAAGCTACTGTCGGTCTGATCATTAACGGGTGCACCAGCGTTGGCCGAATTTTCATCAGTAGATCTAATGTTGTTAAGTTCATAGGTGGCTTCCTCAAGAGGTTCGTGTTTAATACATGGACTGGTCAATCCTTTATTATTTGTCGGTTTAAAGGCACAGAAATAACTTTTGTCTTTTTTAAACGCTTTATTCTCATGACTATACTTCTGGGTTTTAACGTTTTTGAATTCATGAAGGTAAATATTTAAGTCCTTAAAGAAGTTCCGGCCTAAAATTATACGTAGTGATATTGTTTCAGCTGGGATCACTAAAAGAGGAATCTTTCTAAATTGTCTACGAAATTTAATATAGGCATCGACCATCGACCTGTATCGTTGCATTTCCTAAGCCGCGGCGTCTCGTATCGAAGGTTCTATTGCTAATGAGTAGAGGGACTGCAGATCGTTTCACAAAACTAATTGCACTGCCGGTGTCGAAAAGAGACAAAAAATTTACCATTTCTGTGTATTCTCCCCGACTTTGAGTAAAAGCAACACTTACCAGATTAGTTGCACTGATGGCGCTGTTAGTTTCATCGTCAGTTAAATCACTATTCCAGGACACCTGGAACGACAGATTTCGCAGCAGTTGATCTGGGTACGGTATCAGCGGGTTCACGGGAAGTTGCAGCAAATTGGCGGAAGTTTACGTATGATAACAACACACTTTAGAGCAGATGTAATGCGCCTTTCGTGACGCTCAAGTAACTCCTTCAGCTGTCGGACAGTGTATGCTCCCAGAAGTAAGTATGCTTCAGTTTTGCCGCCTTTAGACCGTCCACGATGAGGTTAACTAATTCGAATTCGGTGAGTCGGGCGCATTCACTTTCATATTATTGTATTTTGATTTATCCTAAACACTTATTGCAACGTTCACAACTCAAGATGTAATTCCAGTATCAGGCTTAATGGACAAAATCGGTAATTTTTAACGTTATTAATGAATTTTTATGCGGGATTTGAACTTTCATATTTCTCTAAAACTTCCTTTTTTTATATTTTTCTCACTTTAAACCCTTCAGATTATTCGTTTCAAGTAATGCGATCTTATTTCGAAATCCCCCATGTTCACTTTCAACCCTACTGCACACCTCCGCAATCACACAAATCTCTCGCGTTGGTGCACCGTTAACCAGTCCGTTCCGCTCGACGTTTAAAATGTGAATTTTTCACTGTTTGCAAAATTGCACTTAGTTGAAAATGTTACGGTGCCCAATTCTAGGGAACGCGGTGACACTTTACAACTGAATTTAGATAGGAATAGCAGGAAATTCGATTAATTAATCTCACTTGATTCGATATCGTCTCCGCTAATGCGACGCCTATCCCGCTCGACCTTTTCCATCAGGCCTTTGTGTCGTGATTCGCAGTAGTCTCTCCCGTATTTTCTGCCCGTCATCCACTTCTCGGTGTCGCAACATTAAATTTCCAAGCTTTTAGCTCAGCCACGTTAGATTGCATTCGCAATGCAATCCGTGGATGGTTGTATGGTTTCAGTGTTCTCATGTCTAAATTTTGATTTGCAGATTTGAATTTAAAATTAACAGAAGTAAAAAAAGGAAAAATTTTTTAAATAATAATAAAAAGATAAATATCACAAAGAATATAATTAGAAGGAAAAGTTTAAATTTAATATAGAAGAAAAATGACATAAAATCTACATTTAATAAAAATAACGAAAAAAAAATATTTTATACTTTATAACTATGAATGGAAATAATAAAATTTTTTTCAAATCTCCAATTAAAATTTCGGATAAGTGTTATGAAGGTTTTCGAGCTGCTTGCTTAGGCGATTGCTCGATTACTACAGTACTTTCTAGCTAAACATAAGGTTGTTAAAAGCAATAGCTAAAATAGTCGAATCTTATCTACTGCAGTAATTTGCGCCCATCGAATGCACAATGGCTCGCAGGTTCAAATCTCTTCTAGGATTTTTATGTTGCATTGCAAACAAATGCAGCTGCGATGCTTGGTCAGGTAATAATTACATGTTCAAGCATTGATACTAGCCATATCACCTTCTGAAGTACTGTTAGTAAAAAAAAATATTTGATGGTCACTTTCCTATATGGAGGATTCCCTTTTTACAATTTAATAGTGATTTGTAAATTTATTTTTTAAAAACTATTAAAAATAGATTCCAAAGTTAAATTTACATTGTTAAGTGATTGATTGTTAAGTACAGCTTACGTGAAATATTTTTTGGTATTATCTATACTAAACATTATGAATTACATACGAAGTGTGCTCAAGAAATATCGCGAATTTTGTTTTTAAATTATTTATTTATTCATGAATATCTATTTTGTCCCCTTCAAAGTAATCCCCATGCGATATTATACACTTGTGCCAACGGTTTTTCCAATCTTCGAAGCACTTCAAAAAATCATTTTCTTTAATCTTGTTCAGCTCCTCCTTCGATGCCGTCTTTATCTCGTCAAGCGTAGCGTAACGTCGTCCTTTCATGGGCCTCTTCAGTTTAGGAAACAAGAAAAAGTCACAGGGGGCCAGATCTGGGGAATACGGTGGCTGCGGCATCATTGTTTTTGGCCAAAAAGTCGCGCACAAGCAACGATGTGTGAGCAGGGGCGTTATCGTGATGCAAAAGCCAATTTTAGTTCTCCCACAAATCCGGGCGTTTCTGGCGGATTGCTTCGCGCAAATTGCGCATGACTTGCAGGTAATATTCCTTATTGACCGTTCTTCCCTGTGGCAAGAACTCATGATGCACCACGCCCCTGCAATCGAAGAAAACTGTCAGCAAAACTTTCACATTCGACCGAACTTGGCGCGGTTTTTTCGGTCTTGGTTCATGCGGCAGCTTCCATTGAGATGATTGAGCTTTGGTTTCCACGTCATAACCATAAACCCACGATTCGTCACCAGTTATGACCCTCTGGAGCAAATTTGGTTCGTCGCGGACAGAGTTTAACATCTCATTAGCAATGTTCATGCGTTGCTGTTTTTGGTCGCAATTGAGCAATTTTGGTACGAATTTCGCGGCGACCCGTCTCATGCCCAAATCGTTGATAAAAATCGAATGGCACGAGCCAATCGATATGTTTAGGTCCTCAGCAACTTCTCTAACGGTGATTCGACGATTGGCCAATACCATTTTCTCCATTTCATTAATTTTTTCGTCTGTTGTTGAAGTGCTCGGGCGTCCGGCACGCTCTTCGTCGTTCACATCTTCTCGGCCTTCTAAAAACATTTTGTACCACCGATAAACGTTGCTTCGGTCCAAGGTAGCTTCTCCGTAAGCCACAGTCAACATTCGGAATGCATCCGCGCACTTAATTTCGTTTTTCACACAAAATTTGATACACGTTCTTTGATCCATTCGAATTTTATGAAACCCACTACTAAATTAATTCGATTTAATTGATCAGATTTTGGTATGCAATCATACTCTCGGTACTTGGCCACTTAATAATAACCAGCAACAGCATCACCAACAACATCCAAACTCATCTCTAACCCAATCCGCTCAGACTAATTAATTCAATTGTTGTCTGATTCTGATGATGATGGTCTGTGTTATTTTTTCCGTGATTCTGATCCTGAACATTTATCGCCACGATTCGACCAAGCAACGAGCGGGTTTGTATTTGCAAAAGTTAAAATGGCAACTTGGGTTGGGTAAATGTTGCAAACTTTCCCACAATAATAATGAACAGAGAATCTACGCTTGTAGTACTCGCGCGACTGATGTACTATGAATATTTACGGGCTTCGAATCTTCCAGCGAAAATTGTGGGGCTTTTGATATTTTGTTGAACGATTTTATTAAATGGAAGGAGAGACAAGAGATAGATGGGTGATAAAAATGGGTAATTAATTAATGGTAGAACAGTTTCAAGCTAATTTTAGATGGCGTCTGCGAGGAAAGTTTATTAGGGAAAAGTTCTGTTATCTTTCATTAATAAACAATTTTATAGTTTGGTTCACAACGCAATTTAAAAACTTTTTATGCATGAAATCTGTTTGCCCCACAAATCGAGCCTTCAAGGCATGGGAACAAAGCCACTTCTAACGACAGAAATATGAAAGAAAAAAGTCCAAATAGAATTACGAGACATCAAACATGAACAGGTGCACAAGGCCCGAAGCAGATTTAATTGCAGTTGAGGTAACTCGAGACGTGCCATCATCATATTTGGTTACCTTTCGAGCTTTGCTCATCAGTTTCGAAAAACCAGTCTAGGAATCGTTTTACCCCACATGTTCACATGCTCTATGCAAAAGACAATTGTTCCTCTCATGCTCAAACTTTGAGTACCATTTTGGCTGCACCGTGCAGACACACTACTTACATGCAACATTCACTACAAGGGCAACTAAACCTGAAATATGCAAATCGTTTTGTGCAAAAACAAAAAATAAAAGACAATCAAGTTGCAGTGCTGCAATTAATGTCATTTTCATTCAAGGTTGTTTTTTGTCCACTTCTAAGTACTATTTTCCCTTGTGCATATGAACTGGACAACATTTCTGCTATTTATGGAAGCTTTAATGTAAAATAATGCTCACAACTTTTCTTCATTGTTACTCTGCTGCGTTTTCTACTCTTCTATTTGCATATTCAGTTTTTTTTGTTCATATGCCTTTAACATTTATTCTGCGTTTAATACAGATGCAAGATTGAGATTAATTGCGAAAGAGTAATGTAAAGATTCAAGTACCATGAAGTGATTAGTGTTGGTTGGATTGGTATTGAGATTGTGCTTGGATTAGCTTTTGTCTGTGCGAAAGGAAAATTAGCTCAGTATGAACTTTCACTAAATGTGGTTTTGGATTTATTGTTATTGAGTGATAGAATGATTTCAGTTTTAATTGTTTGATTCGTTTGCTTGTTGCTCAAAGGTATTTAAGTCGCATTGGCAAAAGGGTTTGTTAGGTTGAAATGAATAATAAAGTAAATCTTCTTACAGAATAAATCATCTGAGCTAATTCCTGGCCATCAGCTAAGTTGAGTTACTTTGTAGGAAGCTTTACTCTAGTATTCATTTCAACCTAACAAACTCAAAATTACTGTCATTAATTGTGCTTCAACATAATGCAAAAAAAAAACAAACAAGCAACGTGGTTGATTTTGTCGACGCAAAAACAGAATTAATGAAAAAAGTATCAGCAGTCACGTGCTTAGGTTGTAGAGCGAAACGGGTACAAAGCGAAGCTTGTTTTCTTTAGTTCTCTCTCTTTGTTGAATTGCTGCGTGACTCGGAGGAGATTAGTTGCCGGTCATTACTCGCCCGAATCTACAAAGTTTAGGGCCTTACCCTCACAAGGATCCACATCGGAATTATAAATCTGACAGGGAGTTGGTTCCTTAACCGCCCGAAGCTTAACTTAACTAAAGTGCTTATTGAACATGGACTTAATTCCATGTTCAATAAGCTTATTTTTTTGGTCTGATGGCATTAGGTCTTTGGCTATAGAATGCTTTTAAAAAAAATCTAACACTCGTTCTGATAGGAACCCTGTATCCATTGAAAATTTGAGGTTTGAACACTCGGAACTACATTACATAGTGCACTGCGCTGCAGGATGCTTCAGGGCAGGCTTCGTGATTACAAAAACATTGACTTATATCATCGGAGCTCGTAAAGTGAGAAGTAGGACACCTAAAATACTCTACTAAGAAAGAGAGAATCATGTAGGTCATATTTATCGCATAATACTTGCCGGGCACCTAAGACTGAATTTCTGAATGAAGCTGAATATGATCATCTTATACATAGATTTGTCACAAAGTAACGGAGAAGATTGTACTGATTATGCGCAACAGAATGCCAATAAACCTCATAGTAAAATGATGTCAGTTTTCCGGTAAATCTTCTATCTCGAGATCTAAGATCTGACGGTTGACTTTTAAGGACTGAGGTTTAAGGATGGCAACCAATAAAATCTTTCAACGTACTGACCAGGAAATGTGTAACACTAAGATACAGGAAAATCTGCATTACATACTGATCACAGGAACTTCAAAATCTCTTTTTGGAGCTAAACATGCGATAAACGAAGTAAGAAAGACTCTCCCTGTGCCTGTCCCTTATCCACCATAAGATGGGATAAAATCCCACTTGCTGTAAAAGGCACTAGTGGAGGTTAGAGTAGAAGTTTAGAACGTTTTATTGTGGTTGGGAGGTGAATGCCATTTACGCCCAGAGTGTGGGACTCCTTTGCTCGCAAGAAGGCGATTGGACTATCCACTAAAAACCTCCCCTGTCAACCTAAGAATCTAGCCTGGGACCGTTTGACACATTACTTCGGGCAAGGTCTCGTTTTGTCACGCCGTGAGGCGCCTGCAAGCTGAGGGATCCCTCTTCTAGCGGGACGGGAGAGGGGAAAAGGAAGTGCCAGATAAGCGATCCCCCAGCCCCAACACCCCCGGCTGCTGTGAGTCCCTTTTATATTTCAGGACTGTCCGAACATAATGTGCCACCTGGTTCCATTTGTCAACCGATTCGAGCATCACCGCGGCTATATTATCCGGGGTGAGTTCTCTCGTCTCCTTGTAGAGGACCCCTCGCAGTGTGTCCCATTTTGTGCACGCAAAAATATGTTGCAGGCATTGTCTTCCTCTCCTGGGCAAAATCGACAATCGGGGGACCGTAACTTACCAATCTTGTGCAGGTAAGACTGAAAACAGCCATGCCCGTTCAAAAGCTGAGTCAGGTAGAAGTCAGTCTCACCACGCCTTCGATTTAGCTAAGGTCTCACATCCGGGATGAGCTGCGCAGTCCACCTTCCCTTCGTGCAATTCACCCAAGACTACAGCCAATCGTTGAGCGAGCGCTGTCTCTCTCCGCAAACAACCATCTCCCTCGCATCTTCGCTTCGCCGCAGGTAAATAGCGCGGTATTCTCTAGCAAGGAAGGCAACAGGTATCACGCCTGCAATAACTCCCACCGCTGAATCAGAGACGGGCGGATACGAGAATACAATTTTCAGTGCTCCTCTTCTCTGTACCTGTGCCAAGCGTTTTCGGTATACCTCCTTTCTAAGAGCGTGGCCCCATATTTCTGCTCCGTACAGTAGCATTGACTCTACAGCACTTATCAAGAGGCAGTATTCTTGATGGGTTGGGTCCCCCTAAGTTGGCCATAAGTCGACTCAGAGCCGATACTCCTGAAGCAGCCTTCGCAGCCGTTGCCCCGATTCGCTCAGAGAAACTCATCTTCGAGTAAATCAGTAGCCCCAGGTACTTCACCGATGGCTTTGATTCGATTTGCATATCTCCAATACTGCATCCTTACTCTAAGGATTCTCTTTTTTGTCAAGATGACCACTTCGGTTTTCTCCAGTGCTAAACTGAACCCGCGAGCAGTCATTCAGTCCCTCACTCGGTGCATTAGCATACCTAGCCTAAGTTGCGCCTGTTCAACGGTGCGTCCAGCGATCAGAGTCGCAACATCATCCGCATAGCCGACCAAGAGCGACTCATCTGGCATCTTGAGTCTCAGTAGCCCGTCGTAAGACACGTTCCACAGGTCTGAACCAAGGATAGATTCCTGGGCAACAACCGATGTAATTTCCATCCGTCCTTGGCCCTGTGTCCTATCTTAGAGCAAGCTTCGGTCTTCAGGTAGTTCCTCAAAAGCCGCATTAGATATTCTGGAACTTGAAAAGGGTTTTCCAGCGCATCCAGAGTATCCACCCATCTAGCGGAGTTGAAGGCATTCCTGACGTCGAGTGGCACCAGCAGGGCAATCTGTCGCTTACCTCTGCCTTTTGGACCGCGCTCACCACTTCTACAATCGCATCAATGGTAGAATGTCCTGCTCTAAAGCCGTACTGCCAAGAAGATAGGTGCCCAGCAGAACGAATCGCGTCAGTGAGTCTTCCCTTGATGAGTTTCTCTAGCACTTTCCCAGCCGTGTCTAGCATGCATAACGGGCGATATGCAGACAGCGATTCGGGATTTACTTTCCCCTTGCTGATCAGCACGAGCCTCGCCACCTTCCATCGTACCGGGAAACCCCCGTCCCGTAGGCAAGCGTTGAATGTGCTGAGCAGCAAATCAGGACAATGGTGATAGACAAGCCGCAACACCTCAGCTGGAACACCATCTGGACCTGGAGCCTTCCTCGCTTTCAACGAAAGCACTGCCTCTTCCAGTTCCGGCTGTGTGAAGAGTGGACACTCGACTGCTGTTTCACCATGGACAGCGTCAATACGGACGAGATGGGCGGGAAAGGATGCCCGCACTATCTCGTCCATCTTTTCCGCATCATGTATGCAAGGTTTCCGTAGGGAACCAAGCTTCCGCATAACTAGCTTGTAGCCAAGGCCCCACGGATCCGTGTTCACATTGTCCACTAGATCTTGCCAGCAGCGAGCCTTGCTGTTGTCGATCAATTTGCGAAGGCATTTCCCGGTCGACTTATATGCTGCTGCGCGATTGCTTGCCTTGTCATGGTTCCGTGCCCGTTGCACTTCACGCCGAAGCTTGTGACACTCCCTTCGTTTTTCAGCGACTTCAGTTGACCACCAGTACACTGGGGGCTTGCCGTTCCGAGGTTTTCGATGGGGCATAGAAGCATTGCAAGCAGTCGTGATGATGCTCATAGTTGAGTTCACCACGTCTTGAGCTGCCAGTTCTTCCGTCCCTTCCGGATCTCCCTGCAGCGGTGCACCTGCTGTGAGAACCTCGACGAACCTCTCGACGTCCATCCTCCCGATGTTCCCTCCAATTGTAGAGCACGGACGTCGGGAGACAACATCGCTTATCTCAAGCAGATTGTACTGATGATCACTGGCTGAGTAGTCCTCTAATACTCTCCAGTTGTGTATCCTCCGTACTAATGACTCCGAGGCAAATGTCACGCCCGGTATGGTTCTTTCACAGCCAATATGGCGGAAGGTTGGCGTATTTCCGGTGTTTAGTACGACGAGCGCCGTCCTGGCGGCCATTTCTAGGACTCGTTTTCCCCGCGGATCTGTTTGAGACATGCCCCATTCAATTGCTTTCGCGTTGAAGTCTCCCCCAACGAGTACGTTCCCGTCTGCGTTCGAAACAGCGCCCTCCAAAGCCTGAAGCTTGGCTTGGAAAGATGATATTGATTCGTTCGACGTTAAGTACACACTAAAGAAGGTGGTCCCTGAACGCCGAACCTACACAAAATCATCCCCACGTCCACAGCTCTCCGCCTGGAAATCACTATTTCGAACCCAGATGGCGGCAGTGCCAGTTTCATTAGGATACCATGATGCTGAACTTTTATCATGACGTTGCTTACTCAGTAGCAAGAAGTCGGCTTTCGTGTCCCCCGCAAACTGCTCAAGCAGATTTTGGGCGGTTGAACTGTGGTAGGACCTGAGGTTGTAATGCGCCTCATTTGCACGTCCTGCAGCCTTTATCTTCCGTCCGATTTGTTGGTGGAGGTCTCCTAAACGCTCGTGGGGCTCCAGCGCAACGACAGGATCTCCCAAACACTTCAATTGCAGTAGTAGCCTGTATGTTATGATTTGCCATGGCAAATAATGTGCTGTCTGAAGGCGGCGAAGTAAGGCGGGAAACCGCTGGCGGAATGATAAGACGACCGCAGAGCGCAAGTGATGGCCGGCAATCTGCGGTCTCAATCTTTCTGAGTTGGATGGACATAAGAACGAATCGCGGCCAACAGCGTGCGATTCAAACGCTCAGATGCGTTAGACTGAGGAGAGTATATGGATGTCAGTTGGTGTTCGACACCATACTGTTCGAGTAGACCCTTAAACTGCCGAGATTGAAACTGTACTTCGTTGTCCGAGTACAAAATGTCTGGTACCCCGAACACGTGGAATACTCGACTCTCTAAAAACTTCACGATAGATAGAGTCGTGAATTTGCGAATAGGTTCCACCAGTGGGAATTTCAAGAGCTGGTCTAGCACAACGATAGCTCCGGTGGGTCCCATAGAAGAACGAGGATATGGACCGAGTAGATCTGTATACAGACGTTGGAATACGCGCTCCGGAACGTAGAGTTGACCCATAGGAGGTCGAAAAGGCTGGTTGGCTAAAGCGCCCAACCAGCCTCTTCGACCTCCTATGGGACCTTTACAGGTCTCACAGGCGCTCACGTAGTCTTTGACCTGGGATCACATTTTAGGCAAAAAGAAGTACTTCTTAACTCGCCGAAGCGTCCGACCATAACCACCGCGGGCACTTAAAAGATGATCGTGTGCGCCGAGGATCAGATTGTGGCTCGGCTTCCTGCCATTGATCATCGGTGGCGTATTCATTTCGTCGGTAAACGTAGCCGTCTATCACTTTCAAGTCAGGCAACTGTGTTTGTTGGGTTACGATGGTCTCTTTGTAGCTGTCTGACTCAAAATGTGGGCTGTCTAAATCTATCTCAATGGGGTCCTCGTCATTCACTGTCAATTCTGCTCCCTCGGGTGTAAACATTCGCGAGAGAGTATCGGGCACGATGTTCTGGGTCCCTTTCCGGTGGTTGATGGAAAACTTGAACCTTTGCCGTTTAAGAGCCCATCGAGCCAGACGTCCATGTAGGTCCACTTCGTTCATCAGCCATTGTAACGAAGCGTGGTCTGTAATGATTACAAACTGGTAGCCTTCGATATACGCCCGGAATTTCTTTACAGCCATCACCGCTACCACACATTCCTGCTCGGATACGGTGGGCCGAGTTCAGCTTATTGGACATGAAGGCAATGGAAGCCTCCTCTCCCTCTTCGGTCACTTACACAAGCACGGCTCCTACTCCATGTCGACTTGCGTCACAATGGATGGAAAAGGGCTTCTTAAAGTCAGGACTGTGCAAGACTGGAGCTGATGTTAAGGCTTGTTTTAGCTCTTCAAATGCCTTTCGACTGAGCTCGGTCCAAATGAACTTCCCTTTCCGGAGCATGTCCGACAGGGGCGCTGAAATTGTTGCGTAATTCCGAACGAACCTTCGGTACCAACCACAAAGTCCAAGGAAACGTCGTAGCTGCTTAACAGTTTTCGGTAAGCAGAACTCATCGATCGCCCGAGTTTTGTCCAGAGCCGTTTAATGGTACCATGTCCGATGACATGTCATAGATATCGGACTTCGTTCATGACAAACTTACTTTTCTGGACATTGATGGTAAGTCCCGTCTTACTGATATGCAGGGCTACTTTTTGCATGAGTAAGAGGTGTTGGTCAAACGTTTCCGTGATGAGTAGAAGATCATCCACATACACGAACACTTGATGTTTTAGATGAGGTGGAATTGCTTTGTTCATCAGCCGGGTCATCGTTTGCGGAGCGTTAAACAGGCCAAAAGGTATTGTGACGAACTGGTATAATAGTCGTCCGGGCACTGTGAAAGCGAGTTGAATTTGCCAGAATGCATCTTTTAGGTCGAGACTGGTCATGTAATTTGCTTTCGGCAGCCTTCCCAATATTCCATTGATGAGCGGAAGAGGGCAAGCGTCTTTGATGGTCACTGCATTGAGTTTCCGGGCGTCTAGACAAAGATGGACTTTACCTGACTTCACTAACAAGGTTACCGGTGAGGACCAGGCACTTTGGGACTTCTCTATAACCCCCAACTCGAGCATCCTGTCCAACTCTGCGTACACTAGCTTTTCCATGGCCGATGAGATGACATAGTGTCTCTGTTTTATGGGCTTACTATCGCCGACATCGATGACATGCGAAACCAGAGTGGTACGGCCAAGGCCTTGCGTAGCGTAAGATGGAAAAGTAGCGATGGATGCTTCCAGACGTTGTTGTTTGTTAGGCGTTATTCGTGCCTGTCGGGTATAAAAGCGAGTTCGTTGACATATCTAGTACTTAAAGGTAAATCTGTGAATAAATCTGAGGCCAAACCAAATTGAAGGACGAAATCGACGTCAAGGTACGCGTCCTGAGTCAGTGACGGGTTAATGTACAAAGCAATATCCTTCGTTTGACCTCTGTCGCGGGTGTTGTCAGTCTACCCTGAATAAGATGCTTGGTACCATTAGCTGTACTGATTTCAGAGCCGCAGGGTTTTACTGTCGTAGAGTTTTGATGGAGTACCTTTGAGCCGAGGCTCGAAGCAAGGCAGCTAATACTTGCACCCGTGTCAATCAGCGCAACAGCGATTTCGCCCAACACTTTGATTGGTGCGTATGGTCGAGTGTCATTCTCAGAAACCTCCGAGATGTTACATAATTTTAAAGTTTGGCGATAGGTGCACACTCTTCTGTGGAAGCTCCTCCAACGACGAATTGACCACTTAGTTTTGTGCTGGTGGTGGATGACCTCTTCTGCGGCAAAAATCGTCTCTCATGCAGCCATATACTCCTGCAACCTAATATTGTATGGTTTCAATACACGAGTCTGTGGCTGCCGGGTTTCTTCAGGCAATACCTGAGGTTGTCGCTTCAATAAAGTCGTTGGAGAGGCCTCCGGAGAAGATGTGGCGTCTGTTGAATCGTGGACCAGCAAGGGTGTCGTGGTGTTTGACTCTAATGGGTTTACCGGCGAGGAACTAGTCGTGGTGGAACTGTCAGTAGACGGGACGGAGTACTGCTCCGTTACTTGGTTTGTCGCGAGTGCTGCTGGCTATTGTGAGGACTCGCTAGCAAGTTTTTTGACTTCTTGCAATTTGTACAATCTGGCGTATGTATACCTGGTTTCTCACAAAGGAGACAAAAGATGTTAGCCTCTGCCTGGCATGCGGTAAAGTGATGTCCTGTCTGCCGGCAGTTCCAACACCTAGGGACCAGTTTGTGCAGTTCGGTTTGATCTTGTTGAAAAATAGTCTTCGACGAGCTGTCGATTATAGATGTAATGGGACAAGCTGGCGAGGGTAGCGCAGGCACGCTGTGCTCGAGCTCAGCTATTGCGCGTCGTTCTGGCTGCTCTCGTCAGCTGGAGAAATTACCTTGGGGTGTGGACCGCTGGGAGTGTTGTACAGCTTGAAGCGCTTTTGCGGACACGCGAAGCGCATGCACGTTGTGTGCCCGGGGCGACCACCAGTCCCTCTCGCAGCTCCGGTGTGATCCCCTCCCAGAAGAGTCTGAGAAACTCAGGCTCTGGCATGGGGTTCCTCAGACGTTCCAACAGGGTAGTCATCTACGGTCTCTTGCGCCAGCTGGTGTCTGTTCCGGATTCGCTTCAAGGAGTCATCCCCCTCGACTGATGTGAACTCCCGCAGTGCTGCACGCCTCAACGTCTCCCAGTCAAACGTTGGAGAAAGGTCCACAAACCGCCAAAACCAACGGAGCGCGCTCCCAAACAGCATTTGAGCGCAGCGTGTGACTGCTCTCATATTTCCCCCTAAATTCAACCACGCCATGTTCTCGACCTTCCTCAGGAAGGCATCGATTGCCATAGGGTCATTCTGGCCGGTAAATACCGACTTCCAGCCAGCCACTATCTTGGCTACTTTTGACGGTGGAAGGTCTCCCGGCTGGGTGGGTGGTGGATGATCTCAGGTATCATCAGGCATGGGTCGAGATGGTGGGTCCAGAGGTGGTGGATCCGGAGGTGGTGGATGAGGCAATTGCTTTAATTGCTGTCACATTTGTTCCATGCTGGGAGCCAATTCCTTCATGGCGTCTAGCAGTTGGGACATTTTATCTTTAGTTGGATCTGAAAAGGACTAGTTTTAATTTAAAAAAAAAGTGGCCGTCAGTGGCGACCTATAAAGTGAACCTCAGAAACAAAAATATAGACAGATAAAATAAATATGACCAAATAAATATTAAAATTCCTAATCACGGATCGACTTAAAAGGTATGATGGGCTTAGTTTTAAAATTTAGCAAAAATTATCCACAGTATCAATATCAAAAAACTAACTCAGTCTTTCCATTTCGCTTTTCCCTTCACAGGTAAAGTCACCAATGGAGCGCTCTTCCTTTGCTCTACAGGGACTACTCTCTTGAGGCACCGTAAGAATCAGGGCTCAGAAGTACTCTCTCATACGCAAGTTTCGACCAAGTACAATTTGTCTGCCCAGGGTGAATTCTGACCCGCAAGCAGCGCGTGTCTTATCATGGATAGTCACGGACTAGCTAAGCAGCCAATCACGTGAAGTCATAATCCATGTACTGGAAGACACTTAGGCACCGGTCAGTTTAGGGTGCAGATCAGAAGTCGCCGCAAAAATGATATTGGGATAACAACTTCCGAATGCACATAAGGACTCTAATATCATTTGGCCTTGCTAGTGATACAATGGCGGTAAACCATCAATGTATGAATCAAAAGCAAGTCCAAACGATATTGATGTCCAAAGACACACACGTTCGGAAGTTATTTGTTGCTCGGGCACGATTAGTGCAATATCCCTTAGGGGTTGCATACCCGCCCAAAATCTGAACACCCTGTAGGGTCACCTAGAGACGATGGACTGTCTCATGCTCACGAGTGTTGATGCAGCCGGGCTTTTCGGGCCCCACGTTGGGCGCCATTTTTTAGTGAAATAGGTATGCTATAGTGTCCGTACAGGACTGCAGACAAGGCCAATCTCAGCGGATTCCAACATCCTCTTCCGCTTAGGCAGCAGACCATCGCTGCAGTCCTGCACGGACACTATAGCATACCTATTTCACTACACTTACATAAAAGCAAATGATTGATTGAATCTGTTCCATTGCTTCCTTTTCATCTTTTTAAATGTGTTAATTTTGAACCAGAAAGAGCGGGTGCCTCCTCTCGAAGTACATCCTTCAAAAATTCTGAGTGCCATTCTATCCCGAAACACTACCGGCGATCCGCAATGTTCTAACATCTAAAATTTCTACTGATACGGTCAGCACCGTGGCATGAAACACTTGAAATATTTCGAAATTGATGCACTCAGCGCTGAATAAAAGACAGAGATCTTCTACGGGAGCTAAACACATGTTTAAAGCATATCAAAAATAATAACGACCCTCTCGTCAAATTTACACTACTTCTCAGAAGATTTTCGTATCAAAAACACAACGATAATGATTTCACTATATATTTTTGTATCTCTCTATTTCTTTACCCGGTCTCGTCATCGTGTGCGTTTGAATCGTTAGACAGAATCTTTAAGAAATGCATTCAAATGGAAAAATGTCGGGAATGGAATGGGTTGGAAAAACTCGAAGCAGAAAAGCAAAAGGATAAATTGGAGCATCAACGAAAGGATAAAATGGCATCCATCCTGTATGGAATTAATTTTCCTGTTTCTTATTAAAATCATGTATTCATTGTTCTGGAAAATTGTTGAAGATGTAGGTATATCCTTGCATTCATTTTTCTTTCGCTTTCGGTTTCTCAATCGCTTCTCCTCTGTCAGCTTTACAACAACAGCAAGACAGGAAGTTTATTTTTCAAAAGGAAGAAAATATGGTTATTTTTGGTTAGGGATCTATTGAATTTGGTGTTTAGAGGCTGGCGGATTTTTTTCATCGAAACGGATATTTTGGGAAATGTTTTTTTTTCTTCTGTTTTCATTTGGAATGCGTAATAGGAATTGAAAGGATAAGTTCAATGCTGTGGTCGTATTTATTTCAAATTGATTCCTACGAAGCAGAAACTTTTGATGGTTTGGAAGACGAAGCCGAAAATAGATCAACTCAATCGGATTTAACGAGGCATGAATTCATACCGAGTCAGCATGAAGGTGAATCCACGATTCGTTTTCGAATTCCTCTGCCAAATCGAGTTCCATGTCTAATTATGTATTTCAAAGGCATTCGCAATATTCGTTTACATTTCTCACATTCACCGTGCACTTCCTCAGCGCACACAATAACGTTTAACATTTCATTGAAATTCCTTTTTCCAGAAATCAATAAGCCCTTACTCAAATCCTCATTGAATATTTCACTGTAAAGCACAAGGAGCACAAGAGCTCCCACGTCTGAAGAACAGAAAGTATATCAACGAGGAATGGTGTCAAATGTCCTACGAGTATTCTACCATACAAATGTATTTAGAACGGGACTTGCCAATATGCAAACGTACTCATGGTTAAATGCCAGGGCGTTGTGTCGTGTCATGCGTTCAACATATCCTTGTAATTCATTGCTACCGGCACAGCACGGAATGCTGCTGGCGGGCGAAAAGGCAAACGTAACAAAGTGCAATCGGAAAATGTCTAAATCGAATTTCAGCGTGCTTTAGTTTCGGCTCGCAACAAAGGTCTATCATTCTTCAGCTCCTTCACATGTGCAGCATGTGTAGGTGCAACTGGAGTAGGTTAAGGGTCCGCGTAGCGTGTGGGATTGAAAGGATTTATTTGATAATGTGCAAGGCGTGATTCGTCAAGCCTCTAAACACCGTTATAATAAAGGATTCGAGATTGCGAAAGTTTTGCCGATTAATTTAATTTACAACTTGCTAACTGGGAAATCCAGTTCGAATTGGTTCGCCACCCTTAAATTCTAAAGTCCTTAATTCATTCGCGACACAACCAAAAATGTTTCACTTGCCTGCCTCAATTCGGAGTCTTGTTTACGTGTCCAACTCAAAGTGAATTTAGAGCCGGTAACGCCACTCAATTGTAAAGCTGCCTCCGACACAAAAAACTGCTACCATATGCTCGCCAGCAAGTTCAGGCTCCACATTCGCAACATTTGTATCTTGCACAAGGTGTCTATTGTTTCCAAGTGGCGATGGAGGGATCCCTCCATTGTTCCCAAGCCCGAATCAAACTCTATGCCGGCCTTGTGAGTGTGTGCAATTCCGCCATGCATAAATTGCTTCGGGGCCAACTGGTTGCCATACCACAAACTATCAACGGGGGTCGTGACTTTTGTGCAGCATTTTCAGGAGCCTCAGCTCGGAAATGAAGACGAACAGCAGCATGGAAAAAGTTGCACATCGACTTGCAGATGAGCCTGCTGAGAGCGAGAGGAGGTGAATAGACCCACGATTTAGAATCAACACTTCACGTACGAGGAAATTATTGATTGGGATGTGTGATCAAGTGGCGCTTCTTAGTTTGGCGATTGTTCCACGGTGGAGTGCTGGTGAAGGCTCAACAGTGAAAATGTTGTCCAATTAGTTACTGAGAAGGTAAATGAACCACTTCAGTGATTATACGGTTTGGAGAAGACCAACAAACTGTAATGGATGAATCTTTTATGTAAGTTGTCGATGCTTTGTTTGCCAGATTACAGCGTAGTGAGAGAACGGAACAATGACTTTTGTTTAAATGCTTGTTCTCGATTAATGAATGAATTTGTAGTATATAAATGAAAATTAAATAGTTAAGATGGATTTGGTTTGAATTAAAAATTATGTTTGAGCTTTTTTAATAAACAACACTCTGCACGAAAATTTATATGTTGCACCAAGAATATTTTTGAGGAAAATAACTTGCTGTTTCCTGTAAAAATCCGGAAATATACAGTCATTTTAATTTCCATTACTTTGCCAGTTAGTAGTATCAAAAATAATGTATACAAGTATGAAGCGAAAAAGAAATTTTAATTGAAACGCCTTTAAAAATGGTATCACTTTGAGTTCATTTGGCGGCTGATTGTGACTGTGATCACTTTTTAAGGGATGAGGTATGAACAAGTCCGCTTGAGAAAGAAGAAGGGCTTCTTGTGATTTCCTGAATCAATCAACCTTGTGCCAATGTTGCTTTTCCTCCCAAGCCGAGTAGCTTAGCTGATGGTGGTTGGCCAGTGAGTAATACTGTTTGCCATAAACGGAGCCTCTCTTTAATCGAGCTTCTCAGAGAGTAACCAAGCCTTACTGCTATCAAATATCTCTAAAAGTGATGAACGTATAAATCTGTAAATTTTTCGCGAAGAGCGTTTACACCCTTCATACACAACAAACCTCTTAAGGCAACTTTTACCTCTGCGAACAGAAGAATGGCCGTTACTCACAAGAATAACCTTGCAAAAGAAGATACCCTGGTTATCAGAGAGTATCGTCGGTTAATGAAGAAATTAGCAGGCGCAAGTTGAAAATACCCTAAAAAAGAAGTAGCCTTTCAAAAATACCCAAAATACCCCAAAAAAGACGTAGCATGCTGAGGAAAGGGTTCAGTGGGGAAAAGACAAAGTAGTGCCTGAGCCACTTACTCGAAAGAATTTTAAATAAAGATGCTATGAAAAAAACTGCAAATAGGGAACTGTCCAAGGCACATGAATCCCAATAACAACGTCTATATTATACAACATAAGCCACACCCATCAAAGTCGATGAACGGGCCACGTACACAGGCACGCAATCCCCACTGACGAAATATAGGGAAATTGTTAAATATTATTAAAAATAAATAAATATACCGAGGAAAAGGGTATACGAGTATGAGCCCAAAAGAAGGTGGAGAGGTTACGGCGGCAATTTGAAGTTGCGAATGGGAGAATGCCGCTACGCCGGAATTCGCAGCAGGAGTCCTTTCTGAGTACAAGGGCGACAAATATCTCAGAAATCAAAATTCAATTAACTTTGCTAGTAATAGTATGGTTCGTGAATTTTACATTTTGCTCTATAAAATCGAAACGGTACACTTAAACTCCTTAAAACTTCATAGTTCTGTAAGCTATTGTAAGACCACAGGAGTCACAAAATTTTATTGAAATCAAATCGTGATCGAGATAGATATCGCCATTTCATTATATGAAAATGCAACAAAATGTGGTGTTGATTACTATATACTCGTATATCGTGTTTACAGAGCGACGAAAGGCTTTTCTTTCACCGCTTATTTGGATGTTTAGATTGGATGATA
Organism: Odontomyia ornata; assembly: GCA_963969285.1. Taxonomy (NCBI): domain Eukaryota; kingdom Metazoa; phylum Arthropoda; class Insecta; order Diptera; family Stratiomyidae; genus Odontomyia; species Odontomyia ornata. The sequence goes on along the minus strand of OZ017739.1, from coordinate 447,533,596 downwards.
ATGGTGTTAAAGGCCGTGAATTGAGGATGGCTTCAGCTTCGATAACCACGGTTTCCAGTTCCTCGTATGTTAAATTGATGCTAGCCCTAAAGGGGCTATAGTGCTAAGAAGAAGAAGAAGAACGTTTTTTACAATCAGATTCTTAGCTGATTTGACGGCCGCTTCCCATAGCCCCCCAAAGTGAGGAGCTCTGGGTGGAATGAAGTGGAAGTCGGTTCCCCTTGCAGTGCAAATATTGATAATGCATTCCTGGGAGCCTTTTTCTAACATTTCTAACACTGTTCGCTCTCACAAAATTTGTGGCGTTATCACAATAAATATTTCGACAATTTCCTCAACGTGAAATAAATCGTTTAAGGGGACCCATAAAGGCTTCAGTTGTCAGTTCAGTGGCAAGTTCAAAATGAACGGCGTTCGTTGAAAAGCAGCAGAATACTGCTAGGTATGATTTATGAGGTTATTTGCCACGACCTTTAAAATGTGTGTAGAAGGGTCCCGCAAAGTCTACTCCAGTATTGACAAAGGGCCTGGCTTGATGGACTCTATTTGCCGGTGGGTCTCCCATCAGTTGAGTTAGCAACTTTGGTTTTGCTCTAGCACAAGTTACGCAATTTTGTACTATTGAATGGGCTAGTGTTTTTCCCTTGATCGGCCAATAACGCTGTCGAGCGATTGCTAACAAGGCTTGGGAGCCGGCATGTTGGTGGTCTTTGTGAATTTGATTAAGAATTAGTTTCGTAATTGGATGCGCATAGGGAAGCAGCAAAGGATGTTTGTGACTGTATTCTAAGTCGGAAAGCTCTAGTCGTCCACCCACTCGCAATAGTCCGTTGGGGTCTAGGAACGGAGTCAGGTTGCTCAGCCGATTACTGCAGCTTAGTTGTCCTGTCGCTTGAAGGGTTTTAATCTCTAACCTGAATTCTTCCTGCTGAATTTCGCTGATAATGATGGAAGAAGCTGCTTCTAATTCTGATACTGTCGGTGGACTTGTTTCTTGCTTTGATTTGATCTTCCTGCGGATCACCAATAAATCAATAAATCACCAATGCTATGATGCATTTTAGTTTCTGAAACGAGTTTCCATGATTTATTTTGTATAAAAAGTGTGGTTCTGGCTCATTGATTAGTAGAGTTTTTTTTGCCTTCTTCTTCTCCAAGTCAATCTCTTTTTCTTCGTGCTAAGCGGGCCACCTATCAGGATCCCCGTGAAGAAATAATGGCCCATAGAACCACAATGGGCTTTCTTTTAATTTTGCAGGGACCGTGCCTCGGGATGCTAAATCTGCTGGGTTACACCTTCATCTCGCATGACGCCATTGACTGGGAGTTGAATGTTGTTGAATGGCTGGTATCCGGTTTGCTACAAACGTTTGGTAGGATGCCGCCTCACTATGTATCCAATGCAACACAACTTCAGAATCTGTCCAAAAATAACAAGACTGTCCAGGAAGTCCTAAATCTGATTAGAGGCGGTGGACCAGCTCAACTGCTAGTTTTGCGGCACATAACTCCAAACGGTGGATCGTAATGGTTTTGATTGGTGCCACTCGGGTTTTGGCACACAATAGGTGCACCGTTTTTGTGCCATCATACCGGTTAGCCGCGGTATTCTGATTTTGTTGAGCTCTACTAAACTTTGATGAAAATTTATCCAGGGTGAGTGCAGCTCCATTGGTAATGCTGCATTCCAGTCAAGCTTCAATTTCCACAAATGTTGTATGAAGATTTTTGCTGTTACCGTCACTGGACTCATGAGTAACGTGAACTACCAATTCATCTTGCTTTGGCAACCATATGACTCCAAGCGTTTTAACGTGTTGTGTAGAGTGTTCTTTCACAGTATACTGCACTTCGCAATCTTGTGGGTGAATGTCTTTGATTAAATCGGAATGATTTGCACACCATTTTCGTAGTTTAAAACCGGCTGTCTTTAAAGTCTTCTGGATTTTTTTTTTTTTTTGAACAATTTCTTGAAGATTGTAGAAATATCCTTCAGGATAGCGAGACTTCCTAAGGGATATTGATTTCTGGTATTAACTGCTAGTTGCTCCAAGCACTTAGTTGCCAATTAAGGTGCAATGACAGTACCATATGTTACGGTTTTCAGTTGATAACATCGTAGTACCTCTTTCAGGTGATTACGCCAGAAGATAAATTGGAACCTTCGGTCTCGTTTGTCGATACGGATTTGTCGGTGCATCTTCTCAATATCAGCGGAGAAGACGTACTCAAACAAGCGGAATCGAAGCAGGATTGTAAACAGCTCGTCTTGGATTGTAGGACTCGTGTGCAGCACATCGTCCAAACTAGTGTCAGTGGTCGATTTTGCAGACGCATAAAAAACTTAGTAGTGGAACTATTAGGTCGCAGTACACAATGGTGTGGCAAAACAAAATGAGGCTCTGCGGTATTTGGCATGTCTATTTCTGTCATGTGGTCTTACTTCAAATACTCCTCCATGAATTCTTGATAGGCCCCTTGGACTTCCGGGTCTTTTGACAGGCGTTTTTCCAGTTGATAAAATCGTTTTAAGGCCATATCTTTCGACTGTCCTAGTTGGTTGGCATCCTGTGCAAACGGCAATCTAACTTCAAAGCTAGTTTACGGCCAGCTGTAGAGGCCTTGGGTGTGTTAAATCTTCCACCAATTATCCAACCAAAGAGGGTGTTTTGTAGTGTAGGTAGGAACTCACCCATTTTAATTTGACAAATTGACAATAACTGGTAATACCACTCTACTCCGATAAGCATCTCCACTGGTCCCGCTTGGTTGAAGTTTGGATCGGCCAAGGAGATATTCCTCAGGATCGGCCAGGTTTTAATGTTAAAAGTTTCGGATGGCTGTTGCGTCGTTATTTGCTTCACCACGTAGGCATCCACATGTTTCTTGTAGTTGGTCTGCTTGGATTCTATTGGCAACTTTATTTGTTTAGTGGCCTTTTGAATAACTCTTCCAACGCCACTGATGGCATTGCTAGCTGATTGAGCCTTGCGGTTAAGTTTCTTTAAGGCAGCTTCGGTGATCAAGTTTACTTGTGAGCCACTGTCTAGGATTGCTCGGAGCTCTACAGGTTTGCCCTTGCTGGCTGTTGTCTGGATCATCACGGTGCTGAGTAATACTTCAGCCCCTGTGTCTTCGGTTGCTAGAGATATCCATTCGTTCGACTTAAACTCAACAGCTGTTTGAAGATTGCAGTCTGCCTGTTGAGGTTGTCCACCTGCGGCGTAAGTAATGGGTGTTGTGGTTGTACACTCTGGCTAATGTAGCAAGGTGTTGTGCCATTTGTTGCATTTCAAACAGACACGAGAACTGCACTCGGAACTTCTATGCCCAGCACGTAAGCAGTTCATGCAGAGTTTAAGTTTGCTTACCCTTTTTATACGGTCTGGTATTGTTAACTTTTTGAACTGCTCACAGGAGTATATTTTGTGGTTATCATTGCAAATTTTACAGCCACTGGAGGACGTTTGATTTGTTGACACTAATGCCGATAGTTTCTTTGGTTGATTTTTAATGCTGGGACGCTTTTCGATGCCCAAGGTCTCCAAGGCCTGAAATCTAAGTTCCAAAAATGTCAGGAACGAATCCAGAGATTGCAACTCCCGTGGAGACCTTAGGGATTGTTCGTACAAGTTGTGTGACGTCTTGTCTAGCTTTTTCAACAAAAGATGAAGCAAAATCGAGTCCAAGTTCGTCGTGTCAACTTTATGTTTCTCAGGCCCAAGATGCATTCTTTGGTGATATCATGGTACTGTTTGATTGGTACGGCTAAGTCAGTCAGGATAGCTGGTTGTGACAATAAATTTTCAAGGAAAGTAGCTACCATAAGCCTTTTGTTTTACGGCTTCGGAGAACAGCCCATGCGTTCTTATAGTTTTCCTCCGAAACCGGCATATGTTTGATAAGATGTTCTGCTTCACCCGTTAAATTGGCTTTCAAGTACCACATTTTTTGAGCAGTTCCAAGCGGCTGTGAATCAATTATTTGATGATAGAGGTCGTGGAAGGATGTCGATTGTCCATAATCTCCATCGGATTCCGGAAGGGACATATCTGGAAGCTTAATGTGTGGCTGGGAGTGACGGAGAACCTGTTGTCCTGGCTCAGCCTTGTCTTTGTTCGTGGAAAGGAATATGATGGCATCTTGTATGCGCGCTTCCGTTTGGTTGAACTCCACGACGCTATACGTGGCCTTGTCGCCTTGGGACCTGCATATGGTTCTATGCACGTCTCGCAGTTCATCCCAGTACTTTATCAGCGTACTCATCTTCAACTCGTAGTAAGATTTACTTTTCGCTGGGCCCTTGTAAATTCCATCGATTATGAAATTAATGGAACCGATCATTGCCCCCAGCTGATATTTTAAACCCTCAAAATCATTTTCAGTTTGTTTCACCTTTGGTGATGGGGTACTCTGTTGCTCAAGTTCCGAACTAGGACTTGGATTGATCACACTTGGATTGTGAACCTTTAATAATTGTTCTTGCTTTTGAGCTTCTTTCAAGAAACCAGTGATAGCATCTCTTGTGGTCATGTATTCTCGTTGTATGACCGTGAAGTAGTTATTTGCAAAATATGGATGATGAGCTGAGGCTACAGTATATTCTTGTAGCTGTTTATCCTTGTCACAGAAGGACTCCCAAAGTTCATTTAATTCGGCAAGTCTCCTGTTCAGTTACCCCACTGTTCTTCGTGTAGGCCCGTCCTTGCGGTAATTGCTGATCAATCGCTCGATCTCGAAGCCAGTTTGATCTTGCTCCCTGGATTTAATGAATTGACCCAAGAGAAGCTATTCAGCAACACGCTGGAAAATTTTAAAAATTGAAAGGGATGGTATACCGAACAAATTCTCTTAAAATTCTGATTGAGGAAGAATATTTTCTTCAACTTGATCGCGCCAAACATCACATCGGGGTCACCAAAATGTTTATAGAGCGACGAAAGGCTTTTCTTTCACCGCTTATTTGGATGTTTAGATTGGCCGCCAGATACAAAATCTGTCGGTGCATCGATTAAAACTTCGGTGCAATACCGATGCTCGCAAATATAATCGGTCAAGTTCTTATTCGTAATAATGAATATACACCTTTTACGTGTGATGAACAAATGACAAATTTTATTTGATAACAGTTAACTTAAATACTATTCTAGTTCATGTCTGGTCAGCGCTATTCACTCGCTGCCAAAATCCGGCATTCATCATGAGCGAGCATATCGCTGACGCTACACATGCATGCATACATTCAATCCGTTTCTATGGTAAGCGGTTCGTGGGAACATGTTTCCGCTGACGATGCAAAAACGGTGCTCGCCCTCCTCTTCGTTTCGTTCGACTACCATTTCTGATGCGTCGTTGCGAGTTGGGGTCACCACTTTAGAATCTGGAGGCCAGTGCTAGAAAAATCTAATTTATTTAAACAAACTGTTGAAGATAGCCGCAAAAAATAAAAAAGGAAAGTAACTTTTTCATTGTGCGTTCTCTTGGTATGTTGATTCATAAGACCCGAGAAGAACAGCACAGGCATTTTTCACGATTTCTAATGTGAGAGCGTATCTGGACTACAAATAAAAACCTGTCGCGGCACTTGAACCTGTTTGCGACGTGAGAGCTGCGACGCCGTCGGGACATTTCGAGTCGCCACCGATTCATAACATCAGAAAAGTTGTTTTGAACCCTACGATTATTACAACGCCCTTTTGGTAGGAGTACTCTCCAGATTACTCAACTTGTTTTTAATATGATTGTATTGACCATAATTTCACTTTATGTTGCATCGCTGGAATCATCTATTCGGATGCTCTCATTTAAACCTCAAGGTTTGCAATCGTCAATTCATTATTGCAATCAAAGTGTAACTAGAAAGAAAAAAAAAACAAGAAATCTTCAATTGCAACGAGTGTTGAACCAGTAAGCTCACATAAAAAAACGTTACCCATGCAGTATTTTCGTATTTTTTGCCGGTGAAAATCAGTGAAAACATCTCTTCCTCTAAAGCAAGGTAAGAAGAAACACCTGGTAGAAACAAGTCAAAGTCACAGGAGAGTGCTCCCATCAAATGGGTTTTATAATCCAACTCAAACAACATCCTCTGAATATCAAAATTTGACTCATATATAGATTCCATACATCTGTTCGAAAAAATAAAAGTTGATTATTATGCTTTTTGTTTTCAATCTGTTGACCTCATTGTTTGAGTAGTTATGATAACTTATCAATGTTATAAACCATAAAACTAGGATACAAGTTTTTGGCAAATTTAAGGGTTAGATTTTATAGGTGCAAACGTCAAATTCATAAAATGTACTATTATCAACCAAGTTGATCGAATTCTGGATACTGGAGTATTTGTTGGTCTTGTACTCAAATAGACCTTCTTTCATGATTTTTTTCAGATCTTTTGAATCAAAGATGTTCAATCGCGAGGGGAGACATACATTTTTCGTTTATTTCCTCTCCCTCAGCACCCCTCGAAGCAAAAAGTGTCAGTTTAAGACCTATTTTGTAAAGATCTAATCAAGACCTCTCAATTGATACCCATACAATTTTTTTCAAAGGTCACCCCCTATATGAGGAGACACCCCTTAAACACCTTCTAACATTTTTTGTAGTGGTTCTTTGAAGATGGCACAACTTTCGACCTACTCACAAAATTTTATGTTTCTAGCTTAGGTGGTTTGCTAGAAAACGTACGGACAGACAGAAAGGTTGCAATTTTAGTAGGATTATGTAAATTTTTTTTACGAAACTCTGAAAATTGAGTTGTCAAGTCAACTTGGGCAAAAACAAGCTATTTGCTTATAATATTGCATATCGTTCCGATTTCTTTGTAACGAATATTGTCAAAAAAATGCTCTCTGACAACAATAAATAAATGATCAAAAACTTCCATATCTACAAGCCAAATGACGATAAAATGTAGTTTTCACCCATCCAAAAAGTAATTTCCTTTATTTCCTCAATCCTTTCCTGAAAGGTGTTTCATTATTAGCTTTAGTCACGAAACTACAACTCCACTTCCAATAAAATAAATATATCAATAAAAATTATTCACTCTCCGATTACCATTCAATTCAGTTCCCGTTCAAACACAACCCCAAACATGAAACCACCCTTTTACGGTTTATAACACTATAACATAGTTTAGGGGTCAATTTCAATAATGGAGATATTCCCGAAATTTATTTCCCAACACTTTTTGAGTGTCAGTCATTTGACTTGGAATAGACAAACAGTGGTCGTCGCGTGACATGACACACGTGCAATGTGTTATGTTTTCTCCAAAACATAAAGACACCGTTCAACGATTCATAGGCAAAAGAGAAACAACCTAAAGAATCGCCAAAGACCTTTGGCGTGTTTTATGATTTTTGATTTACATATCTACCGAAATTCAAATGTTCATAATTTCGTTACAAGTGTATTTCTGGCATGACATTTCCCAACCGACAGACACCCGTGTTTCTGTCCAAATTATGCTGCTGGAAATTTTGGTTGGGTGAGTGCGGAAAATTTGTTGAGTTCGTGGACTGGGTCGCGTGTTTTTGTGTACACGGTTGATATGTCTGTCGAATTAGGGATTATAGAAGCATGAATTTTTTCAAAGCTAACATGAGTCTCAGCGGATGTTTTGAATGCTTTATGATGGTAAAGATTATTTTTAAGGTTTTAATAATGAGAATTGTATGTTGAATTTTAAAGAATGATTTTAAAGACTGTTTTAAATTTTTTTACCGTTGAGTTAGCAACACGCAACGAAAGCTTGTCTTCTGAATTTTCTAACATTTCCATATTGCCTAAACAAAAGTGCATTAAAATAAATTTTCAGATGTTTCAGTGCTAAATTATAGTTTCTATTTCCTAATGGCTTTTTCTTATTGTTTCAGGTATGTTTCCTGTTTCTATGCTAGTAGGATGAAGTAAAAGCAAATGGAGCCTACCCTGTCTAGTCCTCAGAAAGTGTTGACTGGGCCTAATTGTACGAACAAGAAAATGCACTACTAGACAGTGTGGATTCCTAGGCAAGAAAGCACACAATACACTAGTCCATTTACTTTTGTAGGTTGCTGGAAGTAATTAAAAATAAGCAGGTGAAAAATCCTTGCAGTTTTGCTGTTCGTCGTATTTTCTAAAGTTTCTTTTAATAATAATGAATTGAAATTGGATGATTATAAAAATTTAATTATTTAGTACTCGTGCAGAGTGTAGCATTTTTTTTTGTTTTGTAGCACTACAGCCCCTTTCGGGGTTTCACTAGTTAGCTTATCACATTATCATGATCGAAGCAGAGTGTAGCATAATCAATCGATTAATTAATATGAAGTGCTTAAAGGTAGCAAAAAGAAATAAATGTTAAACGGAAATTGCTCGTGATTTCGATCCGATTCATTACTTCTCAATTTCAACGACATGCTAAGTTCTTCGACTTAGTAGGAATCGCATATTTGCCAAAGTAAGTATCTAACCAACATTACGTGTCGTGGATGAGTGATATAAAAATTTACATGATGATCGCCTAGTCTGGGTTCGAATCCCAGGCGTGTCATTGAAAAAATGTTGAGTATAAATGTTATTTCATGCTTTGTTTTTAAACAGAAACGATACTAAATAATTAAAATTACATTATACACATAAGAGCACGTCAAGCAGAATGAACAACCTACCGAAATCCTGTATAGAACTCATTTCCAAACTGTACCCAATAGTTCGGTAGTAACTAGAGATTTAAGAATTTTTTTTGGTGATTTTTCATCCATGAGCACACTCATGCCTAGTTTTTCATATGTATCTAGTGATTGTAAAAAATAAAAAAAAATGTTTTTTCTAATTTTCATATACAGCCTGTTAAGTAAGAGCGTGTCAAGCATAATTTTGAAATAGTTTATTTAACAACAGTTTTCGACTTATACATACATTAAATACATTTTGAGGTAACGCGCTTTCAGTTTAATAGTGAGTCCAATCACCACCAGCATCAATTATTGCTTGGCATCTCCGAGACATACTTTCCACTAAATTTTCGGCGTATTCGAGGGGAAGCGTCTTCCAAATGAGTCGAATTTGTCAGGAGAGCTTCTCCAAAGTGTCAACCCGTTTTCCACGAAGCTTCTGCTTGATGTAGGTCCAGACGTTTTCGATAGGATTTGCATCTGGCGATTGCGAAGGCCAATCAAGTGTCACAATGCATTTTTCCTGTTTCTATTCAGTACACAGCCGGCTCCGGTGTTTGGGATCATTATCGGTACTCCGCCATTTTACATTGTTCGCGCACAGATGCTCCCGAACGGCGACGTGTGATAACTAGAGACCTTTTTGCTTCAATTTCACTTGTAATTGATGTAAAGTCAAGCCAAGATTGCGCGAAAACAAAGCCACAATTCACTTTTCGTCCTTTTTGGTCACTTTTCCTACTGAACAACGATTCGCTTTTCGTCCTTTTTGGTCGCTTTTCACGATTTGGAAGGTCATCGACGGTTTTTGACTCTTTAAATCGTTGAAACCACTTCTCGGCAAATAATACAGACTTTTAAATGTATTTAGCCGCCACTACATAGTTAATTTTTGGTCCTTTAGGATGTGTGCAAAGGAACACGGCCTCGAAGCGCTTTGCGCAAATGGCACTCATCGCGATTTTAGTGTTTTCGCGACGGAAGATTGACTTCGACTGAAAATTTTCAAAGCGCTAAAGACAGAGGTTCTCTCTACCGATCAAAAAAATTTGAAGTCGATATCAATTATGGATCGTAAGCTATGCTGGACACGCTCTTACTTAACAGACTGTAGGACTCTCACGTAATTCGTCTATTAGCTGTGATGATTTAGTAAGCTTGATTAATAACTTTCGCCTAATAAGCGGTAGATGAACCTCAAACACAAATGATCGAAACTTTCATTCGATATAATTGGTAGACACAAAAACCTAATTTAATTGACCAATAAGTAGTCTTCGTGGTGTAGTGGTTAGAGCGCTTACCCCGGAAGCTGTAGTACTACAACAACTAATAAACGAACTCAGTCATAAGCAGTATAATAGCAGTTGGGATCGTGGTATCATGCCAATCCATCTTGAACTAGAGCTGACATCTGATGAGTATGCTTACATATGTATGCGACATCCCAAAAAAATTTCATATATCTCTAGAGATTCTAGAAATATTTGTTTTTTTCTATCTCGAATCCCCCCGATACGGATCGAAAGCCTCTTCCAGAAGAAAAAATAGTTCAGGTTTATCAGCGCTTATTGAAAGGACCTACTTAGAAGGGTATGATTGGAGGCTTTGTGCATATGGTAAAGTCACTTAGGAAGAACTTAAGAAGTATTCACTGAAGAACTTGTAAGCCTACGTTAACAGGACTGGAGCAAACGTAATTTATTTTCACTGAAAAGCTTCCGTAAAGAAAGTAAGCCCTAGAGTATACCACTGAGATAGAGCATAACCCAGCTTGTTAAATAAGATGCTTGAGTACTTCGCTAAATGCACTGCCGCCAAAAGTTCTTAACTATCTTTTTTCAATGCTCGCAGTGAAATTAATCTAGTGTTTCTCATTTTAATTTACAATTACTTCCTTTTATCCTTCCATCGCTCTTTCAAGAGCCGTGTCTAGGCCGATTTTCACTTTAAAGCTACATTACCGGTATCTTCCCACTCAATTTATAAATCAAACTTGAAATATCTCAGTTTTGAGAGTGTGTGTTACGGATGGGAAAACCCGCACCTGTTTAACCGACAACCGGTTTTTTGGTTCGAAAAACCGGTTTTTTCCTCCCAGTTTAAACTGATTTTTTTTTCAAATTCAGGAACCGGATAAGAAAACGAAAATAAAGGAATGCAAAAATCCGGAAAACAGTTTTTTAGCCATCCCTACCTAGGCAGCATTAATCACCGCAGTCATCAGAGCAAAGCAAATTTCTTTATTTGATTAGTTCTTGGTATTAGTTGCTTCCTTCGTTTCAATACGAAGGACTTCATTCGGATTGCGAAGTGAAGCTAGCACACGATACACAATAAATGCAAAACATTTGGGGACTGAACTGAAGGAAATTTCATCCTTATGCCGAAATCAATGACATCTTAACAGTAAGCTGCCAGCTTGGATCTCAATACGTCAGTCTCTTATTTTTAACACAAAGATGAAATATCCCTCAGTTCATTTTGATTTTCATAATTTTGTTTTTAATTTTGATTCAATTTTCTTCATTTAAAAAATTAGCTAAGAAACGAATTCGGTAGGCAGACCTACGCTCATGTCAGAAGGGTGTTGTACTCCACTTCTCAAAAATGCAGTCACCAGCAACGAATAAAGTCAATAAATATGTCAAAGAAATGTGCACGTTCAAAAGAAAATCCATTGTTTTTCTATTTTCAACGGTCGCCATTTTGTTGCAAAACAACAAAAATCACTCAAATCATGAATTCCCAAAAATATTTATGTTATTGACCTTATTTGAAAATTTTGAGAAGATCAAATCAAAACTGCAGTGACTGATTCGATGGAAAGTCCATAAAATACCAACATCATGTGTTATTGGTGTTGTAATTGGAGAAATTTCAAATGGCTGTAACTTCCGTGAATATCATTCGATTTTCATGAAACTTACAGAGTTTAAGGAACTTTTGTAGGACTACTTAAGTATCGAATTTTGTTCAGTTTAAGGGTACCTGTACGATTTTATTGGGGAAAATGTGAAATGCGAATATCATACTATTATTAACAAAGTTGAGAGAATTTTGACTTCTAAGGTATTTGTTGTTGTTGTACTCATAAACACCTACCTCCATAATTTTTTTCAGATGTTCCGGGTCACAGGTGTCCAATCGTGAGAGGGGGGATACACACACACATTTATTTTGTATTTCCCCTCCCTGTGCGCCCCTCGAAGCAAAAAGTGTCAAACTAAGACTTGTTCTGGAAAGCTCTCATTAAGATCTTTCATTTGGTACCCATATCGGCTAAATTTCATGAAACTTTTTTTTTCAAGGGCCACTCCCCTATATGGGGAGACCCCCCTTAAGTACCTCATAAAGTTCTTTTGTAGTTGAACTTTGAAGAGATCACCACTTTACACCTGCATACAAAGTTTCTAGCTTAAGTAGTTTGTGAGAAAAAGTGTTGTGACACACGGACGGACAGACAGGACGCGATTATAGTAGAGTTTTGTAAAATAATTTTGCAAAACCCTAAAAAGCCGAGACTCCGATTCTTCCAAAAACCGGTTTTTTGGATGTAAAAACCCGATCGGCTGAACCGGAGCTGAAAAAACCGGAAAACCGAAGAACTAAGGTTTTTACCAGAAGCCGCCATCCCTAGCGTGCGTTGATCAAGCAAAAACTATTTGTAAGTTCTTCAATGTTATTCTGGCATTATGAGTTTATTTGTCGTCAAGAATTTATGCGCTTTGATCTTACTGTAAGATGTAAGGGAAACTTGGAACTCAAGAAAATAATGCTATTCTGTTACGACAGGTGTTTCTCTATGTTCGGGAATTCTTTGTAAACATTCGAATAAAGGTAAAGCACCTTGCATGAGACGCATAAGCCGAAGGTCCCAGGCTCAAATCTTGTTGGGAGCAGCGTGATTTAGTTCAGGGGATTTTTCGGACAGACTATGAGTGTTCGCTCAGTGTTGATATGTACTGATTTAATCAGATCATATCATAGCTGAGCAGGCACACGGGAGCATGGTACTGACCAAACCAACTTCCGAAAAAATCAAAACGGTCATGAAAATGAGATACTCTAACTATCTCTAAGCGAAGGCCCGAGAGGGGCTGTAGTGCTACAAAGAAGAAGAAAGCACCTTTGAAATTACCATATCGAGGCTCGATGGTGAGCCTGACCAAGACACTACCGACTTCTCTAAGTTTACCAGAACTGATCAGTGATTTATTTAAGTCAGAAATACACACCCTGGATATGGGGAAAATGTCATAGTTTTTCTCTTGATGATCTATGGCGTGACAGCCCAAGTCGGGCGTTGGCCTACAGTATTAATCTGTTCCAATCATCACGATTCTGCGACCTCGTTCGCAAGTTGATCACTCGCAGCAAGAATCCGGTGTCAGCTTCTATCGTGTCTTCCCATAGAGTCCTCGCTCTTCCCGCTGGACGTCTAACTTGTGCTCTACCCTTGAATGTTCTTTTGGGTAGCCAGTTTTCTTCCATTCTTTCTTCATGGCCCGCTCATTGCAATCTGCGCAACTTTACGAAAGCAGATACAAGTGGCTCGTCAAATAATCCCTAAAACTCATCATTGTAACATAGTCTCCACTCTGTTCCTTGTTTCACTGGGCTATAGATTTTCCGGCCCACTTTACGTTCAAATATGTCCACTGTCTTTTCGGACTCGCCATCAGGGTCCATGTTTCACTTCCATAAACAGCACAGGTTTGACTAGTGATTTTTAAATACGGAGCTTATTTTGCCTGTGCACGATTCTGGACCTTAGAATGGGAAGTACGGAATAACAGGTTTTGTTTGCGGCGTTTATGCGGAGACAATCTCGTCATTTTCTGCGTCTCTTCTTGGCTTCAAGATAAATAAAATGATCCAAACTTTCCAGGTGATAGTCTTCTACGGTTAAATTTTGTCATGAATCCAGTTTTAGGTGTCATGAGTGAGCCTTGACATTGTCATAGCGGACAAATGCGTACGTGCAATTGGGCAGATCCTTGCTCACGAAGACGTCATTCGTGGTTTGGTGTGCTGTATTGCAGGGGTAAACGTAGACATCCTCGTACGCAGGTCTTTAAGGAAGCTTGAATCATTCGTGCCAGCATAAGAAGTGTTGAACTGTCGTTCCGTAGACCATATCGGCTGGTGTCGAACCGATGTCTTCTTTCAGTGTTGATCGTAAGCCAGTAGTACGATTGGTAGCGCCTTGGTCCATTGGGGTGAGTCGTGGCAGCAAATCGTGGTTTTGACTGTGCGATGCCACCGCTCCACTATTCCATTGGACGCCGGGTGTAAGTTGTATCTCTGCAGCGGTGAGTTCGTGTGCCGAGTGATTTTGTTGGACTGGCATTATAGACAGGCTCGAACGAATTTGTTGATGCCGCTGTTCATTAAAGGTCAGAAGTATCGGACGGTAATCAACTTTCTGGTCGCTCGCATACCCGAGTGCGAGAGACCGTAGATGTTCTGTATAACTATGACTCGAAACTTCTGCGGGATGAAAAGGCGTATCCTCTCTGAGATCACGACGTAGTGGGAAGTTAGAGAGGGGTCGTTTAGCCTCTGCTGTCTCCATTCAAGTCATCGGTTGCGGGTATTCATTAGCGCTTGAAGCTCGGGGTCATACTTCTGTGCTAGGGCGATAGTGTTAAAATCGATCTTTTGAATTATATTTACCCTTCAGCGACGGTGTTCTCTCGGCATGGGACGTGTCGTATATCCGTGTTGAACAGAGATATGAAGTCCAGCTGACGTTGTTGCATCGGCGATGCTTTTTCCGAGCGTTGATGGAGTGCAAACTGCAACGGCTTGTGGTCGGTGAAGACGGTGAACACTTTGCCTTCGACCATGTGCCGGAAGTGTTTAATTGCTTCGTATATAGCCAAAAGTTCCCGGGCGTACGTGCTGTACTTTTGTTGGACGTCTGTTAACTTCTTTGAGAAAAATCCAAGTGGCGTTGCGATTCCTTCCTTCGTTTGTTGCAGTACGGCTCCGATGCCGTTGTCTGAGGCATCATCAGAAAGAGACCATATAGCGTTGGAGTCAGGATGGGCAAGGGTTGGTGCCTTTCCTAAGTCCGCCTGTGACGACTCGAATGCCGCTGCCGCTTCATCCGTCCAGTTGAGAAACGTTTGATCGCGTTTGCGGTTTCCCGTGATCAGCTGCGATAGGGCGCGCTGGTGTTGGGCTGCATATAGAAAGAAACAGCGATAGAAGTTGACCACCCCAAGAAGGACTTCAGTTGGCGTACGGTCTTCAATCCGTGGTTATTGATGGCGTGTCCCAAGAACCTAACTTCCTGCTTTTCAAATTGGCACTTAGGAATGTTGATAATCAGGCCGAATCTTACTAGTCGGTCCAACACTTACTTTACGTGGATCCGGTGTGACTGTTGGCTGGGCGAGAAGATCAGTATGTCGTCAAGGTAAACAAATACGTTGTCCAAGCCACGAAGCACCGCGTGCATGAAGCGCTGACTAGTCTCACCTGTGTTGCAAAGTCCGAATGTCATGTGCATGAATTCTTACAATCCAACGGTGTGATGATGGCAGTCTTCGGAATGTTACTTGGTTCCACGAGAATTTGATGCAAAGTGATCACGGAAAAACCCGTCATTCCGTGGAGAGCTGCAGTACAATTCTGAAGAAATCCGATTGGATAGCGGTCTGGGATTGTGTGGTTGTTGAGCGCACGGTAGTCCCCGCATGGTCGCCAATCTCCGTTTGTCTTTTTCACCATATGCAAAGGGCTGGTCCATGCGCTTTTTGATGGGTGGCAAATCCCGCTGTAGTGGCGGCCAGCTTGGTGGGTGAAAGTTTTTGTGCCTAAGCGTTGACTGGCGGTCCCTGAGTTAGGATGTGATTCGTGTTTGAGCACTTGGTGTTTGGTTGTCCTCCGAGAGGTTAACGTAGTCCAACAGCAGTGATCGCAGCTCATTCCTGGCATAATTCGGGGCAAGTCCACTTTGGGCGGTTGTTTATCGATGTGCGCTATAGTCGTTTTGAGGCGTGCGCGTTCAATAAGTCGTCTCCCCTTCATATCGATGAGGAGGCTATAGAATTCGATGAAGTCGGCCCCGGTGATTGGAGAACTTACATTGGCTATTGTGAAGGTCCACGTGAACGGCGTTGAAAATCTCAAGTTCAGTTTTACTGATCTTTTGCCGTATATTCGAACCCGTGAACCATTGCTGCCACAAATTTGGAGGTGGCGTCTGGGGAACTAAGGTCTCGGATGGTTGGTGGTATCACGGAGACATCTTCGCCGGTGTCGATAAGAAAAGCGCTTTTGTTTATGTTGTCATGGATTTTCAATCCCTCGGTTGTGCGGTGAGGGGTCGCTATGTGTGGACGGTCGGTGCACAGTTTTTTGAATTAGAGCAGAGTTGTCTGCAGTTTTTTGCGCTCGATCCATTATGCTGATGGCACCAACAAAGCTGATCATCCGATTCTCTGGTGCTGCGTGTTGGTGATGCTTGCTGCTGCGTAGGCCGCGTGTGATGTGCTTCGTGTCGCGAAGTTGATCGCTCTCGGTTACTCAGAGCTTGAAGTGCGTGAGCCTCGTCATCCGGTGGCTGAGGTCACGTACTGCAGAGGCGAGATTGCTTAGCTCGCTTGTGATTCGCAGCGTTGGTGGGATGCAGTGTCGCGGCTCATCTTCCTTTGTGACTGCCGCAACTGACTGTCGGGTGACCTCGTGCACGCGATCAGTGATCGATGGGAGATCCGAAAGTGGGGCGTCGTTAGCCCATAGGACGCTCCTCAATGTGACGTCGAGGCGGTTCAGCCACATCTGTTGGAGCAGAGCGTCAGACTCATTTCCGGTGGCGAGCGTGCGCATCTGGTTAGGGAGCTGTGACGAGCGCTGGTCTCCTAGCTCGATCTAAGACAGTAACTTTTGCATACGCTGTTGGGCCGAGTCAGCGAAGACGGCCAACAGGGCCTTTTTCAGGGCGCGGTACTTGCTGTCGGGTGGGGGTTCGTTACTATGTTATGAACCTGTTGCATCGCCTTCGTATCGAGGTTCGCCACGAGGAGGTTGAATTTGGTGGTGTCGTCAGTTACTCGGCTGGTTGCGAAGTTTGCGTCTACCTGCCATAAAATTGGAACTCTGAACGCAGCACGTGCCATCCCTTCTATGTCGTGGGCCTCTTCCTTCGGCGCGGTCCCGGCTTATGGAACGATCGTTGGCGTTGCTGTCGCTGGTGAAACAATTTTAGGCGTTAGTCGGGGCAGGGCCACGTTTAACGCCACGAACGTGACTTCGGTACAATTTGTAGGCGAGGCTGATGGAATTGATAATCAGCACTAGTACTAACAGCAACTCGATTTTGGAGCTCTGAATTCACCACCAGCATATTCGTACCGTCTCCTTTAATGGCCGGTGGTTGCGTGTTGCCCATTCGTTAATGTCGTGGAGCGTGGTTCCATTGTCAGGATCGCCGGTATAGCTGGTTGCCGTGTGGAACAAAGAACACATGACAATTTCTACAAATAAATTTATTGAGATAAGAAAAACAAAAGATAAAATGGCTAACGTCGTCTCGGAGTCGAAGTTGAGATTTACGTGGACGTACATGAGAGACTGACTGACTGAGCGAATGGATGAGTGAAGAAACGAATGAATGTTTGATACTTGTGTTATCCACTTTTATTCATTGATAACGCTGACGACGCATTGTAAACGATACTTCTCCTGGTCACACATCTGTCAGCACATTCGATGCATCATGCTGCTTCTGTTGTTTCCAATGAAAATATGCTTACGTGCGTTCGATACGTCGTCAGCGACATCCGGACACAACATAGTTGCGCGTGTTTGCTTCGGCGACAAAGTTGCGTGTCCCCACGATGCCATCAACACATGTATATGAATCATGCATGCAAACCGTTGCCTGGCCCGAGGCGCAAAAGCATGCATATTGTATAGATGGTGGGTCCGCCACAAATTGTTACTATCGGGAATTGAAGAAAGGGAATGAAGATGATTAGGTAAAAGAAGGTACAATTCGGTCTTTCAGTTTGGAACCACGAATAGGTATGGGAACCGCCACGTTAGCTGGGCCCTCCGCTCATCAGATAGCCATCGGGTGAGCTCTCCCCTTTCTAACTGTTACAGGTGCTTCCATCCGCGATATGGGCCAAGGCTGCATTTTTTTGGATTTCGATCCGATTTGGATGCCCCACTCATTTGTGGGTCGTAATCGTCCTCCGCCAGGACGAAATCGTCTTGAATCTCGTGCGTGGCTAATCGGTTATTCGACGTCGCGTTTTTCTCCTGCAATCCTTTACCGTATGTTGCTCCGGTCATTGGCCCATTTAACACCAACGAATTGGTTCCGCTTTTGACTCAGGTCACCTCTCTAAATCGTGAATGTGAAAAGAATTTGTAGTAGGCCTTTGCGCTGTGGGAAAAAACCCGCCCCACGACACCTTAATGCTAGCTTGCCAGCGGATTCACACGTCCCCAGGCAAGGCCAATCCAACTGAGCACTGATCTTTCGCTCCCCGAGATTCAGGACAGTCCTGAACGGACACTTTTAGCATCATGCTAAATAAACTACAGTTCATCAACTGCAAAAAAGACGTCCTGAATATTGAATATTATTTTTTTTTACTCCCGCACTACATCCCCTTCCGGGCCTTCGCTTAGAGATAGTTAGAGTATCTCTTTATCCTGATCAAATGTTTCAGCACTCGAGAAGGTGGTGTTGTGAGTACTATGCTTTGGCTGGTGATCCGTCCACCCAGCTGTGATACGTCCTGATTTGAAACCAGTACGTATCATAACTGAATATTATTGATGTTCCCATGATTATGCAATTAATACAATTTTTAAATAGTTCTTGTTATAGATGGAATCAGCTCAAAAGGACTTTTGTGCGGCATGTTTTTATATTCAAATGAAGTGTTTTTCTTGGATGTTCACATTTTTCTTTAAATTTCCGCCTGCTTATATGAGGTCAATATAAGAAGATTTTTGGAGGAATAGTATATGTGTCGTTCTGATTTACGTGAGCACCTGCCTAGTATAGGCCTAATCTCACGGTCACCATTAGACTGCGATTGGTTTGAACGCCAATAATTCGCCCCCCAAGTTTGGTACCAGTTTACATTGAGGGAACTCTCAACTTTCATACTGGTAGATCCTAGACCTAGCTATATCTGACGCTATAAGGTCAACGCCAACCTTTGTCTGCACCACTAGCCACCACGATATTCCCCGAAGGGCCGCAACCAATCAGCTGACCATCTCTAAGATGGAGGCTCAGTATATACTTTAAAATCGGCTAACCGAACTCCTTGGGTGCAGTGAAAATCCGCACAAAGCAAGCCCCACTTACTTGTATCGGCAGAAGCCGCCACTGATTCTAAGTCAAGTAAAATCAATCAATGAAAATTCAAACTGATGATGATTAATGGATTGTAATTAAAATCGGTAAGTATTCCGTAGTAGCAAAAAATACACCTTTAAATTTTAGGTACATTAATTTTCGTTAAAATCCTGTAAATCATTCACTCTGATCATACCCCTGATGGACTCGTTTACCTTAACCTTTTGCATTTATAGAAGCAGATTCCCGAAACAACATGATGATTTTACCATTCAGCCCTCACGTGTACCACAATAATTACGATAATTTTTTTCACGGTTGTAAGGAATGCATAAAACATGAAAAAAAGCTCGATAACTATTCTCATAATTGACTTCTAACCTTCATTTTGTTCACTTTGTTCGAACGTAGTACCGGGAATGCATTAGTTCCACCAACGCTATTTGGCTGGGTTTGATGTGGGACTAGTCAGCTGGCGAAAGCACCAACCATACTAGCATAACAACAAATTGCAATTTAATCCGCTAACTAGTCTTGCTGAGCGCGAAATTTATTGAATACAAGGTTAAAAGTTGCGCAAAACCAGTTGTAAGAGTACTTTCGTCTCAATATGACCACGCTTTACACTTATGCACAAGTTTAGATAAAGGAGTATGTGTTGTAATGTGGGCCATACATCTGGGAAGCTTTTGTACGGTTCACATAATTAAGTTCACATAATGGCTTGAGTATTTCCGGGGACTTTGTTCTTCTTGTTCTCCGAGTTGTGGTACGAAGAATTGAGTTCTCGATGCTTGAAGATGATTTTCGTCAAGTGGTTGAGACATGTTTAGGTGCTGTTGAAACTCGACCTATTGTTGTTGAATTGTCTGCTTTGCATGTTTTATTCTGTTGAAAACTACCCAAGAATCTTCTTCAGCGAAGAAGTTCAACAGCATCGTGTTACTCGGTGTGAAATTTAACATGGCTCTTTTCAATTATTAGCTGTTTCCTATTCAAAGTTGAATGGAACTACAATTTTATGTTAATTTATGATGCTACATAATTTTGCTTTTATTTTTGCATGCTTTACAACTTTTCGGGACAGAAGAATATGCAAAGAAATTGAAACCGTTCCTCACAAAGATGATTCAGTCTGTGAGCATTTATTTATTCATGAATCAATATATGTATCGGCTCCATCTAAAATTTACATGATGGTAATGTGTAGTATTACCTTCAGCGCGTCTTAAATGCAAATTAGTATCTAGCGAAAAGATATGATCTCATCGTGGTACTCGTATCAACGCGAACGCGCTGATGGTATGGACCAGAAGTTGAGAATCAGCGAAGCTATCGAATAAACGGGTCAATGTCTTATTCGGTCGAGTGATGAAAGAATCGATATGGGGATTAGTCTGCTTAAAAACCACCGACGACTGTCTTTAATCCTACAACATAATGCCGTTGCTTACGGACAGTAGATTTTAGCTGTAATCAATGCGACGGCGTATTCGTGTAATTGCCAGGTTTTTTTAGATTGCCCTGAAACAAAGAGCTCTGTTTCAATTTACTTCACCACATTAATCAAATTGTTATGTCGAATGTACGAGTAGGATCTATTAATGATGATTTGATTGTTCGCAAGCCAATTTCAGATCTAATCTTGCACGTTACAACAGACGGTAGAAGTTTTGTATCTTCACCTAATGTGATATTAAATGTGGTTGGAGTGGGGCTGTGGTACATAGACTAGAGCTTCTGAAGATATAAGCCAAATGATAATTAAAGATGATCTAAATACGTTACTGATATATTTTATTGAAAATGTTAAAGATTTAAAAGAAAAGTTACAAATCGCACTTTGGTGCTTCGACTATGGACACAGGTATTCGTTTTTCGTTAATTATATCTGCAATAATCTATTGATACGTCAAAAGAAGGGAAATCAATACAATAAAACACATTGAAAATTTTAATATAAAATTTAAAAAGATGCAAGTAAATTTGTTGAATTTGTTAATATTTTACTTAAAGTTTTCAGCGTGAAAGAGATTTGATAAATTTTGATTTCAATAGGAGCTTGGAAATGATATGGAAGTAATAGTTACTAAACTTGCCGTTAATTGGTTCATTGTCTGCATAACTAGTCTGGTGTCTACTAATTGTAACCATGGGAGGGAGGGTTGTGCCTGTAGCATTAGATTTTTCATAGAGTGGTAAGTTATGGAAAAGCTAGGGGTCGCACAAGGATCTCAAAGCAAAGAGAAACAAATTGAATAGGCAGACTTGAATTATATATCTATTGCTTCTATAAGAAATCATTCAAATATATCCAAAAGACAGAGGGTTTCTTCCGCAAGCACATAACAGCCGCCACTTTGTTCCAGCGGCTTAAATAATTTTTCTGAATGTTCTGTCAATTGAACATTTTCAAATGAAACACTTCTCCCGAAACTTTCATAAAAATCCGAAGAAAACTGTACCAGAGAGATAAAATAGATATATGCCGAAAGTGAAAGAGATATTGTTACGATTAGATTTTCATCCTTCGCTGATACGAGAAAAACTCTTTCGAGCGCGAGCATTTAGGGATGCATCAAACTACGACTATATAGTCGCACTTCTGTCGCAAGTTACACATGGTTAAATGGAAGCCCGCACACTGCGATTTTCGACAATTTTGTCCAGGTCGGCAGTCGCAGGAATTTGCGATTTTTCCTAAAACCAGTTTACTAGGTAGTTTTTGTGATACTCGCGCAGGCGCACATCATTTGGACATTTGATGCTGACGTTTATGGAAGTCTCTTGCATAGCGCACAAATGAGTTAGCGCATGTGTTCCTGGCAAAGACATACCTTCAAATGAGCGTATAAGTTCTGCGCATGCCTGAAGTTCCTTTGGAAATCATGTCGCAGTGTGTTCGTATTTGCGTCTAAAAATTGCTGGTTACGACCGTAAAATCGCAATGTGGCCGAACCCTTAATCGAAAGATACCTGAGCAAGGCAACCTTTTTGACCCGAACCATGCTGAAAGGTTTCATAGTATGTACTAACCTCCGATCTCTCGGAGCGTGCGCGACAAAGATCTGTCATCCAGATCTTTGCCACTGAACCGCCACTTGACCTCGACCGTGTGGTGAACTGACGTATTTCGAGTGACGGTTCGTACTAGCAGTTCTTGTACTTCTAACTAAGGAATCCATGGAATTATTCGAGCCAGAGCTGTTGGAATCAAAATCGGACTCAGAATCGAATTGCATTAATGATTCGGTAATAATAACACAAATTACGAATTACTGTGTGTGCGCTGCGTTGTTAAAGAATCTGAGATTGATAGTGAAATTAAAATTCTAGTTGGATTTTCGCGATTTTCCCTCATTCTTATTGGAATTTGGTGATTAAATGATTAAAATTGAATGAATTTTCAAGTGGAATCGTGCTTAAAAAATCTCATTCTGGGAATGAATCGAATTAAGAAAAGGAATGTGACGAGAAATGCTTTTCTCTATTCAATTCGTATACTACTGTGTCCAAAAAATAACGTAACATTTGAATTTAAACTGCGCGCGTCGAAGGATTTGGAGAATTATTTTTTTTTTAAATATTCATTAGTGTTAGAGATACGCGTCGTTTTGTGAGCTGCTAAAAGTGAGTTTGCGTTTTTTGCGATGTCGAAATTTGTTGAAGTTGCATTAAATTTTGTTTGCGGAATCAATTTTCTGCTGCGGATACGTTGAAGATGGTGCAGAAAGCCTTTGGTGATGAGGCTATGTCTAAAAAAATGTTTACAAGTAGTGAACGTGTTAAAGACGAAGAGCGTCCTGGGCGACCATCAACCTCTTCTCTTCTTCGATTATCGTGGTGTTGTGCATTATGAATTCCTTCCGCCGGGCCAAACAGTCAACAAGGAATATTATTTGAACGTTGTGCGTCGTTTGCGTAACGCTATCCGCCTAAAAAGACAATTCTTGGTTTTTAAACCAAGATAATGCACCATCCATCTCGTAATTCGTGATCGTTTCGCCAAAAACTCAACCCATATCGTTCCGCAACCACCGTATTCACCTGATCTGGCGCCGTGCGACTTCTGGCTGCTCAGCAAGCTCAAAAGACCGCTCCGAGGACGCCGTTTTGATAATAGAGGAGATTCAAGCCGCAGCAAAGACGGAACTGAAGGCCATCCCGGAAACGACGCGTATCTCAAACACTAATGAATATTTTGACATGTGAATTTGACATAGATGTCACTGACAGTACTACCAACCCAAAAAAAAAATAATTCTCCAAATCATTCGACGCGCGCAGTTTCAATTCAAATGTCACCTTATTTTTTGGTCACAGTAGCACATTGTGCCCCTGTTTACAGTTTTCTACACGTTGGAGAACAGGAGCAACAGCCCAGTCCCGCAAACCTTAATGTATCCCCAGCAGAGCACCGTTTTTAAATAATTAGAACTGATTGCAAATTCCAAGCTCGTAAGTCTAAGGTGAGATACACATTTTACTGAAAAAGACGTTGTAAACGCCTGCGCTTGTCTAGTTTTCTGTTCCGGTTCGTTAACAGTATTTTATTACTTAATTACCCACCGGCTTTTCTGTGTGGATATTCCTCTGTTCGCACATTAGAATACGTCCTACGTACAATCTGAAACCTTGCAAATCTTATCTACTTACGCCCCGCCTGGGATGTAAGCAAATTTCAGCAAACCGGGTCTGTAGAAAATGTGAAATCACCTGTGCATGCTCGCCCAGTTCGTTCTGTGGAAAACATATCTGTTGTTCACGATAGTGTGGCAGAAAAGCCGTCGACCTTGACTCATCGTCGTGCCCAACAATTGAACATCTCACGAACATCACTTATGCGAATTTTGAATAAAGAGTTGAATATACACCTTTAAAAGGTTATTTGACTCAAGAGCTGAAGCCTACTGGCGATTTCAGCCAGCCGCCGCCTCGGAGTAGACTAAAAGTGTCCGGACTCGTTGACCTGATGGGTACAGTTCATTGACATGTTCCTAGACTTCACGTCTATAACCGATGAGAGGTCGGTTTAGATTTCCTTCGGGAAATCTTGAACGACCGAGAGGAAGTAACGAAAATTATTACAGGTAGTTTAAAGTCATTTCAAAACATAGTTGCATGAATGAATGTAAGAACGGAGTAGGATGAAATTTGCTATCATTGATTTTAATGCCGTCATGCCGCATAATTTTCATCCATGCAGCACTTCGTTGAGCATGGAACAGCGTTGAAGGCGAAGCGACCTATTTTATGCATTAATCGCACCTCAGTGCGAGAAGCAAGTGCAGGATTCATGGGTGATTTGAGCACTTCAAGCAAAAGAAAACATATTTCGTGGCGGAATTTAGAGTAATGAGTAATCTTCGATTTGCTGTTTCAAACACTGGGAAGAAATCACCGACGAAACAACGGAGCTATATCGACAGAAAGCTTAGGAATATTATGTAACTAAATTTTAATGGCTACTGACATCCGACACACAAGAACGTAATTTCCCGGCATACCGTGAAAGAAAATCCTACATCGAAAAGAAGTAACCCGAACAGATTGAACAAATGAGATCGTTGCTGTAGAGCATAAGCCAAATATTGTGTTACTAATGTTTAATTAATTGCTATATAATGTATAATTTCGATTTGAAATACGTACCAGGAATGAGTGATCTACTAGCATATATCTCAGCTGCAGTTCAGAATGATACCGACTCGTTCTGGTATTTTGTTGGATCCCTGGACCTGGTATCCTTTGATTTCAACATGGATTAACCTGGAATTAAACGTCAATTTATGGAGCTGCAACATTTGATTGAGTTTTGCAATCCTGAATTATTTACCTTTCAAGCAGTGACTCAGCGAATATGTTCTTCTGCTTCCGATTCGACCTTGAACTTCACCCCACCGACATTGTAGAACTCTGGGACGTTTTTTGGAACAGTTGGCCATGCCCCAATCGTTCGCCAAATAGTGGAGGATCGTTGGATCCGAGATTGTATATACACAGAAACTAAGGAAAACCTTTCTATTTGTATTCTGGATTTTCCCAGGAAAGATTGAAGCAGCGCCACAACCATTTGGAGATATATCAGGGACAATTTTCTTTGTGGAGCCTTCATCTTCTTCTTAGCACTACAGCCCCTCTCGGGCCTTCGCTTCCTGCAAATAGCGCCTCCAACTGTCTCGGCCCATTGACCACCTCCTCCAATTTCAAAATCCGAGCAGCGATGAACTGTCTTCGTCGACCGAGTCAGACCAGCGTTTCCTCGGTTTCCCCAGTGGTCTCCGACCTTCAGTTCTCCCAACGAATACCTTTTTGGGTAGCCGTTGTTCGTCCATACGATTCATTGGCCAGCCCATTGCAGCTTCCGCAGTCTTACAATCGTTAAGATCTTCGGCTCGTAAAAAAATTCATACAGCTCATGATTGTATCGAATTCGCCATTGGTCTCCGTCTAGCTTCGCTCCGATAATTCACCTCAGGACCCGCCGCTCAATCTATTAGCGGATGCTGGGGTTAGGGTCCATTTTTCAAACCCATAGCATAACACAGGTCTTATCACAGATTTGTATACTTGAAGTTTTGTTTTTCTGTGTATGCAGCTGGTCTTCAAGATCGTCAAAACTGAATAAAATATTTTATTTGCGAGCTGTATTTTTCGGCGTATTTCGTCTCTTTGATTAGCCGTTCCTCGTTATTTTGGTGCCTAAATACACAAATTCGCTAACATTTTCGATGCTATATTCGCCAAGTATGATATTTTGTGTATTTGAAGTATTTTTCCTCGACTGTGACTGCTTTGTTTTATTTTCGTTGATTTGTAGCCCTACTACTTTCACTTCGCTGCCAAGCTTCAGGAAAAGTTCTTTGGCAGTTGTTAATGACCGCGACAAAATATTGATTTCGTCTGCACAGGGTACTACTTGGCTCGACTTGTGTAGTAATGTACCTCGTGTATCGATAGGTGGCTTCCGTATGACGTACTCCAGAGCCAAATTAAATAGCGATGGAGCCAGCCCATCTCCCTGCTTTAGTCCGATATTTGTGTCAAAGACATGGCTGAGTTGGTTATTGGTACGGACTTGGGAGGTCGTCGATGTCATTGTCATTTTAATAAGACGGACTAATTTGGTTGGAATGCCAAAGCAAAGCATTATTTGGTACAGTACGTTACGAACAATACTGTCTTAAGCTATGTTAAACTTCCAGCATCTCTCAAGTATCTGGTTGACTGTGAACAGTTGGTCTATTGTCGATCTACCTGCTCTAAAACCACCTTGATACTCCCCAATCATACTGTTGGCGTATAATCGGATTTTTTTTCTAAGAACTTTGAAAATATTTTGTACGCCGTGCAAAGTAGTGATATGCTTCTATAATTTGCACACTATAGCTTGTCACCTTTTTGTGGATAGGGAATATAATTGATTGGCTCCACTCTTTCGGCATATGTTCTTGTTGCCAAATGTGCTGGATGACTTTGTGAATAGCTTGATGAACACTACTGCCACCATATTTGATGAGCTCCACTGGAATCTCATCGATGCCCGACGCTTTATTATTCTTTTGGGCTCTGATGGTGGAACAGACTTCATCCAGAGCCAATGGAATAGCCAATGGAAGCTCTCCCCAGACATCTATAGGCTCCGATGCTCTGGAGCTGTGCGGAGGATTAAGGAGGTTTTTGAAATATGATTCCTTAATCTTGGTTTCACCAGCAATGATATTGCCGATGTCATCCAGACAGAGCGTGGCTTTGGGCTGATAACCTCATTTCAAGCTTTTCACTACTTTGTATGCTTGTCTTGTGTTGTTGCTCGCTAAACTTACATCTATACTTCTCAATTGGTCGTCATAGTATTTTATTTTTTCTTAATCCTAATTATCTTATTCGCTACTCTTCTGAGATTTTCATAGTGTTCTCTCTTCGTCCTGGTTTCCCTACCTACGTACTCTTTGTACGCCTGATTCTTTTTCTCTACCGCATTCTGGCACTCATCATCGAACCAATCATTCCTCTTGCGTCGGGCTTGATGTCCGATCGTCTGTTCTGCCAAGGTCCTAATAGCCGCTTTCACTTCCATCCAGAGCTCGTCGCTCGTCTTTAACGATGGGTCTGATAAGATGGGAGCCAGCTGGTTCTCGAGGGTCTCCGTGAAATGTTCGGCCACAGACGTCGTTTGGAGCTTTTCGATGTAAAATTTTTGTAGCGGGCTGGTCTTCCCCGAATATGCCTTTGACATACGACATCGATAGGTTAATTTGATCAAGTAAAGATCTGAGTTACGATTGGCTCCTCGGTATGTACGGATGTCAAGTATGCTCGAGGCCTAACGTTGTTGGATCAGAACATGATCGATCTGGTTTTGTGTGTTGCCATCCGGTGATACCCAGGTCATTTTATGAATGCGTCGATGTGGGAAGCAAGTTGAACATATCACTAGATTTCTGCTACACGCAAAGTCAATCAGTCATTTGTTTCATCGTGGAGGCTGTATCCTCCAGTCGTTCCCCGATGATATAGCTTATTGCCAACCTTAGTGTTGAAATCACCCAAAATTATTTTTGTGTCGTTTGTGGGCAATGAGTCGACCAGTATTTCCAGGTGATTGTAGAACGTTTCCTTCGTTTCTTCGTCCTTTTCTTTGGTCGGAGCGTGAACATTTATCAGCCAGGTTTTGAAGAATTCCGCTTTTATACGGATCGCACACAACTGTTCATTGACTGTCTTAGAATCAATAACGTGCGATTTGAACTCCGTATCCATAATGAAGGCCACTCCGAATTCTCGTTTTCCAGTAGGCTTCCCACTTTTGAATATTGTGTGCGATCTCATGTCTTGAATGTCGTTTCCAGGCCAATTCGTTTCCTGGACTGCCAGTATTTTTAATTGATATCGACTGGCCTGTTGTAAAAGGCCCTTACCAGCGCCAGGGTAATTGAGTGATCTGACATTCCAGGATCCAATACCATAGTCATTTTTTCGTTTGCGAGGTCTTTGCCGTGAGTCCTATCCATTCCGAGGCTCATCTGCAAGCTTCGAAACATTTTAGGGTTTTCCGGGGACGGGGAGCTAGCCCGTCACCCAATCTCCATGCCGGCGGCATGGTTATTACGTCGATTCCGTTATCAGGCGCGGAAGATTCGCCTTCACATTCTTACGTCCCCACAAAGGAGGTGTAAGTAGGATTTAGTAGCAGAGCTGCAGATGTATTTACAGTTATTAGCATTTCTCGGTATTTAATGTCTCATTATTGGGGAACCAGTAAACCAAATGTGTGACCCCGAGAACATTTGCTACGATTTAATTGGGGGGGTTCGCGATGAGGAACCATGGAAGCTATGGGCTGGGGAAACAAGGGGCTCCCTCCTTTCTCGAACGGGCTTGGAACCGTCTACGGCGAATGCAATATCGAAAATGTCAGCACATTAGTGTATTTAGGTGCCAATATAACGAGAACCGCTAATGAAAGAGATGAAGTACGGCGAAGAATACAGCTAACAAATAAAATATTTTATTCATTTTTGACGATCTTAAAGACCAGCTGCATACACAGGAAAACAAAGCCCAAGTATACAAATCTCTGATAAGACCTGTGACACTAACCCAAGTATCCGCAAACATATTGAACGCCGTCGCGAGACGGATTCTTAGGCGAATTTTCGGAGCGAAGCTAAACGGGGACCAATGGCAAATTCTACACAACCTTGAGCTATATGAAAGTTTTAACGGGCCGGAGGTCTCAACGATTGTTAGTGAGCGGAAGCTGCAATAGGCTGGCCACGTGAATCGTATGGACGAACAACGGATACCCAAAAGGAATTCGTCGGAGAACTGAAGGGTGGAGACTCTGTCAACGAAGACGGTTATCCTTGCTCAGATTTCGTAATTGCCGGGCGCGTTCAATAGACCGAGACAGTTGGAGGCACTTATTGCAGGGAACGATGGCTAGTGCTATGAAGAAGAGAAGAAGTAGGAGCATTGTGAAAGGAAAGATGGAAGCATAATTAACACGCTCTTGGACGATGACGGGACTAACGACCGGAGACACGACCAAGCAACTGAATGACAGTTAAAGGCGCTATAACTAAGAAAATAGGATGTTGGTTGGTTAGATTAATTAAAGAAAGATAACTCCTCAAGAAACCTGTCATAGGAATCAAAAGATTTTCAAGAGATACACACAGGAGCAACTAGAAGAGAAGAGGTAGGAGAGAGTTTGATTTTAACCAGGATACACTCTATTGCGTGTTATTGATCATATCACCTCTCTCGAGTGCCAATATATACAATCAAGATAATGCGATACTCTAACTACCTCTTGGCGAAGGCCTGAAATGGGCTGTAGTGCTAAAGCAAGAAAAAAGCACCCTGTTAGACGACTAGGAAAAAGCCTTTACAACGTTCGGCAGATCAAGATATTTTTACCGTAATCAGGACGTCACTGCCATCAGGAAAAGAGATTTTGACCGTTGTGAAAGATATTGTGGATCGTTGTTAATTCCTTCGAATAAATGGTATCGTTGAGCAAAGTTTCACTCAGAAATATTATGTCATCACTATTAATTTTTATGAGCCCCTGACGGATAGATAAGCTGACGAACGGACAGACAGATGTACGAACGAAAAAAAGACAGTAAATGGTAGTAAACCTAAAAAAGCAGTGGTCAGGTGATTGGCAGTAGCAGCTTCTGACGAGGGAGAAGCCGGTCACCTTGTCCGAAACTGCTTGCTTTCAAGGAAAACATTGTGTTAGAATAGAGACAGTCGCACGTCAAGTTTCCGTAGTTTAGGTAGAGATGAGTAGTTCACTTTAGCCACTTTTGACAACCTTACGTTTGACACCATGTATGATCTCTCCTTTCTCCTTGTAATGCAATGGAATTCTTTGGAGAGGGAACGGAAGTTTTTCTTCTCTTTTGTTTGATGTTTGCACTCGTCCTTGGTGAGACGAAATTTTTAATATATTTGTAGAGTAGTTTGATCGACACTCTAAAGAAAATTTCAAAGATCATAGAAATCGCTAGTAACGTAGAGTATGGGTGATAAATGTTTTGTAGTGTAGCCTCGTGGTGCGACAAAAAACCGCCCCGTGTTATCTCGCAAATAGCTAGCCGGCAAGCACGCGTACGCGGCCGTAAAGTGAAGCTAGTCTGTTGAGTTTTGTCTTCTTGATAGCTCCCTGCTGACCCTTCTGCCAGCACATCGGCACCCGTGTACTGTACGGACTTAAACACTCCGATTCACAATATCGTTCAAATTCCATAGTCCTTAAGCTTCTAACGTTTTGAAATGTAAAAGAGACTAAGAGGATTTGATTTGTGAGATGTGACTAAAGTTTGTTCGATGAAAACTTCTTTCCCAGTAGAAAAAGGTTTGACGAAGACTACGGATGGCCAGAAACCTGGATTGAGGTGCCGCATCACAAATGACAGGAACCGTAAGTTTAAAACAGGCCACCACTTTGTCAACAAGGTTATCCTTGTTAAGCTTATGGCAGCTGATGATCTGAACCGATGAGCCCGATTTCATGCTCACGAAGAACTTGGTGTCGTCCACTGAGGTGTCGTAGGCCAGTTGAGATATGAATATTTGTCTCGGTGGGGCCACAACATGTGTTGACGGATCCGAAGACTCCGCAGGAAATACAGATGATGAACTGCTGCTAGGCAATAGTTGCTGTGTAAAGTTTTTAGTCTTAGAAACCGCTCCAGAGCTGATTGACGGAG
Source organism: Odontomyia ornata (assembly GCA_963969285.1). Lineage (NCBI taxonomy): Eukaryota > Metazoa > Arthropoda > Insecta > Diptera > Stratiomyidae > Odontomyia > Odontomyia ornata. The sequence goes on along the minus strand of OZ017739.1, from coordinate 447,502,868 downwards.
CTCCGAGCGAGCTGATGGACCCACCATTTTCGTGGAAACTCTTTGAAAATAGTGTTGAAGCTACGGCTGCAGACTTTAAGGACTTACTTCTCGTTACAATGGAAGAGATCGGTTCAAATACAATTAAGATGTTGTCACCGCTTGCATCAGAGGCACGCTTGCCTTACCATCACAACTCCTCCACTCTGCAAGTTTTGATAATAGTGGCAAGGACTCTGCATCTGAGTACACATTCGAGTATTTCGTATGAACGTTACTTAAACACATCCCACATGCTTCCCTTGGAGGCCTAGCCTTCAGCTCCTCCTCCGTCTCCAATGAACTGTATCTAAAATATCTCATCAGCTTCCTCACGTGTACTGTTTTGAAAGATAAATGCGTTCAAAATCTGAGGGCTTTCCTAATAAGCAGGTCCTCATGGTATCGAGGGCTATTCAACTGCGTGGCTTCCTCTTGAGAAAAGCTCTCAGCACACATGGCCAGAACCTTAGACGCTTTGGGAGCCTTCGGCCTCCTTGCCCCGCCTGACATCCACCGCGTACGCATTTCCGGCACAAGCCATTCCAGTTGCCACTCCTTCTGCGTGAAATTGTCACAGTTTGCCAGGGGCACCTGGAATCTGAGTGAAATATTGGTGTGAATCACAATTAGCGCCATGAAAAACTGAAATATACTTTTGAACGTTCGTTTTAGTATAAGAGATTCGAGTATGTATATGTATGTGTATATTTTGGGGTAACTTGTTATCGGGTTGGGGAGCACTATTGTAAAGATATAAAACTTGGCATAAGAATTCAAATCGAATGTTAATACGTTAAATCTGTTTTATATTATAGCACACTGGATACGATTAAATATTAAAAAAGTGCTCCCAACTGAATATATTTCTAACTAGAGGGACCACAGTGTGTTAAATGATAGTATTTTGCACATATCAGCAAAACGGTTATCATTTTCGCCATTCCAATAGTCCGTGTTGCAGTCTGCTATTAAAAATAATATATTTACCTAGTTATTAGTAATTAAACATCGCCAACGCGCCTAATGAAATTCCCCACAACCAAATATTCATTTAATTGGTGAAATTAATTTTTGTTACATGAAACCGCCAAATGACCGAAAATGGTCACGCACTACAAGTTCGTGTAGTCCATTGTGGACTATCTATGTAAATAGTCCCGCAACATGAAACAATTGAATGAAACTATTTGCCGGGTAAACATGAAGTGTTGGCTTCGTGTAATTTTTTTCCTCATTGTGGTCAGCTAACCCACTCTATTCGTGGATTCCTCCCCCTGGCATTAGTAGTTTAAATTTTCATGTTTCGACCATTTGATAGTGCTGTAATTCGACGGCACTAATTCGAACTAATTCGGAAATAAAAGTGTATACTTTGGAGAAGATTACAGGAAAAGAAGAATAAATAACACCTTACCTAATACCTAGAGTATTCCGCGTGTTGGTCTGTTTGGTTCGGCGTCCAGGGTAGCGAACGTAGTCATTACCCTCGAATAATGACCATTGGTGGATTTTTTCGAGGAGAGAACCCGAAAACCACAAGGAACGAAAAAGATCATTATCGGTCCATTAAGCAGGAATAACAACTGGTTAAACTGTACTTTCGCGAGAGGTTGAATATAAAGTTCTTTGGTAAAGAATGCATTTTAAACCCTCCCATTGCGGGGATTTGTTATTATTTGCCAAAGGAAAAAATGCATTAGCAATGTGTGGGTTGTATTTATGAAAGAGCAATTTAGGGTTTTTTAAGGGTTATTCGGAATGCGTGCATTTTCCGATTGTCTCACTATAAAATTAAAGCTCAGCTAAAATTAATAGAAGTATAAATAATTGCACGTTGTCCTCCTAAATGAATAATCAATTTTCGATTTCCGGAAAGAAATCAATCAACGAACTTAATTGACCGCCTAATGTTTACGAATTGGAAATTTCTCACAAGACGAACGAAATAAAAATTACAAAAACCAATTAAACCATCCTCCATCGAATTAGATGGACCGTTGGAAGCAGACATTCCAACCTGAGAACCAACATTTCACTCAACCGCAAAAAAACCTGACAAATGGTCAGGACATCCAAGACAACATCGCAATCCGCCTAATTTGCCTAATTCGTCAGGACACAGCCCAAAAATAAAAATACAGAAGAAAACGAGAAAATAAATGGATTCTTTTTTTGCTTGCTTTAATTCCTTTTGCACCCGCCAAGGAGAAATAGGATTTCCCCCTCAATGCTTCGCTGGATTGAAACGATAACGTGTAATTTGTTTTATGTGCGCGATGGACAATGAATAGAACAGGTGACAAAGGCCAGGTGGGAATGAGTCTAGAATGGTAAAACTGCGGAGAAAATAAGGCCGGAAATTAGACTGGGATAATGTGATGGTTTCGGGTAAGATAAGAATGTTTTTGTTGTTGGTGGTAAGGAGCAAAAGGTCAGGGCAGGACATATTTTTAAAAGCTTAGTTGGAGTTATGACACCTTAGTTATGATAGAAAAAAGTGTTTTGATATTTCATTCAGAGATACATAGATTTAACCCCACTTGTGTTGGATGATTCTAACGCCTTTTAAGGCTAAGGAGTTTTACTTAGTAGCTTCCTCGCCCGCGACATAACATCAGATATGTCTGCTCGGCAATCTCCAAGTGAATTGACAAAGGTACACATTAAACACAGATTATCTATTTATGTTCATATGAGAAGAAAGGCATTTTTCGACATGGCCTGCTTCCCTTATTTCTAGAAACTCACGGCCATTCGGAATTTCCTGTAGAATACATCTTCAGTGCAATCCAAATACAAAATCCTTATAAGATCAATTGTGTATCTGTCAGTCCGCCAGTCACTGACAATCGGCTCCGAATCTTCAGGACTGACTGGCTATCCAGAAATTAACAGACGCCTTAAAATAAAAAATTAACAAAGAGAAAGGAACAACTTTTATCATATAATTTTGGAGTTAAACTCTTGGACAAGTTTTCTAGATAATTGCCATTTGAATTAAGGCATTTATCTTAACATTGTAACGCCTTTCAATACCCTCTCTGTAGGAATCTGCTACCCGCAAGTTCAACCACTTGTTTACACTGGCATTGCGTAGCGAGTCCCGTCTTCATCGTTGAGAACAGGTGGTTGTCCCTCATCGCGAAATCTGGGCTGTATGGCGTACGATTAAAAAATTCCCATCCAAAACCACCCAAAAGCTCCTAGGTTTGATTGGCCACGTGTGGACGAGCGTTGTTGTGGAGAAACAAAATTTTCTTGCTGAGTTTGCCCCCACGCTTTGATTTGTATTCCGTTTAAATTTTCTGAATGTTTTCGCCGGCAATAACCTTATCACAACTAGCGGGATTTTCAATTGCAGGGCTCATTTTAACCCTGCACTGTATACAAAGTAAGATGCGCAAGCAATTACGGCTGGTCGCGTACTAAGTTTAGGCACACTCTAACACCAAAATCGAAAAGCTTGTCGCGCCAAACTAAAACGTCTGTTAATTTTCGGGCAACTCTCGTACATATAAATCTGCAACAAATATGCGGCCATGTAACGTAAATAATTGAATTTGGAAAGAGGTGTCACTTTTTATAGCAGAGGGGTACCAAAGAAAGTTTTTAAAAGTGTAGCGTGTGGCATACTCAATGAAACGACTTGCTATAAGGGCCTCAAATACATTTTTTTATCATTTTAAAATAAATCGTTTGAAAGTCATTTAAGAAAAAAAAATTTGCAGACCCCGGCATATTTCCGAAGCTACTGTCCCTAAAAGTTTGAACAAAATACAGAAAATGCTTCTTTACCTATAGGTCACCGGGAAATCTTAATATTGTCCACACAAACTTAAATTTGAATATGTTATTCTGGAGACCCCAAAGCCATTTTTTTTTTCAAAATTGTGTTAGTGCCGTTTCATTTTCTATAAACGCCAAACTTTAGATTTGTGTAAACAAAACTCGTACTAAAACTACTCTAATAGTCCTCAAACTCACAGTGAATCAATTGCTTCTCATGGATGGGGTATCGACTACCCCCTGCCTTAAATTTTGCAATCACCCAACATAATTTCAATCTGATGATTCAGTTGTAGTCAAAAGAAGAAACCTGCAAAGGTTCCATTGAATGAAAGAAACCTGCAAAGTTATTGAAGAATCTCTTCTTAAAAAATTTCAACTCGTAAGATTATAAATTTTAAAGATTAGTGGAGAAAATTAAAAAAAATATATTAGTTCTCAGAATCAAATTCGGGTCAGATTCGAAATAAGTTCGGTAGACACAAGTGTCCTGCAATCAGAACGAATAAACTCAAGAAACACTTTAACGCTTCGAAAAAGCATTGTTACTTCATTTTCACGGACCGTCATTTTGTTGCAATGTAATGAAAATCATCCACATCACGGGTTCTCAAGTATAAAGGGTGGTCCAAGCAAAACGCACGATGTTAATTGTAAATAAAATAAAACGTGTTCAAAAAATTATGAAGAAGGATCTATGATAATTATGTGTGAAACAAAATATTGCCCAAATACTCGCCACAGCTACGGTGGCATACTTCTATACGATGGTCCATATTTTCAATGACTCTGAGACATAATTGAGGTTCAATGTCGTTAATAAGCTGAATTATCTCATCCTTTAGCTCTTGAATTGTTCCGGGCTTATTGACGTACATTTTTTCTTTTGAATATACCCAGAGAAAGAAGCCCAACGGTGTCAAATCACATGATCGTGGCCGCCAATTAATATCGCCACACTGTGAGATCACACGGCCATTAAATTTCTCGCGCAAAAGAGCCATTGCGTTGTTGGCTGTGTGGCACCATCCTGTTGGAAACACATATCGTCCAAGTCCATAACGTCAATTTGTGGCCACAAGAAGTCCGTTATTATCTCGCAATAGCGAACACCATTCACACTAAGTGCTTGACCGTCTTCATTTTCGAAGAAGTACGGCCCGATGACGCCGCCAGCCCACAAACCGCACCAAACAATCACTCTTTGTGGATGCATCGGCTTTGCAACAATCACTCGTGGGTTCACATTTGCCCAAATGCGGCAATCCTGCTTGTCAACGAATCCACTGAGGTGAAAGTGTGCCTCATCGCGGAAGATGATTTTCTTTGTAAAGTCACCATTCCCTTCTGTCTGTTCAACCAACAATTCGGCGTATTGCCGAAGCTTGAAATGATCAGTAATCTTAAGCTCTTGAGTCAATTGAACCTTGAAAGCGTGTAAATTCAAATCTTTATTCAAATTTCACATCAGTGATGTTCGTGAGATGTTCAATTGTTGGGCACCACGAAGAGTCGAGGTTGACGGCTCTTCTGCCACACTATCGCAAACAACAGCAATGTTTTCCGCAGAACGGACTGGGCGAGCATGCACAGGTGATTTCACATTTCCTACAGACCCGGTTTGCTGAAATTCGCGGACAATTCTTTCGATTGTGGACACACTTGGTCGATTATGCTGACCAAATAATCACGAAGTGCACGAAATGCATTTTGATTTGAACGCCCAATTTCGTAAAATGATTCAACAACCTTAACGTGCTGCTCGATTATGTACCTCTCCATGGTTGAATTTGTCAAATACTGAAACAAAGAAATGTCAAATTAAGTTGGGCGAAAAAGTTGACGTTAAGGCGTGACTCACAATGAACATCGTGCATTATGGTTGGGCCACCCTTTATTTGTGTTATTCATCTTATCAGAAAATTTTAAGACGATCATAACAAAACAGTTGTGCCTGATTGTTGTTGTTGTAATCAGAAAATTCAAATGTCTATAACTTACGCAAATATGATTCGATTTTTTTGAAACTTACAGAGTACAAGTATCTTCTAGAAGACAACTTAAGTATTGAATTTAAAGATATTTAAAGGTACCCGTACGATTTTAAGTGAAATTCGGAAATCATATTATTATTAACAAAGTTAAATGAATTTCAATTTCTGAAGTATTTTTTGTTGTTGTACTTTATGAATTTCTTAAGATTTTTCGCATCAAAGGTATCCAATCGCGAGGGACACACACCGTTTTGTACATTTTCCCGAGAGCGTTACGAAGCTAATAACACTGTTTGAAAACCTCGTTTAGAAAGTTCTCATCATGGCCTTCCATTTGACACCCCACCCGGCCATCTTTGCTCAAAATATGTTTAAGGGTCCCCTTCCAATATGAAGATATCCCAGTTAAAAACCTTTGAACATTTTTTTGACGTTCAAACCTTCACGAGGTCATTACTTATGATCTACCTACCAAGTTTGGTGTCGGTCGCTTGTATTGTTACGGAGGAAAACTGCTGTAGCCCACAGATAGACAGATGGACGGACAGACAAACAGACAAAATCGATTTTAAAAGGGTTTGTTTGTTGGGTTACTTTAGTATGGGGCTCTCAAGTGCGCAAGACGTCTGGACCACCCACTCAGCTTCTTCCTTATCAACCTGAAAACCTAGCCTGGAACCGTTTGACACATTACATCGGACTGAGCGTTTTGCTATGCCGTGAGTAGCCTTCTAGTTGGGGACCCCCAACAGCGACACCTCCGGCTGCTAGCCCGAATGTAATGTGCCACATGGTTCCATTTGTCAGCCGATCCAAGCATCTCCCATATCAGACTTTCCGGGGAGAGGTCCTCTGTTTCCTTGTAGAGGTCCCAGCGCAGTCTTTCCCATCTTTTGCATGGAAAAAATGTGTGGTAGGAGTTGTCTTCTCCTCTTGTGCAAAACCTACAGTCGGGGAGCCGCGACTTACTAATCTTGTGCAAACAAAAATGAAGACGTCACTGCCCGCTCAAAGGATGGGCCAGGTAGAAATCAGTCTAACCGTGCCTTCGATTAAGCCACGGCCTCGGGTCAGAGATGAGGCACGTAGTCCATCTTTCTTTCGTGCTGTTCACCCAGCACTGCTACCAATCATTGGATGAGCGTTGTCTCTTCTCGTGGATAACTTTGTCCCTCGAGGAGGTAGATACTATTGCTCTCTCCAGCAAGGAAGGAGATGAGTATCACGTCTGCGATGACTAGCACGGCCAAATCAGAGAAAATTGCATATGCGCATGCAATCCTCATTGCCCCTCTTCTCTGTATCTGTGCCGAGTGTTTTTTTTTTTTGCTCCGTTCAGTAGGGCACGGCTAAAGCAGCTATATCAGCCGTTGCCCTTATTTGTCCAGAGAAACTCATCTTAAGTAACCCCAGGTACTTTATTCATAGTTTCGATTCCACCATTACCTACCCAATGCTGATCGTCCTTGCTTTGAGGACTCCCTTCTTTGTCAAGATGACTATTTTGGCATTCTTTAGCGCTACGTTGAACCCGCAAGCAATCATCAAGTCTCTCACCCGGCGTATAAGCATACCTTATCTAAGTTGCACCTATTCAACTGTGCGTTCAACGACTAGCGCCGTAACATCATCCGCGTAGCCGCTCAGGCGTGACTCATCTAGCAGCTCTACCATAAGATATTTTAGAACTTGAAAAGGCGGTTTCAGCGTATTCAGAACATCCACGTATCTAGCAGAGTTGAAGGCGTTCCGAATATCAAGTGTCACCAACAGAACTACCAGTCGCCTCGTACAGCATCGTGCTTCCGCTTTTTGGACCATAGTCAGCAACTCTACAACGCATCAATAGTGGAGCGTTCTGCATTTAAGCTGTACTGCCGAGAAAATATGTTTCCAGCAACATGAAACGCGTCAGTGAGTCTTCCATTTATGAGCTTCTCAACCACTCTCCCGGCCGTCTTTAACATGCATAACGCGTGGCATCCAGACGACGACTTGGGCTTTTCCTCCCCCTCCCTGGTAAATACAAGTCTCGCTACCTTCCAACTTTCCGGGTAGACCCCTTCACGCAAGCAGGTGTAGAATAGACTGAGCAGCAAACCAGGGCAATGGTTATAGAAGAGCATCAACGCCTCAGCTGAGACACCATCTTATTTTCATTGATAGGACTGCCTCTCCCAGTTTCAGCCTAGTAAAAAATGGGCATTCGCCTACTGTTTCATCATAGACAGCGCCAACACGGACAGGATGGGCGGGGAAAGTGCCTGCACTATTTCGTCCATCTTTTCGGGCTTATATAGACAGCACTTGTGGGGCGTCAAGCTTCCGCATAACTACCATGATAGGTTCAATTAAGGCCCTGAAGTGATCCAAGAATCGTGACCGTACTTCCAAGTACTCGTAAACGGTTTTTCAGACACTACCTGTGATATGTTATCGATACTAATAATCTGGGCTTTGGCTTTGAGAGGTAGAGGCTGGAGACGCAAACGTTGCATTCCAGTTGTCGCTATGAAGCTCATTTGTGAGCCTATGTCATGAGTGCTCTGAGGGTGTCTGTGAGACCTTGGTGTTATACCCAAACAAGAGCTATACATAGTAGCACTTGGTTTGAATGATGAGTAACCACATGATTTCCTCGATAAACTGCCAGATTAGTTAATAGCCTGTCCTGCGCTGGTGATCTCGGGCAGTAAGGAGTGTTACCTTCGGCCGCAGTATAGATATCGTCCCTTATTTGTGCAATGAGTGTTTAGGCGACCCTGCGCGAGACAATTGAATCAAAGTCCCTTCGCTCGAACGTGAAGTATTCCTTTGCGTCACCGGAAGCCCAATCAATGATGTATACTTTCGGATACTGTGGTATTAACTGCAATCGTTGCAGTGTACAGTAGGTGTCGCACCATATGTCTACAGCTATCGTCTTGGCAGTTCCTTCGGTGCTTAGGAGGGATTCTGTGAGGATATTGCCTCTAAAAGCCGAAATTTAGACTGGAGGTACGAATACTTGAGATAATAGAAAGGGTAGGTGGTTCGACACTAAGGCAGATATTTTTCCTCCCACAATTTACGGGTCTTGAATGGGAGACGTTGTGCTTGCATTTGTATGATAGCTAGATCCCAGTTATCTAGATTCACGACTAAGAATTGAAGCGCTGCCGAAGATTCGTTGGTGAAATATAGTAATTTTAGAATTAGACACTGATGAGTAGACGTTTGTTTTCGTACCCATAGCTCAGCTCTTCGTTAGCTTCGGAAATAGTGTAGGCTCGAAACAATTTTTCCTCCTTGTCGTCGGTCGGCGAACTCTTCAGCTAGTGCAGTTTTTGTACTCCAGTTAATTTTGTACTCCAGTTGATTGCCGCTAGGAATAAGTGCCACGAAAAGTGGGCAGCTTGTTGATAGGTGGATGAAAGCTAGGTGTGCTGCACATGGTTAACAGCTCCTTGCGCTCATTTCTGTAAAAGCATCGGGAATTTCCTACAAGGTTCATAATATGCTTTCTTCGAATAAAAGTCTTTTTGTAACATTGACAAATGTCGGTATCATTGTTCAATAGCGCCGTTTGAGGCTGGGTGGTAAGGAAAAGTTCGAATACATTTGGCCCTGATGAGATTTGTGAGGACTCAAAATAGTGCAATTTCAAATTGTGTGCCTTCATCGGTAGTTAAGATTTTTGGGGTTCCAAATCGAGCTATCTAGACGTTGAAAAGGGTGGTGGCGACTATGTTCGTTGTCATGCTTTCAAGGGGGACGCCTCTGGCCATCGAAAAAATCTATCTACTATTGTCAGGCAGCTGTGACTAACGTTAAATAATGGCAAGATGACAATATCGATTTGAACATGGGCGAATCGTTGTTGGGCACTTTGACTACAATGGGAGCATTTTTTGTGTACCGTTGAATTTTCACTCGATGGCAGGCGATGCAGCTACGTCCCCATTGGATTGTATCTCACAGTATGTTGAGCCTTACAGATTTTTGGAGCAATTGGTGAAGAGTAGCTTTGTGGCTCGCTTGAGCAAGTCTGTGGACAGAGGCAAAAGCGTGTTGACTTATTTGAAGTGGTACGTATGGGTACACAAATATTGGACTAAAGCAGGGCGATGGGCTGGTCCCATTGCTATTCAATTTGGCTCTAGAGTAAGTCATAAGGAAGCTACCTGACGATACACGAGGTACATTACTATACACGTCGAGCCAAGTAGTAGCCTATGCGGATGAAATCAACATTTTGTCACGGTCATTAATAACTGTCAAAGAATTCTTCCTGAAACTCGTCAGCGAAGCAAAACTGGTAGGGCTACAAGTCAATGAGAATAAAACAAAGCTCATGACGCAGGAAAAATACCTCAAGTACCCAAAATATCCCACTTGGCGAATACAGTATCGAAAATGTTAGCGAATTTGTGTATTTAGGCGCCAAAATAACGAGAACTAGTAATAAAAGAGACCAAATACGCCGAAGAATACGTACAGCTCGCAAATAAAATATTTTTTTCAGTTTTGACGATCTTGAAGACCAGCTGCATACACCGGAAAACAAAGCTCCAAGTATACAAATCTGTAATAAGACCTGTGTAATGCTATGGGTGTGAAATATGGGCCCTAACTCAAGCATCCAAAAATATATTGGATGCCTTTGAGTGACGGGTCTTGAGGCCAACAATCGGAGCGAGGCTAGACGGGGACCCATGAAGAATTAGATACAACCATGAGCTGTATGAAATTTTTGACGAGCCGAAGGTCTCGACGATTGTAAGACTGCGGAAGCTGCACTGGGCTGGCCACATGAATCGTATGGACGAACAACGGATACCCAAAAAGGTATTCGTTGGGAGACTGGAGCCCGGAGACCAGTGGGGAGACCGAGGAAACGCTGGTCTGACTCGGTCGACGAAGACAGTTTATTGCTGCTCGGATTTCGAAATTGGAGGATGCGGTCAATGGACCGAAAAAGTTGGAGGCACTACTTGCAGGAAGCGAGGGCTGTAGTGCTACGAAGACGAAAATGTACGGATAAATGCGTCCTGTTGAAATGTCGCAATCAACGGTCGCAAAATCAAATGTCAGTTATTGAAGCTGAAGTTCATTGTTGTTATTGTTGAGAACATTTTGTAGTTCCGCGTCTTCACATTCCGGTGTGATTGGCAGGTCTAGTTCCATAGCATGTTGATGGTGCTGACTCGTGAGAGAACGTCGGCTACAGTTTCGTGAGAACCTGACATGTGAACTATCTCTTTGGTAATTTGGGATATGTAGTCCAGTTATCGTAACTACCTGGGACTCGCTATGTCCAGGTTTTGCGTGAAAGCATAGGCCAAAGGTGTGTGGTCAGTTTTTATGACATGTTATCTTTCCAATATATACCCGAAGAATTTGATGCCTGCATAAATAACGAGCAGTTCTCAGTCATACGCACTGTATTTAGTTTACGTGAGAAAAACCAAGTGAACGGCAATGTTCATCATTCAACTGCTCTAGTGTTATTCCCACCGCAGTGTCAGTCACGTCAATCACCAGGGCAAATGGTGCCTCATGGTCTGGATGTTCTAGTAAAGCTGTCTTTGCAAGGCTCTGCTTAGCGTTTTTGAACGTCAGCATCAATTTCAGATGTCCATAGGACCTCCCGTTTGTGATTCTTTTTACTGTTTTGAAGGAATTGATTCAAAGAGGCCAGATGATAGGCAGCATGTTGTATACAACGTCTGTACCAGTTGACAGCGCCCAGGAATCGATGCAATTGCACAATTGTCTCCGGTTTTTCATACTTGAGTAGAGCCGCAACCCGTTCTTGTAGTGGTCGATAGTCGTCTTTACCTACATATGATATATCTCAACTATTGTAGTTAACCTCTTACTGAAATAATGAAGCTTTCCACAAGTTTATTTGCACCCCGTGTTGTTGCAGTCGCTGAGTTACTAAAATTAATGTTCTCGATCATTCCTATCATAATTTTTTGACACGAAGCAGTGATCACACTTTTTATATATTTTTATTCTAATTTACATATAAGATTGCGCGATTAAATTCGATGTAAACTACGAAACAAGGACATCTCGAATTTTCCGGAACAAAAAATCAAAAACGTCAGAAAAGACATTTTCCGTAGATATCTCTATTGTTCGTGCGTGAACAGATGCATATCCATCGAATACCGCCGTGAAAATTTTGTCAGCGTATACTAACGTCTTGTCAGAGGAGAACACTTACGTTGGTCCTAAAGATATCGTCTGCACATTCAATTCCACATCAATTAAGGATGATCTGCGAAAACCAAGCAACAGGTGCAAGGCTTGACATATCCGTAGCTAGTTCCTCATCCTATGTCTATCATAAGAACAGATTAGAAGCAATCAGCTCTTATCAAAGTCCAACAAAATTCTTACTTGTCTTTATAGCAAAAAACGTTTGCTTTGCTCTAAACTTTAAATCCTTTATCTTCAATTATTTTAAATTTGAAATAAAAAACATAGAAGCGAATGGAATAAGAATTTATCATGTAATCCGCTTCTTGAATTTTCCGAGTTTCAATTAAAAATCTGATTTTGTCGTCGCAAAATACACTTATCTCGAAACTAAGTTTCTACTTAGCACAAACTGAGACACTCCGCTCCTGTTCTAGAAATTGCAGGACGACGCGACGCGGCGAAACAAAATTCTTGAGATAACTAAATTTACTTGCTCTTCATCCACTACTACCCATTACAATTCTTATTTAACAGCGGTCAATTTAACTGGATTGCCATCGAGTCTCCGTCTCTCGGCAGGATGTCCTCATTCAACTTTCACTGATTCACATTTTCCACCAACCACTTGTACTTTGCATTGTTAGGTTAATTTATTTTCAAAGAAATTCCATTTATTCAAACAGCTTCCTGGCTTCATCGCACACGACACTGCCATTGTAACATTCCTCCACCCTCTCTCCTGCCCACAACATAAATCGCGACGACCAATGGACCATACTAGCAACCAAAACACCATCAACTCGCACCACAATGTCAGGACTTCTCGCAAACCAAAAGACAAAAGCGCCCGTTACTCCCAGCATGGCAAGGCCAGGGAAAAGGAAGAAATCTTCGTTTTGCTTTCGTTCAAAAATTTACAACTTTCAAGTATCATCGAGAATTTATGAATGCTTTGCAGGCAAGATTTATTTTCCAAGTGTCCTTAACTAATTATTGCATTCACTTGGAGCCAAAAGTGTTTCTTTTTGTTTCTTCCACAGTCGTCCTGTGTCACGGTGCCGCTTTATTCTTTTACTTGCGCGACATTTGCAGTTTGCAAGGATCTCAGATTGTATTACAATTGTTGGCCCCGTGCACTTGGGACCGTATCAGAACTAACTACATTCACTCGCCGAGGCATTTGTGTCCTTTTTTCGCTGTCGTTTCTCATTTGAAGAGAGCACAAGTGTTAAATTTCCTCTTGATAACGCTGGATGAATGAATGAGTGCGGGGGGAGCTGTGCGTCGCATTGTTGGCGGCAACGGATGTAATGCATGAATGACTGCAGGATAACGAATATTATTCCATGCTGCAAATGTGCATTGTGGCAGCAGCAATGCGTAAAAATGGCGTGCAAGGCAATTTTTCATTCAAGTGTGGTGAAGCGGCTCAAGTTGTTCTTTTTTCCGGCTGCGGATATTTTGGGGAAGTAAATAGGTCCATTCAACACAGCATGTGAGGCTAAATTTTACCGCATTTTATCAGCATCAATGAAACCATTCAAATAGTACTTAAAAGCTGCTTTCAATTTCCCGAAGAAAGCACTTATCAGGTGCAAAGTCATCACTGTCGCTCTATTCAGTAATAATTCTGTTAGGAGACCTTAAAAATCGGAATCAAAGCAACTCAGTCTTCCGTTTTTTCGAGCTTTGGTATCTGGAGTGTTTTGTTACGGAGAAATTTCACTTTTCATCGACTAACTGACTAAAACGAGTCCGCAATGGTTGCGTTTGAATAGAGAACTTAAAGAACGTTAGTTGACTTCTTTTTTACGATGTCGTAAAAGACAATTTCAGAAGCTATAAAGGTAAGAAAGAATGCTTAGAGACTTTGCGCGACGACATGTGGCTTAGAATAAATTTAATTGCTTGTATAATTCCTTTGTGTGTTTCTACCGCAAAATCTTGTTTCGATTCTTAAGGTTTAAATTGAGAATAGAAAATAAAATGATGATGTGAAATATTTAACGACACGGTCGTTACTGCCCTAACTATTGTTTCGTCTTACTTTTTGGATCGCGCACCATTGTGTGACGAGTTTTAAAAAGTTGTTTAATAGATGGTATTTCAAGTTTGCTATGGGCAAAGTCTATTTTGATAGTTAACTGGATTCTTGTTGATGAGGAGCTATTTAATGGAGTTAAAAGTGTGTCTTAATAAACTGAAATGTACAGAATAAATCTCTAACACAAAAGCAAGCTTTCAGCATAGTTTTTTATTGTTAACAAGCATGTTTTGTTTCAGACGCAAATGAGAAAACGAAGCCATAAAATAAAGCTGAATCTCAAATCAAAATTTTGATCTTTCATACAATTTATTGCCGTAAAAACATAAAAACTCGTTGGTAATAGATAAAATCACAAAAACTACTGAAAACCATCCGAAAAATATGAAACAATACATCAAGTGGCTACTGTAACTTTCATTTTGCTGAATCATTTAGCAAACTAGACAAACTCAGTAATATTCAGATATTAAGTGCTTTTTGCGCTGAAGTCATTAAGAGTAAGCAAATAACTTTCATCGTTATGCTTGCTAAGATTTAAAGATATGTCTATCGGTGAATTCACTTTCGTTTTCTTTGAAATTATCTGAGAATAAAATGAATACCTTTTTTAAATAAATGCTCAACTTAAAAATTATGTCAACCCTTTTGGGGTGTTTTCGCTTATTCAATATTATGATTTTCGATGTCAGTCATTCATATACTGTTGCAATCAATTAATTTTATTGAGAAAGGAGGACTAACTAGATAAAAAGGAGACCCTACAAAGAGAATCCAAAAGTTCCTTAAAGAAATATTGAAAAGTACGATCCAAATCTTTCCTGAAAGAGAAAAACTGAGAATGATATATATAAACCCTATTTCCCCCAAACTCTATGGTCCATTAGACCAGCCGTCAGTAGTCCTTTATGACAAATATCAATTGACCAAACCATTAAAACTGCCACTGACTTTACTGCTCCCCAAAGCATAAAAAACACCACTGAACTTGTCCATAAATTAAGTAACCTAAATATCTCAGAAACTTGCTCCCTAGTTTCGTTTGATGTAACTAATATGTTTTCGAATATCCCGGGTGAAGAGTCCCTGACAATTGCCAAAAATACCCTCAATTCCCAGAATACTGATCCGATTATTAAAAATGAAATTAAAATGGTTCTGGAATTACGCCTCAAAGAAAACTATTTCCAATTTGGAGGTCATTTTTACAAAAAAGATAGAGGACTAGCCAAGGGTTCCGCCCTCAGCCCACTAATGGCAGATTTGTTCATGAACAATATTGAGAGAACTGTACTAAACTCAGAATTTGCGAATAAAATTCTTTTTTTGGTACAGATATGTAGATGACATGCTTCTTGGTTTCACCACTCTTCTGAATTTTTGTAATGAGGCTCATGCTTCAATCAAATTTTCAATGGAACCCGAGAATAATCGCAGAATTAATTTTCTTGACCTCACCATAACTAGAAACCATCTTAACTGACTAGAATTAAATGTCTATAGGAAACCCACATATTAAGATGCGACAATATCTATAGACTCTTGCCACCCCTGGTCCCATAAACTAGCAGCCTATCGATTCATGCTGTGCCTGAACCTGAATGCCGAAATTGACACTATCAAAAGAATTGCCAACAACAACGACTTTTTCAACGATCACATAAACCGTTTGATAGAGAAAAAAAGTTGAGGAAGAACACAAGAGCAAAAATTTATCCAATTATTCATGTTCCTCATATTCTTTGGCCCGATTTAAAATGCAATACCTCGAGCGCTATCTAGTGAAAGTGCTCAAATTGCATTAAGGCCCAGTCAAAAGCTGGTCAACTATGTCCACAATGCCAAGCAAAAAACGGAAACCTACAGCAAATCCTGAGTCTATAAAGTTACATGTGATGAATGCAATTCTGCATATATCGATCAAACAGGCAGATCTTTTAAAATAAGATTTAAAGAACCCTCTCCAATGCTTCATTCATCAAAAGAACAATTCTTAGTTAGCCAACCATTTCCTAGAAACAAATCATCAGTTCCCTTCAATTAGCAATCTCAAAACACTTCACAATTTACCAAAATCTCATTAACTTGATTACATTGAAGCTATAGAAATCGAGAAACACCTAAAAAGTAATACCTGAAATTTACTGTCGGTTGGGACGATTATTGCGGCCGAAAATTGGAGTCAGTGCTCTTTAAGATGCGACCACCGACTCAGAATTTCGGTAGTGATTTTTAATAATTTCCATACGTTGCTCGTTCGTCAGCTTCACCGTGGTAAAAATGCTGACTTTAACTAACGTTTTGACGTTGACAGTTTATTAAAAAAGTTTAAGGGTGCGTTCATATAAAAATACAAGATTGTTATGTCCCTAATAGATAACCCTCTATTTTTTGAACCAGCTAATACTCGTATCAATAAGAAAAATTCAACCTTTTATATTGAATTTGTGTATGTTCATTTATATTATATTTTTCTTGCTCAAAAATTAGAGAAATGTAAATTATGCTTTTTATTCCAATATCTTCAATTTTTATCGAAAACGTTAAGCACACATCGAAAAGAAATATACTGTTAAAAGTAGAAAAACAGTACACAAAATCTCAGTGTGATGTTAGCCACTAATGTGTGACAGCTATATTCTCTGAGGAAATTTTCAAACCAAACTTTTATCTTTAATATAATATGTACATATATAAAACACGAAGGAAGGTTCAATTCATTGCTTGATTGCCAAAAATTACAGAATATAACTAAAAAAACGTAGCCGAAAAGGCAATTTCGAGGGAAGAATCAATCGTAGGAAACCACTCGCGTAGCATATGTAATAAACTTCAGCTCGATGTCTCGTTCATCCTGTTTCATTTAAAAACAAAAAACTTGCGTCCTCCTGAAAAATTCAATATTTATTATGCCAAAATTACAACCTAACTCTTATTACAAAAGCGTGAAATGTTTTTGATCAAAAGCAGCAGATGGACAATCCGTTTTTTGCATGGTTATTAAAGCCAAGCAAGGTAAGTATAAATAGTACTTGGGAAGGGGACCGTATAATATACACCTTGAATAATGTAGCCACGAAACGCTTTCATCAACACTTTTTCTCAATACGTATTTGAATAGATCTGTGGTTAAAAATAAACGTCAAGTGTGTAAAAGCCTCACTTGAGCACTTGAAAGTGGGTATGAAATGACAACATAAAATGAAGCGGTAAGGTGCGTTGATTTAAGGCTTTCAGCCTTTGCAGTGTTATCTATAGAGGTTCCGTTTTCTGGAAACTTCGGTGGTGTTGCCAGCATGCAATTCATGCGAAACTGCATGCATCATTGAGAAATTGATGTGTTACAAAATGAATTTCAAATTTTAAACTCATTTTTCGCGATTTAAATTATTTTCGGTCAAATTGAATCTTCGCTACTACAAATGTGATCTGCTTGGATCAATGCCTTCATCTCTCCGTAGTTTTACTGAATATGGCGTGTAAAGTGATAGATTTTCCACGTTTCTAAAGTAAATATTTCTTCTTTCTAGTAAATTCATTGACTTTGATTTTAAAGTTTTTATGGAAGATTTCTTTAGTTAGTAATTTTGTTTATTTGATATTCGCAGGCTAGTTCTCTTTTTTCCTGTAAAGCCGTCGGGTCCTGCTTTGTTGGATGCCCAGACGTGTTTTGACTCCTTTGAGTCATCTTCAGTGTCTGAAGGATGAATGAAAGGAAATTACTTTGTATAGGGTTAAGTAGGTAGGCCCCAGTGTAGTAATCGAGTTGTCGCCTAAGCCAACTGTACGAAAACCTTCATAAAACCTATCCGAAATTTTAATCGCAGATTTGAAGAAAAAAAAATTTAAATCTGCACATGCACGTATTGCATTGGCGAAGGCAAGTGTTCAGCGGAATGAGTGGAAAGCTCGTCAACTGCCGTTGCAAGTGGTCCCGCAAGGTGACAATGAGCAACAAAGGCGGTCGAGCTCGAGAATCTAGATCGAACGGAATGTTACCGCGGTTTCCTCGCTTCGTTCTTGACACTGATTTTCGTGCAAAAAGTTCGCGCCAAAATATTTCTGTCAAAAGTTTTTGGTAAAAATTGTAAAATAGATTCACACCGACAATAGAGTCAAGTGCGTAATAATATCTAAAGAAAGTTAATGCTACCTCTCAATTCACTGTGAAATAAATAAATTGGTGCGGCCAATGAACCACAAGGAAATTCGTTTGCACGCGATATTGCCATCTTTGAACTTCTTAGTGGCTTACGTTCCCTTTACCTCGACAAGAGTCTTTGGATTTATCTGCATTCTTGCCTATTACAACTTTCAAGCACTGTAAAGGGATCAAAGCGAAAGGGGAATAAACGATTTGAAAAAAGTTTTCCCGATTTTCCAGACCTGGGTTTGAAAAGTGTCGTGTGCGTTTTCGCATTGCGTTTTTCCAAAACTGCGATTATTGCAGAAGGGAATGCGGAAATCATGGCTTTAAGAAGTTTCGGGCAAAAATTTTATGATGTGGAAATGAACAGTTAGCACATTCGGATATTCCAGATTCTAGCGGCATTTCAAACACGCTCTCAAAATTATCACCTGTCTCTCTCTTTCCCAACCGTTTTTACGGCATCAGATCGAAGGCTGTGCCACGTTTATCGTTGTCGTCATTGTCGAAATAAAATTAATTGGAACATGACATATCTTAAAAAGTAATCAAAATCCATAAAACCAAGAAGTTAATTTTAGGAAATTGAAGCGGGGAGAATTCGAAGAAGCGAAACAGTCGAATGCTGTGGATCGCGCGGTGTCATTCGATTTTCATGCTGCACAACTACAGCTGAGCTTAGATGTCTAATAAATAATATTTGAGTGTTAGCAATTACTTTCGTGTGTAACGCTTTAGTTAGCAAAAATATTTCAAAATTTGTTGTGGGCGCAATTGATATTTCATCCAAAAATATAAAAAAAAATAGAAAAACAAAAATTATTATTTCCCTTTTTTATTCGTTGTAACTATTTATTTGCCCATACGCCAACGTTTCGAAGCACACACTTGCTTCTTCATCAGTGGTACGATAACTAATCTTAAATTTTCCTTAAAGCTACTTATATTCCTACTACTTTTAAAATTTTACCCCTTACCCTGATTACTTCCTTAATTGGTTTTTACGGCTAATTACTCTCATAAGGGGTGAGAAATTATTACCTAGATCGGTGTTTAATAGTATCTCCTGTGGTTGTCTTGCGTAGGCGTCCAATTTGTATGTCGATTTGAATTCTTTGATTAACTCAAGATTCTCGTCGCTCATGCTGTGCTTCTGCTCTACAATATGTCTTGCTACCGATGATTTAATTGTACTTCTGCTTTTCTTGTGCCTGACTGCCGCTTCCGCCTCCTTAATATGTTCCTTAAATCTTGTTTTGATTAATCGCTTTGTCTGGTACAGCTTACCCGGCTTTGTCTTTGGTACAGCATACCCGGTAAATTCTGCTGACTTCCTCCTTGGTTTTCTTGTCCTTAGCTGATCCTAACATGGTCTTCAGTTGATGGTTTCTGCTGTGTGTGACGACCTGAATATCATGCGCTTTAATAATTTTTTAACTTTCTTCGTTAGGCTCGAGTATGGTACCGAGATTCTACGGATTTGTTCAAGCTGTTCATTTTGTGTATACAACGTTGTTAGTTCGTCCTGCCTTTGTTGCTTCATTTTTATGCGAATTAATTGATCCACTATTATTGCTGGGAATCCATTTATTTTTGGTGTCTTAACAATGCAGTCGCGTTCTTTTTTGAATTCTTCACTACTCAACGGTATTTTTGTCATCCTATGTACCATCGAATGATAGGCTGCCATTTTTTGCTGATATGCGTGGTTAGAATCATTGGTGATCGTTCGCTGCGTGCTTGAAGGTTTCCTGTAGATGCCAAATTCTAGGTGTTGATTATTGCGAATAATTTTGAGCTCCAGGAAATTCAATACATTGTTTACCTCTTCTTCCATCGTAAATCGTATGTTGTGGTGAATGTTGTTGATTTTCTCCAACGTTACTTTAGCTTCGTACTTTTTCACCACGGCCAAGACATCGTCAACGTATCGCCACAATATTCGAGGAGTTATTTGGAGATTGTCCATTGTTTCCTCAAATTTGGCCATAAATACTTCAGCTATTAGCGGAGAAAGGGGGTTTCCCATCGCAGTCCTGTCTTTTGTTTTAAAAAACTTACCTCTGAAGGTAAAGTAATTCTCCCTCATACATAATGCTGCTAATTTTACATATTGCCTAGTTGTTTTTTGGATACATGATCTACATTGCCATCTTTTAACCAATCTTCGAAAAAACATAGTGCCTCTTTGACAGGTATACTTGGAAATAGTGCCTTGACATCAAAGGAAACCAACATCTCGTATTCTTGAATGTGTAGACCTTTGATTTTTTGTACCAAATCATGTGTATTATGTACTGATCGCCTACTCAGTTCCTTACCGATGTTACCGATTTCAGCAACCAACCATTTCGCAATGTTATACGTTGGGGAATTCGTGTCTGCTATAATTTCCCTCATCTCGTTTCCATTTTTGTTGATTTTAGGTTGGCATCTAATACGTGGCATTGAGGGATTAGGCATCTTCAACTGGTTGATATTCTGGAACGTTGAGCTAGCTTTCTTCAGCGCTTTTTCCACCCGTTTAATTGAATCTGGTAGTGGGTCTTTGCAAATTTCTACGAAGTTTCCTGTTGCCAGTTTCTCCATAGCGCGGTTGTAATATTCCGTCTTATCAATAATAACGACTTTATTTCCTTTATCTGCTTTGAGATAAAATACCGGCTTCTTCTTCAGTTCGTTAATCGTTCGTTCATCGTTGGACACTTTACTGTTCATTGATGTACTCAAATCGTTTTGAATACTATTACAAATGTTTTCTTTTTCGCCTGGGCTGAAGTTACGCATAGCTGTTTCGATGTCTACGACCAGATCGTCTGCAGGAAGTATAAGGCCATCCGCTTGCGTGCCATTTATGGTATAGTGTTATGTGATTCTATCGCATGATACTATAACATAAATTGGCCTCGATTATATTTCTCATTTAAGGGAAAATTCATACAAATTATGTTTGTTTGAGTTTTTCACTTAAATGGAAAATATATGGCCACGTCTACACTTGGATCTTGATCCGGTTGGGAGGATGCGTGGGGGCACCGATTCTACCTGGATGCTCCACTCTTATTTGTGGGCCATAAGAATCGTCGGTAACGACGAAGTCCCTTTAAGTTCGTCCGTTTTCTCCAGGCCCGATTTGTCCTCTGAAGCAACCATTCTTTTGACCCTTAGTAGGTTACCTCCTTTTTCCACTTCGGTCGACATTTCTTGGACCCTCGAAACTCGTGGATGCGGAATTCTTTTGTAGTGGGTCTTGTGCTTGGGTAAAGAACCCGCCCCACGACACCGCAATGCCAGCCTGCCAGCGCATTCACGCGTCCTCAGACAAGGCCAATCCCGGCTGATCCTACCATCCTCTTTCGCCGAGGCAGCAGACCATCGCTGCAATCCTATACGGACATATCATACACTATTTCACTACACTAGGTTAGTCGAAGATGTGGTCTAGCACTTTGGAAATTGGGCCGGAATTCGTAATAAGTTGTTCGTTGATAATATTACCATCTGTCTTTCATTCTTATAAGTTTTAAGCATTCTTGGGATGTTGTCTCGGTCCTTTGCTTTATTTGTGTAACGATGTCATAGAGTCTGGCTCGTGTGCGTGATTTTGTAGATGCGTTGCGTAGTTGAAGTTTGCCTTGTTGTGTAAGAAATATCGTAAGCGCTTTTTGTATCTTGTCGTTAGTTTTCGTGTAGTTCTTCCTATGTATACCATGTCGCATTCCTTGCGTGTCAATTTGTATATGCCACTGCTCTCGTATATTGATATATCATTCAGTTTGTTTCCAATGTTGTTGCATAAACCTCTTCCTCTCCGTAACCTGCATAAACCTCTTCCTCTGCCGGAATTAACGATTTCGACTACACTGATAACAACTTTTGCAAGAAATAATACGTCTTACATCACAAATACACGCATTATTCATAATTTTAAATAAACTTTTTCACTAAATTTAAGTAATTACTCTTGCTTTTACTAAGCTTAAAATATTTTGCACCGCTAATCATTGTATTTCTTTGCTTCTAGGTAAATTAAAAATATCGATGCCTCTGTTAAGAACTTATACCAAACGTAAGTAACAAAAAAAGGAATATAAAAAATCAAATAAACAAAATAATTGACTGTGAAAAAACCATTTTAAATTCAGGTAACTATTTTTGATTTTGCGAATAAACATTTTGTTGTAAATTTTTAATAAAATTGTTTACTCGCTGTGCTGATGAGTTTGCTAAATATAGTCTGCTTCCCCATTAGCACCACAGTCGCAGCCAGATTTTTAAATTACTTCTTACACTGTTAATCTGAGGTCATACTACTGTGACCAAAAAATAAGGTGACATTCGAATTTAATCTGCGCGCGTCGAAGTAATTGGAGAATTATTTTTTGTTTAGGTTGGTAGTACTGTCGGTGAGGAGGATGGTGCATTATCGTGGTGCAAAATTAAGAATTGTCTTTCCACAATTCGGGCCTTTTTAGACGGATAGCGTTATGCAAACGACGCATAACGTTCAAATAATATTCCTTGTTGACTGTTTGGCCCGGCGGAAGGAATTCATAACGCACAAAACCACCTTAATCGAAGAAGAGAAGAGGTTGATGGCCGCCCAGGACGCTCTTCGTCTTCGACACGTTTACGGCTGGCTTGGAACTCACTATACCACTTGTAAATATTTTTTTTAGACATAGCCTCATTACAAAAGGCTTTCTGCACCATCCTCAACGTATTCGCAGCAGAAAATTGATTCCGCAAACAAAATTCAATGCAAATTCTTTGCTCAACAAATTTCGACATCGCAAAAAACGAAAAACTCATTCATAGCAGCTCACAAAACGACTCGTATCTCAAACACTAATGAATATTTTGACATGTAAATTTGACATAGATGTCACCGACAGTACTACCAACCTAAAAAAAATAATTCTCCAAATCCTTCGACGCGCGCAGTTTAAATTCAAATGTCATCTTATTTTTTGGACACAGTAGTATTTTCAGACCCTTAAGGTTACAAATATTAAGTTTCAACTGGTCCTTCTCTCGTATTCCTTTCGGACCACTTTGTATCTGTTAAGGATATAATGCGCATTTCAAATTGCCCAGCTATTATTCAAATGGCCCAATCGATGCCGGCTTTAACTTATGCATGTCCCACACGTACTCTCCTGCCCCTCATAATTTATGCCAGCTAAGGAAGGTTTAACTGTGACAATAACTTCAGCTGATACCAGTCAGTTAAATGTAAAAGCAATGACTCCACTTGAAAACACTACAAAATGGTATCGAACATTACTTAACATGACGGGTCGTATTATCATCTTTCGATCTCCCGACTGTACTAAAGATTTTTGACAGTATATGTGACAGTACGTTTGAAATTTTATCGGTACTATGTAAACGATTTATTTTAGATTTGAGGCGTCGAAAACATTAACGCGCAAATATATGTTTTTGATTTTTCCCCCTCTCTCCTGTTTAAAAACAGGGGACAGATGAATACTGTGGACAATATAATCGCCTGGCCGGTCGGCACTTTTGTCAGCGTTAAGCTATCATGTCCACTTATGGGACTCGTGTTGACAAGTAAATTCAGTGACTCTTGACTGATAGGTACTACTGTCCCTCAGAGGGTGGTTATTTGAATAAGTTGGGTGGGGAATTGTTAGTATATTACTTAAAAGGATAATTGCAAGGAAGGGACCACATGACCAACTTTGAGAATATATAGTTTACAAGAATCAAATTTTAAAATTACCGACCATTATATCGATGGGCCGTTGTATCTCAAATTTTAATAATAGTTTATTCAAACATGTTTATGATGGAGAATCAAATCGTGAAAAACTTTCAGTTAAAAAAGCTTAAAATTCGCAAATGCAACTTAACATTTGTCGTAGAACAGTATCCTCTATACGTTTGTGCTAGGTGTAATTTCGTACTTTTTGGCGCTATTTCATGGCAAACAAGAACATTAGAAGGTTATTTTATCGCTGCACTAGACGTGCTCGGCTGAGGTTCTTTCGCATTCTTTTCTTGTCTTTGTTTTCTTTGTCTTAATGAGGTATTGGGATAGTTTCACTAGTAAATTCGTATCTATTTTCTGGAAGTCCTAAATCGCTAATAACGAGAGGTTTCTTTGTAGTTCGTGGACTGTTTTTTCCATCGCTGATGCCTTAAGAGGGTTGTTGGTTATAGGTTTGATGGGCAGTTCACAGTTGGGAACACAATTTGTTTATGTTGGTTGCTTTTTTTATTGGTTTTCTCCCGCGATGCCACGACTTGAGCATATGAATGTTACATTAGAACTTTCCGAATATCTCCGAACGGGTTCCTTCTATTCAGTTGTGGAAAATCCATCTGAGGTATATCTTCGAGGTCAAGCCTTCCATATCTTTTTTAAAATATATGGATTTCCTTCTCGTTTGCACCATTTCGCCTAAACGTCATCTGAGAAATGTCATATTTGACAATCTCAGAAGTCAACTTTCGGCCTACTTCTGGACAGCTGTTTTCGGAAATTTAGGACTACTGAGCAGCTTTTCCCGGTACGCGAGGTGACGTCTGGGCTACGTCTAGCACTCGTTGCGTGTAGACGTGTTTTTAATCGCTCCTGTCATTAATTTTAAAAATTAATTAATTTTTCACAAAAGTCAGTTTCAAATAATTGAATTAATTTTGTACGAGTCAGTCAAAAGCAAGTTTTGATTTTATTGGGGAAGAATTAATCGTCGAAGGCATCGACCAACCATACCAATAAATCAAGAAAAGGCAACAAACCAAAGACAACTCGGGACTGCAGGATGGAGGAGCCCGACGGCTTCCCTCCGTTGGGGGGCCCCGGGGAGAGTGACGGTGTGAAATTGGCAAGTGTCAACAAGCGGAGACACACGAGCACCCAGGATACCGCAGATGCCGGTCGTAAAACTTAAGTGCTCGAGGATAGACAGGAGGTGTGTCGCCTTAGAAGTGAAATCGAAGAGTTAAAGGCAAGAATTCAAACATACGAAGAAATGTTCAAGACGGCAAAAAAAGTTCAAGAGAGTGATCCGATACGAAAAATCGAAAAACAGAAGAAAGCTGCAAATCCAATAATAACTGAAGAGGTATTAAGTGCTGGTGGCACCAACGAAAGCCAGAACTACTTTGCGGCGCTGGATGGACTCCAACAGGATATGGAGGTAGACGAAGGTAATAAAGATGATAATTTTATCTTATATTTAAAAAATAAAAATAATGAAAGTAGAAATAGGGAGAAGAAACCAGCCCGTAGTTCTGCTGGTCCTCCTCAAAAAGTAGCGAAGAATACCGAGAAAGTTCCGCCAATTAATGTCTTCGGTCAAAGCGGAAAAGACATGGTTCGGCTGTTGGCAGCCGAAAACAAATTGACAAATTTCGAAATCAAACGACTAAATTCCGAGAAGCTGTCAATTAGAACGAAATCACTGGTTGATTTCAAATCAGCGAAAGACGCTTTGAATTCTGGGGAGGTTCCGCACTTCACTTATACCCCCAAAAGCGAGAAGAACCAGACGTTCTTGCTGAAGGGCTTGGACTGCGGAGAAGATACCGTCGATCTTCTTCAGGTTCTCAAGGAAACAGCACCACAAATCGAGTTTATCTCAGTTAAAACATTCGCGACAAGAAGGTCGACGGTAGAAAAAAAAATTTACCACTTTATTTGGTACAAATAACAAATAAGAGCAGTCCAAGCGCTCTTCAGCAAATCAGATATTTAAATTTTCGAGTGGTGAGGTGGGAACGCCTCCAGAAACGAGAAATCAACCAGTGCTATCGCTGCCAACGATTTGGGCATTCGGCTGCCAACTGCGCCATGCATTACCGATGCGTTAAATGCAAAGACGTGCATGCTCCCGGTGAGTGCAAATTGGCTCAGACGGAGCCAAAAGAGAAGTTATATTGTGTGAACTGCGGTGTTTTTGGTCACCCGGCATCATATCGAGGATGCTCCCGATATCAGGATGCAAGATTGAAATCTGCCCCAAAGCAAACACAAATACACCGCAGTGTCTTAGCTCCGAACTTCGTCAAGCCCGGAGTATCATTTGCACAAGCCGCTAGAGGGCCAGCAGAAAATGCGGAAAATAGTATAAATAATGTAAGTGGCAATAATGAGCTGCTTCTCAAAATTTTACAGCAATTAAATTCCTTATCAGAGCGAATCGATAAACAAGATTAGAAAATTAACATTGTTTTTCAGTGTTTAGGACTTTCAAATGCCTCAAAATAAGTTGTCATCCAGCCATATTCCCATGGATAGGATTCGTCTCATCTCGATCAACGTCAACTCCATTGTTACTTTACATCGGCGTGATTATCTCCTTGAATTCATTGCCAGACAAAAGCCTGACATCCTGCTTCTAACCGAAACCCACCTCAATTCATGGCACTCCATGACATTCAGGGATTTTGAATTCGTAAGAAACGATAGGGTAATAGGTGATGGGGGAGGTGGCACTGGAATATTGGTTCGAAGACCCTATCGTTTCCAAAATATTGAAAAAGTCGAATTCAAAAGCTTTGAATCTCTTGAAGTGTCCGTTATCAAAATCTCACTGCCAGGTGGGGATAACCTCTTCGTTATCTCTGCCTATGCAACTGGTGGAACTGTTCTCAAGCTCAAGGAGGAACTCAATTCCTTGTTTGAAATACTCGAATTGAATAGGCTGCATAACTATTATATTCTTGCTGGTGACCTGAACGCCAAGCATACATCATGGCTGAACGCCACCAATAATCCAAGAGGTGTATTCCTGAAATCATGGATAACAGAGAACCAAATTGAATACAGGTGCAATCTATATGGGTCGGAGTTCCCAACATACCCTAGGACAAATTCATATTTGGACCTTTGCATTGCTGACGCAAGACTTGAATTCAGCTTTAATAGTCCTCAACGGAAACTGCAGGTGCTTCCTTATGATAGCGACCATAACGCAATCGTAATGGAAATTAATCATCACAGGGATGATTTCTTCCTCATTCCAGTTCAACATGAAGGTCATCGGTTGAATTTCAAAAAAACAGACTGGGGAAAGTTTCAAAAGAAGTTTAATCGGGAGTACCAGAAGCAATGTCCCCCTTCTGATGGTGGCAACTCTTGCTCAATGGTTCCTAATGATAGGAATCTAACTAACGATGAAATAGATGTCTATTTGTCGAAGTTAGAGAAGCTGACGTTGGAAACGATTGAGAAAGTAGTTCCCAAGATTAAACATCGAAACAATATGGAAGGATATGAAACACCAACCATCGCAAGGTTGAAAAGATTGAAAAGCCTCCTTCTCACACGCGTCAACAATATTTATCGACGATTTTTGGACTACAACCATCCCTCGTTGGCTTTGTTGAAATTACATCTGAGGAATGTCCGGAACTTAATCCGGTCATACTTCACGAGTGAGGTCAGCAATCAATGGGCGGAAAAATTGAGGGGTATTAGCACACAGGACCCAGACGGCGTGTTCACGAAAGTGAATAGCATATACCGCAAGATGTCTCGAGTGAAGGTATCGAATCTTGAAGTCACTAGTGATGAGATAAATCTTCTCGATAGGGCTGGTATCGAAATTGATAGTACGACTCCGGATAGAAATGGAAACAGGATTATTTGTGAAGGATTGGATAAATTTGCCCTGATTGGAACACATTTTGAATTGGTTCATCTACCAAACCCTGAGAGAGGGAACGAAATTTTTTCAGAGGTCGTTGAAGCAAAAGTTTCCGACTTCAAATCAAGCCTGAACGGCCAATCAATTCTTCATTTCAATGAAACATTAACATCTGACCTCATACCGAGCTTGAATCTTATTGATTATTTTGTCAGCTATGAAGACTTGTGTTTCATATTTCGCAAGATAAACAACAAGAAATCATGTGGTACTGATGGTATTCCAAATGTAGTTCTCCGACATTTGCCTGAGGTTGCTATTAGGAACTATTGCATATTGTTCAACAACATGTTGGGCAATTCATATTTCCCAAATGAGTGGAAAAAGGCTAAGGTATTTCCGATCTTGAAGAAAGGAAAAGAATCTTCATGCCCCAAAAGCTATCGCCCAATCAGCTTGCTGCCTAACATCAGCAAGGTGTTTGAAGTGATACTCAACAGAGCATTAAACGCCCACATTGAGGAAAATGAGTTGATGCCGAATTGCCAATTTGGTTTTCGTGCCAGGCATTCGACCACACATGCAATAACGAAAGTAACCTCAGACATCTGTTGGAAACTAAATGTTAGACAATGTGTTGGAGCATGTCTCATTGATATGGAGAAAGCCTTTGATACGGTATGGTTGGATGGACTAATTTTTAAACTCCTTCAGGACAAGTTCCCTTGTCGCCATGATGTGTAATATGTTATACGGGAAATCGTTTGTTGTAACCGATGGAAATCTGACAACAATGCGCGAGTTCAAGGCCTTGAATGGTCTACAGCAGGGAACAGTTACTGCGCCTCTGCTCTTCTCAATCTTCATTCGCAAGCTATTGAACGGCTTTGATTTTAACGTCTCGCGAACGCGATCATTGGTAGCGTTTGCTGATGATCTGATCATCTATACGGCAGACCGAAAAGCTACAATAGTTCTGAGCAATCTCCAAAAAATGTTCAATGATGTGCAGCTGTACACTGACAATTGGCGAATGAAAATCAATGTGCAGAAGTGTGAAACAATCTTGGTTCGGACAACGCTGCAGGGGGTCAGTCAAGACCTGAAACGTAATTGGAAAGATTTCCACATCATGGCTGGCGAGGGTAGTCTTGAACGAGTTCCACATAAATCCTGTGTTCGATATCTCGGTGTTTATCTCGATCAGTATCTGTACTATACTGAACATGTGAAAATCATGCTCAGTAAGGCACTTAAAGTAGTCATGGCCCTTCGAAAACTCTTTCGTTCCAGATACATTGATCAAAAGGTCAAAATTATCTGTTACAAGACACTGGTTAGACCAGTTTTGACATATGGATGTCAGATCTGGTACAACCAGAGTTCTAGTACTATGGAAAAATTAAGAGTTTTCGAAAGAAAATGTCTTCGTGCATGTACTGGTTTGTACAGAAAGCCTGAGACGGATTGGAAACATTATATATCGAATAGAAGAATTTATCAAACTGCTGAAGTGACTAGAGTCGATATCTTCATATTGAAACTTCTGCGGAATCATATCGCAAGATCTGTGACTGTGAGTGAAAACCCTTGGATTTCACAGCCGTTCCACCCTACAGACGGGTATATTGCGACTTGCCTCGCTACTGGCTTTATTCCTGCAGAAGCATTCGTGTATTTGGACATGAATCGATATGTTTTTGATTCTGACGGTGTCCCAGTCATATATCACATATATCGACGGGCCGCCGATAAGAAGATAAAATATCCTCCTAATTTGAGTTCACGAGACCAACAGTTCCAATGGAGATACTCATTTGCTAGATTCGTTGAGGCTGATCGAGTTGGGACGGGGCAATCTAGGTATTGGTGGCTGAATGACAATGTCTAAATTATTCGTGTTTATTTTTCAGTTTTGGTGTTTTTCGTTATTTAGTTTTTGAGTTTCAGCTCATTATTGCTACATTTAGTGTTGTTGTTTATTTTTGTTAAAAATTAGGTATAGGTCAGGTTTATATTATGTTTATTATATTAGGTTAGAGATAAGGTAAAACGCTTAGGTTAGGAACATTGTTATAGATTTTTTAAGTATAAGATAAAGTTTTTGAAAGCATTTATTAGAATTAAGTTAAAACATATTAGGTGTAGGATCAAAGTTCATTGTAGTGTTAAGATTATAAATAATTTTAGAATAGTGTTGGTTGGTTTTTTCTCCTTTTTCCAATTAAATTTAAAAAATATGTAATAATCTTCATTGATTTGAATTTGCTATAGCTTCTTTTTTTAAATGTGATGAATGATAACGTACAAATTTAGAGAGCCATTTGGGCCATCAAGTTTTTTATTGTTATTGTTTGGAATTTGCTTTATATTCTTTTAAAATTCATAACGATTAGCATTAAATAAAGCGCTTTTGACTTTGAAGTGACGTCTGGTACGTTTATTGGTTTTCTTATGGGCCTGACTAAGAAGGCAACGACTAAAGCTAATTAACAAAACCGCCATGGAATCAAATAGGTAGTAGTGACAGCGCAAAAAATTTAAAATATTTAAGTATACTCAAATAAATAAATAAAAATGTCTAGGTATAGTCATGATTTCCTATCTCCTTACAGGATTTCGACTAGTCACAAAGATTTTAGTTTTCATCGAAGTTTGAACATATGTTAAATGGAAACTTTCCGGTATGATTGAAAAGCGTTTATACATATGTATATAAAGCTGTCAATTTGATTGTACCCCACCACAAATATTTTACGTATTCTTGTCTGCTATCAGTAGCATTAACCGTCTGTAAATAGCCTTGAAATTAATTATCGGACTTGGCATTAACCAACCATTATTGCATAACCGACTAGACACGATAAACAGCTAACAACAACAAAAGGTGTAAATAAACCGCCCAAATCTATTAGCGCATTTAATGAAGTAGCCAAAAGTAATGGCTGGCTATTAATGTCCCATTTGATATCAGTTGAAATCCCAAAGATTTATATTTGACTCTCGGCCCTCGTGTGAGCATTTGTCGTTATCACGCTAACAAAAGAATAAAGAGCTTCCTAACATGCAACATTATATCACGGCAGAAAAGTAAACAATACCCGAAAACTACTCTGGCAAGCGTAACAATAGAAAATAGAAAAATAGAGCAAAGCTCACTCCATTCCTCCTGAATTTATTCTTAAATGAGCTTTTGGAAGGAAACTCGAGTTCCATTTAACACCGCCTGACTGCATCTAACAAGCACCCAATGCAATTCATTGCAATAACAGCCAAACAAACGAACAAATGCATATAATAATAGTTTCATATAAGACAAAACAAGTTTTAAATACAAAACAACATACATATTATGCATTCCGACGACAAATACACTGCACACGTGTGTGATGCATTTTATGAGCGAAAAGGTTGACGGCAAGGTAACTTGCATTCTATTCCATTCTTATGTAAAATGTGCATTTTCTTTGGTTTTCTTCGAGTCTTGTCTTGGATTCTTCTTTGACGCTCGCGTATCTAGTTCTTTTGTGTGTCGTCGAGTTGGAGTCAGTCATGTGTGCTCGTCGTATGTTAGAGGGCTCGCCGGGTTATCTGCTGTTGCCGTTCTTTTCCTTATATGCACAATCAACAACTAGAAATGCCGCGCGGCATGGTGCGGCCTGTATAGAAAAGTCTATTTAAACTTGTTTTTAGAGGAATATTATGAGCTCTCTTTGGTATAAAAACACAAGCCAAGAAGTCATCGTCGCCGTGGTAAAGTTAGAAACAGACACAGAGTTGCTCGTACATAGTTTTGAGTTGGAGTACATTGAATAACTTGAATTGGACACACACTAAAGGCAGTCACTTGAATAGCAAGCAAGCAAGTGCACTAAGTTAGCTGATCTATGTGCATTCACTGTGACCAGTGATTGCTAATCTGTTCTTTCGAGCCCGAAAACATTGAATGGAGATTCTCTACCACTTCATTGAATAATTTTTAATAATGAAGTCAATGAGTCTTATTTCTATTTGAAAAAATTTTAAATGTAATTCGTGTTTGATATTTGTTGCCATTGCCGTATGATAGAAAACCGACGAATATACACAAAAATTGGAGTATACGGAGGCCACTAAAAAAGTTTTTGTAATAAGGATGTTCTAGTAAGTTTTTATCTAATCTGACATTTCCATCGGAAAGTTTAACCTTTTTTTAACATAAACGTACTCAGACAGAACGTTTTATTTTACCAGCGCAATTTGTGTTGTTTACAGTGAGTTGAGAAAGAAGAAAGAATTAACTCGTGAAAATTTTTCTGTGATGGTTTTCCATGATTTTCGAAATCATGGATATATGCCTATGAACTGGAAACAAAACAGCTAATGATCATATGGGTGTTCCACAACAAGCCAATCCAGCAAAAGTTGTTGGCATACGAAGCTGTGCGAAGTAAATATTCAACAGTTTCTCCGGCCGAACGCTTCAGATATGCAGGGTGACCAGATATTTATGAACAAATGCGCCAACCTTTCCAGGATTTGTAGCCCAAAAATGTATATGGCGCCGCAACAAGGAGAGAAATAAGTAAACAAATTGTATTTCAATACTATTCTATGTGTATAATTCACTTCCATTAAAAAAATAAATGTTCTAGGCAAAACCACAAAAAAAATCTAAAATTTGCAACTGCAACAAAAAGTCCCAGACTGTTAATTTTTTTGCGATGGCCCTATTATAAGAGCCATAAAGCCGTAGCTTCACTTCAACGCACTTACCTTTATCTTCAACCTACTCGGACTCTTCCATTGTACTCTAGTTAAAGATATTGTATTTTTAGTGGAATATTTAAATATTTTTTGTTCCATATTTACAGTTTATACAAGCTAACTTAATGACTATTGGCTGTCTGCTGTCGTTCCGTTTTGTTGTGCACGTTGCCTCGTTGGTTGGGGGCCGCCTGTCCGGTGTGTGCTGGTGGGGCCGCCTTGTCCTTCCCGGTCTGTATTTGCATTTGCTTGCGATGCGGGTACTTCTGCCAGACCCGGTATTCAGCGATGCTGATTGGTTTGGGGCCGGCTTGGAGGTCCGCTGCAATAGCCTCTGCCAAACTTGTTCCTGGCGGCATATAGGGCTCTAGGCAAATAGCCAACCAGGGCACCTAGATATGGGGAGTCGGGTGTAGGCACTAAGCCAACCAGACCAAAATCAGGCGCCCGGCCAACTGGTTTTCAATCAATCTGTTCGGCAAAGCCAACTAATAGAAAGGTTTTAAGGAAAGTTGTCTAGGTGCAAGGCCAGCTAGACGGGGCCAAGCGCAAGGCCAACTGGTTTTTCTATTTAATGAGTAGGCGAAGCCAGCCACTCGAAGCAACTAATGATACTCGCTTGAATTTTCCCAACCTTCTTCGCTGCTTATAAATGTTATTTTTGCTTGTTCAGCGAAATTGTCTTACCCTAAATCGTAGGAAAGAATTAATTTGTACCTCGCTACCGTTGCCGTTGTCTTGGATACCATTACGATCAAAGTTTCTAAATAAGGTTATTGTATTAGAACTGTGGTACGAGGTTGTTGTCTCCACTGCTATATTTTCTATGAAAAATAGTTTGTTGTTTCCACCGTTCTATTTTCTGTGGAAACTGGGTTGTTGCATCAACTGTTCTATTTTCTATGAAATCTAGTTTGGCGTTTCCACTGTTCTATTTTCTGTTATATTCGAAAAGTTATGTTGCAGTGGATCAATAATGTTCTCTAATCGTTTGAGAAATTCCTATCGTAACAAGGCAGGCATGCCAGCAAAAAGACACAATCTCATCGTTCTTTCTCTGGCGCGTTTGTCATGTTAGCAAATTGTTTGGCAATTGAGCGAAGATGAAATGCCCGCCGGGTTTTGTTTTTTGGGAGTGCAAGAAAAGACACGGTAGAGTCTTCATCTTCAAGTTGTGGCTTCATAACGGCTATGCCCGGAATTTAACTGGAAAGCAATAAACTCAAGGTTTTTGATGATAAAAGGTTATCAGAATTTAAGCAAAAAAGACAATTTTTCAATTGATATCCATGCAAGATTTCAAAGAAATTTGAAATGTGTTAATAAAGTGGAAGGTGGGTAAAATAAGTGAGAAATCGTTTGGAATTTTTGGATACCAAAGAGGCATTTTATGTGCACGTACCATGAATAAAGATTAAATATCTTTGACATATAGAAGCAACAGATTCCTTCCTTGGATAAGGTACTTCTTTAAGGAGGTTGTTGGAATATAAAGGAAACATTGAACAGTGGATTATATCTGGCACCTCATTTTTTATTTATCTGGATTAAATTGAAATTAACAAGCAAAAGGATTTTAAGATTCAAAAAATTGACGATATCGGAAGCTGTAAATTGGAGTACGAGGACGAGCCGGGACTAAACAGCCCCGGCACAAGCAACTACTTAATGGCAAAAGAAAAAACTTTAATGCACCATTCATTGGTATCCATGACACCTTGCCAAATTCAACATTTCCACAGGTATCTAATATACTTTCAAAATAATCCGATTCTTCGTTAATCACCTCACCATTATCATTATTAGTACAACAAATGGATGAATTAAAATGAGCAAGCATATCTGTAGTTGTTAGTACCGTTTTAATACGTACTTTTCGAGATTTCATGAAGAATTTTATACATATCATAGTATTAAATGTATCTAACATCATACTATTACGTATTTTTGGTACTGTTGCATTCATAATTGAAAATACCCACTCAACGAAAGCGTTGGAGTGAGGTACACATAATAAATTTAGAGCCAGTTTGCTAATCTTGCTCAATATTCTTTGACCTGATGCCTTTTTGTAAAATAATTTTACAAAACCCTACTAAAATCATGTCCTGTCTGTCCGTCTGTTCGACCGTCCGTCTGTGTGCCACAGCACTTTTACTCGCAAACTACCAAAGCTAGAAACATCAAATTTTGTATGCAGGTGTAAAGTGGTGCTCTCTTCAAAATTCAACTACAAAAAGGTATTTAAGGGGGGTCTCCCCATATAGGGGAGTCTCCCGATATAGGGGAGTGACCCCCGAAAAAAAAATTTCATCAAATGTAGCCGATATGGGCATCAAATAAAAAGTCTTGATGAGAACTTTTCAAAACAGGTCTTAGTTTGAAACTTTTTGCTTCGAGGGGTGCACAGGGAGGGGAAACACACGAATAATTTGCGTCTCCCCCATCGCGATTACACACCTGTGATCCAAAAAACCTGAAAAAATTAGGGAGGTAGGTGTTTATGAGTACAACAACAAATACCTTAGAAGTCGAAATTCGCTCAACTTTGCTAATAATAGTATGGTATTCGAATTTTACATTTTCCCCAATAAAATCGTATAGGTACCCTTAAACTCAACGAAATTCAAACTTTAAGTAGTCTTACAAAAGATTTTCATGCTTTGTGAGTTTGATGAAAATCTAATTATACGCACGGAAGTTAAAGCCATTTGAAATTTCCCCAATGACAACAACACATGATTTTGGTATTTTATGGACTTCCCATCGAATCAGTCACTGCAGTTTTGATTCGATCTTCTTGAAATTTTCAAATAAGGTCAACAACATTAATATGTTTGGGAATTCATCATTTGAGTGATTTTTGTTCGAAATGGCGACCGTTGAAAATACAAAAAAAAGGATTTGCTTTTAAATATGCACATCTCTTTGACAAATTTCTTGACTTTATTCGTTGCTGCTGATTGCATTTCTGAGAAGTTGGGTACAAAACCCTTCTGACATGAGCGTAGGTCTGTCTGCCCAACTTGTTTAAATCATATGCTGCTGTCTAAAATTCTTTGCTGGCAGTAGGAATTCCATTTTTGAACACAAGTATATCTTCCAAGAATCAGATTCGGTTTCTGCCTGGCACAAATCAGATGGTTTAGGAAAATGAAGAGGAAGGCTGCTAAAAGGCGCTCTAAAGCGACTTAAACATTTTTGTGGTGACAAAATAAAAGCCTCTTTCATCATATCTATACGACGTGGTAGTTTTTTATGAACTGTTTGATTAGAGTCAATATAAATGATTGGCAATCTTTTTTAAATTCGTATAAATCAATTCCCTCTTCAGTTGTGAATTTATTTGTTTCCTCCGTCAATTCATGATTAAAGAAAAAATCTTCTTCATTTTTGTAATACTTTTGGACATTTAAATATTCATGTAGCTTATTGATATCATTCCTGATAATATCATTGCTTTATCGGTCATTATTTTTGATGCAATTGGTATTATAAAAATTTTAAGTTCAGCATACGCTTGGAAAAAGTCTCCTTTTCTTTTTTGAAATACATGTTTATTAAATTGTTTTGTTTAAGGATCGGTCTCGAAAACAGGAACGCCAAATAATTTCTTTTATTTTTGAAAGCTTCATAAAGGTGCAAACCTGTATGATAACGTTCCTTATTCCTACTCGGCTGAAAAAATGTTTGCAGCTCTAAATATTGACTACGAATTCGGTCTACTGCATTAAAACGCGAAAGCCAGCGTGTTTGGGAAACTTGAGTAAAATTTAAGTTATTTTTGCTTTCATCATTAATCAGTTGAGCAATTAGTGCATATTTGGTTCGTCTAAGCGAACTGTTCTCGAACCAATTATAGGTTTCCTTTATGATGAAATCAGTTTCGTTACTGAATACGGCTGAAATTTTCGAAGCACATAAGTGCAGACAGTGACATACACATTTCATTATCACCATATGAGTTGAATATTCCTTCAATTTTGTGTATATTGAATCCTTCGTTCAACATAAATTATTAGCTCTGTCGGTTCCTAGGCCAATCATTTTCGATAAAGAAAGACCATGAGATTCTGAGAAGTTTTTTTAGCGCTGAGAAAAGGTCTTAGGCAGTAGTGCTTGTAACTTTTATCAGGTCAAGAAATTGCGTCATAATCGCATCATTTCTACCAGAAACGATTTCTAATCTCCAATATCCTCCAAAATTTCAGCTAACATTGTTGGACTTAACATTTTTTTAATAATGCCTGTGCATCAAATTTGCACTATCTACGGCACTATTTTATTTATATTTTATATCAATCAAGTGATTTATAGAACGAATTGTTGAATGCTGGGCTATGAAAAGAGCATATCTTATTGCTTCCTTCTCTTGTTGTGTTCCTAAAGCAACGTTACCTGTTTTTGAGTTTCGAAAAGTTTTCGAACTCACCTATTGAAAAGTAATCCAAAAGGGAGCCCAATGATTGAAAAATAGCCCAAAAGGGTGCCTCGTGCTTTATTCGTAAAATACGCGTGAGTAAGCAATGAAAGATAATCCAACTCCCGCAGAAGGGCACAATCTGGCCACATTGCAGGTATGTTAGACGGTCAATTTTGAGTGGTAGACGACCATTCGTTTGCCAGAAGTCTTTGAAGAAATTCGCAAAATGAACAAAAAAAAACGAATCAATCTCCATGACAATGCGACACATCAGCTCAGACTAGCACATATTTGGCCGTTAAAAAATCGAATTTATGGGTCACCACCGTACAGCCCTGATTTGGCACCAATAATAAACTGCGTGGTGAACGTTTTTCTACGCCCGAGGCTGCTATTGAAGCCTTCAAAAGCCATATTTAGAAGGTACCTCAATCGGAGTGGCAAAGATGCTTCGAATATTTGTTGGAACTCATGCACAAGTGATAAGTTTTTATGGAGAAGATTTTGAATAATCGAATGCATTTTCAAACTTAAAAAAAAATTTTTTTGTAGTGGCCCTCGTCCATAATACGAAAACAATTCGGATCGCATGCATAATTATTGGTTTATGCCAATGAATTATTTAGTTTTTGAGAGTAAGCTGGGTATTTATACAAGCGAATTGGCTCATTTCTCTATGGAAATTATATTCTTTTCTTCCATTCATACCTCTTTTATCCAATGGCCAATTTAAAGGACAAATAATCTGTAATAGAAAACTATAAATCCCATTTAATAAGTTTCATTTTCACCCCTCTTAGTCAGTGATTGATCTTTGCGGTTACTTAAGATTTTAAGGCTTCTGCGATCTCGTTCTCCAATTTGAAATTCAAGCAGGGTTCTGCTGTCAGCATCGGTTGAATCTTCCCATCGTTTGCCGGTTTCCCAACTGGACGTTTACTTTGCGACCTACCCTTCATGCTTTTCCATTCCCTCCACATATCCTGCCCATTGTAGTTTGCGTAGCTTTACGTCTCGGGATACAGGTGGATTATATGACTCGTTTTTGCGAAGTCTCCACTCTGTTCCATGCTGTACTGGTGGTGGTGTTCTATGGGATTAAGATTGGGAGATTGCGATGGCGACTCAATATCGGCTATTGTATTGCGACTCTACCACTCTTACTAGTTCGGAAGAGTGCTCAGGGTCATTATCTTGCACAAACTCCCACCTCAGTGGCATGTCCTCTTTAGCGAATGGAAGCGTTATTGTGTTTAAGATTTGTACCTGATCGACTACACACATTTTATCCTTTATCCTAAAAATTGGACTAGTCACAGAAGCCGAAAACCACCCCCAGACCATAATATTACCTCCACTATGTTGAACTGTTTTCTTAGTGTATTTCGTATCGAATTCAGCGTTCTTCGGACGTCGCACGTACAATTTCCCATCAGAACCAAACAAATTAATATTGATTTCATCTGACCATAGGATGTTGCTCCGATTTTTTCGGTGGAGCTGTTTGTGCGCGAAATTCAATCCTTTTGAATATTTCTTTAAGCCAAATATGTAACCTTTCTGGGGTATCTGCCAAAAAGTTTTGCTTCTGCCAACCGGGATCTTATGGTACATCTCATCATTGTTTTCCGTCTTTCGTAGGTTTCTAATTAACTCGAGGTCAGTATTAGTACAATGTATTCCATGACCCATTTTAGCGAAATTTCGACTATGTCACTTTAAATTTTTCTTCAAATTAATACTGATAGTACACAAAACGCTAATATCAGAATATTTTACTAGAACAAGACTGAACTATACGTAGAAGCTATCGATGTATACTGAGAACCTCCTTTGTCTCTATTATTTTTCTAGCCTGAACTAACATCTTATTCGCAGTTTTTACCGTTCTAGATATTAAAAACCTGATAAGACTAAACTGCTGCATGATTGCAAACTGCAGTTATGTAGCATTTATTTACAAAAGTCGTATTACAGAAATATCATTTTTATGGAATCCTGAAACTTTGAGTATTGTAGGAACCATTGTTTCTATTATTTTTTCAAGGAAAGGTGACTAAACTTGAAACGACTTAAATCGGATCAAATCAATCTGTAGATGTAAACGAATTAAGCAAAATTAAGCTGCAAAATTCAATTATTAATATTATTTAGTATTGCAGTAAATAAACGAAGAAAACAGTATGAAGGAGAATGCTGTTATATCTTTTATGTATTATGTTGATGAGAGAAAACATTTTCATTTGAAACGTTCATTGACGACGGCAGTGACGAAGCTGTTGCTTGTGACGTGGCTTTTGAAAGAAATGAATGTATGTTACACTGCATTTTGGCGTTTCTTTTTTTAGTGTATAGCATCACCTGTGAGTCGCATACCGATTGTTGAAAATTTTTAAAAGCGACACCTATTAACCAGTATGGAAATGAAAATTTATACGCCATTTTAATATTTCGTCTTCTATATGAACACATGTAAAAGTTAACTTCTATCTGTCAATTCATTTTTTGGCTACAAGCCATTTGAAATTTACGCATGTCAATGAATTTTCAAAAAATGGATCGAAGCGAATATAGTGCAGTGATAATTTTTTTTGTTTTGAAAGGTTTGTTAGCAAAAGAAATTCATATAAAAATGGTGAAAGTGTTAAAGAAATCTGCTCCTTCATTACTAGTCCGAACGATCGGGAAAAAAGGTTATGGCATCAATTTTTTGCGATTCAAAAGGGATTTTGTTGATTGATTGAAAAAGGTAAAAAACTTTGAGCAGCATTGCAACCTTTTGGATCAGCTGGACAAAAAAATCCGTGAAAAAGACCCCGTTTATAGAAGAAAAAAATTATTTTTCATCAAGACAATCCACGTCCTCACACAAGTGCTTTGACGATAGCTAAATTGAAAGAATTAAAGTACGAATTGCTTGAACACCCACCGTATTCACCAGATTTGGCTCCCTCCGAGAATTTCCTCTTCAGGAATTTGAAACAGTTTCTTCGTGAAACGTGTTCTTCGTCAAATGGAGAAGAAACTATTGCAGCCGTGGAACAGTATTTTGAAGAGCTTCCAGAAAGTCATTACAAAGATGGTGAAAAATTATTGGAGGATTGTTGGAATAAGTGTATTGAAGTTGAGGGAGACTATGTTATATTGAATAAAAAAACTAATTTCATTCAACAATACACACTCTTTCATGTTTGCTTTCAAAACTTTTGAACTAACCTGTACGTTTTTCATATACTTCCCTATCTGGGTCTAAACTAAAAATTAATTTGGCTTTCTTCAAGTGTTCTAAACCCTATCGGAAATTTTTGAATGTTAAGGAGCGCTATAACTAAGGTTTCCTCTCATTTCAGTTTCAAGATCCTCACAATCTTCAGAAAGTTGATTAGTTCTGCTGACATCTCATCATTATGCGATTGTAATCATTCTGCCACATTATCATCGTCTACTTCGTTAAAACCAATCTAATAAGCCAAACTCAAAATGTCTGATTCAACGGTGCCAGACAAATCCATTAGAATTATTTTCCTATTAACGCATTCAGGCGAAAGGTTTTTCCATGCCGCATTCGAATTGGACTTTTTTACTTCTTTTCAAGACTTAATTTTCGACTTCTTCAGAACGTTTCTCAGTATCCTGGTCTCTTTGATCAATATCGGCAATAAGTTACTTGAATATCCTGCGTAAGTATATTAGCAAGGCTTAATAGTAGCCAATGCCCTCTGACCCATAGATTGGAGCAAGAACGTGGTATTCGGGGGCAAAAATATCGCTTTGATATTCTGATCGAAGTCGTTCAAGTTGACCCTATGCGACGATGCATTGTCAACAATTAGTAGTGACGTGTGGGCAGTGGCGGCTGTACCTTAAGTGCGCTCGTGCGCTGAACCACCAATTCAAAAGATTTAAAAATTACAAAATTACTTCATCTTTATTTTTAAATTACTATATTAATATTTATTTTTTAAACATACAAAAACATATAACAAATAAAATGTCCAACTATGACGAAGCAATTTAAGCGCTTTGCTAAACTATTAAGACTTATTTCCCCTGTAAAGAAACATTCTCGTGCGCTTCGGCGAGCGCACGAGGACTGCTAATACAACTTGTATGGGTTACGAGCTAATACGCCCGACGCGTGAGACAAAAGATAGTTCATAGAAATGTACCGAGTAATGAGTCTGTTCTCGAGCGCCGCACGTGCGATTTCGTTTGACGAAATTCGCCGGGTCTGCGACGGCGGCCATTAGGGATGACATCTCGTTAACAGTATAGTTTCGCTGTATCTGTGACGCGTGTTAATTATTGTTTGTTTACATTAAGTAATTGTTTTTTATTTTCGTTTTGATTCTATTCTATACTGTGTACAGTGTGTGTGGTGTGAGTGAAAATGAGCATAAACATTGACTATATTAAAGACAATAACAAAACTTTTCAAAATAAAGTTGACATAAAATTGGCCGGACCGCCAAGGCCCTTTCTAGATTTAAAACAACAGTGCAAATCGAAAAACAAAGCATTTGCGCGAAGTTTTAAAAGTGAAATTTATAATAGAAAGAAATGGTTGTGTGGATGTGAGCGTCTTAATGCATTCTTTTGCTTTCCTTGCATTATTTTTGGTGGAGAATCGATTTCGACAGGATCTGGAATCAAGGATTTGACGCATTTGAGTGAAAAAATAAAAAAACATATTCTTCGCAAGAATACCTACAAAATGTAATGAGTTTGTCCGTGTTAGGCACAGTCGACATTCGTAATCAGCTAGATTCTGTGTATAGAAGCAATATCCAAAAGTATAACGAACAAGTAGATAAAAACAGATATATTTTATCACGTCTTATCGATTGTGTCAAGTTTTGTGGTGTATTTGAGTTAGCTTTGCGAGGTCACGATGAAACAATTGAGTCTAGTAATGCTGGGGTGTTTGGTGTTGGATACAGCCATGAAGGAGCATCTCACATCGTC
This sequence comes from Odontomyia ornata, assembly GCA_963969285.1. Taxonomy (NCBI): domain Eukaryota; kingdom Metazoa; phylum Arthropoda; class Insecta; order Diptera; family Stratiomyidae; genus Odontomyia; species Odontomyia ornata. The sequence continues at coordinate 447,460,927 of OZ017739.1, read as the reverse complement.
TACAGTCTTCAAAGGTACGTCAAAAACGATTCAGAATGATATTTTGGACTCAATTTCATGTGTGTACCACAAAGAAGTGTCGGATATTATAAAAAAATGTGAATACGTAGCAGTTCAAGCTGATGAAACTACCGATGTATCGACCACTATGCAGATGGTAATGATTTTAAAATACGAAGAAAATGGACAGGCTCACGAACGGTCTTGGAAATATCTTACGCCGCATTCGCATACTGCTGAAGGACAGTTCTGTTATTATAACAGAATTACGGGCACTTCAAATAACTCCGCAACAATTAATAGCACAATGTTACGATGGCGCCTCTGTAATGAGCGGGAATGTTGGTGGAGTACAGGCTAAAGTAAAAACCGTCTATCCAAATGCTTCATTCGTTCATTGTTACGCCCACCAACTAAATTTAATAATAGAAAAAAGTGTAAGTCAAAACAAAACCGTACAGAAATTTTTTGCTAACCTTCAAGCTTTTCCAAAGTTTTTTTCACGATCACCGAAGTGTACAGAGATTTTGAAAACTAATAAGATTCCAGCTGCTCCACAAACGAGATGGAACTTTAATTCGTGGACGGTTGACACAGTACATAGCTACAAGGAGCCTTTAAAGGAATGCATGACCACCATTATAGAAACGGAAAATGATACTAATTCTATAAATCAGGCAGATATGTATGCTTCAAAGATATTTGAACGACAGTACTTTTTTATATTGGCTTGAATTTTTTCAATCTATTCTGCCACAGTGAAATTTTATTCAAACAAATGCAAAAAAGGAACATTGATTTGGTTCATATAAAAAACTGTATTAATGATTTTGAAATCAGTATACAGAATGCACTGGTGTTACGTCGATCAACTTGGAGAACCACCTCAAAAAAGATTTAAATCGTCTAGCCCTGTCATAGCAAGAGAAGTGTGCGATATAATTATTACTCAAGTGAAAGACAGATTCAATTTTTGTAATCATTTGATACCAGCCAAATTATTTTACTGCGAGAACTTTACCACGTACCGTTCTACTTTTCCCGATAAAGATTTCACGATCACAGTTTCCACTTACGCCGCTTTGGACAAATACAAATTGAAAAACGAACTCTCCGCAATATACAATCGCGACGATTTCATCAACGCTAATAGTGCAATTGCAATTTTACAATTGTTTTATAATAATGACCTCACTGAATCATTTTCAGAGTCAATGAAACTGTTGCGAATTCTGTGCACTATACCAATGACTTCGGTAGAGAGCGAGCGATGTTTTTCGACACTGAAAAGAATTAAAACTTTCCTGCGAAACACCATGTCTCAGGATCGGCTAAATGCACTTTCTGTGCTCAGTATTGAAAAAAAATTTATACAAACTATACCCGATTTTAATAAAAAGGTGATTGAACATTTCGCTTCAGAAAAATGTCGTCGCATAGATTTAATGTATAAAAAATAATAAAAATAAACATATTTTATGTAAATTGTTGTTTTATTAGAATTTCTAATCTTAATACTTAGTGAGCAAGTAAAGTGCACCACCAGTTCGATGACCCACCAGCCGCCACTGCGTGTGGGACAAGGTCATTTTAAGGCAATAATCTTTCACTGCTTGGTAAAAGTAATTTTGGAACCAATAATCAAAAATAATATATCAGTTACGGGTAATATTTCCTTACAAATCTTTTCCATCGCTCGAAGAATCAATAAGCAAAGGCTTCAACTTAAAGTCTCCAGAATCATTCACTGCAAGTAGCATAGTCAATCTATCCGTTGACATTTTCAATCCACTTTGAATCACGAATTAGCAATCCATACGTGACGTAATAAACGTAATCGAACTCGAGATAATAGAAAACGAAATTTGACCTTGCGTATGCGTAGGACATTCTGACTTCTGTAAATTCAGGGACTTCCCTCTTCCCTAAATCCGAAAACTTTTCATGTCCTCAAATTAGAAAAAGACAAATGCACAATTCTTGTGGAACGAGACTTTTTAGAGTTCTTTCAAGCATATTCAAGGTCATAAGCACACTGCTCCACAAAAAGGTTGAGCATTTTATAATTTTCTTATTCGTAAGAGAAAAGTTCGAATGAACTTATACTCTTCGTAATTATATACCTTTCTCGGCAATTACGAATTTTTGAGTTTCGGCTGGTGACGTTAGTGTTAGGAAATGGGGGTAGAAATTATTTGGGGATTCAAATGTGAAACGACTATATATATATATATATATATATATATATATATATATATATATATATATATATATATATATATACTCGTATATATCGTTAAAAATTCCGGTCGTACCGAGACATTCTCCCATTCACGAATTCAAATTGGCTACTTATCGCCTCCAACTTTTTGTGGGCACACAAACCTTTTCCTTTATTTATTTATTTTTTTTAAACATTAACCATTTACCTTTATTTTTTACCCTCCCACCATATTAATTCTAACTTTCCTATCAAATTTTTAACTGCAAAAAAAAAACAATAATAATCTTATCTTTCCCACTAACCAAATTTCATTCATTGCTTCCCCTAAACAAAATTTAATTCTACACGTTTTACCGACAAAATCTCATTCCTTACTTCCTACTAGCAAATTTTATTCTGTCCCAAAATTAATAAACCTCGACATTATGCCCACTCTAACGACATCGACATAGGCATGCGACTTTATTTGTTATTTAATGAGTGGAAAATTATCAGAAGGTGGTTCCGGTGCTAGTGTTGTGGACTCTCAATCGGAAGGTCCACTGGGACCCTGGGTTCAAGCTCCCCCGAGTGCAGAAAAACTCTTTTTAACATCGGCAAAAGCAATTATTTCTGTGTGTATGGCGATTTGCATATAACCAAACGCTTTCATTGTTATGCAAATCGCCATATATATATAAATTGAAATTGTTGCATTTGTCGAAATGGAAAAGATATGTGGGTAATGGAATCGAAATGTATTGAACTTCGAGTACATTACCTCGGTGCAGCAGCGGTAATTGGGAAATACAGGATTGCGGGATTGGGAATAGTTTGAATTGAGTTTTGGATGGTGACTGTTTAGAAGCGAAGGCTACATTTGGTTTTGAGGATGAAAGGTTTCTGGTGGTTAACGACATGTGCGTGAAAGTATGAAAAGGAAATATTTGTAATCGAATTCATTTTCGCCTTCACAAAATACTCCAACTGAAAATAGAAAAAGACAGCTTCCTTTTAATTTTGTGTATTATTTTTATTCTCGAAATCTATTTTCGACCGTAATCGTTCGGTCTTCTTCGCTGAAGAAGACCGAACGATTACGGTCGAAAATCGATTTCGAGAATAAAAATAATACACAAAATTAAAAGGAAGCTGTCTTTTTCTATTTTCAGATGAAAAGGAAAGTCAAGAAAGATTTGAAAGTGAAAGTGTTAATTTGGCGAGCCATTTCGGAAAACAAAGAATATGAATTGCATGTTCCGAGAGCAATAAATTACGGCAAAACAAAGAAGTGAACAAACTATTATACATTCACGTTATAACTTATGGTTAAGTGATAGTGGTGAAAGTGTAGACACGCTGAACCCAATCCAAGGGATAGCTCTATGAGAACATAATGAGAAGAGATGAATAAGTCCAGTGGTCGGCGCAAGGATACCATCGTAATTAGACACTCGAGTGACGGAAGTGTTAAACTCAAAACGAAATTAACTAAAAAAAAAACAAAAAACAAAATGATAAAAAGGGATTGAAGTTAATTGATTTTTAACCGACTTCCAAAAGAAAGATGGTTATAAATTCATCGCGTATATTTTTTTTCTTGCTTTTTTTTTGTATGTTCACGCATAACTTTGAAACGGAGATAGATAGAAGAGTCCTGTTCTTGGCAAATGATACGTCTTTCTTCCAGTTAGGTCCCGTTTAAAGGAGAAGAAATTCAAGTAACGGTAAAGGGCTTTTATCCTTAAAACAAAAAAATTTCCGACTTTCACCCGGATTTTTCAGCATAACTGATCGATGGGTGTAAGGATTTTGATTGTAGACGTTTCAAATGAAGGATAACATATTGATCCAAAATGAATCGGAACAGGATTGTAATCCTTCCAAGGACTCTCTAGATACTATCAGTTCAATATGATACAATGGTGTCGAGAAATTGAGTTTAAATAATTTTTCGCACGAAAAGTGCCAGTTAGTTGGCACTGTTCAAGTATTGGAGGGAAATACCGAGCCCTTTGGTGGCGAATGATAAAAATTATCAGTATCCTTAATTTTCTGCATAAACGGTACATTTTATTCAATCATTTCTACCGGATATAACCAATAAATTACTTCTAAATATGGCATAAATACAATTCAACAATAGTTAAAGGGAACATTTCAGGATGCTTTTCTCTTCCGAAGTCATCCTTTGCTTACCGATGAGCTTGATAAAGGATTCTTCTTACATCCTTAGATGTAAACGTTACATATAGGATTTATAAGACTCCCCGAATAAATAATAAGGAGTGAGTGAGTTCAAATTATAGATTCGGCGAGAATCACAACCTAAAAAGGGATACTTTTCCTCCTATAACTGATCATAACTTTACATATGAAGATGAAAACGCATAGCCGATTTTTCATTAAACTATAGGGTATAATTTCATGTAAATTAGGTGCCATAGGTAACTGAAAACGAAGGCGATGGGTTTCGAATAAAAGTGAACGAGTGATACGGTTAAGAAGGATCTTTTTAAGTAAATTTCTTGACATTAATTCAAGAGCAAACTTTATGTTTACATATATAAATAGATATGTCGATACATACATATATATATATATATATATATATATATATATATATATGTATATATATACATATATATTTATATATATACATATATATAATGTTTATAGTGTATACACATATGTATATATATATATATATATATATATATATATATATATATATATAAATATATATATATATATATATATATATATATATATATATATAAATATATATATATATATATACATTTATATATTTATAGATAAATAGAGATATATTGACATATATATGTATAGATAGATATATATATATATATATATATATATATATATATATATATATATATATATATATATATATATATATATACGTATTTATCTATGTATATATATATATATACGTATCTATCTATGTATATATATATATATATATATATATATATATTTATGCTTATTATATATATATATATATACATATATATATATATATATATATATATATATATATATATATATATATATATATATAGTATATATAAAGATGTGTCTGTGTGTGTGGTTGGTTATATGTAGATAGAATATAAAAAAATGTGTGCCTGAAGGTCGCCACTTTACTTCGATTTTCAGCAAATTTTCAGAAATATATCTGTTCTGACCATAGTATAGCTCCGGATTGTACCAAAATTGGTACAAGAATTTATTCAATTGTGTGGTAAAGCTCACAATAAAAAATCCAAAGTGGAACAATTTGAAACAAACTGAGTTTTGAAAGTTTTGAAATGAAAAAATTTGCCACTAAAAAGGGTGAAATAAAAAACTTTAAAGAAAAAAAAAGAAAACCGACTTCAAAATGCCCTAAAAAGGATGAAATAAATTTTATGGAAGCGGGGCCAAATCAATTACCCCATTTCAACATTAATACTCCCAACATCTGCACCATCAAAAAAGAATGGGGAAAATATGATATGGCCCCGCTTCCATAAAATTTATTTCATCCTTTTTAGGGCATTTTGAAGTCGGTTTTCTTCTTTTTTTTCTAAAAGTTTTTTTATTAATAAGATAAACTTGGTTATCTCGGTTGAATTTTTTTAGTTAAAATATTAAGTGAACGGGAAATATTAGGACAAGGGTCGGAGTATTTCAAGGAAGAGGAGACGAGACGTTGGAGTCGTTTAGTCACTTTATTTCCATTTAGAAATAAAAATTTGAGAATTCATTTTCAGTATTCTCTCGAGAAATTTACCTAAAAACTACAATAGATCGGCCATACAGAAAGCATGCTGGAAGTTATGTTATCTAGGAAGGTGTTGAAGGGACGAATTGAAGTTAACCGGCCATAAGGAAGGCAACGTAAACAATGGGAGGACTGAACTGATGCAGACGGCAGGACGTTTCTAGGAATTTCGAACTGGCGGACGCGATCATTGGACCGATTAGCCTAGGCTAGATTCGTCCGGGAGCCCAGGTTCTGATTCGGACTGTAACGCCATTGAAGAAGAAGTAGACCTAAAACAAATAATATGCCTTGAGCTACCAGCTTTCATCGGTCGAGAATCCATATTTTTCCAATTCAGTCCAATTAAAATGCCCTATTTACGTACGTTCTTTAAAACGCTATCACACCTCTGATTTCCATTCTCTTTTCCTAAACACAACAGGTATACAAAACGGAGCCCATACAGAATCTACGCGCACACTTGAATATCAATGGTGAGAATATACGAGTATGAAGTGCATCTTTGTAAGTATCTTCAAGTTAAAACAAACAGCCCGAGAAGAGCGCGAGGATGCACCACTTATGTAATGAGAAGGTCTTATTTCACTGGCGTTTTGTTTAGCGTCTTTAGGTTTCTAATCGGCCACGGAAAAGGGTTGAAAGCGATTCTTTCGAGGAAGAAAGCAACAAAAAGCAACAAGAGCTCAAGATTCAAAGCAAAGATTCTCCTTGCAACTGCAGCGAGAGTTGAGCATGGCCGAGTTCATTGTCCCCGAACAGGTCACCACAATAAAACGCGAGAAGACTTTAACAACGCTAATCTTTAAGAACGTACTCGCATTAAATATGTACTCGTACATGATACCAGCGCGAGTACAAGAAACAAGAATCGATTTGATCAGCGCAGGATGAAATCGAGCCCGATGCCCGGCAAAAGTGCAAGCAAGCAGAAATATTGCGAAAAGGCGCTGCAAGCAGTTTTAGTGGTTTATTTCAGCAATATGCGGCTTTATTGTTGAGTTTGAGGGTGATCTGAAGGACTGGGAGGGGGACGGCTAGTCTGTGCTCCACGTTGGAATTATGGATGTTGCGGTAGGTAGTGGGCAAACAATTAAATTGATTCTAGCGCGGACGTTTGGAGTTTGAACAAGACGCGGCCAAAGTATCCAGAACTCATTACCAACGTCCCAACCCCGTGCTGTGTGGCGCGAAAACCAACAAGACTTCGGTGAGCAAATAATGGCATTTCTCGCCGCCTCTCAGTTTCTCTTATTTTGTTTAGACTTCAAATATTTGATCAAAAAAATTAATTAAAAAGCCTCCAAAAGTCAACACGCCATACGCAAGCTTTTAGCTGGCGAGTTGGAGTGCACTTCCAGCCGGCACATTCAAAGAAAATAAATCCACCGACAGCGAACCACCCTTACGTGTCCTGTTCCTGTAGGCTCACGAACTAGTCCAGGACACTGGACTGGTTTGTCGTCGATAATTAAGTTTTCAACATAAACTAGATCTGAAAAATAAAATACAAGTGGGGCGCAAAGTTTATTTATTGATTTTCGCCGCCGATAATGGAACTTATGATAAAATTCAATGAAAATGATGCCGTACAAGTGCCGTTGGACGGGCGGTGGATGTTATCGATAGTGTGTCCGTATAAAATGCGTTCGTTTGAGTAATGGATAGGAAGGACAGGTTGTAAGGTGAGTGGCATATACTCTGTGAGGGTTCGCACGTTGTATATGCATTAATAAAAAGCTGGAATATGCATTTGCTAGGGAGGGTGCACTAGACTGAAAGTAAATTAGCGTTCGGGGCAGATGAATTGAAGAGCTTGCATTAATCAAATTATTTGCAGAAGGTTAGCAATAGGTGGAATATATTTGAGAATATTCTATTTCACATTAATATTCGATTTAAATTCAAATACTTAGAAACATCAATTGGTAGGCATTAAATATGTAAACGAGCAGTCATCAGAAAATTTTTAATTTTCGGTCGGTTTACTAATCAAATCGTGAGTAGAATAGCAGTATATAATTTTAAAGTCGCACAAAGCGGTCTGCACTAAGATCATTTAAGGAGTCATTTTGCTCTCAAATTTTCAAAAATTTTAATTTGTTGAACAATGTTTTCGGTAATTATTTAGTTTAGGTGCCATACTCCCGATTTTTTTGAAATTTCAGTATGTTATACATTTTTTCATGTCGAAAAAGAATACAGTAGAACCTCAATAACAAGACTCTCACAGGGATCTTCCAAACAGGCTTGTTATCAAGGTGCACTCCTAGCCGAGGGTCGTGTTATGGTTGTGTTGACAATAAGTCGTGTTATCAAGGTCAGTCACTTTTTGAAACCCTGGTTTTGAATTAGCAAATTCAGAATAAACTTAATTACTGCAATATGACCAAATTATTCTTTAAACTACTTGAAGCTTTAAAAAATAAAAACCACATCTTCTTACAACAGAATTTTATTTCGTTTTTAAAATAGTTCACACTGTACTGAAAGTGAATCTGATCTGCACTGAAAGTGAATCTGAAAAAAAACAACTCTATAAATCAACTACATACAAAGCTTCAAATGAACTAGTTAATTCATAAATTATACTGTGACATACTTTTTTTTAAGTAAACTGTACTCATCTAATTATCCGGGAGTTCAACACTAAATAACATTTGTGAAAAAGTCTATGATTTTTGTTTGCTTAGAGCTGTTTACATGGATGTAGTCCAAAGCGCTATCAATTTCATTAATTGACTTTACGACACTGCTACTCATTACACTTTTTTTCTCAAAAAAATACCTTAACACTTTTACAGCGTTTCGCGCGTCTTTTATTGTTGGGTTCAGGCTATCGTCTGGGTTATAATCGTCCTCATCGTCTTCTTCCTCGTCCTGTTGAATTGGGTCTGCTGATACGGATTCAACTATATCAGCATCCGAGAGCTCTCCACATACAGAAATGTCATCATCAAAGTTTACAAACTGTTCGAACTCTACTCCCTGTACTTTGAGAGAGTCAGTAACTTGTTCTCAATCTGACGGAGCAATTACTATTTCTTCGGCGCTGGGTTGGCTACTGCTGGCGTTTGACTCAACTTCATCAGATGTATCGAAGCCACTTTTTTTAAAACAATTTTCAATTGTTTTTTTCAGTCACGTTGTTCCAGGCTTTAGTAATCATCCACATAGCATCGAGTATGTTGATTTTCAATGGAGTGTTTTCTTCTAAATTGTTCAGGTATAGTCGAACAACCTCCTTCCTGTAATTCACTTAAAAATTTTTGATGATACCTTGATCGAGTGGTTATAGTTTTGAAGTGGTATTGGGAGGAAGAAACTTCACGTTTATATTGGTAAAATATGGTATGTCACCGTGAGCCGTGCAGTTATCAATGAAAATCAGAATCTTCCTATTTTCCTTCTTAAGTTGACCATCCCACTCTTTCAACCAATTTCCAAAGACATATCCATCCATCCACGATTTTCTGGTTGCCTTATAATCTGTTGGAAAACTAGTAACGTTTTTAAAACACCTAGGCTTTTGAGCTTTGCCAATGACAAGAGGTTTCAATTTGTCTGTTACCTTACTATTTGTGCAAAGCAAAACGGTGATGCGTTCTTTGCTATGTTTACCACCGTGGCAGGGATCACCTCTAAACGTTAAAGTTTTGTCTGGTAAACATTTATAAAACAGTCCAGTCTCATCTGCGTTACACACATCTTCTGGTTTGTATTCGACTACTTGCGCTTTGATCTGACTTTTCCACTCAGTGCACACAGAATCGTCAACACTGGCACTTTCGCCACAAACTTTTTTGAACACAATTTCATTCCTTTTTTTTTAATTATGTAGCCAACCATTACTAGCACGGAATCGGTCATATCCCAAAGTTTTTGCGAACTCCTGAGCTTTTTCCTGTAGTATAGGACCACTGACAGGAAGATTTTTGTCGCGGCATTGTTTGAGCCATCTCAAAACACATGTTTCCACGTCTGGATACTCACATTTTTTTGCCCTTACACATGTTCTGGCGACCCCTGCACCCTCTGCATACTTATCTTTATTTTTTAAAATTGTGTGCAATGTAGTTGATGGAATATTCAATTCCTTAGCAATGTATGTTTTCTTTTTTGTTGGGTTTTCTTCCACACTTTTAATCACTTTCCGTTTAAACTCTACTGTGATTTGTGTAAGTTTACGTTTTTCAGACATCTTAAGTTCTAATTTCGATGATTTCCCGAACACTGTAACACACTGCCAAATTTCACGTGAACTCTGAATAAAAATAGCAAACGGTTTTGATACCAGCCACGAATCTGATTAGCATCTGGTGTTTTATGATTGCTGCCGGAAGGGAACTAGGTGAGGAGTTTTCACGTTAAATCATGAGCCCAAAACTTCCGTTCTTTTCGTTTTGTGAACGCGGAAACTATGGATGTAAAAGTTAAGAGTCGTGTTATAAAGGTTCAGTCATGGAGTTCAACGTGATACTGAGGTTGGAGTTGTGTTGTAAAGGTTTGTTTGCTTAGAGTGACGTATTATAGAGGTTATTATAGCCGAAATCTGAATTAGAGAAAAGACTTGTTGTTGAGGTTTTCATTTAAGTAATAGTCGTGTTCTAGAGGTATGTACAACATTAAATCCTATGATTATTTCACGGGACTAGAAAAATGGACTGTTACCAAGGATGCCTTGCTCTCGAGGGTCGTAGTATCAAGGTTTTACTGTATATGTATATGTTGGGCGCGGAAAACATCCCTTTACATAGTTTTTAAGGTTTCAAAATTGGGAAATGTACACTATCGTGAAAAGTTGGTATTTTGCACATACTTGATGTTGGAGAGGATTGAGAATAGGGTGTATTCTCAAGAGGAGCACCTTTCTATTCTATAGAAGGGTACTCTTCAAATGAAAAGAAGGGTATCATAAAGTATAGAAGGGTTCCCTTCTATAGAGTAGAAGGAAGAGTACAAGAATGCTTCCCTAGAGAATAGAAAGATGCCCTTCTATAGAATACACACCTAAAGAAAAAAAGGTTGCTCCTCTAGACAAAAGAAGGGTACTCCTCTAGAGAATAGAAGGGTGCCCTTCTATAGAAAAGAAGGCTGCTCTTCTAGAACCCGTCCTTGCACAATATATTACAGCAACATCGGGAATCTGCCATTTCAAATATTATAATTTAATGCCTTAAATTCCACCAAAGTGTTATTGAAATACAATTCTCATCCCATTTTTAACCGACTTCCAAAAAAAAGAAGGTTATCAATTCATTGCGTATACTTTTTTTGGCTTTTTTTTGTATGTTCACGCATAACTTTTAAACGGAGATAAATAGAAGAGTCCTGTTTTTGGCAAATGATACGTCTTTCTTCCAGTTAGGTCCCGTTTAAAGGGTAAGAAATTCAAGTAACGGTAAAGGACTTTTACCGTTAAAACTAAGAAAATTCCGACTTTTACCCGGATTTTTCAGTATAACTGATCGACGCGCGTAAGGATTTTGATTGTAGAGGTTTCAAATGAAGGACAACATATTGATCTTAAAGATATCGGAACAGAATTGAAATCCCTCTAAGGACTTTGTAGATATTAACAGTTAAATATGATACATTGATGTCGAGAAATTGAATTTAAATGATATTTCGTACGAAAAGTGCTAATTAGTTGGCACTCAGTAAGGATTTGTTAGGGACACCGAGTCCTTTGGTGAGGGATGATAAAAATGATTAGTATCCTTAAGTTTCTGCATAAACGGTACATTTTAGTTCATCATTTCTACCGGAAATAACCAATAAATTAATTCTAAATGTGGAATAAATACAATTCAACAATAGTTAAAAGGAGCATTTCAGGATGCTTTTCTCTTCCGCATGCATTCTTTGCTTACCAATGAGCTTGGTATAAGATCCTTTTTATATCTTACGTTACATATAGGATTATAAAATTCCCCGAAGAAATAAGAAGGATTGAATGATTGCAAATTATAGAGTTGACTCACTTTCCAGTTAATATGATATGTATGTTACAACATATGCCCAGAAATCTAAAATTAGTGATTTCCATACTAAAAACCGGCGAGAACCGCAACCTCAAAAGAGATACGTTTCCTGCTATAATTGATCATAACTGTACAAATAAAGATGAAAATGCATAGCCGAGTTTTCATTGAACTATATGGTACGATTTTCTTGTTACTTTCATGAAAATTAGGTGCCATAATTAACTGAAAACGAAGGGGATGGGTATCGAATAAACGTGAACGAATGATGCGGTTAAGAAGGATAATTTTAAGTAAATTTCATGAGATTGATTGTGGAGTGAACTTTATGTTTACATCTACAAATACATATGTCTATACATATAATATGTATATATATGTGTATATATATATATATATATATATATATATATATATATATATATATATATATATGCATATATATATGTATATATATGTATGTATTGTATGTATGTGTATATATATATATATATATATATATATATATATATATATATATATATATATATATATATATATGGCTATGTGTGTATGTGTGTGGTTGGTTGTATGTGTGAGTCTACATAAAATATAACAAAATTTGTGCCTGGGGGTCGCAGCTCTGCATCGATTTACGCCAAATTTTCAGCAATATTTCTGTTCTGGCCATAGTATGGCTCCAGTTCGAACCAAAACTAGTACAAAGATTTATTCAATTGTGTGATAAAGCTCACAATCAAAAATCCAAACTCGAACAATTTGAAACGAAAAGGCGGCCGCTCAAAGGTCGAAAAAAGTTGAACGATAAAAAAGCACTTCAGTGTCAGGTCAGAATATAAAAATGGCGGCTAGGCAAAGTTCAAAATTCGAAAATTTCTCAAAGCTACAATTCATATTGGATTACTATGAAACCTAAAATCAAGGTAGACGTTGATGAGATCATGGATTAAATGTACCAGAGTTAACTTCGATTCCTATGAACGCTGCAGATTTTAGCCGTAGTGGCTTTTGCATTGCCGTTAAAAATTATATTTTAATATACGAGAATATGATACAATGTATTGGTTTGAAATGAAAAACTTTGCCACTAAAAAGGGTGAAATAACAAACTTTTAGAAAAAAAAGAAAAACCGACTTCGAAATGCCCTAAAAAGCATGAAATAAATTTTATGGGTGCGGTGCCAAATGAATTTCCCCATTTCAACATAAATACTTCCAACATCTGCACCATCACAAAAAATCTAGGGCATTTCGAAGTCGGTTTTCTTATTTTTTTCTAAAAGTTTTTTTATCTTCAATTGAGTTGTATGACAACTTCTGATCACAATTAAAAAAATGTGTGGGTTGTCAATTGACGAATAATTATATTTAATGTTGGAGAGGATTGAGAGTGGGGTGTGGAGGAGGGGGTGTGTTAAAACGATGTTCTAAGGGTTGAAATGCTTGTTCAAAGAACAAATTGGGCCAGGCAAAAACGGACACCTTGCGGAGACTTCGTCGTTACCGACGATACTTTGTTGCGAATTCCAGCGTACCAACTTCCTCCCATTCGCAACTTCAAATTGCCGCCGTAACATCTACACCTTCCTTTGGGCATTTATACCTTTTTCCCTGTTATTTATTTAATTTTATTAAAATTTTTCCAATTTCTCTATAATTTTTACTTCTCCATCATCACAATCCTACCCTTTTCCTTTATTTCCAACTAAAATAATATAATATATACTAATAATTTCAATTTTCCCACTAACAGCATTCTATTGATTAATTCCCACTAACAAAACTTCATTCAATACCTTTTCCCTAACAAAACCTAATTCCTTCCTTCATACTAACTAACGCTATTCCCACTAACAAATTTCATATTTTTATACTAACAAAAATTTATTCACGTTTCCCTTTTAACAAATTTCTATTTCTTGCCCATCAATAAAGAGTTGAAGTTGCTAATCTGATGAATGGGAAATCGGCAAGTCATGGCTCCATCGGTTACGTCGCGAGTTCTCGACCGGGGGTCTGCTGGAACCCTGAGTTCAAGTTCCCGGAGCGCAGGGAAGCACTCTTTTTGCGGTATCGGCATAAACAATAGTTACATGTATATGTGACACTTTGCATCTAATCAAGCGCTTCTTGGATTGTGCAAATTGCCATGTATGCAAAACAATGGATACTATTGCGTTTGTCGATATGGAAAAAAAGATGTGTGGGTAGCGGAATCGAAGTATAATGAACTTCGACTACGTTACCCAGATGCGGCAGCGGTAATTTGAAAATAAAAAGGATTGCGGGATCTGATTTGCGGAAGGTGAAATGCTGGATTGAGTTCATTGAATTGAGGCAGTTAGGATTTGACTGCAATCAATATTGGACTTGGAGAGATAAAAGCTGATTTTGGCTTGTGAAGGAGAATAAAATCCGTTTGTGTTTCGAGGAAAGTTTTGGAGTGAAATTGGTGCTAAAAAAATCTTGATTTTAAGATTCGGGAAGTAAATTTCCAATTCGGAAAAAAGAAGTTTTGATTTCGGAGTTTGAGATAGGAGTTTTCTTGGTTTTCGGTCAATTTTCGGCTCTGAGGGAAGCGGTGGGTAACGAAGAGAAGATGAAGAAAAGTGTAAAAGACGATGAAATGTAGTGAAAAGCAAAATATAAAGAAATTGAATTCTAATCGAATAAAGTGGAGAAGGGAATAGTGTGAGACGGTTTAGGACAATTAAAGTGAAAAGAAAAATAGTGTGATTTGTGGTCGTGCTAAAGAACCTCATCCTTTGCTTTTATTAGTGACCAGACGAACCGTTTCTTTTGGTTGTGAATTATTATTGAAAGTGAAAGTAATATATTTTAAGACCAAAAACTAGTAACCTTTTTTTTGTGGTAGGGAGGTGAAGGCATTTACGCCCGCCGAGTCTGGTAGTGTGGGACTCCCATGGAGGATACCCTTGGACTACCCACTAAACACCTCCCCTGTCAATCTGAGAACCTAGCCTGGAACCGTTTGACACATTACTTCGGGCCAGGTCTCGTTTTGTGCCACCTGGTTCCATTTGTCAACCGATTCGAGCATCACCGCAACTATATTATCCGGGGTGAGCTCTCCCGTCTCCCTGTAGAGTTCCCTTCGCAGCCTGGCCCATTTGGTACACGCAAAAAATGTGTGACAGGCATTGTCCTCCTCTCCTGGGCAAAACCGACAATCGGGAGACCGTGACTTGCCGATCTTGTGCAGGTAAGACTGAAAACACCCGTGCCCGCTCAAAAGCTGGGTCAGATAGAAGCCAGTCTCACCATGCCTTCGATTAAGCCACGGTCTCACATCCGAGATGAGGCGCGCAGTCCACCTTCCCTTCGTGCAATTCCTCCAAGACTGCTGCCAATCGTTGAGCGAGCGTTGTCTCTCCTCGCGGACAACCATCTCCCGCGCATCCTCGTTTCGGCGCAGGTAAATAGCGCGGCGCTCTCTAGCAAGGAGGGCGACAGGTATCACGCCTGCAATCACTCTCACCGCCGAGTCGGAGACTGTTGGATACGAAGATGCAATTCTCAGTGCTCCTCTTCTCTGTACCTGTGCCAATCGTTTTCGGTATACCTCCTTGCTGAGAGCGTCGCCCCATACCTCTGCTCCGTACAGTAGCACTGACCCTACAGCACTCATCAAGAGGCGTCTTCTTGATGGGCTGGGTCCCCCTACGTTGGCCATAAGTCGACTCAGGGCCGATATTCCCGAAGCAGCCTTCTCAGCCGTTGCCCTGATTTGCTCAGAGAAACTCATCTTCGAGTCGATCAGTAGCCCCAGGTACTTCACCGCTGGCTTCGATTCGATTTTTATATCTCCAATACTGATCATCCTTACTCTAGGGATTCTCTTTTTTGTCAAGATGACCACTTCGGTTTTCTCCAGTGCTAAACTGAGCCCGCGAGCAGTCATCCAGTCCCTCACTCGGCGCATGAGCATACCTAGCCTAAGTTGCGCTTGTTCAACGGTGCGTCCGGCGACCAGAGCCGCAACATCATCCGCATAGCCGACCAAGCGCGACTCATCTGGCATCTCAAGTCTCAGTAGCCCGTCGTAAGTCACGTTCCACAGGTCCGGACCAAGGATAGATCCCTGGGCCACACCCGATTTAATTTCCATCCTTCGTTGGCCCTGTGTCGTGTCGTAGAGCAGGCTTCGGTCCTTTAGGTAGTTCCTCAAAAGCCGCATTAGATATTCTGGAACTTGAAAAGAGTTTTCCAGCGTATCCAGAATATCCACCCGTCTAGCGGAGTTGAAAGCATTCCTGACGTCGAGTGTCTTCAACAGGACGATCCGTCGCTTGGTGCGACTATATGCCTCTGCCTTTTGGACCGCGTTCACCACCTCTGCAATCGCATCAATGGTAGAACGTCCTGCTCTAAAGCCGTACTGCCGAGGAGATAGGTCCCCAGCAGCACGAATCGCGTCAGTGAGTCTTCCCTTGATGAGTTTCTCTAGCACTTTCCCAGCCGTGTCTAGCATGCATAACGGGGGGTATGCAGACGGCGATTCGGGAACTAGTAACCTTGGATTATACCACAAGATCAAGAAGCTGACACCCGGATTGATGGCCCTTTGTTCTTTTTTTTATTTAATGTTTCATGAGTTGGGCAGAAAAAAAAAGTAGTTTGTTTTTTTTATAATTTATTTATCAGTTCCCCGTTCCAGTTGCAGAGCGCTTCGCAGCTTCAAACGAAAGGGTGAGTAATTATATTTTTATTTAAGAAATTGAATTCTGTTTTCTCTTTTGACGATTTTTTTTTATAATTTGGTTTTAACTAAATTTTTCTGAACTAGTTTCACCGATAATTAAAAAAAAAAAAAAGTTAATGTGCGTTCATTAATAATTATTTTTTTATTATTGAGGTGATATTCTTAAAGCACGATTAAAATTTGTAAATAAAAAACGGCTATGAAACACTAGTAAGATTAGATTTTCATTTCTCAAGATGACCTCCCCCTTTCCCGTCCTTCTCCCGCCGTGTTAGTATATATATGTAAGGTGGCTTAGCACGAGCAGAGGGTGTCCCGGAAGTCCAACGACACGACTTAGCGCTAGCCGGCCTCAGTATGCCACCGCGGGCTACACATCCCTCTGGCAAAACTTAATGTCTGCAACTGCGGGGACTTCCGTGGTTCGCAACAACTTATGGCCCACAAATAAGAGTGGGGCATCCAGGTGGAAGCGGTGCCCCCTCGCACTCGTTTCATCGTTCGCATTCCGTCTGAAGTAAATTCGGAGTTTATATGTTGTTTAGATACGGTCGACTGGCAATTCAATTATCTCTGTAAATTTTCAAATTTCAAACATAACACAACCGTTTCCGAAACCTGTTTTCTTTATCTCTTTGCACTTCATACACGACCAATTATCATTTCGCTCAAAAAAGATGAGGCCCCCTCCCACGCGGTCAAATACAGTTTTCATCCGCCCATATCGTGTAGAACCGGACTCCCGGTTTGTTGCTCGTCGTCGCCTTACGGGACCGCTCCAAAAACCAGTCGGCGAGCCTTTCATCCACTTTTCTTCTTATCGCGAAAGTGCGATCGTGGAAGAGCTCCGTTGAAGAGAGGGTTGCCGTATCCTGATTTCAATTGCACATTAAAAATGATGAGTATTATTTTAAATTTACAATTGAAATTCGGATCCGCAATATGTTGCGTTTCGAGCAGTATGTTTAGGCGACTGCTCGATTTTTACAAATGCCATAGTTTTTAGGTCGGAAAATCGTGTTCACATTGGAATTTTCATTCGATCACTTAGAATCCTAGTCTACGCCATAGTCATAAATTTTTATAATAATATTTAAAAAATCAGAGCGATCGGTTGCCTTCTTCTTCTTCATTGTAGCACTACAGCCCTTCTCGAGCCTCCGCTTCCTGCAAAAAGCTGCTCCAACTGTCTCGGTCCATCGATCGCGTCCTCCGATTTCGAAATCCGAGTAGCGATAAACTGTTGTCTTGGACCTAGTCAGAGCAGCGTTTCCTTGGTTTCGCCGATCTTAGCCTTTTAGTTCTCGCAATGAATACTTTTTTGGGTATCCATTGTTCGTTCATACGATTCACGTAGCCAGCCCATTGCAATTAAGACCTCCGGCTCGTCGAAAATTTCATGCAGCTTCTGGTTGTATCGAGTTCGCCATTGGTCCATTTCGATTTCGCGACCATTTCGCTTTCAAACTGAATCGCGTGTTATACAATGCAATGGAAATGCAAGACTTTTCTGCGAGAACTCGTGAGTGCAATGCAGGACAATAGTCGCGAATAGCGTGATAACCAATCCGTGAAAAGTATTCCGAGAATTTCATTTGATAAATACGAAGAAACAATGGAAGATTGAAACATATTGGAACAGACTCTCAGCATTCTTTAAAATCCAGAACGTGCCTCGTGTTTTGCATCTTTAATCAGTCCCTGTTTATTTCAACTAACAAAAAAACTTCACTTAACTTTGGAGCAAGTAAAAACATTGTCAAACGACCATTTAAACCGAAAGCCGCTAATTATTCCCACGCGACCTGCTTTGCTAAATCATAATTAAATAGAGGGCGAAACAACAGCTTTGAGAAAATTGGCAGCACCATGTAAGTATCCATAAACAATGCTCAATGTTGTCTTGCAACATGGTTTTATAAGTGGAGTTTGTTGTCGTAACATACTTGATCGCCTCTTCGAAGAAGTTATTTCGATTGAGAAAACTTTGTGCCTAGGTGAAGCCATGGAAAACGCAACATTCGGTGGTAGTGAAATTCTTAACAGCACACCTATCAGTAATGTTAAACTCTCGTTTCGGTCGAAACCTAAATTTGACCAAAATTATTCAAAAGAGCTTAACCACGAAGCAACGACAAGCCAGTCGTCATCCAATCAGATAATGTGTTTGAAATGTGGTAAGGAATCCCAAAGTCAAAAGCGCTTTATTCAATACCGATCGTTATAAATTTTAAAAGAATATAAAGCAAATTCCAAACAATATAACTACGAAAACTTAACGGTCCAAATGGCTCTCTTAATTTATACGTCATCAATGAAACACATTTAATGAAAAAAAACAATAACAAATTCATAGTAATTACAATTATTACATATATTTTGATTCAATTGGAAAAAGGAGGAAAGAAGCTGCAGTGAAACAACCCGTAATATACCCGTCTGTAGAGTGAAACGGCTGTGAAATCCAAGGGATTTCAGTCACAGTTACAATTCTTGCAATATGATAAGATATCGACTCTTGTTACTTGAGCAGTTTGATAGAATCTTCTATTCAAAACATAATCCTTCCAATCCGTCTCAGGCTTTCTGTACAAACCAGTACATGCACGAAGACATTTCCTTCGAAAACTCTTAATTTTGCCATAGTACTGAACTCTGGTTGTACCAGATGTGACATCCATATGTCAAAACTGGTCTAACCAGGGTCTTGTAACAGATAACTTTGACCTTTTAATCAATGTATCTGGAATGAAAGAGTCCTCGGAGGGCCAGAACTACTTTTTGTGCTTTATTGAGCATGATATTGACATGTTCAGTATAGATCGAGATGAACACCGAGGTATCGAACACTGGATTTATGTGGAACCCGTTCTGAACTTCCCTCACCAACCATGATGTGGAAATCCTTCTAATTACGTTTCAGGTTTTGATTAACCCCTGCAGCATTGTCCGAAACAAAATTGTTTCGCACTTCTGCGCATTGATTTTCATTTGCAAATTGTCGGTGTAGAGCTGCACATCATTGAACATTTTTTGAAGATTGCTCTGAACTATTGTAGCTTTTCGGTCAGCCGTATAGATCTCAGCCATTCCACTCATTTGGGAAATATGATTTGAACAATATGCAATAAATCTAATAGCAGCTTAAGGCAAGTGTCGGGAGAACTACATTTGGAATACCATTAGTACCACATAATTTCTTGTTTTTTATCCTGCCAAATATGAAACACAAATCTTCATAGCTGACAAAATAATCAATAAGATTCAAGCTCAGTAAAAGGTCAGGTGTTAATGTTTCATTGAAATGAAGAATTGATTCGCCGTTCAAGCTTTATTTGAAATCGGAAACTTTTGCTTCACCGACCTGTGAAAATATTTTATTTCCTCTTTCAGGGTTTGGTAGATGAACCAATTCAAAATGTGTTCCAATCAGGGCAGGTTTATGCAATCCCTCACAAATAATCCTGTTTCCATTTCTATCCGAAGTCGTACTATCAATTTCGATACCAGCCCTATCGAGAAGGGTTTTCTCATCAATAATGACTTCAAGATTCGATACCTTCACTCGAGACTTTTTGCGAAATAAACTATTCACTTTCATGAAAACGCCATCTGGGTCCTGTGGGCTAATACCCCTCAGTTTTTCCACCCATTGATTGTTAACCTCACTCCTGAAGTATGAACGGATTAAGTTCCTCAGGTGTAATTTCAACAATACCAACAAGGGATGGTTTTAGTCCAAAAATCGCCGATAAATATTGTTCAAGCATGTGAGAAGGAGGCTTTTCAATCTTTTCAACCTTGCAATAGTTGGTGTTTCACATCCTTCCATATTGCTTCGATGCTTAATCTTGGGAACTACTTTCTCAATCGTTTCCAACGTCAGCTTTTCTAACTTCGACAAATAGAGATCTATTTCATCGATAGTTAGATTCCTGTCATTAGGAACCACTGAGCAAGAGCTGCCATCATCAGAAGGAGGACATTGCTTCTGGTATTCTCGATTAAACTTCTTTTGAAACCTTCCCCAATTCGTTTTTTTGAAATTCAACTGATGATTTTCATGTTGAACTGGAAAGAGGAAGCCATCATCCCTTTGATGATTGATTTCCATTACGATTGCGTTATGATCGCTATCGTAAGGAAGCATCGACAATATCCCTTGAGGACTATTAAAGCTGAATTCAGGTTTTGCATCAGCAATGCAGAGGTCCAAACATGAATTTGTCCTAGCGTATGTTGGGAACTCCGACACATATAGATTGCACCTGTATTCAATTTGGTTCTCTGTTATCTACGGTTTCAGGAATACACCTCTGGGATTATTGTTGGCGTTCAGCCATGATTTATGCTTGGCGTTCAAGTCACCAGCAAGAACATAATAATCATGCAGCCTATTCAATTTGAGTATTTCAAACAAGGAATTGTGCTCCTCCTTGAACTTGAGACATTTCGACCTGCTGCAAAGGCAGAGATAACCGAGGGGTTATCTCCACCTGGCAGTGAAATTTCGACAACGGACTCTTCAAGTGATTCAAAGTTTTTGAATACGATTTTTTCAATATTTTGGAAACAATAGGGTCTTCTAACCACCTCCCCCAAAATCAAAATCCTTGAATGTCATAGAGTGCCATGAACTGAGGTGGGTTTCAATGAGAAGGATGATGTTAGGATTTTGCTTAACAATGAATTCAAAGAGATAGTCTCGTCGATGTATATTAACAATGGAGTTGACGTTGATCATGATGAGATGAAGCTTATCCATGGAAATGTAACTGGATGACAAATTATTTTGAAGAATGTTGGCCTAAACGTTGAAAAACGAAATTGATTTTTTTTATCTTTCTTACTTATTCTCTCCGATAAGGAATTTAATTGCTGATAAATTTTGAGAAGCAGCTCATTATTGGCACTTACATTATTTATTTTATTTACATTGTTGTCTGCTGGTCTTTTAGCAGCAAGTGCAAATGATACTCCGGGTTTGACGAAATTGGAAGGTAACGCACTGCGATGTACTTAAGTTTGTTTTGAGGAAAATTTAACTTTTGCCTCTTGATACCGGGGCATCTTGACCAAATATAATTTTTCCTTTGGCTTATCTGAGCCAATTTGCATTCACCGAGGGAATGATATGTTTACATTCAATGCTGTGATAGTGCATGGCACAATTGGCAGCCGAATGTCCGAACCTTTGGCACCTGTAACACTGGTTGACCTCAGTTTATTGGAGACGCTCCCAACTCACAACTCTAAAGTTCAAGTATCTTACCTTTGGGTGTGTATTTGGACTGCTATCGTTAGAAATTTGTATTAAATAAAATGGTAATATCTTGCCTTCAACAGTTTGTCTCCTGGTGCCAAAATTTTTCACACTAACGAATTTGACAGCTGGCACTGCTTCCTGTAACATTTCAAGGAGATCAGCTGTTTTCTCCGTACAGTCCAAGCCCTTCAACAGGAAAGTCTGTTTTTCTCCGCCTTTGGGGTGTATGTGAAGTGAAGAGCTTCACACTATTAAGAGCATCTTTGGCTAACTTTAAATCAGCCAGTGTTTTTGTTTTAATTGTGAGTTTATCAGAGGTCACTCTCTTAACTTCGAAATTGTCGATTTTATGTTCGGCTGCCAATAGCAGAATCATATCCCCTCCGTGCTGTCCAAAGGCATTAATCGGAGGAATTTCTCAGTTATCTTATTATTTTTATAGGAGAACCAGCAGGCACACCTGTTGAATTCTTCTGCTTATTTTTAGATTTTTAGTGTTCGATAAAATTATCACTAGAATCATTAATATTACCTCCATGCCGTCATTCATCGCAATAAGTACCGCATCGTAATTTGCGCTGTCGTTTGCTCCTCTCGCGCTTAGTATGATATCAGCATCCTGGATTGTTGTCTTTTTCGTATCTTGTTTTGCTGGTTTATTTGTTTGTTTAGCCTTCTGCGTTTTTTCGTTCGTCTTATTTGTTGTCGCTTCTTTTCCGGTAGTATCTTGTGGCTTAATCAATTTAGCTTTGTTGACATTGATAATTTACGGATTATTTCCTCCAACTTTTGAACTCGGGGGTTCATCTCATCATTTCCACTAGTAACTCTTACGTTTTTTTCTGGTTACTCTTTCCAGTTTTTCGCTTGAAAGCGAAATACGCTTCCCATGTTCAAAGCTTTCTTGGTAGCTTTTTCGTTTCATGATTTTTTCGTTAGTAGCATTTGAAATGTCTGGCTTCGGGTCCTCCAGCGATGAGAAGCCTTTGGGCTCCTCCATGCTCCCAAGAAAAAAACCTTTCATATTTTTTGAACTTTTTGAGACTTCCTCGGAAGAAAAATCCAGACACTCGCTAAATTGTTCGAATAATTCGACGACTTAATAAGTTTTTTAAAAAATTGGTTCCAAATCGATGTTCTAAAAAATTATTATGATTTTTAAAAATTCTTGACAGGAACTTTTAAAAACACGTCTATATGCCAAGAATGCAAGACGTAGAATAAAATTTAACCAGTAGCGTGTACATTCTGAGCCGCCTTAGAAGGTAATAGGAGTGGAGGCTGATATCACCAAGTAGAGAAAAACATATAGATTTTTACAAGCAGAATTTTCGGGGTCAATGTCAAGGTCATTAAAGAAGGTACCCGAACCCGATGGGTAAATAAAATCAGAAATTAAAAAAAAATGTACCTTATAAAAGCTCTGACGCCATCATATGACATCTGACATCAAATGTTTTGCTCAATTTAAACATCATCATGGCCAACTTCTCGCATAGCAAGTTCAGTGCTGTCATTCATGAACACTTTTGTAAGCTACTAACGCTAAAGATATTTTGTAGGCAATTTAAATAAATTGCTTACAAAATATCCTTAGTGTTAATGGTTTAGAAAAATTCAAAAAAAATCCATTCTCATACCAAACTCAATTCACGTTCACAAATCACGCCTCGCTTCCCGAATAGCACTTTCACTCTAATGCGATCGACGTTGGAAAGATGCCAATAAATCCGATACTACTACAATAGAATCGATTGACTTTATTGACTTGGATCCTTGCGCCTGCAGGCAATCGCTAAATTTTTCAGCCACCAGGATGATTGAACGTCAAAACGAGGGGTTTGTTGAGAGGGGAGCTAAACATAAGAACTAAATATATAGATATCCGACCACAAAACTACACAATTAAATGGTTTCTTTCCCAAACTAAGCCGGGGTAGGGATTTTCGAGCGCAGCCGCTGGTCGAAATATTTCGTTTTTGGTATTTTATCACTAGCATAGCTGGGCTAATAGTGTTGAATTCTATAGTAAAAATTTTATTGTGAGCCGAAAGAACAATCTATGACATTTACTTTTTGAAGATTATCTCGATGTTGACCGAGACTACGCCGTAAATGGTCCATCCTGATAGTGACCGGTATCTCGCGAATGACACGAGTAAAGTTGGCTTCCAAAGCGTCGATTGAAGCTGGCTTATCTCTGGAGACCAGAGCCTTTGTGTTAATCCAAAGAAAATAATCTAAAGGTTTTGGCTATAGTGGTTTCGGTAGGTCGACGATGCACACCATAAGTTGTTCTAAGAGGACAAAAAACACTTCTCACAGAACTCAGATTTTCGTCATACAGCTGAACAATTTGGATGCGTTGTTGCGTTGTAAGTCTTTCCATGATGATTTGCCAAACTATACTAAATTACATTACAGTTTGACAGGAGTCAAGCGTGACCTGTCAAAAAAGCCTATTGAAAATCAAACCTCATAATGAATTACCCTTTATAAGGGAAGAGAAGAGAGCCACATTTCATAGCGTGTTGTCAAATTGGTGCAAGTTGGCTCTCCTGGATTCTGTCTTGAATCGTAATAGCAAAGTTGACTGATAAGCCAGATGCTATCTAATTTTAATAAAAATCAATATCAAATAAAACAGTATTCTGAAAGCAAAATTCAGCTAACTAAACTATAACATTTCACCATTTCCACAAAGCCTATATATTGCTTACTTTTTCCGGTAGCCATCTTATACTCTACTACTATTCGAATTGTGTTCTCTCTATTAGGGGGGATGTTGTTAAGGAGTTGTCTGACGTATAGCCACTCCATTTCTAGTTCCTCAATGGGCCAACCTCAATTTTTTTTCTGCCCCTGTCCCGCATACTTTTTCACGCCGGTACCGATCGATCGGTAGCGGGACTACTTTCAGTGGGGTGCCAAATTGTACGTGCGTAATCACCATATACTGTAGCACTACAGCCGCTTTCGGGCCTTCGCTTTCATGATCGAATGTGTCTCCACAAGGTGATATGGTCAGTATCACGCTTTGGCCGTGTGTCCGTCTACCCAGCTGCGATACGTTCTGATTTTTAAATTAGCACATATAACTGAACCGGCTAATAGTTCGTCCGAAGAATCACTCGAACTAAACCTCGTTGCCGCCAACGAGTCTCGAACCAGGGACCTCCGGCTTACGGGATAAGTGCTCTAACCACTACACCAGGTGGACTATAATAACCACATACAGTGTTGTCAAAAATTTCCTGTTTGTGGTCAATTAATGAGAAGCCAAATAAATTTCTATTATGAAATTTACCTTCACGACATAAATGACTCGCACATGAAATCTTCTCACCCTCTGTATATGCGATTACTACATCCTTTAGCCCAAAAAAACCATTGGAAATAGCTGCTTGTGATTATTTTGAGTGATCGAATTCTGGATGCTACTGTTTGGTCATTGAAAAAATAAACAATTTTTAAATCCCTCCCTCAAAAATATTCTGCGCTTCACTAAAGAATACAATTAAAATCCACAAATATCGCCTTGCTCATTAAATTTTCTATAAATTCCAACGCGATCTCTATGAACAAATACAATTCTTAACCTTCATGGACAATTGAATCTTGACGAATAACGAGGAATATCTGATTAACTTCGTTAATTTCATTTTCTGGTTAAGTACATTTCCCTGTCCAAGCGAAAGCTCCTGCTTACAAATATTCTCATTATCTACCGAAAACCTATTGTTTCAATTTCAAAGAACATCAAAATCAGTCGATTAACATTTCCTTTGGCAACTTCTTGGCATTCATGGGGAGTCGCGCTCCACCGGCAATTGTGGAACAAGACTTTTACAAAGAATTATTACAACCATTAATTCGTTACTACTCGGGTCTCCTTCTCTTTTGCTGCATCTTAAATCAAACATTGTGCTCACAATTCTAAATATTTGTACTCTCAGACTACAAACACAGATGGGAATCAAAGAAAAAGAACGAGGCAAAAAAATGTTTGAATGCTCAAAGCAATTAAAATTCTTAAATGACTTTTGAAAGGTGGTGAAGATTATTAGGGAATTAATCCGAAACAGGAGAAAAAATAGAAGAAGGAATTTAACGGGGGTCTACATTTCTAGGAAAATTGAATTGAACGGGTAATTGGAGGAGAGAAAAAAGGGGTTTCGATTTAATAAGAAGCGTCAATCGCAGACATGAAAGGTGAACTAAGATGAAAGCAAAAGATCATTGCTGAGGGGTATTGAATCAGGACAGAAATAGAGAGAAAGTACAGCTAATAGATAAGTCTTTGTAGTGATTAATTCAGCGGAGCGGAAAAGATATGTGGGAAGCTACAGTTGCTTTTTACAGGTGTTTAGTTTATAACTTGGAGACCTAAATTGGTTTCGGAATTCTTCAGGAGTCTGATTTACAACTCATTACTCACGCCATCGTGTCTAAGAAACTCAAATGATTGATAGTATTATTGGACTAAATTGTAAATGTAATTACCTGAAATCGGCTTTAAGTAATTTTCACCGTTGAATATTTTATACTAAGCATTATTAAAGCAAAACCGTTTCAGGAGGAATAGAATACTCCAAACATATTATTTTGGTAGTGTTCGATTGCTATAACAATTGAGATTAAAGTCATCAATTAGGTGGCCCTAATAGCGCATATTGTATAAGTTAACACTTTTACTTAAAGTTTTAACAAAAAAATTTATTTATAATGACAAAAGGGTAGAGGTTCCCCGTACGAATGAAAATATTACAATGAATATGATTACAAAGATTTATTTAATTTATATGATTTAATTGCTGTAGTTGCAGTTTCCCTGAATATGTGAATACCAGTGCATGACCTTCTTCTTCTTCTTAGCACTACAGCTCCTCTCGGGCGTTCGCTTCCTGCAAATAGCGCCTATAACTGTCACGGTCCATTGACCGCGTCCTTAAATTTCGAAATCCGAGCAGCGATGAACTGTCTTCGTCGACTGAGTCCGACCAGCGTTTCCTCGGTTTCCCCACTGGTCTCCGGCCTTCAATTCTCCCAACGAATACCTTTTTGGGTATCCGTTGTTCGTCCATACGATTCATGTGGCAAGCCCATTGCAGCCTCCGCAGTCTGACAATCGTTGAGACCTTTCGTTCGTCAAAAATTTTATACAGCTCATGGTTGTATCGAATTCGCCATTGGTCCCCATCTAGCTTCGCTCCGATTATTTACCTCAGGACCCGTCACTCAAAGGCGTTCAATATATTTGCGGATGCTTGGGTTAGGGTCCATGTTTCACATCTATAGCATAACACCGGCCTTATCACAGATTTGTTTACTTGGCTGCTGGTTTTCAAGATCGTCAAAACTGTGCTCGAGCTTGGTTCCCACGAATTTGCTGACCGGGAATTTGCTGCATTAGCGTCTGGCAGGTAGAATCGTGGGATCGTTCGTTAAGTCCTCTGTGCTTAAATTCGGATGTCCTCATCCGATCAGAAATGTGGCTCATTGTATAGGCTGGGAATTGATTGGCCCAGAGAAGCGAGAGGCTGCATTGGTACCGATATTGATGCGCTTGACCATAGGTTTGTATTAAATGGTTGTTCATTACTAGCTTCTTCCTTGTCAGTAGGCCGTCTGATGGTAACCTTTAAGTAGTTCCTTTTGCAAAGTCTGAAGAATATAAAGATTATTAATATGAGAATGATGTGAATACTTATGCCGTAGTTAGTCCAAAGTTTGTAAAAAGTTTTGGCTTGAAGTAGATCGATTCGTTTAGTATTATTGATCTGCAGCTCGTGCATTGCTTCCAGAGAAAGGATTTCTCTGTATTGTTCTTCGTACGGAGTAGGCTGGTAGATGGCCGGAAGTGCATGCCAGAAGGATATTTCCTTTGAAGTGTAGGTTTTTCCATTAGCGTTCTCGAACTGAATTACGAAGGCGCCAAACAATTATCGTGTATCGTCGTCTATTGTTATCGATCGATTAAAATCGTTCAGCAGGATCATGTCGGTAGTAACTTCTTATATGGCTGGAACTTGTAGACCGCTCACGATACTACAGGTTGAGTTGGCGCTTTTCAGGATGTTGGGGAGGCATGACGAGAGTTTTATGTCTAACAAGTCGGTTTGTCTACAAATCACTAATTCGCTATATGCGTGACAATCATTGATGATACTGTATAGTTCATTATGATTTCAATAACTCTATTGTTTTTTTAACAGGTTTTATCAGTAGTCTTTCATAAGTATCTTCAGTAGTTGATGGAATTGGTACAATATACAAAAGTGACTTTTCGCCTGTTACAATTTTTATTTTCTTCTTCTTCTTCATCCTTTTGGGCCTTCGCTTCCTGCAAACAGCGCCTCCAATTGTCTCGGTCCGTTGACCGCGTCTTCCAATGCTGAAATCCGAGCAGCGATGAACTTTCTTCGTCGACCGAGTCAGACCAGCGTTTCCTCGGTTTCCCCACTAAACGCCGGCCTTCAGTTCTCCCAACGAATACCTTCTTGAGTATCCGTTGTTCGTCCATGCGATTCATGTGTCCAGCCCATTGCAGCTTCCGCAGTCTTACAATCTTTGAGGCCTCCGGTTCGTCAAAAATTTCATACAGCTCATGGTTGTATCGAATTCGCTCCGATTATTCGCCTCAGGATCGGTCGCTCAAAGGCGTTCAATATATTTACGGATGCTTGGGTTAGGGTCCATGTTTCACACCCATAGCATAACACAGGTCTTATCACAGATTTGTATACTTGGAGCTTTGTTTTCCTATGTATGCAGCTGGTCTTCAGTTCGTCAATACTGAATAGAATATTTTATTTGCGAGCTGTATTCTACGGCTACGTCTCTTTCATTGCCCATTTTCGTTATTTTGCTGCCGAAATACACAAATTCGCTAACATTTTCGATACTGTATTCGCCAAGTGTGATATTTTGTGTATTTGAGGTATTTTTCCTCGACTGCGTCATAAACTTTGTTTTATTTTCGTTGATTTGTAGCCCTACTAGTTTTGCTTCGCTGTCGAGTTTCAGGCAGAGTTCTTTGGCAGTTGTTAATGACCGCGACAAAATGTTGATATCATCCTCGTAGGCCACTACTTGGCTCGACTTGTATAGTAATGTACCTCGCGTATCGACAGGTAGCTTTCGTATAACGTACTCCAGAGCCAAATTGAATAGCAATGGGGCCAGCCCGTGTCCCTGCTTTAGTCCGATACTTGTGTCAAAGGTATCGGTGAGTTGGTTATTGATGCGGACTTGGGAGGTTGTCGACGTCATTGTCATTTTGGTAAGACGGACTAATTTGGCTGGGATGCCAAAACCAAGCATTATTTGGTACAGTACGTTACGATCAATACTATCGTATGCTTGCTTGCAGTCAACGACAATTTGGTGAACGTCTATGTTGAACTCCCAGCATTTTTCAAGTTCCTGCTTGACTGTGGACAATTGGTCTGTTGTTGATCTACCTGCCCTAAAACAACCTTGATACTCCCCAATAATACTGTTGGCGTATGATCCGATTTTATTTTCTAAGATTTTTGAAAATATTTTGTACTCCGTACAAAGTAGTGATATGTCTCTATAATTTTTAAACTGTAGCTTGTCACCTTTGTGGATCGGAAATATAATTGATTGGCTCCACTCTTTCGGCATATGTTCTTGTTGCCAAATGTACTGGATGACTTTGTGAATAGCTTGATGAACACTACTGCCACCATATTTGATTAGTTCCACTGGAATTTCATCAATGCCCGGCGGTTTATTATTTCTCTGGGCTTTGATGATGGAACAAACGTCACCCAGAGTTGGTGGGGCCAATGGAAGCTTAAGGACGTTCTTGAAATATGATGCCCATCTTTCCTTAATCTTGATTTCATCAGCGATTATATTACCGCTGTCATCACGACAAAGCGTGGTTTTGGCATGATAATCACGTTTCAGGCTTTTCACTACTTTGTATGCTTGTCTTGTGTTATTGCTCGCTAAACTTACATCTATACTTCTCAATTGGTCGTCATAGTATTTTCTTTTCTTAATCCTAGTTATCTTATTCGCTACTCTTCTGAGATTTTCATAGTGTTCTCTCTTCGTCCTGGTTTCCCTACCTACGTACTCTTTGTACGCCTGATTCTTTTTCTCTAACGCATTCTGGCACTCATAATCGAACCAATCATTCCTCTTGAGCTTGATGTCCGATCGTCTGTTCTGCCACGGTCCTAATAGCCGCTTTCACTTCCAACCAGGGCTCGTTGATCGCCTTTAACGATGCGTCTGATAAGATGGGAGCCAGCTGGTTGTCGGGGGTCTCCGTGAAATTTTCGGCCACAGACGCTGTTTGGAGCCTTTCGAAGTCAAATTTTTGTACCGGGGTAGTCTTCGCTGAATATGCCTTTGACAGACGGCATCGATAGGTTAGTTTGATCAAGTAATGATCTGAGTTACAATTGACTCCTCGGATGAACGGACGTCAAGTATGCTCGAGGCCCAACGTTGTTGGATCAAAACATGATCGATCTGGGTTTGTGTGTTGCCATCCGGTGATATCCAGGTCATTTTACGAATGCGTCGATGTGGGAAGCAAGTCGAACGTGTGACTAGATTTCTGCTACATGCAAAGTCAATCAGGCGCTGGCCGTTGTCATTTGTTTCATCAATTTTTATTTTGGCTAGTTTTAATGCATCTTCAATTGATATGTATGGAAAATTTTCCTTGTCAAGATTTGCTATTGCTGTTTTGATTTCCTCCTGTGATAACATAATGGAGTTTGCGATTCCAGTTTTGACAAGATTTAAGGCATAATTTATACTAACTAGTTCCTCTTTTACCAATCTTCATTTATATTGTAGACTTATGGCTATATCGTGGTTGTGGTGCTCGTTTTTTTAACAAATTTTTAGAGTTGGTTTCAAATTCGTGTTAGGCTGTTAATTCTATCTGTGAACGATTTGTTAATTACTATCTGGTTGTTGTTATTCCTCAGGACGTTGTTTATTTTGTCCTGGATTATGTTGAAGTCATCGTGGTCGGGATTTCCCGCAACCCATTTCCATGCGGTTCCGATAAAGTCCAATAACCTTTTCACAACCTTCGGTTGTAGCTGTTGGGTTTGGGATAGTTCATGAATGAGATAGGGATACAGTAGATTGCTACTATTGACTTCTCGCCCAATTGCGTTTGATATGTTTGGTATTAATTGCGCGTACTGTGCAATGTCTACGTTATGTATGATGTTAAAACTTCCCGTTTTTATTTTCGACTGACCAGATTTGATGGTTATAATTTGGGAATTTGTATAGTCGAGAACCTTGACCTTGCAGGTAGCCATGTGGATAGAGAGCCTAAAAAGAAGAAGTTGGTCGCGTATATTGCTTTTGTGTATGGTTTTTCCGGATTCGGTAATGATTGTGGTTTTCTTGTTTTCCCTAACAGTTCTTTGTCTGTATCTTGGAGTTAATTTTGACCCTAATCTTTTATTTCTTTTAACAAAAACTATTTCTCCAGGGCTATAATCCTTTAGGGGTTCCCTATTTTTGTTATGGTACGCAAGGTCTTTGTTTTGCTT
This sequence comes from Odontomyia ornata, assembly GCA_963969285.1. NCBI lineage: Eukaryota > Metazoa > Arthropoda > Insecta > Diptera > Stratiomyidae > Odontomyia > Odontomyia ornata. The sequence continues at coordinate 447,429,404 of OZ017739.1, read as the reverse complement.
TGATTTGAGCTTTTCTACGTTTTGCTGTCGTATTTGTTCGAGGTCTTCCGGAGTTATTCTCGGTAGGCGACCGAGGTATAGTTCTACAGGCTTCTTGCCTGTAGTGGAATGGATAGTGACGTTGAATTCTTTTACTGCCCTATGAAGTAGCTCTTCAAAAGGCCGCCCGGGATCGTCTCGCTTTAGGCATCGCATAATGCTATCAGGGTGGAGTGAGGACGTTCTATTTGCCCGTTCACCTCGCTTTTATAAGGAGGCGTTTTGAAGACTTTTATCTGCAAATCATCTTCCATCATGGAAGACAAAAATACTGATGGAAGCACGCCTTCGTTATTCACTACAACGTTTTTCGGTACGCAAAGGAAGAACAGAATGTCCCTAAGAGGCTGTTTTACGTCCTCAGCAGATCTTGATAGGAGAATCTTAGCTTGGAGAAAATTTGAGAATTTATCTATGGCCATGAGAACTAGTTTCTTTTCAGTCAGAAGTATATCTGTATGAACTGTGTGTCCGGGATAATTTGGGATGGGTGTTGCATGTAGGAGCCGTTTGTCCGGGTGCCTATCGTATTTATTTTCCTTACACCTTATGCATCTTTTGATTTTAGCGGACATTTTCGGGAAATAAAAATTTTCTAATAACTAAAGCCTATTTTCTTGAGCGTTTCTATGAGCTCTACGATGAGTGTTCAAGATTCTCTCTTCCTGTTCCACTTCGTTTTGCAGGTCTTCAAGTGTCTTGCGCGTAAAGTGGACTCTGTAATTTTGAAAGTGCTGGGGGTAGATTTCTTGTATGAGTCCAAACGTTCTTTCGTCTGTCATAAGTCTGTTTACCGTATGTGGATTCATGTACCGTCCAAGTATTTTTATGATGTCTTGTTCAGCGTATTCTTCTTTAATTAGGATATGCCTGGTATAATTATCGAGAGAATGGGTAATCTGGTAGCTTGTTTCGTTACCCTTGCTCAAAACTATTTGATTCTGGAAGACGTTGATAGGAGTTTCGACCATAGGTATTCGAATTTGGGAGGAAATATCATAACTATGCTCTGTGGGGGTTAACGAATTAACTTCCCCTTGATTCGGAGGTATTGAGAGGGAGTCCACAACAACATTTGCTTTCCCTGGTTTGTATAGGAGCTCATAATTATGCTCCTCCAAGTAAGACTTCCAGTGTTTCATTTTACAGTTGGAAAGGAAATACCTAAAAAAAGGAAATTCCTAAATTTCTGCAATGCCCATATGACGGCGAGCATTTCCCTCTCGTTTGCAGTATAGTTTTCTTTGGTTTGGTTCAATGTTCGCGACAAGAAAGATGTTGGTTTGCCTTCTTGAGAGAGAACTGCACAAATGGCGTAGTTGGAAGCATCCATAGTCAATTCAAACTCCTTTTCGAAGTTGGGATGCGATAGTATGACGTCTGGAGATGAGCGCTCTCCTGAGTGTCAAAAATGCATCCATGGCTGGTTTATCAAAGCAGATTGACTCATTTTTGGACATGTGCTTGGACACCCGTCCATCCTCTCCTCTCAAAAGGGATATCAGAGGCTTTGTAAGCTTTGCATAGTCGCGAATGAAGCGACGGTAACACCTTAACATTCCAAGAAATGATCGGAAGTCCTTTAAGGTTCTCGGCGGAGGAAAGGATGCGATTGTTTCAACTTTTTCAGGGTTTGTTCTAATGCCATCAGCGCTGACCACAAGCCCCAAAAACTCTACGTTGGTCCTCAAAAATTTACACTTTTTGGGCTAAACTTTCATGTTAGGCTTCTCGAGTGTCTTGAGGACCCTTTCCAAGTTTTTGAAGTGTTCCTTCTCGTCTGCTCCGAAGATGAAAATGTCATCTATGTAGACGTAGCAGCGCAGGCCGATGTGTTCCCGAAGGATATCATCTAGTGTGAGCTGCAAAATAGAGGGTGCATTCTGGAGTTCGAATGGAAGCCGCAGGAACTCAAATTTGCCATTATTAATCGAGAATGCTGTTTTTTCGATATCTTTTTCTTTAAGGAGAGTCTGGTGAAGTCCGCTCTTGAAGTCAATCACAGAAAAGAATTTGTTCCTATCAAGGTTAGAGAGTACCTCATTTATCTCTGGGATAGGATATCTGTCAGGAATGGTGACTGAGTTTAGTTTTCGGTAGTCTATAACCATCCGATACCTTTTTACCACAGAGGACTCCATCTTCTTTGGGACGATCCAAACAGGCGAATAATACGGTGATCTTGATGGTCGGATAATGCTTTTTTCTAGCAAATGTTTAACCTCTGTTTCAACTTGAGATTTAAGAGCCACTGAGTACGAGTAGACTTTGCTGTATACAAGATCGTTCGTAGTTGTATGGATTTCACCACGCACCGTTGTTGTATACGTTAGTCGTTCGTTCAGTTCAGAAAAAAACGTCAGTACACTTGCCCAGGACCCTTTATAGTTGGTTCCTCTGAGGTATAGAAAGATTGTCGGTATTTATATTTAGCTTGTTAATTGATTGTGAAGCGTGCTGGCTCAGCGGGAGGCTTATTCCTAGGCTTACGGTCATGAAACTCCCTTTAGTGTGGATGACTGCATCCATGGCTTTTAGGGAGTTCTTCCCGATTATTCCGGTGAAATTTTTGAGGCTGGGTAAGAGGAAGAACATCAGTTTTCCAGTACCCGACTGAAAGAGATCGATAAATGCATGGTGCATAATTTTGACCGCACCACCCACTGAATTTACACTAAATGGTTCATTATTTTTTAAAGGATTCCGAATGTAACGAGGCTGTATGTACTCGTAATTTTTATTGGAACCTATGTCTATCAAGAATTCGAATGTTTCGCCGCTTCTCGCGGTCCTTTCGATATATGGAAGCGAAGAGTTGTTTAATCTAAAAAATGTATGTCGTCTTGGATGCCCCATATTACATGATGATAATTTATTTAGGATGAGTGAAAAGTGGCTTGATAGAATTCATAAATGCTGTTAACACCTTGGGCAAGAGTGCTCATTTGGTACTCAAGCGTACCGAGATCCCTCTTGTCCGCATAGTGCAGTGCTAGACACTTCGTAATCTTTCCCCGATTGAGGGTGTGTTATATGATTCTAAGGCGATGTCGGGTTGACCGACCACCTTATTTCTAATAACGGACCAAATTCCGTAGTACTTTGAGGTTCCCCTAAGGTGTTCATATACAAAGAATATCCTTTCGGCTCTTTACCACATCAAGGACTCTATTCATACCCGATAAATCCCTGTCATTGGCAGCACTGATTCCTATATCCGCTTCATTGTTTATTTAGGAAGCGAGGCTCATCAGCCTCTAGAAGGTTTGTCTTCCTTGAGCCTGAAGTGTTTCCGTCACTATTTGGCTTACGATCGGGGTGAGTTCATTTAAAGTCACACTAGAGCCTCCGGAATTGGTAGGCAGAGTATTCCGGTGCTCTGCGCCATTGTTATTTCCCGGGGGAATGAGAGACGAGCGAGGCGAATGAGATTACTGGGATTCGAACCAACCACATTTCGATTTAACTTCGTGGGCTAAGAGAAAACCCACTAGGGATCTGGACGTACGTAGCCCTATTTCCGCTCGCAAAATGCGGATTTTCTAAATAGGACAAGGTAAAACAACAACCAAGAGCGGACAGATCAAAGATGACGACAATAGTCAATACTGAAAAGGTTCAGCACTAATGTAGAGGACACCACAACAACGATTTACAAATAACATTCACAATTTCACGTTTTACTGCTGTAAAACTTCCCTTCTTTAAATATGAAATTTTCTGAATGCTTAATATATAATGTGAAGTATTTTCAAATAATTTCAAATTTATATTCTGTAAGCGAAGAATATTCTTTCTTTCTTCAAAGTCGCTTGATAATCAAATCATTTCAAATGCGCTGTTGAATAATGCTCAGATGTTTTGATAGTAGTTCGATGTAAATATTAGTTTTGAGTTAGTAGACGTAACGCTCAGGATGACCATGGAAAAAATTAACCAAATGTATTTTTCAATGAAAATCTTCGGTTTTCTTTCTTCCCCGAACCATTACGAGTATGAGATCCGTAGCGTTAATCAGGTTCCTTCCTTTACCATGCGACCGGGCTGTGGCTCTTCTTTCGTTGTATGTAGTACTATCGGGAAATCAGGTCCGGCTAGGGGATGTGAGGGGGCACCATTACCACCAGTCCTCCAGCCAGGGCCGATTGCATGAATCGGAGCAAGTGGAAACCCGAAGAGGCAGCGTCTGGGGAATACGGCGGGTGGGGCGAGATCCCCCAGTTCACGCCTTCCAAGTATTTTTTGACAGGCTTGGCTACGTGTGCCCTTGAGTTGTTATGCAGAAAAATGAGCTTATCGTGTCTACAGTCCCATTCCGGCCGTTCTTGCTTCAAAGCTCGATTCTGATGGACGAGTTCCTGCGGATTAACTTCCTCAGTGATTGTTTCATTCAGTTTTAGAAGTTCATTATAAATGACGCCACACTGATCCCATCAGATGGACAACATAACCTTTAAAGCGTGAATATTACGTTTTGCCGTCAATAGACCTGGTTCACCTGGCATCACCCAATGTTTCGGTCACTTAGGGTATCGCATAGATCCATTTCTCGTCTCTTGTTACAATTCGATGCAGAGAACCTTTTCTTTTTTTGTCGTCCAAGAAGCATCTCGCACGTCACCAAATGTCGTTTCATGTTCCTTTCTCTCAGTTAATGTGGCACATAAGTTTCAGTTTTTTGGACCATCCCCATGGTGCGCAAGCATTTACCGACGGTAGATCTGTCAACATTTAACTCCCCTCACAATTCTTCTAGGTTTCGGCTTGAATCTTTATCTGACTATTCCCGTAGCTGTATATCTATGAGTTTTCGATGCCCCTTCGCGATGTTTATGTCACTTCTAAACTGCCATTTTTCTCAGATGGAGCATGATCACTGTGAAAACTGATCATTATACGATCCGTTTCGGCGGCACTTTTACTTGTAATAAAATAATGAAATAAAACCTGGAAATGCTGTTTTTTCGGTCTGAATGTCGACATTGTTAACACGGCAAAAAAACAGTATTCATGCTTCAAACGAATGTCGACTACTGCATTCGAGAACCTACCCATGTACCTTTCGATTCCAAGACTAGTACTTTAGTGAACACAAAAATATTACATATAACGACATCTCTCTGCCAACAGCGAAAACTTATTCCTATACCCAATATGTAACGACCTCTGGTTCGGGCCTTGGTAGATTCAAATTGGTACATGTAAAATATTTTGTTCTGGGATTGGCGCGATAGCTAGCCTGCCAACACATATATGCGTCCCTAGATCAGGTCGTTTCCAACTGTGCACTGATCATTAGGTCACTGAGACCGCATTCCATCGCTACTGTCCTTTATTAACCTTAAACATCCTAAGAAAAGCACTACAAATGCACTTTTCACGTTTTACTTTTAGTTTATCAAATGAAATCCTAGATAATGCCGAAAGAAGTATGCAAAAATATATCAAGTGCAGAGTTACGTCTAAGAGTCTCTGCAAAGCAAATCCTTGATTAAAATATTCGATATATGTATTGTTCCAAAGAAACTCATAATTTACAATTGAAAACGTGTCAAATGTTCGAGATATATTGATTACCCTATAGAAAGCGCCACGACACACACACGAGACTATTTATTTGGTGGTGCAATTTTCAATTGTTTTTACATATTAGGACAAAAAATCACCTTAATGGGAGGTCGACGTGCTCTCATTTCAGCCTACACTCCAAGAAACTATAAATGTTTGAAACCTTAAATCCCCTTGAGGTCCTCAAAACTGATTTATTGTATTTTGTTCCATAAAAAGTATCTCAATGCATCCCATAATTCACTACTTATAACCCACTCGTTGGTTCACGCTAAATAAAAATCGTTCACATTCCTGTTTTCTTTGAAAAGTCTTAATTGGGATTTCGTTCTTTGGAATACAAAAAGATTCTCTATGCCTGTACATCTAAGAACATCTTTCAAAGTTTGCAAAAAAAGGATTCAACCTAACAATACACAAAGTCAATTTTATAAACTTTACAAACCCGCATGAAGAAAAAAATCCAACTAAGAATTTTCACTTTACCATTTTGTGTGCCTTAAGCTTGCTGCATTTTTTTCCACGAAGACTTTGTGAACTTTGAGGAAACTTCAAAGTCGACATGTTTATCTCTCTTGTCAATCAAATTTTGTATGTTCCCGAACTGGATTTGATGTAGGCGCTGCGCTGTACATATTACAACTTGGGAATTTTCCCTTTATTCATAAAAGCTGACAAGGTGGAGCTTTTGTAAATACGTTGTAGGCGATTATGGGAAACGATTTGGTTATTTTCGGCAGATTGTATCCATTTTGGAAAACGTCAACCTTGGGCGACCTCTACCTGAGCCCATGTAATTTGCATAGATTGTTTGCGAACGCGCTACTCAATTCTAAGGATATTTATTAAATTTCAAGCGAATCAACAAGAATCAGTAAATTTCAAATGACTTCCATCGGTTGGAAATCAAAGCGCGGAAAATTCACGGTCTAGGTACAATGCCAACAGATGCCTGGCAGACATTAACCGTGTCCAAGGAAAAGTGTCCTTTGCCTCTGTCAAACAACATCAGGAACTCGCTAAATCAAATAGCTTGATGTTAGCCTTTGCTATCATTCTTTGCATTCCCCCCAGACACGCGCCGCAAACTGAGTTCACGGAGCTGAATCTTTAAGGCGCAGCCCCCAGTGAAACTGAAAATTTGGGTAAACTTTACAGCCATTCACCTCAGAAATGTGACGAATATTTGCAAAATTTTTTTAGCAAGAAGTTGGAATGAACCTTATGTTATCGAATCAACTCATTACATTTTGCAAAAAGTTTGTTGCAAAAGTTATTAAATTCAAACAAAATAGCATGTTTTCGTTAAAAAATGTAGTAGATCTCGGAAACTACTTAACGCACCGAGTTGATTTAAGCAATGGTTGCTAGATCTTAATTATTTGCAGTGAATTAACTCATCAAAAATTTAAAAAAGTTTTTTGCAAAAAAATTCCTAGAACAAAATGTGTAATTTGCACACATTGAACAAATATCATGCATGCACATTGATTTGTATCAAATTTCCACATTTTGTTCTAGGAAATTTTTTGCAAAAAACTTTTTTAAATTTTTGATGAGTTAATTCACTGCAAATAATTAAGATCTAGCAACCATTGCTTAAATCAACTAGGTGCGTTAAGTAGTTTCCGAGATCTACTACATTTTTTAACGAAAACATGCTATTTTGTTTGAATTTAATAACTTTTGCAACAAACTTTTTGCAAAATGTAATGAGTTGATTCGATAGTCAAGGGTTCATTCCGACTTCTTGCTTAAAAAATTTTTGCAAATATTCGTCACGTTTCTTAGGTGAGCTGCTGTAAAGTTTACCCAAATTTTCAGTTTCACTGGGGGCTGCGCCTTAAGCAAACTCTTCAATTTTCATATCCGTAGAAGAAATCCGCACGGTGTCATTATATCCCATCGAGCTCCCCGGCCATTACTCCTCGCACTTATGCTTTCAGGTGCGAGGGGGTGCAAAATTAGCTTCTTTGTAAAAGAAAAAACATCTTTTCCACTGTAAAGGACAACTGCGAACAGGAAACGACCGACGGCTAAGGTAAATAAAACGTTTAATGGAAATCATTTAACATTTATATCGTCGACGTCTTTTATTAGAAACGAGGTCGACGACAGCTTCATCTTCATCTCCTTCAACTTCATCATCATCCACTTCGCTAGCTGTAGCAGCGGCATCATAGTCATCATCACCGTCAACATCACAGTTGTCTTTTACGTCTTCGTCATACCACAAAGTCAACAATTTCAGCAGTCAGGTGAGTCTAAATAAAAAATGTACCCCAAGATGGAAAAGGAGATTCTTGTACACTGTTGACAAAATGGATAGCTGCAGCGAGAAAAGTTTTAATTTATTATTTCCTAGAATTTCACCTATCTCTAGCTGTTTCCCTTCAAACAACAATAGCAAGCAGCGTGATTTATTAGGTGCTAATTGCTGAAACACCTTGCAGGAACTTGCGGAGGACTAATTATTGGAATATTAAAAGAAACTAATGAACTTCTTTTTTCTTTTGACTCCTCTTACATTTTTTCTGATGCTCATTGACGCTAAATTGCAATGCCTTCAAAGATGTTCTCATTACTGCACCAATTGGTTCGTAAATTACTTTTTTTCATAAAAAAAACTAACAGTAATCACGCATGAGAGAGCAGCAAACTCATAGTTGCTGCAGCATTCAAAAGGTGAACTCTTTTCTGGACCGAATCCTTTTCTTTGCCTTTTTCAAGAGATTTATTCAATTCCCTTGGGCAATTAGGAGAGGCTTTTATTGTGAAGATTGTATTTGATTTGTCTTATAGAGCTGAAGACTGTTGCAGCGTTCATTTGAGTTGATTTAAAGGCATCCTTTAGGAAATAAGGATATATAGGTTAAAGAAGGTAAAGCAAAGGTAATCGATTCAATTCAAGAGAATAATTGCAGAGACCAAAGGCTATTGCTCTTAAATTCATATCTAAATTCTAAAATAGAAGGCACTTCTGCAGAAACTACAGTTATTGCTTCCTGGTTTAAAGTATGCAATTCACAAATAAAAATTAGTTACTACACAAAGAGGAAACACTATTGTAAAATCATTTGGGTTAGCTTTTTTTTTTCAAATTAATCATAAAGTCATACATAACTTTAGCCAAATTATATCAAATCGAACTTGACTAAATGTATACGAAAATTGTGTAAATTATTTCAAAGAATTAGGCAATCAATCTGACGCTTAATACACACCATAAAGGCCGAAAACTTAAATATTTTGATGCAAATGAAAATTTTTTGTACCCAGCCTTTTTATTGCTTGTAGAAGAAAAATGTTAGATGAGGGTGGTTTTGAGGTGTGCCTCTTCAGGCCATCACATTATAGGCGTTTATGCTACTCAACTGAAGAACTGCGTAAAAAATGTTCATAAGTAATTTGCAGCTATCAGGGCACCCGCGCGTTACAATCAAAGCTCAGTGTAGAGCACATAAACGCTTTTAGTATTATAATATAATATGATGGTAGATCTATCTGATGCATCATACGTCCTATTATTTAAAGTTCCAATGCCTTGTACAATATTTTAAGGTGCTCATTTTGTTGAATTAACCAAAACAAAAAAAGCAATAACTTGTATTGAGCCCACAGAGCGCACATGCTTTAATATTACCACTTTATCATTTTATTCGACTTGCATGAAGCAGTAGTAGTAGTAGTAGTAGTAGTTCAGGGTTTTCTAATAAGAGGTGTTATTTTGAAATTAAAAGAAAAGTGCCATTTTTTAATATAAATGATCGCATGCTGATTTCATTATAAAGAGAACGGTATGCCGTTAATAGTGGAAAATAACATCAGGCAAATGACCACGCTTACAGGACCATATCCTTTTCATGAAAATTTCCATAACCAAATCGCAAAGTGGCTGCCTTATGTCTTCGATAGCCTCACGAATTCCATATTTGAGGTCTTGAATCGACGCTGGGCTGTTGGCGTAGACCTTCTCTTTCACGTGGCTCCAAAGGAAGAAGTCGCAAGGCGTTAAATCACAAGATCTCGGTGGCCAATTGTGATCACCTCTTCGAGAAATAACACGGTTCGGACACTTTTCCCGTAAAAGATCAATGGTTTCGTTGCTTGTGTGGCACGTACCGCCGTCTTGTTGAAAGTAAACATTGTCCAGATCAATACCATCCAATTCCGGCCATAAAAAATCATTAATCATCTCTCGATAGTGCAATCCATTCACCGTAACTGTTGCTCCAGCCTCATTTTCGAAAAAGTAAGGTAAAATGACTCCGCCGGACCATAATCCGCACCAAACAGTCACACGTTGAGGATAGAGAGGCTTTTAAATAATAACCCTTAAGTTTCCCGAGCCCAAAATGCGACAATTTTGCTTGTTGACGAAGCCACCGAGGTGGAAATGGGCCTCATCACTCAAGATGATTTTTTGATGGAATTCCGGATCATTTTCATGCATTTCAAGGACCCAATCAGCAAAGATACGACGTTGTTGATGGTCGTCCGGCTTGAGTTCTGCTGTTGGCTGAACTTTATAAGCCTTAAGACCCAAATTTTTATGCAAAATACGGTGTAATGACGTTTGTGGAATGCCTAATACCAAACAAACCTGGATTTTCTTCAACACTTTCGGCTACAGCAGCAATATTCTCGGTTGTTCTTGAGTGACGTGCATGGGTTTTATTCTTCACATCACTAAATTGTCCCAACAGCTCGAATTTTACCACCAATTTCTGTATTGCGGTCTGAAAAGGTGCTTCACGGCGACCCAAAAATGTTCGAGTTTTACGAATCGTCTCTGCCAAATTTTCACCATTTGCGTAGTGAGTTTTAGTAATTTCAATGCGTTTTTGAAGCGTGTATTGTTCCATTTTTATTAATGGCGTAGTTTCCACTTGTCAAATGTCAAAAAATGACAGCTTCAGAAGTTACATCTACCGAAATAGTGGGCTATTCAAAATAACACCTCTTATTGGAAAACCCTTTATTTTATTGAGACTTTTCATTTGACGTATGCTAATTGACCTGCTTTTAATGTTACGATTCATTTGACAGTGGCACTTTTGTCAAATTTCCTTAGTCTCTTCATACGACCCGAGTCTATACTTTACTGTTTTGAAATGCTAATGTTAATTTTTCTATTCCGTTTGCTCTTGTCTTTAAGATGCTTATTCAGAGATTAAAACCTAAACTAAACTAACCTGACTTATTCTATTCTTAGCCTAATTACATTGTAACTCTTCTTTGTAGTTTTGGTTGGTGGTGTGTTCTCTTCAAGCGTTACATTCAAAATCGCGTTTCTGAAGAGGCGCAGTATTTATTGACCTGATCTTCAGGATATACGGAAGTTATTTTTTATTTATTTAATCGGTTTCTTAATTATTGTTTGTTTGATTTTTATTTTTCCCTATGGAAATTCAAGTTGCTTTAGCCCCTGTAGGTATTGGGAGATGGTATCTAATAGAAAATGGGTTTTAGGGGGTTTGGTCTTGTAGTCTTGGAGAATTCTTATGGGAGAGAGATAATATGAGTTTTCAGAGATGGAGTTACTATTGAAGAGGTCCCGGATTAGAATTGATTCATGTTCCTGCCATTTAGCTATTCGCTTTTTGCTTGTTTCAAACATGTATTTTTATTGGGGCGTCTGTATTTCGATATACATACATTCTCGGAGTATCCTCCTCTCAAGTATTTGCAATTCTTCGACTACTGTTGGTGAAATTGTCAGCCAGGCTGGGAAGGAGTATGTGATAATGGGGCGAATTAGAATTTTGTACATGAGGGTTTTTACATTTGGGAAAACAGATTTGGAGGATAGGAGGGGTGGAATTAATGCAGCAGCTCCTTTGGGTTAGTTTATTGCTTTTCATGCATGTGGGTTCGTTTCGAACCTGTTGTTGAGGTTCACTCCCAAATACCTAATGTTATCTTTTGGGTTCACCGTGTCCCCGTCGATAACCGCCCTTATCAGTTTGCTTTGCTGAACGGCTAGTTTGTGCCCTTTACCAATCGCGTTACGGAAGCATATTATTTCCGATTTAGCAGCGTTGATTTGGAGCCCCAATCTTTTAAACAGCGTGCTATAATGTCAACTTCTCTTTGCACCCTTTCCATGGCGGAAACGAAAAGAGTGTGACTGGCTAGAATTAGAATATCATCCATTCATTCCACTCGTGACTCACGAGTATATAGGTATTGATTGTGCTGATGTGGCTGTTGCTATTGGAGTTTGGATATATTCGAAAGATGGGGTTAAAATGGGGGTTGTTCTTTTATTTTTTAAAAGCGCTATCTTGTCTGCCAGTCATTTCCTTTCCGAGCATCCGGAGAAGTTTGATGGGTGGCCTTTTTCTTTGCAGACGACACAGAAGGGTGGGTTACTTGTTTTGTCGATGTCCTTTCTTGGGCATTCTTGGGGGTTGTGGTCCTCTCCACAAGCTACACATCTTGCCTGGAAGGCACAATTCGCCGAGACATGGCCGAAGCGTTGAAATCTATAACACTGGAGTAGGTCATTCCATCTGGGCTTTTCCCATGTCGCTTTCTGATGAAGGGTGAAACGGAGCTTAAGGAGGCGGTCTTGGTCTTCTTTTTGGTTAAGGATTATTTTATATAAATCGTAAGTTCACGCCGTTCGCTTTAGACCACCTGGGGGGTTACCGGTGAGACATTGTCGATTTTAATGTCCGGACACTGTATTTCGATGTCTTCTCTAACCTGTCTAGCTCCGAATGTCGAGTCTACACCTCTGAGTATGACTGTATATCTTTTGCGTTTCGTTGGTGTGAAGGAGTAACCTTCCACTTTAGATCTGCAGATCAAATCTAGTAATTCATCATGAATGGCGGCTTCGTCAACTGTAATTTTTAATTTGCTCGCGCTCAGGCGAGTAATTCTATACTTCGTTGTGGGGCTCTTTTCCATGATTTTTTTAACTGTCATGGCTTTGATTCCTTCTACGAATATAGGGGACACCATGATTTTTTCTTTTCAGGGGCACATGTGTTTTGCTTGGAGGTTATGTTATCTTCTCCCGAAAGAGGCGTTTGTTGCAGCTTGATCTACTTCCATTGTTGCTGACGGTATTTCTTTCTTGGTCGCTTTTGTTCTCAGTGGTAACGCCTTCTCGTTATTGTCCGCATCGGAGCATCTTTGTATAGTTGGTGACTCGCTTTGTACCTCTGCTGTTGCCAGTTTTCCGGGCTTAATTTTCTTTGTTACGATTAACTTTTATTTCATTTTCTTGTTTACTTTGATTTTCGACACCTTAATGTTTTCGCTTGCGATGTGTGCGGTTTGACGTCTCACTATCGGCCCTTGCATGAAACATTGGATGACACTTTTCCTCCGTACTCTGCAGTTCCTCACATTGGTGCGGTCAGTAAGCTGGGCAAAACATCCATAGGCTACGAGCATCCCGAAGAACGCTTTCATTTGTTTGGAAGGTATATGAATGCTGTTTCCTGGCGGACTAAAAAATCGAAATTCCTTTTTCATTTTAAAACATGTGAATCAAAGTGAGTGATTGGCAGACCGTATATTATAATTTGTGAGTATGTGTGGGTACTGGCAGAGACCATAAACACACACATAAAGTTCGTTCACTTCTTAGTTGGAGAAGCTGTTTCGCTATTAATATGAGAAATGCTTTTGAGCGCACCTTAGTCGGGTGGATTGAAGTACGACTACATGCCGCAAAGTTCTCCCTACAGTGATGTCTTTGATGTCAGCTAGAACTGCCTTCCTTTTAACTCTTTTTTAGGGTTTTGTAAAATAATTTTACAAAACCCTACTAGTTTTACGACCAGTCTGTCCGTCTGTCCGTCTGTCCGTCCGTCCGTCCGTCCGTCCGTCCGTGTGTCACAGCAGTTTTTCTCGGAAACTACTTAACCTAGAAACATCAAATTTTGTGTGTAGGTGTAAAGTGGTGATCTCTTCAAAGTTCAACTACAAAAAAAATTTATAAGGTATTCAAGGGGGGTCTCCACATATAGGAGAGTGACCCCCCGAAAAAAAAATTTCATTGAAGGTAGCCGATATGGGTATCAGATGAAAGGTCTTGATGAGAACTTTTCAGGCGCGCAGGGAGGGGAAATATACGAAAAATTTGTGTCCTCCCCCTCGCGATTGGACACCTGTGATCCGAAAAATCTGAAAAAAATCAGAAATGTAGGCCCTGGTGAGTACAACAACAACAAATACGTTAGAAGTCGCAAATTACTCAACTTTGTTAGTAATAGTATGATTTATCGATTTTATGTTTTCTTGAATAAAATCTTAACGGTACCCTTAAATTCAATGAAATTCAGTACGTAGATGTCTATTTATAAGGTTGATCTATCCTGAAAGTTTCATAACGATTGAATCATATTTTCAATTTTCCTGTATTACTATGGAACAATATGCGCTGCATTCATTACTATGACATATGGCTACAGAACAACATGCGCTTCTTACCGACTCAGACACTACAGTTTTGCTAGGATTTGCATGAAAATTTCAGGAATGATAGGTGTCTTGTAAATTTTTGAGAATCGGTTCAGCTGGTGGTATCGGTAATCGTAAAACAAAATAGTGGCTGTTTTAAATGCGAAGATGGAATAATTTTGAGTTTTTTTTTCCCAACTTCAACGTTTAAGGTGCATGCTTTGAACACTTGATTCAATTTAATGAATGACTGAAGATGAGTACCTACAATCAATGCTCATAAGTGAAACAAGTCAAGGAGGTGGGAGAGAGCTCCTACCAAAAGGGGTTTGTAACCATTCTAGGATTCGAAAAAAATTTCATCAAACGTAGCCGATATGAGTATGAAATGAAAGTTTTCATGGGAGCTTTTCAAAACAGTTGTTAAACTGTCAGTTTTTACTTCAGTGGGGGCACAGGGGGGAAATAAATGAGAAATGTGTTTCCTCCGTCGCGGATGGACATCTGAAATAATTATCAAGGGAGGTATTTATGAGTATAACAATACCAAAAACCTCAGAAGTCGAAATTCGTTCAACTTTGTTAATAATAGTATGATCTTCGTATTTCATATTTTCTCCAATAAAATCGTCTTTGACATGTTTCTTGATTTGATTCGATCTGGTGACTGCATTTAGTAAATTGAATACAAAACCCTTCTGACATGAGCGTAGGTCTGTTTACCCAACTTGTTTTCACTACCGTGTGATCTGTCTGTTTTTGCTCCAGGGTTTCCTGTCGGAAAATATATCACAGTCTTAATTTATGGAACATTTCTTTCAGTTCAAATCGGGTATATTTTAAGACATAAGAGATTCAAGGATCAAAGAAGTCATACGATAGTTGCTTAACCGTCGGGGTCACCAAGTAACGACTCAAGAGTGTATTCAAAATCTGCTGATCGTTTTCAATGCATACATAACTGTTTATTCGCTGCTTTTCGTTCGTTAGAGGGAAGATGATATTTTGCTATGAATTTATGGAACTTGAAATTTTACAGGGCAGTCTCCTAAGATCAGGCTTAGTCGGACTGGCATCTCTATCTCTGTTTAGAGGGCATCCCAACGCGGTTCCACTGTCATAATATCGTAAAAATAACATAATATCGCACGGTATTTTGTCGTTTGAAGACGACATAAACTCGAGCGACATTGTGTCGCGTCAAAAACGACACAATATCGCGCAAAGCTATGTCCTGTTGAAACGACATACAATTGCTAAATATAAACGGCATAATTTCGCTGAATAATTGTACTGAGCGATATAATGACGGCGGAACTATGTGTTTACCCCGTTTGGAGCATGAATTTTGTTTTGGTTTCTTTGAATAGTTCCGCCATTGCGACCATGCATGTGTGGACTAGCGCTTTGGTATATCGTCAACCAACCCGGCACCCATCGTGCGGATAATTTTCTCATGCATAAATCTTCATGTAAGATCGTATGCACCCGTTCAGTTGATATCCCACAAGCCTCAGAAATTTCCTTAATAGTTAATGGGCGATCTTAATTCGCGGTTGTGTGCACTAAACTGACGATATCTTTCGTTGAAATAGTTTTTGAACGTCCATAACGTTCATAGTGAAAAATGCTTTTGCGACTACGTTTGAACTCGGCCACCTAATGTTTCAGGGTTGTAAATGAGGGCGATGATTCACCATACACGGAGTCTTACTCTTCGTTTGCTTCCAGAGTTTTTTCTCTTTCAAATAGAGGTACTTTGTCACCGCGCGAAACTCGATTTTATCCATTGTTGTTAACAAACGTCACCCTATCAACATTGGAAGGGTACCATGTGTTTTGTACTGATTGGAATGACTTGAAATTTTTATGGCGTACATATGTAAAGGCCATCTATTGGTTGGCATGAGAACTTGTCTGTACCGTGACTTTTTGCCGGTTAGGCCGGAAATTTTCCAAATGACCCTCGTATTTTTTACGATCTTTTACTTTCACTTTTAGTCTATATCCTGAGCCCATCTTCCACCGGGAGAAACTAGTTTATATTTTTTCAATTGTAGAATTTACCTTCCATTTTGGGTAATAGTAATAGTCCATCGCACTGCAGTCTGAACCCGAACCTTGGCGTTGGGATTTTTATTTTGAGGGTATCTCATTCTGTGACCATAACGGGATTAGAGGTGATATGGTCAATATCACGCTCAACCATGTGATTATTACCTAATTTTTGAACTAGTACCCATCACAGCTAGGTGTGCTGATAGTCTGACAGCAGCATCAGAAGCTCAAACTCGATGCTTTACCCGAGGTTTAAACTTGGGAGCTGCTGCGGAAGCAAAGCGTGTCCTAATCCACAGCCCCTCACGCACTACACCGTTTTGGGTAACAACTACCCCATTTTGCGATATTTTCGATAAGTTGCATTCGAGTGTATTCTATTGCACACTTCAATCCATCTCAAAATTTATGTAATCTACTTCAGACAAAAACATAACTTTGTCCTTATTACTACTTCTATCGAATGCATTCTATACCAGCTAGGTGGAATCACAGGAAATTATTGTATGATAAATATTAACTATTCAATAAGCTGCTTGAAAATAATTTTAAATAAGATTCGAATGTTCTTTCATTCTCTTTAAATGAAAGATTTTACTTGGATGCTTTGGTTTTGTTTTCTTTCTTATTGTAACTAATGCAATATTCGCTGTCACCTATGCAGTATCAATTTGATAAGATATTCGTGAAAATCCGTGTAGATTAGTGAATGGGTGCATTGATTGCTGCCTAGAGGTCCCAGGTTCGAGTTCAATCGGCGGTAAAAATGATGCTTCTTGAGAAATAGTTTTGTTTAGAGATGACTCTCTCGTTCAAATGAATTTTATAAATTTATTTTTAACCTTAGAACTACAAACCTTATTTTTTTATCTATTATCAAGAGTATATTTCGGTTCCTTTCAAGAAAAATATAAAAAAGAGAAATCTGATACATATGAAAATATTTAATAGTAAAGTGACAATTAAGCTATTCAAAGGCGCCACAATCCCTGCTGTAGAGTATTCTGTCGCTTGTAGTTTGTTCAAGATATTCGCGTTTTAACATCCTCCGCTCGGAGAAACAAGCCGAATTGGGCCAGTTTTTGGTAATTCATTAGCTGTTTGAAATTTTTCATCAAGAAGAGTCCAGATGTTATCTCTCTATTCTCCGAAGAGAAAGTAATGTAGCCTTGCTCTTAGGTGTGGCTCCGAAAGCTAGTTGACCAAGTGTAGTGTAAGTAGGTAGTTTAGAATGTCCGTGAAGGACTGCAGCGATGGTCTGCTGCCTCAGCGGAAGAGGGTGTTAGATCCGCCGAGATCGGCCTTGTCTGGGGAAGCGGGAATGCGCTGGCAGGCTAGCGTTGCGGTGTCTTTGGGCTGGTTTTTTCCCCCTAGCACAACGACCCACTATAAAAATATTTCGCATTCAAGAATTACGGGGTCAAGGAAATGTCGACCGAAGTCGAAAAGGAGGTAACCTACTAAGGGTCAAAGACTATTGCTGACTCGGAAGGCAAACTGGGCCTAGGGAAAACAGACGGAATTGAAATGATTTCGTCGTTATCGAGAAGACTTATGGCCCACAAATAAGAGTGGGGCATCCAGACGGCAGCGGTACCCCCTCGCATCCTCCCAACCGGATCAAGATCCAAACGTAGACGTGGCCATGTAATTCCCATTTGAGTGAAAAACTCATACAAAAGTACTTTGTATGACTCTTTCCCTCAAATAAGAAATACTAACGTAACCGATTTACGGTATAGCGTTATGTAATGAAATCACATAACCCTATATCATAAAAAGGCACGCGAGCGGAGAGCCACTCTACCCGGGAAGAGCCCCTGTTAAACAGAAGAAACGGAGGAGCGCCCCCGGTGCCTGCCATCGATGCGGGTCCTATACCCGGTCAAGTCGATTGAAATGGAAAGACCGACGTTGTACTTTTAACAATTCATTTTATTTTTCTTTCCAGGATAAAATATTTATTTTATAATAATCTATACGTAGAAAGAATTATCACATAAATGGTACAAAATAATAATTCTTCAATCAAAGAAAAGGAATTGTACATTACCCCGCGGTGAAATATAAATTTTTGCTTTATATTTAATTCAATGAAATCAGTTTTCGTTTCCTTTTGCAGCAAATTAAATTAGAGATGGAATATTATTTTTGACTCTTAAGTAAATAATATGGAAACAGTGAGATGGTGGGGTATTGAAATCATCTTGAAACTTTATTTTCAAATTAAATAAAGATAGGCTTTTGCTTTGAAAATATTATTGTATGTATTCTCAAATATGTATGTTATAAAGATTAAATGTTGAAAAATATTAATTAATTAGGTTAGAAAATGCTAAGTATGCTTTTTGGCCAAAAAGAAAAGTGTTCATAAACTTATTATCATAAAATTTAAGGAACGTATTTTAGTAATCAAATATTCTAGCTTACTGGAAATTTTAACCAGTTTTCGAGCTAGATTCAATAAAACCCGCATTTATGTTTGTGATCTGGTTTTATGAGTACAACAAAAAAATATTAGTACCATTTGAAGATTTTTAAGGGGTAAAAAATATTAGCTATTTTCCAAGTTATTTTTAAGAAACACGTTAAGACAATTAATTTGGCAATAATACCTTTTATAGTGGATCAACCATTGAAAAACCTTTCGCTTTGCATCTTTCACCCAAGTAGCCTTTTTTGCATTCGCATGATGGATGCGAATAATTAGCTGCGGTGCAATTAAAACAACGTCCACCATGCTGATAATACAACTCGTCAAATTCCTTTGAGCATTTCCGATGCAAAACACTCTTTGTTAATATAGAATCTTTCTCGGACACTTTGCATTGAAGATGACGAAACGACAACGGGACATCGATTAGCCGGGGTAAAGTGGTCGGTCTCCCGATGCAAAAAGAATCTGCTCGAACAACAATCGTCCACTTAATCCCGGCATCTAGTTTCCAGCCCTCGGCGGGCACGGCTCACAGCGAGCAGCAGCAGCAGCCGAAGAAGCACGTAGCGTTTCTGCTCTACCTTCCACTTTGCCACATGTAGCTTTGCAGTAAGAAAGAAGCGAATAACTGCTTAAATTCGATATAGTCCCAAGTGGGGAAAAATTAGACTCACAGCTTCAATGCACGCACCCGCAGCTAAAATGCATATTTGATTGGTAAATCCAAATATCCTGAAACAGAGACGCTAAGATATATGGATAACTAGTCTAAATTATGCTAATAGACCCCACATGAAAAGCTCCACCATATGTTATCGGATAATTGGCTTTTTCCTTAGAAAAATTCGTACCCCAAAAGTCTGACCAATGCAATCAATCACTATCAGCATAGGTTCACTTAAATATCAGAAAATGCTTCGTAACAAGATTCGCATTCGTCCGTTACTAAAAAACGAAATGCTAAATGTGAAGTGAAGAATCTTTTCTTTCTAGCAAACGGAAAATGATATATACAAGACGTCCACCAATTTTTAAGAAATTTTTTAATTGCTTTTCGGTGCTTCTATTTTTTCATAAACTCACACCTCGAATTGATTTCACGAATGGGGTGTCAAGATCCTATATGTGGAACGGAAGACAAAGGAGGCCGGTAGTTCTTTCTTTCAAAAAGGGCTCCTGAACACTTCAAGTACTAAGCAAATCAATTTCCACGACTCACATGTTCGTTTTGTTAGCTTTTAAACGATTTTCGGATCCGATTCAATCTAATTTCCTAAATATTCCTGACTAAAACGCGGTCAAGAAAATATGGCAGTTGTTCTTCGCGTAATCCCCGTGTCGCGGTCGTAACTCCACTCCACGATCCATCCCAAACTTGTCTTTTGTTTCGATTCTCGTGTACACGGCACATCCATCAGCTGCTTGTTCAGCCTAGTTGGATTGCCTTCGGTAATGTAATACACTGATGGGGTGCACTAAATCAGTGTTCCCATGTCAAAAATTTTAATTGGCAGATTTAAAATTTTTCAAGAAAAATTAACTGAAGTAAAGAAAAATGAAAAAGATTCTAAATAGTAATAAAAGTTAAATCTCATGAAGAATATAATTAAAGGGAAACGTTTAAATTTAATATAAAGGAAAATTGATATAAAATTACATTTAATAATAATAATAAGAAAGAAAACTATTTTACAAATTACTTTCATGAATGAAAGTAATTAAATATTTTTTCTAACTCTGCCATTAAAATTTTGAATAGGAGATAGGAAGGTTTTCGAGCAGTTACCTTGTGTGACTGCTCGATTACTACACAAGCTTCTTATAAATCGTCCTCTACGATGAATAAGGAATAGCTTAGGTCAGCCAACTTAAAGACCACCAGTGACTCTTCATTCGGGTAACGTGGTACGAATAGTTCATTGTCGAGCAAAACTGGGCTAGGGAACTTTACCGTGTATTGTACACGTTCTTGCTAAAGTTAAAGTTATGTTGAAATCCTAATGTTAACGACTACAGTAGAGTAGGCTTTTGATATCTCATGTAAGTAAATGCAGTTCAAAGTAAGATAGTGAGGCTCGACGAAGTTTTCGATACTCCCGTATGTGCACGGCTGCTCCACAACAATATTATCTGCAATCAAAAACCACAATCATCAATAGCAACCTACTAAATGAATTTCCGGAAACGACGCCTACTCGAAGATACAGTCAACAGTGCAAACTCTCCCCGTACGAAATGTGATGCATCTATCTTACCGAACAGCAATAAACATATGAGTTTCGACACGTATACCCAAACCAAAATTTCTATCGATGGAACATGCAAGTCTAAATATCTCTAGAAATTTTCGAAAGAAAACAAGCCCGTCGACAAAGTCGTCAGGATTTGGCTCAAGAAAGGATACGAATAATTTCTCAGCTGGTTCGTAAGAAGAAAAGATCCTCTTAATGTCGTTGTGGATGGACTGTGTCCGAAAGTCTGCTATTGACCTTCAGAAATCTGATAGTGCAACCACGAAAAGATCGAGTCAAAAGAATGGCGCCAAAATGTTGTCACGCCACCCATTCAAATCAGTAATTATATCTTGAATATCGAGGCGATGCACTTTCAGCTTAACACACTATCAAAACACACAGTAACACGCTATCAAAACCAAGTACCAATTTTCGACTACATATTTCCTCACTTGTGTATCGATAAAGAAGGTCGTGTTCCATATTCAATTGTCTTGACCGTATGCTATGTTGATCCGAACAATTGTCAATTAATGTCGGAGCTCCTGTTTGGATGCTATGATGTCCTTCAACCTGCTATGGAATCGATCCGATTTATAGCTTTCAGCATAATGAAATTGGGGTTAATTGCCTTATAACATCATGCGGCTATCACACAACGCACGTCATTCCTGTCTTGAATAACGTTCTTCGCCAGTTTTCCATGGCAGAGAGTAACTAGCAAAAGATCAACATATAGGAGGACGAAGTCTTGCCTCCTTCATAGATTAAAATCGATTAATGATACCTAGAAAAGAATAAAAAAAGGCGCACAAAAAGTCATGCCCAAGGATACAGCATAAAATAACTGCTTATCTGATGATTCCGCCACAGCTTGAAGCACTACCACTTTAAATTAGCTAAAATTCAAGCAACCCCCAAAAATGCGTCGAATATAAACATATAATATCGAGACTGTAAGATGTCAAATGTCCGTCATGGTTACAAATCTGAATGTCATTCAAGACTCCGAATTTCGGAATCACAGGTTGAGATGTGGTGAAAACTGCCACGGAAATTCCCGATCGCACAAATCGGGCTAGGTTTTCGGGAAGAAAAGGAGGACTGTAAAGTTCTTCCCAGGATTAGCGGTGCTCCGTTGGGAACGAGGTGATAAAAGAGCTAATAACAAAGAAAAAGCTTTCTTTTTGGTCTGATTAATGAAAAGTGACAGAGGTGGAAGTTCGAAAAAGTTTTAGAGTATCGGAGTGTGCAAAGATGTTCGGAAATTGGAGTTTCTGGGCAAGTTCAGAAAGCGTGTGGATGCAGAGAAAATCAAATTACTGCCTACTTTCCATTTTAAGTCGTATAACAGTTTGACTCGGGGAATATCGTGCGTGGTCTACGGATCGCTGTTGGTTTTTGGGTGGTGAAGCAGGTTGAGTGTGAGTTAGCGAAAATAGTGTCCTTCGAAATTAAACCAATTATTCAGTGTGTTCTGCTGGTGCAGAAAATTTTGCTAGAGAAATGCCGCGGAATCAGCTTCGGCAAACCGCGTTACTCGCTGGGCGGCCAAGTGTGAGGTCCAGGCCAAAGCAGTGAGTTGGCGCCCACGCCCGTCTGCGGTGAACAAAGTCGAGTCTGCTGGGTCCCGCTGCCGAAGCACCCCGGTTGTAAGAGCTAAAATGTCTTCGGCTCATACTTTGAAGATCAGATTTGAAGTTGTAAAGGACTTAGACGTTAATTTCTCCTTGGTCAAGCATGTTCATCCATATCCTCATAGGCCATCGCAGAGCTTTACAGTGCGTGGAGTACTCGTGACACATTTGGTCGAAGGTGTCAGTACCTCCTTTCGTTGGATATTAAAACCTATAATCTTCGGTTTCTTGGTGTTGGAGATGATCATGATAGTATGGTGTAATGTTGACAGCAGAAGGACTGTTTTATTTTTTTCAGAGTAAACACAACGTAAATTTAGATTATGGCACCTGTCTTGCGCATCGGAAACTCTCATGGATTTCAGGTTTGTTTTTCCGCAGTGTTCCGACCATGGTAATTGAATGCTTCGTAAACATTTTCTCGGAAATAGGGATTGATGAAAACCAATTATTTTTTGATGCAATATGATGGGACACCCTAGTCACTGTCTGTCTGTACTTTTCCCGCATATGGCAACGCAGAGAACATGTAGTACGCTCGTGCGTCGTTGAGCATCACTATTTTGATACCGTATTTATCTAGTTTAGAGCCATTGTATACTTTGAATGCACACCGTCCTCGGAAAGGAACTAGTTCCTCATCTATTGTACAATATGAAGTTAGAGAAATTTATCGATTTCCTTTCACCCAAACCGTCTACATTTATCATCGAAACGTATGTATGCACTTCGATATGAAGGAAAATCTGAGACGAGACCGTTTCACGGTATCTGACAGAACCGTAATTGGCATTGTATAAATCTTCAAGATTTATGTTATTCATTTTTTGCATGCAAGAAATGTTCGAGTACATGAAATTTCGAGTGCCTCTAATTATCTCTGGACCTCTTCATTCGTGTGATCAACTATTTTAGCCAACAAGGAATCAGGAAAAAATAAATTCCATGCTTCATAAGCCGTACCTTCTTGTTTCGCTGTTCCAACTGGGGTCGGCAAGTGCTATGTAGTAGGATTTCGTCGTTGCTGAGATCGTTCGCGTGGTGTCATATTTCTCTATGTTCGTGTTTATCTCAGACGATAGTTGGCCTTCAATCGCGATTTGATCGACCAGTATCACGAGTAGTTGACCTTCCTGGCTTGTCTTTTCTCAGGAACTACTTCCTCTAAATCTGAACGTTAAAATTCTACTTGTTCCGGTGGTTTGAATTCTTCATTGTCGGCATCTTCTTCCGATCCCGATCCGCTCGTTCTCAATAAATTATGATCTTCATCGAAAACACAATCTTTTGCTGATTCTTCAGTAGTTTGGGACTCCGTCAAAGTTTTCGCCACTGTATCAGCGCTCCTCTTAACTTAAAAACGTAGTTCAAAGTTTACCTGGGCTAATTATCTACCCCGGTTTGTAGTTCTAGGGTTAAGACAGCTTATTACGAAATAAATTTTCGGAAGAAGTAGTAAACACTAATTTAATCATAATCAGGAATACTCTTTCAAATGCATGAAATTTAGAAATTAGATGAATATCTCAATTGCTATTTCAGAATAACGAAACTTTTTCATGAATTGAAATGATTTAAGCTTTCCTCGCAATGCAAAAATAAAACGAAAATTCAACTCGACTCCAATCACTTAACCTGGACTGTCTTTCTTAATAACATCCCTGACCCGTCATATGTTTCGTGGTATACACACAAGCACTCAAAGCATTCAAGTACCAGAGAAAACAATTAAAACCGCACAATCCGCAAATCCACTGTCACTTGAATGTCTCTCGTTCGCTCATAAAACTTCATTTGCACCTTTGAGATATATACTCCAGGAGATAGCACTTAAACGCTCCATCATCCTCGCCTCCCATTCTCTTTAGTCTTTGATATGATTTGCAATGACAGAAGGAGGACCATCACAACCTCAAGTACTCGTAGATGTGCAGAACATACCACCTGCTCTTTAAATAGCCTCATGAAATGTAATTTCCAGTTGTCAACGACATCGCGCTCAGTCGTCGTAGCTTTTCATGGTTTTTCCAAGATTTTTCTCCAGCACAATTCTGTCTCTGCCCGACTACTCGTATTTGACTGGTCTCACTCACTGTCATCTTTTCTCATTTCCATTTTGATTTCCATCATCTACAACAGCTAATGACGTTTACTTTCTTTTTATTTCGCGTGTTTCTTTTTTGAAGATAAAAATAGCGAAAAACCTATTAAGACTGCTGGTTGGGCTATTTTGGTTCGTGCAATATGGAATGTGGTGTAGGGACTTGATGAGGGTCTTCTATATTTTCTATATGAGCGCGTGAAATTCAGATGCATGCTAGCTGCACATTGTATCTAAATTGCCAGCATCTAGACCATCCTTTCGCCACCAGATGAAATTCTTTGGATTGCAAAAATGTTAACTCGCTGGAAGAATTAGAATTTAAATCACTGAACCGGAGCGGACGCAATATAATTTCGTATTTCAAAATCGTGTCTGACATTGGTTGAACATATAATTGAGGTTGCAAATTACTAACGACTAAGTAAATGAACTTTTGGTAACTGTTTTTGCTGCATCATCAACCATGCACTCGACTCTTAAATTGCTCATATTATCACCGAGTAATTTGTGTTAATGGTTCCCAGGTTGATACTAAATTTGTTTTTTCTCTTTCTCTTTTCAGGTGAGTGACAATAAAGTCCTTATATTTATACGCACCATAACTTGGTAAGTATTGTGATCACGATTGCCGGTTGTACACGCAAGAGAGACATGGTATCAGGTATCAGGACACGAAAGCAAATTAAAGCCTTTTAAAGTAATGAGTTTTGTTTGTATTCATTTTTTAAGCTTGGATGAGGGTTAATGGGATTTAGAGGAAGAATTTTAATTACTCTGCCTATTGATTGCAGTAGACGCTTTAGAATATGATTATGAAAAAGGATATGTTGGGAATGCATGGTTTTTTTGTTGTGACGGATAGAATTTCACATCTATTACGATAAGAAAAGTGGATAAAGTAGAAATAGTGCTGCCAAAAGCCAGACGCGTAGCACGGATTGCGATAAAATTTTTGAAGAGAATAAAACTGCCCCCAAATAAGATCACATACTTCAAACTGTTTTATGTAATTCTAATAGCTTTCGAGAAAGTTTTCCTCAAAATTCGCAACTAATTCTAACTGAAGTCACTAGCATTAGTATTTGACAGAGGATTACCAATCCCGGTGTGGTATGCTGAGGCCGGCTAGCTTTCAGTCGTGCCGTGGGTCGTTCCAAGGTATCCTCTGCTCGTGCTGGGCCACCTTACATAGACAAATGAAAATTAACACATAAATGAAGGGAAGGAAGGGGTCATAATGAGAAATGAAAAGAATATTATTTATTACAATATAATGGACGTTTTATTTAATTCTAAACAAAAAAAAATCAATATTGAAAATCAGATCATCGGAATACAGATATCAAATAGATTATATAGACAAATTAAACAGCCTTTTAAGTAAAATATATTCCTAAACAATAACAAAAAAATAGGTCAAACAGTTAGCGACAGTTAATGCAAACTAATCAACGAAAAATAAATATAAAATATTTCGCTTGGCTTATAAAAGAAGGTAAAAATTACAAACCACTTTTGATGCTGTTCAGTGCTCTGCAAGCTGGACAAAATAATAGGTGGGAGCAGTTTTTTTTTCTAAAACCAGCTGAATTTTCATACCTTTTCTTTACTATCCCTCAAAAATAAAATTGGTTTTCAAAATAAACACATTTCATCTTCGTAATGAAAGAGAAAAGGCTTCACAAACTTTTAAAAAAATTAACATTTAGTTAATTCATAAAATATGCCAATTTTCAAATGGTGAGAATTATAGGTGTGCCCAACAAACATTGTAATTAATATACAGAATTAGTTAAGACGTATCTACTACATTGAATACCCGCCATTATTCTCAATGACTTTTTCAATTCTTGTGGGCATAGACGATATCAACTTACGACAAGTTTCTACAGGAATATTGTACCAAACTTTTTGAATATTCTTCCAAATTTGGGTTTTGTTTCGGCAAAGCATCTTTGAAACTTCTCGTTTAAGTTCAACCTAGAGATTCTCAATAGGATTTAAGTCTGGAGATTGACATGGCTACTCAAGGACGCCCACATTATTTTCTGGAACCATTCTTTGACCGATTGAGATGAGTGTTTTGGATTATTGTCCTGCTGAAATGTCCACGACAACGGCATATAGTAGAATTACTGTTCCCACAGATCCTTGTACACGAATCTATCCATTATGCCATCATCTAGGTGTATCGGACCTACACCTTGCCATGAAAAACAGCCCCATACTATCACGCTTCCACCTCTGGGCTTTTTTTTTCGTAAATTTAGCATGAAATCGTGTGCCTTCCGGTCGATGAAAGCTTCTTTCCGCATCGGTACCAAACAAATTCAGCTTGTTTGCCTCGCTCCAGAGGATATTGCGAAATTTTCGCTCACCCTGCGATCCCCACCAGGTTTTATTAGCGAACGCAAAGTTTTCCTCCTCCTCAAATTTGCAGTTTAACGAAAGGAATTTTTCGGACAATCCTGTAGGATAGTTTTGCGCTTACTAATCGCCGTCCACGGTTTGTGATGAAACAACATTCCCAATTTCGCTTGCAATTGTCGTGGATGATGTGAACGGGCGCGTTCAGCTAATGTAATGATACGATTGTCGGTCACTGGTGAAATTTTTTTAGGTGCTCCACGCATCTAAATGGATTTTCCCACTTTGAGAGCATTTGTAACAAAATTTTCAGACCATCCAATTGATGTGGCAATGATCTTGTAGGTTTTCCCTTCATCTTGGAGCTTACGGACAAGTCTTCTCTCCTTTGCACTACAGTGAAGTCTACGGCGCATCTAATATTGACAATCTTATAATTATACCTTCAATTAGTTTAATTTGTTTAAAATCTTACCTTCTGCAACTAAAAAATAATTATTAAATTGATTCACTTTAATTTTTTATCAGCGCACACCTATAATATTGCCCACCTCAATTTTAAAGACTGAACAAGGAAACAAGTCGCAATATTTACCAACAAGTAATTTTATCAAAAATATTGTCTTGGGGATCCTTAGAAGAAGATGACAGGCTTGTCACGTTCGATGTCAAAGCGCTGTTTCCTAGCATACCGGTCAAAAAAGCTCTCATCATACTCGCAAAATAGCTCCTCACACAACTAACAGGTGAAAATTGGAGGGTGAAAACTAGAATGTATTCAAAACTGGTAAGGCTCTGCATGAATGAGAGCTACTTCAGGCAGGAGTTTTTTAAGTAAACGCAAGGTGCTCCAATCTGAAACCCACTGGCCCCATTTTAAGTGAGATCACTCTTAGAAGAGCAGCTACAACAAGAAGGAAAACTGCCGCGGCGATGGGTAAGATATGTCGACGACGCGTTTACAGTCATCAAGCAGGAACAGGGGCCAAACAACATTCACCGAGATAAATTCCATGCACAAAAATATAAGCTTCACGTATGAGATAGAAATTAAGAGGCGGCTCCCTTTTCTAGACTTGATGGTGTGTAGAATATCAAATGGGCTAGAATTTGAAATATACCGCAAACCTACTGACACCAGACGCATCATACCATTTTCATCAAACCATTGCCAGCAGCAAAAATGGGCGACATTTAACTGGTTGATCAACAGAATTCTGACACTTCCTTTAAATATCAAAGGCCTACAAAAAGAAATGGAATACATTTATGAACTAGCTGCCGGATACCCGAGAAACCAGGTCGCACAACTCGTTCAAAACCGCACGAAGCAGGACATCAATAGGACATTTTCAACACTGACTCCGACAGTAGATAAAAGAAGACGACTGGTGGTGGCCTATAACTCTAAAAGGAATAGAATGTGGAGCGCTCTAAAAAAATAGGCAATGATCTGGTCTATACAAGTAGAGCAACAATACTGCAGAAAATACTGGGCTCAACAAAGGACCCTCTGCACAAGATGCAGAAAAGCGGAATTTACCGAATATCGTGTGGAGTTTGCGACGGTAGCTACATTGAACGGACAAGGAGATCGATAGGCGTCAAGTTTGCGGAACAAATACGCGAAGCAGTAAATAAAAAGAAGAAGCATTCAAATTTCAGATCCAAGGTAGCGGAGAATATGGTACGAGAAAACCACGAAATGACAGAGGAGCACATCACTGTGATCAATACTATCTCGAACAACTGGAAGTTAGATACGGCGGAGTCCCTAGAAATCTATCTATGTTAAAGTCAGGAACTGTAACCCAGGTAATGGAAACACGGGACTATTTAAACTCGTGAAATTAATATCCGTATAATGAATAAACCTTTGGTTTTCGTAATTAAAATGTGGTTAGGTAATTAGCTTTAGACAAAATTTTTGTTTATATAGAGATAGGTTTTAAGGCGTATAGAAATTAGTACTGAAGAAGTTATCAAGTAGGAAACAAAACAATTGTATACTCGAAATACCAGGCTAGAGGATCAAATTGATAAATCAAAATAATACATACATTAAAACGCTTGAGCGTTCAACACTGAAATGTCCGATCTCGCTCGCGAACCGTGACTTTATGCTTTTTCCATAAAAAGTTCAGTGGATTGGCACGTTGATGTAGATTATCCTGCAAATTTGAATCCAAAGCGCACCACTAGTCGAAAAACGCTTATGAGCCTGAGCGCCCCCAATCAGGATCGTCTTTTTGTTTACAATCATGAATTCAATTATCGGTTCGTTATCGATACGGGAGCAGATGGATCTGTTCTCTCCAGACTCCCAACATTTAAAGAACGACGGCCAACAGAATTTAAGCTGTATGTGGCAAACAGAACCAAAACTTTTACGTATGGTCAAAAACTTTTAATCGTTACATTTAATCTTCGTAAATCATATACATGACCATTCCTTATCGTCAAAGTCGCAAATCCCATAATAGAGGTAGATTTCTTAAGCCAACATGGTTTGTTAGTTAACTTTAAACGCAAATGCCTGGTTGACACAGCCACGAAATTTATATCTCCTGGAAAAGTTCATCGGTCTCCCTAAATTCCATTTCCGCTATTACCAACCAGTCTCGATACCACAAACTTTTAAACTTATACCCAGCGATTACCAACCGAGCGTTAGTGGTAAATTCGCAATATTCGGTGCGACACAACATGGTTACCTCAAGAACCCCTGTTTCAGAGCGGCCAAGGCGTCTATCATATGCCATTTCAGTACTTGCTCCACAGAGGCTACTGTCACCCGTCGAATAGCTCTGGGGCCAGCCCACTGCTGCTTGTCACCATGCGAAGATTCCCGCAGATTGAATACAATCACGCTTCCGGACCGTTACTTTATGCGGCATATCACAGCTGACCAAGTTGGAAAAACTATAATAGATTCTACAAACCGGACTTATTACGGGTGTTTCACCAAATCCCGAGATTGACATTTCAAAGACGGTTGTAAAAACTCCCTTGGGCTTGTTCGAGCTCAGCGTGATGACGTTCGGACTCAGAAACGCTGCTTGACCCTTCCAGCGGTTCATAGACGAAATGTTTCGTGAACTGGATTTGTGGGTGTGCTATTTGGATGACATATTAATTACAACTAGCTTTCCGGAACAGCACTTAGACCATCTTAAAATAGTGTTCGATCGTTTAAATAACTACGGATAAGTATATCTTTGGTGTTGAAAAGATCGAGTACTTAGGTCATAACATCAACAGACATGGCACCTCCCCTCCACGTTCATGAGTCTAGGCTATATTTGAATACAAACCACCATCAAAAGTTAAGGACTTACGCCGATTTCTCTGAGTGCTAAATTTTTATCAACGCTTCTTCCGAGATGCTGCTAAGTTGCAAGAATCCTTTAACAGCTACCTGTGCAATTCAAAGAAAGGTGATAAAACCGCAATCCAATGGTCAGAAAACACCATTCAAGCCTGCGAGGCATGTAAGCCAAGCCTAGCTCAGACTACTATATTCGTACATTTCTCATCCAGAATACCTTTGCAACTTGTCATAGATGCTTCAGACGTTGCAGTTGGATCGGTTCTGGAGCAGAAAATTGATGGTGAACGGAAGCAAGTAGCTTACCACCAGCGAAAACTCACTGACACAGAACGAAAATATATCATACACGATCGAGAGTTACTGGTAATCTAATGCAGCGTAAAATACTTCCACGACTGGCTCAAAGCAGGTCAGTTTCTGATTAACCTCGTCAAGTGAGACTTCTAAGGTACATCTCACAGTTCAGTACCAACAGTCTGCATTTCGCTGGGGAGGCGAATATTATAGCAGATTCTTTATCGCGAATCGAATATATCGTTATACCTACAGCGGTATCATCCCAAGAACCAGGTGCCGAACAACAATTTGAAATGGAACTTCAAAAGCTTCTTACTGAATATATTACTTCGCTCAGACTTTAAGCACTACCAGTCGCAGACCGTGGAAACCTATACTTGCGACACTTCAGCTGACAGAATCCGACCCTTTGTTCCAAAATCGGTTCGATATCGTATTTTAAATACATTTTATAAGTGTTCACACCCTGGACACGCGCTATGCTGAAAGCCTGGCATAAAGAAAAACGTTTGGCCGTCGATGCGGAAAGACGTACGCGCATTCACCCGAGCTTGCCGCCTATGTCAAAGGTCTAAAATGGGAAGACACACAAAAAAAGCGTTGCAACCCTTTTCTGTTCCTGACAAGCGCTTTGCGCAAGCCCGGTTTGACATCGTGGGACCGTTAAGACTTTCATCACAACAGAGCAGGGCTCTCAGTTCGAATCCGCCCTATTCTCAACTCTGTCAAACTGACTGGATTGCAATCGTACATGAACTTCTCCATACTAGCATAGAATGGATTAGTGTTCGCACAGAACGCTAAAAGCATCCATCATGTATCACGGGGAAATGACAAGCTTAGTTGCAACTGAATTTTTAGGACTCCGCTACGCTTATAAGGATCATTTGGAGGCGAGCAGTACCGAAATAGATTTCGAAACAAGATTAACTCTTCCTGGAGAACTCCTTGCCGCTGGTAGTCAAGGCATGTTTGACCCGCTTTCATTTGGCTTAGCAATACGCCAGCAAATGCGAGAAACCTCTCTAGTGGCAATTATTCAACGCAGCGCGACAAATCTACATTTGTTCACGGAGAACTCCATTCATGTTCTCACACAGGACTACATAAAGTCCTTAAACGACTGTCTGACGTTTTTTTACAGTAGACATGGAGGGTAGAGACGTAAGCATCTCTACCGTGAGACTCGAACTCGCGTTCGCAGTCAACACTTCACAACATGAGCAAGATCAACTTCCACCTTTGTCAGCAAGAAAATCAAGTGCAACAGCGAATTCTTCAACATCACAGTCCGCTGCTCTGGTAAAGGCCGTATCGTGGAAGTCAATTGTGGATCAGCACCTGTAGCCAGCTATCAAAACGTACCCTAGCCAACGTCACTCCCAGTTAAAGATTTAACAACCATAAAGGGAGCGCTAGCGTCGACAAGAAGAAGAAGATGAACCTCTCTTCTTGATCGAATTGTCAAATGAGTCAGCTGAGTTCTTGAAAGACAGAATTGAATATTTAGTGTAATAAAGTGCCCGTCATTAAGTAAGCTTTGTCTTTAACTATTACCGATCCCATTCCGATCATAGTCACTGAAATTCGTTACCCCCCCCCCCCCCAGTTTGATAAGTCCTAGTTGCTTTTTCATCTACTGCTCCATTCGATTAGCAGAACATCCAATTATTGGCGATATTTCGGGAACTGCTACCAACATTTCTATGAGAAAAATAGATTTCTTCTTTTCAGATTTTTCGCCTAACACCGGTAATTTGACCACACAGTAACTGGAGGCTGAGATGTACCCCGCGCTGTTGATCAGTTTAACGTGTCATTTTTTGGTTCCCTCCTCTTCGTCATCCGCCCTCAATAGAAATTCAATCTTAACCATCACCAGGTATCTTATCAGCTTTCTTCTGTCATTTTTCTTTTTCGAGCTCTTTTGCCCGAATATTGACTTGCCTAAGTAATTCAAATTCGATCACTGAGGCAAGTTGTGGAGAACTCCTTACATTTTTTATTGCCAATAGCTTTCTCTGCCAATTGGTAAATTTTCCCTTTTTGAAATAATGTAAAGCTCTTACTCTCTACCATACTGTCACCGGTTGTTCAACCCACAGCGCCTCTCGGAAATAACGGCTCACTTCTCTGTCAGTACGAAGCAGCTGATCGCGATGCATAGTCCGTACGGTAGCTCTATTGCTCAGAGTTTTGGTGGTTTGCCCCAGTCTAAAACAATTATTTATTTAAAGTAATTAAAATATTCTCATACTTACATGAAAATTCAAAAAACTTTGTTTATCCAAAAAATTTTTTGTTCAATATTAACGGCCTGGAAAGTAATGTATTTACATTTTGGATATACTTTCGTTTTTTATCAAATATTGAATCAAATTTGAGTCATCTTCAGTGTCATATTTAAATTATTTATCTCTTGAATAGCAAATTAGTTATACTTTCTGCCTTTTTAGACCCTTAATTTTCTTGAGTGTTTCAGACATGTTTCGATGATTTTTCTCTTTAAATATATATTTTTTTAGGCGCAGCTTGGACCTAAATCAATTTTCGTGAGTTTTTTTTCAAATATGCTTAGGGCTTTCAAACTGGAAATTTTACTTTGGGATAAGTAATTGAGACATATTATCGTCCTGAACCCCCTTCAAAGCGAAATTTAATTCTGTGCGGACCCTGATTATTTTTACTTGCTTTTTAAGGGTTTATTTGTACATACTAATGTTACTTGTCCAATCCATCCCATAAATTACTGTTGCCAATGCCCGCGTGGTGTAGTGGTCAGAGTGCATTTCGCGCAAGTTGAAAGTCTCTGATTCGAACCCGATTAGTGACAAGGAGATTTATTTCGAGTGTTTCTTGTCATGAACTATAAGCTCGTTCAGTTATGAAACGTTCTGATTCGAAATGAGAATGTATTACAGCGGGATGAACGACCACACGGCCAAAGCGTGGTACTGCCCATATCTCCTTCTGGAGTGCCGATACATTCGATCAAGACAACGAGATACTCAGAGAAGTCCATGTTAGCAGAAATCATCCAAAACAACGACGACAAACACACTAAAATAAATAAAAACAATCACACCATCCGAAGCAATTTTAATGTTTGGTATTTTTTGGGTCACCCTAGTTCTGAGGAATTTTTATTGAACTTCTGCGTCACGCTCATATAGTTTTATTCTACCTACCTGCGGTTGACGCTGAGGTTATATTTTAAGTAGCTCGGTGCAGCATAGACTCGTATTTCTAAAACATCGCTTAAAGGCAATACTATTTATTTTGCCGCTTCTAAGCAAATTTGTCTTTTTGCCGCTCAAGGCAAAATTTTTTTTCTTGCCGGCAAATTTTCTTCGCTTTTGACACTTGCCGCAAAAATAACATCGCCATTTACTATAAAGGCAAATTTTATTTGACTTATGCCGCTCAGGGTAATATTCTTTAATTTTACTGATTTAAACGCAAACATTATTTGAGTTATGTTGCTCAGCGCAAAATTCTTTATTCTTGCCGACACTGAAGATGATTCAAAGGAGTCGAATCGCGTCGGCTCACTCAACAAAACAAGGCCTGACGGCTTTTCAAGAAAAAAAAATCGGTTGGCTAAATATTTATTTTTTTAAATTCTTTTATATGTATTGCATTATTTGCAAATGAACAGAATCAGCCAAGTATTCAAAAATTCATGTTTTTAGCAATCTCTAATTTAGGACTAAATCTTAATCCCCTAAAATAAGACAACTTCAATAATTTATTCAAGTTTTCCCCATGCGAAAAAAATGTTCAAACCCTATGAGAAATCAGAGACAAATTTCCAACGCTTTCCCCCAAAATTCTTTCGCGTCTCGATTATATTCCCCTAATTGCAATTCATTGAAAAGTTAATCGTACCTAAAAGGTTGGCTCCTATGACCCATTTATCAAGTGGCACATTTACACTCAATTTTCACCCCTCCGCATAAACTCAAACTTCATCGACTAAGCAACATCTTCATCCCAGAATAGAAGAATCAAAATCGGAAACAAATTGACGGTGACAGATTTAATGGTTCCACGCATAAATAATTCCACTTCACATATCCTCCAGGGATAACAATTGGGGAAAAATAGAGGAAAACGCTGGAATGGCAAACGTACACAAACATTGAGCAAACCAAAACAGATTGCTGAAGGACTAAAACAACGTCAAGCGTAATCGGATGCTTCGGATTTCCTCCTCTTGTGAATGGTTTTTAGCTATACTCGCATACTTGGTCGCGCTATCACCGCTAGAGTTGAAATAGAGAACCAGGAATAAGGGTGGCAAATAAAAACCTTTTCCTTGATTGAATTTCAAAGGTTATTCTTTTTCCGTTTCTCCCATCTTGCTGAGCAAGTCGCAAGGGAAGCGACGAATCATGTTCCGAGGTTGGCAAGGTATGTCACTTCACAAGCTAATTCAAATCAATTTACATTCCAAATATTAAGGCAACCGGAAAGGGTGCGAATGATATGTCCCCCAGAGGAATGTCAATGTGGGAGTGATGCTATTTTGTGAGTTTAGACGATCGCGATGGGGTGGGAATTTAAACCGCTGATTTTCCTTTTGTTGTCGTTTGAACTTATTCGAAATGGTTGAATGCGGATTTGTAACTTGAAGGATATCGATTTTGACGGGATCGAGGGGTGCAGTCTCACCCCATTAATCATTGTGTTTGCATATGAGAGGATTGTGAGATGTGTGGTATTGCGGTAGTCCTGGAAATATTGGCGTAGGAAAAATATTTGAGAGTGAAATCGAATGATGCTTCAAAAAGATTTAAAGATTTCGAAATCGGATGGGATTTAATCCTGCGTTTTTCACTTTCTTTTATTTTATTTTTGAGAATTAATCTGAGATTTTCAAAGACGTTTTTCAAATAAGCATTTGTGGGATGCTTTTGAATTCATTACAGAGTAGATGAGTTTGAATATGCGTTACTTGAGGCAGTTTTTTCCAACGAAAGTGAAATTATAAAAAAATGCACGAATAGTGTGATAATCAAATAAATTCAAAATTCACTGATAAAACACTTGACTATTAATTAATGCCCAATTTGAATTTTTTTCCCGAATCTGCTGGGTAATGGGGAATGAGATATGTATTTCAGTATGTGAGCTACATTTTCGCGACGCATTTCATTGCATTCCTCCTCATAGGCTCGCATGTCTCAGAACGTAATTGCTTTTCATCGCATTTTGCTAAGTTTCGGCGCATTTGGTCTCAAGTGCAATTGGGCACATTTTATTGCATTGCCATATATGGGGAATATTGAAAATGCATGCCCAGAATTTAAAATTGGCTTTTAATTTTGAAATGATGACTAATAAAAATATAAAACTTCGAGAAATTTAGAATTCCCCACAAAGCTGGTGTTTGGATGGATAAAAAATTAAGTTCATCAAAAAAATAGTTTTCAAAATATTATGAAATGTCTTCCTATTCCTTTCCATTCCTCAGTCCCTTGTGGAAGCGAAGTGATACAATGAATACCAACTCACGCCCAGCTTTAGATACTCTTCGCATCATCTACTCGCAAGCTTCAGCCACCAAACTTGTCACCATTATCTACTCGACCGTGTCAAATTTGGATTGACAAATGTCTCTTTTGAACCACTCATTTAGAACTGAAAAACCCTGAGTTGAGTAAAACTCAATATAAGGACTTGTCCTATTAAAATCTAGATTTCTGTAACAAAACACGCTCAGGCAATGGTCAGCTGATTAGCAGAATCTTAGCGAAAATTAGGAACTGAAGCGATGTAAGACTCCAGCTTAGACTTGCTCGGTCCTTCCATTATTATAACTAAAGAATGTTTATTCAAGGCAGTTTTATGCGCTATTAGCAGGAAGAGAAGGCCCAAGAGGGGCTGTAGTGCTAAGAAGAAGAATACATTGAAATGATCGTGACGAAGCCATATTATCCGAAAATCAAAAGTTGGTACAAGTCACGGTAATGGCTCCATTATCTTGTTCAGACCAAATCCAGCATCAACTTCCAAATGTCTCGATCCAAAGTGGTATAGACGTCAAGAAAAACTATGAGTTTATCAGCATCAAAGCTAGAGATTTGATAGATGGGCAAGGGATAGCTTAGTACATAAATAAAAGCCTTGCTAAGTAATGAAATTCCTAAATTACTGAGATCTATAACTTCATGTTTACCGTAAGAACTGATAGTGATCCGTGAAATTACATTGAGTTGAAAGTGGTCATATTGTTCAGTCAGGGGTCGGTCCCTTTCACACCTGGAAATCCTAAGCTACGCAATTCGCGTTGGAGTCACTACTATCCAATTAAGTGTCTACCTTAAAATTTTAACATCAAGGCTTCCAATATTCCCAGACATGGTAATAAAATGTCTTTTTCAGTAAGAAGTGAGAGCCAAGTTAGTGCCCACAACTAGAGCTTCCTTCAATTTCATCAGCATCAGAGTATAAAATCAACCCTGAAACTTGGCGAATGCCTTGTCCTATTGGATCTCAAATTGGAAATCGAGGATAGAGTTTATTGAAGAGGATTTCAATAGCAAATTTCTTAGAGACTATGAACTCTAAAACAGTGTAAGTTTCGGTAGAGGTCTTTGGACTGCACATTGGTGGTTACACATTTTTAGCACCTGTCTTATCTGGTATATCAAAGGATAAAATCATAACACATACTCGTAACAATTGTTCAAGAGCCATGGATGGAAAATAAACGTATCTATAGACTGAACATGCTTGGCACGAGAATCTTTTTTTTGAAAGAGCATCCTGACTACTCCAGGGCATGCTTGGCATTCCATACAAATATGAAATCTTCTCTTTTGAGACAATTCACAAGCCAAGACACGATCACAGTGAAGATATCATAAAAGAAGACATGAGTTGGCACGACATTCTTGTAGTATCAGCCTATCTTCTCTACGACACGGCTATACCTCCATCCAACAGAATGCTGAGGAAGGTAGTAGATTACACTGAGTCCAAAGCCGTTAGCCTGATTTTCGTTTGAGATTTCAATGCATACTACCAAATGTAGGGCAGTAGCAACTGCTATCGTCGAGGCGAAGAGCTGTTGGACTTTATAACGTCTAGTGGGCTGACAATTTTGAACACAGTCTCCAAATCTACTTTTGTCACGTCCAAGTGACAGGAAGTGATAGACATCATTCTGGACACGCCGAGGATAACACAAGCAATTCAAGGCTGGAAAGCCTCGAATGAAACTACACTTTCTAATCACAAATACCGATCACAACCGATCTGAGAACCTCTCTATTTAAGTTATCCAAAGAAAACCCTCCCGTCTTTATGGTGAGGACACCGCGCTGCCTGTCCCACCTATTGCATACGAAAAGTGTATGCGGGGCGTCGTCTATTTCTCTGCGCGAGACCTTGTGCACATAAGACTGAAATTGGCAATGCCAGCTCAAGATTGAGCTACAGCCTTAGTTCGCCTATGAGGCGCGTGATCCACTTTCCTTTCGTATCGTTTGTCCATTACAGTTGCCAATCCATGAGGATACGTTGCCCCTCCTCGTGAGCAACTAGCTCTCTGTTGCCTTCGTTTCTCCGTAGGCATATTTTACAGGGGGGGGCGATGGGTATCACTGCTATATTAACCAGCACCGTCGCCTCTGTAACTGTCCGATAAACAGATCCAATCCGCAGCACTCCTCGTCGCTGTACCAGTGCCAAGCATTTTCAGTACAGCTCCTTGTTGTGGGCATTGCCCCATATTTCTGATCCGTACAATATGGCTATTTCGGTTTTCTCCAGCACTAGGCTGAATCCGAAACAGCCATCCAGTTTCTCGCTTGGCGCATACGCATACCTAGCCTACGCTGCGCTTGTTCAGCTATGTGTTCGCGACCATCGCCACAACATAATCCGCCTCGCCTATCAAGTGCAACTCATCCGGTAGCTCAAGTCTCAGTAGCTCGTCGTATGTGATGTTCCACAAGTGTTCGCCAAGGATGAAGCCTTGAGCAATACTCAACGTAATTTCCATCCTTCGCCTACTGTCTTTCGTGTAATAGAGCAGACTCCGATACGTCATGTAATCCCTCATAACCGCATCAGATACTCTAGGACTCGATTAGGGGCTTCCAGAATATCTACCTATTTAGCGGAATTCCAAGCGTTTCTGACATCGAGCGTCAACAGCAGAACAACCCGCTTGTGGGACCGATTTTGAGCCTCCGCTCGTTGGATCGCGCTCACCACTGTAATAGTGAAGCTGCCTGTTGTAAAGCCACACTGCCGTGGAGGGAGCTGCCCAGCAAAATGTACAGTGTTAGTGAATCTTCCCTTGATGAGTTTCTTGAGCAGTTTCCGTGCCGTGTCTAGCATACATAACGGGTGGAATGCGAACGCCGAACTAGGGTTTTCCTTCCCCTTGCTAATAAGTATGAGCCTCGCTATCTTCCCGAGAAAACTGCTTGGTACAGGCAAGCGTTGAACGTACTGAACAGCAAGTCAGAGCAAAGATTGTAAGTAAGCTGCATTACTTCAGTAAGAATGCCATCTGATTCTAGTGCCTCCCCCGCTTTGATGGTTAGAACTGCCTCTTTGAGTTCGATCCTGGTGAAAGGTTAGCATTCCACTAGTGTGGACTGCATTGATACGGATAAGACAGATAATGAAAAGAATCTGTACAATCTCGTTCATCGCTTGTGCTTCATGTAAGCAGAGGTTCCTTGAGGTCTAGCCAACATCGGGCCTTACTCTTGTTAATTAGCCTGCGGATGCATTTCCTGGGCGACTTGTATGCTGCTAGTCTGGTGTCTGCCTCTTGTGTCCGCACCCACTGGACTTCTCGTCGAAGCTTGTAACACTCGTCTTGCTGTTCAGCGATTCCCGTTGACCACAAAGGTGTCGGGGTCTCTAATGGCGCATGGAAGATTAGCAAGCAATATGATACTCATAGTTGAGTTCACCACGCCCTCAGCTGTAGGTTTCCCGCTACCCTACGCAGGTCCCAGAAGCGGTGTGCCCATCGTAAGAACGTCAGCGAACTCTCCAGTGTCTGTCTTCTCAGTTTTCCCTTCGAAGGCTCAAGCTTGATCATATATACGCCGAGGTGGACCGCCACAGATCTCAATCGCTATATACTGGTGATCACTCCCCTAGTAGGCCTCTAGTACTCGCCAGCTGTGTACTCTTGGTTAGAGTGACTCCGAAGCGAATGTCACATCGGGTATGGGCTCCGCACAACCCAACGGTGGAAGATAAGAGCATCAACAGTGTGGACGCCATTCCCTGGAATAGTCTTCCTCTGCAGTTGAATCGAGGGATGCCTTGTTCAATGGCTCTAGTATTGAAGTCTCCCCCTCCGACGAGCACACGGACCTATGAGTACAAGACAGCGTCTTTCAAGGCATTGAGTTTGGGCCAACAAAATGGTGTTGGTTCATTCGGCGTTAGATAAACACTAAGAAATGTTCCTGAACACCACCCACACAAAACCATTTTTTCGTCCATAGCTTTACACCTGTTGATGGGCGTTGCCTCGAACCCAGGGGGGGCAGTTGCTAGAATTTTCAGCATACCAGGCTTGCGAGTTCTTATCGTGATGTTGCTCGCTGAGCAAAATTAAGTCTTCCTTCATATCCCTCGCAAACTGCTTAACAAGATCCTGGACTTTTGTACTTTGGTGCAAATTCACTTATAGTATACGGCTAATTGGAGTACCGCTTTGGCTTTGATTAGGGCCTCTTGCAAAACCTGGCTTCTCCTTGTCCCTGTCATACGGTTGGGGTTGCCAGGCTCTGGCTTTAAAACTAAATTCATGACCCAAACAAGGAAAACCATGCCTATCCGACAAAACCTGACCTTAGGTGACTATAACCTGGAAAGAGTCCATCTTGATAGAACCCCACAGGGCACAGAAAAGAATTAAATATGAAAAAGATAAATGCAGCACCCTGCTTTTAAGTACTTCTTGTGCTAAGATTCAAAGATATACACATGGCAAATAAGATTCGCAAATGCAAGTTACTAATAAGATATGTGTTCCAGTATGGACTCTAACAACTGTTTCTAAAAAGGCCCTGAACATATTCAAATGCAAAATGCTCAAGAGGATATATGGCCCAGAGCATGAGCAGAGTGGAGACTGCGTTATAACGATGAATTGCATTATATTTCCGCCACCGCACGCATAAAGCTTTGGAAACTACAATTAGCAAGACATGTGGAGAGCATGGAAGAGCAGTTGAAGAGTTGAAAGGTATAGCGCAAGGGAAACGTCCACTTGGAAAACGGACGAATTGATAGGAGGATTCAATCGATGCTGGCAAAAGACCTCTACTTAGGATTACCAATTTTCAAACGAAGCTGCAGAACTGCGATGATTGGAAGGGACTTCTACACGAGGCGAAGGCCCAAATCGGAGCAATGCCATAAATGATGAGGTTCTGGGTTCGGATTCTTGCAGAGGGTAGATTGTGTCTATCGGTTAAGTCGGTGGCAATGCGATGTCCCTTGGTACTTTCCCGTCTCAGTCTTAGTTTGACTTTGAAACTAGAGGACTCCCTTTTAGTGACTTCCTTTACCTCGGATTTGTCTGTGACACAGTCGAAATTCCTGATTCCAAAGCTTGACATCGGCCCGAGCAAGGCAATTTTTGCCATGGCTCCAAGCATCCGCTTTTTGGCGGCTTTATTTAGCACTACCTGAAACCCCTTATCAAGGGTAGCTGCTTCATTTGATGCCTCGTTTTTTCTTCGGTTATCATGGTCACCTTTGATTGGGCTGCCTGCCAACGTGTTTTCTAGCACTGCTTCTTGAGAGAGGCTCCCGGTTTTCCCCCCTCTTGTACCTCATTCGCTTGGGTTACGGTAAGTAGAACACCACTTAATAGCGAAACTTCTGCCTCCACCATCTTTGCGCTGTCTCCCATCGTTGTCCCGGATTGCCCTAGTTTCCGTTCCGCTCGCAAAGGGCGTTCCGGGATGCGCATAGTTTATCTTTACTGCATTTAAACGCCGCCTATATGCCAGTTTTTTCTGTTCATTCATTTGTCGTCTGTTCATGATTTTTAGCCGATGTTGTTAGAGTTAAAAATGACGCCTGGATTGTTAGTTCCCCCGTCAGAGCCTGCATTGTTTTTAAAGCCATTTGCTGCTGTTTATTTTTTGGGGTTTGTTGGCTTTCCCCATGCTCGGTCCCTTGTTGCGATGATGTTCGCGCTAACAATGTTCTACACTTGAATAGGTTTGCTCTGCCGTGCCCGAAATTGCTTGTAAATGTATTTTTTATAAAAGCTAAGTTCACCACTTCTATAACATTGCAGTCGCTGGAGCCTGCTCGCTCACTACCCTCTGCCGCCAGTACTGGGTATCTGACCCCTGCGCCATGACTTTTTCTCCTTCTCTTTCAGGGAGTTTTTTGATTTGGGTTCCTTCCTGTATCGTTTTACCTACTACCAGGTGGAATTTGTGTACTTGGAAGGTTCGCCAAGCCTTGAGGTTCCGTTCGTGACTGCCTTTTATGTCCCTGGCGGCCTTGCTTCGATGGGCATGGATTGCTTGACATCCCGAGAATCTTGGGGTAATGTAGCATATTCACTTCCGGCTAAAATTACGCCAAAAGTAAGACAAACACTTGTAGTTGGATGCTATCTGCGAAGGAAACTTACAGGAGCCAATTGACTTCACTCAATCTCGAAATTACGCGTCCTGAAAATTTCTCTCGCAAAAGTGCCCAATTAGCCAGTGTTGTGTGGCTTGTGGCTCCGTTCTGTTGGAACCACATGTTCTCCAGATCATAATCTTCAATTTCTCTCCAAAAATAATCGGTTAACATCCGTCCATAGCGGTCAGAATTGACTGTAATGGCTCTTCCTTGATCGTTTTCAAAAAAATACCGGCCAATAACACCACCAGACCATAATGCACACCTAAAGGCCACTTTTTCCGGATACAAAGGCCTTTCTGCGATCACCTGAGGATTTTGAGAGCCCCATATGCGGCAATTCTGTTTATTTATGTAACCACTGAGCGAAAAATGAGCCTCATCACCAAAGAAATTATTACGAGCATTTGGCGTGTACCAAATGTAATTTAGATTTACCATGAAATCAAAAAGTATCTTTTAATTGAAATAAAATTGTTCCTTGCTGAAAAGCTCATATTTTGATTCCTAATGATACCAACTGTGAATCAATCCCTATTTTATTCATGATCTGCTTATATAGTGAATCTAATACAATTCAAACTTTTGACCTTATTTTGCTTTTGTATCGATCGAAGATGACTCATCAGTGCTTGTTGTTTGGTGTTCAAGACGATATCATAGTTGTTGTGGTTGCTGGAATCCTTCTACCTGACTCAAGACGTTTCCTAACGATTGTTCATCATGATCATTCATAGTGATTGTGTAATATAATTATTCATTTGTAACCATGTTTTTCAATTAATAAATTATTTAAGGTAGTTTTTCATTCACAATTCATCATAATTTTAAATATCATATAGTAGCCTGTTTTTTTGAATTACAAATATTCTAGAATTCAGAAAATTATGTAAAACCAAAGGAAATAAAGATTTGACGCTTTTGTTGAAATAGAGATAAAAACTCACTTTAAAAATAATCTTGCCTTTAAATGGCGAACGATATTTGCCTTTAAACTGCCAAAATTCTTTTTTTTTTTGCCTTGCTAACACAATTTGCCTTTAGCCGGCAAGAATAAAAAAATCTTGCCTTGAGTGGTTAAAGATCAATTGCCCCTATTCGGAAAGGAAAAATGTTTACGTATAAGTGGCAAAATTAATAGTATTGCATTTTGGAAATATAACCTGCACCGAGCTATTTAAAATCTAATTTCAGCGCCAAACACGTTGCAGCAGCGGTACTGCAGGTAAATGGAATAAAAAA
The DNA here is from genome assembly GCA_963969285.1 of Odontomyia ornata. NCBI lineage: Eukaryota > Metazoa > Arthropoda > Insecta > Diptera > Stratiomyidae > Odontomyia > Odontomyia ornata. The sequence continues at coordinate 447,386,032 of OZ017739.1, read as the reverse complement.
ATATGTACGTGATACAAAAGTTTAATAAAAATTTCGCAGAACCAGGACGGCTCAAAAATACCAAGTATTACTATTGCTTTGGATGATGTAATTTTTTTGATTTATTTCAATGTGCTTGTTGTTATCTTGGATGATTTCTGTTAACGTGGACATTGTTTTTGTTTTGTGATAGCACTGCAGCCCCTGTCGGGTTTCCGCTTAAAGATAGTTAGAGGAGAGGAGTAAAATTTACAGATTGAAAGCTCTAAGCATGTCCGAAAAAACTCACGAAAAATTAGTTTAGGTCAAAGCTGTGCCCAAAAAACAAATATTTTGCTTTTAAAGAGAAAAATAAGCCTAATATGGTCTGATAATCTTGCTTTTAACGAGTAGTTGCTTCCATCGATCAGTAATGTCCTTTTTGTAAATACAAGTAAAAGTAAACAAAAAATTAAATGCAACAGTACTTTAAATCTAAATTATTGATAAAAGTAAGCTGAAAAGATAAGTTATTACTGTTGTAGTAATACTTAAATGTATGAGCATAACATTTAAAAATTTAACTTAAGTAGTTTACAATTTGTGTTTTTTTTTATTTAATAACGTCATGCTACCCTGTACGACTAATAACTAATATACATATATTTTGTTCATATCCTTACACATAAAGAAAAAATTATTCATTTTTCCCTTTCAAAAACCACTTGTTTTACACCGAAGAAAGCATTAAGGAACATTCGCAAGCCAATAACTCGTTTTTTGTTGTTTTTTAAATGTTTTTGTGTGAACCAAATATTGTTTAAGCTGTTTTAAGCTTTGTTGGGGTCCTATTTAGATCCGTTTAGGCCAGTTTATCATAAATTAGGCCCCCTTTGGGCCCTGGTTTTTTCTAAATTATCGTGGACCTATCCCCTTTTGCCCTGTTCAGTTTAAATTGTGCCCTATTGGGATCCATTCATTTTAAATCAGAACCTATTTCTGGGGCTTTTTTGGAAAATTTCATCATCGATTGGGTCCAGATAACTCCCGGCTTGGGCGGATTTTATCGTATTTTTTTAATTGTTTAGGCCCAATTCAGGACAAGCTTAGGTCAAATGTCCTGCACATAGCCCGTTTTCGGTTTCTGGCAGGAACACCCTTCTGCTACTTCAACCTGTTGTAAAATTCGTAGGTAAGCTAACCTCAAATCATTGAAATATCGAGAAATACACTAGAGTTGCACTCTAGCCTCAATCCTGTAGCAATAGCTTTTGTACGAATCGAGAAATTCAATTAAATACGCAGACTTTTTCCATGCATTTCTCGTACTTAACTACACTTGCGTGCATCTTATTGCATTACTCCATTTTCCTACTGCATTTCACTGCACTGCATTTTGCATTTCAGTGTACACAATTTTTGAGACTTTTTATCCCTTGGCTCATTTGGCCGTGAAGTGAATAATCAAATCAAATTTGCACTGCCTCCCAACGAGATAGGATCCAGAGAACCAATCCCGTGGGGACGAGCGCATTGTCCACTCCCCAATCCCAAGAACTAAGGAATTTGTTCGGAAAAAGGAAAACAAATATTATCTACCATGGAATATAGCACTACCATACATCTTAGTGGGCGTCAAAGTTTGACGCTAGGTCAATTACTTATTCAATTCCTCCAGTTTTATTTTCTTACAACGACAAGACTCCGCGTCATTACAAATAGTTTCGTTAAATGTGTACGGAATACTAGAACATTTTGCAAATCCTATAATTGATTGCCATAATAATTCAAATTCAGTCTCCCGAAATATAATTCATGGGCGAATTTAATAACACCTTTCATCGCAATAGGCACAAAACGAAAATTCAACCCCTACAAACGTTCAACACACATTAAAACAATTCTTATTATCATAGGTCAAGACTTGATCATTGTGTTCCTCCGGATAAAGGACCCGTCTCCGCCTGCCACCCAAATACAAGCAAAAAAAAACTTTAATCCTAAAAATTTATTACCATCATTTTTCATCCAAAGCTCCAGGTGGGAGCGAACGTGTACAACTTTCACGTTTACGTTCACAATTGCCGCGCACATCATCAATGGCCAAGAAACCCAGAAAGCCGTTAACGCTAATTTCACCAAAGTCATAAAGTACGAGTATCCTTGCTGACTTTTGGTGCGGCGCTAGTAGGCGACTACATCTCATGAATAAAATATCGCGTGTTTATTTTCAACGGTCGGGCCGGGCGGAGTGTGCTTAATTGTAAGATTCACGGAACGTTACGTAATTACCAATATTGATTAGCGCTCCTGCAGACTAATCAGCAGTGTTAAAAGTCATTGAGTTGGGTTTTTATGCGTCCTGGCTCAAGTCATTGGCACAGAGAGCGGGTGAATTGTGCTTCAGTTCGCACAAGGAAAGTGGTAGTCATAACGAGGAACAGGAGGTCTCGTTGGAAATATCCACTTTATAAAATCTACATAAAATCCTTGAGGTCCTGTTGGGAGTTTGATTTTGAAACGCCTTCCTGCCATCGATATGCTCCAGTTTACCAACTATGCTACTTTAGTCCTACTCCTACTTTGGTGACTTTTTTCAGAAAATCATTTTGTTTTTGCTTTTATTAATCCCGAGGCGCAGCGATTAGGGTTAAATGCGAAAAGAGATTTATAAATAATTCACACGCAAGTGTTTAGGCATTGTTTGTAAACTTACCGTGAGATTGGTGTCGATTTGAACGGAGGAAAAGGATATGAAAGGTGTAGAATAATTAGTATTGAATGGTTGACTTCAAACAGGCGTGTCGGCTTTAAATTGTCAATTATTCATCCGAAGGACATTATTACCAGTGCAAAGGCGACCTTAATTTTACAAGGGGCATTGTTTAGGTGCCCAGAAAGCTGTATCGATGGCAGTTTCAATCTTTACGATTTCTCAGGAGCATCACTTTTAAAGTATACAAACAATTAACATTGAATGCTCAAAAATATCCCTTAGTTCTCGAAATTTCACTAGTTTAGGATATATAATTAGCCGCATATTTGCAAGTGCAAGTGCCATGGTTCAAACCCCATTCAAGAGATGATAATTTTTTTTTTCTTTATATGCTTTACGTCTTCCTTTCACTAACATCAGAACTATAATGAAGGCTTTAACTTGACTTATTTTATAAAATGTATAGAAATAAATTATATAAGGCTGAATGTTTAATCCCTGTCAAAACGTTTAATAATAACTGCAATCATTAAGGAAAAAATCTTTTAAATGAATAAAATGTAAATGAAACATCCCTAATGTTGGGCTTGAACCATGAGTTTTAAGAAAGTTCTGTACGCCTCCTCGGTATCACTCGATCTTACTTTTTGAAGACTACGCCTAAAAATACATAACGCGTACTCATAGAACATTTAATAAGCTAGTGGCATAAGTTTGCAATCACTGCGTTATATAGTTTTTTCAAAGGTTTTAATGATGAGAGCATTTTAAACCTCGTGTATACGTCAAGGAAGCTAGTGACTGAAGTTATGGTCATTTCAAGCGCACGTTTCGTGCTTCTAACTTTTTGAATAAACGGGTCAACCACCGCTCAAAGCCGTGTGAATCAGTTTCTTCCTAGAGTTTGTCTGGAAAGTCCGTAAAACTAGAAGTGTTAGCTTAGCACAAGTATATTTCAACTAGGATTGTATTTAATCAATTTATGTTACGTTTCATTCAAGTACCAATAAGTCAGCCACTCGTTTTTATAGAATATGCACTTTAAATATTACCTTTTCATAATTCCGTAACGGTGTGTTACACAACCGTTTCGAAAATTGAAACGTTCAACGTTTGAATGAAGATTCCTTCAGATGCTCTGAGTACCACAAGCGCTTTTCCAAGAAACTAGTTATGTCTCAATATAGACCGCGGTCTATTGCGACCGAATTTATGGTGCAGACATGTTTGCTTCCTGCGCTGGGCAAAAAGCATGTGTGAAATTGCACCAAAATCGTGTAAATGTCAAACAAGTTCATGTGCGATCACCCATTAAATATAAGCAACCTTAAGTTTATTATACAGGCGCTCCCCTGGTGTTGAATTTGTTCGCTCCCTCTTCCCGCCACCCACTCATTTTGAGACCTTAATCTTGCAACCTAATTATTGTTGGAGAAGTATGAATCAATATTCATTTCCTCATTTATTCAATTTAATTCTTACCTGCTCTTTAACTTGGGCTAGATTTGAACTCGCTTCCTACCATCACAAGTCCGATGCGCTTAGTCAATTATTTTGTTTGATTTATATCCGCAGGGCTTTGCTTTTTTTGGTTATCAGACGCGTTTCCACTCACTTGAGTCATTTTCAGAAAATGATCTTATATAGATGTAGAGTGGGTTAAGTAGGTAGGCCGTAGGTTAGGCCAAGTAAGGGGTTATCGGGGTTAGTATGTTTTTGTTTTTTTTGTACTGTTGGCTGTCCGTTTCCTCTGGTTTGTCTTGCTTTCGCTTTCATCGAAGGGTATGGTTTTTTTTATTGCATCGGAATTTGTCATATGATTCGTTCTGATTTCTGAACAGACTTATAGCCCGTCCGGAAAATAATTTGAAGTAAAACTCGTTGTCACCAACAGGTGCTCAACAGATGATAACATTCTTGAAAAAAAAATGCTAATGGTTGCCACGGACTGTCTTGCAGCTGTTCGAGTACAGCGCCGATTGCTATGTCAGATGGGTCGGTGGTCAATACAAGCGGTTTGTTACACTCGAAGTGTCTTAATAGCGTTGCATTTGCGAGATTGACTTTACATTTTCCAAAGGCCATGATTGACTCTTCCGTCCAAATAACCTTTGAATTGTTGTTCTTCGTGGCACTGCAAATAAAGATTCTATCAACGGTGATTGGAAAGTAGTAATTGGCAAAAAAGTTTAAAACTCCTAGGAATTGTCGTAACTCTTTGATCTAGTTTAGTTTTTTAAATTCCTTATATTTTGAACGCGAGAATCAAGTGATTGAACTCGTCTGTCGTTAATCCAGTGACCTAAGTATTCTATTTAGTCGACTCCAAGAATACATTTCATTGTGTTAACGGCTACGCCATATGACTTAGGTCACTGGATTAAGATACGGAAGTGTTCCATGTGCTTTGCTTCGGTTTCCGAATAGACCAAGATATCGTCCAAATAACTTGAATCGAAATCCAGTTCTCATATCACTTCGTCTATAAATCTTTGGAAAGTCTGCACTTTGTTTCGAAGGCCAAACGTCATGATGGTAAATTCATACAGACCGAAAGGTGTTTTGTCTGTTTTCGGCGTATATTCTTCGAAAATCTGAATCTGGTGATACGCGTGGAGTAGATAGACCTACCTTTAAAAACATTCGCTGCAGAAACGACAGTTTTAGGATTACATTGTAATCCAGCTACGGATGATTTCTTCTTCAAAATCAAATTGGTCACCGTCGACTTCAAAAAGGCAGGTGCTGAGTGACACTATGACATTATTCGACCCTACAAATATGCTTGCTCCAGTGATTATTGTGGCGAGAATCTTAATACAAAAATTATGGCGAGAAGGATTAGCATGAGAAACTCCCTTACCAGTACCACTACTGCAAGAGTGGCTTACTTTCCAGAATCATCTCAGACTGCTTGAGGCGATTCGCATACCACGCTGGATTGGCTTACGGTCAGAGGTTTAACCACGGTTACATAGCTTTTGCGATGCTAGTGCAAAGGCATATACTGCAGTCATCTATCTCTGTAGTATTGATCACAATGGCAAGTGAACATCAATAGTAATTACAGCGAAAACTAAGGTGGCGCCAGTAAAGACAGCAATGATTCCTAGGCTTGAGCTCTGTGCAGCACAGTTACTGACAACAACGATGAAAGGCGTGCGGCACGCCTTATCTTTAGAGGTTGCAGAATACACAATGTGGTCGGACTCCAGCATTGCCCTAATTTGGGTTCGGAAACCAGCGGGATCTTTAACTCCTTACGTGGCAAATCGTGTTGGCTATACTCAACAACATAGCGACATACGAAGTTGGCATCACATTAGCACTCCGAATAATCCGGCGGAATGCGCAAGTCGCGGAGTCAACTTCGGGAATATTGGTGAACATCACTTATGCTTCGAGTTACTGTATGCATGTTACGATGGCAACCTACTCAACGGCATTATTGGCATCGAACATTCATCATGCCCGAAGAGATGGACGAGGCTTTACGATGGCATATTCGCAGCGAACAAGGCAGATATTTTGGCAGTGAAATTAAACAACTCCAACACCATGCTTACATTGCATCATCGAGCAGTCTCATGACTCTTGCACCATACTTTGATGGTCGTGGCATCCTCCGCGTCGGAGGTCAACTTGAAAATGCTAAGCTTAGCGTCGATCAACGTCACCCAATCATTTTAGCGAAATCGGGTACCCTTACTCGGTTTCTGGTCCAGCAAGCTCATCATACTGCATTGCACGATGGAATCCAACTTATGTTACAGATACTGGATCATTCATGGCTGGTCTACTGTGAAACAGTGCATTTGCCGCTGTATTACCTGTCGACGACATCAGCAGGCTATGTCTCGTCAGCAAATGGCATCGCTACCGAAACCACGTATCACTGCATCTCCTTTGCATTTCCTGGTGTGGAGTATTGTGGTCCCTTTAAGTTACGTGTTGCCACAAAAAGATCACGGACGGTGATCAAGACATATGTGGCTATCTTTGTCTATATGGCTACTTATCTGCGCACGCCTTCTTAAACGTTTTCAATCGCTTCATTAGTCGGCGTGGCCATTGTCATCATCTATAGAGTGACAATGGGACTGCGTTCGTCGGCCCTAACAAAATTATGCAAGAGGATTTGGTGGAATGGCATTCTACTCACACGTACCAGCAACTGGCGAATGGCGGTACTACATGGCATTTTATCCTTCCTGGAGCACCATACTAAGGCGGTCTCTGGGAAGCTGCGGTCAAGTCAACGGAGAAGCATTTATTCCGCATTGTTGATAACCAATCTATGCCCTTCGACCAGCATAGCACTTTACTCGTATACATTGAGGCGTGCCTTAATTCGCGTCCGGTATTGGCTTTGCATGACCGACATGATGATCATTTGGCCTTCAGTCCGGCCGATTTCCTTATCGGTCGGTCATTAATTGCCGTGCCGGAGGCACCCCTATCCGTTGGACCAACCTGTTGACTTAAACAATGGCAACAAATTTGTAGATGCATCAACATTTTTTGCAACGATTGCTGACAAATGCCTGGTTTCATTGCAAACTAGGAACAAATGGCATCAAGAAAACTTGACGACGGTCTCATCAGGGCTGTTACTATCAAACGTACTCATGGCACATGCACCCGACCGTTTCAAAAGGTATACAAGCTAATTGGCGACGATCCTGAACCCTCCGGTCTAGTTGGGCAGAATATTTAGGATAAATATCAAATGAAACGAGCTATAGTGGCAAAACTGTTTTTTCTATACAACGTTTTGTGAGCCGAGTGGTGGCGGTCTGTATATTGGGAGCGATGAGTGTGGCTGGCACTTGGATAGCGAATAAAAGAAAGTATATTTAAGATTGATAGGGTGCGTTTCATTCAAATTCGGTGATTGGGATACGTGGCATAGTTTTTTCCTTACATGGACCTTTAAAATTTATTTTGTCGAGATGCGAACAAATCTCTGCAAAGTCTTGGGAAATCTCATTGATTTGATTGGTCGTAACTTCGCGTGGGGCGACCGCTGTGAAATCCGCTACGCAAAGTTCGCACGCTTCAACTATTTTATCTGCCATTTCTGCTAACTGTTCTAGCGTGGATTTGTCAGAATTAAAAGAATGGCCTCTACTCGCGCAGGTACCCTTTATAACCACAACGTTTTTACTAGGTTGTCATTCACTTTTTTCCCCCTCGTTCAACTTCAAGTTTCTCAAGAGTTCACTTAGTTTCTGATTGCCAAATTCCATGTTGTTATCGAAGTTCGGCGTCTTCAGAGCACGCGTTTGTTTTCATTCTACGATATTTGAGTACAACATACTTACCATTGTCAGGGGGAGATTCTACTATGTCAGGTAGCTGTGCGAAAATGTCCTGATCTAACTCGTTGGCATGCGGTCGAATTCACTCGTGTCATTGATGATCTTGTGAGATCAAACCTGCGCCTCTACCCTGGTGAACCACAATGCTGGTCGTGTTTTCAGAATGGAGGAAGTTTTACTATCGCTATTCCACTTACATCCAAGGGTGGTAGCAGTAGATCGAACGTCTCACTAACCACGTCCAAAAATTTTTCGTTGTTTCGCATGTCGTAATTCTTTCAGCCACGAATTCATATGGTGAAAGTTTCAAATAAAATTTTTTATATAGGTCTTTACTAGAGTCTATAAAACATAAAAACTATGAGGATATTAAAAAATGTAGTGGTTAGTTTACTAACCACTGTGGTGGCCCTCGTAAATACCTAATTCATAAAATTTAAAAATACAGAATTGTTTTTATAGACTTTATTGTCAGAAATTAGAACTCTTCCATTCGATGATAGTCTTTGAAGCATGTTTTATCTTTTTTGATGCAGAGAGGCGCTTTGCAAGTGCTGCACAGCCAGACAGTACGTGCTGGACTTTTTTTGGTACTACAATGTTTACATCCTCGCGACGTGGTTCGCACAGGCTGATGCATATTGCTTTCCAAGCGTAACTCTGTAGGCACGGTCGGTTTATGGTGTTTCAATAGGGCAGATAAATTTTTAATATGGCGCAGAACTGCTAGTTAAGCCACTGGAACCTGATCTTCGCTTCTTTGCTTGAGATGGTGCTAGAAAATCTTGATAAACACATCTCCGAAAATCCTTTGTGGTCAACTTTTCCAGTTCAGGGGGGTGAAGCCTCTAGAGTTCTTTATAAACCAAAAAAAAGTTGACTACAGCACAGTCAAGAAAGTGAAAAAAAATCGATGCCACCATTTATGCGACTTTCTGTTAATGGCATAGGCAGTCTTTAATTGGTCAAATTTATCAACAAAATTCATATTTTTGTTGTACTGTGTCAGTGCTTCAGGGCAAGATACTTCTACTTTTTCTCCGTTTCGTTCCCTTCTTTGCCGGAATTTCTTGGATTTATATAATTAGATAGTATAAAAACTGACCTTTTGTCTTTCCATTTTAAAACTCCGATGCCCGTATCGCTGATTCGATAATCGTATTCCGCTCGTCTCAGGCTTTTGTCTTCTTTAAGTTTAGATAAGAACTTGCGCTTTTAATTGACTGTGCATCAAGCCAATATTTTGTCTTGGAGTAAGTCGATCTGTAGAGGATAACTGTTGAAATAGTTGTCAAATAACAGTTTGTGATTTTTAAACTTCAAATCTTCACTAAACTCCCTCCTAGGTCAGTTTTTACACTATCATCTTGTTTGTCGGTATATATCGAAGTCCAGACAATATCCCGACTCGGCACACATCATCCAAATTGTATAGCCTCGTTTGACAGGTTTTTTTTGGCATGTATTGTTTGAGATAGCTTCTGCCCTTAAATTTGATCATACTCTCGCCAATAGGCACTTTTTCTGTCGTTTTGTAATTTTTCTTGAAATTGATCGTCAGTTTGTCTAGAAGAGGGTGAATTTTATACACTTATCATAGTCAACATCGTTCCTTTTTGGCATGAGGTAATTATCATTCAAATGCAATTTGGTAAGAAGCCATCCAAATCTGTTTAATCTCATCGTAGAGCTTATATATTCATGATGCAGATCAGGAGTAGAAGACCGGTAATCTTTGCGACAGCCTTTTCACAGCCATTACCAAATTTATTGCAAGGAAAACTTCGATCTCATCTGGCGTTGCATGTGTAAAGCGAAAGACTTTTTGAGTGGCATACAAATTAGTTTGAAAGCAAATTGTTTGAACTTAATCATTTGTCGAAAACAAGCAAAAGATCTGTGCATGTGTAATTATTTCTGTTTGAATAACATGATCCGGTATCTCGCCACAATTGGTGATCTCACCAGGTGGTTCCATACGATAATTTTTTTCCACTTTGGCTCCTTCACAGGAGGTCATTGCAAAAGAGCCCTAAAGTAAATTCCGTTCGTTGAGCTGGTGGTGGCTAACGGTATTTCCTCATTTGAGTCAGAATCCTCTGAACTTTCAGAAAAATGGTCAGGCACTAACACTACAGTTGATTTATCCTGATCTTCTACGTCCGCTTCTGAGCTACATATGCTCTCACCATCTGAAGGCATGTCCTCCAATAATATATTCATGTTATCAAATACGCTTACCAATCGCGGCATATCTGAAAATTAAGTATACAAACAAACACGAAACGACCATGAATGTCGAATACAGTCATAGTGGCTAGAAACCAAAACACCTTATTTATTTCCGAGAACAAAATAAATGTGAGATAAAATGTTTGTTCGCTAATGTAAACACATTTTCGACGCCCTAATTGATAACATTATGCACAAACTACAACATAAACAACACTCATACCTCTTTTAAGGGGTTTTTTATGATCACTTCTTCAAATCGCACGATGTCGTTTCTATAACACACTGAACTGAACTGACCACTGCACTGCATTAGGAAATTTACATTGTATGCTGTTAATGAAGATTCAAGGAAACGTGTTATTCTCGGAAAATAAACATATAAAGAGGGTAATTCCCGTAAAAAAATCGACAAATGGGTGGTTTGTAAACTAACCACCAAACCTGAAAGAGTTAGTGCGTAGGAACAATGGCGTGGCATGTGTAAAAACGAAATCAAATTTGCGAATGAGCCTTTCAAATAATTTTGGGTTTGCCACTTCGAATCGAACACGTCGGGTCACCAATTTTAGGGTTTGCTTGGTATTATTTATTAAATGATGTAATTATAACAACTTGCGTGTTGTCAGATCAGCTGACGAGATAAAAAAGAGGGAACATTTTTGAAGTTATGTGATGATAACGCCACGGTGGTGATTACTGTAATATTTGTATTGCTAGGTTGTGGTCGCTACACACTGATGGCTCCAAACTAAACAACAGAGTGCGTAGTGGCGTATTTTCTGCTGATCCCAACTTAAAGCTTCACTACGCTTGCCAGACCACAGTAGTGTCTTCCAGGCAGAAGTGTTAGCGATTCTTGATGCAGCCAACCGGCTTTTATTTAATTAGATATTCACTTCAAACATCAAGATACGGCCAAGCTGCTTTAAAGTCCCTTACTGGAATACATACCTCCTCGAAGCGTGTCTCAAATGCTGCATATCTCTCAAGGAGATGTCGAGACATTCAAAGGCGCAGCTCATTTGGGTGCCAGGGCATAAGGACACTAAGGGTAACTGTCAGGCAGGCAAACCAGTAAAAATTAATATGCTTCTGCCGGAGGTATCTTGTAGTTTTTCGATTGATATTCCGATGCCTTCAGTTAATCTTGCCATCGAACAAAATACTTTCAGGACGCGATAAAACCGTGGGTGAATGAACCTTTATGCGCGATCGTAAAACAGTCATGGATAACTTTTGACAGCGGTTGCACAAGAGAACTTAGACTTTAAAGGAGTCCCATCGCACAACGGAGTCTGTCTTAACTGGACATCGTCCATTTGATAGGCTTGGAGTACGAATTGGCATCCGATACAACGACTTCTGTTGGAGCTATAGATAAAAGGAAAAGGAGAGAACAGTGCTTCACCTCATATGCGAACGTCCGGCTCTTGCAAGAAGAATGCAGTCTCTCTGCTCATTTTGCTTCATCGACCTAGCCGTAGTATCATCGGTGAATTTGAGTTTGTTAAGAACTCAGAGTGGTTATTATAATTTAAAAGTCGTATCCATATAATTGCGGTATCACAATGGGCTCTTGTGTGCCTGAGTGAGCCCTCGTCGAAACGTATCGCCACAGGTTGCCATGAAACCTACCTACCTACAGTGGCTCCCAAAAAGAGCTTGAGATTTCCCTTCTTTCTTAAATTATGCTTTCATCAATAACACAAAAAGAAAACTAAACATTATTTATTTTACAAGATATCTAAGCCATCAATTTTGGTTTCATTCTGCCTTCCCCTGGGCCCTCTAATTCATAAAATGACTGTTTTATTTCAGATTCTAAAAGTTCTAATCAAGACCTTTCATTTGATACCCCGCTGGACTACCTCTGATTTAAAAAAATTTCGAAGGACTCATTCGTTATAAGGGGGGACCCCCCTTAAAAAAATTTTAAATTTTTGGTAAAACCTAAACTTTTGAGAGACCATCACTTCTGATCTTTTCACAAAATTTAACCATTCTAGGTTCTATAGTTTCTGAGAAAACTTGCTGTGACGCACGTACAGACGGACAGACGGACCGACAGGTTGCAAAACTAGTAGGTCTTTGTAAAAAAAAATTTACAAAGGCCTTAAAAATAGACGCTCCAAAAAGATCATAAACGTATGTGAGTGACTTGTTTATCTAATATTGGCTATTGTGAAAAAGTCGTAATAAATCTGGGTGCACCATATCTAATATTTCCTTGAAACCGAACGTTTTTGGTAGCTTCAATAAACGTTGCGCTTTCTTTAATGCAAAATGGGCAAATACACGTCCGCAGAGAAGATCCAGTTGGGGGTTTTTACTCATGAGGAAGGTTAAACTGTGGCAGAAATATGTTCGATCCTCAACATGAAACGTAGAACTGTTTACGATATTCTCCGGAGGTATAAAGAGGAAGGCAGAATAAGCTTGAAGCATAGTCCTGGTTATCCAAAAGTTCTAACGGTGCTTGAAGAACGAGCTATCGTCCGGAGAATCAAGAAACACTCTAAATTGAGTGCTCCAAAAATTGTAAGGGAAATTTTCGCAAACGTTAAAAAAAAGTGGGATGTGAAACAGTGCGACGAGTTTTGAGAAATGCTCAATATAATGGACGTGGCGCACGCAAAGAGCCATTCATCAGCGAAGTGAATAAAAAAATAACGTTTGAATTTTGCTAAGGAATATATTTTGAAGGATGCTGATTATTGGGATGACGTAATTTTTGCCGATGAAAGCAAATTTAATATCTTTGGCTCGGATGGACGTGTTATGGCCTACAGTGAAGCATGGGGGTGGCAGTTTAATGGTTTGGGGATGCATATCTAGTCGCGGTGTTGGCGAATTAGTTTTTATTGAGAGTATCATGGACTCCCGCCAATACATAGACCTCTTGAAAGAAAACCTGCGAAAATGTGCCGCGAAAATGGGCGTTTAAAGTACCTTTAAATATTACGAAGACAATTACCCCAAACATAAGGCTCGCATTCTTCAAGAATGGCAGCTGTATAATTGCTCAAAATTGGTTCATCCTCCACCCCAGTCAACGGATTATAGTCCCATTAAACCTCTGGGATGAATTGGACCGTACAATTCATAGCACGCGGATTTCTTCTGAGCAGGTGCTCGAGAAAAGGCTTCGCGAAGAATAAGTGAAAATTGATGTAGAATACTTGCGAAAAAAACATCTCCTGTATGCCAAATCGTTTAAAATGAAACAAAAAGGGCATGCAAAAATATATTAGTTTTATGAAATTTTTGTTTATTTTTACAATTTAGCCTATGTGCAGATCTTTTTGAGAGGTGTAGTTTTCTGTTTCTTTTCCGAAATTTCCTATTTTTTGGTATCTGTCATGTCAAAAACTTTTGTAATTGTGTGATATGTAAGGCTATCATGATCTGCTCATAATACATATTTTTTAAATTTTTTCTCGATTTTTATTGACTTATAAAATGAGAAAGAAGGAAGATTTCTTGCTTGCGCGGTTCTTTTTGGGAGTCACTCTATCTGGAGGACGTGTCACTCTAACCCCCTACGCAGAATATGCAATCACGATACTATGACTTACCAATCTTGTGCGGGACCTGAGTCAGATAGAAGTCAGTCTTATCATTCCGATTGAGCTACAGTCTCATATCCTTGCTGAGGTGCACAGGATACATTTCTATCGTTCACTCAAGATTGTTGCCAATGTCTGCGGGAGCGTTGTCTCTTCCAATAAAAATAGCCTCCCTACCGCCCCATTTTGATATTATTTATTAAACCTTTTTGCTTTATTTTGTCCAAGTTGAAGGTACTTTATGTAGCTGTTTGTTTGTTAGTTGTTTGAACTCAGCAGATGTTTACTGGATATGCCTTATCTGAAAGCCTGATAAAAATCAAATCAAAATTGAGCGTGAAAAAACTATTTGGTTCCCATACTGCGATTGCAATTTTTTTACAGTTGAAATCTATATTCTTTATGTTTTTGCAGAAAACTTTTTTACAAAGATCTACTAGTTTCGTGACCTGTCTGTCAGCCCGTCTGTCTGTCCGTGCATCACAGCAAGTTTCCTCAGAAACTATAAAAGATATAATGCTCACACTTTGTGGAAAGGTCAGAAATGATAGTCTCTCAAAAGTTTAGGTCTTACCAAAACTTTAAAATTTAATGATAACAAAGTAGCCCTTAAAAAATTTTTTGTCATAGGTAGTCGAGTTGGGTATCAAATGAAAGGTCTTGTTTAAGCTATGAGAATCTGACCGAAAAAGGTCATTTTATGCGTCACGGGGTCCAGGGGGTGGCAAACTGTACCAACATTTTGTGTTAACCCCCCTCGCGATTCGACAACTTTGAGCCGAAAAATCTAGAAAAAATCACGAATGAGTACAAGGACAACAAATACCTCAGAAATCAAAATCAGCTCAACTTTGTTAATAAAAGTATGATTTTTAGATTTTACATTTTCACCCATAAAATCAATACGGTACCCATAAACTTGAAATTTTATAATTATATAGACTACTATAAGATCTTACCGCTCGCAAAATTTCATGCAAATCGGAGTATAATTGAGTGAGTTATAGCCATTTCAATTGAATGGAATTACAACAACAATAACACGTGTTTATGGTTGATACATATTTCAAATTGACCTAGGCACTTTTATTTTCTTCCGATTTTCATGAAAATTTAAAGAAAAGCGTCTAATTTTAATATTTTCAATCGACTGAGCAAACAGAAAATTATTTAAGCTCCATCAAAATGGCGGTTGCAATGTGCTTATGAAAGAAACTCTGTATCTTTTGCATAAATTGGAATGATTTCATATCCAAGTACAGGATGAATACACTCAAACCTATTTTTGTACGGTGGATAGGGACCGCATAAAAGAAATCGCATAAAAAAAAATTTACAAAACGTCACGACTACCTATAAGACATAGTTTTCGCAACACAAAAAAAAAAATTTTTTTTGTGCAATGAACAAGGACCGCATGAAAAAATTTAACTTAGAAAATAAATCAAAACCTTAGGAAGTTTGCTTTTTAAAACGAAATTAAGACTTGGAATCTCACCTAACCGCTGGGAATCTGATTTAGAAAATACAAATGTGAAAACTTATTTATATTTTATTTTCATATATATGTAATTAATTTATGCACATTCACAAAATTTTTCAAAATGTATTAACATTATCCTTATGAGTCTGACAATACGCGAACTTTCTTGTTGTAAACTGGTTCAAAATCACTTTCGTCGCTTGAAGATACTACCTCGCAATCGTTTCGAGTTAACTTATTTTCAGCTACCATGTAGTCGGTGATCAGTTTTTGCGACGACTGTTGGTTCACTAGACGCTTGTTTATGTCTCGGTAGCCAGATATACAAGATTGAAACTCCTTTTGGAATTTCGAAGTTCTTTGAAAATTTGAATCGATTGCAAGAAAATGACTTTCTAAGTTTTGACAAAGTTGGAGTCCTGCATAGATTTGATCTGCTGTCATAGAATCGTGTTTTTCGTGTTCATCAGTGTCATCGGTTACATATTTTAAAATGTCATCATCCCTTACGGTATCATCCTGAATCATTTCGGCAATATCATTTTCACTGAAATTGTTAAACCCGTCTCCGCCGATACCATGTGCTAGCGTAACGATTTCGGTTGTTAGCATTGATGTATTATCGGTTACACTTCTATCAATGACACATTCCGGCCACACTGCTTTCCAGCATGCATTCAATGTGTGTTTTTTTATTTCTCTAATTGCTGCAGCAGCGTGGTTTATGCAGTCCAATATCGAAAACTTTTTCCAGACTTCATTCAAAGTTAATGCATCGTTCTCAAGTTTTTCTAAAATATATCTGAAAGTTAGCTTCACGTAGTGTTTCTTAAATGCTGCGATTATGCCCTGATCTAATAGTTGTATGAGGCTTGTCGTATTGGGCGGTAAAAATACTACTTTTACATTAGGATGCTCTATACAAGGATGACTGGGTGCATTGTCAACAATTAGCAGCACGTTAAAAGGAAGCCCCATATCATTCATACAGGGTGCGGCAGCATAACTTCCTTTTTTCAAAATTCAACAAAACAAATTTTCAGCGGTACTTGTTTCCAACGCATGATAGCACTGTTCCAACGCATGATAGCGACTAACCAAGGGATGAGCAAAACTTTAAAATCACCTCTCTCGAATGAGATTACTAGCGCCGCGCTATAACAGTTAGCACTTGAAGGGCGGGCATTTCAAAAAAGGAAGTTATGCTGCCGCACCCTGTATATTGTTTAACTTCTGGAACGAAACAATCGTTGAACCATGTTGTAAAAACATCTGTTGTAACCCATGCTTTTTTATTTGCCACAAAATGGACTGGAAGCTCAGCTACATTTTTGCCCTTTAGCGCACGTGGGTGCAGTGACTTATTTATCATGAGGTTTTAACATTCTCGCTCCAGATGCATTGCTACAAAGTAAGAATGTTACTCTATCTTTTGCAGCTTTGAAACCACTTGCAGTTTTCTCAGACTTGGCGATGAAAGCTCTGCTAGGCATCTTTTTCCAAAATAATCCAGTTTCACCTGCATTGAATACTTGATCCGGGCAGTACCCACCATCTTCAATAATGTTTGCTAAAACTTTGGGATAATTTTTCGCGACTGTTTCATCAGCGGATGCAGCTTCGCCCGCCCTTTATCTTCAGATTGTGTAGTGCGTGTCGTTTTAAAAACCCAGTAAACCAGCCACTACTTCCAGAAAATTTTTGGCTTCCGATTTGAGACGAAGAACAAGACGGCTCTGAATTCTTCAGCTGATTATAAAACCGTATAGCTTTCTCTTTGAATAATTCTCCGTCAATAGGGATTCGCTTTTCGGTTAGTTCTTGAATCCACCATATGAGCGCCTTCTCTGTTCCCTGAATACGATACCCGTTCAGCGCTTTCCTTTGTGGCACACTCAATCGATTTATTTATTTCGCCTGGACGTTTTCGTATGCCTCGTATAGTAGATTCACCTAATCCAAATTCTTTACCAAAAGCTGTAGATCCCTCACCCTCTGCTATTCGCTTTAAAATCGCAGTCTTAGATTCTAACGAAATCGCCTTTCTCTTCGCTTTGTTCTTGCCCTTATTCATTTTTAAGTGATTGTCTGAAAATAAATTTTACAAAATCTTCAAAATTTAATTCTAGATGAAAAAAATTTAAATTTACCTTTAGTTTGCGCTGTGAAATGAATCTTATTTTATCGGCATTAGCATATGCAAGCGCTTTGCACGACGTCAATTAATATAAGATTTAACAGACGCAAGATTATTTTTTTATTAAATCAAATCAAATTTAGCGGACTAGTCACTCGCCCAGATCAGATACGAATAAAAAAAGCAAATCTTTGTTTCTTTCAGGTAGACGTCAAGTACCTGCTCGTTAAAACATATAAAACAATGCATGAGACTAGTCACCACTTGTCTCATTAGCAAAAACCCATTCAACGACCTGACGAGACACGCATTCGCTTTCAGGAAAACCCGCACTAAGATTATCCAAATATCCTTCAATATTTATTTCGTATCTATTCATTTTTGCTTTGCTACGCAAGTATCCCATCACAATAGGTAGTCGCATATTATCTCATTAGCTTAAAAACAACTCAGCCACGTAACGAGACACGCAGTCGGTTTCATGAAAACCCGAACTAACACGACGCAGATGTCCTTCAATCTTTATTTGTTATCAATGGGCACTTTCAGATACAGCCATAAAATCACACCCGAAGAAGGTCAAATATGGGCGAGAAGGATGAGGTCAAATATGGGCGAGAAGGATGAGATCCACTAATAGCCTCGCATCCTTTTCGTCTATGATGTGTCAGTTTTATGAGTTTTACGCTTATTATTTAGGCTACTACCTAAAGTGCCCAATTCATTTTTCCATCGCAATAATGCCATTTCGAATTGCATTCTTGCAGGCCCAACAATAAAATTGTTGTTGTAAATAAAATAACTCATCTTCTTACTGATAACTTCGTCAATTATGTTTCAATTTGATTAAAATTTTCAATCCCCGCACAAAATAAATCGCACAAAAACAGATTTGAGTGTAATTCACACACTACTAGAAAATTTGTTTCGAACCCTAGGATGATTACAAAGACCTTCTGGTAGGAGCACTCTCCTGCTTACTCAACTTGTTCATTTTAGAAAGTCCTGCCAAATCTTCAATCATTCTCGGTTCTTTCATATACAACTAATTAAACAATTTTTTTTTACTCAACATCATGCGACGCTCCTCTATTTAACACAAAATCTCTTTGTGCATTTACCATCGCGTCATCATCATCACGACATGATCAAAGCGTAATTTCAGATAAACATAAAAGCGGTTTGTTGAGGATATTTTGCTCATACTACCAGAAAACCAGTTTGAATCAATCCACTTTGTCTGTGCCCTATGCTGCTGGCTACCATTGACGATTTCCAGCTCTATCTCACCTGAGCTGGCTCACCTGAATTCCCGCTCAACGCCAAAGACCAAGACCACGTCTAACACGAAGAATATTCTTTGCAGCGAATGGATAATGCTCGTCGTACATTAGCTGGCGTCGAACGTGGCTTTCCGACCTTACAGCTCCAGAAGCGAGGACTACACCAACCAGAACCACCAGAACAGATATCCTCTTGTGTCTTCGTCTGGACTTACCGTGAGGTGACCCATTCTGCGGTTATCCGTTTCCACTTTTGATGTAATCCACTTAATCTCGGAGCAGGAGCCCAAGGTTTTCCTTTTGTGTTGACCAGGCCTAGAATAACACCTGGAAAGATTGTGCAAGGAGGTTGTGTTGCCGTTAAGAACTCAAACCCCTCGCATCCTCAGTATCCTTAACATTCCTACTCATGCCAATTAGAACAAAAAAAATGTTGAACTGATTTAACAATGACTCAGCTTATGAATCAATCATACAAAACAATTTACATGATTAACGCACTTAAATATTCACAACAAATTAATTTTGTCCTTCAACGCCAACACTTCACCCATCCGGTCACCTTCGCCAACTCAACCAAGACAAAATTGGCTTCTCTGCTCAGGTGAGGCATTAAAATAGAGGAAATTGTTGAAATGATACCGAGATGAGTAAGCCTGCATGCAGCAGCATCGTTTGGAATGCAGTGTCCGAGGGGGGATTGTGCATTTGTGGAATAGCCACAAAGTAGTGGAGGCAAAAGATACATTTACAACTCATACCCGAAGGTACAACGGCAAATCTAAATCTTTCACTTTTCTTAGCAACGAGACTACGCTGAACCCGTTTACCTAGCGTTGATTGCAGCTGAAGGTATCATAGCATTAGACCCTAGATCTAACGGCTACGGCTAAAGTATCTAATACCGCGAGTCGGAATTATTAATGATGACAAATAGATGCATGAATAAGATGTTATTTACATAGGGATGCGGTTTTGCAAGATGCATTCGTGAAAGCTTTCAAAGATGCTTTTTGTGTAGTTGTTAGAGGGTTTAATGGATTTATTCTAGGGATTAGATAGTAGAGTAAAGAAATCACAAGGTGAATATTAAAAGAGCGTGTTGCAGAAAACGGGCAAGTAGACACAATAATCGAATTGCAGAACGTTGAATACTGTTTGCAATTTTATTGTGTTTGATTTTCTAACTGATGAAGACGTCAGCCATTTTAGCAACTTGAGTAGGCAGAAGGAGGCTCCTGTCATAAGGGAGTAATCAACCTATCATATATCGCCACTAACAATGAATAGACTCAAAAAACACTTCAATGACGTGTGCATGTAAAACGGAAAAATAATTTTTATTCCGTTTTTAGTAGAATTATTAGAAATATTGATGTTAGTCTTCTCACCTGAAAATTTTAAGAAGATCTAATCAAGATTGTGGTGTCTGGTTCGAGAGAAAATCCATATAACAGTTGAAAACAGTGTGTGGTTGTAATCGGTGTAAATTAAAATGGCTATAACTTCCATAAACATGGTTAGATTTTCATGAAACTTACAAAATATGAAGATCCTACATATGATTACATAAATTGAATTATATAATAAGAATTAAAATTATATTATAAGAAGCAATGTGAGAAATATATTTCCTATTGAATAACTATAATTGCACTTTTTCTCCTAAAGAAATAAGGGGGTTTTGCTACCTTTAGACCTTCCTCTCTTTCATGTTTTGTTAATACCTTGTGATAAGTTTCCCTGTCGGGCCTTGTATCATTTTATTTAAAGACCCGTTTCGACTTTCTGGAGTCATCCTCACCTCTAGAACTGTAATGAACCGAAGACGACCACAAAAATGGAAACGCGTCTCTAAATAAAAAGATGATAGGCCAGATGACAATAAATTATAAAAATTCTTTGTAGTTTTTCACTATTTTAGAGCCATCCTCCCGTCCTTATACCCCCATAGAGGGGAACCACGTGCAAGTAAAAAACCTCTGGTTCTCAATCTAGCGGTTGTACTGTACGCAGAAGAAGTGAGGTGAGCCCTAATGTTTTCTTTTAATTAACGCAGTGCTTTAACTAATCACAGAAACATCCTCACTTAAAATAATTACGGTTCATCACCATCAACGAACAAAATGACAGAGTGGAATGAAGGAATTCAGAACAAAATACAAAAAAAAATTTGGAAAATAGATTTGTATAAATTTATGAAATGTAAAATGTAAATAGCTGTATAAATAATAGAATTTTAAATAGACAGAAATTAAGTTGAATCGATTGTTCACAATATTGAAAATTAAATTGGGTTTATTTTCAAATAAACAGTGGATATAATAGCAGCCTGAGCTTGAAATGACTCAGAATACATGTTATATATAAATTAAGAGAGCCATTTGGGCCATTAAATTGAATTTAAGGGTGTAAATGCGTTTTAATAGGGGAAATGTAAAATTTATAAACCACACTATTTTACCGAGTTAGACTGAATTTTGACTTATGGGATATTTGCTGTTGCTGCTCTCATAAAGGACTCTTACCTTCTACCTATGACGCAAAAGCCCAATCCGACCTCAACCTCCAGTATTGCAGTCCTTCAGCCATCACAGTTCTGCGACCCCTTTCGCCAGTTTTCGATGTCTAGCATCGCACTGCTACCATCACTTTCCCAGCTAGACGCTCCCTTGTGTTGTGCTCTTCTTCTGGGTAGCCGATGTTCTTCCATTCTTTGTACGGAACCCGCCCATTCTAATTTACGTAGGCATACGCGTAAAGACACAGGTGGGTCATTATACAAGTCATACAACTCATATTGTAATGAAGTCTACTCTATTCCTTCCTTCATCGGGCCGAAGGTTTTCTGAGCATTTTGCATTTGATCACGTCCAAAGTCTTTTCGGAATCGCTCGTTAAGGTCCAGGCTTCACATCCGTGCATTAATACAAGATCGATGAGTGATTTGTAAAGCTTATTTATTTCGTGTACATCTCTGGACTATATGATGAGGAGTACAGATAAGTAAGCTTTGTTTGCAGATTTTAATCTTTGCCAGATCTCATCTTATTCACTACCTTTTCGATCAAGGTGGACTCCTTAGTACTTGAACTTATGTATATATCCAAGGTTGTAGTCACCTAAAGTCAAGTTTTTTCAAATCGGTTTAGCCTTTGTTGTTTGGGTCATGAATTTAGTTTTCAGTTCATTGAACCTCAAATCTGTTCGTTTTGCGTCTGGTTCTAGGCTTAAAAAGCTTTTTTGGCATCTGGAATTGATCAAGTCAAGGTGTTGACATCGTCCAAATGCTACACTGTAATGAATTTCGAAATGTCCGTGTAGGACACGGGTGCCAATGGTCTGGCACAAGTGTCAGCGAGCTAAAACAACACCGAGCTCAGCTAACTAGCTTCGCTTAACGACCGCGTACGCGTGCTTGACGACTAGCATTTGCGGGATCATATGAGGCGGGTTCTTGTCGAGCCACGAAGCTACACTACAAAATACTTATCACGCGTACTCTACTCTACAAGACGCACCGATCAATTTTTATTGCCTTTAGAAAAGTTCTATTAGGTGACAATTAATCTACTCTACAGTAATTCAATATGGTTTTGCCTCGTTAAAGTTAGCGGACACGGAGGCTTGAGACAAACGCAAACATTACACAAAAAGCAACCGTTACTTTCACCGAAGAAGGTCGTTGCATTACAAGGGGAATGTCAAACCTAAAGATGTTAAAGTGGCTGAAGTGAACCACTCATCTCTGCCTAAAGGATGGAAACTTGACGGATGCAGTTTACTTCACACTAGTAAAATAACAAACTAAGCAGTTTCGACGGGGTGACCACCTTATCTCTTCAGGAGCAGCCACTCCTGATCACCACGGGGCTGCTCGACTGCTTATGTTTATTACAGGGCAGTCTTTTCGATGCCGACCCAGGCATGGAGAGACTGAAGGATTTCGCTCTACACTAGTGAAGAAACAATTGTTTCCGCAGTGGAGAGATGGTTGTTATAATTTTAGGCCCCTCTTCTTGAATACAAGTCCCTGTCTTCTACGAAAGTATGCTAATAAAAACCGCTAACCAATCATAAAAACAAATCGGGTGTCGGTCAGGACTAATTGATGATGCGGATTTTATCACTGCCGGTCATCAGATTAGCTCCCAGCAAAAACTGACGCAATTCCAAGCAATGTATTTGAAAACCCCTGGCACCATCAGTTTGTTCAAAATTAGAACTGTCCGACTTCAACCTGTATAAAAATGTGCAAACCTTTCTTTTGGTAACATTAAGGGACGCACTACTCTATAACATCATCGGCATGTTCAGGCGACTGAGCCACCACGAACGAGGAACTCCAGAAGATGCTATAGACCTTATTATACCGAAGACAAGACAAACAACACCAAAAGAGAGTTTATCGGTGACTCTATCTTTACTTTATGGAACCCTCCAAAGTATGCTACGTTAATATCAAATGGTGAGGGCGACAATAAAAATTGAATCGGTTCATCTGCCGACAGCAAAATTAAAAATGTGAGAACTCGAAGGAGAGTGGTGTTGTTTCCCCTTCGGGCCCCACGTTGGGCGCCATTGTAATGAATTTCGAAATGTCCGTGTAGGACACGGGTGCCAATGGTCTGGCACAAGTGTCAGCGAGCTAAAACAACACCGAGCTCAGCTAACTAGCTTCGCTTAACGACCGCGTACGCGTGCTTGACGACTAGCATTTGCGGGATCATATGAGGCGGGTTCTTGTCGAGCCACGAAGCTACACTACAAAATACTTATCACGCGTACTCTACTCTACAAGACGCACCGATCAATTTTTATTGCCTTTAGAAAAGTTCTATTAGGTGACAATTAATCTACTCTACAGTAATTCAATATTGTTTTGCCTCGTTAAAGTTAGCGGACACGGAGGCTTGAGACAAACGCAAACATTACACAAAAAGCAACCGTTACTTTCACCGAAGAAGGTCGTTGCATTACAAGGGGAATGTCAAACCTAAAGATGTTAAAGTGGCTGAAGTGAACCACTCATCTCTGCCTAAAGGATGGAAACTTGACGGATGCAGTTTACTTCACACTAGTAAAACAACAAACTAAGCAGTTTCGACGGGGTGACCACCTTACCTCTTTAGGAGCAGCCACTCCTGATCACCACGGGGCTGCTCGACTGCTTATGTTTATTACAACACGTTGTGTGGAATTGAATAGTAGCATGCCCATGATTTCTGCTGATATGTCTTTCTGACGACATGTTCCAGAGCAATATCTAAGAGCATTAAGTCAAATCCATCTCTTTGTTTTAAGCCTGACTCCATCTTGAAGTTCTGTGTTAGATCCCTATTGACTTTATCCTGAGATCAGGTTCGCCATTGTAACTTTAACAATGCAGACCAGTTAGGTTAGAATGCCAAACTCAAGCGTTATTTTGTCGGGCGCATTTCTATCGGTACTGTCGAATGTTTGCTGAAACTCCCCAAAGGGATAGTACACATTGATATTGTGTTCCCGGCAATTGCCGGCATCTGCTTTACTGAAAATATCTTGTCAGTTTAAGACGGTCCTCTTCGAAAGTCACTTTGATACTCTCCAATTATATTTTCGTAATGTAGCTGGAGCGTTCGTTCGATTATTTTAGAGATCATGTCACGGGACACTTTTACACACGATCCTACAAGCAAGACCCCCGCGAGCTAAAGGTAATATTTATCACGCCAGCCAGGCTAAAGAAAAATTGGTAACGTAATTTTTTGCAATTAAATATTGTACTTTTGTAATTTTCTTGACACAAATGTCGTGACTAGATTAAGTAGACTTGTTACACCCACTTTTTACCTCGCGAGAGCCACTATGGCCCTCAGGGAAACTGGAGTGCTCCGGCGGGGCTTATAGACCCGGTTAGCTCGTCCGAAGACGGGCGTGGGGCGCCACTCGCTTTTCCCTCAAAGCCCCAAATAGCCGCCAAGCGAGAATGCGACTAACCGGATTAAACGCGACGTTATTCGGCCGAAACCCTAGCTACTAACCACCCTATGATCTTCACTACAATACTTTACCTACACCACTGTACACCTCTACTTCTTAATCACACTAATCTTCGCGTGGGCCACAATACCACCCCCGAACACTCTGACTGACCGATATCACGGGTTTCATTTAATTCCACGACACTTCCACTTCGATTTGTCCTTCCAAGCCGCACTCGTCACAACCCGTAATCTGAAAACAAAGATTTCTCTAATCTTGTCCTAAAGACAAAAATTTCTCTCCAAGCATAAATTTATCACAAAGAAACTTCGATTAATTAAAATTTTCCAACACTTGTACTCCAAATCGAAACTTCATATAATTTTAACATATGATACACTATATCATAAAAAAGGAACTTACTTCTATTATATACCTACAAAGGGGCCCCTTCGACGATCGTATTCGCGGATGTATTCTGTAACCTTTCCTCCAATGTCGGAGCTTGCTCGTCGCTTTGATACGAATTTTCCCTTCGCTTGGATCTCACTTTGCTGATTCCGCTGTCCTCCACTTGAAGATTGCCGCTGGGCTTCGAATTATGTTCTCTCTGGCTGCTCTTGTTCCGCTGCTTCGTCGCCCACGATAAAAAAGATCAAAGAGGAGGCGCGTCATTCTTCGCGTGCTTTTATAGCCTCCTCCTAACGGCTATGGTTCCGCTCGTCGGTCATCCACCTCTTCAGCGGGGTAATTCCTTTCTACCGCCACTTGGTCTCCGCTCCCCTCTGGTGGCGAGCACTCCAAATGCGGCTGAATCAGCTGAACATAATTCACTGACAGTTTGGACTGTCAGTGATGTTTGTTTACTTTCCAAGTCGTTTATGTCCATTTGAATCTTTTGATAGAACAGCTTTTTGACACTTTTGCATTTATGATGCGCTAGCAATTCTTTTAAATGTCCATCTTATGAGCAACTTAATGGATTTCCAGGCATATCTTTGTAACTTTGGCATTTGAAAAACTGTATCTTATTTGGATCCGAGTCGATTTTCTTTGCGACAGTTGAAGCCATTTGCTTATAAGTGTGCCTTTGCGGAAGGACCAAGGAAAATCCTGTGTCGTTCGGGCGACTCTTGTCTATGAATGTCACTTCCATTTTGAAGAGGAGACTGGTAAAATATTCATCACATGTCGGTAAGTTCAGTTTTTCATCCAAAATTTTTTCTCAAAAATCAATATGTAACCTTGGTTTTCAACCCCAGAAATACATAAGCTGTATTCAAGGGAATCATTGGTCTTTGTAAATTTATTGAGACTGTTCGGTCCCAGCTCCTCGTAAATGTTCAATTCAACATTTTCAGCCAGGCCCAACATGTTTTTAACTACATTTGCAACGTCGCTAAGTCTGGTGTCTAAAGTAAATTGGCTACAGCCCAAATAATTCAAGATATTCCGTACGGGATCAAAGTACTTCAGAAATATTAAAATGTGTTGGCTGGGATTGAAGTGGTTAATCGTTTGATCATTATCAGCGTGCAAAGTTTCTAAATAAATTGTCCATGTTGGGGCTGTATCCACTATATACGCTAAAGTCGTCTCCATCTCGCTATTGATATCAAAATACACCATTCGAGTTGTTAAGCGGCGATAAAGCAATGGCCAAATTCGTTCTTGTGATAGGGATACGAAAGTAGTTACACATTGCACCCACCACGGATCCGATCGTTTCCGATTTCTTTGCTCGAAATAATGTGTATTGGACAGTGTTCGGATCGAAGTACCCAGCAGCGTCATGTGTTTCAAAACAATCCTCCATGACTATTTGTATTGTAAAAAATATTGCCTGATCAGTTTTTCAGCTTTCTGGATCATCTCGATCCTGGTCTCCTCTTCCCATCGTTCTATTAATTCTGACGGTATATCTGCTTCAACTATTGTCTGAAGTACCCTAGGGATTTCCGACAATCTGATATACACGAGCATGTAGGCATTGCTATTCGGCTTATCATTTAAGGTTATTTCATTATCTGAACCACCGTAATTATGCTCAATGGCTTCAAATTTCGTACAGCATGAAACGACGTCGTCATCGAACTTACACCAATTTCCCTCCAACAGCGGATTTATGTAAGCAACGTAGTGTCCGTTTTGATTGTCTCCTGAATGGATTAACACCGCATGAAGGCGATAAACAGCATCAGTTTGTTCTTTCTCTGCTAAGAATGGATCCAAAACAATTCGTCATCAAACTCAAATCGATCGTTAAATTTCAAGGAACAGTCAGTTACAGGATCCTATTGAAATCTCATTGAATGCAGCTGCAAAACTGGCGGGAACGAAATAAAAATCACTCCTTTTTCAGCTTTCTGAAGACTGTACTCTTCACCAGCATCGTATTTGTTGTCACCATCCAGCATTTCTGTAGCAATGTAACTCTTGAACGATTCGTAAACCGGACAATTATTCTAAATTTAGAGATGCGTTTCCATCGACAATATCATGTGAACCGATGTTTTCTAAATGTACTCGTTGCTCCCGGAGAAACTGTAGCGTTTTATCGACATTTTCAAGACAGTGAATTCTCATCATCTGAATCCTCCTTGGCAACATCTGGCTCGATCTTGTTAGGTTTTGATTTTACCGAAATATCTGGGGAACATTCCAACTTCAAACATGCGGTGATTCTGACCTTCGCTCGATGACAATTATATTTGCTTAAAACTACCAATAATCGTATTTAAACTACTAATATGATTACAATTTGGACTGGCAAACAAACCCTAGTCGAGTGCGGCTTAGCTTTCTGACTATACATAGTCACGCGAATGTTACGATAGTGTTCGGGGTGAGGTAATCCTGGTGCCCTTCGGTTTTATCCGTAACAGACTCTAAGCGGAATGCCAAATCATAGTGCGTCTATAAAACGGTGCGTACAAAAGCTTTGAATACTAATGGAGGACTCCGATAGAATTTGAAATATTCGGGATTGGCGAAAACGACTGAGGAAACCGAAGAAATATTGAGAAAATATTTCGAGGAACCTTGGGAAAAAGTCCACCTTAAAAAGGTACTACAAGCAGCCATCTCAGTCAATCAAAACAAATCTCGAGAAGAAGACGCAAGAGAAGAATGTCAAGCAATTACACGCTTACAATGGATTTCGTACTTAAAAGTGAAAAGTGAAAGTGAAAAAATGCAAAGTATTTTTATCGAAATCAATGAGAAAGAACCTGCTAAAATAAAGTATGCTTTGCTGAATAATCCTATAAGCAGAAAAACAAAACACGGCAAGGTTATAATAGCGCGAAAAGGCAAAAGAAGAAGGCCTTAAAAAAAATACAAGCTAATCCTCCTTTGCTTAAAGGACTAGCCGTAAAAGAAGTCAATGGTGTTACTGCATCCCCATCAAGTCTCAGGGCTAGTAGAGCAATGTTAGCAGCGGCACAAACTTCTCAGCAAATTAAGAACAGCTCTTCGCCACAAACATCTAAAGAAGGTAAGCAAAATGGTGCAGCATCTGGTGAAATTGTGCAAAATCCTAGTCCTATATTTATTCGATTACCACCGAAACATAATAAACGCACCATACACAAACGACAAATGTTTGGCAAAAGTATTGACAAAGCTACATTAATATAGCGCTTTGGCGAAGTGGTATCCAAATGCCACGTTAGAGTAAAAAGACTTCGAAAATCAGACCCGATTTTCACAAGGAAAGTAAAGACAAGCCGAAAGACGGTTTCATTTATGGAAATGGTCGAAGTATTTGGTGAATCTGATGCGGATTTTGGAAGTGATAAACGTATAAATACAACTAAGAATGCATGTTTAAAAACGGCACGCACAAATACACCTTTGCGTGGTGTAAAAACAAACAAAACAAAACAAGCAGAAGCGTCCCAAGGTCTTGAGCAAAAGTCAAGTTAGACAACTGAAAACTATTAAAGAATCAGTAAATAAGCAAACAAAAAGTGTTACACAAAATACCAAAAGGCCGCGAAAATCAGCAAGTCCGAAAAACGCAACATCCCCTCGAAAATCAACGAGCCCTCAAAAGGCGATAAGTCCTGTAAAAGCAAAAATTCCTCAAAAGAAAACAGCCTCACCAGAGAAAAAGAAAACAGCCTCTCCAGAGAAAAAGAAAACGGCCCCACTATAGAAAACACCCTCGCTAGAGAAAGAGAAAAGTCCTCCGAAGAAGGCGAGGAGCCCAAAGAAGAAAGAACAGCAGACGGATGCGATCCGACGAAGTCTTATCAACGGGAAGGAATAGTATGTAAAGCTTAACCGAAACTCCACGAGTTGGTTAAGTTTAAGCACAACGAGCATAGAAAGTAGGGATACCTACGAAAGCAGAGTTGAATATCTTACTATGGATGAAAGTGAGATCGTCTATTCAACTATAGCAGAGCCAAATAAAGCTCAAGAAGAAAATGAAGTAGGTAGCGAGGAATTTAATGGGAGCAGTGCAAATGGTGTGCCAATGAAGCCAGGCGAAGATGACGTTGAGATGTCTGAGCAAGATATTGATCAAAATGAACATCAAGCAACAATTTACGAGGAAGCAAATGCTGAGAATAATTTAGAAGCTGTTAGATTAGAGAATGTGAAGCGGTATCAACAAATGAATCAAATGGTGTTAGATTCCATGTTAAACGAATCTATTTCTTGAGCTCATCCCAATTTCGGCACATTCTTTGTGTTTATATGTAAGAATTTCATTGGCTCCCGCTCCCCATCAATTGGAAAGATGTGGAAGCTACGGGGCGGTAATGCAGCGAGGCATTGCCACATTGCCGGTTGCGAAGCTTAACAAACATTGGAAAGCGTGTTGCACGATAGGGGCCGTGTCTCCCCGAAGCTATGAAAGACCCCGGAGTACGAGGAAAAGCTCTCTTATCTCGCATTGATTTGGAGGAATTGGACGAGGAACAAACGGCGACAAAATTCAGCAAGCGGCCGTAAGGAATTGGTGGGAAGGCGAATTATTGGAGGAAGGAAGGAAGAAAAGGCCTGGTACGAGCTGGACAGGAGGACCGCGAGCAGCTTGTGCTATGATTCTCAACTCGCCGAGGAAGGAGCAATCTAAACCAGCCATCGAGAAAATTGGGGGCCCCCGATTACGTGGAAAAAATATTATCAATTGATAGGTATTAAGTAGTTCATGTTCTTTTTGAATTTTATAAGCATTTACAATTTATATATAGTGACTGCTAATAAATTTGATGGACTAAGTGGAAGAAAGTGTTTAGAAAAAAGTGTGAAGCCTGGCTCGCGAGGTTACTTGTAGTGTTGTTGCGACAGTGGCCAGATTTTGGGGTGGTTTACGACCGCCGTGTGGAAGTGTCCCCGAATACCACCTGTGGGGTAAGAGCGCTAAGCGCGCTATAGCACGAGGCGAAGTTCGGAACGTTAGCCAGGGTTAGGTAGGATTTGGTTCTCCGCGCAATTAAATTGGAGGTTAGGCCGGTTCGAACCTCCCGACTCGGTAACATTCTCGCTTGGCGACCTTATTTGAGGTCCACTGGAAAAGCGGGTGGCACACGACCCCTTTTCGGTGGGCTTACCGGTTCCAAGGGCCCCAGTCGGAGGTTTTTGATGGAGAACCGTGAAATAGTGAGGGTATCACAGGACGTGCAAAAAAGAGCGATGCATCTATAATTTTCACAGCGCAATTTGTCCCTTTGTTTGTATATATCTAGAAACTACTCTTCTGCCCATTTTGTAGAATAGTTTCTCCTCTCTGTAACGATTATGTAGGTATTGCATTGCCTTCAGGAGCCTTGTTCTTTCTGAGGTCGCGTAGCGCTGGCTGTACTTCGCCTATTGGCAGTGGTGTGGCGTGGATATCTTGTTCAGGACTCAGGATGTTGACAGCTTTGTTTGTTGTTCTTGGTATTGTTAAGAGTTGTTGAAAGTATTGCAGCTACCTAGTTTTGATATTGAATGGAATGCCAATTATTGTGCCTTGTTGCAGAGGAATGCCCGTGATCTATGGCCTTCGCATATGTCAATTTGGCTTCCTTCAGCGTCATTTTTTCATTGATTCCATCACATTTTTTTTCCAGTGATTATCATTTTTTCATTGATTAGCTCCTATTTTTTCATTGATTCTCTCGATCCTAAACCTTTTTTCGGCTCTGTTTTTGGCTCGTATTCAGAGCTCTATATAAAATCCCATATTGGCCAGGCATTCTACTGTTTTTTTGGCGGTTGTCCCAGAATATTCTCTGCAACGTCTGTTACCTAACCCGACACTAGTTTCCACAATGTGTGTGTCATCACGACTTTCTCCCGCCTGCCGAACTGTTGTGCGGCTTTTTGGTGACATATATGAGGACCCTACTTTTTCAAGTTCGTATCTTGGTGTGCATATTTTGCATGTTTTAAATTTTTGGCAGCCTGGCATTGGAACTTGGTCCTGCATAGATAGTGGTCCGTTGCATAATTTGCTTCACGGAATGAGTGATTTTTTCTTATGTGCGACCGCCAAGAAATGCTCACGTTCTCATGTAGATTTCCCGATGTTTCTGAAGGTAATATTCTCATGCTCTTTTCTCTTTCGAGGGGAGCCGTCTGGAGCAGTAATTCGAGCAGTAACATTGCCGTGAATATGAGTTCTTGCAACGTAAGCTGCAACGGAACTACAGTACTTTTTCGTTTCAAAGGCGCTTCTATAACACTATGGGCGGTTGACGAAGACGCCTTTTCAGCTTCATTGAATATGTTGAAGATAGATAAGTATGTAATCCGTTGGTAGACTCTTCTGATGGTTTTAGTATAGTTGAGCAATGTTTATATTGCGCGGTGCTGCCTACTACCTACTGATTAAGAAGAAACTCCACAGTAATGAAACATTTTCATTCTTTACTATAATATCAAAACTTTCATCAGATAGTCAAATCATTGCTGTTTTTATGAACTCAAAGGATAAAAGAAAACATCTTAAAGTCGATCGGATTCACACAACCCCGCAGAAATCAATATATGCTTGAAACCGACGCTCACACACATGACTTTCTAACGAACTAAAACAATATTTCCATCAATTAATTACGAAAATTACAACAAGAAACAGAGTCGATGGTGAGGTGTCAAACCGAACACATCGCAAGAGAAAACACTAAGGTGTCAAAAATCAAAGTAATAAAGAAAATAAAATACAAGCATAGTGGAAC
Organism: Odontomyia ornata; assembly: GCA_963969285.1. Lineage (NCBI taxonomy): Eukaryota > Metazoa > Arthropoda > Insecta > Diptera > Stratiomyidae > Odontomyia > Odontomyia ornata. The sequence goes on along the minus strand of OZ017739.1, from coordinate 447,354,191 downwards.
AAAGGAAATCAAGCCCGGGAAATTGGCAACAGCAGAGGTACAAAGCAAGTCCCCAAATATTCAAAGATGGTCCGACTCGAACAATGACGGGAAGGCGCACCCACCCAGAACGAAAACGGCCAGGAAAGAAATTCTACCGTTAGCAACAATGGAAGTAGAGCAAGCTGAAACAAACGTTCCAAACAGGGTAATTAACATGGAATCGGAAGGATTTAGAATGGTTCAACGTAAATTGGCAATTAAAAGAAAGTCACCCATTCTTATCCAAGCACCAACCCCCTATAATCCAAACCCATACGCGCCTCTTTCGGGAGAAGAAAAACTAACCTCCAAGCAAAACACAGCAATGACGGTTAGAAATATCATGGAAAGGAGCCCCACAACGAAGTATAGAATTTCTCGCCTGAGCGCGAGCAAATTAAAAATTACAGTTGACGAAGTCGCCATCCATGGTGAATGAATGGATTTGATCCGCAGATCTAAAGCGGAAGGTTACTCCTTCACACCAACGGAACGCAAAAAACACACAGTCATACTCAGAGGTGTCGACTCGGCATTCGGAGCTACACAGGTCAGAGAAGACATCGAAATACAGTGTCCGGACATCGAAATCGACAATGTCTCACTGTTAACTACCGGATGGTCTAAAGCGAACGGCGTGAACTTAGACTTATACAAAATAATCCTCAACCAAAAGGAAGACCAAGACCGCCTCCTTAGGCTCCGTTTCATCCTTCATCAGGAAGCGACATGGGAAAAGCCCAGAAGAAGTGACCTACTCCAGTGTTATAGATGTCAGCGCTTCGGCCATGTCTCGGCGAATTGTGCCGCCCAAGCAAGATGTGTAGCTTGTGGGGAGGACCACAACCCCCAAGAAAGGACATAGACAAAACAAGTAACCCACCTTTCTGCGTCCTCTGCAAAGAGGAAGCTCACCCATCAAACTTCTCCGGATGCCCGGGAAGGAGAAGATTGGCTGACAAGATAACGCTTTTAAAAAATGAAAGAACAACCGTCATTTCAACACCATCTTTCGAATATATCTAAACTCCAATAAACGGCCACAGCAGCACAACCAGTACCTCTATACTAGGAAGTCACGAATGGAAGACATTCAACTATGCCCCGGAACGCAGTTCTACAAGAGAACCCCCTTCAAAGACTCCACAACGAAACAGTTTAAGTTTTAGGAATCTGACCAGGGGAACTCCTAAATACGGTTGCCCAATTTCGGCCGAAAAACGATGGCACGCCAACACCTTTATGGGGGTAAATAAAAACCCACTTGGTATTATACACCTACAGGGGCTGAAGCAACTTGCATTTCCATCAGGGAAAAAAATCAAAATCAAATAAACAATAATTAAGAAACCACTTAATAAATAAAACAAAATAACTTCCTATATCCTGAAGATCAGGTCGGTAAGAACTGTGCCTCTTCAGAAACGCGATTTTGAATGTAACGCTTGAAGAGAACACAGGTCTAATCAAAACTACAAAGAAGGGTTTAGGTTTTAATCTGTAAATAAGCAACAAAAAGACAATAACTGTAACAGCAAACGGAATAGAAAAATTTACAGTAGCATTTGAGAACTGTAATGTATAGACTAAGATCGTATAAAGAAGCTAAAGACATTTGACAAAAATGTCACTGTCAAACGAATCGTAACATTAAAATGAGGTTAAGTAGCATATGTCAAAAGAAAAGTCTCAATAAAGTACTACTACTACTACAACAAGAAACGACACACAAACGCGACTTTTCACAACATAAACTGCCTGATCGTTGACACAAACTTAAACTTATAAAATCAGCTGGCTAAATAAGATGACTGACAAAATATCAGATGAAATGAGTGCGTTTCATGCCATTCAATATTAGAATGTTTTGTTTCATGTAATATTTTTGCAGCAACTTTTAAAAATTTTCGATGTTTTTGGGGAACCGGAATACGACCGAGATCCCGACACCTTAACTTCTACCCGCATAGTAGTTGTTCTTTCCTTTTTACGGCTAATTACCACTATGAAAACTGGGGAACTTATGCATGTACTAGGGAATCTACGCATGCATTTTATTGCTATGTTTTCCGACGTGACGCCACTCTTGTGTTTTTCCGAGAACCATTTTTTTTGTAGTTTTTGTTCCTCAATTTTTCGTACATAGCCGATCGAAATTGCGAATAGCGAGCAAATGCCGTACAAGCTGCAGGGCATTTAAGGATTTGTAAAATCTTTGCCGACATAAATTTATCACTTAATAACCAATTTACAAAAAGGCTGTTGCCACCATCACCGAGAAGACTCCGGTTGGAGCTACGGTCCCGGTGGGCCAGTCGTTGACGGTCGTGGGACGTCACTCGCTTGCTCACCGAAGAAGGAAAATAACTACTTTTACTTCCAGGAATCAAGTGCTTTTCTGAAACGTTAAAAGTTACCCTACGCACAGAAAAATGCTTTACAATCACTTTTCCGAAGGAGTCCGTTACTCGCATACTACTCGGAAAGAACTAATTCTCACCACGGCACCTCTTTGAAACCAAAAGAATTGGCACTAAGCGCAAAGAAGTGTTTTCCCACTGCTTCCCTGCAAATTGTAAAACTGACCATTCCCCCTAAGAAATCTTCCCTCTCCCGAGCCGAACTTCACGACTCCACTTTGAATTAGTACACTTTCCAGAGGCAACGAAAACACTTTATGCCCACTTAATTTCTCCACTATATTACGCCTAGAATTTATATAAAGGCAAATTATAATTTTAAGCTCTACTTACGTTGAGAATACCGGTAGAAAATCAAAAATTTTCGATGGAGGGGCGCTTTGACTAAATCCTCCAAAACAGTTCCGAAATTTAAAGCTCCCGTATTCCTTATCCAAGGCGTTGCAAAAAACTTCTTCAATCCAATAAGTCCGCTTAGTTTCTAAAACCCCGCCGACAAAATCAAATGAGAAAAATTGCTCTCACTCGCTCGAAGGTTCACCAGAAAATCCCTCCCGCCACTTTGTTCATTCGACTCAAATTAATTTTCCACGAAATGGTTCACCGCTAACCACCAGTTCAGATACGTTGTAACCATCCACCACCACCACCATCAATTAAAGTATCATTTTACAAATATTGCTACTCCTAAACATGACCTACTTGCAGGAAATTTGGACTAAAATAGGCTCAAACCAGGCCCAATTTACAATCAAACTGGCCTTAACAAAGCCGAAAAATGGCCTAAACTTCGCCCAATTTACAATGAACCAGTCCTAAAAGAAACCCAAAGATGGCCTTAAATGCGTCCAAACTTGGCCCAAACTCGGCCAAAAGTGTCCTAAACAACGCCCAAAATAAATATTTATTTGTAGTTAATTATTTCGTTTATTTGATATCCCCACGCCAGATCTCTTTTTTCTTGAAAACCGCTGGGCCTTGAATCCAAACAAGGCCCGACGGCTGTTCACAAAAAAAAAATTATTTGATACAAAGTATCTATTTTTATTCTGATGTACAAGACGAGGTGTGACAATTAAGTAATGAGACTAATTCTATGCACACCGTTTATTTAAAAATTATTCTACATCTCTGCCACCCCCTTCAAAGTAGTCCCCTTGGGCAGCTATACAACGATTCCAGCGCATTTTCCATGCTTCGTAACATTTCTGAAATGCTTCGACTGGGATGTCCACGAGTACCCTCGTCACGGCCACCTGGATGTCCGTGATCGACTCAAAATGGGTTCCTTTGACCATCGATTTAGTTCTAGGGAACAAAAAAAAAGTCACAGGGTGACAAATCGGGCGCAAAAGGCGGCGGTTGCAACATGGCGATCCCTTTAGAGGTCAAATACTGGGACACGCTGAGGGCGGTGTGTCACGGCACGTTGCCGTGATGCAGGATCCAGTTACGAGCGATGTCTGGGCGCACCCTATTCACTCGTTTTCGCAATCTTGATTTACGGTTTGCCCCAATGAAACGAATTCTTTGTGGACGATTCCACGGCTATCAAAAAAGGCAATATTCATCGTTTTCACCTTCGACTTGCTCATGCGAGCTTTTTTCGAGCGGGGGGTGTGCGGAGGCAGCCTGGGCATGACTAAGAGCACTATCAACTTGCACTTTTACAATTTTAGCGTACGTTTCCGAAGCTGTTTCGCCCAATGTGGTGCAAAATTTTATCGCGACGCGTTGCTCTTGATTTCGTTTCTCCATTTGATGAGCACCACCAACACACGTCTACTCAACACGACACAGCAGGCGAACTAGAAAAGCCAGAACGATGATAAATATATCAATGAAGAGGAGAAGGATGCCGGGGAAGGGGAAGGGAATTTCAAGGTCGCAGCTTCATCACAAGCGCGGCATTAATGTTTACTTTTTTTTATGAAAAGTCATTGGGCCTTGCTTCTTTGAGCGAGGAGACGGCTTTTCAAGGAAAAAGGGTAGTGGCATGTGGGTATCAAACAAACATTCAAGCGTCCTGAGGCAAGGCCAATCTCGGCGGATCCCACCATGCTCTGCTTACCCACCTGATAATTTTACTGTATTTCTGTATCAATAAATATATTTTAATATTAAAGCACTTATTTTCATAAGTCCACAAAACTTACTGATGGAACCAACAACAAGTAGGAAACAAAGTTAAATGATTTTATAGTGCTCGAAGCTTTAAGAAATTTAATTAGGCCGTGTTTGGGCCAGTTCGAGGCCCTATATACTTTTCTCATATTTATATGCAAATTATTCCTATTTTTGGCCAGTTTCGCAGCCTTTTTAGGCCACTCTTGGTTTTTGCATAGTTTTTGCTTTTGGGCCGAGATTAGGCCAATATCGCTCATACATACCCATTTACCCAGGCCAGTGTTATTTTCAATCGAGTTTTTGGGCCACGTTTAGGCCAAAACCAGCGCAAAAAATAAGGCTATGTTTACGCCTCGCTTAATTTTACTCGCGAACTTACATTATAGACTAACATGTATAAGTTTTATATCTATTTCTTTCTATAATAATTTAGTCTTCTTGTTTGTAGCGCTACAACCCCTCTCGGGCCAACTGTCTCGGTCCATTGACCGCATCTTCCTATTTCAAAATCCGAGTAGCGATGAACTGTTGCAGCTTCCGCAGTCTTACTATAGTTGAGACCTCCGGCCCAGTTTGTTACTGGCTATAAGCAATTTCAACCTTTAGTAGATTACTTCGGCCTCGAAACCAGTCGATGGGCATTAGATCATTTCAATTCGTGAATGCGAAATGATTTTGTAGTGGGTCCTTGTGCTGTGTCCAACGACACCGCAACGCAAGCCTGCCAGCGCATTCAGGCATCCTCAGACAAAGCCAACCTCGGCGGATCCCACCATCCTCTTTTGCCGAGGCAGCAGACCATCGCTGCAGTCCTTCACGGGCATTTTTATCTAACAACGTTTCACTACAATTCGCGATATGATGCTAACTGTTCAAGTGTTACAGTTCACACAGAAAATTTTGAGTTTGCCGTCTTCTTTTTGGAGTGTACATTTAACCAAGCTCGTGGGATTGTTTTTAACGGATTTCCCTCTTTGCGTGGGCATGAACTCGTTTCAAAGTGTGTTTTTTATGCCTGAGATAAAGCTACGAGAATTAAAAATTATGAACTGAGAGTATATGTTTATGCGGGTCAACTTGACACACAACAGAAGGTCAAATAAACCGAGCAAATTAATTTTAGGACAAACCTAAACTTTATTCAATCTGAATTACATTGATTTCATAATGTAGGACGATGCACTGACGGTGAGAGTCGGTCGTAGAAGAGTAGAATTGTTTTACATTTTATTAAAAAGTCGCAATGTACCAATCTCCCGACGTATCGCTCTGGCAAAATTTTTGACGAGCCAGAGGTCGCAACTATTGTAAGACTGCGGAAGCTGCAATGGGCTGGCCATCTGAATCGTATGGACGCGAACAACGGATAGCGAAAAAGGTATCGTTGGGAGAACTGCAGGGCGGAGACTAGTAAGGAAACCGAGGAAACGCTGGTCTGACTCGGTCAGCGAAGACAGTTCATCACTGTTTGGATTTCAAAATTGGAGGACGTGATCAACGGACAGACAGAAGTTGGAGCCGCTTGTTGCAGTATGCGAAGGCCCGAGAGGGGCTACAGTGCTACGAAAAAGATTGTTCTGGCAAATAGTTGGTGTCGACAGTGGCACTACTATATGCTATAAGGTGCAAGCTCATATCAATCGACGACAGTTGTCATCTGTGTTTTCTACACAATTGCTATTCAAGTATGTAAAGCCATCACTTTACATTGTATTTTTGATGATTATGGTTGCATCATAAATAAAAACAAATGGATATAGTTCGAGTTTTTCAGCCAAAATGGGGTTTGCCGTATGTTCAGACATGTTTTTGGCAGTGCAGGGCACGATGAGTTTTCTTAATATTTCAGCTAATTTAGGCCAAAATTCGTTCTAGGTTTATTAATACATTCTCGATAAGTAGCAGCACAATATCAAATACAAAAAAACATGGATTTTTTTGCCAATCGAAATATACATATTTAAATCTCTCCAGAACCAGCATATACAATTAGCTGCTAATCAGTTTGTTCCCTCGTTTCTATTTCATTCATCAATTCTCGTCTACTTGTAGATAAATAAATTATTAATTTCATTATCTCCACAGCTCAATAAGTTGTCACTGTATCCCCTAGTTAGTCATGCATAACAGGATTGGGGCGAGATCTAGCTAATAAATTATATGGAACACTTACCTACATACACACACATGTGCATTCAACGTCGTGTCGTCTACTTTCTCAGAATCAACAGAACACAAACGAACTTGACTATTTATTGTGCTATACAACAAGTCAATTAGAATCTTATTGACCTCTGCAATTAATGGCCATCAGAGTCAAGTCTAGTGAACGATGGCCACTTGAGTTGATTAAAAACATACTTAAGGATTATTAGCTGATTCGATCAGGAGTGCTTTTTGTCTGATTATAGAATTGCAGGAAGTCAATAAGTCTGACTGAGATAAATATGCGTATCTCCTCGCCAAATATTTCAAAGATGAGCTGAAATTATTTACCAGCCATCTCCTGGCTTCACGATAATTAAGTGAGAACAATTTTTACTGTTGTTTTGTAATTGCTTATTAAATATTCAATAAGATGAGAACAGAATTCGGATTAGGATTAAATTAACCTTTTTTCCTTGCCCGTACTCCAGACATATTTAAAATGATTGCCCACGAAATAACAGAAATTTAATAGCTAATTAATATCGTTTTGAGCAATAAAAACTTGTTCTTAACACGCAAACTTCATTCTCCTAACTCGTGTTACAATAAAACTCCACCGTTAGCAATACAAGTATGTTTCTCTATATTTCAAGGTCACGATTGACTAAATTTAAAGTGCTACATATGTAAATATCCACTATCAAACCGTAGAACAGGAGGCAACTACTTAAGTTTATAAGCTTAATTTCGTTGAGTCACCGTTATCTTTAGCATAACGACAAACCCTGGCCGGAGATGTTGTTTAACGACCACTTGTAAAATGACTGATAATTTGGTTGATGTCATTTTTGGTGGGTGATGGACCGCGAACTTCGTTGAATCGTTTTAGAAATTGATGGAAACGATTTTAAACTTAAATGATTCATTGATTTACGGTAAACGTCTATGTGGATACAGTAATTGAAATGCATGTTCACTTTTTAATCAAATTCAAATGACACCTAATAATCTTTTTGAATAAACTAATAGTAATTAAAATATCTTAGAACAATTCGTAGCCACACCTGAACCTAAAGAAAACGCCAAAAGTTTCAAAATCTGTTAAAACACTTCAATTTCGATGAAATTAACTTACAACAGTTAAATCAATGATTCACAGCCATACCTATTAATCTTTTAGCATCAGCTAATTAAAATGGATTATTTAAATTTATTTTCCCCCCAAAAGCACATGCTACACATTGAATCTTCCTCATATTTGTATGCTGGCCTACCGCGTTGAATGAAAAAATTACCAAAAATCAGGATGCCAAAGAATTAACAACATGCAGTGCGTATACGCGTTAATCATATGCATATCATACATATGTGTCTGGGATAAATGACTGTTACTGGATATGTAAATAATCCGCTAGATTAAATCTCTCACCACACAATTGATGGCTGGTGTGATAAAAACACAATTTTTTTTAACCAAATTGTGATGCAGCGTCTACATATCACTAATTATGTATGACCCTCGAATAAAAAAAGCCGTTATTCATAAAGCCATGATTTGTTGATTAAACAATTGAAGGATCAATTTAGTGGCGTTGTGGTGGAGCTCAAATTAATACAATCAGTTTGGGAATGATGCAATATTAAATTATAATCGAAAGAGACAAGGAGGATTAAAATGACTTTACTGATATAATCTCTTGTCCTAACTGGTGTGCATATGAAGGAACGTAAGTAGAGAAAACAAAAATTAATTAAAGTCTTTTATTAGCGTATCCATCAGCAGGTAAGTATCTGAACATCGACCCCAGTGAGCTGATTGACAGGAATCACATGTGGATTTCTTATATTAAGCTGTAATCGTCAAAAGCATATTAAATAGAATTTTGCAATTGACTCTATCAGGACATAATGGGATTCATTAGGAGTATACTGGTGTTACTACTTTCCGTTCCTAGTTCAGAGGAAAAGCAGTTACGGGCGAACATTGAGTTTTCATTGTGTTGCTCACTCCGAGCACTACTATACGCGATTTCGTAAGATTTAAACCTACGCAATGCCGAACCGCACTTTATAAACTTTTGTGATAGTCTAAGAATATAGCCAACAGCAAAAAATTTTGATTTTCATTCATAAAACGACTAATTATAAGATTCCCGGCACTACGATTAGATTACACGGAAGCGAAAACTGTCAACATGCATGGAGCATATGCGGCAGCACAAAATATATAACCCCTAGAAGCAATCGAAATAGCATCGCAAACAAAATAACATGCAAATTTGGAAGTTACAATTCTGGTCTTTAGCTGTTACTCTATATTTATATTTTACTCTATTGAAATGACAAAATTCATTACTCCATTTTGTTTACGACGAGGTATGTGGCTACGACGATGAAAATGATGATAATGCTCATGATGTTTTTGCCAGTTATGGTGATAATGTTGACTTCGAGCCAGTAGTGGGGTTTGCATAGGTTCTCTCACGTATGTTAATTCATGAGAAGCGAGAAGAGCGACTCAAGCAAACTTCACTTTTCTCGAGGGAATTGCTTGCGCCGCTGATATGTGGAATCGGCTGGCAGGCGAAGATTTTTCGTGAGACGAGGGTCTGTTTGCGCCGTGAAGCGTGCGCTGACGTTGGGACTTTCTGATTCGCTACACAAGGATGGGAGGAAATTCGAAATTTGAGTCGGTGTTCCCGCCATCCGACAAGAGGTGCTCGTAATAATTTGCGGGCATTTACATCGTTTGCTAAAATCAAGTTTTCGTACTGCCTGTGTTGTTTTCGTTGGTTCTACTTTCTGACATAGACTCCCAATGAATTTGAATGCAGTATATAATTCCATTAATTTAAAGTCGAGCCTGAATGATGTCGAAATTCACATGGAAACGATTTTAAGTGCGGATCTAAACGTGAGGCTGTCGTTAAAGTCGACATTTCTATCAGCTGCCACTGAGCTTACGGCCAAGGACACAAACTTAATGCTCCACCGCCGCAAACATCTTCACACTTACGCAGATCCAGTAGAGGTGCATACAAGCCACCAACAAGGAACGAGCTGAGTAACAGAAGGAAGGAAGGCACTCGTGAATTTAATACTTTATACGCAGCATTTAAACCACAAGTTAAGCTCGTAAATTAAAAGAAGCAGCAAAGAGAAACGTTAAACCCAAAAAACCCGATCCATCAGAAAATAAACACCTAGCATGTGAAGGCGTATATTTTCGTTGTCCGTCAATCAGTGACGGAATTTTACCAAGTCTGGAATGATTTGCGATGACGAATTAATCTTAATTAAGCGTCCACAAGTGAGGACTTTATCGTTGATCATTCCGCGAGAACCAAATGATTTTTATAGTGATGAAACGCGGATACAACTATTGAATATTTTGTCTCCTCTCGTGACTGGCTAGCGACATCGTGCAGAAGCACACCATTCACTTTCTCCGCACAAGTTCACTAATATCTACCACGGAAGATAAATAAACAAAATCGCGACATTCCCGAGGAGAGATTCAACGACCGAAATTACATGGAACTGGCAGATAAATATCACGCATGACAAACGGCAAGGGGATATAACTACCGGCGGGGACGAGGAAAACTAAAAAATACTAACGCGTCGGCTTGAAAAAAGGGTAATGCGAGGATTATCGCCGGAATTCTCATTTCGCGTCGAGAGGTATATAAGCATTACTGACAGTTCGAATTTTCAGTCAAATGCATTCAGCGCATAACGCACTTTATTCCCACCAGGATCTCCATCGCGTGGAACTCGCTGTGAGTGAAATCGAAACGAGGAGAACTATTCCTACGAACGGAAAAAACACTCCTGAAGGGTGGTGAACCCTGAAACAAGATTTTCCCGGTGGACGGGAGGAAAACATTAACCGGAGGTTATTTAACCCTGGAAAGATTGGCGTGGTTTCTCTTTCCGAGTTTTCCATCCACTGGCGGAGGAACAAAACGGAGTGGTATATGGCGGTGGCTATATCAAGAAGCGAAAAAAAGGGGCTCCTTGCTAGGTTATGAAATAAACATATCTAACTGGCTTGAATTTTTATGAGAAAAAATTTGTGTTGGAAGAGATTGTTGAAAACAAAGTCTAAAAAGCATGAGCTTTTTTGTCATTTTTCAATTGAATATTTTTTTTATATAAAGTGGATTTTATTAAAGTACATATTGTCTATTATTATCTATGACCTTTTGCCATTTTTTTTGGGTAGAGTAATTATTCCATCTGTGTAGAACTTCTGTGATTTATCGGCGAAAAACTTGGCCAAGTGATTTTCACAGTCCCTTTTTGAAGTGAATTTCTTTTCATTAAGGAAGTTTTGCAGAGACCGAAAAAAATTTTAGCGTAATGATGCAAGTTTTGGACTATACGGTGGATGCATCAAAACTTCCCAGCCAAGCTCTGTCATTGCCGGGTCATCAAAGATGTGTGTGATCTGGCATTGTCATGATGGAAGACAACGCCCTTTCTATTGATCAATTCTGGCCGGTTTTTGTGAATTGCTTCTTGCAATCTGGTTAACTGCTGAAAGTACAGAGCCGAATTGAATGCTTGGCCAGGTTCTAGCACCTCATGATAAACAATTCCCTTCCAATCCCACCATACACACAGCATAACCTTATTTGGTGTCAATCTCGGCTTTGAAGTCGTTTGTGATGATTCACCTTTTTTGACCATGATCTTTTTCGAACGACATTCTTGTATATTACCCATTTTTCATCGCCCGTAATGATTTGCTTCAAGAATGGCTCGATTTCGTTGCGCTTTATTAGCACTTCGCAAATGGAAATTCAGTCGATCAAATTTTTTTGTGTTAATTCATGCGTCGAGCTTCTTTGTGCATCCAGCCTTAACAAATGGTTCAAAACTGCTTGGTGATGGATATTCAGTTCCTTAGCAATGCCATGGCTGCGTATGTGTCGGTCTTCTTCAATTTTTTGTAAGATTTCATCGACTTTTTCCGTGATTGGTCGACCTGAGCGAGGTGCATCTTTGACATCAAAATTTCCAGAACGAAAGTGACTGTGGCTTTTGATAAAGTATCTTGACCGCAGACACCACAAATTTTTTTACGAGCAAGCGATGCATTCTCACCTTGATTGTAGTGATATTGTAAAATATAACTAATTTTTCAGAAACTTCACTCATTTTTAAATGAATACAACTTTTGACATGAATGACAAAATATAAAACTGTCCATATGAAAATCGTAGACTGGAATGTCACCTATCAAAAGCATGTCAGTTTGACTCAATCTGATAAGTGTGGCTCAATACTTTTTGGAATATCCAAGTCGCTATCTCATCCGGTTATTAACTTTTGAGTTTGCAAACGTCGAACCGGTAGATGATAGCTACAATGGAGAAAATTGAATATCGTGCCGTTATTTAGAGCCTCAGCAAACAAGGATAGAGACATAAGACGAGTTTGTAAGAGATTTTAGCTGCTCTCGGAGACTCTGCTTTTTGTAAAACGACAGTCAATAGCCGTTCAGCATTTTTCAAACCAGATAGGAACGTCATTTAAGGCGATCTGGGAGGCAGGACCTTCGGAAAAGTATAATAGAAAATTTGTAATGAAAGGTGGCCAGTCGAAGCAGAAAATGCGTTTAGTACAGGCTGCAGTAGATAGCGTCTTCTGGAACCTCTCCACCAACTAAGCAACATTCTTCAATTCTTTTTCCTCGTCCTACCTTCGTTTTCACGATCCTTTTTGATTTTACTGCAAGCTAGCTGTTGCTATCTTAAACATTCGAAAGTCTTCAACTGTACCAAAGAGCTTAATCTTTTGCTACGCTTTTGCCTTAAGCCACCTGCAGCTGCAGTGACTTATTCGGGTTAGGTGATCTTCCAGTTCCAGAGCTCCATTTTCAACCTCTTTGCCAAGGTTCATTTGTATAGTATATGGCTTGTGGCAATGATGCGTTTGAGAACCAATTCCACTTTACGGTAGAGTCGCTCTTCTTCTGGATCATCCAGGATGATCGAGTTGTTCGGCGTCTTCCCTAGTAACAGTATTTTTTTGTTTAATTTTCCTTCTTCAGTCAAAATTATGTGTTTCTTAATCCTTTCATTTTCCTCTACCGTGAGCTGCAGGGATTGCAGGGATGCTTGCTCTTCTTATGCAAGTCGCAGGCGCATGGTTTTCTTGCTGCGCCCAAATATGGTAAGAAATTCTGGTTGTGCCGGATTCTTTGGTTTCATCCTTCTGTTTTTAGTTGTGTCGACTCTGTGGTTGTCTTATCCTTTGTTATTAGAAACCATGGCTTAAAAGTCCCCCCTAGGAGCTTTCTATCTCCGTTCATTCCTGCCGTTGTCTTAATGGTCGCTTGGTTATCGTCGTTGCCTTAATGGTACCCATGCCACGGTTGGCATAAGCCCTTATGGAAATAGGTGCTCAAAGCCAGATCGGCGTTAATCAGGAGTTCTTTTCAATCTAACCTACACGACCAAACCTAATGGTGCTAATTTCAAACATACTCAGAGACTTGCTAAATTTTTATCGGGACGTGAATTTTACAATATTTCGATTGAAGGTGTACATGGTCTACTGTCACCTCGGCACTACCGTGAAAAGTAACTAGGTCCAAAAGATCATGTCTGACAGCTCAAAACGTCAATTTCAATTCAGCAGTTGAAAAATAGTCATGTATTATTCAGGATTGTATTCCGTACAGCCCGAGGAGGAACCTTACGGAAACCTTCATTTCCTCGGTTACTCAAAGGAGGCAGTAACCCCAAAGAATATTAATTTTCCAAAATATTTTGTAGACCATCATTCCCCTGCAGGTTGTTGGTTGTGGCTTTTTGGTTTAATTTGAATCTATTTGCTTAGCGCAGATATGTGGACGTTAAGAAATAATTACTGCTGAATGGTGGGGTGGTATTTGGTCAACTTAAAAAAAAATAGGCTTGCACGCCACTAGAATTCCGATTAGAACCTGCTGGCATTAATGATTATTCAAAAAATAATACTGGAATTTACTGCATTTTTCTGCTTTTTAGTAGAATTTGAGTCAGAACCATATTAAATTTAAATCAAATCTATAAGAAACATACCCATTAAAGAACTAAACATTTCAAATTTTATTTATTGGAATAGCTGCGATTTAGCTCTGTTTGCCAGCAACCGTGAAAATTACAACAGCCTATTAAAATCGGTTTCTATCTATCCGTTCGTCCATCCGTACGAGTGACTGTGTGTCACAGCAGTTTTTAATCGCAACTATAGCGGCTACAGACACCAACCCTGGTTTGTAGATAAAAAGTGATAACTTCTTGAAATTTGGAATATCTAGAACTTTTTCAAAGGGTTTTAAGGGCAGGTGCTCCCACATTGCAAGGAGACCCTTAACCATTTTTTTCACCGAAGGTTGTCGCGTTAAATGAAAAGTTTTCGTGAGGACTTTCCAAAACGGATCGTTAAGCAAGGCAACCACTTTCATAAACTGCAGAGGGAGAAGAAAAGTATGAAAAATTGGTGTCCCTCTTCCACTCGCGATTGGAAAAGTTTGATCCGAAAAATCTGAAAAAATCATAGATATTGTTCTTTATGAGTACATAAACAATGAATACCTTAGAAGTCGACATTTAGTCAATTTGCAAGTGCTCCTCAATAAAATCGTGTCGGGACATTAAATTCACTGAAATTTTGTATGTAAGCAATCTTTTTTTTTTGTAGCACTACAGCCCCTTTCAGGCCTTCGCTTAGAGATAGTTAGAGTATCTCATTGTCATGATCTAATGTATTGGCACTCCACAAGGTGATATGATCATTATCACGCTTTGGCCGTGTATCCGCCCACCCAGCTACGATACGTTCTGATTTTAAATCAGCACGTATAATAACTGAACGGGCTTATAGTCCGTCCGAAGAACCACTCGAACCAAATCTCGTTGACGCCAACGAAACTTGAACCAGAGACCTTCGGCTTACGGACTTAGTTCTCTAACCACTAATCCACGCTGACTACAAGCAAGCAATCTTATGGAAGGTCCTTATTCGGGAGTCATTTGAAAATTTTCTGGCCTTACCGGCAAAAATTCATGGTATATTCAAGTTATCTTGCCATTACATATGTATGCCATAAAAATTTCAAGTCATTCCGATCAGTACAAAACACATGGTATCCTTCCAAAGTTGACAGGTGACATTTATTAAGAACAATTGATAAAATCGAGTATTGCGCGGCGAAAAAGTACCTCTATTTGAAAGGGAAAAAACTCTGGAAGTGAAAGAAGAGTTAGACTCCGCGTATGGTGAATCGTCACCCTAATTTACAACCCTGAAACATTGGGCGGCCAAGTTCAAACGCGGTCACACAAGCATTTTTAACGATGAACTTTCTGGACGTCCAAAAACTGTTTCAACGCAAGATATCGTCAGTTTAGTGCACACATCCGTGATGGAAAATCGCCGATTAACCATTAAGGGAACTACTGAGGCTTGTGGGATATCAACTGAACGGGTGCATAAGATTTTCCATGATGATTTATGCATGAGAAAAATATCCGCGCGATGGGTGCCGCGTTTGTTGACGATCGACCAAAAGCACGTACGGATGGACACGTCGCGCGAGACTCTTCAGCTGTGCGAAAAGAATCCAACCTACTTTATGCGCCGATTAATTATTGTCGACTAAACCTGGACCAATCACCATACTCCTGAGACTAAACAACCGTCAATGCAGTGGATTGTGTTGACGAAACCAGCTCCGAAGAAGGCGAAAGTCGTTCGTTCTGTCGGAAAAGTGATGGCCAAAGTTTTTTGGGACAGCCGTGGAGTGATTTTAGTTGATTACCTTCAAAAAGAATCCTAGAAGAAGCGACCACACTTGGCGAGGAAGAAGGTGCTGTTTCATCAAGACAACGCGCGAGTACACACATGCATGGTCGCAATGGCGAAATTGGATGAATTGAAGTTTAAATTGCCTGAACACTAACCGAGTGACTGTTTTGTTCCCCAGCTTGAAAAAATTTTCCGGGTGGGAAAAATATGGGTCAAATGTCGAGGTTGAAGAGGTAGCCAACCTGTATTTTTCAGGTTTACCTAAAGAATGTTTTCTGTTGGCCTGAAAGGTTGGGAAAAGCGTTTGACCAAATGTACTGACCTACGTGGAGACTTTGTCGAGAAATTGAATTATGTGTTTTTCTTTAAAAGGCCGGAAACTTTTCAAATGACCCTCGTACTCTGTAAGATTCATCAAAATTGAAGCATATTTACAGAAAGTAAAGCCATCTAACATTGCACTGGAACACGTCATCGAGAAGACATCAGCTGAAACCTCGGGTACACGAATGTTCGAGTCCCCACAATTGGTAGTATATGCTGATGACGTCAATATTATGGCACGTTCAATCTTAGATGCCAAAGGAGCATTTCTGAGAACCTGAAGCAAACTGAATTGGCCTATGAGTTAATGAAATTAAAATGAAATTCATGACTTAAACGAGGAAGAAAACTCCAGTTTGACAAAACTTGACCATAGGCGCCTACAACCTTGAAAGTGTGGGTAACTAGCTTTGTGCCAACCTGAATAGAAGAGGTGCCAAACGGATTGAGATTGGACGCCGTATAAACGCCGCAAATAAAGCCTGTCATTCCGTACTTCCTATTCTCAAATCCAGAGTGGTGCACAGACAAAATAAGCTCCGCATTTACGAATCTCTGGTCAAAACTGTACTATTAATATATACCTATTGAAGTTAAACATGGATTCTTACGAGTGAATTCGAAAAGGCAGTGGATATATTTGAACGTAAAGTGCTCCGAAAGATCTACGGCCCAGTGAAACAAGGAACAGAGTAGAGACTACGTTACAACGATGAGTTGTATGAACTATTTGACGACCCATCTGTTTCCTCTTGCGTAAAGTTACGTAAGTTGCAATGGGCGGGCCATGTAGGAAGGATGGAAGAAAACCGGCTACCCAAAAGAGTATTAAAAGGTAGAGAAGATGGGAAGGCACGATAAAAGTTGATAATAGATCCTTGTTTGAAGTAAACAACTGGCGCACAAGATCACGGAACAGTGATGATTGGAGGTATTAATCCTGGAGACCAAGGCCCGGCTTAGACTTTCGCGCCATAGATGATGATCTATATGATCTCTAAAACTACAGCATCGTTAGATCTTGTTATTGTTTGTATCAGAACTCCAATTAAAGTCATGAATTTTACAGAGCTTCAAACATTGGAAATTTGTGATCAGTCGCCGTTTTGAAATTTAAGAACTAACCTAGACATTTTTTTAATAGTTCTCAGATATGTTCATCTCTACCATAGTACACAATTTCATTAACATCGATCCTCACAACTACACTAGCAAATTAGTACCGGTTTCTGACCACTCCATTTTAGATTTTTGATTGCGGAATTCACTATTCCGAATCCCGGATATATACATATATAGGTAAATTTCTCGAGAGAAATTTTCCTAATATTTAGTACCATAGAAGAGTCCTCTCCCAGATAACCGTGCTTTTATTTGGAGTGAGATAAAATATTCCGCCATCACTGGTTCTTAAATTATTAATTCAAATTTCTGATCATAATCATATTCAGGTCAGTGCTTACATGAAAAGTATATTGAACAGGTTATGTCTTAAGTTATGCTTGTTAAGCGAGTAAGATCAATTGCGATCCAACCGAAAATCGGCGTCTCTCCTCTAAATTTGACTCATATCTGAATTTACAAAAAAGCACCTTGTATGCATTGCTCACATGCAATATAGCTCCTAAGTTTAAAGGTTTCATAAGATACTCACAAAGTCTATCGTACACTGACTCATCCCAAAACTCATTCAAAAACAGCTCACGGCAATGGAATGCAGTTAATGCAACTATCTCCCCGATTGAATTGAGGAGCCTATGAAACCTTTTTTTCTAAAAAAATCCGTGAAAGGTTTCATCCACGACCTGTGGTTTATCTTGAGCACGATTTCCTGGTTAAAAGTGATTTTCTTCTTGCTATTACTCCTCGTGCTTTTCTTGGTTGTTGTTAGATTATGATTGGTCTCTGGTGATTTGCATGATGAACGGAACGACTGAATCACGCGAAAATTTGTTTGAAAAGATAACAAGCTTTCTATTGTATTGAGGAAAAGTTTAGAATAATAGTCAGGAGAGTTGGTTGATGTAAGCTTACTGAAGTTCCGCTAGAACAATAAAAACTGTATATAAATCTAAATACATATCTTCGATAAACATGGTTAGAAGATAACTTTTCGCTTTACCTGCCCAAATTTTCTGCGAAAATTTTTAAATAATTTTCCGTCCTGCTTCCTTGTCTGCAAATTTAATTTTATCTTACTACTCGCTACAATTCTCTCATTATACATGCAAATTAACTTGAATCTTGTCTAATCAGCTCAAATGCTTCATATCCTTCTAAGCCTAGCACACCTCACCTTTTGCAATGAATCAAAATAATCCTCCGCCGAATACTCGTACCGTAATGTGTAGATTAAAATTTCAAAACAATTTTCCCATATTGCTGTTAACTTCCCACAAGTTTTCTCATTTACTTTGATTTTAAGTAGGACTCGTTTGCAATGTATTATCCTTCCCGCATGATATTCTATGCTCATTGTTGTTTCATAACACATCTTACAAATCCTTTAAAACATGCTTTACAACAAGCGGGAATATCCATAATGGAGATGTTATTAAGACACTTGTGACTTCTTCGTCTTCTTCTTGTTACTTCACCAAGCTCCTGCACAGCGGCTTGTATGTGTTTCAGGACGAGTTAATTATGCATGTAATATGTCTGCGTATATTGCGCTTGAAGGAAATGGAAGTGGCTAGGACCACAATGCAATTATAAATGGCACGTTGGCTGGCAGTATATTCAGTATATTCACCAAGTGCATTAAGTTCGTGCGTAAGTGTTGGAATTATAAATCAGGTGGAAGCGTGTTCTAGAATAGATGAAGTTTGCCTTTTGGTTTTATTTGAGGATAGGATGAACCTAGTTTTGTTCTTTTGAGGCACGTGTAGGCCACAAAAGTGTAGTAATTATGGCGCAGAGGCAAACACTTGAGAGTTTTAAGGTCGTAGTCCAGTTTTCTTGGTACCAAAGGGAATTAAGACTTTTCTGAGATGAAACGCTAGTTGTTATATTTTGCAACCTTTGGGGATATAGAAGCGGAGTTTTGATGTGTTCTTTGTGTTATGCATGTTATTCAAAGAATGTTTAAGGACCTATTTTCGTCTTTGTAATTAATTTTAAATTTTACTAGCTTTGAAGTGAGGTATCCACCCAAGATTTAATGTCACTATGACAGCAAGATATCTGCTTGTAATTGCTATGATCCTTCCCTTCTGTGAAGAAATTTTAAGCATTTTTCTTTAAAGCGTTAATTGCTCTTTGGAGACATTCAATCCGTGACCATCTTCTACAATTTGGTTAAGATTCGTCTCAGTATTATATGGGAGGTCGAATTCTCTATGGTAGATAAAAAACGATTAAGACAATGCAACAGTCAGAATATTTCATTCTTTGCAAGGAATTTCTGTCGATATTCTAGCGCTTCCTTTGTGCTAACTCAACTTCATCAAATTTTTGTTCATTTATGTTGTATCAACACTAATCTTCGTTGTTCTTTTTTTTCATTCCCGGTATCTTACTAGCATTTTGTGGCCACGCAATTCCCACTGCCTTCAACTGTTTGTCCGGTGACCGATCCATATTGGTCATCCTAATCTCAACCGGACATGAACTCCGTACAGCATGCAACTTGGAGCAAATTCATCTTCACATTAAGATCACCCAGTAAACTATGGTGAATCAATCTTTGGATCAATCCAGAAAAGTTTGTATTAGTTGGTACTGAATACCGAATACAGAAAATCGTGCGACAAAGATTCAGCCCATAATTCTACTAAGCCAATAAGACATAACGGATGTTATTTTAGAGGTGCAGGACCTTTAAATTGAAATAAAACAAAGAATAATGTTTTTAATATCCATGAAATTAAATTTGTTTGAAACATAGTTTTTGTCACTTATATTTAAAACTGATTTCGGGCATGTGGTCGTCGCGGCTGGTGCCGTACGTGGCGTAATCTGGATGTCCAATTTTCACACAGTCTTCGCGTTAAACCAGGCTGTATTTCGCCCATAACGGGTTGAATACTGGCTTCCAAGTGCTCAATTATTTCTGGTTTATCGGCGTAAACGTTGGACCTTACATATCCCTAAAGCAAGTTATCTAATGGTGTTAAATCGCACGAGCACAGAAGCCAAGTTATCAGGGCCGTTTCGTGAAATTAATCGTTCGTCAAATATGGCTTTCAGTAAATTAATTGTATTGCGTGCTGTGGCACTGTCCTGCTTAAACCACATGCCAGCAAATTAATTCCCTCCAATGGAGTCACCAAAAAATTAGGAATCATGTTTCTGTACCGCTCACCGCTGACTGTAACATTGTAAACAACATTATTTTTGAAGGCATATGGACCAATTACCCCACCGGCACAGAAGGCACATCAACCGGTGACATTCTGGATGTAATGGTGTTTCGACGACTGTTTGTGGGTTGTCATTGCTCCAAATGTGGCAATTCTGTTTGTTGACGTAGCCATTTAACCATTCATTTATCTATTCATGGTGAATTGCCAAACTTAACTAATCACAAAGCAATTGAGGACCTTGATATCGGCTTTAAGTTCTCCGCCTTTAAAGAAAACACTTTTTAGAAAGTGTGGTACTAACCATAATTAATTATCTCAGCTTAGTTTTTTTAATTCAAAATGAAGACGAAATTAGTACTGTTGAGAATATATAGATATACCCTTTTGACAGGAGTTAGTTCTGTCTACCCAACTTTTATCTTAATACAATCGATTTTAGCATTGAGCTCACTGTAAAGCAAACGAAAATGGTGACTTCTGAAAATTTGGTTGGCCGGAATTTTAAAATTTGAGTCCAGCCTAATAAAACAGTTCTTCCGTTGCATAGATACTTCAAATGTCAGTCACTTTATAAATTATAAGACTCCACTTATGTACAAAATAACTTTTTAAAGTCAGATTCTAAAAGTTCGAATCACGACCTTTAATTGATACCCTACTCGATTACGGTTGATAAAAATAATTTTTTAAGGGCCATTTTGCAATGTTTGGTAAGATCTAAAGTTTTGGGAGACCACCACTTCTGACCTTTACACAAAAATTGCGCTTTATAGCATCTGTAGTTTCAGAGGAAACTTGCTGTGACGCACGGACAGACGAATGGACAGGGGGACAGACATGTCGCGAAACTAGTATGTCTTTGTAAAAAACTTTGTTTAGCAAAGACCTAAAAAGCGGTGACAATTAATTTAACAAACACTTGTTTTAAAAGAATGTGATTTAAAAAATTGAATGAACGAAAATTGAAGGTGTCAAAGGATTAAAAACGTTAATCAAATAGAAACAGATAACGAAAAAACCGCACCAATAATGTATCACAAATACGAGGGTGGTTCAAATATGATGGAGACAAACGCTGCAGATGGCGCGCATGTATGTTTTAAAAGTCGTGGCTTGAGTATGTGGTAGCTGGTTCCCTTACGAACAGTATGGCGTAGTTTTCGTCGGGAGTGCATTTTTCACGCGCGTGCTACGACCATGATTGAACGTCAAATGCCGACCGCCATTGCGCAACGTATTGTCATTCATTTTTTAGTGCGGGAAGGCGTTAAAAACAAGGAAATTGATCTGCTTTTGCGAAATCAGTTCGGTAGTGAGTGCCTGAGTAGGGCTGCTGTGTTTAAATGGGCCAAAGCATTCAAGGATGGTCGCGAAATCGTGGAGAATGAGCCGCGTGATCGTTGACCACGAACCAGCATCCCACCAGACAACATTTGCCGCGTAGAACAACTCATTTAGGAGGACCGTGGGATGAATGTTCGACATTTTGGCTGAACTCGGCATCAGTATTGGTAGTGTAGAGTCTATCATCCACGAACACCTTCAATATCGCAAAATAACGCTCGAAACGGATAAAGCATTCCAGCACGAAGTGCGATTCTTCTCCAGTATAACGCGCGCCCTCATACCGCGCGTCTCACGCTCGATGCAATATCGGAATTGGGGTGGAAGCTACTGGAACACCCCCTACAGTCCGGTTTTATCACCCTGCGAGTACCACATGTTTGGACCACTGAAACACCGACGACGAGGAAGAGGAGTTTCTGCGCACATGTCTGTCTGAGTTGCCCAAGGAATTCTTCGATAGCGGCATCAACAAGTTTCCGGAAAGGTGAACAAAATGCTTAACTTGTAAGAGGGAGTATTTTTGTAAATCTTTTCGATAGTAAATAAACGTGTCAGAGCATATGTTTCGATCATATTTGAACCGCCTTCGTTTGTAGAGGATCGGAAATAATATCAACGGATTTATTGACGACACATCTAATCATCGTGCTGCAGGGTAGTGGGACCTCTGGTTATATAGAGAAATGGTTGATGATAAGTAAAAATATTTGCAGTAATTTGTAAGTGAAACCGGGTGACAATGCTATATGAATATGCCAGTAACGCTAGATGTGTTTTCTGCAACGAATTCTTTCGGCTTACATGTTGTGCATCCTTTATAGTGTGTAAAATGAAAATCATCAAAAGTTTGTTAACGTTGAGATGTTTGCGAAAACGATAAGTCTCTTCCTGGGGTCACATTGCAAAATAACTTCTTATTAGCTTAAATACTTTTGCCTCTCAAGTGAAAAAAATAGCTTACTGAATTTACGACCCAAACAGGGCGCCAAAAGGCCTAAAATATGATATCCCTGTCATAAAGATCAACTATTAAATTCATGTTTCAAAACGGGCCGAAACAAGATCCTATAAATGATTTGAAAAGGAGCCCATTCCTACTTGCAAAACGTTTTGCCCAACTGGACCTGAATTGGATTTAAACATTTTACAGCCAGTAGGCTGAGATTGAATATAAGGGATAGAGGAAAACACAAAGAGGAACAAAGTGTTTTTATAAATATATTAGGCAATCCATCGGGACCAGGACTAACATTCGGATCAAGCAAGTTAATAAGGGATTCAACTTCAGAAGGATCAGTGGAGTAGGATGTAATTGATGCTGGATAAGTTTGAATTGAGTTTATAGGGGAGTGTAGTGTATCAGAACAGAAAAAAGTGGAGGAAGAATATTCGGCAAATATGTTAGAAATATCCTGAGAGAAGAAGGCTTCAATGTTATTCCATTTAACAGTATGCAGGATGGTAGCGGTAGAAATGAAGGACCGGATGTAGAACCAAAAGGGTTTAGCGTTATTTGTCAAGAGGGAACTCTCTAAATTACTGAAGTTTTTCATAGCCGTTTTGAGCTGTTTGGCATCATCATTTCCGGTCAATTTAAGCCAAGGCTTCATTTTTGCTTTGCGAGGAGCTTGCAGTGGAGTACAAAGAGCAATCAGATTGTTAAGGTAGCCGTAAAATTTGCTCAAAGTACTATCACAGTCAAGACGAGTGAAGAAGATGCACCAGTTGACCGAGTCCAGATTGGTTTTAATTGCCTCATGATTTGCTCTAAAGAAGTTGTAACGATAAACTGAGGCAATCCTCTGAGGTTTTAGGGTATCAACGGTTAGTGCTAGAGACAAAGGTGGATGATTGAGATTAGGTTGAATATAAGGATGTAAAACAGGAGCTACTGATAGACACCCAGTTTGAACATTTGACATGACAAGGTCCAGAAGGCGACCATTAGGGTTACGGATATGATTAAACTGTGAAAAAGAACAAAGGGAAAGAAAGGAAGAAAGTAACAAAGAAGGATTATTTGTTGAGGAAATACCAGGTATTTTTAAAGGATCCCATTCCACTGCCGGTAGGTTGAAGTCCCCATAAATTATAATTTCAGAATGTGGATGACGAGCAAGCAGATACGCAGAGAGTTCATCGAAGATGGGGAATATACACAGAGGAAATTAATAAAGAAGTGTTATGAAGAAAAGAGAGTTTGAGAATTACACACTCAACAGCACGAGCAAATTTGAAGTCAGCGCAAAGTTAAATTATTAAGGGTTTTGCAGACTGCAACCAAGACTCCCCCACCATCAGATTTATTAGTGATGTTAAGGTCACGATCGCATCGGTAGACTAAATAATCAGGTAATATTTCCGCATTTGAAATATTTTCGTTCAACCACGTTTCAGTTAAACAGATAACAGAATCGTTAGTTCATTGAGACACGAGTAATAAGTCCTCAAGTTTAATTCTTAAGCCACGAACATTCTGGTAGTAGGTAGAAATAGTTGAACGATTAAGAAGGGTAGAATTCCTTTCAGTTTTAGATGAGCTTTGAAGGTTGTTGAGGCTGCTTGGAATCTGTATCGGAACGAAATCGCCGCTTAGGTTGCTTTGTATCGAATGCTTTAACGAGTGTCCCATTTGGCCAAAAATCGGAGCGAAGTAGGATAGAAAGTTCAGCCGGAACTGTCAGCTTGAATGAACTTATAACTTGGTCAGTAAGGTTGTTTTTTGTTAATTTTACTCACCTGAAAACACCAGGCATGTAACTAAGCTTTGATGTTACGTAGTTGTGTTGTAAGCGAGCCTTGATATGGAAAATTCTAGAGATGAAGAGACTGCTCCCAATACTCCGTTATCAGCTAATACACTATCTATATAGTGTTATGGTGCTGAGGACATAAGAATGTTGTGCTGAAGATTGTTAATCGTTGATTGTGTTTGGCACAGCTCGGATTGCGGCTGAATTTTTTGTTGCTGTTTAACAGGCAGGATAGACTGCTGCATGCGACTATTTTGTTGCAGGACCGTAGCTTTATTAAGTGGAGCCGGAATTGATTCCTGATTACCTGCTTGCTGTTGTTGCGCAAGCATGCTTCGTGTAAGAGACTGCTGCTGCTCAAGAGGTAACACGGTAGGATTTTGTAAGGTTGCTGTTATTCTAAAGCATGCTCAGGTTGCTGTACATTGTTATACAGTAGAGAACTACATCGAAGTTTTCATAAGCTTGGCGATCTTTCTCACGTTTACCGTAGAAAAGTCTGTTAGGCTAGAGAAAAAATAGGATCTAAGGCAGCCCATTCCTATTCTAGCAAGAACCGGACTCTCGAACATGAAATAAGGAGCTGCTTTTTCTTCCTCCTTTCATCTGCAACTTTGGCATAAATCATTGTAGATGGCCATTCCCAGTCTGCCAATCTAGCTGTGTCCAGTCAGGATTGCTTTCGAAACATGATGGGATTTGCTGCCTAATTTCAGTAGTTCCCTAGTACGTCAAATTTCAACCACTTTCCGTATTTGTCTAGCTATCGGACATTACCATTCAGCGTCCTTTAGGTATTCCTGCTTTATGGCGAGTTTAACACATGCTGTCGGAATGCTGCTTGAGCACCTCCAGGATACCTCCTGTGAACAAGTATGCGCCAGTTTGTCCGCTACCCTTTATGTACCTATATGACCTGTATCCTCGTTTGTTTGGACATCTAGCATAGAGATAAATGGCATTTGATAAAAAGCCTTGATGACTCTTCTAGTGCTCAAATGTCGGCGCTGAATCAAGCCATGACTTCGCCACTCCTGGAAGCTAGGCCGATACGCAAAACAGAAGCAATTTCTCATGCCATTCGTATAGTGTCCATAATTCATGAACTTTAGTTTATTTATTTCTATTTAACGAAAAAAAAACCCAATTACAAAAAAGATTCAATATTAGCACAGCAAAATAAATTAAGTAATAGCACAGCAAGGAGAAAGAAAAAAAACATGCGAATAGCTATATAAAAGTAATAAAAAGTGCAAAAACGAGGAGAAAATAAATAAGAAAAATTATTAAGAGCTAAGAAGAAAACAGTTGACATATCTTTTATAAACTAAATACAAGAGGGGGAAGGGCCCAAGCTGAATGTCATCATGGTTACGAAGTATTCTGAGCATGGGTGAGTGAAAATACACCAAACTACGTGCGAATGGAACATCAAAGATATTCGACGATCTTGTAGAACGCAAAACGTGCCTCACTGGAACCTGGTTGACTAGCCTAGTATCAAGCAAACCACAGCAAAGCCTGTAAAGGAAGCATTCATCAAGGTAGAGTCGACGCATTTCCAGGGAAGGAATATTGAGCGTGATTCATACAAAATGTAGGGAATCTGAAACTTCAAGAAGACGATCCGGGTAGATCTTTTTTGTACAGCTTCTAGCGTGAACTTCAAACACTTCAAAATGAGGCGACCAGACTGGCGAACATTACTCAAAGATGGGACGAACAAAACTAGAATATAATTTAACACACGAGAAAGGATTGGAAAAAATATAGGAATTTCTTAAGAGCAAGCCAGAAATGCAAGAGGCTTTAGAAGTAATCTCAGAAATATGAACGTCGAACTTTAATTTAGAGTCGAAAGTGACACCTAAGTCCCTGAAGTGTTTCACCGTACACAGGTACGAACTATTTAACGTAAATTGAAAGCTTATAGGGCAAGGGTTATTAGAAAATGAAAGATGGATGCGCTTAGGAACATTTAGTGTAAGTTGGTTATAAGAACTCCAAAATAAAATGGCATTCAAATCTTCTTGAAGTAAGGCACAGTCATCGTTAGACGACACTACTTTGAAAACTTTGACGTCATCTGCATAAAGAAGACAGAAGGAGTTGATGACAACGGATGGTTAGTCATTTATAAACAGAGTGAACAAAAGTGGGCCAAGAATGGATCCTTGAGGAACACCTGAAGGCGGATGGAAGAGGATAGAAAGACAGCATTGAAAAGATACCTGACTGATACTATTGGATAAGTAAGAGGATATCCAGTGGAGCAAATAATCAGAAACATTAAGAAATTTAAGTTTGCTAAACAAAATATTGTGATGTACTGAGTCGAAGGCTTTAGAGAAATCCAAATACAAGGTTTTGACTTGTAAACGGTCCTCCATGGCTTTTGAAGCAACGGTCATAATTCGAACAGATTCGTTAAGGTTGATCGCCCTTTGATAAAACCATGTTGTTCAGGAACGAACAAATCATGAGCAAGGGAAAAAAGGTGCAAGTAGACGATTTTCTCCAATAGCTTGGAGAAACAGGGTAATAAGGAGATAGGCCGATAACTGGCAACGTGTGAGGTGCTACCTTTTTATAAAAATAGGAGTAACATAGGATCTTTGCCAACACGAAGGAAAAGAGCCTGAAGATAAGCTAGAGTTGAAGAGAAAGGAAAGGGGGACACAAATAGAAGTAGCTAATGATTTCACAAAATGATTAGGAATACCATCGGGACCTGAACCAACATAGTCATCAAGTTCTAAAATAAAATTCATAACATCTTCCGGATAGCAAGTAAAAGGAAATGAAGATGGCGTGTGTATGATGGGGAATGAAGGGCTATTGCTAGAAGTAGCATTTAAAATAGAAGAAAACTGAGTTCTGAAAAGTTCACAAATCTCGAGAGGTTAAGTTGCTAAGCAGCTATTCAAATGAAGCGAGGATGGGAAACTCGAAGTTGATTTGAGAGATCGTATATATTTCCAAAATGTTTTTGAATGATTTGAGCTTAGAGAGCCTTCAATACTATGAAAATAAGAAGCTTTAGCGATCTGTATTTCTTTCTTAGTTATCGACCTCAGTTGACAAAAAGCTGTACGTGACTCAGGGGATCTGTCACGTGAAAAATGTTGATGTGCTCGATCTTTAGCTTTCAAGGTTCGTCTTACATCGAGAGTTAACCAGGGACCGTGAGAAGAGATCCTTATACTGACAAGCGGAGTCAAGTTAGGAATAGCAACGTTTAAGAAGTCATAGAAATTGTTGCAGCAAGTGTCTGAGTCAAGACCGAGAAGGAAGGAAGATCAATCAACAGAGCGAATTGTTTCGGGAAGTTGCTCATACTTAGTTTTATCAAGGTTATAGCGCTGACGCTCTTGCCGCCGATAACGGCAATATAGGAAATTACAATCCGTAAGGGGGAATGATGGGGATCAGGAGAAAGACAAGAAAAAAGAACTGGAGATGAGCATAACAACGATTACTCCATCCTACAGAAAAATAAGTCAAGGATATGATTGTTAACGTTGAGAAAATGATTAAATTGAGCCAGGGAACAGATGGACATAAAAGAAGAAATTAAAGACCAAATTTGAGGTGAGTCAGAATTAACCTGATTGCTATCCCATGAGAGTTTAGAAAGGTTAAAATCTTCACATAAAATAAGGTGACAATTTGAAAAGCGCGATAAGAAAATACTAGATATTTCGGTGAGGAAGGTATTGTAGACCGAAAAAGGAGACTTAGAAGGTATATAAATGCAAAAGACAGTAGAGAAGGGGAAGACGAAATAACTATTTTTCCCCCACACATTCTACAGGAGCAGTGAAAAGTAAATTTGTTAGAAGGACGCCAGTAAAGGTATTCTTGTAGGCGACTAAGACACCTCCTCCGTCTAACTTATTGGAGATTGACCTATCACGATCACACCTAAAAATTGTAGGTTAGGAAAAATTTCAGAGTCAAATATACTATCAGTCAACCAGGATTCAGAAATACAGATTATATTATCCTTAGAGAGAGAATAGGATAACGCAAGATCCTTCAGCTTGGATCTTAAACCCCGAACATTTTGATAATAAATAGAAAATTGACTTTTAAGAGTGCTATTCTGAAAGTTTTTAGGAAGAACCGATGTTACAGTTTTGGTAGGCGTGGCGTGAGACTTGCCGTCCCATCGTCAAAACCGGACAACACGTCAACCGCCTCACGAGGCGTTCAGTTAATCGAAATTGATTGTCGTCGTTCCACTACGGGTGTTTTGGTTCCCGTTTCCGTTTTCGAGTCACCAATAGATTGCTATCCCACTTCTGATTCTGTTAAACGTTTTCCCTCTTTATTTTCGCCATTGAAATCGATTTCACAACTGAACGTAACTTTTCAATCTTTTTATTGGATTATCAAAAACCATGGCCTACATAATAGAATTCACAATCTGGTCTAGAATAATACTGTTGGTTGATACTAGTTAATTTACATTCCAGGATTTAGGTCGTCTTTATACTCAATTTGCTCGAATATGCTTGAGAGTTGCAACAAATGCATTGTGGAAATCTTATTGATGATGAGTACTATGCTTACTGAAAATTTAATCAAAGTCGATGATCCCCGAACCGTAAGATCCCCTTGTAAGAAATACGATACATATTTCCAATATAATAAGTTCAATAAGGTGAAGCATACTTATTTTTGAACCTAAAATCAATATAAATTCCAATTGACTTCAAAAGTGTCTACAAAAAAGTTTGAAAAATAAGTCTCCAGAAGATTTTTAAGCTTTTACTAGCAACATAATTAATAAGTGTATTTCAACAGAAAAAATCAAATCATAAGAATCCAAACAAAACTGTATTAAAATGGTATTAAAATCTTTGATCATTAAGTCTGCATGAATTCCAAATAACTCTAAAAGAATCTCAACCAACAGGACACTTAATATCACTCTTCCCAAGATACTCCTGAATAAATGATGATTGGCCTACTAAGTCCTACGTTCTTTGACCCTTTGATTTTCTGTTCGTCTTGTGTTTTCTCTAAAATCGTCCCATAAAAATTTAATCAGTCCTATCCTGACATCCATTCTCTGTTTCTCTACTCTGTATACATTTTGCAGGAAGCTCACTTACTTTATACCAAATATAGGACAAAACATTCAACAATTTTATTTATGAGAATTTAAAGTAGTTCTAAAATTTTTTCATTCTTACTTCCTCGGTAAACGTGTGCATACATGACCAACTTTATACCACATTTAAGTGCAACCATATACAAACATTAATTTGTTAAATGCTTTATAACAGCACACCTCTTGCCAAGTATGTCCTTAATAATTTTCATTATTCTCTCCGTTACACTTTACACGCCTTAAACATTTACTTCAATACTCGCCATACACAGTATGGCACGTACATTAGCACATACAAGTATACCAGTATATTTTTTCTAATTGATTATTTTTTCTTTCTTTTTATCCTTTCAGGTAAGTGGAACACACCTGGACTAAAAACGGGAATATGTTAGTAGCGGAGTAAAAGGAGTGTTTATACGTCCTAGTGCACTTTGTCGCGTCTTGAAATAATGGGTAACATGTTGTGTCATCAACAGTTTAGTTTGCAGGCCAGATGTAATTTAGTATTCACAAACAGGAGATGGAAAAAGGAGGACGACACAGTAGTAGAATACCAGAGGATTGTTAATATGGGATGTGAACCTGGTAACAAAATATAGGACTCAGCTTTGACTTATTTAAATTTTCAAAGTGAAAGTTTTACTTGTGTAAAAATTAAAGTCCTTTTCGTTGGCTTAGTGCTTGTTTATCCATTCATCAATTGCTTAAATATAGGAGTATGGACCTCAGCTATTAATAACCAATGCATTAGTAAAAACATTCCTCAGATAACTTTTTATTATTTCCTCCAAAGAAAAACGTCCTTGCTCCTACGCTTTCATTACATACAGTAGTACTCCGTTATGTTTATTTGTACTAACGTGTTACACATTGCTCATACTAATAACCGTTAATAAGGTGCTATAAGCTTATTATATCCTTCAGACTATTCATTAGTCCGTTGACAACATATTATTCAAGTGAAAATTATTAAAAGGAAAAAATTCTTTTCATGCGAGTCGCATATTCACTAACCTGTCATTTGATTTATTAATATCCTGGCAGGTTTTATTGAGGAAAGAATTCAATAAGTGTTAACGTTGATTATTGTTTGTAAGGAAAGTTTGTTTGCTTGATATTTCATAAATTGATAGTGTGGGTTTTTGTACGACATTGGTTAGAGATTGATTTGTAAATTTATACTTATGAGTGTGTAATTAAAGTATACGAGGACGAAGTTGTGATTTGTTAATAATTCATAATAATGCTTTTTTTTGGTGGGGAAGTGATTTTCAAAGTAAAAAAGAACGTGCCAAGAATATCTGACATTGCTGACTTGATTAGCGTTCCCTCGCCTTTGACCCAGAGTTACCAAATTAACTAGAATTTCCACTAGCGGTTGTGTTTCCGCACTCCATTATCAGCAATGTCTAGTAATCTTAAATCGAAGGCCAGATCTTCAAATTTAGTCTGGTAATCTTTAGTTTAAGGTCAGATCTACTACTGTTTTATTCAATTTTCTCAAAATGTTGATGAACTTCCACGTTCAATGAGTCACATTTCAAATCCAAGCTACATGAACCCACGAAGAGTTATAATCAGAACACAGCTTCCTGGAATCAGCATTGCCTTATACAGTCATCGATAATCAAAACTTTGCAGATGGCACAGTTGCGGTCACATCGTTCTCAAATTCAAAAATTCATTTTTTCGTAAGTGAAGTCAGAGGGGTAATTTCAAATTAATTTCGTATCTACGATAAAAATGTGTCCCTAAGATACTATAATTGTTGAGTTCGAATAATAATCGATCACAAATAACAGTGCCAAAGTTCCTATCAAATTGTAGTCGCGTATTCATTGCAATGCCTTACTCCTTTCCCAAGATAATATTAATACTCAGGATGAACTTCTGAGCAGTATGCTGTACAGTTTAAATCTTTGATCATTTTCAGATATTTCTCGTGATGGTGTTTTTTTTTTTAATTGTTTTGTTCTTACTTGTCTCTCCCTCTGTGTCACAGCACTTTTTCTTCGAAAATACAGCAGCTATAAATACTAAAGTTGATAGGTTTATTAGCTATGGTTGCCTCTTCAACGTTTAGCTAGCAAACAAATTTTCAACATTTTTCGTAAAGATGGGGTCACCCCAACAAAAAAAAGCATTTGGGATACCATACAAAAGGTCTTGATGAGAACTTGTCGTAAAAGGTCTTAAACTTAAGTTATGTGCATCAAAAGGTACAAAAGTGAAAATGTGTGCCCACCTCCTCGCGCTTGGATACCTGTGATATGATTCATATCGTTTTTTATGAGTGCAACAGCAAAAGCACCTTAGAAACTTAGTTGGTTCAACTTTTTAAATAAGAGTATAGTTTGTAATTTAAACATTTTCGACAATAAAATCGTAGGGGTGGCCTTAAATTCAGTTAAGTCTATTACACAGTATATCTATAAATTGATCGGAACAGTAAAAAAAAATTATAAAAGGTTTCCTGCCAGAGTTTCGATGGTTAGTTTCGAAATTGAAATTTGTTATGCGATATGTTCTGCCTGAAGTGCAAGTGTGGTGAAACCATTGCACGGTTTCGAGAGTCATAGTCTCTTGATTTCGCCGTGGCGACAACTGAGTAAGAGGTGTAGCAAAAACAATTTCTTTCCTTTCAGCGGGTCAGTTCATTTCAGGTGAAATTCTGAAATCGCAATGTTGCTGTAAGGAGATTTGATACTGGATTTTTCCATTGCTCGGTACGGATTCGCGGTGCCTTTGCTTGAGTTTTTTTATTTTGATAGCTTAGTTTGAGTCTTTGTAGGTTTAACGTAGTGTAATTTTTGACACTTCGACGGGCAAAAATCGATGACGCGATTGTTATTTGCTTCTTGTTGTTGATAGGCTGAGATTAAAAAGGTTTGAGGTAGACTAACGTAGAGGATACTGCACTTAAATAGTAACGCGTTCAAAAAAACGGGCATTCCGCTGGCTGAAAATTGTAATTGAGCGACAAATCTACTAGTGGTCCTAACCAACAGAGTAGACTGTCGAGTGTCTGAATTGTTGAGCTTAACGTTACAATTTATTGGTAAGTCTCTAGACTTCAAACCTTCCAATCGTTGAGTGGTCGATTTATCTTTCTTTGGGCAATGACGGATGAATGAATGGATCTAAAAAAGCGTTAAAAAGTTCCTGATAATTTGTAAAATGGAAATATACCTACCGAACTTTTACCCGTCTGAACTTTCTTCGAATTCATTAGCAACATGCGGTTTTTCGCTAAGGCCTTTCCATCAACCCAGCAACACCAATTTTGATTGGATCTTTTCAAAATTTTCAGTTAAATTGAATGACAAAAATATGTTAAGATTCCATTTAGCAATGATATTTGATACTTCGGATACTTCATGTCGTGCTCGCTTGATACCGCCAAATGACTCTACTATTTTTGGGGAGTTGCTCCAACAACAGCGATGACATCGTCGGGCCGGTTACCTGTGCAACCTAGGTATCGACTAGTACTGCCACAAAAGGCGACACACATATAAATCTGCTACCACCGACACCAACGTAAGTGTAACAAGCTCTCCAGCCGAAATTTGCATTTGCAGTAGTCAGCTTACATGGTTCAAGGCCCCGTGATTTATTAGCCTACTTCGGCAAAATCAAATGCTTGTATGGTGTAATATATTCTATGTTTCACATGAAAAAGGTACAAATCACATTCCTTGCATGCTTAAAATTCACCTTGAACTTTCCAATGTACATCTACATCCTTCAAAACAGCTAAATGAAATACAGTTCGACTCCTTCCACTGGCAACTAGCGTGAGGAGATAAACAAATTCCAAACCTTTTAACTTTTAATCTCAATAAAACCTGAACAGATTTATGAATTGAAACGAAATTTATTTCATAAGGAGGGCTACGATGTTCTCCACGGACCGTCTTGATTTCATCGTTGAAATTCGCCTCGAAACCGTACAAAAGTTCGATTTTTGTCGACATTTCCGCAATCCTTCATATACCGCCAAATAAATTGGTGAGAAAAGTCAGCCAATATGAGGTCATGCATGTGGTAGTGGGGCTTTCAGATACATGGCTTGTTAAACTGTAGTAAAGCTATGGCCGCAACTTATTTAACAGTTAGTTAGTTTGTTAATTCCAAACAATATAGGATTTAGTATATAGTAGAGATAAAACCATACGCTACCGTGGTGACTCGACATGGCATCTGAAGACAAAAATGTTATGGATGTGAACGGAGGCGAGCAAGAGGCCAAACCTCAATCCAATGAAATTTCCAACATCGCTGCTCTTAAGCTTTCACCGTTCTGGCAGACGCTACCGGCATTATGCTTTGCGCAGGCGTAAGCCAAATTTTGGCGTAATGGATACATAGCGATACACCAAAATTCGACAAAATCATTAGGGAGTTAGAGATGACCGCGCCAGCACAATTTGCAGACATAGTGGAAGATCTACCAGCCGAAGGCAGATATAATACTACTAAACAGTGTCTTCTGGCTGTCTTTGTGCAAAGCGATGAAGAAAAGACTCGCGAACTGCTTCACGGCGTAGAATTGGGCGAGCAGCGTTCATCACAACTTCTGCGCAATTTGCTACGCACCGCGAGAAATAGAGTGCCGGAGCCATTCTTAAAATCGTTGGTGTTAGACCGACTACCTGTAGAGATGCAATCGATATTGGCAGTTTTCAGTACCATGTTCTTTGATAAACTGACAACTGCGGCCGATCGCATCGCAGAAATCAGCAAACTAATTATAGACTCTTTTGCAAGGCTTACTAAATGCGAGTACGCAAAAACCATTGACACATCCGCGGATCTGCAATCTCGTGACGTTTTGGCAGGTGAGATAACAGGTATGCGTCCGGAGTTTCACCGAATGCAAGTAGAGGGGCAAGACGAGCAATTCTAAAAATGCAGATCGCGATGCGCCTCACAACGAAGGAACTCAGGTTTTTGCTGGTCCCAATCCCGTTTTGTAACTAGCGCCATGGAATGGTCAACAGCCATGTTCTTTTCTACGGCAGGCGGGAAACGTGCAAAGTTACTCGCGGAACAGGCGTTTATTGGTGACGCAGGCAACAATCGTCTGTACATGTACGATACACAAGCAAAACTACAATCCTCATCGACACTGGATCGCAACTGTCTATTCTCTCAGGTCAAACCCAACTGACTACAAACTCTACGCCGCAAATGGTTCGGAAATAAATGCATTCAGGGAGAAGCTGCTTAAAGTAAACCTGGGACTTCGGCGTGCTTTTAACTGGAAATTCCGCGTGGCAGGCATATCACGACCGACAATAGGCGCAGATTTTTTACGGCCCTATTGCCTCCTGGTCGATCTCAAAACAAACAAGTATTTGACTCTGCGACTTTGCTTGCTGCACTGGGCCAAATCCGCCCGTCAAACAAATTAATGTTGCAAAAACAAAGTCAATTTTCTTCACCAGGAAGTATAAGCCTGTTCACCTACCCAAGTGACCAATAAATTTTTTAGGCAAGCTATTCCCTGGAGTGAGGACTTCAATTATCTTGGGCTTATATTCGACATCAAACTAAACTTCAGAAGTCATATTGAGCAAATTAGCTCGAAAAAGTTTAAGGCCGTGCCATCGCTATACCCCCTTCTTAATTGTAATTCGCGTCTCAGCACGCGTTAGTCCAATTTATAAACTCGCTGCATCGCGCCGTGATGCAAATGGCTCGCCCTATCCGCTAATTCGTGCCCTGGCGAACTGAAAACCAGCAGTTACTACCACCTATCTCTTTGGCCGTAACCTAGCCTCATAGATTTTAGCCAGTTACCAGTAGATAGTTCTAAGGTATGTTAAGCTAATAATCAGTTCTGTAGAGGTTTATGCCGAAATTGTCCTCTAGCTAATTAGAATATTCACATTGGAAATACGATACTACACATAGTTCTAAGTAATGTTCAAATGATGGTGAAATGACTTTGTCAGAACACCTAGTACATTATAAGACCTCTGTACCGCATACATTCTAATAAAGAAAAATTATATATAAAAACAAATGGATGAAAATAAAAAAAGTCTAAAATTTAATACCTAATAGTTTTAGCTGCCATTTTCACTAAAAATTGAATACTTTCTCCCTGTTTAGAGTGAAACTCTGATTTGAACGAGATTTGGCAGATTGATTGATAAGACCCTAAGACCTAAACATTTAAAAAAATTTGCCAAAAAAATGTGCATCTCCATTTTGAATATAAAACGCTTTCTGTAAGTTTCAGAAAAATCAAGCCGTAAACAACTAACTTATAGACGATTGAAAATTAACTGTGCCATTTTATCAATTACAACAACAATCACACGTTATACTATGTAAATACACGTTCGCAAAGGGACCAAACACTAAAGATGTGTAAGGGTTTTGACGAAAATCTTAGAAATATTTTTAAAAAATTGCTATTTTATCATGACTACTCAAACATTGAGGTCAACAGACTGAAAGTGAAATGGCGGCAAAATAAAATACATAATGAGCTCAATTCACGGAATATGTGTAGGCCAAGTTTTGATATTCAGAAGACGTAGTTTGATTTACTAATTATTTTACAATATCCTTCGGCTAAGAGGACTTTCCTGCTACTTTTACTTGTCCTTACTCAGTGTTTGACTGTCAAAGCGGGGGCCAATAAAATTATTATTTGCTTTTAAAAATAAGGGTACATGAACTTTGTCTCCATAAACATCAGCTCTTAGTAGTACGTCGATTTTAGCACTGATATGGTACTCAAGATCAGCCAGTTCGTCAGTATTGTAATTTAACTTAATTCGGTTGTGTCTAAGTGTTACGTACTGTCCATGCACATTTTCTACGTTGATGATTGCCGTAACGAGCAGAATATTCCAGAGACTTCGTCGATATACGTGGTTGATTTGCATGGAGCTTGATTTACACTCGCATACTCGATGGTTTTTAAGGCAGTTGAAACATAATTTATGTAATTTCACTAATACTCTAGTTTTTTCGACGCTCGTCCCTTGTATATTGGATGGTTGACTTTGCAAACCAGACATTTATTGGTACTCTGTGCTGTTACGTGGACCTTGGTTCCTTGCCGTTTCGATGAGTCTTCCTTCCCGATGACTTCTAACGGGTTGAATTTACGCTCCAAAAAGCTTACGAAATCCCGCCCTATTGGGGTTTTGTTTAAACACCGCAAGATAACTCCCAATCCTTTCTTGCTCCGAAATCCAGTTTGTGCGATGCAATATGAAAGATAATTGGAAACCATGTTGAAGTTTCTATACATATATCGCCAATTCTGGCAACATTTCATTCGTTGTATCCAGAATATTCTTGTACCCGTTTGCTGATTCCGATTTTATTACTGGTAAATTCAAAAATATTTGCAGATATGCTGCTAATATGTACCGATCCTGTAGAAGGTCCCATGCTTTAGTGTAGCTGGCTTCAGTCATACTCAGGTTTTCTATTAAACCTCTTGCTACTCCCCAACCGATGTGAGGAGGTACTGTAATTTCTGGACTTCTTTTAGCTGCGAGTTTTCATGAACTAGTGTTTAAAATAATTCATAAAAAGTTGACCACTTCAGATAATCCTCTTCGAATTTTGAGATTTTAATCCGCTCTAGACGTATAGCATCGTTCACCAACACTTCCGATGATTGAGGGAGGTCGATCCCTTTTTTGCAAACATATGATGGGGGGGTGCGGAACGTAATCCGGGTGGCGGTCAATCCAGTTCGGTGCAAGGGATCATATATCCTGGACATTTGTGCGAAATGTCCTTAATTTTCGAGAAAATATAACTTAAAGATTATAGTTTTTACTCCAAGAAACTTCTTTACAAGCATTTCTTGATTTCGCCAATGGGTTTGAGGAGCAATGACTTCAAAGATAACATTTTTGGGAGACATTCTATCACAAAACCTAGTTATTTATTCCTTCTTTTTCAACCCCAATTGAACCATACCGCACAAATGTCCACAAGAAAGGCGTTTCCTTCACCGAGCTTGATTAAATATCTCTAAATCATGCTTCGCCTCCCAAATCGGATGTGGTTGATTTTTGAAAGGGTATCTATTGAGCATAGGATTAACAGTTTAATGTTACTGTTGGCGTGAAGAAATCGTTCGGCGGTGCATTTTGACAGGCGAAAGAAAACTGTAACCACTGATATCTGACTTGCGGCGTAGCAACCTCTCAAATTAGCCCCACACGTAACTACAATAATATTTTTTTCTTACTGCGCATCCTAGAGACCACATTCAGTTCGAATCATACTGCCCACTGCTTCTTTATTTTCTAAACCCAGTGCAGCGATTTTATGATGGGAAAAGTCTAATATTTTGGACCTAACCTCACTTTCCACTATTGGTGGCTTAGGAAGGGGTAGTATCGTCCCGCCAGAACTACAATTGCACAGGCACCGCGATCTGATGTTGTCACCAGAGTTGACGATGTAGAGCGTAATGAAATCCTTACCTGAGATAGAAGGCTTCTATCAGAGGAGCTCCCCGGGCGATTGACTGTCCCTTGTACTTCTTCACTCCGAAGTTGAGGTCTGGCATGTAAGCGCTCGGTCGAATGGCAACTCTCTGTAGAAACCTAGAAGTCAACCAGTGAATAAAAGGCGATTCGCTATTGTGTACTCGCTGGACTTAAGTGCCATGTAGGGGGAACGAATTTCAGGATAGGAACGATTGAATAGGCGGTCTCATGTATAAAATCTGTCTTAGCATTCACTTACCGGCGAAACCAACATCCCTTAATATTTGAATATTAAGAGTGTTCGATGGATTCCAATCAACTCATCTCCCAAACACATCACTCGAACCTCTCCACCAGCATCAGGTGTAACTAAAAGAAAACACGGGCTTCCTCACTCAAGGGGAAGTACTGTGACAATCCAGCAGTCGACTAATACCACCACAAGAGGCAACATATATGTAATTCAGCTGTAACTTATTTGACAGTCACTTGTTTGTTAATGCGAAACAAGATAGGATTTAGTGTAGAGTACTTGTGTGTGTTCCATTCAACGCGGAATTGGCGTTGACAAAACCATACGCTACACCTGCTCTCCTCCCGTGCTATGAAGATCCTACAGATAATCTGATGGTTCTTCCTGCCAACGCATTTTTTTCTTCCCTGTTTCGAACAGGTTCCTCAGTTTTTTTTTACTGTGGATGAGTTGGAATGTCCTTGTATGCACTTAACCAGCGTTTTTCGATCTATTCCTCTTTTGTGACCAATTGTAGTAATCGAGCAGTCACACAAGCCAACTGCTCGAAAATCGCATAACACAGTTTCGAAACTTCAACTACTGATTTGAAAAATTTATTTACTGTAGTAATTGAGGAGTAGGGCTCTAAAAGCCAGCGCTGCCACAGGCACACAGCACAAACTCAATTTAAGAAGGAAGTACTCATCCCGAAAATAATGCGTGAACGTGCGAAAGCTGAAAAATGTGTTGATGAAGTAAAAGCGTTCGAGTCCTGCTGCAAAGAAAGCAGCATACTTATGGTGATCACATGGCGAAAGGAAAATTCACTCCTGAAATCATGTTTAGAGAAGTGGTATCGGAACGAACAGTTTCAAAATGAATGCAAAGATATATACCTGGAGGAACGCGCGGAATTTCGACGTACCGGACTAACAAAAAAGAAAAGACAGGCACTTGCAGGAGAAAATAAGTAGCCGAATTATTGGGAAAAAGTCTTTTTTTTTTTTGGTATTAAGAGAAACAGTAGATATAATTTGTTTTGTAGCTTTTTATTTACTTTGAACATGTTGTTTAAAATCAAAACGACGAGGTATTGTTTCTGTTACTTTAAACGTGTGGATAAAGTCATATAAGATTTCGGGAGGTATCTCCTTTGGAACAATTACGTTCAGAATTAGAACATCTTTGTTGGAAGTCTCTGCAATACGATGCATCCCTTGAAAGTCTTTTGGGTCCAAGTTCTTTTCTTCTGGTAGAACAATTACAATAAAACTTGCGTGATAGTAGCCGGTCCCAGCTTGTAGAGCACTGAAATTAACTCATTAGTTTTCAAATGGTGTTATGAAAATTCGATCTTACGAAAATCACCGCCAAACTTGGTTCCATTCTTGACTACCCAACCTTTTGATTTGAGGTAAACATACGCGGGTAATGTATATGCAAATTTTGCCTTAATTTTTGCAAACTTTTGATACGCCTGCCCTCGGCTGATTGAAACACCATCAAGATCTAATATGTCCACTACGTTTGATACAAACGCTAGAAAGAAGGCTTCCTCCAAATCGAGTACCAATATCTCTGCATACGTCGTCGCAGTAAGCTTTGACCTGCTTTCAACACTAGACAGGGGGAAACTTCGTGAATGAGAGCCCCTTTCCAAATCCTCCGTTTTCATAGAGGCCACGAATGCTGTTCTCGCTATCTCCAGTCACCTCAAGGGAAAATCCTGTGAATGTAGCTTTCCATGTGACTTTTTGCTCAGCAGGGAATAGTTGTATGTTTATTTGACTTCGCCTTGGCTACAAACTGCATTTTATGTTGAACATATGTGGATTCAAACAACCCGCTCCAGTTACTAACGCTTTGACATATTCCGGTCCGGATTGCATTGCTGTCAGGAAAATGCACTTGTGCAAAGTTGGCAAATTTTGATTCTGAAACAGCTGATCGTAGTCCATCAGCTGTCACGTGCTGGGGAAAATGCTTAGGCTGCGTTCAGTGCATGCAAAAATCCTGTTTTTATGATTAAACCGAATGTTTTCCAAACTTATACAGAAAAATTGTTTTAAGTTGTTCAAAATGCATTATCGTTTATTAATGGATTTCTTTAACACCAACACTTTCGGAAATTCTTACCAATTTTCACTTATTTGAATTTTCCCACCCAACATTTGTACGCATGTGCAAAGTTGTGACACACGGGAGTGGGAGACAGGATCGAAAAGACAAGAAGGGCGGTCGTCAGGGAATTCGTCGTGGTGAAAGATCGAAATTTTCCGCCAGCCATTTTCGAGTTTTTTAACAACTCCCCTCAGCAAAGTTATCTGCCGGAAGTTTTGGATCTCGAGTCCGCTAGTGACGAGATCGGCGGTCGGTGTACGGGGAATGGAATAGGAAGAATCGCGTGGCGAGGGAAGACGGACTAATTCAAGTGACGATTGGCGGATTTTGTTGATTGCGAGGAAGAGATTGTTGTCGGTGGCCGCGGAAGAAAGCGCTGCGGAGCGAGTGAACGGAAAAGTGACAATCGAATTGTTCAGTGCTGGACTGTGACCCCATGCCCTTCGCGTTGATTACGACTTATTTCAGTGGTAGCAATTGTGTAACGGGATTAAGAATGCATTGACGACGCAGCAGTGCATGGAAATGAAACGGCTTTTTCTTAAAACCCCGGAAAACGGTACATCCTGCTGTTGACATTTGAATGGTCACTAATGTGCGGACGAAAAAGACGAAATTTCTCAGTCCCGATGTAGAATACTTTACATCATCGAAAGCGCTTGACGCTCTTATGAAGTCTCGTTTTGCTGAAGGAGATAATTGTTTATTCCCATCCCGAGAGAGTGCAATAGATTATTTGGGTTTTATGTTAGACCATAAATTTCTTCATCGAGCAAAGAAAGTTCCTGTTTATTTAGAAGAGCTTAAAGGCAAGTCGGAGAAAGACGAAAAGGAGAATGCAAATGACAAGGGCGTTGACAAAGAGAAGCTAACAGATCAGGATAGTCATGTTGAAGGAATCTCTGAAGAATTGACATCCAAAGAAAAACGAAAGCGAAAAGTCGACTCGAAATGCACCCAGAGCAAATATTTGTTGACGGTTCCGAAGCATGTGTTTGGATTTATGACCCAGTGCCCATTTACTATTGGATTTATGGAATATTTGTCGTATTAGGATTTTATTTGTATGTTTCCGCTCTGGCCTCCTATTTTAAGGAAAGGCGTATATTATTTAAGCATAGCGGCCGCCGGGTTTTTAGTATTTATTTTTGCATGGACGATTTTACGATTAATAATCTTTGTTATTCTTTGGCTTGTGAGTCGAGAAAAATTATAGTATTGGATTTTCCCGAATTTAACAGAGGATACCTGCACCCATCGAGCGCTCGACGGATCATGCGGGTAAGTACCCCGTTTGTTTCATTTTCTATATATGCCTATTGTTTCATTTTTAAATATGCCTATTGTTTCATTTTCTATATAGGCCTATTGTTTCATTTTTATATGCCTATTGTTTCATTTTTATATGCCTATTGTTTCCTTTTCTATATAGGCCTATTGTTTCATTTTTATATGCCTATTGTTTCATTTTTAAATATGCCTATTATTTCATTTTCTATATAGACGTATGGTTTCATTTTTTTATGCCTATTGTTTCAAACATTTTGTATAAAGAGATTTTGCATTTGGTTTGTGTATCTAAAGATAAAATTTTAGTTCAACCGATTTATTTATACAAATAAAACAGGAGAAAGGATGAATTGCTGAATTTTTTGGAAATCGGTCTTTCTTTTCCCGACATTCTGACCGGGTATAGGACCCGGTACGGTGGCAGGCTTCCACCTCAAGATATGAGCCAGCCACCGGGTACAAACTAATTCCTTTTTCTGTTTCAGGTGACGTAATGGGTTGAGTGGCCCAAGCAGAGTGCCTTTTTATGGCATAGATTTATGCAATCCAATTGTATAATTCTATGACATAAATTGGTCACCGGGGTACTCCCCTTCTGATGGGAAGGTTCATACAATTCAAGTTGTATGAGTTTTCCACTCAGAAGAGGAATACCTGGCCACTTCAACAAGCTATCTTTGGATTTATTCCGGTTGGATGGGTATGAAGGGGCTCCACCACCACCCGGATGCCCCTCTTTCATTTGTGGGCCATGAACTTCGTTGGGTAACGACGAGGTCACCCCAAGTTCGCCTTTCTTCTCAGGTTTCACTTGTTCTTGTAACAAGTACATCTCCTTCGGTGAGGTTATCTACAGTTTTTGCGACTTCAGTCGCCTCGTGAGCTATCGACAAATTCGTGAATGCGAAATTGTTTTGTAGTGAGTCCTCGTGCCGGGGAAACGAACCCGCCCCACGACACCGCAATGCTAGCCTGCCAGCGCATTCACGCGTCTCCGGACGAGGGCATTCTCGGCAGATACCTCCATCTTCCTCTGCCGAAGCAGCAGACCATCGCTGCAGTCCTTTACGGACATATTTGAAAATCTTATTTCACTGCATTACTCAGATTTAACTTTTTGTAAATTATA
Organism: Odontomyia ornata; assembly: GCA_963969285.1. Lineage (NCBI taxonomy): Eukaryota > Metazoa > Arthropoda > Insecta > Diptera > Stratiomyidae > Odontomyia > Odontomyia ornata. The sequence continues at coordinate 447,311,568 of OZ017739.1, read as the reverse complement.
AAATTTGAAAAGAAAATAAATTGAATTTTTTATCATAAATATAAATTTATATTGTTTTTTTTTTTAATAATTACATTAAACGTGAATTTTTTCTTTGCATTGGCTCTCGCTATAATATTTATCCTTTATTATGATTTAAAATTTCAATCTGTTATCAATTTTTTTAACTTAATCTGCAAATTAAAATTTCGGACATGGAAACACTGATTTAGTGCATCATATCCATGTATTTAACTCAGCTGAGCTAGCAGCGAATTTGGATTTACAGGTGCGGTGTGAAAATCATACGGATTTTTGGACGGATCGGGGAGTCTAGTTTGAGATCGCGAACAAGCAAGTCAGATGAATACGCGGGCTGTGTGTGCGAGCCCCGCGCCGTTAACAAAAAAGGAGTGAGAGGAAAGCTTGAGAGATCCGTCGGAGTGATACTGTAGTTAGTTAGCGGAAGATTAGCAAATTCGCACGTTAATCTAGATACTATTGCGAAACGCAGTGCAAATATCTTTTCTCGCGATATTTCCATTGTTCCGCAGGTTTTTTTTACGGCGATTCTAAATGGCATACTTGATTGTTATTAGTATCGTAATCGATTTGGTACCAGTGTGGCGTAGAAAGCGGTAAAATTGCGTCTCTTGCTCGTGCGTGGATGCGGAGTGTGATCAATAGCTGATTATGATTGCGCACCCGTGATGACTAAATCTCGCCCAATCAGTGACAGTAGCAGCAACGGAAATCCCCATATGGTTCATGAGAGGTGCACACGCACTCGCACTAGATCCACTTAAGGGCCTGTTTCGGAACAAACGGCGATTTGCTTCAAATTTGTTTGGTCGATCGTCGTCAAATCCCTTTCCTATCTGACGGACCAAATTTAGCCAAGAAAGACTTTTCTGCGTCTGTTTGAATCACGGTTTCAGCGAAAAGCGTTATCCGCACAAGATAAGTCGAGCCACAGAAATAAAATCGACCGCAGCACGTGACAAAAGCTCATAACGATCTCCTTACAAGCAAGATCTGCAGACACAGACGCGCCCTCGAGAGTATTAGCGGGTTTCCTCGGCACGGATCATCTTAGCTCCCCGTTCAGTTCTTGGAGGCATTATTTACATGACGTTTCATTATAACTAAATCAAAGAACTGACGCAGAGGCATCGCCGCGCGATCATATTGGTCGTGATTAGCCACATACAAAAGTGACGATCGCGTTTATCTAGTCATCAAACAGTAACGTGGTGTGGAACGGTACATTGGCAATTGTGTAAGCTATGCACAACGTGGAGCTCTAAAGCACCGTTTCAGCTTGACAAAAAAGCGTCAATTCGCCGGTAGTTCATATGTAGCGCGAAGCGTTCATTTAATTCCTTGAATTAGGGTAACAACTGCTTGATTTCCAAGCAATAAGCCGAAAAAGGACGACATGTAATATTGTTTCGCGCCTATGAGTTACGTGCATTTAACGAAAATTTGTGGTTTTGGGGGTGAATAGATTATCAGATCCTATGCCTGCGCGGGCATGGTGGGACGCTGTTTCAAAACGAACGCCGAATATATTTCGCACTATTACCTTCTTGGCATCTCTGCTTTAGCAAACTAAAACGTGATTAATTGATTGATTGCTTTCAATGAAGACAATGGTTATGTACTGATGTGCGAGCATGAATCGCGTGAATTAGATGCAAAAAGTGTTTCAAGGACCCAATTGGGTCAACAGTTTGTATGGCGGCATGTTGGAAGTTATTTTGTTGGAATCGCATCTTTGTTGATATTATGAAGGAATTCGACAAGTTATCAAGATTAACATTTGACGAACTGAAATTCAGTAAATTCGTCTTCAAATTGGATGTGTAATTTCGTTGGTAGTTTGTAGAAAATGATGTTGGAATATAGTGTGATATAGATGGAGTTGGAAAAGATAACCAGTGATGCAATGGTCAGCATCGTCATTTGCACTAACAGTTTGTAGCGATATAGTCAATCACCACATTATCAGCGGGCGCCCGGCGAGGATGTAGGTGAGTACACCGTTTGTCTTCATTTTATTAATGTTTCCTATCTTTAATATTAATTTCTATTTTATTCGTTGATCAAATTTATTTAATTTTTCCGATCATTGCACATGTTTTAATTTATCATGCGAAATGAAATAGTAATAAGAGTAGAATTAAAAAAGGAAAGTATTAAAGAAAAAGAGAGTAAAAGCATTTGGATTTATGATTGAATGAAATTTGGATTGAGATTTAAAAACAGATTTGTTATAACTAATGATAGAGATGGAAATAATAATGTTTGGTTGGTTAAATTTAAACTTCGGTCTTTTCATTATTGGAGCCCGGACCGGGTTTGGGACCCACAACGATGGCAGGCCCCTCCACTAAAATTAGCTAGCCATAGGGCGAGCTCTTCCCTTTTATCGCGTTAAAGGGACTCTTGCCCGGGTAGAATGGTCTTCCGCTCGCGTGGCCTTTTATGGTGTAGTGTTATATGATTCCATCACATAACACTATAATATAAATTGGCCACGGCCATAATACTATAACATGAATTGGCCACGTTTATATTTCTCATTTTGGGGAAAAATTCATGCAAATGATGTTTGTATGACTCAAATGGGAAATATATGGCCACGTCTACATTTGGATCTTGATCCGGTTGGGAAAGTGTGAGGGGGCACCGCTTCCACTAGGATGACCCACTCTTATTTTTAGGCCATAAGTATCGTCGGTAACGACGAAGTCTGCGCTCAATTCCGTCTGTTTTCTCCCGGCCCAGTTTGTTACTGGCTATAGAGAATTCAACCCTTAGTAGCTTACCTTGGCCTCGACACCAGTAGTCTGCCAGCGCAGTCACGCATCCCTAGACAAGGCCAAATCTCGACGGATCCTACCATAATCTTTCACCGAGGCGGCAGACCATCGCTGCAGTACTCTACGGACAGTTATCTACTCATTTTCACTACACAACAGAGCATTATTTTTATGTGTTTTCGATGTTTCAACATTTGACACGGTAGCCATTTTGAGACTTTGCTTCTTGCACTCTATCGGAAACAGAGTTTTTATCAGTTTAGTGTTTAGTTTAATTCAGTGGGATCACGTCGGGGTGACCACTTCAGAGAGTCACTAGCACTTAGCCCATTAAATAACACGAAGGATATGGTAATAAAGAAGCAAATTTATTTGTAACGATAAAATAACGCTTCACACAATATGGCGGTGCGCTTGCCAGAGAGCGGTACCCAGAAAGCGGCAAAAATTTATATTCTGCTTGTGGGTCCAGGATCTGAAGAGGTTAAGGAAAAGTAGCTTTGAATTTAGTGAGATCGAGGGATGGTATGTTAATCCTAATAGACTGCGAATAGAATTGTTTTAACCTGAGGGATAGGGTGGATGGTTGGCTAAGCCCTACAATATCGAGTGGATGGCGGTCGAAGCCCATAAAACCTGAGTGTAATTGTTTTCAAGCTTGGTAAGATCGAAGTGATCTGGTGAATGCTGGGCAAAGCTTCTAAGGGAAATGATAATAAATATAGTTTATTGTGAAAATCAAATTAATTCATTAGCTCATTCGTAGATAATCTCTGTAGGAAATGATAAGGAGCCATAATCCTCAATATTGTTTTACCTGTGTCATACAATATCTTTCCCTACTGAATTCTAAAGGTTCATATTTTGGGCCTCGTTCCGTAGGTTCATTTAAATCTTTGCCCTCTCAAATGAATTCATTAACTTGTTTCTCATTTTAGTACGTTAAATATTAATAATTGTTTAAATTTTTCTTATGAAATTTAAATCGCTTCGCATCATCTCAACTTAACATTTTTATGGGTGCTTTAAATTTATTCCAGCCATAAGCTACGGCTGTTATGTATGTACAGCAACTGCATCAGCTGATTCCTGTAAACAAAGTCATGAGCGTAGTAAAATTCATTGTTTGTTATTAAACTAAGTACATCCTGCGTAGCAGTGCAGGCATGTGTGGAAAAAGTGAAAATTTCAGTTGACTCCAACGAAAAAGGGGGTGAAAAAGTTGCATGAGAATTTTACGATAGGCATGCGGAAATCGTGATTTGCCGCAAGGGAGTTGTTACACGTTAAATATGGACTGCGCGCTTGAAGAATATCAAAAACCTGTCCTTACGCAAACAATTTTACTATCCTCCCTTCCCTTTCGATTGAACTTGACACGCTGTTTCAAGTTCATCTTCCTTTTATTACTGCACACTTTTATAGTTTCGATAATGTTCAAGTATTTTTTATTCGTGCCTTTTTCGTTGGCGGATAATAGAATTTTTTCAGAGCTTCTGCTTCATTTAATTTTCTTTGAAAAATTTCCTCCATTGAACGAACACGCATTGAACTTTGTGATGGCAAGGAAAAGTTGAGGGCTCGACTATTAATGAGGCGTATTAAAGTGAAGGAAAAGTTTCGAGGATTAGCGTGACGCAAGACGATAAACATGATGATGATGGTGTTGATGTTGATAAATGGTGAGCGGTGATGTCTATTTTTCACCTTTCATCGACTGAACAAATGGAAGCAAACTTGAGAAGTTAATTTTCCATTCTATTCTGCCCGCATTTACTCGCAGCCAACATATTGACTAGAGTGAACATTAACTGGCAGTTATGCTTAAATATTTAGCTAACCTGAATGCGAAACGTATTTTCTTATCGAACTCGCCCGCACACTAGGTGGGTCAGTGAAACAACTTATTTTCGCATTTTCATATCCTTCAGAAACAGCTTTTCATCATAAATTACTTTCCCATTGCTCCGCGAGCCAATCGAATTGGCCCAGCGTATTCTTCGCAACATGGAATCATTTTCCGGCGATTAGAACGCACACAGGAAGGACTGGGGCATTCAAACATTGCCATTTACTGCCGGACTCAATTTCGCCAAAGAAGTCACGCTACGGCCATGTCAACTAGAGCCTTAAACATGTTTCCATTACGTCGGATGCCTTGTCAGCCCAATGATATTCCATGGTCGAAGGAACCGCAACATTTGCAGCAGCTCCTCCGCTTGTAAGAGAGACCACGGAGGCAGCAGCAGCAATGGAGAGGCCACGGTTCACCGCAACCTGGCATAATTGAGGGCTATTAAATTCAGAACAATAATAATGTGAACAAGAAAGCCTCACATATGTTGGGAATTTCCTTAATTTCGCCTGAAGGTTTCCGTCTCTCGCAATGGCCCTTAAGGTCTACTCGATGATTGTTATGGCAGCGCAGGAATGTGCTTCGTTTCGCTACAGCAATAAATTATCGTAAGAGCTCTTAATACTTCTTTCATTGCATTTCCTAGCCGTAACAGTAATTGCGAGCGGAATGACGAGTGTGTGGACTTCTCAGACATGCCCGAGGTGTTTAAACTTTCAACTTGAAATTCCGATGAATGATTTTTCTCATTTCACAACCTTCCAACCTAATTCCGTTACAGAGTTTTGCATGTTGTTCGTGTAAGAACCGAAAGAATGTAAAAAGGACGAAGGACTTCACATGAGATCAAGTTCAGTTCATATTTGTGTATTCAAAAGGAAGCAGGGATCATGAATGAGCTTTCCGGGCCGCATCATCTTAGGAAAATTCACTCCTTGTTGGAAGCTGACCCAGAAGGATAAAGCAATTTATCTTTCCGCCCTTTTTTGCGGTGCTCATTTGACGAAAGTGAAATTTCATGCCGGCACTATTCGTTTCACATTTTCAGGTCGCTCATTTTCGAGGTGAAGAAGAAAAGGTCCAAAACCATTTGATGGACATTTTGATGGCATTCTCTTCTTGCGCTCGTGTGCGCCAATGTGCGTGTGTTTAGCCGTTGAATCACCAAAAGCTTTTGAAATTCATTTCGACATGACTAGGCGGATTGATGTCTATCGAATCGAAAATGATTTCACCAAACAATATTTTATGTAATATATATCCACAGCACATAAAGAATTTTCTCATTTTTTGTTCATTGCCAGTCAATTTTTTTTTTCTTCAAAATGGCTTTGATTGGCATAAGATTGGCTGTGGCGGAGGTAATTCCAGGAGAGACGACAGGCGCAGCCAATTGTGAAATATTAAAAAGTCCAGCGGGTGGTCGAGTTTTGATCACTGCAAGTACTTGAGCATTTAAGCAGAAATTAATCGAACTTGATGGAGATATGAATGAGTTTATTGTTCGGCATTTAAAATTGGAAAGAATGAAAAACGTTTGCGATTAGTATTTACGTTGAAAATTGATTTTTTATAGAAAATAGACCAACCAGCAAGTCAGGCGTTTGGTTTTCATAATGTTTTTATTAGTCGTTTGATTATTCAGAGTATATATCCCATGCGGAATCATAATAAAGGATGGTCCAACCAAAACGCACGATATCAATTGTAAATAAAGCAAAAAGTTTTCAGAGAATTATGGTAATATTTTTTATTATAATAGAGAGAACTATGACAATTATGTGTGAAATAAAATATCGCCCAAATACTCGTCACGGCTATGGTGGCATACTTCTATCCATATTTTCAATGACTCTGATACATAATTGAGGTTCAATGTCGTTAATCTGCTAAATTATCTCATCCTTTAGCTCTTGAATTGTTCTTGGCATATTGACGTACACCTTTTCTTTGAAATATCCCCAGAGAAAGAAGTCCAACAGTGTCAAATCACATGATCGTGGCGGCTAATTAACATCGCCACAACGTGAGATAACACGGTCATTGAATTTCTCGCGTAAAAGAAAATTGTTTCGTTGGCTGTGTGTTAAGGGGCACCAGCCTGTTGGATTCACATATTGCCCAGGTCCGTGACCTCAATTTCTGGCCACAAGAAGTCCGTTATCATTTCGCAATTGTGGTAATCGAGCAGTCACACAAGCAAACTGCTCGAACACCTTCCCAAAACCTTTTTAATTGCAGATTTGGAAAAAAAATTCATTACCTTCCATTCACAGTTATTAATTATAAAATAGTCGATAATTTTGTTTATTTGATATCCGCAGGCCAATTCTATTTTTTCTTTAAAAGCCGTCGGGCCTTGCTTAGTTGTGTGAGCAGACGCGTTTCGACTACTTTGAGTCATCTTCACTGAAGATGACTCAAAGTAGTCGACCCGAAAAAAAAGAAAAAAATTAAAAAATATTTTTTTAATTATTGCTATTAAATGTAAATTATGTATCATTTTTCTTTATATTAAATTCAAAAATTTACCTTTTACTATATTCTGCATGATATTTAACTTCTTCTTTTTTATTATCTTTACTTCTGTTAATTTTTGAAAAATGTTAAATCTGCAAATTAAAATTTCGGACATGGAAACACTGATTTAGTGCATCCCAGCTATGTATTGCAATCGGACTCAGCTGAGCAAGCAGCTCTATTCAAGGTATGGTTGCGACACGGAAAAAAGAAAAGAGAGATTTGGACGGATCGAGGAAGTCCACGGAAGACAATACAAGTGAAGTGGTTTCGGATTCAATTTTTGCCACACGGGAATATTTCGCGAATAATGTTGACGTCGACATCTTGTCGCACTGCATGTTTTGCGACCCCGAAAAGATTCTGAAAGGTTCTGCCTCCGAATTTTCTTCGCGCGACGTGACACTATCCGAGTCCATTCTGCGTACCCAGAATCATCGATCAGTGAGTGAAGAAAAAAGCATATATGGAAACGAACGGGGTTTAGTGCGTGCAAAGTGCAGTAAAATTTACACAAACGAATTGCCCCATAACATATTTTCTTGTGTATAAGTAGCCCATTATAGAATTTCTTGTGCTAATGCATGGAGCTCGGATGACAGGCTTTGTCGCGAACCGTCAATACGCAGTCCAACCGAACATAACGGTTCAAGAATGCCCAGAATGTTAAGAAGTGCGTGCGTGCTACAGTGATCCAGTTGATTCTCATCCCACTATACACCAAGAGACCAGACAATTTGAGACCTCAACGCGATTCCCTGGTTGATCCCTTTACGTAAATTACAGTGCGGGTGAGTCATTTAAACGATATGCCCAAACAACCAAATGGTAGATAAAACTCAAGGACAGGTCCACAAAGTAATTAAAAGAGTAAAAAAAGTTTTTACACAATACTGATAATGAAGTTTTTGAGAAGAAAGCTTTAGGGGAATATATAATTCTTAAGGAGAAAAAAATGTAGAAAGAAGGAGGAAATTTTATTTTTCTCGATATTTGTATTGTTTTACTATTATATATTTTAGCTATCTTCATAATAATAAAAGTTTCATTTGAAATAGTGAAAGGAAATTTTTCACTTCCTTATATTTCAAAGCCAATGATTATTTAAACATTAGAGATATCTACTTCAAAACACATTGGGTTTTTGCTTTAGGTGATAATCTGTAACACTTTATATTTTAAGTAAGAAAAACGTTTTTCTTATTGCACATAATCGCGATTATATTTCACATTTCACACATATTTCACATTCATATGATTGATAGTTTTTTTTTGAATCTTAAAAAAAAAACGACAAACAACCCCAAAAAATAAAAAAAATTACAAATTTTCTAGATCTTCTTTGACTTTGACTTTGCCACTTTGACTTCCGAAGCAAAGAAAGATGAAGATTTTAATTTTTTTTTTTATACAAAGAAAACGAAAAACACGCAATTAAGTTTTCTTGTTCAACATTGGCATATAAAGAAATACATTTCCATATTGTTAGTTTTCAATATATATTTATGTTACACGACAGTAAGAATAAATTTACAATGGATTGTTAAATCTTGAAGATTCGGTCTTTCTCTTTCTTTCGACCTGACCGGGTATAGGACCCGCAACGATGGCAGGCCTCTCCGCTAACCTGCACTAGCCATCGGGCTTGCTCCTCCCTTTTTTTTGCTTAACAGGGGCTCTTGCCAGGTAGAGTAGCCTTCCGCTCACATGCCCTTTCATGATATAGAGTTATGTGATTCATTGCATAACGCTATAACATAAATTGGTTACGTTTGTATTCCTCATTGGAGGGAAAGAGTCATACAAAGTACTTTTGCATAAGTTTTTCAGTCAAATGAGAAATACATGGCCACGTCTATGTTAGGATCTTGAATCGGTTGGGAGGATGCGAGGGAGCATCGCTTCCATCTGGATGCCCCACTCTTATTTGTGGGCCATAAGTATCGTCGGTAACGACGAAGTCTCTGTTAGTCCGTCCGTTTCCTTTGGGCCCAAATCATTCTCTGAACCAGCAATTTCCTAGCCCTTAGTATGTTACCTCAGCCTCGACACCAGTTGATCGGCATGGTAAAATGTTTAATTCGTGAATGCGAAATTCTTTTGTAGTTGGTCCTTGTGCTATGGGGAAAGAAACCGCCCCACGACACCGCAACGCTAGCCTGCCAGCGCATTCACGCGTCCCCAGACAAGGCCAATCTCGGCGGATCTCAACATCCTCTTTCGCCGAGGCAGCAGACCATAACGGACATGTTTCTACATAAATCACTACATGATAGCGAACAACATTTACGGTAACTGCTTGGCCGTCTTCGTTTTCGAAGAAGTACGGCCCGATGACGCCGCCAGCCTATAAACCACACCAGACAGTCATTCTTTGTGGATGCTTCGGCTTTTCAACAATCACTCGTAGGCTCTCATTTACCCGAATGCAGCAATTCTGCTTGTTAACGAATCAACTGAGGTGAAAGTGTGACTCGTCGCTGAAGATGATTTTCTTTGTAAAGTCAGTATTCCTTTCTGTCTGTTCAACCAACCATTCATCGTATTGCCGACGCTTGAAATGATCAGTAGGCTTCAGCTCTTGAGTCAATTGAACCTTCTAAGCGTGTAAATTCAAATCTTTATTCAAAATTCACATCAGTGATGTTCTTGAGATGTTCAATTGTTGGGCAGGACGACGAGTCGAGTTTGACGGCTCTTCTGCCACACTATCGCGAACAACAGCAATGTTTTCCGGAGAACGAACTGAGCGAGCATGCACAGGTGATTTCACATTTCCTACTGATCCGGTTTGCTGAAATTCGCGCACAATTCTCCCGATTATGGATTATACTGACCAAAAAAACGCGAAGTGCCCGAAATGCATTTTGATTTGAACGCCCATTTTCATGAAGGGCTTCAACAACCTTAACGCGCTGCTCAATTGTGTACCTCTCTATGGTTGAATTCGTCAAACACTGAAACAAAGAAATGTCAAATTTAGTTGGGCGAAAAGCTTGGCGTTAAGGTGTGATTCACAATTATTATCGTGTATACGAGGATAGTCCCGAAAGTACCCGATCTGACATAAAAACAGGCAGTTTAAAAAAAACAGCGATTGACAATGCCACCTTTCAACAACTTGATGTGAAAAATTCATAACGGTACGTTTATTATTATTATTTTTTAACAGACATCCAAAGTGGACGCTCTTAGTGAATTTGTAAATATGGAGAAAATCGGGCATTGTTAAATGATACAATACTTTTATTTGAAAGGTCTAAGTCCAACCGATATCAAAGCCAAGTTGTATTCTACTCTGGGGAACTCTGCTCCTTCGTTTGCAACGGTCAAATATTGTGTAGCTTAGTTTAAGGGAGGTCTTACGAGCTGCCAAGATGAACACCGCAGTGGTCGACCAAGTGAGGTCGCTACGTTAGAAAATGTGAAGCAAATGCACAAAATGGTTTTGGATGACCGTCGACTAAAAGTGCGCGAGATAGCAGACATGGCAGGCATTTCAAATAGTGCTGTACATCGCATTTTGACCGAAAATTTGGACATGAGAACGCTGCGCGGAAGATGGGGGCCGCGTTTGCTCACAATGGAGCACAAACAGCAACGTGAGGATGTTTCCTTCGAGTTTATGACAACGTTTCGCAGCGATAAAGCCAAGTTTTCGCGTCGATTCATAACCATGGACGAAACATGGGTCCATCACTTTACACCTTAGACCAAGGAGCAGTCAAACCAGTGGACCGAATAGGGAGAATCGGCTCCAAAAGAAGCAAAGACAGTTCAGTCAGCTGGCAAGGTCATGGCATCCGTTTTCTGGGATGCGCGTGGAATAATATTTATTGATTATCTCGAAAAAGGAAAAACAATCAACGGCATATGTTACGCAGCCTCATTGCAGCGTTTGAGTGATGAAATCAAGAAAAAACCGCCCCATCTAACGAAAAAGAAAGTGTTGTTTCATCACGACAACGCACCAGTCCACACGTGCGTCATTGCGATGGCTAAAATCAATGAGTTGAAGTTTGAATTGCTTCCTCACGCACCCTATTCGCCAGATCTAGCTCCCTTGGATTATTTTCTTTTTCCGAATTTGAAAAAATGGCTCGGCGGCAAAAAATTTGTCAACAATGAAGAGGTACAGTTTGCGGTTAATAGCTTTTTTTGGGGAGCTTGACGGCTCCTACAATAAAGCGGGTATCGAAGCTATTGAACATCGTTGGGAAAAGTATATCGAGCTGAAAGGAGAATATGTTGAAAAATAAAAAAACATTTTTGCAATTTTTTTACTGTTTTCTTTGTCGGGTCGAGTACTTTTGGGACCGCCCTCTTATAACCGTATCCCATGCGGAGTCTTAATACACAGCATATATGTACATACAAAGAAGGTTATGTTTTCACTTGTCTCCTTATTAGCTTTGGGTTTAAATTACTATTGAAGACAGATCAAAGTTGTAAACCTCATAGCAGATTATTATCACTCATTAAAAATGTTGCTGTTTCTGAAGTGACAACACCAGAAAACTTGCGCATCTTTTTGTGAAGCGAAGAATCTTCAGGAGGGCCATTTGGTCACGCTTTTGTACCTTCTGAGGTGAAGTGACATCAATACCATATAATCTGACTTTTGCTGATAAGAAAGCTGGGTAGTATAGACAAGAAATGGGTTTGTTTGTTTGTTTTCAAGACAAGCAATACATGTGGCGATGGTTCAAAACTGGTAATGACAATTATGCCCTTTGAGGGCTTCATTCATAATAGGGTAATTTTTCCTCCTTATTGCAATGGAGGGAAATGCCAAGTTTATAAACGATCTATCTGCATGATAAAAGGTTTTCCCACAAACTAGTTTATTTAAACTCAAGCGTTCGTCTACCTATGATATTATGGATTAAGGGTTTTTGACATACCAAAGACTAGGTCTGGCTGTGCAAAAGTAGAAGATGGCAAGTTAACGAGCGATACCACGATTCTACCTGCCTGACGCTAATGCAGCAAATTCCCGGTCAGCAAATTCGTGGGAACCAAGGTCGAGCATTGGTATTTACATATTTGTAAGATTTAATCGACTTTTTCAGTAATTGGTCGACCTGAACGAGGTGCATCTTTGACATCAAAATTTCCAGAACGAAAGCGAGTGAACCATCTCTTGGCTGTGGCTTTTGATAAAGTATCTTGATCGTGGACACCACAAATTTTTTCATGAGCCTGCTATACATTCTCACCTTGATCGTAGTGATATTGTAAAATATAACGAATTTTTCAGAAATTTCACTCATTTTCAAATGAATATAACTTTTGACACGAATGACGAAATACAAAAGTGTCCATATAAAAATTGCAGACTGGAATGTCACCTTTTAAACGCATGTCAGTTTGACTCAATCTGATTAGTATTGTGTATATGTGTGTTTGGTTGTCTGTGTGTGTGTGAGTATAGGATATACCGAATTTGTGCCTGGAGATCGCAATATTGCTTCGATTTTCGCCAAATTTTCAGAAATGTTCCGGCAAGTTTTGAGTTAATCAAATTGGTTAAGCAAAAACAAAGTAGAGGATGTTTGAGATGAAAACCCGTGATTTCTGTTCCGACCAAATTATAGCTCCGATTTTTACCAAGATTCATTTAAGTGTATGATAATGCTCACATCAAAAAATCCAAAGTCGAACCATTTGCAACAAAATGGCAGCCGCTCAAAGGTCGAAGAAAGTTGAACAATAAAAAAGCACTTCAGAGTCAGGTCAGAATATCAAAATGGCGGCTAGGCAAAGTTCGAAATTCGAAAAATTTTGTCAAATCTACAATTTATATTGGATTTTTATGAAACCTGAAAACAAGGTAGACGTTGTTGAAATCATGTATTAAATGTATCAGAACTACAAATTTTAGCCGTAGTGGTTTTGCGCTCCAGTTAAAAATTACATTTTAATATAAAGGGTTATTCACTTTCCGCTTGGGAAAGTAAAGCTATAGAAAACACATAAAATATTCAGGTGGAAACAAAATTTTTTATTCGATATAAAGATTTATTTATTTATTCCATCTTACTGACTAAACAATCCAATAACCAAATGGAACGCAAAGAACAATTACAGCAAAATTTAAATGAAAAAGAATACTAAAATGTCGATAGTTAAAAGTTAAACTAGTAGTAAGTCTCTTAGTTTTTTCTTAAATGCAATGTAAGAAGAGGGAAAAGAACCAAGCTCGAGATTATTATGGTTTTGTACGATTCTTAAGATTGGTGAATAGAAATAAAAATCATTTCTAGCATATGGGATAACGAAATAAGAATTCATCCGAGATGAACGAGATGTTTGACGGAAACGCAGCTCAGAAAAAAATATTTAACGGGATTTGATGGTAGCAGAGTTTGTACAAAAAACATTGGTCTAAATAAGTTCGTCGGGATATAAGGAATGGAAGAGAGATAGGAAAGATAAACGACTTTCATAAGGCTGATACGGCAAATTAAACTTAAGGAAAAGAAAACGCGTGAACTTTCTTTGGACAGTTTCTAAAGAAGTCACGAGATAGGAATATCGGAGGGACCGGATAACAGAACAGTATTCAAGCAAAGGGCGAACAAGACAAACAAATAGGCGGACAGCTATTGAATTTATGTTCATGTCTAAGGATAAACCCGGAAACTCTAGACGCTTTAGTAATCACATTTAAAATATGTCCGTCAAATTTGAGTTTTGGATCAAAAGTTACTCCAAGGTCTTCATGACTGAACACTTCAGAGAGCAAAGCATCATTTAATATATAATTAAAATTAATAGGAGAGTCCTTAAGAGAAAAGGTCATTTTATGACATTTAGTAGTGTTAAGACATAAATAGTTTGAAGCACACCATTTATTTAGAGCATTCAGATCATTTTGGAGGAGCTGACAGTCTAAATGGGATTTGACTGCTCGAAATACTTTGAAGTCATCTGCATACAAAAGGCACGAGGAGTTAAATACAAAGGGAAGATCATTTATGAACAACAGAAAGAGAAGAGGCCCAAAAATTGCACCTTGTGGAACGCCAGATGAAGGATAAAAAGGACTAGACGTAGTACCAGAGAGATTTACTCGACAGGGACGACAGGATAGATAAGGTGACATCCAAGATAGAAGAGCACCCGAGACGCCAAGAGCTTCAAGCTTACGACAAAGAAGTAAATGAATCACAGTGTCAAAGGCCTTGGAGAAATCTGTGTAGATCACATCAACTTGCAGTTGGTTATCCAAAGCTCTTGCAATACTGTTTGTGAACTCCATTAAATGAGAGGTAGTGGAGTATCCTTTGAGAAAGCCATGCTGCTCTGGAGCAATAATAGGAACTAATGAGTTTGAGAGTCGAGAAATTGAACCTTGCCATTATCCGTGAAACACAACTTCATTCAAATGTCCTCCACGGGACCTTTTACAGGCCTCAATCCTTTTGAGGTAATTTTCAATGTCTTTTCGGCACATTCCCGGCAATATCTCGGCCAAAACTTCACGAATATTGGTTTTGAATTGCTCAAGATTTTGAGGATTGTTCGCGTAAACACGATCTTTCGCATAGCCCCATAAAAAGAAATCCAAAGGTGTTAGGTTGCAGGATCTTGCGGGCCAATTGACATCACTCAAACTCGAAATTACGCGTCCTGGAAATTTCTCTTGCAAAAGTGCTCAATTAGCCTGTGTTGTGTGACTTGTGGCTCCGTCCTGTTGGAACCACATGTTTTCCAGATCGTAATCTTCAATTTCTCTACAGAAATAATCGATTAACATCCGTCCATAGCGGTCAGAATTGACTGTAATGTCTCTTCCTTGATCGTTTTAAAAAAAATACGGGCCAATAACACCACCAGACCATAATGCACACCAAACGGTCACTTTTTCCGGATGCAAAGGCCTTTCTGCGATCACCTGAGGATTTTGAGAGCCCCATATGCGGCAATTCTGTTTATTTACGTAACCACTGAGCGAAAAATGAGCCTCATCACTAAAGAAAATTTTGTTCGAAAAATCCTTATCAATGGCTTGTTGTTCAATCACCCAATTCGCATACATTCTGCGTTGTGTATTGTCTTGAGGCTTAAGTTCTTGAGTGAGTTGGATTTTGTACGGGTGGAGATGCAAATCAAAATGAAAATCCGCCACAATGAGCCGTAAGACAAGCCCAAATGTTGAGCACGTCGAGAAATCGACCCACACTTTGAGCAACGACAGCGATATTTTCAGCAGAACGAATGTTGCGATGATGCACAGGCCTTGCAATATCAACAACCGATCCAGTCTCTTCAAATGTTCTCACTGTGTTCGCAATCGTTTGCTGTGTAGGTCGATTATGTCGACCGTAATCGGCTCGTAAAGCCCTAAACGTTGATACAGCAGAATCACCATTTTTATTATAAAATTTAATAATTTTACCGCGTTCTTCGACTGTTAAACGGTCCATATTTCTAAATGGCAAACCTTCAACGAAAATTGGATGACATTTAATTCTGACAGATGTCAAATGGCAGGATTATACTGTCCTACCACGAAGTGGATAACCCTGTACATGGTACAACGTATTCAAGAAGCTGAGTTTTGAAACGTTTGAAATCAAAAAATTTCGCAGCTGAAAAGAGTGATATGAAAAACTTTTGAAAAAAAAGAAAACCAATTGCAAAATGCCTAATAAAAAAGGGTGAAATAAATTTTATGGAATTTCCCCATTTAAACAACAAAAATTTCCAACATACTCGTATGCCGGGAAAAAATGATATGGCACCGCTTCCATAAAATTTATTTCATCCTTTTTAAGGGCATTTCGAAGACGGTTTTCAATTGCTTTTATAGGTATCTTAGCTTTATTTTAGTTATAGGGGGTTACGATTATATGAAAAGGCAGTGTGGCTTGATTTCGTTAAATAAATTAACGGCACTGCAGAATCTAAAGTCAAAGTTGACGCCACGGATTAACTCGATATTGAGTATTCTAAGCTCACACACAAAGGATTTGGTCAATTACGGGAAAGTTAACGTCAATTTACTGATGGTGCATGTTCCAGTGGTTTGATTTTTGACTATGTTAAGTAACTGATGGTGTAGTCCGCGTGGCTTAGTGGTTAGAGCGCTAAGCCCGTAAGTCGAAGGTCTCTGGTTCAAGTCTCGTTGGCGTCAACGAGATTTATTTCGAGTGATTCTTCGGACGGACTGTAAGCCTGTTCAGATGTGATACGTGCTGGTTTAAAATCAGAACGTATCGCAGCTGGGTGGACGGTCATTCGGCCAAAGCGTGATAATGATCATATCACCTTGTGGATTGCCGATACATTCGATCAAGATACTCTACTATCTATAAGCGAAGGCCCGAAAGGGGCTGTAGGGCTACAAAGAAGAAGAAGAAGAAGTAACGGATGGTACAGCTTAAAAACTACTTGGCCAGATAACATGAACAAGAAATGCCGACTCCAACCGAAAACATTCACTGTAACTTGATTTGAACTTGCGATCGCAGGTCTTCGGAGCATGTCTGCTGCCAATGAAATATATCCATATAATGTCACAAATGATAGGTCTTCATAATTTTTTTTAATAGACAATCCAACATTGATTGAATTTATGCTGGCTTGCGATTCACAAGGATTACTTTCATTTTAGTAATTTATTAAAGTGTCCCGTTCAACGCTTTCTCATACCGCAATATGTGGTCAATTAAATCAGGAAGGAACCAGCTGTAAAGAGAATGCAGAAGTTCAGGTTCCATTGTAGTTGGAATATTCTGAAAAATGTCTTTACCTCAATCGGATATTCAGAAAAAGAGGCGAGTTGGTCATCCTCTATGTTTAATGAATTCAATGATATTTTCAATTGGAAAAATTCAATTAATCACAATTAGCTGATGAACTTCTGGATTATTTTGACTCGACTATCGTGCATTCATTAATAATTCCGTTCTAATCATCATTTATCCTTTCAATCTTCCCCTACACAATATATCCTACCACAAGTATCCTACACACGTACCTATCCGACCCATTTCCGAACATAAGTCGCGTAATCACATCTTAATCTGCAACATGCTGCATTACCTAACCTATAGCTAAGTACAAGTTCAAATTCATCGAGGTTTCTCTTGTAGTAACGGAAGGATCTCATGCAATCCCCTCTATTACGAGGCATGCTGCTGTTTGCTGCTTCCTTCACTGCATCAGCCTGCATCCACAGACGAATCGCACACGTCCAGCATGAAAATAGGATAATAGTTGTGTTGAGGCGTTAGCCAGAGCCACCGAGCAAACCAGGACGTACGCGTGGGGGTGTGAAAGTAGGTGTCATGTTCTGTCGGTCAGATTAACTTGACACCAGGAGCGTAATGTACAAGGATAAAGTGCAACCAACTCCGCCCCCACATCGCGCGCTACCACAAATTGAAACGGATTATTATGATCGGCGTGAATGAATTTTCACAGGATTTGGATGAGTTAATTTTAAACTTTTCACTCCCATTTCGCTATTGAATTATGTGTTTTCATTTCTCATTCAATGGGAACGGCGGGAGGTTGCTTTCATAATCGGGAATGAAATATGGGATTTGTTCAGAGGATTAGTTTGGGTATAATTCATGAATGGTTTCTGTTTCTGATTATTATAGTTAAAAGAAATTTTATTGAAGTTTTAGTTTTCCTCCAGGTTGCGAAAATGTAGTTCAGTGTATTTACAAGAATGTTGTTGATATACTTTTTTCAGTTCAATAATTATTAAAAAGACATAGTCCTACATTTCTAATTTTTCATATAAATGATCCTAACCATAAACTAAAACCGTTTGTCAACCACAAAAAGGGCTGTTTCTATTTCAATTAAACTTGTCACATATGCATGAAAAAACATCAATTTTTCCTACTCCCCAAACATTAAAAGTGCAATCATTCAAATGGAGCCTGTGAATGTTAGAAAACTATTGTTTTCATCACCTCGCGGTTAAAAAGAGGAAAAATTATTTGAGTGGCAACAGGCAATTTCCGCTTGTCACACGCCACCAAATATGTGAACTACACATGATTGTATATCATAACGTTTGGGAACGAGCATGCATGAATGAGTAGATGTATCAAAAATATTTATGGGTTTCAGTCGAGTTGGGAATGCATCTCTACCGCAAATGGGGACATTTTTCATTCTATTATCCGTTGCTTCAGGGAAATATAGAACAATTTCCATGTGAGATGATGACATACTCTTTGAGTTTTTTGAGATGAGTTAGTTTATTTTAGTTATAGAGGGTTAGGATTATATGAAAAAAGAGACACATCTAAAACGGGAAGCGTTTTAACTAAGTGTAGATATTTATTTCCATTGCTCGGAATTAAAAGAGCCTATTTTCGATAATTATCATTGGTTCGTCTAAATTGGAGCTAATTCTTCTACTCAACCTCATAAAATGTTCCAATGATAAATATTAGCCTTTCAAAACGCTAAATTGAAAAGTTATCACAATTTGTGTGATTTGTTTTACGGAGGCAGTGAAATTTAGAGAGATTCAGCGGCTGGGTTTTCAATTTAGAGAGCTTTCCCAGTATTCGCAGTTCAATCTGAAAGACCTTGGATTGCTTGCTTGCTAACAAGCTTTGTGGTGGGGTGGTCCACATCCCATATCCGACTAAAAAGCAAATTCCCCACATGCAGCAAAATCTTGACAATTGGTAAAATTCCAATGCACTACCTCAAAGTAAAGCAGCCGACATTGCAGTCTATACAGCCAACATAGTGGAACGTACGAAATGACCTAAAGCCAGTTAAAACCAAAACACAAATCGATAAAGTTAGAATAAATAAAAGTTTTAGTAAAGACTTGTACCAGCGCTTCTTGAAAAGAGTCTAGTTTCATACACAATTGATTCTGGTGATATCAAGCCCACTATGCATCGTCACTCGACAAGTTCAGCCGAACACATTCTGCTAAAATTGGAAGTTATATTGGGTGTTTTTGAGTCATTTCAGTAGTCAAGCTGAACACACACCACTTATATTAACGAACGAAATGTTAATGCCCTCACCATCAAAGATTGTGCCCCTTTCCTGAAATAATCGGAACTCTCAACTTCACCTTCCAGGTAGGTTTACTGAAGTTAATACCTTGAGGCAAGACAGCTTTGGTTCTCCTCTTTATCAATGTACAAACAGTATCTTGATTTAAGTACAACATGATGTCCTTATATCTGGAAAATCTTCTATTGACTATGAAAACTTTCTACAAACATCCCGTTTCGCGACAAAAAGAGACTTTAAATAAACGCAAGGCCAACCTTACCACGATAGTAATCAAATTCGTTATGACGCAAGTTAAATATTTGAGAATCGTCTTACTATTAAAACCAGACAATGTTCTCTGCCGTTGATGCTGAGCGAATTGCGTCAAACTTTATGAGTTAGAAAATGGAGACAAAAACTCGCGAACAACCTTGACAGTACGGGATTGTTACGGATACAACAGAAGGGCACCAGTATTACCGCATCCCGAACACTATCGTTGCATTCGCGTGACTTGGTATATTCAGAAAGCTAAGCCGCACTCGACTAGGGTTTGTTAGCCACTCCAAATTGTATTCATAATAGTAGTTTAAATACGATTATTTGTAGCTTTAAGCAAACATAATTGTCATCGAGCGAAGGGCAGAATCAACGCATGGTTGAAATGGTGCTGTGAGGTAATTTCAAGGTTGATTAGCGGCTGTTAAATGGCATTGAAAAGGTGCGAAAATGAATGCAACTGCAAGAATGATGGTACATGTGATTCTGTAAGTGGAAAGTGTTACTGCCAACCGAGTTGGATAGCCTCAGTATGTGCCAATCGCTGTCCTGTTAATACGTATGGTTTGGGCTGCAACCAAACTTGTGACTGCTCAAATGGAAACTGTGATCATATAACTGGTGAATGTGAATGTTTCCCTGGTTTCACTGGAGAAACGTGTTCGATTCCTTGCCCGCCAAATGCATTTGGCCAAAACTGTTCCCAAAAGTGTAAATGTTAAAAATAATTCGAAATGCACTCCTTCTACTGGCGAATGTTTATGCTCAGCGGGCTGGGAAGGACGACTATGCGAAAAGAGAAAATGTGATATCAACAAATACGGATTGAATTGTAGCAAAATATGTGATTGTGACATGCATAACACCGAACTTTGCGATCCTTGGACTGGTTTGTGTCATTGTAAACCTGGTTGGAGTGGCGAGCAGTGCAATCGACCGTGCACTTTCCTGAAATATGGAAAGAATTGTGATCTAGCTTGCGAATGTAAAAATAATGCGAAATGCTCACCAGTTAGCGGTGAATGTTATTGCGCTGCTGGGTTCCCCGGTAAATACAGCACGGAATCATGTCCGGAAGGAACGTATGGAGTCGAATGCAATCAAAAGTGCGATTGTAAAAATAGAGCTGAATGTTCGCCGGAAACTGGTCAATGTTTCTGTACTCCTGGTTGGAAGAATGTAAAATGCGATCGACCGCGCGATGAACATCATTATGGAAAAGATAGTAAAGAAAAATGTCAATGTCTCCATGGAGCGTGTCACCCGGAAAATGGTTCATGTTCGTGCAAAGCCGGATGGATGGGTGAAAAATGTGATCACGTTTGCCCAGATGGATTCTTTGGAAATCATTGTATGGAATCATTGTATGGAAGCATGCGCTTGTCCATCTCAAAATTTCGTATGTCATGCTGCCCTGGGATGCATATGTCGTCAAGGAAAAACTGGAGATAACTGTGACATTCCATTAATTCTAGAGCGTGTTGCTGTTATTGACAATTCAACGAATCAAGCTGGTCTGGCATTTGGTATTGTAACGGCTTTGGTACTGATTGGAATATTTGCTGCCGTGCTTTTCTACTACCGGCGTAGAGTATCGAATTTAAAAACCGAAATAGCTCATGTTGCTTAAATGGCTAATCCGCAATCATATCCAGAACGGGATGATTTCGATAATCCTGGCTACGGAATGCAACCATCAGCGGACAACACACGACTGCAAAATAACTTACATCCAAAGATGAACAATCTAAATGGACAACTATCATTTTCAAACTGTGATGATGATTCAAACGCTAACAATTGTACTGATACGTATTCAATAAACTTTAACACAGCAACTAGTATGAAGAATTATAATGCAGATTTAACTAATCCAAACGTGTATCACAGTATAGACGAAATGACAAAAGAAGAGCTCCTATACGACGAAATAAAGCAAAAGGAAGGTTTAAGAGAACCAGGCGAGTAAGATCACTTAAACTATTCGGGACCAGTCACATCGCTGAAGCCACAGTATCACCGAATGAATGACATGCAATTAAATATTAAGGCCGAAGTTCAAGATAAAGCATTATTCAAATCGACGAATACAGATCCTAACGTTGATGATTCAAAAAATGATTCAAATGAAGGCTCTAATCTCAAAAGTAAACAAATACCACTGACAGGTCAAACTGTCAGTGAATTATGTTCAGCTTATTCAGCCGCACTTGGAGTGATCACCACCAGAGGGGAGCGGAAACCAAGTGGCGGCAGAAAGAAACTACCACGCTGAAGAGGTGGATGACCGGAGACAATGACTTTCGGTCGAAGAGCGGAACATTGGCCGTTAGGAGGAGGCTATAAAAGCGCGCGAAGAATGACGTGCCTCCTCTTTTTCCTTTCTTATCGTGTGCGACAAACCAGAAGTTCAGGAGAAGCAACAAGTGCGGAGGAAATTCGAAGTGCGGAGGAAATTCGAAGTGCGACGCGACGAGAAGCACCAGTTGCGGAAGGAAGCAATATTAAATTCGAAGCGACAAGCAAAGCCCAGACGTGGAAGCAATAATAATAAAGTGCACCAACGGATGCAACCATCGAAGGGGCCCCTTGTAGGTATTCAGTAGAAGTAAGTTCTTTTTAGTGTGAATCAAATTGTTTGCGTATATAGAATTCGAGAGTTATATTATATGTTATTAAGACTTCATTGATATTTCATTTATAAAATTTATGCTTTGAGGAAAAAAAGTGAAAAAACAGGTAAAGACTTCTTTCAAATTACAGATTGTGACGGGTGCGGCTTGAGTGGCAAGTCGATGTAAAAGTGCAATAAAACAAAGTGAAATTAGAGATATATAGAATCAAAGTGTTCGGGGTTGGTGTAGTGGTCCCGGCGAGGGTTAGTGCAGGTGTAAGGTTTGAGTCGTAGTGCAGTTGTAAGGCTTGAGTGGTAGTCCGTGTGTAGGTAGGGTTCGGCCGAATCGTGACGGCGGTTATTCCAGCAAGCTGCATTCTCGCTTGGCGGCTTATTGGGGTCTTGAGGGACAAGCGAGTGGCGTCCCACGCCCGTCTCCGGACGAGCTAAACCGGGTCCATAAGCCCCGCCGGAGCACTCCAATTTCCCTGAGGGCCATAGTGGCTCCCGCGGAATAAAAAGCGGGTGTAACAGGATGTAAAGGATGTATATTTGTCTGAAACTGAACTCTACCATAGATGTTGTAATAGTATAAACAAATTTTCAATGTAATATCCATCATGATCCACAACTATTATTAATAATACAATCCACATCTACTACACTTAGTAACGCCATAGATAAATTTAGAATTGAGTTCTTTTGCAATCTTTTAAATTTACAGTTAGTTTTAAGTAGTATACTCGTAAGAATCTATCCTACAGCGAAGGCGCTTGCGTTTGCGTGGGATAAAAAAAGAAAAATTAAAATCAATAAAAAAAAAATAACAACTTTATTAGACGATGTTAGTTAAACACCCTTTATCACTACACTATACTTGACTTCTATCTAACACAGCTTTTGAGCGGGCATGGGTGTTTTCAGTCTTACTTGCACAAAATGCATAAAATTGGATAGGCTGCGAAGTAACCTCTACAGGGAGACGGGAGAGCTTACCCCCGATAATATAGCTCGAATCGGTTGACAAATGGAACCAGGTGGCACATTGTGTTCGGGCAGTCCTAAAAGATAAAAAGGACTCACTGCAGCCGGGGGCGTTGGGGCTGGGGGATCGCTTGTCTGGCTTCCTCTTCCCCTCTCCCTTCCCGCTAGAAGAGTGATCTCCCAACTTGAAGGCGCCTCACGGCATAACAAAACGAGACCTGGCCCGAAGTAATGTGTCAAACGTTTCCAGGCTAGCTTCTCAGGTTGACAGGGGAGGTGTTTAGTGGGTAGTCCAGTCGCCTTCTTGCAAACATGGGAGTCCCACACTCGGTGCGTAAATGGGCATTCACCTCCCTACCACAAAAAACAAAATAACTACAATGCATAGTGAGCCAGAATGCCCAAAAAGCAGGCCAAATCCTGGACACAAATTTTTGGTACATTTTGCCTTCCCCTGGACCCCCTAATTCATAAAATGATTTTTTTATTTCAGATTCTAAAAGTTCTAATCAAGACCTTTCATTTGATACCCCATATATCTACCTTTGATTTAAAGAAATTGTTAAGGGCGAATTCGCGATAAGGGGGGACTCCCCTTGAAAAATTTTTAAATTTTTGGTAAGATCTTAACTTTTGAGGGACCATCACTTCTGACCTTTTCACAAAGTTTGAGCATTCTGAGGGAACTAGCTGTGACGTACGACAGACGGATAGACTGACGGACAGACGAATAGACAGGTCGCGAAATTAGTAGGTCTTTGTAAAAAAAATTTTACAAAGACCTTAAAAATTACATCTTAAATTTACAAAAACATAAATATTTCCATTTTAATAAGATCTTTGGCAAAAATATGACAATATTTCTTATTTTTTCTAGTCGCTTCCACTTTCTTCTTCTTCATAAATATGCACAAGTTGTGGCTCAGAAAGTAGCTGAGAAGCATCTGGTATTAAAGATGTGGAAGTCTTTTTAGGCAAAGGTCGCACGCTGGAGATAACTGGATATTACTGAGAGAAAATTAAGCAAGTCTTCATTGCATGCAATTCTTGATATTTTTCTGGAATGCTCTTCTTCCTCGTTTTTTAAGCTTCTTCCAAAAGCTGAACCATCGAAGTTTCGAATTTTCAATAACTTTCGATCCATATACAAGTATTTTATGCACGCTCGCAAGCATGTAATACCAAGGATACTCACGTACAAATAATCTAGGCGTTTCAAATGCGTAAGTATCAAAAGCAACGGCGTTAATGTCGTATCCACTGGGAAGTGTATGAAGAATAATTGAAAATCGTTTTATAATTTCTACATTGATCCCTGTCATCTCAGCAGATTTTAAATTTTTTTTGAAGAACCGTCTTGCGGTGTTGCTTCCGCCTGGCTTCACATGTAAACCAGCAAACCCATTTCATTTCGGAATTCGTCTTGCATACGCTGCTTCCTTGCTTTGACAGTTTCTTTTTCTTTGACTCCTCTTGCTGGACATTTCTTCGGCTCCAACCGATAAGAAACATGTAAACAACATTCAAAAAAGGAATCCATGCTCGCAACGCAGAAGGCCCAAACTGGAAAGTAGTACCGTCAACAGTCTTTTCCTTCACTTTTTCAATATGCTTCATCTCCTTTAGAGTTCCTTGACAGATATAACACAACTGGGATGACGATGTTTCAGAAACTGCCTTACAAATTTTGCAATCTATTGTATCATTATAAGTATGAGTTTGTGATAGACAGAGACTACGACATTGTTTGTTGTCAATACATCAGATGGACTTAGCGAATTTATTTGGGCGTTGACATAATCTACCTCTTCTTTGGCCTGGTTTCCTTCTTAAATCGAATGCCGATTGGCCTGCAGTATCGGTTTGAAGAAGGTGTTGGATTCTGCCATCAGGTTGATTTCTCGTTTTTTGACTTTTGTATAAAGTTGAACCGGAACAATTGAAGTTATAAAAATATCACTATCGCTTTTGCTAGTACAGCCTGACTCGTTTGGATATTAATACTGCATCTATTCTTGCACCAGCATTAGCATTCGTGATTGAATTACATCTTCTCGGGTTGAAATAATACGAAGTGTTGTATGATCTAGAAGACTTTCCAAGTGCACCTCAGCAAAAGTATCGTCGCACCCAATCTTATTATTTGATATTGCTCTTCTTCTTCTTCGTAGCGCTACAGCTCCTCTCGGGCCTTCGTTTTCTGCCAATAGCGTCTCCAATTATCTCGGTCCATTGACCGCGCCCTCCGACTTCGAAATCCGAGCAGCGATGAACTGTCTTCGTTGACCAAGTTAGACCAGCGTTTCCTCAGTTTCCTCACTGGTGTCCGCCCTGCAGTTCTCCCAACGAATATTTTTTTGGGTATCCGTTGCTTGCCCATACGATTCATGTGTCCAGCCCATTGCATCTTCCACAGTCTCCGGCTTGTCCATAAATTTATACAGCTCATGGTTGTATCGAATTCACCATTGGTCCCCGTCTAGCTACGCTCCAACTATTCACCGCAGGTCTCCTCACTCAAAGGCGTTCAGTATGTTTGCGGATGCTTGGGTTAGGGTCCATGTTTCACACCCATAGCATAGCACTGATCTTATTACAGATTTGTATGCTTGGAGCTTTGCTTTCCTGTGTATGCACCTGGTCTTCAAGATGGTCAAAACTGAATAAAATATTCCATTTGAGAGCTGTATTCTTGAGCGTATTTCGTCTCTTTCATTGCTGGTTCTCGTTATTTTGGAGCCTAAATATACGAATTCGGCCACATTTTCGATATTGTATTCGCCAAGTGTGATATTTTGGGACATTTGAGATATTTTTCCTCCAGCTTTGCTTTATTTTCATTGTTTTGTAGCCCTACTAGTTCTGCTTCGCTGTCGAGTTTCAGGAAGAGTTCTTTGGCGGTTGTTAATGACTGTGACAAAATATTCATGTCGTCCACATAGGCTACTACTTGGCTCGACTTGTATACTAATGTACCTCGCGTTTCGACAGGCAGCTTCCTTAATTACGTACTCTAGAGCCAAATGGAATAACAATTGGGCCAGCCCATCTCCCTGCTTAATCCAATATTTGTGTCGGTCAGTTGATTATTGATGCAGACTGGGGAGGTTGTCGACGTCTTTGTTATTTTGGTAATACGGCCAAATTTGGCTGGGATGCCAAAGCAAAGCATTATTTGGTACAGAACGGTATGTTCAAACTGTCATATGCTTGCTTAAAGTCAACGAAACTTTAGTGTGCGTCTATGTTGAACTCCCGGCATTTCTCAAGTAACTACTTGTCAGTAAAGAATTGCCTGCTATAAAACCAAGTTGATACTCCTCAATAATACTGTTGGTGTGTGATCCGATTTCATTCTCTAAGATCTTTGAAAATATTTTGTACGCCTTACAAAGTAGTGACATGCCTCTATAGTTTTCTCACTGTAGCTTCCCACCTTTTTTGTGGAGAGGGAATATAATTGATTGACTGCACTCTTTCGGCATAAGTTCTTGTTGCCAAATGTGCTGGATGGCTTTGTGAATAGCTTTCTGAACACCGCTGCCACCACATTTGATGAGCTCTACTAGAATCTCATCGATGCCCGGCGATTTATTATTCTTTTAGGCTTCAATGATGGAACAAACTTGATCCAGAGTTGGTGGGGCCAATGGAAGCTCTCCGCAGACATCTATATGCTCCGATGGTTTGGAGCTATGTGGAGAGATCTTGAAACATGATGTCCATCTTTCCTTAATCCCGGTTTCATCAGCGATGATATTGCCGATGTCATCACGACAGAGCGTGGTTCTGGGCTGATGACCTCGTTTCAGGCTTTTCAACCCAAACCAGGCATACAAACTGTCTTGTGTTGTTGCCCACTTGACTTACATCGATGCTTCTCAATTGGTCGTCATAGTATTTTCTTTTCTTGATTCTAATCATCATGTTTGCTACTCTTCAGAGATTTTTTTCTCCATCCAGGATTCCTACCTGAATATTCTTTGTACGTCTAGTTCTTTTGGTCAAACGCATTCTGGCACTCATCATCGAGCCAATCATTTTTTTTTTTGCGCCGGGCTTGAAGTCCTATTGTCTGTTCTGCTACGGTCTTAATCGCTGCTTTAATTTGAACCCATAGCTCGTTGCTTGTTTTCAGCGATTTATCTGATAGGATTGGAGGTAGCTGGTTGTCGAAGGTCTCCGTGAAATTCTTTGCCACAGACACCGTTTGAAGCCTTCCGATGTCGAACTTGATATTGGTGCTTAGTTAATTTTGTCTCCATAAAAGATGAGAGTTCGTGTTCGGCGGTATACGGTGTTGGCTTGTTTTTGTTCGCAAACTTCACTAACAAAACGGTAGATCACATGTCTAATGTCTTTGATATCATTTTTGCCGTCAATACTAAGCACGGACCAGACACGAGTCTGTAAGTCAGGACCCGGTGTTCTTTGATCTTCAACCACTGACTTTAAAACACGAAAAAGTTCTCTCTTGTAGGCTCGTACATGATCTAAACTCTCTATTAACAATAAAAAATAAAAAAAGGACTATCCAGATTAATATAAACATGTAGTCTTACATTGTACTTATTAAAAAAATTTATCATACAACAAAGAAGTACTCATACTGGTATCCAAAAAATTGCAATAGAATAAAAAGGAGCAGATATGAGCAGTTGAATTTTTGAGACCTCATTAATGACACAATGGACAGATAAATTCAGTGAGAATTTCAATTTTTTTTAAACTTAATTTGAATACAAAAAAATCACAGCTTATTTAGAAAATCGGTTGTGTCTTTTGATTAAGCCGGGAAAATAAATAGCAATAATAACATGGAAATCTGTTGATATACGAGTAACACTATCACAACACTTGATACTAACACAAAATAAGCTTTACCAAGAGGTAGTTACAAGTAAACTAAAGTAAGTAAACTAAAAGTTCCGTTGTTTTATTCGTCGAACAATGCGCTACGCATGTTAATATGGTTTTATCACATTTCAACCCCTACTCCTGGTCAATCGACTCACTCCTGCCGCGTCAGGAGGCTAGATCTCAAGTCTTTGTGAAACACGGTAGGTTTGCTTACGTCTTGCCTAAGTCAATTTTCAAAGCGCGATTCATTGTTTCAAAAAAAAAATGGGTTTTGGCTAGGTTTTTGCTGACTCTGGCCCACTTCAAATCGGTCCAAAACCACTTTGGGGGAGGAGGGATTCTTGTACTCAAGTCCCTGCCGCTCCCAAGTCAAGATATCATGTGAATCGTGCCAAATGGCTTAGTTGGTATCCAAAGGGGTAACACTGGCCGCCGATATCGAGCTCCTCAGAGGGTAACTGAGCCTTTCCACTGTCAAACAGACTCTGACAGTTATAAACCTGGAAAATGGATACGAAAAATAAAATAAAATTCCATTCTGAATGGCGTGTTCCTTTGATTCATTGCATGCTTTTTGTGATAAATAAGAAAAACAATTTGGGTAGACAAATCTACGCTCATGTTAGAAGGGTTTTGAACCCAACCTCAGAAATGCAGTCACCAGTGTCAGGTTAAGGCTGGTCTCACACACACACTCAACAACACGATGGCTAGGGAAAGGCACGGCAGTGACCAACTAACCGCCGAAGACGTACCGTGCCGCTATATCGTTTGAGTATTTCAAAGATTATTCTTGTATAACATTAACCTTAATAAACATTTATATTCTCGGGAAGACCGAATTACTTTCTTTTCTTTTATTTCATATCTTAGTGCATAGTTAAAAATCAAGACCTACTCTCATCCTGACATTTCAGAAGTGGGATCGTTGTGCTCGAAAATTGTGAAATATCGTGTATCATAATACGTGACGCATACGTGACGTAATACGTGACGCAATCGTACAATGTCCGATATGGAAAATTTTCGCGATTTAACCGTGAAGGAATTACATGAAAAGTGCCGCGTATATGGATTGGCGTCGTCGAGAAACAAATTTGATCTTGTTCAACGCGAGTATAAGTGAGACGGACGATACTCTTATCGAGAGAGTTCGGGAGTCGGAGCAAACAGTACGACAGTTGTTGGCGCAAAACTCGACAGTGGAAAACGCTCACGAAGCTGTGCATGTGTCACATAGCGCTTCTACTCCGATTATCCGTCCATCTCACAGCCAGCCATATGCGAGTGGTGGCTCTGCCATTGCATGTACACCGTGTACGTATATTTTACCACCGCCGCTCACAACTCAGCCGTCTACGTATACAACGGCTCCGACTGTGACATCACCGATTTCAAATATCACGATTCCGGCCTCTACACAAGTAAAATATGTCGCCGCTCCTGTCAGCTTTTATTATTCGCAAATATCACCGCCATCATTTGAATATTCGAGTCCGCCGAATACAGGAACATATATCGCTGGTGTTCGAGACGTGATTGAAGTGTTGCCGGACTTTAACCCTTTCGCGGAGTGCTCATTGAAATCGGAACAATTCGTTCATCGCGTATCGCAGCTTAAAAACGCGTACGGTTGGAGCGAAAAGGCTGTATTGTTGGCGATGTACTTTAAATTAAAAGGGTCCGCGAAAACGTGGATAGACAGTTGACCTATTTTTAATTCGTGGCCCGAGTTCGTGTCGAAATTTTTGACGGATTTTCCGGTAGCAACTAATGTCGCTGATATTCACATCGAAATCTGGGAAACTAAACTGAGTTCGTTCGAAACACTTGAACAGTACTACTATAAAGTACTATCGTTGGGTAGAAAGGGCCAGTTACCCGATCAGGCGATTATGAAATATTTTATTCGTGGTGGCGTTGATACGGATTTCTCACGCATTGTATCTACTCAACCGTATGTGTATTGTCATGAGCTGTTGGCGGCAATCCGACAGTACACTAATTATAGAGACTCGGAACATGTCATATCAAGAAAGGCACGAAATAGTGATTCTCGTTTCACAAATACGAAATTCGCCAACCAACATCACCGAAGTGAGGAGATTCTTAAGTCTCACCGCGTTTTTTTCGAAAATATGTTTAGGATTATTTGTTAATAGTGAAACCATTGGCGCATGTAATGTGACGCCTACGCCCGGGAATCGAAGTGATTCCGATCCCGAACCCTTGCAACCGGCCAGATGGATGTGTCCTCGAAGTGCCAGCGGACTTCATCTGTCGTGCGGATATCGTTGCGCAGAAAATACTTTTTTTTTTCTGTCCAAATATTTAGATCTGTGGATATAAATATTCGAAAAATAGAATTAATCCCAAACCCCGGCACATTTCGAGACATAGCCATCTGGAAATGCCCCTCCACCGTGGCCATCGAGAAAACTATGCCACTGGCGACAACTGGAGAGGCACATTGCCGCCATGTGGCGTGCCATTCCACACACAGCTGTTTTGTCCGATGTGACAACCGGTGGATTTGACAGCCACATGGAGGTGATGGCGTTCAGTATACTTTGATTTGGACAGATGTCAGTGAATTTGGCGCCTCTTGTTGGACGTAAAAGTCGAGAAGTGTGTATGAAAATAACGGTTCATGGTAATCGCAGCTATTGTACGGACATTGGTTAATCATTTGGCTAAGTAACAGCAATAAGAAAGTTGAGTGATGAAAAACTATTAAGAGTTCTTCCCCCCAGGAATGGGATTGCTGACACGCGGAAGGAGGCGCAAGCTTGGTTTGGATTCGCCGAAGGCACTGAAGGAAAGTTTTTTTTGAGACAGCATCAGGCGCGGACCAAAATAAAACCTATTCCAGAAGCAAACAGATATATTAAGCAGACAGAACGCAAGGTTAGTGGAAAATAGGACTATGGATGACATTTTGCTGACCGAAGGCACCTGTTAAGCATACATCGTATAATAAGTTTTGTTACATATGGCATTTCCGTGTATTTTTCAAACAGTTCAAACCTGAGATAGATATGGGGTAGTACAGCACGACTGGTGATGGCGTAACATCCATTGGACTTGTTGAAACTCTTCACTAACAAACAAACACACCCTCCAGCGCTGTTAATCTAATACAAAATTCTATCGAGAAAAACTTATTAAACGAATCACTGGAAATGATCGCCTCCATCCAGCAACAGTACGATACTCGCGGTAATTTGGTTGGTAACAATAGTAGTACGAATATCAATAATAGCTTGCAAAATAGTACATCAAACTCGTATACTTATAACACTATTGTGAAAGAGGAACTCATCATAGAAGACCATTCCGAAATAGGACTGCATGCAAATCAAATGCTTGATGATTCAAGCGCTGGTAATGGAATCGATCGCGAAGTTAACGGACGTGATCGTACTGCGGCCTCTGAAACGGAAGAATCAGAAATTACCATAGGAATATTTGATGGTCCTCTACTCTCCGAAGCGAACGTACCGTTCAATTTGCAAATTCCTACTTTAGTTCCATCGTACCTAAATGTGCATTACGTTTGTGAAAGTGGCAGTCGACTTCTTTTCCTTTCAGTCTACTGGATCAAAAGGGTGCGGTCGTTTCAGCAATTACCAGAAGACATAAAAAGTCAACTTTTGAAAAGGCATTGGGTAGAACTGTTTTCTATAGGCTTGGCGCAATGCTCTCGATCTTTATCGATCTCAACAATAATGTCTACGTTAGTAACGAATATTCTGCAAATGTCAGAAATTAATAAAGTTGGCCAGAACGGCCAGTGTCAAGGACAGGCATAAAAAAAAAAAAAAATATTGAAACTCTCCGAGCACGCATTTCAACTTAACGAATTTGTGCAAAGCGTACAGTCAATGGCCTTAGATGATCACGAATGTGCCTATATACGATTGATAGTAATTTTTAGTCCAGATAATTTAAATATAAAAGATCAAACCAAGCGTGCGCTGCTGGAAAAATTGCAATTCTACGCTCTGAAGTGTTTGCGTAATCATTTGAATAGTATAAATTATCCTGACGTGAATGAACGTCGCAGCAAAATTTTATTATGTTTAATGCAGCTAAGGTCGTTTGAGTCAACGCTCATCGAGGAGTTATTCTTTTCCAATCTGATAGGTCATGTACAGATTGAGTACATGTTTCCGTATATATTAAAATTAGGCGGAGGAAGCTCGTGATTAAGAGTGGAAAGTCACGTTGCAGCTTAGTTTAATTAATCCTGACATAGTATTGGAGTATTTATTTTCCTGTGTGAATATATCCTTACTTTGAAAGTTGAGTGCAAGTTTTGCACCTTGCAAGCATGAATTTCCATTAAAACAGCTATAAGTAGTCATCGGATACGTCTAAACGTTAAAATATCTACTTGGGCCTTTAGTCAGATTCTATCTGTGTAATTTAAAGTTAGAGAGTTTTTTCTTTCGGTGATAACTGTGCATAGCTACTAGCTAATTTTATTTTAGCTGATTTCATTTTCATGCAAATTAATACTTTATTTTTAGTCTTAATCGTACACATGATAATTTGATATAAATTAATACCCAATTTTAATTTTAATCGTACAACATAATAGCGAAAGAGAAATACGAAGAATATTCTTCATGTAAGGAAATAAATAACATTTGAAGGGCCGTTCGATATCAATATTTTAACACGGGTATATTTTACCAAAAAAAAAAAAAAATAGATTGTAACTTCGATACATAATTGAAATTGACTTTGTGTGATGAAAGATTTTTGTAGATTTATGTTTACTTTTCCACTTAGAACATAATTTATATGTGTAGTAATGTAGAATTTCATAAAAGATATATTTTTAATGTCCCTCCACAAACCAACTGAAAAATTGTATTTGTTCACCCGCTTGAAGTTACAGTAAAAACAAAATTAGTCTTTCTAAAGTGCAAAAGAAAATTTAATTATATGATCCTTTTGAGAAATTTTACACATAATTCGATATACATACAATATAAACTTATAGTTGAAATAGTTAAATTTGAAATACAAAATAAAAATCATGAATTGCTAAAAAGATAACTAACGACTTTCCTTTTCAGTGGCTCGTTCTTTTTCAGGGGGAACAGAGAGTGTAGGGTAGGTATGCCGTCGCGAGGGTAGGGTTTCGACAAATCCGCTGAAGTCGGTTTCGCGTCGCGCGCGGTACGCGGTACCTTTGATTGTTTCGTCATTTCCTTAGAGTAGTTTTAGTCGGTTTAATTTCGAGTAGCATATTTTTCGGTACCGCGTCGGTGATTCGGTAACGCGCCTATGGGATTTTGTAGCGTTTTTAATTTGAGATCTGTGGAGAGATCACATCCAGAATTAACGTAACGTAGGTTTCCCGTTCTGGATGAGTAATTGTTGACGCGTTTGGAAAACGGGCATGTCAGGTGACTGAAATATTGTAATTGAGCGTAACCCATTCGGAGACCCGCGACCGAAATCCTCTCCGAACTAGCTGGCCGACAAGCAGTCCCCGCGTGAATGGGTTACGGTGCACGGATTGGTTGACCTGTTGGTACCATCCGTTGGCACTACTCAGACTTAACGTCTAGAACCGATGAGAGGTCGGTTCCGCGTTCGATCTGAAAGGTAGAAAATCATTACACGCAGTTGGTGCGACAATCCGAAGTTGCCAGCAAATCGTTTGTATGGGGCAACGAGCAGCGAAATTCGTTCGAACAACTTAAGAATATCTTGTGTAACGAGCCGGTGTTAACTTTGTTTGATATTAATGCCCAACACGAAATTCATAAGGACGCCAGCACAATTGGACTCGCTGGTGTACTCTTGCATTCGAGCGATGGTAAAGGTTGGAAGCCTGTCTTTTACTATAGCCGCCACTGTTCAGCAGCGAAAAGCGTTTGTCATTGTTATGAGCTTGAAGTGCTCGCCGTCGTTGAGACATTGGATCGATTCCGAGTTTATATTTTGAGAAAGCGCGTCCGAGTTGTAACGGATTGTTCCGCCGTTGCTCAGGTGAAAACAAAAACCGAATCAAAACCAAGTTTTGCCAGTGGATGCTGCAATTAATGGAAAACGATCTCGAAATTGTACACCGACCGGGAAAACGACTCGCTCATGTCGACGCTCTAAGTCGTGCTCCTGATTTAGCACCCCTTGAGCCTACAGTCGCTGGGTAAGTTTTCGCCGTTTCAGCTAGTAGTGACGACTGGATATATACAATGCAGCTGGAGGATGACCAACGACACATTAAAGCCGTTCTTAAGAATGAAGAAGAAGACGTGTGAATGAAACAAATAAAAAACAATTTCGAACTCAACCAACACCGACTGTTCCGGAGAACTTATCGCGGACTCAAATTAGTAGTGCCTAAATCGATTAGATTTCGCGTAGTCCAGAACTATCACGACAATTGTGGTCATTTTAGTGTCGACAAGACTAAAGAACGCCTCGAACAATATTATTGGTTTCCAAAAATGCGAAAGTTTGTGAAAGACTATATCGCTGCGTGCGTGAACTGTTCTTATTATAAGTCGCGTTCGGGAAAACCAGAAGCACGTTTATATTGTGATGAAATGCCGCCTATACCGCTCCAAAAATTGCATATTGACCATTTAGGCCCTTTCAAACGTCGCGAAAAGGGGAACGTTTAGATTCTGGCAATATCCGACGCCTGTACTAAATACATAGTGGTAAAAGCCGTGCGTAATACCTCGACACAGCCAGTCTTAAATGCGTTAGCGGAATTGACAAGTTATTTTGGTTTACCAAAGATTATAGTATTCGATCGAGGTTCCGCGTTTACCTCCCGAAAATTCGCTTCGTTTTGCAATTTGCATAATATTAAACATAGTACAGTTGCGGTCCGAACTCCGCGAGATAACGGTCAAGTGGAGCTGGCAAATTAGACTACTCTATCCTTTTTGGCTGCAACCGTTGAAAATGAGAATAATTGGGACGAACTCTTACCATCACTTCAGTAGGCTGTTAACTTACAAAAAAATTCTACAACGGGTCTTAGCCCGAACGAAATAATCTTTGATTTTAAATTAAGAGATGTAACAAGCAACCAACTTATCTCATTTCTGCAAGACGCTATTATATCGACAACCAAAAACAATGAAAATGATATTCGAACCAAATGCAATCAAGCCTTGGCGAACATTGCTAAAGAACGTCTACAATGGAAGAGTCGATTCGATCGCAAACATGCACCATCGAAGAAATACGTACAGTCACTCAAAGTGAAAATGATCCACCCAGTGAAAAAAATTAATATGCATCGCATACAATTTTATCTTATTGGAAATTACTTTGTTTCTAGACAAAAGTAATTCCTAATGTGTAAGCAACAAATACACAAGGTATACGCGAAATGGTTACATTGCCTTTGAAATTACGGGTCAATCTTTGCTAGAAGGCTGAATATGGGGTCAATATGAAAATGATCCATTCTACTTATTCATATAGTTCACTAATAAGATTTTATAATCAGCTGTTGACATGTATTTGACATTTCCTTAGTTCACTTTAGTCTTTCGCTGAGTGCAGTCACCTATTGCGCATTTATCGTTTTGAGCAAGTTTTTTACGAAACGAGTCGCCATACGACATACGAAGAACGGAAGCTAGTAATCTATAATTTCAAGATCAGGAAAAGTAAACGCGAAATAGCAAAGGCTGTCAACAAGAGTGTGTCAACTGTACAACATATAATTGAACGATTTAAAGACATTCGCATCGGTAATAAGATTCGAAAAAGTCCAAAAAAAGCGTTTTCCGACCGTGACGAATGGTGGATAGTATACTTTATCCGAGAAAATCCGAAGCTTAGTGCGCCGGAAATTTGCGTACACGTTGGAAAGGCCTTGGGTATCAAGGTCTGCGATGAAACAATAAGATTTGTCCTAAGAAAACATGGATTGAACAGTCGCTGCCTACGAGTAAAACCGTTAGTAAGTGCGAACAATCAGAAATGTCGGCTAGAATTTGCGACTCAGTACTATTCGCATGACCCAGACTTCTGGGATACCGTTATATTGGCTGATGAAAGCGAATTCAATGTTTTTCGATCGGATGGGAAGGTTCAACTATAGAGATAGAATAATGAAGAGTTGAATTTGAAGAATCTTCGTCCAAGTGTAAAACATGGTGGAGGTTCGATAATGGCTTGGGGCTGTATGGCAGCTAATGGAGTCGGTAATATTCACGTTATTGATGGTAACATGGATAAATTTATGTCCCTCCAAATTCTGAAGGACAATTTACCTGCCAGCGCCGAAAAATTGGGTCTTAAAGACAAATTACAGTTCTATCAAGATAACGACCACAAACATAAGTCGTTACTCATTCGGGAATGGATCCTCTATCATTGTCCCAAAGTTATGGAAACTCCAGCACAATCACCAGATTTGAATGTTATCGAACACTTGTGGGACCATTTAGAAGAGCGTATTAGAGAGCATCAAATATCCAGTCGAAATCTATTAAAAGAGGTCATTTTGGAAGAGTGGTCGAAAATCTGCCCAGAATTCACAAAAAAAAACTTGTTGCTTCAATGCAAAAGAGGTTATTAGCTGTTAGGCTCGCCAAGGGCCTTCACACTAAATATTAATTTGTTAAAGAAAATTCTTGATGTACGAGTATATTTTTTTGTGTTTTGTATTTTGATGGATCATTTTCATTTTGACTATGTAATATACATTTTTTTGTTTATATTATATTTCCCAATCGAATGAATTTTTTATTCACTACACATTTAAAACTGATTTCGCACATCTGAAGGAATCATGTTTAAGTAGCAGCAGTCCATTGGTAATTTATTTTCTATCACTAAATGACGTTGCAATTGTTTTGCACCGAGTGGATCATTTTCACTCTGAGTGACTGTAGTTAGCGACTTGGTGCTCATCGAAAATTATTTTCCATCTACCGGTCAAAGTCGTAAACTGGAGCCGAAGTTTAAAGGACCCTGTACCATATCCTGGATAAGGATCGCTATGTAATCGAAGACATCAAAGGTTTACAAATATCCACCCGACCTTTCTGTTCTGTCTTCACGTCCGAAAAGATTCGACTCTGGTGTGCTACTCCTCCCGAAGTTGGAAATACTCATGACGAAGATGACTACATAATTGAGGACGATCACGATGCAGGATGTAGTAATAGAGCAGTTTTTTTTAAATTTAAATTATTTAATAATTATGTATAAAATTTAAAATTTTATTTTTATGTTAAATTTATATATTTAATATTTTATATATTAAAAATAAATAAAACTGCTCGACGTGAATTCGGCGCCGGCAAAGGGTTAACGAAAATTCATGCCTAATATAGACCAGATCTACTAATTCACTACACAACCAGCAAATCATTTCCATCTAGAAAATCCTGCTATGACTTGAAAGTATGTAAAACACACATTCTCTCACTCAGTTCATCGGAAGCCTAGAAATATAAAAAATACATTTACACTCATAGAACTGTTAGCAACAATTCTTATGAGTGAACGATCTACCCAACACAACTTCATATTCCATACATCCCATGAGCGGAGTCAGATTTACAGTCAGTCTTGTGGGGGGAGTTGGCCGTGGCGGGCGTAGACGCTCTGTCGTTATTCCGGACGCTTTTAAATTTTCAGCGCGGCGCAAAGTAATATGATCTAGAGTTCGCGCAAGAAAAAATTGAATCGGTTGCGATTGTGTTTTGTGTTGCTGAAAGGAAAATATTCATTGCATGCAGAATTTGATGTGAAATTTTCTGATCAAAACTCAACTAGTGTACAGTGCTCGGCAATTGATGCTGTAAGTTTTTGTCATTTTTCCCTGTTCAGATTTGCCCTTAGTGCTTCCCCTTGATCGAGATCCAACCCATTCAAGAGCACTTTTGGAACACCGGTACCGGTGATTTTTGGAATTACCCAGATCTTGAAGTCACCATATACTTCGAGGACAGAACAGACAAAACAAGCGCATAGAACAGTGAAGAGGCTCTAGATACATTTCATAAAGTAAAGAGCGAATCACAGTTATATTTCAACGCATGTATACTTCATCAAGGTTGTCAATGATGTATAGATATTCATGGTTTGGGTGTGTTAGCCTATGGAACTAAACATACACCTGAATTGTGTATTGGTATCTTCGAAGCGGTTTTCAATTTAGCCAAAGATGATTTGGGAACGGAACAATTGGAAAGTTAAAAACCTAAACATAACTTATCTTGAGAAGCATATGAACTGCAACCGATAGAAGTTTTTCTCTGGCCCGGGTCACAATTGGTGACGGAATTTGTAAATACAAGTATAAGTATAATTATGCCAGCGTAGTTGGATTCCAAACTGTCTGTCATTGATGATAAGAGAAGAATTGATACGAATGCTAGCGGAAGAGTGCGGGGTAGCTGCAGCACAAATTACGGCTCGAGTGTGCAGTGGGCATGTCGCGGGGTATTTGTCGTGCAGTCGAGTTTTCCATGCAATTGTAGCATCGTGGCGAGGGTCATCAGTGCTTTCCCAAACCAGTGGTTTCCCTGTTCTTCGAAATATTTATATTCAAACTCAAAACGTAGTGCTATCATAACACCGTGTTGTGATGGTTCTCGATATATGTGAACTGTTCATCATTCGTGACATGCTTAGAAGTCGGTGATCAAAGTGATTGTTCTAACGGTGCTATGGTGTAGGGCTATTTACCCCAATTCCATGCATTATAAACAGGCCCCCTAAAAATGAAATGATTTGATTATTGTGGGAGAGGGATTAGCTCTGACTCACTTACATAGTTGTTTTTTTGATAAATTGTGTAACTATTTAATAATGCTGCAAGGGATACCGACATCCTAGCAATTCGCATAATACCTGAGAAGAAAGCACTTATACTTAAGCACTCTGGATATGAGATCATCAGCAGAAAATACAAAACTACAGTTGTGCGGCGCTTCAACGACTTCGTGACAGCTTTTTTGGTGACACGGTTCCCCTATCGAAACAACCATTAAAAGACAAAGGACGATTAGCCGCCAGTTGTGAAATGATGAAGACAATGCTCAATTGCGTATTAAATTGAAGCGATTAGCGGAACAACAGACAGCGAGAATACATAGTCAGGGTCTCGATCCGAATGGAATGTCTACTGTAGTCACAAATATAGATACATCAAGCAGATGCTTTGAGCCTGATATATATTATCTGATATGGTAACTGGATTGCATGAAATTGGGAGTATAAGTGTGAAGAGTGTAAGCATACAAACATCGTCTGTTATTGAGAAAATTAATTGACTTTTATATGTTTGAACCGCAATGAGTGATTTATGTGGAGTTGAAAAGGTATAGTATCTGATAATCAACGTGCAATTACAAAAATGTTGAACATCAATCGGAGAAAAATCCCATTGTGTTGAGGATGTAGCGTGCCAGAAGGAATGGATTGATGTGAAAATCGGTAGTGGCCTTGACGTTTTAGTGAAACTTCTTAAATTGGATTCACTGCCGAACTTTTTCCAAGTGTTCAGAACCCTCATTGAAGCAATTGCCAATTTCCATTCTTCCCAAATGGAAAATTGGTAAAGTTAAAGCTCATTGACATTTATGTATTCATCGAACGGAGACGACTTGAAGATAATGGAGACTATACAATGATATGGGTAGTCCGCAATTTGAAATTTGAAATTGAGCAAAGGGAAAATTTCTGCTCAGGTTGG
The DNA here is from genome assembly GCA_963969285.1 of Odontomyia ornata. Taxonomy (NCBI): domain Eukaryota; kingdom Metazoa; phylum Arthropoda; class Insecta; order Diptera; family Stratiomyidae; genus Odontomyia; species Odontomyia ornata. Next base: position 447,271,960 of record OZ017739.1, on the reverse strand, counting down.
TGCATATCAATTCGTTGCTCGTCGTTTTCCTCAGTTAGTTCGAAGGTGGGATCGTAGTGGCTGTGCGAAGATTGCTGTTTAGGTAGAAAGTGAGCGAAAACTGTACCGTTTGGGGAGGGTCCACGACGTGTTGCTTACCAAGAAAGTTCTCAAACATTTGCTGTTTCGACAGTGCGGACCGACACTCAGGAAAAGTCAGGATTAGTGCCAGCTCACCCATGGTCCTCAGATCAGATCCACAAAATTCAAAGCCTTTACTTGCTCAAATTTTGATAAGAATTTTCTAAACTACGCGCGTACACTTTTGTACAAATATTATGCATTTTTTTGTTGATTGGGAAATTGAGTATATAAGCATATACATACATACATAATAGGATTATCATTGTTCGTTATATGAAGTCGTATTACCCAGTTAAATCATTATACTGCTCATGAGACTTTTAGAATCGTGCTGTTTCTTCTGTTGAATTATTCATTAGTAAATGTAAATTTTTTAACCAGAGTAAACTCTAATTTAATCTACTAGTTTGTATACCCTTTTAAAAAGAAACATTACGATAATACAATAATGTTCAGCCGCTTCGTTTGAAATATTTTGGAAAATACAGTAAAAAGAAGAAAAAGAAAATAAGAAGACACTCGACTTGTTGGCGGATATATTCCCGAGATGACAAAAGAGCGAGAAGAATAAAAGAATAAAAATTAATGCATTTTTACGTTGGTAGATAGTTGTTGTTGAATATTGGCAAAGTCGATTAAATAAGAAAAACGTTTTTCTTATCGCTTATGATAGCGGTTACATTCCACCTTCACACAATTTTAATGTCAGATCAGGTCGGGTCAACTATCAAAAAATTGTAACTCTTCTTGTGTTAATACAATATTAAGTTCAATGAAAGAGAAATATAAACAATGAAGTGTTAAACGTACAACTTACGTCTTTTCATTTTTGCTCTTCTGACCGGGTATAGGACCCGGTACGGTGGCAGGCTCACACCACCAAACATGAGCCAGCCACCGGGTCCATATTAACCTCTTTGTTTCAGGTGACTTCGCGGGTTGAGTGGCCCGAGTAAGGTGCCTCTTTATGACATAGGGTTATGCAATCGAATTGCATAATTCTATGGCATAAACTGGTCACCGGCGTACTTCTCCTCTGATAGGAAGGCTCATGCAAGTTAAGTTGTATGAGTTTTCCACTCAAAAGAGGAATACCTGGCCACTACAACAATTATGGATTTTGATCCGGTTGGGTGGGTGTGAAGGGGCTCCATCACCATCCGGTTGCCCCTCTCTCATTTGTGGGCCATGAGCCTCTTCGGGTAAGGACGAAGTTACCCTAATTCCGCCCCTTTTTACTTGTTTCTCTTGTTCCATGAACAAGTCATTTACCCCTGATGTAGTTGCCTACATTTTTGCGACTTCGGTCGCCTTGCTTTTTTCGACCCCGAAAATTCGTGAATGCGAAATTCTTTGTAGTGGGTCCTTGTGCTGGGGGAATGAACCCGCCCCTCGACACCGCAATGCTAGCTTGCCAGCGCATTCACGCGTCCCCAGACAAGGGCATTCTCGACGGATATCTCCATCTTCTTCTGCCGAGGCAGTAATCCATCGCTGCAGTCCTTCACGGACTTTTTGAATTTAACTATTCACTACAAGGATTGGCCGAGCTGTCAGGCTCAGCCCGGTCTCACACACACACACTCAACTGCACGATGCCTAGTGAGAGGCACGGCAGTGACCAACTTACCGCCGAAGACGTACCGTGCCGCTATATCGTTTGAGTATTTCAAAAATTATTCTTGTATAATCATTAACCTTTAATAAACATGTTTATTCTCGGGAAGACCGATTTACTTTCTTTTCTTTTCTATTATTTCATATCTTCGTGCATAGTTAATTATCAAGACCTACTCTCATCCTGACATCAGCAACGAATAAAGTCAAGAAACATGTCAAAGAGATTTGCACATTTCAAAGAAAATCCATTGCTTTTCCATTTTCAACGGTCGCCATTTTGTTGCAAAATAGTAAAAGTCACTCGAATCGTGAATTCCCAAAAAGATTTATGTTATTGACCTTATTTGAAAATTTCACGAAGATCAAATCAAAACTGCAGTGATTTGATGGAAATTCCATAAAATACCAAAATCATGTGTTAATGTTGTTGTAATTTTAGTAGTTTCAAATGGCTATAACTTCCGTGTATATCATTCGATTCTCATCAAACTTGCTGAGTACAAGGACCTTTTATAAGACTGCTTAAATATCGAGTTTTGTTTAGTTTAAGGGTACTCATACGATTTTATTGGGGAAAATGCGAAATTTGAAGATCATACTACTTTTAACAAAGTTGAGCAAATTTTGACTTCTAAGGTATTTGTTGTTGTTGTGCTCATAAACACATGCCTCTATAATTTTTTCCAGGTTTTTCAGATCACAGGTGTGCAATCGCGAGGTGGGGACACCAAATTTTATGTATTGCCCCTCCCTGTGCGCCCCCGAAGCAAAAAATGTCAGTTTAAGACCTGTTTTGAAAAGTTCTCAACAAGAACTTTCATTTGATGCCCATATCGGCTACCTTTGATGAATTTTTTTTTGGGGGGGAGACCCCTCTTGAATACCTTATAACATTTTTTTATAGTTGAAATTTGAAGAGAGCACCACTTTACACCTATGTACAAAATTTGATATTTCTAGCTTAAGTTGTTTGCGGACGGAGGGATGAACGGACAGGATGCGATTTTAGTAGGCTCATGTAAAATTATTTTACAAAATCCTAATTAAAACTATGCAAAGAAAAGTTACTTCCTATTAACATATTCTACGTGTGAAAATTGCATTCCAACTAAACATAAACTTGCTCTACCACATTCACACAACATTTTCATCATTCCAAACTAAGTGAAAGGATCCAAAGCATTAGAGGAATTTCTCCTTGAAGAACAGCCAAAACATAGGGAGAAGTCTAGACAAAATGATTCACAGTTGGTTGGAAAATGGACTTGGATGGAATGGTAATTGTCAGACACGACTAAAACTATCATAAAATTCCTTTTATGCTCAATTACCCCAAATTATACATTCTCAACTATTTTCTAAGAGAGAAAGGATCCACGAAAAATAACCAAAATAAAAACAAAAAAATACCCGGACAAACTACTCCACCACTGCCGGGTGTTTAGCATAGGAGGGGGATGATTTCTTTTCTGTCGAAACACGTACAGAGCTTAGCTGAAAATATGTTTCTACATATGTATGTTCCGTTGGAAAAGTGGAATAAATCCTTCACGTGTGTTTTTCAAGGCATAAAACTATATGTCGGCATTATAATGTACCTCATGTTTATCTTGTACGAGTACAGTTGAAATGTGAAAAATCTAGTGTTGCTGATGCACGGTGGCGGCGGCATTTGTTTTTATTGTTCGCTTTTAATGTCATGCCGCGCTCGCGCTCGTTCACGCTAGCCAGGATGGATGGATGGCAGGATGGCTGGTTGCACGGCTGTCTATGAACTATAAATAAAACAGAATAATGTACTCACAATTTAGGGAAGTCTTTACGATATTTCACTTCCGTACGTAAATGTATTTTATGTATCACATTACAAATGATTATGGGCTGCATGGCAAGTTTATTTTTGAGTTCATCTCTTTTGACATTAAGGATCTATGCGACTGGAGTTGGGAAAGTTGGCGGGCGGGGGAAGCTGGGTCTACCAAATTAAGACAGATGTAAGATTCTGAACCCCTTAAATCATTAGCTTAAATATTAGCAATCCTAGATCCCGGTAAAATCCGCTATAATTCTAATTAATCAAAAATTTAAATGGAAATCTCAAACCCTCATCATTAATTTCGTGTGATAAAGTCGCTTCTGCATAAGCGCTTCCCAGCAAACTTGTTAAATTGCTCCATCCTGTCGCGTTGGCAAGGATACGCCCTGCGGTCTCGACGCAACAATTTCACCGAAAATTTCACCAACACGTTCAGATTGCATAACTCACTTACCTGCTCGTATTGCTGCTACTTTGATTAATAATTTCTATGTCATTTCGAAAACTCGGGAAGCAATTTGCGTGCGAATAATAGAGACAAGACTCCGTCGAAGGATCTTAGAGCCACACATCACTGAACGGTCCACGTCTTCAGCGTTGCTATTGTCTTCACATACGAGGCAGATTCAGTCTCGCAGGAGAGCTTTCAACCCTTTTCATAACTCGTGACGCTTCTCGTCCTTTCAGCTCTCATATGACCCAAATTCATGTATATTTCAAGTATCCTGCCAGCCAACTTCGACAAGAAGAAGTTATTAAGCGGAAGATCACGTGCATTCGATTATAATGTTCCAAGTTAAACTTATATTCCACTTTGGTTAGTTTAGACGCTCAGTGACTGAGAAAGTGGTCGCAACCACTTCCTACTCCGAGTGCCTTGTACGCTTCACTTCAAGGATGTATCTCATTCGGAGGTTATTGTTTTCGTTACACCCAAGTGAACAGGTTCGTCGTTACTCACGTATTTATGCATGAAAGAAACGAAGCTCGTGTATTTTAATGGATAGTCCTTGAAGGAACTACTATGCGATATTCCCAGGACAGTTTCGATAGCTAGCGTGATAAAGGTGAACGTATCCGCATATGAAAGAAGGATTTCTCTGCAGTCTAATAAAGATGAATACTATAAATAAGACATAGTAACCTGCCATTATTTCCTGATTTTTTGTTAATTAGTGCTACTCCAAAACCCACTTGTAAGCCGTTACATGCAAAGTAATCTGCATGCATAGCATCTTGCATTGTAACCGTAAAACAATGTCATGCATTTATAATTCTATAAACCGTAAAACCCATACTTAGCAGGAAATACGTTTCGTTTTCCTCAATTTTCACACAGAATGGTTTTTGATTAGAACTAACTCGGGAGGATCTTATGTGCAGTTGGTGTTTTTGTGAACTAACTAAACGCTATACTGCAAGGATTTGCGGAACAGAAGCTACGTAAGACGGTAAGATGCTGGTTTTGCCCAAGCAAGGGAGGAATTGTTATAGTTTACCTGGAACCTTAATTAAAACTGTACGAGCATTTGATGAAGATATGTGGCGGCCTTAAAGTTCTACATGGATTTGCCGCAACTTTGGTTTTAACCACGAGGAAAATTTCGTTAGATGAAGCTAAGAGAACGTTTCAATGCTATTTTAAGGTCGGACAGTTAGGTAGAGGAGCAATATTGAAAAAGCAAGTTGGTTTTCATATCCGAATCTTAAATGTCGTTTTGCTATATTATATACTTGGAGGAAACAAAATCAAAAGTGTATTGTCTGGTTTGATGGAAACTTCTGTACATTCCATTAAAACACATAGAGTATAAGGACCTTTCAAAGGACACTTAAATATCTACTTTCATCCCAGTTGAATACGGTTCGACCTTTCTGAAATTTTCAGTAATGATCAAACTTGTAAATTGACATTTACGTATTAAATATTATTGAATTTAATGGTGCCCTTACGATTTTATTTAAGAAAGTGTAAAATTGATAAATCATACTATTACTAACAAAGTTTTGTGAATTTCGATTTCTCATAAAGGTCTACACTCATGATTTTTTGCAAATTGTTCGGATGGTAGCTTTCCAATCGCGAAGGGGGGTACGCCTAAATCTCGCGCATTTCTCCTTTTCCTGCCTTCTGTTAAAGTAATTTTAAGACCTGTTTTGAAACGCTCTCATTCAGACCTTTCATATGATACCCCACTTGTTTTTTTGAGTGCCACTCTTCTATGTTGGGGGACCCCCTGAAAACCCTTCGAAAAAATTTTTGACCCCAAAACTTTCTAAAAGTCATAACTTACAACCTTTCCACAAAATTGCCTTGGCCGTAGCTTCTATAGTCTCGGAGAAAAATTGCTGTGACCCACAGAAGGACGGACGGACAGGCAGACACAGGTACCGATTTTAATAGGGTTTTGTATTTTAGTACAAAAGCCTAAAAATGGATGATTTTAACCTTTCAAGGCATACAGTGCCATATGTGGTACAACCAATTTTATAACGTACATTTATTGAAAAAGTATATCTAGCGACACCTATAGGGTGATGGAAGAATATTTACAAATCAAGCAATTACTCAACACCAGCAAATGTCACTAAATCGCATTAGTTATCGGTTGTCAAACTAGTTCATTCAAATAGTCAGCAGTTCATTCGAATACATTGTTCGTGGCGACTCGAGGTTGTAAAAGCATAGCTTTTTGAGTGTTTCGGGAGTGAAGAAAAGTATATTCATTTTGGAAATAGTGCATATTAAAGAGAAGTGAGTTATTTTTTTAAATAAATTTACATTTTTGCATCAAAATATAGATTTGCTTAAATATGCCAGTTATGGAACACGATGCATTAGTTCACATTTGCATATTCCAGCGGTTTTCATTTCATTTCGGATTATGACGAAGATTAAGCGATTGCTAAATATACCTCCGGGGAGTGAAGATAGCCTAGACTTTTCGGACTTCGAAAGTGATGATGACATTGCGAAAATAAAAGAAAACTTGGATGGAGTGGGTGATTCTCTTAGTGACTCCGAAATCGATTCGCCATTGAATAGGTATGCAGCATCAGATTTTCACTCAGCCCAGAACTTCTGTAGCAGTCAGGTTATCACATGAAACCAGAAATTATATCACTTTCCCTGCTTCAAGAAAAATTGTTTCGGGAAATACAAACATCACGAGAAAGAAACGAGATTTAATTTGGAAAAGGAAATCTCTGAAGATGAAGCATCCTAAATTTACTGGCAATATAAATTTGGAGTCAACTTTTTTAGTAATAGATACTCCGTTGCAATATTTTTTATATTTTTATGAGAATCTATTTAGCTATACGGTCGACGAAATTTAGTGCTCAAAAGGACCCATCGAAACCCTTTATCATCAGCACGGGTGAATTAAAAAAGTTTCTTGGTATATGTTTGCTCAGGAGCGTTGCTCCATTGCCAAATGTTCGGTTGTAATGGGAATCTGAGTTAGGTTTACCTTTAGTAAGAGAGACGATGACCCTGAATAGGTTCGAGAAAATTCATGGGTTCTTACATTACAACGGCAACACACTGCAAGTATCTTCAGGCTCTCCCGGGCATGATCATCTCCACAAAATAAGGCCAATATTAGAAAACCTCAGCAAGAAATGCAAAAATATTTCTAAGAGAGAAGCATTGTCTGTAGACGAGCAAATGTGTGCCACGAAAGCAACATAAATGGGGCTATAAACTTCTTGTGCTGTGTGACGATCGGGGGTCGGCGTACGGCTTTGAGGTATACTCTGAAATGGAGAATAACCCTGAGCTGAGATATTCTTATGAACCTGAATTGGGCGCAAATGGTAATAGTAGTTCGCATAGCAAGATATATTTCGGAAAACCAGCAATATAAATTATTCTTCGATAACTACTATGCTTCACCTGAACTAATTGCTTACCTGGCAAAACGAGGAATTCAGTCATTGGGAACGGTCAATTAAAATCGCCTTGGTAAAGATCTGAAAATCTCATCGCTGCAAGAGTTGAAAAGTAGTAAGACAGAGAGGGGCTATTAAGAGGAATGCTGGTGTAGATGGGACAGAAGTCAATGCAGTAATGTGGTACGACAATAAATCCGTCGTCCTATCATTATCATTTGTTGGACAGCACCCGACTGAAAAGGTAAGACGGTATTGTAAAACACAAAAAAATATATAGAAATCGATTGTCCCAAAACAGTACGAACTTACAATCAGCATATGGGGGGAGTTGATCTGTTAGATTCATTTCTTGGAAAGTACAAAATAAAAATGAGGACATACATATATACAGAAGAGTCGCAGAACAGAAGAAAAAATTAACTCCAATAAAACTAAAAGATTTTAAATTAGAGATTGCTAAAATTCTCTGCATGCATGGTCCATTGCCACAAAAGAAAAAAGGACGACCGTCATCTGCAGCAGATAGTATGATGAAGATGAAGAAGAAAAAGTCGAATGTAGCAATTCTTCCCCTCGAGATGTAAGGCGGGATGCATTTGATCACTTTCCTAAATGGAATTCAAATAGACAGCGCTACAAGTATCCTCAATGTAAAGGAAAAACATATATACACGTACGTCGGATGGCAGCACTGACGGCGGAGAAATCGTCGCCTGCAACATGAACGATGGGGTTCAACTACGAGAGCGTGCCGCAAGTAGACGTGACTTCGTTTCGTTCTTCTTAATTATTGAATTCGTTCTTCCTAAATACTGAATTTTGTAACAATCCTTTTCAACGAAAAAAGATCGTTTTATTGTTCAAACTTTATATGGGGGCTCAACCGGGATAAACATTGATTAATAACCCAATTCGTTTGTGTTCCGAACCCGGTATCAATCGGCGGTGCCATTTTGAAGCGATATGGTCCCTCTGTGCGAGCTGCTACCTGTCTAGAGAGCCACAGCAATAGTGGTGCGCGAACTTTTCTGATTGCCGAGAAAAGGAGAGAGACGGGGAAAGAGGATGTCACGCACAAGATTGGAAGTGAGAGAGTGACTTGACCGGTACGCCAAAAATGGACTCGTGCGAGAATGCTCGATGCGGGGTCTCGAAGGAAGTGGGGCGAAGGAAGAATTAGCTGCTCGAATTGTGGAATTTGACGAATAAAATCCCGTGGTAACTAACAAAATGTGTAAGATGGCGGACAATATAAGACAAGTCGTGAGTGAAGAGACAATCGTTGCGAATATTGTAGCAGGAACATCAACACAGATTCAAAATCTCACAGCGGCAGGGAGTGCGGGCCAGGAACCGAGTGGGGTATACGCGTTCCGCGAAGTGGGAGAGAGCATTGAAAAATTCGGTGCGGAGAATGGACAAAGTATCTCCACGTGGATCGAAGAGTTCGAATGTATTAGTAAGAGCGTCGGTTGGACTGAACTGCAAAAACTCCTTTACGCGAAGAAGTGATTAACAGGAAACGCGCGGAAATTCATGTTCGCCGAAAACGACTTGGATAATTCCAATAAGTTGAAACGTGCTCTATATGCCGAGTTCGACAGAAAATTCCGCGGAAGTACATAGAAAATTACTCAAACGTACAAGGAAGCCAGAGGAAAGCCTGTTAGAATACGTATACGAAATGCAGCGCATAGCAAGGGCGGGGAAGATAGATGAAGCCACCATGTGCGAGTATGTATCCGATGGTATAGCCGACGACGCAGCGCACAAATCGATCCTGTACGAGGCGACAACGATCGCTGAGCTAAAATCGAGATCGGATGTCTATGCGAAGGTGAAAGAAAAATGCAAGGCAAAAACCCATATTAAAAAAGGGCAGCAGCGACAGTTAACAACATGGACGTTCTTCGAACAAAAGTACGCGATGTTTTTCATGTGGCGGGGTGGGGCATAAAGCGAGTGATTGCCCGGATAAAGACAAGGGAAATAAGTGCTTTAAATGCGGAACGTATGGATATTTATCGCGACAATGCCCGCAAAGGAAAGGTATGAACAATTCGATCCCTACGGTGAATTTCATTGAGCGTTTCACGGCAGATGAAAACGTTGTTAATGTGAAAGTCGGTGACCGAAAAATTACAGCGGTAGTAGGCACTTATAGTGACTTGAATTTGATCAGACATGCGTTGTGGCAGAAATTAGAAGGAACAGTTCCGAGTACGGTTCCAAGTAACATAAAAATTCGCGGATTCGCGGTAACGCAATTTCTCACGCGATCGGGAGAGTAAATATGAACATCGAAATTGAAGAAATAGTGTTTTCTATTGAACTTTAGATCGTCCCGACAAACGCCTTTAGAGTATATATGATAATTGGTAGACAATTTTTGAAGACGGTAAACTATATTATTACGCCCAAGTACGAGTATGTGCAAACAGTTGAAGAATCGGCTTCGAACGCGATCAACAATCCAGTCAACGGCGACAGCTGGATGATGAGAATTTCAGCGTTCAGAGCACATTCAAAGACGTTGTGCAAAAATTGGTGAAAAGCTTCTCTCCGAAGAAGATATAGAAGCCTGGTATTGAGCTGGTTATAGCGCTGACGGACGAAACGCCCAAGACGATTGGCACCTTTAGAGAAGACCGTAGTTGAAGGGAAAGTGAAGGAATGGTTGAATTAAGGTGTAATACGGCCATCATCGAGCGACTTTTCAATTCAAGTGGTCGTCGTCAAGAAGAAAGACGATTACCGCAGCCTGAATAGTAAACTTGTAAGAGATCGATTCCCTATACCGATAATTGAGGACCAGCTTGATTGATTGGCGTGAGCACAAGTTTATACGACGCTTGATTTGAAAAATTCTTATTTCCATGTTCCTGTAACCGAATCCAGTCGAAAGTATACCGCGTTCGTTACGCAAGACGGCCAATACGAGCTCTGTAAAACGCCATTTGGTCTATGTATAAGTGGGAATACGTTTGGGCGGTTCATTAACGAAGTTTTTCGAGATTTGATAAAGGACGGGCCAGTTTTAACATTTGTAGATGACCTGATAATACGATCCATAGACGCGAATCAAGGAATCCTAAAACTGAAACGGGTATTAGATGTGGCAGAAAAAAGCGGCATTCAATTTAATTGGAGGAAATGCGTCTTCTTAAAAGAACGTGTCGAATATTTGGGCTATGTTATCTTTGGTGGAAAAATCGAGCCTTCACCATCGAAGGTCGACAACGTTATGATGTTTCCACAGCCGAGAACAGTATTGCAGCTGCAGAGGTTCTACAGACTGGCAAGCTGCTTCAGGAAATTTGTACCTGAATTCGCAAGGCGAATTCGCCCATTGATTTCGATGCTGAAAAATGGAGCTGCATTCGAGTTCGGAGTGGAGCAGATAGCGGCGTTTGACGACATTAAGGTGCCGCTGTTCAGTAGTCCGATGCTGAGTCTGTACGACCACGGTACTGAGACGGAACTTCACACAGATGCGAGCAAGGAATGTCTAGCTGTAATCCTACTACAGAAACAGCCAAACGATCAAACGATGCACTCATGTTATTATTATAGCCCTACTACCAATAACGCTGAAAAAAGTGATCATTCGTACGGATTGGAGTTTCTAGCGATAGTTGAAGCGGTCAAAAAGTTTAGGGTGTATCTGCTGGGAGTTAAATTCAAAATCATAACGGATTGTTCGGCGGTTAAGCTAACAGTAGCAAAGGATGAAATTCATTCTAAGATTGCACGATGGGTCGTTAGTCTATCAGAATTTACATTCACAGCGGAGCATCGACCAGCGAAACTAATGGTACACGCGGACGCCTTATCTCGAGCAACAGTAATGATGATAGCCAATGATGTCGCGAGTAAAGTACGTGCGGCTCAACACGGTGATGAAGGCATTAATGCGATTAAATAGGCACTTGAAGCGGGGTCGTACAAGAATTACATATATCACCGCGATATATTGTTCATGGAGGACGGTGGAAACAGAAGAATCGTAGTACCTGATAATATGCAAGCAGACGTAATAAAACATTTCCATGCACGAGGGCATTTTGGAATCAAAAGAGTCAGAGAATTGATAGACAGCGAGTTTTTCATACCATGGATAGAACGGAAAATTCAACGGTGTATCGAAAAATGTATAGAGTTCATCGTATCGAGTAGGAAGACAGGTAAGCAGGAAGGCGTCCTATTCCTAAGGGGGAAGTACCTCTCGATACGCTCCACCTGGATCACCTTGGACCAATGCCATCAACGCGAAAGTGCTTCAACTACATTTTAACGATCGTGGATGCATTTATAAAGTTCACCTGACTTTTTCCCGTGAAGTCAACATCAACGGAGGAGACGATCAAGAAGTTAGAAATATTATCAGCCGTGTTCGGAAATGCGAGAAGATTTACTGCGGATAGAGGGCCCGCTTTCACATCCAATTTGTTCAAGAGATATTGCGCGGACAACAACATAGAGCTTCATTTGATATGTTCCGGCGTCCCTCGGGGGAATGGGCAATGCGAAAGAGTCAATGGCGTTATTATTCCTGTCTTAGTGAAGCTGTCGAGAGAAAGATCTGATGAGTGGTTCAAGCATTTCGAGAAAACTCAAAGATATTTGAATAGTACATTTCATCGCAGTATCAATACAATAGTTGGTGACTGGCATAAAAATGAAGCATCCTGAAGATATCGAATTGATGGAGATTGTCGAAGAATTCCGATGAAACTTTACCGATAAGCGAAGAGAATTGCGTGAACGAGCGAGAAATGAAATAGCGCAGCGGCAAGCAGAAAATCTAGGGCGAGACAACTTGCGTAGAAAACCTTGCCGGCAGTGTGATGTTGGAGCGTTCTTGGCGATAGAAAAGATCCAGTTTGGAATTGGAAAAAGATGAGATCGAAGTATTTGGGACCGTATCGAGTCGAAGAAATCCTTGCTCATGATCGCTATCGACTCAGCAAGCAGGGAGATTGTGAAAGACCAATGCAGACATATTCAGTAGCGGACAAAATGAAGGCATGGCCAGGCACTTCATCCGGGTCGGATGACAATCAGGAAGGGCCGTGTCGGGTGGCAACGCTGACTGCGGAGAGATCGTCGCCTGCAACATGATCGAAGGGGTTCGACTACGAGAGCGTGCCGCGAGCAGACGTGACTTCCTTTCGTTCTTCTTAATTATAGAATTCGTTCTTCCTAAATACTGAATTTTGTAACAAACCTTTTCAACGAATAAAGATTGTTTTATTGCTCAACCTTTACATGTACGAGTATACTGCGAAAAGTGTTGTGTTGAGTTATGGTTGAACAAAAATAACAATTGCTTTTATAAATTTCACGATTAGAAGGCAAACTTAATTTCTGTTTTCTACACAAAACTTGAAATACTTGATTCTAATACTAGTGTAAGTGCATAATGTACCATATATGGAACAGAGAAAATAAATAAAATATCTCCTCTTACATTGGATTTTGTTTTTTTTTTTTTGAATTTTTTGGATGTCTAGGACATATTTAGAACCATATATATTTTTTTAAGACAAAAATAAAAAATCATACGCTGTAAGGTTAAGCGATATATTCCATAGCTAAAAATTTATAAACAATTTTCTAGTAATTTTTGTTTTTATTTTTTCAAAGGTCTGCTATTTTCGCAAAAATCAATTTCAACAAAAAATTCTACGTACTACCATAAATTATTGAAATTTTTTGGCCAACTCTTCTATCTTCAAAATTGTAGGAGGAAAAAACCGGTCGTGTAACACTAAAAAACAAAATCGTCTCTGGAAATATTCTGGTAGTCCACCATTTTGTTTTTAGGGACTTTCATAAATATGCAAAAACATTGTTCAAGATATGTGTAAAAGCACTTTTTACCAAATTTCGATATGCTCTATAGTTTCTTCAATAGTCCTATAAAAAACAAGCCCTTGAAATTGCCCAGTTACTATGGCCTCCCCCTTATGATTCTTTGAATTTTTGGTTAGTCAATTAGTTGTTTGAAGTTTTTTGTTATAATTCTTATTTTTGATTTTTAATAAATATATGTAAATTAACTACAAGCGGAATCTTTCATTTCTAATCATGTTCCTGCCTCATTTTGTCTAAATACTAAATACTATTTTGCCTGTGTACAACTCTGGACCTTAGAATCGGATGGCATTCCTCATTTTGACTGGGTGATTGTGTATATGTGAGGTGGCCCAGTACGGGTATAAAGCGCCATAGAATGGCCGATGACACGGCTGAGCGCTAGCCAGCTTCAGCATACGCTTCTGGGTAAAGAATCTCCCTGCAGAATTTCAATGTCTGCAGCTGCGGTGTATACCGTGTCGTTACAGTATATTTTTAAAAACAGCACAGAAACGTGAGGAAGCTTTCTTTTTGTTTGATTATCGCCCTATACCCTTGATTCGCTGCTCCTCCTTCAAGCATCTCTGGAAGCTAATACGTTTAAACTCTTTTATTTTCGTTCTTTCTGTTTTCAGTTTTCAAAATCGGTCGGTACCATGACAATGATATATCTAAAAACCAGTAAATTATGGTCCTCACTGGCTTGACATAAAACACGAGTCATTGCTCGAAACGACGTTCGCGCGATCTGTCAATGCGTGCTGCACTAATTTATTTATCTACATCAATTAAACTAATATGTAACATATGCATAGTGTCCATATATGCTTTAATTAGCATCGCCTAAAATTCTTTTACTACTTAAAAAATTTGGCTTACGTCCGATTTAAAAAATCCTTAGATAAATAAATTCCACGATGATTTTCATATAAATGACCTCCCTTTTATAGGTGTACTCTCACGACTATAGTCCTGAACTGACAAAGGAAGTACCCTTGATACTTTAACATCCGAGATATGCAATTATAATCATCACTATCATGACTACCCCATATATCCTTCAATATCAAAGGTGCCAACTTCATTCGAACCATTCATTCACTTCCACTCCAGCACATGCTTGTCCATAGACGAGTGTACATCCTTTCCCGATATTATTCATCGAACCATCTCACAAATTGTTCAAGTGTTTAGTATGCAATTTTCATAGGCTGCTACCCCATCATTTCCGCTCACTTACAGTTAAAATTATAATGTATCAAATATATCAAGTGAATTTTTCCGATGACTGAAGCGAATTGTTTATTGAACCCCCGATACAGTGTTGTGCGTATTTGGTTCTATTTTATTTTTTCAATATTTAAAATATAGTTTATAGTGTGTGCGGAACCGTACAGATATAGGATTTCAAATAACGGGGGGTGAATTCAATGGCATATGCAGAAAACTTGAACCAGTCAACCACGACGTCGACGCAATACCTCGATGTACGCATTGCTTGCAAAAGACCACCATCATCATCCAGATGGGCAGAATTCAAAGAAGGCTTTGGTGGCTATCTAGCGGTTGAAGGAGTATGCATGTGTGTTACGGGAGTACCACCAACATGATATATGATACATTTTAGTTTAGCCACGACACATCTGTTGTTCGCATTGCATATTTGCTGCTTGTTAAAAAAAAACTGTTATTGGTGGTGTATGGATGAAAGAGTTCGTAGGTGGTTCATGCATTAGTTAGTAATCGAGTATGAAGATTTGATAGGGTTAAAACATACAGTAGAACACCTAAAGTACAAACTATTGACCAATTTTAAAAAGCTTAGTTTATCTCAACTGTAAGTTTTGTGGATAATTATTCTTAATTAGCATATGTAGCCATGTTAATTCGAAATAAAAATTTGAAAAAATTTAAATTAAGTGCAAAGGAAGCACTCAATTAACAACTTGCGCTAAAATTATTTCACCTAACAGACAAGTGAAAGTTAACATCATCATCATATATAGCGCGGCAGCCCAAGCCAGACTATTATGGCTTCCATGGATTAATCTCCTCCAATCATCACAGTTCTGCAACTTCGTGCGCCAGTTGATCAATCCCAGCAAGGATCTGCTGTCAGCTTCGATCGTGGTTTCCCATCGAGTCCTCGGTTTCCTGCTGGACGTCTACCCTGCTCTACCCTGTAATGTTCTTTTGTGTAGCTGGTTTTCTCCCATTCTTTCTACATGGCCCGCCCATTGCAATTTGCGTAATTTTACACAGGCAGATACAAGTCGTTCGGTAAATAGTTCATAAACTCATCGTTGTAAAGTAGTCGCCACTTTGCTCTTGTTCCACTGGGCAGTCTTCTTTCCGGGGCACTTTGGGCTCAAATATGTCAACTGCCTTTTTAGATTCGCTCGTCAGGGTGCATGTTTCACTTCCATATAACAGCACATGTTTGAATAATGATTTGCAAACACGAGGCTTAGTTTGCCTGTGCCCAACTCTGGACCTTAGAATAACAAGTACGGAGTGACAGGCTTGCTTTATTTGCGGCGTTTATTCGGTGTTCTCTCTTTTCGGCGCTCTTCTATTCAGCTTGGTTCTAAAATACGAAAACTATCCACACTTTCAAGATTATAGTCTCCTACTGTCACATGTTGAATGTTTTTCATTTGACTTAAGTAACAGTGGAAGACGATAATATCAACGGCATACACAAATGTTACGAGAGCGAATAAAATAACATATATATATATATTAATTTTTTATATATTTATTGAATATTATTACATACCGACCAGTACTCCGCGTGTTGTAGTGGTAAGAGCACTCATCTTCTATGCCAAAGGTCGCTGGAGTGACTCTCGCTGGCGGCAACGAGATTTAGTTTGAGTGATTCTTCGAACGGACTATAAGCCGGTTCAGTTATGGTACGTACTGGTTTCAAATCAGAACTTATCGCACCTGGGTGGACGGCCACAAAGCCAAAGCGTGATACTAACCATATCACCTCGTGGAGTGCCAATACATTCGATCATGATAATGAGATACTCTTAACTATGTCTAAGCGAAAGAAGTGCTACAATTTTTAAAAATTACATTCCGGCCATAGCATCAACGTTTCTCGCTGTAACGTCCTGCGTTGTCTACACACTTTTGCCACCGTTTTGGAAACTTGCACTTGTTCAGAACAAGTTTTAGGACGAGTTGTCAGCCGATTGCGCACGTGCTTCTCGACTTCTTCATTGCTTTCGAATCGTTTTCCTCGAAGTGATTCTTTCAGGGGTGCGACCAAAAGGTAGTCAAAGAAAGACAAGTCTGGACTATAAAGAGGATGTTCGAGTGTTTCCCAGCCCATTTCTTCCAGTTTATCCCTTGTCAAAGCCGCGGTGTGTAGCCTGGCGTTGTCATGGAGAAGGCTGACCTCTCTAATGTGCATACTTCGTCTTTTGTTTCGGTAGGTTTTGGCTAACTATAATAACTGGCAATAGTAGGCCGCATTCACTGTTTGTTGATCGTGAAGAAATTCAATGAGTTCAAAAAGCTCTCTAACGGCACGGATGTTGTCATCTTTAAGGCTTTTCCTTGGACGTCGATTATGACGTTTGTTTTTGGCACGTTCTCGCTTACCCTTAAATTCAGTCGCCCACGTACAGGGTCTAAATAAGAAGTAACTGGACTGATCTCAGGAAATTTTTTATTGGCAAAATATGTATAATTTTTCTTTAGAAATCTTCAAAGTAGTCCCCATCGGAGTCGATAACACGCTGATACCGGATTTACCAATCCCCGAACGCTCCCTGGAAGTTGGCAACCTCGATGCTGTCTAGAGCCCTCGTCGTAGCACGTTGAACGTTTTCCAGAGTCCCGAACCGCGTCCCCTTAAGGTGTCTCTTGATCTTGGGGAACAGAAAGAAGTCCGCTGGTGCAATATCCGGGCTGTAAGGAGGCTGTGGCAACGTTGCCCTCGACTGTTTGGCCAACTGCTCGGTGACGAGCAGGCAGGTGTGCGTCGGAGCATTGTCGTGATGGAGGATCCACGAATCGGCAATCTCCGGACGGATTCGGCAAACCCGGGTAGTTAGTCGACGGAGCACCTCTCTGTAGTACTGGCCGCTTACAGTTTGGCCGTTTACAGTTTGGCCGGGTGGCACAAACTCTTTGTGAACAATGCCTTTCACTTCAAAGAAAGCAATGAGCATCGACTTCACCTTCGATTTGCTCATGCGCGCTTTTTTCGGTCGTGGTGACGCCGGTGTGTGCCACTCCGAATAGTCGAGGGCAACGTTGCCACAGCCGCTTCTTTCTGTTCCCCAAGATCAAGAGACACCTTAAGGGGGCGCGGTTCGGTACTCTGGAAAACGTTCATCGTGCTACGACGAGGGCTCAAGACTGCATCGAGGTTGCCGACTTCCAGGGAGCGTTCGGAGATTGGAAAATCCGGTATCAGCGTGTTATCGACTCCAATGGGGACTACTTTGAAGATTTCTAAAGAAAAATTGTACATATTTTGCCAATAAAAAATTTCCTGAGGTCAGTCCGGTTACTGCAATAAATATGCAGGATCGCCAGGTAATAAATACCTGTTGAAACGCTTTTAACCTAAGGAAACAAGCACGAAGGTTGGACGCCTTCTTGCATGTTGTAGGAAACATGCAAGAAAGCGTCCAACCCTTGTGCTTTTTACAAATTATAAGTTTCATAATTTGTGAAATGCAAACATAAGCGTGGAACGCCTTCCTGTTTGCATCTATCCTAACAAGAAAATCCCATGCGAGCGTTTTCACCCCCTTGGCAAAGGGAAATTGCTACGCAGTAAAACGACCAGCGTACCGAGAATGTCCATTTTATTGAAATTGCTTCTCCTTAAATACTATTCTGACCTGACTGTAAATATGGAAATTAATATAACCTAATTGCCTACAAAGTATACTTGATATTATATTGCTTACAAAATGGACATTACCAGATGATAAATCTACTAAGATGAAAAATGTACTAGAGTCAGCCATACTCAAATATTTGCTAACTTTGCATAATTGTTGGAATTCATAATATGTATATCTTCTATGAAGTTCACTACAATACACTCGATTCTGAGACAATAATGTTTTGCAAACACCAAACTGCACCTTTGAACGAGTAAAAATTTCCGATCGTTTAACGCCTTCATTGGTGAAAAACATTATGATGACATGTTGTGTGTTAGACGGATGTACGAGTATACAACCGAGCATGGCCGCTACTTAAGCTATTTCCCCTACTCCTTATAAACGAACCACCAACCGCCAAACTATATCATCTAGTCATCATTATTGAGTAATACATTGGTAAATTCTAATTTAGGTATCGTTTCATTTTTAGGGTATTGTAAAATCATTTTGCAATACCCTACTAAAATCGCGTCCTGTCTTTCCGTCTGTCCGTCCATCCGTCCGTGTGTCACACCACTTTTTTTCGCAAACTGCATAAGCTAGAAATATAAGATCTCTCTCCAAAGTTTCACCACGAAAAGAAATGTTTTCGAAAACCTTATCTGTCCTGATCATATTTAACAGTTCGTTAGCGGTATTTGTTTAATCCTGTCATTATGTTCCCGATTTATTATAACATGTTGATTATTATTAGAAATAATGCCGTTGATTTTGTCCTTCAGCATGACTAAGTTATCGTGGTCGGGGCTACCCGCAACCTATTTCCAGGCTATCCCAAGAAAATTTAATGCCCTTTTTGGCCGAATAGATTTAAAATTTTGTAGGTATTTCCCCACCTCAGATATCTCCTGTACCAACAACTGATGAAAAGGATTATTACTTAGAATATGATCGTTCACAAGGGATGAGATGTTGTGTACCGATTGCCGAAATTACTCCATTGGAAAGATGTGGATCAACGTCAGGGTACCACTCTGGATCCATGCCTTGCCAGATTTTATAGCTATCATTTGCGAGTTAGAATGATCTATTATCTGCACTCCCGCTCCCACAAGAGCCACCAATCTGAAAGGAAATCAATTCCGAATGTCACTTTAATGAATTACACGACCTGTTTCTGTAACTATTACTGTGTCCCTATTTTCTTTAACAGTTTCTTTCTTATATCTAGCGCTTATTGTTTTTTACAAACACTTGTTGTCCTACTTCATAGTTCTTGAGTCCTAATCTATTCTTATTATGGAAATCTGAATCCTCGCTCAACTGGCTTCTTACCAGTCGCCGAATGTACACTGTAGTTATACTCTAAGGATCTAGGGATGCCATCTGCCTTAAGGCATCTCATAATCTCTGTTAGCGTTGAATGAAATCGCTCCACTTGCCAATTAACGTCACTTCTGTGGGAAGAAGCTCGGTAAACTTGTATTCTAAACTGGTCTTGCATCAAAGATGTGATTGATGCGGAGTTCAAAGACTTGTCCCCATCTATGACCACCTGTCTTGGTACTCCAAATGAGATCAGTAACTCCCTTAAGGGTCCTCTTATGTCCTGTATTCCTCTAGACTTTAAAATACGCACTTGTGCATACTTGCTGAATTTATCCAAGGATGTAAGCAGTAACTTCCCTTAGGTCTGATAGATATCTATATGAACTATATCGCCAGGGAATTCCGGGGTAGGTCTCTCCTCTAGCACACGGTTATTGGGTCGTCGCTCGTACTTATTCTCCTTGCACGTTGCGCATTGCTTGACCAATGCCTGCATTTTCGCGACCAGCTTTGGGAAATACTAGTGCTCTAAAATTTGAATTTTATTTTCTTTCGCATTCCTATGGGCCCTATTTTGATATTTAAAATAACCTCTTCCTGCTCAATATCATTACCAACATCCGTCACCGAATTTTGGGTAAATAAAATTTTGTAGTCCCTAAAGTATAGCGGATTCACCCGTTGGATAATCCCCATTACGACCTCATCTGCTTTTATCCCATTGGTGACAGAAGGGTTTAGATATCTTTTAAATATGCCTAGAATTTTCTCCTGGGTGTAATTTGGCTCGACAAAAGTGTGCCTAAAGTAGTTTGTGGCTTCTCCAACTTATAACTGGTTCCCTCCCCAAAACTTTAGAATGATTTGAATCCTAAACGAATTAAGAGGGGTGAGTACTGATGTTATAAAGCCGTGCGAAGAGCTCTCGTCACTATAAACTGTCATAATTAGCGAGTTTACGTTTCTTACCGGTGGAATTCTAGAAAGGGCATCAGCCACAACATTCTCCTTTCCCGGTTTATACCTCAATTCATGATTGAATTCCTCTAAAATCGCCTTCCACCTCTTCATATTAGCATTGTTGTCCTTGCTACTTAAGGGGTACGTTAGCGGCTGATGATCTGTAAATACGTTAATCTTTTTTGACCCATACAAGTAATCCCGCAACGAATTCAAGGGCCATATTATTGCTAACATTTTCTTTTCGTCAGGCGGATAAGTCTCTTTGGTCTTGTTGAGCGTTCAAGAAAGGAAATTTATAGGTCTAGCTCCCTTCGACAATACTGCCCCAATCGCGTAATCAGAGGCATCGGTGGTTAGCTCATACTCTTTTTCGAAATCGGGATGAGAAAGTAACATCTCTTGAGATATTAGACTGCTCTTAATTTTGTTAAAGGCCTCCATTGGTTCATTGGTTTGTTCTTCGATTGATATCTGGGCGCTCGTCCATCCACCCCTCTTGGGAGGGATGTCAGGGGCTTCGCCATCTTTGCGTAATCGAGCATGAAGTGGCGATAGTACCCTGACATACCAAGGAATGTTCTCAATTCCCGTAGCGTCTTTGAAATTGGGAAGTCCACGATAGCCCAAATCTTCTTGGATTAGTTTGAATATCCTTAGTTGGATTTTCATATTAGCTTTTTCAACTGTAATCAGTACGATTTCCAAATTTTGGAAATGTTCCTATGTGAATCCAAAAATGTCTCCCAATATGATCCCTAAGGATGTCATCTAACGCACGCTGGAAGGTCGGAGGGGAGCTCCTGTAATCTCTGGGGCATCTTGTGAACTCATATGTAGCATTATAAATCTGAAAAGCAGTCTTGTGTATATCATCCTCTCTTAATGGAATTTGGTAAAATCCACTCTTCAAATCGATGCTGAAGAACTTGCTTTTGTTGAGGCTTGCCAATATATAATTAATTGGAGGAGTTTGGTATGTATACGGTATTACCACCTTATTTAGTTTCCGGAAATCTACAACAAGGTGGTATTTTTCCCCCCAGATGCGTCGTCCTTCTTTGGGACGACCCACATGGGTGAATTATATGGTGATCGAAATGGTCGTATAATTCCATCGCCAAATAGCTCCTTTGATTTCCTTTTCCACCACATCTTTTAAGCACATGGGGTAAGGATACGATTTTGAATAAACAGGGGTATCGGTTGAAGTTCGAATTTCTCCCTGGATTCCAGTTATATATGTTAGCTTCTGATTGGGCTCTAACAATACTTTACGATACTAACCGAATATGTCCTTCAATTTACTCTTTGCTGTTCCGTCATATGCGATGTTCTGATGTTAATAGCAGGGATGGACTCCGATATTTGTTGTTTCAGAGGAATACGCACGTCAGGATCTATTATGCCAGTATGAATTATTGCGCCTAGTTCCCTGAGGCTGTCATTCCCGATAATGCCTTCAAAGAAGCTTAGGCCTTTTAGAAAGAATAATTTCAGGGGTTTCCCGTTATTGAACAGGTCGATGAACGTATGGTGGGTAATCTGGGTATTTCCATTAACAGAACGAATCGTAAAAGGTTTTTCGTTTTGAACAGGATTTCTAATATATTTAGGTTGTACATAATTCTTAGTAGATCTTGTATCAATCAGGAATCTAAACTTTTTTCCGCTCTTTGCCGTATGTTCTCTGTAAGGCAGCGAAGAGCTCGCTAATCTTAAAAAATTTACATTTGCAAATTTGACTTCTTCTTCCGGTGGAACGTATGGCAGACATATACCCTCATTCTGTTTTCCATCATACTCAGAAAAAGGCTCGCTGAAATTCGCGTCGTATTCATTGATTTGCTGTTCGTGATCCTAAGACCTGTGTTATGCTATAGGTGTGAAACATGGGCCCTAACCCAAGCATCCGCAAATATATTGAACGCCTTTGAGCGACGGGTCCTGAGGCGAATAATCGGAGCGAAGCTAGACGGGGACCAATGGTGAATTCGATACAACCATGAGCTGTATGAAATTTTTGACGACCCGGAGGTCTCAAGGATTGTAAGACTGCGGAAGCTGCAATGGGCTGGCTACATGAATCGTATGGACGAACAACGGATACCCAAAAACGTATTCGTTGGGAGAACTGAAGGCCGGAGGCCTGTAGGGAAACCGAGAAACGCTGGTCTGACTCGGTCAACGAAGACAGTTCATCGCTGCTCGGATTTCGGAATTGGAGAACGCGGTCAATGAACCGAGACAGTTGGAGGCGCTATTTGCAGGAAGCGAAGGCCCGAGAGGGGCTGCAGTGCTAAGAAGAAGAAGAATCCTCCATAGAACTTTCCGCTGTGGGCATCTGGTCTCCTTCGGTGTAAAGGATCCTTTGCGCCTTGTAACCCCGTTGTTCCTGTCATGGAGGAGGACGTTAACTAGGTTCATTTTTCATTCGAAACTGATTCTGATAGTTAACGGCTCGCGATCTCATTGATTGATCCACGTCCATAGGCTCTCGAGGAGGCTGAGGTTTAGGCGGCAGAAATTGCTGTTGATGGTATTGTCTGAAGTCTGCATAAAGTAGTTCCCGCGGATATACCCTAGCATCAGGATAAAAATACCTACGAAGAGCTGAAATAGGTGGGTGCTGCGTTCTATTTTTTGGTGGAACCTGTGGAGGAATACTTGGATCAAATTTTCGCAGACTTTGTTTGCCGCTATGCGCAGCTTTATTGCGATATCTCACGTTCTCCACCTTCAAGCATAGATGAAGGTCTTGCGGTAAAGTAGCTGGCTCCTTCATACTTATTTGATCGGATAAGTCACCGCGTGTTCCCCTAATAAAATATCGAGAGCCCTATCACGATAGCTGCGAGTAAGGCCATCCCTAGCTTCCGACCCCATTTTCATACTAGAAACTCTATTTAGATTTAAGGAGAGGTTCTGGTATACCAAATGGTAAAATTCTTGAACTGTATTGTTCCTCTGCACTAGCGCATTCATCTGGTACTCCAATGTGCTAATATCCCGTTTATCGGCATAATGGAGAGTCAGGTAAAGGGAAATTCTTACCCAATTCAATGGGGTGTTGTAGGACTCAAGCACCTTATCAGCTTGTCGTACAATTTTATTTCTAATTACTTTCAGAATTCCGTTGTCATAGGGTCCCACGCAAATTTTCATAAATTTGCAGAACCCTTCCTATGCTTTTTCTCCAGAAGCTAAATCCTCCATGTTGCCCTGAGAACTCTCCAAGGCTCTTCACTATATCAAGAATCTTGCTCATTTCTTCAAAATTTCCTCTATTCCCTAGTCCATTTCTAAGGTAGGATCCAGATCGGGATATAGCAATCCGTGTAGGATTCTAGGGCACTTTCGTGCAATCACTCCCTCCATTACGGCCTCCAAATACCTCGGTACGTTCGGGTTAGGTGCCGCTACACTTTGAGGAGCCGCTGCAGGAGGACAGCCCCTCGGAACATCCTGTTCCTCAGGATCGTTTCCGAACTCTTATATTGCTGGTCGAATGAGGTTGTCCTGTCGCGCCATTATCAATCGACACTACACTTAAACACTACAATACGAGTTTCGATTTTCAGGAAGGTTTATCAAAAATTTTCTTAGTCCATCAATCAACACTACACTCTTACTTTTAAATCACAATATAAATTTTGATTTTAACACTGCAATATAAGTTTCAATTTTTCGGGAAAGGTTTATCAAAAAAAATTGTAAATCTATTAAAAAAATTTCCTGAAAATAATATACATTGGAATACAATAAAAATGCGAATGTAATGAAATATATATGAATAAGGCTTAGCTTTCTAATTCAAAACTAGCTAATTAATATACTAAGGAACTTACGATAACACTACTGAAGTGTGCATAATAAGGGAGGCGGCTGCAATCCTTAATTGTTCCTTTTTACGCATTGGCTACTTGGGGACCTCGCTTCCTCCCTGTTTTCCGGAACCCTACACACACCACGGCACATTCGTATCCCGCTCGCGAATTTCTTTCCGCTACAAATCACTTTCGCACCTCACGTTTACTTTGATTTTCGCGTGAATACTCTCGTTGATCCGTTCACTGCAGATTGCGTTTCTTTCGCGCGTATGTTTTACTTTTGTGCGTGTGGTTTTGTTAGGGCCCCACGTTGGGTGCCAACTAATTAAGTCGCCACGATTTTTTTTTAATTAAATTTTATTTTTCGATCGTTAATAACAGAGGTTCAGCTAAGACGAATTCTAGATTCTAAATTCTAACTTATGCTAGAAACTGCCACTGGTAAGTTGACATAGAATCAGCACATTCCTGATGATCGAATATGAGACAGGTGTCTAGGAATGGTGTCATCATGATTTCTTGTCTCATAGCCAGGTGAGATGTTTGTTCACTAGCATGTAGCTGGATCGCGTTACATTTTTAGATTCGTAGATTGTTACCTTAACTTATATATATTTTCACTCACGTTCATCATCGCACGCAAAAGGTAATGACTTCAATGAAAACTCTGCTAAAGAAATCGATACAACAAAAGTTTAAAAACATAAAGAACTGCATCAAGACAGGTTCAAACACCGAAGTCAATAGTTGTGGGGCAAGCAGGAGGTAGCTTATCAGTTTATTTTTCTACACCTGCAAAGTAACCCCAAATTGGTTTCGAAAAGTAAATTTGAAATTAACGTTTGAGTTTAGTCTAGCTTGGACAAAATTATCTGGTATTTTTTCTGGAATTTATGTCTGCAGTCCATAGATCGCATTTTCAATATTATTGTTTGTATTTTAAAAAGCATTTGTTATGGAACTTTTTTTTAACCTATTTTCGGTTTTCTCTTACAGGTAAAAAAAAACTACATTTTCGCCTACTAATTATTCAATCAAGTGGACCTACAGGAATATATGCATTGGATTAAATTGTAAATTACTATGAACAAAGGTTGCTCCCTCTTAAGCACAAATTCATTAATTAAGTAATAAATGTTTGCATCATTTCAGCTTTAACTTCAGTATATTCAAAGAAAAGTTATAATTTCTCCATCAATTATAAATTCATCAAAACATTTACACAAATCAAACACTTATAAAAACAAGTTGGGTAGACAGACCTATGCTCATGTCTGAAGGGTTTTGTACTCAACATACAAAATGCAGTAACCAGTAACGAATAAAATTAAGAAACATGTCATGTTCGAGGATCATACTATTATTAGCAAAGTTGAAATAATTTTGACTTCTTAGGTATTTGTTATAGTTATACCCACAAATATCTCTCTTGATAATTATTTCAGATTTTTTAAGATCACGGGTGTCCATTCGCAAGGGAGGAAATACATTTTTCATGTATTCCCCCCCTCCTGTGCCCCCACTGAAGCAAAAACTGTCAGTTTAAGAACTGTTTTGAAAAGCTCTCATAGAGAACCTTCAGTTGATACTCATATCGGCTACCTTTCATGAAATTTTTTTTCAGGGGCCACTCCTCTGTACTGTAATCATCGATTCATGGCCTGTTTTTTCGAATCATAGAATGGTTACAAAGCCCTTTTGCTAGGAGCTGTCTCCTGCCTTTTCGACTTGTTTCAATTGTATGTACTCATCTTCATGATACCTATCATTCCTGACATTTTCATGCAAATCCTAGCAAAGCTGTAGTGTCTAAGTCGGGTAAAAGCGCATATGGCTCCATAGCCAATGTTTCCATAGTAATACAGGGCATATTGTTCCATAGTAATGCAGGAAAATTCAAATCGCTATAACTTCGTTAAATACTATTCGATCTTTATGAAACTTTCAGGAAAAATCAATCTTATGAATGGTCATCTGTGTGCTAAATTTTATTGAATTTAAGGATACCGTCTAGATTTTATTCAAGAAAACGTAAAATCGATAAATCATACTATTACTAACAAAGTTGAGTGAATTTTGACTTCTCATGTATTTGTTGTTGTTGTACTCACAAAGGCCTACATCCATGATTTTTTTCAGATTTTTCGGATGGAAGGTGTCCAATCGCGAGGGGGGGGGGGGGGGGGGTACGCGGAAAGTTCGTACATTTCCCCTTGCCCTGCCCCCCTCGGTACTCATAAGGCAATTTTAAGACTTGTTTTGAAAAGATCTCGTTGTGGTTTTTCTAATGACACCCTACTCGACTACCAATGGTGAAAATTTTTTTTTGAGGGGTCACCTCCCTATATGGGGAGACCTCCTTAAACCCCTTTGAAAAATTTTTCCACCATTGAACTTTCAAGAAGTCACCACTTCTGACCTTTCCACAAAGTTTCATGGCTGTAGCTTCTATAGTTTCGGAGAAAAAGTGCTGTGACATACAGACGGACGGACAGACGGACACAGGTCGTGATTGCAATAGCGTTTTGTATTTTAGTATAAAACCCTAAAAACATTTTTCAGCACAGATGTAACTATTCCCTAAAGAAAAATTATAAAATAACCAATCTCCCATTAATTCACCATAATTATTTTCATTGAAAATAACAATGTGACGTGCTCATTTTGCGTGTAATTTTTTTAACTAAAATATCAAATTGCATATGCAGTCAAAAAACTCATCAATTGCAGTTTCTCGTAATTATTAGCCAACAAAATGCCAAAGAAAACTACCGCACACATATGCTGAAATTGCAGAATAATAATTACATATGAATGAAAATAAACAAACATACTCGTATTCATAAAAAAATCTAAATTTAAATTTAAGTAGTCTATTTGTTGGGTCTTTTAATGCACGTCTACCACTGCCCGCACCACTCTCAGCCTTTGGTCAAGTACGAATCGCCAAACAAAATGCACATAGTGGAGAGTGGTAGCCCCAAACAACTCAATCGGAATGAGTAAAGTGGAGCAACATATGTGGAAAACCCCATTAAAGGGTTTTCTGCACATCATACGAGTCCATACTCACATTTGAGTTGTTTTGTTGACAATTGTACACCTGAATGTTATGTTGTTGTCTTTTGTGCTGTACGAGTATGTTATTATAATAGAATGTTTGCGAGCGACTCTAACCATTCATTTGTGTAACGTTTAATGCCAGAGTGGGCATGAAATCAAGTTTCAAATAGCATTTAGGTCATGAGTTGGCTAAAAATGATATGTGTGGGTCCATCAACATGAAAATGAGCAAAATGTATGCTCATGCACTTCTAAATGCAGAGCAGAAGCAAACGTATGTGGTTTGTATTCGCGAAATCGTAATTAGCTAATTTTTGCTGAAAGTGTTGCTATTTGGATGAAAATTGTGTATAATTTGATAAGGAGGGGCTACCTCTGTAGATCAAGTTTCTGTATTGATTGACTAACACGCTAATTAGCTGGGTAAAATTTTCAAAACGATTCTTGAAATCTTAATTAGATTCAGTAGTTTTCTATTCATGAAGAATTTTAAAAATAATTTCTCAAGATAAAAATGCGTAACCGCAGGCAATGAATTATTGTAGTTATCCAATTGCAAAGAGCTTTCCAAGCGTTGAAATAATATTTTTTGAAATAAAACCTTCAACGGTTTTAAAATAAAAAATTTTATTCAAATTTAAACTATGATCATACAGTCAATCAATTAAAATTTCGATGTTGGTCAAAATTAGATCAATTCAGTTTTTTTCTGCAAATTGGTAAAATATCTTGAGGTTGCTTATCTCACAAACACACTTTTCTACTTCCGAAGATGAGACGAGCTTTAGACAAAATTATAAAATATCAGTAAATATTTACTCAATATCAAGTCATGTGGAATTGCAAGACCCCATAACATCTACACTTTAAATCTCCGTGCATTATTTCAAAGCACTTTAGTGTGGTAAGATTGAATTGAAATGTTTAAGTGGCTCGTTTTAGAGACCTTTAAGCATGTGATTCTACTGATACGTGTAAACGTTATATGCGAAAGCATAGGGTCTGCGTGAATACAGGTCTATACCTTTATTCATAATAGGTTTTCAATAAGCGCGGGTGGATATTAAAATAGAATAAAAGAAGCTGTTCGTGAGGTACTAACTCTTATTTATTTGAAGGGCCCATCTATGCCATTATGCATAGAATATAACATCGTTAGAATTCGTTAAATGCCTCTAATTTTAGCGCTTACTAATTAATCTATAAATTGAAAAAGAAATAAAACGCTATCGAATTTGTTTTTGCGACATATATATAAATATATAATAATATATAATCAAACGTCCGCTGCGGCTTCTCATGGTGGCACGGATCTGAGTGGTCTAATTTTAAAGACTTTGTCGCATAGATCCGGCTGAATTTGAGAGATAGTCTGGGCTATGTTGACTTCAAGGCCATCAATCATTGTGGCTTATTGGCAAAAACCTATGGCTTTAAGAAAAGCTACAAGAAAAAGTCCTGCGAGATCAAATCGCAGGCCACCAAATGGTAGTAAATGGCCTGGGGTTGCACATTGGGTTTACTGGTTCTTCAACGATCAGACATTAAATGCCGGGAAATGCCAATGACTGCAAATACACCTAACATACAGCTCTGCTTTCAAATCCTACTTACATCTCCTTTATGGTGATCGCCGATAATTTTTAATATTTGTAAAATGTTGAGTAAACATGCCGCCGTTTCGAAACTTGCCACAGAGCCTCGGAATATATTGGATCTACGGCAACGACCCTGCAAACGAAAAAAGGACTATGGCATTGGATCCTGGAATGTCAGATCACTCAATTACCCTGGCGCTATTACAGACCTTTTACAACAGGCCAGTCAATATTGATTAAACACACTGGCAATCCAGCAAAAAAATTGGACTGGAAGTGATATTCAAGATATGAGATCGTACACAATATTCAAAAGTTGGAAGCCTGCTGGAAAGCGAGAATTCGGAGTGGCCTTCATTATGAATAAGGAGTTCAAATCGCACGTTATAGTATAAAAGCGAAATCCTTCAAAATTAAGCTAATAAATGTTTACGCCCTGACTGAAGAAAATAAGGAAACGTTCTACAATAACCTAGAAAGGCTAGTCGACTCATTGCCTACTAACGACACAAAAATTATTCTGTGTGATCTCCACGCTAAGGTTGGCAATGAGCTTTCTTTTCGAGGAACGAGTGGAGGCTATAGCCTCCACGATGAAACAAATAACAACGGCCAGCGCGTGATTGACTTTGCATGCAGCAGAAATCTAGTCATAGGTTCGACTTGCGTCCAATATCGACGAATACATAAAATGAATGGGTATCACTGGATGTCAACACATAACCGCTTGTTAACATAGTCATTCATCCAAAAATGCGCCTCGTCGCTAAAAACGATTTTTCATCCAGAATCAGGATCCTTTTTTCAAATGCTTTAAAATCTAATCAGCGAAAAAACGGTGTGTTCCTCATTGTTTTCCGAACCGGTTATCTCGGATTGGAGACCAAACTTTGGAAAGTTGACTATGAAAGGCCACCGCGTCTACCGTAAAATGGGCGCAACATGCGCATCGTTTGTACTAACGAACACTCATTTTGATCATAAAATTTCATTATTTGGATGTATTACTCAATCGTGTAACTTATCATAGTGATTTGGCATTAGTGACCAAATAATAAACTAAATTTTGGACAAACATCACCCGAACAGCATGGCCGCCATAGGCGGTCAATATCTACCCGCGACAATTGAAAACCCTTTACAGCATGCACTGTTCCCTTGAGACGCTTTAAACCACTCCAAGGCAGAACTTTCAATGAGAACAGGGTCAGGAGTACCATCAAAAGTTAATAAATGAGAATCGATAGGCATCATGTGCGTCTAAAGTTGACGATTTTGTCGTTATCATATGGGAGTATGATCCTCGGAATATCCCCCGATATTTCGAGGATTATACGTCATTCATAAAGTGTTGACACATTATCGATACGTTGTTCGGGATATCGATGACTGTCAGATTTGTTTTTTTTTGTGGTTGGGACGTGGAACTCCCATGCTCGCAAGAAGGCGACTGAACTACCCACTAAATATCTCCCCTTTCAACTCAAAAACCTAACCTGGAACCGTTTGACACATTACTTCAGGCCAGGTCTCGTTTTGCTACGCCGCGAGGCGCTCTCAAGCGAGAGAACCCCTCTTCTATCGAGAAGGGAGAAGGGGAGAGGAATTGCCAGACAACTGATCCCTCAGCCAGTCCTTTTTATCTTTTAATCCTGCCCGAGCATAATGTGCCACCTGGTTCCATTTGTCAACCGATTCTAGCATCACCGCGACTATATAATCCGGGGTGAGCTCTTCCGTCTCCCCGTATAGGTTCCTTCGCAGCCTGCTCCATTTTGTGCACGCAAAAAATGATTGGCAGGCATTGTCTTCCTCTTCTGTACAAAACCGACGATCGGGGACCGTGATGTACCAATCTTGTGCAGGTAAAACTGAAAACATCCGTGTCCGCTCTAAAGCTGGGTCAAATGGAAGTCAGTCTCGCCATGCCTTCGATTTAGCCACGGTCTCATATTCAGGATGAGGCGCGCAGTCTACCTTTCCTTCGTGCAATTCACCCAAGATTGCTGGCAATCATTAAGTGAGCCATGTCTCTCCTTGCGGGCAACCATCTCCCTCGCATCCTCGTTTCAACACAAGCAAAACGCGTGGCGCTCTCTAGCACGGCGGGCAGCAGGTACCGTGCCTGCAATAACTCTCACCGAATCAGAGACAGTCGGATATGAAGATGTAACCCTCAGTGCTCCTCTTATCTGTACCTGTGCCAAGTGTTTTCGGTATATCTCCTGACTGAAAGTGTCGCCCCATATTCCTGCTCCGTACAGTAGCACTGACCCTACAGCACTCATGAAGAGGCGTCTTCTTGATGGGCTTGGTCCCCCTACGTTGGCCGTAAGTCGACTCAGAGCCGATACTCCCGAGGCAGCCTACTCAGCCGTTGACCTGATTTGCTCAGAGAAACTCATCTTCGAGTCGATCAGTAGCCCCAGGTATTTCACCGCTGGTTTCGATTCGATTCGTATGTCTGCAATACTGATCATCCTTATTCTAGGGATTCTTTTTTTTTGTCAAGATGACCACTTCGGTTTTCACCAGTGCTAAATTGAGCCCACGAGCAGTCATCCAATCGCTCACTCGGCGCATTATCATACCTGGCCTGAGTTGCGACCAGAGCCGCAACATCATCCGCATAGCCGACCAAGTGCGACTCATCTGGCATCTCCAGTCTTAGTAACCCGTCGTAAGACACGTTCCATAGGTCTGGACCAAGGACAAACCCCTGGGCAACGCCCAATGTAACTTCCATCCTTCGTTGGCTCTGTGTCGTGTCGTAGCATAGGTTTCGGTCCTTTAGGTAGTCCCTCAAAAGCCGCATTATATATTCTGGAACTTGAAAAGGGTTTTCCGGCGCATCCAGAATATCCACCCATCTAGCGGAGTTGAAGGCGTTCCTGAGGTCGAGTGTCACCAACAGGTCGATCCGTCGCTTGGTATGACTATATGCCTCTGCCTTTTGGACTGCTCTGACCACATCTGCGATCGCATCGATAGTAGAACGTCCTGCTCTAAAGCCGTACTGCCGAGGAGATAGGTCCTCAGCAGCACGAATCGCGTCAGTGAGTCTTCCTTTGATGAGTTTCTCTAGCACTTTCCCGGCCGTGTCTAGCATGCATAACGAGCGGTATGCAGACGACGATTCGGGATTTCCGTTTTCCTTGCTGAACAGCACGAGCCTCGCCACCTTCCATCGTACCGGGAAAACCCCGTCCCGTAGGCAGGTGTTGAGTGTGCTGAGCAGCAAGTCAGGACAATGATGATAGACAAGCCGCAACACCCCAGTCATGACAATCCGGACCTGGAGCCTTACTCTCTTTCAGTGAAAGGACTGCCTCCTCCAGTTCCGGTTGTGTGAACAGTGCGCACTTGATCGCCATAGACAGCGTTAGCATCGCTGGGATGAACGGGGAAAAGTAAACAAACTATCGCATCCAGCTTTTCCGCATCATGTATGCAAGGTTTCCGGAGGGCGCCAAGCTACCGCATAACTAGCTTGTAGCCAAGGCCCCACGGATCCTTGTTCACATTGTCCACTAGGATCCTTGCTCACATTGTCCACTGGGTCTTGCCAGCAGCAAGCCTTGCTATCGTTAATCACTTTGTGAAGGCATTTCCTGGCCGACTCATATGCTGCCACCCGGTTGCATGCCTCGTCGCGGTTCCACGCCTGTTGAGCCTCACGTGGAAGCTTGTGACATTCCCTGCCCTTTTCGGCGATTTCAGTTGACCATCAGTACATTGTGGGCTTGTCGTGCCGAGGTTTTTGACGGGGCAAAAATGTGCAACAAGCAGTCCTAATGATGCTCATAGTTGAGTTCACCACGTCTTGAGCTGCCAGTTCTTCCGTGCCTTCCGAAGCTCCCTGCAGCGACTCACTTGTTGTGAGCACCTCGACGAACCTCTCGACGTCCATCTTTCCGATGTTCCATCCAGTTGTAGAAAGCCGAGAGCACGGACGTCGGAAGACAACATCACCGATCTCAAGCAGAATGTTCTGATGATCATTGGCTTTCATATCTCTCGCAAACTGCTCAAGCAGATTTTGGGCGGTTGAAGTGTGGCGTAGGCTTAGCTGCAGGATGCGGCTCATCGAAGTTCTGATTTTGCCTTGGCTAGAGCTTCCTGGGAAACCCGGCATTTCCCCGATCCCAAAACGTATCCAAAGTCAGGTCTTGGATCAGCATCCTTGCAAAGAATACAGTGTCCTCCTTCGTACACTCTTTTCTTTTATGTCCTATTTCACCGCATTTGTAACATAGGGAACTCCTATCGGGGCCTTTGCATGCTTGTGTGGCGTGACAGCCAAGGCATTTGAAACATTGAAGAGGCTTTGTTCTTCGCCGTATCCTACAAACAACCCACCCTATTGTACTTTGCCCTTGTTCAGAAATTGATCGGCGTCCTTTTCGGTCAAGTCAACTATGGCCATGCGTTGTCCTCTTGTTTTCTGGTGTCAGTCTCGCTTTGATCCTTCCCACTCTGGGGAACTCGCTTTTGATGGCCTCTTCTACCTCGGCCAGATCCGTGACGCAATCAATGTCTCTTGTTTCAATCGTTCCCACAGGTTGGAACTAGGCTATAGTTGCGCTTTTGCCGAGGACTTTCTTTACTGCGTCGCAGAATGTTTCCTTATTGTCGGCCTCTGCTCTGAAGTCGACCAGGATGTGGCCCGACCACGTTGGTCGTGCTGCTTTAATGGTAGTGTTGGCGTCTTCTGGTCTTACGTTCCCCCTGATGTCCCGCAACACCTCCGCGTAGGATCGGCCATCTTGGGGTCTTACGAGCAGTGCCTGCTGCCGGGGTCTTTGTCGGGATTTTTGTCTCTCCTGTTTTGTATCAGGTCATTTTTCTTGTTGGCCGTCCATGCAAACATTACTTTCTGGCAGTTTCTTTGCGGCTTTCTTCGCTCCTTTTGTAAGCACTGTTTGGAATCCATGATCAGGTGCTCCGCGCCCTTCAAGTGCCTCTTCCATCCTTCTTTTATCCCGATCTCCTTCGATTGGGTTAGACGCCATTCTTTTATTGACGTTTAATGGTCGAGCTATTTGCATTTGGCCTTTAGATTTCGCTCCCAGCGCTTCTTTAGCCTTCTGCTTGTCTTCGGCCCTTAACCAGCTCCTGCGATAGTGCCCTATGCGATCTAGGAGCTCCTCTAGTTTAAGGAGCCCAACCGTTACTGCTTTGCTGATTTTTGGGGAGTCGCATGCAGATTGTATTCTTTTCAGAACATCTCCGGCTTTCCGGAATAGCCTTTCTTTTTCATGACGCTGGGGGGCAATTGTACTTCGCGACCATCCTTGGGAGAGGTTATTGCTTTCCGTTTCCGAATACAGTACTTCCGCAACCTTTTCGACGTTGGCGATGCAATCACACACCGTCGCTTTATTTGCCTGGTCACTCGTTTCTTTCCTGCTGTAATCTCCTCGTTGGGTTCAGGATGTTTCTTTACTATGTCGGGATTTACGACCCCTGCATCGGTCGCTTCGGTAACGACCGCAGCAGTGACCATCGAATTCTCGATGTTCTTTATATTTTCTTCCACCGCTCGAACACCTGAAGCGTCCTGCAGACTTTCCCGCTTTTCCTTTGTAGGACGCTCTGGTGTTCGCATAATTTTTTTGCTACGTCCGAACGCCGTAGAACCTCGGTCTGGACCAGAGTGTCTGCTAATCTCCGTTTTTCGTCCGTCTTCACTGTCATTGTATTTTTCGTCGTTTTGTCATCGTTAGTACCGCTCTCGATGTACTGTTAGCATCGTGGCTGCAACTGCTGGTTGCGTCGTCGTTGTTATTATTTTTAAGTTCTCTTTTGGGGTTTTTTAAAATCTTTTTTAAGTTTTGGTTGCTCCAGTTTTATTGGGGCGCCCCTCGGATTCGCTATCTCCGTTCGTCTGTGTGCTCGTCCTTTTGGTCCCACGGTTATCTTTGCAGAGCAGGGAGGCCATTCGAGGGTTGACACAAGCCCTTATGGGGACAGGTGCTCAAAGCCAGACCAGCGCTAATCGGGAGTCCATCTCAACCGAACCTACACCAACAACCCAATGGTGCGAACTTTGAACGTACTCTGAGGCCCGCCAAGGTTTTACCGAGACAGAGACGGTATGATAGTTAAATTGGAGCCGCTCACACACGAGTGTCACCTCGGCGCTACTGTGTAAAGCAACTAGGTCCAAACCATCATATCCGCCATCCCAAAGCACCAATTCCAGTTCGTTGTCCAAAGCGTAGTCCAGATCCTATCAGGGTCGTTACCTGTCTTCCCAGGAGGGAACCTCACGGCGTCCCCCATATCCTCGGGTCTGTGGGGCGGCGCTCCCCAAAGAATGCTAGCCTCCAAGAGTGTTCATTTCGACCGGCACTCTCCCTGCGAGAATTTCGTCGGGTACGTGGAGGCGGAACTCCCCAAAGAATGCTAAGTTTCTGGAGCACTTCCCCTGCGGTGGAGGTTTTGATCATGCCTTTTGGTTTGAGGACTGCCACGCAGATCCTTCAACGGCACATGGATAATGTCCTCCAAGGACTATACTTTGTATTTTGTAGCATTGATGACATCCTCATCATGCCCGGAACAATGGAACAGCATCGAGAAAATGTAAATGTAGTAACTCAGCGACTGCAACAAAACACGGATTACAAACAAAGTCTTTTCTTTCCGTCAGAGGTTAAGTATTTGGAACAAACCATAAACGAAAACCGCTGTCGACTTCCACAAAAACGGGTTATCGAATCACGTAGATTTTTGGGTACTGTCAACTGCTACAGACGTTGTATGCAACATAAACCATTACTAGGCAAAAGGCAAACAAAAGGTCCCATAGACATCTGAAGCTGATTTAAAGAACGTTAAACAGAGCCTTGCAAAGGCAGCTTTACTAGTATAACCGGTCCATAAGGCGCCCCTTGCACTGGTGACTGACGGGTCCGACAGTGCTACAGGAGCAATCCTGGAGCAGTTGAATGTTGAGCTTTGGTGTTCAATTGGTTTTTTCTCATGCAAACTCAGTCTAGTGAAAGTTAAATACAGTTCGTATGACCGAGAATCACTCGCTATTTACCCAGACATCAAATACCTCAGGCATATACTGTTAGGACGACGCTTCGTCATCAAAACTGACCACAAACTTTTGGTCTATGGTTTCGCGCTAAACTTGGTTCTTAGGTTGACAGGAGAGGTGTTTAGTGGGTAGTCCAGCCGGCTTCATGTGAGCATGGGAGTTCCACACCCTGTGCTAAATGGGCATTAACGTCCCTACCACAAAAAAAAAACAACCTGGATAAAGTGAGTCACAGTCTTCCAATTTACCACCAAGATAGTCCACATATCAGGTTCTCACAACATTGTAGCCGACGCTCTCTCACAAGTGAGCACCATCGACATATCATTCACCATCGAATGAGATCTATTAGCAACAGCTTAACAATAACAACAGTAGACAAGCGAGTGCCAAAGCTACTTTACTTTTTGTTCAGAAAATATAGCTGGTCCAATATATGGTGCTATTAAATAATGGCACAGAACATTCAAAGCAGCATTGAATCATTCTCGTGGCTCAAACTACTTCAGATAGTCTTATTCGGACTCCAACCGACTCTCAAGGGTAGCTGAAGGCATCACCCGCTGAGTTACTTTATGGTGAACAATTACGTATCCCGGGCGAATTCTTTACAAACGTGAAAATGCCACCCAATTCAGTTGGTTTCGTGGAAAAGTTTCGCGAGCAAATTCGGCGTCTCCGTCCAATACCTACAGCTCATCACATCAAAAAGAGCTTGTTTAATTACGAAGACCTGCATACATGTTCATTTGTCTTCCTACGAGTTTAAGAAGTGAGACAACCTCTCGAGCCGCTTACACTGGACCACATAAGGTGATCAAACGCATAAAAGATCATGTTTTCATCATCAAGGCCAAGGGACAAAACGTCACCGTCAGATGACAGCGAAGGAAACCAATGCACACCTCGCAAAACATATGGTCGCGCATCGTCACATAACAACACTGAGAAGAAGGGGGTGAACTATAAACCGACCAACCGAAATACTTGTTGTGAATTTCAAGTTATTAAATTGTAAGTGTTACAAAAAAACATTTATTTGAAGCAAGCCTATTGTAAACCGGGAAAGAAAAGTCTACAGTAGATGGCAATATGCTTCAGCTCATTTTTCAGTGTCGGCATCTATTAAAAATCCCGGGACTTATCAGTTCATGTACTAGTTTCAAGAAAAAGGAGAAAAGCCGTCGGGCCTTGCTTTTTTGCGTTCACACACAAGCCCGACGGCTTTTCAAGAAAAAAGAGAATTGGCCTGCAGTTGTCAAATAAACAAAATAATTGACTACAAAAAATTCGCCTTTGTTGTCTCTTGCTTTAGCTATATGATCACTGATTCCTTTCAAATATATATAATAAACCTGGACTGCTGGAAAAAATGTCCATTTGACATTTTTCTTAACTTTGATTGCGGGGATGTATTCCTCGTACTTAATTTTCTAAATGAAAGTAAATGGCTACCTAGAAAAGATGAAATGTTGACTAAATGCATTGTCCTAAAAATGTTCGTGATGGTCAGTGGAAGAAACACTATTTTCTGATTTACGAGTAGAACTTCTCATCTCATTTAAGACAACTTTGTCAGATTAAGAAATGAGAATTTATCGCTTCTTAACTTTAGCATTATTTTCAGAAATTAGGATGCTTTTCAAAGGAGTAATATTCAAATCCTTTAATTATATGACTACAACAATGTCAACCAAAGCAAATTGCGGTTAATGCGAAAAAAACTCCTGGCACGTGTCCATTGCCAAGTCAGGACGATTGAATTTCTCTCCCCAGCGGCAAAGTCATAAAACTGCAAACAATAGCGAAATTATTGGATGAAGAATGTACTGAAAAGGGTCGTTGGCGTGTTTTTATTGTCGGTCGCAACTTTTCAAACCACTAAATAATTGTCACAAAAGTTGCTTTCTACCACTCTCTCTCTCTCTTCATTCAATTCAATTGTCCTCTTCCCAGTATTTATTCATAGATGCCAAGTCAAATAGTCGTTTTCAAATTACTTAAGGAGGCACAACGCCACAAATTTGATATTAATACCGGAGGGTATTTCAATAGACATGGGGATGGTGCTGTCAACCCTCACAATTATTCTCTAGAGAGTTTAGGACATAACTTGCATCTGCTCGCATCATTTAGCACAGCAACTTTGTCGGGGCATATGAAGGATTAAATTTTATCGCAACAGACGGGATGGCACTTCTATGGAAAGGATATCGAACGAAGTTATCAATTTTATGTCTCTTTATTGGTCGAGATAGTGAATTTTATCGATTATGATTCAGTTTCGTTTACCAAGTTGTTAAGGATATTAGTCAGTGAGATCGCACAACTGACTCAATTATCCACTCCAATGCGCAGAAAGTAACAGAGGGTTGTTCGTTTACAACGGAGGCTAATAAAAAATATATAACAATTAAAATGGTCAAAAACTGTTAAATAAATTATCAAGGGACGGAAAAACTTCTTCCGAACATTTCACTGAAAGGCTATGTAATGGCAGTCCATAATTTCTGACTTGTCATTTTGTCTGAAAAGGGTCAATTGCAGAAGAATGACTGTCCCTGGCTATCACATATTCTCAAAATAATTGCAGCCCCGTTAAACAATAATGTCTGACTGAAATATGTTCTACCTCTTACACCTATAAAAACCCTTTCATGCCATTTAACCCCTAACTTTCAGATTAATACATCTAATAACTCGGGAGCAGGTAAAGGCCACCACCAACAATATATCCCATCCCAAAGTCCTTTCTACATTGTTACATTGTTTAAGAGCGTCTGAAGAGAGAATGAAACAATAATGGCTGAAAATTTAAAAAGCATTCCATCCCCGCCTCCCTCGAGGCTTGTTGCACGTTATATTGCTAGCCTTGAATTCAATTAATCACCTTTTTCACGGCACCCATTCTCTTGATTTCTTTCACATTGTTGACTGTATCAACGAATTATATCGGTATAAATAGCGTCGTTACTTTCTTTATCTCGAATGCCAAACGGATCGGTTGGCAGAAACGGAAGAAATATTTAGAAATTAATTACCACCCTCCACTCGGTGGAGGAGAGCAAAGCAAATATGCTGCGAAGAAACTTCATTGAAAATGAGAACACAATTTTGACAAATTTCATAAAGTTTCATTGAATTTTCAAAGGCAAAGATGTCGAAGATGGGAGTTGTATGAAAGCGATTATTATTGATTTTCGATAATTATATGAAAGAATGTTGGTAACGGATGTATTACGCAGGCAAGTGACGGGTGAGAGAAAATGAAAACTGTATAGTGAATGTACGTAAGGCTAAAGTGTATTTTTGGACTCTAATTTTAGGTTAGCTGAAGACCAACTTATTTAGCAAATCATCTACAGTTATAATTACAGAATGATTTTCAAACTGATTAGCAAAAAGAAGTGAGGAACGAAACAGAAAATGTATCTATTATATTTTACTTTAATTTAAATACTCCTTTTAATATTGCATTCGTCAATACTACTTCGATGGTTCTGAGTTAGATAAGAGAACCACAAGCAGTGGAAGATAATGAAATCAACGTACGAATATACGTCCCTGTATAAGCAGACGATTGTAAGCTACAATGGGCTGGACACATGAATCGTATGGACGAACAACAGATACCCAAAAAGGTATTCGTTGGGAGAACTGAAAGCCGTAGACCAGTGGGGAAACCGAGGAAATGCTGGTCTGACTCGGTCGACGAAGACATTTCATCGGTGCTCGGATTTCGAAATTGGAGGTCGCGGTCAATGGATCGAGGCAGTTGGAGGCGCTATTTGCAGGAAGCGAATTCCCGAGGGGGGCTGTAGTGCTAAGAAGAAGAAGATAAGCAGACCCGATATGCACGTTGATTTTATCGGATGCCAAACTGAAGCGCAAGCCGAACGTCTACATAAGAAATACGAATCCAGTTGTAGAGAAGCATAGGGAATTTTAAACTTAACAAGTTGGGTAGACAGACCTACGCTCATGTCAGAAGGGTTTTGTACTCAACTTACAAAATGCAGGAACCAGCAACGAATAAAATCAAGAAACATGTCAAAGACGATTTTGTTGGAGAAAATGTGAAATTCGAGAATCATACTATGAGTTGAACGAATTTTCACTTCTGAGGCATTTGTTATTGTTATACCCATAAATATCTTCCTTGATAATTTTTTCATGTTTTTTAGATCACAGGTGTCCATTCGCATGGGAGGAAACACATTTTTCATGTATTTCCCTCCCTGTCCCCCACTGAAGCAAAAACTGCCAGTTTAAGAACTGTTTTGATAAGCTCTCATAAAGAACTTTCATTTGATACTTATATTGGCTACCTTTGATGTAATCATCGATTCAAAGCCAATTTATTCGAATCGTAGAATAGTTACGAAGCCCTCTTGCTAGGAACTCTCACCTGTCCCTCCAACTTATTTCACCTATGAGTATTAATTGTAGGTACTCGTCTTCTGTCATTCATTAAATTGAATCAAGTGTTCAAAGTATGCACCTTAAACGTTGAAGTTGGGGAAAAATAACTCAAAATTATTCAATCTCCGCATTTAAAACAGCCCCTTTTTTGTTTTACGATTATTGATACCAGTAACTGAACCGATTCTCAAAGATGTTCATGATATCTATCATTCCTGAAATTTTCATGCAAATCCTAGCAAAGCTGTAGTGTCTAAGTTGGTAAAAAGCGCATATGGTTCCATAGCCATATGTTTCCACCCTAATACAGCGCATATTGTTCCATAGTAATACGGGAAAATTCAAATCGCTATAACTTCGACAAATACCATCCGATCTTTATAACAGTTTCAGAGAAAATCAGTCTTTTAAATAGTCATCTGTGTGCTAAATTTTATTGGATTTAAGGGTACCGTTAAGATTTTATTCAAGAAAACTAAAAATCGATACATCATACTACTCGACTACCAATCGTGAAATTTTTTTTTGAAGGGTCACCTCCCTACATGGGGAGACCCCCTTAAACCCCTTTGAAAAATTTTTCGAACCTTGAACTTTCAAGAAGTCACCACTTCTGACCTTTCTACAAAGTTTCATGGATGTAGCTTCTATAGTTTCGGAGAAAAAGTGCTGTGACATACAGACGAACAGACGGACGGACGGACAGACGAACACAGGTCGTGATTGCAATAGGGTTGTGTATTTTAGTACAAAACCCCTAAAAATCAGTAAGAAGAACATACCATTTGACATTCAACTAGATTTGAAAATAAGCTCTTTGCGTCGTTTTCACTGATCATGAGTTTTAAAACACTAATCTAAGCTTCTGAGTCGTTAGGCGTTTTGCCTTTTCTGCAACTAGAGGGCCTTTCATTAAAATATAATGCTGAATGCCATGAGGCATAATCTTCCTAGTATCAGATGGAACAGTTAAATCGTCATAATCCTTCAGCAGGTCGAAGTACTCCAAGTTTTCTTTGATTGTAGCATGCGCTTTACTAATTTGATTTTGCTGTCAATCAACTTCTTTCGATGTAAATTTACTATCAAACCAAATTGTAGCAAACACTCTGCTACGATTATTGGTTATCTTCCCTTTGCAACCAAAAATCTCCAAGCAAACGGTGTACGAAGCCCGAGATTAAGTCCAATCAGTTTATAGCCGTACATTTTAATTGGAGAATTATTCGCGGCGTATAGCTCCGATTCCCCTGGAGCGTTGTGACTTTTATCCCGCGGCAGGACTGAAATATCGGCTTCAGTATCGATGGGAAAACCAGCTCCGCTTTTCGAATCAGGAACTATAAGCCGGCGATTATTAAGATGAAGTTAGTCGTCCTCAGACACCGTAATTCGAGACGACGAGTTTAGTTTCCCGAATCCACTTTAACATTGGTTGTTCACTAACATGGAGCATGACGATTCCGGACGCGCTTTCCAAAACACCTGCGGCAAAAAACAAAAGGCGTCGTTGGCTTGTGAATTTGATCGCATTCTTCTGGTTCTCTGTCTGGAGCGTGAACGGTTTCGTGTACGCAACTCCAGGCGGCGATCCATTCAATTCACTAGTTGCAACATGAATGTTTGTATCTGTCATCTGCTCCCTTCCAATATTTCACAGACGCTGTAGATAATGCGATGGCTTCCTTCCATCCAAATTCAGTCTTTGTAATTTGTTTTGTGGTAGGGAGGTGAATGCCATTTATGCACAGAGTGTGGGACTCGCATGCTCACAAGAACTAGACTACCCACTAAATACCTCCCCTGTCAACCTGAAAACCCAGCCTGGAACCGTTTGACACATTACTTCGGGCCAGGTCACGTTTTGTTACGCCGTGAGGCGCCTTCAAGCTGGGGGATCCCTTTCCTACTGGGAGGGGAGAGGGGAAGAGGAAATGCTAGAAGAGCGATCACCCAGCCCCAGCGCCTCCGGCTGCTGTAAGTCCCTTTTATATTTTAGGACTGCCCGAGGATAATGGGCCACCTAGTTCCATTTGTCAACCGATTCGAGCATCACCGCAACTATATTATCCGGGGTGAGCTCTCCCGTCTCCCTGTAGAGTTCACTTCGCAGCCTGACCCATTTTGTTCCCACAAAAAATGTGTGGCAGGCATTGTCCTCCTCTCCTGGGCAGTACCGACAATCGGGGGACCGTGACTTACCAATCTTGTGCAGGTAAGACTGAAAACACCCATGCTCGCTCAAAAGCTGGGTCAGATAGAAGTCAGTCTCACCATGCCTTCGATTTAGCCACGGTTTCACATCCGGGATGAGGCGCGCAGTCCACCATCCCTTCGTGCAATTCACCCAAGACTGCTGCCAATCGTTGAGTGAGCGCTGCCTCTCCTCGCGGATAACCATCTCCCTCACATCCTCGTTTCGGCGCAGGTAAATAGCGCAGCGCTCTCTAGCAAGGAGAGCGACAGGTATCATGCCTTCAATAACTCTCACCGCCGGATCAGAGACTGTCGGATACGAAGATGCAATTCTCAGTGCTCCTCTTCTCTGTACCTGTGCCAAGCGTTTTCGATATACCTCCTTGCTGAGAGCGTCACCCCATACTTCTGCCCGGTACAGTAGCACTGAACCTACAGCACTCATCAAGAGGCGTCTTGTTGATGGGTTGTGTCCGTCTACGTTGGCCATAAATCGACTCAGAGCCGATTTTCTCCAGTGCTAAACTGAGCCCAAGAGCAGTCCCTCACTCGGCGCATTAGCATACCTAGCCTAAGTTGCGCCTGTTCAACGGTACGGCCAGCGACCAGAGCCACAACGTCATCCGCATAGCCGACCAAGCGTGACTCATCAGGCATCTCAAGACTCAGTAGCCCGTCGTAAGACACGTTTCACAGGTCCGGACCAAGGAAAGATCCCTGGGCAACACCCGATGTAATTTCCATCCTTCGGTCCTTTAGGTAGTTCCTCAAAAGCCGCATTAGATATTCTGGAACTTGAAAAGAGTTTTCCAGCGTATCCAAATATCCACCCAGTTGAAGGCGTTCCTGAGGTCGAGTGTCACCAACAGGACGATCCGTCGCTTGGTGCGACTATATGCCTCTGCCTTTTGGACCGCGTTCACCACCTCTGCAATCGCATCAATGGTAGAACGTTCTGCTCTAAAGCCGTACTGCCGAGGAGATAGGTCCCCAGCTGCACGGATCGCGTCAGCGAGTCTTCCCTTGATGTGTTTCTCTAGCACTTTCCCAGCCGTGTCTAGCATGCA
Organism: Odontomyia ornata; assembly: GCA_963969285.1. Lineage (NCBI taxonomy): Eukaryota > Metazoa > Arthropoda > Insecta > Diptera > Stratiomyidae > Odontomyia > Odontomyia ornata. Next base: position 447,228,270 of record OZ017739.1, on the reverse strand, counting down.
TAACGGGCGGTATGCAGACGGTGATTCGGGATTTTCCGTCATCTTGCTGATCAGCACGAGCCTCGCCACCTTCCATCGTACCAGGAAAACCCCGTCCCATAAGCAAGCGTTGAATATGATGAGCAGCAAGTCAAGACAATGGTGAAAGACGAGCCGCAACACCTTAGCTGGAACGCCTTCTGGGCCTGGAGTCTTCCTTGCTTTCAATGAGAGGACTTCCGCTTCCAGTTCCGGCTGTGTGAAGAGTGGACACTCGACTGCTGTTTCACCATGGACAGCATCAACACGGACGGGATGGGCGAGGAAGAGCCCCCGCGCTATCTCATCCATCTTTTCCGCGTCATGTATACAAGGCTTCCGCATAACTAGCTTGTAGCCAAGGCCCCACGGATCCTTGTTCACATTGTCTACTAGGTCTTGTCAGCAGCGAGCCTTGCTATTGTTAATCAATTTGCGAAGGCATTTCCTGGCCAACTTATATGCTGCCACCCGGTTGCATGCCTCGTCACAGCTCCGCGCCCGTTGAGCCTCACGTCGAAGCCTGTGACACTCCCTTTGCTTTTCAGCGATTTCAGTTGACATGGTGACGTTTAAGTAACATGTAAAGGCATGCCTAAATGAGTCCAAGAAGCTCGATGTGCTTTATCTAATTGCACTGCGCAAATGTAAGCTTGTAAAGCGTCAGTAGGCTGGTTTTGTTGTTGATATAAAACACCAATTGAACACCACGTATCGGCGTTAGCCTCAATTTTCTCTACTGAATTTCTATACGCTATAAAGGCATCATGGGCTTTGTAAGTACCAGCAAAACATCTTCCAAGTATTGGATCGGCTTCTATTGACTTTTGTAGGCAATGTATTGCAAATGGTTCACGTTGTCTTTTTTTCACCCAATAATCCTACACAATGCTACATACATCCTTGTTGTCGATAAATATCGGCTTTCAGTGAAGGTGTCAGCTGCTTTTCTGCAAGTAGCTGTTGGTACCCTTTCTTGGCAGTTTTATGTTTATTTTTAATTTCATGTAGATGAGGAATGTCTAAACGGATTCTTCGGCGTCCGCCACAATGTTTAACTTCCAATTTTGTTTATATTGCCTTGGGACGAATACACAGATGTGGCAGTGTTTGCTGTACTATAATATGCGCGAGTGCACTGATCGCTGTCGTATCACATCACTTTAGGATTCTCGCAAGTTACATCGGCAACGAGCACGAGCAAGCTCACCAATATGAAACAGTGGCAAGCCATCGAACCTACACACTGCAAACCGTTCTCTCGCTCGTTCACACACACTTGTCTAAGGCTGCCAACATTCTTATAGCACATAAAATATTTGGAACTCAACTACCAGCGCTAGAAATCAGATTTCTCACTAATTCCCTGAGACGGTTTCCTTTCTTCACTAAATAATGTTCATTTGTGTTTAAATCACCATGCAAGTCTGATTTATCCAGTACACTGCACATAATTCAATGTACCCTTATTTCAGTCGCGACGGAAAAGTCAATGGCTTCCTCACGCCATGGAAAATTCGAATGCACCTTTCTTCTTTCCCTTCGTCTTGCATCTCGTACTCTGCTTAAGACACTTCACTACTTTTCAATTTTCATGCGTGTAATGTGTTAATAATGTTAGCATCGATAGACATCTACGCGCTTGCAAAAAAATCACTTTTTCAACTTTTCGATTTTCGCGTCCATGCACAACTGAGCGTATTACTTCACTCTCTTGCGCGACATATCCCACTCGTTGCTCAAAACTCCAGTCCCATTTCGGATGAAAATTCTTGTTGCAACAATCTGGCAATTGCTTCGCTCAATTGTTTCGCAATGGTGTTGCTATTATTCGTTTTTTATTTGTTAGATTTTTTATTGTTTCTTCGGGAAAACTTTTTATCGATAATGGTAGCGGTGATAGTGACGGGGTGATTTCGGGTTAGTAATAATAAGATTAAAAAGGTGCGTATTAAATTATTTTGCACCTATTGCGTTGTTCTTATTATGAAATCGCTTCTTTTTGTGAAGGTCCCTCGAGTAGTTTGCCTAGGCGAGCTGCTCAATTACTGCACACCCACTCATTTCCACTCGATTTTAGCAGCAAATACTGTAACTCGGCTTTGCTTGTTACTTGGCTAACTTGCAGTTGTTATGAATTCGCTTCCGCGTCTTTAGGCTAGGTTTGAACTTAGCCGACCTGCAGCTAGGTATGCTCATTTGCACGTGAAGGCTAGTTGTTCGTTAAATAAGGAAGCATAGCGTCTAGAACACATGGATCCAACGGCGTTGTGGCCTGTGCATCCAAGTATAGTGGACGTGCATCCCAAACTTCTTTGCATGTTTTTTTTAGAATATTTGAAGATATTAAACAATCCGAACGAATAGAAAAAATATTACCAATTACAAAACACCAGCCGTCACCTCCACACCTGGTTTTGAGCTGCCCCACTACGCAGGTTCGATTTCCTTTAAGCTGTGTATTATCAATTATGTAAGAAATTTGATTTTTTCAGATTTTTAGGCTCGTAAGTTTCCAATTGCCTTCTTCTGGGGTTCCAGACACACAATCTGACTTTTTTCTTCTAAATTCAAAAAATTCTAATCAAGACCTGTCATTTGATACCCCACTCGATTACCTTTAATAAAAACTGTTGAAGTTTCTCTTAAACACTTGGACAACTTGGATAATTTTCGATGACTTGAACTTTTGAGAGACCACCCCGTCTGACCTTTCCACAAATTATGATCATTGTAGCTTCCAGAATAGTTTTGAGAAAATTTGTAACGAAGGACAGACGGATGAACGGACAGACAGGATACTAAACTAACAGATGTTTACAAAGCTCCGTAAAAGGATGAACTACAATTGACAACGTTTTGTTTTCACAAAATTACCAAGCTTACTCACAATAACAGAATCGAAAATTCTCAACTCCCTCTTGAAAGTAGCGACAACCTCATCCGCAGTCTTACCGTCTCAGCTACAAAATATGACCAACTGAAGCTCATTAATTGAAAAGAATTGATGAAAGCAGCTTTAATTTGGTAGTCGCATCTGTAAGCCTTCTTACACCAATAGGTCCCTTACCGTGTTCTGAAAACATATGTTTACCTAATTCGGCTTCCTACATTCAAAATCCTGCAAAAAGGACCTAATTTCAAACCAAAAGTACTCAACAATAATACTCATTCAATCTACCAACCTATGTGCATTAATCACCAGTAATCGGAAAATTAGTTTGTAATTTGATGACAGGTGGAAGCTCTCAAATTGATTTTCGATACATACCTGCCATTTACAGGGATACTCGTATACAGTATGACTTGCCTTTGGCTTCAGCAAATGCTGAATTCAATTTAATGTTGTACGACTTCCCATCGATTTTCGGGGCTGACTAATGCAATCTCACGGAGTGTGTTTTTGGGGGAAGAAAGGGTACAAACCCACATACTTGCTATACTCGTAGGTAGACAAGTTGGAAAACAATGTTAATTAGACGAATCCTGCCGACTGAAATACGGCCAAGCGTTTGAATCATGAAACAATGCAAATTGGGTATTTGTGGAATATATCCCTGGCAAGTATTTCAATTTCGGCAACTAATCGTTATGGAGATTGTTGGTAAATTATGTCTGGAAGTTGGTCGGAATTATGTGAGATTGTGTACTTCGATACAGGATGTATCAGCCACTTTTGAATACTTGTCAATTTAAAGGAAATTCAATTTAATCTTGTGTAACATCTTCGGCTCTTTTTTGCTGGACTGCATTACGTATGTCTTCATTGTGTGGAAACCCGAAATGAAAACAAATATCGCAACCAGACATTAAACAAATCAAAACCAATGTAATTCCTAATTACAAATCGCCTTCAATTAACTGACGCAGACTAAATAGGAACTTGTTAATTGTCAGCCAATTTTAGTTCAGCGCTAGAAGCCACAAGTTAATCTCCATCGATTGGATCTCTAAGTAAAAAAAGTCACACATCATCTCAAACATTTGAAGAAGAACAAAAAGATCCGCTGAAATGTTTGTCAGTTTATAAATACCAGAAATTTGGTGCTGGTGAGTGCATCATCTGTTGGCTGACGACGCTGCTGATGACTGCAACTATTTGGACCGTTTTATGTTTCCCGAGGAACTAGACCAAGGAAAATTTATGGAACATGTGCATGAGTTGGACATAAATATTTGGCTTCATTGAAACAACTCGGGAAACGCGAGTGAGAATTATTGACACATGCACACACGTCTTTCATTTACGAACTAATTTTCCAGACATTTTAGTTAGCCCCGATGTATCCGCTGTTGCTCCCGAAGGCTGTAAAAAATTCCGTGTAATTTGTTTTTATGCACTTTTTTTATTTATGATTAAGTTTATTTGCTGAAACACGTTCGATTCTAAAAGTTCATGACGCCAACAAGTAAAATTTGAAAAAACTTCATTCCTGCCCCCAGGACAAGCCTGAAAGGGAAAAGACCCCAAAAAGAAAATTATCTTGATGCCATGCCTGCTCCATCCTCTGTAATTTGAGCTTGATTTCTTTCAGATCTTGGATTTCCTATTAATCTTGGAACATGTGTTGAACACAGTTCGCATTAATACTCATTCTCGTATGTACGTTATGCGGGAGTGCAAGTTATCAAGATGCATCCCATTTGCTATGTGATGAACGGCGGTGAGAAAGAAGTTGCCACGCAAAGGAAACAAAGCGAGGAGCAGCCAAGTGTGGGGCTGATGCGCTTCATTAGCATTTGGGCGCTTCTTATTTAATTATTCATAAGCCACAAAACATTCTTGAAAGCATCCAATTTGCATGCGACCAGAGGTCGTCATCGTCATTGGCATCATCAACATCTCATCAACGGCAAATGGGATGCTTGCAAGTCATAAAAATGAAGAATAAGAACTAAACGTTAAATGGCAAACGACTGCGGGCGGGAGTGGTAAAGTGGCGACTCTTGAAATTTAAATTGTCGACGATAAATCACTTAAGAGTGGACATGCAAATTATTAGCTGCAGACTAGTGGGAAAAATTGAATAGTGTGAAAATTAAAATTCAATTTTTTTCGCTAGCAATATACGAGTATCTTATACATCTTCACACGTAGTGCTGCTAAGTGTCGCCTCGTTATTTTGCTAAAACTGCTCGTTATTTTTTGTAGCTCGAGTAAACATAATTAAGCCCTAAACAGCATCTGCTTGGCTTTAGCCATAGATGATAATATTTTCATCGGTGCGTGCGATCGTCGTTGCTGTCACTGGAGTATGGATTGACGTTTGGAAATTGAAACGGTCAACACCCGTGTGAATTGGTCAATATCGAAATTATAAAAAAACCTATTAAAAAACGAAAATTTATAAGTATATTTCATCATACAAGATCATATACATAAAGTTTAAAGGTTGAAGACCGAAAGAAAGCAGAAACTTCATCTTGGGCGAGCGCCCATCAAATACACCGCCAGTATTACAAAGGCGGCAAAATGGACTAGTTATTGTCAGAAAGCAAACACGATGGCGGAGCAAGCAAACACGATAGCGGAGCAAGCAAACACGATGGCAGAGCAACCAAAGACCAAAGCAGCCCGTAAGGAAATGCCTTCGGACATGATGTATGCGGACGATACAACAGCAAAGAATTCAAGCTTCGACGAAGATATTAACCTCATTAACTGTAAGGTAAATGAATTTATAGTAGCAAAGGGTAAATTAGTTACCAAACGTAAAACCCCGGTTCCTATACCAATCCCACCCACACCTAGCACTAACCCTTTCGGCGCACTGGCAAACGGTAATAATAACTCAAACGCGGCTAACAGTCGAGTAAAGAAGGTATGGTTCCCACCAATATTCATTGAAAATTTAAAAGCAACGGTACTTAAAGGTATCATGGACAGATACACCTTTATAGATGGTACCCGTCTAGAGTACCGAATCACAAAATTGTCAAACTCCCGACTTAAAGTCATAGTGGACAGACTCGAGGCGCACGACTACATTATGAACCTGCTTAAAACACGGAAGCAGTGGGATACTCATTCACCCCCAAAGAAAAGAAAAAATGTGTCGTGATACCAAGGGGTTTTAGATCAGAATTTGGAGCGGAGGCTGTTCGAATGGACATAGCCAGACAAATCCCGATTTTAGGTCTCCAGACTGTTAGTCCACTTACCACTGCACGGTCGAGAGCAAATAAAATCGACCTAGATTTATTTAGGATTACAGTGGGATCGCAAGCTGATAAGAACGAGATGGTAAAGCTGCGCTGCATTTTGAACCAGAGAGCCGTATGGAAACGCCCCAAAAGGAGTGATCTGGTGCAATGCTATCGGTGTCAAAGATTCGGGCACTGTTACGGATAAAACCGAAGGGCACCAGGATTACCTCACCCCGAACACTATCGTAACATTCGCGTGACTATTATAGTCAGAAAGCTAGGCCGCACTCGACTAGGGTTTGTTTGCCAGTCCAAATTGTAATCATATTAGTAGTTTAAATACGATTATTGGTAGTTTTAAGCAAACATAATTGTCATTGAACGAAGGTCAGAATCACCGCATGTTTGGAGTTGGAATGTTCCCCAGATATTTCGGTAAAATCAAAACCTAACAAGATCGGGCCAGATGTTGCCAAGGAGGATTCAGATGATGAGAATTCACTGTCTTGAAAATGTCGATAAAACGCTACAGTTTCTCCGGGAGAAACGAGTACATTTAGAAAACATCGGTTCACATGATATTGTCGATGGAAACGCATCTCTAAATTTACAATAATTGTCCGGTTTACGAATCGTTCAAGAGTTACATTGCTACATAAATGCTGGATGGTGACAACAAATACGATGCTGGTGAAGAGTACAGTCTTCAGGAAGCTGAAAAAGGAGTGATTTTTATTTCGTTCCCGCCATTTTTGCAGCTGCATTCAATGAGATTTCAATACGATCCTGTAACTGACTGTTCCTTGAAATTTAACGATCGATTTGAGTTTGATGACGAATTGTTTTGGATCCATTCTTAGCAAAGAAAGAACAAACTGATGCTGTTTATCACCTTCATGCGGTGTTAGTCCATTCAGGAGACAACCAAAACGTACACTACGTTGCTTACATAAATCCGCTGTTGGAGGGAAATTGGTGTAAGTTCGATGATGACGTCGTTTCATGCTGTACGAAATTTGAAGCCATTGAGCATAATTACGGTGGTTCAGATAATGAAATAACCTTAAATGATAAGCCGAATAGCAATGCCTACATGCTCGTGTATATTAGATTGTCGGAAATCCCTAGGGTACTTCAGACAATAGTTGAAGCAGATATACCGTCAGAATTTAGAACGATTGGAAGAGGAGACCAGGATCGAGATGATCCATAAAGCTGAAAAACTGATCAGGCAATATTTTTTACAATACAAATAGTCATGGAGGATTGTTTTGAAACACATGACGCTGCTGGGTACTTCGATCCGAACACTGTCCAATACATATTATTTCGAGCAAAGAAATCGGAAACGATCGGATCCGTGGTGGGTGCAATGTGTAACTATTTTCGTATCCCTATCACAAGAATGCGAATTTGGCCATTGCTTTATCGCCGCTTAACAACTCGAATGGTGTATTTTGATATCAATAGCGAGATGGAGACGACTTTAGCGTATATAGTGGATACAGCCCCAATATGGACAATTTATTTAGAAACTTTGCACGCTGATAATGATCAAACGATTAACCACTTCAATCCCAGCCAACACATTTTAATATTTCTGAAGTACTTTGATCCCGTACGGAATATCTTGAATTATTGGGCTGTAGCCAATTTACTTTAGACACCAGACTTAGCGACGTTGCAAATGTAGTTAAAAACATGTTGGGCCTGGCTGAAAATGTTGAATTGAACATTTACGAGGAGCTGGGACCGAACAGTCTCGATAAATTTACAAAGACCAATGATTCCCTTGAATACAGCTTATGTATTTCTGGGGTTGAAAACCAAGGTTACATATTGATTTTTGCGAAAAAATTTTGGATGAAAAACTGAACTTACCGACATGTGATGAATATTTTACCAGTCTTCTCTTCAAAATGGAAGTGACATTCATAGACAAGAGTCGCCCGAACGACACAGGATTTTCCTTGGTCCTTCCGCAAAGGCACACTTATAAGCAAATGGCTTCAGCTGTCGGAAAGAAAATCGACTCGGATCCAAATAAGATACAGTTTTTCAAATGCCAAAGTTACAAAGATTTGCCTGGAAATCCATTAAGTTGCTCATATGATGGACATTTAAAAGAATTGCTAGCGCATCATAAATGCAAAAGTGTCAAAAAGCTGTTCTATCAAAAGATTCAAATGGACATAAACGACTTGGAAGGTAAACAAACATCACTGACAGGCCAAACTGTCAGTGAATTATGTTCAGCTGATTCAGCCGCATTTGGAGTGCTCGCCACTAGAGGGGAGCGGAGACCAAGTGGCGGTAGAAAGGAATTACCCCGTTGAAGGGGTGGATGACCGACGAGCGGAACCATAGCCGTTAGGAGGAGGCTATAAAAGCACGCGAAGAATGACGTGCCTCCTCTTTGATCTTTTTTGTCGTGGGCGACGAAGCAGCGGAACAAGAGCAACCAGGGAGAACATAATTCGAAGCGCAGCGGCAATCTTCAAGTGGAGGACAGCGGAATCAGCAAAGTGAGATCCAAGCGAAGGAAAAATTCGTATCAAAGCGACGAGCAAGCTCCGACATTGGAGGAAAGGCTACAGAATACATCCGCGAATACGATCGTCGAAGGGGCCCCTTTGTAGGTATATAATAGAAGTAAGTTTTTTTTATGATATAGTGTATCATATGTCAAAATTATATGGAAGTTTCGATTTGGAGTACAAGTGTTGGAAAATATTAATTAATCGAAGTTTCTTTGTGATAAATTAATGCTTGGAGGAAGAAATTTTTGTCTTTAGGACAAGATTAGGGAAATCTTTGTTTTCAGAATACGGGTTGTGACGAGTGCGGCTTGGAAGGACAAGTTGAAGTGGAAGTGTCGTGGAATTAAATGAAACCTGTGATATCGGTCAGTCAGAGTGTTCGGGGGTGGTATTGTGGCCCACGCGAAGATTAGTGTGATTAAGAAGTAGAGGTGTACAGTGGTGTAGGTGAAGTATTGTAGTGAAGATCATAGGGTGGTTAGTAGCTAGGGTTTCGGCCGAATAACGTCGCGTTTAATCCGGTTAGTCGCATTCTCGCTTGGCGGCTATTTGGGGCTTTGAGGGAAAAGCGAGTGGCGCCCCACACCCGTCTTCGGACGAGCTAACCGGGTCCATAAGCCCCGCCGGAGCACTCCAGTTTCCCTGAGGGCCATAGTGGCTCTCGCGAGGTAAAAAGTGGGTGTAACAGCACGTACCCACCAATTGTGAATTCCACATAAGATGTGTAGCATGTGTGGAGGAGCATAATTCCGAAAGCTTCCCCAGAAAAATATGGACAAGCCGGAAACTGAGCCATTCTGCACCATGTGCAAGACCCATGGGCATCCAGCCAATTAAGATAGGGCAATTGAAAATAAAGCCAAATGGATGGCACCTCAGAACAGATTCTCACCGCTCCACAGCTACCCAAATACTACACCAACCCTGCAACCCCACACCACTTTGCCCCTACCTCCTATCGGACCTCATATTCAGAGGTTTTAAGGAGTGGAACTCTGACCCATAATTTTATTTCACCAACTCCTAATCCCGTCAACCGCCTACAAAAAATAACCGTGGAGTGGCTGGGAGTCTTTCTCAGTGAGCTCCTATCCAAGGTCAGGGCTTTCCTCCCATACTTTGACACCACTCCTGACCAAGAGAAGCCAATGGCGCTCCTCAATTGCTTTTTCAACCTTTATGGTTGCAAATAGACTAACCATTCTATCCCTTAATATAAACTCCCTAATCTCACATGATAAGAGACTCTACATTGTTGATTTGGTCAAATCCTCCCAACCCGACATCCTTCTTCGAAACAGTTCTTAACCATCACCACAAAGTCCGTTTGGAGAACTACCATGTGCTTCGGAATGACAGTGGCAGAGGTACTGCGATACTGTTTCGGGATGATTTAGATATGCATCAAATCCCTTTTGAACAAAATAATTCCTCATGTACGTTAGCAACGCTCAACATGGATCGGAAAGGGGAGGTCACATTGAGAAATGAAAAATAATTGTTATCTTAGAACATTGTGGCCGTTTTTATTTCAATTTAGGAAAATACATAACAACAATTTGTGAAAAAAAGAGTAATATTGTAAAACAAAACTAGCCTCTGAATTGTAAACTGTTGAGAGAAATCGACAAAAAAATTATTATGGAGAAAAATTGACAAAACTTATTATGGAAATCGACAAAAATTATTATGGAAAACTAAAATGTGTGCATTACTCACCCCTATTGGTGCTGCTGAGCGCTCGGCAACTGAAGGGAGGGGCACTGAAAAAAATCACTGAAACAGATTAAATTCACGAACTTTACGTTATGTTTTCTTTTCCTTTACGTTAGCATAAAACCACAAAAAAAAACAATATAAACTTTACTGTAAATTTTATAATTTACGCAGCCACTAATCCGCTGTACTGCAGTTTATCCCCATTAAGTTGAAATAATTACTTCAGATATATTTCCAATTATTCCTTCAAATTCATTCCATCTACGAGAAGGAATCCGCCCACAGATATTATTCTTGCGTTTTTCTTTCTTTGTTCTTTTTTTTCTATAGTTTACGAGTACCGGCACTTGAGTATTCAGCTATTATTAAGGCTAGCACTTGCCACTTAATTTTTCGTCATCCATTATTTTTTCTTAGTCTAATCACTGTATCGACTTGGTCTATCTTTTGCTAAGAAGTTCATTAGCTGTACTACTACTTTAACTATAATTCTTATTTTCCCTCTATACACTTGTTTTAATATTCTATTTTGAAAATATTCAATTATAATATTCACGACAAACTATAAAACTGTGAATTCTTCTTTTTCTTTTCTTTAACTCGCGATTTTTAATACACGTATGTCTTTTTTACTGTTCACCTCCGCCTCAAAGAGATTCATCCCTTTTTCACTGTCACTATTGCGAAACCAATCATTTATCCACCCCAAAATCAGACTCTATCCCCAAAAAAACTCCCTCTTCTTCACAAAACCAAATCCGGAATCCTTTTTATGCGAATTCATCATTCCGCACCGCCAAACACAATCCCTTTTTATCTTACCAGTCAAATACTAACTGCCCCAATCCTAACCACTGCACTCCACATTTCACCTTTATCCAATCCTAGCCTGCAATCCTTTTCATTTTCAAATTACCGCTGCCGCCTCTGGGTAACGTAATCGAAGTTCATTACACTTCGATTCCGCTACCCACACATCTTTTGTTCCATATCGACAAACTCAATAGTATCCATTGTTTTACATATGGCAATTTGCACAATCCAAGAAGCGCTTGATTGAATTCAAAGTGTCACATATAAACATTTTGGAAGCTATTGGTTTTACCGATACCCCAAAAAGAGTCCTTCCGTGCGCCCGGGGGAACTTGAACTCAGGGTTCCAGCAGATCCTCGATCGAGAACTCACGACGCAGCTAATGGTGCCATGGATTGTCGATCTCCCATTCATCTCATAAGCAACTTCAACGATGCATTTGGGCATGACATTGAATTTTGTTAGTAGGGGAACGTGAATTAATTTTTGTTAGTATAAAAAATAAAATTTGTTAGTGGGAATTAGTAAATAGAATTAGTTAGTATGAAGGAAAGGAATTAGGTTTTGTTAGGGAAAAGTTATTGAATGAAGTTTGTTAGTGGGAATTAATAAATGGAATGTTGTTAGTGGGAAAATTGAAATTATTAGTATATATTATATGATTTTAGTTGGAAACAAGGGTAGGATTCTGATGATGAAGAAATAAAAATTGAAGGGAAATTGGAGAAATTGTAATGATTTTCTCTACCTTCAGCTCGAACGCGGAACCGACCTCTCATCGGTTCTAGACGTTAAGTCTGAGTAGTGCCAACGGATGGTACCAACAGGTCAACCAATCCGTGCACCGTAATCCATTCACGCGGTGACTGCTTGTCGGCCAGCTAGTTCGGAGAGGATTTCGGTCGCGGGTCTCCGAATGGATTACGCTCAATCACAATATTTCAGTCACCTGAACTTGCCCGTTTTTCAAACGCGTCAACAATTACTCATCCAGAACGAGAAACCTACATTACGTTAGTTCTGGATGTGATCTATCCACAGATCTCAAATCAAAAACGCTACAAAATCCCATAGGCGCGTTACCGATTCACCGACGCGGTACCGAAAAATATACTACTCGAACTTAAACCGAAGAAAACTACTCTAAAGAAATGGCGAAACAAGCAAAGGTACCGCGTACCGCGCGCGACGCGAAACCGACTTCAGCGGATTTGTCGAAACCCTACCCTCGCGACGGCATACTTACCCTACACTCTCTGTTCCCCCTGAAAAAGAACGAGTCACTGAAAAGGAAAGTCGTTAGTTAAATTAGCAATTCATGATTTTTATTTTGTATTTCAAATTTAACTATTTCGACTATAAGTTTATGTTGTATGTATATCGAATTATGTATGAAATTTCTCAAAAGGATCATATACTTAAATTTTCTTTTACACTTTAGAAAGACTAATTTTGTTCTTACTGTAACTTCAAGCGGGTGAACAAATACAATTTTCCAGTTGGTTTGTGGATGGACATTAAAAATATATCTTTTATGAAATTCTACATTAATACACATATAAATTATGTTCTAAGCGGAAAAGTAAACATAAATCTACAAAAATCTTTCATCACCCAAAGTCAATTTCAATTATGTATCGAAGTTACAATCTATTTTTTTTTTTTGTAAAATATACCCGTGTTAAAATATTGATATCGAACGGCCCTTCAAATGTTATTTATTTCCTTACATGAAGAATATTCTTCGTATTTCTCTTTCGCTATTATGTCTTACGATTAAAATTAAAATTGGGTATTAATTTATATCAAATTATCATGTGTACGATTAAGACTAAAAATAAAGTATTAATTTGCATGAAAATGAAATCAGCTAAAATAAAATTAGCTAGTAGCTATGCACAGTTATCACCGAAAGAACCAAAACTCTCTAACTCTAAATTACACAGATAGAATCTGACTAAAGACCCAAGTAGATATTTTAACGTTTAGACGTATCCGATGACTACTTATAGATGTTTTAATGGAAATTCATGCTTGCAAGGTGCAAAACTTGCACTCAACTTTCAAAGTAAGGATATATTCACACAGAAAAATAAATACTCCAATACTATGTCAGGATTAATTAAACTAAGCTGCAACGTGACTTTCCACTCTTAATCACGAGCTTCCTCCGCCTAATTTTAATATATACGGAATCAGGTACTCAATCTGTACATGACCTATCAGATTGGAAAAGAATAACTCCTCGATGAGCGTTGACTCAAACGACCTTAGCTGCATTAAACATAATAAAATTTTGCTGCGACGTTCCCTCACGTCAGGATAATTTATACTATTCAAATGATTACGCAAACACTTCAGAGCGTAGAATTGCAATTTTTCCAGCAGCGCACGCTTGGTTTGATCTTTTATAGTTAAATTATTTGGACTAAAAATTACTATCAACCGTATATAGGCACATTCGTGATCATCTAAGGCCATTAACCGTACACTTTGCACAAATTCGTTAAGTTGAAATGCGTGCTCGGAGAGTTTCAATATTTTCTTTTTTTAGGCCTGTCCTTGACACTGGCCGTTCTGGCCAACTTTATTAATTTCTGACATTTGCAGAATATTCGTTACTAACGTAGACATTATTGTTGAGATCGATAAAGATCGAGAGCATTGCGCCAAGCCTATAGAAAACAGTTCTACCCAATGCCTTTTCAAAAGTTGACTTTTTATGTCTTCTGGTAATTGCTGAAACGACCGCACCCCTTTGATCCAGTAGACTGAAAGGAAAAGAAGTCGACTGCCACTTCCACAAACGTAATGCACATTTAGGTACGATGGAACTAAAGTAGGAATTTGCAAATTGAACGGTACGTTCGCTTCGGAGAGTAGAGGACCATCAAATATTCCTATGGTAATTTCTGATTCTTCCGTTTCAGAGGCCGCAGTACGATCACGTCCGTTAACTTCGCGATCGATTCCACTACCAGCGCTTGAATCATCAAGCATTTGCTTTGCATGCAGTCCTATTTCGGAATGGTCTTCTATGATGAGTTCCTCTTTCACAATAGTGTTATAAGTATACGAGTTTGATGTACTATTTTGCAAGCTATTATTGATATTCGTACTACTATTGTTACCAACCAAATTACCGCGAGTATCGTACTGTTGCTGGATGGAGGCGATCATTTCCAGTGATTCGTTTAATAAGTTTTTCTCGATAGAATTTTGTATTAGATTAACAGCGCGGGAGGGTGTGTTTGTTTGTTGGTGAAGAGTTTCAACAAGTCCAATGGATGTTACGCCATCACCAGTCGTGCTGTACTACCCCATATCTATCTCAGGTTTGCACTGTTTGAAAAATACACGGAAATGCCCTATGTAACAAAACTTATTATACGATGTATGCTTAACAGGTGCCTTCGGTCAGCAAAATGTCATCCATAGTCCTATTTTCCACTAACCTTGCATTCTGTCTGCTTAATATGTCTGTTTGCTTCTGGAATAGGTTTTATTTTGGTCAGCGCCTGATGGTGTGATGGTGTTGTTGATGGCGCACTACCCTCATTACTTGACTAAGTCGACACCTTTGTCGCGACAATTGTTGCTTCAGCACCGACTGTGGCTGCTACGACGTCGAGGGCGCTGAACTGCAAACAAAACCTGGTAAGGCAATTGTCGACGTAAGCCGAACGAAAAATTATTACCTCTTAATAGTTTTTCCTCACTCAACTTGCTTATTGCTGTTACTTAGCCACACGATTACCCAATGTCCGTACAATAGCTGCCATTACCATGAACCGTTATTTTCATACACAATTCTATAATTTTACGTCCAACAAGAGGCGCCAAATTCCCTGACATCTGTCCAAATCAGAGTATATTGACTGCCATCACCTCCATGTGGCTGTCAAATCCCTGGTTGTCACATCGGACAAAACATCTGTGCGTGGAATGGCACTTCATATGGCGGAAATGTGCTTTTCTAGATGTCGCCAGTGGCATAGTTTTCTCGATGGCCACGGTGGAGGGGCATTTCCAGATGGCTATGTCTCGAAATGTGCCGGGGTTGGATTAATTCTATATTTCGAATATTTATATCCACGGATCTAAATATTTGGACAGAAAAAAAAAATATTTTCTGCACAACGATATCCGCACAACAGATGAAGTCCGCTGGCACTCCGAGGACATATCCATCTGGCAGGTTACAAGGGTTCGGGATCGGAATCACTTCGATTCCTGGGCGTAGGCGTCACATTACACATTCCCCCCCCCAAAATCGAAGTAATTACGATCCCGTCTCCTTTGTAAAAGGTCTTGGTTAGGGACGTGGCGGGTCGAAGATCGGTTTCGAAGGATAGGCTACAACCCTGTTCGTGGAGGCTCGACAGTGACTATAAAGTAGGGAGCCAGGTGTTATTCGGAGGCCTTCGTCTAGGCAGAGATTTGGGATAAGCCAAGGTTTCTCGTGGGAATTAGTTGCACTTCATCGTCTAAGGTCTTTGGCGTGGTAAATTCCCAGGGTCTTACCAGTCATGTCCGCGATGAGGTATCGGGTGGGGCTTATGACTTGTATGACTCGACACTTCACGAATTTCTTGTCTAGTTTGGCATTGTAATGGCGGGTGGCATCGCTCTGTCGGAAGTTTCGACGATATATTTCGTCGCCGGCCTTAAAGCCAGAAGGATGAGATCGCAAGTTGTACCGCTCCTCTCCCATCCGTCTACTTTCTTCAATCTTCTCCCGCAGTTGATCTCGCAGAAGTTGGAGCCTTTCGTGCGGTTCTAGAACCACGATTGGGTCCTCTAGCGATTTCAGCTGCCGCAATAGCCGGTAAGCGCTCCCATGACCGATCATGTACTGGCCGAACACTGCAAAATACGGCGAAATGCCGGTCGTGGCGTGGTACGACGAGCGCAGCGCACTAGTGATGGCGGACAATTTGCGATCCCAGTCCCTCTGATTCGGGTGGACATAGGCACGAATGGCCGCTATGAGCGTACGATTCAGTCGTTCGGATGCGTTGGCTTGTGGTGAATAGACGGCAGTTCGTTGGTGGATGATGCCGTATTTGGACATTAGGTCTCGGAACTTGCTGGAGGTGAACTGGACCCCATTGTCGGAGACAAGTTTCTCCGGAACTCCAAACATGTGAAAGACTCGGTTCTCCAAGAAGCTGATTATAGGTCCAGTGTGCATGTTACGTAGGGGTTCTATGATAGGGAATTTGGAGAGCTGGTCCAGGACCACGACAGCTCCCGTGTGACCAGAAGCAGATCGAGGATAAGGACCGATAAGATCAATGTACAAGCGCTGGAACACGCGCTCGGGGACCTCAACCTTACCCATGGGTGGCCGAAGGATGGTGTTGGGCGCTTTAGTGCACTTGCATAGCTCACAGGAGGCTACGTACGCTTTTATCTGTTGTGCCATCTTAGGCCAAAAGAAACAGGTTTTCAACCGCCTAAGTGTACGACCGTATCCGCCGTGCGCACTTGATGGGTGGTCATGAGCCCGCCTGATAAGATCAGTGGTTAATTCTTCGGGCACCCACAACTTCCACTGTTCTTCTTCTTGTATGGGGTCTCCGGATGCGTGTCCCATCCGTTTGTAAATAAATCCATCCGTCAACCGCAGTTCAGGAAGCTGGGGCTGTTGATTCTGGATAGTGTGAATCAGTTGGGTGTAGCTGGCTGACTTGAAGGCAGGATGGTCCAAATCGATCAATTGGGGGCTGTCGTCCTCTTGGACCAACTCGGCTCCTTCAGGGGCAAACATTCTGGATAGGGTGTCGGGGACTACATGCTGGCTTCCTTTTCGGTGGCGAATTGTGAAGTCAAATGCCTGTAGTTTCAGTGCCCACCTGGCCAATCTGCCGTTGAGATCAGTCTGGCTCATTAGCCATTTCAGAGAAGCGTGATCCGTAACGATTTCAAAGGTGTGTCCCTCCACATAGGCTCGGAAGCGTTTCACTGCCAACACCGCAGCTAGACATTCCTGCTCGGAGACCGTGTAATTTCGCTGGGCTGGGTTCAGCTTGTGAGACATGAAGGCTATAGGTCTCTCCTCGCCGTCTTGTGCAACCTGGACTAAGACTGCTCCCACCCCATGTTGACTCGCGTCACAATGGATTGAGAACGGTTTGTCAAAGTCCGGGCTATGCAGTACGGGGGCTGTAGTCAGACTCTTCTTTAGCTCTTCAAAGGCTCGCAAGCTGGGCTCTTCCCAGACGAAGTTACGTCCCTTACGCAGCATGTCGGTCAAAGGAGTGGTAATGGTGGCATAGTCACGTACAAAACGCTGGTACCATCCGCATAAACCTAAGAATCGGCGTAATTGTTTGGTGGTCTTGGGTAATGGAAAAACGTCAATCGCTTGAGTCTTTTCCGGATCGGTCCTGATATGCCCATGCCCAATGATGTGACCTAAATACTTCACCTCCGTCATCACGAACTGGCTCTTCCTTATGTTGATGGTTAATCTTGCCCTCCGGATGTGTAGAGCCACCTCCTGAAGCAGGTCGATGTGTTCGTCAAAGGTCTCGGTTATAAGCAGCAGATCGTCCAAGTAAACGAAAACTTGGTGCCGCAAATGAGGTGGTATCACCTTATCCATAAGGCGCGTCATTGTTTGGGGGGCATTACACAATCCGAATGGCATGGTCACGAATTGATATAGGGGCCGACCTGGGACTGTGAAGGCTGTTTTCTCCTTTGAACCGGGGTCTAAAGGAATTTGCCAGAAGGCGTCCTTGAGGTCTAAGCTCGTGATGAAATGGGCTTTAGGCAATCGACTCAAAATGCCTTCGATCAACGGTAGAGGATATGCGTCCTTGACTGTGACGGCGTTCAAGCGTCTGGCATCTAAGCATAACCGGATCTTGTTCGGCTTGACAACTAAGGTGACTGGGGAAGCCCACGCGCTCTGTGATTCTTCGATTACGCCTAATGATAGCATTCGATCCACTTCGGCATATAACGATTTTTCCTTCGCCGGAGATATGGCGAAATGTCTCTGTTTTATGGGTTTAGCGTCCCCCACATCTATAGTGTGGAACACCAGGGCAGTCCGCCCGAGACCTTCTTTCTCGTGCGATGGAAAAGCCGATATAGCCGAGTCGAGACGCAGTTGCTGAGTTACATCTAGAGTATGTCGTAGTAAGTTAGTGGGTTGAGATTGGTCAGGAACGGTGGTGACGGACTCCAGGGTCGAACCGGAAAATAGTGCCGGGGCCAAGTTAAATTTTCGAACGAAATCCACTCCTAAATAAAGATTCTGGGTTAACTGAGGTATGATGAAAAATTCCATAGGTTTAGTTACCCCTTTAAAGGTGACATCCGTCATAATTTTTCCCACTACAGAGTGACGAGTTCCGTCCGCCGTGCTTAACCAGGAGGTGAAATGACGGATTTGGTCCGCGTGCTTTGCCAGTACCTCCCCTGCAAACTCGGCAGAGATGCAATTCACACTGGCTCCCGTATCGACTAAGCCTGATACTCGTTTTTGCAGGAGGTGTACTGACGCATATGGCCGGACATCCTCCCTCAATAATTCGTCTAAGTATATGTCCTTCAACACTTTTCTCGACTGCCTGACTTTTCTCCAGAAGCTCCGCATCCTACGCGTGGCTCGCTTGCTTCGCGGTGGGACAGTTGTGGCCAATTCCTCATGGAAGATGCGCTGTCGAGTAGCCAAATAATTCCGCAGCCTAACATGAAAAGGTTTTACATGCCAAGGAACAATCGTCTCGCTTTCCTTTCCCTGCGCGTTGGCCTCGGCGAAGGACGGCGTCAGTTGTGGAACTTCGGGAGAACTGTGGTTAGCGGTGCGAGTCAGCAGAGTTGGAGTCATGTTGGGAGCTGGGTCATAGCTGGTGATGGGGTCTGGATTTGTTCGTCCGGGGTCTAGGAGTGCCGACGGGTGGTCGCGGCACTCGGTGGCAAGTTTTTTCGCCCTTTGCAATTTGCACAATCAGGTGCGTATGTGCCGGCCTTCCCGCAACGGTAGCAGAAAAGCGTTGGCTCCGCTGGACATGCATAGAACCGATGTCCCGGTTGTCGGCAGTTCCAACAGACCGTCGGGCTTGTAATTGCTTCAAGGGAGGGTCGATCAATCAATGCTGGGTCCTCAAGCTCCGGTGGTGCTCCGCTCCTCGGTACTGGTACTGGATCAGCAAGCAGGTGGTCTGCTGCCATCAACTCCGCGGTGTGATGATTTCGGGGATTTGGTCCCGTTATGCGAGGTTGTGGACGGAAGGTACCTCGTCGCTCATCCAAGTGTTCTTGTCTACGCGCATGGAGGCGCAAACCCTGTATGGTGTTGATGGGAAAATGTAGCAGGCTGTTCTGGAGATCCCAGCGCATGTTCTCTCTGATAATTTCTACTAATTCGTCCTCGGGCATGGTATTTCGCAGGCGAGTGCTCAATCTCACTATACTGGTGTAGTACTGGTCGAACGGTTCGTGAGCGCCTTGTTTCCGTTTCTTTATTTGCTCTCTTAGCTCTCTCTCAGTGAAGCCATCCTCAAATCGATTGCGGAAGGCTGCACTGAAAGAGTGCCAAGTGGGACGTGGCGTTGACTCTTTAAAGCTCCAGTACCAGTCGGCAGCGTCGCCGCTGAACAAAAGATGTGCATGCCGGAGGAAGGCCGAGGAATCACCTCCCAGGGTGCTGGATACCAACGCCTGAATCCGGAAAAGGAACCGGTCCGCCGATATCATATCGTTGAACCCTGTAAAGTTCAGGCGCCAACTCTCCATGATACGAGGCGTCGGGTCTCGAAAAGGTGCCAATGCGTTCCCGGGGGGAATCACATCCTCGATTGACCTGTTGTACTGAACTGCCTCGGGGGCTGGAGGTACCAACGGAGGTCCGGTACTGTGTCGCGGTCTGTATTCGGGAGCTCTGGGATCCATTCCCGAGTTCCTTGGAGGTGGGACCCATTGCTCGGATTGTCGGGAGTGGGGCATCGCCACACTGGGATTTGGCTCCCAGCCAAGCGGAGTTCTCACGCGGCTGGGTGGTTGGCTCAACGGGAGATTCTGGATCTTTCCCTCCAGGTTGCCAATCCTCTCCGACATATCCCTCATCAACGCCACGAGGGTGTCAATGGAGTGGGCGGAAGGCATGGTTGTCACCTCGGATACGACACTTGCAGCCGGAACTTCACCGCCTACTGCTCCTTGCAGGTCTAAGAGTGGTTGTGACGGTTCGGCTTCTGGAGCTCCTTTCGCCACTGCTCCACGCGTCGGTAGGGGCGTTCCGAGGGGGACGTCTAGGGCGGTCCGCTCGATGGGTCGCCGACATAATGGGCAACTCTCGGACGTGAGGAGGAGCTGTTGGACACAGGCACGGTGGAATAGATGTCCACAATCCAACCGCACGCTGTGTACCCCCTCCACTACGTCCTCGAAACAGATCCCGCAGTTCGCGGGTTGGACCGTTTTGGACCGGGTCCACCGCTTATCGGGAGTCCGCTTCGTGGCCATTTTTGGTTCTGTCTCGTGTGAGGTAAAAGTAAGTTTTTTATTACTAAAAAAAAAAAAAAAGAAGAAAAGGTTAACCCTACTATATATATAAAAAAGCCTAAAAATAACTTAGTGGCCGATAGTGGCGAGCTATAAGTTAAGTGGGAAAAAAAATGTATTTAAAGTATACCTTCCTTTTCAGTGGTCGACTCCTCCAACGGGAAAAGAGAGTGCGTGGTAATCTGCCGAAGAAAGGGTGCTTTTGGTCGATTTACGAAAATTACCCCATAACCCACATACATTACAAAAAACCGTCTCTAAACTACGTTAAAGTGACTCGACGAGACAAGTGGTAGAGCTACCGTAACGACTTTGTACGCGGTCAAAATTCCCGACGCGTGGAAGCATTCCGGGCTTCGCAACTCCAGCATACGCCACCGAACGTTGAACCGATACCACTCGTCTAACACGCATAAGAAATAGTTAGAATCCTTCCGCGACATAAAGGCAAGGTAGCCTTCTATTTTCTTGAGAGTCCATGCTGATAGGTAAACCCATCAGACTGGCAGTTCCATCAAGAAAATAGAAGGTCCTTACAGGGGTTAACCTGGGACAACACATCGGAAGGATTCTGTCGCGAAAGCAAAATCAAACAAAGGAGAGCGGAAGCTACAACTCACGTGAAGCGACCTCTAATGTGTATCACACAATTCCACTGCTCCTGATAGTGGGACTCGAGTACCAAAGTACCTTACATCCTCCGTAAAGGACCAACTCGTCAGAAGACGCGAAGTTCTTTCCCCCTTAGGATGTTTTTGGCCCCACGTTGGGCGCCATTTGTAATGATTTTCTCTACCTTCAGCTCGAACGCGGAACCGACCTCTCATCGGTTCTAGACGTTAAGTCTGAGTAGTGCCAACGGATGGTACCAACAGGTCAACCAATCCGTGCACCGTAATCCATTCACGCGGTGACTGCTTGTCGGCCAGCTAGTTCGGAGAGGATTTCGGTCGCGGGTCTCCGAATGGATTACGCTCAATCACAATATTTCAGTCACCTGAACTTGCCCGTTTTTCAAACGCGTCAACAATTACTCATCCAGAACGAGAAACCTACATTACGTTAGTTCTGGATGTGATCTATCCACAGATCTCAAATCAAAAACGCTACAAAATCCCATAGGCGCGTTACCGATTCACCGACGCGGTACCGAAAAATATACTACTCGAACTTAAACCGAAGAAAACTACTCTAAAGAAATGGCGAAACAAGCAAAGGTACCGCGTACCGCGCGCGACGCGAAACCGACTTCAGCGGATTTGTCGATACCCTACCCTCGCGACGGCATACTTACCCTACACTCTCTGTTCCCCCTGAAAAAGAACGAGTCACTGAAAAGGAAAGTCGTTAGTTAAATTAGCAATTCATGATTTTTATTTTGTATTTCAAATTTAACTATTTCGACTATAAGTTTATGTTGTATGTATATCGAATTATGTATGAAATTTCTCAAAAGGATCATATACTTAAATTTTCTTTTACACTTTAGAAAGACTAATTTTGTTCTTACTGTAACTTCAAGCGGGTGAACAAATACAATTTTCCAGTTGGTTTGTGGATGGACATTAAAAATATATCTTTTATGAAATTCTACATTAATACACATATAAATTATGTTCTAAGCGGAAAAGTAAACATAAATCTACAAAAATCTTTCATCACCCAAAGTCAATTTCAATTATGTATCGAAGTTACAATCTATTTTTTTTTTTTGTAAAATATACCCGTGTTAAAATATTGATATCGAACGGCCCTTCAAATGTTATTTATTTCCTTACATGAAGAATATTCTTCGTATTTCTCTTTCGCTATTATGTCTTACGATTAAAATTAAAATTGGGTATTAATTTATATCAAATTATCATGTGTACGATTAAGACTAAAAATAAAGTATTAATTTGCATGAAAATGAAATCAGCTAAAATAAAATTAGCTAGTAGCTATGCACAGTTATCACCGAAAGAACCAAAACTCTCTAACTCTAAATTACACAGATAGAATCTGACTAAAGACCCAAGTAGATATTTTAACGTTTAGACGTATCCGATGACTACTTATAGATGTTTTAATGGAAATTCATGCTTGCAAGGTGCAAAACTTGCACTCAACTTTCAAAGTAAGGATATATTCACACAGAAAAATAAATACTCCAATACTATGTCAGGATTAATTAAACTAAGCTGCAACGTGACTTTCCACTCTTAATCACGAGCTTCCTCCGCCTAATTTTAATATATACGGAATCAGGTACTCAATCTGTACATGACCTATCAGATTGGAAAAGAATAACTCCTCGATGAGCGTTGACTCAAACGACCTTAGCTGCATTAAACATAATAAAATTTTGCTGCGACGTTCCCTCACGTCAGGATAATTTATACTATTCAAATGATTACGCAAACACTTCAGAGCGTAGAATTGCAATTTTTCCAGCAGCGCACGCTTGGTTTGATCTTTTATAGTTAAATTATTTGGACTAAAAATTACTATCAACCGTATATAGGCACATTCGTGATCATCTAAGGCCATTAACCGTACACTTTGCACAAATTCGTTAAGTTGAAATGCGTGCTCGGAGAGTTTCAATATTTTCTTTTTTTAGGCCTGTCCTTGACACTGGCCGTTCTGGCCAACTTTATTAATTTCTGACATTTGCAGAATATTCGTTACTAACGTAGACATTATTGTTGAGATCGATAAAGATCGAGAGCATTGCGCCAAGCCTATAGAAAACAGTTCTACCCAATGCCTTTTCAAAAGTTGACTTTTTATGTCTTCTGGTAATTGCTGAAACGACCGCACCCCTTTGATCCAGTAGACTGAAAGGAAAAGAAGTCGACTGCCACTTCCACAAACGTAATGCACATTTAGGTACGATGGAACTAAAGTAGGAATTTGCAAATTGAACGGTACGTTCGCTTCGGAGAGTAGAGGACCATCAAATATTCCTATGGTAATTTCTGATTCTTCCGTTTCAGAGGCCGCAGTACGATCACGTCCGTTAACTTCGCGATCGATTCCACTACCAGCGCTTGAATCATCAAGCATTTGCTTTGCATGCAGTCCTATTTCGGAATGGTCTTCTATGATGAGTTCCTCTTTCACAATAGTGTTATAAGTATACGAGTTTGATGTACTATTTTGCAAGCTATTATTGATATTCGTACTACTATTGTTACCAACCAAATTACCGCGAGTATCGTACTGTTGCTGGATGGAGGCGATCATTTCCAGTGATTCGTTTAATAAGTTTTTCTCGATAGAATTTTGTATTAGATTAACAGCGCGGGAGGGTGTGTTTGTTTGTTGGTGAAGAGTTTCAACAAGTCCAATGGATGTTACGCCATCACCAGTCGTGCTGTACTACCCCATATCTATCTCAGGTTTGCACTGTTTGAAAAATACACGGAAATGCCCTATGTAACAAAACTTATTATACGATGTATGCTTAACAGGTGCCTTCGGTCAGCAAAATGTCATCCATAGTCCTATTTTCCACTAACCTTGCATTCTGTCTGCTTAATATGTCTGTTTGCTTCTGGAATAGGTTTTATTTTGGTCAGCGCCTGATGGTGTGATGGTGTTGTTGATGGCGCACTACCCTCATTACTTGACTAAGTCGACACCTTTGTCGCGACAATTGTTGCTTCAGCACCGACTGTGGCTGCTACGACGTCGAGGGCGCTGAACTGCAAACAAAACCTGGTAAGGCAATTGTCGACGTAAGCCGAACGAAAAATTATTACCTCTTAATAGTTTTTCCTCACTCAACTTGCTTATTGCTGTTACTTAGCCACACGATTACCCAATGTCCGTACAATAGCTGCCATTACCATGAACCGTTATTTTCATACACAATTCTATAATTTTACGTCCAACAAGAGGCGCCAAATTCCCTGACATCTGTCCAAATCAGAGTATATTGACTGCCATCACCTCCATGTGGCTGTCAAATCCCTGGTTGTCACATCGGACAAAACATCTGTGCGTGGAATGGCACTTCATATGGCGGAAATGTGCTTTTCTAGATGTCGCCAGTGGCATAGTTTTCTCGATGGCCACGGTGGAGGGGCATTTCCAGATGGCTATGTCTCGAAATGTGCCGGGGTTGGATTAATTCTATATTTCGAATATTTATATCCACGGATCTAAATATTTGGACAGAAAAAAAAAATATTTTCTGCACAACGATATCCGCACAACAGATGAAGTCCGCTGGCACTCCGAGGACATATCCATCTGGCAGGTTACAAGGGTTCGGGATCGGAATCACTTCGATTCCTGGGCGTAGGCGTCACATTACAAAATGTTAATAAAATTAAATGAATACACAGAGGAAAAGGTAGGAGTGCCCAAAGGAAGGTGGAAATGTTACGGCGGCAATTAGAAGTTGCGAACGGGAGAAAGTCGGTACGCCAGAATTCGCAACAACCTCAAAGACCTCCTTCCGAATCTCCTACCGGAAAATATCATTCTCTCGAACGCAGAAATAGACTCTCATATATCAGCACTAACATCTGCCATTATAGAGTGTCTAGACCAGCATGCAACTTTCCAGAAACCACGCAGCCCGCTTTATAGATGTCTAACTCAGGAGACTCTTCAATTAATAAAAACTCGGAAGCATATGCTCCAACGGCTTAAGCGTATTTACCATTGAAGCTTTAACCGGTACAATGAGGAGTATTTGGAACTTAAAACGCAAATAACGAGCATTTGCCGTGAAATCCAAAAACGCATCAGATCAGAAGTCAACAACTTCTATAAAAGCAGACTGATATCACTGCGACCATCTTCAGATGTTTTTAAAACGATAAATCAATTCACGGGCCATAAAAGTTCCAAATTCAACATTGAAAAAGACCCTATAAAGCGAGGGAACGAAGTCTTCACTGCGCAATCTGAAAAGATCGTTGCATGTGAGGAATACTTCAAACAACTATATTGTCGCCGTGAGTCATCCAACATAGCTTTGAACAACAACGTTGAAGCAGAGGTTCTACTAACGACGGAAGGGTACGAGGGATCTTATTTAACTATATTCTCTAGTTATAATAAAGCATCCTCTCCACAACATCCAACCTTTGCCGGATTTTTCACCTCGAAAACGGAAATAGAAGACCTCCTAAATGCCTTAAATAGCAAGCTATCTCACGGCCTTGATGGTATCCCGAGCAGAATACTCAAGAAGTGCAGAAAGACCATCTCCTCTTTCTTGACGATATTATACAATAATTGTATTAATAATGGATACTTTCCAAAACCTTGGAAAGTCAGCAAACTAATACCAATACCAAAACCAGGCTGCGAAGGTAGCATTAATAATTTTCGGCCAATTTGCCTTTTGCCTAACATGAGTGAACCGCTTGAAAAAGTTATTCTGCGAAACTTGAACGAATTTACTAGTCCCCTGATCCCCGTTTTTCAGTTTGGATTTGAACGTGAACAATCTACGGAGCATGCAATAATGCTATTGCACAATAGAGTCACCCGCAATCTTCGGCGGAAAGAGTGCACAGTGGCTTGTGCTCTAGACCTGAAAAAAGCGTTCGACTCAGTTTGGATCAACGGTCTCAAATACAAATTGAAAATGGCATCCTGTCCGGTCGCAATCCTCAGAATCCTATACAGCTTCCTTTCGGATAGAACATCCCAAATTAAACTGGGGAACCTCATTTCAAATCCTATCCCTATCAAATCGGAAGTCCCACAAGGCTCTATCCTCGGTCCCGCCCTGTTCAACTTTTTCCTTTATAATATCCCACGTCCAAACTGCTCGACCATCGATATAGCAATGTATGCAGATGATATCCTCCTCACGGTCACCCATAGCCTCCCAGAGATGGCCCAAATAAAGCTGCAGCGCTCTGTCTTCAACATCTTTCAATATTTGAAGTACTGGGGGCTCGAAATAAATGCCAGCAAATCGGAACTGATCTGCTTCAGAAATGCCAGCGGGAGAGGGCACCGCCTTGCCGTGTCTCAAAGTAGAAATGTGCAAGCACATATTGCTGGCGAAATCATCACTCAAGGAAAATATCAAATACCTTGGAGTCCATTTTAACAATCGACTTAAGGTGAATAGACACGTAAGGAAAATTCTCAATAAAGCGAAAGCAGCGTCCGCAATTATTTCGTCTCTCTTTTCTTCGAAATCAGTCTGCCCAAAAGTTAAGGTGATAATTTACAAAACTCTTATAAGGCCGATCATTACCTACGCGTTTCCGGCATGGCTAACAATCTCGCCTACTGCGGCCGAAGAAATCCAAATCTTCGAGAGGAAGATCCTCAGGAAATGCCTATCCAAATACAGACGGCCTAATAAGAAGTACTACAGGAATTTTATCCTTTACAAAGATACGGAGATAGAACCGATTCTCCATTACATGCTGGGAATGTCTAAAAAATGCCTAGAGAAGTGGCGGGAGCACCCCCTTCAATGTATTCGCGCACTTTTCGAGCCTACCGCCGCAAATAATAATCCCTACTACCTATGTCCCTTTAAAATCCTTGAACAATACCACCACGATCCCATTGATTCCTTAACTACCAATAAACCGGCGTTTTACGTTTCATCTGAACCGAACACATACCGTGGTTAAACAAAATATTTGTAAATTTAGGTAGTGCATAAGTGTAATAAAATAAAACCACAAGATAAATATACATAACTGTAAATAAATTCGAGTGCTGTACTAAACAGCTTATAGTTTTAGGTTAGATGTAGGAATAGATTTAATTTATATTAGGGTTACATTTAGATTAAGTTTTAAGGTATTTATTTGTCAAACTACTCAAGTCGTAAGCCATATGAGCAAAAGGCAAAGTCTATATATCTAAAAAACATTGATGTAAAATGAGTATACATATTTTCTAACCGTCAAAGTTTATTTGACATCCATATACTGTCAAATGTTACATAGTCATTAAGCAAACTCTGTAATGTCAAGTTATAAAAAGACTCAATAAAGTTTACTTACTTACTTCACTGGAGTATGCAGAATCTCAAAATGAGGGCCAATCTTTGACGATACCTTTTCGATTGTGTCCGTCATTGTTTCAATTGAAACGAACTGTGGAAAGCTTTCGCATCCATAGATGGTGTTTACTAGTTTTTGGTAGTTCATCTGGAGCTCCTCAAAATAGTTAATCGCCATGAGATAAGTGGATATAACTTGTAAGCCAATTCTGTTGTTATGAATCGTTGCGAAGCATTTTCGCATTTCGTTGATCGAATCTACCACTTGATTTAATTTCATTGTAACTTGTGCAAGCTGGGCTTCAGTGCGATGCATAGGTGTCAGAGAGAAGATACGAAATGGAGATTCGATGGTGAGACGCCAAACCGAACACATCGCAAGCGAAAACATTAAGGTGTTAAAAATCAAGGTTATAAAGAAAAAGAAAACGAAATACAAGTATAGCGGAAAAAAGGAATTAGGGCCCGGAAAACTGGCAACAACAGAGGTGCAAAGCGAGTCCCCAACCATTCAAAGATGGTCCGATGCGGACAATGACGAGAAGGCGCACCCACTAAGAACGAAGGCGGCCAGGAAAGAAGTACTACCGCTAGCAACTATGGAAGTGGAGCAAGCTGCAACAAACGCTCCAAACAGTGTAATTATCGACCGGATAAACATGGATTCGGAAGGATTTAGAATGGCACAAGGTAAATTGGCAATTAAACGAAAGTCACCCACTCTTATCCAAGCACCAACCCTCCATAATCCAAATCAATACGCGCCTCTCTCGGGAGAAGAAAAACTAACCTCAAATCAAAACAAGTGTGCCCCCGAAAATAAAAAGTCATGGTGTCCGCTTATATTCTTAGAAGGTATCACAGCTATGACGGTCAAAAACATCATGGAAAGGAGCCCCACGACGAAATACAGAATGACTCGCCTGAGCGCGAGCAAATTAAAAATTACAGTCGACGAAGTCGCCATCCATGACGAACTACTGGATTTGATCCGCAGATCCAAAGCAGTAGGTTACTCCTTCACACCGACGGAGCGCAAAAAATACACAGTCGTACTTAGAGGGGTAGACTCGGCATTCGGAGCCACACAGGTCAGAGAAGACATTGAAATACAATGTCCGGACATCAAAATAGAAAATGTCTTACCGTTAACCACCGGATGGTCTAAAGTGAACGGCGTGAACCCAGACCTATTCAAAATAATCCTCAATCAAAAAGAAGATCAAGACCGCCTCATTAAGCTTCTTTTCATCCTTCACCAAAACGCGACATGGGAAAAGCCAAGAAGGGGCGACCTACTCCAGTGCTATAGGTGGCAGCGCTTCGGCGATGTCTCGGCGAATTGTGCCTTCCAGGCAAAATGTGTAGCCTGCGGAGAGGACCACAACCCCCAAGAATGTCCAAGAAAGGACATTGACAGAACAAGCACCCCACCTTTCTGTGTTCTCTGCAAAGAGGAGCCATCCATCAAACTTCTCCGGATGCCCGGAAAGGAGAAGGTTGATAGACAAGATAGAGCTTTTAAAAAACAAAAGAACAACCCCCATTTCAACACCATCGTACGAATATATCCAAACACCAATAGCAACAGCCACACCAGCACATTCAGTACCCCTGTACTCGGAAGTCACAAGTGGAAGAAACTGAACCATGCCCCGGAACGCAGAATCACAAGGGAACCCCCTTCAAAGACTCCACTACGAAACAGTCCAAGTTTTAGGAGTGTCACCAAGTGAACTCCTAAAAAAGGTTACCCAATTCTGGCCGAAATACGATGGCACGCCAACACAGGACAAACCAGTCGTGCTAATTAAGCTATACCTCAACCTGCTTGGGGGTAAATAACCTGACCACTATCTGCCTCAACATAAACTCTCTAGTTTCCCACAAAAAAAGAATATTCGTGTCTAGCCTTACAAAATCCATCCAACCAGGCATGGTTTTCGTTAATGAAACAGTCTTAAAACCGATACACAAGGTCCGAATAGAAAACTACTAGGTACTCAGAAACGACGCAGGCAGAGGCACCGCCATTCTATATCGAGACAACCTATCAGTCGACCAAATAAACTTTAAGCATTCCGACATTTCCTGCACACTAGCAACCTTAAACATGCGAAGACGCAATGGTGGTTATGGGAAAATATTAATTGGGTCCATCTACATCCCAGGAAACCTGGGATCTGCAATAGAACCGACTCTTAATAGAATACTAGCAATAGCTGCTAACCACGATTCTATCCTCCTCGGCGGAGACTTCAACGCGAGACATGAGTACTGGGGTGATTCCACACGGAACCCAAACGGCCAAAGAATATATAAATGGTTCCTGTCGAGCGCATTTCTAACATGCGCCATTGTCAACGCAGGTGTCCCCTCATACCCAAGAAGCAGCTCCTTCTTAGACAACTTTCTGGTGTCACAAGACCTATTAACTGGTAACACAACTCCCTACCAATGTGCAACCCTTCCATCGATATCCGATCACTATTGTCTGAAACTAACCCTCCACCTAAACAACCTAACCACTATTGAAGACATTCCGAAAAAATTTCGATCCTATGCCTCTGTGGACTGGGCAGAGTTCAGAAAAGACCTCGAAGACGATTTTTCCCCCTCCCCCTGTTAACCGAATCCTATCTAACCAGGAAATTGATATCCACATCCAGAACCTAACCGAGGCTATACTAAAACGAATGGACGCACATGCGCCGGAAGAAAAACTGAAACAATGGCTATACAGGTGCCTTACGCAAGACACCAAATCACAGATGAGGGAACAAAAACGGAAAACTCAAAGGCTTAAACGGATCTTCCACCGGCACAACAACCGTATAAACCAGGAATACCTCACTCTTAAGGCGGAAATCACTGAACTAACCAACCGCATAAGGTGGCAAATAAGACGTGAGATGAACGAAGACTATAAAAGAAGATTGAGTTTACTCAAACCATCCTCAGACGTCTTTAGAGAAATAAATAAACCAACGGGCCGACGGTCATATAATTTCAACATCGACAGGGACCCTATCAAGCACAGAGGAGTACCCTTCTCCAAACCTGAAGAAAAGCTGCAAGCGATCTCTTCATTCTACGGAAACCTGTACCGAGAGAGAGCCCCAGAGAACGAAAGAGCACAGGAAATGATATCGGCTGTAAGAGAGAGAAACATTGGTTACCAAGGGTCATACCTTATAATATTCTCTGACACCAACAAGGCAGTATCTCCGCAACACGAAACATTCGGGGAATTTTTCGCCTACGTGTCAGAAGTAGAATATACAATAGCCGGTCTTAATAATAAAACCTCTTCAGGCCTAGACGGTATCCCCAATAAAGTACTAAGGGAATTCCCGAGTTTCAGTTCGGATTCCAACCCAAAAAATCCACAGAACACGCCATTATGATTGTGCACGACACCGTCGTAAAAAACTTGCGCAAAAAAGAATGCACAGTCGCGTGCGCGCTAGATCTACAAAAAGCGTTTGACTCCGTTTGGACTGACGGGCTAAAATTCAAACTCATATATTCCAACTGTCCCCTGGCCCTCACCCGTATCCTTAATAGCTTCCTACAAAATAGATACTTAACTACTGAAATATCTCACCGAACTTCAACACCTATACCTATCCTGTCTGGAGTCCCACAAGGATCCATATTGGGACCAAACCTTTTCAATTTCTTCCTACACGACATCCCTACATTTCGCCGCCACAATCAGAACCCAAAACATCTCCAGTAACCTGAACATGATCATGTACGCGGATGATATCCTAATCCTAGCCAGTCACACTCTTCCCATTTCCGCCATGGAAATGGTGCAAAGAGAAGTCGACATTATAGCACGCTATTTAAAGGATTGGGGGCTCCAAATCAATGCTGGTAAATCGAAAATAATTTGCTTCCGTAACGCGAGTGGTAAAGGGCACAAACTAGCAGTGCAGCAAAGCAAACTTATAAGGGCGGTTATCGAAGGGGACACGGTGAACCCAAAAGACAACATCAGGTATTTGGGAGTGAACCTCAACAACAGGTTCAAAATGAACCCACATACAAGAAAGGCAATAAATAAAGCCAAAGGAGCTGCTGCACTAATCTCACCCCTCCTATCCTCCAAATCCGTCTTCCCAAATGTGAAACTTCTCATGTATAAAACCCTAGTCCGCCCCATCATCACTTACTCGTTCCCAGCCTGGCTGACAATTTCACCAACAGTAGCCGAAGAATTGCAAATACTTGAGAGGAGGATACTCAGAAAATGTATATCGAAATACCGACGCCCCAATAAAATATACTAGAAAAACAGCGTTCTTTATCAACAAACTATAGTGACCCCCATCCTGCAATACATATTCGAAATAAGCAAAAAGCGAATAGCTAAATGGTAGACACATGAATCAACTCTAATCCGGGACCTCTTCAATAGTACCCCCACCTCTGAAAACCCAATTATCTCTCTCCCATAAGAATCCTCCAAGACTTCCAGATTAACACCGATCCCCAACCAAACTCCCCAAAACCCATCTTCTACTATATATCGTCCCCCAACACCTACAGGGGCTAAACCAACTTGAACATCCATTGGGAGAAAAAAATTATAACCAAACATACAAAAATCAAGTAACCGACTGAAGAAATAAAAAATAACTTCGTAGACCCTGAAGATCAGGTCGGTAGGAACTGTGCCTCTTCTGAAACGCAATTTTTGGATGTAACGCTTGAAGAGAACACACGACCAACCAAAACTAATAAGACAATGTAATTAGGCTAAGAATAGAATAAGTTAGGTTAGTTTAGTTTAGGTTTTAATATGTAAATAAACAACTTAAAGTCAATAACCGTAAGAGCAAACGGTATAGAAAAATTTCCCTAGCACTTCAAAAACTGTAAAGTATAGACTCAGGTCGTATAAAGAAGCTTAGGGACATTTGACAAAAGTGTCACTGTCAAATGAATCGTAGCATTAAAAGTAGGTTAAGTAGCATACGTCAAAAGAAAAGTCTCAATAAAGTACTACTACTAAGATACAAAATGCATCGAGAGAATTGAAGCACTTTATCATGTAGCGTGAAGTTGGCGCGTTATTGGCTGTTGATTCGAATTTCAAATAAATTTGACGTGACGTCTCCCACTAATTATCGCATCTTGAACTAAATCAATTTTCCGTGCGGGTATTCTAACTTGAACGATATAGAAGATTGAACATGACTTACCCTATGAAGGAAACGTCCCTGACATGTTTCCTAGAGCTGTTTTTGCAATCCCACACACGTCACTACATTTTTCATCTTTCGACACAAAAACACTCGCGATCCGTAACAAACTTTTCAGTTTGATAAATTATCACATTTGCAACGCTTTTGCACTAGATTCAACACGGTTTATCTCAAAGAAATTATTTTGTGTACAATTTCAAATTCAACTTGATTAGACGTTTCCCATCAATGTTAAATTTTCACAAATCATATGTTTTCAATCATATGGTTGATATTTCGTTGAAAATTCGGGGGTTAAGGTATAAGAAGAGTGGGATTTTCGTGAGAGCAACTAGAGAGCCACTCGAATGTGTGGATTCTCTAGCGGTGTGAAAGGCAGGGGGATTTCAATTCGCATGCGAGAGGAAGGCATGTATGTATTCACTCACGTCTGGATAAAAATAAGCTCATTTCGCGTCCATTACTTTATATGACTTTGGTGCGATGGTTGACGCTTGTTATACGTACGTTCAATTCTACGCTTTGTTGATTTAAGACTTGTAATATTGTGTGTTGGTTTTTATCGAGGGCATCAATATCAGTAGAGACTTTATCATTAACACCTAAAACTCTCATTTTTCTGGACCCTGTTATCATTCGTAACTTTTCCGTTTGTTGAAGGAGCTCCTTTTTTTTAATCTGTAGATGGTTCAGAGGGCCATTGCAGTGGGTGTAGTCGGTAAATTCTTTTGTGCGTTGACACGTATCTTCTATCTGTTTACCTGTGGGTAGAATATTTTTCTCATCCTGAATCATTTCTGCAATCGAAAAATTTGCCTCAAGTCTTAGTTCGCCACGAATGCTATTCACTATGACCAGTTTTTCGATATTAAACCTGATTTTGGCCTGAAGATGTTATAACTATGCTAGTCGGAGCTGTTTTTAGCGTTCAAAGCTTCTGATGGTATCATGACAGACAGGAGTATTGTTGTATTCAGCAGAGCCCTCGCCCACCTATGTGGTGCAATTCTTGGTCTTTTTACTTTGTTAGGTTTGTCTATAGGTGCAATCCATCTTCGTTCTGCCGTAATTTTCTGCTTCGTACATTTAGATATAAAGGTTCCAGGTGTTGAGCGTTCTTCGCATTTGTCAGTTTTGTCAGTTCGATATTTGCAGCAGTTTTCTCTACTGTCTCAGGTCCTCAGGTATTTCTACCGGTAGTTTACACAAATTGGTGATCGCTACGTGCTTCAGCATATTTCCATGGTGCCTGACTGTAACTGTTCGTACGATTTAATCTCTGCCTGGTTGCATGCTATGTATTCTTGCCAGTGGCCACTTCGTTGGTTGCGTGTCCCTTTCCTTAATGAGAGCAAGCTGACCAATTCTGGGATTTTCGCTTACGCTCGTCCCCTTCGTAGGTTGTTGCAGATGTTGCAGGTACTCTGTCCCCATCGTTTCCAGAATACTTGATGCATGTTAGTTTAATATTTTCCAGCGCAGGTGCAGTGTTTTACACGAGGTATCAGGTTCTGGAATAGCCAGGAGAGCTCGTCCAATGAGGAAGTGCCCTGGAGTTAGGGCTTCAAGATCATTTGGGTCGTTTGATATAAGAGGTATTGGCCTGAAATTTAAGCATGCTTCAATTTGGCACAGTATCGTTGTGAATACCTCAAATGTTGCGACGATGTTTTGCTCGTCGAAAATGCACTTAATGTGATCCTTGACCGATTTCACACCAGCTTCCCAAACCCCACCAATATGAGGTATGGACACTGGTATGAACTTCCAGGTGATTCCGTCTTTTGCAGTTATTCGTGCTAACCAACTGCTTGATCTCTTTATTGATTCTTCTAGATCCTTGTCTAGTCGATTACTCGCCCCAACAAAGTTGGTGCCGTGGTCGCTAAAGATCTCTTGGCAAATTCCTCTTCGGCTTGTGAACCGTTTGAATGCTGCTAAGAATGCTTCTGTCTACATGTCGCTCACAAGTTCGAGATGTATGGTTTTTGTTACCATGCATACAAATAGGGCAATGTATGCCTTTACGACCGCTGCTCCTCTTCCCTTGGACATTCGTAGTCTACTCCGCGATAAGTGAAAGCTTTTTCTGGTGTTACGCGTATGGCAGGCAAATCGACCATTAATTGATGATTTTTAGTGGTCGAGTATTTACAGCAGATCATGTATCGATGAATTTTGTACCGAACTACCTTCTGATCAGTTATGATCCAGTATCGCATTCTCAAGTAGTTACGCACCAGTTGTGCGCCTCCGTGCATTGTTTTCATGTGGGCTTGCCTCAAAATTAGATATGTCACATGATGGCACAGGGGTAGCAAAATCGGATGCTTTGTTTCTTCTGGAATGCTTGCATTTTGGGGCCTACCGCCAAGTCGCAGAATACCATGGGCATCTAGGATAGGATTTAGAGCCCTGAGTCTTTTCTTCAACTCCTTGTTACTCCTTAGCTCAGCAATTTCTTCTGAAAACGGTGTTTTCTGAATCATTATAATGATTTTTCTATGTGCTATTTTGAGTTCCTCTGCTTCTAGACGTCCTGTCTTGCGGTTTGATTTTTGTGTCGTACAGTTGTGATGAAACCTGAAACAAGCCGCGGTAATCCTAGCTAGTCTATTGAAGTCGGAGTAACGTTCACAAATGTTGCTTTTGTCTTCCGCTGTTGTTACTGTCCAAACAACTTTGATATCTGTGCAAGAATGTGTTAACCAACTTGGACCATTCTACCACAAATGATGCTTGAGAAGTTACTTTGGACTTATGCCTCTAGAAGCGCAATCGACTATCCTTGGAGCTGATATGCTGGCATTTCCAGGCGACGCGATCCAATTTCTGAATCTTCATACCCTATTGGCCATGTAGGTCTCAAGTAAACTTGGTTTCTTTATTAGCCACCCTAAGGTAATAGTCGAGTCGCACCAAGCACACACGTCCAAATTAGTTATGCAGAGCGACTCTATCGTATCGTGCAATAAAGTAGCCAATAGTACGGCTCCATTTAACCCAAGCTTCGGGAGGGTAACCTTGGTCTTGGTTGGGGTATCCTTTGTTTTCGCACAGAGAAGAGTTGTGCTAATGGATCCGCACATGTCAATGATTTTACTATAAACCGCCGCTGCGTAGGCGGGCTCTGATGCGTCGCAGAATCCGTGCAGCTCAATTTGGCAGTTTATGCTGTAGCGATTCCATCGAGGAATGCTAATGTGTTCTCGCAGTTTCAGCTCAGATTCAAGCTCGCTCCAGCTTTTCTTCTGTTGGCTTTCATCCCAATCCATTCCGCTCTTCCAGATTGCCTGCATTATTAGCTTTGCCCAGACTGTGACGGGTGCAAGCCATTGTAATGGGTCGTATATGCTTGCAATGTATGATAGCTGCTGCTTGTTTTAGATTCATTAAACCCGATGATTTTAAAGTGGAACGCATCTTGGGCTGGATTCCAGTGTATACCAAGTGCTTTCAAGGATGGGCCTTCTTTAAATTCTAATAAACCAACTTCTCTTCTGTCTTCCGGTGTGTTGCTTAATAGCCCTGGGTTGTTGCTAGCCCATTTCCTGAGGTTGAAGCTACCTCTTTTTAGTAGAGCTGTCATCTCCTGCTATAGGGGAATCGCTTCTTGTTTGCTGTGGGCGATTGTTAACATATCGTCAACATAAAAATCATTCTTTAATATCAAAGAAGCAATCGGATAATTCCTTTCTTCATCCTGAGCTACTGCATTAATGTTCTGACTGCTAGAAACGTGGCACATGTCGTGCCATACGTAACTGTATTGAGTACCTTCGCGATGCCTCCTCCAGAGAATCCTTAGGTAGTTTCGGTCATCTCGGTGCATTTGAATTTGTCGAAGCATTTTTTCGATGTCTGCGATATAAACGTACGGATATTTTCGCCATCTTAGCAATATCTGGGCCAAGTTTTGCTGAAGCCTTGCTCTAATGTGCAACTTATCGTTCAGACTAGGGTCATGGAGTGTCTTCGCAGACGCGACGAAAGCTACTCTGATTTTCGTCGTGGTACTGCTCGCCTTGATTATCGCATGATGTGGTAAATAGTAAACATTCTTACTGTCGCCAATGCATGGAGTCACGCATGTCATATGTCCGAGTTTTAGATACTTTTCGAGGAAGGTGTTGTACTCCATAGCTAGCTTCTCATCTGTAGAGAGTTTTTCGATTTGCCGGTATCTTAGGAGAGCTCTGGTCCTTGATTCACCCAGGGAGTTTTGTGATTGATCTTCTTTAAAAGGAAGGTGAACTATGTATCTGCCATTATCGTCTCTACTGTAAGTGCTCTGAAAATGATTTTCACACTGCGTGTTAATATCATTTTGCTCATTCAGGTATTGTTCGCCATCAATCTAAAAAAACTTTTCTATTTTACTGTGAAAATCAGCCATAGATACTAAGGAGGTTATTTTCTTTGTTTCTGAAAGATTTACACCAGCCTTCCCTGACAATGTCCAGCCAAATTTTGTTTTTTGGGCCAGTAACGGTTTGCCTTTAATCAAGGAATCCTCTACTATTTCCTCAAAAACTTCTGCGCCAATTATCATGTCGAAGGCTCCTGGCAGATGAAATTGGGGATTCGCCAGATTTAACGCCTTCAGACTGCGTGGTAAACTCAAAGTTACCCTTCGATCGGGAAGCATCGTTGTTAACCTGGGCATGACTAAAGCCTCGACTGAAACTCTAAAGTCCGAGGGAAATCTGGGTGTTATTGTAACGAATATCCTCTTCTGGACAGTTTTGGTTTGAACTACTCAAATACCTGTAAAACCTGCCAAAATGCTATCTGAGGGCAGGTCGGCAGCTTTGCAGCCTTTGGTAATATAAATGATGTTTGAGACCCAGGGTCAACTAAGGCTCGCAGTGGAATTTGTTGACCGGAGTATGATTCTGCTTTTACTATTGCAGTGTCAAGAAGAACGGTGTTTGTTACGCTCGAGGCACTTGTGTTCATTGTGGCCTTGGTGTTGCTGGTGGCAATGTTCAAAATGACCGTCTCACGATCAGTGGTTGAGTAATGCAATATGGTATGGTGTGGTTTCTTGCATTAAAAGCACGTATTTTTACTTTTGAATTTAACACTCAATTCGTGTGCTAGGGAGTTCTTGCACAAATTGTTATTGGCAACAAATCGATGTCGGTCATCGATGCTTAATTTTTTAAATCCATTGCAACGGTGAATGGCATGATTGCTTTGATTGCAAAACTTGCATTGGTACGTATATGTTTTACTTGCAGCTCTCTTGTCCGATTTATAAGGTTTCTGTTGCAATAATACGAATGCTTTCTTTTGTGTCATTTGCCTTTGTACTTGTGGGCTTTTTAAACTCATTAGGACCATATGCCTCCTCATCAGATACTCGTAAATTTGCTTCAAACTCGGCATCTCTCTGGTGTTGCTGACATTTTCTTCAAATATGCGGAGACCCTCTGCGTCTAGCTATCTCATAGCGATTCTAACCATTATCGGCTCCCAATGCTCTGTGTTATAATCTAGACTTTTTAATGCCGCTAAACAATTACGAAGTGTGTTGTGCAAAGCTACAAGAGATGTGGAATACCTGTGCACAACTTTTCCGGTGTCCAGAATGGTATCTATGTAGGTTGTTACCATTTGTCCGTTGTTCGAAAAGCGCTGTTGCAGTATGGCTAGAGTAGTTTCGTAGTTGGATGCACTCAGCTGTAAATGCGAGACCGCGCTTCTTGCGTCTTCCTCCAGATACGAGAGAAGGTACTGCATTTTTGCGTACTGCATTTTTTGCGTTATTTTTGTGGATAATGCTTTTTTAAACCTCAATAAATGTTTTCCACTGCTGGTAGTCACCGTTGAATTTAGGTATCATTATAGGCGGTAATTTCGGATTATGACGGCCATAGCTTGTAGATGTCCATGTAAGGTGGCCAGTTTGCTGGCGCTCTTACAGTAGGTGGAGCATAACTCGCTGCAGCCTTGTTAATCGTAGGTGCAGGAACATCCCCCGATCGGATCATTAGTGAAGAAGCCACATTCTGATGCTGCATTACCGCTTGTTGACCTTCATTGAGTCGATCCTTTAGTTCTCTATACAACTTTTCCGATGCAGCGAATATTTTTTGCTCAAAGTATGGATGGTCATCTTGTAAGACGCTCATCAGCTTTTCATTATTATCTCGAAACTCGTGCCAGGGTTTTTCGATGTCACTCACCCGCTTGAAAAAATATTCTTCCGTTTTTCTCAAGCTTGAGTCCTTCTTAAAGTTCCTGGCTGAGTTCTGCAACGCTTCTGCGATGTTTTTCTGTTCTAAAATAATAGCCGCAATGTCCATCATGTACTTGATGACGTAAAATTATCCTCAGGACTGATAACAAGAATAAGCCACTTCAGCATTTATTGGCAATCCTCGCACAAGCTGGATTCACGAAATACCGAATCATCAAGAACAGCCACACCAGCCGTTGTTGATAAATAATTACTTTTAAACAGTGCAAAACTAACACAGATAAAAACGTGTTCTCTTTCTTGGCGTATGAAGGAATGAATTTATTATTATTAATACTTGCACTTAAATACAAAATGTTTGATGACTAAAAATGCTTACAATAATCAAAGTCAATGTCCATTAAAGAATATCATATTCTATACAATAATACTTTTTGCAACCTAATAATTGAAAACTTGAATAAAATGCTTACAATACAATGCTTATAATTGGAGTCAATAAAACATAAATGAAAGTGCATAATATACAATAGTTTCTTATGCTGTAGTTAATGTCCATTCAGAGTGTAAATATTTTTTTGCTTACAAGCTCAGGTAGGCAAATTCGTGGCTGAAAGTGGGTCAATTATAGTTTAATATTGATAGGAGGAATGACCGGGTGGATTTCATTTTTCCTTTTAGCACTTGTTGTTCCCATTCAATCATTGCGATGGGACAGCAATCATAAAGTGACGCATACCATTCAATACTTTTATGACGCTTGTACCACGTATAACAACTTGCCCATTACCATGTTACTAATGCAAGCATTTTGTCGCATGGCATAAATTGGAAGTTGATCCTTCAACCTCTAGTAAACGAAGGTAATGTCAGCAAATAGTGCGACTACTCACCCACCCAACATCAACCGTTGCCTGGCTTGGGTGAAAGCACGCGAATATTTCATTTGGCGAAAATTTGATAGACTAACAGAGGGAACGGGTTTGAAATATAATGCACTTCAATTACGTTAACTCTGAACTACAGCGAATGATTGGAAGAACAAATGCTTGCGGGATTGGAGTCAGGTAATTGGGGGCAGGCGAGTCGAAATGAAAGTCTAGGTGAGACAGACAACGTTGGGGGTTGGACGTTGAATTTTCGTGAAAATACGTTAAGTCGAAAAATGATAGTGATTGAT
Source organism: Odontomyia ornata (assembly GCA_963969285.1). Lineage (NCBI taxonomy): Eukaryota > Metazoa > Arthropoda > Insecta > Diptera > Stratiomyidae > Odontomyia > Odontomyia ornata. The sequence continues at coordinate 447,187,930 of OZ017739.1, read as the reverse complement.
GATTAGCGGGACTGGTTCTTCTATCGTGGATTTTAACTTGGAAAAAAATAAGTGAAAATCTTGGCAGATGGAATTGAGTGTGACAAGTGAAGTTAAAATATAAAAAAACATGGGCAATCAGTTCTGAATTTGGAGCCAGGAATCGTCTCAAATGAAATGTTCCGACAACTGTTATTCAGTGTTTTTGTGTAGTGAAAATCTTCTAGTTACAATTTCGCTTTGCCTATACTAACTCATGCACTTACCAACAACTCCTTATAATTTAAGTTATTATCCTAATATATATTGGCTCAATATTTGTGTTAGAACATTGCAGCACTTCTCCATTTTCCCACTGGTCAAACCACATACATCAAGCCTCGCAGCAAGTGAACATTAGGTATATCTTTGGACTGATGCAAACAATTTAGCCAATTGACCATAATTAAATTACATGCGCAGGCGTGTGCACGCGCTTAAGGCGAAACGAGGGCACCGTGGAAACACAGCAGAAGCAACATCCAAGAACGATGAACATCTTTTAATTGTAAAAATTCATAACAAATCTAATCATCCATTTCAAACAGAGACAAATGGACAGAGTGTGGCGCTGTTGATGGAATTGCAAATAAGTTCGTTTGAAAGATTACTCGAATGCCCCGAAAAGAGAACAAACAAATTTGTAAGGATTTCCAATGTGTAATGCGGCATGGAGTCGAACGGCATCAGCGCTGGATGCTGCAGTCGATGGGAAATGGTAACCATAGTCATAACTTCCACGAGAACAAGTACAAGTTGGAGACTGAGTACCGAAATGCCATTAAAATTCACGCTTAAGTTCATTTAATCTGGACTGGGGGCGTGTGTGAATGTCTGAACGATATAAGGAAAACATTTTTGAATAATAAACAAAATTAATTAAAGGAAAACATTACCAGTCTATTCAATGCTGGGAGTTTACGAGTATGGTCGGGATAAAATCTAAACAATAGGAAACGGCAAGTCATTACGTCATTACTCGTAAATGCTTTAACCAGATGAGAAGACTTTCGGTAGGATCGGAGTTTAAGAATAGAATTATGATGAGGTTTCGAAAGTGAATTTGTGGTTTTGACTTCGCGTGCTTGTAATTACTCGTAAATTTATGTTACATAACTTCCCTTGCAATTACTGACTAAAAATATAACTCTTTAACAATACTTTGAATAAATCAAGAGACATCCGATAGAATGATCCCCTACTCTCTACATGATCGTAATCTTAATGAAGAATAAACGTTATGTCTGCAACCTTTTGAATTTTAGTCATAAATAAAATAATCTCTTCCGCTTTCACTACACTTTTGAGTCCTGATAGTCAAACGGGCAAATGAGTTTAATTAGAGAATTGTTTCCCAACGAACGACAAACTTCATCCCCTAACTATTATCCGAACAAAGTTCCATTACGAAATTCATTCCAGCTCTGCAGCTAATGCTTCGTGTACGCTTTTACACTCATTTCGAAAAAAGCTCCTGCTGGCAACCTCATATCCAATTTGTACATTGACACTACAGGGGATGCAACGATAATTCGGTGTCTAGGACAAACAAACATGTAAGCAATGTTCTATGTGTTACATTTCTACGTTGTTTGCTCCATGTGAAAGTTTTTCGAGTCAGCATTCCTGCTCCTTTTTTTATGTAATCGGAGTTAGGGGAGAGCATTTAAACCTTTCATTTGATCGAAATCAATTTTTAAGGATTCAGCTTTATTTGATTTTTTTAAATGAGTATCGAATAATCTTGAATGTTCTGCTAAGTTTTCTAAAATAGAAATATGTGTTATGTGAGGTTTATCTATAAGAAATTCGATTTGCGGTCATATCTCCACGCCGATATTATTTTTCGATATGCGGCTCGCGGCTTCCTTCAAAGTAGTCTCCATATCATTGAACACGTATCCATATTCATAAGCAGTCGAAAATGTGAAACCTCGGAATGGCCCTTAGCCAGTATTATACGAGTATTTTCGTTGTATTATGTTGCATCATCTCAATGTCATACAACATGTGTCCTTTGAGCAGTATTTTCACTCTTTGCAACAGCTAAACTTTGACCTTGGGAACAGCCAAAAGTGGCCATTTCAAGGTTGTTCTGAGTGATTTCCTACTCCCCAAGACGTCCCATCGGTAGTTACTATTGTCCATGGAGCTTGTGGGGGATCATTGATACATTCATGTCTCGCAGAAGTCGCTCGAACGTTCTAGTATGAAGATATAAACGCAGGTCGGATACCTTTTGGATTCCATAGCATCCCTCGAAGCAGCAAGTTCTATATTTCTTAAACGATAAAATAAAGTTGTGATAAGTGCAATTTCAAAAAATGTCAGCAAGATTTCAGTAACAAAAATCTCAAAGTTTTCATTTTTGATACGTCTATTGATGTTAGTTCTGGCGGTATCCCTAACTGGTCCGTAAAGTTCTTTTCCTCCTCTTTTTGCGTTCCTTTATCTATCATTTTTAATGAAAAATTTCCACAGCCCCTTTCCCCTCTTGCTAGAAAAGAACCTACCTTTTTCCATTTTTAAATACAGGTTTATGATCTCAGCTTCAAATTATCGTCTCACCTCCTTATCATCCCGTTTCTATAAATTATTTGAACGCATTGTTTATTCCGAACTTTTCTCTGCTGTAGAGGATAAACTCGTATCTGAAGATCATGTGGTTCCTTAAAGGTAGATATCCTACGTCTTCTTCGTAGTACTACAGACCCTCTCGGGCTTTTGTTTCCGCCTCCAACTATCTCGGCGAACCGACCGCTTCCTCCAATTTGAAAATCTGAGCAGCGATTATCGAGTCAAACCAACGTTTTCTCGGCTTTATTCACTGTTTTCCGCCCTTCAGCTCTCCTAATGAATACTTTTTCAGGTATTCGTTGTTCATCCTTATAAAGAGTATTTTTTAGAGGTATAGAACTTTAAGTTGGCCAGTCTTTTTAATGCTACGTATGGTGAGACAACTGTCATGCGTTTTATGGTTATTTTGGGTTGCCATTTTATCATAAATACGTTGGCACCTCAGTAACGTCTACAAATTGTGCAGTTTTTTTTTTTTCGAAAAAAACCATTCTGTTCGAGAAAATCATCGCGCACTCCATCAGTTATATGGCCGATATAATCGTCCATCAGAACAATTAATCGATTAACAATAGATTCTTTCCGCACCAGGTTTACTCTCACTGATAACATGCATCCATCCAGACGTCGTCCATGCGTAATGAAGAAACCATAGCAGCTGTAGAGCGTAGTATCGATGAAGATCCCATTGAGTCCATTCGATCGTGCTCAACAATTAAACTTGTGCCTACCCACCTTTGCGGGCTTACAAAATCCAACCCGTGCAGGGATTGAAGTGGAACGACTACCGGGCACAGTGTAGATTCAATGTATGGGCCCCAGAACGAATTGCTGAAGATCTCGAATTTCATAAGAAAATTTTATTTAACGATGAGGCTCATTTCTAGTTGTCAATAAACAAAACTGCCGCATTTGGAGTGATGAGTAACCACAGGCGGTCGTACAAACACCGTTACATCCGGAGAAAGTCATTGTTTGGCGTGCTTTGGTAGAATCATTGGTCCATATGTCTTCAAAACTGCTGCTGGGAGTAACATTACAGTCGATGGTGACCTGTGTAGACCCATGATCAATTACTTTCTCGTTCCGGATTTGACTCGCCGTAATACAGGCTACCTCTGCTTTCAACAGGACAGCGCGATATACAATACAGCTCGTGCAACCATAGACGCATTTGATGAGTGCATAATTTTTCATTTGGACCGGTGAACTGGCCTTCAAGATCTTGTGATTTAAAACCGCTAGACTAGAAAGTGGGTTCCAAAATAAACGAGACTGAGCTAAAATAGAAACGACAGGAGCTTTGTTCTGATAAATTCGAGTTTATTTATTCAAAATAGTCTCCTCCGGCCTCGATATACTGTTTTGCGCAATCCAAAAGCTTTTCGATAGAGTGTTTCAGGTCATTGACCGGAATGTCCTTCTGGATGTCGGTAAAAGCCTTTTGGATGCCCTCTACGGACGCAAAGCGTTTTCCTTTCATGGCCAAATGCAATTTTCCGAATAGGTAGAAGTCACAGGGAGCCATATCAGGCGAATACCGTGATTGATTGATAGTTAAAATGCGATTTTTAGTCAAAAAATCAGTCACAAGAGTGGATTTTTATGACAAAAATCTCGTGTATTTTGGAACGCACCTTGACTTGTGGGGAACAAAACGTGCACAGACCTTTCTTAAGCCCAAATTATCGGTTAAAATGCGATCAATCTTGTGTTGGAGATATTCAACTCCGATTCCTTGAATTTCAACGATGATTTCGGCTCATTTTTGATAAATTCACGCACAATTTCGATGGAATTTTCGGTGATCATTGATTTTGGGCGGCCCGTATATTCATTATCATTTATATCCTCATGACCATCTCTGAAACGTGTAAACCACTCATAAACTCTGGCACGAGCTAGACAATCATTGCCATAAGCTTTTTTCATCAATTTAAATGTTTTACCGATTTTAAAACAAAATTTGATGTTAGCTCTTTGTGCGAAACTTATTTTTGTACCGATGACACAAACATACTGTCACTTTAGACGCAATAAACTTTCACTGGAAGTCAGGGGGAGATGTAACCTTCCAATGTTTATGACATAAGTCGTTTATTTTGGAAAGCACCTTGTATTTCTTGTGCGGATACGTCGCATCATTCTTCTACGCCGACAAGCCTGAGACGCTTGACCATTTGGAAGACAACATTCGCCGCGTTATTGGCAATCAAAATAATTTACCCGTATTTTATTTCATTTCAAAGTTATATACCTCTAAAAAACACCCTTTATTTACGTAGCCAGACCATTGTAGCTTTCGCAGTCTTACGGTAGTTGAGGCCTGCAGACTTCCAAAAATTTCATATAGCTCATGGTTCGCTCCGATTATTCAGCTCAGGACCCGTCTCTCGAAGGCGTTCAATGTGTTTACGGATGCTTGGAATACGGCCCATGTTTGACACCCGCAGCATAGCACAGATCTTAACACACATTCGTATACTTGGGGCCCTCTTATCCTGTGTATGCAGCTGGTCTTCGAAATTGTCACAACTGAATAAAATATTCTATTCGGCATATTTAGTTTCTTTCAATAGCGGTTCTCGTTGTTTTGCACCTAGATACACAAATTCGCCTACATTTTCGATACTCTATTCGCCAAATTTTCGTTGACATTAAACAAGTATAGAACGTAAAATACGGTACCAAATGATGCTTCGCTTTGGCACCCCAGCCAAATTAGTCCGTCTTACCGCAATGACAATGACGTTGACGATCGCCCAAGTCCGCATCAATAACCAACTCACCGATGCCTTTGACACAAATATCGGAGTAAAGCAGGGAGATGGGCTGGCCCCATTGCCTATTCAATTTGTCTCTGGAGTCCGTTATAAGGAAGCTACCTGTCGATACGCGAGGTACATTACTATACAAGTCGAGCCAAGTAGTGCCTATGCGGACGACATCAACATTTTGTCACGGTCATTAACAACTGCCAAAGAACTCTTCCTGAAACTCGATAGCGAAGCAAAACTAGTGCGGCTACGAATCAATGAGAATAAAACAAAGCTCATGACGCAATCGGGAAAAAATACCTCAAGTACACAAAATATCACACTTGACGAAGACAGTATCGCAAATGTTAGCGATTTTGTGTATTTAGGCGCCAAAATAACGAGAACCAGTAATGAAAGAGACGAAAAACGCCGAAGAATACAGCTCGCAAAAAAAATATTTTATTCCGTTTTGACGATCTTGAAGACCAGCTGCATACACAGGAAAATAAAGCTCCAAGTATACAAATGTGTAAAACATGGACCCTAGCCCAAGCATCCGCAAACATATTGAACGCCTTTGAGCGACGGGTCCTGAGGCGAAAAATTGGAGCAAAGATAGACATAGACCAATGGCGAATTGGATGCAACGATGAGCTGTATGAAATTTTTGACGAACCAGAGGTCTTGATGATTGTAAAACTGCGGGAGTTGCAATGGGCTGGCCACATGAATCGTATGGACGAACAATGGATACTCAAAAAGGTATTCGTTGGGAGAAGATTTTTTCGGCTTGCATATATTACAATTTTCTATTTACAAACAAGTTGAATAGGCAGAAAAAGCTCCTGCCAGAAAGTTTGAAACCATCTTGGGGTTTGAAGATAATTTTCTGATGGCATAAATCGATAACCTGAATTGTTCGTGTATCTTTCAAATTTATCGAAAAATGCTGAAGTTCTATAACAATCACCATTAAAATAAAAATAAATAATTTTTCCGTTTGCTCGGTCAATTAAACATAGTTATATTAAAACTATTGCTTGAATTTTCATGAAAATGCGAGGAAAATAAGAGTGGCTAGGTCGATTTGAAATATGTATCAACCATCCGCGTTGGGTAATCGTTAGAGCACTCAATCTGTAAGACGAAGGTTTCAAGTTCAAGTTTCGTTGGCGCCAACAAAATTTTGTTGTAACGATTCTTTGGCCGGACTGTATTCCCGTTCATTTATGATACGTGCTAGTTTAAAATCAGAACGTATCGCAGCTGGGTGGAGGAACATATGGCCGATGCGTGATACCGACCACATTACCTTGTGGAGTGCCAATACATTCAATAATGATAATGAGATCCTCTAACCATCTCTAGGCGAAGGCCCGAAAAGGGCTATAGTGCTTCAAAACAAAAAAAATCAACAATCTACTCGTGTTATTTTAGTTGTAATTCCATGCAATGCAAATGGCTACTACTTACCTGATTATGATCTTATTTCCATAAAATTTCATGAGTATTAGGATCTTATAATAATCTTCATAATCATTTATAGCGTGACAGTCCAAGCGGGTATTGGCCTCCAGGATTAATCTCCTCCAATCATCGTGGCTCTGCGACCTTGTCCGCCTGTTGTTCATTCCTAACAAGGAGCAGCTCTCAGATTTTATCATGTCTTCCGATCGAGTCCTCGTTCATCTCGCTGGATGTCTACCTTGTGCACTGCTCTTGAATGTTCCCTTGGGTAGCTGGTTTTCTTCCATTCTTTCTACATGGTCCGCCCATTACAATTTACGAAGCTTTACACAAGCGGATACATGTGGGTCGTCAAAAAGTTCATACAACTCATCGTTGTAACGCAGTCTCCACTCTGTTCCTTGTTTCACTGGGCCGTAGATTTTTCGGAGCACTTTGTGTTCAAAAACGTCCACAGCCTTTTCGGATTCGCTCATCAGGATTAATGTTTCATTTCCGTATAACAGTACAGGTTTAACTAGTGATTTGTAAATGCTGTGTACAACTCTGGACATTAGAATGGGAAGTACCGAATAAAAGGTTTTATTATAATTTTTGATGCATTCTCCAACCTCGTCCATTTCGACGCCTCTACTACTCCAAGGTAGACAAAGTTATCCACCCTTTCAAGGTTCTAGTCGCTTACTGTCGGGTTTTGTCGAACTGGAGTGTTCTTTCTTGTTTGAGTCATGAATTTAGTTTTAGTTTTATTAGCTCGTAGGCCAGTTCGGTTTGCTCCTGATTCCAGGCTCAGAAATACTCCTTAGGCATCTGAGATTGAACGTGCCATAATATTGACGTCATCAGTCTATGCTACGAATAGCTAACATCTGCCGAGTAACGTGTTTCAGCGCAGTGTTAAAGAGCATTAAGGTAAGTTCAGCTGATTGTTTAAGCCTCATTCCATTTTGAAGCTGTCCGTTAGTTCGCCGCTTGATCTCGGGTTCTGTGTTTAACATCGTGACCTGGACTAGACGGACTAGTTTTGTTGGGACACCAAAACAAGCATTATTTTGTACAGCGCATTTCTGTTGACACTGTCGCATGCTTGTTTGAAGCCTAGAAAAAGTTGGTGTAGATCGATGTCATATTCCTAACACTTTTTGAGCACCTACTTTACTGAGAATATTTGGTCTATTGTAGACCGTCCCCTTGGAAAGCCTCCCTGATACTTGTGTATAATACTTTCATAGTACGGCTTTAGTTTTCTTTCTATGATTTGGGTGAGCACTTTATAAAACGTATACAGTAAAGTGATGCCTCTATAATTTTCAGACCTCAACTTGTCCCCATTTTTGTATACATGGAGCATTAAACCTTTTCGCCAGTCCTCTAGTAAGTGCTCCTCTGACCATATTCTGCGTATTAGTCGATGCAGCAGGCTACTTAGATGGGACCTTCGCGATGGAGCAATACTTATGGTATTCTATCTATTCCAGCAACCTTATTTTTTCTGAGGTCCCGTATGGCTGCCTGTACTTCGTCTCTGGTTCGTGGTGCGACTGGGACCTCTTGCTCTGTTTCTAGAATGTGCACAGCTTCAGTAGTTGCTGAACCTTTTTTGTGGATTGAAGCCGTTTCTTAGTTATTCGATAGATGCATACCCCGATCTGACTTCATGTAGGGTCATTTTTAGGGTTTTGTAAAATAATTTTACAAAACCCTTCTAAAATCGCGTCCTGTCTGTCCGTCTGTCTGTCCGTCCGTCCGTCCGTCCGTCCGTCCGTCCGTGTGTCACAGCAGTTTTTCTCGGAAACTACTTAAGCTAGAAACATCAAATTTTGTATGTAGGTGTAAACTGGTGCTCTCTTCAAAGTTCAACTACAAAAAAATTTTATAAGGTATTTAAGGGGGGTCTCCCCATATAGGGGAGTGACCCCCCGAAAAAAAAATTTCATTGAAGGTAGCCGATATGGGTATCAAATGAAAGGTCTTGATGAGAACTTTTCAAAACAGGTCTTAGTTTGGCAAAGTTTGCCTCGAGGGGCGCACAGGGAGGGGAAATATACGAAAAATTTGTGTTCCCCCCCCTCGCGATTGGACACCTGTGATCCGAAAAATCTGAAAAAATCAGGATTGTGGGCCTTGGTGAGTACAACAACAACAAATACGTGAGAAGTCGCAATTCACTCAACTTTGTTAGTAATAGTATGATTTATCGATTTTATGTTTTCTTGAATAAAATCTTAAGGGTACCCTTAAATTCAATAAAATTTAGTACACAGATGACTATTTATTAGATTGATTTACCCTGCAAGTTTCATAAAGATTGAATTATATTTAGCGAAGTTATAGCGGTTTGAATTTTCCTGTATTACTATGGAACAATATGCACTGCATGTATTACTATGGCAACATATGGCTATGGAACAACATGCGCTTTTTACCGACTCAGCCACTACAGTTTTGCTAGGATTTGCATGAAAATTTCAGGAATGATAGGTGTCATGAATATCTTTGAGAATCGGTTCAGCTAGTGGTATCAGTAATCGTAAAACAAAATGGTGGCTGTTTTAAATGCGAAGATTGAATAATTTTGAGTTATTTTTTCCCAACTTCAACGTTCAAGGTCCATGCTTTGAACACTTGATTCAATTTAATGAATGACTGAAGATGAGTACCTATAATTATTACTCATAAGTGAAACAAGTCAAGGAGGCGGGAGAGAGCTCCTAGTAAAAGGGCTTTGTAATAACTCTAGGATTCGAAAAAATGGCCATGAATCGATGATAACAGTACAGGAGAGTGGCCCCTGAAAAAAAAAAATTCATCAAACATAGCCGATATGAGTATGAAATGAAAGTTTTCATGGGAGCTTTTCAAAACAGTTCTTAGACTGTCAGTTTCTGCTTCAGTGGGGCACAGGGGGGGAAATACATGAAAAATGTGGTTTCCTCCCTCACGATTGGACATCTGAAATAATTACCAAGGGAGATATTTATGAGTATAACAATAACAAAAACCTCAAAAGTCTAAATTCGTTCAACTTTGCTGATAATAGTATGATCTTCGAATTTCATATTTTCTCCAATAAAATCGTCATTGACATGCTTCTTGACTTTATTCAATCTGGTGACTGCATTTTGTAAATTGAATACAAAACCCTTCTGACACGAGCGTAGGTCTGTTAACCCAACTTGTTTTGTATATCTGTTGGATCTTTATATTTATGGTCAGTTGTTTCCTTCTTCGGCATATTTTTTTTTTAGCATGACGTCGAAAGCTTTTATATTGTTCTTCTTTGGCCTGAGGTGGTCACTGGATGTCGCCTTTGTGCGCCTAGTTTTAATAGCTTCCATGCATTTTCCGTGATACCAGTCATTCATACTTTTCTTTGGCTGGTGCCCCAAAACCTCTTCGCTGCTCCTGTCACCGCATTTCTTACTATCTTCCATATGGTTTTGATATCATCATTACTATCTTCCGATCCGATTTTCAAGCATGTACTCGTATGTGGACATTTTAGCTTGTGTATCTGCTACCTTGGAGCAACTGATGTTCCTTGTAGCTCTTAGAAATGCGGTATCGGAACTTGACCTTTATAAGGTAGTGGTCCGAATTACAGACAGCGCCGCAGAATGTGCGCATGTTGAGAATGCTGGTAGCGCTTCGTTATTATATGAGAACAAGATCGGTATGGTTGAATGTGCGACCGTCTAGGGATGCCTACGTTCTCTTATGGATGTATAGGAGCTGGAAACGTACGGAGCTTACTGTGAAGCCTCTACTGTTATCGAAGTCTATCAGACGCTGTCCGTTGTCGCTTGTTTCTGCTGGGGGGCTATGCCCTCCGGTTATTCCTCGATGTACCGTTTCTCGGTCGATTTTTGTATTAAAGTTACCCAAAATAATTCAATCTAATCGCACTCGTAGTTTTCTGATGATTGCGAATCGGATCCTGACCTTTTCCAAGGAAATCGGGCTGTGAAATCAAATAGCCCTTGGATGCTCTATTCGGTGACTCTTGTGTTAATGTGTCCGTAAAGGACTGCAGCAATGGCCAGCCGGCTCGAGGAGTGAAAATATTAGTGCTCGCCGAAATTGGCCTTGTCTGCAGACGCGTGAATGCGCTGGCAGGCTAGCATCGCGGGGTCGTGGGGCAGGTTCTTTTCCCCAGCACAGGGGCCCACTACGACAAAAATTTTGCATTCACGAAGTCGAGGTACCGAAGGGATGTAATAATAAAGTACGATAGACCGAGCCTGATTAACGCGTGTGGGACTCGAGAGGGTCTCGTCTTTACTACTCGATATTTACGACCCCCAAATAAGGATGGGGCATCCAGTTGGAAGTGGTGCCCCTCGCACCCCCCATCCGGATCAAGATCCATTGTAGACATGGCCGTATATTTTCCATTTAAATGAAAAATTCATTCAAACATAATTCGCATGAGTTTTCCCTTTAAATGGAAAATAAGAATATTTCAAATTTATGTTAAAGTTTTATATGATGGAATCACATAACACTTAATATAAATTGGAAACCCAAGCGGAAGGCCACTCTACCCTGTAACGACTAAGAAAAAGGGGTGAGCTCACCCGTTGGTTAGCTCATGAGTGGAGGGGCCAGCCAACGTGGTGGGTACCATACCTGGTCCGGGTTCCATACAAATGAAAAGATCGAAAGCTCTACAATTTATCTATTCATTACATATAATCCAATTAGTAAATCAAAGTGCTTTAAGTCCCAGTTGGTTTCATTGAATATTTCTCCATAAAGAATAGTTAACACCTTGAGGCAATTTACATTTATATTAAATAATTCAAATATCAAATTGAACATAAACTGAACCGTACTTAATTGTTAAAATTAAAAAATTTTTTATCATTAAAATAGATTACACGTACACAATATGATAAAGAACGTCTAAAACTGGAAGTATTTTAAATAGTTTCCTGCTTATTTTGTCATTCATTGTTTTCTTTTGTAAGTCTTTATCTTTAATCTACTACGGAATGTTTTACTCTGTCTCACATAATATTTCTTGCTTCGACGCCTTTATTTCTTTTTTTTTATGGAATGTAATCATTTTTCTTTAAGTAAATGGTTTTTAATTAAAATAATGTTTATTTCTAATAGAAGTACCGGTTAATTCGTGCGGCTTTTTTTTTAACATTGAAGCTTTATTGTGAAAAATTGATTTTAGACGATCGGAAATGGTTTGTTGAGTGACGCCAAGTGATTTTGCAAATTTGGGAAGGATCTTGGTCGAGCATTGTCTCCAATTCGTGATCTTCAAACTTTTTTGGCTGTCCGGGCCGTTCATCGTCCTCCAAGTCAAAATTGCCACTTTCAAATCCGTGCAAACCACTTCTGGTACGTACGCTCAGCTAGAGCATGCACACCATACACTTCCACCAAAATACGATGATTTTCGGCTGCCTTTTTCTTCAATGAAAAAGTACTCCGCGCAAAAACACTTTATTCGGCACAAAATTCGACTTTTTCAGAGTAAAAAAAAGTATTGTTGTTTATGCTTCAGCTAAATGACACATACTGATTCTGAAACTATATGACAGTAGCTTTCCAACACATATTTGAAAAGGTGAATCACTAGAATAAAGATCAAGTTACACCATCTGTTAGAAAACTGCATGAATTAACCGGTACCCCTATTATTTAATAATCAAAAAGGGTACGCACCCAGTCCTCCTTCGGTGAGCGCTCGTTGATAGGGGCGGGTAAGGGCAATTTCGTTCAAATGTATGTAGTTCCAATACAATGCAATACATTAAATGAGTTATGCATACTTTGCTATACACGTTTTTAGTTTTACTCCAGTAGTAAATGATAAGAATAATCCAAGAAATATTTTATTGAACTGTTGATATTCGAGCATTCGATAGAAAGTTATCACTCAGGTAACGGCAGCATCCAATATTAGAAAAATTTTGCTTTTAGCCTCCGCCGCTTTTTTATGCATCGACAGATACACTTTTGGGATTGTTGTAAAAACCCAATATTCATGCAACCATTATAATGATGATTTTTTGCTGATTTCATTCACTTCCACTCAGTTTGCAGACATCATAGAGAAGCTTGCTTCATCAAACCACCGTCGCGTACTTCCCGAATAATTCCGCTCGACACACCAATCAAAAAACGTAGCGCAAACCCATTACCGTCGTTAACCAGTCGTTTCGTTCCTTCTTCATCTTGATGGCGGTAACGGCAGGTTCTGGTTGCAACTATTTAGCAATTGCTTCGCTACATTTTGCCGCAATGGGGCTGCCGTTATCGATTTTATATGCTATTTTTTTTCTTTGGAAAAACTTTTTATCGAGGATGGTAGCGGTGATAGTGGTGGCGTTAATTTCGAGGTACTAATAATAATATTGATAAGTCCGCACTTGTTACGTTATTATTATGAAATGGTATTTTTTCGTAAAGGTCCCTCAAGCAGTTTGTCTAGGCGGGCTACTCGATTACTACATTCTGCTCCTGCGAAAGCGACCATGAAAAATTAGTTTAAAGAGTTTCAACGTGTTCGCACGGAGGGCAACGTGGCAAAAACCCACGAGCTCGTATTGGCAGACCGCCGATTGAAGGTGCGCGAGATAGCTGAGACAGTAGGCATGCCAAAAGACCGCGTAAATCATATCCTGCATGATGGATGCCGCATTTGCTCACTTCAGACAACAAACGCAGCCAAGAGACCACTTCAGAGCTGTGTTTGACGCTGTTCAAGCGCAATCCGAAGGAGTTTCGGCGTCGTTTTGTGACTGTCGATGGAACATGGTTCCACTGATACACATCAGAGACCAAGGAGCAGTCGAAATAGTGCTCCAAAGCAATCGAAGACTATCCTATCGGCTGCAAAGGTGATTGCCACCATTTTCTATGATTCACAAGGCGTGATCTGCATCGACTACCTGGAGAAGGGCGAAACGGTCACAGGGCTCTACTATACCGAATTACTGGGCCAATCGCAGAAAAAAGACCCCATTTGGCGAAGAAAAAAGTGCTCTTCCACCATGAAAACGCGCCGGCTCTAACACCCCCGCGATCGCCGGGCAGAAATTTGAGACGATTGAGGAGGTCATCACCGCCACGGAGACCTACATTGCATACCTCGAAAAAAACGTATTTTTCAGACGGGCTAAAGAAATTGGAGCATCCTTGGGAACTAAGAGAAGGTTTTGTTGAGAAATAAATGGTCAATTTTCCAAAATTTTCGTTTTGCTTTTCTAGGCTAAGTACTTACCGGATCACCCTTGAAAATAAACAGTGGAGCGTTGGAAGTGCTTCGACTTAGTTGGTTTTAGGTCTACGAGTGGTATTTTATTCCCCACATACCAGCCGGCTAGCCAATTAGGACACTCTTTATCCACCGCCTGAGAACCGTTCGATGGGGGACCGAAAGCGCCACACGGATTATTATAATTATTAATCTACATGCCATTTATTATTTGTATTAGTCTACATGCCAGTAAAATTTTTAAGAAGTTTATAGGTACCGTTTTGATTCTATAGGGGGAAAACGTAAAATTTGGAAATTTTAATTTCAGAGGTATTTGTTGCCCTTGTACTCGTACTCATAAAGGTCTACCTTTGCGATATTTTTCAGATTTTTTGGCTGAAAGATGCGCAATTGCGAGGGGGCACTGATATTTTTCATATATTTTGCCTCTCCCCTGGACCCCCTGACGCAAAAAATGACTTTTTAAATTTAAGATTTAGTGCTGGTCAAGGCCTTTCATTTGATAGCCCAGTCGACTACCTTTCATTAAAAAAATTTTTAAGGTTTACTTTGCCATAAGGGAGAATCCTCTTTAAAAAATGTTGAAACTTTTATTAAGACTGAAACTTTTAAGAGACTACCATTTATGAGCTCACAAAGTTTGAGCTTTCTATGTGCTATAGTTTCTGAGGAAGCTGGCTGTGACGTATGGACAGAGCAAGGGACGGACTGACAGGACGTCAAACCAATAGGTCATTGTAAAAAATTGCCCTAAAAATGCTATTACTAAAATGCTCTACAGTCCATGAGAATATGACATGAACGTATCGCAGCAGGGTGGACGGACACTGCCAAAGCATAGTACTGACCATATCACCTTCCCTAGTTCTTACACACTGGATCAAGATTATGAGATACTCTTCCTATCTCCAAGCGAAGCCCTAAAGGGGCCGTGTAGCTAAAACTAAAAAAAGGACTGACACGACGAATTTTTTCACGGTGTTAAGTCAATACAAAATTTATATCATACCTCCCAAAGGCCGTTCATTATCGCTAGCAAAACAATTACCGCCGTTTTGAAGCTTCTTGTTGATCAACGAAATTACAAGATCATTTGACCTTATCAATATCTATTTCAATATTAAATTTCGTAAAAATCCAATAAAAATTATACATTTTGAAATCTCGAACTCTGATAAGGTGCCATTTAGAAATTTCAAGCCTGACCCTGAAATTTTTCCTACTGTTATCTTGACATTTACAATATTTATCACATTACCAAGTTTCATCAATATCTGTTGAAACTTTTGGTCATAAATACAATAGCAAATGTCATTTTGTTTCAGACGGTACCCTGTACGAATTATTTTTCTCCGTAGATTTTAATTTCTGTTCTCATAACACTAAATGAAAAGATGAGCATAGTTTTCGACATTTATTACAGAACTAAATTCCGAAATACCCTAAGTATCAATTGTCAATTTCTTGAGCTTTATAGTCATCATCTTTACTACATTAGCTTTAACGGTCTTTTAACAGTTCTACCACTTTTTCATTTTGGATAGTTACATAATTACCACTGTGTAGGTGTCAAACATATAATGCATCTCGTCAACCATAGATATAGAGAGTACTGGATCCGCAACCGGTCGTGAGAGCCGAAGCAATTGGCAACCTGCGCTAAAGTTGTGTGAAGTTGAGGTTTGAGGCGATATGCTTTTAATTTAGCACTCTATTCACGGCGAAACACGTTCACATTTAAAAAGTTTTTAATTTTAAAGATCGCGCGTACGTAATCGGAACTTTAATTCACTGTTTTAATTAAAAATTTACGAAATTTCCATCCGCTTTGACACATGAATTTTCCCGCGTGGTTCGCGCTCTTTTCGATTTTCTTTTGCTTTGACGTTCGAGTTTTCCGTGAGAGTTGTTTGTTGTTTATACTCAAACTGAAATGAAATTTCGTTGGTGTGTACGGGTGTCAGTGGGGGAAGCGATTCTTCTGTAGAGAGAAAAGAAAAACCTGACTGGAAAAAAAGGGGAAGGAGAAGCAGAGGGAATCATATAGTTTCGAGAGCGTAAGTTATTTATAACTTATTTATGTGGCGAATTTGCTTCTCACATGGACGAGTACACAGATTCTCGTTGCTCGTCCATTTGTTTATATGTCTTTGTCGTCAACCCTTCAGCTTAGCTAGAATTGTGTGATTTCGACTATCCAACCACACATCATTCAATTATACGCTTCTGCACACATTCCACGGATACCATTGTGCCGAGAACAATATGATCACAGACCTCTCATATGTAAAATAGTCTGAAATCGTCTGGCTAGTAATTAATTGCACGAGACTGTAAGAGAGCAAGTTAATTGAAGTAAATTAGATAATTGGTAATTAGAGATATCACTTGGCGCTAAGGGGAGGTCCAAGAAGATTAACGACCGTTTAAATATGCCTGCCATGTCCCAGATTAGAGACGCTTGTTCCAATTAACGATTTACTCGAGCTGCACTGACATTGATACACTTTGATTCATCATAAATTTCCAATGATTTATGTCAGTCACGCCTGAACTGAAAATAATCCTTTAATATCCATTAAAAATTTTTAGGACTCGATGACATAAAATATTTCTCACTTTCATACATTATTCCGACTTTAAATAATGCATTGCTTTTCGTCTATTTCCAGAAGGACTACAATTACAACCACCGAGATTTATAACACAGCCATCATCGTCTGGATCAATAGTCAGTGAAGGACGGACAAAAATTCTTCAGTGTCATGCTTTAGGTAAGTAAAAGGACATTAATCTTTCTCGCTAAAGTGAATTTTCAGTCCATGAATAATTTAGTGGTACAATTCAGTTGACTGGAATCATATTTCTCCTTCTTCCTCTCTTTCTCTTCTCTCCTCATCTCTCGACGGATTTCTATTCCAGATTGTCTAAGGATTCAGGTTGAATATGAAATTGGCACAAATGTAGATGGAACCTCATGCAAACAGAAATTCATAAGTTCATTTAAAGCCACACCGCATCATCACAGCTCAAGTGTCACAATTCATACAGGACTGCAACTTCGGCTCTTTAATTCAATTTAACTTTTGCTCTCTCAGCTCTCGCATTTGCGCTCATTTTGGGTTGGTTGCAGATGCGGGTATTAAAAAAATTCTCTTATGACCATAATTTCAGAAATTCAGCTACTTTTATCCTTTAAACTTAGTAAACTAGAATCCTGGATTGCATTCGTGTCTTCCAGACTTTGTCCTGTATTCTGTGCATTGTGCACGAGTGTCATCGCTTGTCTGGACACTCAAACCAGAGAGCGAGAAAGGGAGAGAAACGAGTAACGTAGAGCATGAAACATTCCAACAGAAACACAAAATGGACAACACAGAAAGTAATCCTGCAAAACTTCACAGAATAACATCGACAGAACTAACTAACTGTGCCGCTATGACTTTCGATTCAAGTTTTCCCGAGTTTTTGCTTTGTTTTATTTTTTGCGAGTTTGTCTGTCTTTTTTGTTGTTGTTGTACATTGTCGTAAATAGACAAGAACTTTTACTTCTAAAAGAGAATGTTGTAAGCTTCGAGTGTGTATATGAAGCTTTTCAATTGTAGATACATGGAATCTAGAAAAGGACACTTGTGTTGTTACAACGAACGTACGTACCCTCGTCGACGACTTTTGTGAGTTGACTTTTTATTTACATTTTCCTTTCACTGGAATGCTTCTCTTTCCGTGCTGCTTGACTGGCTGGGCTGGTTGACTGTTGGGTTGTTTTCTTGCTCCCAGGCTACATGTTGGCTCAATTGTGAATCCCTTTTGCAGTCACATAATCGACCGATTTAACTGCATAAGACGACTTTTCAGACTTTAGTGGTATCATCCTTGAGAGCCAATGCAGAAGTCTACCGTTTATTTTATTTTTTTGAACTTCTATAAAGGATTGGACACATGTTTGGAGTATTTCCGGGGAAAAGGTGTGTAGATGTGGAGATTAAAATCCATGCTTAACCACAGTCATTTCAAAAAGTTGTGGATTTCCTTTTTGAATCGTTTGTGCACAAGTATACATATGTACAATAGTAAATTAGGTCACTTTTTTAGATGAGACTTGGTTTCGATGAAATAAAGTAGGCTTAATGTTGATTTTAGTGACCAATGCATTATATAAACAAGGAGAGTTAAAAATTATAAAACCAGATTCTTTTATTGTAAATTATGTCTATGTATATTAAAAAATAGCCTTTGCTCTTTAATTTCTGTTTATTTGCTTTAAATCTGCGCCACAAATGATGGTTGATATTCTACTGACATATAATTATAAGAACTTCAATGAATATTCACAATATTTTTCCTCTCCACACAAAATGTTGCGTACAATGTTATGTCGCATATTTGAAATTATTATTTCATAATCAATTATATGATTTATGTGATATCCGCAGGCAAATTCACTTACATCTTGAAAAGCCGTTTCGAGTCGCTTGAGTCACCCTCAGTGTCTCTGTGTGTCTGTGTCACTGAAAATGACTCTAGCGAGTTAAAACACGTCTGCTGATCTAAACAAGCTCAAAATAAAAAATAATATTATGTCATAGTTGAATTGGTATCGTAATTGCAGTGAAAATAGATAGATAAATTGTCCGTAAAGGACTGCAGCCATGGTCTGCTGCCTCAGCGAAAGAGGGTGGTGAGATCCGCCGAGATTGGCCTTGTCTGAGGACGCGTGAATGCGCTGGCAGGCTAGCGTTGCCATGTCCTGGGGTGAATTCTTTTCCCCAGCACAAGGACTCACTACAAAAAAATTTTGCATTCACGAATTAAAAAGAGTCTCAGCTATCTCGCGCTCCTTCAATCGGGCGTGGCTCATCAAAAAACCACGTTGATACTTGTTAAACCATTTTTTACGCAGGGCAGTCACTGTATACAGCATCCAAGCGCTCGTTGATTTCGCTGCGCGGTTTCCTTTCCAAAAACAATAATCGAATCACTGACCAATATTTCGCTTTCTTCTTTTGTCTAAAATCCGCGAACACGCCCGCTTCCACACGCGGTCAAAACAAAACTACGTATCCGGTTCGGCTGAAATTTTGACAGTAGCCGTCTACAAGAATGTACTACACGATTGTGGTACCATCGGGCGGTGATGCTAAGCGCTTATTGGACCACCCTCATAGTCCAATCTATAGACTCTTCAGACATTTTTGCTTGCCTTGCCACCTTTGTAAACTCCATTTCAGCTACCTAACCGGTAGTTCTTCAATGGTCAAAGTTTCGAGTTGTAAATCAAATTCAGTCCTAAGTGCCGCTGTAATGCTAAATGTTTTTTAGTCGTCTTTGAGGGGGCCTCCTACTCCGAGCCCAGAGTATTCGGCTAGTCACTAGTTGCTGTAAACACCAGAGGAGTGCAAATACCAAGCCAGAGAAAAGGAAAGACTTGGGTAGTACTTTCTAAAACCTTATAATTCTTAACACAGTTTTTAAAGCTAAGAGAGTTTGATAATAAGTTTGTTTGACATAACACAAGTTACTGACGGCGTGGTGGTCCCTGGAGTCGATCCACTCCTTTGGCCTTGGCACGCGAGGGCACCTGGCGGGGAAGCGAACGGTAGTGGCGGATGGCTCGTTTTTTCTCTCGCTGGAGGACCCTCGCCCGGTCCAGGAATTTGGCCTTCTCGTCTTCGCTAACGCTGACCTTGATTATTTGAATCAGCTCGCCCAGTTCCCGATGTAACTGCACCTGATGTCCACCCCTGATGTGATAATCTGTCTCCGGCTCAGGTTCTGGTGTTGGACGTCTAGCCCGGTGTGACCCTACAGGCCTACTCCTCGCCCCGTATTCTTCGATAGTAATAGGCCGGGTTGCTGCTCGCGGGTTGGCTGCCAACGCTTCCTCCAGAGGAGAATTCTCATGATGTATTCATTGAACCGGACGGTGGTCCCCAGGCCATGGTTCAGCGGTGTAAGACGCCTCTGAGTGCTCCTGCTGATGACGGGGTCGGCGGCGCCGTCCGGAGGATGCAACTATTGGAGCCTGTGGAAGAAACGGTTAGTAGATACGGGATGAGGGCTCCCAGAGCCGTGATTCAAATGAAGATGTAACAACGCTTACCATTGACCAGGCTGGGGTGACAAAGAATCAAATGGTAGAGGTGATTCGCTTGACGAACGCACAGGCTAATGCCGAAGAAGCGTTTGGTTGGAGATCGGTAGATCATTCGCAGAGTGCCCAGGTTGAAGGCCGAGGAAGTGTTTTGGCAGGATACTTGTAGAACGCCCAGGCTAAGCCGAAGCAGCGTTTTGGCACGATACTTGTAGAACCAAGGCCGAAGAAGCGTTTTGGCTGGATACTGGTGGAACGCCCAGGCTAAGGCCGAAGAAGCGTTTTGGCTGGATACTTGTAGAACGACGAGGCTAAGACCGCAGAAGCGTTTTGGCTGGATACTGGTGGAATGCCCAGGCTAAGGTCGAAGAAGCGTTTTTTGGAACCGTACGCGTTGAACAGCAGTACGAAAAGGTGCCCATCCCAAAATCCGCTTTGGCTTTTACTGTTAATTTTCCATCCAGGAAATTACTGATGTGCAATTTCCCAATCAGCGCGAATCCATGGTGAACAATGTCTCCTTAGCCAATCCCGTTCAGTTTTTTTGCAAGGCATGCTCTATTTGGGTTCAATTGTTTTCACCCGAAGCTCAATATTTTGTTGCTGCAATTTCGTATGTTGCCCAGGTAAATTCTACTCAGCAGAAAATTGTCAATTCTATAAAATTCGTTTGCATTGGGCAATTTTTGCAAGTCATGCACCAAAGTCTTGTTGTTGTTTTCGTTTTTTAACGCAAATACATTCATTTTTTTCTGTTCTCGGGTTCACAATGTGGGTTGAGGGTACTGTTTGTTGTTGTTTTGTGTTTTTTACGCGCGGAGTTGTTCGCCAGGTGTTTGCTTTCAAGTTCTGGCAGTAGTAAATAAATGATGGAGCAATTTGACGCTTGTAGTTTGCGGAAATGTTTTTAAGGTTGCTTTGTTTCGTCATGATGAAGTTTTATCTTTTTTGCTGGTGTTGTGTTTTATTAGTGTTATGACCTAATTGTCAGGTAATCCTGAGAGCGCTGAAAATGTTAATTATTTTGTAGGTAATATTTAATGTTAAGCCAATTAGGGCTTCATTGCATTGATTTAGTGTAATGAATTAATTGTTTGGCATTTAGCTGATTAAGACTTGTATCTGATAGTTGGCTAGTTATAGGCTTAGTTAGCTATTTCGCCTAATTATCTGATGTTTGCACTGTTTCGTTTGATTTTCTACTAATTGGCTAGGTAGGACTACATTATATCCGATATTTGGTTAGTTAAAAATGCATTCTAGTGTACTAGTGAATTATTTGGTTAGATTACATAGGTAGACATAAACTACCAGCGTTCTCGCAAAAAAAAATGGTTGTGCCAAAAAAAATTATTGGTCAATTTAGTAAATTCTCCACGTTGTCTATATCTACGGGAAGCCAATTAAACTAAATGGGACAAATTATATCCGGAGCTATGTTCCACTTTTGTACGATTTTCCTTGAAGCTAAGGGATGCTCCCCTAGCTTTCTTATATTCAGGCACTTTTTCCTCTTTCAAATGGTCAATTGCAAGCTACAAAGAATAAAATCAAATCTATATTGCTGGCAGCTTACCGAAAAGTTGCTCATCCAAGGTTAAAAAGCTTTTGCTTTATAGATCGCTTTATTATCAAATGTGCTGCACATTTTGATTAGGCAGTAGCTTTCCGCCTAACTGGTTAAGTATATTACGACCTTGAAAAGGTATCTGGTCAGATGTTGCATGTTTACTGCTCCAAAATATTTTCCATAGTCACTATCGTTTTATTCTTTAGGGTCTGGGTCGTCCCCGCGACTGTTGTGACCACTTTTGCATCAAATCCAATAATCCTTGGTTGCAACAACATCCTGACAGGCAAGTTTGATCCATAATATAGCAAAGACAATAGCTTAAAGATATAATCAAAAAACAGTTCCCAATTTCACTCGTACACATCATACCAAAAAGCAGTCGTTAGATCAATATCAGCAGAGAACTTCAAAAGGCAATTTCCTATTGAACAACCAAACATAATTCATCATATTTTCTCTGATCACTACTTCCTAAATGCAAACTAGATTGTCCTCCTTACATTCAACAAAAACAAATCCTTCCACACTCTAAAAAGGCGCTTATAAACATATACAAACAACACGTTGAAAAGTGATGATGTGTGCACACTCTACTGATAATATCATGCAATACGGCGATGAACATAAATCATTTCTACGGAGACTTTGCTTTTTGCTTAGTACGAGTATCCTCGACAGCAGGAATGTGCCATCCTTTTCAATTCCATAACGTACTTTTGTAAATGTGTTTCTGGAAAAGTTGAAAAAGAATTCTATAAAGAGAGTGTATCTTGACGATACAAAACTTTTAAGTAGGTATCATATCACTGCATTGTGTTTTAGTTTTAAAGTTTTCGGGGAGGGAAAGTTTCCACTAAATGAGATACTGTTTGGAAAGGACTCTGTAAACGCTTATGTAAAGGGAGAAAAACTTGAGCATCGGATAGAATGTCAAGATTAAATTTTATTAGGTAGAAGAAGATGATTCTGGCAAAAATCTTTGCAGAGTTAATGGTAGTTAAGGAATTCGTTATTAAACTTATAATGAAGGTAGTGCAGGTTGGCGAGTTTTTTTAATATACAAGGTGTGACTATCAAAACTTTCTTGAGACAAGTTTTTTTATTAAAGGTAACAACGCTTTTGAAACGTTTGTAATTCCTAATCCTTGTTGAAAAGTTGATTTAACATAATATTCAGTGGCATTCTGTATTGGTTTAATATAATATTCAATGGTCTGGTGTATTATATCCTTTTTGCACAAAACTTTGTGATTTCCCATTACACCTTAAATTCCGATCAAAAAGGTACCACTAAAATATGAAAGGCCTGATATGCACTGAGAGAGTCCCTAAATGCTCAATTCTACGCCATTTCCATTCAACTCGCTTCGAAACTAAACGAAGATGAGAGGCAAAATATTCGTAAATTTAGTATTCTCCTGATGCACCATTACCTCTATCTCTTCAACACTTTTTGAGTTTGAGTAAATTTGAAATGTTCAACACCTCATCCGCAGCTTGCCAATTCAACCCAAAAAGCGAATCCTTTACAGATAAATTTCCGTCGCTCCTTGCATGACCAGCGTTAAATCCACTTTAAGCACTTTTTTCGTTATAAAATATCTCGTCCTATTTCAAACAAGGAAAAAAATCCATTGGGAATTTCTTTTTTGCAGTAGTGGAATTCTTTTGTAAGGATCCTTTACCGACTTGGACTGTGTCTATATTTGGATAAAATGGCGATGAAAGCTACAAGGCCATTACTGATGTAGAAGCAGCAGGTTACATCCTGACGATTCACTAGGCGGCGAAGAGAATTCGTTCCATGCAACTCTTTATGTTTGCAGACTTTATACTTCGATCCGTTCAATTGGGAATATTGTGCATAAAAGATGTTGTCTTTGAAAATACTTCACCGTCGCTTCTGAGAGGTTTTCGGTTTTTGCCTGCTTGTGCAGTTAAAATCGAGTAAATTGACTGAAAAAGATGAGGTATAGACTGAATTCTATGTTTGAATGATCTCATTTTCTTTGTAAAATACAAATATTTAAACTATGAAGACAAAGGATAAGTAAGAACAATAATGTATTTTGTTTGAATCTGAAATGAGCTTTTCTTCATTTATGATGTAATTATTTTATTTTTTAAAAGAGCCGTACGATGTTTAGTGCAACAAAAGCTGACTTCACAAAACGGAACGTTTGATTTCCAATTAAAGAAAAGGAAAAAAATGATGAAATTTGTTGCGGCCGTAATGTTATTGAATACAATAATTTACTAAACTTTAACTCTAGTAAAAGATGATATTCCAAATCGTTCAAGGGAAAGAAAAAAAACTACCTTTGAACTCTTAAATTAAACGAGCACTTCCTTGAATTTCCATTGCTTTGTTGTTTGAACAAGACTAACTAACATTTTTATTAACATTTCATTAAAAGTATTGTAGATTTCTTTTTGCCAAAAGCTTTGGAGCGAGTTTCAAAATCTGCGCGACACGATAATCCGTCTCGTGACTAGTATGGAACATTTAGAATATCCATAAAACTGTGTGAAGTTATTTGACAGTTGGGTAAATGTCATTTTGCAAAATCATCGTGTGTGGGCAGCCAGCAGTAGGAGCCCCGACTTTCGTCGGTAAGCTCTATACATTGTGCGTACGGTAATTGAGGACAACTTGAGAGTAAAATTAATTAGCTTGTATTTTTAACAAAATTTAATGAAATTTCAGGAATTTTTTATATAACGTTAAATTAATATATGGCTTTAAAGTTATTCAATAAAATCGCCATTTGCAGCAATAACCTCTTCGATCCGGGTCCGGAAACGATTACATGCCCGAATCAAATGCTCCTTGTTCATATTGACCCTAACGGCTTTAATAGCAGTCTTCAGCGAAGAAGTGGTATTATGAGGACGCTTATTGGTCTCACGCTCAACTACACCCCATACGTAATAATCCAAATGATTAAGGTCTGGGGAGCTAGGTTATGGGGTCATGGAAATGTTCGGCCATCCAATCTTGTGTCGCCATCGCTTTATGTGAAGGAGCAGAGTCTTTTTGAAAAATGTATGGTCTGCCTCCGCTTACATTGTCTATCCATGGTTTCACTACCGTCTCCAAAACCTCGATGTATGCAGCAGAGTTCACTCGAAGTCCAGGAGTAAAAAAGTGTGGTGGCATAACATGTCCTTCGTTGCTGACAACACCTAAAAGCATAACAGTGGCTGGATATTTAGTGTGCATAACAACAGGAACCTCCGTAGGATTTGAACATAGCCATCTGTCATTTCTGCGATTGGTCTTTTGATCTTGGTCAGAATTTTTTTCGTCGGAAAAAACCATAACATTTTGGGCGCCTCAGGGTGTTTGATTTTGTTTAAAAGACGTTTCGATCGGAGAACACTCTGTTCCCGTGTTCGTTCCGATATGAACTGTCCTCTGCGCATCACGTAAGACTTATACTGAAGGTCTTCGTGGACAACTCTACGAATAAGGCGCTCAGAAACATGAAGTTCACTCGCAAGGACCCTCCTTGATTTTGAAGGGTCCTCGTCTATAATCGCTTGCACTTGCTCTAAAAATTCTGCAGGTCGGACAGTGTCAGAACGTTGTTCGTGCTTGTTGCGTTTTGCAACCGATTCTGTATCGCCTCCTGATGCTTCCAACTCACGTCGAACCTTATGCACGAATGAACGGTATGGTCCGCACATATAGCGACGATGACAGCTTGTCGCTTCATTTCTTGAGTGATGTTGTAGTCCGCCTTTTCTTATCTGAAAAGGAAAAAAAGGTTAAAAAAAAATTCGCGAACTTATAGTCACATTTATGCATGTCCTCTAATACCGTACGCACCCTGTAATTTTTAGGTTGCTGGTCTCGGTGCTTCGTTTGCCCCTTCTTTGGCTGCCTTTCAGGTAAATGAAGGACCACTAGGACCGAAGAAAGCTTAATGGCACGACGTCGGATGACGATTGATGAAATGGTAAATATTAGTACTTGTAGATTCCTCCCAAACATACTCCCCTTGCTGGACTCTATGCAGAGGCCAGAAAACCTGCTTCGTCCTTTACATTCACGAAATAGATATTCCGGGCAAGACGTTAGCGCGGGTAAAGCGAAAAAATTGTTTCTGATCGAGTTGTACTTTCGAATGTCTAGAGGAACTAGCAGCCTGAATGAGTGAAGTTCTTCCAGCTATGCTGGAAGTTCACCTCACCAAAACTGTTCGCTTCATATATTTATAAAGATCAGGTGAGTTAGATTATATAATCGCAACATTTTTTAATGTATATGCGTTGTCGACAGGCGGGTCCCCTCCCGAGGGTCTAAGGTAGTGAAGTATGTGTGTTGGCACGGAATGGGGTGGTTGATAGGCAGTAGCACTATTTTGTTCGTAGGGCGTTTGTAAACGGCTCCTTTTTTACGAACGCTCACAACATGAAGAAGCGCATCTTCACCTGGAACTAGTGCTATTATGCGCCCCAAGGGTCATTTATATGATGGTAACTGTTCGTCCTCAACCAAGCACAAATCCCCGATCTTAATTTTTTCCGTTCGCATCAACCACTTCGGCCTTTGTTGCAAGCGGGATTCAAGCAAACATCGATCTGAATTAATACTGTGCTGAATTCTTCAATGTTCAATTTGGACTCTCCAATTACCTTGCGTAGATGCCATTTTAGCGACTTGACTCCAGCTTCCCACAAACCTCCACTTGCCACTTCATGCCATCAGTATATAATAAGCCAGCCATTAATTGGTTGCTTTTTCAAGCTCGTTTCAACTCAACGTCTGCCGCAGCAAAATTGGTTCCGCTGTCACTGTATATATGTTCGTATTTGCCGCTCCGACTGATGAAACGTTACAGAGCTGTCAAAAAGACTTGCGTCGTGAGATCTCCCACCAGTTCTTAATGGCAAATGAAAACCGCTGCGTAGCTTTTAACTGCTAGAGTTTGTCGTCTTCTGTTGGTTTTGACGTAAAATAGTCCAAAATAGTCGACCCCAGTGTGTGCGAAAGGTCGGGGCAGCATAACTCGAGGCATGGGTAGTTCCCCCAAAACCTGGACGCTTGCTTTGGCCTTGATTCGAAAACAGGTAACGCATTTCTGGATGAAGTGTTTTACCACATTTCTGCCATCCAGAATCCAATAACGTTGACGCGAAGTGGTTAGAATTAGTTGGGTTTTGCCGTGGAAGATGACCTGGTGAATTTGGCCCAACAGTAATTCGACATTACGACCGTGCTTTGGTATGATAACGGGATATTTCTCCGAAAACAACAAGCTTGATTGTGCCAATCGTAATACGCAAAAGTTGCGAGGGACTTAAATGAAATAAATGAGTTTTCTGGGATTTTTCTTGTCGCCAAACTTGTAGGCAATAGGCCGTAACACGTAACAAACGGGTGAATGACGAGCATCTATTACTGAGTTCGTCCAGAAGCGTCAATTGTAGAAATTGATTGCCAATGACGGCATTCTTTCGAGCTTCTAGGTTGGTAATAAGTGGGTCTTCTTTATTTGGCCATTCCATAGTTAAAACCCAAGGTGATCCGATTAACCAAAGTGAATACTCTACTGGTTTGGGTGGTAACAGACCTCGTGTGGCCAGGTCCGCTGGGTTGTCCTTCAAGGGGACATGTTGCAGAACAATTTTACCGACAAGGTCACAGATATGAGTGGTTCGATAAGCCACAAACACTGACCAACGTCGCAGGTGTCCTTGTAGCCAAGCTAAAGCAATTTGCGAATTGCTCCACAACCGAGTATCTACGAGTATATGAGCTCATGCATTTTCGGTTTTGATGTTATGAATTAGTTTTGCGAGTATTACTGCACCACCCATTTCTAGTCGTGAAATTTTCACCGGACGTATCGGGGCAACCTTGGGCTTGGTTACTAGAAGCCGTGGGCAGTATTCTTTTTGAGAGCGACTAACAGCGTAGACTGTAGCTGCGTATGTTGTCTGGTAAGCATAACAAAATCCGTGGAGTTCGGTTGTCTGCTCATCCGTTACTGGTACCCATCTGGGTATTCTAATTTTTGCGAATAGTGTGTTCCGGATATACAGGTAAATGGTTTTATAAATCTAATGAAAAGTATCCCTACTCACTTTATTATTTATTATATTGACACTTGATTACAAATTTGTTAAACAACTCGATTTTCTATGTCTATATTTCAAATTCAAAAACTTCCATTTTTACTATTTCTACGTTCGACCGTTCACTTTCAAATAGAAAAACGAATGAACCATACGAGTATATTCAATTTTTCACTGTACTGCAATTTCCAAACAAAGGAATTCTGTAATTTCTCCTTCACTATCAGTGAATTTCAAAGTGACAATATCGTAACTTCAAAATTCACAATATATCTTTTCTGATAAAATCATCACCGTGATCCTCAGTAATCGTTGACAATTAACTGTCATGAACGTCTGTCAACATTGATTGGCAGTCAATATATAAACAGTGAGCAAACATTATGGTGGATCCGCATGGCTGTTAGATAAGCTTTCCTTTTTAATATTAACAAAAGCAGGATTCTTTGTGTTAGTAACAGGAAGACCTCGAACATAGTGAGTTGGCTTTGTAGTTAGAGCAAGCGTTGTTGAATGTCAGGGGGAGCTACTTCAGCCCACCTCTCTCTCCGTTGCCACAAAGCTTGCAAAAGTATTTCTGCGAGAACAGAGCTGGGTGCTAATAATCCCAGCGTATCATAGAGTCAGGCCATTCTCGAGGCAATAAACTTTTTTGTGATGGAAGAGTGTTGCTTGAAACGGTTTATTTGAAACAATAAGTAATTTTTTTCGGATACCACAGATTTTCCAGAGACATGCAACTTTCCTCTTGGTCGATGTGAGCAGTGATATCGAACTCTCGTTGTTCAGGATCGACGTCGGCTAAGACCCGATCGTCATTGTTAATCCACTTGTGTACCGGAAAGCCTGTGGAATCTGATACCTTTTGAATGGAGCGGCGCTTGGAGATGGTTTTTACTAGGTCCTGCCCACCCGATAGCAAGTCATCCACGTAAAATTCGGACTGTACGGGCATTACTGCTTCAGGGTGGCATGTTGACAGAGAGGAATGGATCACATGTCAAGCTAAAGATTCCGGTTGATAGCGCAAATTCTTTGATTTCCTCTTTAGGGCGATTCCTCCATCAGATTTATTGACATTGCTGATCAGTTCTGTGCACGTGTATTTTGCGGCAGATTTTAGAAATGTCAACTACAAATGCGTACCAAAAATGTTGCTAATTAAGTAGGATGCTGATAATGTCACGTTGGAACTTGGGGCCGGCCAGAAAAGTGTCGTTAAGGGTTTATCCGCTGCTGGTCTTTCGAGAGGCATCAAAGACTACCCGTAATTTGGTCGTAGTGCTCTCTTTCAGGATCGCGTGATGTGGCAGGAAATAGCCAGCATCTGCAGCTGCGACTTCGAACATGTGTCCAATCTTAGCATTCTCATTAGTATATTCAGTACAGCTCTCCCGTAACTCAGGGTTCTTATTTAGACGTTTGCTGCATTGGATTAAGCTGCTGAGTGCGAAAGTCTTGGAGTCCTCAAGTACGAGCGGATTGTTTTGATTTTTGAAGGGTAGTTTCACCGTTTATCGTCCATCATTTCCTCTATTTTAATGGTCGTTGAAATGTTGTACCGCAGTTTGATTCTCCGTTGACAGTGGTTTTGTAGCTAAACCTACTTATTCCAGCTTCCAGAATTGTCTCAACTAGTCTCTCAAGGCCTGGTTGATATGGACTTCTGCTCGGGTTATGTGACGAATAGCGTCAATAGATACTTGGGTACGCAGCCGAATAATGTGTCTTGAAGAATAGTTTTCGCTCCTAGCATAATGTTTTTGGTTAGCAGAATCTTTGTGTATCCTTCCACACTGAGTAAGACGTCAATATGGCCGGGATGGTCTAAGGACGGGTCTGCTAGCTTAACTCCTTTTAGGAACGTCCATTGTTTCACGGTCACTGGTTGAGAAGGGACCAGCTCGATAATTTTGTCGATCACCATTACCTCCACTGTCAATGTTGTCTAAGATGTGAAGATCGAGCACTTGAAATTGGACTGCAGACTTCGCTCTGCTAACTCCTCATCCAACACCTATTACGTTTGTGTCGGTCTTTTATCTGCACAGCCCTAAGGGCTGCACTGCTGACTCAGTTGTAAGGCATATCTACGAAACATGATTTAACAAATAACTTAGTTTGATGTTGCCGACTGGTGCTTTAATGGTTATCATCGCTATGGCTAGGAGGACCTGCTTCGTGCCTTTTGGTTTCGTCGTGTCGACTCGGGTGGCGTGCGACTGCATAGTAGGCGCCCATAGAAGCTATTGGTCCGTTTCCGTAATTGGATCGTTATAGTTGAAGGCTGGAGTCTGCGGTCAAAATTGACTGGAGCTCTTTAACGTCGACAACTTATTTTCAGGATTGCCATTGGTACATCAGATGACCAACAAAGGCTACGGTATATGGGGCACAATAAGGGAGAACAGAACCAAAAAATTTCCACTTTCTTCCATAGCTGACATGAAACTGCAAGAGGGTCAATTTCCATCATAATTGCGAAAGATTTTTGAATGGTACGATGGAATGACAATAGCATTGTCACTGTTGTTTCGAATTGCCACGGAAATGAACCCAATCTATAAAGTTGATCGCACTGGATTCGTAGAAAAAAAGAAAACAAAAATTACTGTAAATTTCCCTAACGTCATCACAATGTATAATCGATATATGCTTGGAGTAGATAGATTCAATAAAAATGTAGCATCCCTAAGATGTAGTTTGAAGGTTAGAAAATAGTGGTATCCGCTTTTCATTTTTGGTCTCGATGCTTCCTGCTAGAATGGATATTAGGTACGAAAAAATGTTTACCTGTGATTTCAGAAGGGATATTGTTCAAACTTACTGCTTTTAGTACGGATCAGCCCCTAAACGAGGGAGATCGATCTCGAATGTCCCACAATCGGAAATGCAAAAAAACGATTCATCGGATCATAAAAAAATGCATGTGAACAAAGGCGATGCAGATAATGCCACAAGAACACCAGATTCATGTGCAAAAAATGTGAAGTTGGCCTACATGTTCACTGTTGGTATGAATTTCATGCAGCTCTTCAATGAAGTTCAGGTGCATGAGTGTTTTTGTGGAGAAAGGCGATATCTAAATATGTGAAACGTCGATAAATTGATTCGTTCGGCGCGACTCAATTATAATCTTTTTCCCGAGGAACAGCCTGCGGGTAATAATAACGCTGTTCATAATACCGGAGACTCCCCGAACACATGGAACATTGATGAACTCTGCCTCTGATATCAATAACGATGTTGATGTGCTAATAAACGTTGGCAACAAAGGGAACTTGTCAGAAATGGACAAAATCCCCGACGTTATAAAAAGTCATAAGGACGCTCTCCGGGGAGCCTGGCAAGTTCAGCTCTTGGCGAAAGAGCGTCGACAGAATCGTCCTTATTTACGATTATTTGAAGGATAGATCTTAGTACTATGGTATCTAGTCAGTGATTCGAAACAAGATAATCGGTCACGCAGATATTGCCTTGGAGTCGTATAACACTCCACTGAACTAGAAAAAAATTTCAAAGTGTCTCACGTTGCTTTACGCAGACAAAAGAGATTTCGGTATTTTACAGCATCAGATGATAGCGTTGGTAAAAGGGGGCAACTCGATATCATAATTCCACCAAGAGTTTCATAATCATCTCTCGCTAATTCTCAACAAATTAGGATAAAATGACATGAGTCAAGATGCCATGAACATCATGACCCAGGTATATCGCGATTAAGCCTTAGACACATTTGGTCAGGGAACTTTAAGGTGATTTACCGAGACCATTAAGTATTCGCGAACCGGTTGATTTGCCTTAGCCTTTCAACCTCTGCTACAAATTACAGAATATCAACTAAAGAACCCAATATGCAAAAAATTCCAAATCCAATTCGCGGGAGGCACACCTTAATAGTCCCCCTTCGGCTTCTCCTCGCAGTGCCTTTCAGCATTTTTCAGGCCTGTACCTATTCCAGCTCCTGGAAGTACATTTCATCCGGAACTTTTACATAATCCACAGGCTGTACAGCCACCAAGGTTTTATGTACGTTCAAAATTATCAATAACTCCAGAATGAAAATACAAATAATAGACCGCCTCCTCGAATACCGCGAGGTCCAGTCCCTATGAACTTCGATCGATCTATTAGGTCTCACAACGTTAATTACACAAACAAGCCTCAAAATCAACGGTTCTTACAGAAAGGCCCTTTGCAAAACTCTCAAAGATTACACCTTCCACCCAAAGCCCAACGAGTTTATTACACTGAGCCAGAAGAGACAAACGACATCACGGAAGAACAGTACAAAGAAGCCATCAACGAAGAAGATGGAAACTACGACCAAATGTTAGCGGATTATGTGGAACCAAATGATGAAACAAACATGGAAAGTACAGAGGAATTAGAAGATATTTATTATTTAGATTGAAACGCTTTTCACTTCCATACATCGAATATTCTACCAGAAGTGGAGAACTACTGAGAATCTTAGTGGACACCGGGTCCAACAAAAATTGTATACAATCAAGGCACATCCTTAATCGCATACCAAATTAGTAGCAATTAGCATAAAAGGGTTTGTTATTTGGTATGGGATTAAGAATATGCCTTGGTTGAATCCGAGTATAATTTTTATTGGACCCGGTGTCCACTAAGAATCTCAGTAGATCTTCACTTCTTGTAGAATATTTGAAATATGGAAGTGAAGAGCGTCTCAATCTAAAAAATAAATATCTTCTAATTCCTCGGTACTTTCCATGTTTGTTGCATCATTCGGTTCCATATATGTTAATCTGCTAACGTTTGGTGGTTGTTTCCATCTTCTTCGTTGATGGCTTACGCGACGTCGTTTGTCTCTTCTGGCTCAGTGTAATAAACTCGCTGGGCTTTGTGTGGAAGGTGGAATCTTTGAGAGTTTTGCAAAGGCTGTTCCTGCAAAAACCGTTGATTTTGGGACCTGTTTCCATAATTAACGTTGTAAGTCCTAATGGACTCATCGACGTCCATAGGGACTTGACCTCGTGGTGGTCCAGGAGGCGGTCTATTATTTGTACTTTCATTCTGGGGGTGTTGATAATTTTGAACGTACACCTGTGGGCAAAAAATAGCAGTGCGTGGTATTGTCGGGAAAAATTTCGTATGGCATCCCTATATTGCTTTTTAACAAATTGTAACTTTCCTCACAATGTACTTCAGCCGGCAATTTTTCAAAGTCGCCGAGAAAATTAGCCTCTACTTAAATGGCTTAATGTTCTGTGGACTGATGAGTCCAAAGTAGTTTTATTTGGTAGTCCTAGCCGCGACTGTACATTAGAAGACCACCAAATGCTTCTTATAATCCTAATTACACAATAGAGACTGTAAGACATGGTGATGCAAAGATTAATGTGTCGGGATACTTTTCCTATTATGGAACTGGTTCAATATTTTGAATAAAAGAGACAATGACTGTTAAAATTTATACGTAAATTATGGAAAACATCTTGCTTCCTTACGCTGATTGGAATATGCCTTTGAGATGGATCTTAGAACAGGACAACAATCCAAAACATACCAGCAAGTTAGCTAAAGCTTGGTTTGCGTCAAATGGGGTTCAAGTTATGGGTTGGCCAGCCCAATCCCCTGACTTGAATCCCATTGAAAATCTGTGGATTGATATCAAAGAAGCAGTTTAAAAGGGACACCCAAGAGCGTAGCAGAATAATGGCGCGTAGTACAAAGAGCCTGGGAAGATATCCCATGGTTCACGTTGTCAACGCAGGGTGGATTCAATGCCCCGACGCTGCGCCGCTGTTTTAGCTAGTAAAAGCCACGCCATTGACTTTTAGTGCAACGAATAATAGTTTATGCAAATCTCACCATTAATGATGTTTTTTTTTTAACACTTTATTGAAAAGGAAGCAGGATGTGTATGCAATCCGGTTTTTAATGTGAAGTCGATGAGTCGATAGCCATGCTCGTTAGTTATGTCGTGCAGCCTAGGCCCTCTTCTCGTTCTTCATCTATTTGCCACTTTAGCATTAGAGTCTCCGAGTTGTAATTTTGAAGACAATTCGGCAAATGTTTATTTTTTCTTTAAAAAATTAATAATATTTATCCTTAATAACGTCGGCCGATTTCGCGATTGGAGTGCTTCGCAGAATAGGCCGCGTCCGAAAGATTTTCAAATTTTAATATATTTCTTCCCTGCCTCGCGCTTACGATGCAAATACAGTGGTACCTGAGACTACCTTGGTGAAGTATTTATCAATACTTTTCAAATTTAGCCCGCAAACCACGAACAACAAGGCAGAAACTCTCACTATGAGACATCTTCCACGATCCGAAACTAAATCACCGACATGAAGCACATTCGATTTTGGATTGTTGCGGTGGTTCTTGTGTATACGGCTAATTGAATATAATTAACACAATTTTCTTGTAAATTTAGTCTAGTTTGACGTCATATAATTTGTTTTAAGTTACGTATGATTTTGCATCATCCTAATAAAATAAATTGCCCAAGCAATCGTACCGTTTCTCTATCGGTGTGCTTTTGAACACTTTATTTGTAAAATCGAATTGACGATTGACATAAGGTAACAACAACGATATTCAATATTTTCCTTAGCTTTGCAAACTACCTCATAACTAGCCATCGAATGGCTTTTCCGTCCCATCTATTTTCAATGAAACGACCACCTCTTCATTTTTGCTTGTATCGATTTCCACCTAAGAAGTTAACGTATATGTATATAAAGCCCCACATAAATGTCATCTGCATAACCTCTAGGTAAAAAAGGCTTCAAAATCAACTGATGCTCATTTTCTCACTTCTTTTGTCATCTCCATTGAATTCTATTCTGGTCCAAAATGAAATGAATTATCGTTCCAAAATTCGAAGTTTATCTGCAAAGGTATGAACATAGCACCACATACCCAATGGCATAAGGTTTCCTTCTTGCTGTGTCAGTTTGGCACCTTTTTGGCTACGACTTTACTTGGCCTCTCCCATCTTATATCCTTAGACTCATGAATCCAAGTAAATCCAGTGCTATGCAATAGAGTTCAACCAGTGTGATGTGAAGAATATGTATGAGTTCTGGAATTACTTTTTATACATTTTAATGGAAATTTCCTTCATTCAAAAACGAACGTTAAGTGTATGTCATCCTTTCAATTCACAGTTTCCTTTTCATTCAAGTCATCTCGATGTCGTCGTCGTTGTTGTTGTCGTTGGCGTCATCATCGTCTTTGCCGTCATTAAAAAAAAAACGAAACGTTGATCGTATATAAGAAAAGCTTTCGTTTAGAGTAGGGCCTCCTTTTCTCATGCTACTTATTGTCCTAGAATAGAAATTCCTCTATGCATGTGCTCCTACATTAAAAGTCGGGTACGTACGTATGCTCCTTGCCGGCTGGATTGTTGTTAATAGATGCGAATATTATCTAGGAGGTGGTTTTTGTCTTTTTGTCATGTCCTGATGTGAGACTGGAGCAGGACAGAGGAGTTGGATTGAGTGCATGATGAATTGAAAGAGGAATATTCTCTGGTATACACATCAAACACAGTTGCCATCATTTTTAGAGCGAATATCCTTTATATTCCAATAAGCAGTTGTTTTAATGTTTCGATGCCATTGACAGGCTCTTAATGAAGATATGCATCATAGATGAGCTCGTTCAGGACCTTGTATGAGGATGTACCGTAAGCGTATATTATCCAGGAAAATTACAGTGGATCAAACCAACTCAGGGAAGATAATAGTTGAATTGTTTCTGTAACAATGGAAATTGGGTGCTGTGAAACTGTTATGAATGATGCAATTTCTGTAGGTGAAAGGAGAGGCATAAAAAAGCTAGTAGTATCTAAAACTCAAATATATTCGAAAATAATGCAAAAAATTTAAATCAAAATCATCGTATTCTGATTTGAGTTCTGATTTTGAGACATATCTTATATATAGAAATTAGTAGGATGTATTTTACTTTTATCGTAATTTTTAACTTAATATACTCCATTGCACAAAATCTGTGACAATCTGTGTGTACTGAACAATCTGTGACTATTCTAAAGTTTATGGCAAGCAAGTAAACCCTAAATTTTCTGACGACTTCGACTATCGCCAGAAACTCTAGCTCGTACGAATGATACTTTTTTTCAGCGTCACTGGTTGTACGACTATAATAGTAGCAGGGATGCAGCTTCTTATCACAGTTTTCAGCGTTCACTGGGCCCGGAAGCAAGTTGTTCATTCGCAGCCAGGAGTCCAACCTGGTGGCCCGGCGCCAGCAAAAAGCCGTTTTTGTCCTCCTTTGGATTTTCTCGTTTTCTCGCAACTTAGCTTCTCTGGGGATGGAAAATTTGATATCTAGGCTTGGTGGCCTTAGGAGCCCACTGCGTTAGCGACTGGTGCTCACGCCCAACCTTTGGGGGCTTCCGGATCTGAAGGCTTCCAGCCAGATACCCTTCACGAGGAGGGTAACAAATGTCAAGAATGATAGCCGTTTTAAACTTAGAACGCTTGTCTTTTGCTAGTTTGAGAATCAGTGTGCTAACGCAGGCTGAAGTCCTCTCGTTTTTCCTATATATACAATAGTTTGGAGACAAGAAGTTATTTCTCAATAAAACGGTCGAGTTTAATTTTGATCAGTTCATTCATCGTTTTCATTGGTACACTGTTTAAAAATATTGGGCTGTAAATCTTCTTCGCAAATGTAAGATGTATTCCGACGTACTTGTTGAAGATTGGGAAGGTTTTGCTTGATTTCTTAAGGGGAAATGTGAATATCCTTTGTCCTTTCATCAGGTGTACTTGACCTATATGCTCTAGGTACAGATCAGACTCAAGATGTTCTATAGTGAAGTTTGCTTTAGTCGGTGTTACAAAAACTAGGACTGTCAGTAAGCTGACCATGAGTTATGATAGATCTGGAGATTTCTTTGAGATAATTAAGTGATGTTCGACAGTGGAGTGGTCGGATGTTGTATGTGTTCCTCATCTTTTGGTAGCGAACAAATTTTCGACAGGATTACTTCATAATTATTTCCCTCATCTGTATTGTTACAACCCTCGCTAATCCATCCTTCCCGGAATGGAGAGCCAAAATTATACCCAGAGGCCATTGAATAGCAGCATACTTTTCAAGCTCTCAATATTGGAGACATACTAATCGAATTGCAGCCAGCGGTGAAGTACCTGAGGCTACTGATTGACTCGAAGATGAGTTTCTCTGAGCAAATCAGAGCAACGGCTACTTCAATATTGGAGACATACTAATCGAATTGCAGCCAGCGGTGAAGTACCTGAGGCTACTGATTGACTCGAAGATGAGTTTCTCTGAGCAAATCAGAGCAACGGCTACTTCCGGAGTATCGGCTCTGAGTGGACTTACAGCCACCGTTGAGGGATCCAACTCATCAAGAAGACGCCTCTTTAGGTGTGCTGAAGGGTCAGTGCTACTGTACGGAGCAGAAATATGAGACGACGCTCTCAGGAAGGAGATATACCGAAAACGCTTGGCACAGGTACAGAGAGAAGGAGCACTGAGGATTGCATCTTCGTATCCGACAGTCGCTGATTCGGCGGTGAGAGTTATTTCAGGTATGATACCTGTTGCCCTCCTTGCTAGAGAGCGCCGCGCTATTTACCTGCGTCGATTCTCTTTTTTGTCAAGATGACCATTTCGATTTTTTCCAGTGCTAAAAAGAACCCTCGAGCAGTCATGCAGTCTCTCACTCCGCGCATTAGCCTACCTAGCCCAAGTTGCGCTTGTTCAACGGTGCGTCCAGCGACCAGAGCCGCAAAATCATCCGGATAGCCGACCAAGTGCGACTCATCTGGCATCTCCAGTCTCAGGAGCCCGTCGTAAGACACGTTCCACAGGTCAGGACTAAGATAGATCTCTGGACAATATCCTATGTAACTTCCATCCTTCGTTGGCCCTGTGTCGTGTCATAAAGTAAGCTTCGGTCCTTCAGATAGTCCTTCAAAAGAAGCGTTAGATATCTTGGATATTGAAAAGGTTTTTCCAGCGTATCCAGATTATCCAACCATTTAGCGGAGTTGAGGTCGTTCGTAACATCGATTGTCACCAACAGGGCGATCCGTCGCTTGGTGCGGCTATATGCCTCTGCCTTTTGGACGGCGCTCACCACCTCTGCAATCGCATCAATGGTGGAGCGTCCTGCTCTAAAGCCATACTGCCGAGGAGATAGGTCCCCAGCAGCACGAATTGCGTCAGTGAATCTTCCCTTGATGAGTTTCTCTAGCACTTTTATACATAATGGGCGGTATGCAGACGGCGATCCGGGATTCGCATTTCCCTTGCTGATCAGCGCGAGCCTCGCCACCTTCCATCGTACTATGAAACCCCGTCCCGTAGGCAAGCGTTGAATGTGCTGAGCAACAAATTAGGACAATGGTGATAGACAAGTTGCAATACCTCAGCTGGAACACCAGTTGGACCTGGAGCCTTACTCGCTTTCAGTGGAAGTACTGCCTCTTCCAGTTCCGGCTGTGTGAAGAGTGGACACTTGACTGCTGTTTCACTATGGACGGTGTTAACATGGTCGGGGAAGAGTGCCCGCACTATCCCATTCATCTTTTCCGCATCATGTATACAAGGCTTCTGTAGGGCACCAAGCTTTCGCATAACTAGCTTCTAGCCAAGGCCCCACGGATCCTTGTTCACATTGTTCAGTATATCTTGCCAGCAGCGAGACTTGCTGATGTTAGCCAATTTGCGAAGGCATTTCCTGGCCGACTTATATGTTGCTACCCAGTTACATGCCTCGTTAGCCTCACGCCGAAGCTTGTGATACTCTCTTCGCTTTTCAGTGATTTCAGTCGACCACCAGTACACTGGGGACTTGCCGTGCCGTGGTTTTCGACGGGGTATTGAAGCATAGCAAGCATTCGTGATAATACTCATAGTTGAGTTCACGACGTCTTGAGCTGCCACTTCTGCCATCTCCTGCGAATCCCCCTGCAGCGGGGCACCTGCTTCCGTTGTTCCACCCAATTGTAGCAAGCCGAGAGTACGGACGTTGGCAGACAACATCACTGATCTCAAGTAGAATTCACTGATGATCCCCGGCTGAGTATTCCTTTAATACTCTCCAATTGTGTACCCTCCGTACTAAGGACTCCGAGACGAATGTCACGTCCGGTATGGTTCCATCACAGCCAATACGTCAGAAAGTGAGCGTATTTCCGGTGTCTAGTACGAAGAGCGCCGTCTTGGCCGCCATTTCTAGGATTCGTTATCCTCGTGGATCTGTTTGAGGCATATCGCATTAGATTGCTTTAGCGTTGAAGTCTCCCCGAACGAGCATGCTACCGTCTGCGTTTGACACAGCGCCCTCTAAAGCATTCAGTTTGGCTTGGAAAGATGATATCGATTCGTTCGGCGTTAGGTATATACTAAAAAAGGTGCTCCCTGAGCATCGAACCCACACGAAACCACAACTATCTACCTGGAAATCACTGCTCCGAACCCGGATGGCGGCAGTACCAGTTTCATCAGGACGCCATGATGCCAAACTTTTATCA
This sequence comes from Odontomyia ornata, assembly GCA_963969285.1. Classification (NCBI taxonomy): domain Eukaryota; kingdom Metazoa; phylum Arthropoda; class Insecta; order Diptera; family Stratiomyidae; genus Odontomyia; species Odontomyia ornata. The sequence continues at coordinate 447,148,599 of OZ017739.1, read as the reverse complement.
TGGTGTCGCTCGCTTAGCAGCATAAAGTCGGCTTTCGTGTCCCTGGCAAACTGCTCAAGCAGATTTTGGGCGGTTGAACTACGGTGTCGGTTTAGTTGCAGGATATGGGTCATCGAAGTTCTGATTTTGCGTTGGCTACGGCTTCCTAGAAAACCCGGCATTTTCCTGATCTCAAGACGTGCCCAGGATCCGATCAGCATCCTTATACAGTGTGCTCCTTCGGTCACTCTTTTCTTTCATGTCCAACTTCACCACATTTGCAACATAGGGAACTCCAATCGAGTCCTTTGCATGTTTGTGCGTTATGACTATAGCCACGGCATTTTAAACATTGAAGAGGTGCCGCTCTTCCCCGTATGCCACAGACAACCCACCCTGTTCTTACTTTGACCGTATTCAGAAATTGTTCGGCGTCCATTTTAGTCAAGACATTGATGGCCATGCGTTGTAAACTATGGTTTTCTGGTGCCAGCCTCGCCTTGATCCTGCCCACAACTAGGGAGCTCTATCTTCTACCTCGACCAGATCCGTGACGCAGTCAATGCCTCTTATTTCGATTGTTGCCATCGGCTCAAGCGAGGCTATAGTTGCGCTTTTATCGAGGACTTTCTTTACTATGTCGCAGAATGCTTCCCTATTGTCGACCACCACTCCAAATACGACCAGTATATGGCCCGGACGCGTTGGTCGTACTGCACTAATGAGAGTGTTTGTATCTTCGGGACTTACATTTCCCCTGATATCGCGCAGGTTTTGCCGGGACGAAGACGGTATGGTAGTTGAATTGGAGCCGTTCACGCACGAGTGTCACCTTGGCGCTTCCGTGCAAAGCAACTAGGTTCAAACCATCATATCTGCCAGCTCAAAGCAGCAATTCCAGTTCTTTGTCCAAAGCGTAGTCCAGATTCAGTCAGGGTCGTTACCTGTCACCCCAGGAGGGAATGTCACGGCGCCCTCCATACCCTCGGGTCCGTGGAGGCGGCGCTCCCCAAAGAATGCTAGCCTCCGAGAGTGCTCTTGTCAACCGACATTCCCCCTGCGGAAATTTCCTCGGATACGCTGGGGCAGAACTCCCCAAAGAATGCTAGCCTCCAAGTTTATTCCTGTCGGCCAGCATTCCCTAGTCAACCTATGTTATATTAAACACATACCTCCGGTAGTCCAACCAGATCCTACCAACAATCCTGTCACAGAAAGTTCAAGGTTGCAGCTACAAGAGCAGCAGCAACAGATACCTCGACGATCAGAACGACGCGTTCGCTTCGTACAACGCTACCAAACCGGATTCCAGTAAATCGTAACGCACTCATCTTCAACGTGACTTCATCACTGGCAAGGGGGTGATGTGGCGGCAACGCGACACATAGCTCCCGGCCATAAAAACAACATAAACCCAGACGGCAATAAATACACGTCGCCGCATATAACGATCTCAAATCCTGTCTTCTCCGAAAAGGATAATCAGGAAATCCTTCGCACATTCAAAGTAATGACGAAAGCCCGTGTGCAATTAGTCCGGAAAAACCGCGAGCATCCCAAATCCCTCGCAACTCTAGCACCGCCGCGGATATATAAAGGATGGAAATGCGGAGAGAAAAACAGAACGCCTCCTGACATGATACGACGAGGACTCGTTCACGCTTACCTCCGCGCGATATTCTGAAGTTTATGTTTGAATAAAATTAGTTTTTTGTTATTATAAATCTCGTATTTACTTTATCGATAACCATCGACTGCCACCGACGTCCCCCACAGAAGAACCAATGGTTCTTGGTGGGCAGAATGTTAAAGATGTAAATTCGCCTTAATACATACACTCCTGAAAAATCACGCAAAATTTAACTTCCCTCATCTCCTCTACCAACAACCGAAAATTCTGCGTCCTTATCACAGTCATCATAAACATCAAAACAACTCTTCGCGCTTTCGCCCGTTCGGCATATGAATGTTAAATTAGTATCACATATGCAAGTGGCAATTGTTGCACTCGAACAGCACTAGCATAGGATCGCAGTAATTCAACTTTGGTGATGAATGAAGTGCAATAAAAGCTTTCCATTGTCAGGATGTTGGATGCATTTCAAGACTTCAATTGCTAATTGTTAGTGTCATAATGTTGTTACATTTGTTTTAGTCCTAGTGACGGAAACGATATTGAAGACTCGTACACGGCAGTTGCCATTAATTAGAGATTCTGCACTGAATAAAGTAATACCGTTAAATTGAATAGGATGCATTCGTGACAGCCAGAACATTTTCAATAGTAGACAGGACCGAATTGTTTGTTGCAAATGTTTTGTGCTTTATATTGAATTAACGTTTATCCAATATATTCCACACTAACTATAATGTGGAAAAGTTCCATTCTGCCATTCGTTATTTTAAAACATTTGAAACTACATCTGATTGTTGGATTCTCAATTCTGAGGAAATAGTCCTTGATCAATCAGAATAAAATAAATCAAGTTGTTTCCGAAAAAAATCCTATCTAAATTCGACACAGGAGTTTTCATGTATATAGTGATCTGTAATTGAATTTCCGTCTTTTTCACTATAACAACTTGGCGAAAATTGAGAGTCAAACAGAAGTCGTAACTTCCCTCCGCTCCGGCAGGAAAAGTTCAACAAGTTTCTCCGGGGCATCGAGAAATTTATCAGAGTGGTAAATGCTACTTTCCGGGAATGCCAATGCGATAGTTGAAGAAATAGATTAAAAGAAGATGTAAAATGGAAGTCCTCTTTCAATTAAGCTTGGGATAAAAGATTCACTTAAAATTTCATGACTCTTATTGAAAAAAGTTTAGAGTGCAAACCACCTTCATCGAGGAATATCCTTCCTCATCATCTCTTGCACACTCTGAATCCTATTTCCTTAGAGCATGTCTAGATCTGCTTTGATTTCTGCTTCGACACCTCTATTTTACTTGCGAAGTCTATCTGCACGTCAGCAACTGAGCTTCCTTCAACTGAATATTGATCGTCCTTGTGTATATTATTGCACAGCTGAATAGATAGTTGGCTGGTTGGCACCTAAACGTAGCAGGAGTTCATGGCTTATCGTCTAATCATAGAATTTAGTCATCGTTACACGTCAGGAGTGTCCTTTGCCGAGTTCACCTTAGCTGGCTGTTCTTCAGTTGAATTGGCTCCGTTTGTCGGGGAAGCGAGCTGCACGTGAAGGTTGGAGCTTGGAAGGATGTACTCCTGATGACATCCATTCTATGATGTGTCTACAGCAACTATGATAGTATGTAATACGATGTAATAATTAAAGTGATTGATGTCGCTCTAATAAGGAATTGCTTTAGGAAATCAATTTCCGGGTGAAGTGAATAGGATCCTATTGAATTTAGTTAAAGTGGTCGAAAAGTATCTGTTTGTATGAGTTTTGAAAGGATTTTGTATGCTAGTATTTGATGTGAGTTTCTTTCATGATTTTGCTAAGCTGGATTCAATAATTGGACTCTTCTGCAATCACTTTTACTCAAAATCAATATTTCGCTTGAAATATCCAATCTACATTCTTCCTTTGAGATATTCAATGTATTGAGATAAAATGAGCTCTTTGAGCATTGTGAAATGCTTTGTATAAAGGATGAACTTGCACTTGAATTAATTGTGAATAAGACCAAATCAAACATTCTGCTAAGAATAGAAAGGAATCAAATAAAACAAACATTTTCAAAAGTTCTTAAGGGGGTCTCCCCATATAGGCAGGTGAACCTTAAACAATTTTTTTACCAGCAATAGGCATATGGGGTATTGTTCCATCTACGGAAGTCGTTGCAATTGCAGACATTTGAGTTTGGCAGAGGATTCTTTAACCCAGGGTGGCACACTGATGTTATACTTTTTTCTTCAGTAGTGTACCCCTGGCCACTACCAGTGGTACTCTGCGTTCTACCCTACTCCACACAGGCAAAATCTCCTCTCATTTTTCGAAATAAAACACTTTTTGTCTCTGTCGACTTCACAATGTAATTGTAAAGAAACTTGGGAAACACGATTTATTTGCGTTCTAAACTGGCAGTTTAGTCCCGCTCTCTGCGCCTCCTGCGGGCCTTTTCCTTCACCATCCTCCGGATTTTACGGGCCTCGTCCTTGAACTGCTTGCGGTTGTCCACGGTAACCGCCAAGCGTGCGAGCCGGCGGAGCTTCCCCAACTTCTGCCTGGCGAGACCTTGCTCACCTCCCCTATTGCGTATGGAAGAAACCTCACTACCCGTGACCGACTCGTTCAGAGACTTTTTCCGCCTTGCCCTGTCCTCGTCTAGAGTGATTGGTCGACGCCCTGCACGGGGGCTACTGGCCAGTGCCTGTTTCAGGCTCGCAAGGACGGGAAAATGGCGCCCAGGACGAGAACCCCGCTGGTGGTCGCGAAACTGAAAACTTTACGGGAGAGGGCGTCCTGTGCGCCAGAGTAGGGGTACCCTTTGTAACCTGTAAATATGCAAACGCTTTAATTGGTCTGTTTATTACCTGCCTTGAAACCCCGTCCAGTCAGCGGTTTCTCACCATCGCGAGCACTGCGGACACGGGTCAACAGGATGCGGTGACTCAGTGGGACGTGGGTTCAACGGCAGTCTTAGGTAATGGTAACCAGAACAGGCTGGATATTCGGGATTGTCTGCGATTTCGTAGTAGAAGTGGCCCGTATCCTTGTCTCACGCCTAATGACACTGTATTCGCGTAGATAAAATGACTGAACTGGCCCATGTCCTGGGGTCACGCCTAGTGACACTATATTCGCGTGGGTAAAATGACTGAACTGACCCCGTGTCTTCCGCTTACACGTAGGCACTATATTCGCATGTGCCTGAACACTCTTTTACCATGAACAATAGTTCATATTGGTAAAATGAGCCGACGCTTTGTAAACCTCACTCTATAATTCCATAGGGCTCAACAGCCCTGCTGATCAAAAACCCAATTTCGTAGTGGTACTTTCCGTTGAATTTACCTCCATCCATAATTCCATACCCAATTTCATAATCCATTACCACTATTATTTGCTTAATGCGAAATTTACGTCGTATCGGCATTTTCATTATTTTCTTCATTCCAACTAGAAACTTGGCCACAAAATGCATATCACCTTTTCCAATAATTACTCCGACCGGCGATCCCCACATGTGTTCTTATGCAATTTAATCGGGTGATTCCCATAGCTGATTAACTTATTCTGTTTGTCTTGTTGATTTTTCTTGACAAGGTCACCGCTTATCTCCTCCCAGTGACATTTGTTTTCATTTCATCCAGGCAATGTATTGCAATGCATACGTGTTGTTTTGTTTTTGATAATCATATGGCGCATCACAGAGGTTTCTGTTACATGTTGTTTTTATTTTTTATTTGTCCATGCGGTATTTATAATTTTTTCTGCTACGTGTTGTTTTGTTTAGTCCATGCGTTACTTGTATAACTTTGCTTTATTTTTGGTTTTTTATATGTTGGGATGCTGGTGGAAGCTTTTATTTACGTATTGTTTTTATTTAGCCAAACGATTTGGTTCGTTTTTTATGTAGTTGGGCTTGTGGAAGCTTTTCTTTCGCATTTTTGTTTAGTCACGCGGTCTGTTTTTGTTTTTTATATGGAAGTTTTTCTTTTAAGCTTGGCATGGTGGAGAGTTTCTAGCACTGAGGCCGGCTAGCGCTCAGTCATGTCGTGGGTCTTTGCTGAGGCACGTCATAAATAAGGTCTTACACAAAATTAAAGGAAAGGATTGAGCGGACTCATTTTCAGGAATGAAAATCAAATGCTTCTTAAAACAGAGTAAACATTATATATTTAATAAAAAAAACCAAAATTAAAGAAGATGAAAGAAAGACCATTAACTAAGGTATAGATTAAACACCCATTATCATTAACATAAATTTATGAATTCATTAAAAAGGAAAAAAATCTAAATTAAACAAATAAATCGGCGTTTTCACCTTGTGTTGTTGTTGCTTTTAGGGTATTGTAAAAAAATTTTATAATACCCTACTGAAATCGCGGCCGGTCTGTCCGTCTGTCTAACATAAGCCACAGTGATCAAATTTCCACATAAGCTACAGTGCTCAAATTTTGAAGCTAGGTCAAAAGTTGTGGTACAAAAAAAATATTTCAAGGTGTTTATCTCCCCATGTAAGGGGCTGATCTTTGAAGAAAAATTTCTTACCAAAGGTAGCCAATGTGGGTATCAAATGAAAGGTATTCATGAGAACTTTTCAAAGCAGTTCTTAAACTAGAACTATTTGCATGGAGGAGTGCAGGATGAAGGGAAATGTACAAAAAATGTGTGTATCCTCCTCGCGATTAAACAAAAAAATCTGCCAAAAGGCAAAAAAGAGGGTCTTCATAACTACAAGGGCAACAAATACCTCTGAAGTCAAAACTTCATCAAATTTTTAATAGTAGTACATTTTACGAACTTAATATTTTCGTCTATAAGATCGAAAGGTGACTGTTAAATTTGTCAAATACCTGAATTATTTGAAATTAAACGCACCTTTTCTGAATATTTCATAAAAATCCAACGATAAACAGCTAAGTTATAAATAATTGAAAATTTATCAATCACAATAGGAATTATACGTCATATTGTGTAAATACACGTTCGCAAAGGATCCAAATACTAGATATGTGGAAGGGTTTTGATAAAATTTTAGAACTATTTTGTAACATTGATATATATTCGATTTCTGGTTATGTATTTTGATAATGATCATATATAGTTTTCCTCTGGAGTGCATGTTTCATGCGCGTGCTACGACCATGAGTGACCGTCAAGTGCCGACCGTCGTTGCGCAACGTATTGTCACTCGTTTTTCAGTGGCGGAAGGCGCTAAAAACACAGAAATTTTTATGTGTTTGCGAAATCAGTTCAGTAGTGTGGCTGAGTAGGGCTGCTGTGTTTAAATGGGCCAAAGCTTCAAGGATGGTCGCGAAAATGTTGGTGCTCGCCGGAATTGGCCTTGTCTGAGGACGCATAAATGCGCAGGTAGGATAGAATTGCGGTGTCGTCAGGCGGGTTCTTTTCCCCAGTACAAGGGCCCACTACAAAAAAAGTCACGTAGCTACAACTGCAACGTTACAGCAATTTTTGCTAAAGTGAATCGGTAAAGTGAAAATGTTAGATATCGACACTGTCTGTACATTGCTGCTAATTTTTACTTGACGTAAATAATTCGCGTTTTGCATTTGTTTTTACTTTTACTCTTATATCAATACTGATTTTCAAATTTTTTGTTTGTAGTTTTATTTAATTTTTTTATATTTTCTTCGAAAATACTTTTTATTGATAATGGTAGCGGTGGTAACAATGTTAATAAGTTGGGCATCAAATTGTTCCGGACTTATTTCGTTGTTGTTTTCATAAGCTGGTATTTTCTTCGCAAAGGTCCTTCGAGCAGTTTGCCTAGGCGGGCTACTCGATTACTACATTGCAGGTCGAAAACTATAGGAGTGTATCACTACTTTGTACGGCATACAAAATATTTTCAAAAATCGTAGAAAATAAAATCGGAGCATACGCCAATAGTATTATTGGGGAGTATCAAGGTGGTTTTAGAACTGGTAGATCGCCAATATACCAATTGTTCACTCAAGTCAAGCCAAGTCTTAACTTACGGTGACGACGTCAAAATTTTGTCACGTTCGTTAACTGCTGCCAAAGAACTTTCCTGAAAGTCGACAGCAAAGCAAAACTAGTAGGGCTACAAATGAATGAGAATAAAATAATGTTCATGACGCAGTCGAGGAAAAATACCTCAAATACTCAAAATATCACACTTAGCGAATAAAATATCGAAAATGTTAGCAAATTTGTATATTTAGGCGCCAAAATAACTAGAAATGTGGATGAAAGAGACGAAATACGCCAAACAATCCCGCTCGCAAATAAAATATTTTATTCAGTTTTGACGATTTTGAAGACCAGTTACATACACAGGAAAACAAAGCTCCAAGTTTACAAATCTGTGATAAGACCTGTGCTATGCTATGGGTGTGAAACATGTGCCTGAACCAAAGCACCCGCAAATATATTAAACGCCTTTGAGCAACGGTTCCTGAGACAAATAATTGGAGCGAAACTAGACGAGAACCAATGGCGAATTCGATAGAACCATAAGATTTATGAAATTTTTGACGTGTCGGAGGTCTCAACGATTGTCAGACTGTGGAAGCTGCTTTGGACTGACCATGAATCGGATGGACGAACAACGGATACCCAAAAAGGTATTCGTAGGGACTGAGGAAACGCTGGTCTGACTCGTCTAAAAAGTATTGAGCCTTTTTGTCACTAGATGGTGTTCGTTGTCATATATCGGGCAATACTAATCAGATTAAGTCAAACTGACATGCATTTGAAAGGTGACATTCCAGTCTACAATTTTCATATGGACAGTTTGTATTTTGTCATTTGTGTAAAAAGTTGTATTCATTTTAAAAAGAGTGAAATTTCTGATCAAAGTCGTTCTATTGGCAAGTCTTAAAAACTATTGAGCCTTTTTTGTCTTTTTTCGATTGCATATTTCTTTTATTTAAAATGGGTTTTTTTTTGAGTTCAAATAGTCCATTATTATCTATGACCTTTTGCCATTTTTTGGGTTGAGCCATTATTCCATCTGTGTAGAACGTCTGTAGTTTATCAGCGAAACACTTGGCCAAGTGATTTTCACAGTCCCTTTTTGAAGTGAATTCTTTTTTATTAAGAAAGTTTTGCAGAGACCGAAACAAATGGTAGTCTGATGGTGGAAGGTCTGGATTATACGGTGGATACATCAAAACTTCCCAGCCAAGCTCTGTCAATTTTTGCCGGGTCATCAAAGATGTGTGTGGTCTGGCATTGTCATGATTGAAGACAACGCCCTTTCTATTGATCAATTCTGGCCGGTTTTTTTGAATAGCTTGTTGCTATCTGGTTACTTGCTGGCAGTACAGAGCCGAATTGAGTATTTGGCCAGGTTATAGCATCTCATGATCAACAATTCCCTTCCAATCCCACCATACACACAGCATAACCTTATTTGGTGTCAACCTGGCGTTGAAGTCGTTTATGATGATTCACCTTATTTTGACCATGATCTTTTTGGACCGAAATTCTCGTATATTACCCATTTTTCATCGTCCGTAATGATTTGCTTGAAAAATGGGTCGATTTCGTAGCATTTTATTAGCATTTTGTAAATGGGAATTCGGTCGATTAATTTTTTTTGTGTTCATTCGTGCAGCACACAAACGTCGAGCTTCTTTGTGTATCCAGCCTTACGCAAATGGTTCAAAACTGTTTGTTTGTTGTTATTCAGTTCCTTAGCAATGTCATGGCTGCTTATGTGTTGGTCTTCTTCAATTTTTTGTAAGATTTCATCGACTTTTTCCGTGATTGGTCGTCCTGAGCGGGGTGCATCTTTGACATCAAAATTTCCAGAACAAAAGCGAACGAACCATCTCTTGGCTGTGGCTTTTGATGAAGTATCTTGACTGTAGATACCACAAAAAGCCTACGATGCATTCTCACCTTGATCGTAGTGATGGTCCTGTCCATTCTACCAATATATATCCAGCAAACCGGCAAACTACGGAATAAAAATATGTTCTGTGACAATGACACTTCTTATGCACTGAAGCTCTAAGTTTACACGGAAAAAGAAGCAGGTTAACCTCCTGAAAAAATGAAGGAATGAGGGTTGTTTCTGATCTAAGCCAGGATATTCGAGCCACAATTTAACCTGTGATAATTTTTTCACATCTTATAATCTTGGGCAGTTACTTTTAAAGCTGAATATTACTTTAGTTGGTGCCATAAGGAAGAACAAGCCTGAGCTTCCAAAGTTTTTTTTTCAAACAATGAGGTATTTACCTTAGCCTTCTATTGCACAAATGATACCACTCTAGTAAACCATTACAAAAATGAAGTAAGCGATCCAGTGGGCGCGCACAGGAGGAGAAATACATGAAAAATTGACCCTAAAACCCAAGTTACTTTATACAGAAATAGAAATTAGGCAATTTTACCACTCTTCAAAAAAGAAAAAGGACATATATTTCTACAATGACATCAAAGGTTTATTTGATGTGATGAATACACCATACAAGTATGATCGAAATGAATGACGTTTGTTCATAGATGGTTTTTAGTACAGTTTGAAGGTGGCTCTACTCCACATTTGACATAAAACATCATCCATTCCGATTGCTCACGCAAAGCAAACTAGAGAATCAAATACAATGAGCATCAATCGACAATCTGTGGTGATCTAATGGTTGATCAACAAATTGATTTGTACTGAATCCCGAAATATATATTGCTTGAAATGCAATCTGGATTTAAGAAATTTTATTGCTTTTTTTTGTGTCTGTGGGATAGCCGTGCAGTTGATCATTATTATGTCAGAAAGGTGTGGTCGAGTCGTACCCATTATGAGCCAGGACAACAAAATGTGTCCTCTGTACCACTTGTGAAACCACAGGACGTTTTATTGCCACCTCTTCACATTAAACTTAGTCTCATTAAGAACTTTGTCTTAGCGCTCAATTGCGATGGACCGGCTGCAAAAATCAAAGAAGGAATATTTGTCGGACCTGATATTCGCAAACAAATGGCTGATACAAAGTTTACAAAATGTTTAACGCCTGATGAAGCAACACCATGGGACTGGTTCCAAAGTGTTGTTCAGAACTTTCTCGGTAACCACAAATCACCGGATTTCAAGCAAGTAATCGATAATTTTTTGCAAAATTACCACAAGATTGGAGCTCGAATATCTCTCAAGATACATTTCCCGCATTCACATCTTGATTTTTTTCCCACAAAACTTGCGCGACACGAGCAAGGAGACCGCCTACACCAAGATATAGCGAAAATCGAAAGCTATACTAAGGATTTTGGGAAGAAGGCATGATGAGCGAGTACTGTTGGACTCTCATGTGTGAAACAGATCCTAAGCAGTATAAAAGACTCAGTTTAACATCTGCTCATTTCTGATTTATAGTTTTTAATACAATAAATGGCCGTTAATGGTCAAAAATAGCATTTCGTACATTTCCCCTGCTCATGCGTCGCTCGATACTGATAAAGTAATTTTAAGACCTGTTTTGAAAAGATCTACCTCTGACGAAAAAAAAACTTTTTGAGGGTCACCCCTCTATAAAGGGGGGGGGGGGCACCCTCTTCAAACTCCTTGAAAAAATTTTCACCCCAAAACTTTCTAGAGGTCATAACTTCCGACCTTCCCACAAAGTTTCATGGCTGTAGCGTCTATAGTTTCGGAGAAAAACTGCTGTGACATACAGACGGACGGGCGGACGCAGGTAGGTATCGATTTTGATAGGGTTTTGTATTTTGGTACAAAACTCTAAGAACGGGCTGTTGATTTGGATTCAGCCCCCCAATTTACCTTATAAACAGCTTTTGGTTGTTCCGGCCAAAAACCGTGTAAACTTGTGTAATAAAGGGTTTTCCAATAAGAGGTGTTATTTTGATATTAAAAGAAAAATGCCATTTTTTAATATAAATGATCGGATGTTTATTTCATTATAAAGAAAAAGGTATGCCGTTAATGGTGAAAAATAACATCAGGCGAATTACCGCCACGACCACGCTTACAGGACCATATCCTTTTCATGCAATTTGCTATAACCAAATCGCAAAGTGGCTGCCCTATGTCCTCGATAGCCTCACGAATTCCATCTTTGAGGTCTTGAATCGACGCTGAGCTGTTGGCGTAGACCTTCTCTTTCATGTGGCCCCAAAGGAACAAGTCGCAAGGTGTTAAATCACAAGATCTCGGTGGCCAATTGTGATCACCTCTTCGAGAGATAACACGGTCCAGAAACTTTTCCCCCTAAAAGATCAATGGTTCCGTTGCTTGTGTCGCACGTAGCGCCGTCTAGTTGAAAGTAAACGTTGTCCAGATCAATACCATCCAATCCCGGCCATAAAAAATCATTAATCATCTCTCGATAGCGCAATCCATTCACCGTAACTGTTGCTCCAGCCTCATTTTCGAAAAAGTAAGGTCCAATGACTCCGCCGGACCATAAACCGCACCAAACAGTCACACGTTGAGGATAGAGAGGCTTTTCAACAATAATTCTTGGAGTTTCCGAGCCCCAGATGCGACAATTTTGCTTGTTGACGAAGCCACCGAGGTGGAAATGGGCCTCATCACTCAAGATGATTTTTCGATGGAATTCCGGATCATTTTCATGCATTTCAAGGACCCAATCAGCAATAGCTCGACGTTGTTGATGATTGACCGGCTTGAGTTCTTGTGTTAACTGAACTTTATAAGCCTTAAGACCTAAATCTTTATGCAAAATACGGTGTAATGACGTTTGTGGAATGCCTAGTTCCAAAGAATAACGAGAAATGGACAAACCTGGGTTTTCTTCAAAACTTTCGCCTACAGCAGCAATATTCTCGGCAGTTCTTGAGTGAAGTGCACAGGTTTTATTCTTCACATCACTAAGTTGTCCCAACAGCTCGAATTTTTCCACCAAATCCTGTATTGCAGTCCGACAAGGTGCTTCACGATGACCCAAAAATGTTCGAGTTTTACGAACCGTCTCTGCCAAATTTTCCCCATTTTTATAGTGAATTTTAATAGTTTCAATGCGTTGTTGAAGCCTGTATCGTTCCATTTTTATTAATGGCGTAGTTTCTTCTTGCCAAATGTCAAAAAATGACAGCTTCAAAAGTGACATCTACCGAAATAGTATTCAAAATAACACCTCTTATTGGAAAATAACACCTCTTATTGGAAAACCCTTTAGTATGACCTTCGAATGTTACATTTTTCTCAATAAAATCGTATATGTACCCTTAAACTGAACGAAATTTGAAATTTAAGTAGTTTCAAAAAGTTCTCGTACTTTGTGAGTTTGATGAAAATCGAATGATTACGCAGAAGTTATAGCCATTTGAAATTTCTCCAATGATTTTGGTATTTTATGGAGTTTCCATCGAATCAGACAGTCCAGTTTTGGTTTGATCTGCTTAAAATTTTCAGATAAGATCAACAACATAAATGTTTTTGGGAATTCATGAATTGAGTGATTTCTGTTAGTATGCGTCAAAATGGAGACCGTTGAAAATAGAGAAACAATGGATTTTCTTCTAAACGTGCACGTCTCTTTGACTTGTTTCTTGACTTTATTCGTTGCTGGTGACTCCGTTTTGGAGAAGTTGGGTTCAAAACCCTTCTGACATGAGCATAGGTCTGTTTACACAACTTGGTTTTACTTGTATTAATACTTCGGATCATATTAGCCCCAACAGTCCAAGTGTAAAGCAAATGCGAACGGACCAGGAGGATCGTAAGGGATTACTTTAAATGAAATTTCAACATAGTGAAAGAAAATTTAGGAAAGCAAATTATTCGTTATTGTCGATAACAGGATCAGTTTCCTTAGCCTAACGATTAATCTCATTCTCTCTGTTAATGTGAATACTAGAGTCTCTTCATGTTTGTTGTTTTTTCTTTTACTAGAATTATTTGTGTCAATGAGTTCAGTTCATAATAAAGCCTGATTGCAGTAACTTGGCTATTGTTTCTAAAACAGTTTTCATACAAATGCAGTAAAACATAATTAAGAAGAGATCTTTAAAGTCGGATATACTGTGTATACTCGTATCTGTTCTCCGAGAAAGTCATAACAGCTGGTCAACCCAATTATTTGCTACCATTTATAGAGATTGAGCCAATTAACTGTTCGATTTGCTATTAGCTTAAGCAAGAATCAAAGTTTATTTTCTCATGTATCCTTGTTGTATTCTTTCCGGTACTGTCTCTCCATTTCCTCAAGGTAATCGTAGAAGAATGGTTAATAACGCAAAGAAGCAATCGCTTTCATGTTTTGCCTCGAAAGTACAATGTTCTATCGAAAGTTGTATTACTGCCACCTGAATCAGAGACACTCATATTGAAGCGGTGAAGGAAGAGCCTTAAGAGATAATTTAACGCACATTGCCCCTATAAAGCTATTCGAATTTAAAGGACTTCCTCCCCTGAAATGCAGCCATAAAACTAAAAAGCATAAACGATCAATAAATTGGTTGTTCCCTATTTCTTCGTTCATCCTTTCTTGCTTCCTCCTTAAGGCTAATGTAAAAGAGTACACTAGCAATTAGTCTAGACACTACATAATTCAATGAAAGCATGCTCGGGAGAAATTGAAAAGGTTTACTTAACGTTATCGCTCAATGAGATAACAGTACTAAAGCATGCACTTTGTCGCGTGTGAATGCATTTCCTCGTACGCACTTTTCTATAAATAATTTCCTTGAAGAAGTCACATTGATAGGAGCGGAGATGATGGCACTGACAAACTCTGGGAATGAAAATGCTGTTTTTGAAGAGAAATGAGCACATGTGTATAATCGGTATTATCATGCACGACGCTAAGTGTTTTGTCGTTAGCTGAAGGATTCTCCGTCTCCCCATGGAAATGTATCCACATCTAAAGTTGGGTGACTTCTTCTTTTGTTAGGTGTCGTTCAAGCATTAATAGCGGAATAATTACTTCTGAAGGTATGCATCGATAGACAAGAGCGGAAGGGTTGAGCTTGTCTACGAACGATTGACAATGTTGATTGGCCTAGAAGAAATTTCACAACTGAGTAGCGATAGTTTGGATGATGCAGCATCATGGATGTGCAATTAAGATAGGATTGCGCCAGTGAAGCATTTCTTACACTTAGATTTTGTATTGTTTATGATTCCACACCAGACATTCATTCAAAATTCCAGCGAACACAAAATTGGGCTTACTACTGAATATCAAGCCAGTCAGGATATCTCTTTTCCAAATAAAACTAGCAAACTTTGATCAAATTTACAAATTTGAATACCCTCAAAGAATATTTATTGATGCAAAGTATAATGACCTTACAGACGAGTATATCTGCAGACAAGATAAGAAAGCCTTCGAAATATATATTCAATACTAATTGAACCATATGAAGATATCTTTATAAGGGCACAACAAAAGGAGCCTAAAGCAGCACTCATATACCATACCATGTATTAAGTCTATATCATTCACATATCCTGGATAAAGTTTTCGTTCACCTGAATATTAAATACATATTGTTGGGAAAGATGAAGAATTCAAAATATTTCTATCAGGACAGCCTCAGCTTTTCCATAATACTCACTCCTGGAGCACCCCAATGAACGGTTTTATACTCGTATAATACAATCATAACCAAAGAAAGCTGGGGGTGATGAAGCAGAAGCCATGAGTCTGTTTAATGGTTGAAAATTGATTAATTTAGTTTGCAATACTTGCGTTCTATCTTTCTCGTGGGATTATTCCGTAATCGATATAATACCCTAAATTAGATTGAGGTTGATAGAATTACTCGAAAGGATTAAAAGCTCTTTGTTTTGTATTTTATCAAATTACTAGAATTAAGTAAACTTTGAAGAATTGAGCTGAAGTATAGAGAAAATTTGAATTCAAAGGACATTTTTCGTAGAATGAAATGATTAATTGATAACAAGGACATTGAGGTGATTATGAAGTGATTTTTGATTCATGAATGCTGGATTTGAGATAAAAGAGCAGTTAATTGGAAATGTCCGAATTGAATTCATCCGCGATGGGAATATCAGTTTCATCGCAATCCTCTTCGTTCTCGATTTTACCATATGTTTGCTCAATAATAATCTCCGTTTCTTCTTCATCATCGCTATCTGATGATGGAACTGGCTAGTTGCCACAGGTACCGCTACAATTCGTGCATATAACAGAGCACTTTAACCAAGCGTTATTGCGTCCACAAGCTTTCTGACATCCTTTTTTGCATTTGCAAGAAATCAATTTTAACAAGCTTTTTGGAGCTGAGGGCTCGAGGGTGGTGACAGCAACTAGCCCATTCTTGTTTTTTCCCACCCCCATTGTTCTGCACTTTGTTCATTCCCATACCACTGCTAAACCTGGTGGTAGGTTTGGAATGAATTTTCTTCGTGCTGCTGCTTCTGTTGATGGTAGCGATGCAATATTAAATTTACTTTTATATGCCGATATTGTGAACCATGCATAACATACGAGGAGTGACAATTAAGTAATGAGACTGACTTTATTGCCGCGCTTGTGGTAAACCTGCGATCTTGAAATTCCCATCCCCTTCCCCGGCATCCTTCACTTCTCCATTGATATATTCTCCATCGCTCTAGCTTATTTAGTTCGCCTGCTGTGTCGTGTTGAGTAGACATGTGCTCGTCACGAAAATGGAGAAACGAAATCAAGATCAACGCGTTACGATAAAATGTTGCGCCAGATTGGGCGAAACGTACGCTAAAATTGTAAAAGTGCATGATGATAGTGCTCTTAGTCGTTCCCAGGTGTTTCGATGGCATAAAGAGTTTAAGGAGGGGCATGAAAGCGTGGAAGACGAGGCGCGAAGCGGTAGACCAGTCAAGGTGCGGACTGACGCCGTAATCCATGAAGATCGGCATTTAACAGTTCGAATGTCGGCCTCGGAACTGAGTATGAACCGTGAAACAGTCGGACAAATTTTAACCGACCATTTTGGGGATGAAAAAGATGTGCGCGAAGATGGTTCCAAACAACTTTTCTGAGGAGCAGAAGCAGCATCGAATGACTGTCGCAGAAGACTGCTTGGAACAAGTGGAAAACGATTCCACGCTGCTTGATCGAGCTATTACAGGCGATGAAAACAAAATCGGTGGCCAAAGGAACCCATTTTGAGTCGGTTGCGGACATCCGGGCGGCCGTGACGAGGGTACTCACATACATTCCAGTCGAAGCGTTCCCGAAATGTTGCGAAGCATGGAAAACGCGTGAATCGTTGTATAGCTGCACAAGGGAACTACTTTGAAGAGGACGGCAGAGTTGTATAATAATTTTTAAATATACGGTTTTCATAGAATCAGTCTCATTACGTAATTGTCACACCTCCGTATCTATAGTTGTTTAAATATATGTTTTATTACTTTTCGGATTACTTTAGCTGTATAATTCAAGACGAAAGGGTTCTCCAGCTTTAGCAATGATCTCTGGATCCACATTTGGATTTAAATACCTGAATCTTCTTCTTTTTAGCACTGCAGCCCCTCACGGGCCTTCGCTTAGAGATAGTTAAAGTATCTCATTTTCATGAACGTATTAATTTTTTCGATAGTTGGTTTGGTCAGTACCATGCTCCCGTGTGTCTGTTCAGCTATGATATGATCTGATTAAATCAGTACATATCACCACTGAGTGAACACTCGTAGCATATCCCAAAAATCCCCTGGACTAAATCACGTTCACCAACGAGATTTGAACCTGGGACCTTCGGCTAATGCGTCTCATGCTCTAACCACTAGACCACACCTGAATAATCAATAAATTTCATTTTTCCGTGATGAAATAATGCAGATGTTGTATCGCGGCCACTGAAGGCATGCAAGAATAAAAAATGATCTGCGGCTGTTTTATCTATGATACATTTATTAGAATACATTTGTTGAGAAATTTTTCCTTTTCCTAGTTTGAGAAAATATATGTTTGAGCACGTAGAAAGAGCCGTCAAAAGAACAAGAAGATATATCTTCGCCGACAACTATTACGAATGCAAATGCTGATGAAACGCTCATTGCGATATTGATTATAAGCACATCTGCATCTTCTGAGGCTTGTTTGACCATGAAGTTTTCAGCTTCAAATTTTGTCTTCAACATTCCAATAAGACGATCCTTGTTCGCATCATTTTCCAAGAATTTAGTTTAGGACACTGTTGGAATCATTGTCTCATCAAAAATTATGTCTACTGAAGCAGTTTTTCGTGATCGTCGGGACCGCTCCGCATATTTAGTACCACGTTTCGCTAAATATTCTGGATATTCGGCAAATACGATAATAACGTTGGATGTATAGTTCGTTCGAACGTAGGTGAATTATTGATTGCAAATGGATGAAAACGATACGCCGCGACTCTAAATTACTCGTTATAATAAGTATCCTCCGTCGATGATACACGTTGTATTTTCAAAATTTATATCTCCAGAATGTTGCTGAAATGTGTGGAAGTCACCGCAGTTGCAGACATTAAGTTGTAGCAGAGGGGTGCGTAACCAAGGGTGGCATTCTGAGGCCGGCTAGCGCTCAGTCGTGTCGCGGGTTTTCGGGGACACCCTCTGCTCGTGCTGAGCCACCTTACATATAAAATCTTACATAAAAGGAAAAGAATGGGAGCGGAGGTCATTTCAAGAAATGAAAAATTATTGCCTTAATATTTCATAGTTTATATTTTTTACCAATTTGATTACAACACAAAAATTTATCAAAATAGAAATAATATACGAAAAAAGCTCAAGTCAATAAGCCCCATTTTTAACAAATTTTAATCTAATTCAAAAAAATATTGTTACTTAATGAATATTTATCTTCAATTAAATATAACTCTAAGAATCATTAAGGGATTCATGTAGTCGTCAAATGAGAAAAAAACAAGAAACACACAACGAGAAAAAAAAAAGAATTCAAAATTACTCCCCCTTTTTCACGGCTGCGGAGCGCTCTGCAACTGAAAGAGGAACGAGGCAACTGCTAAAATTTGAAAACTTAATGATTTGATTTACCTTTATTTTTATATGATCATTTCTGGTCTATGAACTTTTGAGCACGAATAGTGCACTATTGTCACTCAAAGAATGGGCGCAGCAAGATTTATCGTCCACAATTACTGATACTCAAAAAAAAAAACAAAAAAAAAATCTCTTGGTTAACGTCTTCACACACTTTCTGACCACACTTTGGTAATTTTCTAAGGATTAATCAGTTGTTTACAAGTTTCACTCGAATCGCAAATCTTATGCTCCGCAAATTCACTTCTGGCACAATGAATTGCACTTGCACCTTCACGTCCTCTAATCACTTTCCCTATCCCTATCTAGTCACTTTTCCGCTCTGACACCACCAAAACCAAGTACACTTTTCTTGTTTTTCTGCAGAACCACTCACAAATCGTTCTATTAATTTAATAAAGTATTTTTTTTTCTTTTTCCGCTTCAACCAATTCGTTGTCTTAATTCACAATTGGCCTAAAACCTTTTCCTTTTCCCTCACTAAAATCTCAATGGAAACCTTTTTCCCCGAATCAATTACCTCGACAATAAACGCAAAAACTCTTTCTTCTTTTCAAGACCAAATATTAAATGCCTCAACCCAAAAAACAATCCTGCAAGCCTTCTCCAATTCCCACTGCCGTACCGGTAATGTAATCGAAGTTCAATACACTTCGATTCCGCTACCCATACACATCTTTTCTATATCGACAAACGCAAAAATTTCCATTTTGCATATATGGCGATTTGCATAACCATGATGGCATTTGGGTATATGCAAATCGTCATACGAGTATATACAGAAATAATTGCTTTTGCCGATATCCCAAAAATAGTGTTTTCCTGCACTCGATAGAACTTGAACCCAGGGCCCCAGCGGAGCCCACGGTCGAGAAATTTCGACGCTACCACCGGAGCCACCATCTGTTGATCCCCCATGCATTTATTTATCAACTTCAACTGTGAAACTTTCTAAATGGGCATGGAAATGAAATTTGTTAGTAGGGAAGCGTGGATGAATTTTTTTAGTATAACAAATAAAATTTTGTTAGTGGGAGATAATGCATAAAATTAGTTAGTATGAAGGGAGGAATTAGATCGTTAGTGAAAAGGTCTCGAATAAAATTTTGATTGTTATTATATTATATATTTTATTTTTATTGTAATTAAAAAGAGGGTAAGAGGGTAGAAATAAAAATTATAAGGAATTTGTTAAATGTTAAAAAAATAAATAAATATACAGATAAAAAGGAATATGTGCCCAAAAGAAGGTGGAGATGTTACGGAGGCAATTTGAAGTTGCGAATGAGACTTCCGTGGTGTACTTGACGTTAAAGGGACATTCGCCTTTGAAATTTTCAAAAAATCGGTTTTGAGATTTTTACATATTTCGATTCTATATAGGTTCAAAAGTTGCCTCCTAAAGTTTCATCAAGAAATTCGTAATAGAAAAAAGTTACAGCTATATTTGTAACAGCGTATGCCCATGAGTAAAAACCGGTTTCTATTCATGCATGTAGCGCGGTGCACCAGCTACTTCTTCTCCTGGTGTAAATATCTTTGGTAAAAATACAGGGTCTGGATAATAAGTAACCGGACTGACCTCAGGAAATTTTTTATTGGCAAAATATGTACAATTTTTCTTTAGAAATCTTCAAAGTAGTCCCCATCGGAGTCGATAACACGCTGATACCGGATGTTCCAATCCCCGAACGCTCCCTGGAAGTCGGCAACCTCGATGCTGTCTAGAGCCCTCGTCGTAGCACGTTGAACGTTTTCCAGAGTCCCGAACCGCGTCCCCTTAAGGTGTCTCTTGATCTTGGGGAACCGAAAGAAGTCCGCTGGTGCCATATCCGGGCTGCAAGGAGGCTGTGGCAACGTTGCCCTCGACTGTTTGGCCAACTGCTCGGTGACGAGCAGGCAGGTGTGCGACGGAGCATTGTCGTGATGAAGGATCCACGAATCGGCAATCTCCGGACGGACTCGGCGAACCCGGGCGGTTAGTAGACGGAGCACCAAATGCTCAGACGAAGATCACTGTTCAACACATCACGCACTTTTTGCACATTTGTGTCCGTGTGACTCATTGATGGAGGACCGACGCGCTGTTTGTCATGGACGTCTTCGCGGCCCTCCCGGAAATTTCTGTGCCACTGAAACACTTGAGTTCTTGACAGAGCATCCTCACCGTAAGCCTCTTGAAACATTTGAAGAGTTTCCGTGGCCGTTTTCTTGAGTTTGACACGAAATTTGATGCTAACACGTTGCTCGATCGTACACTCCATTTTCACTCCGACGACGTAACTGAACACGCACTTCGCTCTCGCTCGATGCTATCTCTTCAAGCATACGCTTTGACGGCGCGGGGCAAGCTCAGTCCGGTTACTTATTATACAGATCCTGTATATGTGATATTATACTGCTCGGCAGTTGTTCTATGTTATTCTTTGAGCAAGCAGGTGTTTTATTTTTTTGAAATCCGTTAAAAATTGGCTAAATAGTTGTAAAAAATGTCTAAACCTGTTGGTCATCTCAAAGGTAATCGGAGTACTCCCCGTTTTAGACGTAAAAACCAAAAAGAACATTTACTGGCAATAAAATTACCGCAGAAAAAAACTCTGATTTATCAAGTTCCTCTGCTTAAACAATTAAAAAGAAGTAGTGAATTGCAACCTCCTACGGACAGCTCTATCCAGTATGTGATTTTGTGCTTTAATTTAGTCTTTTCCGCCCTTTCTCAATATATTAAGTGCAAAGAATGTAATGGTGAAGTTTCATTTACCCAACAAAGAGGTAGAGGCCTTGGATTTAAAACATGTGTGGAATGTTCGTGTGGTAGAAAATTCATTGAATCTTCCCCGTCTATATCTCGGAATTTGTACGAAATAAATCAGAGACTCATATTTGTCTTGAGAGTTCTCGGCGTAGGGTATAATGGCGTGAATATGTTTTTGAGTTTGATGGATATTCCTGCAAAATTTTCGGATTCGCTTTATTATACTGCAATTTCAAGAATACATAAAGCTTGTAAACAATGTTTTTATTTTGTTACTTAAAAAATCAGTCAAAGAAGAAATGCAATAAAATGAGGAGGTTGGCAATAAAACTAACGTTTTGACTGTATCAGGCGACGGTACTTGGGCTAAGAAAGGTTTTACATCATTGATGGGTGTTTTTTCAGTCATAGGAAAATTTACAGGCAACATTTTGTGTGTGGAGATTAAGTCGTCATTTTGTCAAGCGTTTAATATAAATAAATCTCAGCTAAGTGGGGCAGACTTTGCCATGTGATACGAGGAAAATAAATCTGAATGCTCAGCTAATCACGAAGGATCTGCTGGAAAAATGGAAACTGACTCAGCCGTAAACATTTTTCATAGATCAAAAGAAGCAAAACTTACACGAATGTGGTAGATAACAAACCTTATGGAGATGATATCCCCATAAATAAATTGGAGTGTGTTCTTCACGTAGGCAAACGTATGTACCGTCGCTTAGTAGAAGTTAAAAATAATTAGACAATTTTAGAGAAAGACAGAGAAAAGAGAGAAGAAGAAGAAAGAAAAAAAGAGAAGAAGAAGAGGAAAAAATCCAAAAAAGCCAGTAAAACGAGGTAGAAACAAGCCGTCCCCAAACCTAAAACGGCTAAATTGACTCTGAAATTGATTCGAGAATTGTCTGTGTTTTATAGTCTTGCAATTCAGAGATATCCCGATTCCATCGAGAACACGAAAGAAAAAATTCTTGCCGGCTATTATCAGAAAATTTTAACAGATACAGAACCTCGTCACGAGTATTGCAATAAGGATTGGTGTAAATTTTTGCAAAGCGAGGGAAAAAATTAGCAGCAAATGCCTTATACATAGATGATTTAATACATTTGCGCATGCCTTCCTCATTGAAAAGGGATAATGGAAATGGAGCAAGTTCGTACGTATGGAAATTTTCAAGTTCCTTTTCAGTTTTTTTTCCAATGCACATCCTTTGGAAAATTAATAAACGATTAATCGGAACAATGTTGTCTTCTTTGTAGATGCCCACATTCATAACACCAAGTGATTTTATTTGATGATTTCGTTTGAATTTTACGGAATACGCTGCCAATGATTTTAGTAATGAAACATGTGCCAATTTATCTTTTCATCTCCGATTATACCAGTGCTTATTGACATAATTTCCTTTAATTCTGGAAAAGATGGATGATTGCACAACCAATCCATCAGTTTTTTTACGTCGTTATTATCATGATTAACCCGCGATCTTCTTTTTCGACATTCTACTCGGAACTGGAAAACACTACATTGGAAAACTTTTCAACTTCGTCGCAAATATTATGCAGGAATACCATTCCTAAAGTCCACTTCTTCTTCTTCTTAGCACTACAGCCCCTCTCGCGCCTTCGCTTCCTGCAAACAGCGCCTACAACTGTCTCGGTCCATTGACCGCTTCTTCCAATTTCGAAATCCGAGCAGCGATGAACTGTCTTCGTCGACCGAGTCAGACCAGTGTTTCCTCGGTCTCCCCACTGGTCTCCGGCCTTCAGTTCTCCCAACGAATACCTTTTTGGGTATCCGTTGTTCGTCAATACGATTCATGTGAGCAGCCCATTGCAGCCCACGCAGTCTTACAATCGTTGAAACCTCCAGGTCGTCAAAAAAAGAGACCTCCGGGTGTCAAAAAAAGTCTACTTGGAAAAACGCTTTCCTGGACTCCTCGGCCATGACCCTCAAAACATTTCATCGTCCTCATTAATGATTGCCCAATTGTCATGTCAGACCACGTACCACCCCAAAATTGGTCGGATCGTCTTATTGTGAAGTATCCATTAGTTGTGAAATTTTGCTATTCTTCAGGTGTCATTTTTTCCTTCAAATTAAGCATATCTCGGAAATATAAATGGCAAGATTTTGTATAAAGGAAGTGGCCACTGGCATGAAAATGAGATATCATTTTCTGTATTGTGTCAAGATGTAAATTCCAGTTACCCATTCTTTCTGCCTCGGTAAATTCTTCTACAAGTGTAACCATCCGGAAATATTGCATCCATAACTTCGCTATAGCGCCACGTTGTTCCAATTTAACCAGTTCATTCTCAAATTTCTGCACAAGTTCTTTGCAGCATTCTTCTTGGTCCACCACGGGTACCACTGACCTATCGAAATTGTATAAAATTTTTTCAATTGAATTCAATGCGTAAATAGTTTAAAAAAGCCCTTTTAATCCGCTTTCAGTCATTATGTGTCCGATAGATCCCATGAACGATATTAATAAATGGAATCCACCGAGTCTTACGATAAAATTACTCAATTTGAAGTTCTCATAATACGAAGCAGTGATTTTCCGCGCTTTTGAATATAGGGGCTGGTCAAATGTAACCAAACAAGTATGTTAGTGTAATGACTCACATTTTTCAAGCCGATAAGACAGCTGTCAAAATTGTGTCGTAATCACTTGGTGGAGCATTACTGAAGGGCAAGCACCTTGAAAATGATATTGCGAATGGAAGTTTCGCTATCACTCGTTCTAGAAATCCCCTGCATCCATGTTAGGCAGGTCGATCCATTTTCCATATAATCACAATAAGTCTGAAATGGACGGCTTAATCACTGTCGAAACCGCACGAATGTTAGTGAGGTTTTGAACCTGCATTGTTTTCAAGCCCGCATCATTTCTCTTCGTAAATGTTTTTAATGCAATAGTACCGAAACTACCTACAACTTTTGCAGACGGCATTTGCTTTAATCGTAGAATACTTTGATCTGGAGCAATAGCATTTCTAGGTGTTATACATTGGATACTGCCCATGGCATGAAAAGTATTGTGACGATCTATTGTTTGTATATTGAAATCAGCATTGTCGAAAATTAATTGCGAAAATGAATTATCATCGATATCCAATGATGCGCGCATCATAGCTGAAATTTCAAACTGCATTACTTCGGTGTACAAAGAACAAAATCCGAAAGCTGATAATGTATCGATTAATCGCCGAGATCCATACTTTTGAAACAAAAGTGTTGCTACTCCAAACTGTAACGATAATAAGAAAGACTTTGGCCTTGCTGGGGTAATTACGGAATGTGCAAGAGCAATGCTTTTTTTCTTACATTTCTCAAGAGACGCACGTTTCAGGTATATCAAACTAAACTTCTTGAAAAAATTATCTGATGGAGGATAATGTTTTGTCTCGTAGACTCTAGGACGAATATCCTCTATAACGATAGCTGCTGCTGTTTTTACAATACGCCGAAGTTCTTCTACCCAATTTTCACTTTTTTGGTTATACCAGGCTTCCGTCAATAACTTAAATCCTTTAACCCGAAAACAAATTACAGGAGCTTTATTAGTAGTGACGCAATTAAAATATCATCCCAATATTTTTTGAGGAGTTGTGCGTTCACTGTTTTTATATGTGGACGGTAATTACCTTCAATTTTGGTCATTAGTTCGTCCAGAGAAAACTGATGTTCTTCGGAATTTTGCTTAAGATAGCAATAAATATACAGCATCGCAGTATCAATCTCGTTTGCAAACGGGCCTTTCTTCTTCATTTCTTCAGTCGTTGCTGCTTGATATAATTTTTTCATGCATGAATTGTGATACTGGGCATCGACTGCGACCAAATCATTAACATGCTCGAGACGCTCAACAATCTCTCGACCCCAATCATCATTACGAGCTCAGGCAAGTTCTGAAATACTTTTTTTCATAGATAATTTACATACGCTATACACAACCTGACGATCTTACACGCGTGTCTGTTTTCGTTTCGCTATAAAATCCACGGTTATCTCAGGAGCAAACAAAAAGCAATAATTTT
Organism: Odontomyia ornata; assembly: GCA_963969285.1. Taxonomy (NCBI): domain Eukaryota; kingdom Metazoa; phylum Arthropoda; class Insecta; order Diptera; family Stratiomyidae; genus Odontomyia; species Odontomyia ornata. The sequence continues at coordinate 447,123,219 of OZ017739.1, read as the reverse complement.
TGAATCAGAATATTGGGCGCGTAGATCGCTGCCTCTACGCAAAAATGCCGCGATCAACTTCTCATTATATCGTTTTCGACATGCATCGTGAACGATTATAGAACTCAGTCCCACTAAAAGTTTATCCTTATTGTCCATTCTTTTAAAACTTGACTTACGAAAAGTCTTCAATCCTTTTTCCTTTCCATTTTTTTCCAATGGATTTGCACAAATAAAACAGTTTACTGTATAAGAATTCCTGGCTCTAGAAATGCAAACCACATTGAGCTTAGCGGCAAATGTTTCGTAGACGAAAGAGAAAGGGGCTTGACACAAAGAGGACCCATTCCCTTATACCTGCGAAGGACAGGCCATAATAAGCCAGTTTTCAACGTTTAGTATAATGTAACATCTATAGTCAGTATAGTTTAGATTTAAATTGATTTTATAATTCAAAAATATAATCTGTTAAAATTAAATGCAACAGGTTGGATGAATAATGAATAATTACCAAAACACGTTTTGGAGTACACTTTGTGGCGTTCGTACGCCTAAACTGTTGGCTTTATAAACAAAAGATAGACACATAAACTGTCGGTAATTGCCCCTAGTTTCATTTTGTATAAACTGTTTTGACTCGTAAAATGAGTCAGAAATTAGATATTCCCAAAACACTGATTTTAGGTGCCATTTTTCCAATATGGCGGCGCGAGCGGCAAAAATACGGGGTAGCAAAGTCGAAATTCGGAAAGAGCACATCAAAATCTATAAAATAACCAATTTTCAATACTCCCGGAAACCTTTCCAGGTAACCACTATTTTTCGAACCAAATAAATGTACCATATAGTAAAAATGAATGTACCGTATGGTAAAAATCATTAAAAATTACTACCGAAATCCTGAGTTGGTGGTCGCAACTTTAAGACCGCTTACTCCAATTTTCGGCCGTAAAAATCGTCTCACCCGACAGGCTGTGCATGGTATAGTGAATAAATTTGAGTCAAAGTTTTCACTATTGTACGTTCCGGTGCCAAAAAGACGTCGTACCGCTCAAAGCGAACTAAATATCGCAAAATTAGCCAAATCAGTCGATTCCACATCGTTCTCAAGGATTGGGCATCCCTCAAACGACCCTGTAGCGTATTCTCGAAAAAGATATTCGCCTACATGGTTACAAGATCAAATTGACTCAAGAAATAAAGAGACTTCATCATTCGAAACGCCGAAACTTCACAATTGGGCTCTGGGATGTGCTGAAGGCTGTCATGAAAGGCTTAAAATAGACATCGGGCACAAAGTGATTTTGGGATTCACTGCCAACAGGAGATTGTATTCTATGCCTATTATAATTATCTTGAAACTTGCTTCAAATAAATGCCTAATTCCGCCTTACCTTGCTAGTATTTTCATTTATTCATCTACATACGTGTGCATATTCTTTTTCAATCACATCCTAAATAAATCGAAAATTGTCCAGTAACCTAAATAAAATGGTTAAAACATATGATAGTGACAATTTAACATACATACATCTCCCCATCCATTTATTAACTTATAGCAATCTCAATTATTAACTAATCTATTCATAATTCTAAGCCAATAGTATCAGCTCATTGAACTCTTGTTATCAAAGGCAGAACATCTAAAGCGCCAATCACCCAGAAATATTCAATAGAGCAATAATTATGGATTCGAGCTCATCCCCCATTCAACGGCAATCTTGGGTGGGCTGGAAAACTTACGGAAAATCATGTGAACTACATTTCCCTTTCACTTTTCCATGCTATATGGTCTCTCGAGCTCTATCCCGATAGTAGTCTTGAGCGAGCGTCATCCAACCGTTGTTGGAGAGCATCACGCTCCAATTACCGTCATCAGAACGAATCATCAATACCATTTGCGAATGAGTATCTCGTTAGGGATGCGCCTCTTGGAGCTCATATATCAGTTAATTCAAATTTGCATTCTCGCTAAAGTTTTGCAGACTTGGCTGCAATGGGAACTCTACGCGAATTTTATTTAAAGATATACGAGTACTTCTAATCCCATTGCGTAATTAGTTCTTGTCAAAGTTAGAGTACTCTTTGAACTTGAATAGATATTTTTATTCAGGATGGTTTGTTTAAAACAAATGGAGCCAAAGATTCGGAGGAGTTATTCTTTAAACTAGACAATACCGAGAATCGTAGCATGCAACATTAAACGTTAGAAAGTGTCCTATTTGCATATAATGAATAAGATATCATTTGCCAAAATAGTTTTTTGTGTTTAAGGAAAAACGATTTGAGGGTCCCGAAAATCACATTTACGATGAGTTTCGTTGGAGCGAATCCAGTAGAATTAACAAAAATTCGATGAACAGCGGACATCATTTTGGATGACTCATAAAAATCCATAGAATTTCAAATAAATGCCAAAAGTACTCATCCGATGAAATCCAATCACAGCAATCAACAACTTTACAGTTCCATCGAATTCGAAATGGTTCGCTTTGCTCTAATGAACCCTTGTAACCCGAATCTATAGTCCCATTACAATTCTTAACAATATGATTTATAACGAATGATTACCGGAAATGGTTGTCTAGTATTATTACGTAAATCCGCTTATACGAGTATTTATCACACATCTTTGAACCGAAACCGCCTGAATGCATTCATGCTTTCTATTCTCTTCTTTTTTTTCGTAAAACAATGGACAATCTTTGAAAAGTTAATGTAGCTAACATTTATAAGATGCACGACGTACCTTCCAGACTTACATTTATTTTGAACGTAAATGCCGTTTTCTAACCACACTCCATTATTCTCTTGTTCTCTTCCAAAGGTTATCCACAGCCCAGCTATCGATGGCTCAAAGACGGCGTTCCAGTTGGCGATTTCTCAAGTAGTCAATACTATCGGATACACAATACAAGACGCGAAGATGCCGGCAGCTATCAATGTATCGCGAAAAATGATGCTGGAACAATATTTAGCGAAAAAATTGATGTGGTCGTTGCATGTGAGTACATTTTATTTATTATTGAGTTAATAAGCTTCGTAATTAAGTTGAATGTTGGCGGGCACTCATTAGCTGAGGATGTATTTTGAAATAGACTTGAAAGCCAAGAAATCCCTATTACCAATAAATATATCATCAAAATTATCAAATAATGATATTAATCATCACTGTCATCGATAGTACGAGAGCCCTCAGGGTTCAATTGATTGCAAGGGAAACGATTAAGTAGTAATGAAAATTATTACCACAGAATAGGTACACCCAGAAGGTAAGTTTCACTTTTCACTCAAATCAAACACGCAAATTAGGGTATGACAAATTCAATTACTTTACCTGTTTAATTTTTTTTTTAAAAATAAGTTGTTGTATGGGGCCGCAAGATCTTAGCGATTTTCATCAGGCCAGTTGAGAAAATTTGTTCGAAGCTTTCCTGCTATTTATATATGTTCTGTGATTTTAACACTTTGTTATTCCTTAGTTATTTCATGCAAATTAAGCATTCAATTTATTTTATTAGCTTTCAGTTAACAAACTTTTGTACTTTCGTTAATTCTTATGGACAAGAATGATTTGTAATGAGTTTTCTCCGCTCAGCATTCGAGGTTTCCCGAAGGAAATTCAAACCAACCTCTCATCGGTTAAAGATGTGAACGCTGTAAAAAGTGAACCTACCCAAAGAGGTAGGGTATGTGGCTAACCCTACGTCTTTGGGTAGGCTCGCTAAAAAATACCCTAACATCGTTTGGTGGTGATTGTCATCGGCATTTCGCCTATCGACGGTGGAAGCCCAAAGATGGTAAGGTACAGGGGGTGCGTATGTACTAGCCATAAAATATCCGGGTATATAAGGTGGCAATATAGAAGGATGGGTACGTGGGTTTTCATTAATCTCTTCATTAATTTACTTGCAAATGCAGGGGCAGTTTGTAGCAATGAAGCAGTCACACAAGCAAACTGCTCGAAAATCTTCCTATTTCCTATACGAAATTTTAATTGCAGGCTCAGAAAAAATATTTAATTACTTCCATTCATAATAGTAATTTATAAAATAGTTTTCTTTCTTATTATTAAATGTAATTTTATATCAATTTTCCTTTATATTAAATGTAAATGTTTCCCTTTAATTATATTCTTCATAAGATTTAACTCTTATTACTATTGAATATCTTTTTCAGTTTTCTTTGCTTCAGTTAATTTTTCTTGAAGAATTTTAAATATGCCAATTAAAATTTCGGACATGGGAACACTGATTTAGTGCATCGCAACGTAATTTCATTACCGAATGCAATCGAACTCAGCTGATTCGATTTACAGTTGCGACACGGAAAAGGAGAAAGACAATTTTTGGACGGATAGAGGAGTTGACATACAGCCGCTACCCGAGAAAGCGGTATGAGCATCTTGAAGTTGAGGGTGTAATGGTATCCATTGTCATAGCAAATCTAGTGATAATCATTGCTTTAATGCTTAATCAATCTTATGATTATCACCCGGAACTATTTTTACTGCAAAACCAATAAAAACATTAGAAAATAAATTTATCATGAGTTCAAAGAATCCAATGACCATAAATATTTTTAAACTTGAAACTCATTCACACATTAAACTGTAATATGTCTCCCATACGAAGACTCAGTATGGAAATTCATTCACACTTAATGTGTGAACTGAAATCTCATGTTCTCTTTTCATTATGAATAGCACGCGACTTAATACATGAGTCAATATTGACCGCATATCAAAGAACCAGGTGTATGACGATATGCTGGGATGACTCATGTGGGTTCACGTGTGGCATTTTGTACGGTCAAGTGTTTTGCTTGCAGTATAATAAATTAAAAATTGGGTCATTTCAATTATTGTATTTTATGATTAGCTTGTAAGAATTAAAATGTATAAATACCAAGGAAAGATAGGAAAATATATCCAGTTTTTGACTAAACGCTGTTTGACTGCGAAACCGCTGCGAATCGTATCGACTTTTGAATTTTGCTAGGACTCGCTGCTAATTGTAGCGACCGTAAATTCATCTCTTAGTAACCATGGCGTTTGTGGATCTTAAGACTCCTCGCCAGAATTCTCTGCGGCCTAGCCGCTTGGTTAAGTAAGTGAACTGATATTTGTCAAGTCACTTTAATAAATTTTATATTAATCACAGTACAGAAGAAGCGAACAAGTTAGGTAGTCTCAAAGTATTATATACGTCCGCGGTGCAAAATACGTTCGGTATAAAAAGTGTTAGTAAAAGTGCCGTCCAAATCATTTAAAATCGAGTAGTAAATTCAAAAGTTTAAATTAAAACAATTTCCCTTGTTACTTCAATACATTACCATCCCCCTGCGGAATAGTGTGTAATGAATCTTGCGACGCCGCTGGCGACCACTACTAACACACCTTGCCACCATGTGGCTTGGCATCTCATGTCGGTTGTGACGGTTGCACATCCCATGTCAATTTTGTCGTGGGATGTCAAAAGGAAAATGGACAGACACATGGTGGCAGAGTGTGTGTTGTGAGTCGCGCGGCTGCTATCTACTCAACAATTGAGAAAATCGCCGAAATTAATTTAAGCAGCCGATTTAGTTAAGCTCAACATACCAGAAGCAGGAAGTGTGTGCGCGGATACCAAGGTATGATGTTCAGTTCGATCCAAATTATAATCAAATCTAAATAAATGCATCCAACACAGTCGCCATCGTCGCAAGCTGCATATCTTCAATTCCAATCACCTCCTAAGGCATCCGATCATCACTAAATGGACGAATATGGACCACTTTTCACTGGATTGTTGGCCGCTTCGTCAGAGCTGCAGAGTCACAATGCATCAATAACGGATTACAGTTATCGTTGGAAACACCTGCAAAACCTGAAGGCTTAAAGACGGTTGATACTCACGTCTTGAGGCTATTTACCGGTGTTTTATTGAATCGGCTATCAGGGGTACGTAGAAGATATTCGATTGTACTTTGAATGAACAATTTGCCACCAAACTGTTGAGCATCACATCAAAATTATATAGATTGTATGATGCATTAGCTATGGTCATCCAAGCAGTTCATACTCCTAGCATACATATCATTTTACTGACAGACCTCAAAGTGCTAGAGCAGTGTTATACATTTTTTCAAAATAGCATTAATATTGTCCCTGCCCGCTTTGGTGAGGGCTCAACTGTATATTTGGGAATTGCCAGAAAATTCAACGAAAAAGTCGATTTGACAGCCACATGGTGAGCGCGCGGAGGTTCGGCAGCCAGTGGAAAGGTGACGGAATTTTGTGAATAGAAATTAAGTGTATTTAAACTAGTGTAATTTGAGGCATAGCGGTCGGTGATGATAAGATAATTTACAACTGAAATCATATGATAACCATATATGGCGGGATTTTCGCAAAAGGACCGCGAAAACATCCGAATTCCTTAAAAAGGTGCATCAGCAAAGAAAAGATCGGAATCAGCATTAGATGAGAGTTTCGATGCGAATGCAAGGGCGTTAGCTTTACAAATTCCAACACAAAATTCACAGGCACGACAGTCTTAAGATGGAATTTAATAATTTATTAACAACGGCAGCCGAACGACGTCCTGAAAATGAACAATTGAATAAATTTTGATCGTACGCTAGCCTCTCAACATTGAGCGATGAATAGTAAATAGGATTATTAGAATAATAATGAAAGCTAGAGGAATCCATACGGCAAGACTTGGATCCAGTTCTAATGAACTATGGTTTGCTCGAAATTTTCAATGATAATGCTGAAATTTCAAATAAATACAGGAATATGACTCGGACTACCGAACGAGTAACTAGTACATACGTAGAAAAAAGTGATAGCAGAAGTAAACAAAAGAAATTGGATATCCTTTAAGCTATCAAATATCAACGAACCAGGTTTGAGTTTTGGATCACAATTTTTCAAAGATTTTGATCTGCTTTTCATTCAACCCTTAATAAACATTATTCAAACTAAATGAAACGTGGTCAAATAATACATGCAAACGATTTTTATTCATACTCCTTCTGAGCCTAAACGAATAAATTCGAACTACTTAAACAACCGATAAGACTTGAAAATCAAACCCCAAGAAAAAAATTAAAACTAGGACCATTAAATTGAAAGGCATGCGGTACACTGAAGAGAACTAGTAACATTGTAATAACATATTTATAATTTTCAACGGGACTAAAAAAAAAGCTCAACCAAATATTTATAGTAAAATTTTTATATGCAAGGAACTGATATATTGCGACAGCGAATCGTACTCGTAAACGAAAATTTTTATAAAATTAGAAATACATTACAGTTGAAGTAAGTAGGTCTGGCTATAGAAAATTGGTCATAACAACGATCTTTAAAGTTATTAATGAAAATATAACAAAACGCACAACATTCTCAACGGAACGCAGTACGAATTGTACGGATCCTTGAATTGTGTAAATACACCGAAATCAGATTAGTGCGTAATAATCAATACTTTATACTGTCCTAGATAATTAAACTATTATTAAATCTACCTAAGCAATAACCAAATATTTACAAAAGGGGGAGAAATAACTAAGATATGATTAGGTTTTAATGTATATGAAGTTTAAATATCATGTATAAAATATTTAAGACTTAGATTAAGATAGCAATTAAGGTGTGGATGTAATGGCATCATGTTGAAATAATTTATACTCCAAAGACTCTTAAATTGAAGAGTAAATCTCAAAAACAATAAAATATCCTATATTGGAATGAGCAAAACAAAAAAAAAACAGGAAATATTCAACGCACACAGTGTATGTCTTAATACCAGTCTTGATTAATAAAATAAAATTATTTAAACATTAATCATCTAACGATACCATACCATACGCGTGAGATGATAGGCCCCATTTGATTCCTTCAATTGAAAATAATTTTTATGTTATGTCGCGCTCACCAATAGATAGATACGTTCTCGCTAATTTCGACGATCCTATGTGTTGCAAATCAATAAAGACTCTTCAATGTAATTCATCAACAAGATGTCAAACTCTGTATGAATCCGCTCGAAATTTGAAAGAAGTATTTTATGAACATCAAGGTTGACAATAAGAATTGATTTGATGCATTATACACATTTTCATTCGAACCATTAAAAATAAAATCTGCATTAACGTTAGACGACAAAAACTTAATAAACATAAGACTAGAGAGTAGATTTGGTAATTCATTTAGTGTAATTAACTCTACAATATATAAATATGAAATAGTTTTCGTTAGGCAACGCACATACTTTATTGATTATTTAGATCTGTTTATAAGAATATTTCAAACTCTTTTCAAAGGGAATTTAACAATAAAATGAATTGCTAAAACATTAAAACACTACTTTCCTTTCCAGTGGTTCGTATTTTCAGCGGGAAATGAGGTGCAGGGTAGGTATGCCGTCGCGAGGGCAGGGTTTGAGAAAATCCGCTGAGGTCGGTTTCGCGTCGCGCGCGGTACGCGGTACCTTTGTTGTTTTGCCTTTTTATTAACGTAGCTTTCGTCGGGTTGAGTTAACGTAGTATTTTTTTTCGGTACCGCGTCGGAAATTCGGGAACGCGAAGTAAAAATCAGATTTTTGTCCTTGACTGAGTAAATGAAGAAATATGGAGTAACGTAAAGTAGGTTTCCTCTCCGTATGGTTTTGTTTTTGTGACGCGTTTGAAAACGGGCATGAATCGGTGGCTGAAGATTGTAGATGAGCGTAATCCATTCGGAGACCCGCGACCGCAATCCTCTCCGATCCAGCTGGCCGACAAGCAGCCACCGCGTGAATGGATTACGGTGCACGGATTGGTTGACCGGTGGGTACCATCCGTTGGCACTACTCAGACTTAACGTCTAGAACCGATGAGAGGTCGGTTCCTCGTTCGCACGTGGACGTATACTTAAAAATCATTACAAGTGCTCCCAAGGAAAATAACATTTGTTTAGGAGGGGAATAATATCTTTAATGCTGACCGTGTCTGTCTGTCGTTCGTCTCGAAAGTTGTTGTCGCAACGCTGTGATTCTCTATTTGGGATTAACTCGGGAAAAAGTTTGCACAGCATTCGTGGTAAAAGGCATCGTGACAGGGGAAAGTGGATGGACGCAAAGTGCAGAAAACGAAGAATTGTCGCGATAGTTGGACTTCCATGACTTGTGATTGTTCGATGAATTCTAATTGAGAAAATTGTGTTACTTTATCTGAGGGAATGGTTGGTCGACGATTTCAATTGAGCCATTATGAAGTTGTTTGTTCGTTTGGGAAATTGATAAAGTTGAATTGCCGTTAGTGAATTATTTATGGATAAGGGTGGTAAATTCATAAAAAAATTATGCAACTCTTAAGTTTCACGATGTTACAAAAATAGAAGCAGATACATCAGTACACAGTTAAACTGTTCCTTTATTGAAGTAGTCTTTGGAAAATTCGGATCGTGTTAAATTTTACCATAGTGGAAGTGGTCTACTAGTTCGATGCCAAGTGTTGCATTTTCATGGCAACAAAATAAAAATTAATTTCTTAGTAAACCTGAAGTGTTATTTTTCCCCTCAATGAACCGAGTGCTGTACTGTGGTTGCTGCGATTAAGACAGGAATACCGAAATTGAAGTGTCCGAGAATACAGCACTGCGAGGTAAATTTATTAATAACTTTTGACGGAACCATATAAACTTTCTTTGCAAAGAGCTCTTCAAATTCGGTGAGTCTTGACGTAAATGAAGACACGATTTAATGCATCGTAGCCACAGTCGCGCTTTCAACGAGAACTAGTGAGTGACTATTAATTCAATTTTGCTGTAGAATATCATTGGGAGAAGTCCTTAGTGAAGGCGGATATGTTCGAAGTCGTCAATTCGGAAGCCGAAAAGTGTTTATTAATGTCCACATGATTGGATTGGCACGCTTGACTAATAAAATAAATATATATCAACATATCGTGGATTTTTCACGGGCTTAGCCCCAAACTCGCTTCAGTTTCTTGCATTACGATGAATGTTCGTACTGTACTCGTAGTTTTGGCTGAGGATAGGGACTTCTTAAAATCAAGCATGGCACGCCAAAGCAATTAGTGAGAAGGAAGTAGTCAGCCATACTGGTACAACCTTACCAAGTGCATGTATTAGAGCGAAGCATTTGCTGGAGTTCATCACTATAACTAGCCTTCAAATTTAATTATAAAACCATTGTGATTTCGGTAATGCGTGGTTATTCAGTCGTCAGATACCGGAAGCGTGTATCTGCGTATATGTGACGGTGTCCGAATAGTCTTATTTTTAAATGAAACTTAGTGGCGTTAAGACCACGGATTGCGAACATTTATACTTCAAATTGGTAAATGTTAACTCTCAGGCAGTGAATCGCTAATTATACACTCGAATTGTATTTGTGTTTTTTGTTGGTCTATCACGGCATGAGAGGATCGAAAGAGATAAATACTCAATTATATAGGAATCAAAAAGAAACCCGCAAAGGGACTTAAGTTCCTACTCTTCCTATGAAAACCATCCTTGCTCGAACCGGCGCTACAATCACTTCTTGCGAACGGCATTACATTTGGTAGAACTAAAAGCGAAGAAGTTGGAGCTTACACTGCAGCAAATTCAAGAACAACTACAATTAAATCTTTTGAAACAATTATGAAATAAATCAGGCGAGGGACAACAAGTAAAATAATGCAAAATATCGTTAAATAAATACAAGCGATATAGAAACTAAAAACTACAACAAAAATTTACCTGAGACAAATATTTTGTCATTCTCACTACTATAACTGGCTAATGTACTCTCTTGTTTTTCTCCTATTTTTGTTTTGATTATAAAATGCCAAATCTAAAATTGTTGTGTTGTAAGAATGCAAATCCATAAAAAGTTCATACAAACAGAGGAAGCCACTAAAACTTAATCAATTTATAGACTTGAAAAAAAAAATTGTTTTTCATATCTTCAAATTGCATAGACCAAACCTTCAATCAGCTGTAAATTGGTAGATGCATCTTGCCTTATCAAACTTTCTATGCTAATCGTAAAGTATTTAAAATGCAAATTGATGAACATTTCTTTTTGTGTATGGGCTTGTAATATTTCTTCTTTTCATTTTATTATTTATTTCTTCTTTTCATTTTATATATTTTGTGAAATAACAAAATGGCGTTGTTAAATGTTTTTGCTACAATTTAGCTTAAATGAATTGCTAAACTTTATACCTTTGGACTTTCCATTTCGTTCAACCTGACCGAGTATAGGACCCACATCGACGGCAGGCTCCTCCGCTATTATGGGCTAGCCAGCGGGCGCGCTCTTTCTTTTCCTTTGTTAACAGGGGCTCTTGCCGGGTAGGGTGGCCTCCCGCTCGCGTGCCCATTTATGATATAGGATTATGTGATTTCATTGCATAACGCTATGGCATAAATCGGCTACGTTTGAATTCCTCATTTGAGGGAAAAGGTCATACAAAGTATCTTGATCCGGTTGGGAGGGTGTGAGGGGGCAGGGCTACCATCTGGATGCCTCACTCTTATTTGTGGGCCATAAGTCTCGTCGGTAACGACGAAGTCCCTCTAAGTCCGTCCGTTTTTTTTCAAGGCCCAGTTTGTCTTCTGAGTCAGCAATATCTTTTGACCCTCAGTTGGTTACTTCCTTCTCGACTTCGGTCGATATTTCTTTGACCCCGAAATTCGTGGATGCGAAATTTTTTTGTAGTGGGTCCTTGTGCTGGGGAAAAGAACCCGCCCCATGACACCGCAACGCTAGCCTTCCAGACAAGGCCAATCTCGGCGGATCTCAACATCCTCTTTCGCCGAGGCAGCAGACCATCACTGCAGTCCTGAATCGACAAGTTTCCATACCTATTTCACTACAAGTTCCCAGACGTTAGATACTAAATTTAATAACACACTTCCAACATAAATTTTTCTTTGCGCAATATTTCTTAGAGAATTTGCTTCGGTCTATTGGTAAGATGAATATGTAGGGTATATACCTGGGGTACACAAACAATCCATTTCACGCAAACCAAAACAATCGCACGAAATTGAAATAAACTGAAATAAACTTCGCATCATAAGTTTTGGTGGTGATATTGGGTACATCGTAAAATACCCCCCTATGGAAGGCACTTCAAACCTCTGATCAGATACGTTTTCATATTTAAATGGGAGGGTATAAACCTTAGCAATGTATACCAACCACAATAACCATCCAAAACATCAGCATATTTGTTTAATAAAATACTCTAAATTGCGCTTGCTGAAGTGAGTTGGTGACTTTGGCTGGTTTGTGTACCATGGCTCCGATGAGTACTCGAAGTAAGTGGGTGATTCGCACTTTTTATTGTGAAGTGTGAGGCGCCTTTTAAGACCTACATGTTCGTATGCACGCAGTCTGATCCGAGATAGCTGCTTGTCAGCCAGCTAGTTCGGCGAGGAATTCGGTCGGGGGTCTTGACGCAAGTAGACTACGCTCGAATACAGTTTCTAAGCCACCGACTCAAATTGCCCGTTTTAAATGCGCTCAAAAATTTAAATTTTTTTAAATTTAAATTTAAAAATGCTACATTACTTTTCCATAACTTTTAGGGAATATGCAGCTTTATTCAAATAGTTTTATTCTGTTTTCAACTTATCATTGACATTGCACGAAAAGAAAATCAAATAAAATGTTGAGTGAATCGTTGAAGGGTAAGACGCATCCAAGCCTACTGGAAAACGAGAATTTGGAGTGGCCTTTATTGCGGATAGGGAGTTCAAATCCACTTTATAGATTTTAAGGCAGTTAAGGCACGGTTTTGTGTGATGCGCATAAAAGCGAAACTCTTCAAAATCTGGCGATAAATGTTCACGCCCAGACCGAAGAAAAAGGCAAAGAAACGTTCTAGAATCACCTGGAAAGACTAGTCGGCTCATTGCCTATAAACGACGCAAAAATAATTCTAGGTGATTTCAACGCTAAGGTTGGCAATGAGATATCTCATCGGGGACCGACTTCCCATGAAGCGAAAATCTAGTTATGCGTTCATCGATGCATACATAAGTTGACCTTGGTATCACCAGATGGCAACACACAAAACCAGATCGACCATATTCTGATCTCACAACCTTGGGTCTCGAGCATACTTGACATCCGTACATACCGAGGAGTCATTTGTAGATCAGATCATTACTTGATCAAACCAACCTATCGATGCCGTATGTCAAAGGCGTATTCATCGAAGACTAGCCCGCTACAAAAATTTGACATCGAAAGGCTTCAAACGGCGTCTATGGAAAAAAAACTTTCTTGTAGACCCTCTACAAACAGCTAGCTCCCATCTTATCAAACCCATCGCTGAAAACAAGCAACGAGCTCTGGATGGAAGTTAAAGCGGCTATTAACCTTTTAACGTGCAAAAAACCGAGAAACTTCAAATCTCGTTTGCTTCCTTCAGGGACTCTTCAGCCGAGAAAGATACTAAAAAATACTATATATATCTACCGGAGAAATATGTTTTAGGAGGTGGGAAAATAGTATCCCATCGCCCGTTTAGAGAAACGACCTTCTGGCTATGGGAACTGGGTGATTATTTTCCCACCTCCAATTTAGCGTTAAACGCGTTGATAAATAATAAACACACAACTTGAAGTAAAATAATTTATTTCATATAAGAAGTAAAATTTTCGCTTGCTAAGTGACGTAAAAATATAATCAAACATTTTGGTTCAATCGATATCGATCAAAACAAAACAAATCTATGCAACATAATGAAAACCATGCGCATCCAGTTTCTTTGTATAAAAAAAAATAATAGTAGATCAAGCGGGCTTTCTTTGAGATAAAATCCAAACACATTTACCAAACAAAAGCTGCAAGCTCGGTAATAACTCTCGTATGAGGTAAAAAATACGTACACTTGCTGCGACGAATGAAAGGGTTGGAAACACTCCTTACATAAGGCAATATTGCAGGCACTGCAAACCATGTTGCTCCTCTTTTCCTTTGCTTTGGTACTACAGTGCGCACATCTACAATAATTTTCTTGCTTCTGAGGCATATGATCTCCGGCGTTTGATAACCGAATAGCCGAAACCGCCGACTTGATGTTTCTTCCTACCTACTCCTGCCCTGAGACTATAACCCCTGCGTTCCTTGCTACAAAAATTACCAATAATTTCGTTGACTGATTGAGAGTGGAAATCGAGGTGGGAAAATGCCAAAAAGACGTTTCTTCGCTAAGTCCTTGTACATTATGTAACTATTCACTATTGCCATGCCGATGAAATGATAAAATAGTTTCATCCACCATCAACGGGACTACCATGAACTGATCAAATTTATCGACTCCCCCCATAGAAATATTGTAATTCACGATAGAATCGGGGCAGTTTACTTATTCCCAATCGCCGACTTGTTTCTTTGAAGAACCGATCTCTTCTTACTTGGGTTGTGCATCGAACTGACGACAACAACCGATTTTTTGCCGACTGGGCATAATTGCTCTCGCCAATCGTCATATTGGTTTCGGCTTTTAGTTGTTCTTTCGGGTAGAATATTCGGTTCATCCTAAAGGTCCCGCCCGCAAAAGCTTAGTAAAAATTTCAACAGTGGTAAGCTCGAAAAAAAATTATCAAAAAATAGACACTAACATAACCCACGAAGCATCGTAGATAAATCCGAAACAACCCTTTCCCCGAGACCATGATCACTTTTTTCGCTAGAGCGACCCGTGTATATCTCCAAGAACATTACGAAACCTGTAACCTGTAACTTTCTGAAAATGTGTGATGAGGGGCCGTATTTTGAACAGACGCTTGTAATTAGGGTCTTATCTAGGTAGCATCTCGAGGTTGTCATTTAGGTGCAGGTAATGCAGTAAATTCAAAAATCGTTTTTGATTCATTACTTTAGCTATCCGCTCTACGTAAAAGCAACCGTCTTTACTCTAGCAAGATCGAAAGGTCGGTAGAACATGGAATCCCATAAGAACAAGCCTGCCAAGCATAGCGTGCAATTCATCGACAGCCATTGGGAGATCCACAACTTTTTGGAAAGCAGACAAGTTCGATTGGGTCAGAATAAAATTCAAAATTTCAATGGTCAAGAAAGTTTTAAGAACTTTCTACGGGGAATTCAAATCAACGTCATTTTTGGCCCCGGGGGCAGGCTCCGAAAAGTGAAAGGTGCTGTACAAATCTGGGTCCGTGCCAGATTTTGTTCAGGTGACGGGAGACTGACCTGTAGCTGTGTAATTACCGTCATCTCCACCTCCACCATCTCCATGACCCCGCCAACTCCATCACCTCCTTCATCGCTGCAAACGTCACCAAAATCTTCATTAGTCGAGGTAGTCGACAAAATCATTGGTATTTTCTCCAAAATCGTCACCAGAGTTCTCCGTCAGATTTTGCTAAGCTGCGCTACGCGGCCGGGTAGACCGCCGTCATGATGACCCGTGCAAGAAGCCAGGGTCACTGCCGTCATTCGAGGGTTGGCAAGGAAGAAAATCCACTGCGTCAGAATCACATTCTAACTCGGCGTTTTCTGCCTGTTCGTCTGTCATTTCGTCTAGAGCTCGGGCTATTTCCTCGTCCTTCAGTGGTCTTTTAGACATGGCTATTGTTCTGAAAACGAAAAAAACATAGTATTAATAAAAATAAAGTAGCAGTAAATAATACTGAAAATAATAAAGTTAGAATAAATCACATTTTACAATAGGAACACACGCGCTCCGCATACAAACATAAAAATACCCGCACATACACTATATAAACAATAAATAAATTTTAAAGCAAAACCCCCCACAACCAACAAACGAACGGTAAAATTTAAGTACTTATTTGAATCAAAATATCGCTTTCATTTTATTTTATGAATTATTTCAGTCTGTAAGGCGTGAGATGCAAGAAAACTATTTTATACTACAATGCAAGCAAACACTTGTGTTTGTAGCTTATGGTGGCACATTTCGCAGTTAATATTGTAACTTCTTTTTGCAAACGTAATATTTTATTAAAATGTTGAAATATCATAAATTAGACCACTTGGACTTTCTGCAAATATTTTTGCCATACAAAAAAACACCTAGGGTTAGCTGAAAAATAGTTGTTTTCAAAGTGGCCTTTTTAGAGGAGGTTAGCCGAAATGGCATTATGTAATCAAGAAAAGCTTTTTCTTTCTCTCTTTTGCCAAAATCATCACAAAAAATACGCTAATACACACACCAATACTATTTTAATTAAATACATACCTTCATTCGAACTTAGAGTACTTCAATCCTGCCTCCAACGGTGACAATAACAACCCGGTATACAAACGGCGACAATAACAACCCAAGCATACAAACTAGTCAAAAGCCTGAAACGTGGTTATCAGCCCAAAACCACGCTCTGTCGTGATTACATCGACAATATCATCGCTGATGAAACCAAGATTAAGGAAAGATGGGCATCATACTCGTATTTCAAAAACATCCTTAATCCTTCGCACAGCTCCAGAACATCGGAGCTTATAGATATTTCCGAGAGCTTCCATTGGCCCCAACAAATCTGGGCGAAGTTTGCTCTACCATCAAAGCCCAACAGAATAATAAAGCGCCGGCATCGATGAGATTCCAGTGGAGCTCGTCAAATATAAAGCTATTCACAAAGTTATCTAGCACATTTGGCAACAAGAACTTATGCCGAAAGAATTGAGCCAATCAATTATATTCCCTATCCACAAGAAATGTGACTAGCTGCAGTGCGAAAATTATAGAGGCATATCACTACTTTGTACGGCGTACAAAATATTTTCTAAAATCTTAGAAAATAAAATCGGGTCATACGCCAGCAGTATTATTGGGGAATATCAAGGTGGTCTTAGAGCAAGTAGATCGACGATATATCAATTGTTCAATGTCAAATAAGTAGTTGAGAAATGCTGGGAGTTCAGCATAGACGTACACCAAATTTTCGTTAACTTTAAGCAAGCATACAACAGCATGGATCGTAACGTACTGTACCAAATAATTCTTTCCTTTGGCATCCCAGCCAAATTAGTCCGTCTTACCAAAATGACAATAACGTCGACGGCCTATAAAGCCTGCATCAATAACAAACTCGCCGATACCTTTGACGCAAATATTTGACTAAAGCAGGGAGATGTGCTGGCCCCTTCGCTATTCTATTTGGCTCTGGAATACGTCATCAGAAAGCTACCTGTCGATACACGAGGTACATTACAATACAAGTCAAGCCAAGTAACAGTCTTTGCGGATGACGTCAACATTTTGTCACGGTCGTTAGCAACTGCCAAAGAACTTTTCCTGAAACTCGACAGTGAAGCAAAACTAGTAGGGCTACAAATCAATGAGAATAAAACAAAACTCATGACGCAGTCGAGAAAAAATACCTCAAATACACAAAATGCTACACTTGGCGAATACACTATCAAAAATGTTGGCGAATTTGTGTACTGGGTGCGTACAGTATTTGAGGACAACTTGAGAGTAAAATTAATTAGTTTGTATTTTTAACAAAATTTTATGAAATTTCAGGAATTTTTTATACAACGTTAAATTAATATATGACTATAAAGTTATTCAATAAAATCACCATTAGCAGCAATAACCTCTTCGATCCGTGTCTGGAAACGATTACATGCCCGAATCAAATGGTCCTTGTCCATATTGACCATAACGGCATTAATAGCAGTCTTCAGCGAAGAAGTGGTATTATGAGGACGCTTATTGGTCTCACGCTCAACTACGCCCCATACGTAATAATCCAAAGGATTAAGGTCTGGGGGCTAGGTGGCTATAGGTTCGGTGTTATGTGGTCATGAAAATTTTCGGCGATCCAATCTTGCGTCGCCATCGCTATATGTGAAGGAGCAGAGTCATGTTGAAAAATGTATGGTCTGCCTCCGCTTACATTGTCTATACAGGGTTTCACTACCGTCTCCAAAACCTCGATGTATGCAGCAGAGTTCACTCGAAGTCCTTGAGTAAAAAAATGTTGTGGTATAACATGTCCTTCGTTGCTGACAACACCTAAAACCATAACAGTGGCTAGAAATTTTGTGTGCATAATAACAAGAACCTCCGTAGGGTTTGAACATAGCCATCTGTCATTTCTGCGATTGGTCTTTTGATCTTGGTCAAAATTTTTTTCGTCTGAAAAAAACCATAACATTTTGGGCGCCTCAGGGTGTTTGATTTTGTTTAACAGACGTTTTGATCGGAGAACTCTCTGTTCCCGTATTCGTTCCGACATGAACTGTCCTCTGCGCGTCACTTCAGACTTATACCGAAGGTCTTCGTGGACAACTCTACGAATAAGGCGCTCAGAAACATGAAGCTCACTCGCAAGGACCCTCATTGATTTTGAAGGGTCCTTGTCTATGATCGCTTGCACTTGTTTTAAAAATTCTGCAGATCGGACAGTGTCTGTATCGCCTGCTGATGCTTCCAATTCACGGCGAACCTTACGCACGAATGAACGGGCGCAATTAAGAAAATTAGAGATCTCTAAATCTGTATGATTCGCACATATAGCGACGATAACAGCATGTCTCTTCATTTCTTGAGTAATGTTGTTGTCCGCCTTTTCTTACCTGAAAAGGAAAAAAATTTAAAAAAAAAAAGTTATAGTCACATTTATGCATGTCCTCAAATACCGTACGCACCCTGTATTTAGGCGCCAAAATAACGAGGACCGCTAACGAAAGAGACGAACTACGCCGAAGAATATAGCTCGCAAAGAAAATATTTTATTCAGATTCGACGATCTTAAAGACTAGCTGCTTACACAGGGAAACAAAGCTCCAAGTATAAAAATCTCTGATAAGACCGGTGTGAAACATGGACCCTAACCCAAGGATCCACAAATATATTGAACGACATTGAGCAACGGGTCCTGAGGCGAATAATCGGAGCGAAGCTAGACAGGGACCAATGGCGAATTCGATACAACCATGAGCTGTATGAAATTTTTGACAAGCTGGAGGTCTCAACATTTGTAAGACTGCGGAACTTGCAATGGGTTGGCCATATAAATCGTATGGATGAACAAGGGATACCCAAAAAGGTATTTGTTGGGAGGATTGAATAACGGAAACCAGTGGGGAAACCGAGGAAACACTGGTCTGATTTGGTGGACAAAGACAGTTAGTCGCTGCTCGGATTCCGAAATTGGAGGACGCGGTCAATGGGCCGAGACAGTTGGAGGCGCTATTTGCAGGAGGCGAAGGCCCGAGAAGGGCTGTAGTGCTACGAAGAAGAAGATGAGTAGCAGAAGTTTAGAGCATGTAGCCAAAAGAAGTAATTTCAAAGAAATGAAACGATTAAAACTTGTACTACATAATGTGAAACATGAAAATGAAAAAAAAACCGGAAAGGCAAATTTCCCGTAGGTACCCGTATTTTTAAAAACAAATAATCATTTTGCTCGCCCCTAGTTCGAATGTCAAATACTGTTAAAGAAGAACTAAAGATAGCAGGAGAGTCCTCCTACCACAAGAGAATTGTGAAATAATTAGTAAATCAAACAACGCCTTCTGAATATTAAAACTTGGCTCACGCACATACAAGTATTTAATGAGTTGACCTCGAAAAATGTTCAGTATGTTGGCCTCAATATTTGAGTAGTCATGATAACATGTCAATGTTTTAAAATATTTCTAAAATTTTTATCAAAACTCCTTTCTGAACGTGTATTTACACAGTATTACGTGTGATTGTTGTTGTAACTGATGAATTTCAATCATCTGTAACTTAGCTGTTTACGGCTTGATTTTTATGAAACGTTTTACATCAGGAAATTGAGACACAAATTTTTGGCAAATTTAAGGATAAAGACATCCTTTCGTGATTTTATCAGATTTTCTATCCAAAGATGTTTGATGGCGTGGAGTCGAGACACAAGTCTTTTGTACGTTTTCTTTTACCTTGCAGCCCTCCTTGCAAATGCTTCTTGTGTAGGACCTGCTTTGAAAAGTTGCACTAAAACTTTTTACTTGACACCCATATTGGCTACCTTTGGTAAAAGAAATGGTTGAGTCACCCCTCTGTATTGTATTTTTTTTTTGCACTGCTACTTTTGAGAGGGCATCACTTTTGACCTATCATTCTAGCTGGTGTAGTTTGCGAAAAAACTTTCTATGACGCACGGACAGACGGACAAGAAGACAGTTCGCGATTTAAATAGGATATCGTAAAAATATATAGCAATGCCTTCAAAATGGTCTGTTGTATAAATACATCCAATTTAATCCATTAAAACCGTTTCCATGAAAAATATTCATGATTTCAGTTGCTGCTTAAAATAGCGAATTGCGCTTACCTTACCTTTTATGGGCCGCCATTTTGAAAGATGCATTTAGTTTTGAATTTTTTTTAGTCTTTACCAAAGTACTGAATCTCATTAAGATCTGTTGAAAAGTTTGGTCACAATGACAACAACCAATGTTTGCACGTTTTTCGACGTTTGAGTGGCCGCCATTTTGTTTAAGAGGGTTGCACTTTGATTTTTTTATTGTGAGATTGATCACACAGTTCAATGAACCTCTGTGGCAAATGTCATCCAAATTGGAGCTATGGTTTGGTCAGAACGGTTTGACAAGTGACTAGTGAAAAGGACCCGTCCCGTGACACTGCAGACCGCTTTTGTCATTCCAGCGCAGTTCAGCGTTCTAGCTTGCTGAGGCAGCATTCCATCGCTACTGTCCTGCACGGACTTTAGTAAGATCTTAAAAACACTACAACCAAATGATGTTAATTAACAATGAATTATTCCTCAACCGTGCCTAAAAGCATCCCAACAGGGGCTTAAGGGTACCCAAAAGGAAAGTTAATAAAAGGTTTTAGTGATTTTAAAGAAAAGTATTTAAATTATTATTTCTTACTGTGGGGGCATACTGAAAATTAAATATTTGTCATTGTACATTTCGACAGGTTATTGTACCTTTCCCGCCAATTTAAATGGAAATCTAGTTTGCTCCCCAAAATAAAAACACCCAAGATGTAAGCTTCGTATTTCGCTTACTTTGCTGATTTGATTTTCGTTTAAAACTAGTTTTTGTATGGAACTGCGATTTCGCATCGATTTCAGCTTCACCAAGTCCGTTGAGGGAATTCGTTCAATGCTTTCCTTTTACCTGTATACTATGATTTCCTCTTGCATTGAAACCTAGACTTTTGGAACTTCTCATACCAAATTACTGAATTAAGAGGTAACACCACTGTAACAGCCTAAAAAACGTGTTTTTTGTCTTTTTTTGGGTAGAAGGAAAGGTAATAAAATTATAATATAAGAGGAAGTTATTTAGCGTATATTTAAGTAACAAAATAGACAGCACCACAGCCATTTTCGCGAGGCACGTAGAATTTGAGGCGCTCTGCGGCACTCAGTGTAGCTGCTGCAAATTAGGATCTAGAAAAAAACCACTTATTGTAAATGCTTATACCTAGAGAAATACGTAGGGAATTTTAAAAATATTGATTTTTGTGTGATTGGCGAGTATTTGAATTAAATCGTTAAATTTTCAACAAAATAAAAGATAATCATTTGTTAATAAATAATGATTAAATTGACTTATCGAAAATCGCCTACATATTTCTCTTCAAAATCTTATTTTCAAGATATTGTAACAAATTCGAATGAAAAGAATGAAAATTGTTGGAGTTATGCTGCATGCAGTTTTTAAAAATCGTGTTTTGAGAAAAACGCATTTAAAGTTTTGAAATGCATTATAGACATGAAAAATTCGACAGTTTAAATTTTTTTTACCATTAATCTGCTATCCCAGGACCATACAGCTGCTATTTAAATTTTCTTCCTCATTCTCTTTCCTCGATGATTTTATATTAGGGCGTGCTTCTTTTGCCGCATCTGTCAAAGACCGCTCAGCGTGCTTAACCCGTTTAGCATCGGCTTCAAGACAAAAATTATATGATTAGATGCCAACAATTCGTAAAATATTACTCAGACCATCGTTTAAATTACACACAGCAATATCAAGCGCAATATTCAAGACTTTTTTGCCGCTTGAATAAGATTTCGGAGCCAAATTCCAAACAGTAGCATCAAAACTTTCGTTGCTACTTTGCGTGTAGCCTCCTAAGCAACGGTTTAGCAACTCGTCTCGGCTCAACTCTTCATAAATCGGTTTGATGGCTTCAAAAACTTCCTCAGGAAGCGGCGGCTTATGATGGTAGGTGTACAAGGAATTACACCAAGACTCTGAGCACTTCTCGTGCTGCGGATTTTCGTCGGTTGACAACTTATGAAATAAGGTTTTCCAGACTTCATTTTTCATATTTTCCAAGGAATCCGGATTCCGACGTATAGCCAGGCCATAATAAAATGTTGATTGATCAATTAATTTGGCAGTTAATTTACCTTTTCTCCCGAGGCCTTTAACTTTTTTTTCAGATTTCTCAATCGAGTACCCATTCTCTTTTGTACATGATCAATGCACTCATTCTTTTGTACTTTAAAATTTTCGTACGGATTTTTATCCATTATTCCTTTGAAGGTTTTGCTGTCACCATCACCGATGTAGTTTGCATATTTGAGACCTTGCAAAGTTTCGAAGTGTTGGAACATATCGACGGCAGAGCCTACCTCCATCTTACCAGCTGAGCCTTCATGGTTCGCTTGACATTCATTGACGTATCTTTTGTACCATTCTTCATACTCATTTGTTTCCAATTTATTCTTCCAGTGCTCGCAAGACTTACAGTACTTTGACTTCACTTCAACATCGACGATTTTGCCTGTAAACCATCCAAGCAATGAGGTGATTCCAAAAAGCGAAAAAAATCTGCGTTCCCTACACGAGCCATCACCGGAAACAGTTATCCCTTCAAGTTGTCCATCTTCTTCGCTTTTCTTTTTCTCTTCTTGCGCTGCTTTCTTCATACTAGCCTCTCGTACGTTTGCGGTTTCGATCGAAATTCACTAATCCACTAATTGTCGTTAAAAAGATTTTAATATCAGTCGTGGCAATTCCATAAAAGCACAAAACTTTATTATTCCATTTAGTCCTATTCCTAGTAGTCGCATTGCCAACACGATTCGACGGTTAATTTCATATGCATTTCGTATGAATTTATTACTTGGAACAACAACATCTGGACATTTCGGACAAACGATAACTATTTTGAAGCCTAAGCCCCGAGGACTTCTTACATGAAACGTGATGTCTGTATCACATGTTTTACACTTCACGTGTTGTGAAATGATAGAGAAAACGACAGCAAAATTTATAATTCTACAGCTTAATTCATAATTAATATCAAAATCTTCATCACTAACTTTTAATTTCTTCGCGGAAGCACTGACTCCTTTCGAATCACTCTCAGTCTCATATCTATTCAACGGTCGTCTCGATGACGTGTTGCTCCGACGCCACGTTGGATACGATTTTTTCGTACCTTTCTTGCCCTGATACACATTTGCATTACTCATTGTAACTTATAAGCACTCTGAGATTACAAATAAACTGTTAAAAATCAGCACTACACACAAAAATCGTGATTTCATGCGACGGAATTATGTCCTTTTTGTACACGTGTTGTCTCCACACCATAGTATACTCAACTAGTAACCACACTCCATCAACCCTCCGGCAAAATCCGAACCCAAGCCGTAAATCTTCGGTAGCAGGTAGGTAGATAAATGCTGACGCGAGGATCGGCGCGAATATAAACATATGCTTCGATGAGAGATTTCAGGATTACCATATCTCAAAAAATCAATAACTTTGCAGAAAAACAAATTCATTCCATGCAATCTTTTAGTTTTTTATTAGGATCTGGCAGCACTCCTATGTTCTGAAATGCGTAAAAGAATACGTGCGTCGGAAATTTTATTTGCATTTTGCTTTGTTTCTTGAGCGCGCCAAACATGGGATCAGCTGTAATGCCCCGGATCAGCTGACGTGCCCCTGGGAAAATTCAAAAAGTGTGCAACACAGGGTAAATGAAAGGTGTGGGTACTAGTTGAGTATACTATGCTCTACACTAACGTACTACCGATTAGAAATGCTTCTACCTGAATATAAATGCTTTATAATGACATCTGTTAGTGTATTTGAGAAGATAGAAATCAAAAGCTAGGAGATTAGGCTGTACCTTCCCAGCAGGTATTCATCTGACGTAGGTGTCGTTTCGGAGCAGTCCGACGCGCTTGGGGAAGAGCTCGAAATTACAAGAAAAAAAAATACTTTGAGGTATGAAATATTTTTCCCCATATTCTAAAAGGTTCAAAGTATTTTTTAAGCCTAAAAAATCGATTTTTTCAAAAATTTACAGTGGTGTTACCCCTTAAAAAAATACAATCTTACTGATGGGCGCGAACAATTTTACGTTAAAAGCAACGTTTCATGATTATTTGCCTAGTGTTCTTATGTTTAGGCCATATTTGAACTATTTTTCGGTGGAAAAAAATATATTTACATTTTGGACCGCATTAGGCCCTTTTTGGGCCTAGTTAGTTTGTCTCGAGTTTTTTGGGCCGTGCTTACGCCGTTTTCCTCCAAAAGTATCAAAACTTTGGGCCCAATTTTACTTCTAACCATGTTTTTGGGCCACGTTCAAGCCGCCCGCTAAAATTCGATAAAGCCATGTTTGAGGTCTGATTAATTTTTACTCGGGTTGAAATTGCAGCAAAACATCGCCATCAATTAAGATGCAACATTCAATCGATTCCCATTCTTCAGAAAGATTATATTAATGAATTGATTGAAATCAATATTTGTAATTGTTGACTTCTGCTCCTGCTTGGATTGGAAATTCATGTTTGCAATTTATTACGGTCGTAGATGCTAACGAACTCTGCTCAGCTGCAATCGAGCGAAACTAGCCTTGATGACAATTATTGATTCAATCAAGTTTTATTATTCAATTAAGATGCAAATTAAAGTAATTATGCGAGCAGATATTTTCTCGTAAAATCAGAATTTACTGCTTCAAGTTTCATTGAAAATCGCGAGAATACGTAAATGTTTTATGATTGAACTCACTTTTGAATAATTTCAATTGGAGTCTTCAATAAAAAAGTTAAGTGCTCGTTTCAATAATATTCCATACGATAAAATATCATGCAGTAAAATTATGAAAGAATTTTCAATTTAATTGTATCCGTATTTCCTCGCATAATTTCTCGACGAGTGCCGGAGTTCACTTTTGATAGTATGAAATTTTAAATCACTTCATCCTTAAACATTCCTTTCATTTGTGTCCTGCAGATATGGGAGTATTCGAGGACCTGACCGAGCGGCGACTATCTGTCCAGTCAGGGCATCCAGCAATATTCAACCTGCCGCCCATTGTGTCCGTACCGCCGCCGTCCGTGGTGTGGCAGACCGAGGAAGGACCTCTCAATTACGACATTAAGTACGCTTTCACCAAACGAAATGAATTAATTATTTTGAGTGCCGACGAAAACGATCGAAAGGCTTATCGTGCGCGAGCCATAAACACACAACTCGGCAAGGAGGAGAACAGTGCATTCATCCACTTGAATGTGACCGGGGATCCTTACACGGAAATCGCTCCGGAAATTATTGTCCATCCAGAAGATATGAAAATCAAGCGAGGCGAGTCCATAGCCGAGCTGCAGTGCATAGCCAACGCCCGGTCCTTGTATGAAGTTGAGACGCTCTGGATGAAGGACGGGATCTTAATCGAGAACTCGGGAGTCGCCCACACGCTCAATGACCAGTGGAATCGTACTTTAGCCCTGCTGTCAGCCAATTTAACACATTCCGGAGAGTATACATGTCAAGTGCGGCTGAGGAGCGGTGGATACCCGACAGTGACGTCGAGTGCAACTGTTGTCGTCCAGGAGCCACCCTCCTTCTTCACGCCACTCCGCACGGAAACGCTCGGCGAGTATGGGAGTCCTTTGGAGCTGCACTGTGACGTGATGGGCGAGCCACCACCGCAGGTTACATGGTTTCGCAATGCCGAACCGTTGGATTTATCGGCGGGCGACAGGTAAGCGATATCAATTTTAGATAAGGGAGGATTTAAACATATTTTTATGATACTCGTATAATATGTTACATACAAACTATAAAACGGATCGGATGACACATGCAATAAGTTCTTAATCGACATTTTATTTTTCCATCCAATTCGCAGATACGTCGTCAAGGAGGACAACACGTTGATTATAAAAAAGCTCACGATGGACGACTCAGCAATGTTCCAGTGTTTGGCTTCCAACGAAGCGGGCGAGAAGTCCATGTACACTTGGCTCAAAGTAAAAAGTAAGTAATTTGTCAAAAGCATGCTGTTGTTTGGGTGAGAAAGGGTTGTACGCTGAAGCAATTAAAAATTTCATTATGAAAGTAATTCAATCTTTTCTTCGGTAATTTGATAATTGGCTTTTCTGTGCATATCACAAAATGCAATGAAGCGATAAATTGTGAAAAATTTCCAAGAAATGTTTCACATTTGAGACAGTTTTAATAAAGTAAAAATAATTGCTTGCAAAGTACAATCCTTTCCTCGGTAGTCCATAAGGACTATGCTCTCACATTATGCTCTAGATTCGAATTAAATAACATTCATTATCTTCTCTTTTAACCAAATCAATCCATCTATATTGTACGTCTTGCATTACATGTTCGTGCTTCATTGTTAAATGAACAAAATACAAAAATCAACAAAACAATTAAAAAAACAAATTGCAAATAAAACATTTAAGAAAAACTAGAGAATAATACTAGTCGCATTAAAACTTCCGCCTGCTCGTACTATGCAACTAACAAACATTGTAAATTGCTAAAACGTCTTAAACGTCTGGCACAGCCCAGAATTATAAGGGTGAGAGCATCTTCAGCATCTGGTAGACGGAAACATAAGGACTTTCGCTATGATACAGGCAGTAAGAGTTTAATTAAGAAGAAAGGTTTGAGAAGTAGCAGTATAAACAGCTAAATAACATTTTTCCTACTTTTTCACCGTAACAATACTATACTCGTATAATGCAATAAATTATTTAATAGCACGATATTTTGAATGTATGTATGTAATCCATGGATGTTTCCCGCTGGTGACGACTAACTCACTAAACATAATTTAGACTTGATTTTGCTTTTATTGATAATTTAAACAATTTAAAAAGGCATGCGCTTATTCTACGTTGATAACTAACACGTTAAATCTACATTCCGTAACTTTCACTAATATTAAATATTACAAATTTATTTTAAAGTTATATATAGTGCATAAATTTATGAGATGTAAAAACCGGGTCGAGAATTTCATAATTATTCGTTTAATTTTATTACATATAATTTATTTGCAAAACAGATCTGCCAAAACGAGTAGAAAAAATTAACTCAGGCATATCAACAAACCCTCATGGAAAATTCAACTAACTTTACCAATTTTCTCCCAACTTTGATTGCAAATCACAATGCTTACCATGTTCAGATGTACTCGTATATATACTTGCCAGAAAAAGTATCCGTACATCCAAGATAACAAAGTTATCGTTGTATTAAAAAGAATATGTCCACTTAATTTGAATGCTTTTTTTATAAAGGGTTTTCCGATAAGAGGTGTTATTTTGAACAGCCCGCCATTTCGGTAGATGTCACTTTTGAAGCTGTCATTTTTTCACATTTGACAAGTAGAAACTACGCCATTAACAAAAATGGAACAATACACGCTTCAGCAACGCATTGAAATTATTAAAATTCACTATGAAAATAGTGAAAATTTGTCAGAGACGGTTCGTAAAACTCGAACATTTTTGGGTCGTCGTGAAGAACCTTGTTGGACCGCAATACAGAAATTGGCGGAAAAATTCGAGCTGTTGGGATAACTTAGTGATGTGAAGAATAAAACTCGTGCACGTCGCTCCAGAACAGCCAAGAATATTGCTGCTGTAGACGAATGTGTTGAAGAAAACCCAGGTTTGTCCATTCCTCGTGTTCTTTGGAATTAGGCATTCCACAAACATCATTACACCGTATTTTGCATAAATATTTGGATCTTAATGCTTATAAAGTTTAGTTAACACAAGAACTCAAGCCGGTCAATCATCAACAACGTCGTACCTTTGCTGATTGGGTCCTTGAAATGCATGAAAATGATCCGGAATTCCATCGAAAAATCATCTTGAGTGATGAGGCCCATTTTCACCTCGGTGGCTTCGTTAACAAGCGAAATTGTCGCATATGGGGCTCGGAAAATCCAAGAGTTATTGTTGAAAAGCCTCTCTATCCTCAATGTGTGACTGTTTGGTGCGGTTTATGATCCGGCGGAGTCATTGGACCTTACTTTTCCGAAAATGAGGCTGGAGCAACAGTTACGGTGAATGGATTGCGCTATCGAGAGATGATTAATGATTTTTTATGGCCGGGATTGGATGGTATTGACCTGGACAACGTTTACTTTCAACAAGATGGCGCTACGTGCCACACAAGCAACGAAACCATTGATCTTTAACGGGGAAAGTTTGGCCACCGTGATCTTGTGATTTAACACCTTGCGACTTCTTCCTTTGGGGCCACGTGAAAGAGGACGTCTACGCCAATAGCCCAGCGTCGATTGAAGACCTCAAAGATGGAATTCGTCAGGCTATCGAGGAAAATTTCATGAAAAGGATATGGTCCTGTAAGCGTGGTCGTGGTGGTCATTTGCCTGATGTTATTTTACACTATTAACGGCATACCTTCCTTTTTATAATGAAATAAACATCCGATCATTTATATTAAAAAAATGGTATTTTTGTTTTAATATCAAAATAACACCTGTTATTGGAAAACCCTGTAGAAGGATCTATGACAATTATGCGTAAAACAAAATCTTGCCCAAATGTTGGCCATGGATATGGCGGCATACTTCTATCCGCTGGTCCATATTTTCAAAGAATCTGAGACATAATTGGGGTTGAATGTCGTTAATGTGCTGAATTATCTCATCCTTTAGCTCTTGAATTGTTCTTGGCTTATTGACGTACACTTTTTCTTTAAATATCCCCAGAGAAAGAAGTCCAACGGTACCAAATCGCATGATCGTGGCGGCCACTTAACATCGCCACAACTTGAGATAACACGGCCATTGAATTTCTCGCGCAAAAGAGCCATTGTTTCATTGGCTGTGTGGCAAGTGGCACCATCCTGTTGAAACCACATATTATCCAGGTCCATAACCTCAATTTCTGGCCACAAAAAGTCCGTTATCATCTCGGAATAGCAAACACCATTCATGGTAACTGCTTGGCCGTCCTCATTTTCGAAGAAGTACGGCCCGATGACGCCACCAGCCCATAAACCGCACCAAACAGTCATTCTTTATAGATACATCGGCTTTTCAACAATCACTCGTGAATTCTCATTTGTCCAAATGCGGTAATTCTGCTTGCTAACGAATCCACAAAATGCATTTTGGTTTGAACGCCCATTTTCGTAAAAAGCTTCAACAACCTTAACGCGCTGCTCAATTGTGTACCTCTTCATGGTTAAATTTGTCAAACACTGAAACAAAAAAATGTCAAGTTCAGTTTAGCGAAAAACGACGTTAAGGTATATATATATATATATATATATATATATATATATATATATATATATATATATATATATATATATATATATATATATATATATATATATATATATATATATATATATATATCAAACAAATCGGAACACAAGAACAAACAAATCGGTCCGCTCAGTAGGACAGAGGTCGACGCCTCTCGTACTACTTTGACGAAAATGCTTCAGTCCTCATTCTTTGCAACCGAAATATCCCACGTTACCAACCAAAGGGCTGTACCGAATACCAGCAAACTCTCCAAAGTCAGGGTATTCATGGACCAAGATCAGCTCTTAAGAGTCGCAGGACAACTCACAGCTGCCGTACGAGGAGAAACATCCGATTATTCTTCCGAAGGGCAGCAACTTTATGCGATTGCTAGTTTCCCAAGCACATAACGTCACATTACACGAAGGCGTGCAGCTGACTATGAAATATCTTCGCTCGAGATACTGGATTATTGGAGAACTTAGTGTCAACAGTCAGGGTTAAAACTAAAACACGAACACCTAGGTATTCGATTATACGTCTTACTATATTCAAGAACCGACATCGATCCCCTAACAGTTTTTACCCACTTGCATTTAACAATGAGAGAGAATGGTGTTGCCATAGTTCATATAGACGTTGGGTAGCAAAACATTAATGGATGACAGTAGTTTAGTCAAACAAACCACTTGAATACGGCATTGTGTAGTCTGCTGTTGTCTACGAGCCGATACGAAGCATCAGCTCATGGCTGATCTTCCAATCGATCAAGTGATTTCTGCCAAGCCATTTCTTCACTCAGGGACAGACTATACCAGCCATTTCTTTGTAAAGCCACTCAAGGGTCGTAATCGAATGGTCTTCAAAACTTACGCCTGCATCTTCGTTTGTTTTGTCACTAAAGGAGTGCACATGGAGCTAGTTCTCGACCTCACTGAAGATGCCTTCATAGCAGCCTTTCGCCGTTTCGTCAGCCTTCGAGGACGGTGCACTTATTTATTTATTTATGTATTTTAAACATAATCCAATTACAAAATGGAACAAAACAAACAGAAAAGAAAATTAATGAAAATTAGAATTAAGTGTTAAATTTAATATAAAAAAGAAATTCAATGGTACTAACAATAATAAATATGCATGTAAAATTAAATTAAAGCACACAAAAAAAGAAAATAAAGTCTAATTTTTACTCCAGTTGAGTTTTAAGAATCAGGCTTCTTAGTCTCAATTCAAAAACTAGATATGAGTCGGAAAAAGGCCCAAGCTCAAGCTCATCATGATTCCTTACCATTCGTATAATGGGAGAGTGAAAATATAAATTTGTACGGGCATACGGTGGCACGAAAAATTGTTTGCCCGAGAAGAACGCGATGATTGACGAAGACTTAAGTCTGCAAACAATGTTAATAAAATTTGATTGTGGCAGAGTTGATACAGAAAACACTGATCTAGATACATGCGACGGGACGATAGAGTACGCAAACGTAGGAAGAATAAAAGACAGTCATAGGGTTGATATGGGACTTTAAATTTGTAAAACAAGACACGAGTAAATTTTCACTGGACATTCTCTAACGATTTAATGAGAAGGAATGTCGGGGAGACCAAACTACAGAGCAATACTCGAGGATAGGACGGACAAGACAGATAAACAAGCGGATGGTGGGTAGATATATTGTTAAATTTATGAGCATGCCTGAAAATAAGTCCCAATATTTTCGAGGCCCTAGTAGTCTTGATTAGAATGTGTGCATCAAAATTGAGCTTAGGATCAAAAGTAACGCCAAGGTCCTTAGCAGAGCTCACAGCAGCGAGTGAGACTTCATTCAACATATAGGTGAAAGTCAGCGGAGAACGATTTAGATGAAAAGTCATTTTATAGCATTTGGCAACATTAAGACAAAGGTAGTTAGACGAACACCAGTTACTTAGTGCAATTAGGTCCATCTGAAGATATTGACAATCTTGTACAGACCTGATAGCTCGAAAGACTTTAAAATCATCGGCATACAGTAGGCAATTGGAAGTGATAACCGAAGGAAGATCATTTACAAACAATAGGAATAGGAGAAGACCTAAAATGGAACCTTGAGGAACACCAGAGGACGGATAGAATGGAATAGAGGTAGTTCCACAGTAACTAACACAGCATATACGAGAAGACAAGTAGGAATCCATCCATGATAAGAGAGGGCCGACAATCCCAAAAGTTTTCAGTTTGTAATAGAGAAGTTGATGGTTGACCGTGTCAAATGCCTTCGAGAAGTCAGTGAAGATTACATCAACCTGCAATCGATTGTCTAGGGCCTTAGCAATGAAATCGGTGAATTCAATTAAATTTGAGGTCGTAGAGCGACCTTTGAGAAACCCATGTTGTTCCTTCGACAAGAGCCGATTATGTACCAGACGCTCGAGTAATTTTGGGAAACAGGAAATTAAGGAAAAAGGACGATAATTAGACACAAAAGAAGGATCACCATTTTTAAGAATAGGAACAACGTTTGCTCTTTTCAAATAAGTAGGGAAAGTACCAGTCTTTAGACTGAGGTTGAAGAGAAAAGCCAGAGGGATACAAAGTGAAGACGCTAATGACTTGACAAAAATATTCGGCAAGCCGTCAGGACCAGGTGATATATTAGGGTTAAGTGAATTAGTGAGGGGTTCAACTTCGATATGGTCAGTGAAAAGTGAAGAAATGTCAATGGAGTGAAGTACGGGTGTATTAACTGGATCGGAGACATGAAAAGAAGGAATAAAAGTTGACGAGAAGAACTGAGAGAACAGGTTGGAAATATCCTGTGGAGAAAAGCTAACTATATTATTCCAGCGGACTGAAGGAGGGACAGAAGAGGAGGACACTTAGCTTAACAGCAACAACGGACCTAACTTTGTGGGCGCCGACAAGCAACTCACTAAAGATATCAAAGAGCTAAACAAAGCGCCTTTGACGTCGGAGGCTCTTTTAAGGGAATCACACTTTGGTGGTCTTTGGGAGGCTGGTGTGAAGTCCTTCCTTTAACCGTCCTCAATGTTGTCTCTCACATCAAAATTGCACTCCTATCTTTGGTGTGATATCTACAATTCTAGTGTAACTTATAATTAAAATGTGCTTATTGGGTTCCTTGATCCTTTCGTAGAATGCCAGCACACTTCCGTGAAGCTCGAAAGATGTATCCGATGACATTTACTAACATATGCATATCTCACTAAATGTTTAGGCTGGGAAATTTGCAATATGGGCAAGCACATCATTCTAATAATCAATATAAACCTTGAAACGATATAAAGAATGAGTTTTCTTTACCGTGGGAACACATTTTTATTTTGACAGGATATGCAATTTTTATGCAACTCATCATGCGCAAAGTTTTATCTTATACACATAATGAACTCGCCATCATTAGCC
Organism: Odontomyia ornata; assembly: GCA_963969285.1. NCBI lineage: Eukaryota > Metazoa > Arthropoda > Insecta > Diptera > Stratiomyidae > Odontomyia > Odontomyia ornata. The sequence continues at coordinate 447,090,332 of OZ017739.1, read as the reverse complement.
GCAGTGTATCCTAGTCAACACCTAACAACGGACTACAGAAATTGGTGTAATCGTTCTATGTAAGACATACGTGATGCGCCGTTTAATTTGATCCAAGAACCATGGTGAATGTCCCAAAACAGATTTGAATCGGCACTAAGGTTATTTCCATCCCCTGGCTACTTCTGAGAAAGAATCGTGAGTATTTACTCGTATGCGAGGTCAAATGCTACATGCGTTGATGAACATGGCAACGGCTGTCAATGGAGTTCCGTACCTGCAAGCGATTCTGATTTCGGTTGCTTGGTGTCTACCTCCACTTTTTTTCCATGGCTTGCGAGACAAAGCAGAGTACCGTAAGCATTTCTATTATTTGATTGTGAGTGAGAATGAGTAATATTGTATTGAAGGTTTGAAAATAATAACTTTTAAATTAATACGTGGTGATTGTTGATCAGCTCGATGTATTCAAATAGAATTTCAGTGAACAACTTAATGTAATTTCTCATAAACCAACAGTAGACATGTAGAGTGACAGTAGGAATGCACGTAAAAACAAAATGATTGTTATTGTTAATAAGTTCAATATACGTTAAATGACGTCCGTCATGTCACGCCTGTGTCCCAAGAGAGATAGAGATATCGGGAGAAAATGGGAATCAGAGTCCGCAAAAAGACAAAAGAAAGTGAAAAGGGTCTTATCGGATCGGGCTTTAGGTTCAGGACTGATGAATTACCTCAAAAAAAAACATCTCATAGCATGACAAAATCAGATGAATTGATTTTTTGACGTCAGATATTGCAACAGCCAATACTTCATTCTAGTTGGAAAGTACTTCAGATTAAATGAGAGTAAGCTACTGTCGGAAGTAGAAATAGCGTCAAACTCTACCCAATCAGAATCTGAGGTGAAGAGTGAAATTCCTGAACAACAAATAAGTTCTCGGTCAGTTAACGGTTATGAAAACGACATTATCAATGAAACGTTTATAGGTTCTGATCCAGGAATGTGGTCGTTTCCCCTAACCGATTCTCAGCGTCATGATATTGTTCAAAGTGGTCCAATGCAAAATAATAACAGCGATAATACTTATCTCATTTTTATTGTTTAAGAAGACTCAGTAATGGTGAAGCTCAACATCGTCACTAGCTGGTTAATTCTAGAGATCAAAACAAAGTTACCTGTTTAACGTGTAGACTTTTTAGCAATCCTCAAACTCAGATAGATCCTTTGACTAGAAACGCTTAAAATTTTTTACAAAGACACGAGAATACCAGAGAACATATGGAATTTATGTTTCAATGGTTTAATTTGAGAAGCGAATTAAGCATGGGAAAACAATAGGTAAAGAAAACGAAAGGCTAATTCATGAATCTTAAAAATATTGGTACAATTTATTTGAAAGATTAATAGACATCATTAACTTCTTAGCCTCGCATAATCTGGCATTCAGATGGCATAGAGAATCTCTTAAAATAGACTGTAGTGAAAATTCCGGCAAATTCATAGACTTATTCAAATTACTTTCTAAATATGATCCCCGCCTTCGAGAACACATGAAACGTATTAATGACCAACAAATTGTAACACATTATCAAAATGGTTTGATAAGGCTAATGGTGAAAAAGCGACCGGAGAAGTGGTTCGAAAGGTAAAAGAGGTGAACTATTATTCTATTTTGCTTGACTGCACAATAGACTATAGTCGAGTTGAACAAATGTCTCGTATTCCGATTTTGCAAGATAACAACCAGTAAAATAGAAGAACATTTTATTGGGTTTCTTAGTGTCGCTGAGACAACTGAGGACTACCCAACTAATGCAATACTTGAAGAATTAAGAAAAATGGATTAAATATTCATAATTGTCATGGCCAAGGGTACGACAATGGTGCGAATATAGTATGCATAAAAAACGGAGCCAAAACTCGAATTTTGAATATTAATCCGCGGGAATTTTTTACACCTTACGGTTGTCAAAGTTGGAGCCTGCTGTTAGTAGATGCAGCAAAAACATTTTTTTAAGTTTTGTTCTAAAAATTCATTTGTTATTTGCAAGGTCAAGCAAACACTGGGAGTTTATCAAAAACAAATTAAAACTTACTTTGAAACCTTTATCAGACACAAGATGAAAAAGCAGGATCGAAGCAATTAAAGCCATATTCTTCCAATTTGATGATGTTGTTGAATGTATCGAGAGCTTAAAAAATCTGACAGAAGAATCCGATATAATCGGTGATTGAGATTTAGTTCTAAATGAAATTTTCAGCTTAGAGTTTATTATATTGTTATATTTATTTTATGCAATATTATCACGAGTGAATATCATAAGCAAATTATGGCCATCCGATTTCCGAATTTCATGCGCAAAAGATCAATTGTTAGATGAGCTGTATGGCATCCTGTTGAAACCAAGTCAGCCAAGTTCAAATCCTCTATCTACGGCCACAAAAAGCGCTTAACATGCCTCTGTAGCGCTTCCTGTTGATCGAAATAGCATTTCCAGCCTCGTTTTCAAAGGAAAACGGTCCAATGATGCCACCAGTCCAGAATCCACACCACACTGTCTTTCGCTGAAGATGCGTTGCGTTCTCGACAATCACGTGTGGATTTTCCGATCCCCAGATGTAACAGTTTTGTTTGTTCACATAGCCGTACAAACTGCGAAGCGATAACGAAGCGGATAGTCATCCGGCTTCTGAGTCATTGAATCTTGTAAGCAAATAATCCGAGATCTTTGTGCAAAATTCTTCTCAGGCTCGTGCGACTAATGTTTTGTTGTGATCGATGGCGAGTTGATGTTCTCGGGTTGAGTCGCACACTCTCGGCTACAGCAGCCAAATTTTCAAGGGTGCGCACCCTACGAGTACGGGAACTGTGGTATTGTCCACTAGCATGCCTGTCTCACGAAGTTCCTTCATTAATTTGCGTACAGTAGGCGCAGTGGGTGTCTCATTCCGGCCAAAACTTCTTTTCAAAAAACGCACTATTTGAGCACCACAGCACTCACTTTGGAAATAAGATTTCAATATTTCCCAACGTTGTTCAAACGTAAGTCGATTAAGTCGTTGTTCAAGCGTAAGTCGAATTTTATTAACAATACCTTCAAGTGCAACTTTCGCTGAAAGGAGCTTTTCTAAATTAAAGCTTATTAAAAACTTTTTAAGAAATACAATGCGTCAGCAAAACTTTCAGCGTAAGGAGTTTTATCCATTGAGGCTGATATACCATCTAAGTTGGACTACGATCAAATTGTTAAGGAGTTTAGTAAAGCGAAAAGTAGAAAGTTTCTGTTTATTTAATTTTCACTGTTAAAGTCTAGTCAGCAAGTGGTATCATCTTGAAAGAGCAGGAATAAAATAGTCAGATAATAGAATTCCGTTCACCGATTTATAAAAGTAGTATACAGTGTCCAACTAATGATTTTGCAATTTTAACTCACATTGAGAGAATACTTGCTGACGAAACTCTGATTTATTTATGTTAAAGTTAAAAATGTGTGCTTTTGTACGAATAAAAAAAAAATTGTTTAAATTTTTTGATTTCCATGATATTCTTCCAGTTGTGTCATTGAAGTGCCTCGCGGAGCTTATCTTACCCACATAAATAATGCGTCTTCACCGTGCTATCTGGTTTTTTTATTGCGATGATGTTGACTTGATATTTCTTAATTTCATCCAGAAATTGTCGCAGTGCACCTGGTCTGTTCAATGATTTAACATTCCAAGCTCCAAAGGAATAGTCCTTCATGCGTTGCGATAGTCGTTGTCGTTTATCCAATCCAATCCTAGGCTGTTGTCCTAATTCCATGACAAGCAAATAATAAGTGGAGCGTTGGCAGCGCTTCGACTTAATCAGTTTTTGGTCCGCGAGTAGCAATTTATTCCCCAAATACCTACCGGCTAGGCGGTTAGAGCACCCTGTTTCCGTCACCTTAGAACGCGTCCAATGGCGGACCAAAGGCCCCATACGTGTTGTTTAAGTATTTCGGTAATAATTCTTCAAATTCATTAATGATTTCAGCTTCGATTTTACAAAATCCTGAGCTTTCTTCAAGTATGAAGATGTAGGAAACACAGCATTAGCCGAATTCCTCTTAATTTTGTGCTGCTTGTATCGTACTCTTTTGGTAGATGAGACATCTTCTGACTGCCTGACGATTAAATGATCACTTCGCAGCTTGAGTCTTAACATGGGGCTTTGCCATCTCAATATTATAAAACTTGCTTAAAGATCATTTTACTGAAGCGAGCGTTTTAGCTCTCTAAAAATTTGTTTTCCCATGAATGTATGGCTAGCGTAGTTGCGCTCTTGCCCACAGGCTCATGAATCCTCCATCTAACTGTCCTGTAACCGATTTCACTATTCGCATTCCATTACTGTTTTTTTCCCACCACTTGCGTTGCATCCGCTGTGACGTGCGACCACTGTCCCTCCCCTTCATCCTTCAAGTTCGTCAAATACGAACGGTCTCTACATCTGCACGCTGAGTCTTCGACACATCTGATGACAGCGTAAAACAGATAAATACGAGTACTCGTATAGGACGTAATTCGGCATCACTAATAATTTCAAATAAAGCAAACGTCACTTGCCGCCTAGTGCTATTCCTCTTTTAATGTGTAAACATATAAGAGATCGTCAAACTTAAATCGATTTCCAGGACCACTGCAATGAAATCCGAAAATAATTCTTCAACAACAACATACGTTTACCAATAACATTGCCACAAAACTTCCTAGCAGCTAAGCTCCAATTCTCTTGCATGTGCAATAAATTTAACATTTTCGTATACGACTACAAGTACTCATACAAGCATGTACTAGACGTTCAAAAGGATAAACCGCATCCATATAAAGGATATGTGAATGTTAAGCAAAAGCCTTTCGTCTCAAAATAAGTATAGTAACAAAATAACATTTGCTTCCATCCTTCAGTCTCAACGTGCTCCTCTAGTAAGGCAACGTACTACATAGCTGAACGTACGAGTAACATATAGTGGGGCCATTAAAAGCAGCAATTTACAGTATGACGCCATAACGATATTATGCTACAACTTATATTGTTGTTGTAATATTGTAGGATATACAATACATCAAGGAAATTATTTCACAAGTTGTTAAAATTGAAATAGTCAACGTTAATTAGAGCCGTCTTACTCGTACACTGTCTGCCGTGCCAACGAGTTGAAAGGAGTAGGAACGAGCATGCGGGTGTCACTATCATTAGCAGTTGTAAATCATGAAATATCAGGCGTTGATATTATCCTGACTGTCATTACGTTATAAGGACGTAATTTGCAAAGTTTATCATATTACATGAGAATCTTTTTGACTTCAAGAGACTCATTTAGTAAAATTTATTTATACTGCGAAAGGTTAGTAGTGACGGTTCAGGAATAAATTAGGCCATTAATGTAAAATTTAAAGAATTTCGTTTTAATCTGATAGTCTCGTAAATTTATGTGTTAGCAAAATTTAAAAAATTCTTTATTTCAGAAAAGACACGTTTCATTTTGCAGTTCTGTGTGACATATTAATGGCTTTATGATAACAGGAATTATGTGTCGTCCTGTTTCTCTATAAAAACCTAAGTGCGAAATTTGGCAGTAGTTTGAAATAAAAAAAAAATCAATTTAGATGAAAATAGCTCCTGCGCAAAGGCAGGCTTCAAACGAAAACGATTTTCACAAATTTGGATGTCTTATTAAAAAAGTTCATTAAATCTATGATAATGCCATTACTAAAACTTAATCTTGTGCACATGAAATGCATCAAACATTTTCACGGATATGTTTTATTCGGAAATGAAGCATCTTGACATTTATAAGCATTTGGTTCGTAGGAGCTCTTAAATATCGGTGCGTGGGCTTCTGAGAAACCATAATCAAATGTCAGTTCCGACTGGGCGCCATTTACACTGTTAATTTCATATCATCTCGAAATAAACGAGTACTCAAAACGATTTATGTCAATTCTGAGATTCGACTCAATCTCATCTTTCACGTGTACTTAAGAAAAGGTGAATAATGAACGCGATGACATTCACAAAGATCAAAACCATTATGCATATGACTTCCTGCACGTTCTTCTTGGATGAATGTAATCAGAATATATCTAAATTATGATAAGGTTACAGAAAATCAATATCAAATTAAAATTAGAATTTGGGTGATGTGAAGAGAGTGAACTCGATTTAGCTTGAGGAAATTAAAAGTTCATTTCAATCTGTTACTGACGAAAAAATATTTGAGAATTCAAGCATTATCACACCTATTTTTTGAAATTCGTAGATAAATAATGTAAAAGCCATCATTGCTATTTCAACAAACCCAGCCGTGGACTGGGAGTTAGTTGTAAAATCACTCCTTAAAAGACAAACTATCTATATAGATAGAAAGAAAGTTTTGACAAAATCCTTTTAAGTCGCTGAGGTATCCTGGGCCTATAAAAACTTGTTTCAAATGAGAAATAAACAAGCAAGGCAAATTAATTTATAATGCTCGAAGTTGTATGGTTGATTTGAGTGAAATGCAAAGCTTATCTTCTTCTTCGTAGCACTACATCCCGCTCGGGCCTTCGCTTCCTACAACAAGCGCCTTCACCTGTCTCGGTCCATTGACCGCGTCCTCCAATTTCGAAATCTGGGTAGCGATGAACTGCCCGTCGACCGAGTCAGACCAGCGTTTCCTCGGTTTCTCCACTGGTCTACGCCCTTCATTTTTCCCAACGGATACCGTTTTGGGTATCCGTTGTTCGTGCATACGATTCATATCGCCAGCCCATTACAGCTGTCGCAGTCTTACAATCGTTGAGACCTCTGGGTCGTCAAAAGTTTCATACAGGTCATGATTGTATCGAATTCGCTATTGACGCCCGTCCAGCCTTGCTCCGATTGTTCGTCTTTTGAAGGCGGTCAATATATTTGCGGGAATTTGGGTTAGGATCCTTGTTTCACACCCATAGAAAAGCACAGATCTTATCATAGATTTGTATACTACTGTGACCAAAAAATAAGCTGACATTTGAATTTAAACTGCGCGCGTCGAAGGATTTGGAGAATCATTTTTTTTTGTTAGGTTGGTAGTACTGTCAGTGACATCTATGTCAAATTTACATGTCAAAATATTCATTAGTGTTTGAAATACGCGTCATTTTGTGAGCTGCTAAAAGTAAGTTTTTCGTTTTTTGCGATGTCGAAATTTGTTGAGCAAAGAATTTGCATTAAATTTTGTTTGCGGAATCAATTTTCTGCTGCGGATACGTTGAGGAGGGTGCAGAAAGCCTTTGATGATGAGGCTATGTCTAAAAATGTTTACAAGTGGTATAGTGAGTTCCAAGCTGGCCGTGAACCATCAACCTCAACCGACAAAGCTCATGTCCAACAAATCAAAGATTTAGTGTTGGAAAACCGTCGATTAATAATTAGAGACCTGGCTGATGAGGTTGGCATATCGAAAGGCTCGGTCAATACCATTTTAAGGGATGTTTTGTGCGTCAAGCGCGTCAAATCTCGACTGGTATCGAAAACATTGAATTTTTTGGAAAAAAAAAAGCGTCGCGTTGAAGTGTGTGAAGCGATGCTTTCTGACTATCAGGACAAGATGGAACGCATTATCATTGGAGACGAGATTTGGATCTACGCTTACGACCCCGAAACAACCGATCAATCGAGCCAAAGAGGAGCCAAAACCAAAAAAATCGCGCCAAAGTCGCTCAAAAATCAAGGTCATGTTGACTATTTTCTTCGATTATCGTGGTGTTGTGCATTAGCCGGGCCAAACAGTCAACAAGGGATATTATTAAAATGTTATGCGTCGTTTGGGTAAGCTATCCGCCTAAAAAGGCCGGAATTGTGGAAAGACAATTCTTGTTTTTACACCGCGATAATGCACCATCCCATACTGCACTCGTAATTCGTGATCATTTCGCCAAAAACTCAACCCATATCGTTCCGCAACCACCGTATTCACCTGATCTGGCACCGTGCGACTTCTGGCTGTTCAGCAAGCTCAAAAGACCGCTCCGGGAACACCGTTTTGATACGATAGAGGAGATTCAAGCCGCAGCGAAGACTGAACTGAAGGCCATCCCGGAAAGTGACTACAATCAGTGTTTCGAAGATTGGAAAATCCGTTGGCATAAGTGCATTGTATCGGGAGGGGATTACTTTGAAGGGGATGAAATTGGTTTGGAAGAATAAACAAAAGAATTTTCAAAATAAATACAATATCACCTTATTTTTTGGGCACAGTAGTACTTGAAGCTTTGTTTTCCTGTGTATGCAGCTGGTCTTCAAGACAATTGAAAGAAATATTTTATTTGCAAGCTGTATTCTTCGGCGTATTTCATCTCTTTTATTACCGGTTTTCGTTATTTTAGTGCCTAAATATACAGATTCGCTCACATTTTCGGTATTGTATTCGCCAAGTGTGATATCTTGGACATTCGAGGTATTTTTCCTCGACTGCGTCATTAGCTTTGTTTTATTCTCATTGAGCCCTACTAGTTTTGCTTCGCTGTCGAGTTCCAGGAAGAGTTTTTTGGCGGTTGTTAACGACCGTGACCAAGTGTTGATGTCATCCGCATAGGCTACCACTTGGCTCGACTTGTATAGGGTTTTGCATCAGGGGCATAACAATTTCGTATCTTTATTTATTTATTTATTCATTCGCCAATTCAAGGCATCCCAATTATAATAAAATTTTACAATGCAATTAATTTAATGGAGAAAGCTAAGTTTATCTACAAAAAATTAAAAACTAATGGATCGGGCAAAACACCATTAATTAAAGTTTCATAGATTAACCCATATAATGCGAGGAATGCAGATAAATTCGTAATACCTTTTGCCAGAACGGGTCGTCTAAAGAACGATGCCACGAATGATGATAAAGGGTGGTCCAACCAAAACTCACGATGTTAATTGTAAATAAAACAAAAAGTTTTCAGAGAATTATGTTAATATTTTTTTTTATAATAGAAGAATCTATGACAATTATTTGTGAAATAAAATATCGCCCAAATAATCGCCACGGCTACGGTGGCATACTTCTATCCGATGGTCCATATTTTCAATGACTCTGAGACATAATTGAGGTTCAATGTCGTTAATGTGCTGAATTATCTCATCCTTTAGCTCTTGAACTGTTTTTGGCTTATGCATCGGCTTTTCAACAATCACTGTGGATTTTCATTTGCCCAAATGTGGCAATTCTGCTTGTTAACGAATCCACTGATGTGAAAGTGTGCCTCGTCGCTGAAGATGATTTTCTTTGTAAAGTCACCATTCCCTTCTGTCTGTTATACCAACCATTCGGCGTATTGCCAACTCTTGAAATGGTCAGTAGGTTTCAGCTTTTGAGTCAATTGAACCTTATAAGCGTGCAAATTCAAATCTTTATTCAAAATTCGCATCAGTGATGTTCGTGAGATGTTCAATTGTTGGGTGCTGTCTCTCCTTGCTGACAACCTTCTCCCTCGCATATTCGCTTCGGTGCAGGTAGTATGGAGGCCGGCAGGTATCACGCTTGCAATGACTTTCACCGCCGAATCAGAGAGTGTCACCTACGAAGATGCAATCCTCAGTGCTCCTCTCCTATGTATATATACCAGGCGTTTTCGGTAAACCTCCTTACTGAGAGCGTCGCCCAATACCTCTGCTCCGTACAGTAGCACTGACCCTACAGCACTCATTAAGAGGCGTCTTATTGATGGGCTGGGTCCCCTTACGTTGGCCATAAGTCGATTCAGAGCCGATACTCGCAAAGCAGCTTCTCAGCAGTTGCCCTGATTTGCTAAGAGAAATTCATCTTTGAGTCGCTCAGTATCCCCAGGTACTTCACCGCTGGCTTCGATTCGATTCGCAAGTCGCCAATACTGATCATCCTTACTATAAGGATTCTCTTTTTTGTCAAGATGACCACTTCGGTTTTCGCCAGTGCTAAACTGAACCCGCGAGCAGTCATCCCGTCTTTCACTCGGCGTATTAGTATACCTAGCCTAAGTTGCGCTTGTTCAGCGATGCGTCCAGCGACCAGAGCCGCAACATCATCCGCATAGCCGATCAAGCGCGACTCATCTGGCATCTCCAGTCTCAGTAGCCCGTCGTAAGACGGGTCCACAGGTCTGGACCAAGGATAGATCCCTGGGCAACACTCGATGTAACAGCCATCCTTCGTTGGCCCTTTGTCGTGTCGTAGAGCAAGGTTTTCCAGCGTATCCAGAATATCCACCCATCTAGCGGAGTTGAAGGCGTTCCTGATGTCGAGTGTCATCAACAGGATGATCCGTCGCTTGGTGCGACTATGTACCTCTGCCTTTTGGACCGCGCTCAACACCTCTGCAAACGCATCAATGGTAGAACGTCCTGCTCTGAAGCCGTCCTGCCGAGGAGATAGGTCTCCAGCAGCACGAATCGCGTCAGTGAGTCTTCCCTTGATGAGTTTCTCTAGCACTTTCCCAGCCGTGTCTAGCATGCATAACGGGCGGTATGCAGACGGCGAGTCAGGATCTCCATTCCCCTTGCTGATCAACACGAGCCTCACCAGCTTCCATCGTATTGGGAAAACTCCGTCCTGTAGGCAAGCGTTGAATGTGCTGAGCAGCACGTCAGGACAGTGGTGATAGACAAGCCGCAACGTCTCAGCCGGGACACCATCTGGGCCTGGAGCCTTCTTCGCTTTCAATGAAAGGACTGCCTCCTCCAGTTCTGGCTGTCTGAAGAGTGGACACTCGACTGCTGTTTCATGGACAGCGTCAACACGGACGGGATGGGCGGGGAAGAGTGCCCGCACTATCTATTCCATCTTTTCTGCATCATGTATGCAAGGTATCCGTAGGACGCCAAGCTTCCGCATAACTAGCTTGTAGCCAAAGCCCCACGGATCCTTGTTTACTTTCTACACTAGGTCTTGCCAGCAGCGAGCCTTGCTATTGTTAATCAATTTGCGAAGGCATTTCCTGGCCGACTTATATGCTGCCACCCGGTTGCTTGCCTCGTCACGGTTCCGCGCCCGTTGAGCGCAGCAAGCAGTCGTGATGATGCTCGTAGTTGAGTTCGCCCTACGTCTTGAACTGCCAGTTCGTTGGTCCCCTCCGAAGCTCCCTGCAATGGCTCACCTGCTGTGAGCACCTCGACGAACCTTTCGACGTCTATTTTTCCTATGTTCCATCCAGTTGTAGAAAGCCGAGAGCACGGACGTCGGGAGACATCATCACTGATCTCAAGCAGAATGCACTGATGATCACTGGCTAAGTAGTCTTCTAATACTTTCCAATTGTATATCCTCCATACTAAGGACTCCGAGGTGAATGTCACGTGCGGATGGTTCCCTTACAGCTAACACGGCGGAAAGTCGGCGTATTTCCGGTGTTTAGTATGACGAGCGCCGTTTTCCTCGCGAATCTGTTTGAGGCATGCCCCATTCGATTGCTTTCGCGTTGAAGTCTCCCCCAACGAGTACGTTGCCCTCTGCGTTCGAGACAGCGCCCTCCAGAGTTTCAAGCTTGGCTTGGAAATATGATATCGGTTCGTTCGGCGTTAGGTGCACATTAAAGAAGATGGTTCGTGAACACCGAACCCACACGAAACCATCCCCCCGCTTGGAAATCTCTCTCCGCTTGGAAATCTCTGTTCCGAACCCAGATGGCGGTCGTACCAGTTTCGTCAGGATACCATAATGCAGAACTTTTATCGTGTTGTTGCTCACTCAGCAGCAAGAAGTCGACGTTCATGTCCCTCACAAACTGCTCAAGCAGATTTTGGGCGATTGAACTGCGGTGTAGGTTTAGCTGCAGGATGCGGGCAATTTAAGTTCTGATTTTGCCTTGGCTAGTGCTTCCTCGAAAACCCGGAATTTTCTTGATCCCAAGCTGTGTCCGAATTCAGCTCTTGGATCAGCATCCCTGCAAAAAATACAGTGTGCCTCGTTCGTACACTCTTTTCTTTAATGTCCCATTTCACCGCATTTGTAACATAGGGAACTCCTTTCGAGTCCTTTGCATGCTTTTGTGGTGTGACCATAGCCAAGGCATGTGAAACATTGAAGAGGCGTTGCTCTTCGCCGTATCCTACAGACAATCCACCCAATTCGTACTTTGCCCTTGTTCAGAAATTGTTCGGTGTCCTTTTCGGTCAAGTCAACTATGGCCATGCGTTGTTCCCTATTGTTTTCTGGCGTCAGCCTCGCTTTGATCTTTCCCACGTTAGGGGACCCTCTGTTGATGGCCTCTTCTAATTCGGCCAGATCCGTGATGCAGTCCATGTCTCTTATTTCGATCGTTACCATCGGCTCGAGCGACGCTATAGTGTCGCTTTTGCCGAGGACTTTCTTTACTGCGTCGCAAAAAGCTTCTCTATTCTCGACCTCTGCTCCGAATTCGACCAGTATGTGGCCCGGCAGCGTTCGTCGTACTGATTTAATCGCTGTGTTGGTGTCTTCGGGCCTTCGGTTTCCTCTGATGTCCCGCAGCACCTCCGCGTAGAATCAGCCATCTTGGGGTTTTACTAGCAGTACCTGCTCCCGGGGTCTTCGTCGAGGCTTCTGTCTCTCCTGTTTCGCATCAGGTCTTATTTCCGTGTGAACTTTACTTTCTAGCACTTTTTGAAGGAGTTTCTTTGCGGCGTTCTTCGCTCCTTTTGTAAGCACTGTCTGGAACCCATGATCTAGTGCTCCACGACCATTAAGTGCCTCTTCCTTCCTTCTTTTATCCTGATCTCCTTCGATTGGCCTAGACGCCATTCTTTTATTGATTTTTGCTGGTGTAACTATCGGCATGTGGCCTTTGAATTGCGTCCCCAGTGCTTCATTAGCGTTCTGCTCGTCTTCGGCCTTTGACCAGCTCCTCCGATAATGCCTTATGCGGTCTAGGAGCTCCTCTAGTTCAAGGAGCCCAATTACTGCTTTGCTGATTTTTGGGGAGTCACATGCAGATTGTATTCTTTTCAGAACATCTCCCGCTTTTCGGAATAGCCTTTCTTTTTCATGTCGCTGGGCGCTGGGCGGCTTTCCGTTTCCGAATACAGTACTTCCGCCACATTTTCGACACAATTGCGCTTTATTTGCCTGGTCACTCGTTACTTTTCCTGCCGTAATCTCCTCGTTGACTTCAGGATGGTTCTTTATTGTGTGGGGATTTACGACTCTTGCATCGGTCGCTTCGGTAACGATCGCAGCGGTGACCATCGAACTCTCGATGGTCTTTATATTTTCCTCCAGCGCTTGAACACCTGAAGCGAACGCCGCAGGAATCTCAGTCTGGACCAGACTGTCTGTTAATCTTCGTTTTTCGGCCGTCTTCACTGTCATTGTATTAATCGTCGTTTTTGTCATCGTTAGTATCGCTCTCGATGTACTGTTAACATCATGGCTGCAACCCCTGGTTGCTTCATCGTTGTTATTTTTTGTTTCTTTTTTTGGTTTTTAAATCTTTTTTAAGTGGGTTTGGTTGCTCCAGTTTTATTGGGTCCCCCCCCCTTCGAGCCGCTTTCTCCGTTCGTGTGTGTAGTCGCCCTTTTGGTCCCATGGTTATCTTTGCAGAGCAGGACCGCCATGCGAGGGCTGGCACAAGCCCTTATGGGGACAAGTGCTCAGAGCCAGACCAGCGCTAATCGGGAGTGCGAACTTCGAACGTACTCCGAGGCCTGCCAAAGTTTTACCGGGACGAAGACGGTGTGACAGTTGAATTGAAGCCGTTCACACACGAGTGGCAGCTCGGCGCTACTGTGCAAAGCAACTAGGTTCAAACCATCATATCCGCCAGCCCAAAGCATAAATTTCAGTTCGTTGTCCAAAGCGTAGTCCAGATCTAATCAGGGTCGTTACTTGTCATCCTAGTAGGGAACATCACGGCGCCCCCCATATCCTCGGGTCGGTGGAGGCGGTGCTCCCAAAAGAATGCTAGCCTCTAACAGTGCTCTTGTCCACCGGCACTCCCTCTGCGGGAGTTTCCTCGGGTACGTGGGGACTCCCCAAAGAATGCTAGCCTCCAAGAGTATTCCTGTCGGCCAGCATTCCCCTTAACGAGCTCAATACTGTACCTCTCCATGGTTGATATTCATGAAAAGATTAGTTCCCATTATTTTGTGTGTCCCCTTATACCGATGTATTAAACATTGTCTGGGTGGCACTCTTGACAAAGTGACGAGATGTGAATGCAGATCGCACGAGCGTTGTGCGAAAAGAGTGATGGAGAGAGTGGTAGGGAATGGAGGTAATTAAAAAAAATATGTATAGTTTTCAATTATGGAGACCGATCACTTAAACTCATTCATTGCACATATATATAATTGTTCAAATACATATATAAGAAAGATGGAGCGAGTTCTTTGATAAACACAAAAAGTCGGCAATTTGTTTCAGCTTAAATAATTTTGATGATTGCTTCGCCAATTTTACATATCCAAATCAAACGCTATTCCTGAAATTTTCATTGAAATCCGAAGGACACTGTAGTGTCTAGGTCGATTAATTTCAGTGTATAGGGGCCCATTTAAAGCCTTTGAAATTTTCAATGAGCCCAAAACTTTTGAGACACCACCACTTCTGACCTTTCCACAAGTTTTGACTATTGTAACCATATCGTTTCTGAGAAAATTTACTGTGGCATACAGACATTGATAAACGGATAGACGGACGGATAAGACTCGAAATAAGAAGGCCTTTATAAAATTTAAAAAGCTCCGATTGAGCGCAGTTTGACAGCTTATTTAATTGCGATCACTTTAGCAAGGTTAATCGAGGGATATACGCATACATGAGCACCTATCCATCGATCTTTCACCATAGGCATATTTAGCAGGAAAGGAAAAGGATAAACAGGAGTGTGACAATTTTTTCTCAGTGCTAATATTAAGATTTTCAAAGAGCTCAATGTTTGTAACCCCCATTATAAAAGGGAATGCAATGCAAAAAATTTCAAAAATCAGCTGTAAAACAACGAAAACCCACCAATTGATTAATCAGAAAGACCTTGTTCCAAAAACATCAATAAATGCCCATAAATGAGTTCAAATACCTTGACCTACAACATGTATCGAAATATGCTTCGAAAGATATTTGGATAAACATTTAGACCTTCTACGTAAATTTTTCTGTTTTCGTCAGATACTATAGGGTAAAGTATTTCTCCATATGTATGTTTACAAGACAAAATACAAAGATATAAACCACATCTTCTTTGGTTCCCTCCTGTTTCCGTCCACATTCAGAAATCTTTCGAATTTCTCTCCTGCTGCTGTTAGCAAAGTAAATTTTTAAACAATTTCCGATCTATAAACACAACAGCTCCATCCTGACTGTTGACTAATGAAAATGTATGTTTAAACTCAATATAAATTCCTTCACGTCCTTCAAATAATTGCATCAGAAAATTGAACACTACCGCAACAAGTACCCACTTCAGCATGGATATCACGTTGTGACGCATGATTGCTTCGTGTACTTCAGCCGAGCCAGCCAGGGTAATATCCCGGGAATCTATCGTTCCGGTATCCGTAAAATAATGGGGCTAGCACATTTCCTAGTTAACGCCGCTTTGGCCGTTCCACTGATTATCTTAATCATCCAAGCGAATTCCAATTAATAAAGCTCCCGTTTCAGCTTAAGAGTTCTCCATGGCATGCCTCAATGCTTGCTAAATAATGTAAAAGTGCCCGCGAGACTTTTAGTTAAACAATACCAATCCCGATTCGTTTCATAGATAAATATTGGACCAAGTCCGGTAGAGTATGATAACTATAATTAATCCGAGGAAAAAAATTCAAAATTAAAAGCTTGCCGTAAGCGGTGGAAAGATAAATATCAGTGGATTTATTTTGTCGCCTAATATGTATCTTCTTTTTTTTACCTCGGCAAATTCAAAGATAGAGATAGTTCATTTCCGTTCGGTATTCTTTTTGATACCATTCCGAATTGTTTAAATATCATTATAGTTCTCAACGTTGTACTATAATTAAGATTTGTTTTGATAGCACACCAGAAAAAATTTGCAAGTGCTCGCATGAAACCATATCCTCATTCACGAACGCAGCGTTAAAGTAGTCATTGAAGTAAGAGGAACTTTAATTTGGAGAATTCTTTGCCTTGGAAAGACATCCTGCTCAGGAAGTATCTGATTAAGGGATGCATCAGACTACGACTATTTAGCCGCACCTCTGTCGCAAGTTACACATGGTTAAATGGGAGCCCGCACACTGCGATTTTCGACAATTTTGTCCAGGTCGGCAGTCGCAGGAATTTGCGATTTCTCCTAAAACCAGTTCAGTAGGTAGTTTTTGTGAAACTCGCGCAGGCGCACATCATTTGGACATTTGACGCTGACGTGCACGGAAGTTTCTTCCATAGCGCACAAATGAGTTGGCGCATGTGTTCCTGGCAAAAACATACCTTCAAATGAGCATATTAGTTCTGCGCATGCCTGAACTTCCTTTGCAAATCTTGTCGTAGTGTGTACACATTTGCGTCTACAAATCGCTGGCTACTACTAAAAAGTCGTAGTCTGATGCATCCCTAAAGCAGCATTTCACTCGTTTCAATTCAATGTATGTATGTTCGCATTTACTCAACTAAGACTAAATATCATGTCCTACTTCCATCTGTGTGTCCCATATCCAAGGATGATACGAGACACAGCAGCACACAACATGCAGATACATTTGTCTTCCGCTTGCCGTAATTGTTACCTTCCGTATCTTTCTTTTAAAAGACCGTTTTTCTTCTATTTTCTATTTGCGTCATGGGAGCAATCATCATCTCTTCAATTCTCCTCTGATACATGAGCGTACGTTTTGATGTTGAAAGATTACATTCTCCAGAACACAATATTATGAGATATTCTATCGAATTCAAAGCTCTCCGGTGAGGAAAGAATTACGGATCATACAGCCCCCAGGGACGTTCAAACGTATGCTACTCGTACCTACTAGAATGGTGTTTCGTTTCGTTTAATTATGAGTAATTAATGATAAGAATTGTAATGTGTGCCTCGTGAATGTATGTATTGGGTTGGGTCTTCTTTTTTGCTTAATTCTTTGAGTGTCAGCATACTTACTGGGAAAGAGTATCAGGCTTAGGAAAATGGTCATGTTACAACAGTATTAGTAGTCTGTACTCGTGAGCCAGTAGGTCTCTAACTTCCTATCAAAAAGCCTCAATTCCTGATTATTTGCGTTGTGTTGTGGGGTGAAAGCATTTATTACGCCCGCAGTATGAGAATTCAAACAAAACTTCTCAGCTGGACTACGCACTAAACACCTCCTGGCAATCCTAGCCCTGCACCGGTAGCGACATTTCGTGCGTGCAGGCCTCTTTTACCACCATCTCAAAGATTCTTCAGTTTATTGGGCTCTTTCACACGGGAATGGTAAAAACCCATATCCAAACAGGTTTCGCGCTTACGCCCTTATGTTTACACGTTGCATAGTTCAGCCAACCTATTTTTGTATACGATACACGTCTTGCGAGTGTATGTGTCAAAACGATCATTTGATCGTTAAACGTCGTGCGGACAACATGAAAGCGAAGACAGAGAGATAAGCGATTGAGAATTGATGTTTTAGCCTTGAATTGTGCACGAGGTAACAAAAACTGGAATGAAAAATGTATTTTATGATTGTTAAAGTTCGTCGATTCAAACTTCTATTGGATTTATTAGAACCTCCGTGTTTTTCCGCTTCGTGAAAAATATATTCCAAATTTGAATATCCTTTTAAGTCGCATATTTTTCTTGTTGGATTGTCAACTGGCATATTATAATGCGATTCTATAAAGATTATGCGTACTGTTAATTTTCTATGGATTTACAATAGGCAATTTAACTTTATTGAAATCGAGATATTCGTCGTGTTGTTTCCTGAAATTGAGCATGGCCTCCGCTTTTATAAATTTATTAAATAACGCGTAGCTTCTCGCGTCCACGCATCCATTTTTGCACGCAAATTAACGAAAGGCAATCGTTTCATGACGACTACCTTCTTCACCGAATGTTCAATTCGGAATGATTACCGGCGTTTGTATAAAATTTCCCCCACCAAATGATCAACAAAATGCGTTTGTGTATGTGCGTTACGCTCGTTCACCCTACAAAATGTTGGCTTGTTTTTACCATCAGGTCCCCTCAATGCCTCTCACTCTTCTTGCCCATATAACCTGTTTAACGCTCACTTTTAACGCTGCGTCTGAAAAAGCCCATTGAGTAGTTTCTTTCAGTCGGATAAAAGGGAAACGGGAAGAAGAAATATTGAAAGCCAGCATGCTTTTTGTCCTTGGTCGAAAAGCCAAGATCTTTTCGACCGTGCCTGCTATAGCATCTCTTACCGCCTTTAACATGGTTTGTATGTCGCCACTCTTTCACCCGTCTGTGGAGATATGTTGGCGTAATTTTCTAACGCTAGCAAATATTTAGACGTTACCAAGATTCAAGATCTTTATTTGGTGATTTCTAATTTTTTTTTACATATATACTATATAATTCATAAATAAGTTAACCTAACAATATTCATGCGGGTTGCGCCTTAGGAGTTTTCCCGGAGTTCAATAATAATTTACTTTAATTACATTACAATATTAATTTTTCGGTAAAACAAAACATTAAAATGATGGTACCCACAACATTATCAAACATTGATAGATTATAAAAATAAGTTTAGTGTAAAATTCATATGCTCTAACAACTACAGTTTTAAAAATTGATTTCCTGTAAATTAAGTACATTATTTCCTTAAGACTACCTTAAAACTACTCATGCGCTGCATCCATTGAGCGGTTGTCCGTCGCTCTCCTGACTTCTCTCGCCTTGTGTTCCTTGGCTCTCCTGATACCCGTTTCCACCAGCTTTTCTGCATTCGATTTTATTGGCTCCATTCCTACCTCCTGGTACAGCGCCTCGTTGGGGTAAGACAGTCCGACCTCCCGTCTGTATAGGCCTATGCAAGCTCGAAGGATTTTTCGCTTCACTAATCCTATCTTGCCCCATTTTGTTTTCGGAGCGCTTATCCATATCATCACCGCATATGTGATGATCGGACGAATCAAGGTTTTACAGGCCAAAACCTTGACCCGCTTGCCCACTGTCTGAAAAGAGGTATAAGAAGATGGTACGCGTAAGTCAGTTTTTTCAAAATATTATCATCGTGAGCACTGAAGGTAGCCTTCCTGTCGAAAACTACCCCCAAGTACTTCGTTTGCCGAGAGCAGTGCTCCATCTGCCCATTCAACTTAATCCTGGAGTCACAGATGCCTCTTGCACGACGGCCAAAGTCTTTGTGGGGGGTCCTTGAACACAATTAATTCTCTTTTCTTTGCATTTACCTTGATTCCCGATTTCCGGTAATATGCAGTAAGAGATTCCAAATATTTTTGGAGCCGCATCCTAGCAAAGCGCGAATTGTGCTCAGATGACCACACTAACAAGTCGTCAGCGAAGAGGTTCACCTGGATTCCTGGCTTATATTCATCTCTTACGCCCGGGACGTCAGAGGAATATGTTGAAAAGAAATGGGCCTAATACAGACCCCTATGGGACCCCCGAGTCAATACTAAATGGGTTTGACCTAGCTCCAACAGCCACCGCAAAGGCAGCTCGTCCTCTCATGAAGCTGCCTATAATTTTTACAATATGGGCCGGAAAGCCAAGATTTATCATTTTGTAGAGAAGCCCATTGATCCATACAGAGTCGAAGGTTTTCTCCAGATCGATCAGACAAACTACAACAAGCTTATAGTTGTGCCAACTTCTCGTTATATTGGCTTGGAACACGGCCGTAGCATCCACCGTGGAATGGGCTTTTTTGAAGCCAAATTGTCTTTTCGGCACAATTCGTGCCCCCGCAGAAAATTGTATGGTGTCTTCAAGTATTACCCTTTCAAGCAGATAACCAATATTTGAAAGTAGCGAAGTCCGACGAGTATCGACTACGTCAGTACTGCCCGACTTCTTGGGTTTGCAAATATTTTAGCGCATTTCTATTGCTGAGGGAAGTAGCAAATGTTAATGCAATTATTCAGAATGATTGCAAGGAGAACAAAGAATAAATGCGGAAGCCTTTCAAGCATATAATTAGATTCCATCAGCCCCTGCTGATTTTTTGGAATTTTGCACCAGTGCCAACAAAATGAGTCTCTCAGTACTAACAAAAAGACTATGGCCAGCAGGTGCGTCAGAGGGATTTGAAACAGAGAACTGGGTCAGGCACAATTGAACATTGTCCCTGTCGAAATTCGTTGTGGTGCTGCTCACTAACGAAGTAATGGAAGAGTCCTCACTTGCTTTCTCTCCTTGAAGAACTTTCGCAAAATGATTTGCGATAGAGTCAGCGATGGCTTTGTCATCCATGGGTATAGATCTATCATATGTAAGGACTCCGGGCAGCCTTTTTCTGCCAGTTATCCTATTGATGTGAGGAGACATAGATAGAACTGATTCGATTTTTTCCAGGGCCTGTTCAAATCGCTCATTAGCAAAAGCCGTGCTTCTCCTCGAGATCATTCAGCTTAGAGACGTAATCACTAGATGAATACGTAAATATTCCCAGTTGACCATATTTAAATTGCGGTAATAGATTCTTACGAGTAGCTTTCTAAGCCCACTACGTCTACGATGAAGCTCTAAGATGTCTTCTGGTAAATCTCGATAAAAGTAATTCGTTGAGTATTTCTTAATGGAGATCTTTGAGATGACCATATCCAGCGTTGAATTTATACAAGCAACTCTCTCATCGATTTCAGGAATAGAAAGATTTTTCGATCTTTTGATCGAAATTCCCTTCAATTTTCCGTTAAGGTCAGCACTTACTGCTCGACAATCGATTCAATTGTATGGAATGAAAAGTTGAGGTTGTGCAACTTCAAGTTTCACACCCTTTTTCACTCTAAAGGTCAGCTCAACCAATAGATGGTCAAACTCGGTGTCAAGAAATTCACACTCGAAATTCCTCCAACTGTGGGAGAGGTTTACCAGATTGGCAGACACAATGAAGAAGTCAATAATATACAAGCTTCGGCGGAAGGTGGGCTCTTTCGGGGCTATCAGTATGAGATCCATATTTAATTGAACCCAGTTAGAGATCGCTGTTCCATAACCATTAGATGCAATATTTCTCCATTAAGGATCCTTCGTATTGAAATCACCTCCCATGGCATAGAAATCGAATTTTTCACAAAGATTAAGCACTGTTTCCAAGTCGTCAATGAGTTCCCTCACCGAATATCAAAGATGCACCCTCCCAAGGATGGATGAAAGCATCCTTTTTTCCCTCCTAGAAGTTATAAAGGAGAACCTTTTTGCTGAAAGGATATCTTCTCCGAGATGTTCCTTCAGCTCACCCACGACATCATTCTCATCGTATGAGCTGTGCACGCCTTTGAGAAGGAGATTCAATTTACTCTCTCCTAAACGATGTAGGTATAGTATGCCGCCTTCGGACAGTTCAGAAAATTAAAAAGGCTGGTATGACCCTCAGCCGGTTTAAGGTGGAGTGAAGTTCATGAGGAGCTGTTCACCGTCACGTTTAACTCTGGCTCCTTTTCAAAGTTTCGTGCGCATGCCCTTTTGACACTATCCCTGAAAGTCTTCAGGTCAAGCCATAGCACGCTATAGGAGGCACCCTCACTTTTTTGGTAGCAGCCACGCTTGACTGCTGGGGCTTTGATTTCCCTTTGTTTCCCTCAAGACTCTGCCTTCCATCCAGCTTGGGCATGGTCCCCAAGAAACTAGCGGAAGCTATTTTCGCCAGCTTTTTGAGCTGAAGAAAATCCCGCTCGCTCACTTCAAGGGTCATTCCACTTAAGCTCGCCCTACGTACCTTGTCCCGGCGCTTTAACTCCGTTTCTGTTTCCACAAATTTCAAAAAAAAACTCCTCCTAAACTCCGAAGATCCTCCAAAATTCCGCAACTCCTGAAATTTTCGATTTCTTCCAAATTTCAATATTCATAAAAATCCTCCGAAAATCTCTTGTTGTTCAATCCGTGCTGCCTCGACATTTGCTCCATTTAGATGTTTAGATTATTTAGTTGGTATCTTGGCATAGCTTACTTTTCCTATTTAAAACTCTTGGAGAGACCGCATAGTAACTAGATCCTTATAAGGTAGTGGTCCGAATGGCACAGTGCCATGGAACGGGGCTTGTCGAAAATGCTGGTGGCAACCTTTTGTATGACAACATAGTCGACTTGATTGAATGTAAATGTCGGTGCGGGAGACATTTATAAAAGCCTCGGTGCGGGAAATAAGTGGCAGTGAAGCCTACTATACACTGTTCATTGTCACTGTTCTCTGCATGAAGGGTACTCCCTCCAGTTGTTTCCCTTTGTGTTTCGCGGGCGATTTTCACATAGAAGTCGCCTAAAACAATTTTCCCGTCGTTTGAAGGCAAAGCATTGGCCGTAAGTTCCTGGGTGCTCTAGAAATTTTCCTTGATTGCCTCTTCTTTATCTTCTATATCTTCTACGGGTTAGCTGACAAACCAGACATCTTGATGCGGATCGCACAAATCCGTTCGTTAAGGGGTTTGTAGTGGATGATAATTTCCTTAATGTCTATTTGCAATACATTTAGTCCAAACTAGGCCTAATTTACAGTCTTTTTCTTCTTCGTAGCACTCTTTTTCTTCTTCGTAGCACTGCAGCCCCTCCCGGGTCGTCGCTTCCTACAAATAGCCCCTCCAACTGTCTCGGCCATTGACCGCTCCTCCAATTTCGAAATCCGAGCAACGATGAACTGTCTTCGTCGACTGAGTCAGACCAGTGTTTCCTCGGTTTCCCCACTAGTCTCCGCGCATCAGTTCTCTCAGCCAATACCTTTTTTGGGTTTTCGTTGTTTGTCCATACCATGAATCGTATGGACGAACAACCCATTGCAGCTTCCGCAGTCTTACAATCGTGGAGACCTCCGGTTCGTCAAAAGTTTCATACAACTCATGGTTGTATCGTTTTCGCCATTGGTCCCCATCTAGCTTCGTTCCGATTATTCGCCTGAGGACCCGTCGCTCAATGGCAAAGGCGTTCAATATATTTGCGGATGCTTGGATTAGGGTCCATGTTTGAAACCCATGTCATAACGCAGGTCTTATCACAGATTTGTATACTTGGAGCTTTGTTTTCCTGTGTACTGTGTACGGTAAAATAACGTAGTGTTTGTGAAATTTCTAAACGCGTTTTACAACGGGCAATTTTGACGGTAGCTGAAGATTATGAGCAAGCACAGTCTATTCACAGTAAGACCCACGTCCGTAATCCTCCCCAAACTAGCTGGTCGACCAGCAGCCAACACAGAGTAGACTATGAGTCCGAACCTGTTGACTTGAAGGGTATGGTTCCTAGGCACGGTGTAAGACGGCACGTCTTTAAATCGTTCAGGGGTCGACAGGAGTTGTGGAGTTGTATGAAAAACAACGTGATTCACTTCACGTGACTCATGGCTTCTGCTCTCCTTTTCTTTTTTTGCGATAGAATCCTTTCGATCTGTTGTCTCTGGTACATGCCAGTGAGGATGTTCTATTCATTTATTGGAAACTGTCAGCCTGTTGGGTTTTACCTATAGATCTGAATTCGCAACAGCGTAGAATGCTACTTTGCCTATATGTTGCGCAAGGATTTTGTAACTCTTTCCAAGCGTCATAGACGCATGAGGGATGTTCGCATTTCGTTCAATTAAGCTGGAATTACGAAGCAGGAATGCTTGTATGCGTCAGATGTTCGACTGCTCAACAGATCGTAATGGCTCTGCCCTCACTTACCTCGACCGTTCAAGTTTCTGGAGCTTAGAAACTTTTCGCAGTGTAGTCAAAATTATAAGGCAAAATGATAAGGAATATATTTTGCGGTATAACACTTTCTGTTTATCTTCCCGATGAAATTCTTACTGCTGAGAAGAAAAAAACGATTTGAAGTCGAGAAAAAAACAAATTTTTTTTTTCTTTCACCTTCCAGTAGCTAGGATAAATGTATATATGTAGATTCTTTTTTCTCTTATAAGGTCTATTAGGTCTTATCATAGCTCGCCACTTAAGGCTACTTATACACACAGAATATTTATTTTACTTACTATACTTACATGCAAACAAATATGGTCATGCGACGAACTCCTTCAACCTTGGATAGTTCCGTGCTATCTACCCGGAGTGCATCAGCAAGTGGGTTCCGACTGCCAAGGAGTCTCCTTTATGACCACCGAGGGACGGGAAACTCACGTCGGAATCATAGCTCTATCCCTACCACAAGGAGGGGTACCGAATGACTTGCCATACTAGCTAAGGTCGAGGGGTTCCTTCTCTGATGTTTTCATCGATTTCTACCCCGGCGAATCGGTCTTCTAAACTAAGAAACAGCAGCGCTTCCCTCAATCCACTGATGGTACCCCAGAGAGTGGCTCTTCACACACTGACATCCGCAAATTCACAAACGGCAGCGAAGTAAGCTGATGTTACTCCTCTTCAAACAGTAAACAGTTCCGAAATACAGCTGTTGATAAGCATGATGCAAAACACGATGTGTAGGATCGGCACAATTGAGGAAATCACTAGCGAATTGCTCTACTGAAACTTTGTGCCATCGCCTAGGAATGAGGAACTAACATCAGCTGCCCATAGACCTGGTATGGCTCCGAAATCAGGATAATCCTGCGAGTTTCCAAGAAGTATTGACCATCAGGGATCCATACAACGACCTCTCGACAGTTCTTAGCCAGGTTGTAGGACAGTTCCCAGCCTGGCTAGCATTCTATCACGTCGTTTTGCCGTCGCAAATTAGAATTTTTGACCAGGACGTACAACACTGACCAGTAACTTATCTGACACGGGACCCGACCCCTCGAATTACGAAAGCTGGCACCTGCATTTTAACCGGGTTTTATTCAACTACTCTCGTAGACCGTTTCATCTATCAGGTTGCTGCATGCGCACCTGTTGGCCTCTGAAGATGCTTTTGACTGGTACTGACGCTACTCATCCTCAGTTTGTCGCCTATAGCTGCATTCATTCTGCTCGACGTCGCGCGATGATGGACTCACCGAGAAAGGAGGTGCAGGAACAATTGCACATGAAGAAACAAGGTCCACGTGAGCCTTTCAACCAATTCGTTGTAAGTATAATTAGAATCGCAGCACGACTACGACTACCTTATGGCAGAGGAGGCTTTAGCGAATACTATTTGTGGCAATTTAAGATTTGAGGTAAAAAAACAGTATACTACATACTCCGATCTACACCATATAGTCATTTCGATCGCTTGTCAAGATCTTCCATGCGTCACCCGGGAATTGCTGGAAAGTGGGTCATCGTTTTTCTGCCTGTCCCATAGAACAAACGCTATTCTATTACCGCTTTGGTGAACCGGATACGTATGCAACAGACTGCCGGGATTGCAAAGGAATGCTCAGGACATCAGTCGGCACTCCAAGCCATCTCCTTGAGGGAAACGTAAGTAAACCTCTTACTTAAGTCACCCCCAGCTTGGCACGATCCTTAACCACCCCTACAGCCGACCACCCTACCATGTCGCTCGTACACGTATTTTCAATGAAAAGATTAGTTAAGGAACGTCTCCCAGAGTTAAGCGAGCTACACTCGAATGCGAGGCTTCTGAAGGAAAGTGAAGAAGACGAAAAAACGATTGCGTGTGATCAAGATAGATGGACTTTTGATAGATGGAATATTAAAATATTTCAAAAGTCCGTTCACCTGTATGAGTCAACAAATATCTTGCAGAATCGGAGGATAAGCTTAGTGGATACTGAAGCCAATGTAAGCTGCATAGTAGCCAATTTTGCAAGAGAAGTCCTGAAGAATCATACGGATCAAATCCAGGATTTCACTATCTGTTTGAGTACAGTGGACCAAAAGCTCACGACGAATGCCACCTTTAAGAGTACAAACAAATCTCTGGATTTTTATATTATACCCTAGCTGACACAAAATCCCTATTTAGGATTTGACTTTGTTCGACAATTCAACGTAGCATCAATTCTGTTCATTAACATTTCACTCGACACTGTTGTCACTGTCAACAACACTACACCAAATTCTTACCAACTTCGACACGTTCTAGATGCCCAACAACAGCAACGGCTAGGCGCGGCTGTAGCGGTTTTTCCGTTGCTCGAGAAGGAAGGTCTCAGCAGGACCACATTAGTATCTCACACTATAAACAACCAGCTGACGGATGCATTTGACGCGAAAGTTAGACTGAAGCCGGGAGATGGGCTGATACCACTGCTGTTTAACTTACAATTAGCTCCAGAATGCGTGATATGAAAAGTCTCCATTGATACACGTAGTGCGTTGCTTTAAAATCATGACATAGGATGAGCCGTTGGAATACTATATATTCTGTTACGATCTCCTACATCTGCTGAAGAAATCTTGCTAAAATTTCACTAAGAAGCAAACCAGGTAAGCCTAGACATTCACGACTCCAAAAAAGCATGATGCAAATAAGTAAAACGACATCTAGCAGGCTGAATAGTATTCTCAAGGACGAGCTACAAAGAATTTTGACAAGTACAAATATGGAGACGTGGACTCTTACGCGAGCATTCGCATACCTGTTAAACATCATCAAAAGGTGAATTTTTGGAGCAAAAAAGAAGGAAATCGATGGCCAATAAGATAAAAGCATGGATTGTATGAAATTTTTTACGAGCCAGATATCTTCACAATCATCATGCTGCAGAACCTGAAATGGTCTGCCCATGTTCAATAGATGACTAGTGGATGTTCAATAAATTACAAGTGGTTCCCTAGAAAAGTATTCACTGAAACAAACTGAAAAACATAGACCAGTCGGAGAACCAAGGTCCGACTCTGTTGATGAAGCTAGCAGAATGCTACGAGTACTTGGATTTTGAAATTGGAGGTTGCGGTGGAGGGGCTGTAGTGTAATAACGAATGTTGATCAATATAATGTTCGTATTGTAATTTCTACTTCTTGTTTACTTTTTTATTATAAGATTCACATATGTTTTTTCTTCATTTTATGTACCTGCACAGCTTTCATTGCATTTCAGATACAAATGCTGGCGCGTTTTTGAACGCTGTAGTAAATTCATAATCATTGTCTCCATTCCGAAACTCGGTGTATTATTTCAAAGCACTTACGTGTTTCAATTTAGTTTAAATGTTTAAGCGTTTTGAGTTAAAAAACTTCAAATACTTGATTGTTTTTTAATGGAAAACATTCCCAAATCTTGAAAAAAGTGAAACTTAAAGCATGCACTAAAATAATCGCCATTTACTTCTTCAAATAATTTCCAGCAATTTTCTAAATCAATATACTATTAAATAACAGATAAACTAATTATTCGCTTCAACCTAATATTAAATGCATCCACTGACTTGCTAGTTTGCACCGCATGCATGCACAACAATAACAGTCTAACCCCTCCTTCATAATTGGAGCTATTGTACAATTTGAAATACACGTCATGTCAGTCAAAAACACATCCCTTTGCCCTGTTAACGCAACCCACTTGGCTTTGTAGTGTCTAAGTGTTTTCCCAACACCGTAATGGCTATTGATAAACCAACGTAAAGGAAAACATTCAATCAGAAAGTGCTAACGAGGTTATTTCTATTTTCAAGCTTCAACGCCAATCATGGAGCAGCCGCCGCAAAACGTTACTGTACTCGATGGCAAGGATGCAACAATATCGTGTCGAGCGGTTGGAGCACCAACGCCCAACATTACATGGATTTATAACTGTAAGTAGAAATTTGTATGTTTATTAATGCAATTAAAATTTAACTTGTTCGACATTATGTGTGGAGAGTGTGAAATGTTTGAGGAGGGTTGATGTGTATGGAACGCTTGTGAGAGTTTCCATCATTTAGTCAAGCTTCCTGGCAAGGCTTTTTGAGTTTATGAATAATTAACATCCTAAATGGATAACGGAGCAGTGATGGTTTCTTGATGCACTCATTTATTAATGTGTTAAGATGAAATCATGAGTATATATCCAATTTCTGTTATTCACAATATGCGTATGTTATCCTTAAATTCAGTTATCGATTTCTTTGGAAATCTCGCGTGAATATTTAGATACTCCTGCATCTTAAAGGCATTTCGGTTAATTTGTAGAGCTCATAGGAGTTAAGGATATGAATGCATAACCTTTCACTAGTACTCGTTAAACTTTTGCAGATAATCCTCTTAAGGAGTAACGTTCTTAACGTTAATCCAATGGCTTACTCCCTGTAGCTCATCACTTACACCCCAAATCTGTAATGTTTGTTTGTTCTCCACACATTCATGTTTTTTCTTTTCGTCCTTCACCCAACTAACTTACTTAACCTTCTTATTTTATTCATCCTTTCGTCTCGACTACATACAGACACACAACCAGTCGAGGTATCGAGCCGTGTTCAGATCCTTGATTCCGGCGACCTGTTGATATCTAACGTTCGTGAACTTGATGCTGGTTTGTATTCATGCAATCGCTCTAACGAAGCAGGAACTGTAAGCGGTGAAGCATATTTAGGAGTTTTGGGTAAGTACCAAAATAAGTAGAATGTATACTAAGCGCTGCTAAATAGATTAGAGATAATAATAAAAGCAAGGATATACGTATAGCAGCAACTTTAGCGGTAACTATCACAACAATCATGAGTTAGATGACGGAGTGTGAAAAGACTAGTTAGTTTATTGTTGCTGCTGTTTGGAGTTTTGTCGGTTTATTCCTTCATATGTTTTGTTTATTTGTGTTTGTTTTGTTTGTCGCTGTGTCAATTAGTTGACTTGATAAATTGATAAAGTTCAGAATATTTATAACCATAGCAAATTGAGTTGCTTGTTTAACTCGGAAGTTATAAATTGGAAGATAAGTGCTGTTACACAATGGGGTAAGATATCGTAAAACCGATTCTTGTCATTATATCATTTATTATTCTTCTACATAAGTTAAATTTTTAAATGCAATTTAATCGTAAACATTCGAATAAAATACGCTGGTGGATAAACTTATACCTTGCAATATTAACAATTAAATTACTTGTACATATTAATAACGCTGTGGGGTGCTCCAGTTTTACTCGTAGGATTCTCGGGTTAAAGATATATTTGTTGTCTTATCTGGAAATTTGGAGAAGATCTAATCAAAAGTGTCTGAAGATGACTCGAAGCAGTCGAAACGCGTCTACTCACACAACAAAGCAAGGCCCGACGGCTTTTAAAGAAAAAAACAATTCGATTTTATTGAAATTATCAGAGTATGAACCCCTTTTGTTGGATAACTGAAATTCCAGTTTTCAGTGAATGGGGTACCCATATGAATATATTGGGGAAAATGTTACATTTACAAATCCTACTATTATTATTAACAAAGTTGAGTGAATTTCGATTATTAAGGTATTGATGTTGTTGTACTCATAAGAACCTACTATCATGACGTTGTTAGCTTTAAAATGTAAGCTTTCATGAAGAGCCAATAGCCTGAAATCAAATGCTGAAAACGGGGAAAACTAACACAGATTTACTGAATATTCCCATCAAAAACGACCGCCAATTTTTTCACGATTACAGATTACAAATCGTTGAATGAATTCTCAAAGGTATCCATTATAAATATCCTTTTTGAGTTTTCCATGCAAATCCCAAGAAGCATATAATGTCCGAGCTGATTTGAAGCGCATATTTTTCCCATATTCATATGTTGTTGTTATAAAGGAAATTTCAAATCACCATAACTTCGTGAAATGTTGTTCGATCCTTCTAAAATTTTCGTGGGTGATTAGTTTTATATAAAATTTCATTGAATTTAAGGAAGGGTACCTTCACGATTTTATTCAAGATAATGTAGAATTGATAAATCATACTATTTCAAACGAAGTTGAGTGAATTTCGACTTCTGAGGTATTCGCCGCTTTTGTACTCATAAAGAACTACGTCAATGATTTTTTTCAGATTTTTCGGTCCACAGGTGTCAAATCGTGAGAGATGACACTTTTTTTCGTGTTCTTCCGCTTCCCTTGCCTACCCTGTTAACGATATAGAATTTTTAACGCCGGGTTTCCAAAGATCTCACCAAGACCTTGCATTTGATATCCTCTTCGACTATGTTCGGTGAAAAAAATGTTTAAGGATTTACATAATTAAAATCTTTCAAATTTTCAAATTTTTCGACCATGAGACTTTCATTAACCAGAAACTTCTGAGCTGCTAACAAAATTTGGCTTTTCTTCTTCTTTTCTCTTGCTGTGACGCACTGATGGACAGACATACAGCTACCGATATTAATAGGGTATTGTTAAATAAAAATTTTCATGCTGTCCTAATTGTAATGAAAGCAATTCAGGGAAAAATTGTTTTTTTCTTTTTTCTGCTTTTGAACTTGGAAAAAAAATCCCATGCCCAGGTTTGGTTCAGGGAAAAATTGTTTTTTTCTTTTTTCTGCTTTTGGACTTGGAAAAAAATCCCATGCCCAGGTTTGGTTGTTAAAAGGGGAAGTCTTGGGAATGAGATGACAATCAAACACAGTGGACTCGGTCTTGCCATATTCCCTGCAATCTTGGCGAGCGTAGCCTATCCATTTGTTCCATCCTCAAAGGTCGCTGTCAGTAGGAGACGAAGGGTTAGGTAGCGAGGAGGTTAAGACGATATGACTGGAATCAGACTTGGCATTAATCGATTAATTTTACTAATCGATTAATCAATCGATTGAAAATTTAATCTATTAATTTAATCCCGATTAAATTAATCAAGATTAAGATAGTTAATCATAATCACGATTGATTTTAGTAAACATCAGTCGTTAATTTTATTAACGATTGTTTTATGAGACCCACTGTGTTATATTTATAGTATTATAATATAAAATAAGATGTTTGTTTAAATTAACGTGAATTAGACAAATTAAATTTATCCAGGATTCCTGAGTTTGTAAGCGTATTACTAAAAATTTAACGTGTTATTTTTTTACCTGCATACTACAACTGCAACGCAACTAACTCAGCGGGACTTTGAAAGACGGATTTCTAGATTATTTCTTTCTGAATTTTTAGAGGGAAGCGCTTCCATTGTCGTCACTTCCGGACAAATGAGGTTTTAACCTCCTACTTACTGTTGAATTGATAACTTTTTAAAGTCATTGATTTAAAGTTAGAGACTTGAACCTGGGACCTGCGGCTTATGAGACTAGTGCTCTAACCCCGAGACAAACAAATCATCATATGGCTATTTCATTTCCCTGTTATAATGCAATGCAGGAAGTGGACTATTTGCATGTGCTGATGACAACCTTATTCTTTTTTCATCGACAAATGTAACAACTCTAATTTCTGCATGACATTATCATTGATTATTCATTTATTGAAGTTGATGAAAAAGGAACCAACACATGAAAAATTTGAGTAGGTGGTGATAACTTTGTTCCTTATTCATCAAAGGATTTTTTATCATCTTGAATAATTGAATAAACGATGATAATGTCATGCAGAGAGTGGAATAATTACAATTGGCTATGAAAATCATATAAAATTTCCATGCATTCGTTATTAATTTGTTTACATTGATGAATTGTTTTATGGCATTTACTCACAAACCGATTATTAAATGCGCTTATATTTTTGTTGGAATCTTAATCCCGGTCCAGACGCTACGTCTTTCACAACATTTTGTCTGCGCAAACCAAAACGTTGCAGGCAAAATTTTGCGTGTGGACGGTAAAAATGCAACGTTTTAGAACTGCACATAGAACTGTGCAGTTGCAGCGATATTTGTACAGGTAGTGCTTAAATATCCGTGAACTGCGCAAAGAAGTTGGTAAGATGTGCTTGGATGCTCTTTCAATTTTGCTACGTTTTGACTGCGCAGGCAAAATGTTGTGCAAGACGTAGAGTCTGGACTGGACTTTACGTAAACAATAGAAAGAATTGTTCATTTTGGTGGGTATACGTAGGTTTTGGGTCTACGTGAATTTTGCATTGATATGTACGAGTATGTAGTATTGTTTGCCACACTGAGTGTTTAGAAAACAAAATATATCTTTTCCGTGCGCACATCAGAGTGATTATTTTCTGTCAAGTAAAAGTTCTTACGGTATTAAAAATGGATATAGACGTTGAAGCCGACATCGATATCGAAGATAGTATTATGAATTGTGTACAAAGTGAAATCGGCAATGTAAATCTAGCTTTATCTTCAACGGGAGACACGAGAAAAAATCTAACAAGGGAATCATCTTATTCATCTTCTGTTTTACTTGGAGGAACCTTCTTCAAACTAGTTCCTGACGAGTCTTGCGACATGATTCTTGCTGGAACATGTATGAAGTGTCCACCAAACAAAACGGTGATAAAAGGACTCAGGACAACAACATCGAATTTTGTTGGCCACTTGAAAAGAAAACATGGTTCATATGTACTAAAAGATTATAAAAAGCACATGAAGAATAAAAAGACTAAAAAAACAACTAGTGTCAAAACGGCCGACAGCACTCCCAATGGAAAAGGACATGGTAACACAAGAACAATTTGAAGTTAATATTACTAATTATTTGGTTCATTTCTTATCACCTCTACGAGAATCGCTTTATTCCAAAAATGATGGAAGACTTAAATATTAAAAATACTGACCTGAAGTTGTTTGGAAGGCGATCACTAAGAAAAAAAACTGCAAAACAGTCTTATGATCAAATGTCTGCAATTAAAGAAATCAGTTAATTATGTTTGCACTACCGATGATATTTGGTCGGGCAAAAGAAGAAGTTTTCTCGGCGTAACTGCGCATTGGATTGATGCAGATTTGCAAAGACACTCAGCTGCTATAGATTGTCGATTATTTAGGGGAGCACATACGCACGACCGAATAAAAGGCAGGTTATTGGAAATATTTTCAGAATTC
Organism: Odontomyia ornata; assembly: GCA_963969285.1. NCBI lineage: Eukaryota > Metazoa > Arthropoda > Insecta > Diptera > Stratiomyidae > Odontomyia > Odontomyia ornata. The sequence continues at coordinate 447,057,526 of OZ017739.1, read as the reverse complement.
AATCTTGACCCTTCCAAAGTTACATCAATGGTGACTGACAACGGTGCAAATTTTGTCAAAGCGTTGAAAGAATTTGGCATAAACCAAACATCTTTAGAATTTGATGCCAATGAAGAGTACGATGAAAACAGCGAAAGTGACGATGCAAAAGATCATCATGAAGACCAGATTTGTTTGGAAAGTGAAGACATGCATCCAATGAACCAAATGTCAGAAAATACTTCGCTACGATTTCACATGCGCTGCAATGCACACATTTTCAATTTAATTGCAAGTTCTGATGTACAAAAAATATTATCTAATAAATCTACATTATTGGGGAAAACACATACTGATGTTATGGGAAAATGTAGTGAACTCTAGAGTGCAGCTGGGCGACCGAAACCTGCAGAGATTATGCAAGAAATTCTCGGGCACAACTAACTCGTCCAGGAGCTACAAGATGGAACAGTCTTTATGATGCAATTAAATATATTTTAAAAATAAGAAGCAAAAGCTTTCCACTAGCCAAGGCACTTGAGATTAAAAACCCACTTAAAGATGCTGATTTCCAGTATATCGAAGAATATTTGCAATGCGCAGAGCCATTGGCGAATGCTTTGTACATACTGCAGGGTGATGCATTTTAATGTTGCTCCATGTTTAATTTCTGTGAGAAATAAGTTACAGAAGCTGGAACGTCAAAATCTGAAGAATTGCAAACCTCTGGTAGGAGAATATTTGGAAAGTGTGGAAAAGCGTTATGGAGAATTTTTAAGGTTTTCTTATGAAAGTGCTAAAAATACTGCTATAGCATCCTTAGTTTATCCCAAGTTCAAGAACCGATGGTTGACCCTGACACAAAAAAAAATGTTAAAAATGGCTGAAAACAACTTAATGCGTAGAATTATCTGAACAAGATCAACAAATTGAAAATCAAAGTAGTGAAGATAAAAATAAACAGAAAGAGGACGATTTTTTTGATTTTAACTCTATATATATATACACACATATATCGCTCGATGAGTGGCCAAATTGTTGGCAGTTATGACACATAGCTTGCCCGCTATCGGGTTTCATCAACTTGACTTGGCAGATAGATCTAACGTTGTAGATTTCAGTTTCTGCTTCCGGCAGAAGGACTTTTACCAGTTTAAAGGGGCCGGATTGAAGTTGTACATAGAAAACTTCAACGGGGTGGAAGCCTTGCTGTTGGAGGTCTTCTTTAACTTCCTCCACCTATAGCGCGTAAAGACCGCGAATTATCACATTTAATTTTTTATCCTCAGGTAGGAAGTATGTGTGATACTACCATTTTTGTTCAGTTAACAACTTGGTTATTTTCCTGTGATCCGTGGAGGTTGGAGTATAATCTGGATGCCCAGATATACGCGTTTGGCAGAGTCGTGCTTTATATTTAACTGCTTTATAAGTGCAGCAAGCTTTGTCCATTTCTCCGTTTCACGGAGGATAATGGGGACAGTTTTAGGGCGAGTCTCATCGGGAACATTCGAGTGTTTTTGTGGTTCACCTGTTTAGGAGCTGAGACCGATATCGATGGTGTTGGGGGAAAAACTCGTGCGGGTTTTTTGGTTGCCATTTCTGGGAATGCAACGGTCGGTTTTGGAGGTGGCAGAGCCTGAAAATTTTGAGAATTTTGGTTTGAGTCCATCATATCCTGGTCAGACTCTGTGGCTTCTTCCGAAGACGATTCAGTTCTGAGGGATGGTGAACATATGGCCTTCCTCTTTCTGGAGGATTATGATCTTGGTGACTCGTCATTCTTATCACGTTTCTCTTTCAACTCATTTTGGGTCTTTCTGAGCTGTTGATGTGTTTGTCGCAGCTCAGTGAGGACTCCCTCCAATTTCTTTTGGATCGCATTCGCCTGATTGACTTACTCAATCAAGAGCGCGAACTGTCGGTCCTTTTCGTCCATCGCTTAGTGGAAACACCAAAGGTTGGGCGCCAAGGTGACGAAAAAATCGAAATGGCATGGGAAGTTTTAAATATTTCTAACAAATATTGAAATAACGAGAAATAAAAAGTCGACGTCGTTCGTCTGTAGTTGGACTGTTTTGTAAATATAAATATGCCAGTTGAGCAGAAAAAAACTCACCCAGAAATATATAGTTGGAACGCATCCGTTCTTCTAGATTCTCACACTTTTACTTTGTCTTCTGAAGTCTCTTCTTCTTCCTTCTCACCGTTTCGTGCCACATTCACTTTCACTATTACTGTTTCTTTCTTTGTCTCACTTTCCGTCAGCACTACCACTCAATCCTCCGCTTCGTTGATCTCCTGTTATGATAATGATATCCTAAATTTCACTCTCGATCAGCACCGATTCACTCCTTATATGTCTATATCTATTATTAAATATTTCACACCGATAGCATAGCACAGGTCTTATCGCAGAATTTTTATACTTGGAGCTTGGTTTTTCTGTGTATGCAGCTAGTGAAAGAAGATTTAATGCTACGAGTTATTTCACTACCATCAAAAAACTTTACGATCACCACGTGAAATCAATTCTGAAAACATTTAATCCATCCGGCAAATAAAGGAAATCTTAGTGGCTTCAATTTTTTAAGCATATTTCGAGCGTATAAAAAGTATACAAGATCCAGTTTAATAAATCACTGGATTGCATTAAGAAATAAATATTTCTATTCGAGCCTTACAAATATTACCATATTCTAAACTTACTTTGTCTGCCATCTCAACATCAGGTAATTTATAACAAGAATGAATATGAGGGAGCTCTCTACGTAATACTTGATATATAATCGAGGTTTTAGTCTAATTAGAATTTTGGGAAGAACTTCCTATGAAAGACACTGATTAAATCATTGAAAACAATAACTAATCCTTTTAAGCTTTGCAATAAACTGCCAATTATCTGACAACAACTACTTCAGGTTACTTTTTATTTATTTTAGGACTTAAAAAATTAATATTAGTGTAAAGCAAAACCAACTAACTCATTTGCATTAATTGAAAACAAAACAGAGTCCCCATTGACATGGTCTGTAAGCTAAGATTTATTTCTTTGCACTATTAAACCTATGAATCTTGTGAAAACCTGAAGGCAACGATGTCAAAACAATCTGATGGTGTATGAATTTTTTCGCAACTTTTTTGTGGATCAATCATTGATATCAAAATTTGAATATTTTGTTTTCTGAAGAAAAAGTGTACTCCTAAAACTAGATATTACGCTGGAACTGAATTATGCTAGGCTAGTTTTATACCAGTTAAGACCTCTTAGAAATAGAACCTTGAATCGCGTTATGTGTATCTTGTCATATATCTTAATATCGTACTTATCTTCACTTTTAATTGAACTTATCGATCCATATCGTTAGTTTTCTTGGCAGACTAATAAAAGTTATATTAATTCGATCATCTTCAGCTATTACAATTTTGAAAAAAAGTGTTTATTGATTGAAAGTAATACTATGATGATCGAAAATAATATTACGATATTATTTTTCCTCATTAATGTACAATTGAACAATAATTTAAATTCTAAACGGCAAACATATAATCACTTCAAATCTCAACGGAACTTACTTATTTCAGTGCGTACTCAAATCATCCAACCGCCAGTAGATACAACTGTTCTGCTAGGACTCACTGCTTCCTTACAATGCAAAGTATCAAGTGATCCATCTGTGCCATACAACATCGATTGGTACCGTGAAGGCCAAGGTGCTCCAATCATGAACTCACAAAGAGTCGGCGTCCAAGCCGATGGCACTTTAGAAATCCAAGCGGTTCGAGCATCGGATGTTGGAGCCTACTCATGTATGGTAACATCACCAGGTGGCAATGAAACCCGATCAGCACAACTCAGCGTTATCGAATTACCTTTCCCACCGACCAATGTCAAGGCTGAGCGCATCGATTCAGAAAATCAACGTGTCATCAATGTATCCTGGACTCCCGGCTTCGATGGCAACAGCCAAATAGAAAAGTTTATAGTACAAAAACGCGAGGTATCCGAACTAGGTAACTGAACATATTTGTCAAAAGAAAAAACACATTGATTGGCTTACAAAATTTATTTCTTTTGTGTATTTTCGTTTTGTTCGTCTCGATCGTATCGTTCAAATCGTTCGTTCGTTCAAACACAAAAACTATCCTCCGACTCATATTCATGCTATTCAAAACTACTACTACCTACCTACTTACTACTACTACTACCACAACCAACTACAAACACCCACCACTACTTGAACCAAAAACATTTCTGAACATCTAACTGTAGAAGAATTTTTAGGTCCGATCCCAGACCCACTCCTTAATTGGGTGACGGAGCTTAGTAATGTGTCCGCAACACAACGCTGGATTTTGCTGACCAATTTGAAAGCGGCCACGATTTACCAATTCCGTGTTAGTGCAGTCAACCGTGTAGGTGAAGGATCTCCATCAGATCCAAGCAATGTTATTGAATTACCACAAGAAGGTGAGTAAGATATGTTACAAGAAAGCAATTATCATTGGTTACTAGGGTGTATTATATGAAATGTAATAAAATGTATTAAATGCTTTACAAAGCTGATTAAAGCAATAAGTAGAGATAAATAAATATATTGAACTGGTGTTGTATTGCCTCCTTTTAACTTCTTATTTGGTTGTTACTTATTTTATTTTTTCATTCTAATCACTATACAAATCAATTATTTGCAAAATTCCGAAACATAAAATATTCCATTCGAATTGCAACTATAATTAAAGCTAATTGAACATTGGTTACGGTGTAATTCTTTAATTTATTATTCTTAGTTCTTATTTAAAACCCCATCCCTTCAAATAACCACATTTCTCCAATAAGTTCCATTTTTCCTTTTTGATTTGAAACACACCTAAATCGTGATTTTGATTGTATTATACAATATTTTGCATGTAAATAATTGCAATGCAATGGTAAGGCTGTTATCATCCAAATATAATTCGCACAACTTAACATCACTCTCATGACAACATGAAAATCTATTATCAACTTGCTATCGATCTCATTCTAACATAATGTTTTTTCTTAACTGTATTTTATTTCCATACAAAAAATAAAACGCTTATGTAGCATTACCGCTTGAAAGAGGTATATATTGAACTAACAAAATCCCCTATCAACTACTCTTCATTCTACACTAAAAGATATTTTCTATGTGTACAGCTCCTTCTGGGCCACCTGTTGGATTTGTTGGAACGGCTCGATCAGCGTCGGAGATCATAATCCAATGGCAACCTCCTCTGGAAGAGCATCGTAATGGCCAAATCCTTGGATATATCATTCGTTATAGACTCTACGGGTACAATAACAGTCCATGGACTACGCAGAATATCACGAACGAGGCGCAACGGAATTACCTGATTCAGGAGCTTATTACCTGGAAGGACTATATTGTGCAAGTAGCTGCTTATAATAATATGGGAGTTGGCGTATTCACTGATGGTGCGAAAATCAAAACAAAGGAAGGAATTCCAGAAGCACCACCAACTAACGTCCAAGCAGAAGCTTTCAATTCAACGGCAGTCAAAGTTTCCTGGAAACCACCCAATCCTCAACAAATAAATGGAATAAATCAAGGCTACAAAATCCAAGCCTGGCGGTATCAGATTGCAGCTGATGGAGAACATGAAAGTGAAGAAAGAATGATCACTGTACCGCCTAGCCTTGTGGACCCATTAGCAGAACAGAGTGCTATAATGTCAGGACTTCAAAAGTTCACTGACTATAATATTACAGTCCTCTGCTTCACGGACCCTGGCGACGGTGTCAGAAGTGAAATGGTTCCAGTAAAAACGAAAGAAGACGTTCCTGATGAGGTTGCATCACTTCAATTCAATGACATTTCCGACCGATCAGTGAAAGTAACGTGGATGCCTCCAAAAAATATTAACGGTATCTTAGTGGGATATCAACTTCGCTATCAAATTAAAGATAAACCGGAAACTAGAAAGCTTGTAAACCTTACAGCTGACCGTACGAGTTTCGAAGTCAACCAACTGCAGGCAACAACTCACTATTGGTTTGAAATAACAGCTTGGACTCAAGTCGGACCTGGTCCTGCGAAAACTGCGACCATTCAATCTGGAGTTGAGCCCGTTCTGCCTACTGCTCCCACACAACTGGCACTTTCAAATATTGAAGCTTTTTCAGTTGTCTTGCAATTCACACCTGGATTTGATGGAAATTCATCCATCACAAGATGGACAGTGGAAGCTCAAACTGCTAGAAATCTGACGTGGTTTAAAGTTTTCGAAACTTATGATCCTGATGCTTCAACATTAACCGTGACTGGATTGGTGCCGTTCACACAGTATCGTCTAAGGTTGATAGCAACTAATGTTGTCGGTTCATCGGATCCTTCAGAACCGACTAAAGATTTCCAAACCATTCAAGCCCCACCGATGCATCCACCATTTAATGTTACTGTAAGAGCAATGAGTGCAACTGGTTTGAGAGTTCGTTGGATTCCTCTGCAACAAACAGAATGGTATGGAAATCCAAAAGGTTATAATATAACGTATAGACAGATTGATGGCAATCCGAAAATTCCATCGATGTCAGTATTAATAGAAGATCATACGGCAAATTCACATGTGCTAGATGCATTAGAAGAATGGGCAGTATACGAAATTATAATGAAGTCATGTAATGACGTAGGATGTTCAAGGTGAGTAAACATTAATTTTTCCTAGCATATCTTCATTATAATCATCTTTCTTTAAATGTGGTCTGCGTAAGGCATATTATTTGTCGTTTGTACTTCTTAAAGGAGGATTGCAGATGCCCTCCTTACTGAGCGAGATGCCCTGCATAGATAAATTATACGCTATAGATTTTTGAAAGCAATTAATGCTGCTGAGTATTCACATCACTTAAGGGGGTATTCTACTCAAGCGGGCTAAAGCAGACCACTTTCAAAATATTAATTCACAAACAGTCTCATATTTTTCAAAAGCAACCTTTGCAACCAAAAATCAGTTGAATTAGAAGTAAAAATCGTAATGGCGACACCTCGAAGTTGAGCATAAAAAAAATGCTGCTCTCATTGTGGACATGATTCTGCTTGTTTAACAAATCTAAAACGTAAAATGAAAATATGTTTTTTCAAAGCATATTTGTCGCTATCGCATGAACTAGAAGGTATGAAAAATATTAATTATTAACGAATCTGTGCTACTTTTAATGATGCATAATGTTTTCGAGTCCAATTTTTTATGCTTTTCTGCGCTAAAAAATACTTAAACAAAAATTTAACGCATAGTCCTAGTCCATGCAAAAGCCACACATCTTTCATATAAATAAAGTCTTCAGCTTAATGGAAGCAATAATGTTTTTATTATCATGTCCACGACATTGAAGATAATGCTTTTGAGAAAAAGAAGTTTTTAAATTTACAAATATTTTTTTAACGTATTAATACAGCCCTTCTCGAGCCTTCGCTTCCTGCAAATAGCGCCTCCAACTGTCTCGATCCATTAACCGCGTCCTCTAATTTCGAAAATCGAGCAGCGATGAACTGTCCATCGACCGAGTCAGACCAGCGTTTCATTGGTTTCCCCACTGGTCTCCAGCCTTCAGTTCTCCCAACGACTACCATTTTGGGTGTCCATTGTTCGTCGATACGATTCACGTGGCCAGCTTCCGCAGTCTTATAATCGTTGAGACTTCCGTCTCGTCAAAAATTTCATACAGCTCATCGCTGTATCGCATTCGCCATTTACTCCGATCTAACTTCGCTCCTATTATTCGCCTCAGGACCCGCCGCTCGAAGGCGTTAAATATGCTTGCGGATGCTTGGACTAGGGTCCACGCTATGCACCCATAGCGTAACACAGATTTTTTTCACAGATTTGTATACTTGGAGCGTTGTTTTCCTGTGTATGCAGGTCGCCTTCCTGATTTTCAAAATTGAATAAAATATTTTCTTCTTCGTAGCACTATAACTCCTCTCGGGCGTTCGCTTCCTGCAAATAGCGCCTCCAACTGTCTCGGTCCATTGACCGCGTCCTCCAATTTCGGAAACCGAGCAACGATGAACTGTCTTTGTCGACCGAGTCAGGCCAGCGTTTCCTCGGTCTGCCCAGTGGTCTCCGTTCTTCAGTTCTCCCAACAAATACCTTTTTGGGTATCCGTTGTTCTTCCATACAATTCACGAGGCCAGACCATTGCGGCTTCCGCAGTCTTACAATCATTGAGACCTCCGGCTCGTCAAAAATTTCATACAGCTCATGGTTGTATCGAATTCGGCATAGGCCCTCGTCTAATTTCGCTCCGATTATTCACTTCAGGACCCATCGCTCGAAGACTTTCAATATGTTTGCGGATGCTTGGTTTAGGGTCCATGTTTCACAACCATAGCATAACACAAGTCTTATCACAGATTTGTGTACTTGGAGCTTTGTTTTCCTGTGTATGCAGCTGTTCTTGAAGATCCTCAAAACTGAATAAAAATTTTTATTTGCGAGCTGTATTCTTCGGCGTATTTCGTCTCTTTCATTAGCGGTTCTCGTTATTTTGCACCTAAATGCATAAATTCGCTCATATTTTCGATACTACGTTCGCCAACTGTATTATTTTGTGTATTTTTTTTTTTTTTTTTTGACTGCGTCATGAGCTTTATTTTATTTTCATTGATTTGTAGCCATAGTACTTTTGCTTCGCTGTCGAGTTTCAGGAAGAGTTCTTTGGCAGTTGTTAATGACCGTGACAAAGTGTTGATGTTGTCCGCAAAGGCTACTACTTGGCTTGACTTGTATAGTAATGTACCTCGTGTATCGACAGGTAGCTTTCTGATGACGTATTCCAGAGCCAAATTGAATAGCAATGGAGCCAGCCCGTCTCCCTGCTTTAGTCGTATTCTTGCTTAAAGTAAACGAAAATTTGGTGTCCGTGTATGTTGAACTCCCAGTATTGCGGAAGTTCCTGCTTGACTGTGAACAATTGGCCTATTGTCGATCTCCCTGTTCCGATTTTATTTTCTCAGATCTTTGCAAATATTTTGTACGCCGTACAAAGCAGTGATATGCCTGCATAGTTTTCGCACTGTAGGTGGTCACCTTTTTTGTGGATAGGGAATATAATTGATTAGCTCCACTCTTTCGGCATAAGTTCTTATTGCTAAATGTGCTGTATGACTTTGTGAATAGCTTTCTGAACACCACTGCCACCATATTTAATGAACTCCACTAGAATATCATCGATGCCCGGCGCTTTATTATTCTTTTGGGCTTTGATGGTTGAGCAAACTACCTCCAGAGTTTGTGGGGCCAATGAATCTATAGGCTCCGAAGTTGTGGAGCTGTGCGGAGGATTGAGGAGATTCTTGAAATATGACGCCCATCTTTCCTTAATCCTGATTTCGTTAGCGATGATATTGCCGATTTCATCACGATAGAGCGTGGTTTTGGGCTGATAACCTCGTTTCGGACTTTTCACTACTTTGTATGCTTGTCTGGGTAGTTATTCGCTAGACTTACATCGATACTTCTGAATTGGTCGTCATAATATTTTCTGTTCCTAATTCTAATTATCTCATTCGCTACTCTTCTGAGATTTTCATAGTGTTCTCTCTTTGTCCTGGCTTTCCTACCTAAATATTGCTTTTACGCCGGATTATTTTTATCTGACGCATTCTGGCACGCATCATCGAATCAATCAATTCTTTTTCGCCGGGCTTGATGTCCGCTTGTCTGTTCTGCTACGGTCTTAATAGCCACCTACACTTCCATCCAGAGCTTGTTGATTGTTTTTAGCGATATGTCTGATAAGATAGGAGCCAACTGGTGGCCGTTTGGAGCCTTTCGATGTTGAATTTTTGTAGCGAGGTGGTCTTCGCCGAAGATCAATAGGTTAATTTGATCAAGTAATGATCTGAGTTACAATCGGCTCCTCGGAATGTACGGACGTCAAATATGCTCGAGGCACAACGTTGTTGGATCAGAACATGGTCGATCTGTTTTTGTGTGTTTCCATCCGGTTATACCCACTGGTCGATGTGGGAAGCAAGTCGAACGTATGATTAGATTACTCCTACATGCAAAGTCAATCAGGCGCTGGCCGTTGTCATTTGTTTCGTCGTGGAGGCTATATCCTCCAGTCGTTCCCCGATGAGATAGCTCATTGCCAACTTTAGCGTTGAAATCACCCAGAATTATTTTTGTATCGTCTGTAGGCAATGAGTTGATTAGTCTTTCTAGATGATTGTAGAACGTTTCCTTCGTTTCTTTGTCTTTTTCATCGGTGGGAGCGTGTACGTTGATTTTAAAGAATTTGCATCCTCCCATCTGGATGCCCCACTCTTATTTGTGGGCCATAAGAAACGCCGGTAACGACGAAGTCTCTGTAACTCCGTCCGTTTTTGCCCGGCACAATTTGTTCTTTGAATAAACATAGCAACCCTTAGTAGGTTACCTCGGCCTCGACACAAGTCGATCGGCATTCGACTCTTTAATTCGTGAATGCGAAATATTTTTGTAGTGGGTCCTTGTGCTAGGGTGAAAAAACCCGCGTCTGAGGACACGTGAATGCCTACCAGCGCATTCACGCGTCCCCAGACAAGGCCAATCTCGGCGGATCTTAACATCCTCTTTCGCTGAGGCAGCAGACCATCGCTGCAGTCCTGAACGCACATTTAATCTACCTACTTTCACTACAAAATGGCGCCCAACGTGGGGCCCGAAAAGCTGTATCAGCAGCCGTGAGGGTGGGACAGATCATCGTCTCTAGGTGACCCTAAAAGGTGTCCAGATTTTTGGCGGGTAGGTAACTACTTAGGGACATTGCACAAATCGTGCCCCAGCAAATTAATAACTTCTGGACGTGCGTTGTCCTCGGACATCAATATCGTTTGGACCTGCTTTCACTTATATGTTACTTTAATGGTTTACCACAATTGTATGACTAGTAAGGCCAAATGATATTAGACTCCTTATGTGTATTCGAAAGTTGTTATCCCAACATCATATTTGCGGCGGATTCTGATCTGCACCCCAACCCAAGCGGTTCCCAAGTGTCTTCCATTACATGGATTTTGATTTCACGTGATTGGCTGCTTAGCTAGTCCGTGACTATCCATGATAAGACACGCGCTGTTTGCGGGTCAGAATTCACCCTGGGCTGACAAGTTGTACCTTGTGAAAACTTGCGAACGAAAGGGCACTTCCGCACCTTGATCCTTATGGTTCCGTAAGAGAGTAGTCCCTGTGACGGAATAGGAGGAGCTCACCATGGTGTCCTTACCTTGGAAAGGGAGCGATGAAATAGAAAGACCGAAGTTTGATGATATAAATATACATTTATAATTAAAGTTTTTTTTTGATAGGAGTCGTTATAGCTCGCCACTTTCGGCCACTTTGTTAATCTTAATTATTTATCCTGACTTTCACTTAGACGTACATTTGAATATTTTTTGTAGTTCAAGGGTTTTTTTTTATATATATCTTAGCCCCAACCTTAATTATATATTTCAGGATTAAGTTGTTTCCTTTGCAGAAATGTCCACAAAGCGCACACCAGATAAGCGTCGGTTGCGTTCAGGCGACGGACCCACGGCGTTGTGCGTTATTTGCTAGCAGGCAAGAAATGGCGGCATGTCTGTGCAAACTCTACCGTGCAGCCACCAGTCCCACGAGGCCTGCGTGACCCAACACCTCATGGTCAACGGACTTGTCATCAACCAGCAACGTCGGCAGGGCCACCGTTCAGCCACACTGAAACCCCAGCTGCACAAGGGGCGATGCCCAAACATACTGACCGCCGGGAAGGAGGTTCGCCCATACCGGACGATCTCGACAGAATGGCAGAGGCCGAAGCGGTGCCGCCTGCTGAAGGGCAGAGGCAAACTGTGGCGGTGGAGGTGACAGTCCTGATGGCCCTGATGCAGGGTTTGACCACCCGGGCAGCCGCTCTCGAGAGCAAGCGGGAAACCCCACCCCCAGCACATCCACGAACGCCTCCGATGTGGGACTCGGACCTAAACCCTTGGGATTTCCCATTGGACATGAGACGTGAGCCCGAGCGAATTAGGTCCAGCTCAGCGATAAATCCCATGACTCCGGTGTACCGGCCCAGACTGAGCCAAGTGCAACCACCGACCCTGGCTCCAGTGGCTCCTCCGGACCAACGCGGTCTTCCACATACACCGTATCGGCTGAAGCCGACCCAGACTTCCAGCATAATTCAGGGCTGGAATCTGCATTTTAGCGGGGAGCCAAACACCATCAATGTGGAAGTCTTCATTGGTCGGGTGGAGTCCCTGATAGAACAGATGATGGCAGGAGACCACATGGCGCTGGCCGGCTACTTGCCGATGCTGCTTAAAGGAGCAGCGCTGGAAACCTAGTGGCGTATACATTCCACTCCACCATCTCTATGCTGGTCACGGTTGAAGGAGGTACTCCGTATGGAGTACCCCACAGTCAATATGGACGAGAGGGTTTTGGACAAGATCCATGCCAGATGGCAACGTCCCGACGAGCCCTTCCATAAGTACTGGGCCGACATCCTACGGCTAAACGACCAGCTGTCCGAGCCGACGACACCAACACAACTGCTGCGGGTGTTGAAACGGAGTTTGAGGCCGGAACTTCGCCGCCATGTCGCGAACTCAGACCCTCAGGATATGGAATCGCTGCTAAGAGCCGTCAGTCAACAGGAGGGAGTCGAGCAAGCCCTCCGAGAACGGCCATACCTGGTAGCGAGGACGGGTCCGCGGCGTAGAATTGCGGAAGTGGCACTACAGTCCAACACTCTAGATCTGGAGGAAACCGACATGGAGTCAGATAAGCTTACTGTAGCTGCGAAGGCGAACCTCGCGACCTGCTGGAACTGTAAGCAAACCGGACATTGGTTTCTTGCATGTCGGGTAGGGCGTATGGTTTTCTGCTACGGATGCGGTAAGCCTGACACCTATTTCCCGGACCTCCCAGATTGTGCCACTTCAAAAAATGGACGAGCGAGTACCCGACCACCTCAGCGGTACCACAAACCCCCACAGTAGGTTCCCAGCCTGCTTCAAACCCCAATATTGACGATAATACACCAGCCTTGACAACTATGACTGCGGAGGTTCCCTCTCTTCCGGAAGCCTCTCCAACGACACTGTTGAAGCTGCCTGAAGAACCACAGCTGCCACGAATTCGCCTACTAAAGCCATATCATGTTCGACTGCAGGAATATCGTGCGGCTCGAGAGCGAATCTTTGCTTCCGAAGAAGTCACCTTTCGCTCGCGTAAGGTAAAATAATCAACTCGTCGTTGGCGGAGTTTCCGCAAGAGGGTGCGCACTTACCGTCAAACCCTAAACTTTTGCAACATTCCGGAGGTTTCCGAGAACGACACCAGACCTTACGCCCCAATCAAAGTGTTGGGCAAAATCGCTATTGCACTGATTGACACGGGTGCAAGTATCAGCTGCCTTGCCTCGAGCCTCGGCTCAAAGGTACTCCATCAACATCCTAACTAGCGCTCTGAAATCAGCACCGCGGATGGCACCAAGCATTCTATCCAGGGTAGATTGACCACACCGGTGACGTTCCGAAACTAAGGATATTACTTTCTTCATTATCCCTTCTCTGACTCAGAACGTGTACCTTGGCGTCGATTTCGTCCTCCAATTTGGTTTGGCTCCAGACTTATTCGTCGACGCACCCTTAAATAATGTCAACGAACTGGCTTCTGTGCCCGACAGGCATGAATTAACGCCTAACCAACAACAACGTCTGGAAGCAACCATCGCTGCAGTCCTTCACGGACATTATTATGCACCTACTTTCACTACACTTTTTCTCGTTTCCCCCTTTCAGTTCTCCCAACGAATACCTTTCTGGGAATCCGTTTTTCGTCCATACGATTTACGTGGCCCATTGTAGCTTTCGCAGTCTTACAATCGTTGAGATCTCCGACTCGTCGGATTTTGTTGTATCAAATTCGCCATTGGTCCCGTCTAGCTTTGCTCCTATTATTTGTCTCAGGACTCGTTTTTCGAAGGCGTTCAATTTGTTTCTGGTTCCTTCTTTAGCATAGCACAGATCTTATCACAGATTTGTATACTTGGAGCTTTGTTTCAAAATCGTCAAAATTGAAAAAAAAAATTTTTTTATTTGCGAGCTGTATTCTTCGGCGTATTTCGACTCTTTTATTACCAGTTCTCGTTATTTTGGCGCTTGAATATACAAATCCGCCCATTTTTTCGGTACTATACTCGTCAAGTGTGATAATTTAGGTATATAAGGTATTCTTCCTCGACTGCGCCATGATTTGTAGTCCTACTAGTTTTGCTTCGCTGTCAAGTTCTTTGGCCGTTGTGAACAACCGTGACAAAATGTTGACGTCATCCACATAGGCTGCCATTTGGCTTGACTAGTATAATAATGTACCTTTCGTATTGACAGGTAGCATTCTTATAACATATTCCAGAGCCAAATTTAATAACGATGGTCTAATTTAATTTCTTCTAAATAATTAATTAATAATAATTAAATTAAAAATTAATTAAATATATTTGAGACCCTTACAATAAAACTTTTTATTTTATATGTCACACGACACACTTTGCAAAACTTTTTTTCAAACCCCCTTCCCTTCCCCAAAAAGTGACCACCTTTTTAAAATCCATTTATCGAGCTTAAACTTTCGTGTTTAGTTCACAAGACTGCATATCTGTACCAAATTGAACTTTATCGCTGCAGTAGGTTCGAAGTAAATCAGCTGTTACAATCGGACAGACAGACACACGAGTGAGTGAGGGCTCTATTTTTGCATTTAAATGTACAAAACCCCAAAAATGAGAAAACCAAAGAAAAATCCTTTGCTTTTGTATTACATAATATTTCAACGCAAAAGAGTTTACTCTCCTTGATTTTGAACTTGTCCTGAAACGAAGGTTGTATAATATATAATAATAAATAAGCAATGGAATTCCATGTGTATGTCTATTACCTTTAAATTTAAAAAAAATAATACTGTCACTTTTACTTTAATTTTCAGAGAAAGTCCAAAAGCTATTGAACGTACCCGTGAAGCGGTACCATCCTTTGGTCCCTTAAGCGTCGAAGCGAATGCAACATCATCAACAACAATTGTGGTAAGATGGGGTGAAGTTCCAAAAGAGCATCGCAATGGACAAATCGATGGTTACAAAGTGTACTACGGAGCAACCAATCGAGGAGTTCAAGTTCTACATAAGACAATAAGCAATAATGCATCGTTCACAACAACACTTACCGAACTAAAGAAATATGTTGTCTACCACATCCAAGTCCTAGCATATACACGTTTGGGCGATGGAGCACTAAGTACACCGCCAGTTCGTGTTCAGACATTCGAAGATACACCAGGAGCACCGTCAAATGTTTCGTTTCCCGACGTGTCATTCTCCACGGCGCGTATCATTTGGGATGTTCCAGAAGAACCAAATGGGGAAATTTTAGCATACAAAGTGACATACTCATTAAATGGAAGTGGAAGTCTGAATTATAGTAGGGAATTCTCTCCTGCTGATCGCACATATAGAGCAACCCAATTGTTAGCTGAGAGGTACTATACATTCAGTGTTACTGCACAAACTCGTTTAGGTTGGGGAAAGACCGCATCGGTTCTAGTTTACACAACAAATAATCGAGAACGGCCGCAAGCTCCATCAAGTCCACAAATCTCCAGAAGCCAAATTCAAGCGCATCAAATCACATTCAGCTGGACACCGGGGAGGGACGGCTTCGCACCTCTTCGATACTACATCGTGCAGTTTAGAGAAAATGAAGGACCGTGGACATCACTGCCAGAGCGTGTTGATCCTGCTGTTACATCATACACGGCTCTAAATTTAAGACCTCACACAACATACCAATTCCGCATTCAAGCAACAAATGACTTGGGTCCATCAGCATTTAGCCAAGAGAGTATCCTCGTACGCACGCTACCTGCAGCTCCATCCCAAGGTGTTTCTGGTCTGAGGGTGGTTCCAATCACAACTACAAGTGTCAGAGTACATTGGAATCCGCTCGAGAAAGCGCTGTGGAATGGAGACTCAATCACTGGTGGATACCGAGTTCTTTTCCAACAAATATCTGATTTTCCAACAGCATTGCAAGCAACCCCTAAACAAGATGTCATGGGAATCAGCTCAGAATCAGTTGTGCTAACAGACCTAACGCAGGACCGCAACTATGAAATAGTAGTGCTGCCATTTAATTCGCAGGGAACAGGACCAGCAACACCACCCGTCGCAGTATATGTTGGAGAAGCTGTACCCACCGGAGAACCAAGAGCAGTTGAAGCTGCTCCAATTTCAAGTACTGAAGTTAGACTTCGATGGAAACCACCCAAACTTAACATGCAAAACGGCGATTTACTAGGCTACAAAATATTCTACTTAGTAACTGATTCTCCCCAAGAACCAGAAGATGGAAGGAAACACGAAGAGGAAATTGAAGTCGTTCCTGCATCTACAACCGCCCATAGCTTAGTGTTTTTAGATAAATTCACCGAATACAGAATTCAAATTCTCGCATTCAACCCTGCCGGAGACGGTCCACGATCGACTGCAATCACTGTCAAAACGTTGCAAGGCTTACCTGGTCCTCCGACGAACTTAAAGTTTGAAGATATCACCATGCAAAGCTTAAAGGTTTCCTGGGACCCGCCAAAAAAGCGAAATGGTGAAATTTTAGGATACCTTGTCACATATGAGACTACAGAAGAGAATGAAAGTAAGTACTATCGTGTTTTTTTTCATCGAAGTAACAAAACTCAATAAATTTGTTTCCTGTTCCCTACAGAATTCAGCAAACAAGTAAAGCAAAAAGTCACAGGAACTAGTCTATTCATTCAAACGCTGGAGGAGGAAGTGACTTACACGTTCACAGTACGAGCACAAACAATTGATTACGGTCCGGCGATTAGTGGCAATGTTACGACGGGTCCACAAGAAGGCTCACCCATTGCTCCGAGAGATTTAATACTATCGAAGGGTGTGTCGAGTGTTGACATGCATTGGGTCAATGGGCCCTCGGGTCGAGGGCCAATACTTGGCTACTATATCGAATGCAAGAAGCGAGGTGAGCAAACATTGCGTTGTATACTTTTTTCCTTGCTTGAAACAACGAAAAATTGTAACATAACGATGAATTTCTTTTTTTCTTTTCTTACTTTCTGCTCCTCCATGCTGAGTAGAGACCGACCATTCGTATATTTGTAAGTAGAGTGGTTTTGTGAAAAATCGTCTCAAATGAATGTATAGTCCAGCAAGGACTTTTCATCGTTTTATTGTTATTGTGCCTTATGTCACATTTAGAATTAATGCACTAAATATTTTTGCATACATTTTCGTTAATTATAGAATAGAATATTATTTCCATACTTTTAATTTTGAATAATTATCGTTTCGAAAATCATTTCAAAAGACCGAAATGTGTTGCTTCGAGTAGAGTGCATTTTTCATACTAATTTATTGAGCCCATAGAACATATGTCTTGATGATTCACTTAAAACGTATCATAGCAGAATATAGTAACTATAATGAACGTCAAATTAATATCTTTTATTCATGAATATTACCAAGAATCATATTTGGAAGAATTTATGATTATCATAAGAGTTCCATCAAAAATTTGCTGTTTGTGAACATAACTTATCTTTCAAACGCTTGACTCATAAAGCATTCATAGCGGATCAACGTCGCTATTCAAAATATTTCTTATATTGCATCTTGTTTTAACAGACAATTTTCAAAATGCTTAATTCATACGATAGGCGTCACTTTTGCACTGTTTTGTATAATATGTCTTGTGTCTACGTGTTTTTCAATGTATTTAATCCTTAAACGAGCGTAATGTTAATCATACTTTTATTTATATTTCAAGATGATCCACGTTGGGAAACGATAGCAAAAACGACTTCTGGACCAGTTCAAGAATTCTCTGTTAGTTTTCAAAGTTTACTACCATCAACTGCCTACACATTTCGCGTGATCTCATACAATAAATATGGCATATCGTATCCTGTTATATCGAAAGATACGATTCTAACGCCATCGAAATTATATTTGGAATACGGTTATCTACAGCATAAACCATTCTATCGGCAGACATGGTTTATGGTTGCTCTAGCGGCCACTTCAATTGTGATAATTATTATGGTAATAGCTGTATTGTGTGTGAAGAGTAAAAGTCATAAGTATAAACGTAAGTATATATACCTGTTTATATTTAAGTTAAATACGAAAGGAGATTAGTTCTAAAAGCAATATTTTAAATCCAAAAAAAAAAAATAGTTTAGTTTTGAATATTTAAGTAATTTGATTTTATCTAAATATCAGCATATTAACGGTCTCTTGTTAAACCATTGGAACAGGGAATACGTTTATATTAGAGCCGTTGTATCATGCTCCGTCAACGTGTTTATATCAAATTTTAAGCATTTGTCATTATTTTAAAGCCAATCTACTTGATACTTACAGACAAACAGCTCAGTAATAGACAGAATACTGTTTCTGAATTTTTTAAAAAGATTTCAACATAAACGTCACGGTCTATTCGACAGAAATTATATCGTAGAATAAACGCGTGTTGTCGTTGTAGCCAGAGAAAATAGTAATTATTATCACTTCACTAAAGTAATCCGCGTAGCTTAGTAGTTAGATTACTCGCTACGTAGGCCGAAAGTCCCTGGTTCGAATCCCGTTGGTGATAACGAGATTTGTTTCGAGTGATTCTTCAGATGGACCATAAGCCCGTTCAGTTATGATTCATACTGGACGGACACTCGTCCAAAGCGTGGTACTGACCATATCACCTTCTCGACTGCCAATACATTCGATCAATATAATGAGATAACTGTCCCTTAGCGAAGGCGCAAAATGGGCTGTAGAGCCAAAACAAAAAAAAACACTTCATTTAATAATTTTTTTATTTGATATCCGCAGGTCAGTTCTCTTTTTTCTTGCAAAGCCGTCAGGCCTTGTTTTGCTATGTGAGCAGATGCGTTTCAACTTCTTGACTCATCTTCAGGCACTGAAGATGACTCAAAGGAGTCGAAACGCATCTGCTCACATTAGAAAGCAAGGCCCGATGGTTTTTCAAGAAAGAAATAACTTCAAAATGTTTTCCTACTCGAGTATCAACGTTAATTGAGTTAAAGGTTACTTAGAAAAATTTTTATGGCATAACTTTCAAGATGCCATTACTTCTAATAATCACACAACAACCCGCGTATTCCTCCGACGTGCTCATTTGCGATTTCAAACCAGACTCCCCAATCCGTCCAAATCTTCGCATGATTTTTTTGCCGCACCTGTAAATCCAAATCCGCTACTAGCTCAGCTGAGTTAAATTGCATTCGACATTGCAATACATGGATCTGATGCACTAAATCAGTGTTTCCATGTCCGAAATTTCTATTTGCAGATTTGCGTAATTAAGTTAATACGAGGTGTGACAATTAAGTAATGAGACTGATTCTATTGCCGCGCTTGTGGTAAACCTACGACCTTGAAATTCCCTTTCCCTTCCCCGGCATCCTTCCCCTCTCCATTGATATATTTACCATCGCTCTAGCTTCGTTAGTTCGCCTGCTGTGTCGTGTTGGTGGTGCTCGTCACGAAAATGGAGAAACGAAACCAAGAGCAACGCGTCGCGATAAAAACTTGCGCGAGATTGGGCGAAACAGCTTCGGAAACGTACGCTAAAATTGTAAAAGTGCATGGTGGTAGTGCTCTTAGTCGTGCCCAGGTGTCTCGATGGCATAAAGAGTTTAAGGAGGGGCGTGAAAGCGGAAGTCGAGGCGCGGAGCGGGAGACCAGTCGAGGTGCGGAGTGACGAGAATGCGCAGCGTGTGCGCGCCGTAATCCGTGAAGATCGGCGTTTAACAGTTCGAATGTTAGCCTCGGAACTGGGTATGAACCGTGAAACAGTCAGACAAATTTTAACCGACGATTTTGGGATGAAAAAGTTGTGCGCGGAGATGGTTCCAAAGAAGCTTTCTGAGGAGCACTCAGCGTGTCCCAGTATTTGGCCTCTAAAGGGATCGCCGTGTTGCAACAGCCGCCTTATTCGCCCGATATGTGACCCTGGGAATTTTTTTTGTTCCCTAGAACAAAATCGGTGGTCAAAGGAACCCATTTTGAGTCGATTACGGACATCCTGGTGGCCGTGACGAGGGTACCTGCGGACATCCCAGTCGAAGCGTTCCAGAAATGTTACGAAGCATGGAAAACGCGCTGGAATCGTTATATAGCTGCCCAAGGGGACTATTTTGAAGGGGATGGCAGAGTTGTAGAATAATTTTTAAACATACGGTTTTCATGGAATCAGTCTCGCTACTTAATTTTCACACCTCGTAAAATTATTAATAGATTGAAATTTAAATCATAATAAAAGATAAATATTATAACGAATATCAATGCAAAGAAAAAATTTAAGTGTAGTGAAATAAAAAAGAAACAATATAAATTTATTTGTAATAAAAAATTAAAATTAAATGTGTTAAATTTGAGTAACTAAATTTTTCAAGTCTGCAGCAGAAATTTCGGAACAGTGTTATGCAGTTTTCGGGCAGTTGACTGGTGTGACTGCTCGATTACTACAAACAACAAATCTTTTTGTTTCAATTGTGGCAAAAAACATCACGAAACAAGTCGGGTAGACAGAACTACGCTCATATCAAAAGAGCTTTGTATTTAACCTACAATATGTGGATAAATAGAATGATTTAATTCAAGAAAAGCTTTTATGACATGCACACCAAATATATTCCTGCTTTAAAAGAACTTCATTTTAACCAGCCAACATTTTGTTTCAATATTATTAAAATCATTGACTGACCTGAATCTTAAATGTATTTTTGTTATTCATTCCATCTGAAAATTTGTAGCAGTCGAAGGAAATTCAAATGGCTATAACGTCGGTAAATTTTATAGAAACTTATAGAATAAAGAACTACTTAAATCGCTGATTTCATCCAATTTCAAGATACTAATATAGTTTTACTAACGAAAATGTTAAATCTTTCTACTATTAGCAAAGGTCAACGAATTTCAGCCTCTAAGTTATTTGTTATTGGATCTAGCTCTATGACTTACAGGGCTTTCTGAAAGAAATTTTACAAAAACTTACTATTTTCCCGTCCTATCTGTCCGTCTGTCTGCCTGTCCATCTCTCCGTTTGTCCATCCGTCTGTACATCTGTCCATCTATCCGTGCGTCACAAGAAATTTCTTCCGAAACTATAGAAGCTACAAAGCTGAAACTACGCGAAAAGTTCGTACATTTCCCCTTCCCCTGCCCCCCCACGGTACCGATAAGGCAATTTTAAGATTTAAGATTTCATTGAGACCTTTCCAATGACACCCTGCTCGACTACCAATGGTGAAAAACATTTTTTGAAGGGTCTCCTCCCTATATGGGGAGACCGCCTTAAACACCTTTTTTCACCCTTGAACTTTCAAGAAGTCACCACTTCTGTCCTTTTCACAAAGTTTTATGGCTGTTCTGGACTGCAGCGATGGTCTCCTCCCTCGGCGGAAGAGGATGGTAGTATCTGCCGAGATTGGCCTTGTCTGGGGACGCGTGAATGCGCTGGCAGGCTAGCGTTGCGGTGTCGAGGGGCGGGTTCTTTCCCCCTAGCACAAGGACGCATTTCAAAAATATTTCGCATTCACGAATTAAAAGGGTCGAATGCCGATCGACTGGTGTCGAGGCCGAGGTAACCTACTGAGGGTTGCTTTGTTTGTTCGAAGAACAAACTTCTAGTTCTGCCAAATGAAATATCGTTTGAGCAAAGATGATTTTCATAAGAAGAGTAGGAACTTAAGTCCCTATGGAAGCTTGCGCAAGAATTTCCACACGGCGCTGGATGATTTTTTAGTAATACCTTTGCGGGTTTCTTTTTGATTCCTATATAATTGAGCATTTATCTGCTTCGATCCTCTCATGCCGTGATAGACAAAAGAAAACACAAATACAATTCGAATGTATAATTAGCGATTCACTGCCTGAGAATTAACTTTTACCAATTTGAAATATAAACGTTTGCAATCTGCGGTCTTAACGCCACTACGTTTCATTTAAAAATAAGTCTATTCGGGCACCGTCACATATACACAAATACACGCTTCCGGCATCTGACGACTGAGCCACCACGCATTACCAAAATGACAATGTTTTTATCATAAAATTGAAAGCTAGTTATAATGATGATCTCCAGCAAATGTTTCGCTCTAATACATGTCCTTGGCAAGGTTATTCAATTATGGTTGACTACTCCCTTCTCACTAATTGCGTTTGTGTGCCGTGCTTGATCTTGAGAAGTCCCTATCCTGAGCCAAAACTACAATACGAACCATTCATCGCAATACAAGAAACTGAAGCGAGTTTGGGATTCGGACGCGAAAAACCCACGGGACGTTGATACCAATTTATTTCCTTAATCACGCGCGGCAATTCAATCACGTGGATATTAATAAAATGCAGGTAGCTACCGGATTGACGATATTGTATATGAACGCCTTCGGCTAAGGACTTCTCCCAATGATATTCTACAGCAAAATTGACTTAAAAGCGATCACTCACGAGTTCTTGTTGAATGCTTACACACGGCGACTGGGTGGATGAATATCCGTAGGATGACGGCTCACTGATTTCTTGAAGCAATTCGAGCACCATTGAGAGCAAAGTTCAAAATTTGGCAAATGTTCAAAAATGACAAATTGTCGCAGGATAGAATCATTGATTATTAAAGACAATCACTTCATCACTCATTCCCCACTTGTAAGAGTTACACCACCAGCTTGACTGAGCGGTCGCGGTATTTCTCGAGTTTATACTAACATGAAAGAAAACTTATTAGGCTTCAAAATGGGGACAAAACAATTCATAGTTCAAGTCGATGATTATTGCGCCAATTGAATTCTAGCCTTCACCGAGCACACTCAAGCATCATAGGTTGTTCAATGCTCGCTACTTGTTTTGCAACAAATAACACAATCGCCGCCACAGCATCGTAGATTTACATGCCAACGACGTGCAGTGAATTCTATTCCGGTTTTGGTTCATGATTCATTATTTTTACCGTTGGCAAATTTTTCACCGCCTGGTTCAGTTGTATGCCACCCGGAGGTTATCTTATCAGCACGTCCGCCCCAAAACGCCCACCGCGCACTTGTAAAAACTGCAAGAAAACCATTTAAATACATCTTGTGATGGCTCTGTTAGACTCAGCACACCACAAGAGCTTTTACTTACGCTTTAAACTGCTGAGTAGCAAATGCAGAACTTATCCTCGGTCGAAGTGAATGCCATTTTAGAAGTCTCCGCTACATCCCATAAGAATCGAACTTTTGGCAAGATTTCCCTTTTTGCTAAAGTTTTTGTGACTGCTATTAATCACGCTGAATCCTTACCTAGAGATAGAACTCAACGCATAGGCGACCACCTTTGAATTTATATATTTCACTGTGCGCACTTAAATGGAATTTGTTTGCGACGAGAAACTTTGCACCGCGAAGATTGAACCGAACCTCACTGCTTGACGATTTGAGGCGGACTCCTCGATCCGTCCAAATCTTCTCTTGTTCTTCTCTTTTCCCGTGTACCGCTAAATCGCATCAGCTGCTTGCTCAGCCGGGTTCGCTTACATTCCGTAATGTAATACACCGTTGGGCTGTACTAAATCAGTGTTCCCATATCCTAAATCCTAATTGACAGATTTAAAAAAAAAATTTTCTTAAGTATAAGTAAAGTTAAATCTCATGGAGAATATAATAAAAGGGAAACGTTTAAATTTACTATAAAGGAAAATTGGTATAAAATTACATTAAATAATGATAATAAGAAAGAGAACTATTTTACAAATTACGATTATGAATGGAAGTAATTAAATATTTTTTCCAAATCTGCCATTAAAATTTTGGATAGGAGATAGGAAGGTTTTCGAGCAGTTTGCTTGTGTGACTGCTCGATTACTACACTGAAGCTTCTCTAGTTTCGAAGAAAACGTGGTGTGACATACGAACAGACGGATACAGGTCGTGATTGCAATAGGGTTTTGTATTTTAGTACAAAACCCTAAAAAGGAGCCAAAACAGAATAATTCATCAACTATACAGTGAGATGAACTCCAATAAATTGTATCATCACAAAATTTTCCACATAAAATAAATATATAAAATTATCTCCTTTCGTGTTCGACTGATAATTAGCTTTTTAAAAAAACTCACCGATTCCTAATTTACAGAAGAGATTCAAAAAACTCTAGAAGAGTCAATGGCAATGTCCATCGATGAACGAGAAGGGCTTGCACTAGATATATATCGTGCTCGGCACGGTGCTGGGGGTGGAACGAGTACAATAAATAGTGCCGGTACATTAAGTCGACGAACAATAGGAACTCTTAGTAGAAAACCACCTCACGGACCACCTCCATCTTTAGGAAAAAGCCCACCACGACCTTCACCAGCGTCAGTTGCTTATCACAGTGACGAAGAAAGTTTAAAGTGCTACGACGAAAATCCGGATGATAGCAGTGTAACGGAGAAACCATCGGAAGTCAGTTCATCTGACTCACAGGTAATTTTTGATATTGATATTTTTTACATGCATCAATATAAATTTAAATTCTTTTAATAATCCAACAGCATTCCGAAAGCGAAAACGAAAGTGTTCGATCCGATCCACATTCGTTCGTTAATCATTATGCCAATGTTAACGATTCGTTACGTCAATCGTGGAAGCGGCAAAAGCCGGTACGCAATTATTCCAGCTATACAGATTCCGAACCGGAAGGAGTTACTAGTTTAAATGGTGGCCAAATTATAGTTAATAATATGGCGCGGTCGAGAGCTCCTCTCCCAGGATTCTCGTCGTTTGTTTGACAATCAACGGAATTTTAAGTTGCTTTTGCTTTTAAAGATTATTATAAATTTAGTTTATCATTATCTCAGTATCGCCATCGTCGTCATTATAAGAGATGTTACTGTAAATGCTCACAATATTTTATTATTGTGGTCTATCTTTCGATCATCTCTTTTATTTGTGATAAAAGACTTTATCTTGTTTATTTATAAGCGTAGCGAACTAAGAATCTATACTATACTTACATAATGAACAATTTTTTTACAGAACCGAAAACGATGAAAGTTAAAATGTATCTTTCTAGCTTAAATGATAATATAAGTTAAAGTTTAGATAGTCTATACTATATAAGGACGATCAAAGTGGAATTGAAACGTTATTTTGTATAATTCTGTTTATCCCTTCGATTTATTTTCATTTTTTTCACTTAAATTATTCGAATGCAAGCATATCACTAAGCCTTTTGCATTTTTTATTTCTAATCTAATATAATAAAATGTTGTTGCGTGTACAACAAAAAAATAATCAGAACCTACGAAGGACCATATTTTTTGTATATACTTATACTTAAATCGAAACCTGACTAATTTTGAAAATCATTTGCATTTTCCTTTTACATTGATTTCGTATTTTCTAAAACTACTTTTGTATCTATATTGTGTAAGAACAATCCGATTGACAACTCCTTATAAAATGAAACAAATTTAACTTTAAAGTTCTAAGAAATATAAATACTTAAATGACTGATTATTTCGTAGAATATGCAATTAAGTTTATTTTATACGTTAGCTAATTGAAATTCTTGATAAATACAACAAATTGGAAGATTAGACGAAAATGAAGAATGTGGTGAAAATTATTGTCTCATATTTTTAATGATGAAAATTGTATAAAACCAAAATCAATTTAGCTCAAATAAATCTTATTAAATGTCATTCTGATGCTACATTCTCAAATGTAACGAAGAAATGTGCTCAAAATATGAATCAATGAGTGTATTTATTTATATTAAAAATTTATTGGCAAATGACAGGTATGGCATTACTGATTGCTTCAACGGTTGTATCATCTTTTTTCATGTATTATAGGGTTGCACAGGGCAACTATGTTGTCTCAAAATACATTTTATTTTGCGAGATTTGCGAGATATGTTACTGTGCTATACATTCAAAGTGCTATGCAAAGGTTCTTGCTTTTTACACTACTCTTTGTTGGATGCAATGTAGCATTCTTTCATATTTTTGAAAGTTTAAGTTTTATTTATTATAATGAATGCTATGGGCATGTAAGATTTCGGATGAAGGTTTATTTAAAAAAATACCAAAATCTGAAGAAAAAGAGCCTGAAGTCGAACAAGAATAAAAAGTAAAAAAAACTAAAATTGCCAAGTAGCTTTAATAAATTGGATAAAAAGTTGTTTTGGAGTTGAACTTATTTCTAAATTTAATGAAGTTCATGAAAGAAAGAAACAGTTATAAAATAGTGCGGTGTCTTCCGTATCCTGGAAGATGTATAAAACATAAATTGCGTTACGCATGTCGATTCCGTGTGCGGATGAAACAAAACGTTTTATCCCTATCTGGGATCGAATTTCTTTTAAACGGAAACACCTCCGACAAATGTGAAAGCTATATTAATATTTAATAATCTTTCATTGAGCTATCAAAGTACACGAGTTAACATACAAAGCGTCAAAACTATTGGGCAGAAATTGGTATAGATAGTAATGGTTTAATTTACAGCTACTTTAACACGAATTACATCCGTTCAGTCACACAGCTGCATGTCAAATGTCCCAGCTCCTCTCATCCCAATCTCAACGTGACAATTCGGCCGTCCTGCTCTGAGTTTGGAGTTTTCTTCATTGTTTGAATAATGAATTTAGTTTTAGTTTCATTACCTCGTAGGCCAATTCAGTTTGCTTAAGATTCTAGGCTCAAAAATGCTCCTTTGGCATCTAAGATTGAACATGCCATAATATTGATGTTATCAACATATTCTACCAATTGTGTGGACTTGAACACTAGTGTCCACTAGGTTTCAGCTGATGTCTTCCTAATGACGTGTTTCAGCACAATATTAAAGAGCGTTGGGACAAGGCAATCTCCTTGTTTTAAGCCTGATTTCATTGTAAAGCTGTCCGTTAGTTCACCGTTTACCTTGATCTGGGACTCTGTGTTTAGCATCGTGATCTTCACCATACAAACTAGTTTTGTTGGGACGCCCATGTAAAACATTATTTTGTTCAGCGCATTTCTGTCAAAACTATCGCATGCTTGCTTAAAGTCCACAAAGAGTTAATGCACATCAACGTTAGATTGCCAGCACTTTTCAAGCTCCTGTTTTATTGAGAATATTTGGTGTATTGTATAGGGTTTTCCAATAAGAGGTGTTATTTTGAATAGATCTTGTGATTTAACACCTTGCGACTTCTTCCTTTGGGGCCACGTGAAAGAGAAGGTCTACGCCAACAGCCCAGCGTCGATTCAAGACCTCAAAGATGGAATTCGTGAGGCTATCGAGGACATAGGTCAGCTACTTTGCGATTTGGTTATGGAAAATTTCATGAAAAGGATATAGTCCTGTAAGCGTGGTCGTGGTGGTCATTTGCCTGATGTTATTTTCCACTATTAACGGCATACCTTCTTCTTTATAATGAAATAAACATCCGATCGTTTAAATGAAAAAATGGTATTTTTCTTTTAATATTAAAATAACACCTCTTATTGGAAAACCCATTAGAACATCCACTTCGAAAGCCTCCCTGATTACTCTCCTATAATACTTTCTTTCTATAATTTTGGAGAGCACTTTATAAGACGTACACAGTAAAGCGATGCCTCTTGAATTTTCACACCTTAACTTGTTCCCCTTCTTGTGTACAGGACATAATATACTTTTTCGCCAGTCCTCTGGTAACTACTCCTTTGACCATATTCTGCATATTAGTCGATACAGAAGGTTACTTAGATGGGGACCCTCGCTCTGGAGTAGTTCTGCTGGTATTCCATCTATTCCAGGAGCTTTACTTTTTCTGAGGTCCTGTACTGCTGCCTGTACTTCGTCTCTGGTTGGTGGTGAGACTGGGACCTCTTGCTCTGCTTCATGAATGTTCACAGCTTTAGTCGTCGTTGGGGACGCTGTGAATAGCTATAAATATAGCAGCTATCTGTTTTTAATGTTGACTGTGTTGCCTGGGATTTCTCCTTGTGCACTTTTGCAAAAACATGTTTGTAGATTGAAGCCATCTCTTAGTTGTTTAATAAAGACATACGCCGATCTGTCCTCATTTAGGGTCATGTTTTCGTTTATCTGCTGGATCTTGGTGTTGTTTCTTTCTTCGGCGCAATTTTTTTAGCTTGACGTCGAAGTGTTTTATATTGTTCTTCTTTGGCACGAAATGTTCACTGACGTATTCTTTGTACGACTGGTTTCTTTTTTTATCGCATCTCTTACTGTCTTCCATATGGTTTTGATGTCATCATCACTTGCTCCCATCTGTGGGGATATGTTGATGTGATTTCCCAGTGCTCACATGTACGAGTATATGGATGCTACTGAGCTATCAGTAGGAAATTTTTTGCAAAAAACTTGTAAATTTTTGATGAGTTAAATCGATGTAAATAATTTAGATCTAACAAACATCGCTTAAATCAACGGTATGTTAAATAGTTTCCGAGATTTACTACATTTTTTAACGAAAACATGCTATTTTGTTTGAATTTTGTAATTTTCGCAACATACTTTTTGTAAAATGTAATGAACTGATTTAATAGCCAAAGGTTTATTCTAATTTCTTAAAAAAAAAAATTTGCAAATATTCCTAAGGTTTATGAGATGGACGGCTGTA
Source organism: Odontomyia ornata (assembly GCA_963969285.1). Taxonomy (NCBI): domain Eukaryota; kingdom Metazoa; phylum Arthropoda; class Insecta; order Diptera; family Stratiomyidae; genus Odontomyia; species Odontomyia ornata. Next base: position 447,028,838 of record OZ017739.1, on the reverse strand, counting down.
AAGTTTACCCAAATTGGGAGTTTTACTGGGGGGCCTTAAACTAATACTTTAGTTGAATTCTAATCAGTGGTAAGTTAGTGGTTAAAAAATCAAAATGGTGTGCTCTTCTTGCGCGACAAACTGTGACTGAGTTGAATGAGTCATTTTATTGCATACTCCAACAAAATCTTCATCCGTCTTCAGGTCTTTTGTCACCTTTACGTGTAATTCATACAATTCTAGCTGCAAATAGTTCTGTAGTGATGTTGTATTTCGAATTGGATACAGTTTTTCTTTACTGTTCGATCGTCGATTCTGCCATAGTTTATTTGTCGCTTTCACTTCCATTAATAGGTCGTTGCTTGCTTGCAGCGATTCGTCTGAATTTTAACACAGACGCCGTTTGTAGCCTGTCGATGTCGAATTTCTGTAGACGGCTGATCTTCGCCGAATACGGCTTTGGCATACGAAATTGATATCGATATTTGATCAAGTAATTATCCGAGCTACAATTGGCTCCTCTATATGTACGGACTTCAAGTATGCTCGAAGCCAATCTTTGTTCAACCACAACATGGTCGATCTAGTTTTGTGTGTTGCCATCCGTCAGGTCATTTTATGTATGTGTCGATGAGGAAAGTAAGTCGAACGTATTACTAGATTTCTGCTATTTGCAGAGTCAATCAGATGCTGGCCTTTATCATTAGTTTCGTCATGTTGGCTATATCCTGCAGTCGTTCCTCAATGAGATAGATAGGTTATTGCCAACCTTAGTGTTGAAATCGCTCGGAAGAATTTTTGTGTCATTTGTAGGCAATGAGTTACTGCTCAATCGGTCTAAATTGATTACAGTGCTCTTGATTTTTTCATTATTTACTTGATTTACATTTTCAACAGAATACTGAAATTCACATAATACTCATGTCTTGCTCCATCATATAAATTTCCTTTAAGCCTCTCGTAAACTACGCTTCTTCGAACGCAGAATTTTTCAACTTACCGAAAGATGGTCATCCAACAAAATGGCCAACATATCATTGATTAATGTTGGTGTTAATATAAATAAATTTGCTTTAAAAAACATGAAAAAACGACATTATCGAACAACCTAATATAATTGAAAAACATCAAAACAAAACCGACCGAGTTGAGTGAAGTAACTTTTCATTTTCTGAAAAATATGAGAAATTCTTGTTGTTAATTGTGAGTCACAACTTAAAGTCAAGTTTTTCGCCCAACTTAATTTGACATTTCTTTGTTTCAGTGTTTGACAAATTTAACCATGAAGAGGTACACAATTGAGCAGTGCGTCAAGGTTGTTGAAGGCTTTTACTAAAATGGGCGTTCAAATCAAAATGCATTTCGTGCACTTCGTGATTATTTTGCCAGCATAATCGACCAAGTGTGTCCACAATCGGGAGAATTGTGCGCAAATTTCAGCAAACCGGGTCTATAGGAAATGTAAAATCACCTGTATATGCTCGCCCAGTTCGTTCTGCGGAAAACATTGCTGTTGTTTGCGATAGTGTGGCAGAAGAGCCGTCAACCTCGACCCATCGACATGCCCAACAATTGAACATCTCACGAACATCACTGATGCAAATTTCGAATAAAGATTTGAATTTACACGCTTGCAAGGTTCAATTGACTCAAGAGCTGAAACCTACTGACCATTTCAAGTGTCGGTAATGCGCCGAATGGTTGGTTGAACAGACAGAAGGGAATAGTGACTTTACAAAGAAAATCATCTTCGGCGACGAGGCACACTTTCACCTTAGTGGATTCGTTACCAAGCAGAATTGCCGCATTTGGGCAAATGAGAGTCCACGAGTGATGGTTGAAAAGCCGAAGCGTCCGCAAAGAGTGACCGGTTGGTGCTGCTTATGGGCTGGCGGCTTCGTCGGGCCGTAATTCTTCGAAAATGAGGACGGCCAAGCAGTTAACGTGAATGGTGTTCGCTATTGCGAGATGATAACGGACTTCTTGTCAGCAGAAATTGAGGCTGTGGACCTGGGCAATATGTGGTTTCAACAGGATGGTGCCACTTGCCACACAGCCAATGAAACAACGGCTCTTTTGCGCGAGAAATTCAATGGCCGTGTTATCTCACGTTGTGGCAATGTTAATTGGCCGCCACGATCATGTGATTTGACACCGTTGGACTTCTTTCTCTGGGATATTTAAAAGAAAAAGTGTACGTCAATAAGCCAAGAACAATTCAAAAGCTAAAGGATGAGATAATTCAGCACATTAACGACATTGAACCTTCAATTATGTCTCAGAGTCATTGAAAATATTTACCATCGGATAGAAGTATGCCACTGTAGCCGTGGCGAGCATTTGGGCAATATCACACATAATTGTCATAGATCCTTCTTTTATAATAAAAAATATGACCATAATTCTCCGAAAACTTTTTGTTTTACTTACAATTACCATCGTGCGTTTTGGTTGGACCACACTTTATAATCGAAAGTGCTTCATGCTAATATTTAACCCATTCGGAGCATGATTGGTCCGTAGCTACATGTTTTTTCTGTTGCATAGCAGACATTTTCTGTCGTTGCAAGTTCCATTGCATTCGGTTGAGCTGCATTTCAGGCATCTCGGAGTCTTGTCTTTGCAGATAGTTGTGTCCTAGCCTGCCGCAGTTTCTACTTTGTCTGGGTTAGAATTCAAAATATTGCAATTTTTAGAAACTCAGGTAGGGTACTGCTCGAGACCGTTATCTTGACTGATTTTGTCGGAATAAAGTTGTCTGTCTTTTCAGGACCTCTCCTGTTAAGTCTTGTGGTGTTGATTAACTTAATGTTGTGCAGTAGTAGTCCCATCTTGTTGCAGAGCCTAGCTGTCTCAACTAGCTCCTTCAGGTCAAAATTTAATTCGACATCTTGAATTACACCATACCAGCAAGTAAAACTGCCTGGATTGAAAACATTTATGTTTTTTCCTTTAGGGCTTTACTTTCTGTCGAATCATTGGCTGCCTTTGGAGTATCGAAGAAAACTTTGAGTCTAAGTCCGTTTTGTTTTACATTTGTAACATTGTATTTTGAATCTTTGTTGATATCAAAAAATCTCATAGACGTTAACCTGATGGATTTACCGTTGATTTGCCATTCCATGATAACCGGAAAGATTGTTTCATTGGAATCTAATTGGTATCTGTTTGATTTGACCTGGACAGGTGGGACTGGCTTTTCGTTGGGCGGATTTGTCTCATTACTGATGGGCACGTTGATATTTTTTGACATTGACGCAGGTAGTGTGAATTTGAAGGTTAGATCGGTCATAGTGGCGTTGATTTTAAAGTCCTTTTTTTCCTTTGCTGGGGACTCGTTGGTGCCCAGCATTTGTCCTTATTTTTTTCATTTTCGTTGATTTCACGGTCACTGACACTGAACTCATTTCTTATTCCCGGGTCAGGAGGGCGGTCCTCCGCACCCTGTTCCATTCTGGTACATGTGTTTGTTTTAACCAAGTTATCACTCACTAAAATACACCAGATTCACAAAATGAATGAGGGTACTTTGCAATTGAGGGCAAGCACTTCAGAAACACTGGTGCTATTCCGAAAGATCCAATGCCTTCGGATTTAGCTTCATCAAACTCTACGTTTTATGTGAAATGAAAATGGCGGCAAAAACACCGAAAGAAAACCAGTGTGGTCTAATCAGGAATGTGGCCTCTAGCGCGTCTAGAATAGGAATATTATTTAAATATTCGGATAAAACTTATTACTTATATGGAAGGAAATCTTAAAACCCACACTGGTCATTATTTATTAGAAAAGTCAATTTCAAAAATATCTTCGCAGATCCGAATTGATAAATTAATTAGAGTTGAATGGGAAAAAGATTCTAACATATTGTACAGGATGTTTTTTAGAGGCATAAAACATTGAAATGATATTAAATAGGGATTAATTATTTTGATTTGCACGAAATTAATTTTATTGAAAAGTTAGTTCTCTGCCATTTTCATTTGAATATGATTTCGGGCATGTGAGCGCCACGCCACGATTGACACGGATGAAGTCTAAACGAAAGGCCCAATTTTCGACGTCTCTAACAAATAATTGCGGCCGTACCTCACCAATAACGCGGCAAATGATGTTTTACATTCCATCCTATTTATGATAAAATGGCAAACCAAACTAACCAGGAAACGCAAAATAGCTGTTCACACCATACGTAGCATTAAAAAGGGTTGCCAACTTCAAGTTCTATACCCCTAAAAACACAATCTTTAAATTTCACCATTTGCATATGGTGTCAAATGATACTAACGACATATACCGGGAATACAACGACATATACCGGGAATACAAGTATATACCACTAGCCCATAAAATCTACTCGTGGTAAAATCCAAACCAAACTAACTATGAAACGCATGACAGCTGTCATACCAGGGCTAGGGAATTTAAGGGTGGATCAGAATGTATCGAAAACGAAAGTCATGATCGACGTCCAAGGACAGGTCCTACAGAAGATAACATCCATGCCGTTCGAGGGCTTATTGAACTCATTGATTTTCTTCACGATCAACAAACAGGGAATGCAGCGTACCATTGCCAGAGTTGTGCCCATTAGAGAGATCATTCTTCTCTATGACAACGCTACGCCACATGCCGCAGCTTTGATAAGGGATAAACTGGAAGAAATGGGCTGGAAAATACTCAAACACCCTCCTTATGAAAATTCTTTGTGTGTAGCTACATAATTGAGTTGCTTTTTAATAATTTTTCTGTAAAATTATTAGAGAAGAAAAATGTTAGAAGAAGTTGCTTTCGACGTGTTTACTAATTTTCCTCAGGCCATCACCCTTATAAGATACACACCGGTGAAGCCGACCACCATGCTTAGAGGTGAGAGAGTTATTTTTAATTTTCGTACTTATGCAAACTCAATATATTTTTGCAACCACGAATTAGGTTCAGGTTAAATTTCTCCTGTAAGTACTTGTCTTTGCTAAACTTTAAATTGATCATTTTACCCTTCTACATCAAATTGGAGAGTTAAACAATTTATGAAACATCTGGCAATCAATCGTTGGTTATTTAAAGACATAAACATTACGAGGAAATAATTTTTTTTAAATAATGTTACTTTCAATTCTTGGTTTCAAGACGATTCAATCAAATCAATATATCATGATGTATTTTAATGAGATTGATTCAAATATCAGTTGGGTTACAAATAATATTGAACAAATAAATGCATGAATAATCATTTTTATTTAAATTCTGGAGCAATCGGTAAATCTGAATGCATTCGTTGATACATTTTTAACTCTTTATTTACATAAAATCCGCTAGGAGCCAGCTGCTAAAAGTCATGAATTAAAAAATAAACACTAACAAACAATTTTAAACGGCTTCGAAATACGCTAAAAAGATAAAATAAATTCGGCAAGATTCCGTGAGCTTTATTTGACGTTTTAAGCGTATTTTGGGTCGGTTATAGTTATTTATCCAATTTCTTATTATATATAATTTGAATTATTTCTGATTTTTTTTTTGTATTAAATTTCAATCGTATTCATTGTTGCCACCTTCAGATGATTCAATTGGAAAATGCCTAATGACCATTTATTTCTTTGGTGTACAATATTCAAGCGAGAATTCTTGTAATTATGCTTGGTCTGAGATGTTAACATATTTAATTATAAATATTTATGAATTGTATGTATTTTCATAAATTCACAATTCAAAAATCGCCTAAATTCAAATGAAATGTTTAAAAGAAAATCAATATCAAAATGATAACCAGGCGTTCAATGTGACTTTTTGATGAATTTTATTATAAGTCCTGTAAATGTATGAATATCAATTTTCGATAACAATTTGATGTATAGTATAGTGATGAAAAGGACTAGACCAACTATTGTAAACTATCTATAGAATTTACTTCACTGGAAAATTCCTTTACGATATAACTGGAGTCTAGATAGATCATAAAGAAAAACATTGTAAGTCGATTAGATACAATAGAAATGACTGAAAACCTTTATCCACTACCACAATAAAATAGTAAATGTATCTTTCAATCATAAAATGCTTAGTTTAAATCAAATATTGTAACAATTCACTGCCAGCTAATGAAATCTATTATTTTAGTTAACCAAGAACATGTTTTAATAAACTGAATACAGAAAAGCAATCTGGAAATATCCTTAATGTTGCATTAGGCATTCCAAACACGCAACTTTGCTATTTCCAATTTGTAAATATTTCAAAACCGTATAATTTAGACCTATTTATGTGCATTTAACTTGTATCCCTCCTCAATCAGCAAAACCATATAGAAAGCAAAATGTATATTTTAGTTAAGTTTAAGACGATTCAATTATTAGATAAATAAAATGAATTATATTATAAAACCGATATCCTGTACATGAAGCCATTAAATTATTATTGTGATGAAAAAAATAATGATTTTTATAAACTGTTGAATTGGACCTTCAGTTGCGTAGGAAGGGGGGGCTTGGGGACAGAACCCTTCCCCAAATTTCTGTTGTTCGAAGAAAACTCATCCTGAACATTATGACATTACTTCCTAATTTTTTACTAAGGAACCGTTGTTAAGGATTTGTTATACTTTCAGTCAAATCGTATATGCAAAATATACAGTATACAAGTATACTCCCTTCTTTCGCAGCTAGTTATAAGTACAACTAGATTTTTGCAATCCTCGAGAATCCAAACTCTTGCACAATATTTTAAGAATATATTGAGCTGAAAATTCGATTAATCAGCTGACATGTGGCTAAGTTCCAAACAACTTTCAGCCTGCTTCGGAAGATGATTTTATGCAAATAAATTTGGTTCCACTCTTGATGACATTTGCAATTAAACGTATGTGAAAACTAAAACAATTTTTAACGTCACAAGGAGCCCACTCAAACCCATCCTAAACAATATTTTGTTATATGCGGTAAATTTGTGTAGCGGAATGTAAATAAATGATAACAAAAATTTTCCTTTTTCTTCGCTACAATAACTTTATTTATTTTTATGCAGACACCGGCGTTTCCACAGCAAACTACTGTCTTCTTCAGTGCAACTAATCCTAATTTTACATTTTCTTAAAGTTAAATTCGATCTTATCTAATTACATTTTAAAAAGATTATGTAATTACTCTTTTAAAAAGGGGAAGATACAAGATATTTGCAAAAAGTAATTAATTATGCATTTTGAAACTCGCTGCGTCGTTGGCTACCTGCCCATCGTCATAATGTAGATCACTAATTAGCTTCAATAGGCTGCTGTATGTGTTTCCCATGTCCGTATTTAACAGCTTTTCATCTGGAGTTTTATTTATCCAATAGCTCTCCGTAGCATCCAGTTTTTTCCAATCGGTGATTTCTTCCAGCGGGGTTGAATTTTCCCATGCAATATTGTGTCCTGATTCGACCATGTGCCTCCCTACCGTAGATCTTATTGTCCTTCTTCCGAATTTTCTGGCAAGTGCTGCTTCTTGGAGATGCTCCGCTACCCTGGTTTTTACCGATCTTCTTGTCTGACCAACGTATTCCATGGAGCATTCGGGGCATGTGATTTTGTGTATACCGCTCTTCTCCTCGGCCTTTTTGGCGTCCTTTGCTGATCCCAGAATATTTTCTAGTAGGAATGATCCCGAAGAGGGTGTTGCGTCGATATTCGTTTTTTTCAATATTCGCTGTAGTTTTTTTTGATGCCGTTGAAAATGTGAGTCGCGTCCGCCTTGTTTCGGATTTATTTTGTATAAACAATGATAAAAGAGCCCGTTTTCGCTGCTGTTCCTCCAGTTTCGAGATTCTGGAGATAATCACAGCAACGAATGCCCCTACAACACGTACAGCCAAATGGATAGTCGAAGAATGCACAAAACTATCACAAAATACCAGCAAACATGGCATCAAAAATCGGGATGAACTTATTGAAAAACTTAAACGAATAGATAAGCTTGAGGATGATGAAATTATGGCATCTTTCGACGTTAAATCATTATTCCCAAGCATGCCAGTAACACAAGGTCCATACCAGTTTGAAAAATGGTTAGCAAAATACAACTCATCACCACATGGAAAAGTAAAGTCAAAACTAAAAAAACTGGCCGGTGTTTGCATGTCTGAAAACTATTTTACATTTAGAGGAGCTTACTATAAAACAACTTCGGGAGTGGCGGTGAGCAACTCACTCTCCCCTCTACTCAGTGATGTTTTCATGGGATACGTCAAAACCATTATGGAGGAAAAGGGTCTCCTACCAACCATTTGGATGCGATATGTAGACGATGTTTTTGCTATTACTAAGGCCAAAGAGACTGACATGCTTTTAAAAGCAATTAATAAAATCCACCCAAATATAAAATTCACCATGGAACAGGAAGAAAACGATAAACTACCATTCTTGGATATAGTTATAATAAGGAGCACGACCGGCGTTGAGTTCGACATACAAAGGAAAAAAACTCACTCACGAAGAACAATACCGAACAATTCAAACCATTCCTTTGGACAAAAAATGGCAGCCTATAATAGCATGATCTGAAGGATGCTCACAATACCAATGACAACCGAACGGAAGAACGACGAAATCAAGTACATACTTGAAACTGCGACTATGAATGGGTACGAAAAACAATGAATTATCAATCGAATCCGGAAACTGGAGGAACAGCATCGAAAACGGGCTCTTTCAACATTGTTTATACAAAATAAATCCAAAACAAGGTGGACGCGACTCATATTTTCAACAGAATCAAAAAAACTACATCGAATATTGAAAAAAGCGAATATCAACGCAACACCCTCTTCGATATCATTCCTACTAGGAAATATTCTGGGATCAACAAAGGAAAAGGCTGAGGAGAAGAGCGGTATATACAAAATCACATGCCCCGAATGCTCCATGGAATACGTTGGTCAGACAAGAAGATCGGTAAAAACCAGGGTAGCGGAGCATCTCCAAGAAGCAGCACTTGCCAGAAAATTCGGAAGAAGGACAATAAGATCTACGCTAGGGAGGCACATGGTCGAATCAGGACACAATATTGCATGGGAAAATTCAACCCCGCTGGAAGAAATCACCGATTGGAAAAAACTGGACGCTACGGAGAGCTATTGGATACCTAAAACTCTAGAGGAAAAGCAGTTAAATACGGACATGGGAAACACATACAGCAGCCTATTGAAACTAATTAGTGATCTACATTATGACGATGGGCAGGTAGCCAACGACGCAGCGGCAGCGGTCGATTAATTAAGCAGGGCAAGTTTCAAAATGCATAATAAATTACTTTTTGCAAATATCTTGTATATTCCCCTTTTTAAAAAAGTAATTAGATAATCTTTTTAAAATGTAATTAGATAAGATCGACTTTTAACTTCTTAGCTATACTCGTATAAGCCAAGAAAAGGTAAAATTAGGATTAGTTGCACTGAAGAAGACAGTAGTTTGCTGTGGAAACGCCGGTGTCTGCATAAAAATAAATAAAGTTATTGTAGCGAAGAAAAAGGAAATTTTTTGTTACCATCCTAAACGTTGAATTATTGCCGAAACTTCCACTATCCTACAAGGAGAGTCCCAAAATAAACGAGGCTTTTATCATAAAAATTGTTGTGCCATCTATAAATGAGATAGTGCGTTGGAAAGTTACACTCCCCCTTGACTTTCAGTGAAAGCTTGGTGACATTCGGTTCAGTGGAAGCGAAGTTATTGCGTCTAAAGCGACAGTATGTTTGTGTCATCGGTACAAAAATGAATTTCGAACAAACAGTTAATATCAAATTTTGTTTTAAAATCGGCAAACAGCGCTCACGAGTGGTTTACACGTTTCAGAGATAGTCGTGAGAGCCACCCAAAAACTCGCGCTTGGAGAAGTCAAAAATCAAGTCAATGCTCATTTGTTTTTAACAATAAGCTGGCTCTTATTACATGATAATGCACCATCTCGTCGACCCACTCTTGTGACTGATTTTTTGACTAGAAATCGCATTTTAACCATCAATCCCTCACCGATATGGCTCCTATTCGAAAAATTGCATTTGGCCGCGAAAGGAAAACGCTTTGCGTCTGTAGAGGGCATCCAAAAGGCTTGTACCGACATCCTGAAGGATATTCCGGTCAATGACCTGAAACACTCTTTCGAAAACTTTTGGATCGCGCAAAACAGTGCATCGAGGCTGGAAGAGACTATTTTGAATAAATAAACTCGAATTTATCATAACAAAGCTCCTGTCTTTTCTATTTTAGCACAGTCTCGTTTATTTTGGAACGCACTTTGTATATGTACTTTCACATACATATTTTGCATTACAAAAGCAGTCTATATATGATCCTATAAGAGGCAGTAGAGCTATGTAAAATAGGCTTTCTACTGTAGTTTGGCTCTGGCTTCAACAAAGGTCACATAAATAAATGGAAATGAAATAATAATATGTGAACCTTTTACACCAGTTGTTAATCTAACGTCATATAAACAACTCCAGCAATATACGAATATGTAGTGAAAGTAGGTATAGATAAATGTCCGTACTGGACTGCAGCGATGGTCTGCTGCCTCAGCGGAAGAGGAAGTTAAGTATCAGCCGGGATCGGCCTTGTCTTGGGACGCGTGAATAGGTTGGCAGGCTATCGTTGCGGAGTCGTGGGGCGGGTTCTTTCCGCCATCACAAAGGCCCACTACAAAACAATTTCGCATCCACGAATTCTGGGGTCAAATACCGAAGTCGAAAAAAAGGAGGTAACCAGCTAAGGGTCAGGAATCGCAGACGAAAAAGGACAAACTGGACCTAGGGAAGACAGACGAACTTAAGGGGACTTCGTCGTTACTCGACGATTCTTATGGCTCACAAATAAGAGCGGTGCATCCAGATGGAGGTGGTGCCCCCTCGCACCCTCCCAACCGGATCAAGATCCAGACGTAGACGTGGCCATATATTTCCCATTCGAGTGGAAAATTCATACAAACGTAATTTGCATGAACTTTCCCATCAAATGAGAAATATAGACGTGGCCAATTTATGTTATAGAATTATGTGATCAAATCACATAACTCTATACTATAAAAGGGCACGCGAGCGGAAGGTTACTCTACTGGGCAAGAGCCCCTGTTAAACAAAAAAAAACGGAGGAGCGCACCCGATGACTAGTCTATATTAGCGGAGGAGCCTGCCATCGATGCGGGTCCTATACCCGGCCTAGTACACCGAAATGGAAAGACCGAATTTGTAAAGTTTTAACTAAACATTTCTTTTTATTCGATTCTGTGCAAGTATTTTAGCAATTCATATTTTAAACCTTGTTATATTAGTTGAAATACAAGTGCGATTATACATCGTTGGTTACAACGGCACATAGTACCATCTCCTTTAAGTTACAGAACAACGCCTTCCTACAACATAGAACATAATAGCCAGAAACTCGAAATTGATACTTGGGCCAACAGTTCTGCTAAAACTGATTACTGCATGCACTTAAAACGTACATTTCACATACACAGTCTTAACTTAGACCTAATTTTATGCCCAAGGCTCACGTCAGTGCATATAAATATTTATATTATAAATGTGCCATCTCCTGTTTCTACAAGACCTGGCATAATCAAGCTCACGATTAACATCCTTTATTCAGTCCAACAAGAAGTTGCCATTGAAGATACGATACACAATTATCAATCCCTTTAGTTGCTTACAGTTAACGAAACAAACAATATTTCGAGTTTAAGTATCCTACATATGCAGAAATCCGATTATGTATTGACACTTCGAGCCATGCTCACACTCCTGATTGAACCTATTTCATAGTGTGATTTTTTTTTGTATTTTTTTTCGTGAGTGCACTTAAAAAATGCTCTTCACTGCACTTTCGTAGCTCTTTTCCAATTTAAGCTATTTTAATTCTATCGCTAGCAACTCCTACTGGAATTGAGCCCATCAGATAACGAAGAAGCTTGAACGTTGGAATGTCGTTCCTACTATCAATTTTGCATTTTCATGCGGGCAAGTGGCCAAACTGGATTTTTAGCATCTACTTCACTTCTATTTTCTTCTATGTCTACTTGTACATCGGCCAGAAATTTCTAATTGGTCTTCACTTTTTCCAATGCTCTTATCATCACTGTTCTTTCCAACGTCATCTATTTCTATGATTTTATCAAGCAAACTGTCAATACTCATTAATCAACTATAATTTAAATTTAAATTTTTTATTATGTACTTCAGTCTCCCGGCACATAAACCAGAACTCATCATTCAAGGACCACTAGGAACCTTTTCGACTAACTGTTGACGAAATGTCAATTTATTACTCGCGGCCCACCAATATTTCGACGACAAGACTACTAATATATCATCTTTCGCAATTACATTTATGCCAATTAACGCTCATTTTTTATCCAAATAAACTCCATCACATCACCTTCAGAACATCGTTTTATTAATTAAACCGTTTATAGCGAACACAGCGGCGTCCGCACTGTATCGCGATCCGTCACAGACTCCCTGCTATTTTCAATCCAGCCGCATCTGCATCCCGCAACGTTGGTTTTCTCGCGCCCAAGCAGATTCTCCTCTTTTCTTGTCCGTCGTCTACCATATCGTCACGTTGTTACGGTGAATGAAGACGAGCCCCTTGCTCAGCCACTGTAGATTGCATTTGGCAATGCAATCCGTGGAATGCTATATTAGAGCAGCGTTCCAATACTCGAAATTCGATGTGCAGATTTAATTTTTTTTTTTAAACAAAATTTAACTGATGTAAAGAAAATTTAACTGAAGTAAAGAAAATAAAGATTTTAAATAGTAATAAAAGTTAAATCTCATGAAGAATATAATTAAAGGGGAACATTTAAATTTTAATATTAAGGAAAATTGATTAAAATTTCGTTTAATATAAAGGAAAATTGATATGAAATAACATTTAATAAAAATAATAAAAAGAAAAAGTATTCTAAAAATGACGATTGCGAATAAAAATAATTACATATTTTTTCGAAATCTGCCACATAAAATTTTGAGTAGGGGATGGGAAAGTTTTCGAGCAGTTTGCTTGTGTGACTGCTCGATTAATACAAATGTGTGAACTTTTTACACCAGATGTTATTCTAACGAAATGTAAACAATTCCAGCAGTATACGAGTCAGAATATTTATATGTTTTTGATGGAACATCAGTCTTTTCGTCAGTTCGTCAGTGAGTGAGCGTTTGTAACGATGATAGACAATTAGTTGATAAAGCGGCAAAAATTGCCAATAGTGAAAAGGATAAAGAAATAAGTTTTGACCAGTTTACAAGCAACAAAGACAATAGTGATGACAATAAAAACGAAAGTAAGTACCTATTCTTTTTTTAAAGTCATTGTGTCGTGTGCAGTAAATCCTCCATCACTATATCGGCAATTAAAGGAGATAGTGAGCTTCCATATATTTGTTTGAGTAGCACATTATCATAACTGAATACATTATTGTCGATGATGCCGAAGTTCAAGGCATCCATGAAGCATTTCTTTATGTTTGTGTGACCGCTAATTTTTCTCCATTGTTTTGAGATCAACGCGATTGCTAGCTTCGTTGATAAGTTTATTATTAGTGAGCTAACATCGGAGGAAATACAAATCTGTGATAAGACTTGTGTTATGCTATAGGTGTGAAACATTGAGCCTAGCCCAAGCATGCGCAAATATATTGAACGCCTTTGAGTTACGGGTCCTGTAATGATTTTATTTCTTCGTCCGAACGCGGAACCGACCTCTCATCGGTTCTAGACGTTAAGTCTGAGTAATGCAAACGGATGGTACCAACCGGTCAACCAATCCGTGCACCGTAACCCATTCACGCAGTGGCTGCTTGTCGGCCAGCTAGATCGGAGAGGATTTCGGTTGCGGGTCTGCAAATGGGTTACCCTCATTTACAATATTCAGCCACCAATACATGCCCGTTTTCAAACGCGTCACAAGACAAAACCATACGGAGAGGAAACCTACTTTACGTTACTCCGTATTTCTTCATTTAACCAGTCAAGGACAAAAATCTAATTTTTTACTTTGCGTTCCCGAATTTCCGACGCGGTACCGAAAAATATGCTACGCTAACTCAACCCGACGAAAGCTACGCTAATAACAAGGCAAAACAACAAAGGTACCGCGAACCGCGCGCGACGCGAAACGCGGATTTTCTCAAACCCTACCCTCGCGACGGCATGCCTACCCTGCACCTCATTTCCCGCTGAAAAGAAGAATCACTGGAAAGGAAAGACTAAGTTAAGTTAGCAATTCATTATACTTTTGTATTCTTTTGCAAATATTCTCCTAAACCTCTGTACAAACATGCTAACTGTGCTTATTGTAACTTAAACAAATTTGGTTGTTATCTACATTTATATCCGCTTAGAACCTACTGTCTACTTATCGATTATTGTTTTCAACTTGAACTATCATAATCGATCGATATATCCCGATATTATAGGTTTCCTTTTTCAACAATCACTTAGCTCGATAACCAGGGTTATATTTTGTTGAAAATTAATAAGAATTACGATAAAAAATGCACATTATAATTTGTGTCCGTAATTCAAAAATTTCCTTTCTTTTTTTGTTAGGAACATGATTTATCTACGAAAGTCTCCTTTTTGTATTCATATCAGTATATTACGGGGTTATTAGAAAGTCACCAGTAATTTAATATACGAGTACATACACACGTCGTCCACTGGCCTTGTTTAATGTTAATGCAAGCCTGTTTACGTTTTATATTTAAAATATATAAGTGACTGTTGATTTTAGCAATCCCTATATTTTCCTTTTTGAACATGAAAGAAGTTTCTTTCAAGGAGATTGCATGCATGTGCCATTTTACTTAAAGTAAATATTTTTAGACATAAGATTTTTAAAGTAAGTCCAATATAAGTATTATAGTTTAAGATTAAAACGATAGAGTGAGTCACGTAAAAACAATTTGTCTAAGTCAAGGCTAGCCTCCAATTTGTGTCTTGTCTGTTATTTTACGATGATCAGCATTACGGAAACTAAGCCAATTATTAAAAGAGTAATTTCCACTACCGTCTTAACTAATCGTTTCAAACTCATTTAAATTTTTGTTTTTTTTGTTTGTTGCGTTCGATTCCGTATACAATATCAAATTTAAAGCATCTTGAAGAAAAATTAATTCAGCCTAATATGGTTTCAACACGTTTCATCGGTTTGACCTAATTTGTAGCTAACCAACGTTTTATCCTATCTTCATTCAAACATACTCCGCATTATAATATTTTTCTTCTCTTACACTGCGATTATCATTTCAATAAGAGCCGAAGATGTCGAATTTCCAAAGCGATAACTTCATGTTTGTTCAGTTATATTTTATTACGGGCACTATAGCGATAGCAGAGAAAAAGTACAATTTACTCGATAGCTTATGTAACCGATAAAAAATACTCAATTGCATCATACACTTGCTATGAAATATTGTTCAATGAAATCAAAAAAATTAACGCCCTGTACTGCTATTATCCATTTACTTATTAAAAACACTATGTTCATCGTCAACGTATAGATATTTGAACCTCCAATTCGTTTCGTGTATATTTAATTAATGTATATTTTATAGTCTGCGTTTTTCCTGTATGTATGCCTTTACATTTTCATGCGTGTAGTAAAATTTAATTATTTAAAAGAAAATTGATGGCTTGATAGTATCTTTCACGTCTAGTATGTAGCACGGATGTCAAGAAAATAATATCTGCTGACAATGCTTACTCACTTCATTAGCGGTCGTTGTCTTTTTTCAGCGCTAACATTTTAAGCTCAAATTCGACGATTAGCTAGGCTTTGCTTAAAAAAATATTTTCGACAGGGTTCAAGTGCATTACTCGCGTCTTCCTTGCTTCGATAAAAATTTAGCACCAAACCAAAAACACAACCTTAGCACTGACAAAAGCACCGAGTAGTTATGATGATGCAGATCGTACCCACGCACTGTATTGCACTATGCGTTCTCGACGAGGGTGTTTATCATAGTATACTCAACTAGTACCCACACCTTTCATTTACCCTGTGTTGCACACTTTTTGAATTTTCTCAGGGGCACGTCAGCTGATCCGGGGCATGAGAGCTGATCCCATGTTTGGCGCGCTCAACAAACAAAGCAAAATGTAAATAAAATTTCCGACGCACGTGTTCTTTTACGCATTTCAGAATATGAGAGTGCTGCCATATCCTAATAAAAAACTAAAAGATTGCATGGAACGAATTTGTTTTTCTGCAAAGTTATTGATTTTTTGAGATATGGCAATCCTGAAATCTCTCATCGAAGCATATGTTTATATTCGCGCCAATCCTCGCATCAGTATTTACCTACCTACCTGCTACCGAAGATTTGTGGCTCTCTGTTCGGCTTGTGTTCGAATTTTTCCGGAGGGTTGATGGAGTGTGGTTACTATTTGAGTATACTATGGTGTTTATTGTCGGTCGCTGTTCCATTAATTGCTGGATCTTAGAGGCTGCCGTTCAGTTCGTCAAGAGGCTGAGGCAAGTGTTGTATCGTCTTGCGGTTTATGATGTATTGGCTTGTGACATCTATCTCGGTTGTAAATTGTCTTCCTGCAACCTGGCCAGCTCGATCTTGATCAAGCATCGAAACACTTTCGGATTCTGGGTGTTTATGATCGAATTATTTCGAATAGTATGGATAAATACCATACAGTTAAAATTCTGATTTTAAATGTGAAATCATTAACTATAACCAAAAAAAATTAATATGATTCACTCAGAACAACTGATCATTAAAATAATAACAAGGCGATGTTAAATAATAACTCACGAGGCATCCGGCGTACGGTTAATTTATTTAAGTAAAGATGACAATTGCCATTTAAATTGTTCAAAGTATGCTCTCCGTCTGCTTTTAGCCACTTGAAGGTACTCACTACTCCCACACATCCGCCATGTGGCTGTCGATTGACTTCGACATCCCACGACAAAGCTGACGTGGGATGGGAAGCCGTCACAACCGGCATGAGATGCCAAGCCACTTGGTGGCAAGGTGTGTTCGTAGTGGTCGCCAGCGGCGTCACAAGATTCATTACAGTCCTAAGGCGAATAATTGGAGTGAAGCTAGACGGGGACCCATGGTGATTTCGATACAACCATGAGCTGTATGAAAGGTCTCAACGATTGTAAGACTGTGGAAGCTGCAATGGGCTGGACACATGAATCGTATGGACGAACAACGGATAAACAAAAAGGTATGCGTTGGGAGAACTGATGGCCGGAGACCAGTGGGGAAAACCGAGGAAACGCTAGTCCGACTCGGTCGACGAAGACAGTTCATCGCTGCTCGGATTTTGGAATAAGAAGACGCGGTCAATGGACCGAGCCAGTTGGAGGCGCAGTTTGCAGGAAGTGAAGGCCCGAGAGGGGCTGTAGTGCTAAGAAGAAGAAGAAGAAGAACATCGAAGGAAACCATTGCACCATCATCGTTAATTTCTACTTCCTTGATTTCCATTTTGAACTCAGTCATATTGACAGCGTTAAACTTGGAGCTGGCTGTCAGTTCTTAGCCCACAAACACTGTAAAAGTCAGTGTATTTTTGTTTTAGTGCATAACAATTATCATTGTTTGTAAATAAGATTTTTGAGTATACAATTTATCGATGAATTCATGGTTGTGGAAAATTGTGGTCAATTTTTGATTACATAAATTACTAGCTATAATTTACGAGGTTTTCCTATTTTTTATGTGTCTCGAAAATTGGTGGACTTACGCTCTTTTGATAATAGTAGTACCATTCTGTTTTTCGCATTTTTTGTTTCAGGTTTTACTTTTGTAACGTTTTCTTACGTTCATTTATATCTTTTTTTCATGCCTTTTCAATTACGTTTTGTAACTTTTCGATTAAATCAGTCTAACAAAAATCGATCAAAGCATATGGCAGAACAGGGAAGCATCTTGCAAATAATTTGTCCCGTATGGAAAGCATGCTTTGTTCTTCATACCCTTTGATGTGATGAACAATTTTTTATAGTTTAAGTTCACAGAAATTTTTTCTCGTTTCCGTTTCGCTTCGAGTGTGGCGTAAATTGCGATCCTTTATTTGTTGTTGTATAACCATTTCGATCCATAGTCCACGATCATCTGTTATCAAAAAGTTTCCCTTTAATTTGTAATGGAACTAAACTAACTAAACTTATACATTTTATTTTTTTTTCTTTTGATTCACCCCGATTCAGATGCAGGCTTACAGATAGAGATAGATTTGCGATTGCGCGTCATCAGTATTTTTTTGGAAAGAAAATTAACTGATGCGATAAAATATCAGATTTTGAAAAATCGTTGGATTCCACATCCTACGTATGTGTTTCCAACTAGTAGTCCAAAAAACTTAAAGTTCCAAAGAATGGTTTCAAGAATTTACGTGGCTTATATATTCTGAAAACTTCGATGGTGTGTTTTGCCAAGTTTGCATTTTTTTACTCCAAAAGCAGTTGGAAAGGCCATAGTCACCTGTCAGGTTTCTTATGACTATCAGCTTTCGCCGGTAGAAAGATGCCATGGAACGATTTCGAATTCATAAGCATTTGGCGTATCGTAAAAGCGCAATAGTCTTAGCACAAACTTTTATTTATGTTAAAGAGAAAAAAATGTTAGACATAAGTTTACAATTAGACTATTTAAAAAGAGCTGAAATTTAACGGAATCGAGAAATTTTAAAATCAATCATGGACACAATCATCTTCATCGGCAGACAAGAAATATATTTGAGAGGTCATCGTGATGCTGGCCCGATATCATTACAAACTCCTTATCATAACGATGGAAACTTTAGATCTCTGCTACGATTTTGGATGGCCTTGGGTGACAATACCTTAATGCAACATTTGCTTCAAACAGAAACAATGAAAAACCACGTTTTGAGTTACACGAGTCCACAAATTCAGAATGAACTGATCGAGATTTCCGGAAATATTATTCTTGAAAATCTCGTATCAAAAATCAGCAGGAGCAAATGCTGCACAATACTGGCTGATGGAACAACGGATATAATCGGCATAGAACAATACTCATTATGCTTTCGTTACACAGAAAAAACGGCGCATTTTGTTATTATTCGAGAAGATTTTCTAAAATTTATTCCTGATACAAGAGGCAGAGGGCTTGCATCTTCTTTGCTAAACGTCTGTGAGCAATTATGGATTTCTTTGAAGTTTCTGGTTTCTCAGGGCTATGATGGAGTAGCTGTGATGAGCGGAGACTGGAATGGTTATGCCAAGGCTATTATGGAACATTATCCTTGTGCACTGCGCGTTTATTGTGCAAGTCATTATTTAAACTTGGCTGTTGATGAGGCGTGTTCAGTCCCACTAATAAGAAATTGTCTCGGATCGATAAAAACTATCATCTATTTCTTTAGACCTTCTGCAAAACGTGAAGCAGTTTTAGCTGGTTTCATCGAATCTTTTGAAGGTGCAACAAAGAGAGAACGCTTGAAAAAACTGCGTGAAACCAGATGGGCTGAAAAACCTGTCGCTATTATAGTCTTTAAAGAAATGTTTGCATGAATTTGTAAAGTTTAGAAAAACTTCAGAAATGTGAAAATACTGAAACTTTCAATAACCCTTTTAGCGATCTCCAAACTCTTCAAAGTTCGAAAAAGAGGTTTTATTATAGAGGCAACGTTGGATTGCAGCGGAAGAACGCCATATACATTTATCGATGCTTTAAATTTTGTAATAATACACTTTTTCCAAATGTGGCAACTCTTGTGAAGATTGGAGCTACCTTAGCTGTGACAATTGCCAGTAATGGTAGAAGTAGGTCAACGTTAAAACGTTTAAAAGATTGGCAGAGAAGTGCAACAGGAGAAAAGCGTCTGAACGGTCTTGGAACAGAGCATTAAACGCCCACATTGAGGAAAATGAGTTGCTGCCGAATTGCCAATTTGGTTTTCGTGCCAGGCATTCGACCACACATGCAATAACGAAAGTAACCTCAGACATCTGTTGGAAACTAAATGATAGACAATGTGTTGGAGCATGTCTCATTGATATGGAGAAAGCCTTTGATACGGTATGGTTAGATGGACTAGTTTTTAAACTCCTTCAGGACAGGTTCCCCAGACACCTTGTCGCCATGATGTGTAATATGTTATACGGGAAATCGTTTGTTGTAACCGATGGAAATCTGACAACAATGCGCGATTTCAAGGTCTTGAATGGTCTACAGCAGGGAACAGTTACTGCGCCTCTGCTCTTCTCAATCTTCGTTCGCAAGCTATTGAACGGCTTTGATTTTAACGTCTCGCCAACGCGATCATTGGTAGCGTTTGCTGATGATCTGATCATCTATACGGCAGACCGAAAAGCTACAATAGTTCAGAGCAATCTCCAAAAAATGTTCAATGATGTGCAGCTATACACTGACAATTGGCGAATGAAAATCAATGCGCAAAAGTGTGAAACAATCTTGTTTCGGACAACGCTGCAGGGGGTCAGTCAAGACCTGAAACGTAATTGGAAAGATTTCCACATCATGGCTGGCGAGGGTAGTCCAGAACGGGTTCCACATAAATCCTGTGTTCGATACCTCGGTGTTCATCTCGATCAGTATCTGTACTATACTGAACATGTGAAAATCATGCTCAGTAAGGCACTTAAAGTAGTCATGGCCCTTCGAAAGCTCTTTCATTCCAGATACATTGATCAAAAGGTCAAAATTATCTGTTACAAGACACTGGTTAGACCAGTTTTGACATATGGATGTCAGATCTGGTACAACCAGAGTGCTTGTACTATGGAAAAATTAAGAGTTTTCGAAAGAAAATGTCTTCGTGCATGTACTGGTTTGTACAGAAAGCCTGAGACGGATTGGAAACATTATATATCGAATAGAAGAATTTATCAAACTGCTGAAGTGACTAGACTCGATATTTTCATATTGAAGCTTCTTCGGAATCATATCGCAAGATCTGTGACTGTGAGTGAAAACCCTTGGATTTCACAGCCGTTCCACCCTACAGACGGGTATATTGCGACTTGCCTCGCTACTGGCTTTATTCCTCCAGAAGCATTCGTGTATTTGGACATGAATCGATATGTTTTTGATTCTGACGGTGTCCCAGTCATATATCACATATATCGACGGGCCACCGATAAGAAGATAAAATATCCTCCAAATTTGAGTTCACGAGACCAACAGTTCCAATGGAGATACTCATTTGCTAGATTCGTTGAGGCTGATCGAGTTGAGACGGGGCAATCTAGGTATTGGTGGCTGAATGACAACGTCTAAATTATTCGTGTTTATTTTTCAGTTTTGGTGTTTTTCGTTATTTAGTTTTTGAGTTTCAGCTCATTATTGCTACATTTAGTGTTGTTGTTTATTTTTGTTAAAAATTAGGTATAGGTTAGGTTTATATTATGTTTATTATATTAGGTTAGAGATAAGGTAAAACGCTTAGGTTAGGAACATTGTTATGGATTTTTTTAAGTATAAGATAAAGTTTTTGACTGCATTTTTTAGAATTAAGTTAAAACATATTAGGTGTAGGATCAAAGTTCACTGTAGTGTTAAGATTATAAATAATTTTAGAATAGTGTTGGTTGGTTTTTTCTCCTTTTTCCAATTAAATTTAAAAAATATGTAATAATCTTCATTGATTTGAATTTGCTATAGTTTTTTTTTTTTTATGTGTTTAATGATAACGTACAAATTTAGAGAGCCATTTGGGCCATTAAGTTTTTTATTGTTATTGTTTGGAATTTGCTTTATATTCTTTTAAAATTTATAACGGTTAGTATTAAATAAAGCGCTTTTGATTGATTGATTGAACGGTCTTGGTATTTTGAGTATTCACAGAGAAATCGACCTAACGGCTGAGGAAGTCATCAACAAATTTGCCGAAAAGCATAGAAAATTTGAGCTGTAATATTTCCAGAAGCCTTGCTCTGAGCCGATTTTGACTTTGTATGTTAAATGTTATATATAATAATGAAAACAACTTCTCTAAAACACTTCTCGCAGTCTTACTTGTTGTATAGAAAATAACTAAAGTTTAGAACATGACTAAGATATCCCCCTTCCCCCATCAAAATATTTCTTACTACGTCATTGTGTAATATTGAAATTAATAACAAATCAAAAGAAAAGTTATAGGGATAGACTCAAAAATGCAACTTTGCGTTTATTATATTCACGGAGAGTGGAAAGGCCTATTTCCAGGAAACTTTTAATGAAACACCTGATGGAGTTTACGGACTTGTAAAGCATGAATATGAGTGAATCTTTTTTTCATTTAAATAAATATATTTTTCGAACGAAAACAAACCGGCATATGTATCACAATAGGATTAAGCATTCGCAACATTCGGAATAATTGTTTTGTAAATCTCAATTCCTCTTAAATATATATCAGCCTTGAGATACTCATCATTATCATGCAGCAATATTGGTGTGTTATTCATTGGAGAGAAACCAATTACTGGAATGCCAACCTGAAATTTAAAACTTGAATTTAAAATAGTTCAAAATTAAATTTCTATAGTTTTTACTTCTCTGATATATCGACTATCCGTTGCACCCGGGAATATGATTTTCCTTACCTTCAGGCCTCTTGAAAGATAAAATGGTAAGACGATGCAAACAATTTTGTTCAAAACTTAAATGAATACTAACAATTTATCAATCGAGTCCTTCAATGCTTGCCAATAAATGTTGTCATCATCAGTTTTAGTTGGGGTAACGTACGGTTCCTTCGATGCAAATTCAATTTCAATCCCACCACCTGCTTCTTCGCACCATTTCTTTAGCTGTAAGAATTTTTTCATTTATCTTGTATCTTGTCGCTATACTTTACCATTTAGTACATATTTTGGAATGGTCTTACCTGATTTTCGAACTGCACATGGTCGACATCAAGTGCAAGACGAACATCAAAACAAAGGAACAGGCTTGGAGGAACAACATTTGCTTGAACTCCTCCATTGACTTGTGTGAGATTTATAGTCGTTACATCACCGAGGGTCAAAGAGCTATCATTTTCAAGTTTTTTCACTTCAACCTCCCTCATATCCAACATTTTATCAGTTATGTAACGAAGTTTTTCACCAACAGTATTCTTATGAAGTAAAGAGCCGTGGCCGGTATTTCCAGATATTTTAAAATAGACAACTAAACGGCAGATATTATACCATTTAATCATTTCAGAGAATAATATACTCAAGGAAGCTTTGGATACTCACACCATATACTGCGTTCAGCATAAAATATATCGAATGCCTCTGTTGGTGATGCGATACCTTCGTCTAGCGCAAAGCCAACGTTCAAAGATTTAAAGTCTTCCGTATGCACAAACTTGCGCATACCCAGATTACCACCAATTTCCTCATCTGTCAAATACCCAAAAGGTAAATATTTATTTATTTAAAGTGTGATTGGAACAAATATAGTATGATATGATATAAATAAAGTGGTTAAAGCTATTAAATTAGGAAAGAATTTAATATGTTCTTAAAAATAAAAATGTTTGAAGCGGAAGAAACAATATTTAAGTGATCCAGCGTGAAAGACCAGAGTCCATATTAATGGCATTCTAATCTACTTCCCCTTCTGAGGTTTTATCCCCAATTAATTCACTTGATCCTTATGTCAGTCCTGCTTCTGATAGATTGTCAAATATTTGAGTAGTCAATCTCTTCCTCTTTATGTTTCCCTTATCCACCCATTTCAACTTCAATCTTAGTACTGGTACGTTTCTCACTTATTAGAAAGATCCAAATGTTATTGCAATCCTTAAAAAACGGTGATCCATTAGCTATATCAAGCTATTGTCCTATATCCCTGGGCCACCAATTGCTGTAAACTAACATATATGAAAGCTTTGCACAAAATTGGCATTTAGAGTCATTGAACTCAGTTGTCAAACCGCAGCAACATGGTCTCTTAAAAGACCGCCCCCACTTTAACTTAACTCAGTTCAAAGACTATTTTGCAAAAACTTTTTAAAAACAGCTACGGGTTGATGTGATTTTCGAATCTGTGAGCAACTCACTGCCTTCTCTGCCAAAACTAGTTTTATTCAGTATCTCCGATTCCTTACTCTTCTGAATCTCATCCTATCTGACCTATCATTCATGTCGTGTTATTCTCGATGGAATAACGTTTTCTCTTTTTTAATGAGGTTAATGACCTTCCCTCTGTGATTTTCTCTTCCTGCCTCCTGTAAAAAACTCAACCATGGGTTGCGTTAATTATAATCTTAAAATAAAATTCAAGTTGAAATTTTTTTAAAAACAAGCTTTTTTCTAACAAACTGAACTAAATATTAAAAACTACTTAGTAATCCATCGTATTGGCGGTCGTAGATAGGTTCGTTCTAAGGGCATATCTACGAGTATGTGTATGAGCGTAGATAATTTCAAAATATTAAATATATTGGGTGAAACTGGCGAGGCCCAGACGTTAAAAATTCATTTTTTCCGTATATCCGTTGCCTTCTTACTCACATCGCGAACTTACCTCCTCGAGTAGCCTCATCAGCGCCATATAGTAGTGTTTACATCGAACAAATTTTTTAAAGATTTTTGACAGTACATTTGCCTGTAGTTTGAAATTTTATCAGTACTATGTCAACGATTTATTTTAAATATGAGACGTCGAAGACATTAGCGCGCAAATATATGTATTTCGATCCCGTTTGTATCATTTCGGCTAAATTTCATCTGTGAAATGTCATATTTGACAATCTGAAAAGCCTACTGAGATACTGCTTTCAAGTTTTCTGGACAGCCGTTTGTCGAAATTTAAAGCTACTCGTCAGCTGTTTCCGGTACGGGAAGTGATGTCAGGTAGGTTAATTGATTTCCTTATGGGCCTGAGTAAGATGGCAACGGTATATCTAAAAAAATGTTGCAATATGGAGAAAAATGGATGGAAACTGAATTAAATCCCATTAAATTTTCGTTAAACTGTTATCTGTTGTAACATTTATCGCTACGTCTTACTGCTTTTGATATATGGAAAGGGAAATTTGCCAAAACATATACAAAAGCACATAATTTTCCTCAAACTAGTCCTTTTTGTGGGCACATATCAGAGGGGCGATGAAACAGGGATAAATGCAAGATATCATTGTTACAACCGCGGAAGTCACCGCAGAGGGGTGAGTAACTCCGCGTGGCATACTTAGGCCGGCTAGGGGTCAGTCGAAGGGATAAGGACGGGAAAGGAGGAGGTAATTTTAAGTAATGAAAAATTATTATCTTAACGAGACATGGCCTTTTACTTAATTAACAAAACATTCTACATTCTAAAAAAAAATTAACAAATTTTTACTCCCCTTTAAAATTTTATATAAGAACAATCCGATAAAAAAAAATTTTATAAAAAGAAAACAAAAAAATTAATTTAATGACATAAACTAAAGGCAATATAAAACGCAAATCCAAATAAGTACTCACACATTCCTTGTTGAACTCCGAGCAATCGGTGAAGAACAAACAAAAGGAGTTCGAGTCATCTGAAATCCAATCTTTAATTTGAAAATTAATGTTAACCAAAATCAAAATAAAACACGGAACGGCCACTTTTCACCAAGACGCTGGATACACTCTCTTCACTAATCAACGGTCCCTTCAATTTCAGCCAATAATATAATTCAAACTCGAAAATTGACTTTTTCACCAATTCATTGATAAGATAAGATACTTATTAGAAAACGTTGATCTTCCGTTTTTTCTTCTCGTTTTTAGTTTATTAAATTATGACACTTTACTGTTTCCGTTTAAACTGTCCTCTGCCCCAATTAAAATTCGAATCCACATTTCTTAATTTTATTTTCAACACAATCTTTGGGTTTAGGTTTTGGCGGAATATATTTAAGCGGTCATTATTTTATTCTCGGTTCATTCCCTTTAACTATTTTTCTTTCGCTTATTCAATTAATCATAACGGAAAAAAATTAGAATTATGTTCAGGCCTTTGGCCTTTAGTTTTCATCTTAAACCCGCACGGAACTTTCACTCACATGTGCCACAAGCAAAATTTCACTAATTTTTTCCATTCGCAGAACTTATTCTTTTCTCACTTCCGAACTTTTGCCACCAACTTTAGCTATTCCCATTCACACCGTCGTCACCAAATCCAAATCAAAAACCGATTTTTCCCAAATTCAAAATTAACCTTTATCCCGATATTGCCAAAGCACTTCCTCTTCTTTTCCAAGCCAAATCCCGAATCTTTTCTCCCCAACTTAAAAATTAACGCACCGCCAAAAGCAATCCCTCTTATTTTAAAGTCAAATACTGACTGCCTTCCCAAAGCAAGAATTTCACTCCTCAATCCCGCAATCCTTTCATTCCCAATTACCACTGCCGTACCCGGGTAACGTAATCGAAGTACAATGCACTTCGATTCCGCTACCCACACGTCTTTTCCATATTGACAAACGCTACAATTTCCATTTTGCATATATGGCGATTTGCATAACCAGGATAGCATTTGTATTGATTATATGCAAATCGTCATATACGAGTCTACAGAAACAATTGCTTTTGCCGATATCCCAAAAAGAGTGTTTTTCTGCGCTCGAGAGAACTTGAACCCAGGGTTCCAGCGGGCCTCCGGTCGAGAATCCACGACGCTATCAGCGGAGCCACCTTAAGTTGATCTCCTGTTCATCGAATTAGCAACTTCAACTATTCAATTTGTTAGTAGGAAAGCGTGGTTGAGTTTTGTTTGTTTGACAAATAAAATTTGTAACTGGGAGCTAATGTATAAAATTAGCTAGTAGGAAGGAAGGAATGAGGTGTTGTTAGCGAAAAGGTATAGAATGAAATTTTGTTAATAAGAAGTAATGAATGGAATGTTGTTAGTAGGAAAGTTGAGATTATTATTATATTATTATTATTATTTTTGAATTGAAAATAAGGTAAAAGGGTTGGATTGAGATGATGGGGAATTAAAAGTTATAGACAATTCGCAATATCATACCACAGAAATTTATTTTTTGCTTTAGCATTACAGCCCCTTTCAGGCCTTCACTTAGAGATAATGTAGTTAAAGTATCTCATCATCTTCTTCTTCTTCTTAGCACTACAGCCCCTCTCAAGCCTTCGCTTCCTGTAAATAGTGCCTCCAACTGTCTCGGTCCATTGACCGCGTCCTCCGATTTTGAAATCCGAGCAGCGATGAACTGTCTTCGTCGACCGAGTCAGACCAGCGTTTCCTCGGTTTCCCCACTGGTCTCCGGTCTTCAGTTCTCCCAACGAATACCTCTTTGGGTATCCGTTGTTCGTCCATACGATTCATGTGGCCAGCCCATTGCAGCTTCCGCAGACTTACAATCGTTGAGACCTCCGGCTCGTCAAAAATTTCATGCAGCTCATAGTTGTATCGAGTTCACCATTGGTCCCCATCTAGCTTCCCTCCAATTATCCGCCTCAGGACGCGTCACTCAAAGGCGTTCAATATATTTGCGGATGCTTAGGTTTGTATGCTTGGAGCTTTGTTTTCCTATGTATGCAGCTGGTCCTCAAGATCGTCAAAATTGAATATAACATGTTATTTGCGAGAAAGAAAGAAAGAAATCTCGTTGTTATCAACGGGGTTTGAATCAGAGACTTTTGGCTTACGCAGTAGGTACTCTAACCACTACACTACGTGGACTATGGGTGAAAATTTAGAATGCTTTAATTTAGTTTGCAATAAAATTTTCTCGATGTCATGGTATGTCTCCATATAACATACATTAGGTATCAATACAAAATTTCTTGGCGGAGATGTGGAAGCGTTCTTGAATTTGGCAAATTGGTATTTGTATCTAAATAATCGACTGAATGAATTATATTAGTAAATATTGAAATGCAAGAATTTGAGACTGATCCGGCTTAGCACTAAGGGTGCGTCTTAACTTTTAAGAAATTACACAAGTTGGGTTTTTTCTTGTTTTGCTTTAGCACTACAGCCCCTTTCGAGACTTCGCTTCGAGATAGTTAGAGTATATCATTATCTTGATCGTATGTATCGGCACTCGAGGAGGTGATATGGTCAGTGCCAGGCTTTGACCATGTGTCCGTCCACCCAGCTGCAATACGTTCTAGTTTTAAACCAGTGCGTATCATAACTGAACGTGATTACAGTCCGTCTAAAGAACCACTCGAAGCAATTCTCGTTGTCACCAACGGGATTCGAACCAGAAAGCTCCGGAAGAAAATATCACGGATCTCAGGCAGATTGTACTGATGATCACTGGCTGAGTAGTCCTCTAATACTCTCCAATTGTGTATCCTCCGTACTAAACGAGGCAAATGTACGTCCGGTATGGTTCCTTCACAGCCAATATGGTGCTTGGTTGGCAAATTCCAGGTGTTTAGCACGGTGAGTGCGTCCCTGGCCACCATTTCTATGATTCATTTTCCCCGTGGATCCGTTTGAGGCATGTCTCATTCGATTGCTCTAACGTTGATCTCCCTCAACGGGTACGTTGTTATCTGCGTTCGAGACAGCGCCCTCCAAAGCATTGAGCTTGGTTTGGGAAGGTTATATCGGTTCTTTTGACGTTAAATATACACTAAAGAAGGTGGTCCCTGAGCACCACATGAAACCATCCCAGCATCCACAGCTCTCCGTCTAGAAACCACTGTTCTGAACCCAGATGGTGGCAGTACCGGTTTTATCAGGATACCATGATGTAGAACTTTTATCGTGGTGTTGCTCACTCAGCAGCAAAACTTCAGTTTTCATGTCCTCACAAACTACTCAAGCTGCTTTGGGCGGTTGAACTGTGGTGTAGGTTTACCTCCAGGATATGGGTCATCGAAGTTCTGATTTTACCTTGGCTAGGGCTTCCTGAAAAACCTGGCTGTTTCCTGATCCCAAGACGGATTGGCAACGGATTCCTGTTGGTGACACTCAACGTTAGGGATGCCTTCAACTTCACTAGATGGGTGGATATTGTGGATATGCTTGAAACCCATTTTCAAGTTCTAGAATATCTAATGCGGCTACCTGAAGGACGGTGAAGTACCTGGGCTACTGATTGACTCGAAGATGAGTTCCTCTAAGCAAATTAGGGCGACGGCTGAGAAGGCTGCTTCGGGAGCATCGGCGCTAGATCGACTTAATATCCAACGTAGGTTACTACTACTGTACGGAGCAGAAAAATGGGGCGAAGTTCTTAGTAAGAAGGTATACCGAAAACGCTTGGCACAGCACTGAGGATTGCGTCTTTATATCCGACAGTCTCTGGTTAGACGGTGAGAGTTATTGCAGGCGTAATACCTATTGCCCGCTTCGCTAGAGAGTGCCGCGCTATTTACCTGCGTCAAAACGAGGACGCAAGGGAGATGGTTGCCAGTGAGGAGAGACACCGCTCACCCAATGATTGGCAGCAGTCTTTGGTGAATTGTACAAAGGGATGGTGGACTACGCGCCCTATCCCAGATGTGAGACCATGGCTAAATTGAAGGCATGGTGAGATCGACTTCTATCTGACCCAGCTTTTGACTGGCCATGGATGTTTTTAAGTCTTACCTGCATAAGATTGGTAAGTCACGGTCCGCCGATTCTCGATTTTGCCCAGGAAAGGAGGACGATGCCTGCCACAAATTTTTTGGGTGCGCACAATGGGACCTCTACAGGGAGACGGGAGGGCTCACCCTGGACAGTATAGCCGCAGTAATGCTCGAATCAGTTGACTAATGGAACCAGGTGGCACATTATGTTCGGGCAGTCCTAACAGATAAAAGTGACTCAGGTCTAGGGAATCGCTTGTCTTACAATTCCTCTTCCCTTCTCTCCTCCTGCTAGAAGAGGGATCCCCCAGCTTGAAGGCACCTCACGGCTTAGCGAAATGGGGCCTGGCCCAAAGTAATGTGTCAAACGGTTCTAGGCTGGATTTTCGGGTTGACAGAGGAGGTGTTTAGTGAGTAATCTAGTCACTTGTTAGCATGGGAGTCCCACATTTATTGCGCAAATCACATTCGGCTCGCAACAAAATAAGACGTGCCTAAGATCCTGTCTTGGATCAGTATCCTTGCAAAAGATACAGAGTGCCTCCTTTGTACATTCTTTGCTTTTACGTCCTATTTCACTACATTTATATTACAGGAAACTCCTGTTGGATCTTTTGCATACTTGTGTGGTGTAACCATAGCCAAAGCGTTGAAAACATTGAAGACGTGGTGCTCTTTGCTATTCTTTAACGATTTCTGATATCACTTGCCACACAAATTCGCAAAGATATTCACAATATTGTTACATGTACAAATAATTCTGCGAGCTACTGTCGCAATTGTTTTCACAACAATTAAGAACATCAAAAAATGAATTTACTCGAAACCACGAGAAAACAACAAGCATTATCAATATCTGAAAGTGAGTCACTGCCCATTCATTCATGCTGGAATGTTCCCGCTTATTCACCAATGTACGAGAACTGAGTTGAATGATTAGAGACCCTATATAAAGGCGAGCTGAATGAATGGGGGGATCATTCATTACAACCGCGATAGAAAACTGCGATACGCGAAGTACAGGCGATATTGATTGTTTGAGTGTGAAGTCATTTTAGTAGACAATTGCGATAGAAATTTATGGACAAGTGGAAGGTCGAATTTTAACAGTGAAAATTAAAGTTGTTAAATTGTTAGTGAAGTGATTGTGCATTTTTGACAAATTAAATAAACTCTTTTAATTTAATTTAAAAGACATTGAGTTTTCACTTTCCCGGAACATTAAATTATTGGCCGCGAACCAAATAACACGCGACAATATAGACCATCCCTGAAACTTTGATGCAAATCCTAGCAAACCTGTAGTGTCAAATTCAAACGCACTTTATTGACTCGATCATTATGAATATTTCAAAAATAAAAAGCAGGTTTTAAAACATGATCGGACTAAAAACCTTATGGTTCACATGACACTCTAAATTTAATCAAGATAAGCAGCAAAAACTGAGAAAATAGGCCCTTAAATTCTCTAAATTTCATATTCCATCGGGCTCATATCTTTGAGGCGGTAAACCAACTGGTGAATGTAAATTTTGCGAAGCATTTGACAAGATTTAATGTTAGCATCAACCAATTTTTCTCTACAACAAGTATTTACAGGAGAACTTTAACCTGAACATAGTTCCTAAGTTAAAAAACATATCGAGTTCGCATAAGTAGGAAAATTAAAAATTATTCTCTCACCTCTAAGCATGGTGGTCGCCATCACTAGTATGCATCTAATAAGGGTAACGCCCTGAGAAAAATTAGTAAACACGTTGAAACCACCTTATTCTAACATTTTTCTTCTGTACTAATTTTACAGAAAAATTATTAAAAACAAACTCAATTATGTAGCTACACACAAAGAATTTTCATAAGGAGGGTGTTCGAGTATTTTCCAGCCCATTATCAAAACTGCGTCGTGTGGTCTAGCGTTGCTATGGAGAAAGATGATCTCTCTAATGGGCACATCTTTGGCAATAGTAAGCTGCATTCCCTGTTTTTTTTATCGTGAAGAAAATCAATGAGTTCAATAAGCTCTCGAACAGCA
Organism: Odontomyia ornata; assembly: GCA_963969285.1. Classification (NCBI taxonomy): domain Eukaryota; kingdom Metazoa; phylum Arthropoda; class Insecta; order Diptera; family Stratiomyidae; genus Odontomyia; species Odontomyia ornata. The sequence continues at coordinate 446,997,339 of OZ017739.1, read as the reverse complement.
TTGATGTTGTCATCTGTAGGACCTGTCTTGGAACGTCAAGCATGACTCTCGTTTTTGACACATTCTCATCCATCCTTAAATTCCCCTGCCCACGTATACACCCGGTTCTGGGACAATGTAGTGTCCCCAAATTGCGCCTTTAAATGAGTAAAACTTTCCGACGGTTTAACGCCTTCATTGGTTAAAAACTTTATGATGACACGTTGCGCAACACACGGATGTACCTTTTGCTCAGCCATGGCTGTACTGAGGACAGAAACAATCACGTCTGCTAACTATACTGATCCCTTTCTCCTTATAAATGGACCACCAACCGCCATGCTATATCATCTAGTTGGAAGGCGCGTGCTACCTTCGTAATTAGCGAAAACTGAAAAATTGACTTTTAGCCTCTTCTTTGTTCCCCGCGGTATCGCGGTCCTTTAAGGCTATGAACGGATGATTAAATAATGAATTAATTTTGACAAGTTTGTCAAATAAGTCATTCTGCATTAATATGTATTTGCTGTCATCTAGTTTCAGTAACTCTGGAATGCCGGCTCTCTGGAGTTAAGCAGCTGAGGGTTGGGGACACAGAGTCCCAGATCAAGGTAAACGGTGAACTAGCTGACAGCTTTATAACGGAATCAGGCTTAAAACAAGCGGATGGACTTGCACCAACGTTCATTAATATTGCGCTGGAACATGTCATTGGGAAGACATCAGCTGAAACTTCGGGTACACTAACATTCAAGTCCACACAATTGGTAGCATATGCTGATGACGTCAATATTATGGTACGTTCAATCTTAGATGCAAAGGAAGCATTCCTGCGTCTAGAATTGGAAGCGGATCGAATTGGCCTACGAGTTAATGAAACTAAAACTAAATTCATGACTCAAACGAGAAAGAAAACTCCAGTTTGACAAAACCTGTCCGTAGGTGACTACAATCTTGAAATTTTGAATAATTTTGTCTATCTAGGAGCCAACCTGAATAGAAGAGGCGTCAAAAAGCATGGGATTGCACACCACATAAATGCCGCAAATAAAGCATATCGCTCCGTACTTCTCATTCTAAGCTCCAAAGTTGTGCACAGGCAAAACAAACTCCGCATTTACAAAACACTAGTCAAACCTGCTACAGTGCGAAAATTATAGAGGCATATCACTACTTGTACGGCGTACAAAATATTTTCTAAAATCTCAGAAAATCAAATCGGATCATACACCAACAGTGTTATTGGGGAGTATCAAAGTGGTTTTAGAGCAGGTAGATCGACAATAGACCAATTGTTCACAGTCAAGCAGGTGTTTGAAAAATGCTGCGAGTTCAACATAGACGTACACCAAATTTTCGTTGAATTTAAGCAAGCATAAGACAGTATTGATCGTAACGTACTGTACCAAATAATGCTTTGTTTTGGCATCCCAGCCAAATAAGTCCGTCTTACCAAAATGACAATGACGTCGACAAACTCCCAAGTCCGCATCAATAACCAACTCACCGATGCCTTTGACACAAATATCGGACTAAGGCAGAGAGATGGGCTGGCCCCATTGGTATTCAATTTGGGTCTGGAGTACGTCATACGGAAACTACCTGTCGATCCACAAGGTACATTACTATACAAGTCGAGCCAAGTTATACCCTATGCGGATGGCATCAACATTTTGTCCCGGTCATTAACAAGTGCCAAAGAACTTTTCCTGAAACTCTACGGCGAGACAAAACTAGTAGGGCTACAAATCAATGAAAATAAAACAAAGCTCATGACGCAGTCGAAGAAAAATACCTCAAATACACAAAATATCACACTTGGCGAAAACAGTATCGAAAATGTGAGCGAATTTGTGTATTTAGGCGCCAAAATAATGAAAACGGGCAATGAAAGAGACGAAATACGCCGAAGAATACAGCTCGCAAATAATAACAGTGCCGGCTTATTCGTGCGGTTTTCTAACAGATGGCGTAACTTGATTTTTATTCCAGTGATTTACCTTTCCAAATATATGTTGGAAAGCTACTGTCATATAGTTTCAGAACCAGTATGTGTCATTTAGCTGAAGCGTAAACAACAATGCTTTTTTTACTCTAAAAATGTCGAATTTTGTGCCGAATGAAGTGCTTTTGCGGGGAGTACTTCTTCATTACTTCAATATGAAGAAATAGGCCGCCAAAAGTCATCGTTTTTTGGTAGAAGTGTATGGTGTGCATGCTCTAGCTGAGCGTACGTGCCAGAAGTGGTTTGCACGGTTTAAAAGTGGCAATTTTGACTAGGAGGGCGATGAACGGAAAGTTTGAAGATCACGAATTGGAGACATTGTTCAACCAAGATCCATCCCAAACGTAAGAAGAACTTGCAAAATCACTTGGCGTCTCTCAACAAAAAATTTCCGATCGTTTAGAAGCAATGAGAATGATCCGGATAGTAGGCCATTGGGTGCCGTATGAATTGAAGCCAAGAGACGTCGAACGCTGATTTTTCACGTGTGAACAACTGCTTCAACGACACAAAAGAAAACGCGCGAAAAACGGCCGGAATATGAACAAAGGCATGGCAAGGTAATTTTGCAACATGACAATGGTCGGCAACATGTTGCACAGGTCGTCAAAACCTACCTTAAAACGCTCAAATGGGATGACCCACCCCACTCGCCGTATAGTCCAGGCCCTGCGCCATCCGATTACTATCTCTTCCGATCAATGCAACATGGTTTGGCTGACCAGCACTTCTGCAATTATGAAGAATTCAAAAATTGGATCGATTCGTGGATAGCGGAGAAGCCAGCCGAATTTTTCAGAGAGGGGATTTGTGAATTTGCCAGAAAAATGGAAAAAAGTTTTAGCTAGCGATGGACAATACTTTGAATATTAAATTGTAATCATTTTTCCAAAATAAAGCTTCAATTTTCGCACGAAATAACCGGTACCCTTATTAAAATATTTCATTCAGTTTTGACGATCTTGAAGACCAGCTGCAGGCACAGGAAAACAAAGCTCCAAGTAGGCAAATCTGTGATAAGACCTGTGTTACGCTATGGGCGTGAAACACGGACCCCTTTGACCGACGCGTCCTGAGGCGAATAATCGGAGCGAAGCTACACGGGGAACAATGGTGAATTCGATATAAACGTGAGCTGTAGGAAATTTTTGACGAGCCAGAGGTCTCAACGATTGTAAGGCTGTGGAAGCTGCAATGGACTGGCCACATGAACCGTATGGACGAACAACGGATACCCAAAAAGGTATTCGCTGGGAGAACTGATGCAATGGGCGGGCAATGCAGAAATAATGGAAGAAAACCGGCTACCCAAAAGAACATTGACGGGTAGAGCACAAAGTAGACGTTGAAGGAGAAGACCGAGGACTTGATGGTAAAACACAATAGAAGCTGGCAGTTGGGAGTAAACAACTGGCGGACAAAGTCGCCGAGCCGTCATGATTGGAGGAAATTAATCCTGGAGGCCAAGGCCCGGCTTGGGCGGTCGCGACATACTCGTAGATGATGAATTATTACTATGATTGAGTAGCATGAGAAACGAATGGGATAAGAGATCGAACTGGAAGCAATCATTGCGAATGATACAAGAATGGTGAGGAGGATCCGATTCAAAGACAATAAATATTTTGATAATTATAGTGGACAGCGGTGCATTGCAAAATAGGTAATTGAACTATGTAGATACCCGGAAATAGAGGGAAATACAACCCCAGGTATTATTAGGATAATTGGCGTTGTTGTTAAATTTTCATTTTGTCCAACTACTTCACAAACTAAAAGTGGAGCCCATGACCCCTGATCATGACCTCATATGGAAAGTCCCTCCTTCAAGCTTTTTAATCTGAAAATTGTTCTCAATCCGTTACTGCTGTTTATCTTGAATTTCGAAAATTAATTGAACAGTATTAAAACAAAAATAACCGACAAGAGCTCAACGAATGATTCGAAAATTACTCCGTGTTTCTTTTTTTGAGTGAATTCGAAATTTCTTATTTCAAGTTCACCATAAATGTAAGTCACAATTAACTATTATCTAACAACTAAACGGAATTAACGTTTTTACAATCCTCATACAAACATTTATACTTTCATTAGAATATAAGTTCCATAATCACTCACCCGCAGCAAATACCATATGTATTGTTCTTTTCAATTGTTTCCCCTCCTCTTTCAGTTGTCTTACAGCCGCTAAGTATTGCATTCCCACACATTTCATATCTTGGGCTCCGCGGGCAAAAATTCTCCCATCAGGATCAATCTCAGCACCGAACGGGGGATGTGTCCAGTTCTCAGCATACACAGGGACAACGTCCATATGAGAGTTCAAAATAATTGAAGGCAACTCAGGTTGTTTTCCTGTCCATGTTATCACCACCATTGGCTTTTTCTCATGGGCCGGATAGTAAACTTTGATGGGTAGGCCCATCGCTTCTGCCTGCTTGGTGAGAAATTTGATGCATGGCTCTGTAAAAAAACAAAAAATAAAGTTAGCAACTTCAGAGCTTCTAAATAGTAAGTTAGACTTACCATAATCAACATCTGGATGCACACTCGGAATACGCAGATACTCTTGAAAGAGCTTTATTTCTTCGTTATTTTCCCACGCGGCCATTGAGAAAATCTTGTTCGTATTAAACTAAACCAAAAGCTAAATCGCTACAGTCTGCTCACTGAAAGTCAACTAAGTTCTATTCCTGATCGTCTGTTTTTATAAATATCTACGCTATTTGGCTGAGCTTGATTGCATAGGCAATGAAAAGAAAGTGATAAGCAAAGTGGCTTCCATTCAGTATCAATAATTGTACAGTATTTCAATTGTAAGGTTTAGCATTTGCCTTATTGCAGATATCAGTGTTGGAATGTGGAAATTTCATTCAAAAAAGCCAAAACTTCAAGCGCACATAATGAGGACACAATTAGTGCAATTGAATTTTAATTGAAGCAAAACCACTAAAACACAAAATTATTCAAGTCGGCTGCGGTCAACGAATTGACAAAGCTTTACCGTAATAATTATAGTGACGAAATAAAGTAATATTTGTATAATTAATATGGTTAAATTCCGATACGTTGTGCTCATGACGCATTTAAATGTTTCGAAAAAATGTTTCTGACCCCCTTTCAACCGACTACTCCTTATCTAAAATATTCGAGCGAATATATCATCCAACATAATCAATGGGGCAATGAAATTTCGAACTTCTTCTCCAGCATTATACAATATTACAACTGAAGATCTGATATTATAAATAATTATATAAATAATTTCACAAAAGCCTTTTAAAATCGTAACGTGTAAATCCACCAGTACCTCTTTCCATCTGTTTGCCAGTCAATGCGTCCGTGGACCACAGCAAGTTTTCTGAGAAAATACAATAGCTACAAACATGAAATTTTGTGAGCAGATGAAAAGTGGTACCCTCTCCAAAGTTTTAATATAAAAAAATTTATAACGTTTTAACGGAGGTCCCTCTTTATGGAAGTGACCTTTAAAACCGATATGAATATAAAGTAAAAGGTCTTGTTGAGAACTCGAAATAAGGTGCTAAAAGTGCGAGAATTAAAACTGGTATCCCCTAGCCTCGCTGTTGGACACCCTTGAAAAGATTAAAATTAAATTTATGAGGATAATAGCAACAAACGCTTCAGAAGCAAACAAGTTGGGTAGACAGACCTATGCTCATGTCAGAAGGGTTTTGTACTCAACTTACAAAATGCCGTAACCAGCAACGAATAAAATTAAGAAACACGTCATGTTCGAGGATCATACGAGTACTATTATTAACTAAGTTGAAAGAATTTTTTAATTCTGAGGTATTTGTTAAAATTATACCCATAAATATTTCGCTTGATAATTTTTTCAGATTTTTTAGATCACGGGTGTCCATTCGCGAGGGAGAAAACCCATTTTTCGTGTATTTCCCCCCCTCTCTGTGCCCCCACTGAAGCAAAAACTGTCAGTTTAAGAACTGTTTTGAAAAGCTCTCATAGAGAACTTTCATTTGATACTCATATCGGCTACCTTTCATGAAATTTTTTTCAGGGGCCACTCCTTTGTACTGTAAGCATCGATTCATGGCCTATTTTTTCGAATCCTAGAATGGCTACAAAGCCCTTTTGCTAGGAGCTCTCTGCTGCCTCTTCAACTTGTTTCAATTGTATGTAGTCATCCTCATGATATCTATCATTCCTGAAATTTTCATGCAAATCCTAGCAAAGCTGTAGTGTCTAAGTCGGTAAAAAGCGCATATGGCTCCATAGCCATATGTTTCCATAGTAATGCAGGGCACATTGTTCCATAGTAATACGGGAAAATTCAAATCGCTATAACTTCGTTAAATACTATTCGATCTTTATGAAACTTTCCGAAAAGATCAATCTTATAAATAGTCATCTCTTTGCTAAATCTTATTGAATTTAAGGGTACCATTTAGATTTTATTCGAGAAAACATAAAATCGATAAATCATACTATTACTAACAAAGTTGAGTGAATTTCGACTTCTCATGTATTTGTTGTTGTTGTACTCATTAAGGCCCACATTCATGATTTTTTCAGATTTTTCGGATGGAAGGTGTCCAATCGCGAGGGGGGGGTACGCGAAAAGTTCGTACATTTCCCCTTCCCCTGCCCCCTCGGTACTCATAAGGCAATTTTAAGACCTGTTTTCAAAAGATCTCATTGAGACCTTTCCAATGACACCCTACCTACCAATGGTGAAATTTTTTTTTTGAGGGGTCAACTCCCTATATGGGGAGACCCCCCTTAAACCCCTTTGAAAAATTTTTTCACCCTTGAACTTTCAAGAGGTCACCATTTCTGACCTTTCCACAAAGTTTCATGGCTGTAGCCTCTATAGTTTCGGAGAAAAATTGCTGTGACATACAGACGGACGGACGGACGGACAGACGGACACAGGTCGTGATTGCAATAGGGTTTTGTATTTTAATACAAAACCCTAAAAACCAATCGACCAATACGTAGTATGATTTGTGAATCTTACATTTATGCACAGAAAATAAAAAGAGGACCCTTAAATTCACCGAAATCTCATATCAAGGTGTCCTTGGGAAAGGTGCATGCGCATAAAATGTTTCGTAATAATCAACAAAATTACAGCCGCTTGAAAATTTTACAATTACAGCAACAAAACGTGATAATGGGGCCTATAGGTGTTTTTAAAAGCTTTATAAAGTGTTCTCCGAAATCATAGAGAGAAAATTAAAGCCGTACCATGAAACTATTATAGGAGAGTATCAGGGAGGCTTTTGAAGTGGACGATCTACAATAGACCAAATATTTTCAATTAAGCAGGTGCTCAAAACCTGTTGGGAATATAACATCGATGTGCAATAACTCTTTGTAGAGTTCAAGCAAGCAAACTACAAAATAATGCCTGACTTTGGCGTCCCAACAAAACTAGTCGGCATGGTCAAAGTTAAGATACTAAACACAGAGTCCCAGGTCAACATAACCGGTGAACCAATGGACAGCTTCATAATGAAATCAAGCTTAAAACAAGGGGATGGACTTGTCCGAATGCTCTTTAATATTACTCTGGAACACATCAGGAAGATGTAATGATTTTGCTTCTTTTTGAGTTTGCGCAGGGCACGGGTGCCGATGATCTGGCACAAGTGTCAGGAGCCATTTGGGCCATTAAGTTTTAGTATTTTTATTGTTTGGAATTTGTTCATATTTTTTGAAAATTTATAACGATTAGTATTTAATAAAATGCTTCTGACTTTGACTTTGTAACAATGTCATGTAGTTTGTTATAGTGTCAGACTCGTATGCATGGTTTTGTAAGTGCGTCGTATAGGTGGAGCTTGCCTTGCTATGTAACAAAGATCTTAAGTGCTCTTTATATCTGGTCGTTAGTTTCCGTGTTGTCTTTCTTCTGTAAATCAGTCCTTGCAGGGCACTCGTGCTTCTTAAACATCTTTATGCGGTGTAATATAAGGTGGGTTTTTCAATCCGCGCCACGGTGCTACACTACAAACCATATATTACGCGTACTCTACGATACTAGACATCTTGAGCAATTTCTATTATCTGATTAAGTGTCGATAAAGATTCTCTAGTTATACAACATTTTCTTCTCACTAAGGCTAGCAGATATGGAGATTTGAGACGAACAAAAGCATCAAAAATGAGAAAAACTCCTACGTTACTTCCCCGAAGAAGGTCGTTGCACCACAAGGGAAAGGAGAGAGCACACAATGGGTTAAAGATGGCTAAAGGGAACCGCTCATCCCTACCTAAATTACGGAAACCTGGCAGGTACAACTTACTTCAATATATTATCCTTAGGAACCACAAGCATCATTTTTTAAAGCAGTTTGTATGAAGTAATTCGCTTTTTTCATCAGGAATAGCCACAGTTAATCGCCCGGGGCAGTCCGACTGCTTATTTGAAGTGAACTTCCCGCTGTTTGGCTGTTCTTTCGTACGTCTGTCTCTCAGTCTTTCCGTCCGCTCATCTGTCTAAAGGTTCATTACAGTGTAGTGTCTACGATGCTGATCAAGGCATGGAGAGACTGAAGGGTTTTGTTCTTCAGCGCCAAAGATCCCAGTACTCTACATTAGAGGGATGGTTGTTTTATTTTTAGGCCCCTCTCTCTCAATGCAAGCCCTATTTCTTCAACAGTATACTAATACGAGCCGCTAACCAATCATTAAAAAATACGGAAGTCATTCAGGATTAATTTGGATTCTATCACTGCCGGTCATCACATTGGCCCCCAGAGAAAGCTGACGCAACTCCCAGCAGTATATTTGAAAATACCAGGCACTATGACTTTGACCACAATAAAACCTGTCCGAGTTCAAACTGTATAAAAAATCGGAAAACATTCTTCTGGAAACATTCAGGGATGTAATGTTCTATGATATCATGGGCGTGTTTAGACGCGTGTCACCATGAATGAAGAATTTCAGAAGATTCTATAGACCTTACTATACAGAAGACAAAATGCACAACACCAGAAGAAATTTTATCGGTGACTCTATCTTTACGTTATTAGACCCTCCCGAGTATGCTGGCACAAGTAGGAGAGGGTGACAACAGAAATTACAGCGGCTCGTCTGCCGATAGAAAATTAAAAATGTGAAGGCTCCAACGAGAGTGATGGTGTTTCACCTTCGGGCCACAGGTAGGGCGACGTCATAGTGATTTTCAAGTATTCAAGTGCGTGGAGGAGACTGGTGTCGTTGTTCTTGCAGAAGGATCAGCGAACTATAAGGAAAACCAAGCTCAGCTAATTAACTTCGCTTTACGATATCATACGTCAACCGAACCTACACCACCAACCCAATGGTGCGGATTTCAAACATACTCCGAGGCCTGCCAAGGTTTCAGTTTCACCAGGACGGAGACGGTACGAGAGTTGAATTGGAGCCATTCACATACAAGTGTCACCTCGGTGCTACCGTGCAAAGCAACTAGATCTAAACCATCATATCTGCCAGCCCAGAGCATGAATTCCTGTTCATTGTCCAAAGCGTAGTCCAGATCCAGTTAGGGTCGTTACCTGTCATCCCAGGAGGGAGCCTCACAGCGCCTCTTTATCCTCGGGTCCGTGGGGGTGGCGCTCAACAAAGAATGCTAGCCTCTAAGAGTGCTCTTGTCGACCGGCATTCCCCCTGCGGGAATTCCCTCAGGTAAGTGGAGGCGAGACTCCTCAAAGAATGCTGGCCTCCAAGAGTAATCCGGTCAGCCAGCATTTCCCCCAGTGGGTGTTTAAAAAACAACATAATACCAGCATTTGTAAAAATCTTAATAAAGCAAAACACAATTGCTGCACGAAACACACAACGTAGCGCGCACATATTCCGCATTAAAAATCAAATAAGAATACTGTACAAAAAAAAGACGAAATCAACCAGCAACTACTACATTCACACTTGCCATTAACTACCACTATGCAAACTGAAAACTTTCTACAGTTTAACAATGATGTGAGGCAAAGTATTGATACTCAGCTCAAAATTAAATATGAGATCATGACAAAGAAACTTGACAAATTGATGAAAAAAACAACACACAACGAGCACACCAGCAAACAGAGTCTTCTATCAATAGGCTGTAAATCTATCGGATACGCCTTTTAAGACACAAGAAATGGAGCTGTTAGATAAGGGACTAAAACACAGCTTATATAGAGCAAACCGCAATAAAGACCTAGAAAAACTAGTAATTAACACTGAACTAGCGATTAACAAACTGCCGCAGGAACAACAGACACATGCAAGGCATACTGCCGTAGATATGCTGCAATAAATACGCACTAGCATAAGCAAAATGAATTTCCATGAAGACCATAAGATATTACGACACATTCAGAAAAAACTTACGGATAACCTACTAATAGTGACAAAGGCTGACAAAGGATATACAACAGTAATCCTAGAAACAACCGGCTACGTACAAAAAACAATAGACTTCATTAACGCCAACGGATAAAAACTGGTAAACAAAGACCCACCAATAAGTTCGCAGCAGACTTACGCACTGCTTTTATACAATTCTTACTAATTATTCCTCCTTATCTAAGCACCGCTACATAAACCCAAACCCATGCACACCGCCCCTTAAAGCACAACGTAAGCTCCACAAACCCAATATCCCTATCCGGCCTGTCGTCAATTGCCACCTTGACAATAAATACACATTAAAAAACAACCGTGATCTAGCGAACTCTACCACCTCTTTAGTATTGACTGACACTTGTTGACTTTTATCACTAGATATCATCAACGTCTATACGTCTATGCCCATCTATAAAACACTGACCATGCTAACATACAAACTTTCATTCAACAACAACCAACGGTTCACAGATCAATTACTCAATCTCATAAAGACCACAATCAAGCAGAACTATTTTAAGTTCAATAACAACACATACAGTGCCAAGGACGGGTATGGGACATCCAATGTCCTCAATAATGTCAGAAATATTCTTACAACCTTTGGAAGAAGTCTTTATACCCAAAATTGTCAAAAGATTCAATGTAATATTTTACAGACGATATGAGGATAACTATTTTATCGTTATTGACCCACAAGAAAATAAACGAACTACTTAATTATACGAATGAAATTCACCCGAATATAAATTTCATTGTAGAAAAAGAAACAAATGGACAACTCAACTATATGGAAGTAATCGTCCCACGCAAACAAACACGATTAGACTTCAAAATAGACAGAAAACCAACCACAACTGATCATACCATACACGTAAGATCTAACCGCCCCGCACAACATAAGCTAGCAGCATACAAATCAATGGTGCAGAGACTTCACTCCATCCCCATGATTCCTATTAACTACTCCAACGAACTGAACAACATTCACAGAAAAGCTAGTAATAACGCATACAAACAATGTGACATTGACAAACTTGTTAAATAGTCCAAACAAAAACAGGAACGCCAACTAACTGAAACTCATAAGAACGGCCAACAATGTAAGTTCCAAAATAAACGAGACTGAGCTAAAATAGAAACGACAGGAGCTCTGTTCCGATAAATTCGAGTTTACTTATTCAAAATAGTCTCCTCCGGCCTCGATACACTGTTTTGCGCGATCCGAAAGCTTTTTAAAAGAGTATTTCAGGTCATTGACCGGAATGTCCTACAGGATGTCGGCACAAGCATTTTGGATGCCCTCTGCGAACGCAAAGCGTTTTCCTTTCATGTCTAAATGCAATTTTCCGAATAGGTAGAAGTCACAGAGAGCCATATCAGGCAAATACGGTGGGTAATTGATGTTAAAATGTGATTTCTAGTCAAAAAAATCAGTCACAAGAGTGGATTTTTATGCCAAAAGTCTCATTTATTTTGGAACAAAACGTGCGCAGACCTTTTGTAAGCTCAAACGATCGGTTAAAATGCGATAAATCGATATTTTGGAGATATTCAACTCCAATTCTAGAATTTCAACGATGATTTCGGCACATTGTTGATAAATTTACGCACAATTTCGATGGAATTTTCGGTGATCACTGATTTTGGGTGGCCCGTATGTTCATCTCATTTATGTCCTCCCGACCATCTCTGAAACGTATAAACCACTCATAAACTCTGGCACGAGATAGACAATCATCGCCAAAATTTTTTTTCATCAATTCAAATGTTTTGTTAAACGTTTTACCGATTTTAAAACAAATTTTGATATTAGCTGTTTGTTCGAAACTCATGTTTGTACCGATGACACAAACATTCTGTCACTTTAGACGCATTAACTTCGTTTCCACTAAACCGAATATCACCAAACTTTTACTGGAAGTTAGGGAGGAATATAACTTTCCAACGCACTATCTCATTCACAGATGGCGTCACTTTATGACGAATTTCTCGTTTATTTTGGAACGCACTTTGTACGTAGGCAAAGAGACATACAAACTATCAAACTTCCTTGGGAAATACAAACTCCAAACTGAATTCAAAACCAAGAACAACATTGGAAACAAACTGAAACCTAAACTGAATGACACATCAATACACGAGAAAAGCGGCATATCAAAACTGACATGCAAGGACTGCGACATGGTGTATATAGGAAGGACAACACGGAAACTAACGAAAAGATACAAAGAGCGCTTTCGATCTTTCTTACACAACAAGGCAGACTCCAATTATGTGACACACATGCCCACGAGCCAGTCGCTATGACAAATTCCATGTCATTGCTACACAAATAGAATAAAGAACCGAGACTTGACATTCTAGAAAAGCTTGAAATATATAAACATAGAAAAACAGACGGTAACATTGTCAACAAAAGACTTGTTCCGAATTCCGACGCAATTTTCTCAGTACTATACCACACTCCTCGATGAAAACGGAAACGAGATGAAACAGAACAATCGGACATCCAACAACCAAAAAAACAAAAACCTAGTATCCCTCTACCTGACCTCATTTAGTAAATGACCTAATTTAGTAACTGACCTAATTTAGTACTTGACCAAATTTAGTACTACCTGCTTAACCCATCCTACGACTATATAAAGTCATTCCCTTCAATACATCCTTTAGACACTGAAGATGACACAAAAGAGTAGAAACGCTTCTGCTCACACAAAAAGCAAGGCTGATGGCTTTTAAAGAATTTTTTTTTTGCTTATTAATAAATATATTTTTATATTAAACATTCGCAACATTTGGTATTATTGTTTTATAGATATCAATCCCTCTCAGATAAATATCTGCCTTGATAAATTCATCATTGTCATGTAGTAATACTGGAGTGTTATTCATTGGAGAGAAGCCAATCGCTGGAATACCCACCTGAAATGCAAACAATATAAAAAAGGTTTTTTTAAACGTTTCAAAAATAATTACAGCTCTAATATATCGACTGTCTGTACCACCAGGGAATACAATTTTCCTTATTTTCAGACCCCTAGGAAGGGAAAACAATTAATTAAATATTTTTGAAAATTGATTTTCGAACTTACAACGTATCAATTGAATCCTTGAATGCTTTCCAGTAGATATTACTATCATCCGTCTTCGTTGGCGCGACGTAGGGTTCGTTTTGTCCAAACTCAATTTCTATTCCACCTCCAGCTTCTTCGCACCATTTCTTCAACTATAAAACTAAAATTAATATCAGCTTTTATAGACTTGTATTCTTTTACTCTCACCTGATTTTCAAACTTTTCATGATCAACATCTAGTGCAAGACGAACATCGAAACATAGAAACATACTTGGAGGTACAACATTCGCCTGAACTCCACCACTAACTCTTGTAAGATTGATAGTGGTAACATCACCAAGAGCCAACGAATTATCATTTTCAAGTTTTTTCACCTCAACCTCGCGCATATCCATCATTTTGTCTGTTAGATAGCGCAGCTTTTCGCCAACTGTATTCTTATGAAGTAATGACCCGTGTCCTGTATTTCCTGATATTTTGAAATAAACATCTGGAAGTGTTTTAGTTCAGCTTTTATATGTAAGTAGATATAAAAATAGACATCAACTGCTTACACCAAATACTACGTTCAGCATAAAATATATCAAATATTTCGGTTGGGGATGCAATCCCCTCGTCTAGTGCAAACCCAACATTTAAAGCTTTAAACTCTTTTGTATGAACAAATTGACGCATAGCAAGATTACCACCAATTTCCTCGTCTGGAATAGTACAAAAATAATATGGTTAAAAAAAATTTTTAATTTTTTTGTTTTAAATTATGACAAACAAGGCTACTAAAGTCCATAAAGCGCAAACACTTTTATGTTGGGAAACCCAATTTGCTTACTTGTTTTTACCTCTCTCCTAAAAATAAACGGTGAGCTTGAACTTTATCTTTTAACACTCTCATTGCACTACTATTCATCCAGGAAGCATGCTTCAGCTTCCTGACCGTCATAATAGGTGTTGGGATTGAAATGACTGAGTCAAAAAATCGTAAAATTTACAACAAGCAAACTTTACATCGAGATCAATAAAGAAGATAAACCAGTTAATTACAGCAGATAGTAATTAGCATTTTTTTCTCGAAAAGCCGTCGGGCCTTGCAAGGTTTTTCAAGAAAAACGAGAATTGGCCTGCGGATATCAAATAAATAAAATAATTGACTAGTAATTAGTAATTATGTAATAATCGAGGAGCTATGGCTCTAAAAGCCAGCGCTGCCACAGGCACACAGCACAAACTCAATTTAACAAGGAGGAACGATTGAGTCACCTTCCCCATCGCAACCCTCACTCTTTTTCTTTTCGCGTGAAAAATAAATCAAGGAAATTTCTTTTGTACTTAACTCCCGGGAAACAAAATTCTAAAACTGTTTAAAAATTTTAATGTGTAGTGATTTTATTACAATATCTTTTGAATATAATTTAACGAATTGCGGTGTAACGCGGTATACAAATGCTTAGAACGAAACGGTTAACCCCTTAAATTATATGAACGATAAAATGATTGTATCATTTAAACCCCTTAAAATTTGGCAAATTTTACCTATTCCAACCATAATATTAATTAAAAATTTTTTGTTTGTCGGTGATTAACGTGTGCCTGTCTAATTCTTCCGATTTTTCTTCCACTTAATTACGCCTAATTCAACCCTGCACGAAGACAATTATGCGCCAATAAATCAACGATCCCAACATTATCAACTAAACGCGGCAAATTTTAACTCAACAGCAACTCTTCCAACAACAACATCTACAACAGCAGCATTTACAGCAACAACAGCATCATGTTCAGACAACTGAATTCGTGCCGAAACAATCAACTTCCACCTCAAATACATGTTGTTTCGGCAAAATTTCAGCGAGTTGATGCTGAAGCAAGCTCCTCTCAAGCAAACAAGTAGGCCTGCTTAGCGTATTGCAAGTCGCTTGGGAGAGTCGACTTACAGCCGCGAGGCGAGAAAGACGGTTTGGGCACGGGACCGCGGTGCAAAATACGTGCGGTGTGAAAAGTATGGTAAAAGTGCCGTCAAGATCATTTAAAGACCGGGTATTAAATTCAAAAGTATAAATTGAAAACCATTTCCGCCCATTCACCCCTTTTAACTCCAATACATTACCATTCCGCTGCGGAATAGTTGTCCCAAAGAAAATTGCATGTGTTTGGACGGGAGATCGTGAAGAATCACTGACGAATTGGCGGAATTTGTTCGATGGAACGCTTTTAAAATTCGATACATTTTGTGGGCATTTGATTCGGTGCTGTGTGATGTGGATTAACAACACGTCTTAGTGAATATTTTTGTTCTTACGAACGAATTAATATTGAGGTTTCATAAAGGCAACTGCGGTGCGGTAAATTGTACGGTTTCAAGTCACAGAAACGACCAACGTTTCCCGAATGCTGTCCACGCAAGTGTGTGTAAATGTTGACTGTCGTCAATTCGGAAGTGTGTACTTACGTATGTGTGACGGTGCCCGAATAGATCTATTTTAAACTGAAACTTAGTGGCGTTAAGACCACGGATTGCGAACATTTACGAGTAAATTCCAAATTGGTACACGTTAACTCTCAGGCAGTGAATCGATAAGTATACATTCAAATTTTATTTGTGTTTCTGTTGGTCTACCACGGCACGAGAGGATGGAAGGAGGTAAATGCTAAATTATATAAAAATCAAAAAGAAACCAGCAAAGGTATTACTAAAAATCATCCTGCACCGTGTGGAAATTCTTGCTCAAGCTTCCATAGAAACTTGAGTTCCTACTTTTTCTATAAAAATCATCCTTGCTCGAACCTGCGCTACAATCACTTTTTGCCAACGACATTTCATTTGGCAGAACTAAAAGCGAAGAAGTTGGAGGTCCCTGCAGCGAATTCAAGAACAACTTCAATTAAATCCTTTGAAACAAGCGCTCAAAATGAAGCAGAGGCTCAGATCAACCATTTCCATTTAACACTACTCCGAAACATGTGTCACGTCTTAGAGTGTTTACCAACATTGAAGGAGATTGTTCAGTTGCTGGTTAGATATGACGTAAATTTGTTCTTTTCTTTTTTATTACCGCAAAGAGTAATTTAGTGCGGTTTCGTTGGATAGAAATATTTCTCATATGACTGCGATTTGGCGACCGGGAAAAAAAAATATTTTTTTGAATGATTTCTGAATGTAGCGGTAAGTCAGAAAATAGCTTAAATTGTAATGTTAAACGATATTTACTAGTTTGCGTGGTTGTATTTAAAATAGATTTGAGATTTTTTTTGCAAATAATCGTTGAATTAAGTTAAAAGATCAAGTCCCCACTCATTATCCGGTGCAAACATACCGTTAAATGACTGCAGCAAAAATACAGTCGCATTAAAGACTCCATTTATTAGATTCATTTTCTCTCCCTCCTTTTCAATACACTCTTCTTACAGGAAATAGTCGAAATACTTTGTAAACTTTTAATAGGACATAAGAAAATAAATATTGAACGTTATGAACTCATTTAAAATATATTCGATATTTGACCTGATCGCTTAAAAATACGCTTAGGATGTAGGGACACAAGAAAGAATAATATGGTTTTTAAATTTTTAAGCTGTATCTTTTTCATAGTAGTTAAAATTAAAATGACATTAGCTATTGATGTAAAAATTTGTAAACTGTTGGGAAAGTGTGTTTGAGTGTGGAGCGTGAAGCGTGAAGATAATAAACGCATATGAAACGACATTATAAAAAAAATCTAAGGGTATTGTTACGAGGAGGGAAAATTTAGATTTGACTTACCAAAATTCCATTATCTTTGAATTTATATTAGGTTAGACTGCTTTAGAAGAGAGAATATGATCTGTTGGTCGCAAACAGTTAAATAAATGAATTCCTAAACTTTAAAACTGGTACGGTGGCAGGCTTCCACCCCAAAACATGAGCCAGCCGCCGGGTGCAAACTAATTCCTTTTATTTGTTTCAGGTGACGTTATGGGTTGAGTGGCCCAAACAGAGTGCCTTTTTATGGCATAGATTTATGCAATCCAATTGTATAATTCTATGACATAAATTGGTCACCGGGGTACTCCCTTCTGATGGGAAGGTTCAAACAATTCAAGTTGTATGAGTTTTCCACTCAGAAGAGGAATATCTGGCCACTTCAACAAGTTATCAATGGATTTATTCCGGTTGGGTGGGTATAAAGGGGCTCCACCACCACCCGGTTGCCCCTCTTTCATTTGTGGGCCATGAACTTCGTTGGGTAACGACGAGGTCACCCCAAGTTCGCCTTTCTTCTCAGGTTTCACTTGTTCTTGTAACAAGTACACCTCCTTCGGTGAGGTTATCTACAACTTTGCGACTTTGGTCGCCTTTTTTGACCTGAAAGCAATTCGTGAATGCGAAATTTTTTGTAGTGGGTCCTCGTGCCGGGGAAACGAACCCGCCCCACGACACCGCAGTGCTAGCCAGCCAGCGCATTCACGCCTCTCCGGACGAGGGCATTCTCGGCAGATACCTCCATCTTCCTCTGCCGAGGCAGCAGACCATCGCTGCAGTCCTTTACGGACGTATTGAACATCTTAATTCACTACAATTAGCCTTGTGAAAATTGTAGGGCCATTTCATGGATGAACAGTAATGGATTGAGAGATTTCAAAACGAAGAGGAAGATGGTGCAAATTAGCTTTAATATAAGGAAAAAGGACAGGGAAAGGTATATGGAAGATCTATCAATATTGCTTGGAAACCAATCGAGAAACACACCATTTAAATTAAGAACCTCAATAAAATGAGACAAACCACACGTGTGTTAAAGGATGCAATTAAGGAAACCAATTGAAAAGAGACACTAATTTGACCGTTTAGCCGAGAAATGTTCGGTAAGTTAAAGTCACTGCTGACCACAAGAAAACTGTTAAACACTGGAAACTTCAAAGAAAAAAAATTCTTATACAGTAACTGGAGATTTACAAGGAATATAAGTGCAGAAGACCTGTAAGGAATGATTAGGAGAAACTTTTAATTTCACAGCAACACATTCAATAGGAGGAGGGAAGTAGAAATCAGGCTTTCCCTGAAAAGATGTCATGAAAGGCAATGAGAACACCGCCGCCATTAACTCTTCCGAATATACGTCTATCACGATCGTACCGTACTACATCGGGATTAGGAAATAATTCAGAATCATGAATACTTTTTGTCAGCCATAATGCAGATAAACATATTGGGTGATCATTACCAAGAATATAGGATAAAGACAGAGACTTCAGCTTGGATCTTAAGCACCGTACAGTTTTAAAATACAAGGAAATTTTGCAGTCGTCGACATTATTAGTAAGTGGTTTAATTATAGCTGTTGTGGAATTATTTCATTAGAAGAAAAGGTAAAATGCTTCACAAGAATACCAGGAGACTAGAATTCATTCTTCAGAACAACGTCATACTCCTTCGGTAGTGTCAGCATAAATGAAGCAATGACACGATTATTCGGGTTATGTTGCGTTAATTTGGTGCAAGTAAATAAGCTGGACTGAGTACTTGATTTATTGAGCACATATGATTTCACCTCATCAGGGGAAGTGTCGTATACCAATCTGGAAATGAATACTTGTATTCGTGGAGCTACAACCCGTAAAGAGGATGCCTGGCAAATCGGTGATGAACACCAACTGCCTCAACGGAGATGGGATGCGCATGCAGGTGTAGCAAACGCTGCCGCTTTCGGCTTCTAAGAGAAGGTGCATTTAAACGGAGCATGATGTCAAGAGCATTGGTGTAGCAAAGGGGGGGGGGCCAGGTGGGCCTGGCCCACCTTAGAATCTTCCTGGCCCACCCTAGAATATTAGCTGTTAATGCAAAATGAGCAAATTAGTTTACGATAATCTACATCAACATAGGAAGTTGTTAAAATTTTTCAAAAAGTCGCGTCGATCAGTTTTGCTATGAACAGTACTCAAATTATTCTGCCGCCCAATGGAATGCAACACACATACCATTATTTACTAGTTGCATGGATTGTGCAGCCGTGGCGCTGGCCGCGCATCGGAATCAGTCATTCCAAAGCAAACACAAAACGCAACGGTGTATATTTTTTGTGCATTGCATAAGGTAATCAGTTGAATTTTGTATCGTGTTGTGAGTTTATGTGGTACAGTGTTGACAATCTGATCTGAGGTGCTGTTGTTTATCCGAAAAGTAGTTTGATAAGGTATATCAAGTTTATTTAGATTTAATAATAATAAACAAATGAAATGTGAATGGTTTTTCTTTCTCCGCTATATGTAGTTATAATAAATCAATATAATGAAGAAATTCAAGGACATACGATGTTTTTTTCAAAAATAATACAATTCAGCCGTAATTAGATGACAGCGGCGAGGGTCAAGAAATCGCCTCTGGTATTAGTTCTAAGGAAGAAAATCGTTATTCCAATGAACCTTCTACATCTACAGCATGTACTAAAAGTACCGAAAATGACCTTGGATGTCGAGAAACTGAACCATCAAGGCCAGTCATAGATTTCCCTAGAAGAAAAATCGGTGACCGATTCAGATGTTTTTCGTCGAGATATTATGATGAATATCCCTGGTAGAGTACAGCATGAAAGAAGATAAAGTTTACTGTTTTGTCTGCAGAAACTTTCGTACAAAGATTTTACGCACTCAACACGAAAAATTTATTTCTAGTGGTTTTGATAATTGGAAAAAGCTAGGGGAAGCGGCGCAAAAACATTGCGATTCATTTGTTCATAAACAATCGACTGAATTTCATATCGCTTTTAAACAATCACTAATTTCGGGAAGCGATACGGATACATTGCAAGCAGAAATGACTATTATTGCGAGTATACTTAGGAATAAAAACTTGGACTTCATTTTGAAAAATTTGAAACAAGAAATTAACAAAGATTATTGTCCCAAATACTACAAATTACTCCAGGTAAGCTACCTAATTAGAACATTGGTAATTATTAATGAGCTATTTTTCCTTTCATTTCAGGTTGCTATAACAATACCTGTTAGCTCGGCCAAGTGTGAGCGCAGTTTTTCAGCCATGCGTAGAATAAAAAACTGGTTTAGATCATCAATGGATCATGAGCGATTTTCAAATTTGGTCATAATAAACATAGAAAATTCTGTAGTGAAAAATATTAGTGCAGTTGATGTGATGAATGAATTTACAAAAAAAATCGAAAAATTGCTCTTGATTAAAATTAATGTGTGATATGAGACGTTAATTTTGATATTTTGATTTTTTTTTTTATTGAGGCGATAAAATATCATTTTCTCACATCATTGATATAACTCCTGATTGAAAATACCAAACAAGTCGGGTAGACAGACCTGCGCTCGTGTCAGAAGGGTTTTGTACGCAAACTATGATATGTATTGCAATGATGAACATCCTGAAGATATACTTCGATGACTTGCACATGAATACTTGTTTAAAAAAAAACTAACGTTACTTAATTTTAAGCGGCCGCCATTTTGTTGTGGCACTACTAATATTACTGATTGATGAAATCTCAAAGATATTTATAGTATTCATATAATCTGAAGTTTTCGAGAAGATCCAATCAAAACTGTAGTTTCTCGTTCGATGGAAAGCCCATATAGTAGAAAAATCATGTACAGTAGTTGTTGTAATTGGAGAAATTTAAAGTGGCTATAACTTCTGCAAATATCAATCGGTTTTAATGAAACTCACAGGTTATGAGGACCTTATATAGGGCTAGCAAAATATCGAAATTTGTTGAATTTAGGGGTACCCTTGCGATTTTATGGAGGAAAACGAAAAACTCATAAATCATGCTATTTTTACCAAAGTTGAGTCGATTTTGACTTCAATGATATTTGTCGTTGTTGTACATATAAAGGTCCACCTCCACAATTTTTTTCAGATTTTTCGGATCAAAGGTATCCAATCGCAAGGGGGGGTCAAATTTGTCGTACATTTGCCCTTCTCCTGCACCCCACAAAGTTGGTAAGACTGTTTTGAGACCTGTTTTGGAAAGCTCTCATTAAGACCTTTCTTTTGACACCCCACATGCCTACCTTTGGTGAAAAAAATTTTAAGGGTCCCCTTCCGCTATGGTGGACCCCCCTTAAGAACCCTTTCAATTTATTTTGATACCTGAACTTTTGAGGAACCGTAACTTCTGATATGCCTACTAAGTTTCGTGTTTGTAGCCGCTCTAGTTTCTGAGAAAAACTGCTGTGACGCACGGACGGACAGACGGACAGCCGTACGGACACACGGACAGTACTGATTTTAAAAGGTTTTGTAAAAAAAATTTTTTGTATACATTTTATAATATATTATATATTTTATCTATATATATATATATATATATATATATATATATATATATATATAGATATATTGTATACATATATTTTACTTAGAATCTTAAATAACTATCAACAAAAGCATAGTAAACTAGTGCGATCATGTTCTTTTAGTTATCGGAAAGCTTTCCTTTACACTATGTATAAGTGGCAGCTAGTAATTTTAGGCGAAGTTGAAAATGTGGCCCACCTTAGGAAAAAATCGTTACTACGCCTATAGTCAAGAGACATGTGACTAAGGAGGAGGTGGGTGACAGGGGTGGTCCACCCCGGGCCTCTGGGGCCAAATCTTGAGGAGTTCTTTAAATCATATTCTAAACAAGATTGAAAAAATGTTCAGTAACTTAATAAGAGGCGGTTCAAAGTTTCGGGCCTCGTAGATACAAACAGAAAACAGCTTAGACCGGTTATTTCCAATTTTTAAATTTGAATGGCTGGTGTAAAATTGGAATTTCTTCCACTGCCAATCTACCTTTCTTTATAGTATCTACATTCCGCGGATACCCATCAACTGCTGAGTCTATTGGTCTCTACATTATTACACCACACAGTATATTCGGTTTCACCGTGATTAACTTGACACTTCTTCAATTGTTCTACGATCCAAAAGGTTACAGTTCAGTATTATATGAATATTTTATAAATAATGAAAAAAATACAATCACACATAAAGTGTAGACATCAAGATCAACTCTGGAGTCATTTGAAATTTTGACGCGGTAATAATATTTTTTATGTTCATAGTGACCAATACACAGGAAATACCAGTCTTTGAAACTGTCAACATAATTCTGTGAAGTTTGAAATTTTTAAAACCTTCCGCTTCATTCCGTTACTTACTCTTGCATGAGTTCCACCATCACCCTCGTTCTACAATTGCCGTACGAAAACCTAATCAAAATATCAGCGGACGACTTGGACAATCCACGTCATCACATTTTTTGTTTTCTTTTAAACAGTTGAGTGAAGTAATATTAAATTGGGCGACTTCAGACACGGCGTTAAAACCACCCGCGTGTAACATGTATGAAATGAGTCAAATCATTAGGTACGTACACATAGAAAATTACATTGTGGAAGTTCGAGAATTATTCCTAGGGTTTTTTGTGATGGCTGGGAAAACGGCAGAAGATATGTATGTCAAAAGATATTCAGCAGAAACTTGAAAAAGATGGCCTAGATATTGCGTTGTGCAAAGCTCAACGTTATGACAATACCGCGATAATGTTAGGTATATATGGAGAATCGCAACAAAAAATTCGAGAAATCAATCCAAAGGCTATGTTCAGTCCCTGTGCGAATCATTCCTTGAATCTTTGCGGAGCACATGCATTCTCATGTGTTTCTTCCAGCGTCACATGTTTTGCAACTGAAGAAAGGTGATATTCATTCTTCTCGTCATTTACACAGAGGTGGGAATTACTCAAAGAGAAAACGGTTAAAAGTTCGGAACTGATACTCGTTGGAGTGCTCATTACGACTCAATTAAAGTCGTAACAGAAAACGTGGCAATAATTGTGAGTACTTTAGATAGATATGCAAGATCCATATCAAAATCCAATCTTGATACTAGATCAGCAGCAAGCTTGCTTTTGCCAGCTATTTGTGACTTGAGCTTTTTAACATATATTGAATTTTGCACACAATACTAGAAGAAGTTGAATTAGTGCAGCAATACCTACAGTCTCCTAAAATGACTTTGGATAAAGGACTCATTAAACTAAAACCCCTGAGCAACTATTTATTGACAGAACGAATCCTGATTGTAGACAATGCTGTTACATTTGGCACAAAAAAATGTAATGATACGGGTATTGACATCGAGCGAAGAGGAAGAAGGAGGGTAAGAAAAATAATGCCGGGTAAACTAGCTCTTGATGCTGCTTTGACAATTCAAGAGGAAGTACGTCGATCAATGTTTGATTGCATTGATCGATTTATAAAAGAATCGGTCCAACGATACGTGGCATTATTCATTCAGCAAAATTTTTGAAACAAGGTTCATACTGGAAGCTTCTGTCAATGCTCTGGCTGTAGCAGCAGACAATCAGCTACAAAATTACGATGAGTTCGATAAAGAGCAGGTGTTGCAAGAAATAAAGCGATATCGTAGGCATCTACTCGCCAAAAATACGAGTGTGGGCAGCCCAAGAAATCCTACAATTCATAATAAAATGGGACTTCAGTGAATCTCTATCCAGTACATCGGTTATACTTCAGTACTTCTTGACCATTTGCGTCTCAGTTGCATCATGCGAGAGAAGTTTTTCCAAACTCAAACCAACTAAAAGTAACCTTCGATCTACGATGCATCAAGAGCGACTGGTCAATCTTTCCATGCTTTCAATTGACAGATGAGTTTCAAAGGAAATTGATTGAAATTATTGAAGGGTTTGGTAAAATAAAGGCAAGAAAATACGTTAAATAACTACTAGCAGAAAGTAAAAACGATGTACAATATTGTTTGTTGTTTCATCTCAAATTTAAATTCAAAGTTGCTTTATTTTGTAAATCACTATAAATCGTATAAAAACGTAAAAAAAAATAAAATTATTATAAAATCAAAAAGCTTAAAAGCCCTCTTGGCGCCCTAAATTTAAACAATATTACAATAATATCGTTCAAATACTAAGAATAATATCGTGCTTAATCAAATGAAAATTTCAACATATTATACGTTCGTTAAGAAAAAGGAGAAAAAATTAACCGACCCTATTAAAATATATATATATATATATATATATATATATATATATATATATATATATATATATAAATATATATATATATATATGTATACATATATATATATATATATATATATATATATATATATATATATATATATATATATATATATATATATATATATATATATATTCCTTGAATTTCAACGAGGATTTGGCTCAGTTTTGATAAATTCTCTCACAATTTCGACGGAGTTTTCGGTGATCACTGATTTTGGGTAGCCCGTACGTTTATCGTCATTTATGTCTTCGCAACCATCTCTGAAACGTGTAAACCACTCATGAACTCTGGTACGAGATAGACAATCATCGCCATAAACTTTTTTCATCAATTCAAATGTTTCGGTAAACGTTTTACCAATTTTAAAACAAAATTTGTTATTAGCTGTTTGTTCGAAACTCATTTTTGTACCGATGACACAAACAAACTTTCACTTTAGACGCAATAACTTCGCTTCCATTGAACCGAATGTCACCAAACTTTCACTGAAAGTTAGGGAGGGATGAAATTTTCAACGCACTATCTCATTCACAGTTGGCGCCACCAATTATTTATAACAAAAGCCTCATTTATTTTGGAACGCACATTGTATTTCCTAAGGAAGTTTGATAGTTTGTATGTCTGTTTGCCAACGTACTATATGTTAACGAAATCCACTGTTGGTCATTCTTATGAGTTTCAGTCGGTTGGCGTTTCTGTTTTCGTCTGTACTGTGTAACAAGTTTGTCAATGTCGCGTTGTTTGTATCAGTTATTATTAACCATTCTGTAAATGTTGTTTAGTTCAATGGAGTAGTCAGTAGGAGTCATGGGGATGGGGAGAAGCTGCACCATTGATCTGTACGCAGCTAGTTTATGTTGTACGGGGCGGTTAGATGTTTCGTGTATGGTATGATCAGTTGTGGATGGTTTTCTGTATATTTTGTAGTCTGATCTTGTTTGTTCGCGTGTCACGGTTAGGACCATATAGTTGAGTTGTCCGTTTGTTTCTTGTTCTATAGTGAAATTTATATTTGGGTAAATTTCATTCATATAGGTAAGTAGTTCGTCTGGTTTATTTTCTTGTGAGTCAACAACTATGAAACAATCATCCACATATCGTCTGTAAAATATTACATTGAATCTTTTGACAGTTTTGGGTACAAAGACTTCTTCCGAAGATTGTAAGAATATTTCTGACATTATTGAGAACATTGGATGTCCCATACCCAGACCGCCGGGACATTGCTAAGGACGGTCTGGATATGGGACATCCAATATCCGCCTAACCACAAGATAAAAAGAGCACTTACGATCTTTCTTACACAACAAGGCAGTCTCCAATTATGCGACACACCTACAAAACCACACATATGAGCCTGACACTATGACAAACTCTATGACATTGCTACACAAACAATGCAAAGGATCGAAACTTGACATCCTAGAAAAGCTTGTAATATATAAACATAGAAAAACAGACGGTAAAATTATCAACGAACAACTTACAAATTCCGACGCAATTTTCAAAGTACTAGACCACACTCTTAGATGAAAACGAAAACGAGATGAAACATAACAAACTGACATCCAACAAGCAAAAAAACAAAAACCTAATATCCCTCTACCTGACCTAACTTAGTACTTGACATAATTTACTACCTGACCTAATTACCCATCCGCTCAACCCATTCCACGACTAGATAAAGTCATTCCCTTCAGCACATCCTTTAGACACTGAAGATGACTCGAAGTAGTCGAAATGCGTCTGCCCACACAACAAAGCAAGACCCGACGGCTTTTAAAGAAAAAAACATATATATATATATATATATATATATATATATATATATATATATATATATATATATATAGATATATATATATATATATATATATATATATATATATATATATATATATATATATATATATATGAACAAAGAAAGGAAGGTTGTTCGTCCATTGCACTGTTCCCAAATTAAAATCACCGTATATTAGAATTGAAACTGCGGATGATGCAAGAAGACATAAGAGGAAAACTCGTCAAAGAATGTCTCGTACATACGAGTATACAAAGGAAAGTTTCTAGGTATGTAGATAGAGAAAACTAATAAAGATGTATTGCTAGGAAGCAAGATCTTGACAATTACACAATCCACAACACGGGAAAAGTAAAAATCAGCACAAAGAGAGCTACATACTGTGTTATTAACAGCTACAAGGAACCCACCTCCATCTTCTTTATTTGCAGAGGCCAAATCCCGGTCAAAATGGTAAATATCAAAATCCAGGGAAATTTCCGAGTTTGAGATGTTACTATTTAACCAGGTTTCTGTAAGACATATAAATGCGTCTTTGCTGAGCTGCAACGATAAAAAAAGTTATAGCAAGTATTTTAGACATCTCTGGTGTCTCCACAGCTTCTAACCTCAGAGTTTCTGATGCCGCTTTCAGGTACCTCTGCCATGCTCTGTGTCTGGTGGTCAGATATGGATGTCCTAACAAGTCCTTTCATGTCAACTAACCACCTACATAGGAATCTTATGTCTAGAGTATTAATCGTCAAGACGTAGGCGAAGCTCTAGTCGTAGATTTCGTCTCGGCACCTTCAAGAGTATTACTTGCATGAGTGGTTCTGTTAGCAGATAATTAAGCTGCAAGATATTTTCTCTGTAAGCCATTGCTAACGTAGCTGAATGCGCTCATCCTAGTCAACGGCCCGGAATCCCGCAAACAGCTTTGAGGTCGGGGCCAAAAAGGTGTGCTAATAAGCTTCAAGTACTGGGCCTTACAACAGCAACGGCAAATTGCCTGTCTGTATCGTGGAATTTTCCACCAGCAACCTACTTATTAGAACCTCCACCCTTACAACAAATACCTCCACCGACAAAGAGCTTGGCTCACCACTGAAATTCAGGTTCCAGTCCTGCGCGATGCTTGAGGTTTGCGCTGGGTTGATGGTGTTACTAGTGACCTTATACCTGTTAGATATGCCTACTGTCACGCTTGGTGACAGTAGAGCCACATTTGTTTGCGGCTGATAAACAGTGCCATTTACAGTTGAATCAAGTGTTGGCCGAGGTAGCTCTGACGCACATCCCCTTAGCAATGACCAGGTGCTGGGGTCAGTATACCACTGGGGAGAAGTTTGATGCAGGGCCTACAGATCTATGGATGGCAGGTTTTGTTGCCATTGCTCAAAATTATCCATCTTAGTAGTCAGACCCCGCAACAACGAGAGGATATCTTCCATTTGGTTGGATTCTCTTGAGGTCCGAGCAGTACTACCCTCGATAGCTGAAGCTATTTTAATGCAGGCGCTGCTTGGGATTTTGGGCACAACACATTGCATTGATGCTGGCATGTCAATAGGCACCGGCAGTGCCACTTCGATAGTTTGTCTGCACACCCGACACGGATTTGAAGTTTGCATGTGGACTTGCCGGCAATTCCTGTAGAACTGATGT
Organism: Odontomyia ornata; assembly: GCA_963969285.1. Classification (NCBI taxonomy): domain Eukaryota; kingdom Metazoa; phylum Arthropoda; class Insecta; order Diptera; family Stratiomyidae; genus Odontomyia; species Odontomyia ornata. Next base: position 446,969,401 of record OZ017739.1, on the reverse strand, counting down.
CCACATGCTAGCGACTGTATGGGGGATCATCATGAAGCTCCTGTTGATAAATCACACACAAGGTGATCTCTCCAGTATTGAACCTGAGCCACCTTTTATTTTCCAGTGTACGTCTTGTGGGAATTGTAACCTATAAATGAAAGCTATGAGAAGAGAAAAAAATCCAAACGGTTTGACTATATTCACACAAAAGGGGCAATGTATCAAAGTGGCCGGAAGTGGCGAGCTATTTACTACTCCTTCAAAAAAGAACATGTTGCAGACATTTATAAAAATTTCGGTCTTCTTCCTTAAAAAAAACATTCGGGGAGGACACCAATGACGTAGTGCAAGTATCACCGAGACTTCTTTTAAGTTGTACAAACAGCTCAGTTTCGTATGTTAAACACATTCACAGCGATAAAATAGGAATATTGGCAATAAAGGTCTCTCTAGACTCGCAAGCAGCATGCGCCTTGTGATCAACAGACGTCGAGCAGCTAACCAACCAGTCAGACGCAAACAAAATCCATCTGCTTTAAGACACATTACATTTCTTTTGATTTGGAGTGCTACTCTGGATTGACGGACGGATGTTCAAATAATCTAAATTCCTGAGCAATTATCAGGGGCTCTAATATCATCTGACTTACCAGTACGAAACTAATCGTAACCATCAAGTCCAGAGCTAAAGCAAGTACAAGCGATATTGATGTCCAAAGACAATACACGCTCAGAAGCTGCCCATTTATTGGGCACTATTAGTGCAATAACCTTCATTTACTTTTCAACTCACATAAGTTAGATACTTTTGGGGTTGCTTAGAGACGTTGGGCCCGTTCTAGCATATGACTGATAAACAACCGGGCTTTTCGGAACCCACGTTGGCCCTTTCATTTGGTACCAATGCCAGCTACTTTCTATGAACAACTTTTTTTTCAGGGGTACTTTCATAAATGGGTGGCCTTTCCTTAATAACTATGTAAATTTTTTTATGCTAAAACTTTGGAGCGGCTACCACATTTGTCCTACTAACAAAATTTCGCAACTTTAGCTTCTGTAGTTTCCAAAAAAAATGCTTTGATGCACGGACGGGCGGACAGACAGACGGGCAAATATTTCGCAAGTTTAGTAAGGTATCGTATTATTTTTTTAAACGCCTGAAAATTTATCGGTTTTTCGGGAATTTCGATTGAAATCGAAACTACATAATATAAGTTTATAACAGTACATAGTAAATGTGAAAGCTAGTATGTTCCAAATTTACGAATTAGATAAGCAATTTAATTATAAATGAAACTGATATTCATATTTACCTTCCTCAGGCAAACATTTAAACTAAAATTTAATCAAACATTTAATAGCCACTCACCCGCAGCAAACATAATATGAATTGTTCTCTTGAATCGTTTCCCCTCATCTTTAAGTTGTCTCACAGCCGCTAAATATTGCATTCCCACACATTTCATGTCTTGCGACCCGCGTGCAAAGATTCTCCCCTCAGCATCTATCTCAGCACCGAAGGGGGGATGTGTCCAATTCTCAGCGAAAACGGGAACAACATCCATATGAGAGTTCAAAACAATTGAAGGTAATTCTGGTTGTTCTCCAGTCCACGTTATTATTACCATCGGCTTCTTCTCATGTGCCGGATAATAAACATTAATAGGTAAGTTCATCGTCGCTGCCTGCTTCTTGAGAAAGTTGATACATGGCTCTGAATTGAAATGAAACAATCATGTGCAGGTGCATGCTCATAAATAAAAGTAAGCAATTGTTGGGAATAAGTTGGTTGATAATACCTACCATAATCTACGTCTGGCTGAACACTTGGAATACGCAAATATTCCTGAAAGAGCTGAATTTCTTCGTTATTTTCCCACGCAGCCATTAAGAAAATATTCACCGTCTTAATTATGAATTAAACTTAAACAGTTACACAGAGTACTTGCGGAACTCAACTGACTGGGTTTCTTGATCATTTTTCGCTATAAAGGTTACTCTTTAGCTAAGCTCGATCATATGCGTGATAGGAAGAAAGTGATAAGCATGAGCTTATTTTCTATAACGCCCAATAACTGTGGCTTATCGTTTCTTTGCAAAGCTTTCATATCTTTATATCAGTGAGAAAAATTGGTTTATGATAATCAGAGCTCCGCAATGTTCGCTGTAAACGTACCAAGTTTGTTGGTGCATCAAGCATTCACGCATTATGATTTGAGTGAAAATCATGCTTAAACTTAACGTGAAAGATATATTAAAATATATACGAGTATAATGAGTTTTCAGCGGGAAAGTGAAAAACCTCGCACCAAATGTATATTTATTCACGTTCACGACCATGATTAAAGTCTCGTTAGTCGCGTATTACTATACGACACTATAATAAAGATACAAAGTTAACGAGCAATTCTTTTTTATTGTATTTATTTATTAATCTGGTAGTCTAGTTACGATGTCGCATATAACTCATGTGGATCAAATAACATTTGCATTGCGGTGAGGAGATAAATTTAATCTAGTTACAATATATTGGAGCATATTGCATAAAATTTAGATAAAAAACCGTCTGTTAAATTATTTACAAGTGACTGTAACTCAAATTTCAAGCATAAATTGAATACATTTTTAGGGTTTTGTTAAAATAATTTTCCCAAGCCCTACTAAAATCGGTCAATCAGTCCGTCCCTCCGTGCACTAACCTCACAAGCCACATATGCTAGGAACATCAAATTTTGTTGGTATTTGTTGGTTTTGTTGGTATGGTACCCTCTTCAAAATTTCAGTACAAAAAATGTTAAAGGTTTCTAAGGGGATCTCCCTTTATACCCCTTACCAAAGATAGCCAATATGGGCATCAAATGAAAGGTCTTGATCAGAACTTTTCAAAACAGGTGTTGAACGTGCTGGGACCATTTGCATCGAGGGGTGCAGAGGGAGAGGAAATGTGCGCAAAATTTAAGTCTCATCCCCTCGCGAATGGAACCTTTGACCTGAAAAAATCCCGGAAGTAGCCCTTTATGAGATAAAGGCCAACAAATCCCTGAGACGTTCAAATTCAATCAACTTCGTGAATAATAGAACATTTGATGAATTTTATATTTTTATCTGTAAATTCAAAAGTGATCCTTACATTTGCAAGCACTCGTACCTACATTTTTTAGTAACAAATGTATATGCCCTAAAAATTTAAAACAATACACAACACAGATATGTGGGTATTTTGATGAAAAATACTGTTTACTTTTACGTTTTGATATTTTTTTTCTTTAATTAATGCTACTCTAGGAACCCTACCACTTCTCTTCGAGACGGTAAAGTTGTCCATGAAATGTGAATTCGGCAGTAATATGGAACAAAAAGTGTTCGACAAATTTGTGACGAAACTACCGGCTTTGTGAAGAAGACGAGACATTATCCCTCAATTCTGCTTTCAAGAAAGCCCTAATTTTAGAAACAAAGTATGCTGACCAAACGATCGAGCAGGTATATTTCATTAAATCTGAACCGAAGCCCAAAAACAAAAAGTTCAACGAAGGAAACAGAATAGCAATGCAAACAATGAGGCCAAATCGAAGAAGCCATGTCCGCACTGTGGCTGGAAAAAATGATTAATCTACCAATTTTGCCTGATTGCCAACCAATTTTTTGCAAGCCACGTCCAACTCCTCTTGCATGGAAAAAAGAAATCGAAAATCAATTAAATCAATTGGTCGATTCTGGAATGCTTGTCCCAACTGACAATTCAGAACAGGGCACTCTTCTGGTTCCCATTTCGACGCCGAACGGCAAACTCCATATTTTCGGCGGTTATAAAACTACCATTATAAGTTTTCTTAAAGATTTTAAGTATCCCTTGCCAAGAATTCACCAAATATTTGCCTCAATGCAAGGAGGAAACCTTTTTACGAAGTTAGATATGTCAAACACGTATAATCAAGTCGTTTTTAATAAGGTATCTCAGACTGAGACTGCTGTTTGGAGTAAAAACATGGGCAGCTATTTTCCAAAAAACAATGAAGGGTCTTCTATCTCAATTTGAGAATATATTTTGTTATCAGGAAGGCATCGTCATTATAGGACCAAATTTGTCTGAACTGTCGCGTCTTATGGTTCGCGGCCAATAATTTAAATGTTCCGGGAAAGTGAAAACGCACTGTCTTTTAAATTAAGTTAAAAGAGTGAAATGTTATCAATGAAATGGTAGGATCGCCATGAAATGATTTACTATTATATTGAATCTCGCTTCTAGGGTGGAAAGAACAATTAATATTTTAGCCTTTAATTATCTTTACCCAAACCTACGCAAGCGTAGAATTGCTCCACAGAGAACATAGCGAGGACATTATGTCCACAATTATTATATCCGCAAAAATAGCTTCGCGGAGGGAAGACTTGTAATAAAAACGCCTTGACGATTCAATCACAAATCTTAATTTTATTCAATCATACTTCTATATTTATACACTTTTCTTTCACTTAACCTATGTCTTACACAGTTAATTTGTTTTCTGTTCATTTTTACAAGTGTAGGCAAAAATTTATTATTTGACACAATTCTACCTATGCTTTCCATTAAATCGATTTTATTGCCTCATGAACAAAAACTCACATATCTCGATATTACCAATATGTCAACATATGCATTTATTTTCTTCTCTGGATAAATATCCATAGTCCCTACATTATGCATGCACTCGTATGTCAATAACCCATGCTCGTACGTATCACTTGGGTATGGTCACTAACCTCTTGATGAGTAATACAATTAGCGTGCATTGAGTGTGGTCAGGGAATACCTCCACACGTGATGGGTTATGATTTTAGTGCAACGTGATACTCGACCTTCAGAATGAGTCTAGAAGAAATAAAAGGAATTGCATTGTATGGTTATGCAACTGGTATGTTTACATGTAGCCATGCGATAGGATTGATATTTCATGGTTGTCTTTTTGTTTGCTTCGGTTGGACTTTTGTTGGTAAACAAACGAATTTTTTAGTAAGCAAATGAATTGAATGATGTACAATTGAACATGTATATATATATTTGCTTATGATATGAACGTATGAATGTTATTACGGTTGTTGTTTTTGTTCATGATATGTGAATTGAATCTACTATTATAGTAAGTGAATGAATGTGTACATATGTTTGCTTAAGATGTACACATCGTATAAATATTATTATGATTGTTGTGTTTTGATATGTGAGTTCGACCTATTACAAGAGTTTATTTCCTAAAAATGCACAATTATTAATTTAACTATTTCACAACTTGTCTATCAAGTTTTATTTCAAGTGTCTATCACTTCGCAATCAATATCGCTTTTAATTCGCACTCCTAACTATCGCAGTTTTACTATATCACGGTTGTAATGATTCATTCAGCTCGGCTTTATATAGGTTCTCTAGTCATTCAATTCATTTCTCGTACATTGGCGATCTACCTGGAATATTCGAGCAATCATGAACTGGCAGTGACGTCACTTTCAGATGTTGATCATGCTTGGTGGGTTTTCGAGTACATTCGTTTGTTGATCATGATGGTTTTGAAAACAATTGCGACAGTAGCTTGCAGAATTATTTGTACATGTAACAGAACATTTAAACACTTTATGAGCTGTTCTAGACGGCCTTAGAACAGCTGGTTTCAGATTAAATCCAGGTAAATATGAAATTTTAAGTAAAAATTTCATACTTGGGATTCGATATTGATTCAACTGGACTTTCAAACAATAAAGAACGTGTTAAAGTAGTGCTAAGTGCACTAAAACCTTCAAATGTGTCTGAACTAAGAGCGTTTATTGGTCTGGTAAACAATCATTCCAATTTCATTGAAAATTTTGCGAATAAAATGACCCCTTTGTATGAATTATCAAAAAAATGTGTTGAATTTAATTCGACAGCAAGCATATGAGTTGATGAAAACTTTAGTTCATTTTGATACAAAACTGCCAATCATTTTGTCAACTGACGCTTCTAATTTGCCTATTGCTGGAGTTTTATCACATGTCTTCGATGACGGAAGTTAAAAATCCATCGCTTTTGTTTCAAGAGCATTAAACAGTTCTGAGAGAAATTAAAGTACCATTGAAACCATTGCGTAACTAAATTAAAGCAATATTCATTAGGTACTCATTTTCTCTCACAAACAGATTGCAGACCCTTTTTGGCTATTTTTGGTCAACACAAAGGCATTCCAGTAATGGCTGCATCACGAATGCAACGATGGGCCTTTACACTTTCTGGATTTGATTATCAGATTAAATATGTAAGAGGTACTTCTAATCGGGCAGACAGTTTGTCTAGGATGGCTCAGTCAGCAATTACTGAGATGAAGCCAGAACCAAATTATATAGATTATGTTGGATTTATTAATCCTTTGAATTTAAATTACAAAACTATTGGAATTGAAACGAAGAGAGATTGAATTCTATCAAAAGTTTTGAGTAGTACTCAAGACGGAGCCTTAAAAGAGCTAGACGGAAAAGATTACGAACAATTCAGAGCAAATCAATCAGAGCTCAGTGTTGAGAGAGATTGTATCTTGTGGGGGTATCGTACAGTGATACCCAGCAAATTGAGGAGGGGTTTTGGATTTATTACACCAATCAATTTATTACACCATGTCACTCGCCCGTTCTTATGTTCGGTGGCCAAGAATGGACCCTGAAATTGAAAATTTAATCAAGAATTGCGATCCGTGTCAGAAGACATAACCTAGCCCGCAAAAGGCTTCCTTAATACCTTGGGCACCTACGGATCTAGCATGGCAAAGAATTCATATTGATTATGCCGACCCAGTCAGAGGATATTATCTTTTGTTGATCGTGGACTCCTTTTCTAAATGGGTTGAGGTATTCAAGACCAAAGATATTACATCCTCTTTCACAATTGATAAGCTTCGTGACGTATTTTGTAGATTTGGTTTGGTCAAAACATTGGTTAGCGACAATGGCAGGCAGTTCACTTCACAAGAGTTTAAACAATTTATTGATATGAATGGAATTAGACACATTTTTACTGCTCCTGGCCATCTGGCTACCGGTGGTCAAGCCGCAAATTTCTTAAAAACTCTAAAAAATCTTTACAAGCAACATTGCAGAGCGATCACTCTGATTTTCAAGTGATTATTAACAGATTCGTATTGACTATCGTACAATGAAACACTGCGCAACTAGAAAATCGCCAGCCAAGTTACTATTTAATAGGGAGTTCAGATCTCGCTTCAGTTTATTAAAACCGCCACTCATTAAACGAAACATTGAAAGAATTCAAGAAATTGCCATTAAAATTTTTCGACGGAATTGAGATTCGGACTTCGCTTTTGGTCAGAAGATTTATGTTAGAAATTTTAGCGATTCTAACAAGCGAAATTGGTGGCCAGAAGAATAAAATTGGCCCGAGAAATTACACCTGCGTATTAAGTCATAATAATCGGGACATAAAAAGATATCTTGATCAGATCCAACTCGCTAGTCAAATGATATGCCGATTGATGTATCCAATGATGCTTCGCAACCAACTTTACCCATTCATCCTGAGGTTTCCACTGATCAGGCCATTGAGTAATTAAATAATACTGGAGTGGACAACCACGTGACAATATGGTTGCAACAACCCCTGCGACCACTTTTCCTACTGCTATGCTCTTGTTTACAACCTTAGAGAGAGCCAAATTGCACAAGCAAACATGGCTGCTGCTCAATGTAAACAAATTTTCATACAATACCAAAAATTTTGCTTTCTATTTGAAAAACCTTCAGCATTGTATGAAAAACATGCAAAACATTAATATAATAACTACTCACTTGAGAAAGGAAACACGTATAGATCCTTTTCCACTATGATTTTTTCACGAAGGCACTACACATTTCATTTTGAAACTTTAAGTTAATTACACAGTGTCACACGTTAAAGTAACTTGAATCACAAACTCCAATCGAATGTTTAAACACTTGAAACGAATTTAGATCGCGAACACTTTCCACAGTTTTAATATCGGATAAAATTCGCGACGAAACTTGCAAATTGGCCAATTCGGCGTCCAATTTGCATCAGTCAACTTGACAGTCAGTTCACACCTAGTCAGCTTTTGGAACAAGAAAGTGACCAGCAAGAGGCAGACGGGGAGGAAATGACAGACTGTTCACTTGGAAGAGAGCAGAAACCGGTCGCATGCTCTCTCATGCATTTTATATGAGCTTAGCCCATCCAGTTCTTATTAATCTTAGGATCAGGCCCAACAGCAATCAGATCACTCGATGGCAACTGAAGATACCGAAATAGATGTAAGAGAGAGAAAGAGAGAAAGAAGTGATAGGACTCCTAGAGTAGCATCAATTAATCCAATGTGCTTTGCACGCGTGGGTTCGGGTCCCATCCTCGTCGCCAAATTGTGATGTATTGGGAATTATATTGAAACACGTCTTGTCTGCTTTACTGTCGGTGACGGAAGAGGCCGTCACGCTTTTATTGGAAACAAATGTCATCTTAATTAAAAATTAAAATGCTTATTGTGAATGATTGCAAATGTTATTTTTACATTACATCAGGCAATAATATCCAACAATTACCTTTGCTATAATACAGTCTCCATCCTGAAGTTCATTTGCTGCAGGTTAAGGAGTATCAACAGTATTATCATCAGATGATTCCAAGTTAGACTCTTCAAAATCGAATGATTTCTGTCATAAAATGTCAGTAGAAGAGTCTGATTCTATATAGTCACAGCCTTAGTCCTCTTTTTGGCTTTTTGATGGGATTTACAACTATGCCTAGCAAATATTGAGCAGTTTTTATTTCTTTTGTACGTTTTCTTTGTTCTTTTTTTAAGTTCCCTTTATCTTTAGCCCTTTGCCATTCTTCCATTCCATGCTTTTTGGATTCTTGATTTTCCCTTTTCCTTTTCTGGTTGTGTTGTTTTGGCAAATTTTTGAGTAAGGCCTTACCACTTCCGGAGTTACGTACGTTTTTGTCGTTGATGTTTCGTCAACTCCTTCATAAGCTGTTGATATGGAAGGCATATTACAATACTCAAAATCATTTGTGGTATTTGAAAGCTGATGGTGTTGCACATCGCTTGCTCACTATCGTTATTCCGGGATCAATAACATTGCCAGAACTAGAATAGTTCATAGGGCCATCTTGAGATTCTTGGTTACTATAAATATCACAAGGAGAATAATCTTTAACTGAAAATACTAATTTATTAGATTCCAGGCTTAGCAAACGCGCTCGTCATACGATACGTATATGCATGCAACAGTGAGAGACTCAAAATAGGCCGATTTAGCAAGACTTGGAATGACATAAAAAGGGAATGCTTTCTCAGGGTGATTAATGCGCCAGTTATTAAAAGCTAATTTAATTTTTGCTTTAAATGGACCAAATACAACAATATCAAGAGGTTGGAATTTTTAGGACATGCGTGGAAGAAACCACAAGTAAACTATTCCATGATAATGTGAATAATTAATTAACTCCACTGAAATATGAAACTCTTGATTATCACAAATAAAAAGAATTGGCCTTTCTTTTGTGCTATTCATATGTATTTGAATGTATTTAAGAGCCTCTCTACATATGTTACTATTTCTCCAACCAGATTAATATGCTAAACCCGAAGATCCTTCGGAAGCATCATTTAAAAAATGACTTTTGTAATGAACCCTGGGAAACACATAAACAGGTGGAATAGTATTACCTTCAAATGTTACAAATTCTCCTCTCACTGCAGAAACTATTTGCCCGATATGACGTCGCGTTTTTTCTGCCAATATCTGTGAGTTACTCAAAACCATTGTTGTGCCGGTTTCATCGAAATTTATTATTCGATCAGTTGCAAATTGAAACCTTAAGAGAACATCTTTTAAATTGTTAAAAAGGTTTCAGCAACACTTGTATTTTCGGGTTTCCTTAAATTAATTTTATTATTTCTTTTATGATATTCATTTACCCAATCTATGCCGGCACTTTTATTATCATCCCAAGATGGTGAACTTTCAAGCTGCCACACTTGAGTTGAAATAACTCCATTAAGCATTTTATTATGTATTCATTTAATTGCTTCTTTTGTTCTGTTGAAAATACTTGCTGGGAGGTATACTTAGATGTCTTCCAATACCACAAGATCTTAGAGGTAAAGCAGTTGGCCCAAAAAGTAATGTTATCCCCGACAAATGCTTCTTTGTAATTCACAACTTTATAGATCACTTGACAAGAAAGAAATCCATTATTTTTAATCGAGTAGTCCGCCTAGGTTAACTGCTCGAGCTCATCTGGTATTACCCGATAAAGGTTCAAATCCACAAACAATGCCATTTTGCAAAATCAAATGTTTGCTAATTCCAATGCAGCATCGACCATGCATAAACAAGCATTTCCAAAAAATATGAATAGCTTCAATACTTCGAATAATCAATAATAAAATGCTTTCAATGATATACGAGTATATAGCTCATTAATTGCCATAATAACAAGTGATTGATATAGAATGACTGTTTAGAAAGAAAATTAATAGAAACGGATGCAATGATGCCGTTCTTACCCATCAACAATCCTCTCAATCGAAAAATTCGATCAAATACCAGTAGCCATTCTAATGGACTTACATCTTCGTCTTCTATGGCATCCCCGCATCAGCACCCGTAGCAGCATTCACAATAGCTGCAAACATCTTTTCATCTCATTTATGCGTTAAAATCAAATTCAACAGAGTTTACGCATGAATCAAATGATGGCACCATCGATGCCAAACATTGCGTGTTCCAGTGGCAATCCATCAAATATGTCTGCAAGTCAAAATATGCAAAATACGAATATAACTATGATTCCGGGCAATCAACAAGAATTATATCATCATAATGCATACATGGGAAATATTTCGAAGATGATGTCGACAAATGATCGTCGGCAACGAAGTTCATGAAAAAATTCTTATTGGATTGTTTATGATGACATCGGAATCTAGTGTTTGTGACCTTAAGTGCTAAGTTTCTTTTAAACTGGAAATCATTAGACTATTTGAAAATAATTATCTAATGACTACGAGCAAGTTACGAGTATATGCACCTCCGTTAATTCGAAGGAAGGCCCAGCAAAGTCATCACAGGTTTTTCTTAAAGCTATTATTAATCTATAATTTTTGATTCAAATGAAATCAATTTAAAACCAGAGTGGATCTTAAATCAAAGGCATTAGCTTCAGCTGTTCACAACAATTTAGCCAGTTGTCTGATAACTGGCATTAGGAAAGAATTAATTGATTTTAGATTTATGTCAATAACTAAAGCAACTGAAATATTCAAATGCTACCTAAATGTTTCTAACATTGAAAACCTGGGAGAGTGGAAAACAAATTATATTAAGCAAACTGAAGATTTTTGGATGGAGCTCGGAAAAGCCGTGGAACCTATACGAGTAGACTATTACATAGCGTAGCACTAACTTTTCGGTCGTTGATGCAGCATACAACCGCTGAAGCCCTTTACAGACATTTTTAATACCCGATAAGCATTACAATTTGTCAACGGCACTGAATATTAAAGAATTACGTGAAATGTTTTTAAACAAGAGTCCTGAAATTACAGGGCAAAGTTAAGTATCAGTTCTTACAGCAATATTTTAATTTGAAATTTGATTTATCATTTGTTAGCCCACAAATCGGCGTTTGCAGTAAGTGTAAAAAATTGCTAAAAGAATAGCAACCGCACAATTAATAGTACACAAGCGTCGAGAGAGCAAATTCTATAAAAAAGTTAAAGAAATTGAAGAAAAATGTGCTGTAGTCTTAGGTTTAGCCTTCGACTACATGAAAAACTTGCCTTTACCTACATAACATGTACAAAAAATTATTTATTATAGACACCTCTGGATCTACGAACTTTGAGTTCATAAAATGCGAACTGGAAAAGGAACATTTTATTCTTACCACGAAGAACAAGCATTGAAAGGCCCCAACGTTCTTAAACGATTAAGTAAATAAGTTTATTCGACATTCAATAACGAACCTTCATCTTTTTTGTAATGGCTGCCGCGGATAAAATGAGAACAATACCGTTATACGATTTTTGATGGCATTATCTGTGTAAAAAAATATGACGATCTATCTATAAAGTCAAAGTCAAAAGCGCTTTATTTAATACTAATCGTTATAAATTTTTAAAAGAACATAAAGCAAATTCCAAACAATAAAACTATAAAAAACTTAATGGCCCGAATGGCTCTCTAAATTTATACGTTATCAGTTAAACACATTTAATGAAAAAAATAGATATTTTTTGATTCAATTGGAAAAAGGGGAAAACCCCAACCAGCATTATTCAAAAATTACTTATACTACTAACACAACAATGAACTTATATCCTATACCTAATATGTTACACCCTAATTCTAAATAAGTTCAATCAAAAAAAAAAAAACGTTACCTTATATTGAAACCTATACCTAATTTATAATACAAACAAACAACAATACTAGATGTAGCAATAATGAGATGAATCTAAAAAACTAAGTAACGAGAAAAAGCACAAAAACAGAAAATAAACACGAATAATTTAGACATTGTCATTCAGCCACCAATACCTAGATTGTTCCATCTCAGCTCGACCAGCCTCAACGAATCTAGTAAATGAGTATCTCCATTGGAATTGTTGGTCTCGTGAACTCAGATTCGGAGGATATTTTATCTTCTTATCGGTGGCCCGTCGCTATATGTGATATATGATTGGGACGCCGTTAGAATTAAAAACATATCGATTCATGTCCAAATACACGAATGCTTCTGGAGGAACGAAGCCAGTAGTGAGGCAAGTCACAATATACCCGTCTGTAGGGTGGAACGGCTGTGAAATCCAAGGGTACTCACTCACAGTTACAGATCTTGCGGTATGATTCCGAAGAAGTTTCAATATGAAAATATCGACTCTTGTCACTTTAGCGGTTTAATAAATTTTTCGTTTCGATATATAGTGCTTCCAAACCGTCTCAGGCTTTCTGTACAAACCAGTACATGCACGAAGACATTTCCTTTCGAAAACTCTTAATCTTTCCATTGTACTAGCACTCTGGTTGTACCAGATCTGGCATCCGTATGTCAAAACTGGCCTAACCAGGGTCTTGTAACAAATAACTTTGACTTTTTGATCAATGTATCTGAAATGAAAGAGTCGCCGAAGAGCCTTGACTACTTTTAGTGCTTTACTGAGCATGATTTTGACATGTTCAGTATAGTACAGATACTGATCGAGATGAACACCGAGGTATCGAACACAGGATTTATGTGGAACCCGTCCTGAACTACCCTCACCAGCCATAATGTGGAAATCCTTCCAATTACGTTTCAGGTCTTGACTGGCCCCCTGCAGCGTTGTCCGAAACAAAATTGTTTCGCACTTCTGCGCATTGATTTTCATTCGCCAATTGTCGGTGTAGAGCTGCACATCATTAAACATTTTTTGAAGATTGCTCTGAACTATTGTAGCTTTTTGGTCTGCCGTATAGATGATCAGATCATCAGCAAACGCTACCAATGATCGCGTTGTCGAGACATTAAAATCAAAGCTGTTCAATAGCTTGCGAATGAATATTGAGAAAAGCAGGGGCGCAGTAACTGTTCCCTGCTGTAGACCATTCAAGACCTCGAATTCGCGCATTGTTGTCAGATTTCCATCGGTTACAACAAATGATTTCCCGTATAACATATTACACATCATGGCGACAAGGTGTCTGGGGAACTTGTCCTGAAGGAGTTTTAAAACTAGTCCATCTAACCACACCGTATCGAAGGCTTTCTCCATATCAATGAGACATGCTCCAACACATTCTTTGTTGTTTAGTTTCCAACAGATGTCTGAGGTTACTTTCGTTATTGCATGTATGGTCGAATGCCTGGCACGAAAACCAAATTGGCAATTCGGCATCAACTCATATTTCTCAATGTGGGCGTTTAATGCTCTGTTGAGTATCACTTCAAACACCTTGCTGATGTTAGGCAGCAAGCTGATTGGGCGATAGTTTTTAGGGCATGAAGATTCTTTTCCTTTCTTCAAGATCGGAAATATCTTAGCCTTTTTCCACTCATTTGGGAAATATGAATTGTTCAACATGTTGTTGAACAATATGCAATAATTCCTAATAGCAACCTCAGGCAAATGTCGGAGAACTATATTTGGAATACCGTCAGTACCACATGATTTTTTGTTGTTTATTCTGCGAAATATGAAACACAAGTCTTCATAGCTGACAAAATAATCAATAAGATTCAAGCTCGGTATGAGGTCAGATGTTAATGTTTCATCGAAATGAAGAATTGATTGGCCGTTCAGGCTTGATTTGAAGTCGAAAACTTTTGCTTCAACGACCTCCGAAAATATTTCATTCCTTCTCTCTGGGTTTTGCAGATGAACCAATTCAAAATGTGTTCCAATCAGGGCAAGTTTCTGCAATCCATCACATATAATCCTGTTTCCATTTCTATCCGGAGTCGTACTATCAATTTCGATACCAGCTCTATCGAGAAGATTTATCTCATCACTAGCGACTTCAAGATTCGACACCTTCACTCGAGACTTCTTGCGGAATAAGCTATTCACTTTCGCGAAAACGCCATCTGGGTCCTGTGGGCTAATACCCCTCAGTTTTTCCGCCCATTGATTGCTGACCTCACTCCTGAAGTATGAACGGATTAAGTTCCGGACATTCTTCAGGTGTAATTTCAACAAAGCCAACGAGGGATGGTTGTAGTCCAAAAATCGTCGATAAATATTGTTGACGCGTGTGAGAAGAAGGCTTTTCAATCTTTTCAACCTTGCGATGGTTGGTGTTTCATATCCTTCCATATTGTTTCAATGTTTAATCTTGGGAACAACTTTCTCAATCGTTTCCAACGTCAGCTTCTCTAACTTCGACAAATAGAGATCTATTTCATCGTCAGTTAGATTTCTGTTAATAGGAACCATTGAGCAAGCGTTGCCATCATCAGAAGAGGGACATTGCTTCTGGTACTCCCGATTTAACTTCTTTTGAAACTTTCCCCAGTCTGTTTTTTTGAAGTTCAACCGTTGGTTTTCATGTTGAACTGGAATGAGGAAGAAATCATCTCTTTGATGATTGATTTCCATTACTATTGCGTTATGGCCGCTATCGTAAGGAAGCACCTGCAGTTTCCGTTGAGGACTATTAAAGCTGAATTCAAGTCTTGCGTCAGCAATGCAGAGGTCCAAATATGAATTTATCCTAGGGTATGTTGGGAACTCCGATCCATATAGG
Source organism: Odontomyia ornata (assembly GCA_963969285.1). Classification (NCBI taxonomy): domain Eukaryota; kingdom Metazoa; phylum Arthropoda; class Insecta; order Diptera; family Stratiomyidae; genus Odontomyia; species Odontomyia ornata. The sequence goes on along the minus strand of OZ017739.1, from coordinate 446,954,152 downwards.
TTGCACCTGTATTCAATTTGGTTCTCTGTTATCCATGATTTCGGGAATACACCTCTTGGATTATTGGTGGCGTTTAGCCATGATGTATGCTTGGCATTGAGGTCACCGGCAAAAATATAATAATTATGCAGCCTGTTCAATTCGAGTATTTCAAACAAGGAATTGATTTCCTCCTTGAACTTGAGAACATTTTGACCAGTTGCATAGGCAGAGATAACGAAGAGGTTATCCCCACCTGGCAGTGAAATTTTGATGATGGACACTTCAAGAAATTCAAAGTTTTTGAATTCGACTTTTTCAATATTTTGGAAACAATAGGGTCTTCGAACCAATATCCCGGTGCCACCTCCCCCATCACCTATTACCCTATCGTTTCTTATGAATGCAAAATCTTTGAATTCCATGGAATGCCATGAATTGAGGTGGGTTTCAGTGAGAAGTATGATGTCAGGCTTTTGCTTAACAACAAATTCAAGGAGATAATCACGTCGATGTATAGCAACGATTGAGTTGACGTTGATCGATATGAGGCGAAGCCTATCCATGGGAATATGACTGAATGACAAGTTATTATTAGGCATTTGAAAGACATAAACGCTGAAAAGCAAAGTTAATTTTTGAATCTTGTTTGTCGATTCTCTCCGATAAAGAATTAAGTTGCTGGTAAATTTTGAGAAGCAGCTCATTATTGCCACTTACATTATTTACATTATTTCCAGCATTTTCTGCTGGTCCTCTAGCGGCGAGTGCAAACGATACTCCGGGCTTGACGAAGTTGGAAGGTATGATATTACGGTGTACTTGTGTTTGCTTTGGAGCAAATTTAACTTTTGCATCTTGATATCGGGAGCATCCTCGATATGATGCTGGGCGACCAAAAACACCGCAGTTATTGCAGTATAATTTTTCTTTAGGCTCCGTCTGAGCCAATTTGCACTCACTGGGAGCATGAACGTCTTTGCATTTAACGCAACGATAGTGCATGGCACAATTGGCAGCCGAATGTCTAAATCTTTGACACCGGTAACACTGGTTGACTTCTCTTTTCTGGAGGCGTTCCCACCTCACCACTCTGAAATTCAAGTACCTTATTTGTTGAAGGGCACTTGGACTGCTCTTATTTGCAATTTGTACCAGGTAAAGTGGTAAATTCTTCCTTTCTATGGTCGACCTTCTTTTTGCAAAGGCTTTGACTGAAACAAAATCAATATCTGGTGCAGCGTCCTTGAGCACCTGAAGAAGATCGACCGTATCCTCTCCGCTGTCCAAACCCTTCAACAAGAAGGTCTGATTTGTTTCACTTTTTGAGGTATAGTGAAGTGTGGAACCTCCCCAGAAATCAGCGCATCTTTGGCTGACTTGAAATCAACCAGTGATTTCGCCCTTATAGTTAATTTTTCGGCATTAACTCTTTTGATTTCGAAATTGGCCAGTTTATTTTCGGCTGCCAATAGCCGAACCATATCTTTCCCAGTTTGTCCAAACACGTTGATTGGCGGAACTTTTTCTGTCTTGTTGGAAGCTTTTTCAGAGGAACCAGCAGAACTGCGGGCTGGTTTTTTCTCCTTATTTTTGTTCTTTAAATATTGAATAAAATTAACGTCATTATCTTGATTAAAATTACCTCCGATATTTTCTTCGATTTCCATATCTTCGGTTAATCCCTCCAGCGCTGCAAAATAATTTTGGCTCTCGTTGGTGCCACCAGCACTTAGAACTTCCTCTGGATTTACTTGCTTTGTGCTTTTCTTCGGCTTGGTTACCTGTTGCCATTGATTTTGTGGCTGCGTCTTTTGAGGCTTCATCCCTTTCTTGAAAAGATCCTTGAGAGACTGTATCTCTTGCCTTAGTTCATCATTTTCTTTCTGCAATTTGGCCATTTGTTGATTGTCCGCTAAAATTTGCAGCTTGCACCCTCCATCTACGGAGTTTCCTTCGTTATGTTTTCTTTTGGTGATTGTCGCCAGTTTCGTATTCGTCGTTTCCCCAGGTTGCCCCAACGGTGGGAAGCCGTCGGGCTCTCCATACCAGCGGCGAAATTTTCTTTGTGAATTTGTTTTTCGTTACCAATCGAAGTAAAAATATTCGTTAGAAATTTCCTGAGTCGATTACTTCAACAATATATGATTTTTTCCGATAAAAATTAACTTCGGACTAACGTTTTTAAAAAATTAATTTAATTTTTGAAAACTTTTGACAGGAGCGATTTAAAAGACGTCTATACGCAAAGACTACTACGATCCATTCACGATCTATCTATAGTTTCCAGTACGCGGCCATACTCTTTTAATGATTGCGACAGAAATGTTTCAGTCTTCAAAAGGAAAATTAGACGTGAAGAACTTGTGGTCACCTATCAACAATATACGAGTATGGATCTTGTCATATAGTCAAGTAACATCGAGAAACTTAACGTTGAAAAACTAAATAGAGAGGACATTATTGATTTCAAGGTATGAGCTCAACTCAATTTTAAAGCTAAACCTGTGGCGTTAAGCAGTTATGGAACAAATGTACCTAAAGATCAAAAAGTTAATTTTCAAGTATCGGCGTATCATGAGTTGGCTTTGATCCAAAAAACCTCGTGAAGCAATCGCAGAAAAATTATATCGTCATTCAATAAGTCCGTAGGATAAGTAAGAAAAAAACAAAATTTTGACAAAACTCGATTTTATTATTCAACATAGTTGCCTTCGAAGGCGATACAACGGGAATAGCAATTTTCCAAGTTTTCGATACCACTTTTATAGTACGATTTCTCTTTCTCATCAAAATAGGCCTCAGTTTCAGCGATTACCTCATCATTGGACTTAAATTTCTTTCCAGCAAGCATTCTCTTGAGATCTGAAAACAGGAAAAAGGCACTGGGGCTAAACCTTAAGAATACGGTGAGTGGGTAAGCAATTCGAAGCCCAATTCATTCAATTTCGCCATCGTTTTCATCGATTTGTGACACGGTGCATTGCCTTGGTGAAACAACATTTTTTTTCTTTTGCAAATGCGGCCGTTTGTTGCGATTTCGGCCTTCAATTGATCCAAAAGTGCACAATAATAGTCACTGTTGATGATGGTTCCTCTTTGGAAATAGTGGATGAATATTATTCCGTTCGCATCCCAAAATACAGACGCCATCACCTTACTGGCCGACTGTTGCGTCTTTGCTCGCTTTGGATTCGGTTCGTCGACTGCTGTCCACTCAGCTGACTGTCTTTTGGATTCTGGTATCTAATAGCGAAGCCATATTTTATCCATTGTAACATATCGATGATAGAATTCGATTTTATTGCGGTTTAACAGCGCCAAACACTCTTCTGAAGCATCAATGCGTTGTTGTTTTTGGTCAACTGTGAACTCATGCGGCACCCACTTTGCACAGAGCTTTCGCATACCCAAATGTTTGTGTAAAATGGTAAAATTACTACCATCTGATATATTTACAATATCAGCTAGCTCATGCACCTTCAATTTGCGATCGTTCATAACCAATCTGTGGATTTTTTAAATGTTTTCTAGAATAACAGCCTCATTTTGGCATAAATATCATTTTAACTTTAATATTTGCTGACGTACGTTTATGCAGGTACATTTATAGACTCTTTTCCAGCAAAATTTTGACAATTTTGTGTAATACAAGTATTATAAACTTTAATAACTATTTCGTATAAATTGTGATTATTTGAGTTTTTAGAAGACTTCAGCGGTTAAGGGTCTTAAGTACATATGAAGATTTCCAGAGGAGTTTCGACGCACATAACTGGAAATCTGAAATTGTTCTTAAATAAAACTTTTCCCGAAAGGATCAAGCAGTATTTCACAGTTTAAACAGTTCTTAATTATAATTCTAAACTCAAGACTAAAACCTCTTGCTCATTTAAAAACACTTATGCGTTTCTAAGCTGTTTTCGCTACTTGGACATTTATATCCATAATTTAGAAGGACATCATTACTTATTCAGCATACACTCAGATTATTCTTTTGTTGAAGATTTATTTTCCCACTTAAAATTATGAAATAAAAAAAAGCTTTTAGAAAAAAACGACCAAAATGCACCAAAAAGGATGAAATAAAGGATATGGAATTGGAGCAAAATCAGTTTCACCGTTTCGAAAAGTGAATAGCAACTAGTGATGTGCCAACTCGGAAAAAACAAAACTCGATTTAACCCGAGTTAAAATTCACGTAACTCGGGTTGAACTCGAGTTATGTAACTCGAGTTAATGAGGTGAAAGAGTTAATGTTTTTTTTAAATTTTTACCAATTTATTTCCTTACCTTTACATTAATAGTAAAAAAAGATTAGAACAGACAAATGATATTTTTATCTGTTTCAATTCTATCATTTTTATATTATTTGTTTATAATGTATTGGAAGAGTTATACTAACTAAAGTAAAAAAGAAAATTATTGTTAGAAATCAAATCATTGCTATTGGCAACACCTTATTAATCAATCGTTACTAAAATGGAGAACAACTGATTTAGCTCCGATTCCGTAACTTTTATTTCATCATTTTTAGTGTATTTTTTATCTTTTTTTTTAATCGGAGTATATAATGTCCATGCAATTGATTATTCACTCATGTTTATTGAACGCAAAACCCTTTTGACAAAAGTGTACTGTTGCCTCCTAAATATGTTTTCAATTTCATTTGGCATACATGACCACAATTCAAAAATTATCTTGCTTGTACACTAAAATCAGTGTACTCTCTCTCCCTCTCTTCGCAGCCCTGCAGCCCCTTTCGGACCTTCGCTTAGAGATAGTTTGAGTATATCATTGTCATAATCTAATGTATCAGCACTCCACAAGTTGATATGATCATTATCACGCTTTGGCCGTGTGTACCTCCAACCAGCTGCGATACGTTCTGATTTTAAACCAGCACGTATCATAACTGAACAGGCTTATAGTCTGTCCGAAGAACCACTCGAACTAAATCTCGTTGACGCCAACGAAACTTGAACCAGAGATCTTCGGCTTACGAGCTTAGTGCTCTAACCACTAAGCCACGCAGACTACTAAACCAGTGTACTATATTATTATAAAAATAAATTTTCATTTAATACTGTCCATGGAACTCACTTTGCAAAATCTGAATACTAGCAGAATATTAAATGAAGTGCCTGCTAGAATGGCCAAATAAACCGAAAACAGAACAAAAAATTCTGAAAACTGAGTATTTTATTAAACCTTAGGAACATAGATAACATTGCATTGACTCAAAATGCTAAAATATTCCTTTAGGTAATAACATGTTAAACTGAATCTAATTTTTTTTTAATGTTGCCAAAAAGTACTTCTTTACGCATTAGCAATATTAGGTATAATTGTCTTATAGATATCGATGCCCTTCAAATATACATCAGCCGATATAAATTCGTCGTGATCATGAAGCAAAATGGGTGTATTATTCATTGGAGAGAATCCAATCGCTGGAATTCCCGCCTGTAATGTAGAAAATTATATTAAAACTAAGTAGACTTCATGGCAGATGGTTTCTACGTACATGTCGAATATATCGACTATCCGTTCCAGCAGGAAATACAAGTGTCCTTATTTTGAGTCCACTAATAGAGAACAATTTTCAAAATCTTTGTAGATTGTAACGTTTTATTATGCAATACTTACAGTGAATCGCTTGAATTTCTAAAACCAACCCAAAACACATTGCTATCATCAATTGGTGTAGGAGGTACGAAAGGTTTCTTTTGATCATATGTTATTTCAATACCACCTCCAGCTTCTTCACACCATCGATGTAACTGAAAATGTTACACACATCATAGGCTCATTACACTCAAAGCATAATAGAATACTATATAAAGGAGATTATTCCTAGATTTTCAATTTCAAAAATTTTTTTAATTGAGAGTATTGAAAAATTCTATTAATAAAATATATGCATTAATTATTCGTCATTTTAATTTTTTTACTACTCGTGAGTTTTTAAGAGTTCATCATGCAATCGTCATGCAGTAAAATCAACAGCAACATTAAAGATTTAACCTCCCTTTGCATATTAAAAGATACGAGTACATTATCAACTGAGTTATTCACTATCATACCTGCTGCTCGAACTTCACATGATCAACATCAATAGCTAGGCGAATATCAAAACCAGCTACAATCAAAGGTGGTACCACATTACCTTGAACACCTCCTCTGACTTGTGTTAAATTAATTGTGGTTACATCTCCAAGAGTAAACATATCATTATTCTTCAGCTTCAACTCTTCAGCTTTACGCATATCCATCATTTTATCAATAATATAGCGCAACTTCTCTCCAGCTGTGTTTTCATGAAGCAAAGATCCGTGACCAGCAGCTCCAGTTATATTGAAATATAAGCCTATTAGCAGACATTAATTTTTGAATGGTAAATAAAAAAAAATTTGAAAATTACGCCATGTACTGCGCTCTGCATAAAAAACATCGAACGTTTCCGTTGGAGATGCCATGCCTTCATCCATTGCAAATCCAATATTCAAAGATTTAAAGTCCTCGGTTGAAACGAACTCGGCCATACCTAAAGCTCCTCCTTTTTCTTCATCTAAATGCATGAATGGCTTATTAACTTTTTTAAAATATTTTACAGCTTATAAATAATAATTGTGGAAACAAAGAAATGAATATAAACATAAAATGTGATATGAAAATGATCTCGCTGAAAACAAAAATTTTGAAAAATCAAAATCACAGTATAGTCGTACACTATAATAGTGAGGAAAGTTTAACATCCATATTATCGAAATCCTTTCTGCATTGGTCAATGCAGGTCCATGTTTGGCGAATATGGGATTCCTGTAATCTACCATATCTAGAGATCAAACACTGACAAAACACTTGTATACGACAGCATAGGCAGTGATTACCATGGCGGTATTCGATGGATATGCAACACAAGCAAAGAATATACCAGCAATACTGGTGGCTGCAAAAATGTTGAAGGACAGATGAGTGAGTGACTTTGGGGTTTTGGTCTAGTCGGTGTGGTCAACTGAAGGTTAGTTTTGTAATTTATTTAAATTTGAGTTTTGTGCCACGACTGAAAAGTTTAAATATTTCATATGAAGCCCTATCCTGGAAAAACTACGAACGATATCATTGTACGAATGAATAAAGGGAAAAACATAAATTGAAGGACTTCAGCTCTTTGGCTCAGAGGCCAAACGAAAAATTAATGGACTTTGTATAAAAACTGAAAAGCTGTTGTTGTTAGGATACGATACAATGGTTAAATACTATCGGATATAGAGCGACAAGTAGAAAATTTTTGTGAGCCTGAAAGTGTAATTAACTGAAAAAGTTATGTTACAAACTGATTCAAACAAACGAAATTTGACATCCGTATATAAATTACATTACAAAGAGAAATTTCAAAGGAGTAACTCAAAAGCATCAAATTAGACTCCTCAAAACCAAAAAACCAACCTGAATGACAAAAATTATCTAGAAAAAAATTTAAGAGTCAGATGGTGAACAGCAGCTGATTAAGGAGAAATTAGATGATGAAGAGCATGTTATACGCCTTTGAATATACATAAAGCTCATTTAAAAACATTCCAGCATGAAGACGCCATTACAAAACATGATTCAAGTTTTTTCGGCCATCTGGCCACATGATCGATCCATTACCTTCTGCATCCGGAAATCATTACATCCGAGTCCCTAAATTAAATGGCATTGAAAATGTGGAAATCCTGATTCATGTCACGTTAAAAGTAAGCGGACCATGAGAATGATTTACTCTTCCCATTCTGAGAACCAAAGGGGATGAAGCCGACCAAGACAGCCAAGTCCAGGTATAGAAAAAGCTCGATAATGTTGCCAAAAAAGTCATCGCCACAACCGTTGCAAAAAAAGCCACTACTCCACATAACTCCGAGCTAGCCAAGTTTATTCGGGATAAATTACTCGTATCATCAATCATCAAACATAGGACCAATACAAGTGTGCATATGCTTTTGCAGCAATGGTACAGCGCTCAGAAGAATCCAGTTGACCACAAAGAAACTCACGAGCCTGAGCGGGAACATTCCAGCTCAAATGATAATAAAGTGCTAATAATGCTCCCTTCATCCAAGAAGCACGGGAATCAGCGGATTCCTCCCAGTTTACAGTCCAAGGACCTTACCTGAACTCCACGGGAAAGCCTTTAAGCACTGTCTTCGCAGGAAATTACCGCAACAAAATGTTGAACAAGAGTCGGTGCCCTTATACCAAAAAATCCAAAAACCTGGTGAATGTAATAACTGCCATAAAACGGGTCGCTGGATCCGAGAATGCAAAAAGAAAAACGCAGCTGATGGAAAACAAACGAATGGGGAAGGATCGGCGAAGCTCTGTCACCCGACGACGGTGACAGTAGCAGCGACTACGTGCCCAAGTACATAGACTCTAGCGCATCTGACCACATGTCATGCTGTTCCCCACCCTCGGACGTGAGGAAATAACTATCCTTGCCTTCAATAGAGATAAAAAGAAACCCGAGTTTTTACATTCCAGATGCAAAAAACAATCCGTTTTCACTTGGCACAGCCCTAGACAACGGCCTGAAGTACAAATCCGACAACAAAAACTGCAAGCAGATAAAAAGCGAAAGCGTGGTTGTGGTGGTAGCCAGTGTGGATAAGCTATTCCAAATGAAGGTCAAGGTACTCGAAAAGAATCCCCCATCAGCAGCATACCTCGCTAAAGAAACCTTACTCCACACCTGGCACAAGCGCATTGCACATCAAAATCTTGCCCAGGTAAAGAAAAACGCCAAGCCATCGGAATCAATATCGATCGTCCTGGTGGTCGATATTGATTCCGATGGCTTGGCGTTTTTCTTAACCGTTTCGTTGTCATGACCGCATCCATGGAAAAATACCCGGGCGGCTATTTTCGAGGAGTGACTCAAAGACTACAAAGTTCAATGAGTTAATCATACTGGTATTTGTGGTCCTATGTAGGAGAAATCACTCGGGAGGTGCCATTTATTTTCTCCTGCCAAAAACTGACCTCAGCCATTATCGTACCGTGTTCTTGATGAATAACAAGGCTAAGATGAGCAATTGGTTGGTCTGTATACAAGAAGAGTAAAAAATTGTGCGTAAAAAAGACTAAAGTTCTAAGAGGCAACAATGGGCTGGACTTTGTCAACAAAGCCGTTAACAGAACAGTCACCTGAGAATCACGCAACAAATGGAGCAAAACGGCTCAGCAGAACGAGACAATCGCAACATCGTGAAGTTGGCCAGAGCAGCACTACACTCCACCGGGATATTCATCAAATTGCAAGCCGAAGCAGTAAACTACATTGAACGCACCCCAAATTAGAGAGATACAAGCAGCAAAGAAGGTCCAAGACTAAGCAACCTCTGGACCGGAAAGTGAACAGACGCAAAAAAACTTAGAATTTTCGGCGAGCAAGTAATAATCCACATCCCGAAAGAAAAAAGAAAAAAAAATAAGCTCAAGACCGAAAAAGGATACTACGTGGGATATAATGAAAACTCGTAAGGATACCGGATCTGGTTGCCAGAAAAACAGCAGGTCATAATTTTCAGAGATGTCGTATTCACCAGAGCAAAAAAGTCCAAGCATGGCATAACAACCATCGCCTTTAGCATAAAACTTGACGACCTTGAAGGACAGGAGCCCAAAGGTAACATCACAGATGTCAGCAAGCGAATCTCTAGAAACATCGGATATTGGGGAGTACCAAGAGTTCGACCCTAAAAACTGGATGATAGGACCATCACTAAGAGATACAACCTTTGGGAGCATCCAAATCTCCGGGTCTCATCGAGGTATTTGCATCTTCAAACAGGCAATTGCATCCAGCAACTTGAAAAACTGGAAAGCCACTATGGACATGGAAATGGTGTCACTATTTGACAACGAAGCCTGGACTCTGGTGGAGCCAGCCCGAAATCAGCAAGTCATTAAAAACCGATGGACTAACAAAATGAAAACGGATAGCGATGGAAATGTTCAGCGCTACAAGGCGATGCTGGTGAGTAGAGGTTCCTAGCAGATAGCAGGCATTGACAACGATAGAACTATCAGTCCGGTCACCAGGTTCAATTCAATAACAAGTCTTGCAAATTCAGCTTCCTAAAACCTTGACTTGGAGCAATTTTACGTCAAAATAGCATTTCTGTGGGGACATCCAGGGAATAATATACATGGAACAGTCAAAGGGGTACGACAATGCCAGTAGATGAGTCTGCAGGCTGAATCGCAGCATGTATAGACTCAAACAGGCAGATATAGGAACTAGCGGTTCACTTCTGAGCTCAACAAGCTCAGCCTCGAATCCACCAGCGGTGATCCCTACATCTTTACAAACAAAATGCAAGATGACATCTTGATTTAAGCAATTTACGTGGATAACGGACTCGTAGCGGTAGCAAGAAGAACCTCAGCAGAAAAACTTATAGACGAGCTCAAAAAGTTATTTAAGGTCACATTTGGAAATATCGACATGTAGCTGAGAAGCAAATCAAGAAACTTGACTATGGATCCATCTTTTCACCAAAAGGCGTACATAACAAAAAACCTGCAGCGTTTCAGAATAGTAGAAGCCAAGGTTGTTGCAACCTTTGCAGATCGTCACCACGAGACTTCCTCAGAGATGCACGAAAACGGATATAAGAACGTGTCGAATATGCCATATTGTCAAGTCGTATAATGATGTACCTGCTCATCCCAACGGTGCCGGACATCACTTTTGTGGTCAATACTGTGAGTCAGCATACTAAAAATCCCAAGATATTTCCCTGAAGTTCAATAAAAAGAGTCCTGAAATATTTAAAAGGCACCACAAAATATGGTTTATATTTTTCAGCTCGGATAAAAAGATATCATCCAGATGATCAGTGACGCCAACTACGCTGGGAACATGGAGACAAGGAAATCCACCACAGGACTGGGAGTATAATTCGACCACTCGACTGCCACCTGGAACTCAACGAAGCAAAAGACCGTCGCCTTTTCCAGCACCGACGCCGAGTAAGTAGCAGCGTGCACAGTAGTGAAAGAGATCATCTGGGCTAAGACGCTGTTGGATGAACCTGGAATCTCCGTCAAGAAAACTTTCCTCAGGGTTGAAAATTTTAGCGCCATCAAACTTGTCGAAAAGCCCGAATTCTATAAGCGTACAAAACATATTGATGTGCACTAGCACTTCATCTGCGAATAAAATAAAAATGATAAATTTGTTTTAGCATACATCTCCTTTAAAGCAGGCAGGTAGGCAGATATCCTCACCAAATCACTACGAAGGCCCGCTTTCGTGGACTAGAGGACGATGTTAAATGCGCTGAACTTGGAACACATTAATACCACCAAAGACATATAAACAAATGGACGAGCAACGAGAATCTGTGTACTCGTCCATGTGAGAAGCAAATTTGCCACATAAATAAGTTATAAATAACTTACGCTCTCGAAACTATATGATTCCCTCTGCTTCTCCTTCCCCTTTTTTTCCAGACAGGTTTTTCTTTTCTCTCTTCAGAAGAACCGCTTCCTCCACTGACACCCGCGCACACCAACGAAATTTCATTTCAGTTTGAGTATAAACAACAAACAACTCTCACGGAAAACTCGAACGTCAAAGCAAAAGAAAATCGAAAAGAGCGCGAACCACGCGGGAAAACTCATGTGTCAAAGCGGATCGAAATTTCGTAAATTTTTAATTAAAACAGTGAATTAAAGTTCCGATTACGTACGCGCGATCTTTAAAATTAAAAACTTTTTAAATGTAAACGTGTTTCGCCGTGAATAGAGTGCTAAATTAAAAGCATATCGCCTCAAACCTCAACTTCACACAACTTTAGCGCAGGTTGCTAATTGCTTCGGCTCTCACGACCGGTTGCGGATCCAGTACTCTCTATATCTATGAATACCACAGACAAAAATGTCCATATTGATATGACAGTGGTAGACCATGGATCAACGACCAGCAGACTGAAGAAAAATCAGAAGGTAGAAAGTAGATGAAAAAAAATGTAACGAAAAAGACAGATCACTGAATTAATTACTGTGGGAGTGTTCAATTGAAAGAAATTATCTGTTTACATTTTCTCGCTCTAATTGATGTATTACGAAAACTCAGCCCCATGTGTACTGCTTTTTTTCTCGCTCTCTTATTTTTGAACTTGTAATTTCCGTATCACTTTTGCTTTTATCTGAGTCAAATGAGATGTATGTTCAAAAAAACCAATCATCATCAACCATGGCACGAAAGCCTAAGCTGGAGGTTGGCCTCCATGATTAATCTCCTGTAATCATCACGATTCTGCGACCTCGCTTGTCAGTTTATCACTCCCAGCAAGGATCTGCTGGCAGCTTTTATCGTATCTTCCCATCGAGTTTCTGGTCTTCCCGCTGGACGTTTACTTGTGCTCTTCGAAAAAAATCACGAAAGTAGGTCTTAATGAGTACAAGGCTAACAAATACCTCAGAAGTTAACATTCGATCAACTTTGTCAAAAATAGTACATTATATGAATTTTACGTTTTCATCCATAAAATCAAAGAATGACTCTTAAATTTCCTAAAAATTTGTATCTCAATTTTCTGATGTCAAATATTTCTGAAATTTTCATAAAAATCAAGCCGTAAAATTTAACCATTACACAACAAACAACAATTACACGTGATACTACGTAAACACACGTTCGTAAAGGACCCAAACACTGCAGTCGTATAAGGGTTTTGATGAAAATTTCAAAAACATTGATATTGTTACATGTCCAAACATTTCTGCAGCCTACTGTCGCAATTGTTGTCGCAACTATCAATGACCTCATGATCAACAAACGAATGTACTCGAAAGCATAAAAATCGACCAAGCGTGATCAATATCTGAAAGTGACGTCACTGCGGCCATTCAGGATTGCTCCAATATTGAATGACTAGAGACCCTATATAAAGCCGAGCTGAATGAATCGGGAGGTATAGTAAAAGCGCGATAGTAAAACTGCGATAAGTGTGGAGCGCGAATTAAAGGCGACATTGATTGATTGTGAAGTGATTTCAGTAATAGACAGTTGGAATTAAAAATTTATAGACAAGAGAAAAGTAAAGTTGGTGAAATAGTTAAATTAATGATTGTGCATTTTTAGTAAATAAACTCTTTTAACTTAATTTAAAAAACAGTGCGTTTTCACTTTCTCCGGAACATTAAAATTATTGGCCGTGAACCATAACACCCGACAATATGTTGTCATTACTACTCAAACATTGAGGTCAATAGACTGAAAATAAAATGGCGGCAAATTCAAGTACAGGGTGGGCAAAAAGTAACTTTCCGATGTAAAAAATTAATAACTGTTACATTTGTGAGTAATTTGTAAAATTTATTTTAATCACTTTATTTAAAAGTTATTACATATATAAATAGGAAAGGGACTTTTTGCCCACGCTGTACATAATAACCATACATTATTTTTCTGAGCTCAATTCATGGGAGATATATGTGAGCAAAGTTAAGATATTCAGAAGGCGTTGTTTGATTTACAAATTATTTTACAATTTCATTCTGGTAGGAGGACTCTCCTGCTACTATTACTTGTCCTTAAACGGTGTTTAACTTTCAAAGTGGGGGACAGTAAAATTATTATTTGCTTTTAAAAATACGGGTACCTACGAGAAATTTGCCTTTCCGGTTGGTGGTGCCAATGGGATCTTTTTATAATAGAAAGAAAGTATAAATATGTATTATACATAAGAAAATGTGGAATTTTATGTAATTTTTAAAATTTAAAGAGCTCGCTGGTAGCCTTGATCATAAAAGTTCAATTTCTTTAACGTAGTGTGCCTAACAATACGCTCTCATTAAATTGTATTTTCATCTTATAACAAAGGAAATAATTCTTCGTTATCTCGGTTTTTTTGCGCCATTTAAAAATTCTCCAAATAAATGTTCCTCCAAATTTTCCAGAAAAACACAAATATTGTAAATTTAACGCTAAACAAATATATATTTCGGGGGTAAGAGTTCCTCCTTCTTCTGTGTTTTTTGTTATGGTTTAATTCCAAATAGTATCCGCTTTTTATATCCCTTACATTACTTACATTTTACCTGTTTTTGTTTTGAGACCTATCAATTAACCTATATGCTTAATTACATTTTATTATCCCTGCCTAAGAGGTATCATTTATTGCTTTTTCCTCATTGAGTTTTTGTTTTTATTACTGCTATTATAATTCGTTTATTATTTTTTAAATATTATTTAGATTGAATTAGATCTAGTATCCTTGAGTAACCGTTGCCCATATCTTCATTGAGCCGTGCGTTTTCCGGTTGTCGAATAATCCAAAGGCTCTCAAATACGTCCAATTTCCGATTGTTGCTCACGTCTTGTATTACCTCTAGATCATCCCAATTGATTGCGTGATTAGTTTCTACAATATGCTTGGCGACGGCAGACTTAGCTGTATCACCAGGTGCTTTCCTTGACTTTAGCTTCTTAGTTTCCTTGATATGTTCGCTGAACCTTGTTCAGAGAAGCTAAAGTCAAGGAAAGCACCTGGTGATACAGCTAAGTCTGCCGTCGCCAAGCATATTGTAGAAACTAATCACGCAATCAATTGGGATGATCTAGAGGTAATACAAGACGTGAGCAACAATCAGAAATTGGACGTATTTGAGAGCCTTTGGATTATTCGACAACCGGAAAACGCACGGCTCAATGAAGATATGGGCAACGGTTACTCAAGGATACTAGATCTAATTCAATCTAAATAATATTTAAAAAATAATAAACGAATTATAATAGCAGTAATAAATGAGGGAAAAGCAATAAATGATACCTCTTAAACAGGGATAATAAAATGTAATTAAGCATATAGGTTAATTGATAGGTCTGAAAGACAAAAACAGGTAAAATGTAAGTAATGTAAGGGATATAAAAAGCGGATACTATTTGGAATTAAACCATAACAAAAAATACAGAAGAAGGAGGAACTCTTACCTCCGAAATATATATTTGTTTAGCATTAAATTTACAATATTTGCGTTTTTCTGGAAAAGTTGGAGGAACATTTATTTGGAGAGGAAATAACTAAGATCCAGGCTAAGTCAGGATCCGAAAACATTACCCAGCTGCATTAATTTATTCTATGTGTCCTATAAGTACTAGTTATCCTAAAAGAATCAATCCTATAGCAAAATCGTGATCGACTTTCGGAACCTGCTATATTTTACTTAATTGCTTTTAATTGACCTATTACGATACAAAAGATACTTACAGAACCGACACTGTTAGACTTCAATGTCGATATTTTGTGAATGAATTTTTTAATATGTTATAATTACTTCGCAAATACGCGGCACACCAGTCATTTATATCAAACATCATACCTGGGCAGAACATTATATGAATTGTTCTCTTAAAATGTTTCCCCTCTTTTTTAAGCGCCCGCACGGCTGCCAAGTATTGCATTCCGACACATTTCATATCTTGCGTTCCTCGCGCGAAAATTCTACCCTCTGAATCAATTTCTGCTCCAAACGGCGGATATGTCCAATTTTCAGCAAACACTGGAACAACATCCATGTGAGAATTCAAAACGATTGATGCGAGTTCCGGTTTGGTTCCAGTCCAAGTTATTACAACTATTGGATTTTCATGATTTACAGGGTAGAATATCTTAATTGGCAATTCCAAATCGTCCGCTTGTTTGTGGAGAAAGTCGACACACGGCTCTATGCGCGCAAAACAATTTATATATAGAACGATTATTTTTAAATAGAATTAATAAATTTACCATAATCTATGTTAGGATGCACGCTAGGAATCCGCAAATATTCTTGAAAAAGTCGTATCTCTTCGTTGATCTCCCAATTTGCCATTATCAATTTATTTATTTCTGCCGCGGAATTCAACTTAGACTGAAACTTCTCACTGGCTCACACTATCTAGTACCGATTTACTTACTATTGTAGCTTCTTACTAAGCTGGCGGAGAGCGTATACTCATATGTGGCTAAGCTTAACTTGCTATTGTGTAGTCATACGTTCAAGGTTCCAATGTACTGAACAAGTAAAACCGTATGCTGTTTTATCAAAATGTACACTGAATTGAACAATTACATTTGTTACACAATCATATGCTGCTTTTAATAAGAATTTACGCGCTACGAAAGTGCAATATGCATTGCAAATCATCTTGGGTTAGTTTTATCTTCAATTAACTGTAATTTTTCAATCTCCGCCTGTATTCATTGTTATTATTTATTACTGGAATATTTTCTTTAAAAAATATTTTTGAGGCTGTACCTATGCAAATTTTAAAAATATCAGTTATCTCATTATTCATGAATTGCAGTGGCTATGGGTGAACATCTACTTCGACGTAATATTTCATTTGAGCTATATGTAAATCCAATGCCCTCTTAGAAAGGCTCAAAAGCGAATACATGACGTCACAGTAGGGACATATGAATGGTTGAGTTTTGAAACCGTTATCATAAATATCGATTTCAATCACATATGGTACCATTTCCTATTAGTACATCTTTTCGGGATAATTGGGTGTTGGCTTTACAATTTTAAAATTTCAAAAAATGAATAAATTGCAATCTATAAGAACATGCATACCATTTCTTCCTCTAAGGATATGTTTTCGCTACATTGTTACCATCTAGCATTGCGCAAACCCCGGACCTTAGCTCCCTCATGTTTGTGCGAACTTCAGTACGCACGTACCTTCTCAAGCCAGTTTCAGTTATTTTAAAATTTTGAAATAAAAATTTTACACAATTATTTGGCAGATAATTGGATACCTAAGGTCATCTCTCTTTTGTAAAGTTCAAAGGAACGCCATGGTACTATTAGTATGAGTTTTAATTGAATCAAAAAGTTTAAATGCTTAGTCACGCACAAATTTACCCACGGTCTCAATTCTTAAGTCCTTGTAGATGCCAATATTTCTAACATACCATGGAATTTTCAAAACCTTTCCAATAACCCTATGTAATGGTTTTCAGATCTCGTTAGTTCAAGAGAGATTTCCCAAAAGAAATCTAAACCGACCTCTCATCGGTCCTAGACGTGAAGTCTTGGAACGTGACAACGGACTGTACCCATCAGGTCGACAAGTCCGGACACTCTTAGTCTACTCCGAAGTGGCTGCTGGCTAGCTAGAAGAGGAGTTTCGATCGCAGGTCTTACGCGAGCAGACGTGTGCGAAACACAAAAATTCAGTCACTGGCTTACATGCCCGATTTACAATGCCTCGAACAACCTCCAACGACTCTGCTTCAAACTACGTTAATTTCGTTCTCAGGAAAAGGACCAAAGACAACCGCTGAACAAAAAAATATGAGCTCACGAATTTTACCGACGCGGTGCCCGAAATGATCCACTCGAATTCAAAACCGAAAAAATCTACTCTAACAAAAAAAACCCGAAACTCTAGATATGGCACCGCGTATCGACCGCATCACGAAACCAACCATTCGCGGATTACTGGAACCCACCCCTATCGACGGCTTACTCACCTTTTGCCTGTGTTATCCTACTGAAGGGGAACGGGTTTACGGAAAAGGAAAGACGTGATTATTAATTCAGCAATTCATAATTAACTTTAATTCACGTTGAACCATATAAACTGCAATCAAACTATAAGAACTATATTTATCAACAGTCTAAGTCCCCTAGAATATATGTAAAATTTCAAATCCTGGAATATTAGCTTAGGCCAGAATATTCTGATTGTTTCGTTTTGTATTAATTCACTAAGTAAGGAATGTGCATAATCATAGTTCCATATAAAAAGGAGTTGGCTGAACATTCATTTGATTGTGATACATATAAGAGCTCCTTGTCAACATATTCATCTTAAGATTATTGAACCCCTTTGTTTTCTGTTTGTCTCGCAAAGGGTGCATTTGTTCATCACTAACAATAAATAATACTGTACAGTTCTACATTACCATCTAACTAGTAAGCTTAATAATTTACTAACATTTTTATAAACTCCCCTTATTATATAGCTAACTTGAAGTGATAGTAAGGAATAACCGCTAAATGATTATAACGGCCATAAGAAAGCATTCGATATATTTCTTCTTCTTCTTAGCACTACAGCCCCTCTCGGGCCTTCGCTTCGTGCAAATAGCGCCTCCAACTGTCTCGGTCCATTGACCGCGTACTCCAATTCATAAATCCGAGCAGCGATGAACTGTCTTCGTCAACCGAGACAGACCAGCGTTTTCTCGGTTCCCCTCTGGTCTCCGGCCTTCAGTTCTCCTAACGAATACCTTTTTGGGTATCCGTTGCTCGTCCATACGATTCATGTGCCCAGCCCATTGCAGCTTCTGCAGTCTTATAATCGTTGACCTCCGGTTCGTCAAAAATTTCATACAGCTCATGGTTGCATCGTCGCTCAAAGACGTTCAATATATTTGCGGATGCTTGGGTTAGGGTCCATGTTTCACACCCATGGCATAGCACAGGTCTTATCACAGATTTGTATACCCGGAGCTTTGTTTTCCTGTGTATGCAGCTGGTCTTCAAGATCGTCAATACTGAAGAAAATATTTTTTTGCGAGCTGTATTCTCCAGCGTACTTCCTCTCTTTCATTGCCCGTCAATACTGAATAAAATATTTTATTTGCGAGCTATATTCTCCAGCGTACTTCGTCTCTTTCATTACCCATTTTCGTTATTTTGGCGCCTAAATACACAAATTCGCTCATATTTTCGATACTGTATTCGCCAAGTGTGATATTTTGTGTATGTATTTGAGGTATTTTTCGTCGACTGCGTCATGAGCTTTGTTTTATTTTTATTGATTCGTAGCCCTACTAGTTTTCCTTCGCTGCCGAGTTTCAGAAAAAATTCTTTGGCAGCTGTTAATGACCGTGATAAAATGTTGATGTCATCCGCATAGGCTACTACTTGGCTCGACTTGAATAGTAATTTACCTCGCGTATTGACTACCGTATGACGTACTCCAGAGCCAAATTGAATTGCAATGGGGCCAGCCCATCTCCCTCCCTTAGTCCGATATTTGTGTCAAAGGCATCGGTGAGTTGGTTATTGATGCGGACTTGGGAGGACGTCGACGTCATTGTCATTTGTTAAGGCGGACTGATTTGGCTGCGATGCCAAAGCAAAGCATTATTTAATACAGTACGTTACGATCAATACTGTCGTATGCTTGCTTAAAGTCAACGAAAATTTGGTGTACGTCTATATTACCCGCAGGGCGGAACTGATCTGGTAATTCAAAGGGGTGCAACTACTATTATTGGGTTGTAGTCTCCGACTCCAGTGAAGCTGACGGGGACTGGCGTTCCCGGGGTACCCGAATCGCTTAGTTAAAAATACTACGTTTGGAACTGGATCCGTCACATAGTGGCTTTGTGATTGCTCGATAACAAGATCAACTCATTGCTGCGAACCTCAACCCTGGAGGTAAATTCAGGTACCACGGGCAGCTGATGAGCCTCAATCTTGAAGATGGTCAGCTGATTTGTTGCAGCCCTTCGGGGAGTATCGTGGTGGCTAGTGGTGCAAACAAAGGTTGGCCTTGACCTTATAGCGTCAGATATAGCTAGGACTCGGATCTAACAGTATGAAAGTTGAGAGTTCCCTCAACGTAAACTGGTAGAGAACTTGGGGGCGAATGATTGGCGCTTAAACCAATCGCCGTCTAATGGTGACCGTGAGATTAGGCCTATAATAGGCAGGTGCTCAAGTTAATCAAGCGACACATGTACGTCTATGTTGAACTCGCAGCATTTCTCAAGTACCTGCTTGACTGTGAACAATTGGTCTATTGTTGAACTACCTGCTCTAAAACGAGCTTGATATTCCCGAACAATACTGTTGGGATATGATCCAATTTTATTTTCTAAGATTTTAGAAAATAATTTGCACGCCGTACAAAGTAGTGATACGCCTCTATAGTTTTCGCACTGTAGCTTGTCACCTTTTTTGTGGATAGGAAATATAATTGATTGGCTCCACTCTTTCTGCATATGTTCTTGTTGCCAAATGTGCTGGATGACTTTGTGAATAGTTTGATGAGCACTATTGCCACCATATTTGATTAGCTCCACTGGAATCTCATCGATGCCCGGCGCTTTATTATTCTTTTGGGCTTTGATGATGGAACAGACATCTATAGGCTCCGATGTTCTGGAGCTGTGCGGAGGATTAAGGAGGTTCTTGAAATATGACGCCCATCTTTCCTTAATCTTGGTTTCATCAGCGATGATATTGCCCAGGTCATCACGACAGAGCGTAGTTTTGGGCTAATAACCACGTTTCAGGCTTTTCATTACTTTGTATGCTTGTCTTGTGTTGTTGCTCGCTAAACTTACATCTATACTTCTCAATTGGTCGTCACAGTATTTTCTTTTTTTCTTAATCCTAATTATCTTATTCGCTACTCTTCTGAGATTTTCATAGTGTTCTCTCTTCGTCCTGGTTTTCCTACCTACATGTTCTTTGTACGCCTGATTCTTTTTATCCAACGCATTCTGGTACTCATCAGCGAACCAATCGTTGCGCCGGGCTTGATGTCCGATCGTCTGTTCGGCCACGGTCCTGATAGCCACCTTCACCTCCATCCAGAGCTCGTTGCTCGTCTTTAACGATGCGTCTGATAAGATAGGAGCCAGCTGGTTGTCGAGGGTCTCCGTCAAATTTTTGGCCACAGACGCTGTTTGGGACCTTTCGATGTCAAATTTTTGTAGCGGGCTGGTCTTCGCCGAATATGCCTTCGACATACGACATCGATTTGATCAAGTAATGATCTGAGTTACAATTGGCTCCTCGGTATGTACGGACGTCAAGTATGCTCGAGGCCCAACGTTGTTGGATCAGAACATGATCGATCTGGTTCTGTGTGTTGCCATCTGGTTACACCCAGGTCATTTTATGAATGCGTCGATGTGGGAAGCAAGTCGACAGTATGACTAGATTTCTGCTACATGCAAAGTCAATCAGGCGCTGGCCGTTGTCATTTGTTTCATCGTGGAGGCTATATCCTTCAGTCGTTCCCCGATGAGATAGCTCATTGCCAATCTTAGCGTTGAAATCACCCAGAATTATTTTTGTGTCATTTGTAGGCAATGAGTCGACCAGTCTTTCCAGGTGATTGTAAAACGTTTCCTTCGTTTCTTTGTCCATTTCTTCGGTCGGGGCGTGAACTTTTACCAGCCAGATTTTGAAGAAGTTCGCTTTTATACGGATCGCACACAACCGTTCATTGACTGCCTTAAAATCAATAACGTACGACTTGAACTCCCTATCCACAATGAAGGCCACTCCGAATTCTCGTTCTCCAGTAGGCTTCCCACTTTTCAATATTGTGTGCGATCTCATGTCTTGAAGGTCGTTTCCAGTCCAATTTGTTTCCTGGACTGCCAGTATTTTTAATTGATATTGACTGGCCTGTTGTAAAAGGTCCTTAACAGCGCCAGGGTAATTGAGTGATCTGACATTCCAGGATCCAATGCCATAGTCCTTTTTCGTTTGCGAGGTTGTTGCCGTGAGTCGAATCCATTCCGTGGCTTATCTGCAGGTTTCGAAACATTTTAAGGTTTTCCAGGGACGGGGAGTTAGCCCGTCGCACAACCTCCCTTCCGGCGGCATGGTTATTACGTTGATTCCGTTATCAGGCGCAGAAGATTCGCCTTCACCCTCTTACGTCCTCACAAAGGAGGTGTAAGTTGGAATAGCAGAGCTGTAGATATATTTGCAACTACTAGCATTTCTCGGCATTTAATGTTACATTATTGGGGAACCAGTAAACCCAATGTGCACCCCGAGAGCATTTACTACCATTTAATTGGGGGTTTGGGATGAGGAATCATGGAAGCTATGGGTTGGGGAAACAAGGAGTTCCCTCCTTTCTCAAACGGGCTTGAGACCGTCTATGGCGGAGTTTGAAGGTCAATCTACTTTGACCAATTTGATGGAATTTTTAACTTTGGTCGCTAGAGCCTTGGAGAATCGATTTGATGTGGAAACAATTTATCTTGACTTCTCTAAGAAGTTTGATTCAGTCAACCACCATATATTGCTAAAAAAAACCTTAAGCTTTTGGCATAAATGGTGGTGAACTGCAGTGGCGCTCCTACTTTTCCTGTCGTCAATGTCAAGTCTATAGAATTTATCTCTTCTCTATTCATTCCGTCTGGCGGCGTCCTTCAAGGACCCATTCTTGGCCTTATCTTATTTGTATCTTTATTAATGACCTGCCTTCGGTCATTAACTCCTCCTGTCTTCTTTATGCTGGCGATATTAAAGTCTTCAAAGTTATTGCCTCTCATGTCGACCGTGATCTACTGCAGGCTGATATAGGTTCATGACTCGTAGCTCATTGGTACGACCCTAATCGCGTTCCTCTGAATGCATGTACATTTCTCCACTAAACCTAATCTTTATGTTTACCAATTCTTTCTAAACAACCAACGCCTCACCACCGTGTCTCGTGTCAAAGATTTTGGAGTTACCTTTGTCGAAATTAAAATTCGATCACATCTATGATGTTATTTTCAGAGCATCACGGATTTCTAGTTTTATTTTACATCACTCCCACATTCTTTCGGATCGTTGTTCCTGTGACAAGTTATTTGTAAGCTAAGTTTGTCCTTTCCTTGAGTAGTTTATCCAATGGCACAAATGGCACAAGCACTCAACTGCTAATCGAACAATTTTATACTGAATAGGCTCAACATTACGTAGACACTTTAATAGCTTGAGATGTTCTATAAACACCATCACAAATTCATGATCCGATCCAATAGGAATGCACTTTTCATCGAAACCTTAAAAGGCTAACAGCGTGATCTTCCTAAGCATTCATTCATCCTCAAACAATGGATATTGAAATAAACAAAATATTTCCAAACGCGTATCCAATGACGTTTCTAAATAAAATACATTTCTATGAAAAAAATCTTTGTATATTTAGAGTACGTCTAAAAATGATTTGTTGATTTTGTTCCGTTTTCATCGATTTGTTATATTTAATTTCAGAATTCTTTTACGTCGCATTCCTTCTTGTGGTTACGAATATCATGAATGAGAAAGTGAATTTATTTTTAAATTTTTTTTTATCAAGCCAATTCAACGAAATTTTGTTATAGTAACCGTTTTTTTCCTGAAGCAATAATTTTTCCTAATGTTATAAGTTTCTTTTTTATACATTTAATGTGATAAGAAAATACAAACATGAGGCAAACTTTTGTTAGTGTTTTTCTTTGTGATTTTTTTTATCCATGAATGACAATTTTGGTTTTAGTATGATAAATACATATGTAGTACATATTATGTATTTCATTGAATCTTTTTAGTGTTTACTTATTGATATCATTTCTAGTTTTCCTGTTCATTTAATGTTTCAAACAAAAGAAAAACACATTTCCATTTTAAGTTTATTGTGTTTAAAGTCTATTTCATAGATGTTAAATATTTTATTGATTGAATTGCATTTTTTTTCTTTTTTTGGTTGAAGTTTTTAAATATGTGTCTTTTTTACTTTTATTGGAGTACTGATCTAAATATTAAATTGTAGTTTGTTGTAGTCAATCGCGTTCTTATACTTATCCTAAATCGGTACAAATCGGATTTCCTTGTTTGTTTTTTCTTGACTTATTACAATGTAGTAAATATACTTTTATTTTTCACTATTTTATATGTTCATGCATTTTATTTACTTGTAAAAATTATTTGTTATCCATCTCCTTCACATGTACAGAAGTATTTATATAAAAAATTGATAATTAGCTTGTGACTTGTAAAAAAATTATGTTTCCATTCATTTTGCTTAGAATTACTTAATATTTTTCTCACTTAAAGATGTATGCTGGGTTTATTACTCGATTAGTTCTATATATTACTCGATTTACTTTTTGCTTACTGCATTGGGCTTGTACGGTTTATGTTATGTTATTCATATATTTCAGTTGTTTTTATTCCCCTTTCTCCGTCATGAAAAAATAATGCAACTTAAAACTTCTGTTTTTCTGTATTGAGTTTTCATTATAGACAGATTATAACTTTTCCGAGTTACTTTCTCTGGGGTGTATGTGGATTGAATCTGTTTTGGATATTTTTTTGGTTTTTGGCAACAATCTTGTTTCTCTCTCACTTAATTATTTATATATTTATATTTTGCTTACTGAAGGTGTACAGGTTTTATCTGCTATTTTCTGTTACTTCTATTTTTTCGTATATGGTCTATTGTAAAAAAGTGTAAATATAAAAGATCGTACTCTGATTGAATAAACAAAGATTTTCGAAAAATAACTTTTCCTTTTCAGTGTGAGAAGATCGATAGACACGACGAAGAAACATACAATAATCTGTTCATTATCATAAGTTGTATCATCCAACACAAAAGCACCAAATTAAACCAAATTACTCTAACAATCAAAACATCGACATTTTTGAATAGTCGGCTTTTGTCAATTTGTTATAAATTAAAATATTTACACATTTTCTTTCGATGCAAATCAAAATATACATCTAAATTACCCATAAATTAATTTTATCTTAAATTAAATTAAAACTTTGCACAGAGTACACTTATGTATGCATTATAAAATATATATGTCAATACATGTAGATATCAGACACAATATGTGCCATACTAGTCTCTACGTAAAATAATAAATTAACCAATAAACACTACACTGTTATGCGGTAAATCTTACAAAGTAATTAAAATATGTTGTTAAGATTGTTCAAATCAAATACTACAAAAGAAGCACAAGACTGACATCTAATTTCTTGTATGCTTTTATAATCATTTCTCTTAAATTACAATTTGCTGATATTTGCCTTGCCCTTTCACTTTCTTTTTTTGTATCTACCCGAAAAGCGTCCAACGCTAAAGTAATTTAGACACGCAGAATCTCACAAGCTTTATTATAACAAATTGCAATCCAGTCAGGCTGCGTGGCGCCCCATTGTATCTGATTTACTTCGCCTTCAGCTGCTGTATATGCTAATATCGGATCTTCGATCGCCCGTGGCATTTGTTGAATATCCCATATCAGAGCTTGATGATCATCGCCGGCAGTGCAAATATGACAGGAACTAAAAATCAAAGAGAGAGGAAAATAATTCACCGAATTGATTGGAAATTAAGTAATTTTTAATCTGATACAAAATCACAGGTCGAAGTTAATATTCAAGCTAAATGATTAATAGATGAAAATGCTATCATTTTCGGAAGGATGTTTTATTTAAGCCTTTAAGCCTCTAGTGGTTGTGAATATTCTATTGAAATCATGACATATCTGTTCGATCATCCTTGTACACAACTGCTTTATTCCTGTAGCCTATTAATCATGAAGCTTAAAACAAGTTAAGTAAGCAGGAGAGTGCTTTGCAATATCCTAGAATTCGAAACAAATTTTCTTGATAGCATGAATCGATGACATGAATGATTCATCCAGTACTTGTATAAGAAATCGTTCGAATTTATCCAAAAGATGCAGAATTTCTTGTATAAGCACATAACAGCCGCCATTTTGTTCCAGCTTAAATAATTTTTCTGAATGCTCGGCCAATCAAACATATTCAAATTAAACACTATTCCTTACGTTTTCATGTAAATCCGAAGAAAATAAGAGCGCCTACGTCGATTTGAAAAATGTATCAACTACCAACACGTGTTATTGTTGCTGTAATTCCATACAATTGAAAAGGCTATAACTCACTTGATTATGAGCCGATTTACATAAAATTTTGTGAGCATAAAGATTTCAGAGAACTTCAATTTAAGAGTACCGTTTTTAATGGGAGAAAACGTAAAATCTGGAAATCATACTATTAAAAAGCTGAGTGAATTTCCATTTCTAAGGTATTTGTTGCCCTTGTACTCATAAAGACCCAACTCCGGGAATTTTTTCAGATTCTTCGGCTCAAACGTGTCCAATTGCGAGGGGGGATACAAAGTGTTCGTACATTTTCAGCCCCCCCCCCAATCCCCGTTGCATAAAATCACTTGTTTATTTCAGATTCTAGGCTACCTTTGATAAAAAAAATGTTAAGGGCTATGTCGTTATAAGGGGGGACCGCCCTTAAAAATTTTGAATTTTTTTATAAAACTAGCTTTTGAGCTTTTATAAAACTTTAACTTTTGAGCTTTCTAACTTATACAGTTTCTGAGGAAACTTGCTGTGACGCACGGACAGACAGACAGGCAGGACACGAAACTAGTAGGTCTTCGTAAAAAAAGTTTAACAAAGCCCTAAAAAAATTAAAAAGTTAACAGTGATTTGACATGCTTCATAGTGGAGCGGGGAAAGGAGAAGGTATTTCCGCCTGACCTTGGAGAGGTTAGAAATGTTACAATATCAATGAAAAACCAACCAAATAACGAAAAATTAGAAAATTAAAGAAAAGAAGAAGAACAATGGCAAATCATCAGCGTCTTTCCAGTAATGGTGAAATAAAAGACTTTGATGCCATTCCGAAGAGAAAAAACCGCCTCGAACATGAACACAACCACTGCGATTAGCACAAACGAAAAATCAATTCACAACATGGAAATAGACAACGAGAATGAGAATTAAACAAGTTGGGTAGATAGATCTACGGTCATGTCAAAAGGGTTTTGTACTTAATCTACAATATGTGGATAAATAGAAAGATTTAATTTAAGATAATTGAAGAAAACTTTTTATGAAATGGACACCAAATTATTCTTGCTTTAAAAGACTACATTTTAACCAGCCAACATTTTGTTCCAATATTACTAAAACCCATAGCTGACCTGAATTTTAAATGTATTTTGGTTATTCATCTTATCTAAAAATTTGGAGAAAATCCAATCAAAAGTGTAGTTCCTGGTTCGATGGAGGAAATTCAAAAACTTATAGAATAAAATGATATTTTAAAAGAACTCCTTAAATGACTGATTTCATCTAATTTAATGATACTGATACAGTTTTACTGACAAAATGTTCAATCATACTACTATTAGTTCAACGATTTTCAGCCTCTAAGTTATTTGTTATTGGATCTAGTTCCATGATTTTTAGGGCTTTCTGAAAGAAATCTTGCAAAAAACCTACTAGTTTCCCGTCCTATCCGTCCATCTGCCCGTTCGTCCGTCCATCTGCCCGTTCGTCCGTCCATCTGTCCATCTGTCTGTATATCCGTGCGTCATAAGAAATTTCTTCCGAAACTATAGAAGGTACAAAGCTCAAACTTTTTGAAAAGGTCAGAAATGATGGTCTCTTAAAAGTTTAGATCTTAGCAAATGTATCAACATTTTTTAAGGGCATCCCCTCTTATAACGAAGTGGCCCTTAACAATTTTTTTCATTAAATGTAGTCGAGTGGGGTATCAAATGGAAGGTCTTGGTACTTTCAGAATCTGAAAAATAAGTCATTTTTCCAGGGGAATGAACGAACAATATTTGTGTCACCTCCCTACACGATTAGACACCTTTGAGCCGAAAATCCGAAAAATATCACCAAAATAGGTCTTTGTAAGTCCAAGAAATCAAAATTCACTCAAATCTGTTAATATTGGTATGATTTGTAAATTTTACCTTTTCCCCTAAAAATTGAAACGGTGACCTTAAAATTATGAAGATTTTACATTTATATAGGTTGATTTAAGACCCTTATGCCTACGAAATTTCATGGAAATCAAATTATAACTAAATGAGTTATCGCCATTTCAATTGTATGGAATAACAAAAACAATAACACATGATAGTTAAAATATCTTTCAAATCGACCAAGGCACTCTTATTTTCTTCGGATTTTCATGAAAATTTAAGGAATAGTGGTTTACTTGAATATGTTCATAGAACAAAATCGCGGCTGTTATGTGCTTATGAACGAAACTCTACATCTTTTGGATGAATTCGAACGATTTTTTAAACAAGTATTGGGTAAATAATTCAAATCATCGATTCATGGCATCAGAAAAAATTTTTCGAACCCTAGAATGGTTGCAATGCCCTTCTGTTAGGAGCTCCCTCCTGCCTCCTCGTCTTGTTTCGGCTATAAGTATTAATTGTAGGTACTCATCTTCAGTCATTCATCAAATTGAATCAAGTGTTAAAAACATGTACCTTAAAGGTTGAAGTGTGGGAAAAATAAATCAAAATTATTCAATCTTCGCATTTAAAACAGCCACTATTTTATTTTACGATTACTAATACTACTAGCTGAGCTAATTCTGAAAGATATTCATTATGCCTATCATTCCTGAAACTTTCATGCAAATCCTAGCAAACCAGTAGTGTGATCTTTGTGAAACTTTCAGGACATGTCAGTCTTATAAATAAACATTTGTGTACTGAATTTTATTGAGTTCAAAGGTACCGCCAAGATTTTATTCAAGAAAATGTAAAACTATTGCTAACAAAGTTGAATGAATTTCGACTTCTCACGTATTTGTTGTTGTTGTCCTCATAAAGGCCTATATCCATGATTTCTTTCAGATTTTCCGGATGAAAGGTGTCCAATCGCCAGGGAGCGGGTACACGAAAAGTTCGTACATTTCCCCTTCCCCTGCCCCCCACGGTACCGGTAAGGCAATTTCAGGACTCAACTACCAATGGTGAAAATTTTTTTTTGAAGGGTTACCTCCCTATATGGGGAGACCTCCTTAAACCCCTTTGAAACATAATTCTACCCCAAAACTTTAAAGAAGTCACCACTTCTGATCTTTTCACAAAGTTTCATGGCTGCAGCTTCTATAGTTTCGGAGAAAAACTGCAGTGACAGCGGGACGGACGGACGGACAGACGGACACAGTTCGTGATTGCAATAGGGTTTTGTATTTTAGTACAAAACCCTAAAAACCACAGTACAGGTCATAAACAATCGTTATGATCTTATCTCTAACAAAAAACTATTTCCAGTTATTTTCGAAAGGAAATTCAACAGTGAGCTAGTGATATTGACTCCGTTTAGATTGTTCATGATTAACAAAGAAACAAAGTGTCAGATTACGGATATGAAGCGAAATGGAGTAAAATTTAATGTCTTTTTCAACAACCCGAAAGATGCACACGAAGCAGTGGAAACAGAAACATTTAAAAAACATGAAATAAATGCCTACATACCTGGAAGCTTCATATACAGATATTTAATAATTCAAGATATTATTTCATTTTTATTTCTGATTCTAAAAACTCTCATCAAAAACGTTCATTAGATACCCCACTCGACTACCTTTGATAACTTATTACATCGTTATAAGGGGGAACCCCTTTAAAAAATTTTAAATGTTTGAAAAGACTTAAATTTTTGAGAGCCCACCATTTCTGACCTTTTCACAAAGTTTGGGCTTCCTAGCTGCTAAAGTTTCTGAGGAAACTTACTGTGACGCACGGTCAGACGGACAGGCCGGACGCGAAACTAGTAGATCTTTGTAAAAATTTTTTACAAAGCCTTAGGCACGCAAATGTAGCCGTTTGAATGTTCTAAGAATAAATAATGTCATATGACATTGTCATATATGAGGAATTTATTTAAAACCCTTAGAAAATTGCTCTTCGTGTTTAATTAAATGTGGTTTTGATAAGAAATGGAATACAAGTACGATATTGTTTTTCCTGTTCTTGCGTACTGTCACGATAAGGTTTATCTTTGTCTGGTGCAATTTTAAGAAGAGATTGGGGGAAGAGTACCAATTGTCCAAATACAAAGTATAACACTTGTTTATTATAGATTTGAACAGCTTCAGCACAATGTTCTCAGACGGACTATCATTTCGATCAATTTTGTCCTGGCCGGTATATATTTTAACTCCGTAACAGAAACCGGTACTTCTTCTTCTTCCTCTTCGTAGCACTACAGCCCCTCTCGGTCCTTCGCTTCCTACAACAAGCGCCTCCAATTGTCTCGGTGCATTGCCCGCGTCCTCCAATTTCGAAATTCAAACAGCGATGATCTATCCTCGTAGACCGAGTCAGACCAGCGTTTCCTGGGTTTCCCCACTGGTCCCCGCCCTTCAGTTCATCCAACGAATACCTTTGTGGGTATCCGTTGTTCGTCCATCCAGCTTCCACAGTCTTACAATAGTTGGACCTCCGGCTCGTCAAACATTTCATACAGCTCATGGTTGTATCGAATTCGGTACTTTCCTGGCATAATTTGTGAATTTTTATTCTAAACCAAGCTCTTTTTTCCAGATTGAATTATTTGTACACTAAACGTTGCGAAGTCGGTCAGCCGAGAACTGTAGTTAATCGAGCCGTCATACAAGCAAACTGCTCGAAAACCTTCCTAACACCTATCCGAAATTTTAATTGCAGATTTAGAAAAAAATGAAAGATTTCATTGCTTCCATTCATAATTGTAATTTATAAAATAGTTTTTTCTAATTATTATTGTTAAATGTAATTTTATATCAATTTTCCTTTATATTAAATTTAAACGTTTTCCTTTAATTGCATTCTTCATGAGATTTAACCTTTATTACTTTTTAAAATCTTTTTCATTTTTCTTTACTCCAGTTAATTTTTTTTAGGAAAATTTAAATCTGTAAATTAAAATTTAGGACATGAGAACACTGATTGAGTGCATCCCAACAGTGTATTACATTGCCGAATGCAATTGAGGTCGGCTGAGCGAGCAGCTGATTGAATTTACCGTTAGCGACATGGTAGAAAGGAAAAAAGAGATTTTTGGACGGATCGGCAAGTACGACCGCGACACGGCAAGCACGCGGAGAACGACCGGCAAAAAAAGAAATTGTCTTAAACGTTAGAATAAAGTCAATTTTACCGTAAACAACAGAATTTAAATTCTGTGGTTTAAGGTAAAATTGACTTTATTCTAACGTTTGTACGTACCGCAGCAAAAAAGGATCCGACATTATACAAATTGTCTTAAGTAAAACAAGTATTCGGTATCTCGTTCCCACAAGTAAAAGTTAATTATAATGAGCGCATAATGTTGTCGATGGTTATCTCAAGTGCTTGGTCGGAAAACTTTTCGGTTGAATGAAAAACCTGGGAAGAAAAGTAATAGGAAGAGAGTCGCCTTCCTCGTCATTATTCATTTTCATTGTCGTCGTCGTGATAGTAAATAATTGAAAAGCAAGTATTTACTTTCGAGCGTGCAACAATCGTGCAAAAAGTGTGTGAAAGTTTCCGAAAACTTCACCAAACCTTATGTGCGGGCTCGAGTTTCCCATTTCGCACGAATGTTTGTTGTTGATTCAGCAGTCGCGTTCGTTTCTTGTTCATGAGTCCGTACTGATTTCGCTCTTTTCACCGTGAAGGAATGCGCTCGGTTGTGCGTGGACGCGAAAGTCGAAAATTGGACAAAGTGATTTTAGCAAGCGCGGAGATGTCTATCGATGCTAGTCGCTAACATTATTAACACATTACACGCATGCAAATTGAAAAGTAGTGTATTAAAAGATTCTAAGCTTATTATAACGTTGGAGTTGCCCATAAACATTTGAGTATGTAAAAGTTGGGGTTCCATAAAGGCAACGGAGTGAGTGAATCGTACGGTTTCAAGACACGGAAACGACAAACGTTTCCCGAGAGTTTTCCACACAAGTGTGTGTAAAGGTTGATCGTGGTCGCAACAAGCTCCGTGGTTTTCGCGATTTTAAAGTTCCATCCTGCTCGAAAAGTCCCTAACGGTCGCGGTAAAACTCGCAGGAACCCCAATCCTTCGCGCTTCAACTAAAGATTTAGCATAAATCTTCGGAGTTATCGCGATATGATCGATTTTCCTGGAGAAAAGAAAGAAATCTTTGACAGCGACGCACGGGTGTAATTCGTCGAGCGAAACTGAGTGGAGTGAATCGTACGCTTTCACGACACAACCAACGACCAACGTTTTCTGACCGCCTTCTATACGAGTGTGTGTATATGTTGACTGTCGTGCCGACATTATTTATTGGAATTGAAGAATTGTTCTGTGGACACGGGCAGTGAATTAACCGAAACAAATCGAATTGTTTTTTTTTTGTCCATTCTGCTTACGGTAGTCCCCAATGTACCAAGAGGACATTGAAATACGGTTGGCATTTCAAGAACGTGCACGTATACCTTTTCGTGTAGAAGTATACAGCAGTGTTACTTTTCCCCTATAATGAACGGCGTGCTATACTCTGGTTGCTGCGATTAAGACAGGTATACCGGGGCAAATTCATTAGAAACTTTTGACTGAACCATATAGTTTTTTTGCGAATAGCTTTTCAAATTCGTTCAGCCTTGACGTAAATGGGGACACGATGGAATGCATCATAGTCACAGTCGCGCTTTCAACGAGAACTGGTAAGTGATCGCATTTAATTCGATTTTGTCATAGTATATCATTGAAAGAAGTTCTTGGCCGAGAACGTCCAAATTCGAAATCGTCATCCGGAAGCGAACTGCATTTTATTGATATCAACTTAATTGGATTGGCCAGCTTGACTAACGAAATAAATCGGTATCAAGGTCCCGTGGATTTTCCAGTCCGTAGCCCAAACTCGCTTCAGTTTCTTGCATTGCGATGAGTGGTTCGTATTATAGTTTTGGCTGAGGATATGGTATTTTCAAAATCAAGCAGCACAGCAACGCAATTAGTGAGAAGGGAGTAGCCACCCTTACTTGTATAACCTTGCTAAGTACATGTATTAGAGCGAAGCATTTGCTAGAGTTCATCACTATACTAGCCTTCAATTTTTTATTACAAAACCATTGTGATTTCGGTAATGCGTGGTTGCTCAGTCGTCAGATACCGGAAGCGTGTATTTGCGTATATGTGACGGTGCCCGAATACTTATTTTTAACTGAAACTTAGTGGCGTTAAGACCACGGATTGCGAACTTTTATATTTCAAATTGATAAAAGTTAACTCCCAGGCAGTGAATCGCTAATTTATATATTCGAATTGTGTTTGTGTTTTCTGTTTGTCTACCACAGCATGAGAGGATCGAAGGTATTAAATGCTCAATTATAAAGAAATCAATTCACATTATCACAAATTTTTCCTCGGTTTAATTGTAATGTCATTTCAAAGGTCGAGAAGGTAATTGCAAGTTGTTTTCTTTTTTTTCAAGCAAACCTTGCTTCTTAAAGACAAATTGCAATTCGTCGAAAAGAAAGTTTTTTTTTTACGGGAAACTTTATATCAACCTTTGTTTAAAAACAAAACGCAATTATGTATTGCTATGTAACTGCGGTAAATATTTGAATAAATGAATTGTTAAACTTTAAAACTCGATCTTCCCATTTCGTTCTACCTGACCGGGTATAGGACCCGCATCGATGGCAGGCTCCTCCTCTAATATGGGCTAGCCATCGGGCGTGCTCTTTCTTTCTCTTGCTTAACAGTGGCTCTTGCCAGGTAGAGTGGCCTTCTGCTCGCGCATCCTTCTATGACATAGGATTATGTAATTTCATTGCATAACGCTATGGCATAAATCGGCTACGTTTGTATTCCTCACTTGAGGGAAAAGGTCATACAAAGTACTTTTGTATGAGTTTTTCGCTCAAATGGGAAATAAATGGCCACGTCAACGTTTGAATCTCGATCGGGTTTGGAGGATACGAGGGGGCACCGCTAACATCTGGATGCCCCACTCTTATTTGTGGGCCATAAGTATCGTCGGTAACGACGGAGTATCCGCCAGGCCCAATTTGTTCTTCGAACAAACATTGAAACCGTTAGTAGGTTACCTCGACTTCGACACCAGTGGATCGGGATTTTTTCATATTTAATTCGTGAATGTGAAATTCTTTTGTAGTGGGTCCTTGTGCTAGGGGGAAAGAACCCGCCCCACTGCCAGCGCATTCACGCGTCTCCAGACAAGGCGGATCTCAACATCCTCTTCCGCTGAGGCAGCAGACCATCGCTGAAGTCCTGAACGGACATTTTATATACCTACAACACTACAGAATAACGAAGGAAGCGATAGCCAACGAAAATGAATTAGTAGAAGAGATTTTGGAAACAGGTGGGCCAGCCCATTTGATGGTGGGCAGGTTAAAATCTCCGACAACAAGGATCCTAGATTGCGGATGACGTGCTAGGAGATAGGAAGCAAGATCATCAAAAAACGATTCATATAATTGCAAAGAGGAATTACAAAGAACATATACAGATGAGATCAATATGGAGGCATTGTTAGGTAAAGTTACTTTAAATGAGACACATTCCAGGGCATGAGAAAACAAAGACCAGGTCAAAGCGAGCTGGACACAGATCTGTTAGTGGTAACCAAGACTCTCCCACCTTCAGACTTATTTTTGAAGATAAAATCACGATCCCATCTATAAATGTGATCCGGCAAAAGTTTCGAATTAACAATATTTGCATTCAGCCACGTCTCAGAAAACGAAAAAACGGTGTCATTACTAAGTTGGTAAGAAAAAAATATCTTCAAGCTTAGCCTTTAAGCTTCGTACATTTTGGTAAAAAATGTAAATTTGATTACTTTTCTTATAAGATCGAAAGTCCAAGGTTACATGACAATTGCAAATTTCTTGAAGGTCCAAAAATGTTTTCTTGCAACAGGTAGAAAGTCTGTGACCAGCGCGCCTTTGAGCCAAAAGTCCTGGGAGAGGATTACTTTGAAGTCAGCATCAATATCAATTTTAAAGGAGGCTAGATAACGTTTATCATCCGTGAGCTTTCTGCATGTAAGGAACGGCGGTGATTTTCCAACTTTATTCCGAAAATAATTTTAAAATTGCTCACACGACGTATGAGATGCGAAACGCGAAACAAAGAACCGGAGCAGTAAAGTTACAACTTGGGGAGGTAGCAGATGTTGAAGTCTAGATTCATTGGAGTGAAGGTTCGACATGTTACCTGGTAGATCCTGAGGTCGTATCGAATTGGAGCATGAAGATACCAAAAGGCGTTACACTATCGAACATGTGAATTAAAAAATTAAAGATTTTTCGACATGCTAAGAAATCGATGGGCAACTTTAGCCGGGCTTAAAATGATACTGTCTTACGATTCATGATAGACTTTCTCGATGGCCTGAGGCAATACCTGTTGCTGGCATTACAGCTCAGTCTTGTGCAGAGGCATAGAACAGTTAAAGCTACAATATATGCGCATAATAGTTGATCTTTGCTCAGAGTGTTATTCATTGTTCTTTTTTTTCTGAAAGCCATAAAAAGTGATCCCGCCTTTCTTTTTACCCAAGAATACTATATATTTATTAATTAAACCCCCATCACTATAAGAAAGCGCTACCCAATTTAAAATCAAATAACGAATATTTCGATTTGAGAGGAAAATCTTTCTGCATATTTTAAGAGCCATTTTAATTTTGTGTTAAATTTTCAACTTCTATTGTATTTCAGAATATTAGTTTCATTATTTTGCGAGTTGATAAACAGTATAAGTTTATACGCGGAAGTAATATCAGATTTGTTTTTCACTTACCTGTGCGGTGCCCATGCTATTCCATTTACGCATGCTCTGTGATTGCTCAGTCTTGCAACAGGAGTACAAGGAACACGAACATCCAAAATTATAACTTCACAAGAATCCATAGCGACTGTCGCCAGGTAGTTTGGATCTTGCTTATTCCAAGCTAGTCGTAAGAGTGCTGTGTGAGCTGGATCCTGGAACGTAACAATCATAAAAAAACAAATATTCATCTAACACCAAATTTTAGTACTTCATATATGATCGTTGAATGCTCAAGATGTCTCAAATCAAACATTCGAACGGATCCATCAGCACCAACAGAGGCAAACATATCCCGTCCACCTCCAGCCCGGGAGAATGCTATATCGTACACTTCTTTGTCATGTGCGATGAGTTGTGTCTTGACATGACCGGCAACGTAAACACGACCGTGGGGCTAGAATTCAACATCAACACCAAATAAATGCATGAACTATAAATAAACTTGCTCTCATTCTCATACCTGACCAGTTTCTAGACCCCAAATTGTGCAGGTTGTATCAATAGATGATGTCCCAACCAAATTAGGATCGACTTCATTCCAGTCGAAAGAAGTAAGCGGAGCACAGAAATCACTATTTTTATTATTGTTTAGAACACATTCCAGTCTTGTATCAGGTTCACCAGCACGCCATACCCGTAAGTAATCGCCTTCAAATTATAACCACTTGTAAAATTACCTGCTTGACATCTTATTGGCTAAAAAAACTCACCACTAGTTGCAAGTAAGTCTGGATAAATTCCTTTTGAGTCAGGTATCCACATAATTTTTGTCGTTGGATAAGGATGATCAAATGTGCTGAGAAGAAAAGGATGTAAAGATATGAGTTGTCGAATTAATTAGAATCTTCAGCCCGGTTTATTTGTAGGTTTTTTTTTTTAACTTTACCTTTTAGCACTGAATTCGCTTGTATCTTCATCTAAGCTGATAATCTGTACTTTGTTGTTGTACTCCTCGATAAAGCTTCCTAAAGCCAAACGAAATCTTTTGTCGGGACGAACACTCCAATTCATTGAATATAAGGGCCATGGTGCCAGGTATTTATAAATTTCTTTGCGTTTAGCAGCGGTGGATGACATAACTGGAACGAGAGAAACTATGCTAATTGACATATATGTAGATTTGAAAAATTGCAGATCAAGTAAATAATAAGCTGCTGTGGCGAGTTTGTATTTAGTGCTAGGGCACGCAGGAGTTAAAAAGTAACATACAAACAATGAAGACTAAACAACTTAAAATATCGAAATCGTTCCTACTCGTCATGAAGACAACAACAAATCATGCATCAAATTAGGCAAGGATTTCTCGAGAGACAATGGAAACTCGGAAGAAATCTTAAGGAAATGGATCACAAGGAAAATGCCGAGTGCAGTTTCTGCAGGTTTGCACACAAAGCGCCAGAATTCCTTTTGACGTACTGTTGCGTAAGATATATAGTTTGGGAATTTACAACCTAGTTGAGGAGCATTTAGGAAATTTGGTGCTAACAAATATAATTCGTTAATAACGAATCAATAGTAGCGTTAATACCTGAATTTCCAGAAATTTATTTTCTCTGGTTTCACAAGATTGTGATGCCCTTCGATCGGGCTTGGTTTAAAAGAAGAGATTGAC
This sequence comes from Odontomyia ornata, assembly GCA_963969285.1. NCBI lineage: Eukaryota > Metazoa > Arthropoda > Insecta > Diptera > Stratiomyidae > Odontomyia > Odontomyia ornata. Next base: position 446,917,165 of record OZ017739.1, on the reverse strand, counting down.
CAGGGCGTTTGTGCAATAATCCCTAGTTTTCGAGATAATGAGGATATAAATCGGCTTTTCTTTATGTAAACTGACTAAACCTCGATCAGAGGTAGGAAGGTCACAGGAGACAATTTGTATGAGCAAGAGCAAATAAGATTTTTGCACGAGTCCAGTCGAAGCGCCTTAAAATCTTATAAAGCCAAGCAAATGAAACTTGTCCCCCTGATTAGACTTAGTACCCACCACTTATTGGCTCATCAAAAGTGACTTAAAACTGAATTTATTTGCCTTTAAAAAGATTTGATGATCTACATAGTCAACTTATGGAAAAGTGGCAAGCGGCTCAACCACTATGCCAATGGGAATTCTTTTGTAGTTTAGGAAAATTTCCCCAACCAATCAGGATTAATAAGAACGAGATCACAAATTTCAAAATTAAAAAAAAATACAATGAAAAAGCTGAGGAATCAAATGATAGAAAACCAACTGAATTTTCAAGCTTTAAGCAGTTAAAGGGTTGCAAATATATAAATTTTTGGGTCTACGTCATAAATTAATTGTTTTTGTAGTTTATTTTTCCATCTTAAAATAGAGATCAATCCACACCATGAACAATTTTAGTCCTCCATTGACCGATATTTTTTTCCTGTCAGCATGGAAAACCCATGCAACAGACAAAAATAGAATGTTTGTTTCGCGACTCTGGATAGCAGATAGCAGCCGTTCCAAGGTTTGGGCTATTTTTAAAATTGCATTGAGTGTTTTTAGTTCTTATTCGACTGTCATTTGGAAAGATACGCTACTCAGATTTCATTCTTACTTCAAGCTGTCAGGCCTGATCAAGGTTAACAGCGAGGATTTACCAACGCAAAATCGTTTGATATTTGCAATTGCAATTGTATCCTAACAAGTCTGTACGACTTCCACAGCCGCCAAATGTCAAACCTGCGGTCAATGGCATTTGGGGCACTCGCGTTTTCAATTCAACGTTGCTTTCATCTTCGCCGATGACATTAGCCTCCTGCAGAAACTCCGTCTTAAATTGCAATTGCCAACTCTCGTCGGACACTATATACGAATTTTTCACTTACCAAACATTGTGTATTAAATGCGTACCTTCTGTTTTCTACCTCAACGGCTGCTAGTGCTGGAAATCCAAACAAAACCGAACTAAAACCAAAACAAATAAAATCTAAATGAAAACTGAAATCTCTTCGTTGCTTTTGCCTTCCACTCGTTTCACAACATTTTCAATTTTGTCCTAGTCCCGGTGGTTTTCTTCACAAAACAATCGGAAAAACGATTCCAAATACGCGATGAGCTGCGGTCAATGTCAAACGAGTTACGAAAACGAGTTATTTAATAAACTGTACGCGATTAGGCAATTTATTTTGTTTAAAAATTCTCAGACTCGTCGCGACGAACTCCCGAGATATAACAACGCGCAAAATGACATTTGTCATAAGGGGATGGTGTACAATAGAATTCTTAAATCTTGATATCAAAATCAATTGTGAATAGATACTGCAGCCACATTCTTCTGGTTTCTACGTCGTTTTACCTTTCTAGTGATTGTTAATATTTAAATCGTACTGGATAAAATTTGCTAAATTTTGGGTTAACTGATATATTTAAGTTTATTCATTTATTTACATTAAAAAAACCTAAATTAAGGTCTGAATGACGAGTTTGACTTATTTAAGTAAATTTCTCGCCAGTTAGAAGTTATCTTACCTCAGTTTGTATCAGTAGAGTATGCAATTCATAATTCAACTTATAAAAAGTTTTTTGTTCGTAGCATTGTTAATTAAGTTGCATTAACGTTTTTTGAAAAAATTATTAAAGAAAAAAATAATGTTAGAAGAAGTCGGTTTCGACGTGTGTACTATACATTTTCTTCAGGCTATCACACTATAGTGGGTGATATCGACCACCACGCGTAGAGGTGAGAGAATCATTCCAATTTATTCTACTTATGCAAACTCAATATGTTTTTGCAACTTCGATTTATATTCAGGTTACTTTTTCCTGTGTCACTTGTCTGTGTTAAACTTTATTTTATTGATCACTCAACTCTTTTTACATCAACTTTACGTAAATCTATGTTTTTATGCGCTCTACTACACTGCGCTTTAATTGCAACGCACGGGTGCATAATCATTTAAACTTTCTATCGGTCAGTGTTTCAAATTTCTATTATTAGTTAATTATATGCAGCCAGATTTGGATCACATATGATCTTCTAACATAGGAAAATTGTGTGGAACTTTTATACCGCTCTTTTGCTTTGATCAAAACAGCATCCAACAAAGTACGAACCCGACCCCCGGACGAAGCAACTGCACCGGCCAATTAACAAAAGGAGGCGGCGAATGCCTTGAAAAGCATTTTCTAAGGTTTACGCGCACCACAGTGGCCCTTACGGAAAAATGGCAGCAGACAAGTAGAACGCTCTGCACGAAACAATCCTGATAGAAATGATCAAATACTTGAATGCCAACCCAGGCAAACCTATGGCCGCGTTTAATGGGGCAGGATTGCACGGCAGTATTGAAATGCTCAGCTGTAAGTACTGTTTTACGATGGACAGGTGTGAAAAACAGTTTAAACGCTAAGTAGCGTTAAGGAAAGCGACAAATTGGAGCTGGTGAACTGAGCTAATAACCCAGTTATTCCAAAGGTGAACTCTTCCTTTGGAGGTGTCAGCAGATAGTGCTCTCAGGCTACTGCAGAGGCAGAAACTAAAAATCTCAACTAATGACTGGAAGGTGTTGAAAACCACAAACCAGCGAATACTTGTAGTGGCCCTGAGCTAATTCTCCAAATAAATAAAGTGGTGGAAGACATTCCCTATCCTCGATTCGGCAAAATATTTTGGTACTGCCAACTCATCTCTTTCCGCCATAAGTGGACGTGAGTGAAAATACCCTGAGTGAAAAGGAAGTTCAACGAGAACTGAATCTTTGTCCGTATGCATAGAGATGAGGGATGAGTGGGGAAACTACCTGGTAGCCATCCGTATGCGGTAGAGCACATAACCTTAAATTCAAAATAAAATGGCTGATAGTGATAAAAATCAGCCGTACTACTGCTCAACTTCTCCGTGTGGGGTTTTCAGCCAGCCATTGGACGCGCTCTCAGATAGCAAGTAAAGGAAGCCCTTACCGGCTAGCTGGCTGGTAGGTGGGAAATAAAATACCATTCGTGAACCAAAACCGACTGAGTTGAAGCACTGACTATGCCCCACGCATTGTCATGAAACCAGTAAATCAACTTCGGATTGGATCAGATAAACGCCACTGAGACTCGCATCAAAAAATGGACTACTATTTTAGAATACAGAGCGTACGAGCTTTATATACGCCAAGTTCACTGCAACCCCTACTGAACGTGATGAAAAAATATAAGGTCAATATACTGGCAGTGCAAGAAACTAATCTGCTTGGTAACGATGTCAATGACATGCAAATACACATTATCTTCACAAGTGGCAAGTCGTCACCAATCCATGTATACGAGTATGTAGTAACATTTATCGTGGACAATAAGTTCAAAAAAAATTGTCACCGATTTCAAGGCAGTTAATGAAAGGACCTGTGCTATGCGCATCAAGAAAAGATTCCTTAATATCTGGTTGGTTAACTGCTTTGCTCCCACTGAAAACAAAGGAGCGGCCAAGAATGGCTTTTACAGCACCTGAGAACATACAGGGTGCTTTTTAGAGGTAAAGAACTTTAAACTGAAATGAAATACGGATAAATTGTTTTGATTGCCATGAAATTAGTTTTATTGGAAAAAATTGTCTCTGTCATTTTTATTAGAATATAATTTCGGGCATGTGAGCGCCACAATTGGCACGGAGAAAGTCAGTATCTCGCCAATAACGTCTCGAATGTTGTCACCCACTCCATCCTATTCATGATAAAATGGCAAATTAAATTAACCATAAAACGCATGACAGCTGTCACACTATACGTAGTATTAAAAATAGTTGCCAACTCAAAGTTCTATACTGTAAGAAAATACCCTTTAAATTCCACCATTCGAATATGGTGTCAAATGACACTAGCGACATATACCGGAAATATATACCACCGGTCGCCAAGTGTTTTCTCAATGTGAGTTTAAATAGAAATATCATTAGTTGGACACTGTACACTATTATTAAAAATCGGTGAACGAAATTCTATTATCTGACTATTCTATTTCTGCTTTCTCAAGATGATACAACTTGCTGACTATACTTTAACAGTAAAAATTAAATAAGCGTTCTACTTTTCACCTTACTAAACTCCTTAATAATTCATCGTAGTAAAGCTTAGATGCTATATCAGCCTCAATGGATAAAACTCCTAACGGTGAAAGTCTTTGCTGACCCATTGTATTTCTTAAAAAAATTTTAATAAGCTTTAATTTAGAAAAGCTCCTTTCAGCGGAAGCTGTATTTAAAGGTATTGTTAATAAAATTCGAATTACAATATAAATATTCTTTAAGTTATTCTCGGTCATGTATTGAAGCAGCTGTTTTACGTCTCCGATGCAGACGGGCAAATTCGGCATAATTGCTGCAGTTCTTCATGCAATCCATGAGATTGGATGTCACTGCTCTCACCCACTCGTAGGACTGTGTCTAAATCTTGACAATGTTTTAATAAATGCTCTTCTCGAATATTTTTGAGTTTGCTTTAATCATAGAGGAAACCAAAATCTGCAAAATGTTGATTCTAAGATGTAAATCTTGTATCCATACTGCTCATTATGGAATTAAAGAACTCTGTTCCGAACCGAATTTTGGGAGATTGTATGGGTTCATCACTACTTTCATATGCGAACATCCTTTTTTGGCTATCCTTTTATTTTTTAATTCTTTTGGCAAGTCGTAATTACTTTTTTCAATAAATTTTTTGAATAAAACCAAAAAATGCTTTTGCTGCCACGGAACAATTAGCTGCATCTACTAACAGCAAGCTCCAACTATGATAACCGCAAGATGTAAAAAATGCCCGCGGATTAATCTTCAAAATTCGAGTCTTTACTCCGTTTTTTATGCCTACCATATTCGCACAATTATCATACCCTTGGCCGCGGCAATTATGAATATCTCATCCATTTTGTCCTTATTCTTCAAGTATTGCATTAGTTAAGTAGTCCCCAGTTGACTCAGCAACGACAAGAAATCCAATAAAATGTTTTTCTACTTTGCCGGATATTATGTTGCAAAATCGTAATACGACAGGCATTTGTTCAACTCGACTATAGTCTCTTGTGCAGTCAAGCAAAATAGAATAATATTTCGGCTCTTTTACCCTTAGAATCATTTCTTCAGTCACTCTTTCCGCCATTAGCCTTATCAAATCATTTTGAATATCGTGGCTTAGATAATGTGTTAAAAGTTGTTGGTTACTAATACGTTTCATGTGTTCTCGAAGCGTGGGATCATATTCGGAAAGCAATTTTGAGTAAGTCTATGAAGTTGCCGGAATTTTCACTACAGTCTTTTTTAAAAGATTCTCTATGCCTTCTGAATGCCAGATTATTTGGGGCTGAGGAGTTAATGATGCCAATTAATCTTTCAAATAAATCGTACCAATGTTTATGAGATTAACGATTTAGTCTTTTGTAATGATTTTCCTTTCAAATATCCATGTAGGACACGGGCGCCGATTGTCTGGCACAAGTACCAGCAAGCTACAATAAACACCAAGCTCAGCCAACTAGCTTCGCTTAACGACCGCGTACGCGTGCTTGATCACTAGCATTTGCGGGATCATATGAGGCGGGTTCTTGTCGAGCCACGAAGCTACACTACAAAATATTTATCACGCGTACTCTACTCTACGAGACGTACCGATCAGTTTTTATTATCTTTAGAAATGTTCTATTACGTTTCAATTAAGCTACTCTGCAGTGATTCAACATTATTTTGTTTCGTTAAAGTTAGCGGACACGGAGGCTTGAGACAAACGAAAACATTACACAAAAAGCAACCGTTACTTTCTCCGAAGTAGGTCGTTGCATTACAAAGGAAATGTCAAACTTAAAGACATTAAAGTGGCTGAAGTGTGCCACTCATCGCTGCCTAAAGGATGGAAACTTGGCGGAAGTAGTTTACTTTACACTAGTAAAACAACAAACTATGCAGTTTTGACGGGGTGACAACCTTATCTCTTCAGGAGCAGCCACTCCTGATCACCACGGGGCTGTTTGACTGATTATATTTATTACACTTTCGTTTTCTTTATCTATTGCTTTCCCATGCTTAATTCGCTTCTCGAATATTAGCCATCGAAACATAAATGACCTATGTTCTCTGGTATTCTCGTGTCTTTGTAAAATATTTGTTAAGTGTTTCCAGTCACAGCATCCTCCCTGAACCATCTGAGTTTGAGAATTGCTAAAAATTCTACACGGAAAACAGTAAACTTTGTTTTGATTACTAGAATAAACCAGCCAGCAACGATGTTGAGTTTCACCATTACTGAGTCTCCTTAAAAAATAAAAATTAGGAAAGTGCCTACGATCACCATCTTTGGGATAACCATCATCGCTGTTATTTGATGGCTGCATTGAACCACTTTGAACAATATCATGACGCTGAGAATCGGTTGGGGAAACAACCATATTCTTGAATCAGAACTTATAAACGTCTCTTTGATAATGTCGCTTTCATCACCGTTAACCGACCAATAACTTATTTTTTGTTCACTCTCTACCTCAGATTCTGATTAGGTAGAGTTTGACGCTATTTCTACTTCCGACTGTAGCTTACTACTCAATACATCTGAAATATTTTCCAAATTGAATGAAGTATTGGTTTTTGCAATATTCAGCGTCAAAGAAATCAATTCATCTGATCTTGTCATCTATGAAATATTTTTTGAGGTAATTCATCAATCCTGAACCTAAAGCTCGATCTGATAAGACCCTTTCAGCTGTCTTTTTGCGGACCAGATTCCCATTTCCCCCCGACATCTCTCTTGGGGCCTGGGCGTGACATGACGAATGTCGTATAACGTATATTTAACCTAGTAACAATAATAATAATTTTGTTTTTACGTACATTCCTACAGTCACTCCACATGTCTACAGTTAGTTTATGAAAAATTACCCCAAGTAGCTCACTGAAATTCGATTTGAATACAACAATCAGTACGTATTGATTTAATAGCTATAAGAGTGGAGGTAGACACGAATCAACAAATCAGAATCGTTTACAGGTACGGAGCTCCCTTAATAACCGTTGCCATGTTCATCAACGCATGTAGCATTTGGCCTCCCACACGAATAAATACTCATGATTCTTTCTCAGAAATAGTGGGGGGATAGAAATAACCTTATAGCCAATTCAAACCTGTTTTGGGACATCTACCATGGTCCTTGGATCAAACTAGACGGCGCATCACGTACATATGTCTTACATAGAATGGTTAGATAGGTTTCTATAGTCCGTTATTAAATGTTGACTAGGATACACTGCGACTTATGATGGCGGGTTTATTATGTGTATAACATAAAACTTTGCGCATGATAAGTTTCATGAAAATTGCATATCCTTTCAAGATAAGAAGATGTTCTCACGGTAAAGAAATCTCATTTTTTATATCGTTTTAAGGTTGATATTGATTATTGAAATGATGCGCTTGCCCATTATGCAAATTTCCAAGCCCAAACATTCAGTGAGGTATGCATATGTTACCTCCTTCGAGCTACACGGAAGTGTGCTGGCATTCTACGAAAGGGTCAAGGAACCCAATAAGCACAATTTAATAATAAGTTACACTAGAATTGTAGACATCACACCAAAGATAGGAGTGCAATTGTGATGTGAGAGACAACATTGAGGGCGGTTGCGAAAGAATACTGTAAGCAAAGCTGATCGCCGCCGATGGTCTCATGCATCCTAAATGCCTTACTTCAGTAGCGGGGACCGTGGTCACTATTTCAGTATACTATACTATGTCCTGGACAACTAATGCGTAACGCCAAATGCTAGCAATTTGTTTGAGTAAAATCATTCACAAAATGCACTGGTATCAATACTTTTCAAACTTTTATTGAGTTAGAAAAGGCTCTCAAGCGCGAGGCCTTAGGCGGCCGGCCACGTCACCCATGCCTTGCGCCGCCACTGTTGCCGTGCGATTTTCTCGTGAAGATTCATTCATTACACTTACTAGCTCTTCCCTGGCAAACTAATTTTATCGTTGCCCTACATAATACTCAAGCTTGATAAATTTGGCGATTTTGAACTTAACTTCCCTACTCCAATGAACATTTTCCTAACTTATCGATGAGTGGAGTCCGTCGTGATCCTCACGCTTACGCGCTTGACTGTCGATCCTTATCGGGTTGATGGTTATCGTGAGTCATGAAGTTCACAATTACAGGATGCGCCATCTTTTATGTAGGTAGTAAACATTGAATAGCTTTGACATTTGTGAGCTGATTGACTTCGTTAGACATGTTTTCGAAATTTCAATTTAGTACAATTTCAACCATGAATAGTTTCACGCAAAAATAATGCACCGAAATACTGACGATGTACATTGGAAATAGTCGTTCAATTGCGCTAACTCAACATGCATATCGTCGAAAATATCGTGGCCAACAGGCACCCTGGACAAAACTATTCGTCGTTTAATGTCGAATTTTGTTGAGCACGGGATAGTGGGAGATCGTCATCATGCCATTCACCAACGACCAAGACGTTCCAATGAACAGGTTGAAGCAATCAGAGAGAGCGTTGCCCAGAACCCGTTATATAATATTGCCAACAGATCATTCATGTCACTTGAAATACGGCCGAACAGTCGCTCGAACGGTTGACACTGAACCTGATTTTTGAAAGCAAACTTTGATGACCGACGAGGCCCATTTTACACTTTCTGGTGGCGTTTATGAGTAAAATTTACACATTTGGGGGCAGAGAATCCACACGAGATCAATGAGACGCTATTGCACGAACAATAAGTGACTGTTTGGACTGGCGTTGGTGCCAAAATCATCATTGGGCCATTTTATTTTCTTCAAATACATCGAAGCAGTCTATGGATATCGGCTCATGTCGGCCCACAAATGCGTGAAAAAGGTCTTGACGGGAACTAGTTCCAACAAAACGGTGCACCTTGCCACACTGCAAATCAAACAATTAGTTTCTGCAACGAAAATTCCCTGGAAGTCTGATATCAAAAGGAGGCCACATTGAATGACCACCCAGACAACTTCGTACTTCTTTTTGTGGGGTTATTTGAAAAGCAAAATTAACACGTCAATCAGTTCCCGATTGATGTGATGGTTTTCAACTTTTGAGTTCAAACCTCACTTCGTTAAAATGCAACTCAACTTCTCAACATTCGGCAAATAAATATTCAGCCCATGATGGTGCCAACTATTATCACAAACTGGTAGGATGTACCATCTCTACACTGCAGGACCGAAAATTATCAGGTCATACTCATTCAATATTTTTCTTTCTTTTTAGGGGTTTGTACTCATTTACAAAACCCTATCTGTCCGTCCGTTCATCTCTCACAGCAGTTTTTCTCCGAAACTATAAAAGCGATAAGGACCAAACCTGGTAGCTGGATGAATCTTTGGATATAAAAAAATGTCAAAGGAACGAACGGGACCCTTAAACATTTTTTCTAAAGTAGGTAGACTGAAAGGTCTTGATGAAAACTTTTCAAAGAAGGCCTTAAACTTGCACCTTTTGGGTATTTGTGTAACTTCCCGCGCGATCAGACAACTGATCAGAAAAATACGAAAAAAGTATAGAGGTAGAGAGATGAAAGTATAGAGGTAGGTTACGAGTACAACAACAACAAATACCTTTTAAAAGTAGTAGAATTTGTAAATTTCATATTTTCATTAATAAAATCGTCTACGTACCCTACGTCTTTGAGTAGTTCTATGAATGGTCCTTACATTGGATACGTTTCGTTGAAATCGAATCATATTTACGGAGGTTAGACCGCTTTGGATTTTCTCCGAGCACAACAACAAAATACAGAGTTTTGCTACTATATGGCCTTTATATCGATCCAGCGACATCTTCTCGAAGTTTCCAGAAAAGATGTAGAACATAAACACTTTCAAGATCTCATTGAGTTAATGATTTTAGTGATATAGCAAAAAATGGCTGCTTGGAGTAAGAATGGATTTTCCTTGAAACCACGTATTTGCACTTGTCATTGAAATTTTTCTTGAGTTTATTGTTTATTGCTGTCTGCACATCATAAATTGAGTATAAAACCTTTTTGACAGGAGTGTAGTTGTCTGCCCAACTTGTTTTTTCTTAGGAGAAGTAATATGAACTAGCAGTTCCTCACATATCACATAATAAGGCCATATGATAACGATTCATTTTTTTATTATCGTTCGGCGGATATGTGGCTTTACGTATTCGAGAGTTGTCGATGAATTAACGCGATGGAACACTGCTAGAATTCTGAAAGGTTACTTCGGCGTGATTGCGTAACTTGGGCTGGTTGCGTCGTTTGTGGCACCTCAGCCTGGATTTGCTGCTATGGGCAGTGGTAGAGTTTAGTTCGAGCCTCAATAACTTGCCCCCGTTAAACCACCTGCTGTCAATGTTCTCGAGGCCTTACCCAGAGCATATTAACTGAATAGCAGCCGCAATTGGAATACATTTTATTTCTTACGGTACTTCTAGAGTAGGAAGAAATGGATTGAAAGTGCATATGAATTATAAACAAAAACTTGAATTTGCAAGTCATTGAACCAACACATGGTAAACTTTAATCCATCTTTTACACGTTTATTTGCCCCTCTTTTCATTTTGACACCTCCTCGATTGAAAGTACGAGTTAGCATATATGTATGTATGCTTTGTCTTAGCTCACCACTTTCAACGTATTGATTCAATCTCAACTATTTCGCGATTAACATTTTTTTCCAAACAAGGAAACTGGAACTGAAGAAAGAAACTAAAATTATGAATAATACCACATTTTTCGGGTCTTGAGCTATATTATTAATTATTGAAAATTCTTATCTTTTTCATGTCAATTTTTTTTCGAGCTGTTTAAATTTTTCGATTTTTTTCAATTATCAATCTTTTATGTACATTTTAAAAAATTTCTATTTTATATTTACATTTTGATATCCATTCGATCCAAAAAAATGAGTAATTTTTATCTTTCGAGATTACACTAATTAAACTATTTTTGAGTCTGATACTTACTCGCATCGCGGTTAGCATTAATCATTGAAACCATGCGACGTAAACAGATTTAAAATCCTAACGCTCAATTCATAAACAGACAAACAAGTTAAAATAATTTTTTGTAAATAAATATACATATCTACTTAAGATCATAGTAAAGTTCATAAAAATAATCTTCTTCTTAAAATCATCGCTAAATAAAACTTTTCTAACTATTAGGTCATTTGCAGCCGTAAATATTCCTTATGACTGGTTCAATACATCTGCTGTGTCGAGTGTCTTCCCTGTCAGTTTCTCACATAATAAATACTGTACTTTTTACACATATTACTTTTAAAACCCTATTGACTATCATACGTATTTAAGCCATCTAAGTTCACTATACGAACAACAATTTATTAGCACCATGATGTACTGAATTGTTATTCAAGAGTAGATTGCTGCCACTTTTAAATCCATTCGAAATGTGACCATTTCCATATGGTTTACCATTCTGGTAATATGTTTCGGCATTGTGTAGCGGATTATATTTGATCCATTCACTATTATTATATGGCAAGGGAATCTTTTGCTTAGAATAATGTTTCGCCTGTTTGAAAAAGAGAGGATTGTTAATGTTATATGCGCAAATTCATTTTATGTACATTATTGAAACTTACTCGATTATAACACAAAACACCAACGACAGCTAATGTCATTCCTACAATATTCATCCATGTGACTGGATTACCTAAAATAAAAAGTGAGACTCCTATCACAAATATCCGTTTTGATGCACTAGCCACTGCATATGTTAGTGAAGGAACCAGCGAAAGAACGCTGAATGCGATTATGTTTTGTAGCCAGTTTAATACTCCATCAACGAATAGCAGTGTGATGACACGGTAGTCCAAATGCGCCTGTTATAGTAAAAGGACTATTTTTCGTTCCTATAAAATTGTCTTACAGGAAACTTACGATTGCTTTGTGTTGAAGTACGCTAAACATGTCGAGATAAATCCAAAATGGAAGGAACATTATAAGCGCCCATTTGCCTAAAATACTTAGCAGTCTTAGATGATGAATCCTTGTGTCCTTCAAAACCTGAAAAATAAAAGGTATTTAAGTTGGTTATGTTAGAGCAAGATTATTTTGAATGAGTATGAGAAATTGTTGGTTTTTTTCAACTCCAAATTTTTATTTAGGCTCATGTTGGACGTCGAGTTTCTTATACTTATAAGACGGATCACTGCTCATTTAGCTCAAATGTAGAGCGAAGTCAGCATGAAGATGCTTTTTTATAAATTCAAATTTTTCCTTGCTAATTTTTTTTCAATCTTCCTAGTTTATGTTTAAATTTGAATATGAGGGTCTACTTCAGAGAACTTTGCGAGCAGCAAATTTTAATATATACTATAAACCGAAATATATATGTACATATATACAAAAATTTGTTGTGTACTAAAAAACTCAAATTGATCACATAACTTACCTTTTTTGAGAATATATTTTGCAATGAGAATCCCATTGTAGATATGAGAGCGCATATCAATCCAACCATATTAAAGGATAGTTCTGTGACCGTTGCAATGGCGACCCCTGATATGATTGGTATCAAACTCATGTACACCCATGATGTTTGTTTTTCTTTTAAAATTATTCGCGATAAGACTACTGTGAAAAGTGGCATCGTGGCTTTAACTGTAAAAGAACAAGAAAAACATTTTAACTTAATTTCCAGATATGCATACGTCGTTTATAGCAATTCTTAATAACACAGACTTTGTGTGGCAAACAATAAAACAATAAAAATGATGCATACAGCTGGTAGATGAACAAATATTGTGTGTTTTGCGGTTTTTACTTATTTACCTACGAAGTAAACACAAATGGTTCAATTTAATTTTATCATGTATTTTTTTCCAAATTTACTTTATTTTCATTCTATTTCCTTTCCTCTTTTAAATATTCTAAACTGACTACATCCATCCATTTCCACCACAGTATATATTTTCTTGGAAACTAGACGAGGTACAATCATAACAATGAAAGTCAAAAGAGAAGCTTTCTAACGTTTTGGAAAAACGATTCAGAACTGCTGAATTACAACAAAGAATACAATTCATGATAATTCGTTTTACTAAGTTTTGACTGTCATTGATGACCACTTAATCTAAGAATATCGAAAAATATTGAAAACATTCCAAAGTGGTATTAAAGGCCAATATTCACCCAAATGTGACAGGTACTCGTATTACGAATTTTTTGGTTCTTTGCCGCTAAGGGAGTTTTAGAGCAGCTCCAACCCTCGTCGGCTTTTGAGTAGACATCCCCACCAAAGTATTCCTTTTATTTCTAAAAAAACTAACGTACAACTACTACTGCTAATGGTTAGTTAGATGTTTTAATAATTGTAGTAATCAAGCAGTCGCCTAGGCAAACTGCTCGGAAAACATTCCCGGGCGAAAATACCACTTTTTTTATACTCAAAAATCCTTAAATATCATGTAAATTTTATTTGCAATTAAAAAATAAAAAGAATTAAAAAATTGAATATAAATATATTTTTGTGATAGTCTTATTTTCAGAGTATATCCTACTATTAATTATAAACTTAAAAAGAAAAAAAAATTCGAAATAATAATTAACTAAATTTCACCTTCAGTCTGAATTTTCATACATCTATTGTATGATATTAAACAACAAATTTAATAAAAATTCACAATCAAAATTTGATGACGGCAGCCCCCTTTGCAACGCAATTTAGAAAATGAATTGCGTTATCTCGTCGGAAAGAAACCACCATTGACGGCATGCAGAGAGCTCGCGTAGTAAACCGTCGTTGCGGTAGAGAGTCTCGTCGAGAAAAAGGGAAATTATCGACGTCGGGGGGTTCGAATGCCGTACGTGTAGCAAGTTGTTTAACTTTAAACCAAAGTTCCTATTCTTAATGATAAATCTTGTCTCGAGGATGTGAAAACGCCGGAGAAAAAGTGAAGTAATACGCTCAGTTGTACGTGGACGCGAATCTGTTTAGCGCGCCTGGGTTTTTCTCGTTTAAATTGTCCCCGAGGAATATAATCATCATTCATCATCAACAACAACTACATCATCACGATTCATCATCTTCAGCGTCGTAGCCGCCTACCTCATCGTAAACAAAAGGGAGTTATAAATTCTGTGATTTCCAAAGAGTAATAGTTAAATATATAGTAAAGGCTAAAGACAAGAATTTCTACTTCCAAAGTGGTGACCCCAACTCGCAACAATAATGATAGTCGGACGAAACGACGAGGATAGCGAGCACCGTCTCCCCCAGGAGGCACCACCAGCCGGGAGCTTACCACCAGCACCAGCCAGTGCAGGCTGCCATCCTTCTGGCGGGCTAGTCCTGAATTGTGGTTCTTCCAGGTGGTCACAATCGAGGTGCACAAGGTGGTAAGGGACACAGCCAAGTACCATCTAACGGTATCATCGCTGGACCATGAAACCATTACGGATGTAGCGGACATCATCCGTGCGCCACCGAAGCACAACCGATATGGAGCGCTCAAAGCAGCTATCGTCACCCGCCTTACAGACTCACCCGATGCGCAGCTACATAAGCTGCTCGCAGGCGTCGAGCTCGGAGACCTCCACAGCTCCTACGACATATGCGTTCCCTCGCTGGCACACGGGTTAGCGTCGATGTCCTCCGTGTCAGATGGCTTGACCTCCTGCCTCAACAAACACGCCGCATGCTTCTGCTTATAAAAAACCAGACGCTGGAGGAGCTTGCCGCTGTCGCAGACGAGGCACAAGACATGGGTCCGGGAGCGATGGCCACATCAGTGCAACCAGCGATGCGCCCAATAACACCCTCATCTGGTATCTCCTCACCGCGTTCTTCTTCGGACCAAGTCAGTGTCAAGCTAGCTGCCTTGCGTCTGGCAATTACGCAGCTACCAAACTTGACTCGAGAGCAGTGTTGGCGCGTGGGTTTCGGGGAAAGGGAAGCAGAAATTTTGCGATAAAACCTTGTACTTTATGTGAAACAATTCCGGATTTCAAGATATAAAATGGAAAGTTTTCAAGCTTCATGCATATATTTATTGGTGTAAATAGAAATATTACGCCAATATATACATGCATAAAGCTTGAAAACTTTCTTTCTTTCGACTAAAATTTGTAATAAAAACTCACTTTTATCACGATCACTATAACTTTGCAATTGATTGTTTTCACTCGCGATACTTCTTCAATCGACTTCACTCGCGGCGTTATTAGACTAACTAACTAACATAAAAATTGATTGTTTTAAACTCGAAACACTTGCACAATCGATTTTTATGTAATTACTCCACTCGCGACGTTTTTAAACTAACGTCTGAAATTGATTTTTGGCGCCAGTATAAATTTTCCCCCAGGCAGACGAGATAAAATGAATGAAATGCATTGTAAGAAAAATGAAGTTTAAAAACCGAAAGTAGAATCAAGAAATTTACGCTGAACGGAAAATTCATAAAAACCTAAACATTTCCCCAATCCCTCGGATGTTAGGCTCTCTCAAGCACACACAGAAATCCATAAAAAAATCTCTATAACAAAACAAATTCTTCCAAACCTCTTTTTCATCTATATGTTCATCCAGTTTCCTACTTTTTATCCATCTTTCATAAATCTCTATAATAAAACGAAATCATCCAAACCTGCGTATGCTGCCCCTGTTAACAAATTTTGATATCATGAAACATACAACACCATCAAGCCTTTGCACTGATTTACCAGTAACTCTACAGTCATCCCAGCGTGATTTGCTAATAACATGATCATTTTGCTCTAGGAAATATTAATTTGCATTGGCCAGTAGCACTTGGTTTTCACATTGAATTCAGAAGCAGCTGTTAACATAGCATCTTTCCCATATATTTCACCATTTTTCCTACATGATTTGTAAAATTTTATAGGATACATTGAGGGCAATTCCCTGGGCAATCTATAGTTGCAGAGTAGAGTATAAACAAGCTGATGATAGTATTTTGAACGAGGTATGTGAATGAACGATTGAGCGCTGTGCGAGACTTTCGAAAGTTCGTTGTTAAGCGAGTCCTTTCAGAAAATTTTGTTCAGCATTCGATATAAATGAATACTAGTTTTTTTGTTGGTCATTCATAAAATGAATGAGAATTTCTGTGTGCGTCATTTGAGTGGAGACTTTTTGATAAAAAGCAGTAAAGTTAGCGTAGGTTCCATATCATTGGTAGGTTTTATGTTGAAAGGTTTCATTGGGAATTCACTGTTTAAGAATTCAGCATATTAGAATATTTCCTGAAGAATTTTGTTTGATAAATTTTCTTTCTTATAGAAAATAATATTAAAAGCATCATGAAAGCATTAGTTGATTTGATAAGGGAAAAAGTGCTTCCCTTACGTACAACGACGAACCTTCCCTGCTCGAGAGGCACTTCAGCAACCACACGCCTGCACCAACACACTGCGGGAGCGGTCCTCGCTAAGAAACGCAAGCCAACGACGAGGCCGCTCCACCACTCGTGCACCAGACAGTCGCACAGAACACTGCTGGTATCACAACAAGTGCGATGCAAGCAGCCTTGTTCCTTCCCAGCTTTAGACACCACTCCTAGACGCTCGAAAAACTAGGTATGCCGGCGTTGTACTCAGCGGACACCGCCGGCAACATCTTGGAGAGACGTCTTTATGTCTCGGACCGCAACACAGAAACCAAGTTCCTGGTAGACTCCGGCTCCGCCCTCTCTATCATCCCGAGGCATTCCATCGCCAGGCCTCTTTGTAAGCAGAGCCTCTTGCTACAAGCAGCCAATGGCACGCCGGCCACTCCACTGGTCGTTCGGGATAGCAGATGTCCAGACAGTCATTCTAGGAGCCGACGCACTAAAGCATCATGGTCTACTCATCGATCTGCGCAACCAGCGCCTCTTGGACGATCACACTAACCTTTCCACAGCCTGCGTCCTCGGTCCAGCTATACACAGCATTAGCGTCGTCACTTAAGTGAAGAACACCATTGGAGACCGGTACAAAGGGATAATCGCCAAATATGCAGATGCACTCGCACCACCCGGCAAATTAGCCTCGGTTGCTAACCTACCCGTCCACCACCAGATAGTCACCAATGACCCACCCATTTTCACGAGACCACGTCGCCTCGCGGGAGAACGCCTCACCGCAGCCAAAGCCGAGTTCGTTTTCTTGCTGGAACGAGGCATAATTCGACCCTCATCGAGCCAGCGGGCCAGTCCTCTGCACATGGTGCCCAAGGACGGAGGACATTGGTGAGCTACTGGAGATTACCGTCAACTCAACACTCAAACTCGACCGGACCGTTACCCACTGCTCCATCATCGAGGGTTTGATCCAGGAGGCCAGCGGCACTGTTTTTTCAGTAATTGACCTCCAGCGTGCCTTCTACCAAATTCCGGTTGCTCCTGAAGACGTATGTAAGACGGACTGTATGAAGTCCTGGGAATGCCTTTGGGTCTACGCAACGCAGCCCAGATAATGCAGCGGACTCTAAACCATCTGCTGAGGAGGTTGGACTTCGTCCGGGTCTATCAAAACGATATCCTAGTGTTCTCGGCCAGCCACGACCAACACCAGCGCCATCTCGAACAACTTTTCCCCATGCTGCAGGCGGCAAATCTCCACGCTAACTGGGATAAATGCCAAGTCGGTCAGCCTGAGGTCGTCTTTGCTGGATACCACGTCGGCGAAACTGGATTTCGACCACCTGCCCCCAAAACAGAAGCCATTGTATCTTTTCCCAAACCTGCCGACTCATCCCAACTGAGGCGTTTTCTCGGTATGCTGAATTTTTATCGCCGCTGCATGCTACACGCTGCTGAGGCCTAAGCGCCACTATCGGAACTGCTAAAGGGTTGTACAAAAAAGAAAGCACTACTCACCTGGATACCCGATGCTGAAGCGGGTTTTGAACTTTGAAAGCAAGGCATCACCGGGGCAGCCACGCCAGCTTTTCTTTCACCTTCGCACCCATTGGCACTCCGCACTGACGCATCCAGCACTGCCATTGGCGCAGCCTTGGACCAACAACGGGGCGATGACACTTGGGTACCGTTGGGTTTCTTTTCGAGGAAGCTCTCTGACACAGAGCAACGCTACTCAACCTACAACCGCGAGCTCCTTGCGTCCTTTGCTGCCAACAGATTCTTTCAGCGCATTTTGGAAGGAAGGCACTTTATCATTTATACTGACCACCGGCCCCTTATATTTGCTCTGACGCAACGCTCGGACAAAGTCTCATCCCGCCAAAGCAGACAATCGGACTTCATTGCCCAATTCGATCCGCGAGTCGAATTCATACCAGGGGATGACAATATCGTCGCTGATGCACTTTCACGTATAGAAACGGTCACGATACCCGCCACAATCACAGCTCAAGTCATGAATGAAGCACAGAACACAGACGACCAGTTGCCCCACCTCCTGGCGAGCCCCCGTCTTAAGCTGCATCAGCTGGTCTTGGATGGCTACTCAGCGTACTATGTGGAGTTTAACGGCACCATTATACCTTACCTGCTAGTTGCGCTACGCTGTCAGGCTTTTGACATCGTCCATTAACCGTCGCATCCGAGTGGGCGTGTCACCTCGAAGCGCGTAGCGCTTAAATACTTCTGGCCGAATCTGCGGAAAGACGTTTCCCGGTGGGACGAGCAATGCGTACCGTGTCAACTGTCGAAGGTCCACCGCCACAACCGCGCCGAGTTAGGAAATTTCAAGACGCCGGATGGGCGCTTCGATCACATCCATATCGACTTGATCAAGCTGCCACTGTGTGAAGGCTACGAGAACTGCTTCATCACTATCGACCGCTATACACGATGGCCTTAAGAAGTGCCAGTGCGTGACATCAAAGCCAGCACCGTCGCCAGGGCGCTATTCGACCACTGGATATCAATATTTGGCCCACCACTGGGGATCACATCGGACCACGGACGCCAGTTTGGAGCCGGCCTCCTGAATCAGAACAGCCGCGAACCAACGACGTCCCCGCCGCTCCATACCACTCTCAAGCCAATGGCATGGTCGAACGGATGCACCGCACCTTCAAAGCAGCGTTAAAATGCGTTCCGGAGACACCATGGTTACAGGCACTTCCGCCGATCTTGCTGGGTCCACGAAACACATTTAAGGAGGACCTGCAAGCCTCTCCTGCAGAAATGGTTTTCGGCGCATCGCTTCGGATCCCGGGCGAGTTCATCACGCCTCAAAAAACACCAGCTGGCGGCCCACAAGATACAAGTCCGACACGTCCCAACGTCGGCACATGCTTCACGGCGCAAACAGACTCTCGTCTCACGAGAAATCTTCGCCTGCCAGCCAATTCCACATATCAGCGGCGCAAGCAATTACCTCGAGAAAATGGAAATTTCTTCTCACTTCGCATGAATTAACATACATGAGAGAACCTAGGCAAACGCCACTACTGGTTCGTAGTCAACATGATCTTCAGCATCATCGCCAACAACGTCATCAGCATTATCATCGACATCATCACTAACAACCTCATCATCATCATCATCATCAACAATAACATCATCATTCATCATCAACGACATCATTATCATTCATGTTCTTCAGCGTCGTAGAATAAATTCTATTATTTCCAAAGAATAAAAGTTAAATATAGAGTAAAGGCTAAAGACAAGAATTTTTACTTCCAAAGTTGTACCGAATTCGCCATTGGTCCCCGTCTAGCTTCGCTCCGATTATTCGCCTCTTTCGTCGTCTTTCGAAGGCGTTCAATATATTCGCAAATGCTTGGGTTAGGGTCCATGTTTCACACCCATAGCATAACACAGGTCTTATCAGAGATTTGTATACTCGGAGCTTTGTTTTCCTGTGTATGCAGCTGGTCTTCAAGACCGTCAAAACTGAATAAAATATTTTATTTGCGAGCTGTATTCTTCGGCTCGCGGTTCTCGTTATTTTGGCGCCTTAATACACGAATTCGCTCACATTTTCGATATTGTATTCGCCAAGTTTGATATTTTGCGTATTTGAGGTATTTTTCCTCGACTGCGTCATGAGCTTTGTTTTATTCTCATTGATTTGTAGCCCTACGAGTTTTGCTTCGCTTTCGAGTTTCAGGAAGAGTTCTTTGGCAGTTGTTAATGACCATGACAAAATGTTGATGTCGTCCGCATAGGCTACTACTTGGCTCGACTTGTATAGTAATGTACCTCGTGTATCGACAGTTAGCATAAGAACCACCACACAATCGAACATTGAAATGTGTGTGTTTTTTGCTTTTGATTAGGTTTGTTCGGGTTCGATTGCAGCCACACCTCTGAGTCTGAGATCGTTGGGCGGAAACCGTGAGTATTGAATTTGGTAAAATGACCATTATATATTTAAGATTAGCTTGTAGGCGATTCATTTAAGTAAACAAATTTATACAAATTATTGGCAGCTTACCATATATTTTAGCAGACCGAAAAATTCCTAAAAACTTGTATGAAACTTGCTCGATTTTTTGCAACTTTACGCGTGCTTTTTCTGGATGTGTAAAATGGAAGCATCTCAATAAGCGCATCTGCAGAGTTTTCCGAACTCAAACTCATAGATTCGGTCCCACGTCTTGAACTAGTCTTCTATTGCTAGGTTGTCAATGACTCCTTATTGATCACCAGATCAAAATACAGTTATAGTTTATCAAGTTTGCTTCAAGCGAACTTTATTTTTTGTTTGATTGTTTATAAACATATCCTTCTCTATCACACTCACTCAAGGTCACGTATGAGCCCATCCTTTTCGAATTGAAATTTCCAAAGCGTATTTCCGTGTTGAATAATTTAATATTTTCTTAAACCAATATTTGCTACATTCATTCCTATTATACTTTAAATGCACTTGAGCTAAACCAAATAATAAGCATGTGCTCATGGAACTATCACGCGTATATGCACGAAGCAGCTACGTAATCTTAGAATCTTATCATTTAGATGGTTGGTCCGTAAATATTTGTTTGGACATGAAAAACTTTTATCATGTTCATGAAATGCACGAAAATTATCCTACTTTGGTTTTAAGTGGAAGAGTACCAAGAAAAAATCATATTTTCTTTAAGATTTTCTACTATTATTAATATAAAATAAAATAATATGGATCATTTACTCTACTCTACTTTGAAGTAATAACAAATCAAACTAGGCAAATGAGATCGTTTTATCTGAAATACATACGTGTTCAACTTCCACAGCTGCTTAAGTAGGTTAGCTAACCCGTTCAATTTACCGACGAAAAAATAAAGTTTGCAAGCTACCATCATTAGGTTCAATAATCGTATATTAAACCATTCGAATGATGCATACAAATACTTTCTTCTGTTAAATAATTAAAACAAATCTTAAGGCGTTCGAATCCGTAACATGTGTATTTAACATGTATACTCTCTTTTCAATTTAAAATTCACAAGAAATTCTACATATGATGCTATTCTGCTTAGAAACAGATTTTCAACAAACTGGTTTGATAGCTAATGAATTATTTAATTCATTCAGTCTCCAGCAGCATACAGGATCTAGTTTTGCAACAAAAAATTGAATGCTCATCATCCAATCATTGACCACATTGGGCGAAGTGATAAATAGCCTGCGAGGATTTCTTGATTTTGTGTCCCGTCTTGACGTAATCTTTACGTTGTTACATATTGCAAATTAAGATTCAGTTGTCTAAAATATATCTTTTCAAAGATTGCTTTTTTGAAGTAACAGGTTTTCTAAGGGTAAATAAAAACAGAAAGAAAATTGTCAACCTCTCCGCATCTGGAAATTTCGATTTCTATGAAAAAGGGAAACGATAGAAAATAAGAGCAAAAGTTAGATCTTCGCGATATGAGTTTAACCATAAAATTTTAATTCAACTCTATGCTCATTTTATCAATAATATGCAAACTGGTTTAACAATTTTGAAACACACAAACAAAGCATCATTTTCTAACGAAATAATCGATTCAAGGCATATTCAAATTAGAAGCGAAAATTGAATTGAATTGTATCTAATTTATACTATATATTGTATTTTATTATAACATACTTATGATGATGCGGATTTGAATCGTTTTACTTCTAAATAGGAAGCTACTGCATCTGCATCTAAAAAAAAACGAGTAAAACTTGTCTCTGTATTTGAGAAAGACTATTCAGTGCAGTAACTGTCCTCAATCGGCTTACTGTAAAATTTGCATGACGTTTGAAATGATATTTAATAAAATTGATATCGATTGCAAAATGATTTTTGATAAAATAATGAATTACGATAACATTGGAAAATATCTAAAGCTAAGGAAGTTAGCTATTTGGCTTTTCAACGCCTAGGCATGCGTTCGTTAAAAGTAGTACTTTCGGCATGATATGCCCTTATAATCCGGGAGTTCACGTTCGTATTTTCGTGCAAATTTTTGGCCGCTTTTTTAAGGCTCTAAGCTTAAACATTGGAGCATTTTACGCAAAGCGGACAGGGATAATGAGGTTCAACTTTCTGATTTCATTTTGAGCATCGGTCCCGACTCAAGCACAAAATAATTTTACCGTGGGAAGCGAGCAAAGGTGGGGAATGTAGTCAATTATTTTGTTTATTTGATGTCCGCAGGCCAATTCTCTTTTTTTCTTGAAAAGCCATCGGGCCTTGCTTTGTTGTGTGAGCAGACGCGTTTCGACTCCTTTGAGTCATCTTCAGTGAATCACTGAAGAATAACCTTAAGATTGGACAGCCTAGGATCGTAGGGATTATTCTCTCAAAGGAGGCCTTAAATTTATGATATACGTAGGCATATCTGCAAGCTGTATCTTTTAAGTCAGCAAATATGGATTTGATTAGCTCTCTTGCGGTAAACAAATCACCCCTGTCTTTCGTCATAAGATCTCCAGCAATTTCGAATTCCTAAACGTTGGCGGTGCTACGAGGGAGCCCAAGACAAAGCTTCAGGACTTTTGCTTTGACGGAGTCAATTCTATTGAAAAAATAGTCAGGTCCATTAGCAAAAGTGGTAATTTAATATTCATGTTTCGGTCTTATTAAGGCTTTATAAAGACTCAAAACGGCTGATGGTTTGAAATTGTTCATTAGCCTCCACAACATGTTGATCAGATTAAACAACAACATTAGAAACAAACTGAAACCAAAACTGAATGGCACATCAATATACGACAACAGCGGCATATACAAACTCACATGCAAGGGCTGCGACATAGTATACATAGGACATACTATACATAGGTTCTTACACAACAAGATTGAATCTAACCATGCGACTACAACTCCACACACATGAGCCTGACGCTATGATGAACTCTATCGACATTGTTACACAAACAAAGCAAAGGATCGAGACTTGACATCCTAGAAAGACTTGAAATATATAAACATAGAAAGACAACGGTACCATAATTAACGAACAACTTATGCCAAATTTCGACGCAATTTTCCCTGTACTAGACCACACCCTCCAACGAAAACGGAAGCGAGATGAGCCAGAAGAAACGATCCAACACCCCAAAAAACAAAAACCTAATATCCCTCTACCTGGCCTAAACGAAACCTATATAAAGTCATTTCCTTCCACGCATCCTTTAGACGCTGAAGATGACTCAAAGGAGTCGAAACGCGTCTGCTCATTCAACAAAGCAAGCCCGACGACTTTTCAAGAAAAAGTGGGGAATGTACCACTTCAAATGCCATTATCCAGTGTAACAAAGGAAAGTAAAATAAATTAACTACTGAGTCTTATACTTTATTACTCATCATAATTGAATTTAAAAAATTGCAAGTTTTTCAAATTTTTTTTTTTAAATCGTTCAAAAAAAATGTACTGTTTTCCACAAAATTCAAATTTTTTATTTTCTAATAGTTATTTTTCTTTAAAGCTTATATTATAGGTATATTGAAAGTCCCTGCCAAGTTTCATAACCGGCCGTGAAACGGTTTAGGAACTATGTATGTGTATTATAATACGAAGGTGCGGCGGCAACCCGCTCTCGATTCTAGTTAATTCGCTTAACTTATTAATCATACATTCTTCTTCTTCTTCGTAGCGCTACTACCCCTCTCGGGCCTTCGCTTCCTGCAACAAGCGCCTCCAACAGTCTCGGTCCATTAACCGCGTCCTCTAATTTTGAAATCCGAGCAGCGATGAACTGTCTTCATCGACCGAGTCAGACTAGCGTTTCCTCGGTTTCCCCACTGGTCTCCGGCCTTCAATTTTCCCAACGAATTCCTTTTTGGGTATCCGTTGTTCGTCCATATGATTCATGTGGCCAGCCCATTACGGCTTCCGCAGCCTCACAATCGTTGATACCTCAGGCTCGTACAAAATTTCATACAGTTCATGGTTGTATCGAATTCACCATTGGTCCCCGTCCAGCCTCGCTCCGATTATTTGCCTTAGGACCCGTCTTTCGAAGGCGTACAATATGTTCGCGGATGCTTGGGTTAGGGTTCATGTTTCACACCCACAGCACAGTACAGATCTTATCACAGATTTATATACTTGGAGCTTTGTTTTCCTGTGTATTCAGCTGGTCTTCAGGATCGTCAAAACTGAATGAAATATTTTATTTGCAAGCTGTATTCTTCGGCGTATTGCAGTAGTCGAGCAGTCGCCTAAGCAAACTGCTCGAAAACCGGCATAGCACTGATCCAAATTTTAATTGCAGATTTGAAAAATTCAATGATTCAAATTTATAGTTTTATAAATTATAAAATTTATAAAAAAAAATTTATTCATTATTATAAATATAAATTTTATATTTTTAAACTAAATTTTTCTTTACATTTATATTCTTTATATTTATCGTTTTATTATTATTTAAAATTTTTTATATTATCTTATATTACTTTAATAATTCAAATCTGCAATTAAAATTCGGACATGGCAGCACCTTTATTATGCAGCTCATCAACGAATTGCATTGCCGAATGCAATCTACAGTGGATAGATGAGATGCTCATCACAAACCTTCGTTGCGGCATTTACAGTACTGTGGCTGAAGAGAACAATAGAGCAGTTCTGCTTGGACGGATCGGGGTCGACTTTTGATCGCCACAGCGAGCACTTGGGGGGTCTGAGTTGACCCGCCGCGAAAAAATATTTATCCAATATTTGTTTGAAGTTTGAATATCTGATTGGAAACGTCACAGCTAGGATCGTTTAATTTTATTGATTTCTTGTGTGACATTTTATTTGGTTATTGTTCTTTAATTTAATTGTGAAACGGAATGTTTTCCCTTCCGTTTATTCTAAATCGCATAATGTGTAACGGCGCGATAGTGGATATCTCTATGATAACTGTTCTCACTTAATTCAGTAGCGATAAGTCGACAACTTGCCGTGTTGGAGTATAAGCGGGAAATCCCAACCGAGAGTCCGTGGTGGAAGTGAAACTTGCGAATGGAAAGTGACCGTGATGTATAAGCGAGAAATCGTTTCCCGAAATCCCAACCGTGAGTCCGTGGTGGAAGTGAAACTTGCGAATGGAAAGTGAAAGTGGTGAAAACTAAAAGAAATTTCGTTATTAACCTTTGTTTGAAATGAAATTCATTCATGGATTGTAAGACCTGAGAGCGAGCGTGACTTTTTTGAGGTTTACAACTGGTCTTAACCTTTTTCTCGCGCCTCCTAATGCAAATTAGTTATTGACAAGATTTTGAGAGCTTGAAGATTTAATAGTGATTTTTGACCTCTTCACTTAAGAAAAGGTGTTTTTGTTGACTACTCTGTTGAGTTGAGCGAATCTTTCGTTAGCAATCTAGCGATAAATCTGCGGTTCTTATTGCAGTTGGTTAATACCATTTACGGCCTTTCGGTAATACTAGTTGGGAGTACGACTCAATTCCGATAAATGTAAATAAATGCGAGGAATATGGAACAATTGTTTCGATCAAATCGACTAGCTTTTATGTGAACTCAACTCATGATGTACTGCATCGAGCTGTGGCCATCGCAACAATCGGTCCGCGGGCTGTTATAACAATCTTTTACTTTATTATCTGGCGAAATGCTGCAAATCGAAGTGTTCCCGGAGAGAGATGGTTTGGACGTGGAAAAAACGACGCAATCTATAAAAGTCGAGCGAGGGGAAACTAGCAAGAATGCGAACGGCATTGTCTACAAAAAACGTCGGAGGAGAATAGGAAGGTGAGCGTAGAAAGGGGGAGGAAAGGCATAACACAAAATTGCATTTTCTTCTCCGGAGGGAATTGAAAATCGTATTTTAGTGAATTTTTATTGTTGTTGCTCTCGCTAGCAGGGGTTAAAGTTTCCTGATTTCATTGGACCTTTTAGTAGTAGTTATTTTGTGAATAGAACCAATAGTAACGAAGTGAAGAAAGCTCAATTAACAAATTGAAGTGGTAACTCACAAAATTTTTAGCATCATCCACATAACCAGCGGGCGCCCGTCGATGATGTTGGGTGAGTACCTGTTTATTAATTTCCTCATTTGCAACATATATGAACGACAGATATTGTGAATTACTTATTTTTTAAATGTCATAAAAAAATGATTGTGATCTGCTTGAAATATATTCATAAAATTTAATATGTAGTTCAAAAGCCTTGAAATCGTTTTAAATACGAATATAAATATATACTCGTGAGTTTTAGAAAGCGTCCAACGTGACGATGAAAATGCATGTTAGGACGTATTTACAATATGCATAAATATAGATAAATTATCGCTCAATCCATTAATTATACATTGATTCTACTTTTGAATTGTACAGGGTTATCCATTTCGTGGTAGGAAAGTATATCCCTGCCATTTGACATCTGTCAGAATTAAATGTCATCCAAAGCGTGTTTTTTTAGTTGAAGGTTTGCCATTTAGAAATATGGGTCGTTTAACAGTCGAAGAACGCGTTAAAATTATTAAATTTTACTATAAAAATGGTGATTCTGCTGTATCAACATTTAGGGCTTTACGAGCCGATTACGGTCGACATAATCGACCTACACAGCAAACAATTTCGAACACAGTGAGAAAATTTGAAGAGACTGGATCGGTTATTGATATTGCAAGGCCTGTGCACATAGCAACATTCGTTCTGCTGAAAATATCGCTGTCGTTCCTCAAATTGTGGAGGAAGCCCCGAATTTGTCGATTCCTCGACGTTTTCAACATTTGAGCTTGTCTTACGGCTCATTGTGGCGGATTTTGCATTTGGATTTGCATCTCCATCCGTACAAAATCCAACTCACTAAAGAACTTAAGCCTCAAGACCATACACAACGCAGAATGTATGCGAGTTGGGTGATTGAACAACAAGCCATTGATCACGATTTTTCGAACAAAATTTTCTTTAGTGATGAGGCTCATTTTTCGCTCAGTGGTTACGTAAATAAACAGAATCGCCGCATATTAGGCTCTCAAAATTTTCAGGTGATCGCAGAAAGGCCTTTGCATCCGGAAAAAGTGACCGTTTGGTGTGCATTATGGTCTGGTGGTGTTATTGGCCCGTATTTTTTTGAAAACGTTCAAGGAAGAGCCATTACAGTCAATTCTGACCGCTATGGACGGATGTTAACCGATTATTTTTGAAGAGAAATTGAAGATTATGATTTGGAGAATATGTGGTTCCAACAGGACGGAGTCACAAGCCACACAACACAGGCTAATCGAGCACTTTTGCAAGAGAAATTTCCAGGACACGTAATTTCGAGATTGAGTGATGTCAATTGCCCCGCAAGATCCTGCGACCTAACATCTTTGGATTTCTTTTTATGGGGCTATGCGAAAGATCGTGTTTACGCGAACAATCCTCAAAGTCTTGAGCAATTGAAAACCAATATTCGTGAAGTTATGGCCGAGATATTGCCGGAAATGTGCCGAAAAGTCATTGAAAATTACCTCAAAAGGATTGAGGCCTGTAAGAGGTCCCGTGGAGGACATTTGAATGATGTTGTGTTTCACGTATAATGGCAAGGTTCAATCTTTATATTGAATAAAAAATTTCGTTTCCATCTGAATATTTTATGTGTTTTCTTTAGCTTTACTTTCCCAAGCGTAAAGTGGATAACTTATACTTACTTTCTATTATTTTATCGTGCCTCTATTCCATTTTTAGCTCATTTTAAAGTCGTTTATCAAATTTTTTACTTTTTATTTTTTGTCCCAATATTGACAAAAAGGAAGGAAGTGGGTTGTTTACTTAAACAAAATGATATTAATCGCCTGATAACAACTTCCCTGTCTACTTCTCATAATGCATACCTCACATTGAACGTTTGATAAAACATGTAAAGCTTTTAATGAATGTAAAGGTAAGTAATTAGTTAGGTGTTACAGTCAGAAAGTCTGATAAGTTTATGAACGATGTTATCACAGCATGGTGATAAGATTATAACACGCTTTTATGGTAGCATTTTATAATACTTCTTACGTGGTCAAGTATGCTTTAATTTTCTTTATTAACTGCATGCATCTTTTAGTTAATATGTATATAGAATTATTCTATCAATGTTTTTTTTCGCATGAAACCTGGTATAAGACTGTGTCACCACCACTGGCGAGATTTGCTGACGAGGCTGAATTTTGTGTAAGCATCGTGTGAATATGTTTTGAGATAATTGGATTCGACCCTGTGGAACGTGTGGCGAATGTTCTTAGTGTTAACATTCAGTTATTACAATCTGTTATATTTTTATTTTCAATTTCACTGGTATTCATGATAAGAAATAAAAAAATGAATGTAACAATGATCCAAAGTTGTAGCGATTCATGCAAGTCGCCTACAAACTTAATCAAAAGTGTAGGTAGATCCGGAAAGTATATATATGAAGTTTGGCGAGTGTAAATCCACGAAAAAACTCTCCGAATAATCAGACAAAGATACTTTGCGTAGTACGCGTTTATATTCGATAGAAATACATCATTTCTTCTTTGCCACGCATCAATGACAATCATTAAATTCATTAATAGAGAGCCGTTTTTCAGCTCGATATAAACTTCGTTAGTTTTATTCAAATCTCTGAATTAAGTTTTAATAAAACTTTAATCACTCCACTTCTACGGCATCATTAAACCCAACAAAATTTGATCATCAGCTGCATTTTGTGTGGTTTCGGAAATCAAATTGGCTTTAATGTTATTCACTTTCAAAAACTAGATCAAAGATGACTAACTTTTTTTTCAAGTTGTTGAGCACCTTCAAGGTTGCATGTTATGTAAAAATTCAAATCAAGCTGATTTTAGTGGTTTATTTTGCAAATAAAATTTTTTGATCATGTGAGTTGTAGGGTAGAGAATTTGTGTTTTTTTGAAAAGATTTTGTTGTGCCAACATTTAAATTTTAGTCAAATAAATAACAAACGGAGAAAAAACGGAAACAATCGAATCACTTCGGGTGTTTTTTTGTTGTCTACATTGAATTCAGATTAGATTGTACGAGTATATGTGGAACACAGAAAAATTATAAGTACAAACTGTGTTTTAAATTTTGGGGATAGTGAATTTTATATTTTTTTCTTAATTATATCGACATTCAGTTACAATTAATTTGTTCCGCACAATTTTTTTTATATATTGTATAAAACTACTTTATTGTAGTCCGAATACTGTCGGTTAACCTGAAGCTTCTTGCTATGTTTGATTCGAACTGTGAAGGGCTGTTTTAATCGAGCAGTTTCACAACAAAACTGCTCCAAAAACCTTCCTATCCTCTTCTTGTGATTTTATGTGGTAGATTTAGAAAAGTAATTAATTATTTCCGTTCGTCGCTAAATGTAATTTTTTATCAATTTCCCTTTATATTAAACGTAATTCTATATCAATTTTCCTTTATATAAAATTGAAATGTTTCCCTTTAATTATATTTCTCCTGAGATTTAATTTTTATTACTACTTAAAATTTTCTTCATTTTCTTTACTTCAGTTAAATTTTGTTTTCAAAAATTTAAATCTGCCACATAAAATGTACAGTGTATGAACCCCTTCTCGGTGTACGAAATTGGGAATGAAACGAAATTGAAACGAGGTGGAGAATGGTCAAATAATTTTTGTGGTTAGGAGGTGTGGTGTTTTGCTGTCCGAAAAGTGCGCGAGTGCAGAAAGTTAGCTTTTCCCACCGACTTAATACTTTTGCTTGAAGCTCCGCTACGCTACCGTATTTATTTTCAACGTATACGACACCGCAACGCTAGCCTACCATCGCATACACGCGTTCCCAGCCAAGGCCAATCTCGGCGGATACAACCATCCTCTTCCGCCGAGGCAGCAGACCATCGTTGCAGTCCTTCACGGACATTTTATATACCTATTTCACTACAGGGCACTGATTTACAAAAATATATAATAAGCAATAATCACACGGTTAAACGTGGAACTAACCATATCACCTCCTAGAGCAATTTTACAAAACCCGATTAAAATCACCACCTATCTGTTCGTCCGTCGGTCCGTTTGTCACAGCAGTTTTTCTCACAAACCATATAAGGTAGAAACATGTATGCAAGTGTAAAGTGAAGCCCTCTTCAAAGTTCAATTACAAAAAAAAATGTGCAAGGAATTTAAGGGGGTCTTCCCATATAGGGGAGTGGCCCCGAAAAAAAATTTCATCAAAGCAAGCCGATATGTGTATCAAATGAAAGGTTTTGATGAGAACTGTTCAAAACAGGTCCTCAACTGATTCGAGGAGCGCACAGGGAGGGGACATATATGAAAATGTGTGCCAACCCCTTCGCGATTAAACACCTGTGATCTGAAAAATCTTTAAAAAATTATGGTGGCAGGCGTTTACGAGTACAACAACAACAAATACCATAGAAGTCAAAATTCGCTCAACTTTTTTAATAAGAGTGTAATCATTGAATTTCACATTTTCCCCAAGAAAACCGAATGGATACACGTTACGTAGTCTTACAAAAACTCCTAATGTTCTGTAAGTTTGATGAAAATCGAATCATATTCATGAAAGTTATAACCATTTGAAATTTCTCCAATTACAACAACAATAACACCCGATTTTGGTATTTCATGGACTTTCAATCGAATCAGACAATGCACTTTTGATTTGATCTCCTTAAAATTTTCAGATAAGCTCAATAACATAAATATTTTTAGGAATTCATGATATGAGTGATTTTCGTTACTTTGTAACAAAATGGCGACCGTTGAAAATGGAGAAACAATGGATTTTCTTTTAAACGTGCACATATCTTTGACATGTTTGTTGACTTTATTTGTCGATGGTGACTGCATTTCGTAAGTTGAGTAATCCCTTATGATATGAGCGTAGATCTGCCTGCCCAACTTGTTTTCAGCGTTTAGACCTCATTTTTTGGGTAATCATGGGAACATATCAATGTCACAAAAGATATCTAAAATGCTCATGAAAATTCCAAGTGTCTGCGTCCTTTGCAAATGCGTATATCCAAAAAATCACGTGTTATTGTTGTTGTAGTTGATAAATTTTCAATCAACTATACTTGGTTTTTTATTGCTCGATTTTTATGAAATTTCCCGGAAATATGCACTTAATATCAAATAATTTACAATACTCGTATATACGAGCTTTTGAGAAAGTTAAGGGTAATCTTTTGATTTTATAGATTAAAACGAAAAATTCATAAAATGTACTATTATTAACAAAGTTGATCGATTTTTGACTTCTGAGGTAGTTGTTGGTCTTGCACTCCTACAGGCTTCCTACTTTCTAGATTTTTCGAATCAAAGGTGTTCAATCGCGAGGGGAAGAGACACAAATTTTTCGTACTACTTTCCCCCCTTTCATTTTATGCTCATATTGGCTACATTTCGTAAAATAATTTTTTAATCCGGATTCCCCTTAGAAACCTTATAAAAAATTTTTATGCTGAAAATTTTAAGAGGGCACCATTTTTGACATACTCAACAAATTTTATGTTTTTAGCTTATGCGGTTCACGAGAAAACTTGCTGTGACACACGGACGAACGGACAGATAGATCGCGATTTCAGAAGGGTATTGTAAAATTATTTTATAATACCTTAAAAACAGACAAGACTGGGATCAAAATGGACATATGAAGTAAAAAAGTACATAAAACTCATCAGATTATTTATGGAGGGGAATTATTTCATGTTCAGGGGAGAGTTTTACACAAACAACTTCAGGAAGCACCGATGGGCAACAACCCTCTTTTCCCCTTTTCAGCGAAATGGAATCGAAGTTAATAATGAAAAATTGCATTCCGAAGTTTTGTAGGTTGTACGTAGACGATGTGCTTGCCATAGTTAAAAGAGAGGACTTAGAGTCAACTTTAGTTCTTCCGACCGAATGTGCGAGATCTTAAGTTTCCCCTACGAAATCGAGAAGGAAGAAAAACTATCATTTTTAGATGTTGTCCTGATAAACATAGGATGTAAATAAGAACTGGAAATATTTGGGAAACCAGCGGATATCAATAGGGCCATTTCCAATACATCAAACCACTCCTACTAGCACAATGGATCACCTTTCAACCATATAATCCATATAGTCAAAAATTTCACACAGCGCTCAGTATGTTTGCGGATGCTTGGGTTAGGGTCCATATTTCACACCAATAGCATAACACAGGTCTTATCACAGATTTGTATACTTGGAGCTTTGTTTTCCTGTGTATGCAGCTGGTCTTCAAGACCGTCAAAACTGAATAAAATATTTTATTTGTGGGATGTATTCTTCGGCGTATTTCGTTTCCTTTCATTCCCGGTTCTCGTTATTTTGGCGCCTAAATATACAAATTCGCCCACATTTTCGATATTATATTCGGCAAGTGTGATATTTTTCCTCGACTGCGTAATGAGCTTTGTTTTATTCTCATTGATTTGTAGCCCTACTAGTTTTGCTTCGCTGTCAAGTTTTAGGAAGAGTTCTTTGGCGGTTGTTAACGACCGTGACAAAATATTGTCGTCTGCATAGGCTATCACTTGGCTCGACTTGTATAATGACGTACCTTGTGTATCGACAAGTAGCTTTCTTATGGCGTGGTCCAGAGCCAAATGGAATCGCGATGGGGCCAGCCCATCTCCCTGCTTTAGTCCGATATTTGTGTCAAAGGCATCGATGAGTTGGTTATTGATGCGGACTGGGGAGGGTCTCGACCTCATTGTCATTTTGGTAAGACGGACTTTTTTGGCTGGGATACCAAAGCAAAGCATTATTTGGTACAGTACGTTACGATCAAACTGTCGTATGCTTGCTTAAAGTCAACGAAACTTTGGATTGCTCTTATTCCTATCTTCCAGTCTGATCCGTCGGTATAGTCCCAACACTATTATTCCTCATTTTCTACAACTTTATTTGATTGCTTTTTCTATCTTATATGATTCAATATCAAGGGTAGATTCTTCCCACGATTATAAAAAAATAGCAAACTTTCTCTATATTGAAACTTAAATATATCTGAATCAGATGAAATAAAAACTATAATAAATTTTACTATCTTTTTTTAATTTTTGCTTAAATTTCTTTGTTCTTTTCTTTGTTCTGTTAAATTACTTTTTATGGACATTTATACATATTATATCGATAGGTAGGCTTAATGAGCATATAGAATGAAAATGAACATGAATTTGTAAACTAACAATACTCTTTCCTTTTCAGTATCTAGTTTTTTCAGGGGAAAACGGCGATGGGAGGTAAATTTGCGGTGAAGAGGAGGGTTTCGTTTAAATCCGCGAATGATCGGTTGTTCGGATCGATTCGGTTACGCTGTGCCATCGGTTGTGTTTGTTTTTTTTAATTAGCGTAGAGTATGTCATTTAGAATCGGTATTGTGATCGGGAACGCGCGGATTAACTTTGGTGGCTGTGACAACGTAATGACAAATTGTTTTCCTTCCGAGAATTTTTAAATACGTTTTAAATGATCATTTGAATCTCCGAACTAGCTAGCCTGCAAGCAACCACCTCGGAGTAGACTTAGGGTGCCCGGACTAGCTGAAGTTTTGGGTACAGTCCGTTGGCACGTACCGAAACTTCACGTCTTTAACCGATGAGTAGTCGGTTTAGATTTCCTTCGGGAAGTGTCGAACGTACGAGAATCGTTTAGAAATAATCATTACAAAAACGGTATATTTTATCATCAATGACCACTGATTGAGTTTATACGCGACAGCTTGTTGTCGTCCTTGACGTCGCGTCCTTCGTGTCTAAGAAAACTAGATTTACCTTTTGAGGATGCCAACAAGCTGCCGCTTATGAACCTGCGCGAACGTCAGACGATAACCAGAATGTATAGTTTACTCCTAGAAAATCAATTCGAAATTCCTACAATCAGAAGCATTAGTTATATTGGAACAGCGACTTCTAAGCAAAAAACCACAAGATTGGACATGGAGAAAAGAAGTGAGATCGGTAATGAAATTAACTGAATTATGTATGAACGAAAATTATTTCGTGTTTCGAGGCAGATATTTTAAAGGCGCTTCTGCAGTAGCAATGGGTAACCCCCTCTCACCACTCATCAGCGATGTATTTATGTGTAACATAGAAATGACTCTGGAGGACATAGGCCTATTGCCACGATTTTGGATTCGATACATGGACGATGTACTGGCAATAGTCCAAAAAAGCATACTTGAAGAAACTCTTAACATTAATTAAATACCTTATAAATACAGTTTTCACAATGGAGACGGAGGACAGCAATATGCTTACATTTTCGGGCTTATGCATTTATACGAAGAACGGTAAATTCAGCTTTGGAAAACACAGGAAGCCAACACAAACACAAAGGACAATTCCGGCAACATGCTTTAACTTGTTTGCTCAAAGGATGGCTCCATACCATGCAATGGTAAATCGAATGCTAAGCATACCAGTTTCATCGGACGAAAAACGGAAAGAAAAACAATATATCATACAAACAGCTACAGTTTCAATACCATCAAAAGCATCATCGACAAAAAAGAAAGACAATTTAAGCTCAACAATTGGATTACTCTGTTTAAACAAAATAAGTCGAATGAAAATATGAGACGGGCAGTAGCAGACACACTCCAGCTACGGGAGCGCTCAAACAGGTACTAAAAGAAACACAAATTGAGTAAATTCCGACGAGCAGAAAACTACAACTGAAAAATTAACTCAAGTCTGTCAAGGCTACGTTAAGTTAAGATGAATAAAGCGGTGTGTACAAAATTTCCTGCCCAGAATGTAACAAATGTTACATAGGACCAACGCGACGCCAAGTACGAACACGTTGCAAAGAACACTTCAGCGAAGCAGATAATTCTATAATAAAACATAGAAAAATACAGGACATCAAATCGACAGTGTCAAGACATATAGTTGAAACGAAACACACGATTACAACGGAAGATTTACAGGTGGTAAAACAGGTAAAGCAATTTCAAAAATTAGACGTAATCGAAAGCATAGAAATCTTCAAAATACCAGAAATAAATAGGATGAAACAGGATCAAGGCAATGCCCATTCAGCACTGTTCAGATAGTTACAACATTAAGATGAGATCATTAACGAGCGGATCAATTAGTTCATAATTTCTGTTTGTGAATTATCCATTGTTAATTAGGTGTTAATTAGTTTTGGTAGATATTTAATTTCTGTTAACTAAAGTAGGTATAAGTACTGTTGTTTGATTTTTGTAATAACTAGTTAGCACTGAAGAAGGAAGCAACTGACTTCCGAAATATCGGTGTTTGCGAAATAAATAAAATTCGATGGTTCCAAGGAAAATTAGTGTTTTTAGTTAATTTAAATCAACAATAGCTAAGATATCGAAACAACTTACATACTGTTAAGGAGTAAAAAATAATATTTATAGTGTCGGACGGTTCGCAGTTCAGACGAAATGAAGAACTTAACATGTAGTCGTGTTGTGTACTTTTTAGGTCAAAGCTCTAATCATATCAAGTTGGGAATTCGTGAATCTTCAAATTGCTTTGCGGGGATTCTATGGCTAAACATGTTGGGCAGACAAAAGCATAGCCGTATCAGAAGGGTTTTGTAGTCAACCCAAGAAATGCAGACAGCAACAATAAACTTCAAAAACACTCCAATGAGATGTAGATGCGATAAAGAAAAACCATTACGACTCCATTTATAAGTGGCCAACATTTTGTTACAATATTACAAATATCATCGGCATCATGAATTCTCAAATATATTTAAGTTGATTATGTGAAAATTTTGAGAACAAATAAAAACTAGTATCTGATTCAATAGAAATTCTATAGAATAGTAACGGAGAGTGAAATGGCTATAACTACCGTGAATATGATTCGATTTTTCCAACTTACAGAGTATCAGGACCTTCCATAACACTGCTTAAATATTGAATTTAAGGCTAATGTGAAAATTCGAAGCTAT
Organism: Odontomyia ornata; assembly: GCA_963969285.1. Taxonomy (NCBI): domain Eukaryota; kingdom Metazoa; phylum Arthropoda; class Insecta; order Diptera; family Stratiomyidae; genus Odontomyia; species Odontomyia ornata. The sequence continues at coordinate 446,880,691 of OZ017739.1, read as the reverse complement.
AAAATTAACAAAGTTGAGTAAATTTTGACTTCTATGATATGTTGAGTAAATTTTGACTTCTATGATTTTTTTCAGATGGGGACACAAATTTTTCATATATTTGCCCTCCTGCTGCACCCCATGAAGCTGGGAAACTGCTGTGACACACATACGGACGGATAGATGGATAGACAGACGAATCTGATTTCAACAGGGCTTCGTATGATAATCCAAAACCTTAAAAAGGGGTTTCACCGTATAGTTTGATGAAGTCAAAAGCGAGGCACTGACTGTTTTTTTGCAGCAACAGCAGTATTTAAGAGTATAATATCAAGAAGCGGTCGCGCTGAAGTTACTCTGAATTGTGAATTGAAGAATAAGTCCAGGCAATATTCAGAAGTAACCAGTTCTGCATATTATTTGAGCTCGGGTATGATCTAGGACAGGCTTAGAATGTAAGAAATTCCGAGTTTCAAGGTTTTAATTATCATAAATACAATTAAATTCTCATGTGATTCGGCAGAGTATGTTTTTTATTAACAACCGGTATTACACTTCCAGCAATTTAGGTTCAAATTTTGTAATTATAGAATAGAAAATATTACAAAGAACTTACATAAATGGAAGCAAATTCCATGAAATTGTGTATTATGCTTCGATAACCACCCAATGACTTTTAATTTTCTGTAAATTACTACAAATTTGTCTGGCTTTAAATTAAATGAAAAAAAATGAGTTTTAAAGCAATCGTCAATAATAAATGAGTCTTTCCATCGAGAGAGCAATCATGAAAAATGATCATAATGTACACAATATAATCACGGAAGTGAAATGATGCAACCAGTTAATAAGTACTTATATTTTTGCTTGAAAACGTTACCTTTTAGTAACATCAAGAAAAACTGATAATGTAACAATGCTTTCAAAAATATCCAACTTTCTCTGTTTAGTGCAATGATAAGTTGTTTATCTCACCTGTATGTGCATATGAGACCGGAACCTTCCAAATTGAAATATGTGACGTCACTGATGCAAAAAATTTGCCAAAAGCAAGTGGCAAAATCACTGTCAGAAAATAATTCCACGGCATTTCGGTATGTTTTCGTATGCCCCAAAGATTAAAGAACGGGCCACTATATAAAGTGATGCTGGTCAATTGGACCATAGTAACCGTCATTGGATAAGGGAATTCGCTTAAAACCATTTTACCAATTACATTGTTGCTCGATGACACAATATACCATATGATACACAAAGATAACACGACCAAGACGTGGCGCGAACCTCTTTTAGTTTCTGCCATTTCACACACGACGCGAGCAAGGCTAAATGATAAACACTAAACTAGCTAAAACTTTCTATTTTCTTACTCAATGCGAGAAGGTCGTCAATGATTTGGTAATCTAGTCGCGGCGCTAAAATTTTCTTGGGCACGTCACGGTGTTTTGGGATAAACGTAATTCAGAACGTTTCCCAAGGCGGAGGGTTATCAAAATATTTTGTCGGGAATCCAAAGTAAAAGTACATTCCCGCTGAAGGCGTAATTCCGAGAACCAAAGAATAACGACCGACAGACGATTTTAGACGGACCTCCGCCAACAAGCTCAAGGCACCGAGTGACAGCTATTGTCATTTCGTGAATAGCTATTGGAATTTTGCAAAATTAAAACACCTAAGAGAGAGAGAAGAGGAGTAAGTCTATCCGTGTAAAACCCTGTATGTGAATTCCGATATTTTGCTTGTACAGGCGGTTTTTGCGAGGGAAGGGGAAATCATAACAAACGTCAAAATTTTGTTTACGGCTTCGTGCATTTATCGTTGTCAATATGCGGAAAGTATCATTTTCTCGCGATTTTCGTGAAAACGGTAGTGAATATTTAAGTGGTGAACGTAATTCATACTGCTTCGGTTAGTTTCACACGATATATAGTGAAAATTTATCAAATCAAGTGACTCAAAAATTAGAAAACGACAATGCACTGTTCGGTTCCGTGTCGCCCGAGTTTCAATAGTGGCTCGAGCGGAAAATCGTACTTTTGGTGAAAATTGATAGTTTCATTGATTTATAATCGTGAGAAAGTTTATTTTCAATAGTTTCAATTTGTGAATCGCAAGAAAACTGCTCAAAAATATTTGCAATTTATTGTTTTGATTGCTTCATATTTTGCCGGATATCTTGTGGCTTAAAGCAGAAGCGGCACCAAATTGGAGCATTTTTAAGGGGGTCATAATTCATTGTAACTTTTTATCATTTTAGAATTCTGAATGATATTTGTGCAAAAATGGAATGGCGCTGAATTCTCGGGATAAATCCGGAAATAAAACGTTCGCAAGTTTGCGAATATCATTTCAAGGATGACGACGTCGTTTATTTGAATCTAAGCTAAAAGTGTAAGATAGCTATTCTTAAATTAATCTTTTGCACAAAATTCAAGTATCTCATATTTTTAGACTCGATGTGGAATTGAATATATTAACACCTTTACATCCACTTTTGGACATGTAAGTATATTTCATAATTGATTAAAATGCCGATTTCAAATTTTTTATTTTAGAATTCAACTACGAATAGGACAAAGTTTTGTTTAAATTCCGAATTTAATTCAGGATGTGTAAGTTTACATGTATTTGCCATTTTCGTTCCTAAGTATCTAATTTTAGTGCGATTATGAAACGATTTCTTCGGTTTCGGCGAATAAGTCCATTGGCCTGAATAGGGTAAGTGTTATTTAGTTTCCCGAACATTACATTTAGCCCGCTCAATTTCAGGACTCTTGGACCAGAAACGACGAAATTGTGAGCATGTCATCTGAATGATTTAGTGGGCTCTAAATCAAATTTGAAGAACGCGTATATTTCTTACATTAGATGTGACAGCTGCAAAAAAATGTATGATTTCTATTTTTTAATTAATATTCGCACAAAATAAAATATATATTTTAGAGTCGATGTCAAGTTGAAGATACTAACATCTCTACAGCTACTTTTGGACATGTAAGTATATTTCATGTTTGACTATTTTTTTATTTATATTTATCTTTATTTCAGAAATCAACTTCAGAGATTAAGCTAAGTTTAGTGCGGTTTCCAAACAATTCCTTCAGCGGCGAATAAGTTGATTGCCCTGGATAGTGCAACACCCTCAATTTCAGGACTCTTTGACTGGAAATGACGAAATCTCCAATTGTCTCCACCCAAATATTTTAGTGGGATCCAAACGGAATTTGGAGAAGGTATGAATTTCTTATCCTAAATTTTAATGTGAATTTTAATCCCCTCTATTTTAGAACATGCTTTTGACGAAGCCCATGATACCTTTTCATATTTTGTAAAATGTCGTCATGATAATTTTCCAGTTACATATTAATATTGATTTAAGCCCTTCAGCAGCAATGTTGTCTATGGAAAGCCTTGAAAGTGTCAGTTTAATATATGATTAGTAGCATCAATTATGACATTTTTTATTCAGGCTTCTAAACGAAAATGTCAACGGGAGATGGTTCATACGGCTTGCAGTATTAATGTAAATTTAAATACATCACCTTAAATTTGAACATAATAAACAAAAATAAAGAAGTAAAAGGTACCATTTTGCATTTCATTCTTATAATGGTGCTTTATATAATATAAGTAATTTAATCAAAAAGATGGAAGATTGATTTTATCTAAGCATTAGGATTCACTTTCCAGCTTGAACAAATACAAGAAAATTTTTTTGCAGGATTTTAATTTTATTTTAGGGTAGATAATTTTTCCGCTTGTTTAATACTAACAATAGTGTTTTACTAAAGTATGCCACGTGAACATTGTATGTGATTTCTTCTGTTTAATTAGGATGGTAATTAAATGCTACATTTTTTCTAAAAAGGCGAACAACATATCAATCAAAGAACGTTTTTTAGAGAAGCTGTTATTCACTAAGTACAAACAATGTATGATCATAAGTGGTCACTATTACTCCCTTTTATGTTTGTTCATCAAAAAGTATCAACACCAGGTATTATTTTAGGTCTAAAAAAAAAGTCAAAAAGATATTCTATCCACCAAAAACTGAATAAAACAATTCGCTTTTACTGTATGTAAGAAAAAAATATTCAACAGAAAGAGTATTGCTGTTAATATTATTTTATCAATAAAATACCAACAACAATTCCAACGGCCTGGAAATAACTCAGAATAATTTACATAGCATTTTGATTTAGCTAAAGAGTATGTGGGCTATTTACGAATGTATTTATACATTATTATCATTATAAATTATTATCAGATTAATGTTCAATAATAAGCATGAAGGCGATTGGAATCTGCTGAAAAATATACCTCAGAAAACTAAACAGTGGCTCTTCATTATCTAATTCAAATTTTTCAATAACCTCTATAAATACATCTTCCTTGATTGCATTTTAATCCAAAGTTTAATTCAATAGTAAATTTATTTTTAGTTAAATATTTTCGGCATGGTGCTATCAATTTAAATTTTCCCGCCATATGATTAAGTTTGCCCCTCTTGTGATGAGACTACCCATGCTTTAAGCCAATACCACTACAAACAAAGTAACCTTACAAACACAAAGCCGACATTCGCAAATTTTTGGAGCTATCATTTACTCCTTTTCTTCCCTCCCTAAGTAAAACACCTATTTTGACGTTGGCAATTTGCATCATTTTAACATAAGTTTGTAATAGAGCTCATAAGGAAATGTACTGCTCATTCACAATGAAAAAAAACATTTTTTTTTTATACAGTACTTAGTTTTCTATCTAGAATTAATTTAAAAATCTTTTATTACTTATTGGATGAAAAGTTCCGGCTAAACATCGATTGCTTAGCTTCATCTAATAGCTATGGCTTTCAGACTCAAGTATCATATCCTTGGGGAAAATAAAAGATTCAGGATGATATACGTGTACAAAAGCAGCATTTACACATGGAAACTAAATATCATTCGTTATTAAAAAAAATATATATATATTTTATTTATAAATGCATTTCAAATCATGAGGTTAGAGCACTCTTTAATCGAATGGTTACCGCTGCACCGATTGCGTTCAAATTTTGTATTCCGAAGCACCTTTTTAATTCTAAAACCGATAAGGTGAGGGAAAAGTCCGGTCCAAAACCTTAATTTTATTAATTTTAGTATCGAACTGACAGATGAGAAGCACTACATTTATTCATCAATTGACAACCTACACATTTATTCAATTGTGATCAGATGTTGTCATTTAACACAATTGAAGAAATTAACTTTTAAAAACTAGAGAGGTGCCCTTGTCAAGAATAGAAGGGTGCTCTTTCAAAGAGTAGAAGGGTGCCCTTCCAAAGAATAGAAGGGTACGCTTCTAAAGAATAGATAGGCACCCTTCTATTCTCAAGAGGAGCACCTTTCTATTCTATAGAAGGGTAATCTTTAAATGAATAGAAGGGTATCATAAACGATAGAAGGGTACCCTTCTATAGAGTAGAAGGAAGAATACAAGAATGCTTCCCTAGAGAATAGAAGGATGCCCTTCTATAGAATACACACCTAAAGAATAGAAGGGTGCTCCTCTAGAGAATAGAAGGGTGCCCTTTCAGAGAATAGAAGGCTGCTCTTCTAGAACCCGTCCTTGCACAATATATTACAGCAGCATCGGGGATCTGCCATTTCAAATATTATAATTTAATGCCTTAAATTCCACCAAAATGTTGTTGAAATGAAATTCCCATCCAGTTATTTTCTTCAATTGTGTTATACGACAACATCTGATCACAATTGAATAAATGTGTGGGTTGTCAATTGATGAATAAATGTAGTGCTTTTCATCTGTCGGTTCGATACTAAAATTAATAAAATTATATTGTAAAAGGTTTTGAATCGGATTTTTCCTCACCTTATAGGTTTTAGAATTAAAAAGTGCTCCGGAATACAAAATTTGAACGCAATCGGTGCAGCGGCAAACATTCGATAAAAGAGTGCTCCAACCAATCATGGCACTATTGCTTCTGACAAACGGCGAAGAAGCATAAAAAGCAACATAAGATAGGTAAAGAAACACAGTTAAGTTATCCTTAAATAAATAAGAAGTTTACTTTTTTTTTAATTGCATGGTAGACCTGGTAAAAGGTACGGTCCAAAAATTGGCCTGGGCTAAGATAAGACACTGGCCAGTGGGTTCGATATGTTGTCCCAACTGCTGCAGGACTGGTTCACATGCTGAGCCCAAAACGCGGGCATACAAAAGTAAGTTAGTAGTAGAAGGTAGGACTTGGATAATTTTAGTATAATAGTTAATGGAAGAAAAGAGAACACTATGAAAATCTCAGGAGAGTAGCGAATAAGACAATAAGAATTATAAAGAAAATACTATGATGACCAATTGAGAAGTATAGATGTAAGTTTAACGAGTGACAACACAAGACAAGCATACAAAGTAGTGAAAAGACAGACATGTAGTTACTAGCCCAAAACCACGCTCTGTCGTGATGATATCGGCAATATTATCGCTAATGAAACCAAGATTAAAGAAAGATGAGCAGCATATTTCAAAAAGTCCTTAATCCTCCACACAGCTCCTGAACATCGGAGTCTATAGATGTCTGCGGAGAGCTTCCACGAGCTCCATCAATTCTGGATGAAGTTTGTTCCATCATCAAAGCCCAAAAGAATAATAAAGCGCCGGGCATCGATGAGATTCCAGCTGAGCTCATCAAATAGGGTGGCAGCAGTGTTCATAAAGCTATTCACAAAGTCGTCCAGTACATTTGGCAACAAGAACATATGCCGAAAGAGTGGAGCCAATCAATTATATTCCCTATCCACAAAAAAGGTGACAAGCTACAGTGCGAAAATTATAGTGGTTTTAGAGCAGGTAGATCAACAACAGACCAATTGTTCGCAGTCAAGTAGATACTTGAAAAATCTGGGAGTTCAACATAGACGTACACCAAAATTTCGTTGACTTCAAGCAAGCATACGACAGTATTGATCGTAACGTACTGTACCAAATAATGCTTGGTTTTGGCATTCCAGCCAAATTAGTCCGTCTTACCAAAATGACAATGACGTCGACAACCTCCCAAGTCCGCATCAATAACTAACTCACCGATGCCTTTGACACAAATATCGAACTAAAGCAGGGAGATGGGCTGGCTCCATTACTATTCAATTGGGCTCTAGAGTAAGTCATGAGGAAGCTACCTGTGGATTCACGTGGTACATTACTATACAAGTCAAGCCAAGTGGTAGCCTATGTGGATGACATCAATATTTGGTCACGGTCATCAATAATTGCGAAAGAACTCTTCTGAAACTCGACAGCGAAGCTGAACTTGTAGGGCTACAAATCAATGAAAATAAAACAAAGCTCACTGACCCAGTCGAGGAAAAATACCTCACATACGAATACAGTATCAAAAATGTGAGCAAATTCGTGTATTTAAGTGGCAAAATAACGAGAACCGGTAATGAAAAAGACGAATTACGCCCAAAGAATACAGCTTGCAAATAAAATATTTTATTCAGTTTTGACGATCTTTAAGACCAGCCACATAAACAGGAAAACAAAGCTCCAATTATGCAAATCTGTGGTAAGACCTGTGTTATGCTGTGGAGCTTTGAGTGACAGGTCCTGAGGCAAATAATAGGAGCGGAGCTAGAATGGTGAATTCGAAACAACTATGAGCTGTATGGAATTTTTGATGAATTGGAGGTCTGAATGATTGTAAGAGTGCGGAAGCTACAATGAGCTGGACTAATGAATTGTATGGATGAACAACGACTACCCAAAAAGGTATTTGTTGGGAGAACTGAAGGCCGGAGATCAGTAATGAAACCGAGGAAACGCTGGTTTGACTCGGTCGATGAGACAGTTCATCGCTACTCGGATTTCAAAATTGGAGGACGTGGTCAATGGATGAGACAGTTGGAGGCACTATTTACAGGAAGCGAGGGCCCGAGAGGGGTTTTAGTGCAACGAAGAAGAAGAAATTAAACGACCAGGTAAAGGAGAAATGTTGTGACTCTCCTTTAAGTGTGTGAATAAACAATTGTAACGAGTCGACCTACGCCACTGCTGACTCGCACACATGCCCATCACTACCATATGGCTTTCTAGCGAAGGTCAGCTTTGGATGACATTCCCATTCTATGTCAGTTTGAGTCGAGGAATGTCACCCAAAGCTGACGGTAGTTGGAGTCGGTAATGTCAAACGGGTGCAGGTGGCAGATAACCGTACACACCGCGCGTGCTTCGCAAATTTAAATTGTGCAGAGGCGCGACGAGTGTGTGTGTGAGTGTGTGGCTTCCGCGGCTCTTCTCATATGAGCGAAGGAAATTAGACATATTCCAACTGCACAAAAAAAATTTTTGTGAACTTTCCGTTTTTACTAGAATTTTACTCATTAGATTGTAGACAAATAATAACGCTCATCATACGTATATCCGCATTCTACGCTACTTCTAATTTCGTAATGCAATATTCTTTAGACCGACCGCTACAGTATTATCAGTTTATCTTAATAATGTTAATATGTAAGATAGTTTTGCTTAAGCATTTCAAATTCAACGCCTACGAAAGTATTGCAATGTTACGGATTGGAGGTAGTCAGGCGTGAACTCAATGCCCGCATCAATTTTAAAACTTTTTGCTATGAACAAAATGTGGTGAAAATATTCTTGCGTGTGCGTGTGAACTTGTCAGTTTTATATGAATAAGAAATTTAATTGTGATTTAGAAAAATTTGAGAAGGTGATGTGTGTTAACTTCATTTCGGCATCCGCTTGCCAATTTTATGATGTTACCAAATCATATCAGCTTTTAAGTTAGCGTCTGTTTTAACTTTTTCTACTACCTTTACGAAAGGATAGTCAGTAACGCAGAGAGATATGAAAAGCAACTCTGTGTAAAACTCTACTTAGTAGACGTGTTTACGAACATATGAACCAAAGGTAATACATAAAATTTGATTTTCGTTAAATGCTAAGAACACAAAAGTGTGTTCCGGAATCTCATGTAAGCCATACATAGCCAAATATTATTTTTATTTTTTGATTTCCAATTCTTAGGTGTACTTTTAAATTAGACTTTATTAGTTAAAAAAGGAAAACAAAAGATCTTAATAAAGGATCAGTACCACATTGTCAGGTAGATTAAATTGTATTTACGAAGCGAAGAGAATGAAATTTGAAATATATAGCAACATGAATTGCTAATCTAACATCGACTTTTCTTTCCAGCCCGACCTTCTCTTTCAACGGCAGTGGGAGTGCATGGTAAGTGTGCCGTCAAAAGGGTAGGGTTTTAAAAATCCGCGGATGGCCGGTTTCGCGTCGCGTGCGCGGTACCTAAGTTTGTCTTGCCTTTTTCTTAGCGTAGAGTTCTTCGGGATTGAGTTAATGTAGTGTATTTTTCGGTACCACGTCGGTAAAATTCGGGAACGCGAAATTGAAATTAGATTTTTGTAATTGACTAAAATGATGAATGGATACGAAGAAAGTAAAGTAGGTTTCTTTTCCTATGTTTGTGTTTTCGACGCGTTTGAAACGGGCATTTAATGGTGGCTGAAATATGTAACTGAGCATAATCCATTTAAAGGCCTGCGACCGAAATCCTCTCCGATCTAGCTGGCCGACAAGCAGCCACCGCGAAATGGATTACGGGTGCATGGACTGGTTGACCGGTTGGTACCATTCATTGGCACGACTCAGACTTCACGTCTAGAACCGATGAGAGGTCGGTTCCAACTTCGTTCACACGATTTTAGACAGAAAATCATTACAAAATAACAAATATGATCTTCAATATGCATTCCTAGCAGGGAATTGTCAAAAACTGATAGAGTCAGAGAAAAAATCAAGAAAGAAAAATAATAGAAAAAGAGACAACAAAGAACCTCCATTGAGCTCTGCATATTTTGGTTCCATTTGCGCTGATAATTGTTTGTCATGTCGTTTAATTAAATCTTAATCTTTGCGGTGTCAATAGAAGTTCCAAATTCAAGCTCAACTTCCTGTTGTTTATTATCAGGATGTCCCTGACGCTAGCAAATCCTTTGAATTTATTAAAGAATCCAAACTCATCTCTATTTGTTTTGTATATATCACATCTGAAAAATGGTGTATTTGCGTCCACTTCATTACAGACCCTGCACATTTCATAATCTATGCATTTTGCCTCGAACAGTCTCAAGTTGTTATATCCTTTATTAGCCAGAATTCTATTCGTGGACTTGGGGGCAGAGTTGCTGATCTCCAGAGTCTGGGACCATGGTTTTCCGCCTCTCAAGTGGTGGGCTCTTTCCCAAATACACTTTGTAAGTCCGTGTCCTTTCTCTAGGCAACTATTTCTCCAGTCACGTTTAATGCTTGAGCCGATAAAATCCATAATATCATCCTGCTCCGCCTGGGTGTGTTCCAGAAGGCCTCTTCTTTAGCGTAACAATCAACTACCGCAACCGCCTCTATCCCTTCATGCCCAAGGATTCATAGAAGATTAAATTTTATATTTGGTTTAGTATTGATAACCTGGTTTATGTTATTTTCGATGTTAAAAAGAACGACCCTAGAATCTGTGAACAAGTTCAAAACGGTAATCGAGGTTAAAGCAGGATCCATCAGAGCGGCCAAAATGGGTTGCAGTTCAGTTTTAAGTGCAGAAATGCCCTCATTTAGATTGAAAGAAGAAGCCTTATTATTTGGGAGATTGATATAGGCACCAAATACAGTGGCAATTTCAATGCGGAGACATACTCTTTAGATGCTCCTGCGTCGTTTTGCGTATTGTCATCGTATTGTTGGTGGTGTACTAACTGCGACAGATGTAATCATTTCGTTGAAGGAGGCCTTAAATTTCTGATAAATATAGATAAAATTGCAGGCAGTGTTCTTTACTTCCGAAAACTCGGTATCTGGGTAATTATTGAAGAGGGCTTTACTTTACTCTCTTGCTGGGAGCAATTCAGCTCTATTGTTGACCATGAGCTCTTCGGCAATTTCGAATGCCTGTACATTGGCAGAACTACATGGGAGTCGAAGGCAGAGCTTTAGTGCATTTACTTTGCCAGAATCAATTCAAAAAAATAGTTTGGATCATTTGCAAAAATAATAATTCCACATTTAAGTTTTGGTCTGATTAAGGCTTTGTATAGATTTAGGGTGGTATTTGGTTTGAAATTATTCATAGTCCTGCACAACGTGTGGATCAGATTTTGTTGGTTCTGTTTGCTGATGATTTCATCACTTCATTCTTTGAAGGATCCAGTCATTTTTATTCTTCTACCATGGTAATGGATGCTGTTTTGCCATGCGATCTGACCACCATTTATGCTGAGAGCGCGTTGAGGGTGTTTATGTCCGAAAAAAATTAATACTTGTACTTTGGCTGGGTTTAACCTTCAAGCTCAGTGAGTCAGAAGCTCTGCTGATCTCATTTTGTTTACCATGAAAAGCGTCCACGGTGTTTGGGAGCTTTCCTTCTTTAAGCATGAGAAAATCATTGGCGTATTGCAGGACAGTGGTCCTTTCGTTTGCTAGCTGATGTAGATCAGTGGTTAAATAGGAGTGAGCTTAACACATCTCCTTGCGGTAGGCCGTTACTTACAGTGACCCTTTGATTGTTTAACAACAAGGTTCTATGGCTAAAAAGTTCGATGATCTTGTTAGTCTATAGAGTGCTTAGTCTATAGAGTGCTTATACCGATGTTACTTGCCCCTACTGTCCTTAAGGAATCGAAGGCTTAGCTCTTCGCCCATATGGTTACTTGAGTTTCTGCTTTTGTGATTTTTGTTGTTGTTAATAAAGGTCCATAAAAGTTTGGTGTTACCGTCATCGCAGGCATTAAGACAAGCTTTTTCCCATCCTTTCTTTTTGGCCTCTCTGACCAGAGTTTTCCACTCATATCCCACTTCACTTAAGACAGACCAGTTCTCCAGGTTTTTCAATCACTTGAACTTATTTAAAGCCACATTTTTCTTGCTCCAGATCTTCATTGGTTCTTTGGATCACCAGTACTTGTTGGTGTATTTGATTTTTTTACGTTTTGTGTTATTGTTGATGATGTGGCTTACTCCATTGATGATGTCCTCAAAATTTCATAAAAAGTGTAAGAAGTTTAATGATAATATAATTTACAAAATATTAGATTTACAATTTCTTTAGAACTACAGCCGAAACCGACGTTAGTTTAACAAGCCCTCCAGGCGAAATTTGTATTTGTATTAGTCAGCCAATATTACTTACGGTCATCAAAATAACACCTGCAAAGTATGAGTTAATTTGCTATCGTCATAAAAATGCTCCAGCTGCCAGTAAATTAATCTCTTTATAAAATAAATGGGCACAATTTTCCTCTAAAAACATCAATATCATTGGCTAAAATTTTGTTATCATGTTCAGTGAATTCTGACAAAAGCAGCTGATGCATCTAAAGCATTGTCACCTCTTTTATAAGCAAATCTGTAAGTTGCAATACTGAACTTTTAATGTACAAAATTTTATTCGTCCAATTATTACCTATTGTTTTCGTATTTGGCATTCTATTTCTTTAACTGTTACTGATGAAATTCAAATTTTTGAACCCAAAATATTTACAAAATGCTTATCAAAATACAGAAGGCAAAAAAAAACATTTCAGAAACATTATACTTTATGATGAAACTAAATTTAAGTCAATTTTATTTTTCATGATCGTGCACAGTATGAAGCGCCTAACCTCTTGGGGTTCTCATCCTGACCGAGTTCTAAGGGAATTAATTAATCGAAACGTACCTTTTTGGAATATTAATCATTATATCTCACCTACCAAATCACTTTGTGTACATAATTCCTCATTAATAGCTTTTTCTTCATAAGATCCGCATAGGCGCTGATTATTCTCAGCGGGTTTTGAATATTACGAACTTGATCGTGATTAATAATTTGGTTCTTATATTTGATTTGTTTCTTTCTCTCTTCCCAATTGTTTTATGATAAATTTTTTCTTTGTAAATTAAATTATTTTATTTTTCGTCCCGGACCGCTCGTGGGATCTGCATTGACATTTCGTGCTTCATCATCTGTGCCACCCAGATAATGTTCAATACATCGGTATAAGGAGGCAAATGGTATAAGGGGGCTTGAAGAGCTAAGCAGACTCCTATTCTTTTAACTTTCAATCTCAATAAAATATAAACGGATGTATGAACTGAAACAAAATTAACTTCATCAGGAGCTCAACCATGTTCTCCGCGGGTTGTTTTAATTTAACAATTGAAATTCGCCTCGAAACCGTATAAAATCTCGATTTCCATCGACTTTTCCATATTTCTTCATACCTTCCATACAAATCTTCATACCGCCATATGAATTTGCCCCAACAGTTAGCCCACATGTTGTCATGTATGAAATTGTAGGGCTTTCATGTAAATGGCTTGTTAAGCTGTAGCATGACCCTCACACACTTCTTGTTTATGGAAAAATGTAGTATTAGCACTATTTTGAGATTAATTCAAATAAATTCACTGCGGTAAACCGATTGTTCTTAAAGAGAAATATCAACGAGAATTAATGGCGGATCGTTGTAGCACTCTTCATTTTTTATGGTCGACATTATAACGTCACGACTAATGTGGCGGGCAAAGCTCACGTAAGATAGGAAGCCACATGGTAGCAATTTGCAGATGTCTAGTCAGCTTACTATACGACAAGCGGTCCGTGAGCTGTCAGCCAACTGCGGCATAAGCAAATGCTTATATCGCGTAATATATACTAAACAAACTCGTATTCATTCACTTTGGAAGGCGATAAAAATTAAACGGGTATAAGAACTGAAATAATTTTCACTTCACTAGGAGTGCTATTGTGTTCTCCGTGGCCCATTTGAATTTCACTGTAGAAATCCGTCTCGAATCTGTACAAAACGTCAAATTTTCGTTGACATCTCCACAATTCTTCATATGCCGCCATGCAAGCTAGCGAGCAAAGTTGGACTACTAGTGGTCATCTGTGTGGTAGTAAGCGCTGCTGCCATATGGCTTCCTATCTTACGTCAGTTTTGCTTGCATTTCATTCAAGCCCCTATGCAGGGCAATATTTTCCGATTCAATCTCTTTCTTACAATTCCACATGAAAGCGTTTGCGAACGCTTATGCATGCTAAAATTGATCTTTGAAGGTTGAGTTCCGTCAGGTTGGGAGTTTGTTCTATGTGAACTCGCTTGTTAGTTCATACGCTCTGATATAGCTTCCTATCTTGCGTTAGTTTTGATGAGGGCCATTGTTATTCTAACTAGCACCTGCAATCGAGGAGCTGTCAAAATGGAAAAGATGGATTAAAGTTTACATACATATGCACTTTTAGTCCAGTTCTCTCTACTCTATAAGTACATTAAGAAATAAAATTTGCTCTAATTGCAGCTGCTATTTAGTAGATGTGCGCTGGTAAGGCTTGATCACGATAAGAAATAGTTTTTGTTTTATTATTTTATCACCGTGTGAACCCAACCTCATGTGTAGACTTTTTGAAGTAACTGTCAGTAATGTCATCTCGTCTGTTATCATCTGGTTTTGTTCCGGTTTCAATCGAAAGTTTCAGTAAATTTACAATAAACGTTTTATAATCTCATCTCCCATATTTCTCAAAAAAGCAACCTTATTTTGCCTCGTAAAAGTATTCAGAAATTGTAATTTCGATCCGGTAAAATAACCTCTTCACGAACAATGGAGCCGATGACATTAGGAAGTCCAACCGGCAGTCCTGCTGCAGGATCTAGTCCGTTCCTTCCATCATTTCTAATGGGTGAATCGAATATGCCCAATACGCCCCGTAACAATACATTATCTCCGACAAAGAACCGAAGCCTAGCATTTGGAGGTACTATTAAGCATGAGAATTGGAGTGAATACCACATAGTATTTTTGCAGCTACTTCGCCAGGCATGGGCGTCACTTCACCGCCTGATTTCAACCGCTCCACATTAGGACAAAAATCTTTGTTTGGATATCAACAAACACCTCCTATGCATAATTTTCCTGGGACACCTGTCCAAGCGCACAACACTAGTATATCTGGACCTCCTACGCAGGTGAAATTAAGATTTTAAATTTATTCAACTGAAGAAATGAGTATATTTGTCGTAGGGCCTTTTCGATTCACTCAGATCAGAAGTAAATAATGTCCAAACACCTACTCGAGCGTTCGGAACAAATATGCCAGGAACTCCCAATTTCAATCAATCATACAATGATTCATTCCTAAATCAATCTAATTTTAATTCATCTAGGTAGGTATACTAACGCTCTTTGAACTTGATCACCATCAATCAAATAACTCATCTGCAGAATAACATCACCTGTCGACTATCGACTGAACCAAAACGCTTTAAACAATCTATCGGCATGTGCTCCAGTAAAGCAGTCAAATTTTTGGATAACTGTTTATGGATTTCCCCCACATGCAACCAATACTATTCTATCTCATTTCTCGCAATGTGGAACCATAATAGACAAAATTTTCTCACCAGAAGGTGGCAATTGGGTGCACCTTAAGTTTTCTTCCAGACTGGAATGTGATAAAGCGCTTAACTATAACGAAAAGATTCTAGCTAATAATATTATGATAGGAGTGACGCATTGCAAAGATGCAAATATAGTTGACAAAGAAAACTTCAATGACAATAGCCAGTATGTCGACGATATATCTTTTTTTCAAATTAACATAAACAAATGTTTTTTTAGATTATGCAGAGTACGGCCCTTGACCCACATAGCATATAAAAGTGCACAAAATGACACGGCTGTGTGTCCAAGTCCCACAGCTCCGCAAAGAAGTTCAGGAATCGTCAATAAGGCAATGGATTTACTATTTGGCTGGTAGTCTAACGTATACGCCAACATTAACGCTGAACTTTGCTATCGCTTATATCCAGTATCATTGAAAGCTTTCACGACACGTAGAAACTTGAACCAACATACAAATGCTTAGATTTCTTAGTTCAATTATTTCGAATGCCATATAATGCAATTTAAATTAATTTATTTTTTCTAAAATTTATTTTAGGATAATATTTTTGTTATTTGAAGTGTAAAATAGAGAAGATTGGCATGAGGGACTTTTGCGGTTCCAGTCTTGTTCTACGTTTCCAATCAAATTCATTGAAATTGAAGTAAAGTTAAGCAAAAAGCAACTTTTTCGATGTACACTCAAGATAAAAGGGTATGAGTTCAAATGTTAAATAAAAATGAAACAAACATTAATGTAAAGTGATGATGGTAATAATAACAGTCTTTTATTTGATAACTCTATTTTCCATAAAATGTTTTCAAATTTACGTGCGTAGAACATAATAAGAACGTCACTGATCGACAATGCTGTAGAAAAAATGTACATATTTGGCATTAGAAATATATATCTATTTCAATGTAAATTAAAACATACATCATACATTTTACAATAATGTATCCGATCCCGAACATTAAATCGTTAGAGGAAAACCATCAAAAGTTTAAATCGCTTCAAGTCATACGGTCCTGTACTTTTCTTGCATATAAATAAAATTCCATTCTTATCTAATTCCACTCCATACCGGGAAAACACTAAACAATCGCCATAAAATAAAATTAAAAAAAAAAGAACTATTTTATGCTCAACTTCTGTTAAAAATACACGCTTAAAACTCAATTTATTTATTTTCCTCAATTAACGCTGTTGCAATGTCGGTCATTTTCGGATATTGTATGTCGCGACTGTCGAGTTTCGATTGTGCCCACAAAATCATTTTGATTAGGTACATAATCTTCGGGCTGGATTCCTCCTGATGTTCCATCTTAAGTATTGCCGAGTTAAGTTCGCTTGCAACCTGAAAGAAAAAGTGATTAGCATTAAGCCATATTTGGATTTCGTAGTTTATTTACGGAAAGGTGGATGATTCTAGGTCTAGCATTCGTTGCGTACTGACACGTTTTTTATAGCCCGTCACTAGTTTTTTTTTTTGTTTGGTAGGTGAATGCCAATTATGCACAGACTGTGAGACTCCCATGCTCGAAAGAAGGCGTTTGGACTATCCACTAAACACCTCCGCTGTCAACCTGAGAACCTAGCCTGGAACCGTTTGATACATTACTTCGGGCCAGGTCTCGTTTTATTACGCCGTGAGGCCCCTAAAAGCTGGGGGATCCCTCTTCTAGGGAGAGGGGAAGAGGACGTGCCAGAAAAGCGATCCCCCAGCCCCAACGCCCCCAGCTGCTGGGAGTCCCTTTTATCTTTTAAGACTGCCCGAACATAATGTGCCACCTGGTTCCATTTGTCAACCGATTAGAGCATCACCACGACTATATTATCCGGGGTGAGCTCTCCCGTCTCCCTGTAGTGGGCTCGTCGGAGCTTGTCCCATTTTATGCACGCAAAAAATGTATTGCAGGCATTGTCTTCCTCTCCTGGGCAATACCGATAATCGGGGGACCGTGACTTACCAATCTTGTGCAGGTTAGACTGAAAACACCCATGCCCGCTCAAAAGCTGGGTCGGATAGAAGTCAGTCTCACCATGCCTTCCATTTAGCCACGGGCTCACATCCGGGATGAGGCGCGCAGTCCACCTTCCCTTCGTGCAATTCACCCAAGGCTGCTGCCAATCGTTGAGCGAGCGCTGTCTCTCCTCGCGGACAACCATCTCCCTCACATCCGCGTTTCGGCGCAGGTAATTAGCGCGGCGTTCTCTAGCAAGGAGGGAGACAGGAATCACGCCTGCAATAACTCTCACCGCCGAATCAGAGACTGTCGGATACGAAGATGCAATTCTCAGTGCTCCTCTTCTCTGTACCTGTGCCAAACGTTTTCGGTATACCTCCTTACTGAGAACGTCGCCCCATACTTCTGCTCCGTCACTAGTATTAAATTAATTTTACTAAATGTCAATTGAAAAATAATTTTTTTGCCGGAAAAATTTATTCATTGTCGCATTATAAGAACAATGGATTCATCGCTTGATATCGCTCTCAAGACGAAAAGAAACTTGGCACTATCTTCTCCACTAAAAAATGGGATGGAGACGGACGATGATGTCAACGTTAGTAGAAGTGAACCTCTAAATTCAATTTTTTCTATCCGGAAACTAGTATCTACGACTTGCATCTATCGGAACCACCGAACGAGAAGCTATGGAAGAGAAGATTTGAGAAGGAAGATTTGGAACCGCAAAGCAAACTGTAAATAGTTGAAATAAACTCCGCCGTAGACGGTCCCAAGCCCGTTTGAGAAAGGGGGGAACCCCCTTGTTTCCCCAACCCGCAGTTTCCATAATTTCTCATCCCAAACACTCCAACTAAATGGTAGTAAATGCTTTCGGCGTCGCACATTGGGTTTACTGGTTCCCCAATAATGGGACATTAAATGCCGAGAAATGCTAATAACTGTAAATACATTTAAAACTCTGCTACTAAATCCGAAGGCGAATCTTCCGCGCCAGATAACGGAATCGACGTAATAACCATTGCGCCGGAATGGAGGTTGGGCGACGTGCTAACTCCCCGCCCCTGGAAAACCTTAAAATGTTTCGAAACCTGCAGATGGGCCTCGGAATGGATTGGACTCACGACAACGACCTCGCAATCGGAAAAAGGACTATGGCATTGGATCCTGGAATGTCAGATCACTCAATTATCCTGGCGCTGTTAAGAACCTTTTACAACAGGCCAGTCAATATCAATTAAAAATACTGCCAATCCAGGAAACGAATTGGACTGGAAACGACATTCAAGACATGAGATCGCTCACAATATTCAAAAGGGGGAAGCCTACTGGAAAACGAGAATTCGGAGTGGAGTTCAAATGGCACGTTATTGATTTCAAGGCAATAAACGAACGTTTGTTTGCGATCCGTATAAAAGCAAAATTCTTAAAAACCTGGCTGGTCAATGTTCACGCCCCGACCGAAATAAAGGACGAAGAAACGAAGGAAACGTTCTACAATCACCTGGAAATACTAGTCGACTCATTGCCTTCAAACGACACAAAAAAGTAATTCTGGGTGATTTCAACGCTAAGGTTGTCAATGAGATATCTCATCGGGGAACGACTGGAGGATATAACCTCCACGATGAAACAAATGACAACGGCCTGCGCCTGATCGACTTTGCTTGTAGCAGACATCTAGTCATATGTTCGTCTTGCTTCCCACATCGACGCATTCATAAAATGCACTGGGTATCACTGGATGGCAACACACAAAACCAGATCGATCACGGTCTGATCCAACAACGTTGGGCCTCGAGGATACTTGACCTCCGTACGCGAATTCGATACAACCATGAGTTGTATGAAATTTTTGACGAACCGGAAGTCTCAACGATTGTATGACTGCGGAAGCTGCAATGGGCTGACCACATGAATCGTATGGAACAACGGACACCCAAAAAGATATTCGTTGGGAGAACTGAAGGCCTGAGGCCATTGGGGAAACCGAGGAAACGCTGGTCTGACTCGGTCGACATAGACAATTCATCGCTGCTCGGATTTTGAAATTGGAGGACGCGGTCAATGGGCCGAGACAGTTGGAGGCGCTATTTGCAGAAAGCGAAGGGCCGAGAGGGGCTGTAGTGCTACGAAGAAGAAGATGGTAACATTTTTAGGCCTGCGATCAAGCGATATTGGGGGGCGCTGCGGGAAGCAAATACCTAAAAAGTGCTGTAATACTACGGTAAGATGAATCTTAGTTTAATGAAATTTCCTAAATACGATGTTCCAATGATTTTACCAAAATTTTTCAACATAAATAAGCTTCTCCAAACAGTCATATCTATAGTGTAACTAAAAAAATCGATTTGATTGTTTCCACACTATGTAATATACAATTCAAGACTAAAAATAATTTACCTTTTGCCGATGAGATTGTTCCAATAAATCAGCAAACGGACTGTTCTGTGGTTTCTCGAATGCTAATAAGGCAAGCGTACGCTCTAATTCTGCCAAAGCCTCTGGTATGCTTTCACCTGCTTCGGAAAGTTTTGTCTGAGCAAATGAAAGTGCTTCTTCAATTTTCCCGGCTCTAAAACAATACAACAGATGCTTTGTCAAACAAGCTACACATAACCCCGCAATAATAGAAATTACCTTATTAATTCAATTAATTGCAGCTGTTGCAAATGAAAGAATAAATATCGATCATTATCCAACAATTCAGGATGCAACTGATTCACTAAACGTGTTGCCTCTTGAACCCGCCCATTTTGCACTGCATCCCGGATTAATATACGTTCATCTAATGAATTCAGTTCCACACTTGGTTCAAGTCCCGCTTCAATTTGAAATTTCTCTGCTGCTTCCTTAAATCCTTCTGCAATCACGAAATTGAGGCGTTCAAAACATTTATCAAAACAAATGGATTTCTTCATCTTAATTACCTGTCACCAAATAATTCATGATTAAGCGATTCATATCTGACTGTCGGAATTGAAACTGTGCTAGACGTCCAAGCCAATCTTCTTTCGTGATGCATGGTATGTCTTTGGATTTCTCGTTATAGCTCATTTTGCCCGTTGCTCTAACGTTATTTGTACAATATCACTAATTCTATAAATTGAACGATGACAACAAAAATTACGCGAAAGATTCGCCAAAGACAATGAGAAGAACGCCAGACGTCAGCTTGTGGGAGAATTACTTTTCTCGTGTTTTGCAATAAAATAATTGTGAAGCTTGCTGTGAGTTACCTTGTGGAGACATTTCAGGTGCCGCACGGCTACCATTGTGAATCGTCCTCAATCTGTTCATTACCAACCGAAAAGCAACAAATGGCAGTTTAAAAAATGACAGTTAGATTGGAATGTGTTTACCTTTGTTGATTTTTCGTAAAATATTGAGATAAATAGGTCTATTTACACTCGATAAGCCCTGTAACGTTAAATAATGTTGTATTAAAACGTAAAGTATAATTATGGAAGGAAACAAAAGTAGCATGCTCTATAGAAATGAGTCAACAAAACGAGAATTACTGAACCGCCCTCGATTGCTTGCAATCGTAAATCAATTGAATGGTGAATATTCATCATATAAATTCACCGTATATCGCTGTGCGTCCAAGTTATACGCTTTACAGAAAGCCCTTCTCAGTGAGTATTAATACAAAATCGATATGAAAAATAATTTCTCTAAAATCTGTTGCATATTTCACAGCATCCAATATTCCGTATAAACTTGTGTTGACGGTCCTGGAGAGACATCGTTTAGCGCAATCTGATGAGACAATATCTGTGAGGCGAACGCAGTTAACTCCAGTAGTACACGATATCCTTTATGCTTGCGATAGATTGGGACATTTTGCTCAGCAGTCGGCGTTTGACTTAGAAATTACCACTGGCATTTTATGCAACTTTTTTTGGGAAGTGTTTGATCCGTGAGTACTTTCAACACTAATTTTTTGTTAAACAATACTAATGGCCACCATATAGATGGGCCGCTTTTGTCTCAAATTCAAAACGATATTGTATTTTTAAAAAAGTAAACCAATTCATGGTGGAATATCAAAAAGTAAGATGCTGTCAGCACATATTGGCTTGAAGAACGTAAAAGACCCATATGTCGTTAAAGAGTAATCTCTTTACATTAGTGGATTGGTGCAAATTTTGTGGTTTTTGGAGTTTTATTATCTTTTTATAAATAGCGAAAATGTAGTGTCTTTATGTCACTGCTTTAGACGTGCTTGGTTGCGGTTCTTTCGCACACTTTTCTTGTCTTTGTTGTTTTGTCTTAAGAAGATATCTATTTCCTGGAAGCCCTGAAACGCTAATAGCGTGAGTTTTTTTGTAGATCATGTATTATCTTCTCTATCTGATGCCTTGATTGGGTTGTTGGTTATGGGCTTGGTTGGTAATTCATAGTTTTCCACAGTGGGAAAACAGATTTGTTTAGTTTTGTTGATTTTGTTGTTGGTTTTTTTCCCGCGATGTCACCAGTTGTCCATTTGTGTTTTTCATTATAACCTTTCGAACATCGCCGATCGGGTTCCTTTTATTTTGATCTTGTCTTTTTTTAGTTGAGTAAAATCCATTTGAGCAATATCTTCAAGCCCCTCATCTAATTTTATTTAAACTGCCCGAACTTCTCTGTTCGATGCGTTTAAAATCGAGCTGACTTCAACCTCATGCTTGTACTTCACCCCGTTAGGGCATGAGTGGTCTGTAGCTAGATGTTCTTTACTATTACAAAGTAAACATTTTGTATCCTTGCAAGATCCCTTGCATTCGGTTGAGCTGCATTTAAGGCATCTGGGCGTCTTGTCCTTGCAGATGGGAGTGGCATGTCCTAACCTGCCGCAGTTTCTGCATTGTCTGGGTCGAAATTTAAAGTAATCCACTTTGGCATAAAAGTATGCAATTTTTTTGGGTGCGGTCTTCCGCACCCTACTCCTTTTAGGGACATGCGTTTTTTTTTCCATCAATAATTTATACACTTAACCACACCAAATTCACAAAATGAAAGAGGAAACTCTCCTCTAACACTTCGTGCTTGATGGCAAGCACTTCGGAGGTACTGATGCTAATCCTGAAACACCGATATTCTCGGATTTACCTCACTCGAAAATCACTCTACCAGATTAAACGAATGTGAGATTCCTGTTGTTATTAAAATGTTACACTATTAATTTGGAGTAACTTTTTAATACGATCACGACTTTTTACCATAATCGTCCGATATTATTTAATTACTGAAGTAGAATGGTAGATATCGATGAGAAAAAAAAATTTAAAAATTATTCGAGTTTGGACATAAGAGTATTTAGTAGTGCCTTGGCGAATATGCTCATCTTTTGATTGAACCTGTAGTGGAGAAAGATGTTCAATATGTCCGTGAAGGACCGCAGCGATGTTCTGCTGCCTCGGCAGAGGAAGGTGTTGGTTCCTGCCGAGAATGCCCTCGTCCGGAGACGCGTGAATGCGCTGGCAGGCTAGCATTGCGGTGTCGTGGGGCGGGTTCGTTTCCCCGGCACGAGGACTCACTACAAAACATTTCGCATTCACGAATTGCTTGCAGAGTTCGAGAGGACGACCGAAGTCGCAAATCTGTAGATAACCTCCACGAAGGAATTACGACTTGTTGCGAGAACAAGTGCAACCTGACAAGAAAGACTAATTTGGGGTTGACCTCGTCTTTACCCAAATACATTCAGGGCCCACAAATGAAAGAGGGGCAACCGGGTGGTGGTGGAGCCCCTTCATGCCCACCCAACCGGAATAAATCCAATGTTAAATCGTTGAAGTGGCCAGGTATTCCTCTTCTGAGTGGAAAACTCATACAAATTGAATTATATGAGCTTTCCCATCAGAAGGGGAGTACCCCGGTGACCAATTTATGTCATAGAATTATACAATTGAATTGCATAACTATATGCCATAAAAAGGCACTTGGCTTGGGCCACTCAACCCATAAAGTCTCCTGAAACAAAGAAGGAATTATTCTGTACCCGGCGGCTGGCTCATATTTTGGGGTGGAAGCCTGCCACCGTACCGGGTCCTATACCCGATTGGAAAAACAAACCAGAAGGGAAAGACCTATGGTTTAATTCAACGCATCTCTTTATTTAACAACATCCCATAAATTTTCAATTTTCTTTTTTTTTGTAATCTGTATATTTCAAAAAAATTTTAAAAATTATTTTTGGAAATCCGAACGGTAAACACAAAAAAAAAAATCTAACGCAAAAAAATTTTAAATGGATATCGGACGTGATGAATTTAGAAGAAATTTAAACTCAAATATAGAAATGGATGAAAACAGATGTAAAAAACGTAGACGCAAAATAAATATGATCAAAAGTATATATATATATATAACAAAATTAAGGGCACTCACCCGCATGGTCCTTCGAGCGCTCGACGACGATGCCGATGTCCCTGAAATGTAATTTGTAAGATAACGCGACTCAATATCTTTCTTCAGAGATGGTGCATGGTACAAGAAAAAAATGAGAACAATGCAAAAGTCCATAAAAGATACTATTTTCACGAATGTTTTTGTTTTCCTATATGTGTGCTCTGTTGCCAGATTCCCCGCGTCTATGCTACGTAGTTGCGATATTTCGACGGTTGTCGCTGACTTGTATGCTGGCGCTCCGCGATAACGAATATGATGTGAATTCACCGATTTTTCTAAATCGCTCGCGTCTTCTCCCTCCTCGCGAACAATTTTGCTGTCGTTTTCGTTCAATCGAGTCGTCGTCAAGAAATCTCTTGTAGTACAGCAGCAAGATGGCGGCGCTAGACTTATCGTCGCGAAATCACGGATGCGAGTCATTAAAGAATGTTCGGCGTCAACTTTTACGAATTTTTCGTGTCGTCCGATGCGATAACGTTCCGATAAATTTTCATCCCGAATACTAAATTGTTGCATGCACGCACTATACACGCAACCGAGCGAACGTCGGATTTCTGCACGAATTTCACTCGTAGTGGAGGTATCACGCTGGCACAGCACTCGCGCGTGTGCCTTGCTTGGCGATGCGTATCAAAGGTCCTCGTTTGATTGCTCACTCGAACAATTACGCTCTTCACCACTCGAGAAATTTTCAACTTCTGCACACGTCAGTTCGCGCGAGACCTCGAACAAAGTAGAAATTCCGGGCGTAACAAAATTCCTTTGAACTTCCAAAAATTAACACAAGCACACACGAGTTTTTCTTTTCCTTAAAACACTTGACTTCAAGCTAAACAATTCTTGGCAATATCCTCGCGCTTGAGAACGTTTTCCCGCTCGTTCACACACACTTGTCTAGGACTAGCCAACATTCTTATGACACAAAAAAAATATTTTTGAACTCGGCTATCAGCGCTAGAAATCAGATTTCTAATTAATTCCCGGAGACAATTTTCATTTCTTCACTGAATAATGTCCATTTGTGTTTAACACACCACGCAAGCCTCATTGCCCCGGTACACTCCTCGAACCTTAATTACCGCACCGGCACCATAATCCGGACGTGTCCGTTACTCGTTTTTCTTTCGCCTAGTGTGTACCGTACGTACGTAACGAAGAACAGGAACATTATTTTTCACGCGAGACTCAACACACTCATTCCGAAACTATTAGCGAAAGCCTTTTAATGATAAATGTGAATAAACTTTCGAAACAAACTCGAACGGAAATTCTTCTCAACCGCAGTCAAACAGAACGCGAATCGAATTCCAATCCCGCGGACACCACGCTCAAAAGCCGTCGCTGTCTCGTACCGCTCTGCCTGCTGGTCCACCTTCGACTCCCTATCTCCTTCAACCAAAGGCAAGCACTCCGATTCCACTCGTTTGTTCTGCGTTTGTCTAGTGTCGCGTTCGACACGATATCATACAAAATATCATTGCTTTTACATTTGCATGCTCTGATCAAGTTCAATATATTTTGACGCGGTTCTAACGGCTATCTTTTCCAGATTAAACGTTTTTCCCTCAAGTTTTGATATTTTTTCTCTTCAACTGCAGTCGATACCGGCGTGGCAATAATTTTTCAGCTGAATAATGCTTCGTCACTATCACTGAATGCACGAGCTTAAGAAAATTGCAATTCTAAGCACTTTTTTACTATAAGTTCACTGCAGTTAACAGTATGGTGCAGTGTTCAAGCGGTAGTTGCGTTTTCTGAATGATTTATTCTAATTTTGTAGATAATCTTGGAATAGAAATGCACTCGCTCTTAAAGGAATCGACCGCAGCTTTTTACAGTGCGGGAAATTTATTGAAGAGACGAATCAACACAACAATTATTAATTTAATTTAGCATATGTTTGTTATCCGCTAGCATCCAAGACATAATGTGATGTATTCGACAAACAAAACAATTTTTAATCAATATTATGGTTGGAATGGGTAAAATTTGACAATTTTTGAGGGGTTTAAATGATACAATGATTTTATCGTTCATATAATTAAAGGGGTTAACCGTTTCGTTTTAAGCATTTGTATACCGCGTTACACCGCAATTCTATAAATTATATTCACAAGATATTGTAATAAAATCACTACACATTAAAATTTTAAACAGTTTTAGAATTTTGTTTCCCGGGAGTTAAGTACAACAGAAATTTTCTTGACTTATTTTTCACGCGAAAAGAAAAAGAGTGAGGGTTGCGATGGGGAAGGTGACTGAATCGTCCCTCCTTGTTAAATTGAGTTTGTGCTGTGTGCCTGTGGCAGCGCTGGCTTTTAGAGCCATACTCCTCAATTACTACAAACCCAATGAACTCCTAGCCACGTGGCCACACACTTTTCGGAATATACATCGTTGGAAGGTTTCAATCGGCTTCTCAGACGTTTTCTTCAGCTTCAATGTTTCACAATCAGAGAAATATGGGCCTGATCAAGATGTTACAAATTTTATGTTTATTTATGTTTAAGCATCCCCCATTCTTCGTCGCACAACGCTCGTGCGATCTGTGTCCACATTCAGCCGCTTCGTCGGGTGAGTAGGGAGCACACAAAATTATGTGAATTAATCCTTTCGTGCATATATAGTCCAGAGATAAACAAAAATCATAGAATACGACGCGTTAAAACAAACCTCTGAGTCTTCAAGTATCTCGCCGATATATTCAAAAATTGCCCTAAGATGATATAAAATTTCCTGGTCCACGCTTCAATCAGTGTTCATTAAATGATCCCGAAGTCTTTTCTTAAATACCAAAGTGAGTTTGCTTCCTTCATCTCTGGATGATTGTTGTGTTGCAGAGCATCGTTCGTTAGATAATCCGTTCTGATAAAAGGTATTACGAATTAATTTGCGCTCCTCGCAGTATATGGGTTGATTTGCGATACTTTAATTAATGGTGTTCGGATTTTGAGAGACCATCACTTCTGACCTTTTCACAAAGTTTGAGCATTCTAGCTTCTATAGTTACTGAGGAAATTAGCTGTGACGCACAGACAGACGGACGGACTGATGGACAGACAGGTCGCGAAACTAGTAGGTCTTTGTAAAAATTTTTTTACAAAGACCTAAAAATAGACCTTGACGATTAAAAATATTTCCAAAGAAGTAAAATTCAAGTAAAAAATTTAGCAGAAAAAATCTAGTCATTTAAAAGGTCAAATATAAGCATATCCTATGTATGCAGGCACGAACTGGGAGATTGATTTGATGTCTATCCTATATGCACATTAAGGCTCCCGGGGAGAGAGAGATATTACTATTTAATACTTACCTGCTACTTCATACTTGTCAACCGATCAGGGAGAAGATACGTTTATTTAAAGACTTAATTTTTCTTTCCTTCCTTGTTAGATCATACAGTTACACGTTCATTTGGATATAAAATATTAATACCATACTTTAATAATAAATTCTTCGAAGCTAATTACTTTATAGCTGGACAAGATAATGAGGACTTATGTCTGTATATCAATAAATTTAGAGTATTAATGGAGCTCCAATTTCACGGGATTTATTTCTACTTTAATTGGTTTGTTATTGGAAGGAAATTAAATGTATATTACTTGATATCATATTTGAAAAAACCATAAATTGAGACTATAATTGCAGGCCCGGGCGTAATCGCGTTAGGACGCTAATACTCGGACTGAAGCCTTGAGTGTGCAGTCAGATTGATAAATCAATCTATTACTAGTTCAACTGCAGGCCCCGGGCGTAACTGCCTTGGGACGCGAATACTCGGGCTAACGCCTTCTCCTTATTCGCTTATCCCGGGCTAAGTGCCTTGGGATAGATTAAGCTCGGGCGCACGCCTTGAGCCATCGAATGGAGAAATACATCTCGATTTTCTTTTATAGCATAATTATGCTAACTTAATTGCCTACCAACCAAAATAGTGAAGACAATAACAAGTACATGATCAAAGTTTAAATGTTATGTTTTTACCGCCATCTCTCTGTGACTGGTGTCCACAAAGCTCAAGCTTTCGCTCGATTTGCCTAATTGCACATGTATGTAACCGCTTCGTTCCAGTGAGGCGGTACGGTCGATTGCGAAGTCTTGTGTGCATATGTTTAATACTTAATACGAGTATGGATACACACCCACTTCTGCTAATGCATGATACGACGTCGCGCCAACAGATGCTTCGATTACAATTCGCAGATTATCACAATTGTTGCCATTCACAGTACACAAGGAGGAACGACGGAACATGGACCGAGTAATATTTGCGCTGCGACTTCCGTAACAAACATTTAAATTAGAAAGATAAAAAAATTAGAAAGTATTAGAGTACAATTAATTAAACAGAATTTATCAAAATGAATTCAATTACGAGGAGAAAAAGAGCCAAGCACAAGACCGTTATATTATCTGATTTTTCCCGACATTAGAGAATGAAAATATAACACCGTCCGGTAGAGATGTGGAAAAAGTAATCATTCAATATAAATGTTTGGTGACCGTTTGGGTATGTTTTTGATTTATTATTGAGTGGCGATTTGGATAAGAGCAGAAACCAATAAGAGATTGCTATCATGCATGTTATCTGAATATACAATATTTATGCGGTTATGGATATTTGTACGATTTTTTCACCTTTTTCCCCTTCTAACCATGTTTTAGTAATTCCTCTGGAATCTCATCAATGCTCCGCGTTTTGTTGGCTCTCTGGCTATAGATAACAGAATTGATCTTCCAGAGTTGACGGGGTTTATGTAAGCTCAATACAGGCTCCCATTGACTTCGATAGTCTTGAGCTATGATCAGGATTTGAGTTTTTTGAAATCTATAGCCCATCTTTATTTAATCCTATCTTCGATAACAAATGATGTTATCGGTTCCACCTTTACAGAATGTGGTGTTGGCCGATATTCTCTTCTTAAGGCCCGTATAGACGATATAAATATTTTATGATGTTACCTGCAACAAAATTTGCACGTGTGAACAGGTCAGAAAAAAATTTTCTGGTAACAATTGAATTTGCAGCAAAAATTCGACGCAGCAATTTTGCATGTTGTGTGAACACGTGATTTTTTTGCGTGAAGTGTTTGCTTGTTTGCTTCTAATGTTACCATTAGTTACAAGACAGTACACAAGTAACATGTGTAATCGTGGTGAGTTGATTGAACACCTAATTGAAAAACATTCCCAAATGATTGGATGTTTTTCCTCATCATTATAAAAATAAATTTAAAAATATCACTGTAATTAGAAATATTGTAGCAGACTTAAATTTAAAGGAAACTGAAATCAAATCAAAAATACATAATTTAAGAACGTAATTTCTGCAGGTAGTAAGCCGCATAAAACTAAAAAGAGTTGACAAGGTCTAGATCCCATTCCCATTTAGCTTAAATTTATCTTAAGTGAAAAAAGTATCCTGTAGTTCAGAAAATTTAGCAGAGAATTTTTATACATTTTTGTAAATTTAAATTACATGATATTTTTTTATTATGTATAAAATATAGAATATTTTTTATTATGTATAAAATATGGAATATTTTAGCTTTAAATTATATACTGGTCTTCTCAAGAAACTTCACCTTCGGGTGAAACCAAATAATCTTTAAATTCATCCCGAATTTCCATCTCAGTATAACTGTATTTAGTATTTCGCTGAAGCGGTAAAGAATTACCTTCTTACTTCAAGCTCATCACGCCAAGTTCCCGATTGAATCAACCCTTCATTTTCCATGTCAAATATTGCCTGTAGAGCGTATCTACTCTTTGATTCCTTTCTAGTTATAAAAAAATTCTACGATCCACATAAGATACAATATCCACCATTTTTTTCAGGACCTAGTTCTAAAGGTTTTCTTAAAACCCGAAACCCACTTGTCCTTATGCCAATAATATTTTCTACTATTCGTCTTGCTATTTAAAGACGGTAATTGAAGAACCGGTTTTGAAGCGGGGGATTTTTGTATGGGTATGGCTTCAGTATATATTTCCTAAGCACAAAAGCGTCATGTGCCACAATAACATTGGGATTTTTTTCAAAACCGGGCAGTGGGTGGTATTTTGGTGTTTGTAATTCACCTGTTGCTAATGCATTTGATAGAGAACAATTCTTGAAAACTCCATCTGAAATCCTTTCTTCGCATCCAGCATGGAAGTAGATAATTTTATAACTTACATATGCTAAAACTATTAGTACTATGCTGTGTGTGTTCATATAGTTGAAGTAGGTACTACCGATGTTAGATGGAGCTTTTATAGCAATGTGTTTTCCCTCTAAAGTTTCGATACAGTGGGGGAGTGAATCTGGCACCTTAAATTACAAGGAGTTAAATAATTCGATTGCAGGAAAGTATGTGTACGTTCACATACTCAATTTCAAACTTTGAAATAATTACGTAATTAACAGAATAGAAGTCAAGTTGAAAATAGAACTGTCGGTCAAACAAATGAGGCGCTGCCGTCTACGAGTGAGGAACACCCTTATGCTTCGACACAACGCGTATAACGCGATTCCTACTGCGCTTACGCCTTCTGGAATTCGCTCTCCAGGATTCCCTTCAGAGATGCCATCACGGCCTCTCGGACGTCTTCTACGAAGCTGTATCGTTTTCCTTGAGGTCCCGCATGAGTCGAGGATAGAGGATCGCTCGGTTGGCGCTACAGAAATTCAGTTCTACTACTTTTTGATCCTACTTTGTATATAGCTTCTGAATATTTTTTTTTGCATTAGTACTACAGCCCCTTTTTCTCCTTCGCTTAGAGATGGAGTATATAATTATCTTGGTCGAATGTATCGGCACTCGAGAAGGTGATATGGTCAGTACTACGCTTTGACCGTTCATCCGTCCACCCAGCTGCGATATGTTCTGATTTTAAACCAGTACGTATCATAACTGAGCAAACTTATAATCAGTCCGAAGAATCACTCGAAACAAATCTCGTTGTCACCAGCGGGATTCGAACGAGTGATCTTCGGCTTACACAGCGAGCACTCTAATCACTACACCACGTAGACTACTAGAGCTTCTGAATTTAGAATATTGAAGTGAGATAAAAGTAAGCTATTACTTCGTTGCAAAATCCAAAAAGCTATCATGGAGATATATGATTCGATGCCATAGACGATTGCTCTAATTGTTCTAGAAGTGGATTGTGCATCCACTCCTATAACAATTAGAACAATCGTCCAAGAGGCCGTGACGGCATCTCTGAAGGGGATTCCGGAGAGCAAATTCAAGGAGGCGTAAGCGCAGCAGGAATCGCATCATACGCGTTTTGTCGAAGCACAAGGATGTTCCTCACTCGTAGACGGAAGCGCTTCATTTGTTTGACCGACAGTTCCATTTTCAATTTGTCTTTTATACTGTAAATTACGTAATTATCAACGAGGTCATCAGAAGTTTCCTTGCCGTTTCAGATATGTTTTCTAAGGTAGAAGCTAGTTTGATTCCAAGGAAGTCATGAAAATCTTAAGCAATTGATGCCGATTAAAGCTCTTCAATGTCGAACTTTTAAAGGTCTTCTTTCTAAATGCTTTTGTTGGACGTTGGTTTTATCAAGTCGATGTCCGAGTCGCAATCAACTTCGCCGAATATCTGTTTGTCCAATATACTGGATGCCCACCTTTTTGCACTTAGCACATATTCGGTTTTTTTATAGGTATTGTCATCTGATGATGCTCATGTTGAGTATGTCGTGGGAAGTACAATGAACTCACAATTATATTATAAAGTCAATCAGTTGTTGGACGTTACTGTTACTAGTGGTGTGGCCTCGAGATGTTCTCGCCGAAGAATAGCTTAGTTACCCAACTCGCATCGGGCCAGCAACTAGTATTTTTATGGCTTTTGTGGGGAATGAGGCATCTAAATTTGGAGTTCAACAGAAAATGGCATGCGTCACAGTTGACGCAGCGAAAAGTATCCAATCCATAATACTAGCCCTTTTATCGATGAGCATGTTCTCGATATAATTGGCGGTCCTTGCACCGCGTGGGACTCATGTAGTTTCGGGAGGTGAAAAATGTAGGAACCGAATTGTGCTTAACCGTAAATTCTTGCTGATTGGATGAACCGTTAGCCATTTTCATTTCATCGATTTAACTCAAAGTATCTAACTGCGATTTCTTTTGTCTACCATTTTGTTTATTGAGGCGCGAAGATGCTGACTTTATAGGGTTTTAAATTACCAGTTGCCATTTACTAGCTGAGTGTGTTCTTCCACCCGCAATTGGAAGACGTGTCTGTTGTGAAACGAAAGGGCGGATATTTTAGTTAATCCTCAGATCTATATTAAGGGCTATTATATCTATATCTGCTTTTTAAGACAAAAGCCATCCTATACCATTACTGAATATCATTTTACTTCTAAGTTATCCTTATCAATCAGACCATATATTGTAATTTGGATGAAATCTTGTTTTGTAATCAAAAACTCATCATTTGTGAAGCAAAAAAAAGCTATCGTAAGACGACATTATCAAGCAATCAAATAATTTCATGTATTTAATGATTAGTAGCGAAACAACGCTGCATTTGCGAATTAATAAAAAGCGAGTAAAGTGCTGACTACTATACCATAATTTTAAACAACATTTGGTTAAAACTTAGCTTTACGAACAAAAAGCTTTGCCGAACTTGAATGCCTGATAACACATCAACCAATGATAATTTATTCAATTACTTATCAGTGAAATACAAGTTCTGCTTCAAGTAAACAGCTGTGCAGAGAATTCTGACGTCCGCTTCATAAACAAGCCATACGTCATTAAAGTTCTGGTATATAGTGCCTCTAGAGGACATTCCATTTTGTAACAAATACTCGTATCTGCAATAAACAACCCAAGATTTAAAAGATGACACTATCGCGAAGTGAAATTCTACTTCTCTTTGATATCGATGGAACCTTAACATTGCCTCGTTCGCTAATTGAACCGGACTTTGAAACATTCCTCTATGAAAAAGTGAAACCACTTGCTACAATTGGAATAGTAGGTGGAGCGGATATTGAGAAAATGTTCGAGCAAATGAACGGGAAGCGAATTCTTGATGAATTTGATTTTATATTCCCCGAAAATGGATTAGTACAAGTCGAGAATGGAGTGGAAGTAGGCAAGGAATCAATACAAAATTTACTCGGTGAAGAAACATTGCAAAAATTTATAAATTTTGTTTTAAGATATTTGGCAGATTTAAAATTGCCTTTTAAAAGAGGCACTTTCTTAGAATTCCGCAATGGTATGATGAATATTTGTCCTTGTGGTCGTCAATGTTCTCGAGAGGAAAGATCAATATTTGCTGAATTCGATCGAAAGAATTGTATTCGCGAGCGGATGATAGATGATTTGAAAAGAGAGTTTCATGATGTAAATCTAACTTATAGTATTGGTGGACAAATTAGTTTTGATATTTATCCCCACGGATGGGATAAGACATTTTGTCTTAGACACGTTACACAAAATCGATTTAACTTTAAAGAAATTCATTTTTTTGGTGATAAAACTGAACCAGGTGGAAATGATTATGAAATATTTTCTGATCCAAGAACAATAGGGCATAAGGTGCAAACACCATATGATACTCGTCGAATATTAGAAGAAATTTTTAAAATTTAATTGGTCTTGAACAAAAGCAAATAGTTTTGTTATAAAATACTATTTTTGATACAAATATACTTTATACATATTAAAATTCAATTTATTTACATTAAAATAAGTTGAGAATTCTATGAATTTCTGCTTGCTTCCATCATACACTCCCGAAGATAGACTTCAAAAGACATTTCAAATTATTTGGACATTGAGTAAAAATCCATTCTTCTTTTGTCAATAGTTAATGCTAAATGATGAAACTGATGAAATGGTTCCATAGGTTCATAGGTAAATACTCGTAGAAGTAAAATGAAAATCACAACTCAATCCAAGAAAATTGACATTTGAAAGAGCTATGGATAATTTTATTTACCTTGAGTTGCATATTAAATGAATAGGTATTGAAAATACATCTTGCGAATGATCTCGATCCCCTGTTCATTTCTCATTAAGTCTTGAAATTTGGACGGAACTTTAATCAATCTCTCAATTGTCTCGGACCATATCCAGTTCTAGAATTTCAGATAAACAGTTGTCGTTAACAGGATTAGACAAGCGTTTCCTTAGTTTTCCTATTGGCTTTCATTGCTGATTTTTTCCTACGAATGCCTTTTTAGAGTTTTGTAAGAAAAAGTACAATACCCTATTAATATCGGTACTTGTCTGTCCATCCGTCAGTTCGTTTGTCCGTCAGTACGTCACAGCAAGTCTTCTCAGGAGCTAAAGTCACCGTATCTTATGAAGAGCTCGGAAGTTTTATAGTTGAAAAAAATACCAAATTATTTTAATGGCGATCTCCTCGAATAAGGATGTGAGCCTGTAAAAATGTTTCTTCACAGTAGATAGTCGAGTATAAAATCTTCAGGTCTTCAGGTCTTAAAATTGCAATGTCGATAACGAGGTAGAGAGGAGAAGTGGAAGAATATAAAGAGGCTGTAGTGCTAAAGCAAAAAATAAATCTTACTTGCAGGTAATGAAATTTTCGACATTGAAATTGAGACCAGAGTTAATGAAACGCCCCTTGTAACAAAGAAGTGAGAAAAATGGACAAAAAACAATGTCTGCTAGTTACAAAGATGTAATGATACAGGTAAAGAAGATATTTGATCTCTAGTCTAGTCTCAAGGGATATGTTAGCAGTGATTGAGAGTTTCTCAGAGCTCCAGTTCATATGTAAAGCAATGTTTTTGTTTTATTTCTCACACAACACTGCAAAATCATTCTCAGAACAATTTCTAAGTAACCTCGAAGGATGATTAGGATTTGAAATTGGGATTTCGGTCAGCAGGGTTGGTGAACCTTATGGAATAATTGGATTGAGTTCTACGCAGCGTCGGCTTTTTTACCCAATAAAAGCAACGGTTCGTGATAGAGGAGAGTTCAGTATTTTTCTACGAGTATTATATTCGCGTCGGTGTCACTAGGCATTGAGTCGAGGACACAGCTCAGTCATTTCCAGTATTTTTCTACGTGTTGCTGCTATTTTCTACGAGTCTTTTATACGCGTCGGTATCACTAGGCATTGAGCCGAGGACACAGTGGTTAGTTAGTTTCGGCATGATTGAGCTGAGGACACGTACTCTCTCCAAGGTCTGAGGTTGTATGCACACCCGCGGAGCCACCGAAACATGCCCCAAGGACTCCACGCACAGCACACACGATGGTGCGAAACCCTTACCTGGACGGGGCTCTAGGACAGCCAGAAACTAACTTATGTTCGCTACTTTGCAGGTCATCAAGCGCACAGCTACCCCGGCGCGCAGGGCACCCTCCCCCTTAAAGCATCACGTGACACGGCCACCAGTGGAGTTCGCACCCCGTCCGCTACCTCCCCGTGCCGGCATTCCGAGCCTGGAACAGACTAATCACAATCGAGAACAGGGCCAGGCAGGAGGAGGCCACGACCCAGGCAGTCACGTCTAGCGAGGTTCCCTCCAAACGCATTAGGGGAGGTAAGCGAGTCCTCGCCAGACAAAAGCTAGGGAAGCTCCGCCAGCTCGCACGCTTGGCGGTGACCGAGGACGAGCGCAGCCATTTCAGGGAAGAGGCCCGCGTAATCGAACGGCAGTTCAGGTGGGAGGTCAAGGTAAAGGCTCTCCGGAAAAGGAACACGGCTGGTGGCGTTGAGCATATACGAGTAGCAACATAATTGTAATTACATTGTGAAATCTTTTAATAACTTGTGAAATACATTGTAGAATCGTTGCGTACAATTGGTGTTTCATTCCAAAAAGTGGAGGATAAAGGCCTTGGTTGTGTAGGGTAAAGTGGAGACCAGGGTACCACTGAAAGAGGCCAAGGGTACACCGGGAACAATGTATAACAGTTGAACATCAAAGTCGTAGTCATTGGTGTGGTGACTTAGAAAATGCTCATGGTAATCCTAGAGACTAAAGTATCCGAGCCAGGAAGGTGTAACATCCGTGTTGTAAAACTGGTGTAAATAAAGAGAAAGAACGAAAAACGGTTGCGATTCAATTACCGAAAATTTAAGTTGAACTAACAGAATTGGTTAATGGATTGGAAAGTAAGCACAACAAAAAAAATTTCCAATTTTGATTTAAATTACTAACTGTGTCCTAAATATAAGTGGCATCAGTTATTCATTCTTAATTAAATGTACAAATATTCTTTTTATTATCGATTTTATACGCAAACATGGAATTTCAATGTAATTATCTTTAATACATATTTTGTTTGGATTCGAAAGTTTCTAGTGACAAATGTGATATCTACTAATAAATTTCTAAAAGCAGTAAAACCAGTGATGAGTGATTCCTAAATCTAAATTCACTAAATGCAAAGGAACAAAAAGCCCTCAGCAAATTCTTCTTCAGAAAACCCAAACGCAATTGAATTTTTACCATGAATTGCAATCCAACAAAGGTATAATTTTCAATAGTATAATTTAAAAGTAAGTTTTAAATAGAATTTTTTACGAATTTAGCCTGACCCTTAGACGAACGTAAACTTAAAGACAAAACCAAGCAATACCTTGCCCAGATTGTAACCTATTGTAACAACATATATATTTTGTAAATAGCTGAAAAGTATATATATAACTGTAAATAACAGAAAAGGGCTGTAATGAAACTTAAAGTAAATCGGGAGGCGCCTACGATTATGTTACAAATTCGTTTGGCTGATGGCTCAAGACTTTCTGACCAGTTCAATAAATCGGACACTATAAAGATATTCATGACTACATTGTAAAACCTGCATCGGTCAACTTGCTTGCACCACAAACTGGATTAGGTTATTTATAATGAGCTCGCAATCGGTATACGCAAAATTGTTTATGGACTTTGAAGCGCATATCGGAGGAGTAAAAAAACAGGCGCGGTGTCAGAAGCGCACGCGGTACACGATATGAGTGAAACGTTCGAAACAAAAAGAAAAATGGCTTGATAGAGCCGAAAGGAAGGTTTTTAAGTGGTATTTCGTGTTGTATTCTTATATCACTACAGTCCCTTTCGAGGCTTCGCTTAGAGATAGTTAGAGTATCTCATTATCATGATCGAATTTGTCGGCACTCCACAAGGTGATATGGTCAATATCACACTTTGGCCGTGTGTCCGTCCAATCAGCTGCGATACGATCTGATTTTTAAACCAGCACGTATCATAACTGAGCGGGCTTATAGTCCGTCCGAAGAATCACTCGAGCTAAACCTCGTTGCCGCCCAGAAGAGTCGAACCAGGGACCTGCGGCTTACGGGATGAGTACTCTAACCAATACACAACGCGGACTACTAGTTGTAGCCAAGTGAATAAGAATAATTCGTAATCGATGGTTGGCTATCCATTAACTTACTCAGCCATCGGGCTGTAATTCTTTAGACGTTGTAGGGGCTTTTGCCTGGAATGGGGAGTCATCGCTTGTTGACTCGTCCCACCGGAACCCGGGGAGAGGCCCTGGGTAACCCCGTTTCATCTCTACTGAGTGATATTTTCATGGATGGGCTAGGGACGGAGATGGGCAATAAAGGAATGATGCCAAAGATATGGGCCAGATATGTTGACGACATTTTTACGATCGTAAAAGTGAACGAGGCTGAATAAATTACTTTATGTACATAATGGGATACACCCTAAAATAAAGTTTACTATGAAAAAGGAGAGCAATGGCCAATTACCGTTCCTTGATCTTTTGATCATAAGGGCTCCAAGTGGACTAGAGTTTGTCACCTGTAGGAAGAGCATGAGCACCCAGAGGACCATCCCAACCTCATCTTACCATTCTTATGAACAAAAAATTGCTGGAACAACTGTATGATTCGCCGAATGATTATGGTTCCTTTGAACAACGAGCGGAAATATAATACGTTGAAGATACAGCCAGGAAAAATGGGTACAGCAGGAATTTGATCGAGCAACGAATTCGGAAAATGGAAAAGCAACACAAGAAAAATGAGCTCACCTCGCTGTTTCTTGAAAAACGAGGACAAGTACTAACTCGTCAGCTACGAAAAGATTGAAACGCACCTTGAAGATACAAGGGATACAGCACGTTAATCACAAGCATGAAATACAGCATCGAAACAATTCTTGGATCAACTAAGGATAGAAGAAAAAGGAGGAGAGGGCGGAATATACGAGTATAGGATCAGCTGCCCGGAATGCGACAAGGTTATATCGGACACACAAAATGCTTGGCAAAAACAAAATTTCAAGAGCATATCAAGGAAGCTTAACAGATAATTAGAGAGGGTGGAATGGAAACAGCGAGATCATCAATAGCTAGACCCCTCATTGAGGAATTCGGAAGTAGTACAGGAAGTACGCGATTGGAAAAAGTTGGATGTATGCGAAAGCTTGTAGATCTCGTGAGTCCTCATTGAACAACGTTTGAATACAGTTTCCGGGAATGGATATAGTGATCTAATAAAAATCATCGAATGTTATTTTTGTAAAAAAATGCTATAAACTCTTTGTAATTCATCTACCTTCCTTATCTAACCCTAAATTGCGTTTTCATTATTTGTGATTCCTTTTGTTAGTGTCTACGGATATTTAGTTTCATTACCTGATATAACTTTTTGTCATTAAATGAGAAAGATTTAAATACTGGGAACAAGAAGAAAACTTTTCTTCGAAATATCGGTATTTAGAGAGTAAAATTAAAAATAAATAGCGCTTTTAAAAGAGAACATTTTCATCTTTTTTTATTTTTGTATCATTATATGGGCTCTTATTCCCGAAATAAAAATCATATCAGTTTACTTTTTGAAGGGGTGTTTTTTCTCCAGC
Source organism: Odontomyia ornata (assembly GCA_963969285.1). Classification (NCBI taxonomy): domain Eukaryota; kingdom Metazoa; phylum Arthropoda; class Insecta; order Diptera; family Stratiomyidae; genus Odontomyia; species Odontomyia ornata. The sequence goes on along the minus strand of OZ017739.1, from coordinate 446,842,045 downwards.
CACTTCACCACCATCTCGAGTTTTTTCTCTTATTATCCATTGTTTTATATAATCGAGATTAGACTCTTACGTATTATAGTATCCATAACATATGTTTTTTAAATTATAGTCTCCTTATTTTTCAATAATTACAGAAATCGAATGTCCCCAATTAGCCTTTTGGAAGTGAAAGAAACATTCCTTTTATTATGTCATTCTAATTCGATGGAAGAAATGATCGGTGAATTTTTCACACTGGCAGCCGATCATAATAAATGCATATCACGATTCCGCCTCGAATCAATCATTAAGATTATAACAAAGGTTTTGTCCTATTTAGGAGAAGCGGGCTCTTATGGATCTCACACAATTCCTGACATTGTTGAACAATGTTTCGCACAGGTAGTAGAAAACTAAAACAACCTATTTAAAATATGATCATCTAATTTATTTTTAGAGCCCTGGTGTGATCGGTATCAGCGAATATCAATTTAGTTGCCTCTGGAATGCAAAATCGAATAGATTTATGATTTATTCAAATTTACTAGCTCTAGTCAAAAGAATGAAGGACACAGAATATATAGTGCATAACACTGGTTGTGTATCATGTTTATTACCAAAGATATCTGGAATACGATTCAAATGTTATTCTTGCCGGGATTTATCATTGTGTATGAAATGCTTCTCAATTGGATTTTCTAATACTAAACATAGTATGAATCATCGAGTGTATGAAGTTTATGGTGATGTATGAAATGAAAATAATTGAGTTCCTAAATTATATTAAAAACACACTTTGGCAGGATCTACCCACAAAGAAGTGGACTAACTTTTTGACGAAGTTGTGCAGTGTTGTTTTCGGTAGAGGCAATCAAACAAAACGCAATACTGACAAGAAAAGCAGTGAAAGTAAAAATGAAGAGGAAGAGAATAAAGAAAATACAGACATGGCTACAGAAGATGCACGGCTGGAGGATAAAAGCATTCAATGTACGCGGCACTCAGGTGAGTCCAAAACTTTTAATACCCATACTTTAAGATCGTTCAGCCATATCCGAATGGAAATTATTGTCATTCATTTTTAGGGTTTTGTACTAAAATACAAAACCCTATTGCAATCACGACCTGTGTCCGTCCGTCCGTCCGTCCGTCCGTCCGTTCGTCCGTCCGTCCGTCTGTATGTCACAGCACTTTTTCTCCGAAACTATATAGGCTACAGCCATGAAACTTTGTGGAAAGGTCAGAAGTGGTGACCTCTTGAAAGTTCAAGGGTGGAAAAATTTTTCAAAGGGGTTTAAGGGGGGTCTCCCCGTATAGGGAGGTGACCCCTCAAAAAAAAATTTTCACCATTGGTAGTCAAGTAGGGTGTTATTGGAAAGGTCTCAATGAGATCTTTTCAAAACAAGTCTTAAAATTGCCTTATCGGTACCGAGGGGGGCAGGGGAAGGGGAAATGTACGAACTAATCGCGTACCCCCCCCCTCGCGATTGGAAACCTGCGATCCGAAAAATCTGAAAAAAATCATGAATGTAGGCCTTAATGAGTACAACAACAACAAATACTTGAGAAGTCAAAATTCACTCAACTTTGTTAGTAATAGTATGATTTATCGATTTTAAGTTTTCTTGAATAAAATCTAAACGGTACCCTTAAATTCAATAAAATTTACCAAACAGATGACTATTTATAAGGTTGATTTTTTCTGAAAGTTTCATAAAGATCGAATAGTATTTAACGAAGTTATAGCTGTTTGAATTTTCCCGTATTACTATGGAACAATATGCCTTTTATTACTATGGAAATATATGGCTATGGAGCCATATGCGCTTTTTATCGATACAGACACTACAGCTTTGCTAGGATTTGCATGAAAATTTCAGGAATGATAGGTATCATGAAAATGAGTACATACAATTGAAACAAGTCGAAGAGGCAGGAGAGAGCTCCTAGCAAAAGGGCTTTGTAACCATTCTAGGATTCGAAAAAATAGGCCATGAATCGATAATTACAGTACAGAGGAGTGGGCCCCGAAAAAAATTTCATGAAAGGTAGCCGATATGAGTATCAAATGAAAGTTCTCTATTAGAGCTTTTCAAAACAGTTCTTAAACTGACAGTTTTTGGTTCAGTGGGGGCACAAGGGGGGGGGGAAATACATGAAAAATGTGTTTCTAAAAAATCTGGAAAAATTATCAAGGGAGATATTTATGGGTATAACTAAAACGAATACCTCAGAATTCACAATTCTTTGAACTTTGTTAATAATAGTATGATCCTCGAATTTCACATTTTCTCCAATAAAATCGTCTTTGACATGTTTCTTGATTTTATTCGTTGCTGGTTACTGCATTTTGTAAGTTGAGTACAAAACCCTTCTGACATGAGCATAGGTCTGTCTACCCAACTTGTTTTATTATGTTACTGCTTTTCAGATTCAACTATTGAGCCTCAAAGTATGGATCGGAGTTTACTCGAGAAACTATCTTCCATTGTCACTACACTTTTTGAGCAAAAAGAGTAAATATTAATCTTTTAAATTTTTAAATTTATTTAAGAAATTTAATTCAATTGCAGAAAATTGGAGAATCGCAAACAACATTTAGAAAATTCAAATAGAAGAAGCGATTCTATTTGTAATCTTTTAGATGATCAACAGAAAATGTTGCTTACTATTATAGACCAACTTAAATTCGTTGTAGTATGTTTACATGAAATCTACGTGATACTGTTTAACCTAATTCACTTTTTTTTAGGAAAACACAGCGAACCGAACACTCCCCGTTTCTAGCACGCCGAACAGGTTTGGGTGTCGAAGAGTACCTGTTGATAACGCTGCAAGTCCACTCACATCCTCTAGTAAGCCAACAAACTTTACAAATTTCATCTTTCTCTTTATTTTCTGTATTTTCAGTACACGGAGCTTCAATTAACAAAAGCTATCTAGATGCTAACAAATCGTATTATTCAATAAGTGAAGTGAGCACATTCTTTCATCACAGACCGACGCAGGTAAATAGAGCAACCCAGAATTTACTAGGACCAATTGGGGAAACGTCAACAATGGATACAGAAATGCTCAACTTCCGTGAATTACTGTTCAAAGTTAAAGATATAGTTGAAGATTCCTATAGTGATAATAACGAGTTGGCAGAGGCTACATATCACCTTGAAACTGTCCTAGACAGTATTATTCGAAACGAAGAAATGAAAAGAAAAGCTTCCTGAATTTGTTAAAGGCAAACAAAAAATTTTATAAATAATGAATGACCGTGTACACAATCTACATACTTATTTACAAATGTTCAAAATTTTATTTTATAATGAGGTTCAAAATATTTTTTTATATATTTAAATATATTTGTGTTTAAAATTATCATTCGCTATTTCAATGAAGTTTCCTGAGTTTTAGATATTTTATGCCCAAAACCATTTCCATGATCTCCAATATTTTTGAAAGCAGTAGTTGAAATCATTGGTTGTATGACATTCCAGATCGACAATATTAGTTTTTCAAAAGGGAAACGAATTCTCCGGAAAATTAGTTCAACGTTGTGCCTTGGATGAAAAACCGTATCGAGAGCGGCCGTGTATTATTAGTAAATTAAAAATAAATTTCTCTTTCAGTTGCAATGCACTCTTACACTAGAAAAGGAGTCAAAAATTATTTGGTTATTTTACTTTTATTCATTTAACTATGCTTGTATCACATTGACCGCGGAAGCTTCAATGGGCTGGCCAAGTGAATCGTATGAACGAACGATTGATACCCAAAAAAGGTATTCGTTGGGAGACTCGGGTCTGGCTCGGTCGACGAAGACAGTTCATCATTGCTCGAGTTTCAAAATTGGAGGACGCGGTCAATGAATCGAGATAGTTGAAGACGCTTTTTGCAGGAAGCGAAGGCCCGAGAGGGGCTGTAGTGCTATGAAAAAGGAGAAGTGGAAAACCTCTCTGAAAAAAAGCAATAAATATATTTCACCGTTCACTTTCCAAAACACCTAAACTTGTAAGAGTCATTCAAGAAAAGACTAGTTTATACAGCAGTAAGAGCATTGAAGGCACAACTTCATGTTAATGAATCGAGACGATTCAATGTCAGGATGGTCGAGTGTCATGGCAACACCAAGTCAAGAGCACCGGCCACGGAAGAAATCGAGAAGAGTCACTCGCATCCGAACCATCAACCGAGTCATTGTATTTTGAACACAATAAATTGATTATTAACAAACGGTGCGCGTTAGTGATTATTAACCAACGGTGCGCGTTGGTTCTTTACAATTATCCTGTTCCTTAGGTTCACCTCTGACACCACTTTTAATTTATCTTCATATGACAGAACATAGGCGACCGGTTTTACCTTTGAACCATACAACTTACCAGCACTGAACAACAAATTAGTAATAAGGACCCTTCCCAATGATGGATCGAGTCGTGGATTGTCAGCAAGTATATTGGTTTTTTCGAGGAAGTTCTGTCTTGCATCTCTATTTTGCCCATAGTGGTGAAGTAACCCAGATAGTTTGGTCATTTTAATACGCTTTTTTTGGAACAATAAATTTTTGGCGGGTTGCTTCTCATTTTTCTTTAAAAATAAATTATCGACTAGAATAATTATAGATTGCTCAGGAAATATAGCAAAACTCTTACATAACTTCGTTGTTACAAGATTCCCATAATTTCTCCTCTACTTTTATTGTCCTTTTCGTGAAGGTCCCTCGAGAAACTTGCCTAGGTGGACTGCTGAATTATTACATGGTATAATGGGAAGGTTAAGAGTTTTCGAAAAGAAATGTCTTCATACATGTACTGTTCTGTACAGAAAGCCTGAGACGGATTGGAAATACTATACTCGTATATCGAATCGAAGAATTTATCAAACTACTAGTGGTGAGAACCGTCACTTTCATTTAGAAACTGTTTCGAAATCAAATCGCAAAGTCTGTAATTGTGAGCAAAACTCCCTAGATTGCGCATCCCTTCCACCCTAGAGAGGGTTACATTAAGACTCGTCTCCCCATTGGCTTCAATCCTCCAGAAACATTCCTGTATTTGGACATGAATTGGTATGTTTTTGATTCTGACGGTGTTCCGGTTATACATAATATATATAGACAGGCCACCGTTAAAAAGACAAAACATCCCCTGAGTTTGAGCTCCAGAGATTGAAAGTTGCAATGAAGATACTCATTTTCCACGTTTGTTGAAGCTGGTTGAGCTAGGACAACGCAATCTAGGAATTGTTGGCTGAATGACAATGGCAAAATTATTCGTGTTTTTTTCATTTTTGGATTTTCAGTTCATTATTGCTACATTTAATATTATTATTTGTTTGTGTTAACAGTTTTATTTTGAAAAATTAGAGATTAGTTTTAACATACAGGTTAGGAATGTCGTGACGTAAATATATTAGAATAAAGTAAAGTTTTTGATTAGGTTTTCTTAGAATTAAGTTAGAACATAATATAAGCTAAAAGTTATCTATTTTATTGTATTCTTTGTTTTTTATGTGAGTTTTAACAAAGTAAGTTGATTTTTTCTCCTTTTTTTCAATTATTTGATAGCATTTAAAAATTTTCAATTGGTCAAAGATATTGCTTCATTTCGAGTACTTTTTAATTGTAATCTTATTTAAATTTTGATTGCTGTTAATCACGAGGGCTTTTCCTCGCGATACGACCGGACACCTGAGCAAGTGAGTCGCTCTGGTTCTACACCAGAGCTGTTCGTTGAGAGAGCCCTAGTCCTACACTAGGCTCTAAGTCAGTATGTCCGGCACGTCATCGTCGTCGTCGTTGGGTCCGGCAGCCTATTGTTATCAATTGCGCTGGCTCTCTAAGAACACGGTAGTTCAGACTCTGGTCCACCACCAGATTCCGGGCACTTTGTAGTCGCTGTGCACAACACCACACCACACTCGCTAATCCCCGGAAGAAATGGCAACAAAGAAAAACCACCTGAGACTTGACCGAACACTTCCTATACAAACGATGCCCACTACCGAGTAGTTCAACTAATTCAAACGACGATCTCCTTTTGACTGAATAGAAAATTAAAATTTATTCCTCTATCTTTAATACAAAAGGTGAAATATGCTGAGCTGGCTTCCAGATCCAAGCATAAGCTCCACCCACGCGTGAAAAGTGCTGCGTATGCACATTTGCATGTATAGGAAGCGATATCACGGATCTGATAGTTTGTTTAATAAATTGCTGATCTCGTGGAGTCTATGCTTGGATAGGGATTACATTTCCGCCGAATTGTGATGACTAAAATAAACAATTGAAGCGACATATGAGTGGCATAAAATTACAATAACTTTGTTGCAACTGAAAGGGAATATATTGTTGCACTTCAAAACCAATGAATGAAATTAGATGGATTTTAGATTTCAAAATTATTGATTTAGTTTAATTTAAAAAAGGGGTGAGATTCAACAAGTGCTATTAGGTTTTTTTTATTCTTTTAATGTTCTTGTAACTTGTATTATGTCATTATAAAATTTATGATTGATGAAATAAAGTGTAGTTGAATATGAAAAACAACCAACAAAAAAACCCATCATCAGCTATCACTCAGTATTTTAGCATACTCAGACTTATTAATATTGAAACTTTTCGTTACCATTCACATTGGTGCAGGGTAAGGGTAGCCTTAGTTGAAATACGGGCTGAGTTTCGTTTATGAAATTCATGCGATGACAACCAATGTAACTATTAAAGTAAGAGCAGCTCCAATATAGCATGCAGTATTATGTCAAAAAGAGATAGAACCAAAACAACCACATTTCTTCGACGCACAGCAACGTATTCCGCATTTGTTAATCTATATATTTACTTTTTGATGTCATATATGACATTGGAGAGATTCACCCTGTGTCAAAGAGACGACGAGACTCAAAGGCGCTAATTGTTAAGTGGTGCTGTCCGACTCCGACGTGCGAATATTGGGTGAAATGAATTGTGACTCATGTGGCGGTTGAAATATTTCTTATTTGTCGAAGGTTAATTTGGGCCTATTCGTTGCTAATTCCGTTGTGAAGTGGCTTGGCTGGGTACAGCGTGGGCGAGTTTTTACCATAAACAGTAAACGTTAATCACGGCAGTTGATTTCATTCACCTTCGTGGGTGTCTCAAACAAGAAGTTGTTTTGCCTCATAAGTCCCACAACGGGCAACCTGCTTGAACAACATAACAATGAGATGAAGAAACTGCGTTTGCATGAGTCGAATCTGCACAATAGGTGACGAAAGTGCGTTTTACGGTGAACTCTTGAATTCTTGCCAAATAGCTGGCCCCTTGTAGCTTCTCAGCTGTTTGGTGCGAAGCATTTTGGGTAGCCTCCGGATATATTTAATCGATTTTTCGTGTTGTTTGGAGTCGGTATTTGCATGTAAAAATTCTATTTCCCCGAGCACAGTCTTGGCACGAAAAGCTTTCATTCACGATCCAGCTCAATCAAAGAACCGGTGCACACGATTGTTAAATGAATGAATGGGTGTCACGCCTGGGTTGACTAAGCAGCTCCAATAATTGCGCTTGCATTGAAAAGAACATAATAGCAAAAAGTGCTATTCTTGTCAAATTGAACGGTTCTTGTTACGGTACAAATAAATTTGGCGTGAAGTAATAACCAGCAACATGGTGAGTGAAAGATGAAAACTGTGTTTACAAACATTGGCCCGCGACACTTTGCCCTTTACTTTGATGACAGTTTATTTAAAACGCTTTCGGCGTTTATTGTCATTCTACTGACTTTTTAAAATATATAAACTCACCTCAGTTACACACTCACATGTTTAATCTATGATTATTAATTCTGGGCATTTCGGTATTCTCAATTTTTCGTCTCGTTATCAGAGTTCATCGGTAGTAACACGAAGTGGAGCCCAGAAAGCTAAAATCCAGACACGGGCTAGCGTCAAAGCAATTGAGTCTCGTAAACCTAGCGCTGCACTGCTCGAGGCCAAGAGAAAAGCTAAATTGAAAATGGATGGTCAAAAATCAAATGACGAAATTCTAATTAAGGATATCTTCCAGAATGTAAGATAATTATAAACATTGAAATGTGATAAACTTAAATATTTCTTTGACTTTCAGGCTGTAAATTCCATGAACAGTGTTCGTGGTGAAACCGGAGTTGTATACGATGAATCCATGGCTGAACATAAATGCATGTGGTTCCCTGAGCATCCTGAAAGTCCTCAACGATTGTTATCAGTTTTAGAAAGGTAAAACAAATTTCGATTCTCAGCCGCTTGCTAAATAGTTAATTGTGACAACTAGTGTGTTGATAACGATATCAAAACGTTTTCTTATTATTGTGGAGTGTAAATATTACGATAGGAGACGGCCGAATGGGCAGAGTATGCGTGATCTTTGATCAGGTTTTAGTTTTTTCTAAAAGTCAGTGATCCCCATAAATATTTTCTGGCATTATCTGATCATTGGGGTATTTTTAAGCCGTTACGATTATTTGGTTTTTAATGCTGTACATTGATATGTTTGTTTCATTTATTTTGAATTAAAATTTACACAATTATTGAACGGATTTCAGCGTAGAGACGCAGTATTTACAGATTGCGTATGCAATTTATTCATATCTTTTAACCTAATTTTTTTCTGGTTGGGTTCAGAATTGACCGCTGTGCTTTAGCTTATGCTAACAGACTTAAGGATTCAGGTATTCAGCTGGCATGCTATACCTGCAATTAAACCCCGCCAATACAAGGTGGCAAAAATTTATAAATGGATGGTTGTGAACGATGATTTTCTTTCGAAATTATTTAAAACGTAGAGCGATGATTGGTTTATATTTAAAATAAATAACACATAATATAATATAGTGATCGAAACAATTTGGAAAGAAATAAAAGTTGGTACTTTCTACGATCCCACCCAATTGAATACGCAAGAACTTTGCTTGATAATAGGTGACCTATATTCTTCAAAAAAAGATCTTATCACAATAGCCGACACAAACATTGATTTAATGCTGGAATCTATTGGGTCAAGGTTTTACATTGATACACTAGAAACAAACGGTGTCACTATTATCAACAGACTTCAACGTACGCGACTTGCATCTGCATAACATAGTCACAAATGATAATCAAATTGCTGAAAAATTGGAATATTTCTTGGAGGATAGGCCAGAGTTAGATCACCGTAAATTTGAAATTGCCACTCAAGATATTATAATCAATAGAAAACAAAGATCGTGTTATAAAATATCCAGATACCTAATCAAAGAACTTTTTTTTAAATACCTCCATACCCTACCACTCTCCATCACCCTTACATAGTCGCACAATGTTCGTGCGATCTGCACGTCGTCGATTCCTATGTGTGCCTCCCAGGCAATGTTAAAACATCGGTATAAGGGGGCACACAAAATTCTGTAAAGTACTCCTTTCTTGCTAGTCTAGTTCAATTCGTGAACAGTTCTCAGAAATAAAAAATTTATAATACGACGCATTAAAAAAAAACTAGCCTTCTTTGAGTATCTCGACGTTAGGGTGTAAAAGCTCTAAGATACTGCATTGTCAATCCTCAGGACATGATTAATTTGAATTTCTTAGATGTTTCTATTCTTTTCTTTAAAACCAATAATGAGTTTGTTTTTGCACTGTCTCTGGAAGATTGCTATATATACGCAGAGCATCATTTGTTGCATCGTTCTTTAGTCGACCAGTTCTGTCGTAAGATATTAAAAAATTGTTCGCATTTCCTGAATTATATGGATTTATTTGTGATACTTTTGTAAAGGGGTTTTTTTTCAATTCACTGGATTTTAGACATTTCAAGATAAACTTAGCTTTCTCCATAGTAATGATTGACTGAAGGTGAATGCATTGATCCGTTGATACACTAGTTTTGTTGGAGCAAGAGTTGGAATATAGTAATCCCTTAATATTCGCGGGAGCTAGGTTCCTGAAAACTGCCGTGAATGTTAAATCCGCGAACGTTGAGTCTACTTTCCTATGTAATAAGGGAGGTTACGTTCCACAACAGCAACAATTGAGATAAAATTCAAGATTAAAACAAGTTGGGTAGACAGACCTATGCTCATGTCAGAAGGGTTTTGTACTCAACATACAAAATGCAGTAACCAGTAAGGAATAAAATCAAGAAACATGTCATGTTCGAGGATCATACTATTATTAGCAAAGTTGAAAGAATTTTGACTTCTGAGGTATTTGTTATAGTTATACCCACAAATATCTCTCTTGATAATTATTTCAGATTTTTTAAGATCACGGGTGTCCATTCGCAAGGGAGGAAACACATTTTTCATGTATTCCCCCCTCCTGTGCCCCCACTGAAGCAAAAACTGTCACTTTAAGAACTGTTCTGAAAAAATTTTCACCATTGGTAGTCAAGTAGGGTGTTATTGGAAAGGTCTCAATGAGATCTTTTCAAAACAAGTCTTAAAATTGCCTTATCGGTACCGAGGGGGGCAGGGGAAGGGGAAATGTACGAACTTTTCGCGTACCCCCCCCCTCGCGATTGGAAACCTGCAATCCGAAAAATCTGAAAAAAATCATGAATGTAGGCCTTAATGAGTACAACAACAACAAATACATGAGAAGTCAAAATTCACTCAACTTTGTTAGTAATAGTATGATTTATCGATTTTAAGTTTTCTTGAATAAAATCTAAACGGTACCCTTAAATTCAATAAAATTTACCAAACAGATGACTATTTATAAGGTTGATTTTTTCTGAAAGTTTCATAAAGATCGAATAGTATTTAACGAAGTTATAGCTGTTTGAATTTTCCCGTATTACTATGGAACAATATGCCCTGTATTACTATGGAAACATATGGCTATGGAGCCATATGCGCTTTTTATCGATACAGACACTACAGCTTTGCTAGGATTTGCATGAAAATTTCAGGAATGATAGGTATCATGAAAATGAGTACATACAATTGAAACAAGTCGAAGAGGCAGGAGAGAGCTCCTAGCAAAAGGGCTTTGTAACCATTCTAGGATTCGAAAAAATAGGCCATGAATCGATAATTACAGTACAGAGGAGTGGGTCCCGAAAAAAATTTCATGAAAGGTAGCCGATATGAGTATCAAATGAAAGTTCTCTATGAGAGCTTTTCAAAACAGTTCTTAAACTGACAGTTTTTGGTTCAGTGGGGGCACAAGGGGGGGGAAATACATGAAAAATGTGTTTCTAAAAAATCTGGAAAAATTATCAAGGGAGATATTTATGGGTATAACTAAAACGAATACCTCAGAATTCACAATTCTTTGAACTTTGTTAATAATAGTATGATCCTCGAATTTCACATTTTCTCCAATAAAATCGTCTTTGACATGTTTCTTGATTTTATTCGTTGCTGGTTACTGCATTTTGTAAGTTGAGTACAAAACCCTTCTGACATGAGCATAGGTCTGTCTACCCAACTTGTTTTCTTTTATTTTAGGGCGCTATTAATCCGAAAATGAGTATTGTCATATATTACTTTCTTACGGTTTATGTTATTTTCGATGCTATGGAGTGCGACCCTGGAATCTGTGAACAAGTTTAACAGGGTGGTCGAGGTTATAGCAGGAATAGCGGCCAAAATAGTGTGCAGTTCGGCATGGAGTGCAGAAACGTGCTCATTTAGACTGAAAGTGGAGACCTTTTTGCTTGTGAGGTTGATATAGGCACCACCAACACCGGCAATGTTTTTTGCTCCGTCGTCAGTCAAGATCAGCTGAGATTTGTTCTTTAGTTGCTCCACTTAAGAGATAAATATCTGTCGTTGAAAAGGATGTCACCGTGGTATTACAAATCGGATTACCAACCTCCAGAAATATCTTAAAGTTTTGCGGTCTGCTGACCGCGACAGTGGGAATAATTTCGCCGAAGGAGACCTTCAATTTCTGATAAATATGGGCAAAAATGCAGGCAGTGTTTTTTATTTCCGCTAACTCGGTTTCCGGGTAATTATTGAAGAGGGCTTTGCTTAACTCTCTTGCTGTGAGTAATTCAGCTCTATCCTTTGTCATGAGCTCTTTGGCAATTTCAAATGTTTGTACATTGGCGGTACTACGTGGGAGTCCAAGACAGAGTTTTAATACATTAGCTTCGACGTCATCAAAAAAAAAAAGATAGTGCGGAGCATTTGCAAAGGTAGTAATTCCATATACAAGTTTAGGTCCGATTAAGGCACAATACGGATCAGATTTGATGTTGGTTCTGTTTGCTGATGATTCATCACTCCATTTTTTTGAAGGATCCTGTCCTGTTTATTCTTATACCAAGGTAAAGAATGCTGTTTTACCATGCGATCTGACCTCTGTTTATGCTGATGGTGTGTTGTGGATCTTTATGCCTAAAAAAATTTATCGCTTGTGCTTTGGCTGGGTTTACTTTCAAGCCCAGTGAGTCACAAGTTCTGCTGAAGTCATTTAGTTTAGCTTGCAAGGCGGCCACGACGGAAATTGTCGGCGTATTGTAGGACCGTGGTCCTTTCGTTAGCAAGCTGATGTAGAACGGTTGTGTATAAGTTAAATAGGAGTGGGCTTAATACGTCTCCCTATGGTAGGCCGTTGTTTACGGTGACCCTTTGAGTGTGTAACAACAAGGTCCTATGGCTAAAAAGTTGTATGACCCAGTTTGTGTATAGAGCGCTGATGCCGATGTTAACTAGCGTATGTTTTAGCAGGTTGAGAATTTCATGTTCACAGGCGTTGCAATATCGAGAATGACTGCTATTTTAAAATTGGAACTCTTTATCTTTTTCTAATTTGAGTATTAATGTGTTAAGGCAGGCCGAGGTCGATTTGTTCTTCCTCTATGCGTAGCAATTGATTTTGATCGGTTTGTTTATCATTTTAATTGGAACACTTATTAGTGAGATAGGTCTATAGCTACTGAGGTGTGTTGAATCCTTGTTAAGTTTAAGTATTGGGGCGATTCTAATCGTCCTGCATGCAACAGGGACTATGCACTCAATAACCGCTTTATTAATAGCCTCAAGGAGACATTTTTTTTTTTTGTGGTAGGGAGGTGAAGGCATTTACGCCCGCCGAGTCTGGCAGTGTGGGACTCCCATGGAGGATACCCTTGGACACCCCACTAAACACCTCCCCTGTCAATCTGAGAACCTAGCCTGGAATCGTTTGACACATTACTTCGGGCCTTCAAGCTGGGGAGTCCCTTTCCTAGCGGGAGGGGAGAGGGGAAGAGGAAATGCCAGAAGAGCGATCCCCCAGCCCCAGCACCTCCGGCTGCTGTGAGTCCCTTTTATCGGAGACATTCAGGGTGGTTTGTATGAAGGATTTTTAACATACCGTAATCAATTGAGTCAACTGCTGGTGCCGTGGGCTTCCTTTGTTCGTTGAAAATCTGATGTACCTCGTCAGCTATAAAGAGATGGTCTAGGTTAATGTCGGTAATATCCTTGATGATGCAGGTGCTGGGGTGTTGCTTGCTCCTAATGTCCTGAAGGAATCGAAGGCTTAGTTCCTCGTCCATATGGTCACTTGTGTTTCTGTTTTTGTGATTTTTGATATTTTTAATAAAGATCCAAAACCGTTTGGTGTTACCGTCGACGCAGGCATTAAGTACGGCTTTTTCCAATCCTTTCTTTTTGACCGCATTTTTCCATTCATATCTCACTTCGTTTCAGGCAGACCAGTTCTTCAGGTTTTTCAACCGCTTAAACTTGTTTAAAGCCACATTTTTCCAGCTCCAGATCTTCATAATTTGTTTCGACCACTAGTACTTGGTGATGTGTTTGATTTTTTTGCATTTTTTGAATGATTTGGCTTACTCCATTGATGGTGTCCATAAAATTGTAATTTTCGTTGAAATGGCCAGTCGCGATATCATTACCAATTCTGTCGCTGTCTTGACAGAGCCGCCAGGTGCTCGGATTCATTTTGATTGTAATTTTAATAGGAGCATGTCCACTATTGCACAGGCCGTCCTTGACTACACACCAGTTGGTCATCTTAATAGGTAAGTTTGACAAGGTAACATCCGGCGAGGATTGAATCCATTTCCCTTCAACCGTAATTCTTTTAAAGGTGTAGATTCCCGTGTTTAGTGTTCTGCACACCAGATTCTCAACCCATTCGAGTAGATATTTACCGTTAGTGTTTGATCGGTTATCCCCCTCAATAGGTGTCTTGCGTTTAGGTCACATCCTATCACCGTGCGGGTGTATTGAAATTCAGTTGTTGTTTGATTTCATCCAATCCAGTTTTGCACGCTGCGCTGTAGCAGTGACGCTGGGCGGAGCGTAAATCGAGGCAAGGAGGTTAGTTTTGAGATTTAAAGTTTGCACTCCAATCGCTTCCAGATTTGTATTTAGATTAATATGCCTATATTTAATATAGAAGAAAAATTAACTGTAAAATATAATGAATAGAAGACTGGCCCGGCTCGCATCACTGTTCCCTCTCTTCCTTCAATATTATTTAAAAGGGTGGTTAATCGAGGCAAGGAGGTTAGTTTTGAGATTTAAAGTTTGCACTCCAATCGCTTCCAGATTTGTATTTAGATTAATATGCCTATATTTAATATAGAAGAAAAATTAACTGTAAAATATAATGAATAGAAGACTGGCCCGGCTCGCATCACTGTTCCCTCTCTTCCTTCAATATTATTTAAAAGGGTGGTTAAGCCTTCAACAAGTTTTTTTAATAGGAGTGAGTGAGTTTTGGGATGTGTGGCCGCAATCTTTGCATACGTGTGTTTCATAATGACTTTTCTTACGTCTCCAACGGGGTTACGTTTGTTTGTGAATTTATCTCTTGTATGTTGCGGAAATTCTAGATTTGTGATCTCCTCTAGGTCAAGTCCATCATATCTGTTTCTATTTATGATATTTCTGGCTTCCTTACTCGTATTTTTGATATTGAGGATAGAACTAACTTCTACCTCATGTTTATATTTTTGCCATTTTGGGCGGGTTTGATCAGTTGCCATATGCTCATTGCTGTTACAAAGAAGACATCTAGTTTGGCATGAGCCACCTTCGCATTCAGTAGATCCGCATTTGAGACAGTTACGTATTTTATCCTTGCAGTACAGGGTGAAGTATCTCAATCTGCCACAGTTTCTGCACTGTCTTAGCCTGTACTTGTAATATTTCACTTTGGTTTTATGGTACGCGATATTCAAATAATCTGGCAGAGATTTTCCCTCTAAGGTAATATTCATCGTCTGCGTAGGGACGTACTGTGTAGGATTATTGGGGTCTCTTCTGTTAAGTCTGACCGCGTTCACGATTTTTATGTCGGTTAATTCGTTTCCGATCCTATTACATGGTTTCGCAAGTTCCAAAAACTCAGTCAAGTCTAGTTCAAGATCTATCTCCGTATCTGTAAATGAAATTACCAGGTATGATTATAATGGAGAAAGCTAAGCTTATATTTAAATGTTTCAAACTCAATTCGTCGTTGCAAATATCAATTATTAGAGTATAACAAAAGAATCAATACAATGCCAGAAAGGCTAATCAATTTGTAATACCTTTTCTAAGAACGGATCGCCTAAGGAATGACGTTGTAAATGATGTTTTTTGGCTATATAAAAATCTTGCTAATTCGGTTAACGCTGCGAACTCTCTTATAGTTTTTAAGAAAAGACTTAAAACGTATCTAATGAAAAATGATTAAATCTCAGTCCAGTAAATTTCAACACAATATAGGGAATTTTTAATCCTATTATCGAAAATTTAAAGAAAGAACTATTCTTATGATTGAATCTCAGTCCGAAAAATGTTCAACATAGCATCTTAAGGCAATTATTTTGACCCTATTGTCGATGCTTGAAGATACACCTATTCTTATAAACTCAGAGTTTTTTTTACCTGCGTCGAATTATATATTTTTTTTTATCTCTGAGGGCTGATCACGAATTGGACAGGATAAGATTAATATGATGACCACATCTTTTTGTCTGCCCCTTATATCGATGTTCTAAATAAAATAAAAGACACATTTTACCCATTTTTAGTTAGATTCTATTTAACTAACTTTCCACATGAAAGTTTTAGTAAGATAAATGTATGTTGCAGGTGCAATCAGCTAAAACTATTGGACCGTTGCAAAAGAATTCAACCCAGGAAAGCTACTAAAGAAGAAATTTTATTGAAACATTCAGACGAGCATTACGAAATTTTGAAATCTACTTCAGGTCTAAGAGATGAAATCGTTCTGGAAGATTTATGTTCCCACTATGACGATGCATACATTCATCCCGTAAGTTAGTCAATATCCTAATGAATTAAAATTTTTAATTAGTTTTTTTGTAGAGAACATACGACATCGCTCTTCTAGCGACAGGCTGCACAATTGATTTGATAGACAATATTGTTAGAGGTAAAGTTCAAAATGGCATGGCAATAGTTCGTCCGCCCGGTCATCATGCTATGAAATCCGAATTCAATGGGTATGTCTTATTTTAAAATTATACAAATAACTTTTACATGAAGTCGTATTCCTAGTTATTGCCTGTTCAACAATGTAGCGATAGCAGCTCAATATGCTTTAGATCGATTGAAATTGAATCGAATCCTTATTGTTGATTGGGACGTTCATCATGGGCAAGGCACACAACAGTTGTTCTACGATGATCCTAGGTAAAAAGATTAAGAAATAAAGGCAGATTCCTAACACAATCTAATTTATAGGGTATTATACTTTTCGATTCATCGTTTTGAATTTGGGACGTACTGGCCTAATCTGCATCAGTCTGATTTTGATTATATCGGCAGTGGCAGTGGTAAAGGATATAATTTCAATTTACCTTTAAATAAAACAGGGATGACAAATGCCGACTATATGGCGATCTTTCAACAAATTTTGGTACCGGTGGCTATCGAGGTAATATCAATTTTATGAATCATATGAAACAAATCATTTATAAAATTCATGGCGCATAATTCTATGTTAAAAATCATCATTAGTTTCAGCCAGAATTAATAATCATATCAGCTGGTTATGATGCGGCTGTTGGATGTCCAGAGGTTAGTTCTAATTATAATATTTTGTTGTTTCCTTTTTTAGTTTTCCCCACAACTTATAATTGTTAGTTCGGGTTTTGACTCGGCCTATGGTGATCCTAAGGTATGAGCATGTCTGAAAATTATATTGGACAGGAGATCCAGTTTAAAAGTAAAAAAATAAAAAAAAATTTAAATATCACACAAACTGTAGATCTCTATTTATTGTAAAAGAATTCTATTATCATAAGGATACTTTTACAGGGGGAAATGGAGATCACGCCTGCATTCTACTCTCATCTTTTAAATCCATTGCTAAGTTTAGCAAACGGTCGTATAGCAGTCGTTCTTGAAGGAGGCTATTGTATAGAATCGTTAGCAGAAGGCGCTTCATTAACACTAAGAACATTACTCGGTGATCCATGCCCCGCAATTGAAACTTTGGACCCACCATGTGACAGTATTCAAGAATCGATTTTAAATTGTATATATGTACACAGACCTTATTGGAAATGCTTAAGAATTCAGTCGTGCTATTCCGAGGAAGAATTAAACAACATAAATCCACAACCAGATTTACATAAGGTAGTTCAAAAATTCGATGGGATAGAATTTAAACCGGATCGATATGAAACTCGCCCCCCAAAACTTGTCAGAGATGCAGAGAAAATGAAGCGAATAGAGGATCGGTTAATGCATTTAAAACTAAGTAAGTTCGTTTCAAATAATTTTAGGAATATTTTCTAATTAATTTGTTTAGTTACAAAATTATCTTTTCCACCGGTTCGGCTGTGTTTTGTATACGATGATCTGATGATGGAGCATGAAAACCTGTTCGAAACGTATATGACATAAATTTGTCTATAATCTGAATGGAAATGATATATTTTATGCTTTAGGGGTCATCCTGAACATCCTGATCGCATCAAGAAAATAAGAGACCGTCACACGGAATTTCGATTATTTGCCCGAATGGAAAAACTCAATTCAAGGTACGCCACTACCGACGAGCTGTGCCTTGCACATACTCGAGCCCATGTAAACTTGATACGACGCAGTTGTGAGCGTACTGAGTTGAGAGAAATAGGCGATACTTACAATTCGGTGTATTTCCATCCAAAAACATTTGACTGCGCTTCGTTAGCCGCTGGTTCTGTATTACAAGTAGTTGATCATGTATTAACGGATAAAGCTCGATGTGGAGTATGCATTGTCCGTCCACCTGGGCACCATGCTGAATCAGATCTACCTCATGGATTCTGTATATTCAATAACATTGCGATAGCTGCGCAATATGCTATACGGGACCATGGACTTAAAAGGTGTCATATTTTTAAACATTTTCCTATAGTTTCAAACTCTAAAAGATCGTAAATAATTATTAGGGTTTTAATTGTCGATTGGGACGTTCATCATGGAAATGGTACACAACACATTTTTGAATCAAATCCAAATGTTTTATATATGAGCATTCACCGATATGACAATGGATCTTTCTTTCCGAAAAGCAAAGATGCTGATTATGATGTAGTAGGAAGTGGTGCGGGAAGAGGATTCAACGTGAATATTCCCTGGAACAAAGTAAACAATTTATTTTATATAATTCGCGCAGTTTGATAATCAATTCAATATTCTTTTCAAATCCATAGAAAGGCATGGGAGACTTGGAATATGGAATCGTTTTTCAGAATATCATAATGCCAATTGCCTATGAATTTAATCCAGAATTAGTGTTAGTATCAGCCGGGTTTGATGCTGCGATTGGAGATCCTTTGGGCGGTTGTAAAGTAACACCAGAAGCATATGGCCACTTTACACATTGGCTTTCAGCTTTAGCCAATGGAAAAATTATTGTTTGCTTAGAAGGCGGCTATAATGTTAATTCAATATCATATGCAATGACAATGTGTTCCAAATCATTATTGGGTGATCCTCTACCTCCTCTCAACACGGCCAACCGAAATGGATTGAATTCGAGTTGTATAGAGACAATGCAAAATGTACTTTCGGTACAGGAGAAATATTGGAAGTCATTGAGATTTAATAAGAAACTACCAGAATTCGATAATAGCGAAAAGGAATTAAGCAATCTTGCAGGGAATCTTAAAATTTCTAAAAATGCTGACAATAATTCGACGAGTAGTGATAATTCGAAAGCTAGTTTAGAAGGAGCACAAGGACCCAGTGAACCTCAGCCTGGCCCTAGTCGTGAAAAGTCGAAAACTTTAACGGAATTTCTATCGGAAAATATGGAGGTATGTTATCGATTCTTAAGTTTTTAATTTAGTACTAAAATATGCACCGTAACATACGAATCAGAAAAATTGACATCACATCTAAATTCTTAACATTAATCACTCTTAGATTACATTAATCATGAGAACATCATCATATTGAGTTAATTTTATATGATCAAACAAAAATATGTATCTTTAATTTTCGCAACTCTAATCGAATACAAAAACATTAATCTAACCTGGAGAACCCACAAGAGTATAATGTAAGCAAAACATTCAGCATGTAATCTAAATGTATTATTTGGGCACTATACTAGTGAAATTTCCACCATTTCGTATGTTCGGGCGTATTTGACTAATTAATGGAATAATACTAATCTTAACTGATTTGAAAGGCTTTAGCTAATGAGGAAATGTATGCAGTTGTGCCTTTAACGAGTTGTCCACATCTATCTCGGCTGAAACCAGAAGAATCTCCTGAAAGTAAGCAATGATATGTAAAGATTTGGTGTTGGCATGTGGTTTGGTGGCCTTTTTATTACGCTTTATAATTGTTCGTTCGCTTTTCCTGTACAAACGTTTGTTACATTATTTGTATTTGTATTGTGTATACCGAAAGCGGTGCGTAAATTCTTCGTAACTTGAAAATAATAAGATTATCGTGAAGTTACTCTACATATATTTTCAAGGGAATGCTATTATTATAACGATTTTTTTATTGGATGCTTCTAAAATATAGTATATATGAAAACAATTAAGACAATCAAGTCTGTAGGAGAAATCTTTAAGGGCAAAAGTCAAACATCTAGGGTCACTTGTTAATTATTGAGTGCGCAATTCTGAAGGTTCGCTAGAGAAATATTTAATACCAATAAGAAGTAACAATAGATTGTGTTTAGTTTGGCGTTATTACCAGCGTCTGCGGTGATATTGTGGGTAATTTGGCTCGAATATTATTTTTGAATTGTCTACAGTTTTTTTAAATACTTAATGTTTTTTAAATAATTACGCAGGAAAATAACCGAGGGGTCGAATTTGGAGCGCTTGGTAGCAATTCCAGTTCACCACGCTCCTCTGTATCTCAGTCCGGAAATCAGGTGGAGTTTATGCTGAGGTTTCTGTTCAACGGGAAATCAATGCCTGAATGCTGTGTCCTTTTGTAGTTCTGTAGGAGCCAGCTCTTAGCCGATTTGAGCATTAAAGTTACCTAGAGCAATTTGAACTTCGTTTCAGGGTAATGCATTCGTGACATATTTTAAGGTGCTGTAAAGACCATCTTTTGACGGTGCCTCTTTTTTTTTGTGGAAGCATAAGGGTTGACCAGCCAAATGTTAAACAACCTCGTCTTGGTGCGTAAATTGAGCATGATTAACGTTAAAGAATAAGCGATATTTGTCAACGTTGACTATTCACCTCGAATATTTCTCTTTTTAGAAGTATGTGTCGGCACTCAAGAAGGTGATACCACACTTTGGCCGTGTGTCCGTCTACCCAGCTACGAAACGTTTTGATCTTAAACCACTACGTATCTAAATCACCCATCGAGCGTCGGTGGCAGGTGTTATAGATTTTTCCGGGGTTTTACCAACACTAACCTTCAGACCTTATCTATCAGCCTAGTCTGTTTTTTCTTGTAAAATTTCTATTTTTATGCACCTTCTTTGGCCAAATCAGCGAAAGGGCGTCACAATATGATTTGTTTACACGCGATGTACTTCTCCTTATCCCGTTGTCTTGTTGCCATACTTTGAGAGCATTGAGAAAATGGCTCACCCATTGTGATGTTTTACCCAGCTTAAGCGTTTCTTTGTGTTTGTATTATAACCTTCAGAATTTGGCGTTGATTCTTTAGCGGATCAGTTTCACTGACTCTTCTAGGTTGTGGAAACCTTATTTAGGTGTTGCAGAGGCTTCGTCATATACCACTTATTATGCTCACATTATAAGCGAGCTGTTTATCCCGACAGACTATATTTTCTTCACAACATTTTCCAGTTTCGGGTTGAAGAAGAGTGTTGTGAGCTACGGATTTCACTGAAGTTGCAAACATTAAACTGATAAACGAAATTCGAACGAAATTTTGCATAAATTCTAAACATTTTCGCAGCTCTCAAATCACCATTCCAAATGAGAGTAGCAAAGATTTAAGCACACTTATCCACAAAACCGCATCGTTTATAGTTCCGTTTTAATGTGAAATTATAAAACTACCATCAAGAACATGAGTCTTCAAAGTTAGGACTTGCAATAAATTAATTAGCTGTGAAAACCGGTGCATTTTTAAAAACCTACTTGAACCATTTCAACAAAAATAAAAATTTGATTGAAGGTCTTTTTGCAGCACTTCACATACATATCAAATGACTTGCACTCGTCCTTTCTATAAAGTCTTTTTTCTAACCACGGGGCTCCCTCAAATCTCCTGATTAACATAGGTGCGTAAGAGTATGGGGACATTGAATTTTTTTTACTTTAGCACTACAGCCCCTTTCGTGCCTTCGCGTAGAGATACTTAGAGTATCTTATTATCTTGATCAAATGTATCGGCACTCGGGAAAGTGATATGGTCAGTACCACGCATTGGCGGTATTTCCGTCCACTGAGCTGCGATAAGTACTGATTTTAAACCAGTACGTATCAAATGAATATGCTTCACTCGAAACAAATCTCATTGTCACCAACGGGGTTCGAACTAGGGATCATCGGCTTACGCAGCGAGCGCTCTAACCACTATACCGCGGGCCATTGAAATTTACACATTCATATTTCCTGTGAAATTAGCTATAAGGTATTCAATGAAGAGACGACAAAGGTGAACTGCAACTTTCTCGAGGAAAAAATTCCAGAAGAACTTGGCCATTATTACAATATATTGAGCCGAATCCTAAGTACGAAGACACGTGGATCACTAAAACTTTCACATGCATGTATTATATTGTCACTATAGAAAATATGGCGATTATTATATCCTTTCCAATAGTCACCCTGAATCCCTTCTTCCTTGTATCCAACTTTCTCATGGTATCATATATGTTTGACCGTCAAGTGAGATTCAAAATATATGATTAAAAGATTAAAAATCTTCGCTTATGTAAAACGTTCCTCGAACTTCCATTTTGATTACGTTGCTTTTTTTCGTTCTTAGCCAGTAGTTTAATCAAATGCACCTAAATTTAACGTTAAGTTGTTAAAGCTGCTTATAATTCAATATTTATAAACCACTGTAAATACTAAATAATTATCTTTCTACCTAGAAATAAAAACATCATCACCATGTTCAGTCTGCAGCACAACGATTGAAAACTGGATATGTTTGCACTGTTTTCAAACATACTGCGGTCGCTACATTGGAGAGCATATGCTTTATCATCATATTGAAACAGAACATCCATTAACATTAAGCTATAGTGATTTATCTGTATGGTGTTATCCCTGCGAAGCGTATATCGACAATCCAATATTGCACAAATATAAAAATTTAGCACATATTGACAAATTCGGAGAAGAATTAGTTTGGTCATATGGTGATGATATAATTATGCTCAATGAAATGCCCAACTGATATTTAATGAATATTTTAATTTTCTTTTATTTAATCATTCTATTTTTAAGTGGTTCATCCTCACGATAACAATGAACCCAGCTTATAAATAATAAATTAACTTTTACTTTCTTTCGAATATTTTCTATTTAGATAAATGTAAATTCATTTCGAATTAATAACTTTAAATAAGTTTCTCAAGTATTTTGATTAATAATTTTTATACGGAAGATTTATAATTTACATATTCAATGTATTAGTTGTTGGATATTTTACTATGGTGTGTGATATTTATTCCGAAAATAAAAGCAGAAATTTTGTTTTGACCATAGGATGTTTATTTTCGCAAAAGCGTATTTCGACCCCATATTGGGTTCTTCTATGGTTGAACGTAAATTTTTGGTTTTATTTTCGGAATTAATTTACATATTCTTATCTATAATACACTAACCAAAGAGTAAGAAAATGAAGCAATCTAAGAGGGTTAATAGATGAGATCAATTGTCAGTTTTTATCTCTTGAAGTAAAATGGGATTTCGCAAAAAATTACAATCTCTACTTAAATCTAATATAAATAAAATAGGCGTACTAATATGATATAATTTGTTATAGGCTATAATAAATAAAATAATGAATAGAATATTTTAATATTCGTAGTATAAATTTACTGTCTCACTTTACGTGTAAAGCTTTTCAATTGTTAACTCGAATCAAAATAATAGACAATAGAGTTGTTAATGTTTGTAATACCACTAATTTTATTTCAGTTAATATAAATATATTACTAAGAGAATTAAAAATCTGCATTTTATTATAATTAATAACTTTGGTGGTCAATGTACACCAAAGCAAAATTATTCAATATTTTTGAATATTTTAATGTTAATGGACAGATAAAAATCAGAACTTCCTGTTGAACGATCTGGACTGCGGCGAGAATACGGTTAATTTCATTGGAATGCTACAAGAAGCGCACCATCAGTTGAATTTATTCCAGTGGGAAATTTCGCGGCAAGATCAGAAAAACACCTTTTTATTTGGTAAAATCTCCAGTAAAAGCAATCCTTGTGTCCTTCGACAGATAAGGTACTTCAATTGTAGAGAAATTTGATAACACGGAGACAAAAAAAATCATATTGCGTTCACTGTGGTGTGTGTGGTCACCTTGCATCATATGGAGGGTGCCACCAATATTAGGATGCAAAAACGCAAATCATGCCAAAACTAAGCCGAGTGCACTGCAATGTTATATATAATATATTATAACCGAGGTATCCTTACACTCGCCACATTTGGCGACTTGTAGAAATAAATTGATAGGGGAATAATGATGGACACTCGTGTGCAGATAGAAATCATACGATCGACATTTTTTGAAAAATTACGAAGATCTACTTGATGGAATCATTTTTTGTCTGTAGAAATTTTTAATCGGGTAGCATTAATATTTGTTATTTGAAAAATTGTTAAAAAGAAAAATGTTAGTTGAAGATGGTTTCGATGTGTGTACTACAATTCTCTTCAGGGCATCACACTATAGACACACACGAGTGAAGCCGACCACAATTAGAGGTGAGAGAATTAAATTTATTCTTCTTATGCAAACTCAATATATTTTTACAAATAAGAATTATATTCAGGTTAAATTTCTCCTTTAAGTCACTTGTATGGGCTAAACTTTCTATTGATTGCTACCTAATGTAGTAATCTAGGAGCTATGGCTCTAAAAGCAGCGCTGACACAGGCACACCGCACCAACTCAATTCAACAAGGAGTAACCCTTCAGTCACCTTCCTCATCGCGACACTCGTTTTTTTTTTCTCTCGCATGAAAAATAATTAAAGGGAAAAATTTCTTTTGTACTTAACACCCGGGAAACAAAATTCTAAAACTGTTTTAATGTGTAGTGATTTTATTACAATATCTTTTGAACATAATTTAACTAATTGGGTGTAATGCGGTATGCAAATGCTTAGAACGAAACGGTTAACCCCTTAAATTATAGGAACGATAAAATCATTGTATCATTTAAACCCCACAAAATTTGTCAAATTTTACCCTTTCCAACCATAATATTAATTAAAAATTGTTTTGTTTGTGGGTAATTAACGCGTGCCTGTCCTATTCTTTCGATTTATTTCCGCCTTAATTACGCCTAATAATTATAAACATAAATTGCTTTCAATTGAAAACTTAATCGAATCTACAAAAAATAAACAATTTCGAATTTTAAAAATAACCGAAATGAGTGTGCATTATCACCACCGCATGTTCACACATAGATGGCACTTTTATTTCCATATGGTACGAGCGAGGTTATTGCGTTTGCCTCGAAGATGTTTTCAGGGAACAGTTTCCCATAAACCGCTCCGTAGATAAGACGGATTCGATACAGTGCCAACAAGTGATTTGTGTGCTCGTGGTGGTCCTTGGAGGAATATGGTTGGATGGTTGACGAGGGTGACGTGCTAAGAAAACGTTTGTGGCAGAGACATCTTCTACCATCCTGTGGATGCACAGCGGAAAAAGAAGAAGAAAAAAAAAAAAGGAACTTCAGATATTGCTACTTTTTCTACGACCGTGCCTGTAAAAAAATGATAGCAGCTGCCAACATCGCCATGAGCCATCAGCATTAGGTCCCGAAGTGGGGTGCAACAGGTGGTTGGAAGGCCGAGGTGAAGATCTTCATATTACGGAGCGGCACATGTTGATTGGGAAACGGCGGGACCGTACTCCCTGTTTCTGGGAAACCACACCGTTTGTATGCAAAAAGGCGCATTGTGTATTCAAACATAGTTCAACAAGGAGTGATAAATCAACTGGAAAGTTAGATCCAGAAGAATTAGTCAAATCACTCAATCCATATATTGACCAACGGATTGCATATAAACGCAATATTAAACATTAAAAGCCGTAGAAGAAGTAGCAGCGAGCATTACCACGTTCGAAGACCATACGGTTCTGATATTCAAGGAAGTCTATATGTATTTACACTTTGATAGCTGAATTTTTTAGATGATTTTATACACCCTTAAGAGTTATTCTATATCTTAATACTCGTGTGTTAAAAATTTGATGTATGGACGCGATTCTTCACTACCAAAAATTTCAGGACTTGCTTACCTCCACATCGTCAGCGAGCGCTCGTCGTCGAGGGAAAGGTACTGTAAGTAACCTCTTAACATTTTTTAATTAAATACTTATCGAAATTTTTTAAACAAAAAAATATTTATCGAATTTTTTTAAAAAAAAAATATTTATTGAATTTTAATTAAATATTTATTGAGTTTAAAAAAAAAAAAAAAAAAAAAAAAATATTTATTGAATATTTATTGAAATATTTTTTTTTGAAAAATATTTATTGAATTTGTAAAAAAAAAAAAAAAAAAAAAAAGAGAAGAAGAATCGTCGTAAAAAATCTATGTAAGAATTTTTTTTTTTTTTTATAATGTATGTAGGGTGAAAGTGTGGCATCTACAAGAGCTAACCACAATAATTATAATACTACAGGAAATCAGAGAAAAAATGAATTTTCGTATAATGTTAATCTTCTTTTAATATCAATTTCCCTCTTTCAACGATTAAATGCTTTTCAATATGGTGTTGTAAATTGCTGTGCTGATTGCCATAGAAAAATCATACTGTTCCATTGCTTTAACGTTGTTCGAATAAAAACAAAAAAAATGATGGATTAAATGGAAAATCGGTCTTTTCCTTCCGGTCTTTTCCAATCGGGTATAGGACCCGGTACGGTGGCAGGCTTCCACCCCAAAATATGAGCCAGCCACCGGGTACTTAAAATTTTTTTTGTTTCAGGAGACTTTATGGGTTGAGTGGCCCAAGCCAAGTGCCCTTTTATGGCATAAAGTTATGCAATTCAATTGTATAATTCTATGACATAAATTGGTCACCGGGGTACTCCCCTTCTGATGGGAAAGTTCATATAATTCAAGTTATATGAGTTTTCCACTCAGAAGAGGAATACCTGGCCACTTCAACAGTTTAACATTGGATTTATTCCGGTTGGGTGGGCATGAAGGGGCTCCACCACCACCCGGTTGCCCCTCTTTCATTTGTGGGCCCTGAATTTACTTGGGTAAAGACGAGGTTACCCCAAGTTCGCCTTTCTTCTCAGGTTTCTCTTGTTCTCGCAACAAGTCGTAATTCCTTCGTGGAGGTTATCTACAGATTTGCGACTTCGGTCGTCCTCTCGAACTCTGCAAGCAATTCGTGAATGCGAAATGTTTTGTAGTGAGTCCTCGTGCCGGGGAAACGAACCCGCCCCACGACACCGCAATGCTAGCCTGCCAGCGCATTCACGCGTCTCCGGACGAGGGCATTCTCGGCAGGAATCAACACCTTCCTCTGCCGAGGCAGCAGAACATCGCTGCAGTCCTTCACGGACATTTATGGAACTCAATATTCACTACACTAATGTAAATTTATACGCGTATGTGCTCTAAACTGTAGATTTATATGTATATTGACTACGCAAGGAGAAAGAAGATGAATAATATAATGAAAAGAAATGAATAAATGGAAGCAGTAAGGAATCAGGATATACAGCCAGAGCAAATTGATTTATTAGTATACAGGGAGTGAATTTAGTCCAACGATGATTGAATGTTGCTACGTGGCATGCCAATGAATCTCCACATCCTCAAACCTCTCAGTAAAGTGTTGCTTCATAGATGTGAGTCCTGATTGCTTAAAAGGATCCGGGCGTGACTGAACACAAAGTGCATGGAACAGAAGGTATATCTATTAGCAAAGAAGAAAGAAAATACGTGTGGTATGCTTGGTGACTATGACAGAAGTAACATTTTATTTAAAATAGGTTATGAAGTACATAAAAGATAAATAATCCTTATACTCCCCCTTAGGACGATGGTTCTTGTTGCACTTCCATTGCTTCTCTGAATGGTGCATTTTTGGTCTTGTCCAGGGATTTTGTAAGAACTTTTGCAACTTACTCAGTGGTGCTTATATAATCGACTTTTATTTGATTTTGGTTGAGTACATCCTGTACGAAGTGATGATGTATGTCAAGTGGTGATGATCGCAATTGTGCAATTGTGAAGTGATGATCGCAATTGTGCAATTGTGAAGTGATGATCGCAGGATTTGAAGTGGCCGCTTCTTTTGACTAAGTTGAGTGACAAGTCCGTCCCACCGCAGCGCCTCTTGTAAAGTAGCTGAGAGCGCCATGTATTCAGCTTTACACGAAGAAAGCGCCACTGTGCATATATTGTCTTTTGGAACTCCAAGATATAGCTCCTACTCGAGCAATCAAGACGAATCCAGTGGTTGGCCTAGGATCATCACTGTTAGCTGCCCAATCAGCATCGGTGTAACCAATTATGTTGTTGCTACCATTTTTACTGAATTTTAGTTTCATTGAAGATGTAACACGCAGATAGCGAAGTAAATGCTTTACAGCATTCCAATTTCGTAGTCCAGGACTGGAACTGAATCGACTAAGTAGGTTTACCACATAGCATATTTCAGGTCGTGTACATTGTGCCAAATGCATTAGTCAACCAATTGCCTCTTGGTACGGAACATTCTTCATGAATTCAATATCTTTTATTTCAGATGCAACATCTTTAGTTGATATCCTTTCACTAGAATTCATTGGTGTCATCTTGGGTTTGGCCTTGACCATCCCAAATTTTTGCAGAACTTTCTCAATGTATTGCTCTTGATCAATTGCAATTGGACAATCAGATATAATTATACGCATTCCGAGGTTTTGTTTCGCTATTCCAAGCTCTTTCATTTTGAATTGTTGATGGAGTTGCGCGTTATAATATTCAAGCCAGTCGGTTTTATTTGAGTAGAGCAAAAAATCATCATCGTATACCGCTATGATAAGTTTATTTTTGTTTTTGCTTTGACATAAATGCACGGATCATGCTTTGATCTTTCTAATCCAAATGATTTTAGTGTTTTGTCCAGCTCTTGATTCCAGACCCTATTGGACTGCTTTAGTCCATATAAGGCCTTTTTTAAAACAGCATAGCCTCGATGGGTTTTCTCGACTTGGTAGTACGCAGGCTGTTCTATATAAGTTCCATCTGTTCCAGCTTGAGGTTTAATTGAGCTGCAATTGCGAAAAGATATCGCAGAGAACTGTGTCGGAAAACAGGTGAGTATGTGTCCTTATAGTCCATCCCTTTCGCTGCGAGTATCCTTTTATGACAAACCTGGCCTTGTAGCGATCAATTTGTTCGTTGAGATTACGTTTTGTATGGAAGACCCATTTAGATTTTATCGCCTTTCGCTTGTTTGATAAAGCTTGAAGTGTCCATGTACCATTTGCGAGTAGTAGATTGCATGTCTTCTACCATAGCCAGCTTTCATTAGTTCGCATCAGGTCTGGATAATGCATCTTCTGGCGATCTCGGGTCGTCTTGGAAGTAATTCTCGTACGATGCAGTTTCTGAGAAACCTTCAAACGGTTCCATTTCATCTTCAGTAAAGGAAAAAGTAGAAGAATCATATTTTTCTAGTAAAAAATCAGTATAATTGCCTGGAGTTTTACGCTTCCTTTCGCTGCACCTCAACAGCTGCTATTACAGATTTAGATTGCTGAGGGAGCGCTGAAGAATCTGAATCAATTGATGCGACTGTATCTTGAAAACTGTCTTCGTGTATTGTATCTTCTTGTATGTTGCTAATAACAACATCTTTGACCAGATAGTTGTGATTGTTTTCAGCTCACTTTGTTCCATGGGTCAACATATGTCAGTGTGCACTAATTCAAGCAGCTCATTAACTCTGCTGCCGCACTTACTGAATTGCAACCTTTGTTGTTTGCCAATGGCATACATCTTGCAGTCTTTGTCAATTTTGTTGCTGCAATATATTCCAGTTGCCAGTCAACTGCATGGTTTGTCTAAACTTTCGTTGTTCAGGTGGCCCATTCGACAATGCCTAAGGTCTTTAGTGCATTTTGAACTTCACGTAAATACAACATTCTTTGACGATTTCGTGTCCAATTTAAACAAGTCATTAACGTTTGTGCCTGTTGCAAGTACTTGTATTTTTGAGTTTATCACTTTGAAACATTTGTTGTTGAACTCTACGGTAGGACCTTGTTTTACGATTTGACGAACAGATAAAATATTGACGGATAAATCAGGAATTAACTTCACATCATTGACTGTAAGTGCAGACGTATTGCATGCTGGTCTTATTGTTGCCGTTCCACGCCCTTTTACCTGCATCTTGCTTTTGTTTGTAGTAATCACTGTGCCAACATCTTCAGATAAACAATCCAGCATATTTTCGTTAAAACTCATGTGCGATGTGGCCCCTGAATCAAAGAACCATGCGTCTCTGTTTCTCGGATTATCTATTGTAGACAAAACACAACTGCGCGCATCAAAATTTTTGCTTCTATTTGTGTTGTATAACTCGAGCGGCAGTTTTTCTCGATATGGCCAAAATTGTTACATATTCTGCACCTGGGTCCTTTTCGTGATTTTTTGAATGACGTTTGGTGTGTGTCTGTGTGGAAAGCTGAACTTTCTTTGTCGGGACGTACGTCTTGCAATAACTTTGTTTTTATGACATCACCATTAATTGTTGTGCCTGAAATCTCCAAAGCCATTATCATAGGGTGGTAGTCATCTGGAAGTCCAGCAAGGAGCCAACTCATTTCTGATTTACAGGAAATCCAATTCCGTTTATAGATTGAGCTGTGGTAATGATTTCCTTTATGCATATGTCCATGGAACCGCAATTTACAAGTGACGTTGTAATGAGCTTATGCTTACTATGCAGATTGGCTCCAAGATAGATAATGTTATCCATACTTTCAAGGTTATAGTTTCCTACGATCAAATTTTTTCGGACTGGAGTGTTCTTCCTCGTTTGAGTCAAGAATTTAATTTTCGTTTCAATAACACATAAGC
Source organism: Odontomyia ornata (assembly GCA_963969285.1). Lineage (NCBI taxonomy): Eukaryota > Metazoa > Arthropoda > Insecta > Diptera > Stratiomyidae > Odontomyia > Odontomyia ornata. Next base: position 446,811,411 of record OZ017739.1, on the reverse strand, counting down.
CAATTCGGTTTGCTTCCGATTCCAGGCTTCGAAATGCTACTTTGGCATCTGAAATTGATCGTGCCATAATAATGACGCCATTAGCATATGTACCAATTATGTGGGCTTGAACATTTGTGAACCAGAGGTTTCAGTTGATGTCCTCCTGATGACATGTTCCAGCGCAATATTAAACAGCATTGGGACAAGCCCATCTCCTTTTTTAAGCCTGATTCTATTATGAAGCTAGCCATTAGTTCGCTGTTTACTTTGACATGGGATTCTGTGTTTAGCGTCGTGACCTTGACCATGCTGACTAGTTTTGTAGGGATGCCAAAGTCAAGCAATATTTTGTACAGTGCATCTCCATCAACATTGACGAATGCTTGCTTGAAGTCTACGAAGGGTAGTTGCAAGTCGATGTTATATTCCCAGCACTTTTCGAACAACTGCTTAATTGAGAATATTCGGTCAATTGTAAACTGTCCACTTCCAAAGCCACCCACCCTGATACCCTTCTATAGTACACTCATAGTACGGCTTTAATTTTCTTTCTATTATTTTGGACAGCACTTTACATGTAACATAGTAGAGTAAAGCGATGCCTCTGTAATTTTCACACCTTAACGGGTCTGTGTACAGGACATATAATTCTTCGCCAGTCTTCTGGTAATTGCTCATCTGGCCATATTCTACATATTAGTCAGTGGAGGTTACTTAGATGGGCATCTCTTCTGTAGCAGTTCTGCTGGTATTCCATGTATTCCAGGAGCCTTATTTTTCCTGAAGTCACATACTGCTGCATGTACTTGGTCCCTGGTTGGTGATGAAACTAGGACCTCTTGCTCTGCTCCTTGAATATTTACAGCTTCAGAAATTGTTGAGGATCCTGTGAACAGCTTCTGGAAATATTGCAGCCATGTGTTTTGATTTCGCCTGGGTACCTGCGATTTCTTCTTGTGCACTTTTAGAAAGACTAGTTTGTGGATTGAAGCCTTCTCTTAGTTGTTTAGTAAAGGCATAAGCCGATCTGACTTCCTGTGAAGTCATGCTTACGTTTCTCTATTGGATCTTGGGGTTGATGGTCAGTCGTTTCTTTCTTCGGCACATTTTTTGGCTTGTTATCGGAGGGTGTTATAGTGTTCTTCTTTCGCCCGAGTTGGTCGCCGGATGTATACCTTGTACGTCTGGTTCCTCTTTTCAACCGCTTCTTTGCATTCTCCGTCATACAAGTCGTTCCTATTTTTCTTTGGTCGATGCCCCAAATCCTCTCGGCCGCTTCTTTTACCACATCTTTTACTATCTTCCTCGTAGTTTGGATGTCATCACTACTTTCTCGCGCCTGCGGGGATATGTCGATGCAATTTCCCAGCGCTGGCATGTATGTTACTGAGCTATCATTTAGCCAGCGTGGTACTAACCATATTGCCTTGTCGAGCGCCGATACGTTCGATCAAGATGGTGAGATGCTCTACCTCTCAGTGAAGCCCCGAACAGGGTTGTAGTGCTATGTTAAAGCAAAATAAAAAAAATTGTATGTTGCGGAATTGTGTTTCACAGGCATTCGCAGATCAAACCTTAGCGTTGAGATAGGTCAGAGATTCTCATTCTATCCACAATCATGCAAAACCTATATTGTAATACTTAAAAAAAGATTTCTTTTAATTTTTGAATTTTCTTTATTGCTCGCTATTATTTAGGTTTCTAAATTAGTCAAGGTTTTTATACTTAGATTTTTTCTTCTTTTGCTTCTTAGGGGTAACATTTTCTTCACTTTTATCTTCTTCTGATGACTTTCTTTTCTTCTTTTTACTACTATCGGGCGTCTCCGCGTCTTCTGCACTCATACTAGAGTCTTTGTTTTTCTTCTTCTTTTTCTTATTTTTCTTGCCCTTGGAATCCTCCTCAGCTTGACCATGCTTCGCCTTCTTGCGCCGAGGAGGCTTTTCTTCATTTTCACTTTGGTCTTCATCGTCTTCTTCTTCAACTTCAACGACGACACTTCCCGTTGACTTTAGTGTTACTTTGTTTGTTTCATCTTCTGTTTCTTCCTCGACTTCTTCTTCCTCACTTTCTGGTTGCTCCTGCTTCAAAATATAGTCATCACCGAATTGTGTTAGATCCAATAAAGCAATACAAGTTGGTCGGCATCCGATATTAGTAGAAGCGATTTTTGATATTGACTTCTTTTTTACTGTCCATAGACAAACTTCTCCGGAGCTGTGATGGAGAATTAGTTGGAGTTTATGTACTTATTATGTTGAAATGTTTTACCTGCAAGCCGTTGCAAGAATATCGTTTACATAGCTAATTGCCTTAACCCTTTGTTTGTGTGCCTCGTTAACTTTTGGCTGTTCATAAAATAATTTGTAAATACATGTAATTAAAAAAAGCATTGGATTCTATACCTCATGGTTTGATTTGAAATCGAAAATCCACAGTTTGCCATTCTCAAATCCGACAGCAATTTGTTGTGCATCCAACCAGCATACTGATATTGGCTTCGAATCGCATTTGTATTCCTTAACCATTCCAGCTGTTTTAACACTCCAAATTTCTAAAACACTCTGTCCGCTGAGTGTAAAATGGTCTCCATCTGGCGACCAAGATAAACATTCTGGATATCGTCCTAACTCAGCTCTGGTTTTAAGATTTGTCGTATAGGCCAGTCGTCCTTTGATTAAATTCCACGTCCTAAGTGTTTGATCACTGCCAAGAGTTAAAGCTAATTTCCCAGATGGATGGCAACTAATGTGAGTCACAGCCGAACCAGAGTGAGCCTTCTTCCAGGAACCTTCAACTTGCCACGTACCAAGACGAACAGCACACATTTTACCATCATCACTACCAGTTAGTAGGTGGGATGAATCTGGTGTAAAAGCTAATGCGTTCACCGTGCCCTCATGATGGTGTAAAATCTGAGATGGATAAGAAATGATATTAAAATAAAACATTGCACTTTTGATGTAATGGGGGCAAATTTGAATCTGATCTTTATGTGTTACTTGGCATTACAGTGAAAGAGGATTGGATTTTAAGGTAGAATGCAATATTTTCATTAAAGGGTAATTTATAGGTGATTTTTATACATAAAGCTCATTGAAAGTTGTGCACTTTTATCTTTGCCTTGGGAACTATCAAGTGGAGGAAGTTTATTATTCAGAGCTACCAACTATTAAACCTCTTTTTGAAAATGACGATTTACTTCCAGCTCGGCAAAATGGTTATTGCTATCTCAAGAAATAACCTTCTTGAGGTGAGTACCACCCACCCCCATCTTCAGGGGTTTCGATTTTCATATGGAGCAAATGGAAATGACATGTAACATTGAAAACCAATTTCATGAACCCAAACGCATTATTGTTTTACCTGTATTTCCTTCCGAGTTATCATATCATATAAAAATATTCGATCGTCAGCTCCACCGGATGCTACATATTGTTTGTTTACGGCAACACATCTTATTGATCCGGTATGTGCTCTAGTCGCGAATGATTGGGTGAGTTGGAGATTGTTTTCCTACAACAAAACATCCATTATACAGTTAAAATAGATTTAATGATTAATCTAATTACCTCTCTGGCATTTTCCACCTTGTATCCCAATATAAATTCTTCATACGTTCCTACAATGACTTCCACTAACTTTGCCATCGGTCCAACTCTGTACGGAAACCTGCAGTAGTCCTCAGGTTATGTTTACAATTTCATGTACCATGCTCTAATAGCTGTCAAATAATTACGAATTGCTATACAAACAATATTCTAGTTGGAAAGTTTTCGAATAAGTACTGGTTTGGGTATACTATATGCTAACTAGTAAACGATTTCTTGGTGGGATTGATTATCAGCAAAGTAAACTATTTGTAGCATACATATGTCAAGACAAACGATTATTAAGTAATTTCTTTATGTTAAATAAATAATCATGTTACGACGCTATAAACAATTCCATGTAGAAATATACTGCTGGAGTTTGCGTCTTGCGTCCCCTCTTAGCAACAAAGCATATGACGATAATTTGCTAGCAGTTATTGTGAATACTCACGGGGAATACAAGAATTGCACAACTTTTCGCCATCATTAATTTGTTATCCACTTGACAGTTGAACGAATGAAGTGCATTTGGTCTGGCGCCGGCATTGTTGTGTCAACAAGGTCTAAGAATAATTGACTAGTAATGATAACTAGTGTGTGATGGAGGCGATCTCATTTATATTTTTAATTTTATTAACATTTGTTTCTAGCAGTAATATTAATGAGTACAATGGTGAGTACGTAATTGGAATTTTCACCAAAATATTGAAGTCTAACCTGCAAAAGAGATTTTTTTGTTTGAATTTAGTTATATTGCTGTTTGTTTTACGTGGTTTGTGATAAACATTGTTGCTAGCAAAAAGATGGCCTAGCTAAAGTAAAATTAACCATATTCATTGTTAATATATTTGATGCGCTACACGTTTATTGTGTAGGTAAGCCCAAAATGACCCTCGATAGATAGCCAAAAAAACTGTAAAAAGCCCAGCGCTTTCAAAGACATTTTCTGGCTAAATATGTTGTGTTCTCTGTTTTTTTTTTAGATGGTTGATTTATTTATACTGAATCCTATTCAAGACCTATTTCAAAATATTTCGAGGGCACGTATCTCAATTCTGTTTTACATAATTTCAATCCCATTCGATCGAGCTTAGTGTTAAAAGCTTAGTGTAAAAAATGGTATTTATTTTAGATGTTGGGGCGAAAAGTCCAGTTTAATTATGGATAAAGTTTAGAACTTGCCCATATAACATAAATTAGCTCTTGCAATATCCACACATTAATGTGGATTTGTGTGCAACAATGCAAACTTGATATTTTAGACCAATCCTCAAAATCAATATCAAATTCAAAATCTTATGAAACCAGAAAAATGAAATTTATGCCATTTCGAATTTTTCCTCCGGTTCGAACTTCAGATTTATTAGCATTGTAATTTTCAGGCCTATCAGCGGAGCTCAACCTGGAGCTCTCTTATAATGACCATGCTCGTCTGCTGGTCTCGTACAAAGGCCAGAACCGGAGGCGCATTTAAATAAATTAGGTGTTTTGTGAGCCCTTTCGTTTTATTTTGATTCATCACGCATAAACTTGCGCGATATCTACTGCTTTTATAGGGCTTTGTAAAATAATTTGACAAACCCTACTAAAATCGCGTCTGTCTGTCCATTCCACAGACAAGGTAACCAAGTAATCAATTGAAGCGTTCTCTTTACGAAATTTACAGATATCCAAACCGGATTGGGATTGGGTCTATAAGCCATCAAAAAATTCATCAAACATTCCAAAAATTGCCGCAATCAAGGGAACTTGTATGGAAAATGTTGGGCTTTTAATTGCTGACTTAAACCTTAAAATATATGGACTTTCCACCTTCTAATGGTGGTAACTCTTCTTCAATAGTTTCTAATGACCGAAATCTAACTAATGATGAAATAGATCGCTATTTGTCAATGTTAGAGAAGTTGACATAGGAAACCATTGGGGAAAATAGGTCCCAAGATTAAGCATCGAAATAATATGGAAGGATATGAAACACTAACCATCACAAGGTTGAAAATATTGAAACGCATTCTCACACCCGTCAACAATATTTTCGGCGATTTCTGGACTACAACCATCCCTCATCGGCCTTGTTCAAATTACACCTTAATAATGTTCGGAACTTATTCCGTTCATACTTCAGGAGTGTAGTCAGCAACCAATGCGCGGAGAAACTGAGGAATATTAGGTCACAGGATCCAGACGGCGTGTTCACAAAATTGAATAATATGTTTCGTAAGAAGTCTCGAGTGATGTGTCGAATCTTAAAGTCACTAGTAGTGAGAGATATCTTCTAGGTAGGCCTGGTATCGAAATTAATAATACGACTCCGGATATAGATGGTATAGGATTTTATGTGATGGTTTACAGAAGTTTGCTCTGATTGGAACTCATTTTGAATTGTTCTACCTACCAAGCCCTGAGAGGGGGAGCCAAATACTTTCAGAAGTCGTTGAAGCAAAAGTTTCCGACTTCAAATCAAGCCAGAACGACGAATCTCTTTTTTATTTCAATGAAACCTCTGACTTTAGCCAGGTGTTTGAAGTGATACTGAAACAAACATTAAACGTCCACATTGAGAAATATGAGTTGATACCGAGTTGCCAGTTCGGTTTCCATGCTAGACATTTGACCATACATGCAATAAAGAAAGTAACCTCGGACATCTGTTGGAAATTAAATAATAGGGAATGTGTTTGAGTGTTTTTCATTGATATGGAGAAAGCCTTCGATGCGATTTGGTTAGACGGATTCATTTTTAAGCTTGTTCAGGACGAGTTCCCCAGACACTTAGTTTCCATGATGTGTAATATGTTGTATGGAAAATCGTTTCTTGATCGTTTCTTGTAACACATGAAAATCTGACGACGATGTGTGCTTTTTAGGTCTTCAATGGTTTACAGTAGGGAACATTTACTGCGCCTCTGCTCTTCTCCACATTTATTCGCAACTTATTGAACGGCTTTGGTATTAATGTGTCGCCAACTCGGTCATTAGTAGCTTTTGCTGATAACCTGATCATTTACACGGTAGACCGAAAGGCATCAGTCGTCCAACGGAACTTTCAGAATATGTTCAATAATGTGCAGGCCCCCGGAATCATCTGAGCTCTAGGGTTTGTATTTCTATTTACCGTAGGGGGATTAACAGGAGTCGTGGTAGCTAATTCATCAATCGATATTATTTTACACGACACATATTATGTTGTAGCTCATTGCCATTACGTACTGTCAATAGGAGCAGTATTTGCGATTATAGGGGTGTTTGTACATTGATATTCAATGTTTACAGGACTTACGCTTAATCCTAAATGATTAAGAAGTCAATATGTAATTATATTTATTGGAGCCAATTTAATATTTTTCCCACAAAATTTCTTAGGACTAGCAGAGATACCACGACGATACTCAAATTACCCCGACGCTTATACTGCCTGAAATGTAATTTCTACGATTGGATCAACAATTTCTTATTAGGATTGTGTGTTTCGGGCAACGCTACCGTTGGCCAGTCGAGACCTGGAAAGATTTCCATATTATGGCTGGTGAGGGTAGTACAGAACTGGTTCCACATAAATCCTGCATTCGATACCTCGGTGTTTATCTCGACCTGTGCTATAATGGACATATCAAAATTATACTCAGTAAAGCGCGTAAAGTGTTCATGTCCCTTCGACGACTCTTTCATTCCAGGCTCTGGTTAGACCACTTTTGACATATGAATGTCCCATTTGATACAATTAGAGTGCTAGTACAATGGAAAAGTTATTAGTTTCCGAAAGTAAATGCCTTCGCGCATGTACTGGTCTGCACAGAAAGCCTGAGACGGATTGGAAACGCTATAAATCGAATCTAAAAATTTATCAAACTGCCAAAGTGAGCAGATTCGATACATTCGGTTTGAGGCTTGTTTGAAATAATATCGTGAAGTCTATAATTTTGAGCCAAAATCCCTGGATTTCGCAGCCGTTCCACCCTACCGACGCGTACATTTAGACTTGTCTCACCACTGGCATCATTCCTCCAGAAGTGCTCGTTTATTTGCATATGAATTGGTATATTTTTGATTCTGATGCTGTCCCGATTATATATCATATGTAACGGCGGGCCACCAATAAGAAGATAGAATATGCTTTGGATTTAAGCTCACGGAATCAAAGATTTCAATGGAGATTCTTATTTGCGAGGTATATTGATGCTGGTCGAGCTGAGACAGACCGGTCTAGGTCTGGTCTAGGGCTAAATGACAATTACTAAATTATTCGTAGTCCGTGTAGTGTAGTGGTTAGTATGCATGCCGCGTAAGCCGAAGGCCCCTGGTTCGAATCCAGTTGGTGACAATGAGATTAGTTTCGAGTTATTTTTTGGACGGACTATAGGCCTGCTCAGTTATGATACGTACCAGTTTCAAATCGGAACTTGTCGCAACTGGGTGCACGGACATACAGTCAAAACGTGGTACTGACCATATCATCTTCTCGAGTGCCGATACATTCGATCAAGATAATGAGATACTCCAACTATATCTAAGCGAAAGCCCGAAGGGGGCTGTAGTGTTAAAGCAAAAAAAAAAATTATTCGGGGTCGTTCGTGGTTTTTCGTTTTCGTTTTTTTTTTTGCAGGTCATTATTGCCAAGTTAATTTTAATTGTAATTTGATAAGTTTGACATGTAGGTTAGGAATATTATTATATCGTTTTGTTAGGATTAGATTGATTTGTTTTTAATCACATAGATTAGAAATAAGTTGTTACATATTAGTTGTACGCTCAAAGCACAATCGTTTGTTGTGTTTTTTTAGTTATATGTAATTTTTAATAGAATTGGTTGTCTTTTTTTCACCTTTTTTCCAATTGATTGATAATAGTTAGTAGTTCTCATGCGATAGCACATGCTATTGTTTCTTTATGACTTATTTTTAAATTGAATATTGTTTAAATTTAGAGTGTCATGTGGGCCATTAAGTTTTTGAGTATTTTATTGCTTTAAAACTTGTTTTATTGAATTGATAAAGCGCATTGGAACTTGGAAGTAAGAAAATCCAATCATAAAATTAAATGCAATGTATTTATGTCATGCCGCCTGTCTTACCAACATATGTTCTAAAAGAGAATCATCCATATACAGGGAGGGCAATACATTTTTGCATCATTTCACCCTTTTCACATCAATTTTAATGTAAATCTATACGGTAATTTTGCTCTACATTGAAGCTTTCATTACGTTGCACGGATATCGATCACTCTTTCAGATGGCTTCGATAGCTATTAAAATTACTTATGGAATTCTTTGTAGCTACATGAATGAGTTGCATATTTTTAATAATTTTTTCTGAAAAATTATTAGAGAAGAAAAATGTTAGAAGAAGGTGGTTTCGACGTGTATACTAATTCTCATCAGGCCATCACTTTTAGATACACACCGGTGATGGTGACCACCATGCTTAGAGGTGAGAGAGTTATTTTCAATTTTCCTACTTATGCGAACTCAATTTGTTTTTGTAACTACAAATTATGTTCAAGTTAAATTTCCACCTTCTGCTAACATTTTGCTTGTCTAATAATTTTTCAGAAAAAATTATTAAAAATTTCGACTCATTCATGTAGCTACAAAGAAGTCCATAAGTAATTTAAAAAGCTATCGGAGCCATCCGAAAGAGTGATCGATATCCCTGCGACGTAATGAAAGCTTCAATGTAGAGCAAAATTATCGTATAGATTTACATTAAAATTGATGTGAAAAGGGTGAAATGATCCAATTAAAGTTTAGCTAAGACAAGTACTTACAAGAGGAAATTTAACTTGAACATAATTTCGTTGTTCTCACGTGAAGCGATCCATTGTGACTAAATTTCCAAGAAGCGAGGAACCCGCGTGAGCGGCCCCGACCCCCCTCCCCGGTGGTATCCACACTAGATCGATTACAAAAGTGCAAAAATTATGGCCCACCTTGTTTAAGCTAAACTTACCAATTAAATTCCAACAAGACACTAAAGAAAAAACAATTGCACCCTTTTACGTGGCACACTCACTACAACAAAAGTTGCTCACCGATATTGGTGGCATTGTGGATCCAACTCGGGTGGAAGAAAAATAGTATATTGAAGAATTACACCAAGGTACTGCCCTTGACGAACCATACGATAAAAACTACGGAAAACGACATCCTTAGTTAGCCAGGCTGGTGTTCTGCACAGAAAGTTGTTTGATTTCTCCATTAGACGAGTTAGCTCGAAAAATTTTCGCTTTGGCTTAATAGCGCTTGCGTACTTTTGATTACACAAAGGAAACTTTACGACCGAATGTAGTCTCATAGTATCGTTCTATTAGATCTATTTTTTGCTAGAATTTCTCAGCATGCGTTGGTCTGCTATGAGCATCCTGACTAACGGATTAACGGAAGAGTCGTCAGACAAACGCACGGACGAAAAGGAAGACAGTAACCGGAGGTCAACTTTAAATAAACAACAGTCAAACTGCCTCAAGGTGATTGGCAATGGCAGTTTCTGATGAGGGAGGGGCCTGTCACTTCGTCCAAAATTGCTTGCTTTCAGGGAAAATCGGTGTTGGAATTGAGACAGTTGCACGTCAAGTTTCCGTAAGTAAGGTAGAGGTGAGTGGTTCACTTTAGCCACTATTAACGTTTTTACGTTTGACACTATGTGTTTTCTCTCCTTTCCCCTTGTAATTCAGAGACCTTCTTCGGAGAAACAACGGAGTTTTTTTTTCTTTTGTAGACGTTTGCATTCGTCTCAAGCTTACGTGTCTGCTAATCCTGGTTAGATTAAGTTATTACATGTTTGTAGAGTAGCTTGTGCGACAATCAGTAAAAGAAAATTTCAAAGATAATAGAAATTGCTCGGGATGTCTTATAACATAGAGTACGCGTGATAAATGTTTTGTGGTGTAGCTTCGTAGTGCGACAATAACCCGCTCTGTATGATCCCGTAAATAACTAGCTGATAAGCACGCATACGTGGTCGTAATGCTGAACTTGGTCTTCTTTATAGCTCGCTGACCCTTGTGCCAGAAAATCGGTACCCGAGTCTTGCACGACTTTAAAGACTCCAAATTATTACAGGTCCGATATATGTTGTAATTGCTGTTGTTGAAACTGCTGTCCACGCGGAAGTAGCTTTGGCTCAATTTTATTTTATTTGAGACAGCTGTGTTTACTTTTTTGTTCCGGCTAGCTTCATAATGAAGCAGCATCGACTTTCTAGTCTCATCGTTAAGCAAACTAACGAAAATAATCAACTCTCACTTCGAATTTAGGAGCCATCAGCCTACGATTTAAATTCCCTGTGATGGTCAACATCATGCCCTATTACTTGCACCAGATCATATTCTTCTGGCTTCTCAATTCGACGGCCGTGATTTCTTGAAACTTCTCATCTTAAATTGTATTATGATCATGTGCAAAAGCAACAGTCACCCACTACTAAAGCGTTCTTGGAAGAACAAAGGGTGCTGAACCAATTACTTTTGCGAATATTTTTTTCTATGTAAGTACGGACTCACATTTACTCATTAATGTATGATTGCAAAGGGTGTGTTTTTAGAGGTGGAGAACTTTAAATTGAAATAAATCAAAGAAAAGTGATTTTAAATAATATCCATAAAATTGGATATTTTTTGTCATTAATATTTGAAAATGATTTCGGACATTTGGCCACCGTGGATTTCGCATACGTGGCGTAATCTGGACGTCATATTTTCAGAAACTCTTCGCAGTACATCAGGCTGTATTTTTGCCATAACGCGTCGAATTTTGGCTTCCAAATGCTTAACTGTTTCTGGTTCATTGGCGTAGACATTCGACTTTACATATCCCCAAAGAAAGTAATCTAATGGTATTAGATCGCACGAACGCGGCGGACAGTTAACAGGCCCGTTTCGTGTAATTAATCGTTCGTCAAATGTGTGTTTTAGTAAATTAATTGTATCGCGTGCTGTGTGGTATGTGGTGCCGTCATGCTGAAACCACATGTCAGCGACATTAATACCTTCCAATTGAGACACCAAAAAGTTAATAATTATGTCTTTGCACCGTAATATTCTGACCATCATTATTTTTGAATACACATGGACCAATTATCCCATCGACCCATAAAGCGCACTAACCGGTGACTTTTTCTGGATGTAATGGTGTTTCGACAACTGCTTGTGGATTATCATCGCTCCGATTGCGGCAATTCTGTTTGTTGACGTAGCCATTTAACCAAAAGTATGCTTCATCAGTAAACAAAATTTTCAAATGAAATTGTGGATTAAATTTCAAAATTAATTCGAACAATTTGCAAACGTTGCTGCGGCGTAAGTCTATTCATGATGAATTGCCAAAACAGAACTAACCTCAAAACAACCGAGAACATTGACATCGGCTGTCACCGGAAACAGTGTTGCCATATTTAAGTTCTCCACCCCTAAAAACACCCTTTATGTATGATTGAACCATATGGCTAATGGTCATCTCAAAATGTAGGGAAAATTTGTGTTGTTAGAGTCCGTGCAGTACACACACGGCCGCCGATATTATGGTACGACCATCAGCTAAGCTGTAGAAGAAATCCGAACTCATTTGACCAACTTTTGTTAGCGACGCCGTACGCGTGCTTGTCAGCTAAGTTCATGCAGGCAGGTTCTTACCGCGCCGCGAAGCTATACCATAAAAACATTTATCACGCGTACTTTATAGGATATCCCTATCAATTTTTATATTTGGAAATTTTCAACAGACTGTTAATTAAGTTACTTTAGTTATTCACAAATGTCGTCTCCCTGAAGTTAGCGGACGCGGAAGCTTGAGACTAACGCAACCACCAGACAAAAAGTAACCGTGACTTTGGCTGAAGATAGTTTTATTAGAGGGAGAAAGGAGAGAGCACAGAAGGTGTTGAAAACCGAACGGTGGTGAAGTGGCTGGTGCTTTCTTTTTGCGCCCTCCTTGACGAAAGGTTCACAGTGAAGTAACCACTCATACCTATACTAAACCGCCTCAAAACTTCACAATGCCATCCTTCTGCGTGGGATGTTTCTGTTTCTATCATCTCATTAAACTAAAACTATTAAAATAAACATGGCAAAATTATTTCGCTCAGAAATTGTACATATATATTAACTCATAGAAGTTCATTTTCATATCTATCAAATTGTGGCCGTGAAGAATGTCCACTGATCCAATATTACAATTACAAAGCTGACAATTCAGCTCTATTTGGGCCATTGATAAAGAAAATCATATCCTGCGAGTTAATAGCCGTAAAGGTTTCTAGACTGCTTCTTGATTATATTTTGTCTTTGGAGAAACATATATCGGGTTTGAAATTTGAAAACATGTATAAAGTTTTCAAAGCTAGTAACGCTCATACGTTTTCGATGTAAGCTCGAAGAAAATTGAAAATTTTAGAATTTTTGTGTTTTTTTTCACCTAGTGTACCATTTGGGCATAGTTTTGAAATAGTTGCATTTTTATTTAGAATTTTACCAATTATTCTATTATTACAACAGGCAACTAGAATTGGAAAAATAGGAACAGATCTGAAAAGCACTTTTAATATCCAAATTATGGATTGCAAAGAAATCCTACCTGTTTCTTTTTCAAATAGAGCGTATTTGTAAATACCAAATTACTGAGATTAATGCATTATATTTGAAGAGTGGAAACTATCAATGTCTACTTGATTACTTTTTTAGCCTAATTAGATTGAAGTAGAGGAGAACTTTCGACCAGCCTTTTGATTCAAAAATAGTTAATCTGTTAACAAAATTACAACTAGATCAGCATACGTTTAATCGCATTATCTAAAAATGTTACTTCAAGATTAAGGCGAGAGAATTACTTTTCTATGTATTACGTAATTTAGCCTTAAAAAATTGACTTTGACTGCTCGTGAAAATAAGGAGAAAGCGAAAATTATAACACAAGAAAAATATCTACAAAATTCTGATTTTTATTTTATACAATAAAATTGAGTCCAGAAAATTGACATCATACAAAACCGTTCCTCGTGAGAGAGCATACTTTCCTTTAATTTGTACTATCCCTTTTTGTAACGTTTTAGTTGTTTTGCGCACATGTAAAAATTTGGGTGTAAATTTTGAAATTGACTAACCTGACCCTTACTGCAAAAATGTTTTGTACTTGAAATATTTCATTTTAATATGAATACGTTTATGGTTGTTCTTAAAGTTTCAAATCTGATACAGTACGCCCCCGCTTTACGCAAGGGATACGCTCCATAAAAAGTCGTGTTAAGTGAAATTCGCATATATCGGGGTGTGAAATAAAATGCAATTAATCATGTTTTTAGCAGTACATACTATATTTAAAAATACGGTAAATCGCGTATGTAATACTTATATATTTGAGTTTTGAAAGAAAACATCAATAGTTTTTTGTGTTGAATTAGGTTTACGTTCTTGTAATATATATTCATAGCATGCAATACTGTTTTTTATTGATTGAGATACATTAAAAACGCGAGCATCATTACCGTCCAAACTTTGTAAATTCTCTAAGCCAGAATAAATTTTTGAAAGAGCATTCTGTAATCCAGAAGAAGATAAAAATTTCTTTTCTAATTGTTCTTCCTCACTATTAGAATTGTGTTGCATCTCCATTAAATCCTCATTATTTGAAGGTTCATCATGTGTTGTTATCAATTCTTCTAGCTCTTCGATTGTAAGATCCTCCAATTCGGAGCCCATGATCATTACAGTAATGTTTTCAAGCACTTGCCTATGCCTTTGCACACTTCTACTGGAAACTTTTACCACATCAGGCCAAAGTTTACGCCACACGCCGGTCATACAACCTTTTCACCTTTTTCCAGGTTTCGTCAATATTAAAAATAGCTTTCATGATGTTGTATGACTTTCACCACTCTCGCATTGATTGTTTCCCTTCTCCGTCAGTTTCATGGCTAAAAGTACGATGGTGGTAATAAGCTTTGAAGTTTGCTATTTCTTCCCGGTCCATGGGTTGCAAAATCGACGTAGTGTTTGGTGGAAGGAATTTCACGTACACTTTCAAATCTGTAGGTGTATCGGGAGTTGTTGCATGTCCAGGAGCATTATCTATGAGTAACGAAACTTTGCGCAGAAGCCCGTTTTCGTCACAATAGGATTGTACTGATGGGCAAAAGCTGTTAGTAAACCAATCTTGGAAAACTTCATGTGTAATCCACGCCTTACAGTTAGACCGCCAATTAACTAGTAGGCTAGCTTTATCTATTCCTTTCAACGTAGGAGGTGTTTCTGATTGATATACCAGCAAAGGTTTAAGTTTGCAGTCACCAGTAGCATTTCCAAACAGTAGGAGTATAAGTCGATCTTTTGCAATTTAACCGCTAGCTTGTTGTTCTTCTTAAGATATAAAAGTTCGTGATGGCATTCTTTTCCAGTAAAGCCCAGTTTCGGCAACATTGAAGATGGGGCAAGCAGGAATTTTCTCTCGGGCTATAAACTTTTGAAATTTCTCCGGAAACCCAGCAGCATCTTCAATATCCACTTCAGCTGCTTCACCTGTTATTCGGATATTGTGAAAATTTGATCTGCCCTTAAACCGATGAAACTAACCTTTACTTGCTTTAAATGTTGGAGATGAGCTTCCTTCGCCCTCTTGTGTTCAATATAAGATCCCGACTCATGGGTGTGTTTTTTCCATTCAAACCTTCTATTCAAATTGCCAGCAACTTCTCCATTTTTTCCAGGGTTGAGGACCTTGAATGATTTCCATTCTTTTTATTTTCTGGAGTTTCACTTCCAAAGTCAAACTGTTGCCCTTCTTCTTCTTAACGTGTGGCATTTTTACGTTCCGTCGATCTTTTCAACCCAAATATTTAAATGTGACTAAATGTTCAGAAAATTAAACCGAGCCTAGAACTTCGGGGAATCCCCTGCCTTCGAAAGCAATATGTACGTACAAAATTAGAGAAAGTGGGAACTCCCCGATCAAAATTTTTTGATAGCATACATATATACAGAGTAGTCCGCGTGGCTTAGTGGTTAGAGCACTAAGCCCGTAAGCCGAAGGTCTCTGGTTCGAGTTTCGTTGGCGTCAATGAGATTTAGTTCAAGTGATTCCTTGGACGGACTAGCCTGTTCAGTTATGATACCCGCTGGTTTAAATCAGAACGTATCGCAGCTGGGTGGACGAACACACGTCCAAAGCGTGATAATGATCATATCACCTTATGGATTGCCGATACATTCGATCATGACAATGAGATACTCTAACTATTTCTAAGCGAAGGCCCGAAAGGGGCTGTAGTGCTACGAAAAAAAAGTATATATATATATATATATATATATATATATATATATATATATATATATATATATATATATATATATATATATATATATATTTATATACAGAACGGTGTTACCAGTCACGTAAAACAAGATAGGACATCATATATGTAAAGACTAAAATGCCTGTGGAACATTTTGACGCGCACTTTTCAAATATGTACTGCTCCACAATTTAGGTGCCCGGCCTATGATTTTAATTTCAGCGCAAATGAAAGATTTACATATTTTAATTGATACAAAATCTGTCTTTATTAAAATTTTTATTCAAACTTTAATATTGGGTACAACTTTCGCCTCACAATCACTGACTTATTAAAAAACTTCACTTCTACAAAAGACTTTATCTTCCTCTATTGTTCCTCTTTTCATAGCAGAACTTTATGAGACTAGTCGCCACGAGCAAATTCCAGCATTGCCTCGATCACTCTTAACGTTTGTTTCTGTTGATGCCGCAATCGTTCTACCAGCTCGAGATTGCTTGTAATGACTGTTGTGGCGAATGATCATTATGCTTTATAATGTTTGTTTTTCATGTAATATGTTGCCCTGTGTTTGATGATGTAATTGTTTGTATATGACCGCGGATAAAGGTGACAGTAGTTCCTGATATTAGTTTCACATATAACAATACGCGAAATAAAAATTAAATTATTATAGCAATAATTTTGAAATTGCCAGTATAAATCTATTTAGTTTAATAAATTCTTTTTTGCAGTTATTTACTTGGAACCCGGTGACACATATCCATACTATCCTGAAACTCGGATCGGATTTTTAGTTACAGATTTGAAAACATATTGTTATAAAGGATGCGAGAAGTCATTGGCTCATGTTTTTCAAACAATACAACTGCAAATAGATATAGAAAATGATGATTTTACGCAATACGAAGGCCCAACACCGGAAATTGTTCAAGAGCACTACAATTCGCAGAGATCAATCTTTTCGTTCAACCTACTATCAACCAAGAAGACACGCCTGAAGCTCAACCCCTTCAATCAAACATGCATTGGAATCGAGACAAATCAACCGTACCGATTGAAATTGCAACTGATTCGTGTGGATTTTTGGCGATTAATACAAATCACGGTTGGGTTGTTCACATTCTGGTATGCTGCAAGCTTAAGTCAAAATGCACTGTTCTATTATATGTCCGGAATTTTGTTGGGCGTATTTGCATCATTTTTGGTACTTATTTACTTAGTTAGTAAATTAATTCCCCGCAAACCAATGATGTACGGAGTATTGGTCGGAGGATGGACGGTGGCAATTTATTTTGGTCAAATGCTTTGGGAAAATCTTCAGATGATTCTTGTTACGTATAAAACATATGTATTTTGGTATGTAGTGCTGACGGGGTTCACGAGTTTTATTATTTGCTACAGACTCGGACCACCGAAAAATCAAAGGAGTCGCGACATCATTAAATGGGGATTGCAATTAGCCTCATTGGTTTTGATATTTTATTCAAGCGATTATCAAGAAGCAACGGCAGCTGTAAATATTCTTGTAGTTTTGGGCTATTATTTCCCGAGATCCTGGTTGTATCGTGTACGATCTGTGTATGCTAGAAGGTTCCCCCCAAAGCCGCGACTTTTATCCAGCGAAGAGTTTTATGAACAAGGAGTTAAAGAAACAACAAAAGCTTTGGACGAATTGCGGAATTATTGTAGCAGTCCGGAGTGCAAACAATGGCGTATGATAACGAAACTGAATGACCCTATTAGATTTGCTTCATTCATAGAAGGGTCTCCGCACTTGTCGGATCATGAGATTTTAGAGTATGAAATAACTAAAAATGAAATAAGTGACTCTGATTTGAGTGAAGACGAGGACGAGGGTGATGAGCAACAGGATCAAGAAGATGGTGGCAATGGCAATGATGAAGAGATAAGTGAAGATGAAGAAGGAGCGGGTGGGACGGCAACAAGTCGAATTGTGGAAGATGTCAGCTACAGAAAAACAATTTATTCTCCTAAAAATAATGGCAACGTTGGTGGTAGGACGTCGGGATATCGCCGGGTTATAGCTTACTCCACACCATCACCTGCATCAACATCTCGAAGCCGAAGATCGATTGGAGTTAGCAAAAGTTTTGCAAGAGAATATAGCGATGACGACTAACAAATGAATCGATACTCACAACCTCGTTGAATTGTTTTTAAAAAAATGAAGTAGAAATTACCCCTAAGAGTGTTTTTTGTACTGATTTATTGTATAAGAGAAATAGAATAACAAAGGAAATAAATGGCTAATTTAAGAAATTTTAGATTGTCATTCATAAAATTAGAAGATAAGAAATGTTTTTTGTTTTACATAGAGACATGTTTGCTTAATAAAACAATTCAATTAATTTTCTGCAATTTTTATTCAACTTATTCTTTTCTGATAACAAATTTTACAACCATTTTTAGAACATTTTGCTTATGTCGGTTTTTATTTCAATGCAGCTTTTCCTTCATAAGGAAATCGCAGCTTTTGTCGAACAATTCATTTACGTTTTGCCTTTTTTATTTGCTCTGCGATTTTCTAAATGTAATTTTTTTACTTTGCTTTACCTGTGTGTCGACTGAATTTTCGGTCTTCTGGAAATTGCGAGTGTATTGTTTTGAAATTGAGTCGATATCCTGTGATTTAGTTTGAATAAGTTAGCACTCTTAATGAATTTATTTTCTTCTATTTGTTTACTTCAATAATTTGTTTTATTCTTTCAAACGATTTAATTTATTCGTGAGTTACGCACGTTTGCTTTAAAGTTCTTTCTTTTAACTAGTTTTGTTTTGTTTCCTGTTCAGTAAGGAAATGCTTAAGTGTCTTGCGATATTGTTCTGTTTAATGTACATGCTATTTCGTTATGTGTATTTTTGAAGATACGTAAAGCGTTGTGTATATAGCGTTCAAATTTTTTGTTTCCGTTAGAATGTTAATTAACTTTTTCCTTGAATGTGTCTAATTTGTTGGTTGGGAGTAACTCGTGTATGTTTAACGTTTAAAATTTTTTCATGTTTAATGAATAGGTATTGTTTAGACTTGTTTTGTTTTTACTTTGATTTTTAAGAGTTTAATATTCTCGTTAATTTAATTTTTAATTTAAAATGACTAATTTAATAATTTGTTAATATTTTGTTTGGCTCGTGTTTTTTTTCTTCTTTACAACTCTAATAACAATTACATTATTAGAAAATATTTTTAAAAAATTTAACAGCATAACTGTATTAAAATCTATATTGCGCCATTATCTAAACACTAGCATTACCTAATAATCTATCTTACTTAAATTTAGCACTTTAAATTTAGCAAAATCGTCGGTTATGCATCAACTATTTAATTTTTGTTTTTAATTATTCGTCTAATATTTTTCCTACTTTTTTTTATGTTTAATGAATTTCTTTTTCTTCTTTTGTTTTAGCCGATTGTGATTAAGTGGGCAACGTTTTATATAAATCGAGACAATTTAAATAGTGATTCGTTTCGTTTCATTTGTGTTAATGAATCGGTTTATTTACAAAAACTGGTTATAATTTTATTTTTTTACATGTACATTATGTTTTTGCTAAAATTAAGGTTTGATTTAGATATTTCTGCTTTACATTTCTTATCGTGATCGTTCAATCATTTTTACAATAATCACGATATGTGGAATTAAATCATTATATGTTGAAAACTGTTAAAAATTTAAATTTGTTGAATGGAATTGAGATGATGGGAGGAAACCTAAAAAGAAAACCGATTGTGGTAGAAATGTAGATTTAAAAAATTGCAAGGCTAGTTTAACTTTCAAGAGAACGAAACATGTTAAAAGAAGTTTGCCATATATTATTAATTTTATTTTGGTTATGGTCAGTCGAATTTTTGTAAATTAATTGAAAATAACAGAAACTGTCCAATGTCTAAATGTTTCCGTTCTGAATTGAACTGATAATGATATAAAAATGAAGATGCTGCGGGAGGTATTAAATGTGAAAGGCAAACGGAAATGCCGAAAACATAATTATGGAAATTTTCTTTAGGGGAAAAAGCCTGCGAAATAACATTTTTAGGTTAAAAAAAAACAAGCTCTGAGCGTTGTCTGATTTTGCTTCAGAAGTCATTGCCCTTGTGTATATAGTTGATGGTGTCTGAATAACTAAAATTTAGTTCTGCTGTATTAATAAAATGAACGATATCCACTTGTTACCGGATGGTTGACAATTTACTACCTGGTGGTCAAATTCAAATTCAAAACTAATTGGAAAAAGGGGAAAAACCAACCAACTCTATTAAAAAATAACATAACTAAAGAACACAACGGAAGAGTGTACTTTGAGCTTATAATATATGTATCAAATTAATTCTACTAAAACTGTCTGTGGATCGGATCGCGAAAAATCGTCAATCTGTCGAACTAATAACAACAAAAGACTGAAGTTCGTGATGAAGATTAAAAAGATTTTAGCGATTGATAGTTCGCGAAATGATTTATTTGAGCTTGATAAAAACCATAATCCTTAGCGTAGTAAGGCTTTATACAGCTTTGAAAGAGTAGGAGCAGAACATGCATTCAGAAGGTCTGACGGCAGCTACACGGAAACTAGACGAGCTCTGCTTCTAATGAAGACCCACTTCCCATGGAGTGAAATTATAAATTAATGAATTGATGAGATGGACTCATAAGTGAGACCAAATCACGCAGTATAGAAGGAGACTACCGCAACTTGTACGGAAAAACGTATGGGATGGATATTAAACTTTACCCAACAATTCTAATCAACAGGTGAAGATGTTATATCAGTCTTCATTAAGAGGGGAAAGAATGTACACATATCTTAATAAATATGTATACCAGAGTGGTATAGCATAGAAAAGTATAACAAAATGATGGAGAGAGGCAATTGCCATAATTATCATGTAGGTGGGTAAGAATGAAATCACGTTTCGAAAGGCTTAAAGATCAATTAGCCTGATATCGTCTATACTTAAAACGACGAAGAAAATTGTGGACACCTATAGAAGAAACTCGCGATCATTTACCATATCCCAATCAAAACTATGAAAACCGCACTATATGCATTGATAACGAAGATCAATGAACTTGTGAAGCACAAAGGAATCGTACTTTGCGCGTTTCTCAATATTGAAGGGGAGACACAGTTGGGAAAGTGCTAGAGAAACTCATCAAGGGAAGACTTACTGACGCGATTCGTGCTGCTGGGGAGCTATCTGCCCGGCAGTACGGCTTTAGAGCAGGACGTTCTACCATTGATGCGATTGCAGAGGTAGTGAGTGCGGTGTGGGTGATACTCGACGTTAGGAACGCCTTCAACTCCGCTAGATGGGTGGATATTCTGGATACGCTGGGAAACCCTTTTCAAGTTCCAGAATATCTAATGCGGCTTTTGACGGACTACCGGGAGGAGCGAAGCCTGCTTAACGTCACGACACAGGGCCAACGAAGGGTGGAAATTACTTCGGGTGTTGCCCAGGGATCTATTCTTGGTCCGGACCAGTGGAACGTGTCTTACGACGGGCTACTAAGACTGGAGATGCCAGATGAGTCGCACTTGATTGGCTATGCGGATGATGTTGCGGCTCTGGTCACTGGATGCACCGTTGAACAGGTGCAACTTAGGCTAGGTATGCTAATGCGCCGAGTGAGGGACTGGATGACTGCTCGCGGGTTCAGTTTAGCACTGGAGAAAACCGAAGTGGTCATCTTGACAAAAAAGAGAATCCCTAGAGTAAGGATGATCAGTATTGGAGACTTACGAATCGAATCGGCCATCGGTGAAGTACCTGGGGCTACCGATCGACTCGAAGATGAGTTTCTCTGAGCAAATCAGGGCAACGGCTGAGAAGTCTGTTTCGGGAGTATCGGCTCTGAGTCGACTTATGGTCAACGTAGGGGGTCCAGCCCATCAAGAAGGCGCCTCTTGATGAGTGCTGTAGGGTCAGTGCCATTGTACGGAGCAGAAGTATGGGGCGACGCTCTCAGCAAAGAGGTATACCGAAAACGTTCGGCACAGGTACAGAGAAGTGGAGCACTGAGGATTGCATCTTCGTATCCGACAGTCTCTGGTTCGGCAGTGAGAGTGATTGCAGGCGTGATAACTTTTGCCCTCCTTGCTAGAGAGCGCCGCGCTATTTACCTGCGCCGAAACGAAGATGCGAGGGAGATGGTTGTCCGCGAGGAGAGACAGTGCTCGCTCAACGATTGGCACCAGTCTTGGGTGAATTGCACGAAGGGAAGGTGGACTGCGCGCCTCATCTCGGATGTGAGATCGTGGCTAAATCGAAAGCATGGTGAGACTAACTTCTATCTGACTCAGCTTTTGAGTGGGCATGGGTGTTTTCAGTCTTACCTGTACAATATTGGTAGGTCACGGTCCCCCGACTATCGGGTTTGCCTAGGGGAGGAAGACAATGCCTGCCACACATTTTTTGCGTGCATAAAATGGGTCAGGCTGCGAAGAGATCTCTGCGGGGAGACGGGAGAGTTGACCCCGGATAATAAAGTTGGGGTGATGCTCGAATCAGTTGACAAATGGAACCAGGTGGCACACAATGTTCAGGCAGTCCTAAAAGATAAAAGGGACTCACTTTAGCGGGGGGTGTTGGGGTTGGGAGATCGCTTTTCTGGCACTTCCTCTTACCCTTTCACCTCCCGCTAGGAAAGGGATTCCCTAGCTTGAAGGCATCTCACGGCGTAACCAAACGAGACCTGGCCCGAAGTAATGTGTCAAACGGTTCCAGGTTGGGTTCTCCGGTTGACAGGTGAGGTGTTTAGTGGGTAGTCCAGTCCAGGCTATAGTTTGCCAAGAGGGTGATGAAAACTGGCCTGATCTACTGCCAAACATACTTTTGGGACTTCGAAATTGTTACAAAGAAAACTTGGGAGCAAGCTGCGCTAAATTAGTCTTGAGAACAACGTTAAACCTTTCTGGAGAATTTCTAGTAGAAGACGTTAGACATACCAACCTGCATCTATTCGGCGAAAGCTTTAGACTCAGGATGCGAAAACTTAGGCCCAAATCTTTATCACAAAAATGCAGCTGCGACACTTTCGTCCACAAAGACAATCTGCGACAAAAATGATCGGTATCCCCACACATCTGATGTTCCAACTCCAACCGCATTTTACGAGATGTCATGCCGCCGCGTTCACAAACGCAGCAACAATGGTCGTAAGGGATTCCATTGAGGATGAAACTCATCACGTACCATATTCGTCTAAACCCATTGATTGTCGAGTCGAGTGGGACACAAGTGCTGTCAACCCATCGCACTTTCGACCAACCAGCGGGACTTCATCGCAATTTGAAATTACTGGGAAGGGAGCACTGTAGGGATCAAACATAGCCACGAACTTATCTACCTGCAAAACAGCATCGGGCAACTCCAACCATCGAACTAGACGACGATGTTCGTTCAAATATTTCTTTTCTCTCTAACATAAATTTAAATAGTTGATGTGTTTCGTTATAGAGTATAGAGACTACAGATGTAAACCGTAGAACGTTCCCCAAGTATGTTTGTTGTCGCCACCTAGTTCCTAATATATGATGTTGTTATTATTTTGTTTATTGGCAACTCTTTAGTGAAGTGGTAGTACTTGTAACATGCTACAATATGACTTGTGTGTTTCTTTTTTTCACGTCGACTGACTAAAATAAATGGCGTTTTCTATCTAGTTTCCGTCCAAGTTTTAACCATCTCAGTTGCTAAAGCCAGTGAAGGAAGAAGCCCTTCAGTCTTCCTAAAGACCTTGGTGACTTCTAGAAAAAAAAAGATAGAATACCGAACAGGGAAGAATAATTTCAAAGTAAATTTAATATATATGCTTTAAAGGCAAACTTCTTTTAAAACGATCAATAATTGATTCATAAAACCATGAAATAAATAAAAAATTAAAGAGTGGTGATGATGAATAAATAATTTTCTTTTAATAAATACATGTACCTATATTATTGAATATATGAATTAATTTAATTTATTATATTGTTATTAAATTCAATTGTCTTTGTCATTTCATCGAAGGAGGTAAAGACTTTCACTACAGTGTCATAAGATGTGCTTTTGTTGAATTTTTGAGTTTTTTTTTCTTCATTGCTATACTCTGTTGTAACAATCAATTAATCTGATTTTGTGAAATTATACTATATGTATGTATTCAATTGAGTCAGCCAAACTTGGGTTATAATTGAAGCAAGATTTTATATACTCATCTTGTAAGTGTTGTTTTTAAGAGATTATTATGGAATACATGTCGGTATGTTCGATAGACTAATAAATTTGGATTTCTACATTTTGTTTTAAAGTTGGTAAAGGTTTTTTTTCATAAATTGTGTGTTTTTGTATTAAGGATAAAAGATTGCGTAGTTTTTCTTTGCTAATTGTTATTTTTTGTGTAGAATCTGTACGTTCACACATGTAACTTTCATGTAGGTAAGTAAATCTTAAAGATATGATAGTGTTTGAAAGTTGTTTTTGTTCTTTGCTGTGTGATTAGTATTTAATGTTCTTTTTTTGCATTTACTTTTGTTTGACCCTTTTAAATTAATTTCATTTCAGAATGTGTCTTATATTAATTCTTTTCATTACTTTATTTAACCGTTTTAAAAGTGTAGGTTTATATTCGTCAAAATTTATTAAGTTTTCTGAAAAATTTATAGAATAAAAAATGTACCAAAAATTTGAGGTATGCCTTCGAAATGGGGAAAAATTAGAGAAAAATATCCGTTACGGGAAAAATAAATTCGATTGTCTGTATATAAATAAGTTATAATCAATAAAAATATTGTACAATTGTTTGTAAATTATCATCTCTACTGAAATACATACTTTTTTTGTTTAAAATAGAAAACCGATTGTGTTGTAAGTCTATTCCTAATTTTTTGGTATTTTTAATGTTTGATTTTATTCCAGTTTTAATAAATTGAAACCATTATCAATTTTACCCTTTGTTAGTTGCTATACATTTATTTATTAGTAATTTTATACTAAATAGTATTTTTTTCAATCTAAAGTGTATGATAAAATGAAATCTAGCACAAACTGATTAGTTAAAGACAAAATATTTCAGCAGGGTCGGGTAAAAAGTAATTTTTTTTTATTTCATTCAGAGAAGTTTTGTAAAAAAAAACATGTAATGCTTAAACTATTCAAATACATGTTCTGAATTGATGATTATTTGACTTTATAATGAAACAAATACTGTTCAGTTTTACTTTATTCTAAATTCAATATAACCGAAACCGAAGCACAGTCGGCAAAACTCCAAAAAATACCTGGACAAAATTCGAAAATTCAAATTTCATTTCTCATCATTTTAACCAATCAATCTCATAGATGGAGTTAC
Source organism: Odontomyia ornata (assembly GCA_963969285.1). NCBI lineage: Eukaryota > Metazoa > Arthropoda > Insecta > Diptera > Stratiomyidae > Odontomyia > Odontomyia ornata. The sequence goes on along the minus strand of OZ017739.1, from coordinate 446,786,205 downwards.
TTTGCATGTGCTGTGGCGACATAAGCAACTAATTCAAACCTTTGTGAGGGTCGGCAGAATATATATTTGAGAATTTTCTATGTTCTGGCTCTCTCGCAATCTAACCGCCATATAGTGTGTGATATTTTTGTTGATTAATATATTTGTAAATTATAATCATTCTTGATGTTATTTTTGTGGACTTAATTGGACTTAATCCCCATAGTGGTGACCCTGACGTGATCCTCTTATTAAAAGTAACTCTTAAAAGAAAACCTCATAAAAACTCTGTTTTCATGAAAGTGCGAAAGTGAAGCAAAAGTTTTTTTTTCAAAATGGCTAACGCGTCAAATGATAGAACGCAGAAAACGCCCAAAAATGCACCGCCAATCGCACAAAGACCTTCGTCATCCACGCGAACATCTGAGACTCGTGCTTGAGCGACTACGGAATTTTGGACTTTCAATCAACATAGCAAAATATGGATTTGGAAAATCGACGATAGAGTATTTAGGATTCCTCATTCAAAAAAATGGAATCAGACCCCTTCCAGGGAGAGTTGAGACAATTCTCAAATTCAATAAACCGACAACTGTAATGGAATTACGCAGATTTCTGGGTGCTGTTAATTTTTATCAAAATTCATTGACAGATACTACAGCTATTCAAGCTCCACTGTACGAATTTTTTATCGGCGCGAAGAAGAACGACAAAAGAGAAATTACATGGAATGTACGTGCAGAAAAAGCATCCGAAGACTGCAAAAATCAAATTGCTAATGCAGCATTGCGGAGACATCCAATTGAGAACGCAACACTTGCGATCAAAGCTGATGCATCGGATGCAGCAATGGGAGCAATTCTTGAGCAGTTAAATAATTGCATCTGGGAACCCCTAGGATTCTTTTAAAAAAAAATCAACCAAACGCAGCACAAATACAGCACCTACGATCGCCAACTGCAAGCAATTTACAGCGCGATAAAATTCTTCCGGCATATGATTGAAGGACACGTTCTTATCATCAAAACTGACGCGTTTAATCAAAAGTCGGACAAAGTGTCTCCACAACAATTAAGACAATGGGACTTTATTGGGCAATTCACAACAAATATCGTCCATATTGCTGGAAAAGAGAATGAAACAGCAAATGCTTTATCTCGAGTAAATATTATCGCTATGCCAGTTTTTGGTTACATCGAAGGATTTGGGTAAAGCTCCGGAAGAAGATGAAGAATTAAAACATTTACTTCGAGCTGACTCAAGCCTCCAATTGTGGAAACTTCGATTGGACGACAACGACACTTTAGTTTACTGTGATGTCTCGACACAGAAAATCCGACCATACATTCCAAAAGCATTGCGGAGACATATATTCAATTTAACACCGACTTTCACATCCTAGCGGACGTTCGACGAAGAAAATCATAGTGGAGAAGTATGTGTGGCCTAGCATGTCTAAAGATATATTGAAATGGGCTCGTACGTGCCTGACATGTCAGCGCAACAAAATAGGAAGACATGCCAGACCTCCAGTTGCACAAATAGAAATCCCGGACTCAAGATTCAGCCATGTCCACATTGACATCGTTGAACCATTGAAACCTTCCAAAGGATTTTCTTACATCTTGACGATGATCGATCGATATGCAAAGTGGTTGGAGGCGATTTCTATTAAAAGCATAACAGCGGAAGAGGATGCTACCGCATTCTTCAGTTGCTGGATTTCACGGTTCGGAGCACCAACAATTCTGACTTCATACCAGGGTTCGCAGTTTGAATCCTTCTTGTTCCAATCGTTAGCACGCTTAGTAGGTTGCAAGTGAATCAGAACAACTGCATATCATCTCGCAGCGAATGGGATGATCGAGTGATGGCTCTATCCATTAGAAGCAGCTATAATGTGCATTAATACCCAGGAGTGGATTGAAGTTCTCCCAACTGTTTTGCTTGGATTGCACACAAGTATTAAGGACGACATTGGCGCGACATCTGGGGAACTGGTATATGGAACAACCCTACGTATACCAGGAGAGTTTTTCTTCGATAAAAAACGCCACCCGATCCAAGTCACATCATGCAAAGGTTTCGTGAACACATGAGGGACGACAGCCGAAAAGTTTTCATCCACAAGGATATTGCAAGTTATTTGCATGTATTTCTATGCATCGATTACGTTAAGAAACCATTGGAACATCCATACGAAGGCCCATACAGGATAGTTGAGCACCATTCAGCAAAGGCTTACAAACTGGAAATAAACGGGAAAGAAGTTAACATATATGTAGATCGTTTGAAACCAGCTTATTGTGAGCATACTGCCGAGCTCACGTCGCAATCAACGATGCCGGATCAACGACTTCCACGTACTTATTTGGGACCTAAAGCAAAAGCTGCGACTTCGAATTCAATACAATTCAACATATGAATGTTTGACTGTCGATGAAATGTCAAACTGTTAAACGCACTTAAGAGGGAGTACTGTGGCGGCATAAGCTACTCAAAAAACGAATTCAAACCTATTTAAGGGTCGGCAGACTATATATTTGAGATTTTTTTATGTTCTGGCTTTCTCGCAATCTAACCGCCATATTGTGTTGTGTTTATAGCAAGAAAAATTCTTTATTGAAAAAAAAATCAAGGCTGGTTAAATGCTGAAGTTACAGTTTATAGTGAAGTGTGCGAGCATATTCGACCTGGACTGTATCATTGTGTACAGTACAAACGTGGTTGCTCTAGACTATAGTAAAGAACTATGTCTGCTGTGCCGCGTGTATTTTGGCCATGTCTCTAAGCAAATTGCATATCATTATGGTCACCATCAAGAGTATTACAAGTATGTGTAGCTTATATCAAATGTAGCATAGTATTCGGCCCCTTGCCACAAAAAGTTGTCCACGAGGATGAAAAAACTGCAAAACATTGTGAAAAGTGAATGACATTAACAATAACCAGGCACCATCGCGCCTAGTTCATCAGTTTTTTTTTAAGTTTCGTCACGCTTCCAAGTCGCATCTGTTCCAACTGTCCCAGAAGCCACTCGAAAGCTACTTTTTGCTCCAATTTTGAAGTTTTCGCCAACTAAACGCTGTTTAGGCATTTTTATAGTAGTTCTGAGATAATTTACGCATTTTCGGCCTACTCAAAATTGGTGAGCGGTCGCAAATTGGAGGCAATGAATTCAGAGCAGTTTGAAAGGTTCTTATCAAATTTGGCATCTACTCTTGGTAGTCAGCAAATCGCACCATCAACACAAGTGACACCTTTTGAAAGCGATGACGCCAAAAATGAAAAGGTTTTGTCGTATATGGAGCATTTTGACAACTATTGTGATCTAAAAACGTTAGTGATAAGAAGAAACAAAAGGCTCAACTCTTGCATTCATCGATTGGGATTGGCATTTCTAGGGCCAGATAGTCGTATCAAAGAAATCATATTCAAATCCCTGAAGGATCATTTCGAAAAAATGCCGGCTCCATCAGGCTCAACTGTCATTCCTCAGTATTAATTTTTCAGTATAACTCTGCAGCTACATTGGTCAATCTTGGATTTCGTGGCATCTCTGAAAGGGAAGTTGAAAGATCGTGATTTCTGCACTATCTGCCCTAATGCTACCTGTAAAAAGAAGTTCTTCATAGTTGATATATTCCTTCGTGGTCAGTTTATCAGAGACCCAAAGGACAGCTGGATACTAGAACAGATCCGACAAAACACAAACCTCAAAGATTTCGACGGATTTCTAACGGAAACCACATCACTGGAAGCATCTCGGTTCGAGTCAAATCAACTGAGTAAGCCATTAGAAAAGCCGTTGGATCATGTTGCAGGTGCAAACAAAATCAATCGTCGTCAAGAAAGAAATCGTCATTGCCACCAGTGTCCCAAGTCTCAAGACAAATGAAGTAGACTCAGGCACACTTTTCGCCTATAAAGGGAATTCAATGGAAGCCGATCTATTCATAGTGCCAGCAGGATATGACGGTTTGCTCGGACGCATGTGGATTCGTAATCTCGGAATCAGCCTCAATGAGATACATAGCCACAAAAACACATCATCGTAGTAATGACTTCGCTCGAAGGCGTCTTCAAAAAATACTAATCCATTATCGAAGAAAGGATTGGATGTGTCAAGAACGTAGAAGTTACAATAAGCTTCAACTCAGAGAAGGCGTAAAACCAGTTTCTATCTGTGAATGTGAGGTTTTCTTTGCATTGCGAGAGCGAGTTGAGAGAGAAAGAGAGAGAGAGAGAGAGAGAGAGAGAGAGAAAGTTAGCTTCACTAGGGTCTCAAGGAGCAATCAGTCTGATTACATCAAGCGATTAGGGATCGCCACTCGTAGTTCTAGCTAAGCCCGATGGTGGGGTAAGGCTATGCGTGTACTACAAGTGTGGGGTAAACTCCAGACTCATTGCTTCAAATCACCCATCCATAGAATAGATGAGGTTCTACATAGTCTCAAAGGCTCTAAATAATTTCATAAATTGGACTTGCACAAGGCATATTTGTATTTACGGCTCGATGAAGAATGGGGCAAGATTTAAACGATTTCAACGCATAAGAGTACGTTCAAAACGAACCATCTCAGCTTCGGTATTAAGACCCCTCCAGGAGAATTAAACCGAGTCCTGGGTCAATTGCTTAACGGCCTTCCAAAGGTTGACTCATTATTTGATGACATCAGTTGTCATGGTTTAGATCTCGAGGAGTGAACCAGAAATCTCGACACATGCCTGAAACGCTTCACAGCAAATAATCTCTACCTCAATCATGCTAAATGCTCATTTTTCAAGGGAAGCATAAACTACCTCGGTCATGTCATGTCACATAATTAGATTCAGAAGTGCCCAGGTAAGGTTTAAGCAGTTTCTCGGATGCCACGACCGAAGAATGTGGATGGATTGAGGAGATTCCTTGGCCTAGTCACATATTATACCAAATTCATTTCAGACTTCTCTTGAAAGACCTACCCACTACGCCATTTACTCAGGATGGGTGAACGTTCCTTTTGGTATGCAGCTGCTGAGGCTTTCTTCGTGAATCTCAAGACTGGACTATGCTCAGACAGAGTGCTCATTCCACTCGGTCCTTCAAAATATATGATACTCACAACTTATGCCTCGCTAACGAGAGTAATCGTAGTACATAACCTCGAAATTGATGGTCACGAGGGTCCAGTCGGCAACGTCTTGCAAGCTCTGACGCAGGCTGAGTCAAATTATGGTCAGCTTGACTGAGAAGCCCTGGCTATCGTATACGCAGCAACGCACTTCTTCAACTACTTACTTCGTTCGACAATGAGCCACTTTCAAGGGAAAATGTAGACTGTCTGTCCCGTGCGCCAATCTCTACAGCTAGTGAGTCACCAGAGATTTTAATTGATCCAGAAGTCAACGTGCTGTATGCTGAAACACTGATCCAGATCTCCAGTTTGTCTATCATCACAGAGACAGTCACCGAGGAAACTGCAAATAACCTGAAGTTGCAAGCATTACTATAGGAGCTCAAGACCAGCCACAAGGAAAGCTTGTACACTGTCTCTGGCAATATGCTATTCTGTTACGAGTGAGCAGTGATCCCAAAGTCTCTCCAAATACCAATTCTGTAGACCTTCATGCAACGGGCTCACAGTCCATCCGAAGAATAACTCAAGCAAGTCCCGTTGTCACCAACAACAACACACTAGTGATTATCTGATAATCGTGATTATCTGCTTCAATGTATTGCATTGACTTTTAGTAAGTCCTCTTGAATTAAAAACAGGGTTGAGTTGGTAGGTTGACATCTTTTGGCTATTATCATTTGTCCAGGAACTGCACTAGGGAGCTGGAATTTGGCTTTCTTAAAATTGGAGCCTTTTTATGGCAGGGAGGTGAAGGCTATCTATGCCCTGAGTGTGAGACTCCCACGTAGGCTAGGCTTCTGGACTACTCACTAAATACCTTCACTATCAACTTGGGGACCATTTAAAACATCATTTTGGGCTATATCTCGTTTATCTGTGCCTAGAGTCCGGAGTCTTAAAATAACTGTTGCCAGAATAACAATTAAATTTTTGTCAAAGACTTCCGGGCTAAAGTTCGAAAGGAACCCAAAAGCTTTTACATAGGAACGCTTCTCTCTAGTTAGTTTCCTAGTCTGTATTAGAAGTCTGAGTTGACAAAACTTCAAAGCTAAAAAGAGTTTAATTTGATGCTTTATTTCGTTGCGTTCTTACTCAGGCTCATAAGGATATCAATGAACGTACCTGATGTTACTTCGCATACCAGAAACAATTGCTCAGTAGCCCTAAATTTCTGAAAACAGCTGTGCATGAGGCTTGAAAGCAGCATCTTAGTAGGTTGAAAGTAGGCTTTTTTTTTTTTTTTTTTTTTTTTTTTTTTGTGGTAGGGAGGTGAAGGCATTTATGCCCGCCGAGTCTGGCAGTGTGGGACTCCCATGGAGGATACCTTTGGACTACCCACTAAACACCTCCCCTGTCAATCTGAGAACCTAGCCTGGAACCGTTTGACACATTACTTCGGGCCAGGTCTCGTTTTGTTACGCCGTGGGGCGCCTTCAAGCTGGGGAGTCCCTTTCCTAGCGGGAGGGGAGGGGGGAAGAGGAATTGCCAGAAGAGCGATCCCCCAGCCCCAGCGCCTCCGGCTGCTGTGAGGCGCTGGGGCTGGGGGAGAGATTGTCAAGTATGACATTTCTCGATGAAATTTAGCCAAAATGATGCAAACACGCTAATGTCTTCGACGCCTCAAATCTAAAATAAATCGTTGACACAGTACTGATAAAATTTCAAACGTTCTGTCATATGTATTGTCAAAAATTTTTAGAAAATTTGTTTGAATTGAACAGGACTAGATGGTGCTGATGAGGCTACTCGAAGAAGCTAGTTCGTGGCGTGACGTAGTGTTTCCGTTTTCGGGCTTGAGTAAGAAGGCAACGTATATTTTATTCAGGTTTGCTGTTGACGTAAGAGCGCTGTTTGTAAAGATCAGTTACAGGGAAACAGTTGTACTTAGGGTATTTTCTTCACTTCGAATAAGTGGATCCAGGAAACTAGAACTGACTTAGTTTGTTTCATTTTCGGTTCAAATATCATATCCATTCCATAGAAAAAGAAGGGCAATAAAATAAATTTCATAAATAATTCAAAAAAAAAAAAATACATTTCTAGGCAACAATATTAATTTAGCTTTATGTACGCTTTAGCGATCATCTACACGATGGTGATGATGTTATAATTTTATAATGAACTTTTATCTGTTACTACGCAATTAAGATAAGGAAGACCATGAATCTGTGTTTTTTCTCTCTTATTGTTTCTTTCTTAATTGAAAATAATTTTATCAATACTATTTTTACTCATCGGTTAGCGTTTAATTTTAAATTATTTAAATTATACTAAATTTATTTCTCATGATTACTAATTGCAACATTTTATTTAATTTTTTGCCTAAATTATTTTCATTTTTCTACTTATATACTAGCACTATTTGATGTTTGTATGTATATGATTTGATAACATTTTTTTAAAACATTTTTTCTTGCATTTTTTATTTAAAATAATGTCAATATGACATATGTATATTTTGTTTGTTTGAATTTTTTTTCTTTTCTTCGATAATAATGAAATTACATTTTTATTTTTTATTTGCCTTAATCTGTTGTTTTCATTTGTTATATATTTTCTATAAGATTTAGTTAATTAAAGCAATTCATATGTTGTTATTACAGATTTTATTTTCATAAAATGTTTATGTAAATTATTATTTTTGAACCATCGCTATTATTTGTATGTTAAAAAAATTACTCGTATATTTATTGAAAATAAATATTTCAATATACAGAAAAATGAAGTTCCGAGAAAAGGATAAACTTAGATTTTATTCTTTTAAAAAATAATCAAATCCTGTCTTTTTATAGTTTATAGATGTGGCTTTAAATTTTTTCAATGTTTAAATTTTTATATTTAGATTTTCTTTTAACAATTACTTTTTAAAAATATTTGAAGTATATTTTAATTTTCTATGTAGTTAACTTTTCTTTAAATTTAATTATTTTATGCTAACGCTGTTTTAGCCGTTAGATTTTTATCAATTTGGGTTGTTTTGCTTATGAATGCTTTTGAATTATTTAACATATACTGCTGGTTTCAGCATCACTTGATCATACGAAATTATTTAACCTAAGATTTGCTAATGATTTAATTTAAAAGAATTAATACAATAAACAACATATGCTGCATTTAACTAGAAAATATTAATGTATGTGTATGTGAATGTGAATTTTACTTACTACTTTTGACTAAAAATAAATTTTATAATATCACAGCATTTACATGACATAATATAAAGTAATATAAAATTGTTATAACGTCTTTTCCCCTATCAATTTGAAATTTACACTTTTATTAATTTTATGTATATTAAAGTGTAAAAATTGATTTAATACCAAATGAATGTGGTGTTCGTTATGGTTGAATTTTAGGTTTTAAGAATTTTCAATGCTCATTAATTGAATTCAGTTGGAAATAATCGCTGATTCGATTACAAATTGATTTATTTGTTCATTTCAAGTGTGTTCGGTTTAAAGTTTGTTTGTGTGCGTAAATAACAATTTAGTGTTGTTTTGTTTTTTTTTCCTTTTGTAATTTAATTTCAATTTTTTTTAATTATTCATCCAGGCACATTCTAATTTTATTCTAACGAATATTTATTGTAATTTTTTTTTCTTGAATTGATTTGAGCTCAATTTTTAAGAGCTGGCTGTGATTTCTTCAAATTATAGTTCTTCTAGGATAATTTCAGTTCAATAACGAAAATTAAACATAATTGCAGTATTTTTATAGGTGAAGATTCCATCGTGATTTATGGAAGTAATCTATTGTGAATAATTTAAATAATAATTTGATCGAAATTTTTGCAATGATGAAGGAAATCTGATATAGTTTTTATTGAATCAATATCAATTAGATTACGCCAAAAGTAAGTGAGAATCTATAGAAATAATTTGAGTGAGAAGAGAGAAGTGAACATCTAGGACTGGAGAACTGAGAATCTAGGCAAATATTCAGGGAAAACAGCAAGTTGAAAAGATAGTTTTAATAATATAGATGAAGAAAACATAATTCTGAAGGTCTTAAAAAAATATTTTAGAATACAACTACTACCATCTCAATATACGAATCAGAATATCAGTTGGAGAAGGGTAGACAGCCATTCTAAAAAAAATTTCACATCCAACTTCTGCATATGATTTTTGTGACATCAAATTAAGATTTCACCGTGAAGTAGGTGGTTAGTGTGAAGGTTGAGTTTGGTGTGATTTGACGAAACTTGCAGGATTTATTTCCAACAACTTTGAGCATAAATTTTGCACATGCTGCCGCTTGCAGTCTCGTTTATCGAGTGAAGTGAAAAAGTTCCCTATGCGTACGATAACAGATAGAGAATTGAAAATAAATAAGATCATTTGCCGTGCTTTGAGAGTGGGGTGAATGAATTTTTAATTAAATAGGATAGGTTTCAAAACATTGTTGTGTGGAGTAGAGAGATGTACTAAACCATATGACAATATCGTGCAAGTGTGTGCAAACCGATGAGCGATAGTTTTTTGGGAAGTGACAATTCTAATGCTGAGAGCTCTCGTTGGCGAGAAAATGTAAATTTTAGCAAGGATGGAGATCACTTTAAAAGATGAAATTTTATTGAGTAGCCTTGAGAATCTGTACTAGTGAGTTTAATTTATTTGGATTAATTTTTTGTTGTGAGATTAGAACAATCTGACCGGAACGTTAAAATAAAGCGTCAGTGTCTTTCATGGGTGATAGGAAACAGACGGAGAAGGTGCTTTATATCTGATTTTATATCTTAGCCAGGAATTTTGCACCAGTATATCTATTTGTTACATGCCAGCATCTTGAAGATGAGATAAAGTCGGTTTACTGGCAAATTCTGGCCAAGACCAATCGAAGTCAAACGGTACAGGTCTTCTAGTGTAACCTCTAGAGACAATTGTGTAAAAAAATATCCGAGCCGCATATGCAACGTGGTTAAATGATGTGAGCTCACTTTGCACCAGCTTGTCTCAAGGACAGAGATCTCTCTAAGAGACTACGATGTAGTAATTGCCAAGTTTCTAGACATAACATATAAGAAACCCTATATCAGTGGATATCCATAAGGGAATTTCTTACCTGATCTCTTACGGAGCCTATTATTCGATAGCCTCCTAAATGAATTGGACATTACAGAGTACTACCCAAGGGTATGCCGATCACATCAGCATTGTAATAATGAAGGAGTATCCAGATATACTCTCAGAACTTATGCAATACGCACTGAACATAGTGGAGAGCTGGAGGGCGCAAAAAAATCGACGGGTAAGTTCCAATAAAACCGCACTGCCAGCATGCTAGATGGAACAAACCGGGTCCGGAGGAACGAAGTAGTCGTGAAGGCTCTAACCTTATCCAATTAACTGATTAATTAATTCTACATAACAAACGCACGTGGAATGCACAAGTAGTAGCGGCTGCAAACAAATAAGTATTCTCTTTGCCAGCAGGCAAATCATAGAAAAGTCTTGGGAAATTAAAGCATAAGTAGTATAGTGGATATGTTATATCCTGTCAATCAAGATGGAACAAGATTTCAAGTTCAAAATATCTAACGCGGATTTTGAGGGGCTACCTGAAGGACTGAAGCCTACTTTATGACACGAAACAGGGCCAACGAAGGATGGAAGGTGCATAGTGTGTTGCCCAGAGACCTGTTCTTAGTCCAGATCTGTGGAACGTGCCGAACGGCGGGCTACTGTGACTGGAGATGCCAGATGAGTCGTATTTGATCGGCTATGTGGATGATGGTGTGGCTCTAGTCGTTGGATGTACCGTTGAACAAGCGCAACTTAGGCTAGGTATGCTGATGCGCTGAGTGAGGGACTGGATGACTGCTCGTGTGTTCAGTTTAGCACTGAAGAAAACCGAAGTGGTCATCTTGGCAAAAAAGAGAATCCCTAGAGTAAGGATGATCAGTATTGGAGACATACTAATCGAATTGAAGCCATCGGTGAAGTACCTGGGGCTACTGATCGATTCAAAGATTAGTTTCTCTGAGCAAAACAGGACAATGGCTGAGAAGGCTGCTTCAGGAGTATTGGCTCTGAGTCGACTTATAGCCAACGCCGTGCCCATCAAGAAGACAGCTCTTGATGAGTGCTGTAGGGTCAGTGTCACTGTATGGAGCAGAAATGTGGGTTGACGCTCTCAGTAAGGAGGTATACCGAAAACGCTTGGCACAGGTACAGACAAGCGGAGCACTGAGGAATGCATCTTCATATCCGACAGTCTCAGATACGGCGGCGAGAGTTATTGCAGGCGTGATGCCTGTTGCCGTCCTTGCTAGAAATCACCGCGCTATTTACCTGCGTTGAAGAGGAAGATGGTTGTCGTTGAGGAGAGTCAGCGCTCAACCAACGATTGGCACCAGTCTTGGGTGAATCGCATGAAGGGAAGGTAGACTACGTGCCTTATTCCAGATGTGAGACCGTGACTAAATCGAAGGCATGGTAAGACTGACATCTGTCTGAACCAGCTTTTGAGCGGGCATGGGTGTTTTCAGTCTTACCTGCACAAGATTGGTAAGTTACGGTCCCCCAATTGTCAGTTTTGCCTAGGAAAGTATAGTCGAAGTGATGCTCAAATCGGTTGACGAATGGAACCATGTGGCACATTATGTTCGGGCAGTCCTCAAAGATAAAAGGGACTCACAGCAACCGGGGGCTTCGGGGCTGGGGGATCGCTTGTCTGGCAATTCTTCTTCAATATCGTACATCTAGGAACATACTTAAAGTCTCCAGTGGAAATATCTAGAAGTGCAACTCCAAACGACCAGACTTTCTTAGGGGTTCATCTGCTCAATGGCCGAAAATGCCAATCAAACAACCATACGACGATTGTGAGATTCAAAAGATCAAAACCTCGTTGTGCAAGCTTCAGCACTTACTCATATTTTGGAATCAATAAACCAGAGAAATTCATCTAAGTTTCTAAACCACACCATGGCTTACATCATGAGATTTACTGAAAACCTTGGTCAGAACGAAAAACGGGTCTCCTAAAGTCATCCGAAATTAAAAATTCACTTTCTACTTTATTTCGAAGTCTTCAACCATCTGCTTTCAGTAACGTACTAAAGCTGTTGTAAAAGACATCAGTTTTGCCTTAAAAAACCACTTGAGTCTAATGAAACCTTACACAGACGAAAAAGGTCTCATTCGAGCTGTAAGGATTCAGAAATCAAAAGTAGATTACGATGCAAAATATCAGATCTTGTTACCTCACTCTAACAGATTCGTCAAGCTACTAATGAAGGAGCTTAATCAAAGGTAGTTACACGTTGAATCTCAAGAGCTCTTTACTATCCTGCGACAATAATTCTGGTCATACAGCTAGCGACGAATATTGTGAACACCTGCATATGATACTACAGAGCCAAACCAAAGCTCTTGGAACAAATAATGGGCGATCTTTCAGTAGAGCATATCCAACCTTCTCGTCCGTTCGAAACCGTTGACATTGACTTTTGTCGTCCAATTTACATCCATTATAAGATACGAGGTAAGACGCCTGCCAAATCCTATATCTCAGTGTTCATAATATATGTTTTTGCACCAAGGCTGTACACTTGGAATTAGTCTCGGATTTACCAAACGACGCATTTGTGCTTTTAAGCAATTTATAGCAAGAAGAATAGGCAGACCAACCAAAATATTTTGCGACAAGTCGCCGAATTACATTGGAGCAAAAAACGAATTAAATAAGTTACAGGAACTTATTGCGAATCCGAACCTCCGTTTAGATGTAATCCAATGTTGTTCTGATGAGTAAATTGAATGGAAGTTTATTCCACCTAGTTAAATAAAGTTATATACAGTGACGACGCTTGTATTGTGTGATACCCACAATTGGTGACCCTAACGTCTCGTGCGATGGCAACAGAACAATTTCACGAGTTTCATAGTGCGGAGCAAAGTGCAACAGCGATCGACACACTGACGGAGTTGCATAGTATGGTGGCTGTGAAATTACCTCCATTTTGGCAAAGCCAACTGGCTTTATGGTTCACACGCGTCGAAGCACAATTTCCCGCAAACAAAATTAAAGACGATGCTACTCGCTTCGACAGGGTGATAGTGGAACTCGAAGTTCCGTGCTCGCGCAAATTGCCAATATCATCGATTCACCGCCAGAAAGTCATAAATATAACAACCTTAAAACACAACTGCTGTCGTGTTACCACATGTCGGAATCGCAGAGTACGCGTGAAAAATAGCACGGGTTCAAACTAGGTGGTTAACGCCCGTCACAATTCCTTCACGGCATGCAAAACGTAGCAAACGCAAACATATCCGAAGGAGTCTTGCGTCAAATGTGGCTCGAACGTCTGCCATCAAGGCTGCGCTCAATAGTGGCCGCGTGGGACACCCCAACATTAAGCAAATTGGCATAAACAGCTGATCGGGGTTTCAATGACGACGCTATTTCTGAAATGAACCCAAGCCGACGGGCAGAAACGCGTCATGATGGCATACGAAACGAAGATGCATTGAAAGAAGAAATCGCAGAACTCCAAAGAACGTTACAACAAACTCATGTCCAGTCCGTCTACGTCAGTAATTGTAATTGCCATCCCGAACACGCAAGCGAATCAGTCAAGCGCAAATGCAGAAATCTCCGCAAAAATCCGAAACAATAACATGTTATTTCCATCGCCGTTTCGGTACGGCAGCGAGACAATGCCGACCACCCTGCTTCATTCGAGAGAAGAAGAAAAACTAATGCCGTCGCTGATGAATTAGGTGGGCATCAGTGACGCAGTGACAAAGCACCTGCTAGTGCGCGATAGAAACTGCCGATTAAAATTTTAAGTCGACACCAGGACTGACGTTTTAGTCATTCCAAAGTTCCACGCACCAGCTCGAAAATATGCGTCAAGCTACAATTATTGGCAGCAAACGGCAGCTCAATAAGCACATACGGAACGAAGAACATAACGCTGTCACTGGGGCTACCTAAACCACTGCCTTGGAAATTTCACGTAGCCACCGTGTCTCAGCTAACACTAGGTGCCGATTTTCTCAAGCATTTCGGGATAATTGTAGACCTTAAAAACAAAAAACTCCTCGATCTCACTGGAGATCAACAAAAGGACAAATAAGCCAATCTAGCTGCACAACAGTGTTCACCGTGAACAAAAATTTGATATTCCTACTCTTGCAAAACGCACAAAGTCACAACTCATAAAGTTCAACACCACATAGTCACAACTGGACCACCCGTAGCCGATCGTCCATGTAGGCTTAGTCCCAAATAGTTAAAAATAGTAAAGTCTGAATTTGACTACTTAATCAGAAAAGGGTTTTGTCACCCTTCCAGTAGCCGATGGGCCAGTCCACTCCACTTAGCACAAAAGAAGGATAGCACTTGGCGCCGATGCGGCGATTATCGCCGGTTGAGCTCAAAAGCTCAACCCGATCGGTACCCAATGCGGAACATTGAAGATATCATTGCTATCACAGCTAACAAGGTAATCTTCTCAAAAGTGGATTTATTGAAAGCGTTTCACCAAATCCCCATCGCCAAAGAAGACGTCCCGAAAACAGCCGTAACAACGCCATTTGGATTGTATGAATTTACGGCAATGACGTCCGGATTGAGGAACGCGGCACAGCCTTTCCAAAGACATATGAACGAAGTTTTAAGAAATTTCGAGTTTTGCACGTGCTATGTAGATGACATTCTTATCGCGCCTGACTCACAAGAGCAACACTTACAACATCTTCGTTTGGTTTTCGAAAGATTAAGCAAGTACGGAATCGTTTTAAATCCCGAAAAGTCTGTTTTTGGCGTACCAAGCATCGAGTATCTAAGACATATAATAAACGAGAAATCAATCTCACCACCCCCGTCGCGAGTAACCGCAATCCGTACATACCTGAAACCCATAAATTTACTGCAACTTTGAAGGTTTTTGGGAACATTAAATTTCTATCGACGTTTCGTTAAAAAACGCAGCGCAAATTCAAGCCCCTCTACATAAAATATTGTCGCAGACTAAAAGCAATGATAAGCGACCACTTCAATGGACCCCAGAAACCGATAAAGCATTCGTGGACTGCAAGAACTGTTTGGCAGGTTCGGCTTTACTCGTTCACTATCAGCAAGGAAAACCTATGAGGCTGGTATCAGATGCATCTGACAACGCTATTGGGGCCGTACTGGAACAACACAAAAACGACCAATGGCTTCCATTGGCTTTCTATCAAAGAAAACTATCACCCCCACAAAAGAGATACAGCGCGTATGACCACGAACTGTTAGCCATTTACAGCAGTATTTGTCATTTTCGCAATGCGCTAGAAGGCACCAACTCCATAATGTACACGGATCACAAACCGCTCGTCTATGCGTTCTCACAAAAACCCGTCAAGGCATCACCTCGATAGCTCCGCCATTTAAGCTTCATATCTCAGTTCTCAACGGGTATAAGACACATCGCTGGTAGTAAAAACGGTGTTGCAGACGCCTTGTCACGCCTCGAGCCCCTTATCAATGCCCGTGTCCGTTATAGTCGACGAATTAATACATCATCAAAATGCCGACGAAGAGTTCCAAATACTATTAAGGAACAACACGTCATCTTTTCAATTAAAACTCATCGCCTTCAATGGTGAGTCAGAGCTATACTGGGATACATCGATAGGAAGAACTCGCCCTTTCGTACCAAGTTTCCTGCGAAAAAAAATATTCAATGCGTTCCATCAACCATCACACCCTAGCGGCCGCGCTACATACAAAGCTGTTTTCGGAATAAGAAATTTTGTTTGAGGAATGCTGGTTGTCCTAAGTGAAAGAACTACATTGTTCTTTCACCCGAGCATTTTACCTATCAACTTAATAGCATTTTTCGCTCGATGGACTTCAGCTGGTTCCAGCATATGGGCTGGTTCCATTAAAAATCTCGCAGTTTCGTTCGAGGTGACCGATATACTCCTCAGGAGCTGCCACATCAGTCACCATCGAGTCCATCGAGCGAAAAATGCTATTAAGTTGATAGCTAAAATGCTCGGGTGAAAGAACAATGTAGTTCTTTCACTTAGGACAACCAGCATTCCTCAAACAAAATTTCTTATAAGTTCGCCACCACTGCGTAATAGTGGAAATTACTGCTCGATAGAGCTTGCAGCACTGCCATGCTGCAACATATATATATATATATATATATATATATATATATATATATATATATATATATATATATATATATATATATATATATATATATATATATATATATATGGGTTCGTGGTCATCTGGAACCCCGCAGTCGAGCTGCCCCGAGGTGACTGATGTGGCAGCTCCTGAGGAGTATATCGGTCACCTCGAACGAAACTGCGAGATGTTTTCGGAAGTTTCGTCTGGCCCTGCATGCGAAAAGATATGCACTAATGGGAACGAGAGTGTATCCCACGCCAGCACTCCTAAGTAGGCCGACATCAAAGAAATTCACCTCAGTATTTTGCAGTTCCAGCTAAAAGGTTTCAGCACGTCCACTTTGACATAGTAGGATCAGTTACTCCTTGCCAGGGATTCAAAATATGTCCTCACTATTATGGCTCGATTTTCATGTTGGCCTAAGGCAGTTCCGCTGAGCGATCAGTCGGCAAAGCGTTTTTCAACAATTGGGTGGCACGGTTTGGAGCCCCACAGACCGTAACTACGGACCAAGGCACACAGTTTGAGTCGTCATTTTTCACAGCTGTATGTTAGCTAACCTCATTGGCTGCGAACGCACCAGAACATCTCTATACCACCCCTCGTCTAATGGGGCGATTGAAGGGTGGCTTCGATCCTTGAAACAAGCTATCATGTGCCATGAAAACTTCCGACAGTGTTGTTGGGCCTTAGAAGACATTGACACATCCTCGGCAGAAATTGTATACGGGATAACGCTTACGCTTCCAGGTGAATTTTTCATTACCAGCAACGAAACAATAAGTCCTCACACGTTTTTAAATGACCTCCGTCAAACGATGCAAGAACTTTGACCCACGCCAACATTCAACCACAGCAATTCACCAACATTCCACCACGAAAACTTAAGCAATTGATCACACGTCTTCCTTGTAGTGGACGCTGTAGAAATTTCAAGCGTTTTTGAAATTTGTTTCGAGAATTTATTTAAAGTTAAATCGATAATGCAAGCGGAACAAAGGCCGAGAAAAAGGCTACAAACGAAAAGGGTAAATTGCCAATGTCCGCACTATGATAATGACAAATTTGAACAGAGGGAAGCCTAATCGCAGTATTAGCATCACTCACGATAGAAAAAAGCTTTACTGTTGTCGTAAGTATGTACTGGGGTGATGCCAGTACTGAGAGTAGCTTGTACATGATGCAAAATTATATGTATTTGTGTATGTGTATGCTTTGTCATGAGAAGACTGAACAGACGCCATACGAAAAGCTCTTTTGCAGCCATTTACCGGCCCTCATAAAGTACTAAGTCGATTATCAGAAGTACTATACAAAGTTGACGTAAACGGGCCCTCAATAAACGTTTCCACCGAGCGATTGAAGTCCGCGTTCCTCGAAATCCCAAATGCGAACAGCTACCCCAAAATTAGCCTACCCAGTGCTGCAGCGACCACATCGCAGCATCCGAACTGTGAATCCCCAAGCCCTGGATACCAATTAATCCACCGCCACCAAGCATGACGTGCACATATTCACCAGCTAAACGTCATATCGTGAACGACATGACTCAGGAGGGAGTACAATGGGGACGCAGCAGCTCGCTGTTACAAGGTTTCGATGTTATGGACTCACCGACAGCGATGATGCAATGCTCAAAAGAGCATTAGACAACAACGCAGGAGTTGAGAAGAAACAGTCAGTCGATGACGCCATTCGATGCAAGCAACACGCAATTCCGACCGTGTACATGCCGATACGTGATTATTGTTAGTTATTAAGTTGAATAAAGTTATATACAGTGACGACGCTTGTATTGTACATATTGTGTGATAACCACACATCTATTCAGCATACCCACAACACAAGTGGTGTTCGCTCAAACCTTTCTTTCTAGTCTCTTTCACAGTAACCTTTTCGTGCCACTCTGACTGAATAATACTTCCTATTTGGCTCCTGTATCGAAGTAAGGAAGTTCTTAGGTATTTGCTCTACGTAGTCCCAACAAATTGGTTTCCTACTAGTAGAAGTATGGAATTTTATTGGTTTGAGAATTTTATTGGTTTGACGGAAACTCCGTTTGTCAAGCCCCACACAAATCGTTAAAGTTAAAAATCAAAAATTAACGCTTTCCTTCGGTCATTGCAACAACTTTTCACAATTTTGAAATCAAATAAATTGAAATCGAAGGATTTGATATCAGCAATTTACTTGATTGATTTAATAGAATTTAGTCTATTTCTTATCTAGAATGGGTTTCCTACGTATGACTTACTTATGACTTCAGATTATTTAATCTAGCAGCTATTATAGCTTACTAATTTAAGCCAAGTGTGTTATATCAAATATAAATCGCTTTTTATAAATTTCTATTGTAATTTTTTACTCCTTCACAATTATTTTGTAATGAATCGTTTCACGTGAATACGCAGTAGATACCGCTTTCGTGTCGCTGATATCCTTTTATTTATTTGTAGATTTTGGGTATATCCAATCTTTAATGAATCTTAAACTAAGAGCTTTCTAAATTATGACGTTTAAAACTTTTCTCATCCTTCATTCTGCATTGTCGGATATTGTTAGTTTGAGATTAATTGCAACTTCGTTAATTTGCGGTTATTATTGTTATTTTCATTTGTGTTACGCTCAACGAGCTGTTAGGACTTTTTCATATAATTGTTAAGTTGCTTATTTTATTTTATTCTAAATATTGCTGAACAGTTGTTGTTTGCCAGATGATGCGCCATTTATTTATATTCTGTTTGCAAATTTTTGTCGTATCTTAAATTTGGACAATTGAAATAATCTCATTTCTTACTGTCAGTGCTGCCGTTAAAAGTTTGCAATAAATGTTTTTTTTTTGTTACAGTCAGCAGTAGTTGATTTTTTTCTAATTCATTCATATTGCATTCAAACAAAAAATTAAAATTTTAATAGGACGAAACGTGTTTGGCCGCGTCAACAAACTTTAACATTTCCTTCATTTTCTTAAGTCAATCAATAATTTCATTAGCTTCTAGAATAATTGAAATATTTGCCTAGTTGATTTTTAAATACTCTAACGTTTGACTGATTACTTTTTTTTTATAATTTTTTTTTTGTGTTTTATTTTATTTCGATTTTCTTCTTGTTTTTTTTTGTTCTTGGTGATTTAATAAATTCGTTTAATTATGATGATAATAATTAAACAAACAACAGGATATAAAGTACGTTTGATATAGCCTTGTGGTTGTTACGACACAATAAAATGAGGTGCCGAAAATAAAACAGCGAGCGTCGCAATTATTGTGAATAGCGTGAAAATTATAAGGCACAAACGGTCGACTACCATTGCGGCAAATTTCCAATCGCGCGTCACGTCATTGTGTTCGTCTTCCTTTTTCAACTGAAACGAAAAGGATGGTGTCGCATGTGAGTGAATGGTTCATATGGGTATGAATTTTAACATGTTAGGATATTTTCACGTAATATATTGGCGAAGCGTGAACGATGAACAATGTACGCGTTATGTCCTTATGTGTGAACATATTCGTATATTTTGGAAGAATTACCCACCTGATCTGTAATCCAGCGAAGTTCCTTGAGTATGAGAGCTAATTCATATTCAGCCGATGAGCTTAGACAGGTGTGGGAAATAGCTTCATGCATTCTACCATCACCTACGGGTCCTACACTTCCTTCGTCACCTTGTCTGTAACAGATTGAGTTAAAGCCTATATATCATCAATTTTTTAAGGGAAAATATTTGAGCGCGTTCCGTTAGGAAATATGAAAATGCGAGAGGAATTTTAATGAGGATTTGGTAAGGATTCACTAAAATAGACAATTTATAAGTACTCGTATGTTTAGCTTCTGGGCAGAGTATGGCCCTGTTACACTTGTGAATCAATCGATTCTTGGTTTCGATGTTTCTCTAGGAATACAAAAATATTGAAGGATTTTACGCACATATTTCCATGCCTTTGGCACAGTTATCAGATTATAATTGCCTGGTTATCAGTGACGAAGCGTGAAAAGCTGCTCAGGGTAAATCGATTAACACCTATGAGATGCAGTCTATTAATGTTTATCCAAATCAGCATATTTGCTACTCCTAAACGAAAGAACTAAATTGTTTCTTTCTTTGAAAAGCCGTCGGACCTTGCTTTTTTGAGTGAGCCATCTTCAGTGTCTAAAGGATGTGTAGAAGGAAATGACTTTATATAGGTATAGGATGGGTCAAACAGGCCTAAGGTTAGGCCAGGTAGAGGGATATTAGGTTTTTATTTCTTGGGTTGTTGGATGTCTCTTTGTTCTGGTTCATCTCGTTTTCGTTTCCGTCGGAGGGTATGGTCTAATACTGAGAAAATTGTGTCGGCATTTGTAATAAGTGATTCGTGGATAACTTTACCCTCTGCCTTTCTATGTTTATACATCTCAAGTTTTTCTATGATGCCAAGTCTTGGTCCTTTGCTTTGTTTGTGTAACAATGTCATAGCGTCAAGCTCGTGTGCATGGTTTTGCAAGTGCATCACGTAGTAGGAATTTGCCTTGTTATGAAAGAAAGATCGTGCTCTTTGTATCTTGTCGTTAGTTTCCGTGTTGTCCCTCCTATGTATACCATGTTGCAGTCCTTGCAAGTCAGTTTGTATATGCCGCTGTTCATTCAGTTTGTTTCCAATTTGCTTTAGTTTAGAATGCTGTTTGCATTGGTTCGTTGAGCTCGACGCGGTTGCGGATCTTCAGTACATTCAACAAACAACCAGTGGACCTAGCAGCGGTACAGGGCCGCTGCTAGGTCCACTGGTTGTTTGTTGGCAGAGCCTTCAGGTTCTGAACTCTGTTGGAACCCAGTGACCAATTCTCTAAGGGTTTGCAGCACTGGGATATCAAGGCCATCAAGTAGAATGTTTCTTCGGTTATCGAGGAAAGTAAACCGCTTCTTGATTTGGTTCGCCTGGACATTGACTTCGCGATCACCCGGCATACCCTCCGTAAGCATCAATAATTGACTGCACCGCGCCTTTTCACAATAGTTGCTGGTGACGATTTCCATTTGTTGGTGGTGTACGTTTTGATAAAGAAGTCTTCACTGACATCAAATTATTTCCATTAGGCTCTATGGTGCTGATTAAATTGCTGCTCCATATTCCTGTTACGCTTGCAAGAACGGTGAATTTTTCATACTTTACGTTGACTCGCGCAGTATTTTCTGAAAAACTTTTATTTACATCTTTCTCAGTCTTCAAACATTTGTATCTAAGCAAAAATTGTGACTCCTGACAACTGAAAATCCGCTTAAGCTCCTTGACAGCGTCATCAAAGGGGAACTTTGCCTTCGTCTGTGGGAGAATAGTGTTTGCGAACCTCTGGTAATCTGATGTTGATAATTTCTCTGTAAGTAGGTCAACTCATGCTGAATTTGTCATTCCGGCAGCTGCCGTCACAAAAATGGACTCATAATGCGCGTACCTCAACTTAAATGTCAGGATGTCTTCCGCGCTGTACGAAAATTTCTCCATAAGATCCGCCAGATTGTTGTGCAACGATGTTTCCGCTGGGGCTGCCAATAGCTGAAGCTGAGTCACCGCTGAGGCTGCCGATGGTTGATGCTGAGTCAATTGTTAGATCAACAACGCGACTGTAGTATCCGTCTTGCTTTGCTGCTTATCCATTTGTGGGTTAAATTTGTTTTGCTGCTCAGCCGTTGCTGTAATCAATACCTTAACTGCATCCACATTCATATCGATTCCTTTCAGCAAGACGCGTACGTAAAAGTTGCAATTCACTTTCTAGATTATGGTGTTTGTCTTTAATGCATACGTGAATTAGTAGTGTAGTCCTGTCTCTTCAGCAGAAAATGATACAAGACTAGTTAAAATATATATAGAATAGCTTATTAACCTTTGCTATTACAACATAAGCTTCGTGAGCTTAGACTTGATTCTACGACTCCTCGACGACAAGTGACAAGTCCTCTTCTGCCATGATCGGTGTTACCATCCCAATAAAATTTATGTTATTTCATTCATATAAGTAAGTAGTTCATCTTGTTTGTTTTCTTGTGAGCAGTGGCGGCTCGTGCGTTTGTAACCGGGGGGTTCACAGTCCACAGTAATAGCAGTTGCTACAATCAGAAGGGCTTTAAACTAAGTTAGCGTTACAATGTAATTGTACCTCATTACACAAGTCAATACCACATTTCCGAGTCAATATGAAATATTTCATATTATTTCGTTTTCATCTTGCCTTCCATTTTTCTTACCTTTGACATGCGAATTTTCCAAGATACATAGAATTGCGTAGCAGTTCGAATACGAATTTAATTTAGAATAAAATGTCATGAAAAAATACAGTTTTTGCTATTTAAGCACAATTTTTATTTTATTCATTATAATGAATCTTTATAAGTAATTTTTAATCATTGAAATATTGAAAATAAGTGAAATAATATTTTACAAAAAAAAAAAAAATGGTGTACAAAAACAAATGAACAAGTAATTCAAGTGCAGTGCTTGTACGTAAAATCCAATCTTCTTTCTTTTTTAGCGGCAAATTTGTCGATTACCATGTCGTTAAAATTTTGCGATTCCTGCAATAATTTTTTTCGATTGAAAGCATTGCTAACGCAGTAAGTCTGTCTTGGCTCATCGTTGATCTTAAAAATGTTTTAATTCTTTTTTGAGTCGAAAAAGACCTCTCTGCTTCAGCGGTTGTCATAGGGATAGTCACTATGAGTTTCAAAAGCTGAGAAGTGGCATAAAATAAATTCTCAAGGCAGTTTTATTTTATAAACTTGAGAAGATTAACGGCGCCTGATAAATTCCTGAAGTCAGGCCTTTTATATATGATTTCAAGTTCCGTTCGTAGCCTGACTGCATCTAAAAATGGATAAGCTTCGACAGAACTATTTAAATAGTTGATCGGAAAGTCTGTTGCGAACTCAAGAAAATTTTTCGCTCAGAAAAGATTTGAAGCACTTAAATGATTTGTGAAAGCAAACCTATCAATAGCATGGCTTATGATTGAATCACAAATTTCTTTGGCTGCTACAATTTGCGTAATGTATGGATCGTCATTTTTTTTTTCTTTGCTTTTTAGCACTAGTCATTTCTGTAGGGATTTCATCTTGAATATTTTCAATATTATTTCTTTCATTTTGAATAGATTGTTTAAAACTCAGTCCGCGCCTGTCAAATTTTCGAATTGTACCAGAATAATGTTAATGGGCTGCGTTCATTGTGATGAAATTGGAGGGAAATTGATATCCCATACAATTTGAACAAAGCAGCTGGTTTTTAGTTTGATTAGTTGATCTGGGATATATTATGCATGAATTTCTTTTAACCCTTTGCCGGCGCCGAATTCTAATCGAGCAGTTTTGGTTGTGCCGAATACACAAAAAAATATAAAATCTATAAATTGACATAAATAAAATTTGAATTCTACATGAAATTATCGAATGATTTAAAGAAAGAAAAAAAAAGTAGTAAATTTAACTAACTGTTCGATTACTACAAACATTTCCGATACTATATTCGCCAAGTGTGATATTTTGTGTGCTTGAGGTATTTTTCCTCGACTGCGTCATGAGCTTTGTTTTATTTTCATTGATTTGTAGCCCTACTAGTTTTGCTTCGCTGTCGAGTTTTAGGAAGAGTTTTTTGGCAGTCGTTAACGACCATAACAGAATGTTGATGGCATCCGCATAGGCTACTACTTGGCTTGACTTGAATAGTAATGTACCTCGCGTATCGACAGGTAGTTTCCTCATGACGTATTCTAAAGCCAAATTGAATAGCAATCGCGCCAGCCCATCTCCCTGCTTTAGTCCGATATTTGTGTTAAAGGCATCGGTGAGTTGATTATTGATGCGGACTTGGGAAGTTGTTGACGTCATTGTCATTTTGGTAAGACGGACTAATTTGGCTGGGATGCCAAAGCAAAGCATTATTTGGTACAGTACGTTACGATCAATACTGTCGTATGCTTGCTTAAAGTCAACGAAAATTTGGTGAACATCTATGTTGAACTCCCAGCACTTTTCAAGTACCTGCTTGACTGTAAACAATTGGTCTTTTGTCGATCTACCTGCTCTAAAACCACCTTGATTGGACTTGATTCGTACTGCTGGGGACCTATCTCCTCAGGATTACGGCTTTAGCGTAGAACGTTCCACCGTTGATGCGATTGCACAGGTGGTGAGCGTGGTTCAAAAGGCAGAGGCATATAGCCGCACCAAACGACGGATCGTTCTGTCGATGACACTCGACATAAGTAATGCCTTCAACTCCTCTAGATGGGTGGATATTCTGGATAATATCTGATGCGGCTTTTAAGGGACTAACTGAAGGACCGTAGCCTACTTTACGACACGATACGGGGCCAATGAAGGATGTAACATAAGTGCTGCCCAGGGATCTATACATGGTCCAGACCTATAGAACGTTACTTATGATGGGCTACTAAGACTGGAGATGCCACATGAGTCGCGCTTGATCGGCTATGCGGATGATGTTGTGGTTTAGTCGCTGGACGCACCGTTGGACAAGCGTAATTTAGGCTAGGTATGCTAATGCGCCGAGTGAGAGACAGTGTGACTGCTCGTGGGTTCAGCCTAGCACTGGAGAAAACCGAAGTGGTCATATTGAAAAAAAGAGAACCCCTAGAGTAACCTACTAGGGGAAATAAAAGTTTCGAGAAGAACGATAAAGGATAACAATAGCGATCCGTTTGCAGGATAAGAGTCGTCTGGTTTTGTTACTGTCGGTTAAATGGCCAAATATTCTGAATTTTTGGTGTTGAATAAACTGAGTTAAACTTTACCAATCAAGTTCCCTGATGTATGCAATTCAATGGTACAAATTCAACGATTCAGTCAGTTGAAGGAGTTAGAGAAGCGAATCAATATCGTAACATAATTGAAATCTTCTTTCTTAATGCTAGTACAATGGTTAAATTTCAACAGCCAAAAAAAAAGTAAATCAAACTAGTTTTCAATACCACCATTAAAAATATTACCATATCCACGCATGTATCCCACATTAAATATATGCATACATAAACTCAAATGTTGATACCACTTTCTATTTCCAGAGCTTAAAGTGACAATTGTACATACGAGTAATCGTACATACATAACATACGAGTACATACATACATACGAGTACACGAATAAATTTAGCTTTTTCCTACGCTAAAATGTGACTACGATTGGGATCGGGTTAGGGGGCGGAGGATACAGGAAAGGAATTTAAGTTACATTTAGTTGGGGCTGAAAGGTTAAAATTTATTACCTGTAAACGGTACGATAATACGATGGCTGGTGCGGGAGGGTGGCGCTAGTGCAACGATGATTACACCGAAAATCATCGTCTATGTCGAGGACGTTTGCGAGTAGCGACTTGGAGGATCTGAAAAGCAGAGGGTGAAGGTTAGAGAGGAAAAGAAAAAAATGTTAGAACATCGAGTTAGTGCTAGTGTGTAAGTGAAGAAGCGACAATCGGAGCATGAAAATGAGTTAAAATAAAATTGTAGTAATGTCTAGCCACCGCCGTTAGGTACCATGATAGATGACCTTGTTACAATTAATGGGATAGCATAATTTACGCTTTCTCTTACAGCAAGGAATGCATCCAATTACACTCGAGTTAGTTGGATGAGCTTGTTCAAAAGGAAATTTACATGTGTTTGTCTTGTACTGCTTAAATCCCAGTTAAATAAATAGTTTTGTTTTGCATTTTAAATCTACTGTAATTACGTGCTATCATCACCAACTTACCTTTCTTTTAATTCCACATTTTGCAATTGTTGTTTCTTCTCCGCGGACGAGATCGTGGGAGGAGGAGGACAGTCGTAAGTTTCTTGACCGGGTCGAGTCATACGCAGGATGCATGGTAGCCAATAAAGAAATACTACTCGGATCTGAAAGAGGATTAATGTCGCATTAATCGGGTATTAAATTTGGGAATATGTTCGCTAGCAAGAGCTTAAATGGAAGGATTATGGTTTACCCATTCGGACATTTCGTGCGTGTCGGGATTACGATGATGGTAGTTCAAAATGAGTATGGTTGACACAACCGACGAAGCCACCATAAACATTATGCAATTGAAATAAGTTCCTGAAAGAGATATGAACAGAATTAATCGATTTCAGTGGAAGTTAGCGTGAACGTTTTGTGAATGGATGTCGGAAGGATATGATAAATTATATGAGTGAGTAAGTATGCGATGTAAAACAGTTCTTTTATAATATGATTAATAGTTTATTGGAGAAGTTCACATTTGGTTCCGTTTGAATTAGTAAATATTTTAGACAAGTAACTATTGATAGTCATACGCCGTAGAAACGGATCACCGTTGGTGATATTATATTGCAAGTTTAAGCTGACTATTTTGATAATGGCTACAAAGCAGAGTCTATTCTTCTCTGTGTTTTATAAGTAGCTAAACATGTGAATATAAAAAAGAAAAGTAATTGTGAATATAGAATAACAAATATTCAAGAGGAAAAGAGCTGTGTTCTTATTTAACATAATAAATATAAGAGGTTACAAATAACGTTCAGAGTTTCACGCAGAATAGTAATGAAAGTGGCAGATGTTAGTAAATTAAATAGAAGGTAACTACAAGCTATCTTAGTCATGGCCGGAATGCTTTCTCCGATAAAAACAGCAAAGCGAAGTGTTTTAGGAGTTTGTACAAATATTTTTTACAGTACCATATCAAAATCGTTACCTGTTGTTGTGAGTCCACTTGCAATTCGTACGAAATCCGTAGCGTGGATACTTCCAACTGAGACTCCATTACCAAATTGATGGAGTGGAGCGGACTCAAAATATTACCACCTAATTACTACGCTTCGACAGTATTGAAAGTGAAAAGAATTTTTGGATTCGGACTTTAGATTATCAGACGAACAAGAAGAAGCTCGAGTAGAACTGGAATTTTTACGAAGTGTTTTTTGACGCGTTATAAATCGGGTATTTGACTGGTGGCGGAACCAAATGTCCAGTGTGTAGTCTATTTGGTAAGACCTGTGACCGAAATTCCCTTCCCAACTACCTGGCCGACATAGAATACGAGTGCCCGTGTAGGTAGTTCGTTGACATGCCTCCAGACTTTACGTCTTCAAACCGTTGGGAGGTCGGTTTGATTTCCCATTGAGAAGTCTCAGACGAAAAAGTATTCCTCAAAATCATCACACTCTTCCTCTGTTACAAGATTAATCAAACTTAAAATAAAAGAAATCCTAGATATTTTTGAAGGATCGTCTTCAGACTATGTTCTTCGTATTACACATCGCTGTAACTATTGGGACAAGATAACGAATTGTAAGACAAAAAAAAGTTGTTTTAAATGTGGAAAACACATGTGTCTAGAATATATGATGGCTATGTGCCCAGGAGGTGCATCCTCGGCAGATACCATGGGTACTGAAGATAAGCAATCTATTAGGGGGCCCCCAAAAAAGAGTTCTTAAATGTTTTTTAATTTGTTTTCCATTTTTATTGGATTAGAATTGGGGTTTTTCTACTTAAACTGTCATGAAAAAAAAACAAAAAAATAAATGTGATTTTTGAGTTCCTATAACCAGAGCATATCTACTAACAAGCAATTTCACATAGAACAAATTTCGCATCTAACGGTAGTTAACGTAAAAACCGATTTGTGTATGTATTGCGTAAAATTAAAAATCGATTTGTGTATGTATTGAGTAAAATTTATTTTCCTCTCAAATTGTTCGAAAGGAAAGAAAGAAATGCAAAATAATTTCTCTTATGTTATTTTACGTCCCTTTCTAATTGGAAAAACAGCTGGTGCAGTTGCTTGTTAGTATATATGCTCTGCTATAACATTGTGAAATTAATAATAACGTTGATTAGCCTCTATGATAAGTTTAGTATGCATATTAGTGATTCAGACCAAGAAAGAATATTTGATTTTATTTTGTTACAATCTTGATTCATATCGTTGTTTTGTGTCATATGTGTGAAAAATTGAGTGCTTTAGGAGTTTAGAAAGCGTTTGAATAAATAATTTTATCTATTATCATTTATTTATTTTTATTATGTGCTGCACAACTTCATGAAATAATCCTTCATGTCCTGATACGAGACACGTAAAGTTGCGGAATAACAGACTGCGTGCAAGTGCTTATGTCCAGCGTAAAGGTGCGTCTGCTGGAGGGTTAAGACTCAAAGAATCTAGAAGTAACAAGAAATAAAGCACCGTGATTATTTTGTACTCATCATCATCTATGGTGCGACAGCTCAAGCCAAGCGTTGTCCTCCAAGATTAATCTCCTCCAATCATCACGTTTCTGCAACCTTGTTTGCCAGTTATTGATTCCCAACAAGGGCCTGCTGTCAGCTTCTATCGTGTCTTCCCATTGAGTCTTCGGTCTTCCCACTGGATGTCTACCTTGTGCTCTATCCGTTAATGTTCTTTTGGGTGGCTGGTTTTCTTCCATTCTTTCTACATGGCCCACTCTTTGCAATTTACAAAACTTTACGCAAGAGAAAACAGATGGATCGTTCATCGTTGTCACGTAGCCTCCACTCTGTTGCTTGTTTCACTGAGCCGTAGATTTTCGAGAGCACTTTGCGTTCAAATATGTCCACTGCCTTTTTAGATTCGCTTATCAGGGTCCTTCTTTCATATATAATAGCACAGGTTTGACTAGTGTTTTGTAAATGCGGAGCTTACTCTGGACCTTAGAATGGAAAGTACGGAGTGATGGGCTTTACTTGTGGCATTTATGTGGCGTCAAAATTCGGCCTTTTTGGCGCATGTTCTGTTCAGGTTAGCTCCAGGGTAGATGAAATTATCCACATTTCAAGGTTGTAGTCACCTACGGTCAGGTTTTGTCGAACTGGAGTTTCTTTGTTTGAGTCATGAATTTAGTTTTAGTTTCATTAAGTTGTAGGCCAATTTAGTTTGCTTTAGGTTTTAGGCTCAAAAATGTTCTTTATGCATCTGAGATTGGCCGTGTCGTAACCAATCGTATCAATTGTTTGGACTTGAACCTTAGTATGCCTGAGGTTTCAGCTGATGTCTTTCTGATCATATGTCCACCGAAATATTAAAGAGCATTGGAGGAAATCCATTCCCTTGTTGTAAGCTCAATTCCATTTGGATGCTCGTTAACCTAAAGCAATAGAAAAGAAGTCATTTTGGGAAATAATACTGACCCGAGACAAATAATCCGCGATAGAGTTACTCCGGCCCCGAATGTGGTGAATGTTAACCATGAACTGTGAGATATAGTCTAGTTGCGAGCTTGTGATCCGAAAATATCGTAAACACTCTGCCCTACAACATGTAGTGGAAGCGCTTGATGGATCGTGGATCATTAGCACCTTTCAGCCGTAGGTGCTGCAGCACCGCTGGGTGTCGGTAAGCTTGCGCGAAAAAATCCAAGGGGCTCTGTTCCCGTTTTGGTTGTTTGATGTACGACAGCTCCCAAACCATCATCCAAGGCGTCCACGGATAGGGACCATGTAGCTGATGGGTCGGGATGACGAGTGACGATACCTTGTGCAGCTCGAATTTGCACCTCTTGAATGCTGCTGTTGCCTCGTCGGTCCACTCAAGCTCCGATTTATCACGTTTTTGTTTCCCGGTGCGGCAGGAATCTCATGTAAAAGCTGAGCATATCCAAGATCGATTTCGGCTGTAGAATCTCGGGGTCACGGATGTGCCTCGTATCTTCTCAGTTAAAGGTTTCAATCCGCCGGATGAAATTGTGTGTCCCAAGAATCTAACTTCTTGCTGTCCAAATTGGCATTTTTCGGTGTTAATGGCAAGTCCATATTTAAGCAGATGATCCAACACTTCTGCAAAATGCTATTGATGAGCCTGCTAGTCCGGTAAGAATACTAGTATGTTATCTATGTACACGAATACGTTGTAGAGTCCACGTCACACTTAGTTCATGAAGCGTTGGAAGGTCTGACGCGTATTGCATGGGCTGAATGTCATGTAGACGAATTTGTAAAGTCCGAAAGGCGATATGATTGCCATCTTCGGGATGTCATACCAGTCGACTGGTATGACCACCGTGTGAAGAGGGCAGTTTCATACACTTTTGGATGGACAACAGATTCTTTGTTGCAACAAGTTGTTGAGTTTGGCTTTTGTGGCAGCGAGTTTATCGGGCGAAAGGTGACGTGCCTTGGCGTTGACTGGAGGGCCCTTCCTCACTTTGTGATGAGTCGCCACGCAGTTAATGTTGTGACGAGCCATGCTCGATGTTACTTTGGCGTATTTTGCTAGAATTGCAGCGTACTCAATTCCGATGGTTGCAAAAGTCTAGGCGACTGCTGATAGTTGGTCCTTGGACTGGGTTTTTAACCTCCATTGCAGTCGCTATCGGTTGCTCGATGAGTTTTCGTCCTCTAATATCCACAAGTAGTACATGGTGTTCAAGTAGATCGGCTCAGATGATCGGTGAGCTGACATATGCGATGATGAAGGTCAATGAGACTGGGCTTGGGAGCCCAAGATTCTACTTTAACTTCCTATTTCCTCTGTTGTCGCGGATGTATAAGCTTTTGTGTTTGTCTAGATGTTAATGACAAGAGCCAATATTAATTTAAAAGAGAGTCTTTATTGATACAAATTATTATCTATAAGATTTCTTGGGGTTCATGTTAAAGCGTAAAGATGCGAACTAGGACTCATGTCGGTCGTGTCTAGTTGGTGATGACATGTGCTACATGTAGAGAAGAGCATGCCTATATCTTTGTCGATGCCAGTGCCATCTACCAGTGATGTGGTGTGACCACGATTGGCGCGAGAATCAATTCCAAAATTTTTTACACGTAACATTTCCTCTCAAGGCATAAAAGTGTTGAAGTACAAAATAATATTAGTGTGTAATCTGAAGGCGATCAGGTTGGTGTAAAATTCTTTAGATCTACGAACTGGTGTCCCGTTGTTCTTGATTTCTGGGGGTGATGTTGAGTTGTTGGCAGTAGGTGCTTTTGAATCATTCGGACTGATTGGTCAGGATTCTGTGGTGCCTTTTCATAAAAACGGACTCTTCGATTCGATCGTTCAATTGTTTCGGATTGTTGTTTCATGCTTGACAAACTTGGTATTATTTGGTCGATGTGACATTAGAAAATCTTTCTTCCGTAATCTATTTCATAATGAATGTCGCCCAATCGTTTTATGACCTTTCCGAGGATCCACTTGACCATTCGCGGATTATCTGCCATAAAGTATACTTGTTCGGCTACTTGTAGTTCTCCAAACAATGGATTGAATAGAGTTTGCTGCTTTTCTGTGATTTTGGTGTGGAGACTATTGGGTCATACAAGATCAAGACGTGTCCGTATGTTTCGACCAAGAAAAAGTGATGCGGGCGCCACGTTCTTCGTCATATATGGAGCTTTTCGATGAAACTGCAGGTATTTGTTTAGGTTCTATCTTAAGGTACTTGGTGTTGTTGACATTGTTTTCAGCACGTCTTTTATTGTTTCAACGTACTGTTCCACTTGGCCGTTTTTAGAAGGGTGGTAAGGCCCCGATAATTTGTGGAATTTGACTCCCAAATTCGCTAAGAACATTTTGAATTCATCAGAAGTAAATTGCGGCCCACTTCGGAAACGATCGTGACCGGAACTCCATAGGCTGCAAATGTTTTGTCCAAGGTTGCTATTGTAGCAGTTGATGTAGTAGTTCAAACCATTTGCTATACGTATCGTCTATGATCAATAACATTGATCAAGCTACGGGGCCGGCGTAATCTACGTGTACTCTCTCCCAAGATGCTATAGGGTACGGTGCGTGTGAGGATTTGCACACAATTCACAGGATTTTGCAACTTGTTCAATGTCCCCATCAATACCAGGCCAATAGATAAAAGATCGTGCTATACCTTTCATTTTCACAGGTGTGCTGCATGTAGACCTCTGAGTATATCATCCTATCATCCTCGTGTTTTTTTTTTGCAATACGGTTAGTACGAATAGGCAATTGGTTGATTTAACAGACTACAAAATTTTCAAATTCAACGTACACGTCTGTAGCTTCCTATTGTTTTTAACATACAGCATGTTGACTGACTCTTCAGTGTTGATCTGTGTCAATAGTTTGTGAAGCGTTATCAAAATAAAATGCTGGGCTTATAGATAATAGAAAAACTTTTGAGCTGCGCTTACTATTGCCAACGCCTCTTTTTCAATTTGGTGGTATCGGTTCTCTGTCTGACTCATTGTGTGGCTTGCAAAAGCTATCGGTCTTTCTCTGCCATCCGGAAGGGAGTTTGATAGAACTGTACCTAAACCAGTCTTGCTTATAGATATCTGTGCTTAAAAGAGGAGGTAGTGCGGGATCGTAGGGCATGAGCACTTGCGGAGACGTCGGAATTCTCTTAAGTTCATTATACGTCCTGTTTGCTTCTTCTAACCATGTCGTGTCTTCAGTATTGACCATCTCTCGGACTGGTCTTGCTTTTGTTGCAAGATTTGGTATGAATGAACTGTAGTAAGTTGCTTTGCCCAAAAAAGTTGCAATTCTTCAAACGAATGTGGTTTAGCTGTGTTTGTAATAGCTTCTATATGTTTGTTTGATTTAATTATTCCATTTGTGTCGACTTTGTGTCCCAAAAATTCGATTACATCTGCAACGAAAATGCATTTCTCTTGATTAAGCCGAAGACCATTTGATTTCAAGCAGTCAAACAATTGGATTATGGTTTGAAGCAAATTTTCGAAATTTTCAACGAAGGCGACGATATCATCAAAAAATACGCAAGCTTTCTTTATATTTTTGAGGACTCCTTCAATACGCTGTTGCCAGAGGTGAGGATATTGACTGCACCTTAAACTGCAAACAGTGTTAGCATTCGTTTTAAATTACACTTCAGCTGTCGGCCCGTCAAGTTTGCCAGCTTCTTTACCGAAAATATGTTGATATTTTGATACAATTTTGTCTAGTTCTTTCATTTGTTCCGATGTGAGGTTTGATGAGACTGTAGAAAGCGCGTTGAATTTTTCTGACTTCAAGAAGATCTGAGCAAAATTGATCTCTTTGACAAAATGTGTAATCCATTCCCTTCCGAAGAGCGAACCAAAATTACCTTCGACGATATATAATTTGAGTCAAGCAGTTTCTTTACCGACTGTGACATTTACAGGAATCCTTCCACGACAATTAATCCAATTCCCCGTGTAACTTGGAAATTGACGATCTGTTTTCAATAAGGTAAGTTTCGTTTTATTATTTGAAGTACATTGATGCTAGCGATGGCACGTGGTACGTCAGTATCCAATTTCATATCAATTTGTCGTCCATCTATTTGAGCCTTGAGGACTTGCTTGTGGTTATTCTGGATCGAGTTTACTCGATGAAGTCTGATTGCGTCCTTAATACAATCAACTATGTCTATGTTTTCAGTGGGTCCTTTATCTTTGCAGGTGTGCGCTGATTGGTTCGCGTTCTTACTAGACGATCTAGAAATACGTGATATGTGCCCACTTTTCCACATATATGGCAGGTCGCGTCTTTGAATTTACAGAGCTTACGTGTGTGAGAATTATCACACCCAGCACATTTACTAGAACTTTCGGTGCTTTTTGAATGTGTAGGTGTGTGTCTTAGTTGACTTTTTTCGGACTGGGTTATAGCCATAACTTGAACTTCATTGGTTACTTTTCGTGTAGCTTCGAGGGCATTCGCGAAATTGTATGCCGTGAACGTAGCTGGCTCTTTGCCAATTATTTCATCGCACATCTTCCATGATTCTAAGCCATGTAAAAGTTGTTTGATCAAGATGCGGGCCTAAAAATTGCTATATTCACAAAATGCAGCAGCTTGAGTGAAAATTTGGCCACTGACTCACCCTTCTGTTGGCATATCAGTCGAAATTTGATGCTCTTGGCGTATTTGTTGTTTTTACTATTAAAATGCTTGGTTAGGGTTTCTTTGATTTGTGCATAACTTAGGGTTTCTGGTGCGTTTGGGCTCGCTAAGAACTTGAGTGCGTTATTCAGCTCGACAAAAAATCAAGAGCAACGCGTCACGATAAAATTTTGCGCCAGATTGGGTGAAACAGCTTCGGAAACGTACGCTGAAATCGTAAAAGTGCGTGGTGATAGTGCTCTTAGTCGTGCCAAGGTGTTTCGATGGCAAAAAGAGTTTGAGGAGGGGCATGAAAGCGTAGAAGACAACGCGAGGTGTGGACTGACGCGAATGTGCAGCGTGTGCGCGCCCTAATCCGTGAAGATCGGCGTTTAACAGTTTGAATGTTGGCCTCGGAACTGGGTATGAATCGTGAAACAGTCAGACGAATTTGGGCCGACGATTTTGGGATGAAAAAGTTGTGGGCGAAGATGGTTCCAAAGAACCTTTCTGAGGAGCAAAAGCAGCATCGAATGACCGTCGTAGAAGACTGTTTAGAACAAGTGTAAAACGATCCCACGTTGCTTGATCGAGTTATTACAGACGATGAGAGCTGGTTTTTCCAATGGGACCCAGAAACGAAACGCCAAAGCTCACAATGGTTGTCTCCACCCGCTTTCCGCCCGAAAAAAGCTTGCATGAGCAAGTCGAAGGTCAAAACGATGATATTTGCCTTTTTCGATAGCCGTGGAATCGTCCACAAAAATTTGTTCCATCGGGGCAAACCGTAAATCAAGTCTACTATCACCAAGTGCTCGAAAGATTGCGAAAACTAGACAACAGGGTGCGCCCAGACATCACTCGTTACTGGATCCTTCATCACGAAAACGTACCGTGATAACACTACCCTCAGTGTATCCCAGTATTTGGCCTTTTAAGGGATCGCCGGGTTGCAATAGCCGCCTTATTTGTCCGATATGTCGCTCTGTGACTTTTTTTTGTTCCCTAGAACAAAATCGGTGGTAAATGGAACCTATTCTGAGCCTATTACTGACATCCAGTCGAAGCCTTCCAGAAATGTCACGAAGCATGGAAAACATGCTGGGATCGTTGTATAGCTGCCGAAGGAGACTACTTTGAAGAAGGGAATAGCAGAGTTGTAGAATAATCTCTAAATATACGGTTTTTATCGAATCAGTCTCGTTACTTAATTGTCACACGTCGTAATTTGAAGGTTGATTCTGTTTATATTCTTCCCTGTTTCCTGTAGATGGTTTATTTAGTGTAGAGAGATATCTAAATTTTGTTGTGTAACTAATTTTGGTGCAGGTAACCTTGCAGTGTTTTGTATCTAAGAACTATTACATTCAATTTTCAAGTATGCAATATTTTACTCTTTAATGCAAAAAGAAAGTGCAGCTGAAAGGGAATTTGGCTTCATTGCTCTTATTGTGGCGCCAAGTGGCTCTTTGAGTCTTGATACCGGTAAAAAAGCATTTGAGCTTCACGTTTGCTTTAATGATACTTTGATCGACTTCA
Source organism: Odontomyia ornata (assembly GCA_963969285.1). Taxonomy (NCBI): domain Eukaryota; kingdom Metazoa; phylum Arthropoda; class Insecta; order Diptera; family Stratiomyidae; genus Odontomyia; species Odontomyia ornata. Next base: position 446,750,612 of record OZ017739.1, on the reverse strand, counting down.
TAAATTTGTATGTGGTTGGTCATGGATGTCAGTGTTTTAATTATTTCACTGTAGAATCTTTCGATGCTTTTCTCTTTTTGTTTTAGATCATATAGGTCTCAAATGAGAGATGTTTCATTCCTCTTGTTAGAGTAACAAAGGATTAAATTTTGCTTAATGGCGGACCATTCGTTGGCCGGTCCAGTAATTTTGTTACGAATAGCTCTAACTAATAGTAGTATTGTCCCATTCTTACAATTTCCTTCAACTTTTGCCATTACAACTGCAACACACAAGTTCGGGTTTATTTTGATTTTTAATGGAGACTGGCTGGCACTTTCAAATCCAGGCCACAATTTGATATTTAGTTTTATTTGGTGTATGCTCCACCAACATATAGCTGTAAAAGGCACTGATCCGCACTTTCTTTAAATATTTGATTTTGTTCGATGTATTGTTCACCAAAATATAATTTTTGTTTGATCGCCACTGATCTGCACTTTCTTTTACTACCTAATTTTGTTTAGAATATGCTTCAGCAAAATAAAGTTAGATGATTGCTTTTTATTGGTGTATAAAATAAATTTGTATTCAAATGTTGGATTTTAAATTTGTTTATATTTCGCGTAAAATATAATTTTTATCCAATAGTTTTGTTAAATGTTGGAAAAAACAATGGATTAAGGAAAGATTGTAGAGGAGATATATCAACAAATCTACTGAGGTGAGGATTGCTGCCAATGACATAACTAATATTTCGATGTATTTTATTTTCCTTTAAGAATCTTTAATTCAGATATCTTTTACTTTTGTTTCTATTATTTCAAATTTTCCTATCTTTTTGGTTCTTTTTTTTCTTCTGGCACTTTCACAGAACTGCATTTAGGTTTGTAACTGATAATACTTTTTATTATACAGCACTTCTTAGTTTTCTTTAACATCGATAAACCATCTATGCATGTCTTTATTTTGCCACTTTACACTATCGATAAGCCGTCGATATGAGACCACCGATAAATCGTCGATGTTTCACTATACATTCACTTTGTCACCGATAAACTGTCGAAGATTTCGTATTTAGATCTGTGATTAAAATAGATCGATCAAATGTCGATTTGATTTCATTTGTAAGGGACGTGAAAGTACCAAAAAAAAATCTGCACGACTACGCCACTTATGTTTCTCAAGCCGACGTTTTCAAAAAAAAAATATATATTTATATATATATATATATATATATATATATATATATATATATATATATATATATATATATATTGTTATATGCGGACATATAGTTTGGTAGCACTGAATGTGCTATTTAGTGTATATGCTCTGTTGAATAGCACTGGTAATCGATGAGCCGTGCGAATGACAAGAGAAAAAGGAGACGGATTATAACGGAACGGAATCCAAAAACCGTTTTGCAAGGGCGAGATAGAGTGTGTGGAGCTGTAGACAGAGATGACCGGGACGAGCGTGGAAAGCAAGCAAGACATGATTGCAGTGATTTGGTGGATACAAAAAGTCTGTTGAAGAACTTCTAAAACGTGTTTAAGCGAGATGGTTTGGTAATGTGGTTTCGATCAGTGTAATAAAAGGCAGTTGTGTGAGTTTCGATTGGTTTCAAAAATCTTTATACAACAAAATGTATTCTTGATATGTACGAAACTTTAATGATAATAAGATATACTCATTTTTGGATACAACAATGGTGTCAGAAGTGGGATAAGTGTAGAGCTTCTAAAATAACTGATAAGTGATTAGACTGAGTGAAGTGAAAGTGACTAACTGTAAATTCTAACTTTGTTTGAGAATTTAAAATAAAAATGCCTACAATGAAATCGTTCGAGCTCAATGTAACTGAGCTCAGGAAGCTGTGTTTGGAACGCGGTTTGTCCGTAAGTGGAACCGTGGCAACTTTGTTAGCGCGAGTGGAAAAATCCCTGAAAAAGGATGGCGTTGACGTGGAAAAATTCCGTTATGAGGTGGAACTCGAACTTGAGGAACATTTGGCTGAAACTTTGGATGTTCATGAAGGAACGACAGAACCGGAGGAGCCAGCGGCGGAGAAATGTTCATGAACAGAATGCCATATTGAATTTGCTGTTGCAAATTAAGCAACAAAGTGAACAGCAATGAGCCGAGATTGAACAGCAGATGGAAGAGCAAAGCGAACAACAAAAACAACTTGAGCAGCACATGGCACAGTTGGAAGAAAAACTCCAAGCTCAAACTACGGCAGCATTACAACAAGTAGAAGAAATCAAACAACACGTTGCCAAAACAGATGAACGCGTTGAGATGGTTGAACAGAAATTGGAAAAGCTGCAACTTGACGTGGAACGGATTCGAACTACGGGACAAACATCAGTTACAGAAAGTGGTGCAAGAAGCCTGAAAGCTCCAACTTTTGATGCTCAAACATCTTGGAGCATCTACAAAACACAGTTTGCAGCCGCAGCAGTAGCAAATCACTGGAACGAACGAGCGACGGCATTAATTCTCGCACTCCGAGGGCCGGCAGCAGAAGTACATCAGACTGTACCTGTAGAGCAACATCATGACTATATGGCGTTGGCAAACGCCATGAGCATGCGATACGGGGATGACTACATGAAACAAGTCCACCAAACGCAGCTACGTAATCGCACGCAGAAAATGGGTGAGACACTGGAACAACTCGCCCAGGAGATTGAAAGGCTAACCCTCCTGTCATATCCGACATCCGATCCGGAGCACCGCAATGAGACAGCAACGGAAACATTTATCAACGCTTTGCAGGACCGAGATCTGCAGCAGAATCTCCGTTTGGCGGATAAACGAACTATTAAGGATGCGTTGACTTATAATCTAACCTTCGAAGCAGCAAAACACGCTTCACGAAGCGCAGTCCGAGTACGTGAAGTCGTCGAAGAGTGCCAGTGTCAACGGCTGCGAAGTCCGATGGAGCACGCACCAGCTGGAAGTCAGAAGCATGGAGCCCCGAAATGCTGGAATTGCGGAAAAATCGGGCATCTGCAACGCGAGTGCCGCGAGGCGAGACGACCTCTACTTTGTTCTGGATGTACAGCTAAGAGGCAACGATTGGATCCCTCGGTAGCTGGCCAATCTGCTTCTTCATCTGAGGAAGCGGGAAACTCTTAAGAGCCAACTTCACGGGGCAGAGGTTGGCTTGGAGATTCGACAACCCCAGCATCACCATAGGCGTTTCCCGAGTGCATCGTGGCGAAAACGACTTGTGTCTTAATGGAAAAATTGGAAAAGTTCGTTGTACAATCACCATCGACACTGGTGCAACTCGATCAATCCTAAGACCAGACATTGTGGAAAATCTTCGATTGACCAATCGAAAGAATTTTAGGCTGCAAACAGCAACAGGACAATTCACAGCAGTATGTGGTGAAATTATGCAAGAGATACAATTGGGAGATTTGAAGTTCCAGCATGAATTTCTAGTAGCCGAGATAACTGATGAATGCATACTAGGAGTGGATTTCTTGCGGTTGCATGGTTTTCGATTGGATCTGGGGCAGCGACTCCTAATATGGCGAAATGTACAGATTCCAATTGACATCTCGGAAACGGAAACCCCAAAATTAAGAGTTGTTGTGAATAATGGCATTAACGTTTCAAAGTCATCTGAGAGAGTTATATGGGCCAAATTAGATGGTGATTCTGGGGACCATCGATTCTTTCTCGTTGAGCCAACAAAAACACCAGCGCTAAGGAACCTGATGCTAGCGCGAAGCTTAGTAAGAGTTGACAAAAATAAGTGCGTACCTGTAAGAGTGCTTAATGTGTCGGATTGCACGATCAGTATCAAGGAAGGTGATACTCTTGGAAGCTGCGAACCCATTTCATCTGTAACATGTTTAGAAATGACTGAGAAACAACAGTGCAAGGAGAAGCCAGTGATCTACAAAACTCAGCAAATGGTACAGTCTACCCTCAGGAAAAGTGAGCTAACAGCAGAACAACTGGCGAAGGCAGAAATAATGATTAATAAATACAATACCGTATTTTCCATGGAAGAGAGAGACCATGGCAGGACGAACATGGTAGCCCACCGAATCAACACTGAAGACTCAAAACCAACCCGACAACCTCCTAGGCCCTTACCATTGGCCAAAAGAAGTGAGGCAAATGACATGATAAAAGCGATGGAGAAACAGGGCATCATTGAACCATCTAATAGCCCATGGACCTCACCAGTTGTTCTTGTCAAAAAGAAGGATAGAAGTACCCGGTTCTGTGTAGACTACCGACGGCTGAACGATGTAACCAAGAAAGACAGTTATCCTCTCCCCCGAATCGATGACATTCTCGATACATTGACAGACGCAAGATGGTTTTCAACTTTAGATCTCAAGAGTGGTTACTGGCAAGTTGAGATCGATAAAGGCGATCGGGAGAAAACAGCATTTTCCGTCGGCTCCGGATTATGGCAGTTCAATGTCATGCCATTTGGCCTTTGCAACGCTCCAGCCACTTTCGAACGTCTGATGGAATGTGTACTGCGAGGACTCAGCTGGAAGACATGCTTGGTGTACCTGGACGATGTCATTGTCTTCAGCAAAACCTTGAACGAGCACATCAAGTGGTTAGAGGAGGTATTCTCACGATTACAAGTAGCGAATCTGAAGCTGAGTGCCAAGAAATGTACCCTTTTTGCGAAGGAAGTGAAATACCTTGGTCATATTGTGTTGGCTGACGGTGTTCGGACGGACCCCGAGAAAACGGATGCTGTAAGAAATTGGCCTGTTTCGAAAGACAAACACAAAATTCGAAGTTTTCTTGGCTTAGTAACGTACTATCGACGATTTGTGAAGGACTTCGCGAGAATTGCAAAATGCATGCATGAGCTGACCGAGAAAAATCGACCATTTACCTGGACTGCACAATGTCAACGAGCCTTCGAGACATTAAAGCGAGAGTTATGCGATGCTCCTGTACTGGCATATCCAAATCCAGAGAAGATGTTCATCATCGATACAGACGCCAGCAACATGGGAATAGGGGCAATCTTGTTGCAACGAGACGGTAACACAGAGAAAGTCATCGCGTACTACAGCTGTGTCCTCTCGAAAAGTGAAAGAAACTATTGTGTCACGAGGAGAGAACTATTGGTTGTGGTTGAGGCAACAAAACCTTTCCACAAGTACATATATGGACGGGAATTTGTCTTACAAACTGATCACGCTGCGCTACGATGGTTGCTGAGCTTTAAGGACCCTGAGGGTCAAGTAGCACGATGGATAGAGAGGCTACAAGCCTATGATTTCGAAATTTTCCATCGTAAAGGGAACATGCACAAAAATGCTGATGCTCTCTCTCGTCGACCATGTAGACCGGAGTGCGGACACTGCCAAAGGCTGGAAGGGAAAAACGTGAATAGACGAGTAAAATTGATTGCAGTATCACCAAGCCAAGGATGATCGCCATCGCAATTGTTCACTGAGCAGATGTTGGACCCCGACCTCTGAGACATCATTGCTTGGAAGGAGATTCATCATCGACCAGAGCGAGAAAGCATTTCTGGTAGGAATGAAGTTGTTAAACGATATTGGACCATTTGGGACTCATTGCAGCTAGACGGAGGCATGCTCAAGCGAAAGTGGGAGTTGACCGATGGAACATCACATCGTATGCAGATCATTGTTCCCCGTAATAAAGTCCAGGAAGTGCTACAAGAAATACATGAGGGACCATCAGGAGGCCATTTAGAAATGAATAAGACCCTGCAGAAGATACGTGAACGATTCTATTGGGCAAATGTTCGAGAAGATGTGGAAGATTGTGTAGAAAATGTTCGGTATGCGCAGCCACCAAATGGCCAAGGAAGAAGTCTAGAGGGGAGATGAAGTTGTACAATGTGGGACTACCATTCAAACGAATTGCTGTCGACATAGCGGGACCGTTTCCAGAGTCTGAACAGGGAAATCGATACATTCTAGTTGTTGGTGATTACTTCAGTAAATGGCCGGAAGTCTACGGAGTACCACAAGAGCTTCATTCCGATCAAGGGCGAAATTTCGAATCCCAGCTCTTTGCCGAAATGTGTCAGATACTTGGCATCAAGAAAATGAGAACGACACCTCTTCACCCGCAATCCGATGGAATGGTTGAAAGATTTAATAAGACATTGATCGATCACTTGGCGAAGGTAGTGGCTGACAATCAACGGGATTGGGATCGAAAGATACCACTATTTTTAATGGCCTATCGAGCAGCAACGCATACTACCACCCAAGAGTCGCCAGCAAAAATAATATTTGGGCGACAGATCAGGTTGCCAGCGGATGTAAAATTCGGGATAGCACCGGAAGAAGGCATAACAGTATCAAACTATATTGCTGAACTCCAACAACGCTTGGGAAAGGTGCATGAAGATGTCCGAAGTCATATCCGGCTGAACACGAATCAAATGAAAGCACGATACGACCTGAGAGCGAACTCAAGAGGATTCACATAGGGCGATCTGGTATGGTTCTACAATCCCCACCGGAAGAAAGGCTTATGCCCAAAACTGCAACGGAACTGGGAGGGGCCGTACCGGATCATATATCGAATCAACGACATTGTGTACCGGATAAAGCACGATCGGAAACCCAGATCTAAAATGAGAGTGGTTCATTTGGAACGATTATCTCGCTATTATGGGGCTAATCCACCAGCGCCAGGCAGCGAAGTTGTTCGGGATGAACAAAACTAAGGAGGGGATAGTGTTATATGCGGACATAAAGTTTGGTGGCACTGAATGTGCTATTTAGTGTATATGCTCTGTTGAATAGCACTGGCAATCGATGAGCTGCGCGAATGACAAGAGAAAAAGGAGACGGATTATAACGGAACGGAATCCAAAAACCGTTTTGCAAGGGCGAGATAGAGTGTGTGGAGCTGTAGACAGAGATGACCGGGACGAGCGTGGAAAGCAAGCAAGACATGATTGCAGTGATTTGGTGGATACAAAAAGTCTGTTGAAGAACTTCTAAAACGTGTTTAAGCGAGATGGTTTGGTAATGTGGTTTCGATCAGTGTAATAAAAGGCAGTTGTGTGAGTTTCGATTGATTTCAAAAATCTTTATACAACAAAATGTATTCTTGATATGTACGAAACTTTAATGATAATAAGATATACTCATTTTTGGATACAACAATATATATATATATATATATATATATATATATATATGTATATATATAGCAAAGGCTTAATTGAAAAACGAATTCCGCTTTTAAAAGTGAATTTACGCTCAAACTAACTACAACTGGCTGAGTTTCTGAAAATAATGATAATTGAATTATGTTGTTGCAGCATAATTTCCATGGGAATGGGATTGCAAATTTGTAAGCAGGTCCAATGTCTGTTTGGGTGGGAATTGTTGTGTTAGGCAGCACGTGGAACGGCGCTCGTAACTCGTCTTTTCACCCCACGGACGTGTTCGCTGCATAATATGTTTACAAGCGACGTGATGGTTACCTTGAGCACCGACAATAGTGTAACCGCGATGCGGTCGCTTTGCATTGCGGGCGCCAAATTGACCAGTAAAATGTCCGGTTCTTCATCCTTCACTTCATTTACGGGCTGGTTTCCTATCCATTGTGGGCGTGGGAGGCGGAGCATTGTCAATCGGGACGGATCACTCTTATGATTCGCATGAGACATGATAGCCAATTATTCTTGAATTTAGTTGCTTAACATCGTGTGCTATTTCAAAATTCGCGTGAGGCGATTATGGTCCTCGGATTTGAAAACATTCGTCACTCATATATAGCATCTGCATATCATGATAGCTGTCGTCTAACTGGGACAAAACTCCTTCTCATCATATGTTTCATTGCTCGCATTTCCAAAGTGCTGAACGAGTAAATGTGTGGCCACCGAGCACGTTGAAGCCTGAATATGGTGACGCCATGCAGATGCACCTGGGCGCTATCACAAGCGTTCATCGTTGCCATGGTAAATTTGTAACCTGATCGCTCGTGCGGTCGAGCATTACGTTTGTGGCATTCGGGCATCTAAGCTGATTTGATACGGGGTTGTGGCAGTTGGACATCGAGATTGATTTTGTTTTTCAACGTGTGTGTTGCTGCCACAATTACAACTCATTAGAAACATTCCCACAAAATGAAAAGAATTTCAAAAACTGCCACAAATTTTTGTTCCTTCCACCCTCTAACTAACAAAAAATATAGAAAACAAGTTGGGTAGACAGACCTATGCTCATGTCAGAACGGTTTTGTACTCAACTTACAAAATGCAGTAGCCAGCAACGAATAAAATCAAGAAACATGTCATGTTCGAGGATCATACTATTATTAGCAAAGTTGAAAGATTTCGACTTCTGAGGTATTTGTTATAGTTATACCCATAAATATCTCCCTTAGTAATTTTTTCAGATTTGTTTGATCACGGGTGTCCATTCGCGAGGAAGGAAACACATTTTTCATGTATTTCACCCCTGTGCCCCCACTGAAGCAAAGACTGTCAGTTTAAGAACTGTTTTGAAAAGCTCTCATAGAGAACTTTCAGTTGATACTCATATCGGCTACCTTTCATGAAATTTTTTTTCAGGGGCCACTCCTCTGTACTGTAATCATCGATTCATGGCCTGTTTTTTCGAATCTTAGAATGCTTACAAAGCCCTTTTGCTGGGAGCTCTCTCCTGCCTTTTCGACTTGTTTCAATTGTATGTACTCATCTTCATGATACCTATCATTCCTGAAATTTTCATGCAAATCCTAGCAAAGCTGTAGTGTCTAAGTCGGTAAAAAGCGCATATGGCTCCATAGCCATATGTTTCCATAGTAATACAGAGCATATTGTTCCATAGTAATAGAGGAAAATTCAAATCGCTATAACTTCGTTGAATACTATTCGATCTTTATGAAACTTTCAGAAAAGATCAATCTTATAAATTGTCATCTGTTTGCTAAATATTATTGAGTTTAAGGGTAACGTTTAGATTTTATTCAAGAAAACATAAAATCGATAAATCATACTATTACTAACAAAGTTGAGTGAATTTCGACTTCTCATGTCTTTTTTTGTTGTTGCACTCATTAAGGCCTACATTTATGATTTTTTTCAGATTTTTCGGATGGAAGGTGTCCAATCGCGAGGGGGGGTACGCGAAAAGTTCGTACATTTCCCCTTCCCCTGCCCCCGTCGGTACTCATAAGGCAATTTTAAGCTTTGTTTTGAAAATATCTCATTGAGACCTTTCCAATGACATCCTACTAGACTACCAATGGTGAAAATTTTTTTGAGGGGTCACCTCCCTATATGGGGAGACCTTCCTTAAACCCCTTTGAAATTTTTTTCCACCCTAGAACTTTCAAGAAGTCACCACTTCTGACCTTTCTACAAAGTTTCATGGCTGTAGCGTCTATGGTTTCAGAGAAAAAGTGCTGTGAAATACAGACCGACGGACAGACGGACACAGGTCGTGATTGCAATAGGGTTTTGTATTTTAGTATAAAACCCTAAAAATGTATCGTTTTATCATAATTCCCGTGGTACACACGGAACAAATAATTTGAACTGAAATCTAAAATAAACAGGAAATTCAATTAAACCAAATTTTAAACGGATAATTAGCTTGAAAATGAAGCAATGGATTTTTAATTGTGGTCGGAGGACGCGATTTTGCAGAAAGTTCTTCCTTAAAAGTTCCGCACTTTGAGTGTTGGTGTAACACATCAGTGTTAACATAATTTAATTGAGTTTCTTCCTCAGCACTTGATACGAGTAGCACATAATCCATATCTACAAGGAAACTTCCCACGGACTTAGTGAATTTCAACAAATTTTCCGAAGGAAAGTAGCTTTTAATGCGATTACAATCAGTCAAATCCGCATCGCATTCAAACTACAAGAACGAGAGATGCAATCATAAGATCCAGATTCGCAACTTTGTCAACTATTCACAAGATTCCAAACTTTATAACTTGTGCGCAAACTTTGTTTGTGAATCCGAAACTACGAGTATGTGTACATTGTGAGGGTGATAGCGCAAAGGACGAGTTGCATGATTGGTGCATTTTCTCCTTGCCAATTTGCTTAATAATTAGGATAAGCCGTGAGAGCGAATTGACTGCCGTTATAATGCATGCTAATGAATCGCGATATCTTTGGTGAGATATTTACGAGTTGTAGACGCTATGCATTGCTTGCTTGTTCGCGAAATCTTGCGGAGGATTAATTCTCGTCAATAGCGCTAAAGCGAAATAAGCCACCTATTTGCATGCAAGCAGATGCAAATACATTTTAGATGCAGATGATCACTGGCAAGACAAGTTTGTCCTACAATATGCCGATAATGAATTAGGTAAAGTTTCGTTTTAATTCCGCGAAACTAAAGCAAACTTAATATCTGCTTCAAACAGTTTCATCAAAGCTGCAACTCACTCACGAGGAAGAGATTGGATTAAGTCAACAATCTGAATTAAATTACAAAATCGGGTCTAATGCGGACGCATGTTGCATTTTGATGCAGTTTAACATATTTCCAGGCTAGTTCATTGCATTAAGATGCAATTACTCATAACCGTTCTAGCACAGGAAGTAATTTGCTTAGTGGAAAAAATCAGCTTTCTAATCTCGTTTTACATTACACTGAACATTGGTGTCAACGTCTTGGAAAATGTTCTCTGCGAAATTGCAGGATCTTCCCTGAGTATAACTCATTCAATTATGAATATGAAAAGGAACACAAAACACCACGTAAATCAACATCTTATAACAATTCCGAGAAAAATGATGTGTCTTGCTTGCAATCCTTTATTTTCGGCTCGGTCAAAGCACGAGCCTCTCAAAACTATGCAAATATTCATCCCACCTTCGCCCGACTATCTGCTATTTCCATCTTTTCTTCCATGTAGCGACATATCTCCTTAAGTCAAGACGCCGGGAAAGGAATGGTGTGAGCAAAAGTGAGTGGTAGACAAGGAAACTTATTAAGAATCTCGTTGGGACTTGTCTCTCCGTCTCGTTCTCGTGTTGCCACAATGAATAGTTTTGCAAACAATGCCACTGCAAATAACCATTGAAGAGCTTTTGTAAGGATTATGCATGCAATCCGTGCTTCCTTCGGAGTGGCTTAGGCTGAAGCTGTAGCCCTGAAACACATTATGTTCTTTCTAAGCGACTTGTTTCATTTTCTTTCCGGGACTCCTTCGTGAATGGAATGTCGGGACGTATAAATTAAAGAAGGAAATTGCACAAAAGGGAAAATCCACAATTAGGCTAATGCGCTCGGAAAATTATATACACACCGTTACCGTTTGGTCTATTTCAGGGTGACTGAATGTAAAGCTGTTAAATATTTTGATAAAAGTTTAATGAAAGCAAAGAATATAGAATTTGAACGGGATCGCAGCGGAATAGTTTGGATAGCTGAGGAAGAGCGACGAAAGAATTCCAGGAAGAATGAATGGAGTTAGTAAGTTAGAAAAGTCTTGAGAGAAAAGCTAATGCTGTTAATAAATTATTGAAGAAGTTTCGGTTTTCCAAGTTGGATAGGAAAGTTTATTTCGGGATTGGTATCAAGGTTAGATTTCGATTGTGGTAATGTGAGACTTTTAGTGAGTTTATTTAGATGAAAAAAGTTAAAGAACGATTTTCAAAGGAAAAACGAATGCGGGATTGCGTGAAAGAAAATGTCCTAAAAATAATTTGATTTGTAGCAGTAATGATGATATACTCTTCGATAATGCTCGAAGTTATACTTACCTAAAAGAGGCACAGCATCTGATGTGGCTGGCATTGTTTCCGCCACCATGTTAAGGAAGACTGTTAAAGACAAGAGGATTGTAACCCCTGAAAAAGAAAAAAAGTTCGAATGAAAATCTGAATGATATGAATTAATTTTACATATTTGTATTAACTTTAAGTATGTACACCTGAATTTTCGCTATTAGAAATTTACTAGCAGAAATAAAAGCTTATAATTTTTTTTCGATTAAAAAGTCTGAGCACCGTATGAGTAGTTTGGAAAGAAGCCATAAATTGACAAATTCATTACTTTCTTGAAACTCGAATTTAGATTTAGTAGAAGCAGTGTGATGCTGAGCCAACAGTTTAATCAAAGGAAATCTTGTATTTGAAATCCGGTGACCCCAGCGAAAGATCAAAACGCAAAAGAAAATTTTATCACTGAAACGTACGTTGTCAACAGCTTAAAAAATGGACAGTTTAGCCAAACAGCAGGGTTGCTTCACGGCAGTAATTCATGAATTTTATAATAACCGATTACAAAAAACCAACACTGAAAAAATTTTGTTCATAAAATTGATTAATCGTAATCATCAATTAAAAATTCATTGTTACAATGAACTATTCATACAATCAATGAAACTGTTGCGAATTGTGGCGTACCGGCATTTTCCCATCGCAACTTCAAATTGCTGCCGTAACATCTCCGCCGTCCTTTGGGCACTTACACCTTTTCCTCGGTATATTAATTTATTTTTATTAACATTTAACAATTTCCTTATAATTTTAATTTCCCCATTGTCTCAATTCTACCCTCTTACTCTATCTTTAATGGCAAAAAATAATAATATAATAATAATCTCAGCTTTCCCACTAACAACACTCCATTCTTTACTTCCCATTAACAAAATTACATTCGATACATTTTCCCTAACAAAACCAAATTCTTTCCTTCATACTAACTAATTTTATTCATTAGCTCCCACTAACAAAATTTCATTTGCTGTATTAAAAAAAATTCATCCACGCAGCATTAAGAAAGGTACACAGTGGAAGCTGCTAATTAGATGAATGGGAGATCAACAGAGGGTGGCTCCGTTGGTAGCGTAGCGAATTCTCGACTGGGGGTTTGCTAGGACCCTGGGTTCTTTATGGAATATCGGCAAAAGCAATTGTTTCCGTATATATATCACGATCTGCATCTAACCAAACGCTCCTATTTATTTATTTATTTATTTATTGAACCAGTATTACAAATGTTACATATATTTAATATTATATTGCTTCATAAGTAATAAGAGTACCTGTAGAGGTAAACAGTGTTACCTGTTCACAGGTCTGGTTGAAAAATTGTTCTTATAATCTAAATCGAAGACTAAACTAAAAAACTTAAAAGTGAGAATCGATTGATATTTACAAAATAAATTCTTTTCATCTTACAAAGTAATTTTTTCCTAGTGTTTACAATAGTATTGTTTATTGATTGTATCTAATCCAAGCTTTAATTTTGTGTTTCCTTGAGGAATAACTTAAAGTTTTCAAATTATTTGGTAGGCTATTAAATAGCCCTATAGCTTTTACGTAACTGAATTTGTCACTTATCCTTTTTTTAGCTCCAAGTGGCTGTATACTTTTAAATCTCTTTTTTTTAGTTGAGTTTTGAAATTTTGTTTTCAGAGAGTCATAGTAGTATAATAAAGAGTTAAAAGCGAATAGCTGTTGCACATTTAAAATAGGTTTGTTGCTTATGAATTTATTTTTATTGACAATATTTAATAATCTTTTTTGTAAATTTTGTAAGGAATTCAAACTATTGCCATAGGCTCCACCCTATGCTATTATCCCATAGTTTACCAGGCTATGAAAAAAAGCAAAATATATTATACGCAAAGTATCGGAAATCATAGCTTTTGCTAATTTATGAAAAAGAAATATTAAGTATTTAGTTTTACTCATTATGTACTCAATGTGTTTATTCCATATCAAGTTTGAGTCAAAAATTACGCCCAGATATTTGCATCTATCTACTTGCTTTAAATTTAAACTATTAATTTTTATATTAAGATTATTAGGCACACTTGTACAATAGCTCCCGAAATTCATGTATATAGATTTGTCCACGTTTAATGACAATTTATTAACAGCTAACCATTTTGATATTTTTTCTAAATGCAAATTCATTTTATTTTCAACAACAGACCAGGTTTTCCCTGTAGATAAGACTACTGTATCATCAGCACTCGAAAAAATTGTGTTATCTGGCATGTTATTTAAAAGGTCATTAATATACAATATGAAAAATAACGGTCCAAGGATAGTACCTTGTGGCACACCAGTTGTTATAGTTCTAAACTCACTACTAATATCATTTACTTTGACTTTTTGCTGCCTGTTATTTAAGTAGCTCGCTAATAATTTAATTGCATGGCCTCTGAATCCATATCTCTCTAGCTTTTTCAGTAAAATATTATGGTTTACAGTATCAAATGCTTTGGCCAGATCTAAAAACGTTACTGTGATTGCTTCATTTTTATCGATTTCATTGATAATTTTTTCTGTTAGTTTGGCCAAAGCATCTATGGTACCTCTATTTTTAATAAATCCAAACTGTTTTGGGGATATTATTTTACATTTAATGCAAAACTGAAAAATTCTATTAAAAATAATTCGTTCAAATATCTTTGCAATATTAGAGATCAACGAAATGGGTCTATAATTTGAGGGTAAATGTTTATCACCATTTTTAAATATTGGTTTGATCTCGGCACATTTCAAAGCATATGGCCAAATAGCTTGAGATATACTTATATTTATTATGTGCACTAAAGGTTCAGTTATGTAGTCTGTTAAGGTTTTTAATGTTTTTGCATTGATGCCATCAATACCTCCATTTTTAATTTTGAGTTTATCTATAATTGTTCTAACTTCATCGGGATTTGTACAGTGTAAAAAACAAGTTTTATTATTTGAAGGTGGTAACTGTAATGTAGCATCAGGGGGGAGATGAATACTATTACTTAGTTCTTCACCTATATTACTGTAGTAGTTATTCATTGTGTTACAAATATCTAGGGGGGCGCTGAGTTTATTGTTATCTTGTATTATACTCGTATATTCAATATTATTCTCTCTACTTTTGGGTTTACCGATAATCTCATTGATAGTATTCCACAATTTTTTGGCATTAGAACTGTTTTTTTTTTATTTCGTTTTTATCGTGAAGAAGTTTATCCTCGGTTATCACTTTATTTAATATTTTGCTATAATTTTAATAATTTTGTTTATGCTGCTGGTTATTAAGATTACGTTTCCAAGTGTTATAAAATATTTCTTTTGTTTTGCAAGAGTTAATAATTGCTTTAGTGATCCACTTAGACCTAGGAATAAACTTATTTTGTTTCACTTTGTTTTTTTGCCTTCCCTTTGGCATTATTTGCACAAATTTGGATCCCATCAATGAGAGCATTGGTAGCTGTATTTGGATCATGCATTAACATAATGGAATTCCAGTTTTGTATACTTGCAACTTTCTTTAATTTAGCATAATCTATAAATATACTATTTGCAGATTTTTTGTTATGCCTGAATATACTTACGGAAATAAATAACGAATAGTGGTCAGTTAAGGGTTGAGTGAATTCGCAAGTTTTTGTAAGAAAAGTGTTATTCGTCTCGATAAAAATATTGTCAATATATGACCCTCTTTGGTCATTAGCAGGTGGTCTTGTCATTCCTTTGAATCCAGGATAAAAACCATGTTCTAATAAATCATTTAAATGTTCTTGGCTGTAGCAATCATTTTTTAAAAGATCAATATTGAAATCTCCAAGTATTAAATGATTTTTAGAGTTTTTTTCGATTGCATATATTGCTTAAGATTGAATATGAATTCTATTATCGGAAAATCATGGAATCTATATACTGACGCTATTTCAAGAGTTTTATTATCTAAAAGGCTAATTTTTGAGTTAAGTATTTTGAGTTTACCAAATACTTTTAAATTTGTGCTTTCTACAAAATCTTCTTTTATATAGATAACAACACCATCCGCTTTGTTGATTGTACTTTTGTTATAATACATTTTGTATCCTTTCAGGGCAAAAATATTTTCAAACTTTAGTAACCAGGTTTCTGTGCAAACAATGATTTGAGGTTTAGTATCTAAGCTTTCAACAAAAACTACAAGTTTTTTATAGTTGGCATTTAGACTTCTTATATTGGCTAGCAAAATATTTGCTTTGTTTTCAATTGGAAGGTATTTATTAAGCTTAATTGAATCTTTTATTATTTTTTCATCTGGAATAGCTCTTGTTTACTTGTTGCAGGTGTAGTTTTAACAACTTTCTTCTGCTTAGATTGTTCTTCTGCCTCAATAACTGTGTGTTGGTCATGTCTATCGTTGGTATCAGCAGATTTATGATTTTTCACACTTTCCTTAACAGATGTCCTTAGTCGTATTAAATATCTTGGAATAATTGGCTTCGTGTTGAATCCAGTATTAGATATGGTTATGCAAATCGCCATATATGCAAAAGGAAATTGTTGCCGTTGTCGATATGGAAAAGATGTGTGGGTAGCGGAATCGAAATGTATTGAGCTTCGATTATGGTACCCAGGCACGGCAGCACTTATTGGGAATGAAAGGATTGCGAGATTGGGCTTTTGGATTTGATGGGATTCGGTTTTTGGTTTTCAAAAGAGGAAGAATTTCTTTGACGGTGTGAAGAAAAAAATTTTAATTTGGAATTTAGGGAGAAGACTTTAATGATCGTGAAGAGAACTTTAAGTTGGAATTTCAGTAGAAAGTTGGATGATTGTTAAGTGAATTTTAAGTTGGATTTTGGAGAGAAGATTTTTAATTTGGGTTTTACTGGTTAAAGTTTTAGTAGACGAAAATTTTAGTGGACGAAAGTTCAAGTGGACGATTATAATTTTAACTTGGATACACAATTACAATTTGAAGTCTGTTGCGAAAAGATTTCGGCTTCGATAGTAAAGGAATAAACAAAACCTGTAAATGAAAAGAATTTAAAAGGAGTGAGAAAAAAAGGTGAATACCAAGACATATAAGTTTTAGAAAATAAAAGTGGGAAGTTTGGTTCAATAGCATTTAGAGAAGTCAGTGCTGGAGTTACGAAAGCGGAAAAAAAACAAACGAAAGAAAAAGAAAACAAAAACAAAGAAGATGAGTGGCAGTTCGTCCATGATTTCATCTTAATTTATAATTAATTATAGATTATTTGATCTTTATAGTTCCCTCTCTCCCCCTTTTCAGTTGCAGAGCACTCAGCAGCATAAAAAGGGTGAGTAAATTCTTATTCTTTTTTTATTCTTTTAAATTTGATTTTACTTGAAGTAAATTATTGTTTTATATGCGATTTTAATTTTTTTGGTTGCTTGAGTAAGTTATTTGAGTACATGTCGATTTTAAGTGGAAAAGGGGGTCGCTTTTATTCTTTGAATGTATTAGATTGTTATGCTGCGCTAATTTTCCTTTGTAGTTTGAGCTTTGAATTGGTGGAACTTGCCGTTTAAGTTGATTGAAGAATTAAAAATAATTTAATTAATAGTAATCTTCTATTTCTCAGGATGACCTCCTCCTCTCCCGTCCGTTTCCTTTTGTGTTAGTTTTTATGTGTAGAGTGGCTCAAAAGGTCTCGAATGAAATTTTGTTAAAGGGAAGCATTAAATGGGACCTCAGTATGCCACTAAGGGTTACTCATACCTCTGCTAAAATTTAAGGTCTGCAGCTGCGGTAACTTTGGCAGTTGTAACAAAACTTATCATCAAAAGATATCTGATGGTGATGCACAGCTCATCAATAATATGAACCGCGGTTCATCAAATTACCGGTGAGCAAATACCATCTGTACAAAAGCACGCACATGCACAACATTTTCTTACGCTCAAAAGTAATGTAAATTTTCATTATGTGCATGAATATTTTCATAAACACTATGAACACTATAGATACATTGATTCTATTTTAAACACGTTCATTGAACAAAATTTCCTTATCAGGGATGCACTAGTACATCAAATCAAAGAAAAAACTTGTCAAATGGATGTATTGTTAATTGACTGGTAAATTGTATTCCGTTGCTGCATTATTATATTCAATATAGAGGTAGGCGGTTGTTTTGTGTAAAGTAATAATATTCTTGCTTGAAAATTACGCGTGCAATTAGTGAAGTGCGGTACTCGTACTTATTTAATTTGTAAATTTATTTGGTGTTGCGGAAATCGGGGATGGTTTTAATACATATATATGAATTGTTCTTTTTTCTAGTTTCAGAGGAGAAGCTATATGCAATTACAGATTGAATTAAATTCATATGCTCATATGTAAGAACGGGAAGGATCTTAAGTCATTTTCTTGGGAAGCTATTTCATGGAAAGTACGACCGAAAACTAGATATTTCTTGAAATATATTGTTGTTGCAGACAATTATTGATTTTAAAAACCTACAATCTGGCAATGAAAGATGGTCGTATTTTCTAAAAAGGGTTCCAAACAAAGATAAGCTGGCAGCTTTGTAAAAGAATCAAATCATGGTAAAGGTAATCTGAAATCACTTGCTAGAAACATAATATTTAAGAAAAGTGTTTAGTACAACGATGAGTGGCCGTCATCCAAGACGAAACCGCAGCATAATCTTGAACCTTTTTCCACCACAGATTCCTTTGTCCAAAATTTATTTTGTTCCCATTACCCAAGTGGCAAATAAGCATAGTGTTTGAAACCCAAACGAAATTATACATTTCCTAAACATTTCCTTGTCTAAATCTAAAATATCTAAATTGCATAAAATTATCTTTATTGAAATTCAATAATATCATCTTTAAATGAAATACAAACCAAATAATCCAAAAGCTAAAATTGTCTCTGTAAAATTAAGCCTGATCAACCCAAACATAATAATACCTTTTCCAAATCTAAAAGCTAAATTGTATGAAATTGTCTCTATAAAATTAAACATGATCATCTTCAGATGCATGTCGTGAATTCTTCAGTCAAAACAAATATCACTTTGCATTTCTAAAATCTGAGGAATTCACGACGTGCCTACATGCCATTGGTCACAGTCAGCGATATGATAGCACATTCCCACGAATAATGTTGACTCGTGGAAGCGTATTCATGTCACTGGCTGGACATAGACATGCACTTGTGCAAAGTCAGCGATATGCTCGTCCATGAAGAATGTTGGAGCGTGGGAGCGGACAATATCGCTGACTTAGTAAGTATAAGTATATTGAAGTCAGAAGTTTTATAATAAAGTTGCCAGTTGCAGGATATGATTGAAGACAGTAGCTTCGTTATTGAGAGCTTGGTCATTTCACCCTTCGTTAAGAGAATACCGGTGTTGGACCGGAATTCACCATTAAGTAAAGGACTACATACAAAATCTATCTGGCCTTCATTAAAAACTTTGGATAACAAGGGACAGATTTTGTATTTGGCCTTCGGTGAATTCTACAAATTCTTTAACTTTGTTTTTTTTGGATACAAGCGGCCAAAGAAAACCCTTTGGTCGCGGTATAAACATAAAGTTTTCGGAAAAAAATCAAAGTTTGCTGGAAGATTAGTTTCTGTGTAAACTTTTGAAGTACAATTACAGTTTTATGTGTATTTTAAGTTTAGTTTTAGGTGAAAATTCGAATAAATGCAACGCACAATATATGTTGAAAAAGCGTTTGAAATACTTGTGTCATTCTTTCTTACTATAATTAATTTTAATACCTAAGAATTCATTCAGTCGTAATTATATAATATATGTATATTTTTCTTTGTTGAAATAATAATTGATTTATGTAATAATGATGGTGGTCGCCATCACCAGTGTGTATCTAAGAGTGATGGCCTGAGGAGAATTAGTACACACGTCGAAACCACCTTCTTCTAACATTTTTCTTCTCTAATAATTTTTCAGAAAAATTATTATTAAAAAAATATGCAACTCATTTATGTAGCTGCAAACAATTCCATAAGGAATTTAAAAAAGCTATCGGAGCCATCCGAAAGAGTGAACGATATCCGCGCGGCGTAATGAAAGGGTTTGTACTAAAATTCAAAACTCTATTGGAATCGGTACCTCTGCCCGTGCATGTGTAAGTCACAGCAGTTTTTACCTGAAACTATAGAAGCTACAGCCATTAAACTTTGTCGAAAAGTTGGAAGTTATGACTTCTAGAATATTTTGGGGTGGAAAAACTGTTCAAAGAGTTTTAAGGGGTTCCCCCCATATAGAAGAGCAAGCCTGAAAAAAATGATTTTCCTCAAAGGTGGTCCACTAGGGTATCATATAAAAGGTTTCAATGATATCTTTTCAAACAGGCCTTAAAATTATTTTATCAGTATAGAGAGAGAGGGAGGAGAAGGGCAAATGCACGAGATTTACCCTTCGCGATTGGAAACCTTTCATTCGAAAAATCTGATAAAATCTTGAGTGTAGACCTTTATGAGCACTACAACAATAAATACGTCAGAAGTCTAAATTCACCCACGGCCTCATCAAGACCCACGGCCCTCATAAAGACCCACGGCCCTCATCAAGAGGCATCTTCTTGATGAGTTGGGTCCTCTACGTTGGCCATAAGTCAACTCACAGCCGAGACTCCTGAAGCAGCCTTCTCAGCCGTTGCCCTGATTCTTCCCCGCTGGCTTTGATTCGAATAGTATCTGTCGAATACTGATAATCGTTTCTCTAGGGATTCTCTTTTTTGTCAAGATGACCATTTTCTCGTCGCTTAATGCAGCTTTATGCCTCTGCCGTTTAGACCACGGTTTCCACTTCTGCAATCACATCAATGGTGGAACGTTCTGCTCTAAAGCCGTACTGCCGAGGAGCATGAATCGCGTCAGTGAGTCTTCTCTTGATGAGTTTCTCTAGCACTTTCCCAGCTATGTCTAGCATGCATAATGGGTGGATTGTAGATGGCAATCCGGAATTTCCCTTCCTTTGTCTCTGTCCCATAGGCAAGCGTTGAATGTGCTGAGCAGCAAGTCAGGACTATGGCGATAGACAAGTTGCAATACCTCAGTTGGAATACCATCTGGGTCTGGAGCCTTCCTCGCTTTCAATGAAAGAACTGCCTCTTCCAGTTTCGGTCATGTCAAGAGTGGGCACTCGATTGCTGTTTCACCGTCGACAGCGTCAACAGGAATGGGATAGACGCGAAAGAGTGCCCGCACTATCTCGGTCCATCTTTTCGCTTCATGTATAAAAGGCATCCGTAGGATACCAAGCCTTTGCATAACTTACTTGTAGCCAAGGCCCCGTGGATCCTTATTCAAATTGTCCACTAGATCTTGCCAGCATTGAGCCTTGCTTGCATTGCAAGCATTCTGATGATGCACATAGTTGAGCACACCACGTTATGAGCTGCCAGTTCTACTGCGAATCACCCTGCAGTGGAGCACCTGCCGTGAGCACCTCGACGTATCTCTCAATGTCCATCCTTCTGATGTTCCATCCAATAGGAGTACCTCGAGACCACGGACCTCGGGAGACAACACCACGGATCTCTAGCAGAATGTACTGATGATCACTGGCTGAATGGTCCTCTAAAACTCTCCAATTGTGTATCCGAGGCAAATGTCACGTTCAGTATGGTTACTTCGCTGCCAATACGGCGGAAAGTTGGCATATTTCCGGTATTTAATACAACGAGCATCATTCTCGCCACCATTTCTAGGAATCATTTGCCCTCCAATGCATTAAGCTTGGCTTGAAGAGATGACATCGATTCGTTCAGCGTTAGGTACATACTAAAGAATGTGGTCCCTGAGCTCCAAACCCACACAAAACCATCCCCCCGTCCAACCTCTCCACCTGGAAATCACTGTACTAGACCCAGATGGTGGCAATACCAGTTTTATCAGGATACCATGATGCAGAACTTTTATCGTGGTGTTGCTCACTCAGCAGCAAAAAGTCAGCTTTCATGTCCCTCGGCAACCACTCAAGCAGGTTTTTGGCGGTTGAAGTGCAGTATAAGTTCAGCTGCAAGATACGGGTCATCGAAGCTCTGATTTTGCCTTGGGCTATCTGGAAAACCAGACATTGACCACAAACGTGCCCAAAATCCGGTCTTGGATTAGCATCCTTGCTAAAGATACAGTGTGCCTCCTTTGTACACTCTTTTCTTTTGTGTCAACGCATTTGTAATATAGGGACCTCCTATCGGGTCCTTTGCAAACTTGTGCACCCAAGGCATTTGGAGCATTGAAGAGATGCTGCTCGTTGCCATGTCCTGCTGACAACTCATTCTGTTCTTACTTTGCACTTATTTAGAAATTGTTGGGCGTCCTTTTCGGTCAGGTCAATGCTGGCCATGTGTTCTCCCCTATGGTTTATGGTTGTCAACCTCGCTTTGATCCTGCCCACGCTGGGGAACTCCCTTTTGATGGCCTCCTTTACCTTGGCCAGGTCTGCAACGCAGTCAATGTCTCTTATTGCGATCATTGCTATCGGCTCAAGCGAGGCGAGAGTTGCGCTTTTGCTGCGTTGGAGAATGCTTCTTTATTGTTGTCCTCTGCTCCGAATGCGACCAGTATATTGCCCGACCGCGTTAGTTGTACTGCTTTATTAGCAGAGTTGGTGCCTTCGAGCCTTACATTTCGCCTGATATCCCGTAACATGTCTACGTAGGATTGGCCATCGTGGAGTTTTACGAGCAGTGCCTGCTGCCGGGGTTTTTGTCGTGGCTTTTTCTCTTCTTTCTCGTGTCAGGTATTTTTTTTTGCTAAGCGTCAGTGCGAACATCATTTTCTGGCACTTTTTGAAGGAGTTGCTTTGCAGCTTTCTTCTTTCCTTTTGACAACGCTATCTTGAACCCCTGATCGTTAGATCAGGGGTTCAAGACAGCCCAGCAAGTGCCTCTTTTTTCCTTATTTATCCCGATCTCCTTCGATTGGGCGAGATGCTATTCTTTTATCGATGTTTGATGGTGGAGTTATCTTCACGTGCCTTTCAGGCTTAGCCTTCAGCGCTTCTCTAGCCTTCGACTCTTCTTCGGCCTTTAACCAGCACCTCCAGTAATGCCCTATGCGGTCTAGGAGCTTCTCTAGTTCTAGGAGCAGGTTATTTTCTCCTTTGGTGATTTTTGGCATTGCATGCAGATTTTATTATTTTTAAAACCACTCCGGCTTTTTGAATTAGCATTTCTTCTTGATGGCGCTGGACAGCAATTGTACTTTGCGAACTTCCATTTCGGAGTACAGTACTACCGCCCTTTTTTCGACGGTAGTGGTGAAAACACACAACGGTGCTTTATTTGTCTCGTCACGCCTTTCTTTTCCTGCCGTGATAAGTTTGCGGACTTCAAGATGCTTCATTATTATTTCGGGATTTAGGACCCTTGCTTCGGTCACTTTGGTGGCGATCGCAGCAGTAACCTATAAATTCTCAATGCTCTTTATATTTTTCCCCACCACTTGAACATTTGGCGCGTCCTACGAATTTATCCGCTCTTCCTTCTTAGGATGTTCTGGTGTTTGCATCATTTTTCGCGATCATAAATCTGTAAGAAAGAGCTGCAAGGGATATAAATGCAATCTAAGATTAAGCTATGAAATGGGGATGGATTGAGAAGGACGGAAGTGCATTGAGCTGGAGGAGAAAAACAAAAGTCAGCGCCGGCTCTGCTGTTCAGAGACTTGCGAACGGAAATAAGTACACCACCGCCATCAGTTTTATCGGAAACAGAGCGGTTCCTTTCAGTACGGAAAAGAGTGTTGAGAGGGAAGATTTCATTCCTGCGATAGCCAAGTTTTTTGTTGGAAAGCCCAAGTCATTGCCCGAAACTAAAAAGGCAACTTTTATTGTATGCGACTTAGTCCTCTGCCTACGGTATGAACGCAATATAAAACTACGAGGTGTGACAATTAAGTAATGAGACTGATTTTATTATCGCGCTTGTGGAAAACCTGCAACCTCGAAATTCCCTTCCCCTTCCCCGGAATTTTCCTCCTCTTCATTGATATACTTACCACTGCTCTAGCTTGCTTAGTTCACCTGCTGTGTCGTGTTGAGTAGACGTGTGTTGGTGATGCTCGTCACGGAAATGAAGAAACGAAATCAAGAGCGACGCGTTGCGATAAAATTTTGCGCCAGATTGGGCGAAACAGCTTCGGAAACGTACGCTGAAGTTGTAAAAGTGCATGGTGATAGTGCTCTTAGTCGTGCTATGGCATAAAGAGTTTAAGGAGGGGCGTGAAAGCGTGGTGGACGAGGCGCGGAGCGGGAGACCAGTCGAGGTTCGGACTGACGCAAATGCGCAGCGTGTGCGCTCCCTAATCCATGAAGATCGGCGTTTAACAGTTCGAATGTTGGCTTTGGAACTGGGTATAAACCGTGAAACAGTCAGACAAATTTTAACCGACGATTTTGGGATGAAAAAGTTGTGGATCCTTCATCACGACAACGCGTGCCCCAGTATTTGGCCTCTAAAGGGATCGCCGTGTTGCAACAGTTGCCTTATTGGCCTGATATGTCACCCTGTGACTTTTTTTGTTCCGTAGAACAAAATCGTTGGTCAAAGGAACCCATTTTGAGTCGATTACGGACATCCAGGCGGCCGTGACGAGGGTACTCGCTAACATTCCAGTCGAAGCGTTCCAGAAATGTTACGAAGCATGGAAAACGCGCTGGAATCGTTATATAGCTGCCCAAGGGGACTACTTTGAAGGGGATGGCAGAGTTCTAGAATAATTTTTAAATATACAGTTTTCATGGAATCAGTCTCATTACTTAATTGGCACACCTCGTATCATGTAATATGAACAGTTAACTCACATAAAGCACGCTGAACTTAAGTCAATTGAATTTTGTATGGTGATTTAAGATTAATATAAAACTATCCACGTACTTTAAGTTCGCTACCCTTTTTATACGTGCAACACATCCTATCACAGGCTTCAGCGCTCCTTTTCAGGGTTGTTGATGTCCCTTTTCTGTTTGAATATTTCATACCTAAAATCGTAAAAACACTTCCTTCGCCTATGGAGCTCACACCCAATCAATTTAATAATTTCCCTTATGATCAATAAATGGCGCAACGGAAGTACTGAAAAACAAATTGAGATGAACACACGAACATTTATGCACTAAACATACATCCGTAGAAAAAAGGTAAATTATGTTGATGCTGTGGAATCAACCAAATATCCCTACATGTACAGCTCATCAAATATAAACACAAAAAATTTTCTTCGTGAGGCATATCCGCATCGACATGTCCACATGTGAGTGTGTAATATCTGTTGGTTGAAAGATAATTTCAATAATAAATTTATTATTTCAATCAATTTAATTTACACATTTTTCAACAAATGTTTAAACAGCCAAACATACATTCACGTAAATTTACAATATCTACACAAATTAAATTGAAGTTAATTTATTTGCAGGGGAGCAATTCACCATTCAGCCTGCAAATTGAACCAATAACAGTAATATTACTTCTGAAATTATCACATTCATACGTTACATGCATGCATTTAATCCTTTCTAGCATCAAAAATTTTATCGTGACGGCTGAAACAATTTTTATGCTCACCATTTTATTCATTAAATCAACCTCATTCATAGCATGCGTATATGGCAGAAAGTAAAAAAAAAAACGAAATGGGTACATTTGCATATTGGATATTGCTATTTTTTTAGTTTATTAAAAGGTTCATGTACGAATTTTTTTGTGAGTATATATTTGACAGTAACAAATTTGTTGCAGTGAAAGGCAACGCTTCGCAGTGGTATATTTATCAATCGATTCTAGGTCTTGCACTCATTGGGTACGACGTGTCTTTTAACCGCTCTTGTCACTAATTATTTAAAAAAATAGATAATTTTTAAACGTCAGTTGGAAATTAATTTTTTATTCGAAAGGTCTTATCATCGCGACATAAATTGGGAATTGATCATGGAAAAAGTTCACCGTCATCGTTGTAATCGATCGATTTTGAAGAAGTTTAGAGAAGTCAGCCGCTATCAAAAAGAAACGATCGATTGGATGAACCTTCCCGCTGACAAGTGGGATGGAGGATCCCGACGACGAGCTCTATCACAAAAGAAATGAAAATTCAATTTTGTTCTATTTTGAACCTGAAGAGCTCGATTTCCCACCTTTGGCAGAAAAGCCGACAATAGACGAAAAAGTTCTGAAAGAAAAAATAAGAAATAATTGATGCAGAAAAAGAAAGTCCCACATTGTGACCAATAACAATGGTATAGAGAAAATCATGAGAGAAAACCAAAAGTTGAAATAAGCATGTCATAATTATAAGAAATGATAAAGAAACTAACTGTTAACAAAGGGAAAGAAAATTAAGACATCTGAAGAAAAGACAAGAGGATTAAAAACCCTACGAGCAACTACGCAAGAAAATATTCTGAGTGCAGGCGACACTAATGAACGCGGAAACTACTTTGCAATGCTTGGTGGGTTTGAGGTATAAATGGACGTCGATGAGGTCGACAAACATGTAAACGAAGGTAATTATTATGAAACTAATAATTCTAGTAGTAAGTCTAGCAGCAATTCCATTGAATATTGTAGTAATCGAGCAGTCGCCTTGGCAAACTGCTCGAAAAACATTTGCAGAGAAAACACAATTTTCCGTACTATAACCTGCCACTACCATCACTACTATACCAGAAGAACTACTTCCTAACGAAGCAATTGAAAAAATTAAATAAAAATTACAAAAAAAAAAAAAATTAAATTATGACGGCAACCCCCTTGCAACGCAATTTAGCAAAGAATTGCAGTTTATCTCGCCAAGAAAAACCTGCGTTGCCGCCATGCAAGAGACTTGTCGAGATAAGCGGAAAGATTGCTCCGAAAAAGACTCGATTTGAAACAACGAGCAGGATCGGTTGCGTGAGTGACTTTGTAGCAAGCGTGTAGATGTCTATCGATGCGGGTCGCCAATATTATTAACACATTACACGCATGCAAATTGAAAAGTAGTGAAGTGTTCTAAGCAGAGTACGGGACGCGAGACGAAGGAAAAGAAGAAAGGCGCATTCGAATTTTCCATGGCATGAGGAAGCCATTGACTAATCCGTCGTGACTGAAAAAAGATACGGTTGAGTTAAGTGCAGTGGGCCGGGGCAATCGGACTTGTATGGTGTGTTAAACACAAATGGACATTATTCAGTAAATTAGTCAGAAATCTGATTGCTAACGCTGGCAGTTGAGCTCAAAATATTTTTAAGTGTCATAGGAATGTTGGCTAGCCCTAGAAAAGTATGTGTGAACGTGTGAGAGAATGATTTGCAGAGTGAATTAGTTCGACAGTTTGCCGCTATCGTATTCTTTTGCCTATTGGTGTGCTTGCTCTTGCCCGTAGCCGACGCAACTTGTGAGAATCCCAAAGAGATGTGATACGACAGCGATCGATGCGCTCGTGCGTACCATAGCGCAACAAACACTGCCACATCTATGTATAAAATTATCAGGTAGAAAAAAAGACAACGTGAATCATTTGCAATACATTGCCTACAAAAGTCAATTGAAGCTGATTCAAAATCAGGACAATCATTATACTTGGTTGGAAGATGTTTTGCTGGTATTAACAAAGTCCATTATGACTTTATAGTGCATAGAAATTCAGTAGCGGAAAGTGGGGGCAACGCCGACAACAACAAAATCTCTTAAAAATAAACAATCATCACTAAGCTGTAAAACTTTGGAAATGAGTCGCGACATCACAATTAGTTGGTAAATAAATCTCACTGACGTTGCAAACTATCAAAAAAAGTATTCAGCCAATTTAGCCTGTGATTAGGGTGATCGCCACCAGAGTAGTTGAACATGGAGTTGAAACTGTGCTAAGTTTGAGTGGGACCACTCCACTGGAACGAGAAGAACCATTATCGAGATATGGCTGAACCAAGACAAAGAACTTGGTTGGAGACCAGTAAAGTGGCCGTTAGAGGCGAAGCCATTTTAGAGCGGAACGAATGACGTGCCTTCTCTTTTGATTTTCGGATTGCTTGGAAGAGTGGTGGCGATTGGAAAAAACGGAAGGTGGATGACGATGTTGCGAGCGAACACATACAACATGCTCGGATATATTTCCACTTCATAACTGCAGTAGTAGCGAGCAAACAATACCTATGTATTTGCACTTTGCCAATGAAAATTAGCCAAAGAAACACATACGCAAGTAAATAAGCGAGCAGTTAAGTAAACGAGAAAGTTCAACCCGCAATGATATTCACATCATGAACAAACGGGGTGCTTCGAAGTGAGGCAAGCGGAAAGAAAAACCGAAGGTTCCGGCATAAACACTCTTCGCTCAATGTTCCCAGTTTCGCAATTTCACCTCAAGGGATCGTGGGAAAGCCGAAAGCTTAAGCTAAAAGCACTCTTTCAAAGTCGAAAGCTTAAGCGAAAAACACTCTTTCGCTCAATTTCCCCAGTTACGCATATTCACCAGTGGAGCAAGCGAGACGAAGCGGGGAGGAAAAACGTTCGTGGAACGAGAGCGCACGTGTTTGGCTACTCAGCGAGTTTTAAGAGAATTTAGGTTGAAAGCTCACAAAAGAACAGTATTTAAAGTTCTTGAGCGAGGTGGAAAAACCAGTTGGAAGCCGAATGTGCAACGACGCGCACACTTGGAAGTAACAAGCAAATAGTGAGGTGTTGGCATTACTAGCCGTGTTCCTCGAGGTGGAAAAACCAGTTGGAAGCCGTACCAGCGTAACCGCTGCTGGCCACCATTGCTTATCTTCCCTACTATTCCAGGCGTCCCAGGAACGATACCGTGGCAAAGCAGCCGACGCAGCAGCGGGCAGCACAAGGACTTCGGCAGTAAGGATTATCAGCGTCTGCGTGCCGCTCTATCCCCTGTCAGCCAGTGGTACCAGAAAGCTAGGAAAATCAACCCGTCCACAGCAGGCTCCCACTCGGAGTTTAGAGCAGGTGCTCACGGAAGAGCCCCGAGCCGGTCCCAACCCATTAGCAAGGACGAATATTTGCGGAGACTGAAGGCGCCCCTGGACACCACCGACAACGCCACCAAACAGAGGAGGCCGGCGGGAGCGTCAACGGCACGAGCTGTACGAGCTGAGGCGGTTAGCCCGCTTAGCCATCACACCCACGGAGCGGGCCTTCTTTCGCCGTCAAGCACGGGAAGTGCGCCGAGGGATTTGTCAGGAGATCGCGACCCGGCATCGCACTGCGGTACATTCCCACCCTCCAACCACGGACGATATTGCGGTTACATGCCGAGAATCACTAAGCAGCTCTTGTTTATTAATTCCAAGGACGTCCACTTAGCCCCTTTACAGGTGCGTAGGTGAGTGCAGGAGAAACCAGTACCGTGGGGCTCCTCAGAAGAGGCCAGCAGGACCCCCAGTGGGGAGTTTATAACAACAAGATAGTGGTGAAGGATTGAAAAGAAGACTAATACGAGAAGTAAAAGCCGGAAAAAAGACATCGAAAAAGGAATTTCAAGGAACAAGCGGCAAGTGATCGACGTAAAGTAAGGAGGATTACGTAGTGGCAAAAGTATCACCGGAACCGTCAACAGAAGCTGTAAACAAGGGGCCAATTTCTTCTTCGTACATCAGTAAGTGAAGCTCTTAATTACTTCCTTTCTTATGTTTGTTGCAATATTTTAGTTTCTTTCTCTCTGTATTGAATAACTCAAGCATTGAGATTGTAACTGTGAAATAACTAGAGAGTGTATTAAAGGAGAAAAAGAGGAAATAAGAAAAAGATAAGATTCTCTTTTTATTAAATTTGAAATAAACAAGCATTAAATTTCAGAGTGTAACGGGTCCGGCTTGAGAGTGAATCCCCGAATAAAAACAAGGTGAAGTGATAGTGTTGTGGGAAGGTATGTGAAAGGTCACCCACCTTTAGAGCTTACTAAATTCTTACGGTATTAATTTTTCTTGGTGTGATTAGAAAGGGGCATCATAATTCACGTGGTGTAGTTTGACTTTATCGATTCACATCATACAAAGTGTAGTAAGTGTTCCATTTCGTGTCACAAAATAAATGAAACGGGTAAATTGCATTCTCGCTTGGCGCTTTATTGAGGCCTTGGTGGACAAGTGAGTCGCGCCCCAAGCCTATTTTTGGACGAGCTCAACTGAGTCCGAGAAACCCGCCGAGCACCCTTTTTCTTTTGGGTGTAACACAATGTCAACTCTATTGTAACTCTACCTCGACGTGACTATCGCCCGACATTATGTTTCTCACTAAAATTCACAATGACGTTCAAAGATTGTGAGCTCATAAGAAATTATAGTACGAGAGTGGTTCAAATATGATGAAGACAAACGCTGTAGATGGTGCGCATGTACTTTTTGAAGATCGCGGCTTGAGTATGTGGTAGCTTATGAACAGTGTGGTATAGTTTTCGTCAAGAGTATATGTTTCTCGTGCATGCTGCAACCATGAGTTAACGTCAAGTGCCGACCGTCGTTACGCAACGTATTGTCATTCGTTTTTAGTGTGGGAAGGCGTCGAAAATACGGAAATTTTTCTGAGTTTGCGAAAGCAGGACTGCTGTGTTTAAATGAGCCAAGGCATTCAAGGATGGTCGCGAAACCGTAGAAAATGAGCTGCATGATTGTTGACCGTGAACCGGCATCACACCAGACAACATTTGCCGCGTAGAACAACTCATTTTGGAGGACCGTAGGATGAATGTTCGAGACATTTATGCCGAATTCGGTATCAGTATTGGTAGTGTAGAGTCTGTCTTCCACGAACACCTTTAATATCGCAAAATAACGCTCAAAACGGAGGAGAATTCCAGCATGAAGTGCGATTCTTTTCCAGGATAACACCCCCCCCCCCCATACCGCGCATCTTACGCTCGTTACAATATCTGAATTGGAGGGGGAGTTACTGGAACACTCTCCCTACAGTCCAGATTTATTACCCTGCGACCATCACATGTTTGGACCACTGAAATAAGCCCTAGGAGGTCAAAGATTCAACACCGATGACGAGGCAGAAAACTTTGTGCGCACATGCTTGTCCCAGTTGCCCAAGGGATTCTTCGATGCCGGCATCCAAGGGAGTACATAGAAAAACTGTAAATTTTTGTAAATTATTTCGATTTTAAATAAACGTGTGTAATGGGAAGGAAGCACTAGAACATTGGCTAAAATACACAGTAGGATTGATAATTTCGAATTTAAAATTTTTGAATTTCTTGACGGGTCTCTTGTTCTCAAATTCAAGGAGGAGCTCGATTCTTTATTTAAAATACACTGGTTGAGTAGGCGGCACAATTATTATATTTTTGCGACAATCTTAACGCTCGGCATACATCACAGCAGAATGCCAACAATAATCCAAGAGGTGTATTCCTGAAATCGCGGATAACAGAGAATCAAATTGAATACAGGTGGAGTCTATATGGGTCGAAGTTTCCAACATAAACCTAGGACAAACTCATGTTTGAACCTTTGCATTGCTGACGCAAGACTTGAATTCACATTTATCAAACCTCAGTGGAAATTGCAGGTGCTTCCTTATGATAGCGACCATTTTGCCATTGGAATGGAAGAAAATCATCAAAAGGATGAAGTTTTTCTCATTCCATTTCAAAATGAAAGTTATCGGCTTAATTTCAGAAAAATAAATTGGGAAAAGTTTCATAGCAAGTTTAATCGGGAATGCCAGAAGTATTCTGATGGCGGTAACTCTTGTCCAATAGTTTCAATGAATCTAACTAAGGATCAAATAGATCTCTATTTGTCAAAGTTAGAAAAGCTGACATTATAAACAACAATAATGCTTATCCGAAATTTCCAGACTGCAGCTATTCTTCATTGACATTTTTGAAATTACACCTGGAGAATGCCTGAACCTTAAACCATGCACACTACAGGAGTACTACAGGGCACAGAAACATAGAACCCAGATTGCGTGGTCACAAAAGGGAATAGTATATTTTGTAAGAAGCATCGTAATTAATAATATGGCTCCGGATATAGATGGAAATAGGATTGTATATGACGGTGCAGAAAAGTTTGCTCTGATTGAAACTCATTTTGAATTAGTGCATCTACTGAACCCTGTGAAAAGGACCCAAATATTATTAAAAGTCATTGGAGCAAAAGTTTCCGACTTAAAATCAAGCCTGAGTAACGAGTCCATTCTTCATTTTAACAAAACATTGACCTCCAACATAATACCATGCGGTAATTTTCTCAATTATTTTGTTAGCTATGAAGACTTGTTTCTCAGATTTGGTAGGATAAACAACAAGCAAAGTGACGGTATTTCCAAGATAGTACTATGACGTTTGCCTGAGGTTGCTATCAGGAATTATTCCATACTGTTCAATAAGATGTTAAACAATTTATAAATCCGAAATCAATGGAAGAAGGCCAATGTCTTTCCGATCTTAAAGAAAAGAAAGGGATTTTTGTGCCCTAACAGTTATCACCCAATCAGCATCCTACGTAACATAAGCAAAGTGTTTGAAGATATACTAAATGGACGCCCACATTGAAAAATATGATTTGATGCTGAATTGCCATTTTAGATTCCATGCTAGGTATTCGACCATGCATGCAATAATGAAAGTAACCTCAGAGATCTGTTGGAGCGTGCTTTATTGATAAGACGAAAGCTTTTGATGCGGTTTGGTTGGACAGGCCAACAGCTATTGTGTAGGATGTTATACGGGAAGGCGTTTTTTGTAACTAATGGAAGCTTGACAAGATTGCGCGATTTTAAATTGAATTGTCTACAGCAAGGAACAGTTACGTCGCCAAAAATCTACCCGATGTTCATTCGCACCCTATTGAACGGCTTTGATTTTAACGTGTCCGTACGCAACCACTTATGACGTTTGCTGATGATCTGATTATTTATATGGCAGACAAAAAAGTTTCACTTATTTAAAGGAACCTGCAGGGCTATATGAATAGTTGGAGAATGAAAGTGAATGCCCTAAAATACGAAACGATTTTACTTTGGAGAATGCTGCGGTTGGCCAGCCAAGACCTAAAACATAACCCATAGGAAACCATATTTGGGATCAATCAATCGTCAGAGGATGGCCGCTGAACATTTGTTGACCGATGGCATCTAAAAAGAATTCGAACGGTGCTCAAAGAATCATGCCCATATTATGGCTGGCGAGGATAGCTCACACGTAAATCCTGTAGCCGATACCATTGACATAAGGCTGACTGTAAAGCACATAGAGTGTTCATGCCCTTGGAAGACTTTTTCATTCCAGATCCATTGATCAAAAGGTCAGAGTTATCTGTTATAAGGCTCTGGTTGGATCAGTTTTGATAAATGGAAGAGCTAGTACAATGGAAACGTTATGAGTTTTCAAATGGAAATGTCTTCACGCATGTGGTGATCTGAACAGGATACTTGAGATGGATTTGAAACATTATACATCGAATCGAAGATGAGAGTAGATACATTCGTTTTGAAGCTTGTTTGAAATCATAGTACAAAGTCTGTAGCTATAAGCAAAAATCCCTGAATCCTGCAGCCGTTCAATGTACCGACGGGTACATTGAGACTTGTCTCACTACTGGCTTCATACTCCCAGAAGCATTTGTATATTTGGGTATAGTGTTATGGGAAATTCTGGAATAGTTTAGATTGGCCGATCTAAACCCCAACAGTGACGCTCTATCAGATACAAATAATCACGGAGGAGCTATCAAACAACAGCAAATAATCACAGTAAATGTTACACTGTTACCAACAGCAGTTATTACAATTTCTGGCAGCGAAGATTAATCACCTCATGCACCTCGCGCATCGGCAGTATCGTCATCGTTCATTAAGATCTCATAACCATCATTACATCAACGTGTCCCAGGTTCTCTTCCAACCGACTGGATGCGTTTCAGGGACATGCAGTCAATTGAACAATGGTAATGAAAGCAGCAATATTGTCGGCAATCAATAGCCGACCCTCCGTGTGGGATTTTCGGTCCCCCGGTGAATGCGTCCTTAGTTGGTGGATAGAGGGTGCCCTAACTGGCTAGCCAGAGGGTATGTGGGAAATAAAATACCACTTGTGGCAACACATATTTAGTAATTTTCATTTGGTATTGTTTTGTGGTAGATTTTTTTCATTGAATATTGTTCAAATTTAGAGTGCCATGTGGGCGTGGGATATTGTGAATGAACAATTTGAATAGAACAGGACCTAGGATAGAACCTTGTGGGACTCCGCAGTTGATAGGGATAGGCTCTGAAGTGAGATTCCCTAGTTAAATTTGGGAGGTTTTATCCGAAAGGAAGCTATATAAATAGGATTCTGAGAATTGCGACCGGACAGGATGAAACTGAGTCGAACGCTTTTTTCAGGTCTAGAGCACATGTCACTGTGCACTCCTTCCGCCGAAAATTGCAGATGACGCTATTGTGCAATAGCATTATTGCTTACTCCGTGGATCATACGCGTTCAGGGGACCTAGATTGCATGGGAGATATAGCGAGCCAATAAGAATTTCGGCTAGTTTTCCATTGGGTCTTTGGTGTTGAGGGTCGTTAGCGCACATGAAGAATTATTTTGTTCAAAAAGGATTTGACGGTTATCTAAATTATCTCGAAACAGTATCGCAGTACCTTTGCCACTGTCATTATGAAGCATATGGTAGTTCTCTACACGGACTTTGTTTTGAAGGTTAAGAACTGTCTCGTTTAGAAGGAGGATGTCAGGTTGGGAGGATTTGACCAAATCAGCAATGTAGAGCCTCTTATCATGTGAAATAAGGGAATTGATATTTAGGAAAAGAATGGTTAATCTATTTGTAACCATAAAGATTGAAACAGAAACTGAGGAGAGCCATTGGCTTCTCTTGGTCGGGAGTGGCATCAAAGGATGTGAAGAAAGCCCTGACCTTGGATAGCAGTTCAATAGGAGAGACTCTCAGCCACTCCATGGTTATCTGTTGTAGGCACTCGGTGGAGTTAAGAGTCGGTGGAATCAAAGTGTGGTGCGGAGTTCCATTTCTTAGGACTCCTGAATATGAGGTCCCATTGATGAGAGGAGCAAATTTGAGTGGAGTTGTAGAGGTTTTGGCGAATTATTTTATGCCCCCTGTTAATTTAAGTTTCCATTGCTCTGTCCAACAATCTTTTTCATCCCGGGCAGCCGGAAAAATTTGCTGGATGTTCATGTGTCTTACATATAGCACAGAATAGAGAGGTTTTCCGCTCTATTTTTTCTGGAGCAATTTTCTGAGGTATGCTCCTCCCCCTTCACATCGTATGTTGAATCCACAATTGTTGGACACGCACCCGAATCTTTGACAACGCTAACATTCGACAAGATCGCTCCTTTTGGGGCGTTCTTATATGGCTCGTTGGTTTAGAATGTAGTGCAGTTTTATTACTGCGTTATCTGTTAGCCTGAATAAGTCCAAGTCGATCTTATTTGCCCTTGATCACGCAGTAGTAAGTGGGATAACAGACTCGATTGGTATTTGGCTAGTTATGTCCTCTCGGGCCACCTCAGCTTGAAAATCTGAGCTAACAACTCTTAGGATCACGACACATTTTTTTTATTTCTTTGGGGATGAACGAGTACCCTACTGCTTTGGTGTTCTTAAGGAGATTCATGATGATATCGTGGACCTCAAGCCTATCCACTGTGATTTTCCGTCGCAAATTCGACAGTTTTGTTATTCTTCACTCTAAACGAGTACGATCGGTGGGAGTATATCTATTTATGTCTTTTAGCACTGCTGCTTTCACATTGTCAACGAAAAATTAGCGTAAACCACACTTTTTTCGTTCGAGCGTTATTAGCGGTTGGTTTATTATTTTGGTTATGGTTCGCAAGTGCGCTGAAAAGGTTAGTGCTAGGTGTGGGTGGCATTGGCAAAGGAGCCGGGGTTAATTAGTTGTAAAACAACTAATTAACCCTCCGTTACTATAAATTCATTCATTTTACAGTTAATTAGGTTAACATCTTGGCTTAAGCTCGAGTTCTTCGCTGTCGTATCGTCCATATTCATTCTGTCCGAGGGTATTTTCTTACGGGCAGCTTTGGTATTTGGTTGCTCCGCTAACGTGTTTACTTGCTGGCAACAGCTAGTCCATTTTGTCGCCTCTGATATTCTGTCCACGGTGTATGAGATGGGCGCTCGCCCTTTTATCTTTCTGCTTTCTTCTGGTTTTCAAATTTCAAACTCTATGTACGCAACCGTGTCTGATGAGATATACTAACAAATTTTCGTTTTTTTATCAATTTTTATAATTTCGATATTGACGAATTCACACGCGTGTTGACAGTTTCAACGGCCAAACGTCAATCTTCACTTCTTCATTCGCAAAATGACAGTTTGGTGTGATGTTTGGACTGGAAGTGTCATTTCAGAAAATTATGCTAATTCGGTCGTTACTGTGAATGGATTACGTTGAATTTTGAGTAAATCACATAACTCCTAACTTCTAAATCACAAATGATGAAAATTATTCAAATTGAGTAGCAGCAACAGCCTTATCAATTTTATTTCATACGAGACCAAATTTGTAAAGCCTATTTTCGTTTATTGTTATGCAACACCTTGTTTAGGACTATCAACAATTTGCTTCCGCTTTTCCACATTTTCTCCGTAAGCATGTGAAGAATCTTCTAAGCAAAGTTAGTCGATGTTGTTGACATAATATTCTTCCGTGAAATCACGGGCAATTTCAAATAGCGTAGCATATCCATCTCAACATCTTTATACCCACCATCCCCCGCATTCCGAAGGATATGTCGTACAACAAGTTAAGGTAAACAAATCTTTGTAGTGCGCCATTCGCATGCAAATTACACTTTCATCCTGCAGCTACACACGGCATGATGGATTTTTTTCACAATAGTCAAAGAGATGCGGAAAAGTAAGGACGTAAGGATGACGTGGATGTGCTTTCCGTTCTGTGTACAGACTTTGCGATGTACTAGTAAATGTTGAAAGGAAATGGAATGTCGAAAGCCCCGCATATAATATTTTGAGAATAGTATATTTCCCAATGTCAGACAGTTAGTTAGGGATCATCTTTTTGTTACAAGGTTGACAGTCCTTTCACGTTTCACGTAGACATGCTACCAGTAGCCTTTGGCTCCGTGGATTTCTATGTCCACCATAGGTGAATAAACCGGCCTTGTGCAGTAATCTGAGCCGTAGAAAAGGGACCTTTCTGAAAGGATCTTTTACGTCAGGAACATGCATGACATACAAACCTTTCACATTCGCCCAAAATTTAATCCACCATTTCAGAGAGTACCGAATGAGGAAAAAGTGAATTTAAAATGGCATTTAACTCCCCCAGTACAATATGTGTTGAACGAAATGGCGACACATACAAACACACTATCCTATCTACATATCCAGCCAGCGGCATAAAGGACATTGCTACGAGCGCTTTTCAATACAGTCGGTTGATTTTTTGTTAGTTTTACCGCGCAAAATTAAATTTCAAATGTGATATTTATTACATCCTCGGAATTTTTCCGTTGAAAGTTTTTCACACAACGTTCGCCTCTAATCTTCCATCTTGCAGTTGGTCCTTTCCGT
The DNA here is from genome assembly GCA_963969285.1 of Odontomyia ornata. Lineage (NCBI taxonomy): Eukaryota > Metazoa > Arthropoda > Insecta > Diptera > Stratiomyidae > Odontomyia > Odontomyia ornata. Next base: position 446,713,385 of record OZ017739.1, on the reverse strand, counting down.
CCTCGTTACCGGGTCCTCCTTTAATGGAATTCACAGTGCAAACACTGCGATCTGCTGAGGATCTAACATTGCTAAGCAGATGCAAGCAATGCCTGTTTGCTTCATGTGCGGTGGAAGTGAATTCCGCTCGCGGGATGAATTTTTATAAAGCTATTTCGAAGGAAGAAACTTCGTCAAGGTGACAATATGTGACTTTTTAGAGCGCATTTTTCAAGGAATAATAGTAGAAGGTCGTCGCTGTGTTCGTGGCATTGTAGCATGGATAACTGGCGTAGTTTTTGCTCCTCAGCTGTATGCAATGGGATAATATCATGCATGTTGAGTATGTTCCCGGTTGATCCTTCAGAGTGAACTTTGGTGGTGTAGATTAAAGTTTTATATGTAAATTCAAAGTTTTGGGTAAAAAGATAATTTTAAAGGATTGTAAGTTTCAGATGGCTATGCTGCGGCTTGTTTTTTTTTGAATAAATTTTCAAAGAATTTCAAATGGCGGAGGGTTAGATCTCAAGACTTTAACGGACGGTGGAAGCAGCTGACACCCAAACGGGTAAAAATTGTTTACGCTATTGATGAGAAAAGGAGCCATATGGCATCTTGGGTTTTATTCGATAAGTTTTCAGTAATATGCATGAAAAAGACTTCTATAGTTATTACTGAAAAGTTGACTTTAGCATCAATAGAGTTTTTCATTGAAGGATTTTTTTTATTCACATGGATAAAATATAATAATTTTTTAAGTAAATTTCTTAAGAGAAATTCACCTATTGTGGAGAGTATATTAAATATATATATATATATATATATATATATATATATATATAATGATGTTATATATATAGATATATCATTATATATATATATATATATATATATATATATATATATATATATATATTTATATATATATATATATATATATATATATATATATATATATATATATATATATATATATATATATATATATATATATATATATATATATATATATATATATATATATATATATGTAAACGTAATAGCAATCGGTCATGTTAGCGTGGCAACACTGCAGAAGCGGTTCTGGACATTTGGTCTTGCCTTTGATCAGCTACAGTTGATTTTCCGACGTTGCGGTGCTAAGGTCGTGTGTGCTATCTTTTCCTCAGTAGATGTGAATTCAATTACTTTTTAATTTATAATTCATTTAAATAACTCATCGTTTAAATAAACCTGAGCTTTTCGTTTAAATAAACCTGAACTTTAATTTGTTAGACTTAAATAAAACAAGTCATTTTACGATTCTTACATTTGGGGGCTCAACCGAACCAAATTAATAAGAAGAATTAACGGTAGTGTACAAGTGCGGAAAAGAAATCGATCGAATTTTAAGAGATAAAACTAAAAACTAAAAGTGTTGATTGTTCAAAGTGCCAGCATATTTATCGTGCAGTATCCGCAGAAGTGATTCTTAAAAAGTTATCGACGTAAAAATTATTTGGCGTACAAATTCAGAAAAATGTGCATTTTACCCCTTACATGAAGTAATGCAACGGGATACACACACAAATCAACCAAGTGAAAGAAGTATACGATATAAAAACCGCATTAGAAAACGGCACTCATCAGAAGGAGATGTATACGGTTCGTGCGAAGAAGAATACGTGCATAAGTCGGGTAAAGGTACAAAATCCGATCAGAATTTTGCATGTGAAATAAACCACAAAGAGTCAGCGCGAAAAGAAACACCAAAAAGTAGAAAAGAAGGTGAAATTGAAGGTGAACAGTTGGAAGGAACGTTTGAAAGAGAACAGACAGTTGATATTGTTTCAAGTTCGTTTGAAAGTGGTTGCAATACGAACAGAAAAGTTGAAAGTGCCGTAGAAAAAATCAGAGAAGTCGAAAGAACAATAAACGTGGAAAAAGTAGAAACAACAATAAGAATAAAAAGTGCAAAAGTTGATAACGATTACGAGAAAATGCAAACATCTCAGCAGAAAACACAAACAGTAGACAGTGAAGAGTTAACAAACATTTTACGGTTGCTAGCGCTGAAGCTTGATCAACAACAGAAACCACCGGTATCATTTGAGTCATTTAACAAAGTGATCAACGAATTTGATGGTATCAGCATTCCGGTTAGGTTATGGTTCGAAAACTTCGATAAAAACGCGGAGGTTTACAAACTCGATAAACAGCAAATGTATGTGCAAGCTCGAAATAAAATGGTGAAAACTGCGCAATAATTTTTAGACTCAACCCCGGTTTGTGATTACGATAGTTTAAAATCAGAACTTATAGATGAGTTTCACAAAGAACTTAACAGTGCCAATTTACATAAAAAATTATGCGAACGTAGCAGAAAAGAAAACGAAACATTTCATGAGTATGTCTTGCATATGAAAAAATTAGCGGCCATGGGAAATATTGATGAGAAGTCAATTGTGCAGTATGTAGTCGATGGCTTAAAAGTGAAACAAGAAATTAAATATTCGTTTTATTCATCTACAAGCTTGAGGGAGCTAAAAGAACAATATGAAATTTTCAAAGCAGTAAAGAACAGTGAAAAGTGTAACAAAAATGAAAAGTGGAACAATAACAAAAACACGAATTTTAGAAACGAGAAAACGAACGATGATGCAAAAATAAAGAGAGACCATTGTTTTAATTGTGGGGCGACCGATCATAAAAAAGCGCAATGCAAGTCGGATGTGAAGTGTTTCAAGTGTAATTTGCACGGGCATATCGCCAAAGATTGTAAAGACAATAACAAGCAAGTGAACCTTATTAAGCACGAAAAACGTTTACAAGATATATTAATAAACAATAAAAGTGTAATTGGTTTTTTCGATACGGGATCTGATGTGAGCATTGTGCAAAAACATGTGTTAAAGAAAAGTTTGAAAAATGTTGCAATTGACAATAGTGTTACGACATTGTATGGACTGGGAAATGTGCCAGTAAAAACAGAAGGTTTTATTATTGCGAAAGTTAAAATTGGTAACCTTGAAGTTGAGCAAAAATTTGCTGTGGTCGACGATGGCGTTTTAAAACATCCGGTCATAATTGGCAATGATTTCTTGGACAAATTTGAATATATGCATAACGAAAAAGGCTACGAATTTGTGAGCGTAATAATTCCAGAAATGAAAATGTAATAGACTTTGGTCAGCTAGCACTACAACAAAAAGCGTGTTGAAGCAATGATTGCGGAATACAACGATCAGCAAGCAGAACTCAAGTGTCCTATCCAACTGAAAATAACGGTAGACAATGCAGTTCCGTTTCGTCAATCGCCAAGCAGATTGCCGTTGCATCAACAGGTTGCTGTAGAGAATCAGATACAAGAATGGCTGCAAAAAGATATTATACGCAAATCTACTTCTGATTATGCCAGTCGCGTGGTGGTCGTAGAGAAAAAAGACGGAGCTTACCGTGTCTGTGTTGACTTCTGCAAACTGAATTCAATGGTACTCAAAGATGCTTTTCCTGTACCATTAGTCGACGAGGTACTAGAGAAACTGCAGGCGGCAAAGTATTTTATGGTCATGGACCTAGGAAACGGCTTTTTTCATGTACTCGTTGAAGAAAACAGTAAGAAGTTTACGGCGTTTGTGGTGAAGAGTGGCATTTACGAGTTCAATCATGCACCATTTGGATTTTGTAACTCGCCAGCAGCGTTTATACGATTTGTCATATGCATCTTTCAAGAGCTTATAAACAAAAATGTAATGGAGCTTTACTTGGATGATATAGTGGTTTACAGCGCAACCATCGAAGAAGGTATCCATAAATTACAAAAAGTATTACAGTTGGCAGCTAAATATGGGTTGAAGATCAAATGGCATAAATGTTCCTTTTTGAAACAAAAAATTGAATTCTTGGGTCATACGGTCGAAAACGGTACAGTAAAACCTGGAGCAGAAAAGACGAGAGCCATTGAGAAATTCCCGATGCCTAAAAACCTGAAAACGGTCCAATCATTTCTTGGACTGACTGGGTACTTCCGTAGATTTACCAAGGGTTATGCTTATACAGCTCATCCGTTGACACAATTATTGAAGAAAGGTGCCGAATTTGCTATGAATGCCGAACAAGTACGAGCTGTACACCAGTTACAATCACTATTAACGAAAGAACCGGTACTCCAACTTTACAACCGTGATGCGAAGACTGAATTACACACAGACGCATCCCAGTATGGTTTTGGAGCCGTACTTTTACAGCAAGTAGGCGGTAATCTCCACCCGGTACAATTTTGGAGCAAAAAGACTTCCGAAGCAGAATCGAAGCAACATAGCTATGTCTCAGAGGTCAAAGCGGTGTTTTTGGCAATGAAAAAATTCAGATACTACTTGTTGGGCATTAAGTTTAAATTGGCAACAGACTGTTCAGCGTTTAAGCAAACAATAGCAAAGAGAGAAGTTCCACGCGCAGTAGCACAATGGATTTTTTACATGCAAGAGTACAATTTCGAAGTAGTGCACCGAAGTGGCGACGCAATGAAACATGCGGACTGTTTGAGCAGATATCCAGAAGTTCTAATTATAAATTCTGAAATAACAGCGCGTATCCGAAAATTACAGAGACAAGATGAACACTTAGCGGCAGTGGCAGAGATATTAAGAACAACAAGGTATAAATTTTACAAAATGAAAGGCGAACTTATCTACAAGAACATCGATGGATATGATTTGCTGGTCGTGCCCAGGGCAATGGAAGTTGAAATTATTCGCGAGGCGCATCAAGCTGGTCACTTTGCAGTGCAAAAGACTATGCACTCAATTCAACAGACATATTTTATCCCACACCTGGAATATAAAGTGACAAACTTCATTAAAAATTGCGTCAAATGTATCATAGCCAACAAGAAGCTTGGTAAAAAAGAAGGCGAACTACAGTGTATTGATAAAGGAGGTCAACCACAAGAGACGTTGCACGTCGATCACATTGGGCCAATGGATGCAACAGCGAAAAAGTATAAATATATTTTTTCTGTTATCGACGGGCTCACGAAATTTGTATGGTTATTTTCAACAAAAACTACAGCCGCCGACGAAGTTATAAGCAAGTTATCGTGGTGGTCAGACAGTTTTGGATACCCACATTGCATAGTAAGTGACAGGGGTGCAGCTTTTGTGTCGCAAGCCTTTGCTGATTTTTGCACCGAGTATGGCATCAACCATGTATTAACAACAACTGGCGTTCCTAGAGGAAACGGGCAAGTCGAAAGGGCAAATAGAGTGATTCTATCCGTATTATCGAACCTATCAGCAGATGATTCATCGAAGTGTATAAGTATATTAGTCAAGTGCAGAAAGCGATTAACCCAAGCGTGCACAGTTCGACAAAACGTCCACCGTTTGAGCTCATGTTTGGCGTTAAGATGAAGTTAAATATCAGCAGCAACATACTCAACTTGATACAAGAAGAATGGCTATCATTGTTTGAAGCTAATCGACAACGAACCCGCGAAGAGGCAAAGCTACAAATACAAAAGGCGCAAGATACATACAGAGTAAATTACAACAAAAGTCGCAAAGAAGATGTTATTTATCAACTAAATGATTTGGTGGCAATAAAACGAACGCATTTTCTTGCTGGAAAGAAATTAGCAACTGAATATTTGGGACCTTACAGGGTGAGCAAAGTCAAGCGCAATGGAAGGTATGATGTTGTGAAAGCAGCTGATTTTGAAGGTCCGTGAAAGAGCATGACCAGTAGTAGTGACAATATGAAGCTGTGGAGATACGCTGCAGACAACGAAGACTTTTTTTCATCTGGGACAGATGACGAGCAGGATGGCCGAGTGTAAACGTAATAGCAATCAATCATGTTAGCGTGGTAACACTGTAGAAGCTGTTCTGGACATTTGGTCGTGCCTTTGATCAGATACAGTTGATTTTCCGACGTTACGGTGCTAAGGTCATGTGTGCTATCTTTTCCTCAGTAGATGTGAATTCAATTACTTTTTAATTTATGATTCATTTAAATAACTCATCATTTAAATAAACATGAACTTTCATTTGTTAGACTTAAATAAAACAAGTCATTTTACAATTCTTACATATATATATATATATATATATATATATATATATATATATATATATATATATGTATATATATATATATATATATATATATATATATTACATATATATATATATATATATATATATATATATATGTATATATATATATATATATATATATATATATATATATATATATATATATATATATATATATATATTTTTTTTTTTTGTTTTTTTATATATATATATAATCATTATCAACCATGTTACGGATCATGGTGTAGCCTCTCCTAAGTATTGGCTTCTCATTGCCCTCCATTTTTGTCTGTCTTTGACTTTACGTGTCCAGGTAATGCCGGTTAGCTTTCTTGTGTCATGCTGCCATCTAAGTTTCGGGTACCGTCTCGGTCTTTTGACTCCCCTTGGGTACTCTTGTGGTCCATTTATTATCCGATATTCTTGCTAAATGCCCGGTCTATCACGTTTTGAGACTCTTGATTCAACTAATCACATCCGTTACCTGTGTTTTTGCTCTATCCAGGTTAGTCTTTTTCTGTCTCTTCCTGTGATGCCTAACATGCATCTTTCCATTGCTCTTTGAGCAATATGAAGTTTTATCATGATATCTGCTATCAGACTCCATGTTTCACAGCCATTGTTCGTGACTGGCATAATGCATTCAACAAAGGCTTTTTTCTTCAGGTGGAATTTCATTTTTGATATAGATTAGGAAGTTTTCCCAAACGCACTCCACGCTAGTTCAATTCTTCTGTTTATTTCGGGTAGTAGCGATTCTGCGTTGCTTATTGTTTGGCCCAGATACACATATTTGTCTACCACTTCCAAATCAGTGTTTTTAATTGATATTTTATAATGGCTTCTTGTTATGAATTCGTTGTTCATAACCTTTGTTTTATTGAGGTTCATTCTCAGTCCTGCTATCTCACTGGCTGCACTTAGGTCTTCGAGTAGCGTTTGTAGATCATCCTGGTGGTGGGTGATAAGGACAATGTTATCTGCGAGTCGTAGGTTACTTAGCCGTTCTCCATCTATGATTAAGTCTTTATTGTCCCACTCTAGGCTTCGTACGGTCTCCTCAGGTTGGCGTTTAAGAGCCTTGGTGATATGGGATCCTCATGTCTAACATCTCTTTGTGTGGGAAACTCTGGCATATTCTCGAACACTTTGATCTTCGCTTTGGCGTTCTTGCAGATGTTGGTCAGTGTTTCTATATATGGTTTCTCAATACTTTCGCTTATAAGTGCTATTATTATTGCCTCGGGATATATTGAGTTGAAGGCTTTCTCAAAGAAAACGTACGCCAGGGCAAGGGGGAGCTCGTACACTTTCGCTTTGCTCATGATCTCTCTTAGTATGTGGATGTGGTCTATAGTGCTTAAGCCATTCCTGAAGCCAGCTTATTTTCGTGACTACTCTGCATCTAGAGTTAACTGTACTCTGTTATTGATGATTTTAGTGTTTTTTTTATAGAACGCAGGGAGCAGACTTATAGATCTATAGTTTCTAATGTCTCTAATGTTCTTGTGGATCAAAGTTATGTTGGCGCTATTCCACTGGTCAGAAATTTTCCTGGTTTTGTTAAAGCTTGTGAATACGTTGGTCAGAATCTTCAGTGATTTTCCGCCCACAAATTTCCGTAATTCCGCCGTAATGCCGACATTATCGGCTGCCTTACGATTTTTTGTTTGTTTCAGCGCCGATTCTACTTTGTCAATAAGAACTTCTGGGACCTCTTCTTTAGGTGCTGCTTGTGTAGTCGTTTTTATTGTCTGGATTGCTTTGGGGTCTTTATAGAAATCTTCTTAGAAGCTGGTTACTATCTCTAATATTCTTTTTCTATCGGTTACCCTTTCATTTTTGAGTTGCATAGCAATTACCTGTTTTCTACCAATCAGAAGTGGTCTTTATGTTTTCTACTAGTTTTTCGTTGTATTACCTAACATCTTCTGTTATTTTCTTTCTGACTATTTTGCAGGTTTCAGTGCATTCAATCCTCTGGGTGGTCAAGGACAATTTGATTTCCCTGCGGTTTTTGAGAAAAACCTTTGGTTTGCTTAACAGCTTCTGGTGTCTATTGTCTATGCTTGGTCCACCAACTTTTTTGACACATTTTAAGATGGCATCTGCGAGAAACGTTGTACATTCCGGAAGCTAGCATTTCTTGGTTTTCTAAATAATCTGAGCCTTTCAGTCTTTAAGTCTAGGGTAATCTTTGCTTTTGCCAGATGATGATCGCTTCCTGTCCTGAAGTTATAATAATTGCTACGTCCTTAACTGTTCTTATCCTTTTGGTTAGGATTAAGTCAATTTCGTTTTTGGTGGTTGGATTTGGGGTCCTTTTTCTATTTTGGCTTTTCTTCTGGTGGGCGAACTGGACCAGTCTTCCCTTTCTCTGGCTCCTTTTCCTACCAGCAATTTGTGGTCTTTCTTCCCTCCTATGATAGCATTGAAGTCGCCTATTAGATATTTAAACCAGGCTGTCCCAGGCTTGAGACAGCCTGGTTTATTTCATTATAGAACTCTTCAATTTCTTCGTTCGTGTGTTGTGGGTGCATATACTTGCATGATTTGGCTGAGTATTAGGGTGGCTACTCGATCAGACATATCTGTGACGTTAACCATTTTGTCTGCCCATTTCTTGTTAATTAGGAACCCTATTCCACTCTTTCTACCTGCTTGGGTCCCTTGGTAATATAGGATGTTGCCCGATTCAATTATAATCATGTTTTCTTCTTTACGTCTGGTTTTTTTCAGACAAATAATAATAGAATTATCATCTTCCAATGGAAAATCGATCCTAGCTGGGTTATTTAATGAAAAAGTTGTGTTTTGAGATTCGAACCTGGTATCTCCAGGATAAGAGTCGAGCATTCTACCCATTGAGCTAGGTAGGGTTATAAACGTATAATGTAAATCAAGTTGAATGGCCAAAAAGATAGCTTTGATTGCCAAACTAAGCGCAGATGAACAAAAATTGAAGCTTCGAAAATTAGGCTTTGGCACTGGCAGTTCTAAAAATAAATTAATACAACGACTGACCGAAGCTCTCAGAAAAGATGTAATAGACGACGCGGAAAGTGAACAAGCGAACATGCAAGAACAAATTGAAAATTTAAATGAAATGATGCAAAGTATCCTTGCGGTGGTTCAAGGTTTACAGTCTGCAGGGCCCATAGGAGGCACGCAAGTGCATTCAACTGCCAACTTTCCAACGTCGCACCAGTCTCAATCAGCTGATTTTGAACGATTGTGACAGTGCAAGTGCTGGGAGATAAATTTTGCGTCCCACATACTCGATGAAAGAAATTGCGTCGACATTGCCGGGATTCGACCAGAATCACGAATCGTCAATTGCGGCTAAACAGTTTGTTGGTCGCATGAATGTCGTGCGAATAGCTTATGGCTGGAACGAAAAGTGTCTTATGTTAGCTGTATTTTAGTGCCTCAAAGGAACTGCTTGTGCTTGATTTGAGGCAATGCACATAACAGCGGTTAACTGGGCTCATTTTTCAGCTGAGTTGTCAAAAGAGTTTCAAAAAAAACTGTGAGTTGTCAAAAGAGTTTCAAAAAAACTGTGACGAGTCCAGAATAAAGCATAATCTTACGGCAGTAAAGACTTCGCGATCAAACGATCGAGTAGAACGCCCAAACAGAACTTTGCTGACCATGTTGCAGCTAACGACAAACCAAGGGCGAAGTTGGGACGTACATTTGAAGGCAACTCAGTGGGCGTTCAATACGATGCAGAGCACCACATGAACAACAGTACAGTTTCAAGCCAAAAAATGCACTAAAGGACAAGATCATGCTGGCTTTACAAGATGACAACCCTACCGAACCTGACGTCGAGCTAATCAGATAGAAAACAGCACAATGTATGCAGTACTATAAGGGTGGCTTGGTGCTCGTAGTTACTGAGCTACCTAGTACTGGTCATTGGTCGACCCATCAGACAAGCTTAAACTCTGGTGCGTGCTACCCAATGTTCATAACGTCAACGATGTCAAGCACAGTTATGAGCCAACAGACGTCACCGAAAGAATCGAATCACATTGAGGACGTTGTGAATATAGGCTGGCTGAGTTATAAGCGACACGCCGAGTATGCAGCAGGGTCAAACAAAAGAGAGCACAAGCAACAGGGAAGCGACAAATGACCGTTAAACGTTTTAGTACATTTTTATACCCGTTTCTATTTCATTTTCATGTTTTTGTATTCCATGATTCATTCGAGTTGTGAGAGGACTAAATAACGTTCAGTTTGCGATAGAAGTTCTTTCAATTTTATATGTTAAAATTAGATCAAAGTAGTATTGCTACGTTCGGTAAACACCTTATGCCACAGAAAAACTGAGTGTTATAATTATAATCCTTGAATATTCAAATATCTGTAACCTCCATGAAAATAGTTCAATTTTTATGAAACTTATAGATTATAGAGACTTTGCATTAACTATCAAAACACCATTTAATACCAGTCCTTGTATTTAAGGATGCCTACACAATTTTATTTCCATATGGGGCTTTCGGTCACCCATTAGACGCGTCCTTAGCTAGCGGATTAATGGTGTCCAAACCGGCTAGCCAGTGAGTATATGGAAAATAAAGTACTGCTCGCGGACCAAAACTGATTAAATTGAAGTGCTGATAACGCTTCACTTGCTATTTACTTGTTATGGAACTAGAACAACAACCTCGCATTGGACTAGGTATATGGCAATTACTATCGCAGCATATGAAGAAATATTCTTTTGGAACTTGAGTTGTGAAAACTTTTGGATGAAATAAATAAATACAGAATCAGCATCCTTGCAGTCAAAGAAACCAGATGGCATGGTGATAGCATATTTAAATATATTATCAATGACTTCAAACCCGTTAAAGGAAGGCTCTCTGCAATTTTTATTTGGACCAGAATCTTTAATGCCTGGCAGGTCAACTGTCACGCGCCCACAGAATACAGGGATTAGGAAATCAAGGACGAATTTTACAGCACCCTGGAGTGCACTGTTGATGCGTTGCCATCAAATGACATGGACCATCGAATTAGGGCCACATCGGTATTTTTTCAATATTTTGCAACGAACAAAAAGAACCGACAAGTTCCAATACAAAAATTCATTGATACATAGTGTGTTATTTTATTATGTTGATATTTCTACCCTTTGCTGCAATGATAGCGCAAACTCTTTCAGGTATACATGAGCGAATCATAGTTTTGATGCCTTCATCTTTTTGCTAAATCTGCAGTATTTTTGATTTCAGGTCGGCCACGGTATTATTTGCCGATGAATAAACAATCAATTTGAGCATACTTCATACATTTTCGGTAGGGCTTAGGTCCATGGAGTTGCCAGGGCATAGTAGAACTTTGGGCCTTGTTGGAGATAACAAGCTCTGGACGCCTTTTGCTCTGTGGCAAGATGCTCCATCCATTTACATACAATCCAGCGATTTATAATATGGAAACAAAACAGCTTTCAGGACATCCATAGTCCTGTTGACAAATTATAGGGGATCCAGTCTTTCGCTCGGAATGCACGACCAAATCATTACTGCTGCTGGATATGTTATAGTTTTTTGGATGCAGTTTTGCTAAATCGTTTCTGTAGCATTCTTCTCTTTTATTTGCCCTCAAACACGCACAGATAACTGGGCTGACAGACTCGAGGCCAAAAGTCGGTATTTGGCCCGTTATGCCCTCTCGAACAACCTCGATCTCGACGCACTTTTTCATTTCTGTATGGGTGAACCCCACTTCGGTGGTTTTAAGGAAATTCATTATGTAATCGTGGGCCTCGACCTTGTCCACTATGATTTTCAGTCGGAATTTTGACAACTTTGTAATTCTGTGTTCCAGACGAGTACCATCGGTAGGGTTGTACCTATCCATAATGCCTTTCAGCACTGTTGCCTTCACATTCTCTACGAAAATTGGCGGGAACTACACCTTCTTCGTTCGATTGTCTGTCGCGGTTGTTTTATTATTTTGGTTATCTTTCGCCAGTGCGCTAAGAGGATTAGTGCTAGGTGTATGTTGGCAAAGGAGCCGGGGTTTTACGTTTTACAGCTAATTTACCCTTTGCTGATATAAATTCATTCACCTTATAGTTAATTAGGTTATCATCTTGGTTAAAGTTTGAATTCGTTGCTGTTGTATCGTCCGCATCCATCATGCCCAAAGGGATTTCCTTGCGGGCGGCTTTGGTATACTTATAAATTTTCGTTTTATAATAATTTTTTTTTTCGATATTGACAAATTCGCACGCGTGTTGACAGTTTCAACGTTTAAACGTCAATCTGATAGTCAGACACTTCCTCTCCACTACTGCACAAGTGTTTGAGATCGGCTTTCTTGTATTGAAAGATTTATTTGGTATCAGAGTTAGTTTAGCTGGGGCTTTAATTGTGGTTGGAGACCGCACAAACATGCGTGAAATATGCTCGTTATCCACTTTTGTCTAATCACTACTACAATGAACAAACTGATGAGACCCAAATCTCAGTTTGTTTTAGCTCTTACTAGGCAAGTTGCGAATCTAAATTTAATTTCTTTTCGTGTTATTTAATGAGATTGTTGCATGTTACAAAGAATTTCATGTATGATGATAGAAATAAATATTTAGTTGCATTATGTATTCAAAATACGAAAGCACAATTTACTTACCGAGCGAAAGTTTTTCACCAGAGTCTGGTGGCAGTGTAAATCCTAGGAGTGCCATAGAGGCGATCAATACGCACGGCACAATTAAATTGAAAAAGTAATACAAAGTTTTTCTTCGAATTAATATTGCGAACGTTATATCAATATATGGCTCCGGACAGCAGTTATAGTAGATTTCGTTGCGCTTTCCGGGAACACCTGCAACAAAATAATTGGGGTGTATCCTTTTCATTCAAAAATTCATTTTCGGTATACCTAACAGCTCCCATTCACCATTTGTAATAAAACTGCTGATATCACCACCAGACTCATCCTGAAGTTGAAGGTCGAGCTGGAAAGAAACAAACAAATGAATATAAGTACCTATGTATAATAACTTAATATTTATCGAAAAATCATATAATGGAATTATTATAGTTTGTTCAATTTTATCATATCATAAAACTGTTCATATAAAATTAAAAGTTAAACATTAGCTTAATTCCAAAAGTCAAAAAGTCCACACAAAAGTCCTTGGACAATTCCTGCAGAGTCCTCTCAATCATTCAATTAAGATGTTATTTCATCTTGAGACTGTTTTTCAACTGTCTAAATTATGCACACACCCGAGGATTCAACCATCTCGAGCACTCAAGCTTTGTGAACAAGTCTCACCAAATTTAATTGTATCACTAAATATACAAATTAATTGGCTAATGAGGATTATAAAATCAGAAAAGCTTCATACAATGAAGCATTGTTCTCGGTAGAAGTAGAAGCGCCGCGGGCAAAAAAGTCGAGACACAGAAGAAACGTGTGCACTTGCCGCCATGTTTGGCCAGCGTGGGGAAACGGAAAACGACACAGGACGTCAGCATTGTCAGGAGGATTTATAAGGACAATGCTGTTTCTGCTGCTGCATTCATGGCAAAAGTATCATGGCCAACGCGAGAAGCATCTACAATAAGTTTCTGCTGTATAGTATAAGAGTATGCACAGATTTGAATGGAAGTGGCATTGTATTTCGTTTACTTTCACCTTAGCTAGGACGAAGCCTTGCGCTACTGACAACGAAGAAAATCTTTCAAATGCACTTCATCCATAAAAGATGAACGAGTGCAAGATTGTGATATTGCTGTTAGGAAAAGTTTTCATGTTTTCATTTTAATGGTGCCCGGGGGATGAGAAAGTGAGATTTATATGAAAACAGATTTTTGAGGGACGTTGAAGGATTCTGGGGAAAAATTAAAATTTGTTGGAATTCTAAAAAGTTTTACTTCAGGGAGGGAATAGGTGCAAGATCACGTTTTTCAGTGATTTTCATTAGTTTTCCGGTTGAAACTTTCAGCGCATTTGATTTGTCTTCAACTATATTTTGCAGTTTTTTTGGAAAATGGAATATGTCACATTTCACATATTATAGGCTACCACTAGATGCAGGCTTTAAATTTACTGTCAAGTCTTTCTTCTTTGTGAACCCTATATTACTATTTGATACTTCGGAGTGTATTTTTGATTTGAAAATAAGAAAAAATATCATTTTCTAGATTCACCTTCATCGATTTTCCCTGGTTGAGGCAAAGTAAGCCTCAATCATTTGCATTGAACTTGCGACCTGTGAATTTTTTTCCAGAAAACTGCCTCAAAGCAGGCAAAAATCTTTTTGGAGTACAAACAAAACATTATTACGTTCAAACCCTATTTCCCTTTCAGTAAAAAACAATATAAATTTGCTGATTATACATATTGTTACATGTACAAATAATTCTGCGAGCTACTGTCGCAATTGTTTTCACTATATCATGACCAACAAAAGAATGTACTCGAAAACCCGCAAAGCATGATCAACATCTGAAAGTGACATCACTGCCCCATTCATTAAGCTGCTCGAATATTCCAGGCAATTCGCCAATATACGAGGAATGAATTGAATGACTAGAGACCCTATATAAAGCAGAGCTGAATGAATGGGGGGGTTCATTACAACCGCGATAATAAAAACTGCGATAGAGTGGAGCACAAGGTAAAGGCGATATTGATTGAGTGATTGTGAAGTGATTTTAGTGGACAGTTGAATTAAATATTTATAGACCTAGTGAAAAAAAAATAAAATTGGTGAAATTCTTGAATTAATGATTGTGCATTTTCAGTAAATAAACTCTTTTAAACTTAATTAAAAAAGACATTGCGTTTTCACTTTCCCGGAACATTAAAATTATTGGCCGCGAACCTTAACACGCGACAATATTGATACCAATTCAATATGTAGCTTCTCACTTGCAGGTTTGACTAAGAGCAGGATCTTATGTTAAAATTTTCTTGGTGGTAATTTAAGATGCAAGTAGTAGCTCATTCTTGTGTTGGGTTTTGCTTATGCAAATTTATTGTTGATCCTTAAAATGCGCAAATAACTTGGGGAGCAAGTGTATACGTGAGCGTACTATATACTTTCCGCTCATACATCTGTCTTGGCATTGACCAACCCACAAGGTCGGGCTAAATCGAAAAGGCATATATATATATATATATATATATATATATATATATATATATATATATATATATATATATATAATCACTTCTCGAAAAGCTTAAGCAGCGTAAATATTTTCCAACAATCCACTTCCCACATTTATTATACATAAATATTTGTAACGATTTTACTCCTTCCATAGATGAAAACTAAAACTCGCACCATGGTCTGTCATCGGATGCACCATATCTCTGAAAGAGACGTGAGTAGCGACTAAATGCACGGGAAAAATGCCGAAAGGCCAAGGTCAGACTACAGGATGATTTGCAAACACGCATTTTATACGTGGCGCAATTTATAAAAAAAAACAAAGTGATTAAGCAGAAGTGTATTCCTACCAAAAGGTCTTTGTAACCATCCTAGGGTTCGAAACAAGTTTTCTAATAGCAAGAATCGTTAACTTGAATTAATAATCCAATACATGGATAAAAAATCTTTCAAATTTATGCAAAGTATGCTGAGTTTCTTTGATAAGCACATTGATCTAGCTTAAATAATTTTTCTGAATGCTCGGCCACTTGAACATATTCAAATTAGACACCACGCCTTAAATTTTCATGAAAATTGGAAAAAAGTAAAATGTTGGTATATTTTGCTTCCACTTTCTTCTAGATTCTAAAAGATGTAACTAAACCCTTTCATTTGATACCCCATTCAACTACTTTTGGTTAAAAAATTTTTTAAGGGCTATTTTGTTACTGCTTTGTTAAAAAAAAATTTAAATTTTTGGTAAAACCTAAACTTTTGAGAGACCATCACTTCTGACCTTTTCACAAAGCTTGAGCATTCTAGCTTCTCTGGTTTCTGAGGAAATTTGGTGTGATGCACGGACAGACGGACGGGCAGATGGGCAGACAGGTCGCAAAACTAGTAATTTGCAGTTTTTTAATAGGGGTTATTTTTTGAAAATTGAAGCTTTATTGTGAAAAATTGCTTTTAGACGATTATTGGTTTGTTGAGCGACGCCAAGTGATTTTACAAGCTTGGGATGGATCTTGGTCGAGCAATGTCTCCAATTCGTGATCTTCAAACTTTTTTGGCTGTCCGTGCCGTTCATCGTCCTTCAAGTCAAAATTGCCACTTTAAACCAGGCAAACCACTTTTGGCACGCACGCTTAGCTAGAGCATGCACACCATACACTTCCACCAAAATACGATAACTTTTGGCAGCCTTTTTCTTCAATGAAGAAGTACTATACTCCCCGCAAAAACACTTTATTCGGCACAAAATTCGACATTTTCAGAGTAAAAAAAAAGTATTGTTGTTTACGCTTCAGCTAAATGACACATACTGATTCTGAAACTATATGACAGTAGCTTTCCAACACATATTTGGTATGGTGAATCACTGGAATAAAAATCAAGTTACGCCATCTGTTAGAAAACTGCACGAATTAACCGGTACCCCTATTACAAAGACCTTAAAAGGGCAATCATTTTTCTTTTCATTTGTTTTTATCATAGGGCAGCTGGTTTTACGCTGCTTGAAGGGTGAGAATACGGAAAAACAACTGAAGGAAATTGATGGTTGCTAGCTGGTGTAGGGCGCTTCCAATTAGGGCAAGTATAGAGAGTGCATTCAAGTTACCAGCGCAGGTCCTTCGCGTAGTAAGTCCCCAGGCCTTTGCCGAACATGTAATAGTATTGGATTCAATATCTTGAAAACCCGACAAATTTTTTTATCCAGTTTGGCATTGTAGTGCTGTGCCGTGTTACATTGTTTAAAGTTTTGCCTATAGAATTCATTGCCTATCTTTAACGCAGAAGGACGAGATCGCATTTTATAGCGCTCCTCACTCACACGTCTGCCATTCTTGATTTTGTCCCGGGCTTGGTTATGTAGCACTCGAAGTTTCTCGTGGATTTACCGCGGCAGATCATGTAGTGACTGAACACGGCAAATTAAAGTAGGATCCCAGTAGCGGTATAGTACGAAGCATGCAGGGCACACGTGACAGCAAATATCCTGTGGCTCCAATTCTGCTGATTCAGATTTATATAGGGGCTTATATCGGCTAAGAGCGTTTGATTTAGACGTTCAAAAGTATTGGCTTGAGATGAATAAATGGCGGTTCGCTGGCGCGTGATGCTGTGCCTATCTATATGTTCACGAAACTTGGTGGCTTTGAACTGGACTCCATTTTTTGGATACTACGTATTCCGATTCTCCGAATAAATGGAAGACGCGTTTCTCTAAGAAGCTCAGAATCGGGCCTGTATGCAAGTTTTGGATTGGCTCTTCGATCGGGAATTTTTACAGTTGGGCCAGGACTATGATAGCGTCAATGTATCTAGCCGTCGATCAAGGTCAAGGGACAATGAGGTCGATGTACAAGGCTGTAACACGCATTTGGGTATTGCGAATTTACCCATTGAAGGTCATAGAACAGCGTTCGGTACCTTGGTATACTTACAGGTTTCACAGGCAGTCACGTAAGTTTTCACTAGCTGGACCATTTTTGGCTAGCAAATAGCTCCTTAGGTGCCTGAGTATCCAGCCGTAACCACCATGTGCGCTCAGTGGATGGCCGTGAGCGCATTTGATTAGATCAAGGATCAACTTCTTAAATGTCCACTGTTCTTCTTCCTCTAAGGAGTCGCTTGTTAAGTGTCCTATGCACTTGTGCACAAATCTATCGACTACCGTCAAGTCCCGCAATTGGGACAGTTTACTTTGGGAATATAATTTTACGACTAAAAGGCTGGATGTTCGAGGTCTAAATCAAGGGAGCTGCTCCAGCCCTGCGTGAACTCTGCTCCTTCTGGGGCAAACATCCTCGACAGGGTGTTGAGTATCACATGTTAATTTCCCTTCCGGTGCTGAATCGTAAAATTAAATGCTTGTAGTTTAAAGCCTATCTTGCGGGATGACAATACAAGGCAGACTCATCAGCCGCTTTAAAGATGCATGTTCTGCAACGATTTCAAACGGGTGTCCTTTGACATATGCACGAAAACGCTTCACCGCCAACACCACTGCCAGACATTCCTGCACGGAAACAGTATAGTTCTGCTGTGCCTGGCTTAACTTGTGCGACATGAAAGCTAGTGGCACTTGCTGGTCGTCCTACATAACCTGGGCTATGACTGCCCCCATGCCTTGTTGACTCGCGTTTCAATAGATTGAGACCAGTTTGTTAAAGTCGGGGCTATGTAGTGCGGGTGTTGTTGTCAGGCTCTTCTGTAGCACTTGCAAGGCCCGCAAACCAAGCTCTTCTCGGAAGAAACTCCGTCCCTTATGCAGCATATCTTGCAGAAGCGTGATGGTGCTCGCGTAATTATGCACAAATTATTGATATCAACCAAATAAAGCCAGGAATCGGCACAACTGCTTGGTGGTTTTCAGCAGAGGAAAGGCGTTCATCACTTTTGTTTTACCGGAGTCCGTTTCGATGTCACCGTTACCTATGATGCGACCTAAAAACTAAGCTCCTGTCATAACGAGCTGACTCTTCTAGATGCTGATGGTTAACCCTACCGTCTCATCTAAAGTCTCAGTTATTAGTAATATGTCATTTCAGGTATACGAAGACTTGGTGCTATAAGTGCGGTAGTATAACCTTATCCATAAGGCAAGTCAAAGTCTGTAGTGCATAACACAGGCCAAAGGGCATGGTCTCAAAGTAGTATAATGGGCAAATTCAAACTATGATAATGTTCTTCTCCTTCAAACTAGAGATCTGCCAGAATGCGTCCTTGCGGTCTAAGCTAGTAACAACTAGTATCAAAGTCTACTTTAAGTAACCGACTTAAGATACCCCCAATCAACGGGAGAGGATAAGCGTCTTTGATTGTGACAGGATTCAGGTGCCTAGCATCAAGGCATAGCCGGGCGTTATTGAGTTTAGACACTAAGGTAACTGTCCTAGCCCATGCAATCACAACCAGTGCCAAGCGCATAGCTACTTTTCCTTAACTTGAGATATGGCAAAATGTCTCTGCTGGATAGGTTTAGCATCCCCTACATCTATAGTGTGAGACACCAAAGTTGTTTGGCCGAGACTTTCCTTCTCATGCAAAGGAAAAACCATTACAGTCATGTCTAATCGTAGCTGTTGATTGGCATCTAAAACGTGTTGAAGCGGTTGAGAATTCTGTGTCGTGTCATTTACGATTGTGATAGAGTCGAGTGAGTAACTGATGAATAATATTGGAGCTAAGTTAAATTGTCAAACAAAATGTACTCCTAAATAAAGATTTTGGGTCAGCTGGGATGTAATATAAAAATCCAGTAACTTAGTTGTACCCTTAAAGGTGACTTCAGTCGTGAGTTTCCCTACAATGGAGTGACGAGTTCTGTCCGGCGTGCTCAAAAAGGTAGTGAAATGCTGGATTTGATCCGTTTGGTTTTTCAGGACTTCTCTTATAAAATTAACATCTTTACAGCTGACGCTGGCTCGAGTGCTTGCTAAGCCTACCATCCGATTCTGAAAGATTTTTACTGACTCATATGGGTGGATGTCATCTTTCAATAATTTGTCTATCTTGATCGCATTCAACATTTTTCGTGACTGCGTCACCTTTCTCCAGACGTTCCACATCCGGTGGGTTGCTCGTTTCTCCTTAGTATACTGCACGGGCACAGTCTCGTCACTAAAAATGCATTAACGTGCCACCAGGCAATCCCTCAGATGAACATGATACAGTTTGATATACCACCGGACATTTGGATTATGAGATATTACTACTGGCATATGCCTTGCAATAACATTTTGTGTCGGTGGCGGAGCTTCGGGAGACTTATGATCGTCAGATATCGTAGTCAGAGATGATTCATTAATCTGACTCTGTTTGGCTTCTTTCTGGGCAGGTTTATTGGGAGCTCTTGTTGAGGTGTCGTCCGTCAAAATGGCTTTGAGTGCCTCCTGCTGGTCTGGGCATACATTGGCAAGCTTTTTTTCCCAACTTAAAATTTGAGGAATCCAAAGTGTACGTATCTGCCTTCCCACAACGATAGTAGAAAACCAATGCCTCTTCTGGACATGAAGAAAATTGATGTCCAGATTTCCTACAATTCCGACAATTATCGCCTGCCTCTACACAACGTTGGTCGAATTCTGGCTCTGACTCGCAAATCACAAACGCTCCACTACTGGTGATCTAAGTCAACTCATTGTCTAAATAACCAGCCACTATCTGCTCTGTAATTCCTCGTCAGAGAGTGGCTCGTCAGGTGTTCAACAAACGTTCGTTAATATCTTCCTCCACCCCTTCGATATGAATGATGGTTCATAATAGGGACGCCGTGTCGGGATCGTCAACAATAAAGAGGCAAGTCTCTGGATGAAAATTTTGTTTCAGCAGAGACAACATTTCACCCTGGGAGAGTGGAACTAACAGCTGATCATTGAGGTGTAGAAAATTTGCGCTAAACAAAGTCCACGAGATTGCATTTGGAGCTGCATCTTATTTCGAATGAGTTCGTCTTGATTAATTTCCGGATATCCTGCGCACAGAATATCCTTTGTTCAAGACCATCACTGCTGCGGTGGAGTCGTGAAGATTCTCCAATAAGTTTCCCATGCTGGGCCTCCCACTAGCACCGTTAAGTTGCTGGCTCTAGCATTTCGTTCACAAGAGTGATTCCACAGATAACAAAACAGGTTGTCCACTGAAGTTCAATCTCCAGCTTCTCACCAATGCCAGTACCTATATCGGCTATATATGGTAAGTTTCATTCGGTTGTCCTCACCTCACAGGAGGCATCCCCATTCCAGCTGTCGGTGGGCTCACATTACTGACGAGTGGTTAGTACGTCAGGGTCATTGAATTCATGGCAGAACTATGGGGCGTGTATTTTGAACCCGTCAATTGTATGAGCGGAAACGCCCATGGTTTGTTGTCCAAACTTCACGGTGGCGGTGTCTGCGGTCTAAGTCGGGCCACAGCTTCTAATTTTGTTTCACCTGGTCAAGTCGAGTGATCATGCCCTGCAGTAGCATCGTAATGTTCTGGAGGGTCATCGCTTCTGACACCCCTGTAGGACGCGGCATCGCCAGTGAAAACCACGCTCCCGGCTTCCCCATGGCTCCCATGTCAGTATCCCTAGACAGTGGTGGTTTGCGCAAACTTTTCAGTACCGTTCTCTGGGTCGTGGGGAGTGAGTCACCAGCTACTTGCGCCATGGTTTGAATAAGCTGCTGGCATAAAGGGCAACTGTTTAAAGACTGCATTTGGGTATCCAAACATTGTTGTTGTAGATTATGTTCGTATCGGAGTTCTTTCATAGAGTAATCGTCTGCCATCTCATTGTGGCAGATAGAGGACAACACAGCTGGTCCCGAATTCGAGTGCAGCCGGCCATTTTGAAGTATTCCTAAGAGTGTAAGCATTATCATAGTAAATTTTTAAAAAAATTGAATTTGATTTTAGCAGGAAGGGAAAATTTTCAAAATTTTTTTTAGAGATCCACGGTACCAATGATGTTAGAGAAGTCTCATGAAAGAATCACTTATAAAGAAGCTCTGTTTTTTGCTTTGATTTATCACTACCGTTGCTATCCATCAATTTTATTATTACTACACACGGTAAACCTAGGAACAATAATATGGCAGGAAGAGGTTTTTTTGCTTTAAGTAATAGTAAAAACTAATTTCATTACATCTTGGCTAAAAAATTTGTTCATTACATTTATGGCAATACTAGATTAATCACGAAATAGTCTAAGGTTATTCTCATATTTTTTTAGACTAAATTTTATTCCAGTTAACTTTTTTTTTCGTTAGACACTCCTCAATCTCACAGCACATGGATGTTAAACTCAAACCAGCACTGCATATCCTTGCTCTCACATTTCACCTTGTCACTTGAAAATGAAGAAAATGCCTTAGAGATGCTCCCAGTGCAGAACTTCCTATTGCAAACATACAGGCATACACACGTTCATATAACATTCTAACAAGGACTCCAAACTATGTCAAAAAACTGACCCAAATTACCTGCTGATGATGATGCAGTCGGTGCATTTCTTTCATTGCTCCTAAGTCTTCCTTTCTACCGGCATTTCATTTTATTTTCTGCACATTCTTCCTTTCTTGTCGGTTTTACCTTGTGACGACGATGATTACGAGAACAACGGCAACAGCATCGGAATTGTCATCAAAAGCTGCAGCTGCAACGGCAGCAGCAACAGTGGTAAGCGCTCTATTTCGAAAAGAAACGAAGCATGCCCGCATTTTTTCCTTTTCGCATTATAGAGCCTACTCTAGATGATGTTACCGTTTCCGATATGCGGGCATTTCTTCTATACCTCGACCACCACCAGCAGCACATTTCCACTCGCCGCATTTTGATAAAAGACATTATCCGAAGAATGCATCCTTTAGTCGTTTTCAATTCAATGTCACTTTCAAATCAATTTTAAAAGTTTTCTACGTGCATACGTAATGCTTGTACACGCTTTTCAATAAATGCACCTGTGCGATCCTTTTCAATAATCATTGTGCTACGGTCGTTTCCAAACGAGCTTTTTGACCGAAAATGCAACTGACAGAGTCAAGTGGAAAGAGAGTCTGAAACAACCTCATTCCTTTTACATAATTTATGGACGACCCAAAATTGTATGTGTATTTGCTGCTAGACAGTCCTTTGCATAAATTCGCCGACCAAAATTGAATTTTGTTAATGTGAACGGCATTGATCTCTGCGAGGATTCTAGTTCAATTTGGAGATGCACCAAAAGCAATGAACCGAACACCTTTCAGTCCTATTCAGCAATAGGTAATGGAAATTCAACGAGTCTATCTGCATCCTTTTATGCTCCAAATTATCTTGTCGTTAGAGGCTTTGAATCGGAATATCAAATCAGAAATACATTTCTGTGATATCCTGGTTGATATGTGATAACGCTCTATGATTGTGACCTATTAACACACATCAAACGGAAATTTAAATCAGGAGTTCCCAACTAAATTTCAATCTTCGTTTTTCTGCTCCATTAAATTTATCAAATTTTCCTTATTTCTTATTAAAACATACAATTACAACAATCCATTTTATTCTTTAATTCGCAACGAAAATAACACGCCAAAGTTTGCGTGCATGTGAGTTCGAGTAGCCAGAGATTTCCTTTTTTACGAGCCCCACACGTGTAGAAACTATCCAAGATAACTTCTGGATAAGTCTTTTTATTACACATTAACATCCGCCGCTGATGCTTCGAGATCAAAACCTTAAAGCAAGTCATCAATTCTCATTTAACACGAAAGGATATTGTTCTGCGAGCCCTTGACCTCAACACAGTTGAATGCGATTCGATGGTAATTAGCTGAATCATTGGCATCCCTTTTTCGAACCCAGGACCCTATTCATGTTGACTTCTTGGTACTTAGAACAATACATTCATTCATAACCTTGTTAAAAGGGTTCATGATTTACTCCTTGATTATTTTCAGATAATTTAAATTGAATGGAGTGACATCTAAACTTCTTTGGATTAAGTAGTATGTTGTTAAAAAGGTTGAAAAGAGTTTTGAAATTTGAAATCATTTCTTTCAAATTTCTATTGAAAATGGGTAGAAAAACGCGTTTTGAAAATGTTCATTGGATCCTATCAATCAAAACTTTTAGAATTACAGCTAATTTTTAGCTTAAAGTCAAGGATATTAATTAACACCTAATCTTTTGTAAAGACTAACAAAATTAAATTAAATACAAGTTAATGAAAAATTTCGCAGCTTTCAATTCATCGACATTGATATCCTGTGAATGATAGTTGATTTTTGTTGTTGTTGTTGCAAGGTGAAGGTTATTTATGCTCTAAAATTAAGGCTTCCAGATGCACAAGACGTCTAAAGTACTCACTAAACACCTCCCCTGTCAACCTGAGCACCTAGTCTGGAACCGTTTGACACATTACTTTGGGATAAGCCTAGTTTCGCTTTGCGGTGGAGCGTTGCCAAGTTAGGGCATCCCTCATATTGCGGAAGGGTAGCAAGGAAGAGGAGTTACTAGAAAACTGATTCCCCAATCCCAAAGTCTCCCGCTGCTGTGGTCCTTTTTATCTTTTAGTACTGCCCGTGCGTAATGTACTTCTTCTTCTTCTTCGTAGCACTACAGCTCCTCTCGCGCCTTCGCTTCCTACAAAAAGCGCATCCAAATGTCTCAGTCCACTGACCGCGTTCTCCGATTTTGAAATGCAAGCAACGCTGAACTGTCTTCGTCGACCGAATCAGACCAGCGTTCGCTCGGTTTCCCCACTGGTCTCCGCCCTTCAGTTATCCCAACGAATACCGTTTTGGGTCTCCGTTGTTTGTCCATACAATTCATGTAGCCAGCCCGTTGCAGCTTCCGTAGTATTACAATGGTTGAGACCTTCGGCTCGTCAAAAATTGTATACAGATCATGGTTGTATCGAATTCACCATTGGTCCCGTCTAACTTCACTCATTATTCACCTCAGGACCCGACGCTCGAAGGCGTTCAATATGCCTGCGGATGCTTGGGTAAGTGTCCATGTTTTGCAATCATAGCATAACACAGGTCTTATCACAGATTTGTATACTTGGAGCTTTGTTTTCCTATATATGCAGCTGGTCATCAAGATTGTAAAGATCGAATAAAATATTTGATTTACGAGCTGTATTCTTCGGCATATTACGTTCCTTTCATTGCGGGTTCTCATTATTTAGGCACCTAAATACACAAATTTGCTCACATTTCCAATACTGTACTCGCCAAGTGTGATATTTTGTGTATTTGAGGTATTTTTTCTCGACTGTGTCATGAGCTTTGTTTTATTTTCATTGATTTGTAGACTTACTAGTTTTGCTTTGCTGTCCAGTTTCAGGAAGAGCTTTTTGGCAGTTGTTAATGATCGTGACAAACTGTTGATGTCGTCTGCATAGGCTACCACTTGGCTCGACTTGTATGATAATACACCTCTCGTCTCGACAGGCAGCTTCCTTATGTTGTACTCCAGAGGCAAATTGAATAGCAATGGGGCCAGCCCATCTCCCTGCTTTAGTTCGATACTTGTGTCAAAGGCATTGGTGTGTTGGTTATTGATGCGGACTTGGAAGATCGTCGACGTCATTGTCATTTTGGTGGGATGGATTAATTTGGCTGGGATGCCAAAGCAAAGCATTATTTGGTAAAGTACGTTACGTTCGATTCTCGGTGCTTTATTATTCTTTTGGGCTTTGATGGTGGAATGAAGTTCCTCCATAGTTGATGGGGCCAATGGAAGCTCACCGGAAATATTTATGAGCTTCGATGTTCTGGAGTTGTGTGGAAGATTTATGACGTTCCTCAAATATGGTACCTATTTTTCCTTAATTCTGGTTTCATCAGCGATGCGTAATGTGCTACATGGTTCCATTTGTCAACCGTTGCAAGTATCTCCTCGATTAGCAATCCAAAGAGAGAAGAGAATCAAGCGCAGCCTATTCCAACTTTTGCATGCAAAAAACTAGTTGTAGGCATGGTTTTTCTTTTCTGTCCAGAACTTAAAGTCAGCGGACCGTGACTTACCAATGCTGTACAAGTAAGGCTAAAACCCCCATGCCCGCTCAACAGCTATATCGGGTAGAAGTCAGTCTGACGGTTCGATCGATTGAGCTACGGTCTCAAATCAGGGATTAGTTATCCAGTCCATCTTCTCTTCATACTGTTTACTCAGCACTGCTGCCAATCATTGAGTGAGCGTTGTCTCTTCTCGCAGACAACTGCCTCTTGTGTCTTCTTTTCGAAGCAGGTGGATGCTTTCTAGCAAGGAGAGCGATAGTTATCACGTCTGCGATGACTAGTACCACCGAGCCAGAGACTGTTGGATATGAAGATGCATTTTTCAGTGTTCCTCAGCTGCTCTCTACTTGTGGCACTCGTTTTCGGGACAGCTCCTTGCTGAGAGCATCACCCCATATTTCTGCTCCGTACGGTAGCTCCAACTCTATGAAGCCTTCTTGATGGGTTGGGTCCCTCTGCGTCAGTCATAGTCAAGTCAGATCCAAGGCAATTGAGGCAGTTTGTTCAGGTGAACTCATCTTTGACTTAATCAGTAAACCCAGTATTTTAGTGATGATTTCGATTTAACCAGTGCTTCCCCAATATTGATTGTCCTTACTTTGGTGGTTCTCTTGTTTGTCAGGATGACAACTTCAGTTTCATCCAGTGCATTACTATATCTAGTCTAAGTTTGTTGGTTAATTTGGCTATGTTAAATTGCCAAATTGGAAGTGGTGGATCATTGAAAAAATCATTTTTTATCAAGCTGATTAGGGCAGTTACAAATAAAATAATAACAGCCATATAGAGTTTATTTTACGAATTTGGTTAACTTAATTTAAGACCTTAAATATCATCATCATAATCTATGGTGCGACAGTCCAACCCGGGACTTGGGTCCAAGGCTTAATCTCCTCCATTCATCACCATTCGGTGACCTTGGTCCCCAGTTGATCACCCCCCAGCAAAGATCTCCTGTCAGCTTTTATCGTGTCTTTCCATTGAGTAATGGGTCATCATAATGGACATCTACCTTGTGCTCTACCCTTTAATGTACATTCGCGTTGCCAGTTTTCTTACATAGTTTCTACATGGCATCTTGATTGTAATTTGCGTAACTTTACGCAAGTAGATACAAGTGGTCACCAAATCGTTCATAAAACTCATTGGTGTCCAATCTCGTTCTTTTCGGTGCCCCTTCTATTCAGGTTGGCTCCAAGATAGACAAGGTTATTCACACTTTCAAGGTTATAGTCTCCTATAGTTAGGTTTTGTGGGGCTTTTGGTATCCATTCGAATGCGTCCTCAAGAGGCGGGTAGAGGTTGTCCTAACCGGCTAGCCAAAAGGTAAGTGGGGAATAAAATACTACTCGGGGACCAAACATTGACTATGACATTGACTGATAACGCTCCACTTAGTATTTACTTATCATGGAACCAGGACAATAGCATGGTGAAGACATATTTATTTGTCATGTAAACTCAAACTGCAAGCAAGCCATGAGTTTGGAGCGGCTTTCATTGTTGACAACACAATTAAACAAAATCATCAGCCCGTTAACGAAAGGATCTGTGCGATTCATACCGAAACCAAATTCTTTAATGTATGGTTAATCAATTGTCACGCATGCACATAAGACAAGGACATATTTTACAGCACCCTAGAATGTACTGTTGATGCATTGCAGTCAAATGACGTGAAGATTGTTTTGGGTGACTTCAACGCAAAATTCGGGCGAGAAACGGTAATTACAGGAACTACCGCCGGACACAGCCTTTATGCAGAATACAGCAACAATGGATAACGCCTGATAGACTTCGCTACTTGCAGAGGCTTTACAGTAAGCTCCACATACTTGCCGCATTGAGACATCCATAAAAGAACGTGGGCATCTCCAGACGCTCGGACTAGACTGTTCTTTCTCCTTTGATTCATGAATTTGATTTTAGTTTCATTAAACCATAAACCAATGTGATTTGCTTCACATTCTAGACTAAGAAGTGCCTCTTTGGAATTTGATGTTGAACGGGCCATAATATTGTCGTTATCAGTATACACTACCTATAATGTAAACTTGAACATTAGTTTATCAGACCTTTCAGATCATGTCTTCCTGAGTATGTGTCCTAGCACAATATAAAAGAGCACTAAGGCAAGTCTATGTCCTTATTTTAAGCCTAATTTCATGATGAAGCTGTCCGTTAGTTTGCCGTTTACCTTGACCTGAGACTCTTTATTTAGCATCGTAGTTTTGATCGTTCAGACTGGTTTCTTTTTTCGGCACGGAGAGTGTTATAGTGTTCTTCTTTGGCCCAAGTTGATCATTGGATATATTTTATGTACACCTGGTTCCTTTTTAACGATTGTTTCCTTGCATTCTTTGTCGTACGAGTCGTTCGTAATTTTTTTTAGTCGATACCGCAGAGCTCTTTGGCCACTTCTGATATTGCGTCTCTCAATATGTTACACATGGTTTCGATGTCATCATTACTCTCTTCTGCCCGCGGGGAAATTTTGATAGAATTTTCCGGGCTGACATACTTGTATATGTACTGAGCTTTCATTTAGCGGGTGTATCTGGTACCTTGAGATAAATAATGTTACTTATTTACAGTTTTTAGAGATGTGGCATCGAAACTTGACACATAATACAGCGGTCTGAATCACAAACAGCACCACGAAACGGGCACGTGTCAAGAATGCTGGTGTGTCCTCATTTTTGCATGAGAACATGGTCAGTTCACTTGAAAGAGCAAGCGTCTGGGGATGCCTACATTCTCTTGTGAATGTCACGGTGAGACAGTGCCTGTTAGTTTTACTTTTATGCTCTGTTTCTCGGCCTGTTTTGGCGTTGACGTCACCCAGAACAGTTTTAATGACAACAGTACATTCCAGGGTACTGTAAAATTCGTCACTGATTGCCTCTTCCTTGTCTTCTGTGGGCTCGTGACAGTGTATTAGGTAGACATTAAAGAACTTGATCTTGAACAGATTTATTTATTTCGACTAACTTACAGACTAAAGTCCACTAACAAGATTGGTTCAAGCAATACAAATAGAAAAGTACAACAAAATATATCTACTAGGCTAGGTGTTTAAAACTAAATTCTTAAGTCTATGCATATAAATTACTAAAGATAGAGGATATGGGCCAAACTCCATAGCATTGTGGTTTCTTGGCAGATGCAGCAGTGGTGAATTTTAAAATGTTTCCGTTCTTATAAATCGAATTTGGTATGATCCTTCATTTCTAGAGGGATAATTAGATGTCCGCATTGTCAATAACTCTCGTACATTTGTTTGCAACTGATGGTGGTGAAGCTTGTATAAGAGACATTCATCAAGAAAGTGTCTACGGGATGATTACGATGGAAGGTGCAGAAAAGAAAGTCTTTCTTCGTAAGATTGGTACGGGACTTTAAATTTAAAGAATAATATTCGGGTGAATTTCCGTTGTACAGATTCCAGTAGTGAGTTTAAGTATTTATAATGTGGTGTCCAAATTTGGAAACAATACTCGAGGATAGGCCGAACAGTTCTTATATAAAGATGTACTGGAGACAGGATATTTCCAAAGAGGCAAGAGTGACGAAGAACAAATCCGGAAACCCGAGAAGCACGTGATTTGATGTCGAGGATGTGCTCTTCGAACTTGAGTTGCGGGTCTAAGATCACCCCTAAGTCCTTGAACTTGGTTACTACAGATAGCGGTTTATTGTGTAGGCTCTACGGAAATAAGATTGGATCCAATTTTAAAGTCAAAATCATTTTATGACATTTTTGAGCATTAAGGGAAAGAAAATTTGATTCACTCCAGTTGCATAGGACGCTCAGGTCATTTTGAAGGGAGATGCAATCATCAATGCTTCTAATCACTTTAAAATTTTTTAGATCATCGGCATAGAGGAGACATGGAGCATCTATTAAAGAGGGCAAGTCGTTAATGTCTATTAGGAATAAAAGCGGCCCCAGGATGGATCCTTGAGGGACTCCAGTCCGTGGATAGAACGAGTGAGATAACACTCCACAGAGACTAACTCTACATGAACGATTGTTTACGTATGGGATAAGTTTCATTGCAGATGCTATGGGATAAGTTTCGTTGTATGCATCGTCTTCACCTATTGCACAAAACGTACATTTAGTGCACAGCGCCTTACCAATCTTACACAAGTGAGACCGAAAACATGCATGCTTGCTCAAGAGCTGGGTCTCAAATCAGAGATGGCCCAAGCAGTCTATCCTTCCTTCATACTGTTCACCCAGCACTGCTGCCAATCATGGAGTAAGCGTTGTCTCCCTTGCGGTCTCCCTCTTGTCTTCGTTTCGACGCAGGCAGATACTTTCTAGTAAGGAAAGCGATAGTTATCACACCTGGGATGACTAGCGCCACTGAATCAGAAATTGTTGGATATGAAGATGCACTCCTTAGTTCTCCTCTTCTCTGTATTTACGCTAAACATTTTCCGCACAGTTCCTTGCTGACAGCATTATCCAATATTTCTGCTGTGTACAGTAGCACCGACTCTATGGATCTCATCAAAAGTTATCTTCTTGATGGGTTGCGTATCTCTACGTCGGTAAAAGTCAACTCAAATCCAATACGAATGAGGCAGCTTTATTAACCGTTGCCCTAATTGAGCTGACGTTTCAACGGCGTTTTGGTGGGAGCAACTTGTGTGGGTGCACGCGGTGTTTTGGTAATTTCACAGATAAAATGTTTTTAAATGGTCACATTTTTTGTGAAATTTGGAAAAATTCATCTAGCCTTATATAAGGATCCCACGTAACACAAATGCGATGCTTTGGCCCCTGTCTACATTCAAAATTATTCCCTTAATGGAATTTTTGTGAACGGAAATTTATAGGACAGTATAGAAAACACATTTTGCAAAATTATGACAACATGTCATTTGCGTATCCACATTGGAAAGATTTAGGTAAGGCTTATTTGCATAGAACGCATTATAATGCAGCACTCAGGGAACGCGCGTTCTTCTCAGCGTTCAGCGATATAGCTACATCACACACAGCGTTATTCGTGCGGGTGATACAATATTCTGTGTGTTTCAGTAGAAGGTTGACCGAATTTAAAGCAATGAGTAGTTCTGATGAGGAGGACGTTTTGGTTCGTCTAGCTTTGATTGGTAGTGAAAGGAAGAAACGGTGTTGGGTGCACCCAATCAATAAAAAGAGAGTAGAATTTGTTGAATACCAACGTCTGTGTCGAGAGCTGCGCTCACATGAAAATCGTTTTTTTGTATATCTCCGCATGTCGATACAAACTTTTGAGGACTTACACAACCTATTGCAGCCGAATATTGAGAAGATAGTCACGAACTGGAGGAGACCCGTTGGAACAAGGGAAAGACTAGCTGTTTGTTTGAGGTAAATTGATGAAAAATTCCTGGTTGCATTTTTACAAAATTATTATAATAGAGAGAAGCTAGTTTGATTCAAAAAAATGAGACCCCCCCAATTTTCATAAAAATGATGTGTTCCTTCGGACGAATCATTGCTTGATGAGTCCATTGGATTGATGAGTCCATTGGACTTGTGGTGAACTGAGGACGAAGATATACTATTTCCGGATGGAGATGGTGAATTCCAATGTATGGATGATAGCCCAGGTGGGGGAAATGGGTTCCTTCATTTCCATTTTTCTGAAGAGAGCAGCAAGTTCTATCTTTATCAGTGCTTGTGTCGCTGGCTGGAATTTCCTGAACGTGTCAGCATAACTCAAAAAAAAAGTAGTCTATGCTATCAAACTCGCGTCTTGTAGGCTTATTTTGCAAATAATGACTTTGTTCACGGCCATTATCGGGGGTGCATTGTGTTGGGCCTTAAGTCCAACTTTCTTTTTTTTTGGTGGAGGTGGAGGTCGCATTGATGGTTGTGTAGATGCTGAAAATATTAGTGAGTCATGTTCCTGTGCTTCATTTTGAGGTTCAGGAGTATCATTTTGAGGTTCAAGAGTATCAACAAATATGGAGTCTTCGATTGGGTTACTTGGTATATTGATTTCAGTGGGACGGGTTCGAAGAGTATCATGCAAAAGTTGCGTTTGTTGACTCCATTGCCAATTTCGGTACTTTATACCTTTCAGACTTTTCTTGTAGCTCATACAATATCATCGTCCCGTAAACTTTTCCATTTGGTTTTGGCTGCATCATCTAATTAAGAAATAAGATTAATAATTCCAAGTTTACATTATCTCAAAATTAAAAAATAATATGTATATAAAAGGTATTCTTTATTTTGCAGATATTTGGCTACTGGTGACACTTAGCGAACCATTGTTTTTTCTTTTCGTTTGGGACATTCAACTGTTTCTTACATTGTAAGAGACGTTTGTCGGGAAATTTGGAACGTTTTGCAGCCAATATATACGCCCCTCCCACGACGCGAATGTGGAAAGAAGCTGAGGAAGGTTTTTCAGCCCTACGGGGTTTTCCTAACAGCGTTGGAAGCATTGATGGAAAGCACATTAAATTAAAATGCCCCTACAAGAGTGTATCTGAATATTACTGCTACAAATTAGTAATTGTATGATTTATCGATTTTATATTTTCTTGAATAAAATCTTAACGGTACCTTTAAATTCAATAAAACTCCACAAATGACTATTTATAAGATTAACCCACCCTGAAAGTTTCACAAAGATCGAATGGTATTTAACGATGTTATAGCGATTTGAATTTTCCTGTATTACTTTGGAACAATATGCGCCGTATTACTATGGAAACATATGGCTATGGAACAATATGCGCGACTCAGACACTACAGGTTTGCTAGGATTTGCATGAAAGTTTCAGGAATGACAGATATCATGAATATCTTTGAGAATTGGTTCAGCTAGTGGTATCAGTAATCATAAAGCAAAATGGCGACTGTTTTAAATTAGAAATTTGAATAAATTTGAGTTATTTTTCCCCAACTTAACTTTTAAAGAACTTGCTTTTAACACTTGATTCAATTTAATGAATGACTGAAGATGAGTACCCACAATTAGTACTCATAGGTGAAACAATTCGAGGAGGCAGAAGAGAACTCCTAGTAGAAGGGCTTTGTAACCATTCTAGGATTCGAAACAAGTGTTCTGATACGATGATTCGATGATTTGAATTATTCACCAAATACTTGTTTAAGAAATCGTTCGAATTCAACCAAAAAATGCAGAGTTTCATTCATAAGCACATAACAGCCACGATTTTGTTCCATGTTGAATAATTTTCGGAATGCTCCGCCCATAGATCATATTTAAGTAAATCACTATTCTTTAAATATTCATGAAAATCCGTAGAAAATATGAGTGCCTTTGAAATACACACTCATCAGTGCAATAAACCACCCGCTTCCACTTTTTGTCACCCTACTTGTTTGCTTTAAGTAAAGCTTATCTCAGGTTTTGTTTTTCATCGAGTGGATAATTGAGAAGAAAAATAAACAGTTACACTCTCGAGTTAGTTATAAATTTGTGTCGCAGTAGGTTTCGTACGAATAAGTCATTTTTCGACCTTATTAACGTGACGTTGTCGAGATAACATTTCTTGTTCTATTTTCACCGAAAGTGTTAAAAATTGTCTAATTTGTTTTTTTAAGATTGTGCTTAGTGTTCAAATAATAAAAATGCCGTTAGATGCGATTTGTACGGCTAGGGCTGTCGCTTTAGCTCATGCTGGATACAGTCAACGTCGCATCGTCCGAATGCTCAGTGAACCTCGAACCACGATACCGGATGCCATTAGACGGTACCTCCCCAAATCGAGGGACTGGATCATATATCCGGAGGCCAGGTCAAGGCAAACATCGTTGCACTTTCGCCCGGGATGACCATTTTATCGTCGGCAACGTGTTGAGAAATCGCTTTTGCACTGCTGCTGAAGCTTGTACGCGTCTCTTCGAGGTCAGAAATGTGTGAACGTACGATTAGAAGAAGACTTTTCGTGCGCCTCACGGCCCATAACTTCTCCCACAGCACTGTAGAGCTAGACTTGGTTTTGCGCGAGAATATTATGACTGGACTATGGAGCAGTGAAAGCACGTACTGTTTTCAGACAAAAGCAGAATAGCTTTATGTGGTCCAGATGGGCATCAGCTTTTCTATAGACGTAAAAATGAGAGGTTTGTTCCCTGCGCTATAGCCGAAACAGTGGGTTATCAGAGCGAATCAATAAAGATTTGGGGAGGTACCGATCTTCTCATCGTTGATGGGGGCAGTGTGAACGCTCAAAGATACGTGGAAGAAGTTTTCCAAGACCAAGTCGAACCGGTCGCTCCATTTGTTGGAGAATATTTTTGGCTAATGGATGATAATACACGTTGCCATGTCGCTAGATCTGTGACACAATACCGTAATAAAGTTTAAATTCAAACTTTGTCATGGCCAGCGCGTTGTCTCGATCTCAATCCTAATGAGCAAATTTGGGACAACCTTAAAAGACGTGTTCGGGCAAGAGTACTAGTGCCTTTTACCCTACGAGAGTTCAAGATCGCAGTTTTAGAAGAGTGGCACAATATCCCGCAGTTGGACATTCATTATTAAATTTGAAGTCAGTGACAAAAAATAAACATTTTCTTTAATTAAACAAAAATAATGAGTTGAAAGAAATTTTGGAATATTCGATTTTGTGGAGGAAAATTTTATTAAATAAATTGTTTTCAATTGTATCATTTGTTTTGATGTATCGAAAGTTGTTTTACCGTTTTAAAAGGGGTACTCCAGTCAGGCTCTTTTCGGCCCCGGATAGCTCCATTGGAGATGGTGCAGGTGCCCCTCGTCTGCCCTTGGACCTCTATCGAACTGAAATTTTACTCTATCAAATTGAAATTCACTAAAACACCTGAAAGAAACACTTGAAAACTCCTGAAAACCTTAAGCGTAACTTGACCACAAAGGGCACTTGGTACTCTCGCGACTTCAAACCGACACCAGTAAAGTCCCTTCTTGGGGAAAAATATCTTTCCGCCCACGAGCACAAAGTTCACAGCATCTAGAACTGAAACAAAGAAGGAAAGGAAACAACCGGAAAATTCAACTCAATTTGACTTTACCTCCAAATACTCATGCGAAATTCACCTTGAAATATACAATGGAATATTTAAAAAAAAAAAAGAAAAAGGGTTGGCCAACACTAACGACGATGATTTGGGGATTGTGGGAATTCCTAAATAATTTGATTTTGCTTACTTTGCTGCCAATTTATTGAAACCGTTCTCTGCTCTGCTCTCGACCGCGGCAAATTTAGCTGCCAAAACTTCTTTCAATCTCTATCCTTCATTCGATACGTGCATCCACTAACTTTGTTTCCCAACCATCACTCTTCACCGGATGATTTTCACTGATCAAAAGAAGAGCGGGACATCCTTCCGTCCCGCTTTTATTAGTTTTCCAACCAACGGCTCATTCTTGTAGGTCAAGGACCTTATAAATTCCACTACGTGTGGTCGGTTGTGCAGTTTTCTACCAAAAGAATTGGTGCTTTTGGGTATTCACGAGAATCTCACTCCTACCAAACCAGTTTGGGGAGATGTCAGTGATACAATGCACTGACAGCTTAGATTTGTTTTGCTTGTAGCTCTAAACATTTTTGGCGCGGCGTTGTTATTTGTATTGTTCAGGATGGCTTGTTTCCGTAGTGCCGTTAATTCTACTATCGGTTATCCTTTGATTCAACGATTCCTGTATTGGTTGTTCGTGTTGTGCTTTTTTCTGCTGATCTCATTCTCATTGTACAAAACTGTAGCCCTGCAAGGACATCCACGCGGCTAAAGTAAGTGTATGCAGGTTTGGGTCCATTCGATGCTATACTCCACCCGCTGGACCTTTTCCCAAGACAATGTGACCGATCTGTGTATTTGGATTTATTTTATACTCCAACGTTGACGGCAATTCCATATCTAAATCGGCGTACGGGTGCTCCAAGCTATCTAGCAACAATGAAACAGGATTTGTACTACGTCCTTCCATGCTTTCAGCCAATGCTTCTAAATCTTGTACAACTAAGCTCTTACTATCTACATAATTTAAACGTTGTCGTGACAATTCGTCAGGATGTTTCCAAATTTTGGTTGGCTTCCAATATGGCCAATTACCCGCCAGCATATAAGATGGTGCCAAACCACTTGGTCCATTGCCTCATGATACTCTAGATAGACATTTTTTGGTGGCATTTATCCAATCCACCAGTTCGACTTCGAAGCTCATGGATCACCGGAACGTTCGATGATTGACTAATGGTTGCAACATCGGCTGCACTCAAGCCAGCTCCCACAACAAGCACGAGTTTCAGTTGAGTTCGTTCGCGCTAACTGAACGCTTCCAAAGACAATTCTGACTCTCCAATTGGTTGGGTAAGTTTGACGTTCCACTAGCCAGAACAACGTTTCTGGACCTTTTCCCAAGACAATGTGACCGATCTGTGTATTTGGATTTATTTTATACTCCAACGTTGACGGCAATTCCATATCTAAATCGGCGTACGGGTGCTCCAAGCTATCTAGCAACAATGAAACAGGATTTGTACTACGTCCTTCCATGCTTTCAGCCAATGCTTCTAAATCTTGTACAACTAAGCTCTTACTATCTACATAATTTAAACGTTGTCGTGACAATTCGTCAGGATGTTTCCAAATTTTGGTTGGCTTCCAATATGGCCAATTACCCGCCAGCATATAAGATGGTGCCAAACCACTTGGTCCATTGCCTCATGATACTCTAGATAGACATTTTTTGGTGGCATTTATCCAATCCACCAGTTCGACTTCGAAGCTCATGGATCACCGGAACGTTCGATGATTGACTAATGGTTGCAACATCGGCTGCACTCAAGCCAGCTCCCACAACAAGCACGAGTTTCAGTTGAGTTCGTTCGCGCTAACTGAACGCTTCCAAAGACAATTCTGACTCTCCAATTGGTTGGGTAAGTTTGACGTTCCACTAGCCAGAACAACGTTTCTGCTAATGAAGCAGAGTGCATTTGATGTCGATTTATTATGGCATCAATAATCCATTTTGCTGATTTGTGCTTTCCAACTGGACAATTCTTAGGAATAGGTGCAATCATTGTCACCAGTGTGCCATTCATGAAATGCTTTTCCAAATTCACTTTCTTCACATAGTCCTCTTAGTATTTGACCACTCTTGATACAAGAGCTCTACGTTGTACTTCTTTTGTAACTTGTCGCTTCACTGATAAATCACGTCGCGGTTGGAGCCGTTTGATCGGACTCGCCGCCTTAAATAACGAATTATTTGTCGAGTTTGCCTTTGTCGTATTCATCATAGTATCTACAATTCCAATCGAATTGATATCGTTGTCCTTGCGCTCCTTTTTCACCTGCGCGTAATTCGATATAAATATAGTGGGACTTTGTGCCGATTCTTTTGTACACTTACAACACAAGGCACCGATTTCAGATTCATTATTATTACTTAATAAATTTAAATTATCCGAATCGTCGATTTGTTCTTTACAAAATTTTCGTGTACGTTACTTTATCTTTCTGCTCGTGAGGTTTGCGTTTATTCGCGGCTGATAGCGTCAAGTCGTGCCAAGATCCAATCGTCGTTGTCGCGAATTGAATATATTTGGTGTTACTCTGTAACAGTTGTTTTCAACATACCATTCATCAAATTTGTGTAAAACTTGATGGTTTTGGAAAACTATAAGAATTACAGGATGGGCAGTTAATTGTGCCTGTGAGTGTACATTAACTATCAACATTTGTTATTGTTTCCATATAATTGAAATGACGATAACTCAGTTGGTTATGATTTGATTTCCATGAAATTTTGTAGGCATAAGGGTGTTATATCAACTTACATAAATGTTAACCCTCAAGAAGTTTAAGGGCATCGTTTTGGAGGAAAATGTAAAATTAATAAATCATACCATTATTAACAGAGTTGAGTGAATTTTGATTTCTGACGTGCTTGGACTCATAAAGACCTACTTTCATGATTTTTTTCGGATTTTCGGCTCAAAGGTGTCCAATCGCGCAGAGAGGGAACACAAATATTGCTTGTGCATTTTGCAACCCCCCCCCCCCCCCCCCCCCTGAACTCCTAGCGCAAAAAATTACTTATTTTTTCATATTCTGAAAGTGCTTAACCCTTTTATTTGACATCCTACTCGACAACATTTAAGGAAAAAAATTGTTAAAGGCAACTTCGTTATAACGGGGGACCCCCTTAAAAAATTGTGATATATTTAATAAGACCTAAACTTTGGAGGGACCACCACTTCTGACCTTTTCACAAAGTTTGAACTTTGTTGCTTCTTTAGTTTCGGAAGTAATTTCTAATGACGCACGGATAGACGGACAGATGGACAAACGGGCGGACAGACAGATGGAAAGGAAGGAAAACTAGTACGTTTTTGCAAAATTTCTTTCAAAAAGCCCTAAAAATCATGTAGCTAGATCCAATAACAAATAACTTAGAGGCTGAAGTTCGTTGAAATTGGCTAAAAGTGGTAGGATTTAATATTTTTGTCAGTGAAAATGTATCAGTATCATTAAATTAGATGAAATCAGCCATTTAAGTAGTTCTCCAAAATATAATTTTATTCTATGAGTTTCAATAAAATTTACCGACGTTATAGCCATTTGAATTTCCTCTCATTACAACAATCATATAGGGGAGACTGTGGTTAGTTGGCATAAGGGGTAAGTTGGCATTTAGCTCCTAAATTTTCACAGAGAAGCGTCAGAGCACTGTCGTCTGTATGTTGTGATAACTTCATTGTGTTCCGTTTTCACCCAAGTTTTTCTGCCTGGTGAGTAAATTTTTTCATGTACAGTTAATTTGTTTTCTTAAGCGGTGTAACCTTATGTGATAATATCAGCAACGATTTGTGATTCAGTGGCTCATTGTGTTTATATCTACATGTGATAATCTTTTGTTTCGACGTTATGAAAGAGTGAGGAGGCCATTTTGTTTTGAAAATACTGTTGGGGCCTGTTGGCATGAGTTAGTCTGGGATTAGTTGGCACCGGCTAATTGAATTATACCAACTAGCCCCAAACTTCCGATGAGAAGCTTTTTATTTAAGAAATCAATAGACAATAAATTTATCATTTATATGATTGATAAATTTGTTATGAATAGTATAACCCTCCTACTATTTATTCAAAGATATAAAATAAACCATAAATTTTTTGAGGAAATATATAAACCTGCATATCTTTTTTTTAAATTTTCTTCCACTTAATATTGCTTTTGTAGATCAATAAGGTAAGGTGTTAAAACCGAAAGTCCAGCCGGGCTAATTACTCAGTTGAAAATGTGAAGAAGGCTGTAGAAGCTCATATTATTGAAGGGAAAAGTCTGGCTCGTACCTCAGATGAATTTGGGATCCCTCTTCGCAGCTTAGCTAGACATTGCCAAAAAGAAAGGGAACGTTATGCGGCAAGGAATGTCAATGCGGCTGTAGCTTCCAATGCTGCAGCAAATGCTTTGGCTTCAGCTACATCTTGTGGATACGTATTACCGAGAATGGTCATTAGGTACCCACTTACATTTATATATTTTCCTGCTTTTTAACTGTAATATTTATTGTGATCTTCTACGTTTTGTATTACCTGCTTATCAATAACTTTATTTCCTCGTACAGGTTTTTACAACCAAGCAAGAATTGCTATTGTCCGAATATTTAAAAACAGCTGCAGATGTGTAGATTGGTTTTTCATCTAAAGAAGTCAGGAAGTTTGCGTATCAGTACGCAAAAGCAAATTCTATGAAAATACCTACTTCATGGAACGATAATGAGATGGCGAAACCGGACTGGTTTTATCATTTTATGAAGCGACTGTAGCAACCACGGAAGTCACCGCAGTTGCAGACATTAAATATTGGCAGAGGGGTGTGTAGCCCGGGGTGGCATACTGAGGCCGGCTAGCGCTCAGTCGTGTCGTGGGTCTTTCGGGGCACCCTCTGCTCGTGCTGAGCCACCTTACATATAAATACTAGCACATAGGGAAAAGGACGGGAAAGGGGGAGGTCACATTGAGAAATGAAAAATAGTTGTTCTCTTAGAACATTGTGGCCGTTTTTATTTCAAGTTATAATTTAAATCCAAGGTATACAAAAGAAAATCAATCAAAACAGAACTACTAAAAACCCCTTTCGAAATTTGAAACAATATACAAAAATTAGAATCTACCAACATAAAATAATTCAAGACTATGGAGAATATGATAATCAAACTATTGGATAATATATTAAAAAAAAAGGAAAAAAAAACTAAAATTGTACTCACTTCTTTCCCCCGTAGAACTCCGAGCGCCCGGTGCAATACAGCAAAAGAAGCGTGGGGTCGCTGAAAATTAATTGTAATTTAGAATCACTAAACCAGAAAAAAAAAACGTAACGGCCACTTTTATCCGCATTAATTGATTTCTCCAATCTGTCTTTTTTTTCTTTTCACTAAATTTCAACCCAAGCTTTTGACAACAATTTTCGTCTTCCCGCAATCCAAGTTAGCAAAATCTTTATTTTTCTCGCACAATTTTCGTTTTCCGCACTTCAAATTAATAAAATTTTCTTTTCTTCACACTACACAAAGTCAAATCCCCTCTCTTCCCAAAATGCAAAACTCCCCTCACTTTTTCAATCTTTCCACTCTTCGTCACTAAAACTTCAAAAAAAAAAGTCTATTCAATTCTTTCCCAATTTTAAAAACCCCAAAAATCACTTATATCCCACACAGAAAACTCCTTTATCTTTAACAGCCAAATATTCACTTCACCAAAAACCGAACAAAAAACTCCCTCTTCTTTGTCAAATCAAATCCTGACTCCCCAAAGCGTTCAACCTTCCTTTTCCACGTCCAATCCTGACTGCCCCAATCCCAACCACTTTCTTTTCACATTTCACCTTTCTCCCATCCGATCCCGCAAATCAAATTCTTTTCCAATTACCGCTGTCGCATCTGGGTAACGTAATCGAAGTTCATTACACTTCGATTCCGCTACCCACACATCTTTTGGTCCGTATCGACAATCACAATAGTTTCCATTGACTTGCATATATGGCAATTTACATCCCCAAGAATCGCTTGATTGAATGTAAAGTGTCACACATACGAGTACATTACGAAAACTATTGATTTTGCCGATACCCCAAAAAGAGTGCTTCCGTGCGCCCGGGGAACTTGAACTCAGGGTTCCAGCAGTCGCACGGTCGAAACTCGCGACGTATCCAATGGAGCTATGCCTTATCGATCTCCCATTCATCAGATAAGCAACTTCAACGATTATCTGGGCATGAGATTGAATTTTGTTAGTAGGGAAACGTGAATTAATTTTCGTTAGTAAGAAAAATAAAATTTGTTAATGGGAACTAGAGAATAGAATTTGTTAGTATGAAGGAAGGAATTAGGTTTTGTTAGGAAGAATGAATAGAATGAAATTTTGTTAGTGGGAATTAATGTAGGGAGTGTTGTTAGTGGGAAAATTGAAATTATTAGTAGGTATTATTTTTTGTAGTTGTTAATAAGGAAAAAGGGTAGTATTGTGATGATGGGGGAGTAAAAATTAAAGGGAAAATGGAAACATGAAAAAAAAATAAATAAATTATGGAGGAAAAGGTAGGAATGCCCAAAGGAAAGGGACAATGTTACGGCGGCAATTTGAAGTTGCGAATGGGAGGAAGTTGGTACGCCGGAATTCGCAACAATCGTGGGGACGACCCAGACCCTGAGTGTCTCATTCAGCCGGGCAAACAAAGAATGTCGGCAGGGGTAACCGGAAAAGAAAACAAAAAAGTAGACATTCACTGGACTTCACACCATGGAAATATTCTGTCTGGTTTCTGTTTAGGTGATTGGCGAGCCCCAGTATCCGTCACTTAACTCGCTCCTTCCGGCAGACAATGCTCCATCCGAATCATTGTGCACCTCATTCAGCAGTACGATTTCACCACTGTAATGAGTATCGACCGTGCAATGAGCAGTACCCGAATAATGACGTTTAGAAATCGGGATGCTTTTGCTCAGCTTCACCTTATCGATGGACAATAGGTGGTGGTCAACAACTTCGGATGGGTCACCGGCCGCAAGAGAAGAACGACTCAAGGGGACTGAAGTAGACATAAAAGATTCTGCAGACAGGGGCAATACAACTGGCGCGATGTTAAAAGCGTCCCAAAAATCAATCCCGAGATAAATAGAATACGTCAATGCCGGAACAATCAAAAACCGAATCAACCGAGTTCGATTATTGAATTGAACCAATGCAGTAACGTATCCCAACACGTCAGCCTTATGACCTGATGCCGTTTTGACATCGGCATGCATCGAATGAAGATACAAACCAAGGTCCGGGACGAGGTCAAGGGCTCCCGCTC
Organism: Odontomyia ornata; assembly: GCA_963969285.1. Classification (NCBI taxonomy): domain Eukaryota; kingdom Metazoa; phylum Arthropoda; class Insecta; order Diptera; family Stratiomyidae; genus Odontomyia; species Odontomyia ornata. The sequence goes on along the minus strand of OZ017739.1, from coordinate 446,671,381 downwards.
CCAGGATGCTAACGCTTGCACCACTGTCTAACAGACCTTTCAATTTGCGTCCCTTAATGCTGATCTCAGCATAAGGCCGCTTGTCTTCGTGCGATGCCACGATTGACTCAATGCACGCTCGCTTGAGAAACCGTCGCGTGACAAAATATTTCCATGATCTGTGGAATCGTGACTTCGATCCTCGCCGCTTGCGGTTAGGCTTGCAGTCAGAATCAAAGTCACAAGCCACGTCCAGGGAATTGCTTTGGTGAAATTGGACCTCAGGCAGCGACGTCTGTGTAGAAACATCTACAGACCTCGGTGACTGAATTCCAATTTCCCGAGAAAATGATTGCAGGGGAATAGTAGGATGCGCTTCAGCAGGGAGGGCACCGGACCGGAGACATGAATCATAACCAGCCGAAAATTCGTCATGCAGTTGCACAGAATTGACTTCACATGTCTGAACTGGATATCGAAGGTTATCCATTTCCAGCCGTTGCCATGTGATTTCAATTCGGCGACACATCCTGACGAGATCTCGGGTGGTTGAGAACTCATGTCCAGCCAGATGCTCCTGCAATCGGAGATTCATGTTCTTAAAGACTAGTTCTCGCAGATCCGTGTCCCTCATCGGAGTCCTGAGTTGGAGAGACATCGCTTCAATGGATTCAAAGAACTCTATGAACGGCTCGTGAGATCTCTGCTTGCGGGCGAACATATTTTCCCAAATATGTGCATCATCAAGCCGAGATCCAAATCGCTCAATGAATTCACATTTCAGCTGACTCCAACTCAAGTCTCCATACAGTTCACGCATCTGCCAGTACCAGTTTTCGGCAGATCCTTGCAGGAGAATATGTAAGGTCGACACCAATTCACGCTCCGAAATACCGTAGCTTTGAGCCAAGGTGCTAACACGGAACATAAACTGGCGAGCATCCATTCCACCTGAGCCTCCATCAAACTTGAATCCCCATTTATGCATGGGAATAAAAGTTTCATCCGATTCAGGTGTCTGGCCATTATCCCGGAACGGATGCTGTGAATGAGATTCTGGCAAATCCTGAGAAGAACGCGGTGAGGGCCAAGCGAAGTACTCATATGGCGTGTGCGGAAACATGATGAAAATTAGAAATGATAAAAAACCACAGATCATTTAAACAAATATAAAAATCTATGAACAGACGGACAACACTGACAATTTGAATAAAATAAATAATTTTATAAATCACAGATGGACAAACAAGCGATTCTTTAAAAATAAATTAAAATTTGAATGCCAGACCGACAAACGGACAAGTAAATAAATGTATAAAATTTTAAAATTTTAAAATCTTACTAGCTAAAATAAAAACTGAAATTCTCAATAATATACAATACTTGAAACTTAACCCTAACCAAAACCCGTTTGATAAACCTAAACTAAACTCAATAATCAAACCCAACCTAAAATCAGTCAAATCCAAAATTAACTAAAACAAACTAAATCATTAAAATTAAAAGAAATTATTCTAAACCAACAACCGTAAAATCAATAATCTAAAACTAATCTAAGTCAAAACCCTAATTAAACCCAATAATCTATAACTAAGCTAAACCTACATTCCCCAATAAAATAAAATAACCAAATACCTAACTGTACCTATTAAACAATCAATAAAACCCTAAACTTCCAATATGATAGCGAGATAAAAGAAAATGTATAATAACAACAAGTGGAATGAGTGCAGGCGAGTATAAATGGAATTATAAAACTGATTTTGCTATCATTTCTCAAAATGATTCTCCCCATTAATGGAAAAGGAAAAGAACAGGTAATTATATGGGATGGGTGTTAAAAGTTTATGAGACACAAAGTAGACAAACTGCAACATTGCCTGGCATAGCCATGGTACTCGTAGGCGGACTCCGCTCTAATTGTCACCTCAAAGGGCTGACTACGAGACCATTATGAAATACTACGGACTTCATAATGACTCGGACAAGAGCCGCACAAATCCCAAAGCTACCACCAGATAGATGATAGAAGGGCCGAAAGCGTTGGCTAATTCCAAGAGTTGGATCTAAGTCCAACTATCCCGTGCAGGGAGATTTAACCAACGACTTGAAATTCGGTTGATCCCAACCAACATCCACACTGCTACAGCATGACCACTATCATAGCCGGTGAAGACTGTTAAACACAAAACATAAATTCAGCACGGTAGGCGCCACTGCAGTTGCGGCGAACCCCGTGATCAAGATTTCAATATTTAACTATCAAAACTCCAGATTAAACTTAAAACCATAAATAAAATCATGTAAAAATTATATCCAAACTCATAAAAAATTTCAACGAAACAAAAAAAAAATAATTTCCCTGGAATGCTCAAACCACTATTCAAGTCAGGCACTCCAGGTACTCAAGCCAAACAAATCTGAAATTGAAAAATTTAAGTTATAATTAAAAACTGATAAAATCAACTAAAACCAAATTGGGCGCCATATGTAGCAACCACGGAAGTCACCGCAGTTGCAGACATTAAATATTGGCAGAGGGGTGTGTAGCCCGGGGTGGCATACTGAGGCCGGCTAGCGCTCATTCGTGTCGTGGGTCTTTCGGGGCACCCTCTGCTCGTGCTGAGCCACCTTACATATAAATACTAGCACATAGGGAAAAGGACGGGAAAGGGGGAGGTCACATTGAGAAATGAAAAATAGTTGTTCTCTTAGAACATTGTGGCCGTTTTTATTTCAAGTTATAATTTAAATCCAAGGTATACAAAAGAAAATCAATCAAAACAGAACTACTAAAAACCCCTTTCGAAATTTGAAACAATATACAAAAATTAGAATCTACCAACATAAAATAATTCAAGACTATGGAGAATATGATAATCAAACTATTGGATAATATATTAAAAAAAAAGGAAAAAAAAACTAAAATTGTACTCACTTCTTTCCCCCGTAGAACTCCGAGCGCCCGGTGCAATACAGCAAAAGAAGCGTGGGGTCGCTGAAAATTAATTGTAATTTAGAATCACTAAACCAGAAAAAAAAACGTAACGGCCACTTTTATCCGCATTAATTGATTTCTCCAATCTGTCTTTTTTTTCTTTTCACTAAATTTCAACCCAAGCTTTTGACAACAATTTTCGTCTTCCCGCAATCCAAGTTAGCAAAATCTTTATTTTTCTCGCACAATTTTCGTTTTCCGCACTTCAAATTAATAAAATTTTCTTTTCTTCACACTACACAAAGTCAAATCCCCTCTCTTCCCAAAATGCAAAACTCCCCTCACTTTTTCAATCTTTCCACTCTTCGTCACTAAAACTTCAAAAAAAAAGTCTATTCAATTCTTTCCCAATTTTAAAAACCCCAAAAATCACTTATATCCCACACAGAAAACTCCTTTATCTTTAACAGCCAAATATTCACTTCACCAAAAACCGAACAAAAAACTCCCTCTTCTTTGTCAAATCAAATCCTGACTCCCCAAAGCGTTCAACCTACCTTTTCCACGTCCAATCCTGACTGCCCCAATCCCAACCACTTTCTTTTCACATTTCACCTTTCTCCCATCCGATCCCGCAAATCAAATTCTTTTCCAATTACCGCTGTCGCATCTGGGTAACGTAATCGAAGTTCATTACACTTCGATTCCGCTACCCACACATCTTTTGGTCCGTATCGACAATCACAATAGTTTCCATTGACTTGCATATATGGCAATTTACATCCCCAAGAATCGCTTGATTGAATGTAAAGTGTCACACATACGAGTACATTACGAAAACTATTGATTTTGCCGATACCCCAAAAAGAGTGCTTCCGTGCGCCCGGGGAACTTGAACTCAGGGTTCCAGCAGTCGCACGGTCGAAACTCGCGACGTATCCAATGGAGCTATGCCTTATCGATCTTCCATTCATCAGATAAGCAACTTCAACGATTATCTGGGCATGAGATTGAATTTTGTTAGTAGGGAAACGTGAATTAATTTTCGTTAGTAAGAAAAATAAAATTTGTTAATGGGAACTAGAGAATAGAATTTGTTAGTATGAAGGAAGGAATTAGGTTTTGTTAGGAAGAATGAATAGAATGAAATTTTGTTAGTGGGAATTAATGTAGGGAGTGTTGTTAGTGGGAAAATTGAAATTATTAGTAGGTATTATTTTTTGTAGTTGTTAATAAGGAAAAAGGGTAGTATTGTGATGATGGGGGAGTAAAAATTAAAGGGAAAATGGAAACATGAAAAAAAAATAAATAAATTATGGAGGAAAAGGTAGGAATGCCCAAAGGAAAGGGACAATGTTACGGCGGCAATTTGAAGTTGCGAATGGGAGGAAGTTGGTACGCCGGAATTCGCAACACGACACCTAAGTTTATCTCTACGTACTCCTGAAGCTACCAGCTTATCAAGAGGTATAAGTTTCAACAAAACCAATGTTGCAAGATTTTATGCATTGGAGAAATCTATACTTAACAAATATAAATTAGAGCCTCAAGATATTTACAACATAGACGAGACAGGGATCAAAACAGTGCAAAAACTAGACAAAGTGGTTGCACGGAAAGGATTTAAACAAATTGGACGTGTAACCTCGGCTGAAAGAGGAACATTGGTGACTCTCGCAGCATGCGTTTCAGCAAGAGGAGCTCCAATTTCTCTTTTTTTCGTTTTCCTGCGAGTTAAATATAAGGACCACTTTGTCCAAGGTGCACCACCTCACTTGCTGCTCAGCACATTCAACGCTTGCCTACGGGACGGGGTTTTCCCGGTACGATGGAAGGTGGCGAGGCTCGTGCTGATCAGCAAGGGGAAGGGAAATCCCGAATCGCCGTCTGCATACCGCCTGTTATGCATGCTAGACACGGCTGGAAAAGTGCTAGAGAAACTCATCAAGGGAAGACTCACTGACGCGATTCATGCTGCTGGGGACCTATCTCCTCGGCAGTACGGCTTTAGAGCAGGACGTTCTACCATTGATGCGATTGGAGAGGTGGTGAACGCGGTCCAAACGGATCGTCCCTTTGGTGACACTCGACGTCAGGAATACCTTCAACTCGGCTAGATGGGCGGATATTCTGGATACACTGGAAAACTCTTTTCAAGTTCCAGAATATCTAATGCGGCTTTTGAGGAACTACCTAAAGGACCGAAGCCTTTTTACGACACGACACAGGGCCAACGAAGGATGGAAATTACATCGGTTGTTGCCCAGGGATCTATCCTTGGTCCGGACCTGTGGAGCGTGTCTTACGACGGGCTACTGAGACTTGAGATGCCAGATGAGTCGCGCTTGGTCGGCTATGCGGATGATGTTGCGGCTCTGGTCGCCGGACGCACCGTTGAATAAGCGCAACTTAGGCTAGGTATGCAAATGCGCCGAGAGAGGGACTGGATGACTGCTCGCGGGCTCAGTTTAGCACTGGAGAAAACCGAAGTGGTCATCTTGACAAAAAAGAGAATCCCTAGAGTAAGGATGATCAGTATTGGAGATATACAAATCGAATCGAAGCCAGTGGTGAAGTACCTGGGGCTACTGATCGACTCGAAGATGAGTTTCTCTGAGCAAATCAGGGCAACGGGAATATCGGCCCTGAGTCGACTTATGGCCAACGTAGGGGGACCCAGCCCATCAAGAAGACGCCTCTTGATGAGTGCTGTAGGGTCAGTGCCACTGTACGGAGCAGAGGTATGGGGCGACGCTCTCAGCAAGGAGGTATACCGAAAACGATTGGCACAGGTACAGAGAAGAGGAGCACTGAGAATTGCATCTTCGTATCCAACAGTCTCCAACTCGGCAGTGAGAGTGATTGCAGGCGTGATACCTGTCGCCCTCCTTGCTAGAGAGCGCCGCGCTATTTACCTGCGCCGAAACAAGGATGCGAGGGAGATGGTTGTCTGCGAGGAGAGACAACGCTCGCTCAACGATTGGCAGTAGTCTTGGGGGAATTGCGCGAAGGGAAGGTGAACTGCGCGCCTCATCTCGGATGTGAGACCGTGGCTGAATCGAAGACATGGTGAGGCTGACTTCTATCTGACCCAGCTTTTGAGCGGGCACGAGTGTTTTCAGTCTTACCTGCACAAGATCGGTAAGTCACGGTCTTCCGATTGTCGGTTTTGCCCAGAAGAGGAGGACAATGCCTGTCACACATTTTTGCGTGCATAAAATGGGTCAGGCTGCGAAGGGATCTCTACAGGGAGACGGGAGAGTTGATCCCGGATAATAAAGTTGGGGTGATGCTCGAATCGGTTGAAAAATGGAACCTGGTGGCACATTATGCTCGGGCAGTCCTAAAATATAAAAAGGACTCACAGCAGCCGGAGGCGCTGGGGCTGGGGGATCGCTCTTCTGGCATTTCCTCTTCCCCTCTCCCCTCCCGCTAGGAAAGGGACTCCCCAGCTTGAAGGCGCCCCACGGCGTAACAAAACGAGACCTGGCCCGAAGTAATGTGTCAAATGGTTCCAGGCTAGGTTCTCAGATTGACAGGGGAGGTGTTTAGTGGGTAGTCCAAGGGTATCCTCCATGAGAGTCCCACACTGCCAGACTCGGCGGGCGTAAATGCCTTCACCTCACTACCACAAAAAAAAACAAGGTGACTCAAATGGTGATGCAAACAGATCAGGATGGATGATGGAAACTAATTTTATAAAGTTTGTAAGACATTTCACTCATTTTACGAGATGTTCAAAAAAGCGACAAGTACTATTTCTTCTGGATAACCATAGCTCGCACTTATCTATTGAGGCTCGTGATTTGCTTAAAGAGAACGGAGTAATTACACTATCGTTTCCCCCACACTGTAGCCACACGTTGCAACCCCTAGACAGAAGTATCTTTGGGCCACTCGGAAAATATGATAGCTCAGCATGCAACGCTTGGATGACCAACAATCCAGGACAGACTATGCCCATATTATATTCGCTCAGTTGTCAACATGGCATTCCCGCTTGCTATGACTCCATCCAACATAACAGCTGGATTTGGAGTTAGTGAAATATGCCCCTTCAACCCCGATATATTTGGTGATGCAGTATTTTTACCTTCATCCGTGATTGATCGCCCACCTCCTCAGAAAGAGATAGCGCACATTTTAACACCTTCCAATTTGACGGACTCAGCTCATGATACTTCACCACACTGCATTGCACGTGCCTCAACATCCAACCAACTTGTTCAACCTCAGGAAGTATGTCCATTACCAAAAGCAGGACCATGAAATCAATCGAATCGAGGAAGAAAACGGAGGAAAGCTGAACTTCAAACAGACACTCCAGTGAGAAATTCGTTAGCAGCTGAAGTACGTAACAGAGCAAAGAAGCTATCTGATAAAATGACCAAGAGGTTGAAGATTTGCAAGGAGAAGAATAGGTGGTTTGTCAAAGAGAAATTAGCGTTTTTCGGTCAATTATCTGATGCATCGAGTGAAGGTGAATCCTTCACTAATAATGAAAATTTCCATCCGACCCAACAACCTCAAAACAATGATGGTTCCTTGCAGAATATAGGTGTTACAGGACCTAAAGTACACAAAAATTACTATTATAGTATTAGAAGTAACAGATTCTACAGAAAACAGCAATATAAATGAAGCTGAGAGGCGTGATAGACCCCAATACGGAGTAGGAGACTTTATTTTGGTGAAGTACCAGTCACGCAAATATCCGGGTATGATTCTTGATATCTGCCGTTGCCTTCTTATTCAGGCCCAAAACCGGTAACACTACGTCACGTCGCGAACTAACCTCTTCGAGTAGCCTCATCAGCGCTACCTAGTGCTGTTTAAGTCAAACAAATTTTCTAAAAAATTTTGACAGTACATATGACTGTAGTTTGAAATTTTATCAGTACTATGTCAACGGTTTATGTTAAATATGAGGCGTCGAAGACATTAGCACAAAAATATATGTATTTCGTTCTCGTTTGTATCATTTCGGCGAAATTTCATCTGAGGAATGTCATATTTGACAATCTCAAAAGCCTACTTCCGGCCTACTGAGATGTTGCTTTCAAGTTTTCTGGACAGCTGTTCGTGGAAATTTAGGGCTACTGAGCAGCTGTTTCCGGTACGGGAAGTGACTTCAGGTACGTCAATTGATTTCCTTATGGGCCTGAGTAAGAAGGCAACGCATCTGTACAGATACAGACGACGTTTGTATAACGACTATGATAAAACATCATAAAAACTGGAAATGGACAGACATCAAGGATCGCCTTTGGTACAAAAAGAGCAAAATACTGCGGAAACTTGATCCTTTTAAACAAATTAGCAGTAAGCCAAAGTCTTTGCCAACTAGCCCCGTTCTCCCCTACTATTTTTCTACTACATGGGCTTTCCATCGAACAAGACACTACACTTTTGATTGAATCTTCTCCATATTTTCAGATAAGATGAATAATAAAAATACATTTAAGATTCAGATCGGTTAATGATTTTAGTGATATTGGAACAAAATGTTGGCTAGTTAAAATGGAGTTGTTTTAAAGCAAGAATATATTTGTTGTGCATGTCATAAAAGTCATTCTATTTATCCACTTATTGTAGGCTAAGTACATAATCTTTTTGACATGAGTGTAGTTGTTATCTTTTAGTACGCTCCGAGCGTAATGTGCTTCTTCTTTTTCGTAGCAATACAGCCCCTCTCGGGTCTTCACCTCCTGCAAATAGCGCTCCAAATGTCTCGGTCCATTGATCGCGTCCTCCAACTTTCGAAAACCAAGCAGCGCTGAGCTGTCGTCGTCGACCGAGTCAGACCAGTGAAATTTCAAGCGTCACTGTCATTAGGGAGAGAGTTTACTCCCAAAAAAAATTACAATTTTTTTATACCTACACCTGGTCGCCAGTTTTAATCTGCTTACAGAATTTCATGTTTGAAGCTTTTTTTGTCTTCGGGAAAAACTGCTGAGACGCACGAACGGACGAAGGAACAGGCTAACGGACAGGCGTTCGTAAAATTATTTCAACAAAACCTCGAAAAACGACTATCCTTCATATTTATATTGTCGCATTATTCTTACCTCAACTGTAATGTTTAAAGGCTTTTGAATCCTCTTATCCTACAAGAGCGCACTGCACACAAAAACTCATGAAGCTGCTCTGCTGGTTGGTAATGAACAGAAAACACAGAGGAAGGAGCGAGCTAAACTCAATAGACTACCATGATGAGGGAAAAGCGAATGAAATTATTTTTTCTAGAAACGAGTAGAGTTCTCAAGGTGAAAAGATACTCAGGCTTGCGACGGACGTGATCTTGAGACTTACTGAAAAGGATTTATCATGCGATTCAAAATCTTCATCCCATGTGTACTTGCGTTCCTTCCTACTTTGCTTTCACATCCCAACACTGACCTTATAATGGTTGTACGGAGAAAAATCTCTCAACTTTTATATCCTGCAATGTGCTAAGTGTGCCAATATCTAACGTACTGATATGTACGTGATTCGTTTTCGGGACTCAGTTTGACGAAATAGGCTAATACAGTTCAACCAACAAACATCTCATCCAGTGCAGTCAGACCTTGTTGATTGACTAACTCAACTTCAGTTTTCAATATCCTTTTATTCGATTTTTCAATATGGTACGCTAAAATATTTCAAGGACTATTGCAGAGTATTTCGAAAATTTTAGCAATTAAACTTAGAGAGGTTTAGATTTGAAATTAATTCTGAATAGGAATGAAAAGTACTTGGGATATGTTGAAGAACTTCTGGTTTGCAATGGTGCGAATAGAAAACAAACATTTTTAAACATGATCAAGGCATCCTTTCTCGATTCTCTCAAAAAAATAAAAACGTTCTGGCGATTTCAATCTACCGAAATTCTCTCATGTCGTAGTTGAAACAATGGAACTCATCCCAAGAGAACCTTACATTGGTTCCATTGTCCTTTCGCTTTTGGTAGATTAAAGTGAATCCATAATCAACAGAGAACGTGAACAATCAGAAAGTTAAAATGCTTCAACACTTCTACAGCGAAATCCATTCAAATGCGCTCGACGCGTACAAATATCCTGGATATCCTGTATAAGTTTTTGTGGGATGTCAGTAATATGGAACAGTATGTAGTGGCCAGCATATCTGCTGGCTCTCATGCATAAAACATTAGTTGCAGTCGGAGCAGTTGTCATTGAAAGTGCAACTTCCATACAATGACAATAGTTCGTACGAATCACAGCCAATTGAATTTTTAGTGGCCAGTTCATGCTTGACATGTTTTCGGTATGCCACTCCAGATCCGACTCATTTACATAATGACAAATTTATTAATTTCCATAAATTATTACATTTAGTGATTTTTTAAATGGTGCGATAGTTTTTTCTGCTGGAAATAGAATTGGGAAATTATGTTGGGTTTTTCGTACTTTTTTTTGTGGTAGGGAGGTGAATGCCATTTATGCACAGAAGGTTGAACTCCCATGCTTGCAAGAAGGCGACTGAACTACCCACTAAACACCTACCCTGTCAACCTGAGAACCCAGCCTGGAACCGTTTGACACATTACTTCGGGCCAGGTCTCGTTTTGTTACGCCGTGAGGCGCCTTTAAGCTGGGGGATCCCTTTCCTAGCGGGAGGGGAGAGGGGAAGAGGAAGTGCCAGAAAAGCGATCCCCCAGTCTAGCTCCCCCAGCTGCTGTGAGTCCCTTTTATATTTTAGGACTTCCCGAGCATAATGTGCCCCCTGGTTCCATTTTTCAACCGATTCGAGCATCACCGCAACTGTATTATCCGGGATGAGCTCTCCTGTCTCGCTGTAGAGATCCCTTCGCAGCCTGACCCATTTTGTGCACGCAAAAAATGTGTGGCAGGCATTGCCCTCCTCTGCAGGGCAAAATCGACAATCGGGGGACCGTGACTTACCAATCTTGTGAAGGTAAGACTGAAAACACCCATGCCCGGTCAAAAGCTGGGTCAGATAGAAGTCAGTCTCACCATGCCTTCGATTTAGCCGATTTATTAATAGTCACAAAAAGTGCTCTGATTTATTCGATTCAGATCTATTCTGGACACACACGATAAGGCAAAATGTTGCCTAGTTAAAAAAAATCGAAAATTGTAAATAGACTCGTTATGTATCGTATCGTTATGTATGTATGTATGTTTATTTGTTAAATCCTAGGAGTGAATGAATTATCAATATAATTGTCCAATAAACATATTGATGAACATCCTGTTTGTTTAAGGATTAATTGATAAGATTGAGTAAAGAAAGTGGAATTGAAAAACTATAGCCAGATCTAGAAAGAAATATTCAATGTAGGTTTCACAAATGTCTGCATAACCAATTCCATTAAAGAGTGCTAGTTCTACATATAAAGTAAATATTTAGATGTGCTCATTGAGTTATTTCCAAATAACCTCAAAATGACGGATTTTAAGTTTTTCATGAGGTTGAAAGAACCATATATTGGCTAAGCAATGCCAACTCCAGTACTTTAAGCGAATGCAAAAGATATTTCTCAATTGAAAAATTTCCTTTACCTTCATTATCCTTTATTTCAGCTAAGCTAAATATAACTTTGTATCAATCAAATACAAGATACTCGTATAAGTCTTGGTGTATAAATATTAGGGCGATTGTGTAATGCGCTATATCCTGAGGTTACAATTCTGCCATATGTAATGTGAGACTACGCACTTTATCGGTTTCGCTGATGCTTGACTGTGATGGGGTGGAAATCTCTCCTGGGAGCCGCCAACTATGCTGCATATCATATTGGCAGGTGTTGCATTGATATCCTCTTTCAACGCGAGAAGAAGCACCTTCGTCCATGAAGGTATGTCATCTCAATGGATGGCAGTTCTGACCAGTCGACGCCATCTCTCAATGATTCCATTGGCAGAAGGAATGTTCTGGTATGTTGATCTGCCCTAGTATACTGTAAATAGTGGTTGCCCATATGTTGGTGATTCCTAGAACTCCGGTCAGCTCAATGAAGGTACGACTCTCGAACTGGTCTCCCAGATCGGTGATGATCCGTGCTGACACTTCGATGGTGACTGATGTTACGGTGATGTTCTGGAGTGAACAGCTACTGGCCAACGTGTTAACCTATCTATGATAGTCAGATAGTATTGATTACCATCATTTGGGGATAGTGGTCAAAAAACGCGTTAAAATTATTAAATTTTATTATAAAAATGGTGATTCTGCTGTATCAACATTTAGGGCTTTACGAGCCGATGACGGTCGACATACTCGACCTACACAGCAAACAATTTCGAACACAGTTAGAAAATTCGAAGAGACTGGATCGTTTATTGATATTGCAAGGCCTGTGCATCATCGCAACATTTGTTCTGTTGAAAATATCGCTGTCGTTGCTCAAAGTGTGGAGGAAGACCCGAATTTGTCAATTCCTCGACGTGCTTAACATTTCGGCTTGTCTTACGGCTCATTGTGGCGGATTTTGCATTTGGGTTTGCATCTCCATCCATCCAAAATCCAACTCACTCAAGAACTTAAGCCTCAAGACCATACACAACGCAGAATGTATGCGAATTGGGTGATTGAACAACAAGCCATAGATAACGATTTTTCGAGCAAAATTTTCTTTAGTGATGAGGGTTATTTTTCGCTCAGTGGTTACGTAAATAAACAGAATTGCCGCATATGGGGCCCTCAAAATACTCAGGTGATCGCAGAAAGGCCTTTGCATCCGGAAAAAGTGATCGTTTGGCGTTCATTATGGTCTGGTGGTGTTATTGGCCCGTGTTTTTTTGAAAACGATCAAGGAAGAGCCATTAAAGTCAATTCTGACCGCTATGGACGGATGTTAACCGATTATTTTTGGAGAGAAATTGAAGATTATGATCTGGAGAACATGTGGTTCCAACAGAACGGAGCCACAAGCCACACAACACAGGTTAATCGAGCACTTTTGCAAGCGAAATTTCCAGGACGCATGATTTCGAGATTGAGTCATGTCAATTGGCCCGGAAAATCCTGCGACCTAACACCTTTGGTTTTCTTTTTATGGGGCTATGCGAAAGTTCGTGTTTACGCGAACAATCCTCAAAATCTTGAGCAATTGAAAACCAATATTCGTGAAGTTATGGCCGAGATAATGCCGGAAATGTGCCAAAGAGTCATTGAAAATTACCTCAAAAGGATTGAGGCCTGTAAGAGGTCCAGTGGAGGACATTTGAATGACGTTGTGCTTCACGTATAATTGCAAGGTTCAATCTTTATATTGAATATTTCGTTTCCATTTGAATATTTTATATGTTTTCTTTAGGTTTACTTTCCCAAGCGTAAAATGGATAACCCCATATTTATAATCCGCGTTGGAGCTATTCTCGCTAGGAATGTAGTGGATGCCAACGGTGAGCTGGGAAATCAAACCCAGGTGATGTTGTTGTCTTATTTATACTTTTTCCATATGCTGATAGAATATGAACTGCAGTGGCTTGTGGTCAGAAAACACCGCAAAGATTCTAGCCTCCAACATATGATAGAAGTGTTTTATGGCTTCGCGGACCACTAAAAGCTCCCTATCCTAGGTGCTGTGACTTTGCTGAGTGTCAGTTAGTTTACGCAAGAAGAATCTGAGAAACACTGATCCGGTTTTTGTCGTTTGATCTAAGATGGCTCCGAATCAATCATCTAAGGCATCCACTGATAAGAAACACGTAGCTGATGGACGACGAAATACGCCGAAGAATACAGATCGCAAATAAAATATTTTATTCAGTATTGACTATCTTGAAGACCAGCTGCATACACAGGAGAACAAAGTTTCAAGTATACAAATCTGTGATAAGACCTGTCTTATGCTATGGGTGTGAAATATGCACCCTAACCCAAGCATCCGCAAACATATTGAATGCTTTTGAGCAACGGGTCCTGAGGCGAAGCTTGATGGGGACCAATGGCAAATTCGATATAACCATGAGCTGTATAAAATTTTTGACGAGCCGGAGGTCTCAAGGATTGTTAAACTGCGGAAGCTGCAATGGGCTGGCTACATGAATCCTATGGACGAACAACGGATACCCAAGAAGGTATTCGTCAGGAGAACTGAAGGCCGGAGGCCAGTGGGGAAACGCTGGTCTGACTCGGTCGCTGCTCGGTTTTTGAAATAGCAGAACGCGGTCAACGGACCGAGACAGTTGGAGGTACTGTTTGCAGGAAGCGAAGGCCCGAAAGGGGCTGTAGTGCTAAGAATAAGAAGATGGATTAGGGTGCGTGAGCAATGACACCTGGCTTAGATTCGTTTGGCTTTTCTCAAATGCTGCTCATACCTCGTTCGTCTATTCCAGCTGCGTCTTGTCTCACCTCTCGCTCCCCGGCATTGGCTATTGAAGCGGGCGTTGATTTTGCGCACCGTGAGGTAGGAATCGTCTGTAGAAGTTTATCATACCCAAAAAGGATTTCCACGATAGGGCCGTTTTGGGTCTTGGGATCAAGGTATGCCTTCTGTCTTATCAGGAAAAGGTTACAATTCGTTTGATAATATCATCTGTCCCAAAAAGCGAACATACTTATTTCTGTAAACGATTCAAAACTTCTGCATGTTGCTGCTGATGGAATTATTGGTTTTGAATACTATTACGAGTATGTCATCTTGGCATACAAATACATCGTCAAATTCGCGTACAACCTCGTGCATGAAGCAATGGAAGGTCTGGCCTACGTTTTATAGGCCAAATGTCATGAAGGTGAATTTGTACCTTCCACACCAGGTTTGAGGGCTACTTAACGCATTTTAAATGAGCGACAAATACCTTGTTATAGCAAGTAGTCAAATTCGGCTTTCGCAGTGGCGAGGTTGTTGGGTGGCAAGCGGTATGTGTTGATACTAAGAACTTTTCATCACAACGTGATGCATCGCCATGCCGTGAAATTGACGGCTAGAATGGCAGCGTATTGGTTGCCAACGCTTGATGATGTCGAGGAGATTACTGGTGGTTGGTCCTAGGACAGGGCTTTCCCCTCCAATGAAGTCGCAATCGTTCGCTCACTGACTGCTCATCCGTTGATGTCGAAGAGTAGTCCAAAGTGCTCGAGTGGATTCACTTCAGTGTAATGTCTGCGATAAAGAAGGTCGACGTAACGGTCTTCGATAACCCAAGTTTAAGGTTAGGATCTGTTTCCCAAAGGAATGAATAATGAAACCATTTATGGCTAGAAGAGGGATGCTAGGATCCGAGTTACTTCAGTCTTGGGTGGTTGGTAGGACCCTAGAGATTTCTGCTTCAGTGCCAATCAATACTGTGCCACTGCACTTGTTGCCGCGTGTGATGCACCGTGCGTGTATTCGAGTCAAAGGCGAGAAAATCGGTAGGAATCGTGTGTGGACTTTAACAAGTTGCCCGTAAGAATTGTGTTGTGTGTGCGATTGAGAGTTTTGAAGATAATTTCGTTCATTTATCACAGCTTAGGCCATGTGAAGTGCTCGCATCACGGTTGCATTGTTTCGTGGAGCAAATTACGGGATTGCGTGGAAGTAAAGTGAACGGGCTACAATTTTCATCTGGTTACAAGTCCAATTCCCATGTATATTTGAATTCTCAATTGACCGAATCACAATTTATAAACTACGGGTGTAAAATACATCTAATTTTTCCACACATCTGCAATTTTTCGATTCGGGCCACGGGAAGCTTAAGGATTTCCGATTCTATAAGTCTGGTCCTAAGTTAATCAGTAAGGAACATTTTCCCCATTGACGATAATTTTTCTAAATCATGTGACGTTATCTATGTCGAATCAGCGGGATGTCCTTTGCTTATGGTGGCATAACAATATCAAAACTGAAACCTCAAACTTTTCCAAGGTGAAATTGCGTTCTGTACAATTCTGCGAGACATACGAGTATTTAAATGACTCTAGGGTGACTAAAAGTTATACAGGCTTAAGTGAACCTCATTTATGTTTTGTGTGGACATCGGTTGTTCTTAAAATGACAATCATTAAGCAAAATATTCATGAATATTTTACTCCGAGCAATATGAAGGTGCTGTTAGTCACGAGGGCATTTTCTCATGGGTACAGGGACGGACATCAGAACGATCGAGTCGTCCTGGTTCTTCACCAGGGCTGTCCAAAGGTAGAGTCCTAGTACAGTACTAGGTGCGTTGATCGCGTTAGATCTGCCACTGCTGCAACCACTTGCACTGATACACTACCAGTATGGTAAGGATGAAGTCTGGTACACCACTAGATTTCCCTAATAATTCCGGGCGCTCGTGTTCCTATTCACCACACTACACAATAACCTGTCTATCAGATTTGTCGCAGCATTATTACTCGGCGTGCTTAACGAATCTCCCCTGAAACCTCCCAGCGATCGACATCATACAGTTATCCTACCACACTGGCGCTAAATGCGGCATGGACATTGCCCAAATTAGATTCGGTCTCGAGCTTGAAACTGCCACCATTTTGGCAATGCAGACCCACATTATAGTTTGCTTAAGTAGAGGCACAATTCATTGCTAGTAGTGTATTTACAGATGGTGAAAAATTTAATGCGATAGTCGGATGGCCATTTTGGAGCAAGTTTCGGATATAGTGGAACAACCACTAGTAACAGAAAAATACGCAGAACAGAAACGACGATTGCTCGCTCGTTTTAGCGGCACCTCCGAAACCCATCTGACAAACGTATTAACTGAGATGGAGCTGGGTGACAGAAAGCCGTCACATTTACACCGCGAAATGAAATCAATGGCAGCCGATCAATTATCGGATGAAGCAGTGCTACCTTTGTGGCTTATTGGATTACCCGGACGAGTACGAGGGATTCTGACAGTTTCAGCCCATGTAGAGGCTGAAACTCTCATGGAAGCGGCTGATTGACTTGTATTGGAATATAATTCATGGTTTTCTACTTCGGAAATATTTATGTCAAGCTTCGAGGAACTATGAGACAATCGCCGCGTTAACAGAACGGATCAGCAAATTGGAATCCGATTTCAAACAATGTACAAGTCTATCTCGGGTTCGCTCTCACGTTCATATGTTTCGAGGGGACTCTTTACCATAAACGATTTAGAAAAAATGCAAGGATGTGCAAAGCTCCATGTAATTATGATAAAAATTCGGAAAATCAAAAAAGTCGTCAAATGTCGGTGCAAGGTGTGACGGCAATATGAAACAGCACTGTTTAGTCACTCGCAACCGCCAAAGTGGTACCTTATTTCTGGTGCACACAGTGGCGGATATTTCTGTGATGCCGGTGGAATTTAATACGAAAACAAAAAAAAGCGTCAGAGATTAAGTGACATGCAGCAAACGGAACCACAATAGACACATTTGGGGGAAATTTTTTCAGTTTAGATATTGGCCCCCGAAAGAATTTTCAGTGTTATTTCCGCCTCGCAAATGTGTCGCGACCGATGGAGATACGAATCTTTATTCAATCGCGACCATTATTAGAGTAAATGCGACCAAAATATAAACGTGCTCGCAAACCTGTTGGCACAGTATCCGGAACTCATATCATCGTCAAACTACTAGCAACCCGTATCACATAATACAATATTAAGCACCATACTGTACCCAAAGGACCACCAGTGGTGGAAGAACCACGCCGACTGCTACCTCAGAGATATAGCGTTGTGAAAGCTGAATCTGAATACTTGATTCAGAAAAGAATATGTAGGCCATCAAAAAGTGCCTGGGTGAATCCGCTTTATGTCATCATCAAAAAGACTGGAGATATCAGATGTTGCGATGACTATCAACATCTTAATGCGATGACTTGTCCTGACCGATACCCTGTTGCACCTGTGCAGAATTTTACATATTGACTCAGCGGAACAACAATTTTCACAAAACTAGTCCTCAAGCACGCCTACTATTACCTACCAATAAGTGATGAAAATATTGAAAAGACAGCGGTCAAAACACCTTATGAGTTATTTGAGTTTGTCGTCATGCCCTTTGGTCTGCGAAATGCTGCGAAAGCTTTTCAGTGATTTTCAGATAATGTTTTGCATGGACTTCATTTTGTATACGCATATTTAGACAATATTTTGTATTCATTGCCTACCATGGAGGAACACACAGAACATATACGTCAAGTTTTTGATTGATTGAGCAGAAACGTCATTAAAATAAGCCCCTCAAAATTTATACTGAAAGCGGGTGAAAGTGAAATTTCTTGGTTTTCTGATACCCAGTGAACGAATTCAACCAATTACCAACAAGTGTGAAGCTATTACTACCTTTCCACGTCCACCAAATGTTTTGGAGCTACGACGTTTCTTAGGAATGCTGAACTTTAATCGACGTTTTTTTGAAAATGCCGCATCCGTTTTAGCCCTACTTAACGCATATCTGACAGATAGCCGAAAAAATTATAAACGACCCATTTTGTGGAACCAAGTATCTCTGGACGCTTTTAAAAAAAGCGAAGAGTTACTAACAACAGCAACTGTACTACCAGATCTCAAGGATAGTGCGATTTTGGCAATAACCACTCACCTTTGCATTTAAACCAAGGTCGGATAGAGTCACACCTTGACAAGCTAGGCATCTCAAAGATGGTGATAATCCAGTTGCTGACGCTGTTTCACGTTTATCATTAGTAGACAACTTATCACTATCTGATACACTGGAAACTTCTTTTATAGCAGCAGAGCAAACTCACGACGAAGAGTTAAAAAAACTACTAAACTCGGATACAATATTTAAACAATAACGCCTTTCACTAAAAGATGGTAAAGCATTTTATTGCGATACTTTAACGGGCGATATCCATCCATACGTAGACGTTCTACGACCAAACTTATACAGAAGAGGTATGTTTGGTCCTCTGTGTCAAAGGACGTAGCCAGTTTTATTAGACCTTGTGCAAACTGTCGTCGATCTAAAATTCATCAACTATTCGATAGTCTGCTACCATTTACTGTTCCGGATCAGCATTTCGATCACATACACGTCGACATAGTTGAACCTCTTCCACCTTTGCTAGGACAAAACTACTTGTTAACGATGATCGATCGCTTTACCAGATTGCCAGAGGCTATACCAATTGCAGATACGACCGCCGAAACTATCACAACAGCTCTATAGAATCATTGGATTAGCAGATTTGAAGCACCTAGACGAGTTACAAGTGATTGTGGGTCACAGTTTGAATCTATGCTATTTAAAGCACTATCGCATTTGCTAGATGGAACGAGGCTCCGCATAACTGTGCACTATACATCATCCAACTGCATGGTAGAAAGGTGGCGGCGGTCTTTAAAAGTATCTCTAATGTGCCATGAATCGTTTCGTTGGACTGAAACACTACTAACAGTGCAACTTGGACTTCGAGTAGCATTTAAAGAAAACATTGGTTATTCGGCATCTGAAATGACATACACTTAGATTGCCGGAGAATTTTTCCACGACTAAGAATTAACAAGCGACCCGCAAATATTCGTTGAGAAGTTTCAACGAGATATGCAGCGATTACGAGCTACGCCAGTTGCACATCACAGGCGAGATAGTGCATTTGTGTATAAGAATTTGTTTACATGCACTCATGTGTTTCTATGAAACGACTTGGTAAAGAGCCCACTAGCTCCGCCCTACACGGGACCGCATAAAACCACTCTGTTTTCGGACGTTACTACTCCTCATCAACTAGCAGTTACTCAGGGGGAATATTATAGCAGTTAGTTCGAGATAAGTTCAAATATCATCAGACATGACTCAACTCATAGATGGCACTGACATCAATACGGAGAAATAAAAATCACTTTTACCTGTCATCTGTTTCTGGACGCGTTTAGTTTTCTCTCGTCGTTCGGCATCACGCACCCATGCATTCATCCCAATTGTTTCTTAAATTTGGAACTAAATGTTATACCTTCTTGTTAATAAAATACGAATAGAGTTTAACTAGCGTCTTCTTGATAGCACCCTACATCCTAAACTCTACAACTTTGAAACACGGGATAGCATGAGATCCTATGTAAAAACTTATTTAAACGAAAATGCATAAAGCAACGTAATTAATATCTGAAGCCGTATCGTGGAATATTACATATTTTGACAGTTATGGTTTCAATAGTTTTCAATGTGAAATGCTATAATCATTATACCTAATTGGGATATGAGAATAAGCAAATTTTCATGCACAAAAGATTTTAATATTCGCAAATATTCCCACGATTTAAAGTAAAAAATGTCTTTTTTATGGATCGGTGAACATATTTACAGTAATATTTAAAATACGTTTCTGATTAAAACTTTCAAAAATCATCAAAGAAAATAAAAATGATCAGGAAAATTACGTCACCCTTAAGCTAAGAGGATTCAATTGCAAGCTCCTTTTAAACGATTTAAAAGAACCCCAAAAGCATCCATTTTGGATGGTCTGTTAATTTGGCGGGAAAATGGATACAATGTATTTTCTCTGTCACAGAAAAGCCAAACTATAAATTGATGTTATTTTGACAGACCGACGACCGACCGACTTTTCTGGGTGAAGTTGAGCAGTAGCATAAGCTTATTGCGGTGGTCTTTCACCATGCTCAGAGAATGAATCCATGAATCGGACTATGGACCAAAGGACTAAAGGACCAAGGACCAGATAACTTTTGAGCTGAGAAGAATGCAAATTTATGCGAATTGTGCTTCCATTTCACACAAGATACGACTGCGAGTACAATGCGGCATGTGGGAGCTGACTGTAAGCATGTAGAGTAGCTGAAATTTCTGTTTAACATTCGTCTGATGCATGTGAGGAACAAAGAAACTTTCAGTTATATTTATAAATGATAGTTGTTACTCGTAATCGTTGAATATATTACGCATATGAACATACAATTGCATTGCGAAGCGAAATATGGATATAATAGTGAAAAGTTTGAAGATTTATATCAGATGGAGAAAGCGGGCATTCGTTTAAGTCTTCGGGAGATGAATTGTTCGTTAGGATGGATTAGATATGTATATCGGTCAAGTGAGCGATTCAGAATGAAACTACTTTGTACTGACGGTATGGTAAATTACCACTGGCTGTGAATAAAGAAAGTTTACTAACATATTGCACCCTATCAACGAGAAGAAGAGTAATGTATTCTGTTATATGGGTTTGGAGTATATTTTGAGATGAATACATACGGATTGAAATAATACTAAAAAAAAGCGCAATGAGGATTGTACTCATACATATAGCAGCACAGTAATCTTTCTAAGGCTTTTGTTTATCACGTTTTTTTTTCAAGCAACATTCGTTCACTTCAAACGATTTTCGTTGACTTCAAGCAAGCATACGACAGTATTGATCGAAGCGTACTGTACCAAACAATGCTTTGCTTCGGTGTTCCAGCCAAATTAGTCTGTCTTATCAAAATGAAAATGACGTCAAAGACCTTCAAAGACCGCATCAATAGCCACCTCACCGATACTTTTGACACAAATATCAGACTGAAACAAGGAGATGGACTGGCCCCATCGGTATTCAATTTGTCATCAGAAAGCTTCCTGTCGATACAGGAACGACATTATTATACAAGTAGACCGAATTTGTATTCTATGTGGACGACATCAATATTTTGTCACTTTCGTTAACAACCGCTAGACAACTTTTTCTTTAATTCGACAGCGAAGCAAAACTAGTAGGGCTACAAATCAACAATACCTTAGATACACAAAATATCACACTTGGCAAATACAGTATCAAAAATGTGGGTGAATTTGTATATTTAGGCGCCAAGACAACGAGAACCAGCAATGAAAGAGATGAAATACGGCGAAGAGTACAGCTCGCAAATAAAATATTTTATTCAGTTTTGACGATCTTGAAGACCAGCTGCATACACAGAAAAACAAAGCTCCAAGCATACAAATCTATGATAAGACCTGTGTTATGCTATGAGTGTGAAAGATGGACCCTAACCCAAGCATCCGCAAACATATTGAATGCCTTTGAGTGAAGCGAAGCTAGACGGGGACACATGGTGAAGTCGATACAACCATGAGTTATATGAAATTTTGACGAGCCGGAGGTCTCAGCGATTGTAAGACTGTGGAAGCTGCAATAGGCTGGCCACATGGATTGCATGCATGAACAACGAATACCTAAATAGGTATTCGTTCGGAGAACTGAAGTCCGGAAGCCAGTGGGGAAACCAAGGAAATGCTGGTCTGATTCGGTTGACGAAGACAGTTCATCGCTGCTCGGAGTTTGAAATTGGTGGACGTGGCAGACGGTCAATGGACCATGAGAGTTGGAGACACTTGCTACAAGAAGCGAAGGTCCGAGAGGGGCTGTTGTGCTGCGAAGAAGAAGAAGATGGTAACCGATCAAGCTACGTAATTTACGTCTTCTTTTTCAAAGACTTTTGCAAATAATATAAATCGAATTACTTCATAGTCTCATATCAACAAACAAGAAGTTAGTTCACTAAATGACAGACTTAACTCAACAATTACTGAGACTAGGATACTATATGCCAAGTATCGAGACAAGGACCCAGAGGACATTTTGAATCAAGTAATAATCACTTATAATAATGCTATTCACTCAGCCAAAGAATACACCCCATTTGAACTATTCTAGAGCAGGACATTGTTGCACAATCTGGCGTACCGGCGTTTCCCCATTTGAAATTTCGAATTGCCACCGTATATCTCCACCTTCTTTTGGGCACATATACCTTTCTTTGCTATATTCACTTATTTTTATTAACATTTAACTATTTTCCTGTGATATTTATTTTCTCCATCATCTCAATCTTGCCTTTTTACCTTATTTTTAATAATATAACAAAAAAACAAAAAAAAAAAATAAAATAATTATCTTAATTTACCCACTAACAACACTCCATTCATTACTTCCCATTAACAAAATTTCATTCGATACCTTTTCCCTAACAAAACCTTATTCCTTCCTTCATTATAACGAATTTTATTCATTAGCTCTCCCTAACAAATTTTATTTGTCATACAAACAAAAATTCATTCACACTTTCCTGCCAACAAATTTCATCTCAATGCCCATTAAGAAAGGTTCCCAATTGAAGTTGCTAATTGGATGAATGGGAGATCGACAGAAAGTGGCTCCGGTGGTAGCGTCGTAGTTTCCCACCCATGGGGTCCACTGGGATCCTGGGTTCAAGTTTTTCCCAGCGTAGGATAACACTTTTTCTGGGATATCGGCAAAAGCAATTGTTTCTGTATTTATGACGATTTCCATATAACCAAACCCTATCATGATTATGCAAGTCGCCATATATGCAAAATGGAAATTTTTGCGTCTGTCGATATGGGAAAGATGTATGAGTTACGGAATTGAAATGTATTGAACTTCGATTACGTTGCTCGGATGCGGCAGCAGTGATTTGGAATGAAAGGATTGCGGGATTGAGTGAGTGAATTTCTTGATTTGGGAAGGCAGTCAGATTTTGACTTGAAAATAAGAAGGATTGCATTGGGCAGTGTCAGGAAAAAGTGCGAGTTTTTAATTCGGGGAGTTAAGATTTGAGGAATACGTGAGTGGTCGAATTGGGAAAAAGGTTGATTTTGTGAAGCTAATGAATTTTTTCTGTGAAAATAAAATGAATAACGAGGAAAAAATAAAAACAAGCATTTTCTGAAAAGGTGTTAGGACGATACAATTTGTGGTAAAATGAAGGATTTTAGTGATTGAAATGATGGTAAACAATTGAAATTGACGGTATTCAATGAACAACTGGTGCAAAAGGGTACAGCTATCCGTACCACATGGAAACCATTTCAGCAAAAGAAGTTCCTAGTGAATATTTTCAACATTTCAATCATATTGAGATAACAAACTACCAAGCGCGTCAGCTTTTATGCGAAGATGTTTCATACGATAAAGTGGAAAATGGCCTAGTCCATTTGTTGCATTACGGCATCTGAAAAATTCTTAAGCATTTACCAATCAAAAACGGGGGAGAAAATAATATAGCATCGTTTATTTCTACAACATTGAATTTTTCTACGATTACGCTAGAGTGAAGATCGGGCAGCTGAAAGTGGCCCTTGCGCTTTTGATTTTTTTTAAATTTTATTTTCAGCGGCCCCACACTTTGTAAAAATTATGTTACAGTTAGTACAAATGAGAATCAACAACTTCGCAATTCAGAATAAATACGTCAACTATACTAATCGAAAAGTTTGCCCCGCAAACTTTTCGAAAAATCGGCCAATGCACCGATTTATCTCTTCCGCAGCGGGTATACTGTTTTAGTGGCAATATGATGCCACAAACTTGCTGCATAATATTGCGTAGCAGATATTGGTCATCCCTACGCCATTTTCGATATCTGCTACTACTCACGACCTGATGTCAGTGTGTGGAGTAAAGCTGTGCCACTGAACGAGTAGTTGACGTCGGTAGTGTCGTGTTGGTTTTGGGAGATTTGTTCCGACGTCGTCTTTGGTCTGCCAAGTTTTTCCGCGAGTAATTTAAAGTTTTGTGCCCAACGGTGTACATTGCCATGCAGAAGTTAATTTCATCAGTGGGAGTTCAGTGAGGGAAAATTTTCAGCAGATTTGTCCCAAGGAATTCGTAAACTCTGTGGTGGTATCAAGTCAGTACATGAAAACATGCTAACACGTTGTCGTCTTCCTAGTCCCGTCCTTGTTGCCTTCGTTTTTTTTTGGTCATAGCAGGCACAGGCGATGCTGTCGTCGATCACTTTTTCGCAATGGACACTGGACCCGTTATTTTGCTGTTGTATGGTGGAGTTTTCCGGTAATTATTGGGTGTAATTGACGTGATTCCAGAGGTAAGGTGTGGAGCAAACATTATCTTGATTACCGATATGGTATTCTACCAACAGAGTTTTGTGATGTGCTGATTACTATTTATCCCCTTAAAAATGGTGAGTCGCAACCCGGACGTTTCATGGTTTGATCCATTGGCCGACGAAGCTGTTGTAAGTGCAACTTGCCTAGCAAGTCTGGTTAGACCTATAGCCAGCAATAAATGTTGAGCATGTAATCTTTGGGGACGGAATACTACCCGATCGCAGAAAAATAGAGCAATTAGGAATACGAGAGTTCCTCGAAACCTAAAATGGCTAAAAGCATTTCTTGGGTTAACTTCTTATTATAGATGATTTGTTAAAGATTTTGCGAAAATTGCGAAGCCACTAACAAACAATCAATCTAAAAAAACAGAAAATAGTCTCGGGTAAACTCGAGATGGAGGCCTTTAATAATCTGAAAACAATGCTTGTCATCTCCAAAATCTTAACATTTCCCGACTTTCAGAAACCCTTCTTACTGACGATGACCTGTTGCAAGGTCGGGCGGGATAGACCTATTGCTTACATAACCAGATCTCTCAACAAAACCGAGGAGCACTATGCAACCGGAGAAAAAGAGATGCTTCCCATTGTTTGGACCCTGGACAAAGTTTGGAAATATCTCTTTGGGGCAAAAGAGATAAAAATACTAACCGACCATTAGCCGTTAACCTTTACTTTGAGCAACAGGAACTTCAACTCTAAACTGAAAAGGTGGAAAGTGCACATTGAGGAATACAATTATGAGCTTGTCTACGAAAGCGAGGAAAACTAACGAAGTTGCCGATGCCATCTCTTGGCTACCACCACCGACAGTGGAGACAAACACGTTGACCACGGGTTGTATCTACAGCGCGAACAAGGCTAACAGTGATCTCATTCCCTGCTGTGAGGCACCAATCAATGTGCTTCGGCAACAGTTTATAATCTCTGAAACTTGACAAGGCCAAGCAATCTTAACGATTCACGAGGAGCCTTACCCAGTCTTCAATAGGCAGTACATTTGGCTACGCAAAATCAATCGAGAAACTTTGACAAGAATTTTAAAAAAAATTTAAATCCAAACCTTTTGAATGGAATAAAAATGGACAAAAAATTTATTCAGTTGCTACAAGAGACATTCAGTAATCCGTTTCAAAATTCAAGGCACGAATAACCCAACGCATGGTAGAGGATACAATAGATGTGAACATGAAAGGAACAGCACGGAGCTCAAAGAACAAATAATGGAAAAATTGCTACTTTCCCGGAATGAATAGGCTGATCAGAAAATACACCTCAAGTTCCACTACATGTAACACGTGTAACTACGATCGCCACCAACACAAACCCGCATTACAGAGCACACCAATACCCCAATATCCGACCCAAATAATTCAACATTGAAAAACTTTTGACATGCGTAGATAAATTCAGTAAATTTGCAAAATATTTTTACATCAAGAATAAATCCGCTTTGACCTGCATGAAAAAATTATCAAGCTAGTGCATTTTTTCACGGTTCCAAAAGTAATAGTGTCCGATAACGAGGGAAGCTTTATTAGCCCTATTGTTGCGAACTGCCTTGAATCTCTTGGTATAACCATTTATTTGGCACCACCTCAGAAGAGTATGGTGAATGGCTCAATTGAACGCGTTCATTCAATTGTTCTAGAGATTGTTAGATGCCTTGCAGAAGAATATCCTGACCTCTCTCCCAAAGAAGTTTTAAATATATCCGTGGATAGATACAACAACAGTTTCCGTTCACTCATTAATGCGCTACCTTCTGACGTTTTCCTTGGAAGGAAATCAATTACCAAAGATTAACGAACTTCAGAGACAATTTACATAAAAACATTCCAGCAAAACCCAATAAGTGCACACAATGCGAAACGCAGTGAGCCTAAAAATTTCAAGTCAGGGGACGTATTTTATAAGAGAAATAAACAAATTAAAGCTAAGGAGTTGCCTCTATTCGAAAAAGAAATTGTGGGAAAAGACAATCGCGCAACTATTCTCATAACCTTAAGCAAAAGAATAAGCCGAGTTTACAATGTTGGTAAAGGGCTAATTACTTTTATACGCTGTATGTCTTCCCAAAACGGAGGAGCCAACCTTCAGTCATATCCTAATCCGACCCACAATAAACAGCAATAAAATGATTCTTGTGTAGCATTCCACATTATTTATCACAAAGCAAGTGGAATACGGCGTCCTGGGGAACTGCATCACCATACAGAATACCAAAACATACCGAAGGGACCAACTGTAACTATTAAGACTAGATGACCGCATCTCTCTTGTTTTCGAGGGACGCGATGCATTCTGTGAATTCCAGTGAGAAACCTTTCGTAGAAACTCCGAATGAGGACACTATATTTCTAAGTAACTTCAATGGAAATATTACCCACACTTAGAGGAACCTTTGTAATAAACTTCAAGAATAAGTCAATTCGTATTAATGGCATTGAGTATACTTGTGGAGAAATCCGAATCTTTCATCCTTTACCTGCTATCTTTATGGGATATCTTACTGGGAAAGAGTTCAAACTTGACCTTGAGTACTCACATAAACTCCATATAGACAATTTGAAAAGATTGGAGTACTTCTCTGCACATAGCATCGCAACAATCACAACGGATGTGGCTATTTTTGTCAGCATTGTTGTCCTACTTTATTTATTTTTCGTTTTTCGGTTTTGCCATATACAGGGTGGGCCAGAAAGAATTGCGAATTTGAAAAAATCATTAAAAAAAAACTGAGTACAATTCACATACAAATTTTTATTTCTATAAAAATTGACATCTGGAAAATTCATTTCTTAAAAATAACGTCATCCAGGTGTGCACCATCCCGCTGCAAACATTCTTCGAATCTGACCCTCAAATTGGTAAAAACTCGCTGGCATATTGCACGGGGAATAGCTGCCATTTCTTCCCGGATATTGGTCTTCAACTGGTTAATCGTGGCTGGATTATTGGTGTAGACTCTACTTTTTAGGTATCCCCACAAAAAAAAGTCCGGTGGCGTCAGATCGGGACTTCTAGGAGGCCATGCAATGTCACCTCGGCGCGATATCAGTTTCCCAGCAAACATCTCGTTTACGACCGCCAAAGAGGCATTAGCTGTATGGCATGTCGCGCCATCTTGTTGAAACCATGTCACACGATCATAGGCTTCAAATTGTTGCAGTTGTGGAAAGAAAAAATCCCTTAACATGGCTATGTATCGGTCAGAATTTACAGTGACAGATTGGCCTTGTTTTTTCAAAGAAGTAGGGTCCGATAATTCCGTTCTTGTTGACCTTGGGCGTCCTGCAGGCTTCTGTTTGAGAGTCGAACCAGTCTCTTCGAACTTTCTGACCCACGATCGAATCACACTTTCTTTCGGACACTGATTTAGGTCATGTAATCCAAACTCTCGCCGAAATAAATGCCGAACAATAGCGCACGAATTGTGATTTTTAATAATGTTTAACGCAGAATGCATGTTGCGCTCCGGTGAAGTGATCCATCGCGACTAAATTTCCGAGAACCGAGCTACTTAACCCCACCACCCGCGCAGTCCCCTCTCTAAAGCTTCAAACGCAAGAGTGTTTTTAAAATCGTACGCCTTTCTGGCCCACCTTGTACTAACCTGGACTCTATAAAAATTCCCTTCTAAGTGCTTATTTTTAATCTGTGCGACACCGATTCTTAAGGAGGGAAAAGTTAACATCACATCCTGCCCACCTAATTATTTTTCCTAATTTCATCTTTTTTTACTATTTCAAGAACTTTCCATACTTCTTTGCACATTTCGTCATTTCCAGCCATGATAATGTTTAACTTAATATAAATTGAAGGAACATTACACCTGATTTTTGACTCGATTCTGCTGATGATGGAACATGCGGTGAACGTTGGTCATTGCTTGATGATAACTTAGTTGGCACTCCAGTATTTATAATTACTTAGTGTGCATTTGTTGAGATAGTTTATAAATAGAAGTGAACGCAATATAAATTGGTCCAGTTGCGTTTCAAATTGCGAGAGTAAATATCAACGTTTGCATTGAAATAGTGTCTTTTATTAACATAAAAAAGTGTCATCTTAACCTAAATAGTAAATGAAAATGTGTTTTTCGTTAAGTTGCATGCATCACTTAAACTATGGAGTTAAGGTGTATTACATATGGCGTCTATGTCGCTCATCAAAAGCTAAACGATCGAATTGTAGTGAACAAGGTAGATTTAATGTTCGTAAAGGACTGCAACAATGGTCTTCTGCCGAGATTGGCCTTGTCTGGGGACGCGTGAATGTGCTGGCAGGCTAGCATTGCGGTGTCGTGGGGCAGGTTCTTTCCCCTTAGCACAAGGACCCACAACAAAAAAATTTGCATTCACAAATTAACAGGTCAACATGCCGATCGACAGGTGTCGAGGCCGAGGTAACCCACTAAGGGTTGATTTGCTTGTTCGAAGTACAAATTGAGCCCGGAGAAAACGGACGGACTTACAGAGACTTCGTCGTTACCGACGGTACTTATGGCCCCCAAATAAGAGTAGGGCATCCAGATGGAAGCGGTGCTCCCTCGCACCCTCCAAACCGGACCAAGATCAAAGCGTATACGTGGCCATGAGTTTCCCATTTGAGTGAAAAACCCATACAAACATAATTTGCATGAGGAATATAAATAATTTGCATGAGGAATATAAACGTAACCGATTTATACTATAGCATTATGCAACGAAATCACATAACCCTATGTCATAAAAAGGCACGCAAGCAGAAGGCCACTCTACCCGGTAAGAGCCCCTGTTAAGCAAAAAGAAAGAAAGAGCGTGCCCGATGGCTAGCCGATTTTAGTAGAGGAGCCTGCCATCGATGCGGGTCCTATACCCGGTCATGTCGAAAGAAAGGGAAAGATCGAAGGTATAACTTCAACAATTCATTTAATTAATCATTCGTTTGCTAATGAAAACATCATAATTTGGATGGTATGAATAATTACAATGGCTGTGAATGTGAAATACAATCGCGATTATGTACCATAAGAAAAACGTTTTTCTTACTTAAAATATCAAGTGGAACAGATCATCACCTTAAGAAAAAACTCAATGTGTTTTGAAGAAGATATCTCTAATGTTGAAATAATCATTGGCTTTGAAATATAAGGAAGTGAAAAGTTTGCAATGTATTCTTTTCACTATTTCAAATGAAACTTTTATTATTATGCAGGTAACTAAAGTTTACAATAGTAAAACAATACAAATATCGAGAAAAATAAAATTTCTTCCTACATTTATGCGAATTTCTTTTTTTAAATTTTTTATTTGCATGGTTGATGCACTGAGTAGTCATATCAAGACACTCACTTGGGAGGTCCGGGGTTGCAACGCTTCTCAGTGCACGTTGATTGAAGGGAAAGCATAGCTTAACTATAAGCATGTGCCGCAAACATAATCATCATAGCTAAACGGTTTCACGTGATTTCCACTTACGCGTTAAAAGGATTGTCGATCATATATCATTTTCACCAATTTTAAATAGATTCAATGTCACATCTGCAACGTAAATTTCAGGATTGTGGCAACATAAATAATCTTTGTCTTTACAGTTAACTAACATAAAAATAAATTGTTCTTACATGACATCTAAGTCAATACACATACGCGTATACTACCAACGCGTGTTCTACAAGACGACCCGAATCGATGCTAACTTTGTCCCTTTTTAAGTCGCTGTTCATCTTTAGTTACTTCTCAAACACATTGCTCATTAAATTGAAAAAGTAACACCACTGCACGCCTCTACACGAAAGTGACACATGCTCTAATACTCCGACAAGTTCCAGTCTTAAGAAAATATATAATTTACAACAATTACCGTTCTTGAAATGCCCACCGTATTTCAATGTCCTTCTTGCTCATTTTTTCTCAATGTTGCTTTCCATGCTGATCGACTATTTCCGTGCTTCGGGCGTAGTGATTAGCGTTAATTCCAATCAATTAAACGTCTCGGCGTATTCACTGCTTCCCGCGGGTGGCACAACGGAAATCGAGTACGAAATTTACCTTGCCATACGCACTACGACGAATTTAGCACGCATAGAATGATCTGTGTGGTCTAATGGTTAGAGCATGAACGCATAAGCCAAAGATCCCAAGTTCAAATCTCGTTGGGAGCAACGTGATTTAGTTCAGGGGATTTTTCGGACATACTACGAGTGTTCACTCACTGGTGATATGTACTGATTTAATCAGATCATATCATAGCTGAGCAAGCACACGGGAACATGGTACTGACCAAATCAACTTCCGAAAAAATCAATACGGTCATGAAAATGAGATACTCTAACTATCTTTAAGCGAAGGCCCGAGAGGGGATGTAGTGCTACAAAGAAGAAGAAGAATTATATAATTTATCCCCAAGATTTTCACGATTTTTTAAAATTCTCCAACTACTAAGAACCCCGAGGTATTCGGTAAAACTACATGAGCATTGACTACCCGATTTTCCTAAAACTTCGTCAAATCCGAGTTTTTGTCGGGCGAGTTCTCGAACATCTTAAGAGCTGTCACTCATCAGTCGTCGTCTTCTTCGACACTTGGTTCTTTTCTCTTCAAACTTTTTGAACCACCTTTTATGCACCGCATTTGAACGAAATGTTTTCACTTTTCAGTAACAATCAGTTCACTTTACCAGAATCGTTTGTGTGAAGGAAATCCCAAACCGAGTCACACGGAAAGTCAAGTAGGCAGTCGACATGTTGCCCTTTGAAACAACTCTTTTCTGCTCGTATGAAAAAAACAAAACTCCGTGCCAACACGCACAGTCTGCGATGTCGGACCTGGCTCACGATAATGAGGACTTCCAGTTTACCAAGAAATTACCTTCGATTTGTTTTGTTAATTCACTGCCCGTGTTCAAAGAACAACAATTCCAATAAATACGGAAGGCATGACAGTCAACCTCTCACACACCCCCGTCTAGAAGGCGGTCAACAAGCGTTGTTCGTTCATTGTGTCGTGAAACCGTACGATTCACTTCTCTCAATTTCGCTCGACTCTGTTTCGCGTGGAGAATTACACATGTGCGTCGGCCGTCATAGATTCTTTTCTTTTATTCCAGAAAATTGATTATTTTGCGATAACTCCGAAGACTTATGCTAAATATTTAGTGGAAGCGCGAAGGATTAGGGTTCCTGCGAGTCTCACGGCAATCGTCAGGAACTTTTCGAGCAAGATGGACTTGTAAAATTGCGAAAGCCACTGAGCTTGACGCGACGATGGTCAACCTTTACACTCACTCCTCTGTGAAGGTACTGTCGCGAACACGCGATATTTTGATTTTTGTCTATGGAGCTCTTTAGACTGCCAACAAATCCACTAGCAAGCACGATAAATACTTTGATTAATTTTTTACAAAGCTACGGATAATTTAACTTTCACTCTTTTCCTACCCGGGCAGTCCTTCAGCTGCAACAAAAACACTTTCATTTGTGTAGACTATCTAGCATCTGTGAAAGTCGTTACCACAGCTGTAATCCATGCAACCATCGTCAGTTTCGCGTAACACAAAAATTTAGCAACCAAAAAAGAATGGGACGACGGGCGATCTGAGGTGTTTATATTTTTTACAAATTTCGGCACTTATTACGTATCATCGCGACATATTTATTTAACAACGGCAATATAACACTTTACGCGTTTAATCAATTGCAAATATTCATAGGCACACAAGCTGAAGCGATTGTAAAACGACAAATAATTCTACACCGATTATCACTTTTGCCAACACCTCAACATTTGCTTTTCGTCTTTTCTTTGTGTTTCCGTGGCGATTCTCCCTATCAGAAAACCGCGAAATTATGTCTCAAACAGGATAATGTACCGTCTCCGTTCACCGCTTCGTAACCGCTCTTCCTCCAAAAATCTCTTCTATTTCTCTTCCCGTGTCGGCACGGTAAATTGAATCAGCTGATCGCACAGCCAAGTTCGATTGCATTCGGTAATTCAATACACAGTTGGGATGCAGATTTAAAATTTTGTCAAAAATTTACAGAAGTACAGAAAAATGAAAAATTTTTAAATGATCTTTTTTCGAAATCTGCAATTGAAATTTTGGATAAGGGTTAGGAAGGTTTTCGAGTAGTTTGCTCGTGTGACTGCTCGATTACTACAAAATTATATGTAGCTGAGTTGCGAAATTGGCTACTGCTATAAATTAAACTAGCTCAAAACTCTAACTTCAGGTTAAAAGAAGAACTGAAGAATTTTAACACGGTTTTTACGAGCAGACATTCTGTTCGAGATTGCTCCAAGTATATATGACTATTTATTCGTTATCTCATTCTGAACTGCTAACTACACATCAATCTCAAAGCGTACATAGCATTTCAACTGTACATCTATATCCTTGCCAATGAACAACATAACATTTATTCTAAAATTTGCCAATATAAATTTACAAGTGAAAATACGAAACGACAATGACATTTGACGTAGTTATGACGTTGGTAGCTTGAGGAATCTTACGTTCTCACTTATATGAGAGCAAATTGTTAAGTGTCAGACTAATTCGCGCATGATGTTTCCCATTTTCTTTGAGCAAAATGAACTCTCTTTAAGTCACTTCGATCTAATCACGTACAATATTTGATTTATCGTTGGAACTACTCATGTCGGCCATATGGTCATGTGCATCACATCAATAATACCACGTGGTCCTTTATCGTTAGTTTTCTAGTCTGAATACGGTAAATTTTTACATTTCAGCCGAGCTACACCGTATGGCGAATCTGTTTAGCTTGCAAAGCCACAACTACCCTCACATTTTGCATAGTTAGACCATATGTGCTCCTCCAGTACCACACAGCCGAGCCGGGTACAAGAAACAAGGAACAAGGAAGCGAACAATTTTATAATTTCAAATGAAAAATTCTGTGCAGTAAGATGACCTTAATGTTGAGAAATTACTTTTATTAAGCCAAACAAAATAGCAGATTTGTATCCTTATTTCCGTCGGTCATATTATTAGTAAGGAAGAAAATCTGATGAAAAAAGGATTTTCATGATGCTTGCATACATATAGTCATGATGTGCTGTTTGTGGTGATGTGGCTATAAAAAGTGGGATATAAAAACCCAAATGGACTACTGAGAGCTACTTGTATCGGCATTAAAAGGTCCTTTTAGTAATTTCGGCTTATTTCAATCGGAGTAGGCTATCCGTTGGAATAGAATGTATGTATATGTGTGGGAAAATAAAATTAGTAATGATGTTATTTGATTTGGGTTTAATATTCCAAGACATAGTAATTTGTACTGGAGTTGATTTACAGGCAGAGGTTCGATTGTTATTTCATTGATTATTGTATACTATCATTTTAATTGACAGATGGGGCCAGTATAAATTAAATTTTAAAAAGTCTTGAAATATTTTAGTTTTTAAAGCTACAATTAAATTTTTCGTGTGTAAGACATAACCTATTACAAGATTATGGTGTACTGGAGTTTCGATTCTTTAAAGAGTAAATGAAATACTACCATAGTCACAATATACGCTAAAAGCCTCAAGCTATTTACACATTGAGTTGAGTTGCCTGACATACATAAAGTGTTGCAGCCTCAATGCCCTTAAATATGGGAGATTTAAATATTTGAAATGAATTTCAGTAGCTGTACTATGAAACTAATTTCTTATTTGGCCCAAAGATTTTTAGTATTAAAAATCATCGTAAGCTCATCATGAAAATCTAAATTTGTATAAACAGAATCAAAATCACGAGATACTATGTGTATCAAATTACACTGCCAAGTGATATCTATGAGAATCAACATCAGATATCTTGGTCAGCAACTATTCATCACAAAATGCACATATGTTGATTCTCATAAATATCACCACATAAAGCTCATCATCATAATTCAAATTACTTGTAAACAGTAAATGTATGTAGTCTTCCAAATTTAGAATTCTCACATGATATTGTTCAAAGACTATTGTACGTGCATCGTGGAGATGTAATCTGACGCTTGTTTTGTCTAGCGCGCTTCGACATACATGTGTCTCGTCGATGCGCGCTGGACAAGATTCAGATGCGGATGCAACGTGATCTACTTATTTTAGAATAGGTGAATTTCATTGTACTTGCATTTTTTGGCGTGGGAATTGCAAATCCACGATGCACTAATTTTAGTGTATAAAATGACTTGATGCGAAAATAAATTTTGAGTTGCATTCCAATAGTCAAGGCGTGTTTGTTAATTTTATATAATCTGCACAGCAATTATTGTGTACAAGTTCATGCACTTGTGAACATCTGCAATCAATCTTTGCCTTAGTGTAAGAAATGGGATAAATTTGTTATTGGCATAAGGCTAATAATCGCGACTTACATTAAATTAGAACATGCACTGGAGTAATAGAATGTGGCATAAAGCCCAGTTCTAATATGAACCAAGTCAAGGCAAAGAAGTCTTGACTCAACATTTGGTGACCCCGACGTGATCACGATTGTAGCAGGAGTTAATACATTGTTTTAAGACGTATCAGTTTCGACCAACATGGATCTCTTGGCCGAGCAGCAGACGCGTGTAGCTGGCGAAATCATTGCAGTAATTGCCAACTATAAAAAGGATCCCGCTGTTCGAAAGCAAAAGGCGGATTATTTCGAAGAATTGAGGCATCCTCGGATATCTTCGAGGAAACGGATTCCAAAATTTGAGCGTTGAAAGATGTGTCCATGACCCACGATTATTTTGGAGTGAGTTATATGAGACAATGCAGGCAAACTTCCAGAACTTTCAAGGGCACTTCAAGAATAAATTGCTGACGTTAAGGCATGCGGCTAAAGACACCCACAAAGAACCAATTGAGATGGCTCGCATTGATACTCTTACTAAGTCTGAAATATCTAATAAGTCATTACCAATCGACGATGAAAAGGTCCTGAAGTTAATTTGAAGGCATAAGGCACTAACTGACTCGCTACGGTGATTGGTCACCAAACTAGATGTAGCTGAATAACCTCGCCCATTCTACAAGCTGCAAATGGAGTTGATTAACAAATATTGGACACAGCTAGAGGGCAATCATAAAGAAATATTGGAGCGCACCGATGACCCAGTGATATTTGGATACGTTCTCAACCAACACATAAAACTTGAAGAGATCACTTAGGATTGATTGATTTGACTAAAAATTAAATTCTAAGAGCTGAAACCCACACCTACGTCAGCCTTGTTAGCATTTTCAAGTCCTGGAATAAACCTTCCAAAAATTACACTCCCTTATTTTGATGGCGACTGTCTCCAATGGCGACAGTTCTATGATCTTTTTGTATAGATCACAATCAAACGATGTCAAACTGCCAGAAGATGTGGTACCTCAAGGCTAACCTGACAGGAGAAGCTGAAAAAATCGTGAGGAATTTTGCATTATCAGACGATAATTACGAGCCAGCATGGAAGACGCTCAATGACGGATGCGATAGTCGGAGATTATTAGTTGCTGCTCTTATCAACAAACTACTGAGTCAACTATCTTGTGCAAGCGATAAGCCATCAGCTGCAGCCATAAGGTCACTGCATGCCACGACTCAAGAATGTATCAGAGATCTAGAAAATATTAACATTAGTACTTACGGATGGGATGCAATGCTTCGACACATCCCGAAGCTGGACACTACCACTCATTAATTGTATGAGCAATCATTGACAAATCCTCACAGTCTGCAACCAATGAAAGGGTTTTTATCATTCTTGGAAATGCGTTTTCAAGCACTGGAGGCTTTAAGCAATAAAACCAAAGGCATTAAGGAGGCCGAGAGAAAAGCACAAAGGCTACAGTTGCAGCGGTGGTAACTTCGTTATGCTTGATTTGCAATCAAACCCATCTGATTTATTACTGCCCAAAACTTTTGAAACTTACCCCATCAAGAAGGCTCAAAGAAGTCCAGACCAAGGGATATGTGTTAACTGCTTCAAGGAAGGTCATCGAGCTGCTGCCTGTACATCGCGAAGATATAAAGAATGTTCAGGAAAACATAATAGCCTGTTGCACTTGAGCAGCGAGTGCAACCAGAAAATGGATGTACCCAAGACCTCCAGTGATAAAAAACCAGAAGTCAAACAACGTCAGGATACCATCTCATTATCTCTGTTATGTTATGTACTCCCGAGTGCTGCTGTTGTAAAGCTTATTAGCAGAATGGAAAGAGCATGGAGTGCCGAGTCATTTTTGATGCCGGACCACAAGTCAATCTAATAACTGAACGCATTGTAAAG
Source organism: Odontomyia ornata (assembly GCA_963969285.1). Classification (NCBI taxonomy): domain Eukaryota; kingdom Metazoa; phylum Arthropoda; class Insecta; order Diptera; family Stratiomyidae; genus Odontomyia; species Odontomyia ornata. Next base: position 446,634,441 of record OZ017739.1, on the reverse strand, counting down.
AAACTGGGGTTGTCTTCTCGCCCGCACTCTACGTTCATTGAAAAGGTTGGAGGTACTACTCAAAGGGCCCAGAAGAGGGTAAACAATGTATTGCAATCACGATCGAATGAATGCGCCACGAATTTAGAGGCATACGTACTCGACAAAATAATATCTCCTCAGTCATCGGTGGAACATAATATATTGCAGTGGCCCATATAAAAAAACTTGAACCTGGCTGATCCAAACTTCCATCATACGGACCGCACCGATCTTCAGTTAAGTGCTGAAAATTTCTATGATTTGGTATCCATTTGCCAAATAAAGCTAGGCAGCGAATTGCCAGTATTGCAAAATACGCTTCTTGGATGGATTTTGGCCGTCAAGGTTGACACTGACCATCCCGTTTCTGTTACCTGTGAAGTTCTCACAGAAGATCAACGGCTGAATAATACAATTGAAAGATTTTGGAAACTAGACAAAGCGATGGAGAACGAACCGCAGTATAGTTCAGCGAAGAAATCTTGTGAAACACATGACTACTAGACGACGCAAAGAACCCACAGGGGTCGATTTCTGGTCAGGCTGCCGCTCAACGATGACCCCGAGAAGTTAGGCAAGTCAAAGTATATTGCCACTTGCGGATTCTTTGAAATAGAATGGAGGCTTCAAAAAAACCCTGAGCTGCAGAGGCACTATAGTACATCAACCACAAGAACTTGCAAGTTTTAGGAAAGGTACAGTTTCCTCGCCACAATTTTGCGAGAGAGAAACCCAAGCAATTCCAGCTGCATTTATTCTGTGATGCCTCACAAAGGGCATATGGTGCTGCGGTCTACGCTCGGATAACCCTGATGGATGAAAGAATCGTGGTTCGACTTCTATGCTCAAAATCGCGTTTGGTCCCGATTCGTCCGTTCCACGGTTGGAGCTATGCGCTGCGAAATTGAGTACGGAGCTTGTCCAAAGAGTCAAGGCTGTCCTACAAATGGAGGAGATCCTACATTACTTTTGGACTGACTCAGAAATCGTTTTAGCGTGGATCAACGCAACAGCTTCAGCATTCAATAATTCTGTTGCTAATAGGGTATCATGCATTCAATCACTTTCGGTAACAGAAAAATGGTGGCATGGGGACTCAAAAAATAACCCCGCTGACATTCTCCCTCGTAGTATTGCACCTACAGAATTGGTCAGATGTAGCATTTGGTTATATGGACCACCTTATTTGTATGGAGCTCAGACACTATGGCCACCAAAAAATACAAAGCGACAAACATGTGACTTAGAAACGAGGGCGAAACTGACAACGATGACAACACTTATAAAGGCAGCCAACTTTACTGACGATATTCATCATAGGAATTCTTTCATAAGGTTACAGTGGATTATCGCATATGTGCTAAGATTCACAGAGTGCATTAGAAAGAAATTCACGTCAAATACACCTTTGGCAAATTCACTCACAAGTCATGAGTTATCCAGAGCATTAGAGGTCATTGCAAAGTATATCCAGCAAGATGCATTTGGTGATGAAGAAAAGGACTTGTTTCATCAGAGAGAGCTCCACAAAAATAGTCCTATAGCTGACCTGACACCGTTTCTTGACCAAAAGGGAATACTGGAGGCATCAAACCTGCTATTCGATGCAAAACATACAATGCTTCTACCGTACAAACATTCGCTGACTAAGTTACTGATGGCTGATATTCACCAGGACAATTGTCACCTTGGTTCGCAAGATCACTCACGAAAACAAGGCAGCGATTCTGACCAATAAAAGGTACAACGTTAGAACGATCTATTCTGCGGCAATGCATACGATGCAATCGAGCAAACCCACAACTGCCTTCTCAACTTATGGGAAATTTACCACCTACACGTGCGCAGCCTGCACGGCAGGTGTAGATTTCTGTGGACCTATGATGATTCATTATCATGGCCTAGGAATGCGACCACAAAAGGGCTACATTGCCATATTTTGTTGTTCTCCGGTGCAGTGCACTTCGAGCTGGTGTGTGATCTTAGCACAGAAAACTTGATCGGTTCCCTTAAACGATTCATCGGCAGACAAGGTCATTGCAAAAATTTCTATTGTGACAACGCAACCAACTTCGTTGGAGCCCATCATCAGCTCAATGAACTCTTCCCGTCCTTATACTCCGATAAAGCCCAAGAAAAAATTGCAGCTGTTTGTAATGACTAGAATTTTGACTTCCACTCTATACCACCTCGTGCGCCTAATTTTGGTGGGCTGTGGGTGGCCGCTGTTAAATCGGCCAAATATTTGCTACTCAGAGGTGCTTCAGCAGCAACTTTAACTTATGAGGAATAACAAACACTGGTGGTAGGAATCGAAGCCATTCTCAACTCAAGGCCTTTAAAACCACTGCCAACAGACGCAAATGATCTGACAGCACTCACATCGGGACATTTCCTCATCGGAGAGCCTTTAACCACGGCTATAGATACCTAAGCAGAACCATTGAAGGGCGGGTTACTTACCAGATGGATAGTTGTCCGCCATATTAAACAAGAATTTTGGCGGCGCTGATCAGAAGAATATTTAAACCAACTACAATACTGTTCGAAATGGAAGCAGGGCAGTCAAAATGTTCAACCAGGCTTAATCGTTATTCTCAAGGAAGACAACACGCCTGTAATGAAATGGGTCTTAAATGGTCTACAGCAGGGAACAGTAACTGCGCCTCTGCTCTTCTCAATCTTCATTCGCAAACTATCGAACGGCTTCGATTTTAACGTCTCGCAAACGTGATCATTGGTAGCGTTTGCTGATGATCTGATCATCTATACGGCAGACAATAGTCAATAGCAATCTCCAAAAAATGTTCAATGATGTACAGCTGTACACTGACAATTGGCGAATGAAAATCAATGCGCAGAAGTGTGAAACAATCTTGTTTCGGACAACGCTGCAGGGGGTCAGTCAAGACCTGAAACGTTATTGGAAAGATTTCCACATCATTGCTGGCGAGAGTAGTTCAGAACGGGTTCCACATAAATCCTGTGTTCGATACCTCGGTGTTCATCTCGATTGGTATCTGCACTATACTGAACATGTCAAAATTATGCTCAGTAAGGCACTAAAAAAACTCATGGCCCTTCGAAGACTCTTTCATTCTAAATACATTGATCAAAAGGTCAAAATTATCTGTTACAAGACCTTGGTTAGACCAGTTTTGACATATGGATATCAGATCTGGTACAACAAAGAAAATGTCTTCGTGCATGTACTGGTTTGTAGAGAAAGCCTGAGACGGATTGGAAACATTATATATCGAATAGAAGAATTTATCAAATTGCTGAAGTGACGAGAGTCGATATCTTCATATTGAAACTTCTTCGGAATTATATCGCAACATCTGTAACTGTGAGTGAAAACCCTTGGATTTCACAACCGTTCCACCCTACAGGCGGGTATATTGCGACTTGCCTCGCTACTGGCTTTGTTTCCTCATAAGCATTCGTGTATTTTTGCCTGGCAAAAGCCATTCATATATTTGATCCTCAGTTGTTTCGTTATCTTGTATGTCTGTGCTCAGTTCTTCCAGTACAGTTGCTGCTTTCAATTATTCCGCCAGCACCCAAAACATCTTCGGGAGTCGTTTTCATTTAAATTTTCTTCTTTTGATCTTGATTAATTTTGCTTTTCCCTGAATGGGCGAAAATCTTTGGATCTCACATCCAATGAACTTACTCGTATTCGCTTATTTAGCCCATCATTTTCTATTTTAAACTTATCATTTTCCTTTTCTTTTATTGCAATTATTTTCACTTTCCTTTGCGGTTCCGAATCTTCCTTCTCAAATCTTTTCTTTTCCAGTTTTTTATTCGGTGATTCCGATAGCTGAAAATCGTAAACATTGATTTCCCGATAGAAGAAATTTGAATTTGTAGGTTCACTTCTCCTAACGTTGAAATCGTCGTCAGGCTTTTTCACCCCACTTTTTAGTGGAAAGGCTGAGATTCCTTTCGCCTTGAGAGCCTCTTGCTAATCCAGGGATAATATAAAGTGATGAATCTATTGTTATTGTTAACGTGGCTAACAATAAACTTTTTCCAAAAAAAAAAAATATTATGCAACTGACGTTTAGAAACATTAAATTAATTTTTGAATTAATGACTGGACCTATTAGAATAGACGTCTGTACGCAACAAATACTAGACGTAGAATTCCTCAATACAAATCTTGCAGCACGAAAGCCCTGCTTTATAATTTCCGATAAGAAATATTGAAAGAGCTATTCCACCACTTGGCTTTTTTCAAAATGTATAAAAAAATGCTTGAGGTTTCTCAGATTTTATTTGCTAAAAGCGTGGGAATCATATGGTTAGATTTTTAGGCAAATAAGATTCGGGGCGGGAGAAGGAGCCAACCCCCTGGTTTCCCTCGCACTGGTTACATCCCAGGTAGGGCCTCTCTTGGTAAATAAGGTCGTAACGCGTGCTTGGTCAAGAAAGCGATGCTGTCAAATGACAAAACTTCTTCTGTATTAGCATCCAGTGATTGTAATTGCACTCAATTATCTCAGCTTAGTTTTTCACCTTAAAAACAACTTTAGATTACTACTGCTGAGAATAAGTTAAAATTAGCATACGAATTTGTAAATTACTTAGAATGAATTCCACAAGTTGCAGGGAAATAGAAATAAATTACAAATGCATAAGTAAACAGTTTATAATTATAACCACAGAAAAGTTATTATAATAAAATTGAATCTTTGATATATTTTGTTCAGATAATAAGATGAATGTGGTCCACGTAGTGTAGTGATTAGAGTGTTTGCTGCCTGAGTCGCAGGTCTGTGGTTCGAGTCCCGCTGGTGACGAAGATTTATTTTGAGTGATTCTTCGGACAGACTACATATAAGCCCGTTCAGCTATGATACGTACTGGTTTGAAATCAGAACGTATGGCAGCTGGGTGGACGAATCAATGGCTGAAGCGTGGTACTGACCATATAACCTTCTCAAGTACCGATACATACGATCAAGATAATACTCTAAATATATCTAAGCAAAGGCCCAAAAGGGGTTATAGAGTTAACAAAAAAAAAAAAAAAAATATAAAAAAAGCAACAATAGAAACAACACCACAATTTTCTTTGCATTTTAAAGATATTCTAAAATTTTATTTAGTTTAAATATGTAATGATTTTAAAGTCTTGATCCGAACGAGGAACCGACCTCTCATCGGTTCTAGACGTTAAGTCTGAGTAGTGCCAACGGATGGTACCAACCGGTCAACCAATCCGTGCACCGTAATCCATTTTTGCGGTGGCTGCTTGTCGGCTAGCTAGATCGGAGAGGGTTTCGGTCGCGGGTCTCCAAATGGATTACGCTCATCTACAATTTTCAGCCACCAATAAATGCCTGTTTCGAAACGCTTCACAAAACACAATCATACGGAGAGGAAACCTACTTTACGTTACTCCGTATTTCTTCATACAACCAGTCAAAGGACAAAAATCTAATCTTTACTTCACGTTCCCGAATTTCCGTCGCGGTACCGAAAAATATACTACGCTAACTCAACTCGACGTAAGCTACGCTAATAAAAAGGCAAAACCAACAAAGGTACCGCGTGCCGCGCGCGACGCGAAACCGACCTCAGTAGATTTTCTTAAACCCTACCCTCGCGACGGCATACTTACCATGCACTCTATTTCCCGCTGAAAGGAAGGACCACTGGAAAGGAAAACAGTGTTTTAATGTTTTAGCAATTCATTTTATTGTTAACCTCTTTTGTTTTTCAAAAAGCATTAGACCTCTACTAGTATAAATGTTCTTTGTTATGTTTTAATTTCTTCTTAATCGATTGCTTTTAATTTTCCCATATTCATTTAACACTATTGTTCTAAAAAACAAATTAAATACCTTACACAAAGTTTGTGATTGTTATAACCTTTAGATACTCCCGAATCCGAATTTACAAAAATTTCACAATAAAAAAAATCAAAGAATCATATGCGCGTTTTCAATGCGATTAATAAGTTTTATGTTTAGATATTAATTGTTTGGATAGGAAAATAAATAAATTTAACAAGTAACTAAAATTTTCCCAGCTGAAATGAATTGTTTCTTTCTTATTTACTTGTTGAGTCAAATTTATCCAAAAGTCAAAGTTAATGTTGGGTAAAGAAAGTTTTCAATTCCGTGTTGATTAAAGTAAGCTTGCTTGAATCAATGGCGTTTGTTAATTTTAACTCATCATGAGAATAAATAAAACAAATAATTCGGATTAACAAATAATCCCTCATTTAAGTAGGATAGGATTGATAAATTGCTTATAGTTATTTTTATCCATTTTTTATATACATAAATATCCCTAATACTTTATTTTAATAATTCTATCTATAATTAAGTAAGGAAATAGGGTTGTCTTATCTTTGACTGGATTTTAAAATTTATCGTGTTTTTTCGTTTAGTAAGTTCTTTTTGTGTTGTTTTGGCGTACAATATTTAATATTTATATGCTTTTTATTTCACGTATACGTACTGATTACCTCTGAACTAAAATGAGGATAGAATTGAAATTTGTTGGTCTTATTGAAGAGAATTCGTAAAAGCCCGATTCCCTTCAAAAATTTGCTGACAATTGTAACTTTCTTGCTTTGAAAATATACTTCGGCAACTGATAATTCAGGTGATATAATTGATTTTTCTAAAACTTCCATTGAAAGTAAGCAAAATGCATGGAATATCTGAGAATCCACTATTTCGAATTTACAGAGGGCATTTCCAAAGCCAGTACTATTGAATATTTCGGTTAGAAGAGCATTCACCCCTACTGTCAGGTACTGCTTGAAGTTTTGTCCTACTTTTGAGTTTATGACGTTTTCTGGCAAACTCGTTAAAAGAACGCAAAGTTTCACAAATGACTCATATCCATGGAAAAATTGATGCGTAAAGTCAGAAGTGAATTTGGTTACAACTTTCAAGTAGAAGGAATTGATTTTAAGTATGCTTTCAACCTTGGTATAAGATTGCAAATCATCATCTGTTGTGTTTTCTAAAATTATCGAAATACTCTGATAAATTTCATCGCAAAGGAAATCAACAGCGAAACTAATCCATGGAATTGGAATGTTATTGTTTTTGACGAAAGTGCAACACTCGGTACTTAGTTCTGAAATGCACTTCCAAGTTCGGCAGTTGTTTTAACATCCACGAGAGCTATAAACTTTCCAACGGAGCATAAACCCAGAAATAATGGATTAATATCGTCATAGCTTATGTCATTTTTATGTACAAATATACGAGTATGAATGTTTAGCTAAACTTTTTTTTTTTTTTTTTTAATTGAATCATTTCACCCTTTTCAAATCAACTCAACTTAATGTAAATCTATACGACGAATTTGCTTTACATTTGAAGCTTATCTAACGTCGCGCGGATATCGATCACTCTTTCGGATGGCTCCGATAGCTTTTTAAATTACTTTTTATGGAATTGTTTGCAGCTGCATATAAATGAGTTGCATATTTTGAATAATAATTCTTCTGAAAAATTATTAGAGAAGAAAAATGTTAGATGAAGGTGGTTTCGACGTGTGCACTAATTCTCCTCAGGCCATCATATGAATGTTATTTAAAATGGTATGGTATGAATGTTATTTAAAATGGTATCAATGACTTTTTTGTTGAATTTCCTGGCAATTCCCAAATATAAGAGTTGAGCCCTCACCAAAGCGGGCAGGAACATTATTAATGCTATTTTGAAAAAATTCATAACACTGCTCTAGCACTTTGAGGTCTGTCAGTAAAATTATATGTATGATAGGAGTATGAACTGCTTGGATGACAATAGCTAATGCATCATACAATCTATCTAATTTTGATGTGATGCTCAACAGTTTGGTGGCAGATTGTTCATTCAAAGTACAATCGAATATCTTCTACGTACCCCTGATAGCCGATTCAATAAAACACCGGTAAATAATCTCAAGACGTGAGTATCAACCGTCTTTAAGCCTTCAGGTTTAGCAAGTGTTTCCAACGCTAAGTCCAAATGTTCATCATTTTCTTGGTCAAGAGATCTTATTGGCTGAAAACACAACTGTAATCCGTTATTGATGGATTGTGTCTCTGCAGCTCTGACGAAGGCGGCCAACAATCTAGCGAAAAGTGGTCCATATTCGTCCATTTAGTGATGATCGGATGCCTTAGGAGGAGATTGGAACTGAAGGTATGCAGCTTGCGACGATGACAACTGTGTTGGATGCATTTATTTAGATTTGATTATGACTTGGATCGAACCGAACATCATACTTCTGGTATGCTGAGCTTAACTAAATATGCCGCTTAAATTAATTTCGTCGATTTTCTCAATTGTTCTTAGTATGGAATTATATTTTGCAACTACACCAAGAATCACTTTATTTTGCTTACGAGTAGATAGCAGCTGCAAAATTGCCAAAGAAAATCGCCGACCGCTCTTGCGTGACGGCCACCACTCACACTCTCCATGCCATGTGGCTGTCACTTCAACTTGACATCCCACGACAAAATTGACGTTGGATGTGCGCTCGTCACAACCAACGTGAAATGACACGCCACCTAGCAGCAAGGTGTGCTAGTAGTGGTCGCCAGCGGCGTCGCATGATTCATTACAAATACATTAAAATTTACAAATGCTTCAGCAAAACTATCGAAGGGATTTCTTAATTAAATCATGCAAAAAGATCAGGAATCTTTTTGCATGATTTAATTTATAGAAATAGAATAGAATTATGATAAAGGATAACTACATTTTATTATTGCCATTTTATCTTAACTAAACAATTCTTTGCATGAGCATAACATTTGATGTTCAACGGTCATTGTTTGATTTACAATGAATCACTCTCTTTTTACTTAAATTTGTCAAATTTCATTCCCGGTGAAAATGAGTATCGCAATTTAACCTTTCAGCCCACTTTCTGATGCCCAAGATAAATTCATTTTTAATACATAAGATAAATTTGTTTTTCCTCGCATTTTGACAGGCAAAATCAACATTGCCCTGTCAATCATGAAAATCTTTAAGTAATATTTCGCAAGCTTTCAAGATAGTATCTTCCAATAAACTGCAATTTTATTGTTGCCATGCGAAAAGTTGTGTAAAAGAAATGAAAGTGCCACGAGAAGTTAATATCAAAGCCGATATATTTTGCCAGCAGCATTTCCCACCAATTTAGCTACAAAAGTCCTCATTTGCATGGAAGAGAATGCGAGAAAAGCGCAGCGCATTGTTGCCCTTGAGCCATTGATTCATGGAAATGGACAACGTACCAAACGAAATAAAATCCAATTTGCTACACTCACACCTCCCATTGACTTTGCGATCGTTCTCTCATATTGAGGAAACTGCCATATCCATTTGTGCACCCTTTAACCTTCCTCCGTACGTATCGTAGCCACCCCGTGAGCCCGAAGGGCACCCACTACTGCAACTTTGCAGTAAAACAAATGAAGAATGAAAATAGCAGCAGTGAAAATTCCGCACCGGAGCTGAAATTCCTCGTACCAGCATCAGCGACGAGTGCCAGCAACAAATCGCACAAAAAAAAAGGAAGTAAAATCTGATGAGATTCGCGATGAACTGTATGATAGGGCTGGGGAGTATCCATCAGGATATGGTATTGAGATTCTAAGAACATTGATGAAAAAATAGAGTAAAATGTGCTTGGAGTCTTTATATTTGTCTGCTTTTAAAGAAATCAGGGTGTTGAAAAGCATTCTGGATCATCGATATTTGCACATCATCCCTACGTAGAGCTCCACTATAAAAGTTCGCTTGGGTTCCTTCGCACACGCTTGAGTTGCAGCCGTAAATATATCCTTCCACGAATTCTATTCAAACTACAGCTGAAGTCTATTCTTTCGGAATCAGGACTCGAGCAAGCGGAAGGTCGCACTTCCCAGCCTCGAGGTTCATCTCGAAATAAGTTCATCTTCAATGGATGCGAGCTGCGAAGGAAAGCGCACCCAGCGCACCAACTTGCGTTCATTTCCCTCGGAATCCTCCACCAAAGACAAGTGCACACTCCACCGTGCATTCTCCCGATGGCATCTGCAACTGTACCATGGCCAACACTCGCGAATGCCTTGATTCGTGCGAACTGCACATCTTTATTACAATTATTTTCCCACGAATGCTGCGATGTAATTATGTGTCTATGTGAGTGAGCCTGCCCCAGATACCCATTTTCACGATTAACAAAGAACACTACGGGGAGCATTCTCGGCTGAGGCTTATTGTCTCTCATTGTCCTTTAGGAGCTTTTTAAAAATTTAAAAGGTCATTGGGCATTGCCGAATAATGGAGTAACCTTTTCCCGTATAATCACCGACCTCACAGTGGAGCATAAACTAAGGCTTTATGGGTTTATGGTGGCATTACGAAAAAATTCCTATTTGGAGTGAAAAGTTTCTGCCTTTTTGCGTTTAATCGTTCGTATTGCGAAGGCTGTGCGAGTTATTTATGCGATAAGAAGCCGATAAAGGTCTCGGTCCTGTTCTTGGTCCTAGTCCAGCCCCCGGGTGCGCCACATTGTCACCATAGAGAGACGCTTTTCCGTGGGATTTGTCACTTATTGCTCGGAATAATTTCTTTTCGAGAAATGGAGACCATTAAGCCCGGTTGGCCGGGGAAAATCCTAGAAAATGGGAAAAATGTTATGCTCTCGTTTCCAAGTGTTTATTTACGGTTTGAATAAAGTATATGTTTTCCGGTTGAAAACGGACAAGCGGGTGAAAAATGATGTGTTTGCAATGAAATGTGGTGGATTTTTGAAGGATTTGAAGTTCTCATATTGCTTCTTACATGTTTGAAAAAAGCGTTTTCTGTGGACGCGTTGCAGTGTTAAAAATATAAAACAAATCAAAGATAACAAAACTTCTTGCATTTAATGCAATATTCGAATGATTTTATTACAAAAAAAATCCCGGTTGGAGCACCAGCTGGAAGGTAATTCTTCTAGACATCCTTAGTTTCAAAAAGCAAAGAGTAATCTGATTGACTGCCTCTTTGAAAGTCAAACATTAAGTTGCTACTTAAATAACGAATAACGTTTACTTTTAAACCTTTGGGGCTGCCATGTTGAATTTGAGCATCTAAATTTGGATTATTTTAAAAGAAATCTGTCTTAGAGTCTCATCACCAATTGTACCAAGTCTCGTTTGAATCGGTGTTTTTTCTGGACAGAACAAAAATATTCGATTTCAGTTGAAAACGGCAGCTAAAAATATGTCTTATTATTTTTGACGTTTTTATAATCCGATTTTCATTATTTACTCTAATAATCCATATTTGGAAGTTTCTTCAAAATTCGCTAAGATTCTTGGCCGCTAGAGGGCCAGGAAAATGTGCAAAACCACATGTTTGAGCTCCTGCCATCGGGCGAATACCAATATCATCAGAACTAACTTAGTGTCAAGTTTCATGTCGATCGAATCAAAATTGTGGCTTTAAGATCCCTTTGAATTTTCTTATTTTTACTAGCCGTCATCCCGTTATTTGTAACCTAACTTAAAATTTGTTTAACTGTTCTCTAGACACCTCTAGTTTCTTTATTTAATTCTCTATACAACAAATTCAAATTACAGAATAGAGAATACAATAGCACAGCTGGAAAAAATGGAGAAAAAACAAGACCATGGACGGTCCCAAGCCCGCAGGAGAAAGGAGGGGGGGACCCCTTGTTTTCCCAACCCATAGCTTCCCTGATTCTTCATCCCAAGCCCCCTAATTTAATGGTAGTAAATGCTCTCGGGGTCGCACATTGGGTTTACTGGTTCCCCAATAATGTGACATTAAATGCCGAGAAATGCTAATAACTGTAAAAACATCTGCTACTAAGTCCTACATACACCTCCTTTGTGAGGACGTAAGAGGATGAAGGTGAATCTTCCACACCTGATAACGGAATCGACGTAAAAACCATGCCGCCAGAATGGAGTTTGGGCGACGGGCTAACTCCCTGTCCTTGGAAAACCTTTAATTGTTTTTGGAATCACGGCAACGAACTCGCAAACGAAAAAAGGACTATGACATTGGATCCTGGAATGTCAGATCACTCAATTACCCTGGCACTGTTAAGGACCTTTTACAACAGGCCAGTCAATATCAATTAAAAATACTGGCAGTCCAGGAAACGAATTGGACTGAAAACGACATTCAAGACATATGATCGTACACAATATTCAAAAGTGGGAAGCCTTTTGGAAAACGAGAATTCGGAGTGGCCTTCATTGTGGATAGGGAGTTAAAATAGCACGTTATTGATTTTAAGGCAGTCAATGAACGGTTGTGTGCGATCCGTATAAAAGCGAAACTCTTCAAAATCTGGCTGATCAATGTTCACGCCCTGACCGAAGAAAAGGATGAAAAAATGAAGGAACCGTTCTACAATCACCTGGAAAGACTGGTTGACTAATTGCCTACAAACGACACAAAAATAATTCTGGGTGGTTTCAACGCTAAAGTTGGCAATGAGCTATCTCATCGGGGAACGACTGTAGGATATAGCCTCCACGATGAAACAAATGACAACGGCCAGCGCCTGATTGACTTTGCATGTAGCAGAAACCTAGTCATAAGTTCGACTTGCTTTCCACATTGACGCATTCATAAAATTACCAGGGTATCATCGGATGGCAACACACAAAACCAGATCGATCATGTTCTGATCCAACAACGTTGGGCCTCGAGCATACTTGACGTCCGTACATACCGAGGAGCCAATTGTAACTCAGATCATTACTTGGTCAAATTAACCTATCGATGTCGTATGTCAAAGGCATATTCGGCGAAGACCAGCCCGCTGTAAAAATTTGACATCAAAAGGCTCCAAACGGCGTCTGTTGCCGAAAATTTCACGGAGACTCTCGACAACCAGCTGGCTCCCATCTTATCTGACGCATCGTTAAAGACGAGCAACGAGCTCTGGATGGAAGTGAAAGCGTCTATTAGGGCCGTGGCAGAACAGACGATCGGACATCAAGCCCGGTGCAAGATGAATGATTGGTTCGATGATGAGTGCCAGAATGCGTTAGATAAAAAGAATCAGGCGTAGAAAGGTAGGTAGGAAAACCAGGACGAAGAGAGATAACTATGAAAATATCAGAAGAGTAGCGAATAAGGTGATTAGGATTAAGAGAAAAGAATAATATGACGAACAATTGAGAAGTATAGATGTAAGTTCAGCGCGCAATAACACAAGACAAGCATATACGGTAGTGAAAAGACTGAAACGTTGTTACCGGCGCAAAACCACGCTCGGTCGTGATGACATCGGCAATATCATCGCTGATGAATCGAAGATTAAGGAAATGTGGGCATGATATTTTAAGAACCTTGTTAATCTTCTGCACATCTCCCGAGAATTGGAGCTTATAGATGTCTACGGAGAGCGTTCATTGGCCCCACTAACTCTGGATGAAGTTTGTTCCACCATCAAAGCCAAAAAGAATAATAAAGCGCCGGGCATCGATGAAATTCCAGTGGAGCTCATCAAATATGGTGGCAGTAGTGTTCATCAAGCTATTCAAAAAGCCATCCAGCACATTTGGCAACAAGAACATATGCCGAAAGAGTGGAGCCAATCAATTATATTCCATATCCACAAAAAAGGTATTTTCTAAAATCTTAGAAAATAAAATCGGATCATAGGCCAACAGTATTATTGGGGAGTTTCAACGTGTTATTAGGACAGGCAGATCGACGATAGGCCAATTGTTCACTGTCAAGCAGGTACTTGAAAAGTGCTGGGAGTTCAACAAAGACGGTCACTAAATTTTCGTTGACTTCAAGCATGCATACGACAGTATTGATCGATACGTACTGTACCAAATAATGCTTTGCTCTGGCATCCCAGCCAAATTAGTCCATCTCACCAAAATGACAATGACGTCGATGACCTCCCAAGTCCGCATCAATAATTAACTTACCGATACCTTTGACAGAAATATCGGACTAAAGCAGGGAGATGGGCTGGCCCCATTGCTATTCAATTTGGCTCTGGAGTACGTCATAAGGAAGCTACCTGTCGATACGCGAGGTATATTACTATACAAGTCGAGCCAAGTAGTAGCCTATGCGGACAACATAAAAATTTTGTCACGGTCATTAAACACTGTCAAAGAACTCTTCCTGAAACTCGACAGCAAAGCAAAGCTAGTAGGGCTACAAATCAATGAAAATAAAACAAAGCTCATGACGCAGTCGAGGAAAAATACCTTAAGTACACAAAATATCACACTTGGCGAATAAAGTATCGGAAATGTTAGCAAATTTGTGTATTTAGGTACCAAAATAACGCAAACGGGTAATGAAAGAGACGAAATACGCCGAAGAATACAGCTCGCATATAAATAATAATAAGATCTGTGTTATGCTATGGGTGTGAAACATGGACCTTAACCCAAAGATCCGCAAATATATTGAACCTTTTGAGCGACAGGTCCTAAGGCAAATAATCGGAGCGAAGCTTGACGGATATCAATGGCGAATTCGATACAATCATGAGCTGTATGAAATTTTTGACGAGTCGGAGGTTTCAACGATTATAAGACTGCGGAAGCTGCAATGGGCTGGCCACGTGAATCGTATGGCCGAACAACGGATACCCAAGAAGGTATTCGTTGGGAAAACTGAAGGCCGGAGACCAGTGGGGAAACCGAGGAAACGCTGATCTGACTCGGTCGACGAAGATAGTTCATCGCTGCTCGGATTTCAAAATTGGATGACGTGGTCAATGGACCGAGACAGTTTGAGGGGCTATTTGCAAGAAGCGAAGGCTCGAGACGGCTGTAGTGCTGAGAAGAAGAAGAAGCAAAACAAATGCTATTGTAAACACGGCAAAAACAAAAAAAAAATAAAAAGAGTTAAGGAGAAGAGAGGTGACATATTTTTTATAAATCGAATATAAGTAGGAGAAAGGCCCAAGCTGAAGGTTATCATTATTGCGTGATATTCTAAGCATGGTTGAGTGAAAATTAGGGAATTTAATCCCGGGGTTCCGGGATCCCGACCATTTTACAGGCTTAGAAATTTTGGGATTGATTAATCATTTTCGAACTTTTTATAAATACGCTGTTTGAAATGAGCTCCTCCGTTTTCACCTGCAACTTGTCCACTCTTTTGCGTTAGTTTGTTTAACCTTTATTTTTTCCCAGTCAATTCGATTAGTTTTTGAGTGCGATGACGATCAGGCTAGTTCACGCTGTCCAAACAGATTCGACTAGTTTATGTGTTGCCTGACAATCGAGCAGATTAAATGAAAAAGTGGAAAAGTACAAAAAGGAAGTTTCATTTAAACGTTAACATTTTCAGTGGTAAGAATTCCTTTCAAATCCGATTTTGTCCGCTCTTTTGCATTTTCGGTTTATTTCCCTAGTCGATTCGATTGATAATTGGACAGATTCACGTTTTACAAAAAGTAAGTTTTTTTAAACATTAACATTATAGTTGGTAGAAATTCTTTCATTAGAGTAGTTAGAGTGAAACAAAAAGACGTTGATTTTTCTCTTTACTATTGATTTTTAGTTTTATAGTCGCAAATGAGATACATTTGTTTGTTTCTAAATAGCATAAAAAGAGTAGCATGTCAACAAAAAGTGTCTATATTGAGCATAAAAAAGATAGCGATGCTTCCTCTATATGGAGTCATTTTTTGATTGCCAAAGAGGGTATGGGGAGCGAGTTCCAAGAGTGCCTATGAGAAGCTAAAAGCGGTATAACCGCCACCGAAGCAGTAGAGTGCCTCGAGCATATGCTATGAAAATCTAACCAAAATAGTAACACCTTAGCGTTGGATATCTTTGTGCACCTTGGAATCGTTTTTTGGGAGGTTGGGCTTCCCTAGCTCCGAATTTTCGTTCCAATCCTCGACGTGGGAGCGGAGTTGAACTTCATCAGCGAAGAAAAGTTGCTACGTTTTAACTTAATCCCTAACCTTACTTATCAATAATTACATGGTTTATTCTCATATTAACTCTACTTGATCAATTAATCCTTCTTACCAGTCCTTCAGCGCGTGGAGTGGTTCCTTGAAAATATTCCGGTTAAAAAGTTGGAGTGCAAGGGATGCTGCCCTTCCAGGAGTGGCTCCGGGGTAATTTTTTGTTTTATTTTATATTTCGTAACGGAGGACCTCAGGGATTCTGGGATGAAAACATGACTGTTGATCCATCATAAGAGAAACTGATTCAAATAACTATAAAAAGAATATTTGTAATCGAATTCATTTTCGCCTTCACAAAATACTCCAACTGAAAATAGAAAAAGACAGCTTCCTTTTAATTTTGTGTATTATTTTTATTCTCGAAATCGATTTTCGACCGTAATCGTTCGGTCTTCTTCAGCGATTAATTTATTTTTACTCACATTCCTGCTTATATACTAGCTATGTTTAAAGGAAATTTACTCTAGATCATTAAAAAGTAATTAGGGAAATTTGCTTAAGCTGATAAAAGGTAGGAAAGGTAATTTACAAAAGGGGTAGTTATAAAAATATTATTTTTACATGATTCAGAGAAGATATTATTATTTAATTAATTTAAATAGCCATGATCTGCAGTTTCCGTCATCCTGATTCATTAACTTTTTCCTTTCCCGGGTAATTGCCAGGCTTTCCATCACATCCAATTCACGTGTATCTCTAGCTTCCTTGATGACTACAGCGTCCTCCATTGTTATCTCGTGTCCCTTCGTGATAATATGTTCCGCTACCGCTGACTTGAAATTCGAAGTTCTTTCTTTCTTTCTTGCTGCTGCTGCTTCGCCTAGATGCTCCTTGATTCGCGTGCCGATGAGCCTCCTCGTTTGACCTATGTACACTTCTTCACAAGTGGGACATTCGATGCGATAGATACCAGATTTCTCGTGTGGTTCGCGCTTGTCTTTCGTTGATCCGAGAACGTTTTTGAGCTGGTTCCTGCTGCTTGATTCGATTAACCGTACAGAATTGAGCTGATTTATTCGCCGCTTGATCCGATTGCTGATGCCTTCGTGATAAGTTAGAGCCTTCCAGTACGTTCTTTCGGTATTCGCATTTGATAATGTTGATCGTCCCTGACGCTGTCTATTAGTCTGGATCTTCTGTGCCATTCTCCTAATCGTCGAGCCCTTGAAGCCGTTTAGTTTAGCTGTCTCAACAATGTACCTCATCTCCTTGTCCTTAGCTTCCTTGCTTAGCGGCAAATCGAGCATCCTGTGGATCATGGCTCTGTACGGAGAAACCTTGATTTGCTGCGAATGATTTGATGTATTTGGAATCGTTCTTTGTGTGTGAGTTGCTTTCCGGTATACATCGAAAGTTATATTTGTTTGAGTCCTCCTTACTACTATATCTAGGAACGATAGTTTACCGTCTTTCTCTTCCTCCATCGTGAATACTATATTTTTGTGGGCTCCATTCAGGTCAGCAAGGACCTTCTCCACGTCACTCCTTTTCACATATGCAAACACATCGTCCACATATCGGACCCAATGTTTTGGTAACTGGCCTTTCTCCTGCAGTCCGTCTGCTAGTTTCGTCATAAATATCTCGCTGAAAAATGGTGAAAGTGGATTTCCCATCGCAACTCCGCCTTTCGTCTTATAAAATTTCCCCCGAAAGGTGAAATAATTTTCGATCATGCACAGTCTCGCAAGTTGGATATACTGCCTAGTTTTTATTTTCCAAGATAATGAGTTTTCTTGGTGGGAAAGCCATTCTTCTATATATCCCAGTGTCTCCATCACCGGAATACTCGGGAATAGAGCTTTCACGTCGAAAGACACCATAATTTCGTCTTGCGCTGGTGGGCCAAACTTCAGGATTTTCTCGGAGAATTCTTTGCTGTTTTTTACAGATCTACCATTCATTTGGGTCATTCCCTTAAATTCGTTCACCAACCATCTTGCCAGTTTTTGGGTCGGTGCATTCACAGCCGAAATAATCTCACGCATTTCGTTCCCCTCTTTGTGTATTTTTGGCAAACACTTGATCCTAGGCAAAGTAGGGTTGCTCACTCTTACCTTCGTCAATTCGCCAATTAATGACTCACAACTTTTAATTGTCCTTTCGAATCTTTTCATGGATTCCTCTAACGGGCTCCGGCGTAGCTCGAAGAAATTACCGCTGCTTAGCTTTTGTATGACCGCCTCATCATACTTGCTTTTATCCATCACTACCACTGTGTTTCCTTTATCGGCCTTGACAAAGTGAACAGGTTTCTTCTTCAGTTTAGCAGCTATGCTCGCCTCTTCACTGTTTACCACCTTTTTCGCTCCCCTTATCGCCTCGGCTATATAATTCCTTGCCATCGTTTTTTGTGCTTCCGGTAGTCTGCTCATTGCTGCTTCCGTTTCTACGATGATCTCCTCTATAGGTATTTTTGATGGTTTTATGGCGTAATTTAATCCCATGTTGAGTAAACGCATTTCCTTTTCACTAAAAACTATACTCGATTTGTTGACAACCAGTCCGGGGATTTCTTAAACTTCTACGAATTGTTTAACTGGTTTGGCCGCTTCTTCCAATCGATTCAACTTTTTCCGATGTAATTCCCTTTTCTTTTCTTTTTCGCATTGATATGCTAAGTCCGCTTTTTCCAGTAAGTCCTCCATATAACCTTTACCACAGTGTTGAGATTCTCGCATAAGCTCCAGATGCTTCTCGTAAGTCTTGAGAGTCGTATCGTTCAATTTCGTGTACAGCTGCTTGATGCTGATCTTCATTAAATTTCGTTCCACTACTATTTTTTGGCTAACCGCGTTTTTCAGGCCACAGCATATCTCGGATCAACGAAAGACAAGCGCGAACCACACGAGAAATCTGGTATCTATCGCATCGAATGTCCCACTTGTGAAGAAGTGTACATAGGTCAAACGAGGAGGCTCATCGGCACGCGAATCAAGGAGCATCTAGGCGAAGCAGCAGCAGCAAGAAAGAAAGAAAGAACTTCGAATTTCAAGTCAGCGGTAGCGGAACATATTATCACGAAGGGACACGAGATAACAATGGAGGACGCTGTAGTCATCAAGGAAGCTAGAGATACACGTGAATTGGATGTGATGGAAAGCCTGGCAATTACCCGGGAAAGGAAAAAGTTAATGAATCAGGATGACGGAAACTGCAGATCATGGCTATTTAAATTAATTAAATAATAATATCTTCTCTGAATCATGTAAAAATAATATTTTTATAACTACCCCTTTTGTAAATTACCTTTCCTACCTTTTATCAGCTTAAGCAAATTTCCCTAATTACTTTTTAATGATCTAGAGTAAATTTCCTTTAAACATAGCTAGTATATAAGCAGGAATGTGAGTAAAAATAAATTAATCGCTGAAGAAGACCGAACGATTACGGTCGAAAATCGATTTCGAGAATAAAAATAATACACAAAATTAAAAGGAAGCTGTCTTTTTCTATTTTCAGTATAAAAAGAAGGCGAAAATTGGCCAATTTCAATTTTTTTAGTATTAATACCAAAATGATGTAATCCAGTTAAGTAAATAGATATTTCTTAAACCACGAAAGCATTGTTTATGATTTTTTCTGGAAAACTCTACCAAAACAAAAAATAAATTAACAACTTTCAGCTGGGGTATGAAAACCCTGTAAACTACACTAGTTCATCAGTCTTCCCAGTTACAAATAGCAATTCTTCATATTCTTTCAAATTTTGTCTTAAGCAATCGGGAGGTCTCAGTTTCATGCCACGTAGTGCCGTCAAGTATTTTGACCTTATACGAGTGGTCGCTAAAGTACGAGTATCCTGAAACTTTACTTAATTTTATTCCATCATTTTCTACTAATCAATTATTTTACTCCATCAGTTAGGCGATTAGAATCACATGGCATCAATAAGTTTAATTGAATTTCTATAAAATCAAATTAGTTTTATCTTTGTCGATTGGGAGGAATTATTTGAAAATTATAATAAATCCAATTTTGATTATGAAAATTCTATTCCAGAGATTCATTATTCATCCCCTAACCGAACGATAAATTAAAATTCATTCAATTCTGCATTTATTAATCCAATTAAAATGATTCAATTTCATGCTGTTATGTCTTAACTACAGCTTGCAACGTTGCACTCCTTGTGCCACTCTCCAACCCTCGTTCATATGGGGATGCTCGAATATTTGCATTTAAGTTTCACTGATTGCAACAAGTCCAGCAAAAGGATTGACTGCTGCAGTTTTCATTCCATCATTTTTGCAGCACAAAAATTCCATTCAATCATTCTAATGACTTCGATGCAGTTGCCATCAGTGGAGAAAGAAGAAAGGACGATACTAATGTGACAATGACACGATACTGAGTAACTGCTGCAATGCAAATATCCCATGCACCTTTAGTAGGTTAGGTGCAGAGCAGGAAGAAAGCAAACAGACTGTATCCTTGGGAAGCGAGCAAGTTTGAAAGGATGATTCTAAAATGAATATTTACGGTATGTGTGTTAGCTAAGCCTTTGTGTGGTTATCTGCAGAATTCTTTCAGAAGGGAAAATCAAACGAACGAAGAGAAATGGAAACGCGCGGTCGCCATATGCTGTGCCCATGAATAATGAGGTGACTTTTGTGGGTTAAATGAAATTCAATTATCTCATTTTCAAACTAAGGACTTTTCTATTCAAATATACCCCATTAAAATGCGCTAAACCTTCAAAAGACTCAAAAAAAGGATATTTGATTTGCTTGAATTCTCTCGAAATGAACGTTATCGCTCATTTTAAGCACAAACATTCACAACATTTCTAGGTCGCTATTGATATGGCTGTGCAGAATTTTGCGTCCTTTTTTATTTTTCTGTATCGAACCGTTGCAATAAACTGCTGAAACTGAAAAATTATCATCGAAAGCATGGAAGCCTTTAGCACATTTGTCAGTGTCAGCTCATATTTTGTCAATCAATTCGTGCCAAGGTCTATTCAGGTTGAAATTTTCACTTCTCACTCTCCGCACAGTGCAGCCTATATTCAGGATCATTTGAACAGAGCGGAGATGGGGCAAAATGTATGAATCTAAATTGCATGGTACATATTTTCACGCTTCACTTAATTTTAAATCAATCTTAATGTAATCAAACAATGGTTGTTTGATGAATTTGTATTTTGAATTAGGAAATACAAAAGTTTTCAAAATTAACTTCTGCTCGATATTTGCATTGAAGTTGATTTTAATTTCTCGTGTAAATATAGTTTGATTTGTGTTTTTGGAGCAATTTCAAATTGAATTGACTGTAGTATTTGATTGTTAGCTGTTCATTCAAAAATGAGTATGTAGTTAACACTAGCTAAATGCTCCTTGGAAACTAAATGTTTTGAAAACAGACTAGGTACAATAAAGATGAAAATTGTAAATTTTTTTTGACTTGTAAACATGGAAGAGCTGAGATAAATTTTGAAAAAGTAACGTACGTGTCCTGGCAGCTCACTGCCTGTGGAAATACGGGGCGGTTCCTTTTCCCTAGTGCCATGTCCACTTCTAATTATTTTCACGTGAACGAGATAAAAGCTCACAATTAGTCTATCATAGCTCAGAAATGAAGGGACGCTACATGAAAATCTCTTACTTTTCGCATGATATAATCATGTGTGGTCAAGGATGACCCCGTTATTGAAGAGGGAAGAATTTTCCCAAGAATGGGGCATCCATTGGAGTCGTAGGCCTCGTACCTCTTCAGATCAGCCTTCTTGCCCTTACAGCCTGTGTTGAAATGCGATGACTCCCCATCCCATTAACACTACAAAGTGAAAACATTCTTCAAAGCAACAACTTTGATTAAAGCGTGCGAGCTGCATGCATCTACGTAGAAGCACTTCCCCACGGTGGTACCTGGGAACGTAAAATTACAGAGCTAGTTCACTACAGTTGGAAATGGCGAAACCTCTCGAATAGAACATACACCATAATCGATGTATTTTCTTCTTCTCAGCACTACAGCTCTTCTCGGGCGTTGGCTTCCTGGCAATAGCGCCTCCAACTGTCTCGGTCCATTGACCGCGTCCGTCAATTCCGAAATCCGAGCAGTCATGAGCTATCTTCGTCAACCGAGTCAGACTAGCGTTTCCTTGGTTTACCCATTGATCTCTGGTCTTCAGTTCTCGCAGCGAATACCTTTTTGGGTATCCATTGTTCGTTTATACGATTCATGTGGCCAGCCCATTGCAGTTTCCGCAGTCTTATAATCGTTGAGACCTCCAGTTCGTCAAAAATTTCATACAGCTGTGTCTTTGACACAAACAAAAAATCTATGTATCTAGTGGGGTTAAGATTAACCTTTATTCACGGTGTTAGATACGTCTTTTTTAAAGGCTGGCAGACGTTGAGGGAGATCCTAGAACATTTTTCAAAATGGAAGAGACGAAGAACTAATCATTTGTGGGGATATCAGCCTAAATGTAGGCAGGAAAAGTTATCTTGACTGCCTGCGAAGGCTTGGGGAGTGTTAAAGCTTCCTTAGTTAGAAGGGACCAAAAACATCAGCTTGGGTGGTGATTGCATTTGACTGCACGTATGGAGGTACTACTGACCCTCAGCTTGGCCCCTGCCTAGTTGGGCTCCTTTAGTAGTCATACTACTGGATCTCAATAAGACAGAACGACTGACAACCAAAGGATGACGACTGATGGATGATTGAACGAAAAAGCTCAGTGAGACCCTACCAACACGATATACTTGCCACACGTGGAACATGTACACCTCAGAGTAACCTGCATGAGAGGAGCTTATACAGAAACAACTCGCACCAGAAATACAAAAAATAGTTACAAGACAAGAGCGGAGCAAGGTGGCCTGAGGTTTTTCCCACCTCCACTCCCCAGACAGGATGATACGTAGTTGCCTCTCAAATTATAACAACTAAGCAACAAGTAATTAGCAATTTTCCACAAGAGTATAAGAGTTCACTCAATTTTGCCTTAAAGAGAGCCAGTACTGAACATAACCAGCGATACGGTGTTACTGACGTCCATTTTGTGGAAATAATCCAGCCACGCTAGGAGCAAGAAAGAAAATAGGAGGGCTGCAAATGTGGTTACACCGCAATGGTGGTAAAATAAGCTAGCTGCATCAGTTTGAATTGTAGGGCGACTTGCACGATCGTTCTCGGTCATTAATTGTGTATCTTGTTTATGATTACCTATTCCTTGAAGACCTAAATAAAGCCAGTTTTAAACTTCCTAAAGAACTTTTAAATTCATAAACATTTAGTTTGGACAAACCAAAAGCACACCATTAGTGTGTTTACATTTTTTTAGAGACAACGACCTTAACACATTGGCAGGTGAGCAATATACTATCATCGGATTGATTGATTCCATGAGTAAATTAACAATTCAATAATTCAGAATCAGCAATATTAGCTTTTGTTTTTAATACTATTTAATGATTAATTGCTTGTGTAGCAAATAAATAGTATTTAAACAACATAGATTAAGAGGAAGATGTGCAATTCTTTATTTATTTCTTTACAACCCACTACACAAACCAGTTTAGCTGTCTAAAGCTTGGGATAGGGAATAGACTTATAGCTCTTGCGAAATAGTGGATACTCTTTGTGATACGCGGTAAACATTCCAATGCAACCCGGTTTAGCTATCTGTAGCTTGTGTCTAGAATTAGATTTGAGGCTCCTATTACATATTGAACTCCCTCTCCACTCTACGCATCAATCGTTAGGCGGAGTCCCAGTTAGCTAGCCACAGCTTGGAAAAAAGATTAGCCTTGGGGCTCCTCAGTCCGTTCCTTCATCCCCGCATATCACCTACAAGGATATCACTCCAGATGATATTCAAGCCCTATCCCCAAGTAAGACCATACCCAAAGCAAAGGAAGGAGGGCTAACCCACTAATGCACAACCAAACAAATGGGATTAGCAGATAAACAGTCTGCACTAGTTTTCTGAAACATGTTTTTGCTAAACAATCAGAATAAAGTAGTAAAGAGGTAAGTAAAGGTAGATTTCGACCGTAAAACAAGGATGCTGGAGAACATAATTGCCATCAAACGCTATAAAGAAGAATGGCTTGTAAGAAAGGCGGGATGTGCTCTGAATCGATTTAAATCCAGCTGTGATTCCCCAAAACCATCAAAAAGGCCCACTGTACGCATTCTCTCATGTATTTTTTACTTTGGCACTATAGCCTCTGGTACCCCTTACTACTGGGGCGCTTCGGCAGCCAGGCCCTGCGGTCCTAACTTTGCTCACCGCCATTGGGTACCAGCTCACTGTTTTGGCTTGGACCCCACACTTGACAGCTCAGCGAGTAAGGCGGTTTGGTGAAGCTCATTCCTCAGTGCTTCCTTATCAACATTTTCTACACCAGCACTTGATGACCATAAACATTTTAACACCTAGCTTACTTTGGGATGACACTATCATCACCACCCCACGCTCAACGAATACGATTAAATACTGATCTTGTGCTATATATCCAAGACAAATTAAGAACAAAATAAAAGTCTGATCTTCGATGACAAAATTTACTCCTAAATGATAATTCAAAATGATATATAAATATACAATGTCGAGAAAAATATATATAAATTCCATCCAAATGAAAATCTCTCTAATATACACTGGTCTATATCAAAATTGCCTTTTACATGAAAATATACTATTTTGATTGTATTTCACTCGCTCAGGGTGACCAGACGTCCTACTTTAGGAGGACATGTCCTCCTTTTTGCTTGCCCGTCCTCCTGTCCTCCTAAACTTCACAAAATCCTCCAAACGTCCTACTTTTCAATCAAAGGATGAAATTTTCTCATAATTTACTCCTTGTAATACATTTTTTTCATTTTTTTTTATTTGGAAGAAAAAAAAGATGGAGATATCACAATTCAAAATCCCGCGCGTGAAAAAGCGTGTCCGAGCGCTTGCTCCAAAGAATTTTTCTCTCTTTCTAAACAATGAGTTAGATAGAGAGAAAAGTGCTTCGAAGCAATTGCTTGAACACACTTTAATTATCGAGTTTGTATGCATCGGAGTGTTGTCGTTGACATGCAATAGCCATTATTGTACGAACACGAAACTTACTTTCACTGTGGGGACGCTGGTGAGCATAGTAAAGGAATACTGGTGGGAGAGGCGAGGTTATAAATAAGAGCAAGATTCTTTCGTTGTTCAGTCAGTATTGTTTTGTTTTGAGTCAACTGGAATCTTTCCACATCGACGAAAATTTATCGCAATCAATCGTCATTCTGCTATTATTATTAAGTGATTGTTTTTCGCCATGCCGAAAAGGAAATGTACCTTTTCGGAAAAACTGCGTAAGAACCCAAAATATCAATGCTTTTCTTCTACTCTTGACGAGTCAGTAGCAAAGTGTAAATTGTGTGACATTAACATTAATATCGCTAATAAGGGTACGTATTTCCATATCTTTATTTCGTTTTCATTCAAATTTCTCTTTAAAAAAATCATTTGTGGATTGAAGTGAATCTTATATATGTAAGCATGATATTTTTAGTTGGTTACTGGTGCCCTAGCAACTCACTCGAAACTTTAGCTAAAGTTTCGTAAAGTCTCGCGTAAAGTTTCGAACGCGCAAAAATGAAACCTTACTAAAAATTTAAAAAATGTGTTTTTATATTTCGCGCGCTAAAAATAAAATGGCGACCTGGAAAACAAAGACATAACCTAGAGTTTCAGCAATATTTTCTATCATTTTCAGTGCTTTTTTGTATGAAAAATTGTTTTATTTCGATATTTTTCTCATAAGCTATCAAACTGCAATGTTGAAAATTAAAAACATAAAACATTAAAATCACTTATAAGAAATTTCTAAAGTTCCACACAAAGTTTCACTTTTGCGCGTTTGAAACTTTAGGAAACTTTAGTAAGGTTTCCTAAAGTCTCACGTAAAGTTCCGAGCGAGCTGCTAGGGTGCATATAAAATCAACATCTTTTTTGCTGTCATGTTATCAAATAAAATAGATTGAAATAGAATAAAATAAAATAAAAGTTTCCAAAGGAAGCCTCCAGTTGGAACAACATATCGAGACTCCAAAACATCGGAGCAACATTCAAAGCGCATCAACATCGAAGCCAATTGACAGTTTCATGGTCAAACGATTTTCCACAGAAGAGGCGAAAATATCGGCTGCTGAAGGTGCCCTCGCTTATCAAGTCGTCACGCATCATCAATCATTTAGATCGCAAGACTGCAATGCTGCTTTGATACGCAAAATATTTGGAGACTCTGCCATCGCTACGAAGATCTCTTGTGCTAGGACAAAAACGGAAGCGATCATTTGCAATGTTTTGTTTCCTCACATTATGGGTATCGTCATAAAGGACCTCCAAAAAGCCTCTTTCGTTAGCCTAAGTACAGATGCCAGCAACTATGGGAAAATAAAATTATTCCCCATCATGATCCAATTTTTTGAACATGAGCAAGGCGGAATTACAGTTAAGCTGCTGGATTTGTCAAATCTATTTAATGAAAAAGCCGAAACCATTGCCACAATGCTTTTCAATTTACTAGAAAAGCATGACCTGAAAAAAAAGTTAGTATCGTTTTCGGGAGATAACGCAAATTTGAATTTTGGTGGATTGAACCGCAAGGGCAAATAGAATGTTCACAAACTCCTGGAAGGAAAAACAGAAAAAAATTTAATTGGTATGGGATGCTCAGCCCATATTATCCACAATTCCAGTCGGCATGGCCTCGAACTATTTGATCTATTCGACATCGACACCATCTGTTACAAGATTCATCAATATTTCCGGAATGAAACTCTTCGATCAGCAGAATTGGAAGAATTTTGTGACTTTGTCGATATAGAATATCGAGATATTCTATACCATTGTAAAACGCGATGGCTCAGCCTTTATCCAGTGGTTCATCGAATCCTGCTGATGTTCGAACCTCTACAATCTTACTTCAAGTCTATCGATAAGCCTCCAGCATTTTTGAAGTCATTTTTTGAAAACGATCTAGCCGAGTGTTTCTTGTTTTTCACTCACTCCTATATGACTCTCTTTCACGACAACATCAAGGAATTGGAAAAAGAAAAAAAACAGTGTCGTTGAGGTCATCAATATAATTGACACTGTGAGCCGTGGTCTGCGTGATCGAATCAAGAGTAAATTTTTGCCACTTTCTGTCAAAAGTATTTTGAAAAAATTACGAGAAGATGGAGAAGATAAAAAATGTGACGACTTCACCTGCAAAGCGATTCAAGTTTATGAAGAGGCTGAAGAATATCTTTCGAAATGGACGACTTCTCTTTCCGATTTACGAGTAAATTTTTGGTTTTTTTCTACATGATTGTTGGATTGTGACATTTTGAAAATGTATTTCCATATAATTTGTTTCAGATTTTCAAGTGGCTTGATTTTCGCCTCGATACGCAATTAAATTATGACGATATAACCGACACTCTTCTTTATCTTCAAGACAAGAAGGTGGATTTTGACGAAAGTAAAATCTTCGATCAAACCATGAATTTGATTAGCTTCATTGAAAAAAAACAAAAAGAAAAGGATTTACAATTTTTCAAAAAATCGTGCAATGACAAAATTTGTATATTTTTTTCTGCGAATCGTGACGAATGTTCGTATTCCGAAATTTTGAAAATTGCGAAATTCTTTTTCGCAATACCGGGACATAACGCAAATTGTGAAAGGTCTTTTTCTTTAATCAAGTCGCAGTGGACCGACGAAAGAAACCAATTGTCTGTTTCAACTGTTCGTTCTCTTATTTCAATCAAAATGAATTTTAAATCATATTCCTGCGTCGAATTTTACAATTATTTAATGGACCCGAAAAATTCAGAATTGCTTCGACTTATTGCAAATTCTGAAAAATATTGTAAAAAATGAACCGTGACTCTTTGATTAAATTCGCCCAACTTTGTAAACATTCGAATAAAAAAAAATTTTTGAAAAAAAAAAAAAAAATTTTCCCAATAATTGTATATTTGAAAAAAATTTGTTGGGTTGGCAAGGCGATGTCCTACTTTTACCTCTTGAGCATCTGGTCACCCGAGTGACTCGCTGAACATAAATATACAAATTAAAATTCATAGTTAGCTCTTATTGTGCATTTATGCCATATAAATATAATAGCGGGTAGCGCGACAGATTTATCACATTAATGATGATAACTCAAAATATTTAGTGGTTACCCGATAACTCAAAATATTTAGTGGTTACCCGCGGAAATTTTATTATTTCACATTTGTTTGTTGCGTTTAACGCTGACTGTGTTTTGTTCAACAGTTAAAACGTGAAATTGTTACCGTTTTTTTGACATTTTTAGTGAAAAATCTACAGTTTCCGTTATGTCGCGTAAATGTGTTAATAGTGCAGACAATTTTTGCTACATTTGTGGTAAGGTGACCCTTACTAACCAAAGCTGCTCAACAACACAACGTTTAGAAACTGCTTACTTCCATTATTTTGGAATTAAAATTAAAAGCCAAGACAAATCGTGGGTAACACATTTTAGTTGCACAACTTGCTCCACAAATCTTATTGAGTGGCTAAACAAAAAGAAATGTTCATTGCCTTCTGGTGTACCAATGATGTGGAGGGAACCTACCAATCATGCGAATGACTGTTACTTTTGCTTGAATCCACCCATCCAGCACGGTATATCACGAAAAAAGAAACGAAGCGTAGTATGCCCTGACGTAGCCTCTGTATCGCGACCTGTACCACACGGAATCGATTTACCTGTTCCTCGACCTTCCGAAGAATTGTAATAAACATAAGCAGTCAAGCAGCCCCGTGGTGATCAGGAGTGGCTGCTCCTGAAGAGATAAGGTGGTCACCCGGTCGAAACTGCTTAGTTTGTTGTTTTACTAGTGTAAAGTAAACTGCATCCGTCAAGTTTCCATCCTTTAGGCAGAGATGAGTGGTTCACTTCAGCCACTTTAACATCTTTAGGTTTGACGTTCCCCTTGTAATGCAACGACCTTCTTCTGTGAAAGTAACGGTTGCTTTTTGTGTAATGTTTGCGTTTGTCTCAAGCCTCCGTGTCCGTTCACTTTAACGAGGCAAAAAAATATTGAATTACTGTAGAGTAGCTTAATTGACACCTAATAGAACTTTTCTAAAGACAATAAAAATTGATCGGTGCGTCTTGTAGAGTAGAGTACGCGTGATAAGTATTTTGTAGTGTAGCTTCGTGGCTCGGCAAGAATCCGCCTCATATGATCCCGCAAATGCTAGTCGTCAAGCACGCGTACGCGGTCGTTAAGCGAAGCTAGTTAGCTGAGCTCGATGTTGTTTATAGCTCGCTGACACTTTGCCAGACCATCGGCACCCGTGTCCTACACGGGCATTAAAAAAATCATTATAGAATACCAGCAAGATTCTGAAGAACAGATTAATTCAATGGAAGTTGACTACAATGAGCCTACAACTTCACAATCGTCACAGTTTGTGGGTGATAACATTGTTTATGACGAACCTCATAGCATTTCGCAAGATCAACTCAGCGACCTTATACGAGATTTAAATTTGCCAAAAGATAAAGCGGAATTACTAGGATCGAGACTTAAGCAATGGAATTTGCTGCAACCGGATGTTAAAATCAGTTTATACAGATATCGTCAGATGAACTTGATACCCTATTTCAAATCCGAAAATCAGCTTGCATTCTGTAATAACGTAAATGGCCTGATGAACGCTTTGGACATTGAATACCATCCACAGGAATGGCGGCTGTTTACAGACTCCTCAAAATTGAGTTTAAATGCTGTTCTTCTCCATAATGGTAACACACAACCATCGATTCCGTTATGCCCTGCTGTGCATACTAAAGAAACATACGAAAATATGAAATTAATTTTAGATAATATATCATACTCAGAGCACGAATGGCAGATTTGTGGTGATCTAAAAGTCATAGCAATGGTGTTGGGTTTACCAATGGGCTATAAAGTACTGTTGTTTTTTGTGGGAGTGGGATAGTCGGGCTAGATCTTTACATTACATAAAAAAAGATTGGAATCCTAGACTTAGCCTGAATCCTGGAGAAAAGAACATCAAGCACCTTCCTCTAGTGAATTCCCAAAAATTCTTCTACCACCTTTACATATCAAACTGGGAATAATGAAAAACTTTGTGAAGGCTCTCAACAAGGACGGACCAGCATTCAAATACCTGCGAAGTAAATTTCCACATATAAGCGACGTCAAAATTAAAGAATGAATCTTTATCAGACCTCAAATAAGAGAGATTCTAAAGGACCAAAACTTTGATTCAGTTTTACAGGGCTTTGAAAAAGAAGCATGGGAATCTTTTAGAGCAGATGTTGATGATTTTTTGGGCAATAAGAGAAATGAAAATTATGTTGAACTTGTGAGCAATCTCCTTCAAAAGTATCAACAGTTGGGTTGCAATATGTCCCTAAAAATTCATTTTCTTCACTCTCATCTTGATTTTTTCCCTTCTAACTGCGGTGATGTAAGTGACGAACATGGTGAACAATTCCACCAAGATATCTCGACAATGGAAAAGAGATACCAGGGCCAATGGGATGCGTCAATGTTAGCGGACTACTGCTGGAATTCGAAAAGAGATACCCCTCACAGTGATTACAAAAGACAAACGAAAAAGAAGAGAAAATCTTGATTAAATACGTTATTTTTTTTTTAATTGTAATGTTTTCAATTTTATATAAGTAAAAAGCAAAAATTAATAATAAATAATTATTATAGTTTTTTTTTATAAAATGTTTCGTACTTTAACGAGTTACTAAAAGCCAAATTTTGTATATTAGGTATATTTCCAAAATAAGAGCTTATTGAAAAACATATTCTTGTTTTCCTATTCAGTAACCTCAAAGCAATATAAAAATAAAGTATTCAATTGAAAGGCACACAAAAAGTTACATTTTGTAGACCAGTGTATATTGTATATTGTCACGGAAACCCTTTGCACTTTCCCATGTGGTCGTTAAGATGCCGCCCGAGCCAAGGTTGTAAATACAAAAATCAAATGAATAAATTAAATTAAAAAAAAAAATGCTTAAATTAAAATTAAGTGTAGAGCCTGACCGGTAGATTTGACTTCAAAGTCAAATAAAAATGATTGCGAAGCAAAACTGAGGAGTTCTGATGGAATGCGATCCTGCAATGAAACAGTTTCTGCTCTATCTCGATGAGTCGCCCGTTTCCATTTCTCCCGATGTAGAGGACACTCGTCACGGGTGAGTGGAGGACTTAATGGGGAAAGTTATTTTCTCATTCCAAGAAAAGGAAAGTTTCGGGACGAACTCAAATTTTTCCCTCCACGTTGAGGGTCCTTCGGCTTGCGACTTCAGACCCAGTTTGCCCATCGAAGACGGTCGTAGGAGGTGCCACTAGCTTGTGGCTTGATCCCAAGTAGCCGCCAAGCGAGAATCGTGGCCGCCAAACACCCTACACACAGCTGGAATTAAGATCTATTATCGTTACCTGGCGGAGCCTCCCCGATAGAATTTACGTAGAATGAAAATTATTCAAGGTCGAGGCGACCACTTCGCACTCTTTAGCCGGTATGTATTCACCCGACGTAACAGGAACTGAAAACCCCCTGAACCATTTATTCCAGACATTGAAACACACCCTAGCCAGGTTTATAATCCACTCAAGGATAAGTTTCAAATAAACTTCAAGTCTGTGATTTAAAAAAAAAATTAAACCAATCACAAAGCATGATTTACAGTATGATTAAGTACCAAATGCACATTATATTCACAATATCTGTTCTTACGTCTTATTCGCCTGTTATCTCTCCAGCGCGCTACTCGACAAACTTCCACAGCCAATATTCCCCGTCGCTGATGAAAATTCCACCGAAATATCTCCTATTCCTTCGTTGAGTTGTTGAATATACTTCTTGATATCTCGTTGCACTGTCAATCCTCTGCTGTCGATCCTCGTTCACTAAAAGAGACTCGTCCTTTGTCCACAGGTTCCTCATCAGCTCGGTTCCAACAGTTTACACTTCGAGGCAGTTCAACTTTCAATTGCATGCTGGCTTGCATCAGCAACCCATCAACTGCCATTCATGGGGTACGCACCTACGTCCCACATCCGCTCCATCGCGTTTCGCGGTCGTTGGTTATCTGATGGATTGTCATACGTAAATGTCAATTCATGCAGCGTAAACTTGTCTAATGTTTCGCTACTGCTTTCAACATATCCTCTCAGGATCCAGCAGCTCGATGTACCTTCGATGATTAAATAGTTGGGAATGCTTCAATCAGTTTTTTTACAGTCCGATTGCGGAGTGATGGGAACTTTTGTATGGCCTTACGGATAACTATCAGCACGTTTGCAGCAGCAAGTTCATTGCTGTCTGTCAAGGATTTGACAAGGACTGGAATAACTGTTGCGGCATCGTTAGGGGATCTGATTGAATAGCTATGCAAGGAACTTACAAGTAGGTGATGATATTTGCCGGTGTCTTCATGTTTAATGTTGTGTGTCCTTAAAACTTTTTTTTGTGTACTAAGACCATTTCGTCGAAATTGAGAGACGATACTAGGTCATTGGCAGTGCAAGGGTCTTACGTCGGACTTTTGTGTCAGGAGCTGCTCGGACACATAAAATGTTCTTAACTAGATCTTGAATTATTCTTTCTATAATCTCATTTTCTTTCATTGCAATCAGGCGATCTAATACGATTAATTTGACGTTATTAACGCTTTCTTTCACAATCAGCTCAATACAACATCCATACGCTGGTTTTTGCGCTGTTGAGCCTGAAGAAAAGGTGATGAGAGTTCAGGCCACTTCATAATGCACAGAATCAAATGTGCATGATATTTGTAACATTTCTCGTAATCCTTCATTCTCGATGCGAAGGCGGTGCATGATTTCCAATTCGTGATTCATTCTTTCATCCTCATTTTCAGCAGCTTTTTGCATTACCGCTGCCATTTCATTGTCTTGTTTTCGTATCACTTCAGACTGTGATGCGTTGTATGTATCCTTGAGATTGACCATACTATTTAAAATTTTATGATTCTTGTGCATAATAAGTTCTAGAGCTCGTTGATGATCTTCTAGTGTACCTTCAATGCGCGATTCACCTGGCGTATTTTTCAGATGCTTGGGTTTTGTTGATTGATTTACCATGTCAGAATTAGATTTGTCGCGACAAAGTTTATTTATCAAATCAAGATCACCCCAAAACTTTTGTTGCCTTGGAATGAGAAAATAACTTTGTCCATTAAGTCCTCCATGCATCCTTGACGAGTGTCCACTACATCGAGAGAAATGAAAACAAGCGAATCATAGAGGTAGACCAGAAACTGTTTCATTGCAGGATCGCATTCCATCAGAACTCCTCAGTTTTGCCCCGCTATCCTCGCTTTTTTTTTGTTTTTTAATTTTACATTTTTTCTTAAACGTTTACAACGTTGGCTCGGGCGGCATCTTAATGACCGCATAGGAGCGTGCAAAATATTTACTTTCAACTAACGTTATCTTCGCTACCTATGAAAACCTATTAGGAAGCATCTTTGTTGAAGTCCCATCGTCTCGGCGTCACGGGGAAATAATCTGCGCAGATTCCACCCCAATACGGCTAAATTTACAAGATCCTCCCTCGACGCACTCTCCAAACTTTCTCTAGTAGCTTCACACTCAAATTTTTTTTGCACACTCCGATAATCCAGAACTTTGTGAACTTCAACTTCGTCACTTTCCACTAACCAGACAAAAGAGACCTTTCTCTTTGTTCTTCGTTCTTATATAACCTCGTTCTCAACGGGGCACCCCTAATCCTGGGATGAACTTTATAGTCCTCCTTTTCTTCCCAAAAATCTGAGCCAATTTGTGCAATCGGACAACCCGTTGCAGTTTTCACCACACCTCAAGCTGTGATTCTGAAATTCGGAGTCTTGGATGACTTTCGGATTTTTCACTCTGACTGGCATTTGACAAGTTACAGTCTCGATATTATTTGTGTACATTCGACGCATTCCAGGAGGTTGTTTGAGTTTTAGCTAATTATAAGTGGTCGGGCTTCGAGCGTTGATGGAATCATTAGATAAGTAGTAATTTTATGCTTTATCCTTGGGGATGCTTCTTCGTGCGCCTTTTTTTCTCATTCATTTCATTGATGGAGACAAGACTTCATCGCCTTCATATTAATCTCCTGTTGGCTACTCTCTGCCATGTAAAGCTGGTGAAGCATGTTATTCAAAACATAAATAACGTGCGTAGTGCGATAACTGCATCATATTATACGACTCTTAACACCAACTTTATTATGCTGAAAGCTGTAAAACGAATCGATTCCATAGCAGATTGAAGGGACATCATAACATTCAAACAGGGGCTCTTACATTACTTGACGACAATAGTTCAGATTAACTTAGTATTCGGTCAGCACAATAGAGAGAATGACTTAAGGTGACCAAAGTAGATGTCCGATTTCTGCGGCCAAAGTCCCAAATGATTGCAAGCTAGAAACTGTTGTGCTTGATAGCTGGGCACGCTTGATTGTTGTTTATCGTGCGTAAGCAAAACTAGTTCTGAAGGTTCATAGAAGCAAACCCCTGCTATGATGGGTACGCATTACATCAAGCCACACTAGAAAATTTGTCTTTATCGTGAGTGCACCATCTTGAAGTAGAGGTTACGCAGTAGGCGTTAACTGGCTCATAAGATGGTAGAAGATTATTATGAAGCCTTATGTTGCTGAATCGAGGTAGACTTACCAGAGATTTTCAGGAAAGGATTCCAACCTGAGTTGTCGGAGCATCTGGTGTATACTCCATGTAACGAGATAAAGCGAAACAAGTGCCAACTACCTCCAACATAGCCTGGTAATCGTGGTAACCAACAGGGTCGTCCTTTCATGTCAAAATCCAAAACGGACTCCCCTTCACTACTACTTTTGGCTTTAGCTCCTGCAATATACTTAGACTCTGATAATAATGAAATTAGTTCGGTACACACAGAGATAAATGAACTTACATCGATGGCCTAAGTCACAGGAATGGCAACCAGCCTGGCCATTGGTTCACAGCATGCGGGGCTAAATCGACAATCTTTTCCTATCAGCACGGTAAAGAAGGCATGTAAGCCGTGAACTGTATAGAATGCAATCAGCAAAAAACCTGACACGGAGTACCTAGACGATCTGAAGATACTCCAAGAGTATTTAACCTCTAATTCAACACCAGGCGCTTCATCAGCTTCGAAAGATAGCAATAAAGATACGACCTTAGCACAGCGTATTAAAATGGCCAACATTCAACACAGTTCACACTGCTTCTGGACGAACCCAATTGAGTGACAGCAATGACCATGCCATAATCTCAGAAAACGTACCATGTGCATTTGAAGGAGCACTTAGCAGTACCACAAAGAATCTTAAATATTCTTTCCAAAGTCGAAGAGATCCACGCGTTGGATGCGAGACTTCTGGAGACAAGTGCATCAAAAAAGGAGAGCGTTGCAAGCAGCTTAGATACCGGATATTATGAAAGGTGGACATCTTCCGTGTACATTGGTGGAAATCCTGTCCAGTCAAGTTATGGATTTGATTGTCACTGGGCTAAGCGTTAGCTATATTGTGGCGGATTT
Organism: Odontomyia ornata; assembly: GCA_963969285.1. NCBI lineage: Eukaryota > Metazoa > Arthropoda > Insecta > Diptera > Stratiomyidae > Odontomyia > Odontomyia ornata. Next base: position 446,598,918 of record OZ017739.1, on the reverse strand, counting down.
TGAACAATGGGTCATGGAGCTACCCAAGAACTTATTAAGTCATTTCAACCCTCATCTCTCGCCGGTAAATGAGACCAAGCACGTCATTGTTGGAAAAATTACCACGGGTATCGCCTAAATGCTCTGTTTAAGGCTATTCTATTAGTTGTAATAACCACACTCTTTCTTTTTGGTAAGGAGTTTCGACGAAGTGAATAGTTTTTCTCAGCAGGATTTGCCCTAGCTAATTAACTTAGGGCATATTTAAAGTAGGTTTCCCGCTGTTAGTCTGTTCATCCGTGCGACCATCACATCTGTCTATCAATCCATCTATCTGGAGGTTCTTTACGGGTGTCTGTTTGCCTAGGCATCCATTCGTCAGTTGGTATATGTGTTCGTTATCATGAAGTTTAATACACACCTCAAAACATTCCTTGAACTAAGTGATCTCAAGAAAAGCTCAATGTCAAAGTACGAAACAGTAAATTGCGCCTCTTTATTAGAAATACGAGTATGTTAGTTGATCCTTTGAGCCTGATATGTCAAATTAGTCAGTGAATCGCTAAAATCAACAAATCATGAAGTGCAAGGGAAAATTATTATAGATGCGCAGCATGAAGGAAAAGCAGACAAGCTAATGATTGGCTCTACTTATGTAAGAATTGTTCAACAAAAAGTGGAGTCTTACAATTGAGATTTGATTCAGTCAGATTTTAAAAACTTTACCAAAAGCTTTGTTTTGAGTAAAGTAGCTCATCGAATTAAATTGGCAAAAGTTAAAACAGATGCTTTCTTAATACAATAAAGGACTTGAAGTTTCAGGGAAGGGCTAGTAAATGTAGTACGAGGCTCAAAACCTTGTCTTATGACATGTTTAGTGCACTGGTGATATCTTGAATCACGATTTTTTGTAGCTTAGCTAAGCGGGATGTCTTCAAAGAGCCACCATCACATAGAGGTGCAACAAATTAAGAGCCTGTGGGAACCAAGCCCCATGACTTACGACACAAGTTTTTGCCTCAGCTAAATAATCTACCCAGCTACATTGTCTTTGCAAAAATGTGCTTGTTCCATAGGCGTTTTCGATCCAAATTAATCTTTGGGTTATCAACATCTAACCACAGCCGAGCATTAACACCGTCAGTTGGAGCAAAATTTGGCTATTCGATTTCGATTTTTTTTCTTTAATAGAACCAGGATAGTCTTACGAGAATAACCAAAAATATTTCCGATTTAACTTTATAAACTCGTTTTCCATGAGGCTTCCTTTTTGATGGTGAAGATACCAAGTATATATTATTTTTCTTTTCACTACCAACTCAATGTTTGGCACAAGAGAATGAAGATTCGTTTCATGGGAGTTTTTCATTTAAAAGTATGTTTTTAACTCCATATGAGTTCCATACATTTGGTTCAGCTAATATCTCGAGCTTTGCTAACGCTTCCCATCTTGGATCTCGTAATAACACTGCATCATACGCAAATGCTTGAGAGGTAAATACGTGAGTGTGCCATATACTTCGTTTTCGTCCAGTTGGCTTGGCATTGACTAACCCACGAAGACAGGCTAAATCGAAAGGGAATATATACAAAAATACTCCTCGAAAACCTTAAGTATTGCTGCTAGCCACCAAGAGATGGCAGCGTAAATATTTTCCACACAATCCACTGCTCCAACATATTGATAATATTGATCGTTATTTTGATTCACTATTTGCCCTGCTTAAGGGCCTTGCCCAAGCAGTAGCTTCCCAAAACATTTCTCTCAAGAAAAAGCAAGCTGTCGCGGATTTCTCTAGATTGCCACCAGAGGCTGGACGCAGGACCAGCAGTCGGACGATTAGTATGCACCACCAGCAGCCAGACAAACAGCATGCATAATCAGCGTTACATTGCCGTCCACTTCGATTGGCATCGACAGCCAACCAGCATGACCAGGCTAGTTTCCGGCGATTTGAGCAAGCCATCATGAATATCGTTACATTGCTGACTGCACCGCTTGGTATCGACAGCCGATCAGCACGCAATATCCGCAGTCAGACAACTAGCATGCACTACTAGAGTGTGTGTGATCTCGACAGACTTCCATTCAACTCTCAAGGAGGCAATCACTGCGATACCCGGAGCTGGCCCAAAACCAATCCCATTCGAGGTTCACTTTGCGCGCTTGGCCAGACCTCTCAATATGCCTGTGGCTGAGCCGGGACAACCACGGGAACGAGGTGAGCGCATCATTGAACATCACCATAGATGCAGCAATCTTCGCTGATTGGCGCGTCTCGCCATGACGAAAGCGAAAGTAACGATTTGAGGCGTTCGAGACAGAGTTTAAGTAAGAGCAAAGCCATATGCGGAAAGCCGCAAATTAATCTGTGCGAGATGCAGGACCGAACTAACCATTGTCTTTTAATACCTAATAAATCATTGACTTTAGAGAGAGAACTAGCGAGTTTTATCAGGTAAATTTTATGGTGAAGCAATTTTTATCAGATCCATTTATAGTGTGGTAATTGGATTCGTGTATATACCAAAGTTATACAAGTGAGTACATTGGTACTACGTCCAACGAAAGTCAGCCTACGAAAACTTACCTACATCAGTATTTGCTACCATTGGAGAAGCATACATTTGAGGAACTCATACTTAAAGCTCTAGACATGGAAAACATGCAAAAAGGGCTCACCATGTTCAATAGGCTCCCCAGGAGTCCAATTTAAACTACCCAGTAAGCCAAACCATCTTTTCACCTAGCCCCCTTGCACCATCATTCCAGCTTAAAAATGAAAAAGTAGTAAGTATCCCAGTGTAAGTGGAAGCATGTAAGAAGTAACAAAAGATAACTTGTACCTTTTGTGATGAGCTTGGGCATACTTATCTCAAGAACCTCCGAGTATTTCTGTCGTACTTGCAAGCAGTACCGATCTTAGAGATTGCAGGGCCCAGCAAGATAGAACAAAATAAGAGCGTAATCCACAAATATATCATACGTCAGTAATTTGTGACTTTTGTAGTTGAAAAGGCCAACAGGTGGGGGACTGTTTTCAAAAACGAAATGGAAAAGTGCTAGCTCGGGAAATGCCAAACAGTCGATTCAAAAATGCCTGTCTCATCTCTCATTAGAATTACATTGGGCCCTAATCTTGACGGAACAAACTGCTTTCTGCCACACTACCCTTAAATATAGGAATAAAGCCTATAACTACGTTAATTATAAATACTGGCGCAGAAGTTAGCCTGATCGAAAAATCAGCTTTTAAATCAAGTAAAATCGATTCACATCAAAAGGTAGCACTACATTGTGCGTTCAGATAGGGGAAATCCCTAGGAGTTATAGTAAGCAAATTTAATCGGCTCATTCTGTTTTCCTGGAACTTTCAAGTGGTATATGAAATATCTAGAGTAGTTAATGACGGATAACTAGACAACTACTATTTAGCTAAGAACTGTAAAGTGGAGGGCGTGTTAGTTGTGCCGCATATAAAATACTCAAAATCACCTCTTGGTAAGGTACATTCTCCATATCATCGATTCCGGTTTGAGTTGTGGGTCCCATTTACTTCGTCAATCTAATAGAGTCGACACAGGATTGTAGAAGCTTAGTGATGTATTGTTTTTGATCAATTGCAATTTAGTTTCACTCATAAGTGATTTTGACACCTAGTACAGACGCTGCATCACCCAAGTCCTTTGTTTTGAAGTGTTGCTTAAGTTGTGCCACCCCTAGATTCTCCAGCCCCAGGTTTTTACTGTTGACCAGGCTATCATCGACGTACGCAGCTAATATCACTATGTTGTCCTTGTCGGCACTATGATACATACATGGATCAGCTTTGCTGCGAATAAATCTTGATTGGAGTTGAACAGAGTTCAATTTGTTGTCCGACGCTTTCAATGCTCGCTTCAGCCCATAAAGTGATTTTTGAAGTTTGCATACCCGATCAGTCCCATCTGCAAACTCCTTTGGCTGTACCAGGTAAATATCCTCATTACCGTTCATGCCATGAAAACGTCTAATTGACTAATTTGTAAGCTATTTTTCACAGCAATCGAGCAGCATTTGACAACAGGTGAGAACGTTTCCGGGTAATCAATCCCCTTCTCATCCTTTGTATTTTGTTTTTCTTTTTGTTATTATCTCCTATTTCCTTTTCTCCTACAGTTTTTAGCATAATGACCATACTCTTCACATTAGTTGCACTGGACCTTTTGCTTAAATTTCAGTTGAAATGGTTGCGAGTGGTGTTTTCGCGTTTTTTCTTGCTGTACATTGCAGTCTCTTCGGTAGACAATTGAGACGAACACTCTTACAATAATGTTTTTCTGAACTTATCAGTGGTCATTTTTTGCCTGCATTTTCCATTCCCATTACGAGCTGGCAAGTTCCTCTGGAAGGGACCCTAGCATGAGCGAACCAACAATTTCCTCATCAAAATCACCATCTAGTTCAAGTTATCTTTAATATTTTCGCATTCGATTAATTGTAATGATACTAGGCGTTGCAGCACATATACTTTCCTCGTTATACCACTGTCCTCAAACGCCGATTCCAAGTTTAACCACGATTCTTTCGTTGATGGTGCACTCGTAATATACGAAAAAATATTTGGTTCCACCATTAAAATTATTTTGGAGTCATAACAGTCATATGTTGCGTTTCTACCCATTTTCAAAGACCCATGATCACTAAATATGACATAGCGTTAACTTTCCAAGTGTCCCGGACTTCTCTGCTCATTGATTTTTCGCCTTACGAACTAAACAACCACGAAATGCTTTGGATTGAATTTACAATGAGAGTTTACAAGTATATACGCAAAAAACTGGGCCCATAATCTGTTGCAAAAGAAAAACAACCAAGGATGCTTTCCCAGTGGTAATCCAAGTAAGAAGAAGAAGAACATTTATTGAAGCTCTATTTACAGGCTGCGATACAGTTACATGTATGTGAATTTACAATATAAATATCCATGACCATCAACAAGAAAGTCAATCTTGATACTACGTTTGTCCTGGTTAAGGCCCTTGCCTGAACAGAATTGCCTCAGCGTTTCAGCTAGCTGATTCGGATGGTGAGACGTCAAACCAAATACATCGCAACCGAAAACACTAAGGTGTCAAAAATCAAACTTAAAAGAAAATAAATTACAAGTATGTCAAAACAAAGGAAATCAAGCCCGGAAAACTGGCAACAGTAGAGGTACAAAGCGGGTCCTCAACTATTCTAAGATGGTCCGATGCGGACAATGACAAGAAGGTGTTACCGCCAAGAACGAAAGCGGCCAAGAAAGAAATACTACCGTCAGCAACAATAGAAGTAGAGCAAGGTGTAACAAACGTTTCAAACAGGGTAGTTATCGACCTGATCAACACGGAATTGGAAGGATTTAGAACGGTTCAAATTGCCAATTAAAAGAAAGTTACCCATTCTTATCCAAGCACCAGCCCCCGATAATTCAAACCCATACGTGTCTCTTTCGGGAGAAGAAAACATCACCTCTAAGCAAAACCCATGTGCCCCTGAAAAGAAAAAATCATGGTGTCCCCCTATGCTCGTAGAAGGAATCACAGCAATGATGGTTAAAAAATCATGGAAAAGAACCCTACAACGAATTACTCGCCAATGGAACTCAAAAAATATACAGTCATACTCCAGAGGTGTAGACTCGGCATTCGGAGCTACACAGGTTAGAGAAGACATCGAAATACAATGTCCGGACATTAAAATCTACAATGTTTCACCGTTAACCACCGGATGGTCTAAAGCAAATGGCGTGAACTTAGACTTATACAAAATAATTCTTAACCAAAAAGAAGACCAAGACCGCCTCCTTAAGCTCCGTTTCGTTCTTCATCAGAAGAAAGCGACACGGGAAAAGCCCAGAAGGAGTGACCTACTCCAGTGTTATAGATGTCAGCGCTTCGGCCATGTCTCGGCAAATTGTGCCTTCCAGGCAAGATGTTAGCTTGCGGAGAGAACCACAACATCCAAGAATGCCCAAGAAAGGACACTGACAGAACAAGTAACCCACCTTTCTGTGTCCTCTGCAAAGATAAGGGTCACCCATCGAAATTCTCCGGTTGCCCGGAAAGGAGATGATTGGTGGACAAGATAGCGCTTTTAAAATATTAAAAAATAACTCCCATTTCTACCCCATCTTTTGAATATATCCAAACCGCAATAGCAACAGCCACATCAGCACAATCAGTACCTCAATACTCGGAAGTCACGAGTGGAAGAAATTCAATTATGCCCCGGAATGCAGTGCCACAAGAGAACCTCCTTCAAAGATTCCACTATGAAACAGACCAAGTCTTAGGAGTGTCACCAAGGGAACTCCTAAAAAGGTTGCCCAATTCTGGCCGAAATACGATGGTATGGGGGTAAATAATCTGATTACTATGTGTCTCAACATAAACTCTCTAGTTTCTAATGACAAAAGAATATTCGTGTCTAACCTTACAAAATTCATTCAACCAGACAAAGTTTTCCTTAACGAAACAGTCTTATAACCGACACACAAGGTCCGAGTAGAAGACTGTCAAGTTCTTAGAAACGACGCAGGCAGAGGGACCACCATTCTATATCGAGATCACCTATCAGTCGTCCAAATATATTTTAACCATCCTGGAATTTTCTGCACACGAGCAACTTTAAACATGCGAAGACACGATGGTAGTCATGAGAAAGTACTAATTGGATCTATTTATATCCCAGGAAAGTTGGGACCTTCAATAGAATCGACGCTTAGTAGAAGACTATCAATAGCTGCTAATCACGACTCTATCCTCCTCGACGGAAGCTTTAACGCGAGACATGAGCATTAGGGTGATTCCACACGGAATCCAAACGGCCAAAGAACACATCAATGGTTCCTATCGAGCACATTTCTAACATGCGCCATCGTCAACGCAGGTGTCCCCTCATACCCAAGAATCTTCTTCTTAGATAACTTTGTAGTGTCACAATACCTACTAACTGGTAACTCCCTACCAATGTGCAACCCTACCATCGATATCCGATCACTTTTGTTTGAAACTAACCCTTTACTCAAATAACCAAACCACTATTGAGGAAATACTGATAAAATTTCGCTCCTATACCTCTGTTGATTGTGCAGAATTCAGAAAAGACTTCGAAGATTATTTACTCCCCCCTCTCCCCCTGTAAACCGAATTCTATCTAACAAGGAAATTGATATCCACATCCAGAACCTAACCCAGTCTATACTAAAACGGATCGATGCACATGCACCGGAAGAAACCGAAACAATGGCTACACAGATGCCTTACGCAAGACAGCAAAGCACAGATAAAGGAACCAAAACCGGAAAAGTCAAAGGCTCAAACGGATCTTCCAACGGCACAATAAGCGTATAAGCCAGGAATACTTCACTCTCAAAGGGGAAATCACAGAGCCAGCCAACCGCATAAGGTGTCAAATAAGACGTGAGATGAATGCAAATTATAAAAGAAGATTGAGTTTACTCAAACCATCTTCAGACATCTTTTGAAAAATTAATATACTAACGGGCCGACGGTCATATAGTTTTAACATCGACAGGAACCCTATCAAGCACAGAGCTCTACACCTGAAGAAAAGTTGCGAGTTACCTCCTCATTCTACGGAAACCTGTACCGAGAAAGAGCCCCAGAGAACGAAAGTGCACAGATAATGATATCGGCTGTAAGAACTAGAAACATCGGTTACCAAGGGTCATACCTTATCACATTTTTTCACACCAATAGGTAGTATCTTCCCAACATGAAACATTCGTGGAATTTTTCACCTACGTGTAAGAAGTAGAATATATACTAGCTGGTCTTAATAATAAAACCTCCTCAGGCCTAGACGGTATTCTCAATAAAGTACTAAGGAAATCCGGTGCAATTGTCGCCAAAAGCTTAGCAATCATCTTCAACAATCCACAATGGTTACTTTCTAGAAAGATGGAAACGAGGCAACCTTATCCTTATCCGAATCCAAACTACGATGGAAACCTAAAAAACTTCAGGCCAATCTCTTTACTTTCCAATATTGGTAAGATTCTGGAAAGAATCATACTATGAAGCTTCAGATGGTTTTCAATGAAGCTAACTAAGTTTCAGTTCAGAATATGCCATTATGCTTGTGCATTACACCGTTGTAAAAATCTTGCGCAAATTACAATGCACAGTCACATGCGTGCTAGACTTACAAAAAACCTTTGACTCCATTTGGACTGATGGGATTCAAACTCATGTATTCCAACTATCCTCTGGCCTTCACGCGTATCCTTGACAGCTTCCTACAAAATAGATATTTAATAACTAAAATATCCCACCGAACTTCAACACCTATACCTATCCTGTCTGGAGTCGCATAAGGATCCATATTGGGACCAAATCTTTTCAACTTCTTTCTACACGACATCCCACATACAAACATAATCCAAAACATCTCCAATAATCCGAATATGATCATGTACGCGGATGATATTCTAATTCTGGCCAGTCACACTCTTCCCATGTTCGCCATGGGAATGATGCAAAAATAAGTTGACATTATAGCACGCTATTTCAAGGATTGGGGGTAAAGGGTGGTAAAGGGCACAAACTAGCTGTTCAGCAAAGCAAACTGATAAGGGCGGTTATTGACGGGGACACGGTGAGCCCAAAAAATAACATTAGGTATTTTTGAGTGAACCTCTACAACAGGTTCAGAATGAAACCACATGCAAGAAAGGCAATAAGTAAAGCCAAAGGAGCTGCTGCACTAATTTCAGGATAGGAATCCTCCAAATCCGTCTTTCCAAATGTGAAACTCGTCCTCCCTATTCACCCCATCATCACATACTCCTTCCCTATTCACCCCATTATCACTTACTCCTTCCCAGCCTGGCTGACAATTTCACCAACAGTAGCTGAAGAATTGCAAATATTTGAGAGGAGGATACTCCGAAAATGTATATCGAAATACCGACGCTCCAATAAAAAATACTATAAAAACAGCATTCTTCACCAAGAAACTAAAGTGACTCCCATCGTGCAATACATGCTTGGAACAAGCAAAAAGCGAATAGCTAAATGGCAGATACATGAATCAAATCTAATCCGGGATCTCTTCAATAGCACCCCCATCTCTGAAAAGGATAAGAATTCTCCAAGGCTTCCAAATTAACACCGAACCACAACCAAACCCTCTAAAACCCATTTTCTATTATATAGTATGCCGTCCCCCAATACCTACAGGGGCTAAAGCAACTTGAATTTCCATAGGGAAAAAAATCAAAATCAAATAAACAATAACTAACAAACCGATTAAATAAATAAAAAACAAGTTGGGTAGACAGACCTATGCTCATGTCAGAAGGGTTTTGTACTCTACTTACAAAATGCAGTAACATATTATTAAAAAAGTTGAAAGAATTTTGGCTTCTGAGGTATTTGTTATAGTTATACCCATAAATATCTCCCTTGATAATTTTTTCAGATTTTTTAGATCACGGGTGTCCATTCGCGAGGGAGGAAACACATTTTTCATGTATTCCCCCCCCCTGTGCCCCCACTGAAGCAAAAACTGTCAGTCTAAGACCTGTTTTGAAAAGCTCTCATGGAGAACTTTCAGTTGGTACTCATATCGGTTACCTTTCATGACATTTTTTTCAGGGGCCACTCCTCTGTACTGTAATCATCGATTCATGGCCTGTTTTTTCGAATCTTCGACTTGTTTCTATTGTGTGTACTCATCTTCATGATACCTATCATTCCTGAAATTTTCATGCAAATCCTAGCAAAACTGTAGTGTCTAAGTCGGTTAAAAAGCGCATATGGCTCCATAGCCATATGTTTCCGTAGTAATACAGGGCATATTGTTCCATAGTAATACAGGAAAATTCAAATCACTATAACTTCGTTAAATACTATTCGATCTTTATGAAACTTTCAGAAAAGATCAATCTTATTAATGGTCATCTGTTTGCTAATTTTATTGAATTTAAGGGTACCGTTTGGATTTTATTCAAGAAAACATAAAATCGATAAATCATACTATTACTAACAAAGTTGAGTGAATATCGACTTCTCATGTATTTGTTGTTGTTGTACTCATAAAGGCCTACATGCATGATTTTTTTCAGATTTTTCGGATGGAAGGTGTCCAATCGCGAGGGGGGGGGGGTACGCGAAAAGTTCGTACATTTCCCCTGCCCCTTCCCCCCTCGGTACTTGTAAGGCAATTTTGAGACTTGTTTTGAAAAGATCTTATTGAGACCTTTCCAATGACACCCTACTCGACTATCAATGGTGAAAATTTTTTTTAGGGGTCACTTCCCTATATGGGGAGACTCCCCTTAAACCCCGTTGAAACATTTTTTGACCCTTGAACTTTCAAGAAGTCACCATTTCTGACCTTTTCACAAAGTTTCATGGCTGCAGCCTTTATAGTTTCGAAGAAAAAGTGCTGTGACATACAGACGGACGGACAGACGGACACAGGTCGTGATTGCAATAGGGTCTTGTATTTTAGTACAAAACCCTAATAACTTCCGTATATCTTGAAGATCAGGTCGGTAAAGCCTGTGCCTCTTCTAAAACGCAATTTTGGATGTAAAGCTTGAAGAGAACACACGACCAACCAAGACTACAAAGAATCGTTACAATGTAATTAGGCTAAGAATCGAATACGTTAGGTTAGTCTTGTTTACGTTTTAATCTGTCAATAAGCAACTAAAAGACAATAACCGTAAGAGCAAACGGAAGAGAAAAATTAACATGAGCACTTCAAAACTGTAAAGTGTAGACTGAGGTCGTATAAAGAAGCTAAGGATATTTGACAAAAGTGTCACTGTCAAATTAATCGTAACATTAAAAGTAGGTTAAGTTACATATGTCAAGAGAAAAGTCTCAATAAAGTACTACTACTACTATTTAGCTAACTGCAAATCACTAACAGCAATAGATAAAGAGCTTACTATCGCTTATGCAAAAAAGTTTTTTATTTCCATGATATGGTTGTTGAGATATCGGGTTGCAATCGTTTATTTTTTGTCATGATTCATAGGTATTTTGATGAGAATCAAATGAGGAAATCGTGTGAAAAATTTATGTCGATTTCTGCGTTATTAGAATGAATATTTCCAAACTCATTCACGATTTTTACATTTACGTCAGTGTGAACGTACCCGTACTTAAAATCCCTTTCATGGTCTCATTTATCTATATTTTTTTTAATTTAAAATCCTGTAGTACGCACACTTATTTTTGGACTATATAGTAATGAAAAAAGAAGACTTTGGTTCACAACCTGTAATACTCACCGCAGTAATTAAACAAGGAACAAGAATGTAAGATGGAACTTTGCCAAAATGCTCGTAAAGTATCTATTCCTAAAATATTTCTTTGAAATATCTTCTGTTCTAAAATGTAAGTTTCTAAGGATATCCTTCAGTCGAAGAATAGTGTCCTCATTTTCTCACATATTTCCCGCAGAAATTTCTGGAAAAAGCATTCCAAAAGTGTCCTAAATCTTTGCCATAATGTTGAAAGGAAGCAGCTCCTTTTCCACCATGTTCTTTGTTAAAAGGAGCAAAAGATAGTATATTTTAACAGTTTGCAGTGTTCTTGGTTAACATTGTACCAATGTGTGTTTGTGAACCTATAAAAAGTGAAATAAGAAGGTATGGCATATGGTAGAGAATAAAGAAGTATAAATAAAAGCAGAAAAGCTTCGTTCAACTTCATACTTTTCAGCGAAATTTATGACAACTGTGGCTAAACGAAAATTTGTGGATTTCTTACGAACCCTCTCACTACCACTTAGCACTTAACAAAGCATGAACAGGAGCTTTCAAGTGTAAGGAACTCTATAAGAAAAAGCAGTTAAAAGGACTCTTGCGAGCTCAGTATGTGAGAAATTCTAGTAGTCTCTACAGAAAATTATTTTTAGTTTTGAAGTGCTGAGGGAGTTGGCTATCGAAGGGTCTGAGTTTGAATCTTTTTAAAACTTTTATTAGCTTATAATTTGCTTGTGGGTAGGAGAATCTTTCGTTAGAACTTTGATGATGTACGGATTCCATTCATAATTTAGTTAATGATAAAGAACGTAGGAAGCTCAATGCTCCATTCGAATAAAATTTAAGAGAAAAAAAAAGTTTTTGAGCTACTACAATTCGGCTGATCGATCTGAAGTTTGTCATTTTATTGCCTCGTTCATTAAGATAGAACCAATTTGTAAAATTGTTATGCATGTCAATACTGCAACGTAAAATTGAACTATTTCTGTAATAAACAGCAGAAAATTTAAAGAATGCAACTCAAAACCCATCTGCCAAATGAGAATTCCCAAGTACTCTCAAGATAAATTTTGTATCAGTGCTGGCTATTGTAGATTCGCTGTCTCATTGTTATCCTCGGGTTGAAATGCAAATATTAGACCAAGCTACCTTACCAAATACTGCAGCATATTTTGCTGTTCCTGCTTTCATCCTCCTTTCTGAAATGAATACTCGTACATCAAAGATTTTCTTGAAATTCGGCCAAAAGTCTTTCCGCTTTGTCTGAAATGAAATATTATAAAACAAAGGACGAAAATACGTTTCTCTTAGCGTTTCATCGAGCCAGTCCTTGTTCTACCACTAATACACTCGGCCAACGAGGACGAGCGGCAAATAGACGACGACCACGACGACGACAAGGAAAGAAGCAATTTTGAAAAGTGTCTGCCAAATTGATTTCACCCGCTTCCCGACAAACAGATCCTGATGGGATTTCGGGGCATAATTCGAACGAACGAATAATGCTATGAATTTGAATTTGAATCCAAGCCAACCGGGCAGGCACAATATAATTCATAATTGGAATTTTAACATAGAATAAACTGTTTATTGCGCATTGAATTACTTTTCCATTTCTCTTGGGGGTAAGTAGGACGATTCGATTTAGTGGTAAGAAGAGAAGAGAAGACGAAATGGAAGTGTTCAAATATAAGCCTCGAGTCAAATTGCGAATTAGTTGCAAAGAAGAAGATATTATGGGAAAATTACTAAGTGAAAGGGAATTAAAGCATCTTTGAAGTGTTCTCTTGTGGAAAAATTTATTGCAAAATAATAAAGAAATTGAAATTAGCTTTCAAAATATTATCCTTGGGGATCTGGTACAACTTTGATGCTCAAGAAAAGTATAGGGAAAATGATGTGGAAACAAGCTATAACCAAAAAATATCAGATGGGCTTTGTAACCTGCTTAGGTATCAAACTGTTTCTGATTATATCTATCGATGACTTCAGTTACTTATCCATTCCACATACGTGAAATCTTTCATAGATGTCAAAAAAACTGAGAGGATGTTTCATTCATGATATGAAAAAAACTGGTCAAATGCTTTTAAATTAATTTTGCAAAACTCCATGACAAATTCTGATAACTAATGTGCCAAATTTTGTTCAATTCAGAGTTTTGCTCCGAGAAAAAGAAAAATCAACTTTTATTGAAAGTCTCAGTCGAAAATACTTATTTTAAATTTTTAGTTTTTTATTTATCATCTGACAGTTTTCATTTTTTTTTGTAAAGTAAAAGAACTTAAGTCATTACCCGAAAGTATCAAAATTCATCAACAATTGTTGAGAAACTTGTGATCGCCGCTAATTTGAAACCTGAAATTGTATGAATATCAAAATAACAAAATCATGAGACGTTATCAACATCTACGCTGCTATCAAGTTTTATTCAAGTCCAATCATAGCTGTGATTTTTAAATGCCTTTGAAATTCCGATTTTCGACTAGCCGCCATTTTGAAATTTGAGAGCTGATCATAACAATTTTTTATAGTTCACTAGGAACTTCTAGTTGCTACTATATTACCGAATTCTATCAAGATCGACTGAAAAGTTCGATCACAACTACGATAAAACTTTTTTACACGCTTTATGAACACCATTTTATTTCAGACGTTGTGACTTTGAATTTTGTATTGTGAGGTTCATTACAGAGTGCAGTAACCTTCTGCGCTTAATTTTTGTGGTTGGGAGGTGAACGCTATATATGCCCTGAGTGTGGGACTCCTAAGCGCTCCAGGCACTATAGACTATCCACTAAACACCTCCCCTGTCAGCTGAGAGCCTAACCAGGAACCTGTTTAGAGCAATATTTTGGGCTAGGCCTAGTTATCTTAGAGATCCAAAAATAGTCTTTCTAGCGGGTAGGAATTGCTAGAGAAGAGATCCCCTATCTTCAATGCCTCATAATGCTCAAGTATGCCTTTTTTATCCTCCAAGATGGTCCGCACATAATGTGCTATGTGGCTCCATTTTCTAACGAGTGTAACTATCTTTCCGATTGTAGTCTCTGGGGAATGCTCTCCAACTTCATTAAAAGGGTCACTATGCAGCTCGCCCGATCTTTTGTAGTTAAAAATATATGGCAGGCATCATCTACCTTTCCTACCCAAGATACGCAGTTGGAAGACTGTGATTTACCAATCTTGTGCAGGTATGACCGAAAACATCCATGCTCACTCAAGAAATGGATCAAGTAGAAGTCAATCTCACCATGTTTTCGATCGAGCCACTACCTTTATTCAGAGAGCAGATGTGTAATTCATCTTCTCTTAGTATCCCAGGACAGTTGCAAATGAGAGATTGTGCATTTTCTCCCTTCCATTGAGACTACCTCACTGTTGCCTTCGCTTCTACGTAGGTAAATATTTGTATGCTCTCTAGCAAGGAAGGTGATGTATATTACGCCTGCTATTACTTACATTGCCAACTCGGAGGCTGTTCGATATGCATGTGCATCTGTGCCAACCACTTACGGTGCAGCTCTTTGCTAAGAGTGCGACTCCATATTTTGATCTGTAAAGACGTGCAGACTGCATAATATTCATCAAGAGTCGCCACCTAAATTCGGAGAGTCCCCCTATATTTGTCATTAAATGTGTAAGTGCCATCACCCTCCCTGCCATTTTATCAGTGTAAGAGCTCATTTGCGAGTCTATCAATATGCCCAAGAATTTCACTACTCGTTTTGATTCTACCAGCTTTTTCTGCGTGTTGAAAACCTGACTCTGGGAATTCTTTTCTTTGTTAAGATGGTGACTTAGTTTTTTCCTAATGTAAAGCTGAAACCACAAGCAGTCATCCAGTCCCTCACTCAGCGTGTTAGCTTATCATACCTATGTTGCGTATATTTGACCATAAGACCAGTGACTAGCACCATAACATCATCCACATAGCCAATCAAATGTGACTCATTTGGCAGCTCCAGCCTCAGGAACTCATCAAATGAGGCGTTCCACAAGTCAGGACAAGGATATAATTTTCATCCTCTGCCGACCGTCTTTCATATCATAGGGTAGGCTAAGGTTCTGCATATCACTATCATCTATGGCGCTTCCAGTCTCGCCACTGAAATTTATTTCCTTATTCGTTTCTTTTTATTTTTTGTTTTTGTGTGATTCTCCCACTTTCGAAATGCAACAAATTCCACGAGTTCACTGCCTTGCACAAGAGAACCTTCTGCACTTCACCAGATAGTACCAGTCGCAATCATTCTAACGTTACCGTGGAGAATTTCTCTACGAGAATTGATCCGTAAAAAGTTTTTACTGAGAATCTGTGCGCAAAAAATCGTTGCTCCGCACCGCACAATCCACCTTCCCCCACCGAGCCACGAGACGCATCTCCCCAGCCGTGGTTCCGTTCAGCGATTCGGTGTTTTCGCTCCCTCGCGCACAAACACATGCATCCCTAGTCAAATGAATTTCCAATATGAAAATTTTCACTCGCTCATTTCAACCCAGCAATACCGCAATCCGCGTCATTTTATTTCTATAGATACGATTGCAAAAACTTCTTCATGCTATGATTTACAGAGGAATTTACGTATGCGGTTGGTGAACTGACACAACAAGATTCCCCGCGATCGAATCAACAAACAACTTCCATTAACGATCTGCGCGTTTGCTCCTCCGTTTGCAATCTCTTTCGTAAGCGTCCGCGGCTATCAGACGTTTTTAATTTCCCGTTGACAAAAAGCAGCGGGAATCCGAACTACTTCGCGCCAGATATTTTCTCCGACCAACGCTGGACCAACCTGTCCTCATCGCTGCGCAACGAGCAATCCTCCCACACGCCGTTCTTCCGTGCTTGCCGGGTGAAGGTCGTAAGTAGACCGTCACCAAAAATCGTCTCTCTTCTTTTTCCCGTGTCGCTACCGGTAAAATTCAATCAGCTGTCCACTCAGCTGAACTCGAATGCATTCCACTATGTAATGCACCGTTCGCCTGCACTAAATCAATCTTTCCACATCCTAAATTTAATGGTCAGATTTAAAATTTTTGAAACCAAAATTTAACTGGAGTGGAGAAATTTTAAATGAACTAAAGAAAATGTAAATGAAGTGAAGAAATTTAAATGAAGTAAGGAAATTCAAATGAAGTGAAGAAATTTGAATGAAGTAAGGAAATGAAAATGTTAAATAGTAATAAAAATTAAATTTCATGAAAATATGATTAAAGGAAAGCGTTCAAATTTACTCTAGAGGAAAATTGATATGAAGTTACATTTAATAATAATAATAAGAAGAAAAATTATTCTACAAATTACAATTACAGGGGAAATAATTACATATTTTTTTAAATCTATAGGAGGGTTTTCGTGCAGTTTGCTAGTGTGACTGCTCGATTACTACAATTGTTTTCAGAGTATTTGCAAAGAAGCATGTATTCGTCAATTTTATTCAATTATTAAGTTTATTTCAATATTTTTTGGTGAAGCATATAGTTAGTACGTGTGCCAAAATATGGATCTATAAAAATCTTTTTATTTCAAGTTTGTTGACAAAGTAAGCGCATCGTTTTTCTTTAATGGTCCAAATTTATACTTTAGGCCATAATATGCAAGGTGCTTTCGAAAATAAACGAGACTTTTGTCATACTTTTTTTTGTGGCGCCACCTGTGAATGAGATAATGCGTTGGAAAGTCACATCCCTCCCTGACTTCCAGTGAAAGTTTGGTGACATTCGGTTCAGCGGAAGCGAAGTTATTTCGTCTAAAGTTACAGTATGTTTGTGTCATCGGTACAAAAATGAGTTTCGAAGAAAGAGCTAATATCGAATTTTGTATTAAAGTCGGTAAAACGTTTACCGAAACATTTGAATTGATGAAAAAAGTTTATGGCGATGATTGTCTATCTCGTGCAAGACTTCATGAGTGGATTACAAGTTTCAGAGATGGTTGGAGGACATAAATGACGATGAACATACGGGCCACCTGAAATCAGTAATCGCCGAAAACACCGTCGAAATTGTGCGTGAATTTATAAAAACTGAGCCAAAATCATCGTTGAACTTCATGGGATTGGAGTTGAATATCTCCAAAACATCGATATATTGCATTATACGTCCCTTGCCCCTTCGGATTCGCTTGTCTGGGTCCATGTTTCACTTCCATATAACAGCAAAGATTTGACTAGTGTTATGTAAATGCGGAGCTTATATTGCCTGTGCACCACTCTGGAATTTAGAATATGAGGAACGGAGTAATAGGCTTTATTTGTAGCGTTTATGCGGTAGCTACCTCGTCCATTTCTATTCAGGTTGGCCCCAAGGCAAACAAAGTTATCCACACATTCAAGTTTGTAGTCGCCTAACGTCAGGTTTTATCGAACCAGAGTTTCTTCTTCGTTTGAGCCATGAATTCAGTTTGCTTCAGATTCTAGGCTCAGAAATACTTCTTTGGCATCTAAGATTGAATGAGCCTTAATATTGACGTCATCAGCATATGCTACCAATTGTGTGGACTTGAACATTAGTATCCCCGAGGTTTCAGCAGTTTTACTCCTGATGACGTGTTCCAGCGCAATATAAAAGAGCATTGGGGCAAGTCCATCCCCTTGTTTTAAGCCTGGTTCCATTCTAAAGCTGCTCCTTAGTTCGCCATTTACCTTGACTTGGGAGTTCGTGGTTCTGCTTACAGTCCTTCAAAATGCACATAACATATTTTGGTATTTGGAAAAGATTTTCAAATGCTTCCAGAATTCTACTCGTGTTGTGAAGTTGAAAGCATTTTTGAAGTTAGGAGTGAACAAAAGGAGAACGAATTTGGTAGATCTGCTGTATGCCTCAGTACGATGGACCATGCTTGCTACTTCCCTAATAGCATCAATGGTGAGGCGACCTGCTCTAAGGCCATACGGCCGTGGAAAAAGGTACCCAGAAGCATGATTCAAGTATTCTTCTGATGAGTTTTTTAAGTCCTTTCCTGGCAGTATCTAGCATATACAGGTATATTGGGTGTTAGGCAGGTCAATACCTAGGATTTACAGCACTTCATATTTCAAGCCTTTAGCATACTGACCAGCGAATCAGAGCAACAATGATAGGCCATCTGATTGAGCATATGTACGTCAGAGAGAACCATTGTTAATCTCAAGTGCTATATACTGCACTCAAAATGAGATCTTCCACGGCATTGAGTCTGGCTAAAAATGACGTAGCGGTTCATTCGGGATAAGAAACATACAAAAGAGTGCTGCATCCACACACCAAAACCATGCTCAGTTATTTCGATGCCCGTGACCCTGCACCCTCATTTGAGCGATGTCTTGCACTCAGAAGGTGGCAGTAGCAGATTCATGCCAACCACTGGGCAGCAGCAAATTGTCTTTCATTTGAAAAATGCTCCGGTAGGTGTTGAGCTGCAGTACTGTAGAGCAAGTTTATAGGCAAGATACGGATGATTACAGCACTGTTAGCCTCGGCTAGGGCCTCCTTTATTACCTGGCACTTCCTTATCCCTAGGACATGTTTGAGTTCATCCATACCAAGAATCGCGTCCTTACATAGGATGCAATGTATTTCAATCGTGCATCGTCTTATCGTCACAGTTTGAGTGAGGCTGCAGTAGGGTTAGCTCCAAGGGACTTTTTGACAGTATGACATAAAAAGTCTGTGTTCATTGCCTCTGGCCTGAGTTTCACCACTATACCAATCTGTTTCTCACTCGGCTCAATCACTCTTTTTATGTCTTACAGGATATCCACGTCAGACCTAACATCGGTAAATTTGACCAGCAGAGCCTACCTTAGGGGTTTGCGCCATTGGTTGTCCCTAGCTCAGATTATGTTGAAAATCTGCTGATCTTTTGTGATTTGGATAACTTTTTTTGGCAGTCTTGGATTGGATTACTTGTAACTTCTCATTCAATGCGATGTGCTTCTTGTGCACTTCATCCTTCTACCTCTTCTCTGTGTCTGTTTTTTTTTGCAAGTAAAAGGAGCTGAGATAACTGCTGCTTTGCTAAGAGCCTTAGCCTTGCATCCTTCCTCTGCCCTCAGCCACTTGCGCTTTAGAGTCCTATCCTCTCTAAGAGCTACTCTAGCACTAGGAAGCCAGTCATAACGTTCTTGTTTATGCTCTTGTGGACACTGTAGCTTTGGTTTATATCCCCAGTTACTTCAGTGGTAACGAGAGCAATATCAAGTTGAAAGCTTGGGTTCGTCTACTCTTTGCTTCAAATTCAGTGCCTTGGTCTCTTCAGTATTAATGGGAGCGGCTTTGAGGTTTTCGATCCCCTCAGTTTCCTTTTCAATTTCTGATCTTGACTGCCCTGTTGTTTGCTTCTCTCATAGCAGCACTTCCAGTTGCACAAGGTTATCCTGCGCTTTCCGTTCACTCCTGCGTTTTTCATTCATCTTTGTTGAATTGGTCATTACTGGCATTGTTCTTACCATCGTTGGCTTAGTGGCCGATGTTCTCGTCATTGGTGCTGTAGTCGTTGGTGCTGTTAATGTTGTTGTTGATGCTTTTTAGGGTTTTGTAAAATAATTTTACAAAACCCTTCTAAAATCGCGTCCTGTCTGTCCGTCTGTCCGTCTGTCTGTCTGTCCGTCCGTCCGTCCGTCCGTCCGTGTGTCACAGCAGTTTTTCTCGGAAACTACTTAAGCTAGAAACATCAAATTTTGTTTGTAGGTGTAAAGTGGTGATCTCTTCAAAGTTCAAATATAAAAATATTTTATAAGGCATTTAAGGGGGGTCTCCCCATATAGGGGAGTGACCCCCCGAAAAAAAATTTCATTGAAGGTGGCCGATATGGGTATCAAATGAAAGGTCTCGATGAGAACTTTTCAAAACAGGTCTTAGTTTGGCAAAGTTTGCTTCGAGGGGCGCACAGGGAGGGGAAATACACGAAAAATTTGTGTCCCCCCCCTCGCGATTCGACACCTGTGATCCGAAAAATCTGAAAAAAATCAAGAATGTAGGTCTTGATGAGTACAACAACAACAAATACGTTAGAAGTCGCAATTCACTCAGCTTTGTTAGTAATAGTATGATTTATCGATTTTATGTTTTCTTGAATAAAATCTTAACGGTGCCCTTAAATTCAATGAAATTCAGTACAGATGACTATTTATAAGATTGATCTATTCTGAAAGTTTCATAAAGATTGCATCATATTTAGCGAAGTTATAGCGGTTTGAATTTTCCTGTATTACTATGGAACAATATGCGCTGCATTTATTACTATGGCAACATATGGCTATGGAACAACACGCGCTTTTTACCGACTCAGACACTACAGTTTTGCTAGGATTTGCATGAAAATTTCAGGAATGATAGGTGTCATGTATATCTTTGAGAATCGGTTGAGCTGGTGGTATCAGTAATCGTAAAACAAGAAAGTGGCTGTTTTTAATGCGAAGATTGAATAATTTTGAGTTATTTTTTCCCAACTTCAACGTTTAAGGTGCATGCTTTGAACACTTGATTCAATTTAATGAATGACTGTAGATCAGTACCTACAATTAATCCTCATAAGTGAAACAAGTCAAGGAGGCGGGAGAGAGCTCCTAGCAAAAGGGTTTTGTAACCATTCTAGGATTCGAAAAAATTGGCCATTAATCGATGATAACAGTACAGGAGAGTGGCCCCTGAAAAAAAATTCATCAAACGTAGCTGATATGAGTATGAAATGAAAGTTTGCATGGGAGCTTTTCAAATCAGTTGTTAAACTGCCAGTTTTTGCTTCAGTGGGGCACAGGGGGTAAATACATGAAAAATGTGTTTCCTCCGTCGCGGCTGGACATGTGAAATAATTATCAAGGGAGATATTTATGAGTATACCAATACCAAAAACCTCAGAGGTCGAAATTCGTTCAACTTTGTTAATAATAGTATGATCTTCGTATTTCATATTTTCTCCAATAAAATCGTCTTTGACATGTTTCTTGATGTGATTCGATCTGGTGACTGCATTTTGTAAATTGAATACAAAACCCTTCTGACATGAGCGTAGGTCTGTTTACCCAACTTGTTTATTCTTTGGGAAGCCAGCCTCAGATTTATTGGATTCTCCTCGGGCCCGCTGCCTCTGTTTGTAAGTGTAGTCCCATGGTTATCTTTACGAGGCAGGGCGCTCTTGTGAAAGTTGGCACCAGCCCTTATGGGGATAAGGGCTGAGGACTGAAGGGATAGAAGAGAAGTCGATTTGGGAAATCGTACTTACCGGAGACAAATAATCTGCAATCGATTTATTCTGGCCTAGAATGAGGGCGGATGTCAACCATGAGCTGTGAGATGTAGTCCAGTTGACGTTGTCGCCTCGGTGACGCCTTCTCCGATCATAGACGAAATGTGAGCTGCAGTGGCTTGTGATCCGAAAACGCTGTAAACACTCAGCCCTACAACATGTAGCGGAAGTGCTTGATGGCTTCGTGTATCTCTAGCAGCTCCCGGTCCTAGGTGCTGTAGTGCCACTGGGTATCGGTAAGATTGCGTGAAAAAAATCCAAAAGGCTCTGTTCCCGTTTTGGTTGTTTGATGCAAGACAGCTCTGAGTCCATTGTCCAAGGCGTCTACGGAAAGAGACCATGCTGCTGATGGGTTAGGGTGCAAGAGTGACGATACCTTATTGAGCTCCAATTTACACCTCTCAAATGGGGCTGTTGCCTCATTGGTCCATTCACGCTCCGATTTACCGCGTTTTTTGCTTCACAGCATCAGCTGTTGAAGTAGGCGTTTTGTGCTGCGTGTGGCAGGAATCTCCTGTAAAAGTTGAGCATACTCAATAATGACTTCAGCTGCAGGACTGTCTTGGGTCTCGAGAAAGTGGCTATGCCTTGTTTCTTCTCAAGCAAAGTTTTTAATCCCCCAGATGAAATTGTGTGTCTCAAGAATCTTCTTGCTGCCCAAATTGGCACTTGTTAATGTTAATGGCGAGTCCATATTTACGCAGGCAGTCCAGCCCTGCTACGACACGCTGTTGATGAGCCCGCTGGTCTGCCAAGAACAGTAGTATATCGTCTATGTAGACAAATACGTTGCCAAGTCCACGTAGCACCTCGTGCATGAAGTGTTGGAAGGTCTGGCTCATGTTGCAAAGGCCAAATATCTTGTAGACTAATTCATAAAGTCTGAAGGGCGTTATGATTGCCACCTCCAGGATGGCAGCTCAACTTGTATCTGGCGAAATGCCTTCGGTAAGTGGATCACAGTGAAGTCCTTTATATCATGTAACACGGCAGTGCAGTTCTGCAGAAATCCTATTGGGTATCACTCCGAGTTGGAGCAAGCGTTGATTGCACAATAGTCTCCACAAGGATGCCAGTCGCCGTTGGCTTTTCACCCCATGTGCAGAGGGCTACTCCATGCACTCTTGGATGGACGACAAATTCCATGTTGCAGCAAGTTGTTGAACTCAGCTTTCATGGTGGCGAGTTTATCGGGCAAAAGGCGGCGTGCTTTGGCGTTGACTGGTGGGGCCTTTGTCACTATGTGATGCGTTGCCGTGCAGTTAACGTTGTGGCGATTCACAGTCGATGTTACTTCGGGATACTTTGTTTGAATTGCAGCGTATTCAATTCGGATGGTTACACAAGTCGAGGCGACTGCTGACGGTTGGTCATTGGATGGGGCTTTCATCTCCGCTGCAGTCGCAATTGGTCACTCGATGAGTTTTAATCCTCTAATATCCACAAGCAGTCCATGGTGTTTGAGTAGATCAGCTCCGATGATTGGTGAGCTGACGTCTGCGATGACGAAAGTCCACGTAACTATCTTTGAGAGCCCAAGACTCAACGTTAACTTCCGCTTTCCATAAGTGCGAATAAAGGAGCCGTTGACAGTTAACAATCGGACGTCAGGGCCCGGATTATTACGATCTCGGATGGTCGGTGGAATAATGGATACATCCGCGCCGGTGTTGATTACCAGCTTGCCAATGCTTGTACTGTTGCGGATGTATGAACGATGGACTGAGTGCCAACTGTTGTGGCGTGGATGACTTCAATTGTTTTGTTTGCTAAGACTGCATGGCAGTCGGCATTCCTTAGCGCCTTGCCCACTGTGGGTATGGAACCAGTAGACCAGATTTGGGCAACTTCGGGCGTGTTTTTGGCTTTGTTGGGGTTTGTGGTGTCCCTTGTTTGGATTGGCAAGAGCACGTGCATTTGGCTACTGGTGTTGGACTCCTCGTTTGAGGCTCGTCGATCCGTCGTGCCAGCCTTTGAATCTCATCCGTGAGCTTACTGAGCTCGGATGAAATTCTCTGCGTTGACGCAGCGGCCCCAGATGTGTCGCGATTTGAGCTAATTTAATCAACTTTTAAACCATGTTTAGGCTTGAATACTCAAAAAAATGCAAAGAAAGTCTAACGAGCCGCGTATAAAATAAGTATCAGCGATATTCATGTGTTATCTTTCAAAAACGAAAAAAATTGCAGCTAGCTTGCATATGACTATTGAATGATGAACCTATAAAAAGAACTATTATATTGCGCTCAATTTTTATTTTTATTATCAGTATTGTCTTACAAATCACTTTTGCTCAAAGAACTCTACCAATTTTACCAATTTGTATTTTTAAGATATCAATTAATTGTATAACTTACAAATAAGCTCAATTCTTTTATGGCTCACATAATCCTCCATCAGAGCAAGCCCTGGGTCCAACGGATGATAAATTTTGAGCAAAAAATGATCAATAAAATGGCATAAAAAATGGCTAGAAAACTTGAGGTTTGAAGAGAATATTATTCTAGAGAAGTAGTCAACTCTATAGAAAGCACGTCAGGGCAATTTTACGAAAATTAAAATTGTAACAATAACTAAGAATCAATCCATTAGTCAGATATCTAGGTAGACTGTAAGAAAATGCAAAATATGGCTTGAGGCTAACGCGTAATCTGCTAAACTCACTCACTTAGCTTATAGTATAATATAACTCATTTATGTGTGTCATTCTGAACAAGTCAATGTCATGCACTGTTACCACAAAAAAAAAAGTCATGCACTGTAACAATTTCTTAAAGAAATACATAAGTGTGGCGTTTCTGTAAGCATCTAATCCTCTTTGCGCCTTCATTCAACGCAAATTTGTTGTAAACATAACACACCAAACAATCTCCTTTAGAGTCCATTATAGGCCTTTCCTCATCCACTGAACAACAATTCAAATATACAATAATTACCCGACACTAAATTCATTCATTTCATCTCATTACCAGGCTTCAGTCAAATGTGTCTAAATAAACAATTTTAATTACATTCTAGAAAACAAGATTACAATTGTACCCTTCCCTTCATCCTTCACCCGAATTCCTCTGAGAATTGTATTCGTCCTTGCCATCAACATGTCGTTGCTCGTCTTCCCTTTATTCAACTTCAAAAGCTAACGAAGTTGTTCATGGAGCCTTTCAGGACTTAGTTGACCTTTTCCGATGCGAGAACTTTCACAGTTACATTTCGCATTGTGCAGAGGCTCAAGGGATTCGAAATAATTGAAGTTAATTGAAATCCTTTTTAGGTGGCTACGTTCTTCAGGTGATTACTATTGCTTCTGTGAGTGTTGTAAATTTGAGAGTTATAAATTCTTAATTTAACGGTGAATGAAATGCTCTTTTGTTTGCGCTACTGTTTCTAGTTTTGGCGGTATCTTTGTTTTAGTTACTAATGAAGTCGCTCCTTGTGAAGGATACAAAAGCGCGGTGTATTTAAAATGATGGCATTTTAGAAGCTTAATTGGTAATGAATTGTGAAAGAGCTTGCAGCAGAAATATTTCAATTGTAGAAGGGTAACAGGCAGAGTTGCAGTTCAAAGTTGATGGTCTAGCGATTGCATGGATGAATATGTAATCGTGCCAGAGAAGACTGAAAAGCCACCAAGCGAGATCAACTTATCGCTGAAATAATGTTTAATTCAATGAAATATTGCGTCAGCAGAAAGATCAAAATTTCACACATACGCCCGCAGTATATGTGATTGCCTTTGACGAAATTTTTAATGTGATTGCTATCGTGATAATTCAACAGAATAATGTCTGTGAATTCACCAACCTCATTTGGGCTTATATCATGTTAATTTAATGTCGGCAACTGGCGTCAGACATGCCAAAGGCTCATTCTATTCAACATTCATCCCGGACACACTCTCGGTCACTGCACTAGTGCTTCAATGCTCCTAATATGGTTCGCCCGCTAATTCACTGCAGAAAACATGAAAATCTGCCACATATTAGACTCAGTTATCCATCAAAATTCATATCAGCATTGCGACTTTCTAACCATCTCGGCCGCTGTTGCTGCAGCTGCATCCAGCAGGCCTCCAGCACAATTGCTTTGCACTAAAGCCTCCAACTCCCATTTCATCCTTTCATACTCGTGTGTCCCATTCATATGCAATGGCCTATTTCCATCACAAACTCCATTAAAAATGGAAGGACCAAGTCTATTAATTCAATTTGCCGAGTCGACTGCGATTGCATTGATGCAGAGATGGACCAAGGTGTACACCGATTGCATTGTTCAAGGATGCCAGGTGGTGGAGCCGTAGCAGGATAAAGTTTTCGTTGGTTTTTGAGAGGAGAGTGAAATGGGTTCGAAGGCAAATTCAAATTGGAATGTTTTCTTAAGGAAATTAGTTCCTTTCGCAATGCCAACAATAGAGTGGCTATTCTTTGGTATTTGATTCCGATTATAATAGGATTAAAAATTTACACGTTTCAATTGTGGGTATTCAACAAATGTGCAAAAAGAGCGAAAGAAAGGTGTAGTAAGGGATCACTTGATTTCTTGAAGGAACTTGCTTTTAATGCTTGAAATTCAATGAAATTGAATCAGTCTGGTACCTGACTGGGCTGAATTTTTAACATATCTTGGAAATTAATGCCATAAAGGATTTGCGATTTTATTTTAAAAATATATATTTTTGTAAAAGGTGACTGAAATCTTTCTAATGATGGGGTTGTGTATGTGCCATTGCTCTATCTCATGCCTTGGCCACCCAATGGCATCAATACTAAAATGTATGAGCCGGCAACCACGCCGCTTTTCGCGTTACGTTCATTTGCATAATAAGAATTATCAAAGTGCGGTCAGCCGTGCTACCTTATATAGCAGGTATGCAGTGGAGGTGAAGAGATAGTAGCGGCTTGTATCTCACAAGCAAGTACGAGTCAGCCAGCAGAAAGTAACAATAAGCGCGGAAAGACATATTTCACGAGCAAGCATATCAGCCAGGTGAAAGTTCCAGAGAGGAATCTTGCAATCAGCTCAAAAGCTCTCTTCGCTCTTCTAAAAGCCTGTTCCCCTAAGAAAATATCATTTGTTGGCTCTCTCCGTTTACATATAAACAAGATGAGACGGAGAGGAAGAGCTGAATACTGAGTACGTTGAGTGCTGGCAGATCAGTTTTGTGATTCGACTTTACTAAGTAGCGTGTTGCTACCCACATACATAACTCCCGATTTTGTAATGTGCAGTAATTAACGCGACCTTTGCGATTGAAGTTTAACTGTAGGAATTAGGCGAAGCTGTTGCGTTTTTTTTTTTTGGTAGGGAGGTGAATGCCATTTATGCACAGAGTGTGTGACTCCCATGCTCGCAAGAAGGCGGCTGAACTTCCACTAAACACCTCCCCTGTCAACCTGAAAACCCAGTCTGGAACCGTTTGACACATTACTTTGGGCCAGGTCTCATTTTGCTACGCCACGAGGCGCCTTCAAGCTGGGGGATCCCTTGCCTAGCAGGAGGGGAGAGAGGAAGAGGACGTGCCAGAAAAGCGATCCCCCAGCCCCAGCATCCCCGGCTGCTGTGAGTCCCTTTTATATTTTAGGACTGGCCGAGCATAATGTGCCACCTGGTTCCATTTGTCAACCGATTCGAGCATCACCGCAACGATATTATCCGGGGTGAGCTCTCCCATCTCCCTGTAGAGTTCCCTTTGCCGCCTGGCCCATTTTCTGCACGCAAAAAATGTGATGCAGGCATTGTCCTCCTCTCCTGGGCAAAATCGACAATCGGGAGATCGTGACTTACCAATCTTGTGCAGGTAAGACTGAAAACACCCGTGCCCGCTCAGAAGCTGGGTCAGATAGAAGTCAGTCTCACTATGCCTTCGATTTAGCCACGGTCACGCCTGCAATAACTTTCACCGCCGAATCAGAGAATGTTGGATACGGGGATGCAATTCACAGTGCATCTCTTCTCTGTACCTGTGCCAAACGTTTTCGGTATATCTCCTTGCTGAGAGCGTCGTCCCATACCTCTGTCCCGTACAGTAGCACTGACCCTATAGCACTCATCAGGAGGCGTCTTCTTGACGGGCTTGGTCCCCCAACGTTGGCCATAAGTCGACTCAGAGCCGATATTCCCGAAGCTGCCTTCTCAGCCGTTGCCCTGATTTGCTCAGAGAAACTCATCTTGGAGCCAATCAGTAGCCCCCGGTAATTCAGCGCTGGCTTCGATTCAATTTGTATGTCTCCAATACTGATCATCCCTACTCTAGGGATTCTCTTTTTTGTCAAGATGACCACTTCGGTTTTCTCCAGTGCTAAACTGAGCCCGCGAGCCATCATCAAGTCCCTCACTCGGCGCATTAGCATACCTAGCCTAAGTTGCACCTGTTCAACGGTGCGTCCAGCGACCAGAGCAACAATATCATCTGCATAGTCGACCAAGCGTGACTCATCTGGCATCTCAAGTCTCAGTAGCCTGTCGTAAGACACGTTCCATAGGTCCGGACCAAGGATATATCCCTGGGAAATACCCGATGTGATTTCCATCCTTCGTTGGCCCTGTGTCGTGTCGTAGAGCAGGCTTCGGTCCTTAAGGTAATTCCTCAAAAGCCGCACTAGATATTTTGGAACTTGAAAATAGTTTTCCAGCGTATCCAGAATATCCACGCATCTAGCGGAGTTGAAGATGTTTCTGACGTCGAGTGTCACCAACAGGACGATCCGTCGCTTGGTGCGACTATATGCCTCTGCCTTTTGGACCACGTTCACCGCCTCTGCAATCGCATCAATGGTAGAACGTCCTGCTCTAAAGCCATACTGCCGAGGAGATAGGTCCCCAGCAGCACGTATCGCGTCAGTGAGTCTTCCCTTGATGAGTTTCTCAAGCGCTTACCCAGCGATGTCTAGCATGCATAACGGACCGTATGCAGACGGCGGTTCGGGATTTTCCTTCCCCTTACTGATAAGCACGAGCCTTGCTACCTTCCGTCGTACCGGGAAAACCCCGTCCCGTAGGCAAGCGTTGAATGTGCTGAGCAGCAACTCAGGACAATGGTGATAGACGCGCCGCAACACCTCAGCCGGAACACCATCTGGTCCTGGAGCCTTCCTCGCTTTCAATGAGAGGACTGCCTCCTCCGGCTGTGTGAAGAGTGGACACTCAACTGTTGTTTCACCAAAGTCAGAAGCGATTCATTCAATATTAATCAAGGATACCTCAGAAAATGTAGATAATTGTTTGCAATGCAAGTGTCTAAGAAAATGAACAATAAAACAAAATTACTCTTCAAATTAATTCTTTTCTTTGTTGATCTGGTTTGAACCGTGGATCAGTTTAAGGCATGTTCCATTTGATTGCTCTAGCACCGAGATCTTCATTGATGAGTATGTAGCCTTCTGCGCTCAGGACAGCATCCAACAAAGCATTAAGTTTGGCATCGTTTGGCGGTAGGTAAAAACTATAGAATGTAGCTTTTGATCACCAAACGCACAAAAAACTATCTTCCCATTCATAACGCTCAAATCAGCACTCTTATAAAACCGAATGGTAGCAGTACCAGCTTTGTCGAGATACCGTGATGACAAACTATTGTCGTGATGTTGCTCCATCAATAGGGGGAATTCAGCTTTTATGTCGCTCACAAACTGCTCAAGCAGTTTTATTGTGGTGTATATTTAGCTGCAGGATTTGGGCTAGCGAAGCTGTGCTTAAGCCTTGACTAGAGCTTCATGGGAAACCCAACGTTTACCTGTTACTGCTCTTTGCAGTAGCCTACAGATTTCGCATCCTATTCTTACTTTGCCTTTACTCAGTAGTTGTTCGGCTACCTTCTTGGTCAAATTGATGCTGGCAACACGTTGTTCCCTATTGTTTTCTGGTGTTAACCTCACTTTGATGCCACTTACGCTAGGGAGCTCATTTCGGATGGCCTACTCTACTTCAGCCAGCTCCGTGTCACAGTCAGTGCGAAGCGAAGCTGAAGTTGCTCTTTTATCGATGATCTTCTTGTTTGCATTGCAGAATACTTCTTTATTATTAGCCTCTGCTCTAGATTTGACTAGTACGAGGTGTGTTCAAAAAATATCGCGAATTTTGTTTTTTTTTCAAAAATTATTTATTTATTCATGAATATTTATTTTGTCCCCTTCAAAGTAATCCTCATGAGATATTATACACTTGCGCCAACGGTTTTTCCAATCTTCGAAGCACTTCAAAAAATCATTTTTTTTAATCTTGTTCAGCTCCTCCTTCGATGCCGTCTTTATCTCGTCAAGCGTAGCGTAACGTCGTCCTTTCATGGGCCTCTTCAGTTTAGGAAACAAGAAAAAGTCACAGGAGGCCAGATCTGGGGAATACGGTGGCTGCGGCATCATTAGTGTGTTGTTTTTGGCCAAAAAGTCGCGCACAAGCAACGATGTGTGAGCAGGGGCGTTATCGTGGTGCAAAAGACAATTTTTGTTCTCCCACAAATCCGGCGTCTCTGGCGGATTGCTTCGCGCAAATTGCGCATAACTTGCAGGTAATATTCCTTATTGACCGTTCTTCCCTGTGGCAAGAACTCATGATGCACCACGCCCCTGCAATCGAAGAAAACTGTCAGCAAAACTTTCACATTCGACCGAACTTGGCGCGCTTTTTTCGGTCTTGGCTCATGCAGCAGCTTCCATTGAGATGATTGAGCTTTGGTTTCTACGTCATAACTATAAACCCACGATTCGTCACCAGTTATGACCCTCTGGAGCAAATTTGGTTCGTCGCGGACAGAGTTTAACATCTCATTAGCAATGTTCATGCGTTGCTGTTTTTGGTCGCAATTGAGCAATTTTGGTACGAATTTCGCGGCGACCCGTCTCATGCCCGAATCGTTGATAAAAATCGAATGGCACGAGCCAATCGATATGTTTAGGTCCTCAGCAACTTCTCTAACGGTGATTCGACGATTGGCCAATACCATTTTCTCCACTTCATTAATTTTTTCGTCTGTTGTTGAAGTGCTCGGGCGTCCGGCACGCTCTTCGTCGTTCACATCTTCTCGGCCTTCTAAAAACATTTTGAACCACCGATAAACGTTGCTTCGGTCCAAGGTAGCTTCTCCGTATGCCACAGTCAACATTCGGAATGCATCCGCGCACTTAATTTTGTTTTTCACACAAAATTTGATAGACGTTCTTTGATCCATTTTTTTGAATAAGTAAAAATCGAAGACGATTGAAAACACGTGCAAGTAAAGCAGCTATCACCAATCAAGTGAATATTCAAAATGGCCGAGCTTGTCGGCATAAGTGACAGACATGAGTACCAACAAAACGCCACAAAAAAATCGAAATGCGAATATACGTAACCCGCGAAAATTCAAAATTCGCGATACTTTTTGAGCACACCTCGTATGTGGCCAAACTTAATGGTGCTTTTGATGTTTTCAGGCCTGACACCTACCCTCATTTCCTGCAACACATCTGTGCTGGATTGGCCAATCTTAGACTACATGAGCAATGCGTTCCATAGCAGTCTCCGTCAGGCTTTTTTCGTTTCTGCTTCCTATCAAATACTTCTTTTCGTTAAGAACCGATGGGAATTTTATTTTCTGGAACCTTTCGGAGGAAGTTTTTGGCGGTTTTTTGGATTCTTTTGCTGAAACTATCTAGAACCCCTGGTCTTATGTTCTAAGACAGCGTTGCAGGAGCTAAGACAGTGTTGGAGGAGCTGGGTAAGCATCAGTAAAAAGTGGTGTGGAAAGTGTATTGCGGTGGAAGATCTATATTCGAGAAGAATTGGAACGTGATCATATCATCTTTGGCGAATTGAACGACGATGGGACCCCCAGCTAGTTAGGTCGAAGAACAATCGTAAGCTTCAACTTTTGATTTGTTTTTTGAAGTTGTCGAATATTGTATCCATTTTAAAATAATTATGCTTAAAATCCGATGAAAGTGTTTGAGTTTTAATATTTTGTGTGCATTCGGAAAATGCTTTTAATTTTACTTTTCAGCCGGTCGTCACGTATAGAATGGTTATTCAATACGTCCAATTTTGACTTGCAGTTTACCACAGGAATCCTTTTCGATGGACGAAATTATTGAATTCTGCCCGTATTTTGTAGGGTGTAGGTAGAATTTGCGCGGGGAGTTCATGTAAAAAGTGAATAAGGTGAAATAAAGGTAGCAAGTACAAGTTGTAGAGTGTGGGGAGAGACTGTAGTGCAGTTGGTGTCAAACAGTTGGGTGTAACCGTGTTATGTAGCAGCCGAATCGTTATATCAAAGACGTAATTAAACAAGAAAAACCTTTTAGCCAGTTAGACGAAAGTCCAAATAAAAACATAAATAACAAATACATATTATAACTGCGATAAATATTGTACGTACATATATTAAAAATCCATACTATAAAGAGGCACTGAAACTATAGTAGAAAAATAGATACAAAACAATTACAATTCAAAAATCCATGATACTACCAAAAATCACATAGAAAGATACATACAAAACAATTACAATTTACAAACTAATTATATAATCGATAAAACAATTACAATATAAAAAATTCATTATACTATCAAAAACTGCATCAAAAGATACAAGTAGATAGAAAAAAAAATTCAATTTACAAATTAATTATATTTATAGGCACTATCAAATAATAATAAATAAATACAATTTATAAACGAATTATATTTATGTCGAATACTGTATAGAGAAACAAATCCAATTATAAGCAAAATCAACTAAACACAAAGCATTCAAACATAAGACCAAACAAATATGCTGAAGCATACCACAAGATCATCGTACCAAAAGTAAAACGACACACAATGCACGTCATAGCGGGGACGGGGAGTACGGAGGTAATAAACTATGCATTTAAACACACAGCAGCGATGATATGGAGTAGGAAATTTGATCATCACAAACGCGTTAGCAGATGACTGTTTACGCTCCGCGATAAAAACAAAACCATGCATTTAGATGTGCAACTTGATCTCCGCAAGCGTTTAGTAGACTATGCTTAGTAATTCTACGGAAGAGAAAAAATTGAATTGAAAAAAATGCAAGTTCAGCAGTTCACCTGAATGGAATTATTGAACTCTGTCTAATCAAGAAAATTGGATTGAAGCAAATTCGAGTTCAGCATTTTAACCGGCATAGAGTACTGAAAGGTGGAACTCTGATCGATCGGGGAAAAGATTAATAGCCCTGATCGGCATCGTCAGCACTTTACGTGTATACATACGCAAGGTGTGGAGCAGTCGCTCTTTGTGTCTTCACAGCAAGTGTAACCCTAAGTTGGCACCTCGACTTTAGCATAGCCGCATTTAACTTTAACCAAATTACGTCCCTTTGCTTGCACCTGGCCCATATGTTGTGTTGCTGCATCCTATCGTTACTTGGCACCTCGGATTTAGTCTAGTCACAATCAACTTTAATCAAATTTGGTCCCTTGGCTTGCGCCTGGCCCATATGTTGTGTTGCTGCATCCTATCGTTACTTGGCACCTCGGATTTAGTCTAGTCACAATCAACTTTAATCAAATTTGGTCCCTTGGCTTGCGCCTGGCCCATCTGCTGTGTTGCTGCATCCTATCGTTACATCGGCTTCTCGGCTTACGCTTGATCGATCTTCATCAGTCGCAGTTTCCCACCGGCCCCACCAACGAATAGGACCCCTTGGCTTACGCCCAGTCCTGGGCATCCTGTCGTTACTTAGCACCTCAGCTTTAGCCTGGCCACAATCAACTTTAACAAAATTGGGCCCCTGGGCTTGCGCTTGGCCTATCTGCTGTGTTGCTGCATCATATCGTTACTTGGCATCTCAGCTTTAGCCTAGTCACAATTAACTTTAACCAAATTGTGTCCCTTGGCTTGCGCCTGGCCTATCTGCTGTGTTGCTGCATCCTATCGTTACACCAGCTCTTCAGCTTATGCCTGGCCAGTCTTCATCAGTCGCCATTTGCCGTCGGCCCCACCACTGAATAGGATTCCTTGGCTTGCGCCTGGTTCTGGGCATCCTGCCGTTACTTAACACCTCGGCTTAAGCCTGGCAACAATCAACTTTAACCAAATTGGGTCCCTTGGCTTGTGTCTGGCCCATCTGCTGTGTTGCTGCATCCTATCCTTACATCAGCCCCTCGGCTTACGCCTGGCTGGTCTTTATCAGTCTACGTTTGCCGCTGGCCCCACCAACGCATAGGACTCCTTGGCTTACGCCTAGTCCTGGTCATTCTATCACTTCATTGGCTCTTCGGCACTTCCCAGGCTTGGTCGATTGTAAGCGGCTCTACGAGCCCACCTGCCTCCATCCTAGAGGCCCCAGATTCTTCTAGTTAACCACTCCCGTCAGCTCAGGAAGAACAAAGGAACGGTCCAAGGCTCCTTATGCTGCCCCACCCCGTCCAGAAGCCCGCTGAGCTACAGTTCCACCACCAACAATCATCAGGCCCCCCCTAAGACGTTGTTCTCGCTGCGAAACCCCTATCTGCCCCCAGCCCATCACGTCAGAAGAGTATAGGGCTCGACAGAAGTGGAAACAACAGCCCACAGCTAGGCAGAAGCGAGAATACTCCCCAGCCCTCCCTTGAAGCCACGCAGAGGAGGTCAGCACACAAAATCGACGCACCAAACGGGGGAGCTGCTGCGATTAGTTTGGGTCAGCGTCATGCCGGGGGCCCTCCAGAAACAGCGTCGCAAGAAGCAACGGGAGAAACACCACCAACTCCACCCAGCCCGGAACCAGTTAGGGGACCTTACACCATTTTGAATATATTAACCTTGTAGCTGCGTTTATAATTAATATATGAACTATAACGTTTTATGAAAAAAATTCAACCCAGGTATTTGCTTTTCTCCATTGGGATGAATCTTCTCAGGTATTTCTAAGGTAAGGAGCGATTGCCAGCCACAGTTATCAAGAGTGGTTGGAACGGTATTATTTATATTTTTTATAAGGATCCATATTTTCTATAGCAACCGGATGTAGCAAGAATCCATTCGTGTCTTGAGGAAGAGTAAATGCAGGCGTAGGTGTACTCATAGCGTGTGGCATTAAGTCAGCCCCCGCAGTACATCAACCGTTCCGTGGAGCCACATGCTTGCCAATTGCGAAATATATGTGTTTTGTAAAATAATTTTACAAAACCCTACTAAACTCGCGACCTGTCTGTCCGTCCATCCATCCGTCCGTCCGTGTGTCACAGCAGTTTTTCTCGCAAAGTACTTAAACTAGAAACACCAAATTTTGCATGTAGGTGTAAAGTGGTGGTCTCTTGAAATTTCAACTACAAAAAAATTTTATGAGGTATTCAAGGGGAGTGGCTCCCGAAAAAAAATTTCATCAAAGGTAGTCAATATGGATATCATATAAAAGGTCTTAATGAGCACTTTTCAAAACAGGTCTTAATTTGACACTTTATGCTTCGAGGGGCGCACACGAAGGGAAAATACGCGAAAATGTTGTGCCCCCTCCCTCGCGATGGGACACCTGTGATCCGGAAAATCTGAAAAAAATCATGCAGGTAGAAATTTATGAGTACAACAACAACAAATACCTCAGAAGTCGAAATTCGCTCAGATTTGTTAAAAATAGTATGATTAACCTCCGAATTTCACATTTTCGCCAAAAAATCGTCTAAGTACCCTTAAACTCAACAAAATTCAATATTTAAGTAGTTACGCACAAGGGCTGTATACTCTGCAAGTTTGATGAAAATGAAATCATATTCGCGGAAGTTATAGCCATTTGAAGTTTCTGCAATTACAATACAACAACAATAACACAGGATTTTGGTATTTCATGGACTTCCCATCGGTTCAGACACTGCAATTTTGATTTGATCTTCTTAAAATTTCCAGGTAAGATTTATAGTAATACATATTTTTTGGGATTCATGATTTGAGTGATTTTTGTTGGTATGGAACAAAGTGGCGACCGTTGAAAATGGAGAAAAAATGGATTTTCCTTCAAACGTGCATACCTCTTTGACATGTTTCTTGACTTTATTTGTTGCTAGTGACCGTATTTCAGAGAGGTTGGGTACAAAACCCTTCTGACATGAGCGTAGGTCTGTCTAATCAACTTGTTTACATTATGTCACGTGAATTTATAGGGTAGCATGTCTGAAGTGACTTTTGGCATTTTCCTGCCCATTTTCCACTTTTAGGCCTGATTCAGTTGAGACGCTGCGAGTAGTTAGGTCCTTATTTCCTTCGGTCTGCAATGGGGTGTTTCCGTTGATACGTTATATGTTTGCTTCCTTGAAGTCTTTGAAAAGCTGATACTCTCAGTACATTTTTAGCCCTTGTTTTACAGAGAATATTTGATCAATAGTAGACGGTCCACTTTGAACACCACCTTAGTATTCCTTCATCATATTTACATTGAAGCATAATAGGTTTCATTTTATGATTTTAGACAGAACACAAGCACACAGAATACTCACACACATTTGAAGATTCAACTGGCAAAAGAGATTATAGATGTATTTCCCCGATCTAGTGCAGCTCTACAGATATTTCTCCATAGATATAGAGAGAACTGGATCTGCAAACTTACTAATTTTCCATCAGCTCTGACACATAAGTTTCCTAGTTTTTCTAAGAATTTGCTTCTCACATGGACGAGTAAACAGATTCTCGTTGCTCATCCATTTGTTTATATGGCTTTGTATTTTATCTATTTCCGAAGTTTTACTCCTTTTTAAATGCCTGCTCGCATCTTGTCTATCGATGACATAGATGTCAGAGAGAATGCAGACGAAATGCATTGCGAGATGCGGCGTGAAGTTGGACCGTTATCAGCTGGTGACTCAAATTTCAAATAAATTTGACGTAATGTCTCCCATCAATTTTCGCATCTTGAACTAAATCAATTTTCCGTGCGAGTATTCTGACTTGAACGATATAAAAGATTCAACATGACTTACCCTACGAAGGACACGTCCCTGACATGCTTCCCATAGCTGTTTCTGCAATTCCACACACATTACTACATTTTTCTTTTCCCGACACCACTTGAGCGTGTAGATGATCTAGCGGCGTGAAAGGCAGGGGTATTTCAATTCGGATGGGAGAAGAAGGCATGTATGTAGTAAAAGACCTTCACTCACGTATGGATTAAAATAAGCTCATTTCACGTCCATTTCTTTATATGTCTTTGACTGATGATGATGATGGTGCGACTTAAGCATCTCGTTAAGCCTCTGGAATGCTAATACCCGCTTCAGATATGTGTTGCCTCAATCGGTTTCTAGTTCGGGCTTGGCTGCTTCATAGTCCCCCGTCGGCAAAGTTTCTTCGCTTGATGTTTTTTTTTTTTGGTGGTAGGGAGGTGAAGGCATTTATGCCCGCCGAGTCTGGCAGTGTGGGACTCCCATGGAGGATACCTTTGGACTACCCACGAAACACCTCCCCTGTCAATCTGAGAACCTAGCCTGGAACCGTTTGACACATTATTTCGGGCCAGGTCTCGTTTTGTTACGCCGTGGGGCGCCTTCAAGCTGGGGAGTCCCTTTCCTAGCGGGAGGGGAGAGGGGAAGAGGAATCGCCAGAAGAGCGATCCCCCAGCCCCAGTGCCTCCGGCTGCTGTGAGTCCCTTTTATATTTCAGGACTGGCCGAGCATAATGTGCCACCTGGTTCCATTTGTCAACCGATTCGAGCATCACCGCAACGATATTATCCGGGGTGAGCTCTCCCGTCTCCCTGTAGAGTTCCCTTCGCAGCCTGGCCCATTTGGTACACGCAAAAAATGTGTGACAGGCATTGTCCTCCTCTCCTGGGCAAAACCGACAATCGGGAGACCGTGATTTGCCGATCTTGTGCAGGTAAGACTGAAAACACCAGATAGAAGTCAGTCTCATGTCTGATGTTGGAGAGTGCTATGTTGCTTCTTTGTCACCCGAGTTTGTCTTTGGATGCATTATTTGTGGATTTGCCTTATCGGTTGACTGCATTTGCACATTCTTCATTGCATTTGTACATTCTTCATTGATTTCTTTTTAGGAGCTGCATCTTTAGCTCGATCTTTGCATGGGGGGTAGGGCATATGAACTACCTGATTGCCAGATTTTAGATAAAAATTCAGGAATATTTAGAGTTGTTGAGCTTCTAGTTTATTAATGTTGTGCTTCTAGCTCAAATTTTTATGGTTGTAAAATCCAGACAGCCTGTTCATCATGGAAAGAAGATTCAGATTATAAATTTTTCCGGATTCTGGAATCATTAAACTAAATGTGTTACTGCTCCTTGATCTATTGGATATAATTTGTTCGTTAACATTACAACGACTAATATTTTAATGCATTATAATAATGCAATGTTCTACTTAAGTTTCCAATTTTGCCTTCTATTTTTTCATTAAACTATTTTGCTATTATTGGAACATGTTCCGTTGCTATAAATGAGCAAATTAAATAAATATTTACTAACGTATGTCTTTGGAAAAAAATATTTTGTCCTCTCAACATCTACAATAATTTAAATTGCTGATGTGTGTAAATCAGCTTTGTTCTATCCAAACACATATTTTCGGTCACATCTTCTCTAATCTTACAATATGAATTATGTCTACATATTTATGTACGTGCCGCCTGTGTTATATGCGTATTTTCGCGTCGTTGATTTCCATACAGATCTCCTCAAATGAGCAGCATATTATCCTTCTTTACCTTGCAGTATGCCATCCTGCAAGCTTTAAACTTATTTATTCATAGAACGACAAATGCGGATACTCAACATGCATAACCAGAGGGAGTTGCTCCCGTTTGCGACATTTTTATGGTAATTTCGCAACAAGGATACACGCAGGATAAGAATAAGAAGAAAAGTGACAATAATGCATGTGTTTAAAACAATGATAAAGTAAACATGAGAGCAAGCTGCTTGCCCAAGATCATGGCAAAACAAATCTTACAATGAATTTGGGAGCATGTT
This sequence comes from Odontomyia ornata, assembly GCA_963969285.1. NCBI lineage: Eukaryota > Metazoa > Arthropoda > Insecta > Diptera > Stratiomyidae > Odontomyia > Odontomyia ornata. The sequence goes on along the minus strand of OZ017739.1, from coordinate 446,560,538 downwards.
CTTGGTCAAGGGGGAGTGATTCTTTGTGACTTTTTGAGGAAGATTATGGAAAAAATGAATTTAGCTAGTACACTGTACATTTTAAAAATGTAAATAAAGGCAAATTCGAAATGTTTTCTCTTGGGTAAGGACTCGGAACTCGAGCATATGTTTTTAACTCACAAAGCAGTAGTCCTGTTTGCGGTTGAACGAATTTAATTTACACTTTGTTGATATTGGAATATTATTGCCAGTTTTTAAGAAACATTTGCTAAAAGGGGTCTATTTTAAGAATTTCAGGCATCCTCATATTTAATTTATATATGTGAATGGTGCAGTTTGAAGACAAGATTTGAAACTAAATTCGGCCACTGGAAATCCCATAAGGATTTTATCTAGCTGAATGAATCCTTTTTCTCAAATATTTTTTTTTGCTTTAGCAATATTGGGCCTTAGCTTAGATATAGTTAGAGTATCTCATTATCTTCGTCGAATATTTCGGTACTCGGGAAGGTGATATGCTCAGTACCATGCTTTGGCCATGTGTCCGTCCGCCCAGTTGCGATACGTTATAATTTTAAATCAGCACATATCATAACTGAACGGGATTAAAGTCCGTCTGAAGAACCATTCAAAACAAACGCCATTGTCACCAACGAGACTTGAACTAGGGACCTTTAGCTTACGGAGTGAGTCCTCTAACCACTACACTACGCAGACTACTCTCAAGTATACGGAATTCGCTCCATTCGCCAGTAAAGTTTTGGCTCCACTTGATGATATCTAACATAGCAGAAGTAGTATTTTCATCCATACTGCTTTGTGCTTTGATTGATGTAGAGGTAAACTACCAATTGACAATTTTCCTTTTATAAATCCAAGTAATTTCATCAATGATGGACAAAGGGGTTCTATTAAGTATCATTTGCATAAAAAAAAACCGCTTCCAGGACATTCGTTGGCACAGAAAACATTGTTAGCCACGAAATGCTGACCACAAAATGGCTTAGTTGCTTGTTGGAGACGGGTATGGAGCGCCACTCGCTCCCTATGAAGCCCCGTGAATTGCCGAGCGAGACTACTACCCGCCAAAGCACAAAAAATATTAAGCCCTTCACTTGCAAAATTCCCTATTCCGAAAATAGTGCAAGGCTTTGGCTCTGCCATAGTTACCTGTAACAGTTTTCCTCCCTACTTCAAGTGGATTTCCCCAAAATCCACTCCTATGCTTAGAGCAACTAACTCGTAAGGCAAAGTCGGAAATCTACTCTGATAACTAATAATACTTCAGACTATTTACATTGCCACAATAAGTTGACCGGTGTGCCACCCGTATCGAAAATTGATATTCACAATATTTCTTCCGGGCCTGCCCTCTCAGCTATCCAAAATTTAATTAAATTTGCAAAACTGCTTACGTTTAAATTCCCAGTATCGTCCCTTTCAGTTAGTCTTATGTTACAGTGAGTGAACGAAACGAGAGGAATTTCTTCGACTTCGCCTAATTGCCCCAGACTCCAAACCTACTCCCATTTTCCATTATAGGCAGCATACGCTAATCTAACTGCCCTTGTTTTATTTCAGCGATATCCTCAAGCTACGAGTAATGCGACTTAGTTGACCTGCACCACCAAAGGAAAGAGAAACGAAGAAAAAGATTAAATCGGAACAGCCAAAAGGACATCGTAGAGACCGACTTTTGCTAAGCCAACCTACCAATCGATTATAAAATTATTATAATTCCTCCAACGAATAACTAATGCTTCTCTTTTAGTGGACGCCACAACAAATAAAATGAGCTCCTATGGCCAAAATAAGAGAAGGATAAAACAAGTTGGGTAAACAGACCTACGCTCATGTCAGAAGGGTTTTGTATTCAATTTACAAAATGCAGTCACCAGATCGAATCAAATCAAGAAACATGTCGAAGACGATTTTATTGGAGAAAATATGAAATGCGAAGATCATACTATTTTTAACAAAGTTCAATGAATTTCAACTTTTGAAGTTTTTGGCATTGTTATACTCATAAATATCTCCCTTGATAATTATTTCAGAATTCCATCCGCGACGGAGGAAACACATTTTTCATGTATTTCCCCCCTGTGCCCCCACTGAAGCAAAACCTGACAGTTTAACAACTGTTTTGAAAAGCTCCCATGAAAACTTTCATTTCATACTCATATCGGCTACGTTTGATGAATTTTTTTTTCAGGGGCCACTCTCCTGTGCTGAAATCATCGGTTCATGGCCAATTTTTTCGAATCCTAGAATGGTTACAAAACCCTTTTGCAAGGAGCTCTCTCCCACCTCCTTGACTTATTTCACTTATGAGCATTAATTGTAGGTACTCATCTTCAGTCATTCATTCAATTGAATCAAGTGTTCAAAGCATGCACCTTAAACGTTGAAGTTGGGAAAAAATAACTCCAAATTATTCAATCTTCGCATTTAAAACAGCCACTATCTTGTTTTACGATTACTGATACTACTAGCTGAACCGATTCTCAAAGATATACATGACACCTATCATTCCTGAAATTTTCATGCAATCCTAGCAAAACTGTAGTGTCTGAGTCGGTAAAAAGCGCATGTTGTTCCATAGCCATATGTTGCCATAGTAATACATGCAGCGCATATTGTTCCATAGTAATACAGGACAATTCAAACCGCTATAACTTCGCTAAATATGATTCAATCTTTATGAAACTTTCAGGATAGATCAATCTTATAAATAGACATCCACGTACTAAATTTCATAGAATTTAAGGGTTCCGTTAAGATTTTATTCAAGAAAACATAAAATCGATAGATCATACTATTACTAACAAAGTTGAGTGAATTGCGACTTCTCACGTATTTATTGTTGTTGTACGTACCTGATTTTTTTCAGATTTTTCGGATCACAGGTGTCCAATCGCGAGTGGGGGGGGGGAAACAAATTTTTCGTGTATTTCCCCTCCCTGTGCACCCCTCGAAGCAAATTTTGCCAAACTAAGACATGTTTTGAAAAGTTCTCATCAAGACCTTTCATTTGATACCCATATCGGCTACCCTCAATGAAATTTTTTTTTCGGGGGGTCACTCTCTTATATGGGGAGACCCCCCTTAAATACCTTATAAAATTTTTTTGTAGCTGAACTTTGAAGAGATCACCACTTTACACCTACACACAAAATTTGATGTTTCTAGCTTAAGTAGTTTCCGAGAAAAACTGCTGTGACACACGGACGGACGGACGGACGGACGGACGGACAGACGGACAGATTGATCGCGAAGCTAGTAGGGTTTTGTAAAATTATTTTACAAAACCCTAAAAAAAAGCTAAAGAGCATTCACCCAATCCATGAAAAAAGCCTCTACGATGAAACCAAGATGTGATGCATGACCAAACCTTAGACATAAACTCCAACGAGCGGAAAGTACACGCTGCCTATCAACCGTTCCCTTATGGCAATGATAAGCACTAAATTCTCATTTGCTTGCGTTGTCTTGCAAATAATTATTTTTACACGCTAAGCTATATTGCCCACCACCAACTTAAATACCCGACACCAACTTATTCGATGAACTAATAACTAATTCCCACCACCAATTTATTAAACTTAGTGTTTACCACCTTCACCTACTTAAAGTAATACCTCCTTAGCTCACTTTATGACTCTCATATTCAAAAGTCCCAAGCGTTCATTATAGGGCTCATAGTTTCAAGATAGGTATGTTTTGAGGTCCTTCGCGTGCTATACTCCCATGTTTTTCCCTCCATGTCATTTAGGTGATACGAGTCTTCCGAAATGTGTGCCTCCACCAAAATTGGACCCACATATTCTGGAGCCAGCTTGGCTATGAGTTGTCGAGCCGCATCGGATAGCGCAAAGTTTCTTCGCCAAACTTTATCCCCCCCTTCATAACACCTGCGTAGGTCATATCTAATGCTATCTAATAAAGGTTCCTCGCAGCTAGTAAACATTTCGCAACTAAAGTTAAGGAGACAAGGAGTCATCCCCATGGACTCATGCATGTATGTACGAAGAGTTTATCCCAACTTAGTTAACTTCATATCCAAATGGCGATGATCCCTTTTGAATGCCAAGCGATATTTAGCCGACTTAAAAGCAACGTCATATTCATCGGGCCAGTGAAATTTCCGATTTTTCTTGAGAAGACCCGTCAATGGAGCTATAAGGTATAAACCGATGGTACTATGAGACCATTCCCAGGAATTGGCCAACACCTTTTAGGTTCGTTTGACAGGGTATCTTTAATATTCCCTCACGCTTTGGGGCATCCACATGTCCTACCTGGGCAACAGAATTCGTATTTTTCCCAGGAGACCTGTAGCCTGCCTCTCTCACCAATGGCAGACTTCCCTTAGAACCTCCACATGCTTCCTAAATTCGGGAGTGACTACAGTGACATCAACCAGGTACGCAAACACGAATGGTTTCAGTTGGGGCCCTAATGCCTGATCGATTAGCCTTTGCCATGTCGCTGGGGCATTTTGTAGACCAAACGGCATCCTTCTAAACTCGAACAGTTCGCGACTGGGGACCATGAAAGTCATCTATTTTTTGCCTCCTCGACCGTCGGAACTTGTCAATAAGCCGTTTTAATATCCATTGCTGTAAGATAACGTGCATTCCGCAATTTATCCATTGTCGCGGAGACGTACGGGAAAGGATATGCATCCCTTTCTGACACTCGATAAAACGTGACGCGAAATTCACATCATTTTTCTTTATCAAAAGGATAGGCGAAGACTACGGAATCGAGGAAGGCTCCATGATTCCAGCTGCCAGCATCTCCTGCAGCTCTGCATCAATTTGTTTCTGCACTACTGGTGAGACTGGACAGTATCGCAGCTTGTAAGGGGGTGAATTGGTTTTAATGACATATTCCACCACTAAGGTGCGACTGATTCCCTCCCCCATTAGCTTGAATTCTTCCTCGAGCAGTTCCTCAAGTTGCTGTTACTCTATTGGAGTCAACTGGGTAGTCCTTGTAGCGTCTCCACACTGGTAATATCTTTAAAAGACGAGAAGTCCCATTCTTCTTCCCTTACGTCAATCTAAATTCCAAGCACCCGAATGAAATCTACTCCCAGAATCAGTTCGTGGGATATTCGGGGCAGGGTAGGAACATGCACCACCGCGCTTGGCCTTTGAGTACCACCAAAATCAGGACGGTCCCGATGATCGACGCTCTAGCATGATTTTCCAGCCAAATGGAAGGAATACTGGTCTCATGCAGTTCCACCCTATGAAACTGCAGTCGTTTCTAGCTCTTTTCCCCAATAATAGAGTGCATGGCCCCCAGAATCAAACAATCTCAGGTACTGTGCCTCAAAAAACTGCATCATCAAGTTTGCTCGAGTAACTCCGCTCCCGTTTCCCGATGATCTATTATTTACTGGACTACCAGTTCGCCCTCTGCCTCCCTGTTCGCAAGGTATGTTGTTACCCTGACGTTGATCTCCTGAGCCACCCAACACCCTTCTGCCGCATCTAAAACATTTTTTAGGCTCCCTGCATGTCCTCAAAGTGTGACCCATACCTTGGTAGTTCCAATATTGAAGACCATATGACGAATTTTGCAAGACCCCTACTTCTCTTGTAACCTCTGCGTAAGCCAAATCAGGTTCCAGTAATTTCTGCGTTCTTCAAGTAGGAGGAGGAACAAACATCTTCACTCCCGTACGTATCCCCTGTAATTGTCGTCCAAAAATCTATGAGCTGAGATATAAAAAACCTCGCCGTAAGGCTCTGTTGTGCTTTATAGAGGGGCGCAGCAACGGACAAATTAACGGCGGAACAATCCTTCCATATCTGCCATAAACGTCCACATAGTCTCCTCTCTGCCCTGTGTCCGGTGACGTATCTCCTCCCATAGGCGGTCATCATAATCGGCTGGGAGGAATTTAGCCCGTAACTCACGGTGCAAGTCTTCCCAGTTCTGACAGCATTTCCAACTGGCCCGATACCAGATAGGAGCCCTGCCTTCAAAGAAATCTACTGCTGAATTGTAGATTTGGGGTGATGGTAAATTGGATATTCTCTCGCTAGGAGAGACTCATTTGCATAATCTCCACCCTCAATGCATCTTGCAACACTTTCACTATATCGACTGATAATTCCCGTATTGTTAGTTTGTTCACAAGATCTATTTAATAGAGGCAATATTCTAAATAACTCCTCAATTTAGAAATTCTGCAAATTAACAATAGCTTATTTATTAATAAAACACCTTTTTCTGTTTTTACTAATTTCACCTTATTTTTGGGGGTTTTGTAAAGTAATTCTACAAAAGCCTACTAAAATCGCGACCTGTCTGACCGTCTGTCCGTCCGTTTGCCACAGAACCAATTCTCGCAAACAAGTTAAGCTAGAAACATTAAATTTTGTATGCAGATGTAAAGTGGTGCTCTCTTCAAAGTTCAACTACAAAAAAAATTTATAAGGTATTTAGGTGGGTCTCCCTATATAGGGAAGTGGCGCCCGAAAAATAAAATTTCATCAAAGGTAGCCGATATGGATATCAAATGAAAGGTCTTGATGAGAGCTTTTCAAAACAGGTCTTAATTTGACACTTTTTGCTTCGAGGGGTGCACAGGGAGGGGAAATACACGAATACATTGTGCCCCCCTTGCGATTGGACACCTGTGATCCGAAAAATCTGAAAAAAAATCATGGAAGTAGCTGTTTATAAGTACAACAACAACAAATACCATAGAGGTCAAAATTCTCTCAACTTGGGTAATAATAATATGGTATTCGAATTTCACATTTTCCCCGATAAAATCGGATGGATACCCTTAAACTGAATGAAATTCGGTATTAAGATAGTTCTATAAAAGGTCCTTGAACTTTGTAAGTTTGATGAAAATGTAATGATATAAACGGAAGTTATAGCCATTTGAAATTTCTCCAATTATAACAACAATAACACATGATATTGGTATTTTATGGACTTCCCATTGAAGCAGTGACTGCAGTTTTGATTTGATCTTCTTGAAATTTTCAAATAAGGTCAATAGCATGAATATTTTTGGGAATTCATGATTTGAGTGATTTTAGTTAGTTTACAACAAAATGGCGACCGATGAAAATAGAAAAACAACGGATTTTCTTTTAAACGCGCACATCTCTTTGACATATTTCTTGATATCATTCGTTGCTGGTGACTGCATTTCTGAGAAGTTCAGTACAAAACCCTTCTGACATGAGCGTGGGTCTGTCTACCCAACTTGTTTTGTTATAATTCAAAGAAAAAATTATTTTGCGTATGCACTAAGATGTTATCTTACTCAAACTTTTACACACCCACACAAAGACACAAAATTTGCCCTTAACTTGAACGCACAATACTACTCACTATCTGCGTCCACTTCCACTATTTCAACCCCACAATTTGACATGAAAACACACTTTGACACTTTTCTTTTGCATTTTACCACTTTGTCGCAATCACGAAACGTATGTAAAACTTTCATGATAACCCATTGGGCGACTAAATGTAAGCCACAAAATGATAGCCGCGAAATGGTTCCGCACCTAAAGGCGGAGGGTCTGATAGGGCTTCTCGGTGCCGGGTTGCTCATTGGAGATGAGCGTGGGGCGCCATTCGCTCCCTATGAAGCCCCGTGAGTCTGCGAGCGAGACTACGACTCGCCAAAGCCCAACTTCACTTGCAAAATTTCCTATTCCAAAAATAGTGCGAGGCTCTGACTCTACCCTAGTCACCTGTAACAATGTTGAAAATAGGAGCAGTAATCACCATGGCGGTATATGGTGCATATGCATCTCAGAAAAAGAACGCTGCAGTACCACTGCCAGCTGAGGGAAAATTATTAGGGCCAGAAAATTTTATTGAGTGCGTTTGGGCGCCACTATGACCATATATTTTATTTATTATGTTATTTAGTAAAGAAATCGGTCAAGCTCATTAACCCTGGTTCAAAATAAAAACTATACATTGAATTTCAAAGCAACGTATTGGGAAAGGTTTCATTGTAAATTTTATCAATTTTAATATAGCGGATGCTTTTTCTGAAACAAATTATTCACTTTCAGGAGCATGCTTGCTGGGTCTTGTTCCCTTACGTTTTCAACCTATTGGTTGCCGACCTTACTCCAGTTTCATATTTTGTCTATTTGGGGTATTTTTCCTCGACTGCGTCATGAGCTTTGTTTTATTTTCATTGATTTACAGCTCAACTAGTTTTGGTTCCCTATCGATTTTAAGAAAGAGTTCTTTAGCAGTTGTTAATGACCATAACAAAATGTTGATATCATCTGCATGGGCTACTACTTGGCTCGACTTGCATAGTAATGTGCCTCGTATATCGACAGGTAGCTTTCTTATGACGTACTCCAGAACCAAATTGAATTGCAATGGGCTAGCCCATCTCACTGCTTTAGTCCGATATTTGTTTCAAGGGCATTGGTGAGCTGGTTATTGATGCGGACTTGGGAGGTCGTCAACGTCATTGTCATTTTGGTGAGATGGACTAATTTGGCTGGGATGCTAAGGCAAAGCATATTTGGTAGAGTACGTTACGATCAATATTGTCGTATCCTTAATTAAAGTCAACAAAAATTCGGTAAAGTCTATGGCGAACTCCCAGCATTTTTCTAGTACCTGCTCGACAGTGAACAATTGGTCTATTGTCGATCTCTCTGCTATAAAACAACCTTGATACTCCCCAATGATACTGATATCGTATGACCCGATTTAATTTTCTAAGATCTTTGGCAATATTCTGTGCGCCATACAAAGCAGTTATATGCCTCTATAGTTTGCGTACTGTAGCTTGTCACTTTTCTTGTGGAGAGGGAATATAATTGACTGGCTCCACTTGTTTGGCATATGTTCTTGTTGGCAAATGTATTGGATGATTTCATGCGTGGCTTTGTGAACATGGCTGCCACCATATTTAACGATATCTACTGGAATCTCGTCGATGCCCGATGCTTGATTATTCTTTTGGATGGAACAAAGTTCCTCCCGAGTTGGGGGGCCACTTGAAGCTCTCTGGAAATATCTATAGGCTAAGTTCATCATAGTATTTTCTTTGACATAAAGAACAAATTTTCAAAACTTCAACATGTCTTAAAGAATAAAGCTTTAAGCTGACAATTGACAAGTGCAAATTTAGAGCCCAATCAGTTGATTTTTCGGGAAAATAAATGCTCGCAAACTTCAATCAATTTAGGACCTTCTAGTCCCGATAAACCAACAGCAGATAAGATTATTCCTTGGAGCCATAAAATAATACGGAAATTTTATCAGAAGCATGAAGGAACCCAGAAGCCCTTTTGGCGAACTGATTGAGCAAGACACCAAGTTTAAGTGGAATCAGCTGCACAATATTGCATTTCAGAACATTAAACAGGTGCTTTCCTCTGGGCTCTGGCTCACAGCAAAGATAATCGTTTTTGTAATGGAGGCTTATATGCATAAATGCAGCCCTAAGGCATGAATTTGACAATGGAATGCTTCATCTGATCGGGCATTTTTCATCCACATTCAATGCGATCGAACAATTTTTCCCACAGATACACAAAGAGGCTCGAGCACTTTTTTTCGGTTAAACAGAGTCAAATTTTTACATCTCTGGATGCCTTTTCACGATTCACATCGATCATAAGCCACTTTTAATCTACAGAATTGCATTCTGATGTACACACCAGCTCAAGTTCAACAGTATACTACAACCATCCTCTCATATGATGAAACATTCAATACGTAAACATTAAACGCTTTTCATACGCTGACATAATCTCTAGACCCATGGTCAGCCATACAAAATTAGAAAAGGACATTGTCATAGCAGCAGTTCAAGCCGAAAAGTAGGAGGAAATTAACTTTCAATGCTTAGCAATTGTAGTCTAATTTGATGTCATACAAACAGCCACTCAAGTTTCTTCAGCACTCAGCAAAATCATGAAATTCATTGAAAATGACACTTAGCCACAGAAAAAGCAAATAACGATTGCAATCAAGCTCACCTCAGCGTCGAACAAGATTGTGTTTTCTTCGGCGAGCAAATAATCATTCCATAGGTCCGTCGTCGGTGTATTCTGGAAGGTCTACATCAAGGTCACGCTTGTGAATACCGGATGAACTTGGCGTCGTAGCTTGCAGGAATCGTACCACAATTGCTAAGACTCCTGTCAAGTGCACACCTCATCCATGGCCAGTTCTCACATTTCCATCAAAGTGACTTCACGTCAATAACGCAGGCCCTATCAACAGGAATTATATTCTCTTCAACGTACAGAAAGTGGCTGGACGGTTTCAAAACGATGAGCATAACCACCCAAAAAGGTTGATAAAGATCATCAGCAGCGAAGCAACAGCAACATCAACGACAGTTTTCATGATGCGGTTGACAATAGCTTCAATTATGACGATCTTGTAGGAGTTCCTGCACAACATAAAATCCGCCGCTCCAAACATAGCTACCTATCGTTGGCTTCAAGAGTTAATTGCCTGTCCTCAGCTCGAGAGCCGCTTCCGATCATGCAAGCAACATCGTAGTTTCGTGCTCCTTTAACTCTTGTTTACTTTTCGTATCTAAATATCTTCTAGCTAAATTTTTTACTATGCAGTCAGTTTTTTTCGATCATTTGAGTGCAGTGATCATGTGATTGAGAGTTTTCATGAACTAGATGTGAATTAATTTGAGACTTAAAGTTTTCCTGGAAAATTTGCATTTTTTTGAAGTTTAACTTGTTTACTTTTGTCGGTTCAAGATCCTTACTGATCATAGTGACATCTGTTGAGTTTTAAATTTTGTGCTCGTGTTAAAATAAGTGATTTTCAGACTCACTACTTACGAAGTTAGCCCAGACAGAAACCTTTTTTACACATCTTCTTTATTTTCGGCTAACTGATTCCAGTGCCATCTTGTGCAGAATACAGTTTCTATATTTTACTGCAGCAAAAACTCTTTGGTTAGTAAATTCTTATTTTTATATATCTTTTGGTATTAATTATGCAGTGCCGTGCAACAAAGTGCCCTAATTCCACAGCAAACTCGCCTTTCATAGTGTGTTCGGGTTTCTGCGGACTTACTTTCCACTGCAGCTGTGTGGGCTTGTCAGCACGGATTGGAGATGCAATTATTGCAACCTCTGGAACATACTGGTTTTACAGTCGTTGTCGTTCATCATCAATGTTGCATTTTGTGGACAAATTGAAGGTGGTAAAACTAGCTTTGGAAACTACTTTAAAACAAGCTACATCTATGCTGTACTCTGTGCAATCTGCTCTACAAGATGTCGATAAAATGTTCTTAACGGACGACTCATCTTATGAAGAAAATGCTACTAATGGAGAAAATGCTGTTGTCTCTTGCGTGCTGGCTGGTCCTTCTCCACCTTCACATACGGGGGTTAAAACGCGTCAAAAACAAAAAGCTAAACAGCAGGAAAAAATTGCAAAATCTCCCCCTACAAAAGACGTCAATACTGTTGTGTAGGCAAAAACTGCAAAATCACCCCCCACAAAAGTCGTCAACACTGTTGTCAACGATAGAAATATCATTATTACTTCCGACAATGCCTTCCTACATCATCGCTCAATGAATATATTGGCCGAACAGCACAGCTATCATCAACCTGTATTGACTGCATCTTCTGACGTTATTTTAGTGGATTCTGGACCTCATGATGTCCCAGCCACCTTGTTTCAAACTGGATCAATTCGGCAGAGTTCAGCAAAATCGGAGGTGCAGGTACAAGGTGCCATTTGTGTTCCATCGATTGCAACACTTGATCAACCGCCAATGCCTCTAACCACATCACTATCATCGATTTCTGAATCTCAGAGTTATCTTCCGCCGCTCGATATTATCGCTCCACCGACTGAAATTTTTATCTCGCGTTTGAACTATCATACGAAGCCAGAATTGATCAGGAGTTACATCGTGGTAAAGTTAAGATATGAACCTGCTTTGCTGATAGTCAAGAAGCTAGCTCCAGAAAATCTCGACTCGCAAACGATTGTTTCATTCCGCATCACCACCAGTTCGGATATTAAAGCCCCGCTTAAATCTAATTTCTGGCCTCATGGTGTTTTTGTTAAGGAGTTTATAAGTCAACCGCGGAAAAATTTTCGGTCGGGGGTTCGTCGGAGAGACAGAATATGAGTAATTCTCTTAATTTATATTATCAAAATGTTCGCGATCTCAGAACCAAGACAATTGAATTCCGACTTTCTTCTATTGTTTCTCTTGATGACATCGTATTGTTACATGTACAAATTATTCTGCGAGCTACTGTCGCAATTGTTTTCACAACAATGAAGAACACGAATTCACTCGAAACCACGAGAACCCAACAAGCATGATCAACATCTGCAAGTGACGTCACTCCATTCATGAATTTGCTCGAATCTACCAGGTACCTCTCGGTAGAACATTCGCCAATAAACGAGAAATGGGTGAATAGGTAGAGACCCTATATAAAGGCGAGCTGAATGAATGGGGGGATCATCATTCATTCGACCGCGATAAGAACTGCGATTGTGTGTGGGAAGCGATATTATTCGAGTAGTAGAAAAGTGATTTTCGTAATAGTGAAGTGATTTAGAAGACAATTGCGATAAGAAATTTATGTACAAGTGTTAGATTTTTCATAGTGAAAATTAAAATTAGTGAAAAGTGTTAACTGATTATTGTGCATTTTATTTAATTAAATAAACTCTTTTAACTTAAATTAAAAGACATTGCGTTTTCACTTTCCCGGAACATTAAAATTATTGGCCGCGAACCAATAACACGCGACAATGGTGTCAGAAGTGGGATAGAAAAATTTTGGAAGTGAAAACGTTTAAACAGTTTTAAAGTGCACAACTGTGAAAATTAACGTGGAAAAATAGCCGAAACAATAAAAATGCCAGGAAATTTACATCTCAAAATTAATCAATTGAGCATATCGGAGCTCAAAGAGGAGTTGGAACAACGAAATCTGGCTACACAAGGTACAAAGGCCATACTGATTGCACGCTTGCGTGACGCGATCGAGTCGGAAGGCGGGAATCTGGATTCGGGTGAGTTCTCAGATGCGGAAAAAGGCGCAGAAGGTGGAGAAGTAGAAACACCAAAATCAAAGGAGCCAGAAAATGCGCTAATGCAAATGTTAATGCTGATGTCATCGAGTCTGACTGCGAAGCTAGATGAACAATCAACGAAGCTAAATGAACAATCAGCGAAGCTAGACCAACAAGCGATCGAAATCAAGGCAGATTTTCAAAAACAGTCCACCGAAATAAAAGCGGAGCTCGGCAGCCTGAACAAACAAATTAAAGGCGTCGAGGAAAAGGTTTACCAGGTCGAGGAAAACGTCAGCCAGGTCGAAGAGAGAATGAACCATGAGATGGAAAAAGTGAAAAAAGAATTGGAAGCAGCGAAGGCAGTAGTAACTACATCACCAGCCCCGCTTATAACCGCAGCGCAAAGCTCATCTAGGAATGTACAAGCACCAATATTCGACGGGCAAACGGTCTGGACTATTTACAAAATCCAGTTTGAAGCAGCCGCTAGGATAAATCACTGGAATGAGCAGGAACGAGCAACTGCGTTGATTCTTGCTCTAAGAGGCCCAGCTGCCGAGCTTTTGCAGACTATCCCCGTTGAGCTGCATTCAAACCCGGCTGCTATAATGAATACGCTGGACATGCGTTATGGAGACGATCATCTGAAGCAGATTTACCGGGCACAGCTATGGCATCGGATGCAGAAGTCTGGCGAAACCTTGCAGCAGCTAGCACAAGACATTGCGCGACTGGCACTCTTGGCTTACCCAGCGTACGACCCAGAACATCGAGATGACGTAGCAGCAGAAGCATTCATCAGCGCCTTAAAGGACAAGGAATTGCAACAAGCCGTGCGGTTAGCTCAAAAGCAAACAGTCAAGGATGCATTGGCTTATAGTTTAAATTTTGAGGCAGCCAAAAATGTGACCCGTACCACTACCCGGGTTTACGAGGTAGTGACAGATAATTGCAGGTGTGAGCGCGTGGGAATTGAGCGAGAGCTGCAGGTGAATGGTGCGCCTAGATGCTGGAATTGCGGGGAAAAAGGGCACCTGCAAAAAGACTGCAAGAAGGGAAGAAGACCGAGCTATTGTCCAGGGTGGTGGAGATCCAGACCGTGTCAGGAGCCTAGAATGGAGGCCCATCAAACTGCAAGGGCCAACTTCGTGGGGCGAACGTTGGCTAGGAGTATCGACATCCCCAGCACCGTGCCAAGGCAACATCGTGGAGAAGCAGACAGATGCCTTCCTGGTCAAGTTGATGAAGAACAATGCACCTTAACAAACGACACTGGTGCAACCCGATCGACGATCCGACCAGACCTAGTGAGGCCCCAACTGCTTCACAAGGGCAGAGTTCATGGAATTGCTGACGCCCTATCTCGTCATCCATGTCCAGCTAACTGCAAACATTGCCAACGGATTGAGGAAAAGGAGCCGCCCGTTGATCTGCGAGTGATAACGGCCGAATTCGATGAAGGTTGGTCATCGGAGGAAATTCGAAATGCCCAGTTAGCCGATGAAGACATCGGACCATTGCTCGTATGGAAGGAGACGACTGGGCGACCTGAGTGGAAAGACGTTTCAATGCATGGCGCAACCCTGAAAAGCTATTGGGCACAATGGAACTCCCTTCAGGTGGAGGGTGGCGTACTCAAGCGGAAATGGGAAACGGCGGATGGTAGCTCCTATAGGATGCAAACTATACTTCCCAAAAGCCGAATCCACGATGTGGTTAAGGAAATGCATGAAGGATCCTCGGGAGGCCACCTTGGTGTTAACAAGACCGTAGCGAAATTGCGGGAACGGTTCTACTGGCTCCACGCTCGAGAAGACGTAGAGGACTGGTGTCGCAGATGCACAATTTGTGCTTCCGTCAAAGGCCCAAAGCGACGACTGAGAGGACAAATGCAAACCTATAACGTAGGCGTGCCATTCGAAAAGGTTGCTGTTGACATCGCTGGACCCTTTCCTGAATCTGAATGGGGAAATCGATACACGCTCGTTGTAGCCGATTATTTCAGCAAGTGGCCCGAGGTCTACCCCATTCCCAACCAGGAAGCAACTACTGTAGCCGAACAGCTAGTGTTAAATTGGGTCAGTAGGTACGGTGTGCCTTGCGAACTACATTCGGATCAAGGCCGAAACATTGAGTCACTGGTTTTTGGCGAAATGTGCGAGCTGCTCGGAATACGGAAAACGAGGACAACACCGCTGCATCCCCAATCCGATGGAATGGTCGAACGTTTCAACGGCACGCTCAATAAACACCTTGCCAAGATGGTTGACGAGAACCAAAGGGACTGGGACCGACATATCCCACTATTTTTGATGGCGTACAGAGCTGCCGAACATGCATCGACGGGCCAAGCCCCAGCCAAAGTCATTTTTGGAAAGACTATTCGTCTGCCAGCTGATATAAAGTTTGGAACACCCCCCGAGAAACCCCAAACGATTTCGGAGTACGCAAGTGATCTAAGACAACGGTTGAACCAGATACATCGGACAGTGCGAAAACACCTCGAATCGGCTACTGACCGCATGAAGACCAGGTATGATCTAAAGGCTAATTCTACTGGCTTCCAGCAAGATGACTTGGTGTGGCTATATAACCCGCAACGGCGAAAGGGTAGGTCTCCAAAGTTGCAACATAACTGGGAGGGACCATACCGAGTCACAAAGCGAATCAACGACGTCGTATATCGCATAAAGGAACACCGTAAACCGAGAGCCAAAATGAAAATCGTGCATCTAGACCGTCTTGCTCCATATTACATCCAGGGAGAATTGACTACAACTGGCGACACATCTTTTCGGGGCGAAAAGAACTGAGGTGGGGGCAGTGTTACATGTACAAATTATTCTGCGAGCTACTGTCGCAATTGTTTTCACAACAATGAAGAACACGAATTCACTCGAAACCACGAGAACCCAACAAGCATGATCAACATCTGCAAGTGACGTCACTCCATTCATGAATTTGCTCGAATCTACCAGGTACCTCTCGGTAGAACATTCGCCAATAAACGAGAAATGGGTGAATAGGTAGAGACCCTATATAAAGGCGAGCTGAATGAATGGGGGGATCATCATTCATTCGACCGCGATAAGAACTGCGATTGTGTGTGGGAAGCGATATTATTCGAGTAGTAGAAAAGTGATTTTCGTAATAGTGAAGTGATTTAGAAGACAATTGCGATAAGAAATTTATGGACAAGTATTAGATTTTTCATAGTGAAAATTAAAATTAGTGAAAAGTGTTAACCGATTATTGTGCATTTTATTTAATTAAATAAACTCTTTTAACTTAAATTAAAAGACATTGCGTTTTCACTTTCCCGGAACATTAAAATTATTGGCCGCGAACCAATAACACGCGACAGTATGTTTATCGGAATCATGGCTGACCGAGGATATATTGGATGTTGAAGTTCTTCCCTCTCATTTAGTTTTTCGTAAAGATCGTAACCGTTTAAACTCTGGCAAGTCTGACGGAGGCGGTGTGGTGATAGGAATTCGTAAAGAGACTTTCATAGCTTCCGTATGCAATTTCAAGGCGTCATCTCCAGTAGAATGTATTGCTGTGTCTGTTACCTTGTCTTCAGTTACAACCTTACTGATTTTGTCTGTATATATTCCCTGTGGAAGTTCCGTTCTTGTTTATGAAACATTCTTTTCAGAAATTTCTTCATACATTTTTAGCAGCTTTCCCTCTTCATTGCTTTTCATTTATGGGGATTTTAACTTACCCCATGTTGTTTGGAATAGCACATTTTCCGAAATTCTATCTTTTGACAATTACCCTGTTACCCTTTCCTCCTTCCTTTCTTTTTGTTCACTTTCACAATTAAATGATATCCCAAACGTTAACAGTAAAGCTCTGGATTTAGTTCTGTCTAATATACCGAAATCTTGTGTCTCCCTGCAGGCTGCCCTTACCCCCTACGTAAAACCTGTTCCTCATCATCCTCCGCTTTATTTGCTGATTGTTCTGGCTCGTGATCTTGTCCAAAAAAAGTTATCCCTTCTAGCTTTAATTTTCTAAAAACCAAATATTCTGATATGGAGTTAGAATTAAATTCTGTTAATTGGTTTTCTTTTTTTCGAAACTTAAGTGTTGATGCAGCGCTTCAAAAGTTTTATATTTTTCTTGAATCCATGATAACCAGTTATACACCGCTCTATGCCCGTAGAAGGTTAAAAGATGCACCTTGGTTTAATAACAACATCGCTTCAGTCTTAAATGCCAAGGACGCTGCCCGCAGGAAATATCACTTGACGGGTTCTGAGGTGCCCCTACTCGTTATAAAGGTCTAAAAACTGAAGCGAATAGTTTAATTAAAAGTGTTAAAAGCCATTATATTGATCACGTGGAGGGCTCCATAAGGTCGAGTGCTAAAGAGCCTTTCTGGGCCTATATAAATTCGTTTAAAAAGTCCTGCGATATGCCCTACTCAATGAATTCTGATGGTATCACTTCTTCTGATAATGGGGAAATTTGTGAACTCTTTGCGCAACATTTTTCTTCTTTTTATAGTACGACAAGTGCTGCAGCATCTTCATTCATCGATGGTCCAACCATGAATTTGCCATTTGCAAATGTGAACCCTGTTGAAGTTGAATGCCTAGTACATGGTCTGGATGGCAGTATTGGTTGTGGCTCAGATGGAATTCCCAATATATTTGCTAAATCTTTGTCGTCTTCGCTGTGTGTTCCTTTGTCCATCTTATTTAACCAAAGTCTCGCAGATGGTTGTTTTCCTGCACGCTGGAAAAGAGCTAATGTTTTACCCATTTTCAAATCTGGAGATAAAGCAAGCGTGTCCAATTACCGCCCCATTTCACTTCTTCCCTGTTTTAGCAAAGTTCTGGAAAGAATTGTATACAAACAAGTTTATCCTTTGTTGCTTCCATTTTTTGTCAATGGACAGCATGGGTTCATCAAAGGTAGATCAACTCTTACCAACCTTTTATCTTTAACAAATAAGATTGCTGCTGAGTTTGATATGGTGAACCAAGTAGACGTTACCTACACAGACTTCTCTAAGGCCTTTGATTCAGTTGATCACCTGATTCTTATTCAAAAATTGAGTAATTTCGGCTTAGGCAGTTCTATTGTACATTGGTTCTGTTCTTATGTTGCTGATCGGAGTTGTATTGTGACCATTAATGCCCATAAATCCTCTCCATTTTATCCCTGTTCTGGAGTTCCACAAGGCTCCATTCTTGGTCCTCTGTTGTTTCTCGTATTTATCAATGATATTCCTTCCCTACTTAACTCCCGTGCACTCATGTATGCAGATGATTTGAAAATATTCAGGGTAAACCAATCTGTCAATGATTGTATTATTCTGCAGAAAGACCTGGATATACTAGCTGGCTGAAGTGCGACTTACTCCCTTAAAAAGTCTTCTTTTGATTATAACTATGCGATTGCTAACGTTTCTTTGAGAGCTGTGGTGTCCCACAAGGTCTTGGGAGTATTTTTTGATACCAAGCTTCATTTTGGACAGCATATAACTCATCTAGTATCTAAAGCATCTCGTATGTCAGGTTTTATCCTCAGATCCACAAAAGATTTTAAAGATATTTCATCGTATGTTTGTTTATTCTTTTCTCTTGTTCGAAGCATATTAGAGTATTGTTCGCAAATATGGAGTCCACATCAACGTTACCTAAGAGATGCTATTGAAGCTGTGCAACGTAGGTTTACTCGGTTCCTTTTTTTAAATTCCGTATTGCGCTTATAGTGATCGCCTGTCTTTTCTGCGCATTCCTTCATTAGTCTCTCACAGAGTTTTTCTCGATGAATGCCTTCTTTTCAAGCTTTATCACAATTTGCTTCCTATAGGCCTCGGCATTGAAATTTCCTCCTTCAATACTGGACGTCCAACTAGATCCTCGGTAGTCTTCAATGTTCCCTTTGCTCGCACTGATATTTTATTTTTTTCGCCTGCTGTATGACTCCCACGTTATCACAAACCGCTTGGTCTTGGTTTAATACCGCTGTCTTTTGCTAAATTCAAAAAAAAACTTAAGGAATCGGTTCTTCTGTTTAACTTCGAAGAAAAATTTATCTATTTCTAATTAATTTATTGTATTTTGTACGTAGTTTTCCTTTTCATTTAATTTTTTATTATCCTTCTTGGATATATTGATTGTATGCATAAACTTTGTTTTATTTTTTGTTCTTTGTTTTATTTTTTGTTTGTCTATAATGTAAGTGGATTATATCTGTTTTATAGATTAAATAATAAATAAAGATTACCAACGGATTTAAAGGGGGAAGAATGTGGCAAACATCACTCGATATTCACACGCTCATATTCACTGTTTATCTTTTCCACCAACCCATTCTCATTTCTCGCTCCCACCTACGGTTTGCCTTTCGTTCATACCTTCAGTTTTACGTGAAACTTTGTCCAGATCAGATCTTTAAATGAATATTATATTTAAGATGTTTAGGTAAGCATCTTCTTTTATTCAACGTCGCTTTTAATACATATTTATATTGAAACTTGTTTACATCGCAAGTTTTGTGACTGCGATCGAAAATCCATGGATTTTGCAGCCATTCCACCCTAATGACGGGTACATTGAAATTTGTCTCACAACTGGCTCTATTCCTTCAGAAGCGTTCATGTATCCAGACGATGTTCCAATTATGTATCATACTATACATAAGAAAATAGAATATCCTCCTAATTTGAGCTCGAGGACTCAACATTTACGATGGAGATAATCAGTTGCAAGATTTGCTGCAATTAATCCAACTGAGATTGATAGATCTATCTACTGCTGGCTGAATGGTGGTTAGTGTTCGTTTCTTTTAACTTTGCGAAAATTATTTTTTTGTGCTTTTTTCTCAATTTAGCTCATTACTGTATCATTTAGTGCTTTTTGCAGCTCATATATTCTTATTTTGGATAAAATTAAAGATAAGGTTAGTTGATTAGTTAAGAATATTGTATTAAGGATGTATAGGTTTAAGTTAAACTATTTAGGATTATTTTATTAGAGCTACGAGAAAACACGTTAGATATAAGCTTAAAGTTTGTTCTGCATTTTTGTCTTTAATTATATAATATTAAGATAGTTTGGTTAGTTTCCAATTGATTAATATACTTCAGCATAAATTTACAGAGAATTCTTTTATGTTTTGAAATTATATGTGTTTAATTTTGAGTGTCTTCTATAGCCGTTAAGCTTTCAAATATTTATGAAATATGCTTTATAGTATGTTTCTACAAAATATAGTGGATTGATTAAATAAAGCAACTTTGAATTTAAGTTTGAATTTTCCTAATTCTTGGATTCTTAGCTTACTCAATTTAATTATGCTTGAATTTTAAATGAAGTATGGTATAAGCTTCAGTGTGTTTGCATTATATGAGTTTTTGATATGTACACACAAACATCTGAACATGCTTTAATAAATTCTTGTTTTATTTGTTCAATAAACATGAATTTAAGATGCAAATTGCCTTTCATATATCAGATATTCAGACATGGAAATTGTCGGCTTATCTTGGCGAAGTGAAAATATATTTCACAGATTTATCTGCAAAGATTGTTTTCGGCAATAAATTTCAACTTTCTTTATCTGAATTTTAATGTGAACATACTCGTATAGTATGGTAATGCAGGCGTTTGTAAACGGTAATTTTTAAAAGTTGACAATTACCCATATCTTAAACAATTCCATCCATTTCAGGATGTGCGTTTATCGGTTTTATAATAGAAGTTGAGTAAGCAAGAGTATGCTCCTGCTAGAAGAGTTGCGTTTCTAATCTATGAAATGTTGGCGATCATCTGTAACCGCTTATAAATAAATCCCAAAAGCAGTTCCATTTCATGTCCAGTATATACTGAAACTAAAAAAACTACTCAATTTTAGTAATATAGGATACTCTAAGTAGTATTGAGCCTTTTTTGTCACTAGATGGTGTTCGTTGTCATATATGGGGATTGAGTCAAACTGACATCCGTTTGAAAGGTGACATTCTAGTCGACAATTATTATGTGGACAATTTTATATTTCATCACTCATGTCAAAAGTTGTATTCATCTAAAATGAGTGAAATTTCTGAAAAAAATCGTTACATTTTACAATATCATTACAAGGTGAGAATTGTAGCAACCACGGAAGTCACCGCAGTTGCAGACATTAAGTAATTAGCAGAGGGGTGTGTAGCCCGGGGTGGCATACTGAGGCCGGCTAGCGCTCAGTCGTGTCGTGGGTCTTTCGGGACACCCTCTGCTCGTGCTGAGCCACCTTACATATAAATACTAGCACATAGGGAAAAGGACGGGAAAGGGAAGGTCATATTGAGAAATGAAAGTTTGTTGTCTTAACGAGACATGGCCGTTTTATTTAATTAAAAAAGTAATTTACACAGCAAATTCAACAATTAAGAGATACCAATCACAAACAAACAGACCCCTAAATATTTTTATTATGCAAATAAATTCAATAAGATATTAATAAAAGAATAGCAAATTACAATAAACTGGAAAAATAGGTAATAGATAAAATAATGTCAACAAAAAACAAGGAAAAATATTAATCATTGTATTTACTTACTCTCTTCTTTTTCTGTGGATCCTCGAGCGCTCGACGAAGGACACCGAAAACGAGAGGTGGGGTCACTGCAAATTTAATTGATTTTAACTTAAGACTCATTAGTTACAGATAAGCTTATTCTAATATTTAATCCGCCCATGTATTTCCGTTAATTACCGCCTTAGTTTATATCGATAATTTCATTTACTTTTTCTTCCCCGTAAGTTATTCAATATTTCCGTTTGTTGTTAAATTTAAATCCACTAAGGGATTCTCATTTATTGCAAAAACAATCTTTTCTTGATACAAACTTTTGATTCCACACGTGAAAATTCACAATTCCTATCTTCACTGTAAGATCAGAAGGTGATCAACTCAATCACTTGGTACAATTGACACGATTTAATGATTGTTTTTAGTTTTTTTCCTCCACTTTTCGTACCCACTAATTAATTTTTCTTCTGTACAACATACACTAGGCCAAAACCGTTCTGCTACAAAAAATCTTTCATTCACTCTTCATCTTGTATCCAACGCAACTATTTTTTTCCACTGTCAAAATTCAATTTTAGTTTAATTTGTTTAATTACTTCACTAAACTCCAAACAACTTTTATTCGCCGAATTTTCACAAAAAAACTTTCTCCGAAGCTGCCAAAGAATTCCACTCTCCTTCACAAGCCAAATATTAACTTCAATCCCTTTTCTATCCAAGTCCAATCTCCACTGCCCAATTCCTCACAACTTAATCCCGCATTTCACCTCTCCAAATCCGATTCCGCAATCCCTTTTCTAAATTACCGCTGCCGCATCTGGGTAACGTAATCGAAGTTCATTACACTTCGATTCCGCTACCGACACATTTTTGTTCCCGTATCGACAATAACAATAGTATCCATTGACTTGCATATATGGCAATTTACATCCCCAAGAATCGCTTGATTGAATGTAAAGTGTCACATATACATTACGAAAACTATTGATTTTGCCGATACCCCAAAAAGAATACTCCCGTGCGCCCGGGAGAACTTGAACTCAGGGTTCCAGCAGACCCTCGATCGAGGACTCACGACGCAGCCAATGGTGCCGTGAATGGTCGATCTCCCACTCATCTCATAAGCAACTTCAACGATGCATTTGGGCATGAGATTGAATTTTGTTAGTGAATTCATTTTTGTTAGTATAAAAAAATAAAATTTGTTAGTGGGAATGGAATTAGTTAGGGTTAAGGAAGGAATTAGGTTTTGTTAGGGAAAATGAATAGAATGAAATTTTGTTAGTGGGAATTAATAAATGGAACGTTATTAGTGGGAAAATTGAAATTATTAGTAGGTATTATTTTTTTTTTCGTAGTTGTTAATAACGAAAAAGGGTAGTATTGTGATGATGGGGGAGTAAAAATTAAAGGGAAAATGGAAAAATTTAAAAGGAAAAGGTAGAAGTGCCCGAAGGGAGGTGGAAATATTACGGCGGCAGTTGAAGTTGCGAATGGGAGATAGTCGGTACGCCGGTATTCGCAACAGAATGCATTGCAAGCCCATGAAAAAATTTGTGGTGTCTAGGGTCAAGATACTTTATCAAAACCCACAGCCAAGAAATGGTTCGCTTGCTTTCATTCTGGAAATTTTGATGTCAAAGATGCACCTCGCTCAGATCAACCAATCACTGAAAAAATCGATGGAATCTTACAAAAAATTGAAGAAAACCAACATATAAGCAGCCATAACATTGCTATGGTATTGAATATTCAACACCAAACAGTTTTTAGCCATTTGCATAAGAGCGGATACACAAAGAAGCTCGACGTTTGGGTGCCGCATGAATGAACACGAAAAAATTTGATCGACCGAATTTCCATTTGCGAAATGCTAATAAAACGCAATGAAATCGAGCAAGTTTTGAAGCAAATCATCACGGGCGATAAAAGTGGGTAAGATACAAGAATGTCGTTCGAAAAAGATCATGGTCAAAATAAGGTGAATCATCACAAACGATTTCAAAGCCAGGATTGACACCAAATAAGGTTATGCTGTGTATATGGTGGGATTGGAAGGGAATTGATTATCATGAGGTGCTAGAACCTGGCTAAACATTCAATTCGGCTGTGTACTGTCAGCAATTAACCAGATTGCAACAAGCAATTCAAAAACAGCGGTCAGAATTGATCAATGGAAAGAGCGTTGTCTTCCATCATGATAATGCCAGACCACACACATCTTTGATGACCCGGCAAATATTGACAGAGCTTGGCTGGGAGGTTTTGATGCATCCACGGTATAGTCCAGACCTTGCACCATCAGACTACTATTTGTTTCGGTCTCTACAAAACTTCCTTAATGAAAAGAAATTCACTTCAAGAAAGGACTGTGAAAATCACTTGGCCAAGTTTTTCGCCGATAAACCACAGAAGTCCTACACAGATGGAATAGTGGCTCTACCCAAAAAATGGCGAGAGGTCATAGATAATAATGGACAATATGTACTTAAATAAAATCCGTTTTAAATAAAAGAAATATTCAATCGAAAAATGACAAGAATATGCTCAATACTTTTTAGAGTATCCAATATTCTATTTAAAGTGGCTGCAGTTTCGTAAGTAAACTACTGATGACATTAATTGTATCAATCCATAAAGATAGTTCTTTTTTTTTTTAAATACCTCCATTTCCTACCACTCTCTCCATCACTCTTTCTTCGTCGCACAACGCTCGTGCGATCTGCATTCACATTACGTCTTTAAAACACAATTCCTACAATTTTCGTGAGAATATCATAGTATTGTTGTGTCTGGGTCAACAGGAAGCACATACCGTTCCATAGCACATGTTCTCTTGTTCTTGTAATACGAGAAAATTGAATTGACTGTAACTTCGTCAAATATAAGTTGATTCCTTTGAAGATTTGAAAATAGTATAATCTTATAAATTACTACTGTAGTAATCCATTTGTCGACTAAAACTGCCACAAGAGGCAATACACAGATGAATCAGCTGCAACTAATTGGACGGCCAGTCAGGCACTCGCAATCAATTAAACACTATCAGTTATGGAATTGTTTGCAGCTACATATAAATGAGTTGCATACATATTTTGAATAATAATTTTTCTGAAAAATTATTAGAGAAGAAAAATGTTAGAAGAAGGTGGTTTCGACGTGTGCACTAATTCTCCTCAGGCCATCACTCTTAGATACACACCGGTGATGGCGAACAGCATGCTCAGAGGTGAGGGAGTTAATTTTAATTTTTCTACTTATGCAAACTCAATATGTTTTTGTATCTGCAAGTTATATTCAAGGTAAATTTCTCTTGTAAGTACTTGTATAAGCTAAACTTTTTAATTGGATCATTTCACCCTGTTTCACTCCGAAAGAGTGATCGATATCCGCGCGACGTTAGATAAGCTTCAAATGTAGAGCAAATTTGTCGTATAGATTTACGAGTACATTAAGTTGATGTGAAAAGGGTGAAATGATCCAATTAAAAAGTTTAGCTTATACAATCAGTTAGTTTGTTAATTCGAAATAATATAGGATTTAGTATACAGTATTTGCGTGTGTTTCATTCAAATTAAATGGTGACCCGACATGGCATTTAAAGGCGAAAGCTTCATGGAGGCAAGCACGAGAACTAACCCTAATCCACGGGTATCTACAACATTGATGCTCTTAAGCATCCACCGTTCTGGTATATACAACCGGCATTATGTTTCACGTAGTTTGAAGCCCAATTTAGAGCATATCGGTATCATTGGAGTGTTGGAGATGACCGCGCTTGCACAAGTGACAGATATAGTGGAAAACTTGCCAGCTTAAGGCAGATATAATACTATTAAACAAAGTCTTCTGGCCACTTTCGGGCAAAGTGATAAAGAAAGGAGTCACAAATTGCTTCATGGCGTAGAATTGAGCAACCAGCGCCCAATAAAACTTCTGCGCAACTTGCATCGCACTGCAAGTAATAGAGTGCAGGAGCCAGTCTTAAAAACGTTGTGGTTAGAATGGTTACCTGTGGGGATACAATCGATATTGGCGGTTTCCAATGCTATATCCCTGGATTAATTGGTAACTGTGGCTGATTGCATTGCAGAAATCAAAAAATCTACTATAGGCTCCATTGAAAGGTCTACTAAAAGCGAGTTCACAAACACATCCACGGATCCGCAATCTCATGACGTTTTGACAGGTGAGATAGCAGGTATGCATGCGGACTTTTATCGAATGCGAGTAAAGGGGGCAAGACGAGGTGTGCCTAATATGCAAATCAGCACGCACCTTACCATGAAGCACTTCAGGCTTTTGCTGGTTCCGCTCCCATTTTGTTACCAGAGCAAGGACTTGGCAACAGCCATGTTCGTTTAAATGGCAGGCGGTAAATGCGCAAAATCACTGACAGTTGGTGACACAGGTAATAGTCGCCTGGATATGTACGATACAGAAAAAAACTATGTTTTAAGATCGACACAGGGGGCGGAACTGTTTGTACTCCCGAGAAAGATTCCCGCAGGTAAAACTTAACTGAATATAAGCTCTACCCACCAATGGCTTGGAAGCAATTACATTCGGACAGAAGTTGCTTAAAATGAACCTGTGGTTTTGATGTGCTTTTAATTGGAAATTCCGTTTGGCAGACGTATCACAACCGATAATAGGCGCAGATTTTTTATGGCCCTATTACCTCCTGGTCGATTTCGCAAAAAAACGTTTTGACTCCATGACATTGCTTGCTGCATCCGGCCAAAGTTTTCCTTCAATCAATTCATGTATAGCGACTGTCTGCCTAATGAATGAGTTTCATGAACTAGTAAGAAGATATGCAGCGTTCAAGAATTCATCAGCAAATAACGCGAGCCAAAGTCATGCAGTGTAGCATCACAAAGTCACAAAAGACCCTCCGGTTTTTGAAGATGCACACTGTTTGGCCCCAGAAAAGTTAAAGACAGCCCAGCAAAAGTACGGATATATGGTTGAAAGATGATTTTGCCGCCTGTCATTGAGTCTTTGGACAAGTTCTTTACATTTGGTGCTGAAGAAAGGAGGGTGGCATCTATGCGGCAATTTTCATCAGCTCAATATAGTCACACAATCGGATTGATATCTGATGCCACACATCAAGCGCACAATGCCTGACCCCGTCAAAGAAACAATTTTCAGCAAGCTTGATTTAGTGCGCGTGTTCCATTATATCCCGATTGCTAAGATGGATACAATAGCACCATTCAGGCTCTACGGTCATGACCTTTGGTGTTCGAAAAGTCACTCAATCGTTTTAGTATTTCATGAACGAGGTACTGAAGGAACTGAATTACTGTTGTGTCGACGACGTTTTGATTGCATCAAATAACAGTCAGGAATATACAGAACACGTACAAATCATCCTGTAGCATCTAAATAACTTCAAAATGGTCATAACTATAACTAAATGTGTTTTTCGCGTCGAGAAAATAGAGTACCTAGGACACACAATAAATAAAGACGGCATGAGTCTACCTGAATCTCGCATTGAAGCGATACGAAAGTTCAAGGAACCGGAGAATATTAGAGAGTTTTGAAGATTTCCCGGAACACTTAACTTCTACAGACCGCTACTACAGAATACTACACAGCTTCAAGCGCCGTTAAACGAATATTTAGCCAATGTAATGAAAGGTGACAAGACACCAATAATATGGAAAGTCAAGGTGGAAAAAGCCTGCGCAGACTGCAAGAAATCTTTGGCAAAAACAACCCTCCTAATCTACTATAGGAAGAAGCAACCCGTTTTATTGATAACGGATGCATTGGACATCTAATTGGTGCTAGCCGACAGTAACTTCAAGACAACCCGTAGTTACAACTAGCTTTCTTCCAACGTAAACTCTCTGGTAAAAAAAATACACCGTTTATTGTAGAGAGCTCCATGTCATTCACGACAGCATGATGCTCTTTAGGCATCATCTAGAAAGTAAAGAATTCTCATTCAAATGGACCCTTAACCCTTTACGTATGCATTCCAGAAGAAAGCCGAAAATACCACACCGTAGCAAAGTTTAATTTCGGAGCATACTAGCAACATAATACGAGTACATATCCACGGTAACAAGTACGAAGTGGCCAATGCATTGTCAACTTTGCAGGAGGAATGCCAGCCGACAAGAATACTCTTCAAGGCTAACATTCTTTGGGGAGCGCCGCCCCCATGGACCCGAGGATATGGAGGTCACCTGGGATGACAGGCATCCCTGACTGTATATGGACTACGCTTTGGACAACGAGCTTTAATTGATGCTTTGGGCTGGCGGACATGATGGTTTGGCCCTAGTTACATTGCATGGTATCGCCGAGGTGACACTCGTGTGTGAACGGCTCTTATTCAAATATCATACCGTCCCCGTCCCAGTAAAATCTTAGCAGATCTCGGAGTATGTTCAAAGTTTGCACAATTGGGTTGGTGGTGTAGGTTCGGTTGAGACGGACTGCCGATTAGTGCTGGTGGGGCTCTGAGCACTTGTCTCTACAGGGGCTTGTGCCAACCCTCGCATGGCCTCCCTGCTCTGCAAAGCTAACCATGCGACCAAAAAGGCGACTAAACACATGAGTGGAAATAGCGGCTCCGATGGGGGACCGAATAAAACTGGAGCAACTTCAACCAAAAACCCTAAGGAAAGATAAAAAAAAATTCATAAAAAGAAAGCAAAAATAACAACAATGACGAGCAAGCAGCGGACCGTTCATAGCACATCGAGAGTGATACAAACGATGTCGAAAACGACGACAATGACAGTAAAAATGGACGAAAAACGGTGACTAACAGACAGTCTTGTTCAAACTGAGACTCCTATGGCATTTGGGCGCAGCAAAAAATGATGCGAATACCAGAACGTCCTAAAATGGAAGAGCGAAAAACTCTGTAGGATGTACCAGGTGTTCAAGCAGAGAGGAAAATATAAAGAACATCAAGAGATCGATGGTTACGAACGCGATTGCTACAGAAGCGACCGAAACAAGGGCCTAAAATACCAAAATGTTGTAATAACGAACCATTCTGAAGCCCACAAAGTGATTAAGGCAGAAAAAGAAAGGGGTAACCAGATAAACAAAGGGGTGTTGCATGGTTTCATCGCCATCGTCAAAAATATGACTGTAGTATTGTTCTTGATAATGGAAGCCGATAACCTCTCTCAAGAAGAGAGGTCGCAAAGTACTATTACCGTCACGTAACACTAAGAAGAAATGCTAATTCACAAAGCGGCAGATGTTCTTAAAAGAATAAAATCAGCATGTAACTCTCCTAAAATCAGCAAAGGTGTAAAGAATGGGCTCTTTAAACTAGATGAGCTCCTAGATCACATAGAGTACTACTGAAAGAGCTGGTTAAAAGCCAAATAAGGCCAGAAGGCTGAAGAATAGCAAAACGTTCAAGAAGCGCTGATGCCCAAGTCTAAAGAGCATGCGCAGATAGCGCCGATAACTTCTTCCAAGAAAGGAGGTCGCAAAGTACTATTTCCGTCACGTGACATTAAGAAGAAATGCTAATCCACAAAGTGGCAGATGTTCTTAAAAGAATAAAATCAGCATGTAGCTTTCTAAAAATCAGCAAAGGTGTAAAGAATGGTCTTTTTAAATTAGAAGAGCTCCTAGACCACATAGAGGACTACCGAAGGAGCTGGTTAAAGGCCAAAGAGGACCAGAAGGCCGAAGAATAGCAAAAGGTTAAAGAAGCACTGATGTCCAAGTCTAAAGAGCATGCGCAGATAGCTGGGCTACCAACCATCAATAAAAAATGGCGTCTGGCCCAATCAAAGGAGACCAGGGTAGAAGAAAGGAAGAAGAGGCACTTAATGGGCGTATAATGCTAGACCAGGGGTTCCCGACAGTGCTAACAAAAGCAGTGAAGAATGCCGCGACGTAAATTCTTCAAAAAGTTGCAGTAAATAAGGTTTGCATGGACACCCAGCAAGGAAAACACTTGACATGAGACAGGAGAAGAAACAAGCCACGACGAAGACTCCGGTAGCAGGTGCTGCTCGTAAGACCCCAAGATGGCCGATCCTACATAGAAGTGTTGCAGCATATCAGGGGAAATGTAAGACCCAAAGACACGAACACTTCTCTTAAAGCAGTAAAGCCAACCCAATCGGGCCATATACTGGTCGAACCCGGAGCAGAGACCAACAATGAAGAAGCATCCTTAACGCAGTAAAGAAAGTTCTCGGCAAAAGTGTAACTGTAGCTTCGCTTGAGCCGATAGCTAAAATCGAAAAAAAGACATTGACTGCGTCACAGACCTGACCAAGGTAGAAGAGGCCATCAAAAGAAAGCTCCCTAACGTAGGGAGGACCAAAGCGAGGCTGAAACCAGGAAACCATAGGGGACAACGCATGGCCGTCACTGACTTAACCGAAAATGACACCGAATAATTGCTGAATCAGGGTAAGTAAGAATAGGATGGGTCATCTGCAGAACACGGCAAAGTGCAGCGTCCCTTCAAGGCTTCAAATGCCTTGGCTATGGTCACACCACACAAGAATGCAAAGGGTCCAAAACAAGTTCCCTGTGTTGGATGTGGGGTGAAATGGGACATAAAACAAATGGGTGTACGAAGGAGGCACACTGCATCATTTGCAAGGATGCTGATCCAAGACCAAATCTTGGGCATGTCTTTGGATCAGGAAAGTGTCAGGTTTTTCATGAAGCACTGGCCGCTGAAAATCAGAGCTTTGATGACAGATATCCTGCAAGTAAGCCTACACTGCAGTTCAACCACTCAAAATCTGCTTGAGCAGTATGCTGTTGTGCCAACAATACCACGAAAAAGTTCTGCGTCATAGTATTCTGACAAAACTGGTACTGGCACCATCTGTGTTCGGAACAGTGATTTCCAAGCGGAGAACTATGGACAAGGGTTGATTTCGGGAGATTTCAGTGCTCAGGAACTATCTTCTTAAGTATGTACCTAAATTTGAACGAGCCGATTTCATTTTTCCAAGTCAAGTTTAAGCTTTGGAGGGCACTGTCTCGAGACTTCAACGCTAAGGTAATCGAATGGGGCATGCCTTTAACAAATCAGCGGGTAGAACGAATCGAAACGAAGCTCCAAGTATACAAATCTGTGATAAGACCTGTGTTATGCTATTAGTATGAAACATGGACCCTAACCGAAGCATCTGCAAATATACTGAACGGCTTTAAGCGATGGGTCCTGAGGCGAATAGTCGGAGCGAAGCTAGATTGAGACCAATGGCGAATTCGATACAACCATGAGCTGTATGAAATTTTTGATGAACCGGAGGTCTCAAGGATTGTAAGACTGCGAAAACTGCAATGAACTGGACACATGAATTGTATGGACAAACAACGGATATCCAAGGAGGTATTCGCCAGGAGAACTGAAGGCCGGAGGCCAGTGGGGAAACCGAGGAAACGCTGGTCTGACTCGGTCGACGAAGACAGTTCATCGCTGCTCAGATTTCGAAATTGGAAGACACGGTCGACGGACCAGAACAGGGCGCTGTTTGCAGGAGGCGAAGGCCCGAAAGGGGCTGTAGCGCTAAGACGAAGAAGAACGAATCGTAGAAATGACGGCCAGGATGGTGTTTGTCGTACTAAATACTGAAAGTTAGCCAATTTTCCGCACATACTCTCCAAGTTGATACTCTTCACGATGAAACAGCAATAGAGAGCCCACTCTACACACAGCCTAAACTGGGAGAGGTAGTCTTATCATTGAAAGCATATGCCCAAATGGTGTTCCAGCAACTTTGTCTATCACCATTGTCCTGACTTGCTACTCAGCACTCTCAACACATGCCTACGGGACGGGGTTTTCCCGGTAGGATTGAGAGTGACGAGCCTCATACTGATCAGCAAAGGAAAGCAGAGTTCCAGATCATCGTCTGCGTACTGCCCGTTATGCATGCTAGATATGGTTGGAAAAGTACTAGAAAAACTCATCAAGGGAAGACTCACTGACGCAATTCATGATGCTGCGGATCTATCGCCTTGGCTCTACAACTTTGGACTAGGATGCTCCACCATTGATGCAATTGAAGAGGTAGTTAGTGCGGCATAAAAAGCACAGGTATACAGCGCACCAAGCGATGGATCGACGGAGTGAATTTCTGGATATGTTGGAAAACCCTTTCAAGTTCCAGAATCTCTAATGCAGTTTCTGAGGGACTACCTTCAGGACCGGAGCCCGCTTTATGACACAATACAGTGGCAACAAAGGATGTGAGTTCCATCGGGTGTTACCCAGGAATCTATTCTTGGTCCAGATTTATGGAACGTGTCTTATGATGGGCTACTGAGACTACAGATGACAGGTGAGTTGCGCTTGATCGGTTCAAGTCACTGGATGCACCGTTGAAAAACATAGGCAACATAGGCTAGGCATGTTAATGCAACAAAATAATGACTGGATGACAGCTCATGGGTTCAGTCTAGCACTGGAGCAAACCGAAGTGCTTACCTTGACAAAAAAGAGAATCCCTAGAGAAGGGATCATCAGTATTGTACTAATCGAACCGACGGTGCTTACCTTGACAAAAAAGAGAATCCCTAGAGAAGGGATCATCAGTATTGTACTAATCGAACCGACGCCAGCGGTCTCTAGGCAAATCAGGGCAATGGCTGAAAAGCCTGCTTCGGGCGTATAGACTCAGGGCCAATGCAGGGGGACGCACCCATCAAGTACTATAGGATCAGTGCTACTATATGGAGCAGAAATATGGGGCGACACTCTCAGTAAGGAGATGTACCGAAAACGCTTGGCACAGGTACAGAGACGCGGAGCACTGAGGATTGAATTTCCATATCCAACACTCTCTGATTCGGTGGTGAGAGTTATTGCCGGCAT
Organism: Odontomyia ornata; assembly: GCA_963969285.1. Lineage (NCBI taxonomy): Eukaryota > Metazoa > Arthropoda > Insecta > Diptera > Stratiomyidae > Odontomyia > Odontomyia ornata. Next base: position 446,528,125 of record OZ017739.1, on the reverse strand, counting down.
AATATATACCTGCTGATCTCTTTACAATCTTACCTGCACAAGATTGGTGTGTCAAGGTCTCCTGACTCCCCATTTTATTCAGGAAAGAAAACGATGCCTGCTACAAAAAGAGGGGTACGATGTAACGGGACCTCTAAAGGGAGACGGGAGAGCCCAACCTGAATAATATAGTCGCGTTGATGCTTAGATCGGTCGACAAATGGAAATATGTATTAAATCATTTTTGGACAGCCCTCAACGATAAAAGAAAATCACAGCAGCTGGGGACGACAGGGTTTGGGGTAACCTGTCTGGGAATTACTCTTCCCCCTCCCTATCGCTGCAAGAGAGATCTCCCAGCTTGAAGGTGCCTGACTGCTTGCAAAACGGGACATAGCCCGAAGTAATGTGTTAAACTGTTCCAGGCTATATTTTACGGTTGACAGGGAAGGTGTTTAGTGAATAATTCAGTCACTTGCGAGCATAGGAGCCCTACACTCAGTGTGTAAATAGCATTCACGTCACAATCAAAAAACAAAATTGTTTCTTCGGCCTCGTCGAGGATAAGGCTAAATTCTTTCCAAGACTTTCTATGCACTGTGGGCAAATTGTTAAAATTTCTAAATACGAGTACAAACGGCGCTTGCAGACATCGCACCGTCATAATTGCTTTTCCCAAGTGACTTTGAAATCAATTGCCGTATGAAGTCACCCTTGCCCCTGTGACGCTATGACAATTTGATCGTGCTGCACAGAATTGTACAAAGAAAGTGGAATTCGAGTTAGTTTCATGTTGTGCTGAGCAAAACAGCCAAAAAGAGAATTGGTGGAAGAGTGCTGGGTAAGCGGTAGACTATATTTATTTATTTACAGAGTTCTACATACAGATTAGAAAAATTTAATTATAATATAGAAAAAAAAGAAGTTATGAAAGAAGTCACAATACATATCCAAACAAAACAAGAAAAATTAGGTTACAAAGCAAGCAAGTTAAAACTAGAAAGTACGCTCAAGTTAATCTACAAAACTATAAAGAAGAACAAGTTATCTTAGTTTATTTTTAGACTGCACAAAAGATTGAGGTATCGGGCCAAGACCAAGAGAGTTATGTTTACGCGGCGAACGTTACAATGGTGAAAAATAAAACACATTGGTTCGGACAAAGGGAACGTTAAAAATCGTTGTCGATCTACTTGAGCGCTGTGCAATATATATGGATATCTTATTGCAGAGATTCATAGGCAAGAGTTTGCGATTCAGTTTAAAGAGCAAACATTCATCAAGAAATGCACGACGCGAGACTAAAGAAGGCATGTGCAAGAGGAATAGATGATCATCATAAGGAGAATATGGGATGTGAAATTTAAAAGGGAAAGAGCGAGTAAACCTATGTTGAACCGTCTGCACAGTACTTCATAGACTGTTTTGATGACGACTCCAAATTTGCGAGCAATATTCCAATAAACTTCTAACCAATGAGAAATAAACGAAAATCGGAAGAAATATTTTTGAAGCCTTTGGCGGATCTTAATACAAAGCCTGAAATCCGAGCGGCTTTGCAAACCACTTGGGCTATATATTGCCCATAATGCAGCTTAGTGTCAAACAGTACTCCAAGATCTTTATGGAGATCCACTGATTCCAGGGAAGTACCAGATATGGAATAATCGAAAGGAATGGTAAACTTTCTCTATATGTAGTTTCAGTCAATTAGTTGTATACCAATCTAATAGAAATTGTAAATCTAGTTCTAAACAGACACAGTCTTCCAATCATTCTAAAAATTTTCAAATTATCAGCATACATAAGCGAAGAAGATTTGAATAACGATGGAGGTTCATTGATTAAACAAGGAATAATAATGGGCCGTGAATGGACCCTTGAGGCACTTCAGAACCCGGCGAGAAAGGAGAAGAACTCTGGGAATTTACAGTGACTATGCAATTACGATTGACAAGAGTGCAACCATTGACAAATAGATGAGCCCACACCAAGATCACCTAGTTTTTTAAAAGTATCAGATGATCCACTGAATCGAAAGCCTTAGAAAAATCTGTATAAGAGACGTCTACTTACTTTCATTTATCGAAAGCTGATACAATAGTTTTTGAAAACGAACACATGTTCGTAAGAGTGGACCAACCTTTGATAAAGTCATGCTGTTCACTAGCAAAGGATGGAAATAAGAGGGGATATACCTGATCATACAAAATTCTTTCAAAAAGCTTACTAGAACACGGAAGTAGGGAGAGATGATGATAATTAGATATATTAGACTTACCACCCGGTTTGTAAACCTGAAATACATTAGCTTTTTCCAAAGAACAGGAAATTGATTGTCAGAAAGACTACGTTTGACAAGAATGGACAAGGGAGCACACAAAGGAGGTGACAAAGATTTGGCAAAAATATTAGGAATTCCATCCAAACCATAACCAATGTTATTGTCTACACTTTTTAGTAATGGCTCTTTGTCAAGAGGTCTTACATAAATAAAGCGCAAATTTAAGGACAAATCGATAGTATGATCAGAATTTTCAGCAGTTGAAGTACCATGAAATGAAGAAAAATGTTGAGCAAAGAGTTCACGAATCTCGTAATTATTGGATGAGAAGAATCCATTATATCTTCTTCTAGCATTAATTTTATATAATGGGCAGGCGTATTAGCCTATCTTGCATCTTTCCCGTTTCAGAAGTATAGGTTTCTTACTTTTCATAATTGCGTTGCTTCCTTTATACGCGAGTAACGATTGTCTAATTGCGCTGGAGAGTGAGCCACCGTGGGCCAGAGCTTCGAGTGTCGTTCATTTATTTTACAGGAAATATCATCGGGTGCTCTCTGGGCTTCATAAATAGCAAATAGCAACACCTCGCTGTCGTCTGTGACTAGCTAACCGGAGCTGGAAAGCCCAGCCGGAGCATCCCCATCAGTAGCGTACGAGTAAATGTAAGAGAATATTAGTGCTGATGCTATCGAATTACTTTAGATAGGGGCCGTGGATGTTCTAATTTAAGTATTCTGGGTTTACCTACCGTTTATTTACGTTGACTTTGGGATATCACGTATTGTAATTCAATATCATTTAATATCTACTGGGAAGGCATAAGTCGAGTGCAACGCAAAAGAAAGATGTGCTAGTATTAATGCTGGAAAGGATCACGCAGTGTACTATATCCATGCTGAAAAATAACTCGTTTATTCTTATAAAATCTTACATAAAGCGATTTTTGCTTATACAATACTCGTATACCAAAGTCACAAACAAATTGTAGGATGATTCGTTAGAAAATTCATTCGCGCCTCCTTCCAATAGTGTGTGCAAGCAACATACAAATTGGTTACTCGCTTAGCATCCAGCTCATTCAGCAGCAATGTTACATATGTGTCACATTTACTACGTGACGACGCAAACAGAATCCTCGGTTTCTGGGTCATGGTACAACTCCCCAAAGCTTCGTGTCCTTTTGTACAAGATTCAAGAAATAACTTGAACAAGATTCCATGCCAAGACACGTTGTAGCCGTTTTCACACTTTTTGTGGTTATCGAGCCAAGACTTAATATCCTTCTTGCTGAGTACCATCCAATTCCACGCCACACCTCCGGTTCCTACCAATGCTGTCTAGATTGGCTTTAACACGTTATATGTATGTGATATGTGAACAGAATGAAGACTACAACTCAGGAGCTGAATGAGTCGAGGCATGACTTCAAGATTACTACTGTGAGTCGTGACAAGTGTTGTCTGCAGGCGAAGTAAACAGCAATTTGTACGTACTAGAATGCTACTTAAGGGGATTAGATTTGAAATTGATTGGAAATAGGTGTCTCTGTATTGAATGTCCACGGGGAGTTGAAGGAGCAGATAAGGAGAGGTGTTGAGTGAGAGAGATTACCATAGAACAGGATCTTTTGGATTCTATTCTCTGCACTTTAAACCTCCATTACGAATTGAACTTCCTAACTGAGACCCTTAAGGAACATATCAACAGTCAACAACCAACAAATTGGTGACATCACTACCTTCCAATTCTTGTCAAATCATCACATAGAGGGAACGTAGATGAACGATATCACAATTTGTCTCCATTTGCCTCCTCTTATTACCTAACAAATGCGAACAAGCTTCGAGCTTGAATAATTCAGAAGTCACGCTGGTAGCATTCTCGTCCTGAAATTAGAAAAAAAGCTCCAAACACTGGCAGAATATTATGCAAGCCTACAAGCTTGTTTACTTCAATCGTATTATTAGAAAGGATATCCTGGAAAAGCGCGTGTGTAAATAAACGCGAGGATTTGTTTCGCTTTTTAGCAAAACGTGGGCGTTCGCTTGATAATTTACAAAATGAATGTGAAATGGTAAACGAGTGAAAAAATTCCCCATTCGAATATTTATGAGCGTTTTGCACGAGTTCATGTCTGCAGGCGTGATGTCTTGTTGCTGATATTGCATTGATGAGTTATTTAAATATAACTCGCGGCTAGGTTTCGTTAATCCGGATACGTATTCAGGGATATTGATTTAAATCTATGGATTTTAGAATGAGTTAATCATGCTTGCATTCGATTTGAATGATTTATTGCATTTAGAAAGCTTTTGTGTAGCTTAGAAATAAAATTAAGCGGATTTGAAAGACCCTTTGATTAAATTTTCAATTCATCTCTATTAGTGTGATGCATAATTATTCAGTACATTGATTAATGTTGCAGATTAATATATTGTAGCAAAGTAACATTTTTCCACTCTATAATTTTACACTTGATGGTTTTAACACGCTTGTTTAATTTATAATGGAACTTGTATTCAGAAAAACTCTTATTTAGCAATTCATCTTGTGTATCTCGCTTATTAGAGTTTCTTGATTACATTGTAGGATATGAAAGAGCACAGAAAATTGATTTCTTCAAAACTTCTTCCATGTGAAATCAGACATAGGTTTTATTAATTGGGTGTTTAAACTTGAACCTTTCCTGACTTATTGTGCCGTCATTCTCATAAAAATCCCTAAAATTCCCTAATCTGACTCACCTCTCTTAGAAAGTAAATGATCTTGGCTGGCTTCAGGCATCCAAGATGCTCCTTGACTAAGAAGTAAGTTCCCAGACAGTCTGTTCTCTTCCGGAACAGATCCGCTCAGTACGTCAGAAAATGTTATGATATTTCATCTGCAAACCTGCATGACCTCCGCTCGCCATTCCTCTTGAGACCCATATTTTTGAGATTGTCGCAGCCACGTTATACACCGCAGTCGTAGACATTTTATTATGGCAGTGGTCCTTACTTTCCCGCTGGCATCCTGGGTCGACTAGCTACAGTCAAAGCGTGTTCTTTTGGGGAGGCCACTGTAGTAACAGGCTTTTGCCAAATGTAATGTGGATGGACATTTTAGGCCAGAAGCATGTTTCAAACGCCGAACTGTTCAGCCGTAGCCAACATGAGTACTTAAAGGTGGTCATGAGCTTAGATGATGAGGTTGTGTATCAATTTTTCTGGCACTCATAGTGTCCAGGATTTTCGCTTATATACATATCCCTCTACTATATTTAAATCACTCAGTGAGGTTAGCCATCGGGTTTCTGTCACAGCCTAACTTGAGATAAGCGATGTTGTGGTCGATTTTGGCAATATTACCCTTGCACTGCGCAAGTTCTGCTCCCTTTGGAGGATTCATTCTGGACACTATATTTGCTGCAATATTTTGAGTTCTTTTTTGGTATAGTAGATGCAAACCCCTGCAATTAAAGAGCCAATTAGCCTACTGCCCACGTATCACCTTAACCACTCTAGCAATGCGTGGTCCATAATGATTTCAAGTTTGTGACCATCGATTTGTGCTCGAAACTTCTTGACTGCAATCACCACTGCCAAACATTGCTGTTTGGATACAAAGTAGCTACGTTCAACCGAGTTGACACCTATGTCCATGTTGTGTACAAAAAACGCACCCACTCCATATTGCATAGCGTCACAATGGATGAAGAAATGTTTATAAAAATTCGGAGTCTGAAGAACTGGTGCGGTTTTTTAGCCCCTGGAGTACTCGGAAGCTGCTCTTGATTCACTTGAAGCTACATTCCGAAACGTGAACTTCCAGCCTGCAAACTTCTTGCTTACTAGCTACTAGCCTGAAAACTTATAGCCTGCAAACTTCTCGCCTGCAAACTTTTCTCCTGCAAGTTTGTAGTCTGCAAACTTATTACCAGCAAACTCCTTGCCTTTCTCTAAACTTCTAGGTTCCTATTCTAGCCTCCGAATTCTAGTCCGGTTACTTATAGTCAGCAGACTTCTATTCTATAATCTTCTAGTCGGCAAACTTCTAGTCTGCAAACTTCTAGTCTGCGAATTTCTAGTCTGCAAACTTTCCAGTTTCCAAAGCATCCAGTATGTGAAGCTTCTAGCCTGCAAACTTCTAGGCTGTAAAACAACTAGGCTACAAAACTTCTAGTCAGCAAAATTCGGCTGCCAGCTTCTGGTCTCTAAAATTCTTGCCTACAAACTACTTGCCTGCAAACTCTTTGTTCGCAAACTTATTGTCTGTAAGCTTCTTGTCTGCCAACTACTTGTCTGCAAAATTTTTGTCTGCAAATTACTTGTCTGCAAACTTTTTGTCTGCAAACTTTTTATTTACAGAATCCTAGTATGCACGCTTCTAGTCTGGATCCTTCTTGTCTTCGGCTGTATCGCGTATCTAATGCACACTAAATCGCATATTTTCAGCGTACATACTCTTGGTTACATCCATATCAGTAGTTACTATTACTAACAAAGTTTGCCAAGCTTTGAATTTGACAAAAACCAACATCCATGATCTTTTTTGGATGTCCAGTTGCTAGAGTAGACACAAATTTTTCGCATATTTTGGCTTTCCTGCCCCCGTGAACACAATCACTGCTCTCTAGATACTAGATCCTGAAAATTTCTGTCGAAGTTTCATTTCATATCTGAACTAGATATATTTGATGGAAAACATTTTTAAGGCTAACCAGCATTTTCCCATTCGCAACTTCAAATTGCCTCCGTAACATCTTTACCTTCTTTTGGGCAATTATATCATCACCAGGTAAATGATCACCACGACACGCTTACAGGACCATATTATTTTCATGAAATTTTCCATAACCAAATCGCAAATTGGCTGCCCTATGTCCACAATAGCCTCATGAATTCCATTTGAGGTGTTGAATCGACGCTGGGCTTTTGGCGTAGACCTTCTCTTTCACGTGGCCCGAAAGGAAGAAGCCACAAGGTGTTAAATCACAAGATCTATTCAAAATAACGCCTCTTCTTGGAAAGCCCTATACATTTTTCTCGGTATATTTATTTTTATTAACATTTAACAATTTCCCTATAATTTTTATTTTCCCCATAATCTGAATCCTACCCTCTTACCTTATTTAAATTATACAAAAAATAATTATACAACAATAATCTTAAGTTCCGCACTAGCAACACTTGATTCATTACTTCCCATTAACAAAGTTTCATTCTAGACTTTTTCATTAATGAAATCTAGTTCCTTCCTTCATACTAACTAATTTTATTCACTATCTCCCACTAACAAATTTTATTCGCCATACTAACAAGAATTCATTCTCGCTTCCCTACTGACAAATTTCATTTCAATGCCCATTAAGAAAGGTTCATAGTTGAAGTTGGTAAATAAATGAATAGGAGATCAGCAAAAGGTTGCTCTGGGGGTAGTGTGGCGGATTCTCTACCGCTGGGACCCTGAGTTCAAGTTCTCCCGAGCGCAGAAAAACAACCAATTTAGGATATCGGCAAAAGCGATTGTTTCCGTATATATGACGAATTGCATGTGACTAAACGCTATCATGGTTATGCAAATCGTCATGTATGCGAAATGGAAATTGTTGCATTTGTTGATATAGAAAAGATGTGTGGGTAGCGGAATCGAAGAGTTTTGAACTTTGATTACGTTACTCGGACGCAGCAGCGGTAATTGGGGAAGGAAAGGAAAGGATTGTGGGATTGGTCTTTTGGATTTGATGGCATTCGGCATTTGGTCTTTAAGAGAAGAGGGAGTTTCTGCGTTTTTTGTCAAGGTGATTTTGGATAATTGATACTTCAAGGGAAAGACTTCATTTCAAATTTTAAGGAGGAAAAAAAAGAAACGTTTGTATGTCAGTGGTGACTGAGAAAACGATTTGGTTGAAGTGGAAAAAGAAACTAAAAGATGTTATTGAATTTAAATTAAGAGAACGATTCGCGAGTGGGTCTCCGAAAAATAAAGTAAACTGTGCTTGATTCTAGTGGTGTCAGAGCGGAAAAGTGACTGAAAAGGGATTAATGACTAAAAGTGATTAGCGGGCGTGAAGGTGAATAAATTACGTAGACACTAAGTGCAATTCACTGTGCCAGAAGTGAATTCGTGGAGCACAAGGTTTGTGATAACTCCGCTATAGACGGTCCCCAGCCCGTTTGAGAAAGTAGGAGGGAACCCCTTGTTTCCCCAACCCATAGCTTCCATGATTCCTCATCCCAAACCCCCCCCCCCAATTAAATGGTAGTAAATTCTCTTGGGGTGCACATTGGGTCTACTGGTTCCCCAATAATGTAACATTAAATGTCGAGAAATGCTCATAACTGTAAATACATCTACAGCTCTGCTACTAAATCCTACTTACAACTCCTTTGTGAGGATGTAAGAGGGTGAAGGTGAATCTTCCGCGCCTGATAACGGAATCGACGTAATGGAGGTTGGGCGACGGGCTAACTCCCCGTCCCTGGAAAACCTTTAATTGTTTCGAAACCTGCAGATAGGCCTCGGAATGGATTAGACGCACGGCAACGACTTCGTAAACGAAAAAAGGACTATGGCATTGGATCTTGGGATGTCGGATCACTCAATTACCCGGTGCTGTTAAGGACCTTTTACAACAGGACAGTCAATATCAATTAAAAATACTAGCAGTCCAGGAAACGAATTGAACTGGGAAAAGCAGTCAAGACATGAGATCGCCATCAATGTTTAAAATAAGGGGGAGACCTACTGGTAAACGAGAATTTGAAGTGGCCTTCATTGTGAGTAGGGAGTTCAAATCGCAAGTTATTAATTTTAAGGCAGTCAATGAACGGTTGTGTGCGATCCGTACAAAAGCGAAATTCTTCAATATCTGGCTAATTAATGTGCACGCCCCAACAGAAGAAAAGCACAAAGAAACGAAGGAAACGCTCTACAATCACCTGGAAAGACTGGTAGACTCATTGCCCACAAATGACACAAAAATTATTCGGGGTGATTTCAACGCTAAGGTTGGAAATGAGCTATCTCATCGGGGAACGACTGGGGGATATAGCCTCTACATTGAAACAAATGACAACGGCCAGTGCCTGATTGACTTTGCATGTAGCAGAAATCTAGTCATACGTTTGACTTGCTTCACACGTCGACGCATTCATAAAATCACCTTGGTATCACCGGATGGCAACACACAAAACCAGATCAATCATGTTCTGATCCAACAACGTTGGGCCTCGAGCATACTTGACGTCCGTACATACCGAGGAGCCAATTGTAACTCAGATCATTACTTGATAAAATTAAACTATCGATGTCGTATGTCAAAGGCATATTCAGTGAAGACCAGCCCGCTACAATAATTTGACATCGAAATGCTCCAAACGGCATCTGTGGCCGAAAATTTCACGGAGACCCTCGAAAACCAACTGGCTCCCATCTTATCAGACGCATCGTTAAAGGCGAGCAATGAGCTCTGGATGGAAGTGAAAGCGGCTTTTAAGACCATGGCGGCACAGACGATCGGACATCAAGCCCGGCGCAAGAGGAATGATTGGTTGGCTGATAAGTGCCAGAATGCGTAAGATGAAATGAATCAGATACACAAAGAATACGTAGGTAGAAAAACCAGGACGAAGAGAGAACACTATGAAAATCTCAGAAGAGTAGCGAATAAGATAATTAGGCTTAAGAAAACAAAATATTATGACGACCAATTGAGAAGTATATATGTAAGTTTAGCGAAAAATAACACGAGACAAGCATACAAAGTAGTGAAAAGCCTGAAACGTGGTTATCAGCCCAAACACACGGTCTATCGTGATGACAGCGGCAATATAATCGCTGAAGAAATCAAGATTAAGGGAAGATGGACATCATAATTCAAGAGCCCTCTTAATCCTCCGCAAAGCTCCACAACATCTGAGCCTATAGATGTCTGCGGAGAGCTTCCACTGGCCCCACCGACTCTGGATGAAGTTTGTTCCATCATCAATGCCCAAAAGAATAATAAAGCGCCCGGCATCGATGAGATTCCAGTGGAGCTCATCAAATATGGTGGTAGTAGTGTTCATCAAGCTGTTCGCAAAGTCATCCAGTACATTTGGCAACAAGAACATATGCCGAAAGAGTGGAGCCAATCAATTATATTCCCCATCCACAAAAAAGGTGACAAGCTACAGTGCGAAAATTATAGAGGCATATCACTAATTTGTACGGTGTACAATATAATTTCAAAAATCTTAGAAAATAAAATTGGATCATACGCCAACAGTATTTTTGGGGAATATCAAGGTGGTTTTGGGGCAGGTAGATCAACAACAGACCAATTGTTTACAGTCAAGCAGGTACTTGAAAAATGCTGGGAGTTCAATATAGACGTACACCAAATTTTCGTTGACTTCAAGCAAGCATACGACAGTATTGATCGTAGCATACTGTACCAAATAATGCTTGGTTTTGGCATCCCAACCAAATTAGTCCGTCTTACCAAAATGACAATGACGTCGCCAACCTCCCAAGTCCGCATCGATAGCCTACTCACCGATGACTTTGACACAAACAACGGACTAAAGCAGGAAGATAGGCTGGCCCGATTGTTATTCAATTTGGTTCTGGAGTACGTCATACGGAAGCTACTTGTCGATACGCGAGGACCATTACTATATAAGTCAAGCCAGGTAGTTGCCTATGCGGACGACATCAACATTCTGTCATTAATAACTGCCAACGAACTCTTCCTGAAACTCGACAGTGAAGGAAAACTAGTAGGGCTACAAATCAACGAAAATAAAACAAAGCTCATGACGCAGTTGAGGAAAAATACCCCAAATACACAAAATATCACACTTGGCGAATACAGTATCGAAAATGTTAGCAAATTTGTGTATTTAGGCGCCAAAATAACGAGAAGCAGTAATGAAAGAGACGAAATACGCCGAAGAATACAGCTCGCAAATATAGTAATTTATTCAGTATTGAAGATCTTGAAGACCAGCTGCATACACAGGAAAACAAAGCTCCAAGTATACAAATCTGTGATAAGACCTGCGTTTTGCTATGGGTGTGAAACATGGACCTTAACCCAAGCATCTGCAAACATATTGAACGCCTTTGAGCCACGAGTCCTGAGGCGAATAATCGGAGCGAAGCTAGACGGGGACCAATGGCGAATTCGATACAACCATGAGCTGTATGAAATTTGTGACGAACCGGAGGTCTCAAGGATTGTAAGACTGCGGAAGCTGCAATGGGCTGGACACATGAATCGTATGGACGAACAACGGATACCCGGAAAGGTATTCGTTGGGAGAACTGAAGGCCGGTGGCCAATGGGGAAACCGAAGAAACGCTGGTCTGACTCGGTCGACGAAGACAGTTCATTGCTGCTTGGATTTCGGAATTAGATGACGCGGTCAACGGACCGAGACAGTTGGAGGCGCTGTTTGCAGGAAGTGAAGGCCCCAAAGGGGCTGTGGTGCTAAGGAAAAGAAGAAGAAGGTTTGTGATTCGAGTGGGTCTTGTAAATAACGGATCAATTTGTATAGGACTACCAAGACATGGTTAACAAGGAGATTCTTTTTTTGATTAACATTAATTAATGTGAATGAATCTGGATGTGCCCCTTCTTGGAGTGACCTCTACTCGAAAATACTCTGAAAGTGTAATAATTAAAACAACTCGTGATTCAACGTTCATTAAAGATAAACAATAATAATAAAAACAGTAAAGTAATTTATTAATTTTTCAAAATTTTAGCAGTTTCCAAGTTCCCTTTATAGTTTGCAGCCTTAAAAAGCGGTTAGTAATTTTGAATTTTGGTTTTTTTTATTCTATATTTCGTGTGTTTTTTACCATACGACGTCTTGAATCCTTTAATTAATTTTTTTTTGCGTAAATTCATGGAGTAGTATTTAATTGCAAGTAAATTTTCATTCATCAATAATATTTTTTTGGAACAAGATTAAAATTTGTAAAAAAAACGGGCTCATTCAATTGAATATTTTTGATAAATCGTTGAGGTGTGACCAAGCTGGGAAAAAATAAAAGATATGAAGTGCTAAAGCATTAATTTTTCATTTCTTGGAATTACCCCCTCCTCTCCCGTCCTTTGTCTTTTGTGTTAGTTTTTATGTGTAAGGTGGCTCAGCACGAGCAGAAAGTGTCCCACAAACCCGCGACACGACTGAGCACTAGCCGGCCTCAGAATGCCACCCCGAGTTACGCACCCTTCTGTTGAAACTTAATCTCCGCAACTGCGGAGACTTCCGCGGTTTTTACGGGGGTCCCGTTCATATAGGGAGACCACGCTTAAAAACATCAAATTTGTTAAGGTTAAAACTTTAGAGAGGTTGCAAATTTTGGTCTAGGTAAAAAGGCGCATAACTGCAGCTGTTATTGTTTTCGAGAAAAATTGCACGGATGGTAGATGAATGGACAAACAAGTCATGAAACAAATAATGTTATCTGAAAATATGACATAATCACAAAGGTGCCATCACCAAAACAACTTTTAGTCTGCAAACTTCTAGTCCGCTAAATTTCTACTCTGCAATCTTCTAGTCTGCTAACTTCTTGACTACAAACGTCTTGTCTGCATACATTAGTCTGCAAACTTCTAGTCTGCAAACTTCTAGTCTACAAACTTCTTGTCAACAAACTTCTAGCCTACAAACTTACAGCCAGCAAACTTTAGTCTTCAAACATCTAGTCTACAAACATTTAGTCTGCCAACTTCTCGTCTACAAACTTCGTCGACGAGCTTCCACGCTGCAAACTTTCAGTTTTCGAACTTGTGGTATACTAATTTCCTGGCTACAAACTGCCAGTCTACAAACATCCAATCTAGAAACTTCCAGTCTACAAGCTTTAAATTTAGGAACTTCATCTAGAAGCTTCGTCTACATACTTCCAGTCTGCAAATTTTCAGTTTATAAGCTTCCAGTCTACAAACTTTCAGTCTGCAAACTTTTAGTCTAGAGACTCTTAATCTACAAACTTTTAGTCTAACAACTAATAATCATTAAAATTTTAGACTGAGCTTTGTCTCCTAAGAGAGATTCTTTGCCTGTGAAAACGATCAGCGAAAATTGACTAACCTGCAAAAACTGACTAGTCTGCGAAAAGTTGTTCATCTGCAAATACCTAGCCGATGGTGATGAGCGTGGGGCGTGGGGCGTGGGGCGTGGGGCGTAAGGCGTCAGGGGTGGGCGTGAGGCGTCAGGGGTGGGCGTGAGGCGTCAGGGGTGGGCGTGAGGCGTCAGGGGTGGGCGTGAGGCGTCAGGGGTGGGCGTGAAGCGTGAGGCGAGAGCCGTGAGGCGTGAGGTGCGAGGTATGAGGTGTGGGGCGTGAGGCGAGGGGCGTGTGAAGTGTGGAGTTTGGAGTGTGAAGGGTGAAAAGTGAAGTGTGAAGTGTGGAGTGTGAAGTATGAAGTATGAAGTGTGAAGCGTGAAGTGTGAAGTGCGAAGGGTGAAATGTGAAGTGTGGATAGCGGAGTGTGCGGTGAGAAGTGTTAAGTGTGAAGTGTGAAATGTGAAGTGTTAAGTGTGAAGTATGAAGGGTGGAGTGTGAAGTGAGAAGAGTGAATTATGGAGTATGAAGTGTGAAGTACATCATAAGTAAAGACAACACACCTTCTATGAAGTGGCCACTGGGGCGAAATGTGAAAACGTATTGAGGCGCTGACGGTTTAGTACAAGTTGCCGATGTCAAAACCACTTCCGGAATACTAAAGGAACCGATTCATAAGCTTGCGCCTCTATCAGTGTATAAAACCCCGCTGTCTGAAGGTGGAACACCTCAGGAGAGTCATCAATCATCCAAAGACGAGGATGGACATTCCACCAGAGGGGGAGGTTCGTCAATGGGTCAGTGATCGACCCGAAGGGTAACGTCGATGGTAACCCTTCTCTTGACGTGTCTGCAGATTCCGTTAGTAAGGAATAATTGCATTAAGGTGTCACCAATGGATCCACATTCAGACTTGCCTTTTGAATCGTTGGGCAAGGTCTATTTATCTTCGAGCGGGTGGAAGATGTCACGGAACACTTTCACACACGATCCTACAAGCAAGCCCTCGCGAGCTAAAGGTAAAATTTATCACGCCAGCCAGACTGAAGAAGAATTGGTAACGTGATTTTTTGGAATCGAATATTTTCAATTGTAATTTTCTTGGCACATGTAAAGACTAGATTAAGTAGATTCTAAGCGGAATGCAAAATTATAGTGCCTCTATAAAACGGAGCGTACAAAAGCTTCGAATACTAATGGAGGATTCCGATTTGGATTTGAAATATTTGGGATTGGCGAAAACGACTGAGGAAAATGAAGAAATATTGAGAAAATATTTAGAGGAAGCTGATTCGGAGACAAACCCATTCCAGAATTTGAAGAAGATCTCAACTGGTTTAATGTGAATGAGTCCTTAACATTTACGGAATCGTTTAAAGGTAAAGTAGTTGTTCTGATTTGAAGAAACTCAAGAAAAAGTACTGCGTTGAAAATGGTTTGATAGTTGCATGTGTCCACAATGCTAAATTCGATAATGGAAATGACAGTGCCAACATTCTATCTGCAGTACAAAAGAAACGTTGGCAAAATACACAAAGCATAATCAAATCAATTACATAGTATCAGCAGTTGCTATGATAAAGCATAGGCTGCAAATGTATAATTCACCATATAATTTAGTTGTAGAATGCACGAGAGGGATCTATTGAAACGAAGGGTTTTGCATTTTATCGCTCATACTCTATACAATTTATTATGATTCTGCCATATCAGGCAATATACTTTACGACTCACGAATTTTTTTCAAAATATATTGGATAATGAAAGAAAATATAATCCTCTAGTTCATATGGTTGCTGGTGGTGCAGCTGTTGCTGCTGCCTCTGTACTTACTACATTAATAGATGCTGTGAACACACTGCTTAATACTCAGGAAACCGGTTTTACGAAAAGAATGAAAGAAGCGATAAGACAGATTTACAGAGTGCCCGGACCACTGGGCTTCTTCAAAGGCTTAGGTGCTCGAGTGTTATATTCAATGCCTGCGATAGCAATTTGTTGGTCAACCTACGAATTCTTCAAATTCACACTATGCGAAAAAAGTCGTGAAGACTATAAATTTTCCATATCTGGGAAAAGTACATTACAACCAAAAAAAAAACTACGTGGTGATGATATGATTACTAACAATAGGACTAGCAGTGTAAGATATGTTCTACCAGCAGCTAATATGAATGCAGCTGAAACTCAAACAGGTACATCCAATGATTTGCGGGAAGCAGCTTCCATAAAACCGGTCTGTGAGCTTAGTGCAGTATCGGGAATTTATGTATTAAATTTTAACTATGACCGAGGTTGAGTTGCCCTTAAAATCATTCGATTGTGTAGAATTAGTGCATTGAGTTGAATGCGTTGAGGATTTCAACAATATTTCTTCTACCAATCCGATTTCGTCTCAATGTGTGTATAGTCCCACTCCCAATGTATGTGTTCGAGTTGACACATGTTATTTAAATGATCACATTTTGACGAATTTCAATATCAGGTGTGTTGTGCAGCAGCAAAACAAGTAAACGATGACAGCAGTCAAACGAGTTGCCCGATGATGTGGAAGCTACAGGGCAGTAATGCAGTGAGGCATTGCCACATTGCCGGTTGCGCAGCTTAAGAAATATTGGAAAGCGTACTAAACGATAGGAGGCCGTATCTCCCCGAGGCTATAAAAGACCCCGGAGTACGAGGAAAAGCTCTCTAATCTCGCATAAATTTGGAAGAATTGGACGAGGAAACAAACGGCGATAAGGAATCATTGAAGGACGGAAGAAAGAAAGGAATGGTACGAGCTGGAAAGGAGGACAACGAGCAGTTTGTACTACAACTGTCAACTCGCCGAGGAACGAGCAATCAAAACCAGCTATCAAGAAAATTGGGGGCCCCGATCAGGTGGAAACAAGGGTGGAGATAGGTAGTAAGTAGTTAATGTTCTTTTTGAATTTTATAAATATTTAAAATTTGTATATAGTGACCGCCAATAAACTTTATGGAATAAATAAAAAAAAGGCGTCTCTAGTGGAAAATGTAAAGTCCAGCTGACGAGTTTATTTTTGTGTTGTTGGAACAGTGGCGAGACTTTGGGATGGTTTACGACCGCCGTGTGGATGTGTCTCCGAGCACCACCAGTGGGGTAAGAGCCCAAGGCGCGCCACAGTACGGAGCAAAGTTAGACATTTTATCCAGGGTTAGGTAGGATTTGGTGCTCCACGTTAGTAAATTGGTGGTAAGGCCGGCGTAGACCTTCCAAATAGTTCATGTTCTCGCTTTGTGATCTCGTTCGGGGCCCACTGGCAAAGCGAGTGGCGCACGACCCCTCTTCGGTGGGATTACCGGGTCCTAGGGCCCCAGTCGGAGTTCTTTGATGGAGCACCGCGAAAAAGCGAGAGTATGAATGATTCTGCTCTACTAAGATACTAGGTGAAGCTAGCTATACTGCAGAATAGCACGGGCTTGTTGCAACAAGTATGCGATCGAGGTGCACCTCATTTTAATTGATAGCATATGATTAAGAAATTCCATCATTTGAGAGAACAGCTCTCCAACGTAAACTGGATTGAGACGATCAGAGCTTAAACAGGAGTGATCCTTATTTGGTATCCTGCTTGAGGACTACGCCAATCATCAAAATAATCAAGCCAATGCAGGGCGATCAAGACAAGCAGCACTCATTTCTGAAGAATCAAAGTTCAATTATCGACTCGACGCTGAATATTCTCGGGAAGAACGAACAAAAAAAGGTTCACAGCAACGGGAGGAACAGGAAAAGGAGTTAGCTAAGATGCTCAATGAGGACAAGGCTCGTCAAACTGAAGGAAATCAGAATAAAATAAACAACTTGGTCACGACGCTGTCATTGCTGATGATACTAGTGTGGATGTTAAGACTCAACAACAACAACAACTATTAACAATAAAACAAGTCTTCACATCCCAACCCAAGCTACCAACAAAATCAGCAGACTCTACAATCATTTCAATAACAGCAACAGCGATAGCGATTTTTGATAAAAATTAAATATTTCCCGTCTCTGTCTCATATGGTATCAACTTATTTCTAAATTTTCATTAAAATATCTATTTGGGTAACACATTTGGGTTCACTTCACTCTCCATACACTGTCATCTTCCAAGAAAATTAAATAAGCTCACGAACGAAGCAATCCCTTTCTAATCAGGATAGCCACGCAACATACATACTATCACCCAAAACCAGAACTAGTAGTAATTTTAGCTTTTTATGGTTATTGACAATTTTGATGGGAAGTCGACGTGTGTCTTACTCGTAGCAGACTCTTTCTGCAAAAATCACTATCCAATTCCTTCTTCATATACGAGTACATCCTGCTACCACCTTTTTCATCAAATCTTGCCAAGGACTATTAAAGCAAACACTTTTGACAAGTTTGCCTTCAAAATGAGTTTTCTTATTCTACACATTTTTCCTTGCCGACAGAATAGCAAAGTAATATTGAAAAGAAGAAAATTTCAAACCTGGAATCCATCGTAAGTCCATGAACCGAATTTCATTTCGCATCGTTGATCGTCGAACGGGAACCATGTGATGTCGATTTTACATGTCGATTTGAAGATGCCAGGAGGAACGTACAGACAGGAGCCGTTGTTTCTGACGACAACATTTGTAGGATACGTTCCATCGAAGCCTTCGTCAGCACTGCAAAGAGAAATGAAGAAAACGTTTTTTTATCGTTAGAAGGAAAAGATTTATGTTTCGTTTATGAGAATTCACTATGTCCTTAAATATGATCTATGGATGGCTGGTTGGCTGATTTGGCTCGTTTACTGATTGCAGAAAGAGTAATAAGGAAGTATTTCAGTCAGGGATAAAGTCTGACAGCGGAATGCATTGTTCTAGAATCAGGCAAGGAGGAAAAAGTTTTAACAAGAACGGTTGGGTTGAAAGACGAGTAGATTCGAATCTGATGGAAAGGTTTCACTAGTAATATTAATTTCAATTTGCGCATTCCATTTTTTAGAAAATTTCAAAGTTCTAATATTATGCTTGATATAATATTAATATGCGTCTTAAATCATTGTAAATATCAGAAAACAAAATATGGTACGAAGGTGGTTTTCAGATTATTTGAAAGTGTAAACAAGTGGTTTACTTTGCATTCTTTGGAATGATTTTATCTTTGTATCACCGAGAAATAAGCTTATTTGAAGTAAGTCAATAATTTATTTATTTGATATCCGCAGGCCAGTTCTCTGAAGATGACTCAAAGAAGTCGAAACACATCTGCTAAACCAACAAAGCAAGGCCCGACAGGCTTTTCAAGAAAAAAGTTATGTGAAGCTGCTTAAATGCCACACAAGTTTCAAGGAATTTTTGGGTCGGTAAGAATTTATGGTAAAAGGTAAAAATTTGTATAAATCTCAAAATGGATTTTTAAGTAAATTATCCAAATTTTGATCCAATAACCCAATAAAAACAAGTTGGGTAAACAGACCTACTCTCATGTCAGAAGGGTTCTGTATTCAATTTACAAAATGCAGTCACCAGATCGAATCAAATCAAGAAACATGTCAAAGACGATTTCATTGGAGAAAATAAGAAATACGAAGATCATACTATTATTAACAAAGTTGAACGAATTTCGACTTCTGAGTTTTTTGGTATTATTATACTCATAAATATCTTCCTTGATAATTATTTCAGATGTCCATCCGCGAGGGAGGAAACACATTTTTCATGTATTTCCCCCCTGTGCCCCCACTGAAGGAAAAACTGACAGTTTAAGAACTGTTTTGGAAAGCTCCCATGAAAACTTTCATTTCATACTAATATCGGCTACGTTTGATGAATTTTTTTTTCAGGGACCACTCTCCTGTACTGTCATCATCGATTCATGGCCAATTTATTTCGAATCCTAGAATGGTTACAAAACCCTTTTGCTAGGAGCTCTCTCTCGCCTTCTTGACTTGTTTCACTTATGAGCATTAATTGTAGGTACTCACCTTAATTCATTCATTAAATTGAATCAAGTGTTCAAAGCATGCACCTTGAACGCTGAAGTTGGGAAAAAATAACTCAAAATTATTCAATCTTCGCATTTAAAACAGCCACTATTTTGTGTTACAATTACTGATACCACTAGCTGAACCGATTCTCAAAGATATATATGACACTTATCATTCCTGA
This sequence comes from Odontomyia ornata, assembly GCA_963969285.1. Classification (NCBI taxonomy): domain Eukaryota; kingdom Metazoa; phylum Arthropoda; class Insecta; order Diptera; family Stratiomyidae; genus Odontomyia; species Odontomyia ornata. The sequence goes on along the minus strand of OZ017739.1, from coordinate 446,508,663 downwards.
AATTTTCATGCAAATCCTAGCAAAACTGTAGTGTGTTATTCCATAGCCATATGTTGCCATAGTAATAAATGCAGCGCATATTGTTCCATAATAATACAGGACAATTCAAACCACTATAACTTCGCTAAATATAATTCAATCTTTATGAAGCTTTCAGAATAGACCAATTTTATAAATAGTCATCTGTGTACTGAATTTCATTGAATTTAAGGGTATCGTTAAGATTTTATTCAAGAAAACAAAAAATCTATATATCATACTATTACTAACAAAGTTGAGCGAATTGCGACTTCTAACGCATTTGTTATTGTTGTACTCACCAAGGCCTACATTCCTGACTTTTTCAGATTTTTCGGATCACAGGTGTCCAATCGCGAGGGGGGGACACACATTTTTCCTGTATTTCCCCGCCCTGTCCGCCCCTCGAAGCAAATTTCGCCAAACTAAGACCTGTTTTGAAAAGTTATCATCAAGACCTTTCATTTGATACCCATATCGGCTACCTTCAATGAAATTTTTTTTTCGGGGGGTCACTCCCCTATATGGGAAGACCCCCCTTAAATACCTCATAAAAATTTTTTGTAAATGAACTTTAAAGAGAGCACCACTTTACACCTACGTACAAAATTTGATGTGTCTAGCTTAAGTAGTTTCCGAGAAAAACTGCTGTGACACACGGACGGACGGACAGACAGACTGACAGACGGACAGACAGGACGCGATTTTAGAAGGGTTTTGTAAAATTATTTTACAAAACCCTAAAAAAGAAACCTTATTATGAACACTTTCTGTAGTTTTTGATTCCTCGTTTTCTTGCCCTTGCGACTATAACTTTAAACTATTTTCAATGTTCGACAAATATTCACCCACTTTGATTAATTCAGTGAATCGTTCATTTATAACTCAGACAAGTTAAGCCTGCATATTGGAAGTATGACATATTTGCTCTTGATTTTTTGTCCTTTCCTATGTCAAATCAATGTGTATACAATAAAAACTGGTCCACAAATGAAACACAATTCAAATAATGAACATTTTTCTTATCTATTGCGAGGAATCCATAGATTCTCGGTCGTGGCTGCTAAGAGTGAAAGTTCGCGAAAATTATTCGCGAGTGTGAAACACTTATTTAAAATTTGTTAGTTGGTGCGATGTACAGCAACGATTCAAACACTAGGATTTCGACTTTTACAATCCCTTCATTCAATAAATTCGTTAAGCTTAAATACTAATTCTATAACCTAGTTTTTACATAAATTGTGTCATCAATATGGCTAACTTCAATGCTTCCAATTTCATTTTCACTTAGTCACCGCTGACACGCATCTTGTCGCGTTCTATTGCTTTTATTTACAATTTCGCTTGTTCGTAATTTGACCACACTCGGTTGAAGAATAGTAAATATTGAATGAAAGTATATTATGGAATGTGAGCGATATTGAATGACATTAAAATTGTAGGAATATATTTGTAGTAGATATAATGAATAATAAGTATGTATGCTAGTGAATATATATACAACAATGGCTTCCGTAAAATCAGATCAACTACCACTAATCAAATCACTTTGACGTCAGATATTCTTAGTGGAATGGAGCAAGGAAATCAGATTGATGCCATATACACAGATTTCAGCAGAGCATTTGATAGAGTGAATCATGGAATTTTGTTAAACAATCTCCGTAGCTTCGGTATATCCGGTTCGCTACTCCGCTGGATTCAGTCCTATTTGAAAAATCGCACACAATGTGTCAAATTTCAAGGGCAGTTGTCGCGTGAGATTAATGGCGCCTCTGGGGTTCCTCAGGAAAGTCATCTCTGTACACTTCTAGTCAATATTTTTATCTCAGATCTTTCAAAAGCGCTGTTTGATATTCCGCACCTTTTTTTATTCCGACGACCTCAAACTGTATCACAGAATACAATCTTTAACTGATACATCTTCTCTCCAGTTCAAATTAACGAATGGTGAGATGTGAGTGAGCTTGAACTTAACTTCAAAAATTGTCTCTTAATAAGCTTTTCATGAAATAAAAATGTCATCATATATTGCTATGAAATTAATAACACACAACTGAGAAGAGTTGAAAAAGTTGTGCACCTTGGCGTAGTCTTAGAATTCAAACACAGATTCAACCTTCACTATGGTGAAGTACTGTGTAAAGCTAACAAGCTGCTAGGTTTTCTTAAACGGAGAGCGTAACAATTTATGAATATTTGGGCAACAAAATCACTGTTCACTGCGCTAGTCCGTCCTATTCTCGAATACGGCTGCATAATCTGGGACTCCATATATAAAATCTATAGCCGTAGACTTGATTCTTACAAAAACAATTTTTACTTTTCGCATTAAGATTTCTGTACGACCCGACTTCTTTTCATAATCTTCTATCTTATGAGGATCGAAATCAAACATTAAAACTGACATCACTCGCTTCCAGAAGCTTCGTCTATCTTTCGACGTCTTAAGGTGGAATATTCAAGTTCCACTTTTGTCAGACAAGATTCAGTTTCACGATCCTGTTAGGGTCACTAGACACATTCCCATGTTAACCCCGAGTACATATCACACCAGTTAGGTAGATAATGAGCCGGTTAACAGATGCTGTAAAATTTTCAATAAGTTTAGCGAGCACTACTCCCCAACCACTTCCAAGTCGTGTTTTCAGTCCAAAATATTACAAATCATCAATTCTTGACAACATAGACATTACTTTTGTGTGCTTTGTATTTTTGCTTTTAATTCAATTTGCTATGTATTTATATTGTTGTTTTTAATTCAATTTGCTATGAATTTAAATTGTGCCTTGTTTGGTGAATAAATAAATTAAAAAAAAATTAATCATCTAATGTTGTTTTTGAATAACTTTTTTCCTAAATCCAAACAGTGATGGAAAAATCTGTAAAGTAAAATCTGTAAAGGTATTATAGGATACGTAGGATGAGTGAAAGATTCGGCTTTATCCTATGAATAAATTTATTTAATAAAGTTTTCAAAACAATGATAATTGTGTTGGTAAGTCGTAACGACGATTCTATGACGAGTGAGAGAGCAAACCAATGCGCCGGCCGCTTTTATGCATCAAAAATGCTGTTGCTTCGCCGTTATCTGTGACGTCAGCATCAGCAAGTGCATTCTACTTATCGTATCACGAACGTTGCAGACGTCCGCGGGTGCATGTTTCATGGACATGCGTTGCAGGTATCTGAATTGCTATTCGAGATTGCATACCCCGTGGTGCACAAGCATGTATGCTGGCTATTGATGCGATCATTGTGTGATATGTCGGCAACATTGTCTTTTGCGTGGTGGGTGGCTGGTCCACCACAGTACTCCCCCTGCAGTGGCGGCGCGGATCTCTCGGCCTGGCATGCGGATCTCTCGGCCTAAGCGTGTTATTGGTACATGTGGAACGGTGGGCTATTCTTCAGGTGCGAAAAATGCAGGTTTCAGTCTGTCGATGGGTATGGCAGTTGGTCGTCCACTCACGTCAACCTTATAGTATTTGTCCTTCCGTGTTTACACCGAGTAAGGGCTGTCATAAGGTGGTGTGAGTTGGGCCTTAACCTTGTTGTTTCGGACGAAGACGTCCATGCTGTTTATCAGGTTTTTGTTCATGAAGACGTGCTTTGTGTTATCTTGCGCCGTACTGCGCGGGGCTAATGAAGCCATCGTCGTGAGGAGATCCGTTAGGAAGTTGGAGTCATTCACGCCAGCCTGGGAGATGTTAAAAAATTCCCCAAGTAGTCGAAGCATCGTGCCGTAGACCATATCGGCTGGCGTCGATTCAATGTCCTCCTTTAGCGTCGATCGCAGTGCCAGCAGTACAATCGGTAGTGCTTTGATCCATAGGGTGAGTCATGGTAGCGGATTGCGATTTTGACCGTGTGATGTCGCCGTTCTACTATGCCATTGGAAGCTGGATGGTAGGGTGTCGTCCGCAAGTGCGTGATTCCAAGTAGCCTGGTTAGCTCCTTAAATACCTGGCTCTCAAGCTGTCTACCGAGGTCGGTCGTGATACGTGCAAGGACTCCAAAACGGCTGATCCGTATGTTGACTAGTGCCTCTGTGACTGCTGTGGCCGTGATCGCCTCAACTGGTTTCGCCTCGGGCCAACGAAAGAGCCTATCCACGATGGTGAGGCAGTATCGGAATCCTTCACTTAGCGGGAGTGGTCCGATAAGATCGATGTTGATATGCTCGAACCTCGCATCGGGTAGGCTGTATTTTTGCAATGGTGACTTAGTGTGTCGAATAATTTTGTTGCGCTGGCATAGCAGGCACGCTCGGACGAACTTGTGGATGTCGGAGTTCATCGAGAGCCAGAAGTGGCGGTCGGTGATCATCACCTGGTAGCTCGAGTGCCTAGGTAAGACAGGCCATGGATGTTTTGCATGACTTTTGCTCGAAATTGCCGTGGGATGGATGGTCGTATCCTCTCCTGAGTGATGATGCAGTAAAGAGTTCGGGAAGGGTCGGTCAACTTCTGATTTCTCCATTCGAAGGGCTTGTCTTGGCTGCTTAATAGTGTTTGAAGCTCGGGATCATCCTTCTGAGCTAGGGCGACAGCGTTAAAGTCAACCAATTAAATAATATTTACCCTTGAAAGGTAGTCAGCGATGCCGTTCTCTCGACCTGGTATGTGTCGGATGTCCGTGGTAACTTGCGATATGAAGTCCAGTTGGCGTTTTTGCCTCGGCGATGCTTTTTCGGAGCGCTGCTGGAATGCGAACTGCAAGGGCTTATGGCCGGTGAAAATGGCGAAAACTCCGCCCACGACCAGGTGTCGGAAGTGTCAAATCACCTCGTATATAGTGTTACGGATAAAACCGAAGGGCACCAGGATTACCTCACCCCGAACACTATCGTGACATTTGCGTGACTATGTATGGTCAGAAAGCTAAGCCGCACTCGACCAGGGTTTGTTTGCCATTCCAAATTGTAATCATATTAGTGGTTTAAATACGATTATTGGTAGTTTTAAGAAAACATAATTGTCATCGAGCGAAGGTCAGAATCACCGCATGTTTGAAGTTGGAATGTTCCCCAGAAATATTTCGGTAAAATCAAAACCTAACAAGATCGAGCCAGATGTTGCCAAGGAGGATTGAGATGATGAATCGCTTAGCCCAGTAGAAGACGTCCAAGTAAAGATTGTTCAAGAGGTTTTTGTTAGCAAAAGGCATGTGAAAGAAGTGAAGGAAGTGAAGGAGGAAGCAGTTGAACTTGTAAGGCCTCAAACTCCTATGAATCTGTCAAAAGAGCAAAAGAGAGCAAAACAGTCGCAAAGAGAAGCGCCGGTAGCTGTGATTAAGGAAGTTGTTGCAAAGATTGAGACTCTTCCTACTGAAAACACGCCAGTCTTGCAAAGCAAAGAAACTAAACAACCCGATGAGAAATTGGCGAAGCATGTTGATTCACCAAAAGCTCAAAACAAACAAACTAAAGTTAAAAAGAAAACCGAAGCAATTTGACATCTGCTGCTTTGAAGAAAGATTTACCAATTCCGACTGTAAATGCATTTAACATTGCCGAAGAACGGCTCGGGCTGACGAAGCTGCTCGATGCAGAGGATGTGTTTGTTGAGCATCCCGATGAGAAGTCCATTATTACATATGTTGTAACCTATTATCACTACTTCAGCAAAATGAAGCAGGAAACAGTGCAAGGCAAACGTACTGGCAAAGTGGTCGGAATCACAATGGAGAACGAGAAGATGATTAATGAGAAAAAATACATTTTTCGACGGATAAGCAGTTGCCTTTTCCAAAAGGTGACTGCCCAATCCATTCTCATCATCTTCCAACAACGGAGGAAGTATTGACGAGGACCAACCAAAATATCACAACTTGTATGTTTTCTGTTATTGAAACCGACAAAAAGCGCACGATAGACAATATTCACAACAAAGCTAAGCCCAACTAAGGTGACAGGATGACGACAGATATTTCCGTGGTGCATTGGGATCCAAGTCAAGGGCCCGGTGCCGAATATATTGACGAATACGAATACGACGGAGGTAATTCAAGCTCTCGATTGTTCGAACGATCGCGTATTAAAGCGCTAGCCGAGGAGCGTGAATCAGTACAGAAGAAAACATTCACAAAATGGGTAAATTCACATTTGGTTCGGGTAAATTGTCGCATACAGGATTTATATGTGGATATGCAAGGTGGCAAGAATTTGATACGATTGCTAGAAGTTTTATCGCGCGAGCGACTGCCAAAGCCGACAAAGGGTAAGATGAGAACTCACTGTCTTGAAAATGTCGATAAAGCACTACAGTTTCTCCGGGAGCAACGAGTACATTTAGAAAACATTGGTTCACATGATATTGTAGATGGAAACGCATCTCTAAATTTAGGTCTTATCTGGACAATTATTCTAAGATTCCAAATCCAAGATACTACTATTGAGGAAGTAGATAATAAGGAGACGAAATCTGCAAAGGATGCTTTATTGTTGTGGTGTCAAATGAAAACAGCTGGATATCATAATGTTAACGTACGTAATTTCACGACCTCTTGGAGAGATGGTCTTGCATTTAATGCTATCATCCATAAACACCGCCCGGATCTAATTCAATTTGAGAAATTATCAAAGTCTAATCCCATTGGTAACCTGAACAATGTCAGTAAACAAACATCACTGACAGGCCAAACTGTCAGTGAATTATGTTCAGCTGATTCAGCCGCACTTGGAGTGCTCGCCACCAGAGGGGAGCGGAGACCAAGTGGCGGCAGAAAGGAATTACCCCGCTGAAGAGGTGGATGACCGACGAGCGGAACCATAGCCGTTAGGAGGAGGCTATAAAAGCGCGCGAAGAATGACGCGCCTCCTCTTTTATCTTTTCTATCGGCTGCAACGAAGCAGCGGAGCAAGAACAACCAGGGAGAAAGTAATTCTTCAGTGGAGGACAGCGGAATAAGCAATTGAGATCCAGGCGAAGGGAAAATTCGTATCAAAACGACGAGCAAGCCCAGACATTGGAGGAAAGGCTACAAAGTACAACAGCGTATACGATCGTCGAAGGGGCCCTTTTGTAGGTATATATGATTGAAGTAAGTTTTCTTATTGAATACTCGCACAGTGTATCACATGTTAAAATTATATGGAAGTTCCGATTTGGAGTACAAGTGTTGGAAAATTTTAAATAATCGTAGTTTCTTGGTGATATATTAATGCTTGGAGGAAGAAATTTTTGTCTTTAGGACAAGATTAGAGAAAACCTTTGTTTTCAGATTACGGGTTGTGACGAGTGCGGCTTGGAAGGACAAGTCGAAGTGGAAGTGTCGTGGAATTAAATGAAACTCGTGATATCGGGAGTCAGAGTGTTCGGGGGTGGTATAGTGGTCCACGCGAAGATTAGTGTGACTAAGAAGTAGAGGTGTACAGTGGTGTAGGTGAAGGATTGTAGTGAAGGTCATAGAGTGGCTATTACTAGGGTTTCGGCCGAATAACGTCGCGTTTAATCCGGTTAGTCGCATTCTCGCTTGGCGGCTATCTGGGGCTTTGAGGGACAAGCGAGTGGCGCTCAACGCCCATCTTCGGACGAGCTAACCGGGTCCATAAGCCCCGCCGGAGCACTCCAGTTTCCCTGAGGGCCATAGTGGCTCTCGCGAGGTAAAAAGTGGGTGTAACAATAGCTATTAGTTCCCGATCGTACGTGCTGTACTTTAGTTGGGCGTCTGTTAGCTTCCCGGAGAAAAATCCAAGTAGCGTTGCGGTTCCTCCCCTAGATAGCTGTAGTACGGCTCCGATGCCGTTGTCTGACGCTTCGACGCAGAGAGACCATATGGCGTTGGGGTCGGGATGAGGCAGGGTCGGGCTTTCCCTAAGTCTGACTTGGACATCTCGAATGCGGCAATCGCTTCGTCCATCCAATTGAGAGGCACGCTGGTATTTAGCCACGTGTGGGAGGAAGCGGCGGTGAAAGTTTACCATCCCCAAGAAGGACTTCAGCTGGTGTACGTTCTTTGTCCTCGGTGTTGTGGGAATTTCCTCCGTTTTTTCGGGTAAGGGTTTCAATCCATGCTTGCTGATGGCGTGTCCCAGAAACTTGATTTTCAATTTTCCGAATCGGCACTTTGGGGTGTTGATAATCAGACCAAATCTGGCTACTTGGTCCAAAACTTCCTTCACGTGCTCCAGACTTGCCTGTTGGTCGGGCGAGAAGATCAGAATGTCATCGAGATAGACAAATACGTTTTTTAAGCCTCACAGCGCCTCGTGCATGAAGCGCTGGAACATCTGGCATGCGTTGCACAGCGTCCGAACGTCATGTACCTAAATTCGTACAATTCGAATGGTGTGATGATAGCAGTCTTCGGGAATCAATTGGTTCCACGGGAAATTGATGATACGCCTTGTGCAAGTCGATCACGGAGAAGAATGGCATTCCATGCAAGACTGCGGTGCAATCCTGGAGGAACCCAATCGGACAGCGGTCTGGGATTATGCGGGAGTTGAGTGCGCGGTAGTCTCCCCATGGTCGTCAATCTCCATTTGGCTTTTTCACTATGCGCAAGGGGCTGCTCCATGCGGTTTCTGATGAGTTCCTCAAATTCGGCTTTTGCGGCGACCAGCTTGTTAGGGGGAGAGTCTTAATGCCCTGGCGTTGACTGGCGGTCTCTTGGTTTGGATGTGATGCGTGGTCGCACATCTGGTGTTCGGTCATCTGGTGTTTGGTTGTTGGCTAACGTCTGAGAAGTTGCCGTAGTCCAACAGCAGGGACTGGAGCTCGTCACTGATATCCATCGATAGTGAGTCCCCTTTGGGCGGCTGCTTTTCTTTGGGCGCTATAATTGTTTTGAGTCGTGAGCGCTCAATGAATCGTCTCCCTTTCATGTCGATGAGGGGGCCATAGTGTTTGATGAGGTCGGCTCCGATGATTGGAGAACTTACACCGGCTATCGTGAATGTCCACTTGAATGGCGTCGCAAATCCTAAATTCAATTTTACCCGCGTTTGCCGAATGTTCTAATTTGTGAAACATTGGCAGCCACTAGCCTCGACGCAGCATCGGGAGAATTGAAATCATGGATGGTTGGTGGGATACATGAAATGTCTGCGCCAGTGTCGATGAGGAAAGCGCTCCTGCTAATGTTCTCACCAACCCTTAATCGTTGGATCGTGCGATGGGAGGCCGCTACGTGTGGACAATCGGTACTTAGTTTTTGAGTAGGAGTAAAGTTGCCGCAGTTTTGGCTTCTGGCCCATTATGCTGATGGTACCAGCAAAGTTGCTCGTCGTTCGTTCTGGTGCGGCGTGTTGGTGACTCTTGCTGCTGCTTCGGTTGTGTGCAAAGTACGTTGTGTTGCGAGGTTGACCGCTGCCTATTGCACAGCGCCCTGAGAGTGTCCTCTATTTTCGTCATCCGGTAGCTAAGCCCTTGGACTACGGAGGAGAGGTTGTTTAGCTCGCTAGGAATCGATCAGCGATTGTTGCGAGATCCGACAGTGGGGCATCATTGGCCGATATGATGCTTCTCCACGTGACATCAAGGCGGTTCAGCCACATTTGCTGCAATAAAAGATCGGATACGTTTCCGTTAGTGACCGTTGGTGTCCCAGCTCGATCTCCGAAAGGAGCTTTTGGATACGCTGCTGCGTCGAGTCTGCGTAGACGACTAAAAGAGCGTTTTTCAGTGTATTATATTTGTTTTCCGATGGCGGGTTCGTTACCCTTGTGTCGAGATTTGCCACTAATCGAGAATCGTGGTGAAATTTGCGTCGACCTGGGCAAACCAAAGCTCCACGTCCTCTTGCCATAAGGGTGGTATTCTGAACGCAATGCATATCATCCCATCCGTGTCGTGGGCCTGTTCCTTCAGTGCAGGTCCGGCTGGGAGAACGGGTGTCGGCGTTCATTATGGTGCTGGTGTGGCTATCTTAGACGGGTCAGGTAGTCGGGGTTGCGTGATGTCTGACTCCTCGAACGTGGCTATGATACAGCTTGTAGGCGAGGTCGAAAGAGTTGATGCACAACAGCAGTACTAGTTCGATTTCTGAACTGTGTATCTGCAACTCCGAGTTTACCACTGGCGTGTTCATGATGTCTCCTTTGATGGCTGGTGGTTGCGATTTGCATTCGTGGATCGTCGGCGAGAGCCCTGTAGCTATGTTTAGTGGACCTTAAAGCGCGGTTTGTTGGCAAGATCGCCACTCTAGGATACGTAGGATGAGTGAAAAAGTCACCTTATCCTATAAATAAATTTATTTAATAAAGTTTTCAAAACAGTGATAAATGCGCCAGCCGCTTATATGCATCAAAAATGCTGCGTCGCGTTATCTGCGACGTCAGCATCAGCAAATGCATTCTTCTTATCGTATCACGTATGTTGCAGAAGTCCGCGGGTGGATGTTTCATGGACATGCTTTGCTGATATCTGAATTGCTATTGGAGATTGCATACCTCGTGGCGAACAAGCATGTATGCGCTATATTCGTAGGGCACAAACATGTATGCTGGCTGTTGATGTGATATGTCGGCAACAATGTCGTTTGCGTGGTGGGTGGCTGGTCTGCCACGGTTTATATAAAGATGTTCGTCAATCAAAATCATTGTTTTTATTTGGAAAAATAGTTATTCAAAAACAAAATTGGATATTGCCTTGTTTTGTAATGCAGAGCATCTAAATGATTTTTGATATTTTTTTTTGTGGCTAATTTATCCGTCTATCTTGCTAAAAACAAGAAAATAATCCTCAAATAGTGCTCGTATTTTTGTATATTGTTAATTAATTATTCTGTAACCAACGAAGACTTTAAGTATTTCAAAATTTAAAAGGTTTCTTCAAAGTTTTCTAAACAAAAGCGAAAAACAATTTTTCTTAAAATGCTGAACTCTCATCTTCCCCCAATTTTTTCCACACAACCTATTCGCATTTTTGTCAGCACAATGATGCGGAAGCAAGCCATGCCACATCTTTAGGTTCAGAGAAAAAAGTGAGAAATTAAATTACCTCATCGACATGATAAATAGCATTTTCGATGGCCTAGTGTGTGAGAAACTGAAAAGACGTCGAACAAGTCGCGCGTGGCCTCTCATCAAAATCTTTGACAAATGACTTAGTCGATTTTTCTGAATGAGAGCTCCTACTTTTGTGTTGCTCATACTCATTTTGCTTGCCACTTACTTATTACCGTTGATTGTTATCATTAAACAAATTGATGATAAGTTAAGGTTCACGTGGCTTCTCTGTCATGCATTTTAGATATTTCATGGAAAGTCCTTACAGCTCGTTATATTTAAATCGCTAAAAAATAGTGAGAAAGAAAGAGAACAGAAGAAATAAAACAATACGATATTCAGTGGAAACTTTCTTCAAGTTTCTAAATGGTGCTTTCAAGTGGTGAACTACATCGTAGAATCGGAACGAGCGAAGACGACATTTAGAAGCCAAGATTCAATCTGAGGTTTTGTCTCATCGATAATGATTTAAAGTTATCAATTCAAATTATAGTACATTTTTTACCAGGGTCAAAGACTAGCCTAGGTAGTGATCTACTAGACAAACTTTACACTTGATTGTATTTTAAAGGGTCAAGGACATCATTCCTGAGAATCAATGTCAATTCGCATTCTTATTCTTTCAATCTTGTTTCCTCCAAACGCGCATTCAAGAAAAATGTTAAATGGCACGAGATTGACATGAATTGACACAGTAACGATGCCTTAGATGGGAACATAAATCTTCGAGGACTCAACGATACCCTTTTGTTTCATCGAAGCACGAGACTTTGACTTATTAGGGTGTAATGAGTGGCAATGAAAATAATGTTAGGATCCGAATTGAGGAATGCTTCAGAGAACATTAGGAGAAAATCTTTCGGAATGCGGAAATGAATCGTTTTGCTTTTGTGCCACTTTCGAAAAGGGTTTTTGGCCTTGAAAGTCGTCCGCAATAGAGCGGAATGTAATGATGATTAAGGCATTACGAAATGCGTGGATAAAAAGAATTGTATCAATTATCCTGAATTCTTCAGAAGAGAATGGATATTGCGCGTTGAACAAGTTTATGTTAGAAGTTGGAAAATTTTGATTTAAAGTAGAAACTTTACTTGATTAACTACATAAAAAAGACTTCCTGTTAAAGGGCGAACATTTTCACCATCTTTAAAATATTCTTTCGTTAATGGTGCCCATAAAAAACGAACCTAAACCATAAAACCCAACCGAATCAGCTCCTCAGCTTGCATCACATGGGTAAATTATTGCGCATTTTCGTAATGCGATCAAACTATCTTCGAAATAAAATAAACGAGACAACTACACCCCGAAATCATAAATAAAATGTTAACTTTATTTTTGGGGCGAATCGTTGTTGTACGCCAATCTTTGGCGTATAATAAACTTTATTCGCGAGCCATCCATCGTCATCATCTTCGTCCCAACCAACCCCACAATATTGCTGATTAGTTCAATCTTCCCAAGTGCCACGGAGACTCCTTGACGCTAACATAATGATTGCCAAATCTCAGCTGGAATTTGCTCCCTCATATGTCGTTTGGACGGGAAAGCACCAGACGATAAGGACGACATAACTTTCACCAGATATGGGGCAACTGTCTTTAGCAGATGAGTTATAAGACCTCAATAAAATTCATCCTTTTGGAACTTTTGGCGCGTGTGTGCGCTACAGTACAAGTACGAGTATGTGAAAGTGTGAGCATCAAATCAAACTTGACCAAGAGCTTACGGTTACTTCATCAATTATTTTCTGTGGCTTCAACGGTCCAGATTTATTGCGAACGCGACGAGAATCGCAATATCTGCTCTCGGTCCTTGCAATGTAATGGCGTGACGAGTATGGTGTCGAAATGAATATTACAGATTACGATGTCCTTCATCTTTTGATGGGTATTTTTTGTTAATGAACTTTGTTAAAGCTTCTTTTCGAATCATTTTGATTTGAGGACAATCGCTGAATTATTTATATAGTTGTTAAATATCAAGTGCCAATTAATTTAGTGTCTTATTGAATAAGAAGTGGAAATCTTCAAGGGCATAAAATATGCTCCGGGAAAACAAACACATTAATCAGCCATGATTCTCGTTAAAAGCCATTTATGATTACTATGCTCACTAGATCTCAATTACACACTATAATATATTTGCGATGCTCATGCTCGTTAAATTGCTCTAAAGACTAAGTGATGTCAGAAAGCAATTTCAGTGGATTCTTTCATAATAACTGGTACATGTGCTCGATTGCATCATGGAGAACTAATAACAAAACTAATTGGGACAATGATGAAAAGGCTTCTCAAGTAAGAGTTCTCATAAATAAATGGGAATCAATCCTCAGTTTTTAAGGAACAATAATTACCTCAGATGCTGGACATAAGAAATTGATAGAGCTATAACAGGATGATTTATGAGACGATAGAAATTTTACGGACTTTCTTTGCAAGGGTCTAGAATCTTATGAAAATGTTAATTAAATAATTATGCACTTGTAATAGATCGAATTCACATGTCAAAAATAACAATCAAAATAATATTTATACGTACATATCTCAAGCAAACATATTGTCGCGTGTTATGGTTCGCGGCCAATAATTTAATGTTCCGGGAAAGTGAAAACGCAATGTCTTTTAAATTAAATTAAAAGAGTTTATTTAATTCGTCAAAAATGCACAATCACTTCACTAACAATTTCACAACTTTAATTTTCACTATTAAAATTCTACCTTCCACTTGTCCATAAATTTCTATCGCAATTGTCTACTAAAATCACTTCACACTCAAACAATCAATATCGCCTGTACTTTGCGTATCGCAGTTTTCTATCGCGGTTGTAATGAATGATCCCCCCATTCATTCAGCTCGCCTTTATATAGGTTCTCTAATCATTCAACTCAGTTCTCGTACATTGGTAAATAAGCGGGAACATTCCAGCATGAATGAATGGGCAGTGACTAACTTTCAAATGTTGATAATGCTTATTGAGTTCTCGTCGTTTCGAGTAAATTCATTTGTTGATGTTCTTAATGATTGTGAAAACAATTGCGAGAGAAGCTCGCAGAATTATTTGTACATGTAACAATATGTACACATTCATTCACTTACTATAATAATAGATTGAATTCACATATCATGAACAAAAACAACAATCGTGGTAACATTCATAAATACATATCATAAGCAAACAGATATACACATGTTCAATTGTACATCATTCAATTCATTTGCTTACTAACAAAATTCATTTGTTTACCAAAAAAAGTCCAACCTAAGAAAAACAAGTTGGGTAAACAGACCTACGCTCATGTCAGAAGGGTTTTGTATTCAATTTACAAAATGCAGTCACCAGATCGAATCAAATCAAGAAACATGTTAAAGACGATTTTATTGGAGGAAATAGGAAATACGAAGATCATACTATTTTTAACAAAGTTGAACGAATTTCGACTTCTGAGGTTTTTGTTTTTGTTATACTCATAAATATCTCCCTTGATAATTATTTCAGATGCCCATCCGCGAGGGAGGAAACACAATTTGTTCGAATCCAAGAATGTTTACAAAACCCTTTTGCTAGGAGCTCTCTCCCACCTCCTTGACTTGTTTCACTTATGAGCATCAATTGTAGGTACTCATTTTCAGTCATTCATTAAATTGACTCAAGTGTTCAAAGCATGCACCTTAAACGTTGAAATTGGGAATAATAACTCAAAATTATTCAATCTTCGCATTTAAAACAGCCACTATTTGGTTTTACGATAATTGATACCACTAGCTGAACCGATTCTCAAAGACATACATGACACCTATCATTCCTGAAATTTTCATGCAAATCCTAGCAAAACTGTAGTGTCTATGTCGGTAAAAAGCGCATTTTGTTCCATAGCCATATGTTGCCATAGTAATACATGCAGCGCATATTGTTCCATAGATATACAGGAAATTTCAAACCGCTATAACTTCGCTAAATATAATTCAATCTTTATGAAACTTTCAGGATAGATCAATTTTATAAATAGTCATCTACGTGCTGAATTTCATAGAATTTAAGGGTTCCATTAAGATTTTATTCAAGAAAACATAAAATCGATAAATCATACTATTACTAACAAAGTTGAGTGAATTGTGACTTCTCATGTATTTGTTGTTATTGTACTCACTAAGACCTACATTCATGATTTTTTTCAGATTTTTCGGATCACAGGTGTCCAATCGCGAGGGGGGGGGGGACACAAATTTTTCGTGTATTTCCCCTCCCTGTGCGCCCCTCGAAGCAAACTTTGCCAAACTAAGACCTGTTTTGAAAAGTTTTCATCAAGACCTTTCATTTGATACCCATATCGGCTACCTTCAATGAAATTTTTTTTCGGGGGGTCACTCCCCTATATGGGGAGACCCCCCTTAAATACCTTACAAAACTTTTGTTGTAGTTGAACTTTGAAGAGATCACCGCTTTACACCTACATACAAAATTTGATGTTTCTAGCTTAAGTAGTTTCCGAGAAAAACTGCTGTGACACACGGACGGACGGACGGACGGACAGACAGACGGACAGACGGACAGACAGGACGCGATTTTAGAAGGGTTTTGTAAAATTATTTTACAAAACCCTAAAAAAGAAACCATGAAATATCAATCCTATCGCATGGCTACAAGTAAACATACCAGTTGCATAATCATACAATGCAATTTCTTTTATTTCTTCTACATTTATTCTAAATATCGAGTGTATCCATATCACGTTGCATTTCATTCATAACCCATCACATGTGGAGGTATTCCCTGACCACACTCAATGCACGCTAATTGTCTTACTCATCAAGAGGTTAGCGACCATACCCAAGTGATGCGTACGAACATGGATTATTGACATATGAGTGCATGCATAATGTATGGAATATAAACATCTATCTGCACTTTGGTAATATCGAGATGTGTGAGTTTTTGTTCATGAGGCAATAAAATCAATTCAATGGAAAGCATAGGCAGAATTCTGTCAAAAAATGAATTTTTGCTTACACTTGTAAAAAAAAGGAGAGAAACAAGTTAGCTGCGTAAGACATAGATTAAGTGAAAGAAAAGTGTATAAATACTGAAGTGTGATTGAATAAAATCAAGATTTGTGATTGAATCGTCTCGGCGTTTTCATTGCAAGTCTTCCCTGTGCGAAGTTATATTTGCGGGTTTACGAATTGCGGCGTTGTGGAAAATGTCCTCCCCATGTCCTCTGCGGAGCGATTCTCCGCTTGCAAGCGAGACTCGGAATAATGATATACTATTTCACACTACTTCAATAAGGTTCAAATGATCTGTAAGTTTGTATTATGGGTTCCAATACAATACGTTGAGGCAGTTTTTTATGTTCTTTGATATGTATGTTGAATCAAGCATCTATTCGATGTTGGGATGCAGTTGGATCACTTTCACGTCATGCATTGTGAGTAGCGTCAATTTTTTAACTCTCTATATGATGCTTTGATTGTGTTAGTAGAAAGGCTATACTGAGTTGAACGCCCATCCTCTGGCGTCGCTAACCGCATCACAAATATGATTAGCAGACTGGGCTGGTGGTAGAATAAATCGCCTTCTGATACAAAAATGTCTATATAAAATTCCAAGGGCAACATAGCAATTTCTCCTTATTAGAACTGATCTAATCTTGAGCACCGGCTCTGATAAGGTGGAAACCATCACATGAACCTCTTGTTCTGAATAGATGACTATGAAACCATACTGGTGTCTGCACATTTAAGCAAAGATATTGAATCTAAAATTGGGCATATTACCCTTTTATTTAATAAAATTAAACAAAATGAACCAAATATACCAAAACTCATACGATCCGTACGACAGCCCATTGCAGCTTCCACTGTCTTAAAATCGTTGAGACTTCTGGCTCGTCAAAGATTTCATACAGCTCATTGTCGTATCGGATTCGTCATTGTTTCACTTCAATTATTCGCCTCAGGACTAGAATTGGGCATTATTGAGTGACAATAATCGAATCATTCGATTATATCTGATCATTGGAGTGATCGATTAATACTGTTGTGCTTTTTTTGTGTTTGGGAGGTGAATGCCATTTATGCATAGAGTGTGGGGCTCTCATGCTCGCAAGAGCGCAACTGGACTACCCACTAAATACCACCCCTGCCAACCTGAGAACCTATCCTGGAACCGTTTGACACATTACTTCGGGCCAGGTTTCGTTTTGTTACGCCGTGAGGCGCCTTCAAGCTGGGGGATCCCTCTTCTAGGGGGATCCCTCTTCTAGCGGGAGGGGAAGAGGAGGTGCCAGAAAAGTGATTCCCCAGCCCTTACGCTCTCGGCTGCAGTGAGTCCCTTTTATCTTTTAGGACTGCCCGAACATAATGTGCCACCTGGTTCCATTTGTCAACCGATTCAAGCGTCACGCGACTATATTGCCCGGGGTGAGCCCTCTTGTCTTACCGTAGAGGTCCCTTTGCAGCCTGACCTATTTTGTGCAAGCGAAAAATGTGTGGCAGGCATTGTCTTCCTCCCCTGGGTAAAACCCATAATTGGAGGACCGTGACTTACCGATCTTGTGCAAGTATGACTGAAAACACCCATACCCGCTCAAAATCTGCATCAGATAGAAATCAGTCTCACTATGCCTTCGATTAAGACACAGTCTCACATCCGGGATGAGGCACGCAGTTCACCCTTCCTTCGTGCAATTCACCCAAGTCTGCTGCCAATCGTTGAGCGAACGCTGTCTCTCCTCGCGGACAACCATATCCCTCGCATCGTCGTTTTGGAGCAAGTAAATAGCGTGGCGCTCTCTAGCAAGGAGGATAACAGGTATCACGCCTGCAATAACTCTCACTGCCGAATCAGAGACTATCCGACACGAAGATGCAATCCTCAGTGCTCCTCTTCTCTGTACCCGTGCCAAACGTTTTCGATATACCTCCTTACTGATAACGTCACTCCATACTTCAACTCCATACAGCACTCATCCAGAAGCGTCTTCTTGATGGGCTGGGTCCCTCTACGTTGGCCATAAGTCGACTCAGAGCCGATACCCCCGAAGCAGCCTTCTCAGCCGTTGCCCTGATTTGCTCAGAGAAACTCATCTCCGAGTCGATCTGTAGCCCCAGGTACTTCGCCGATGGCTTCGATTCGATTCGCAAGTCTCCAATACTGATCACCCTTACTCTAGGAATTCTTTTTTTCGTCAAGATGACCACTTCGGTTTTCTCCAGTGCTAAACTAAATCCGCGAGTAGTCATCGAGTCCCTTACTCGGCACATTAGCATACCTATTCTAAGCTGCGCTTGTTCAACGGTGCGTTTAGCGACCAGAGCCGCAACATCATCCACAAAGCCGATCAAGCGCAACTCATCTGGCATCTCCAGTCTTTGTAGCCCGTCGTAAGACACATTCCATAGGTCCGGACCAAGGATAGATCCTTGCGCAACACCCGATGTCATTTTCATCCTTTGTTGGCCCTGTGTCTTGTCGTAGAGCAGGCTTCGGTCCTTTAGGTAGTTCCTCAAAAGCCGCATTAGATATTCTGGAGCTTGAAAAGGCTTTTCAGAGAATATCCACCCATCTAGCGGAGTTGAAAGCATTCCTGACGTCAAGTGTCACCAACAGACGATCCGTGGCTTGGTGCGACTATATGCCTCTGCCTTCCGGACCGTGCTCACCAACTCTGTAATTGCATCAATGGTAGAACGTCCTGCTCTAAAACAGTACTGCCGAGAAGATAGGTCCCCAGCAGCACGAATTGCGTCAGTGAGTTTTCCCTTGATGAGTTTCTCTACCACTTTCCCAGCCGTGTCTGGCTACCACAATGGGCGGTATGCAGACGGCGATTCGGTATATCCCTTCTCCTTGCAGATCACTACGAGCTTCGCCACCTTCCATGAATGATGACTTGGACTCAAAGTAATCCAATGCAAATAAAACCTTGAACCGACTTTTTAGTAGAAGAATCCCTCGAGTGATTTCTCTCCTCCAATTTCGTGTGTTTCACTTCCTCCTGCAATCTCACGCTTGCACTGTCGTTGCTTGGAGTTTTGAACTTGTTCAAATGCCCGGCTCGGCAGTTCTATTCGGGCATAATTGTGGGGCAAAAATTGAATCATTTTCGTATACCCAATAATTCGAGTGATCTTTTATTACTGCTGCGGTGATGAATGACCACTCGGACTCAAAATGATTGAATGCACGTGAAAGTTGAACAGACTTTTCAGTGGAAGAATTTTTCGAATGGTATTATTTGAGTGATTTTTTGCCTTGGATCTTTTTTGTTTCATTTCCTTATGCTATCTTACGCTTGTACTTTCGTAGCTTGGAGTTTTCGACTTGCTCGAATGCTTGGCTTGGCAGTTCTATTCGGGGCAGAATCGAGCGGTAATAATCGAATCATTCGAGTAAAGCTAATAATTGGAGTGATTGCTTATTACTATTATGGTTGTAATCAATGATCACTCGGACTCAAAATAATCGAATGCACGTGAAAGTGGAACCAACTTTTCAGGAGAAAAATCTCCCGAATGAAAATATCCGAGCAATTTTTCCTTTCGAGTTTTATTTATCTCATTTCCTTTTCCCATCGCACCCTTGTACTCTCGTAGCTTGAGTTCTGGACTTGCTCGAATGGTTGGCTCGGGAGTTCTATTCACTTGGCTAAAAACGCTTTTTATTATTTTTATTGAAGTTGAAAATGCAAACAAGAGCCATCACGATTTCGAACCTTCCAAAAGTTTTTTTTTAAATCAATTTTGTATATACATAGATAGCAAAATATTTGCTGTATATTGTTCGTAGGGACTGTGAACAGGATTTTAAAATAAAAGTTTGCTTTAAAGCTACTCTGTTAATATACTTTAAAGTAGCAACGATGATAAATTTATAGATTTATTCTTTATATATTACTATTAATAATAATAAACTATTTAATAACTCCAAGAAACAGTCAGCGTCAAGGAGGAGAAGAAAAAACGGTGGATAGCAAAGAAACTCTCGAGTTGGATGGAGTAGCTATGATGAAATATTTTTATTTAGAAACATAATTTGATTTATATTTTTGCTGGTTAATCTACTTCTTTGGTCGTTTGTTGATTCTCCAGCTTTTGAAAACACCCGTTCAGAAGATACTGACATTACTGGCATACACAAAAACTTCTTGGCAAGTTCATGGCAAAGAACAACATTGAGGGAAGAGTCATAGCTTCCATTAAGCTTACTCTACCATCAAACTGCAGCATAGTTCTTCACCTACAATACTGGCCTCCTGGAACATTAATTAAACCTTTCGAGGCTAACAAAAGAAAAAATTTTCGTCATGTGGTGAGCTCTCTTCCGAGACTTGAACAACTGGTCATCCCAAACCTTTTTCAAAAAGTAATTTAAATTTCGATATTCGAAACACTTCTCATAGCTTCAATCTTTACTATCAAAATGTGCGTGGCATCCGAACCAAGCTGGAAGCTATTAAAATTCCCTCTTCAATCTCTGGCGATGATTTCATCTGTTTAACAGAAACCTGGCTGACTCCTGATATCGTCAGCAGTGAAATTTTGCCACTATGTGATGTCTACCGCACTGATAGAGAGTATTTGGTTTCAGGTAAATATGACGGTGGTAGTGTACTTATTGCTATCCATAAAGCTTTAGGCAGCAAACTTTGCTCTGACTTTTTACCTAGAATGTATCACTGTCTTCATTAATATCTCTCAAGCCGTGAGTTTAGTATTGCTTTGCGTATAAATCCTTTGCAATGCTCCTTTCTGCGTTTACAACCGATCTTTTTTGAATTCTCTTCGTATTTCAGCAGCATCAACCCTCTATACACTATTTTAATCTGTGGTGACTTTAATATGCCTTGCTTAAACTGGGACACAAGCTCTTATTACCTCACATCCTTCAATGATCTCTCTATCCTATTTTCTTCTTTTTTATCGCTTTGCTCCCTATTGCAATTAAATACGATCCCGAATGCAAACAACCAACTTCTTGACTTCATCCTTACCACCAATACTGCTTCTACAGTGTGTCCCAAATTTATAGGGGCTCCCAGTTTTTTAGTAAAATTTTTAATGTTTTCAAACCAAACAAATCTTTATTTGCACAAGCTATTTCTACTTCTAATTCACGATTTCTGTCTTTTTTTGGTGAGCCTACGACAACTTGTTCGTTTGTTATGCCATTTAAAAAAAAAATAGTGTCCCAAGTTTATAGGGCAGTGAAAAAAAAC
Organism: Odontomyia ornata; assembly: GCA_963969285.1. Taxonomy (NCBI): domain Eukaryota; kingdom Metazoa; phylum Arthropoda; class Insecta; order Diptera; family Stratiomyidae; genus Odontomyia; species Odontomyia ornata. Next base: position 446,487,468 of record OZ017739.1, on the reverse strand, counting down.
ACGATTTTCTATCGAAAATTATTTTTGCTGGTGAAATTCTATCGTGAACTACAAATGATTGTGTCTATACTGTAGTTCCTGTTGAAATTGAACACTTTATCAACAAATTTTACACAAGTATAAAGGAAATACTCCTTTGCACCGTAAAATTTTGAGGCACTGTAAAAACTGGGTTTCTTTTCGGTCGTACGCTTGCTGTATACCTGCATTTTCTTCTTTTTTTTTCGTTTGGTGCTCACGGTTTGAGCCCTAATCATAGATAAACTCGTGGTTTGCGGCAACTGATGTTGGTAGAAGTTTCGAATTGGCTGGTTTAAGATAATAGAAAATTCCAGACTGTTCTAGACGACCAGCATAATCTGGAATTTTCTGAAACAATCAGCTCAGATATAAATACAGGCACGCTTGTTCAGAAAACTCAGTTGCGTGCTAATCGCCAGCAAAGATTTATACGTGGAGTGTTGTGTGAAAATGAGTAGAGGAAAACAGCGATCGAGAGAAGAAAAGGCATCTATTGATGCATTCAAGACATGCAGCAAGTGTAATAGAGAAATAGCTAGGCTAATCAACCGTTCGAGTAATGCCGTTGATAGTTATTTAAAAAAGAAAATCAAGGAAACCGAAAAGAAAAAACGTGGTCCACCGTCAAAACTTTCGGAACTAGATAAACGTAGAATCATTGCTGCTGCCTCTCAATCAACCAAAGGCTGTAGGCGTATCAGAAATGAATACACGCCTCACGTCTCAAAAAGCACAGTTCATAGAGCTTTGAAAGAATCTCCAAATTTGGTGCGCGAGAAAATGCAGAAAGCCCCGAAATTAAAAGCTCATCACATGGTGGTTCGCTACAAATTTGCCGAAGAGAGGTTGCATTGGACCCATGAATGGTCTAAGGTACATAAAATGCTTATTTTGGAGTTTATACATTCAATCATCTGCAGGTGGAGTAAGATTAAAAATGTGGTTGTTTATGTGTTTCAGATTGTTTGGTCTGACGAAAAAAAGTTTAACTTAGATGGCCCAGATGGCGTTCGAGACTATTGGCGAGATCTGCGCAAAAAGCCACGTTTTTTCTCCAGGCGGAACTTTGGCGGTGGGTCCGTTATGGTGTGGGCGGCCTGCAGTGGATTCGGAAAAGTTAGCATAGAAATCATTTCGCATCGAATGAACAGCGAAGACTATCAGGCAGTGCTAGAAAAGCATCTGAGGCCCTTTTTCCACCGTTACCGCTTTGCAAGACTGATCTTTCAACAGAACAACGCGTCAATTCACTCCAGTAAATCTACTAAGGAATGGTTGTCAAAAGTGAAAATTCCTGTACTTCAGTGGCCTGCCATTTCTCCGGATCTAAATCCAATAAAAAATGTTTGGGGCATGATGGTCTGCGACGTTTATGACAACGTTCGTCAATATTGATCAGTCACAGAGCTGGAGGAGGGCGTCAAAAAAGCTTGGGAAAACATCAGTATGAGCAGCTTGACAAATCTCAACAATTCGATGCAAAAATGGATGAAAATGTTATTTAAAAACGATGTTAACGTTATTAGTTACTGATTTTTTGTTGCGAATCAATGGATTTTACCAATAATAAAAAATTTTCTATGGAAAATCGTGTTTTTTTCACTGCCCCTATAAATGACATAATAAACGAACAAGTTGTCGTGGGCTTACCAAAAAATGACAGAAATCGTGAATTATGAGTAGAAATAGCTTGTGCAAATTAAGATTTGTATGGTTTAAAAACATTAAAAATTTGACTAAAAAACTGGGTGCCCCTATAAATTTGGGACACAATGTATCTCCTCGATCTCAAAATCTTCCTCCAAATATGTAAAACTTGATCCCCATTATACTCCGCTTGAATGTCGTTTTTTTTTTCTTGCATCGCAGTCCAAACGCACTCCCTTTTCCCAAAGATTTAATTTCCGCAAAGCCAACTATGCAGCCATTCAGCTTAAGCTGGATAATATTGACTGGAATTCATTGCTACAGAAGCTAGATGTCAATTCAGCGCTATCTTCTTTCTACGGAAATCTCAGTAGCATACTTACAAATCATGTACCTATCTGCCGTTCCCCTCGGAAAAAGAGCCTCAGCTTCTTTTCCACTGAAGTCTCAGACGCTCTTTATTTGAAGGATCAGGCGCGCGAAAAATTTCAGTATTCCAACTCTGACACTGAGCTCGCCACTACCGACTGCTTCATAGCGAAGCCAAAAAAGCGGTTGTAAACGCAATGTGATTTTATTATTATATGGTTGAAAGATCATTGCAATCTAACAGTCCTAAGCCCTTTTGGACAAACACCCGTTCCCTGAAAATAACATCCCATAACCCTTATAACTTCTCATGGCATAACTGCCAAGCTTCTGATGGGCAAGCTATCTGTGATCTTTTTGCTAAATTTTTTTCCTCCACATTTAAGGTTTCAAATCCCACTATAAACTCATCGTGTCCTTCTCCTTCCTCTATTGTGCATTCTATCGTTACATCTCCATCGAAAATTGAAAATGTACTGCTCACTTTTGGCATTAATGGTGGTCCGGGTCCTGATGGAATACCAAATCTGTTCGTAAAGTCATTATCTTCTTCATTATCTACCCCACCATCAATTATTTCCAATATTAGTCTTTCTTCCTCCTGCTTTCCCGACGTCTGGAAGCATGCTAACATTTTTCCGATCCATAAGTCGTAGTGAAATCTCGAGCTATGGTTCGATTTCTCTGCTGTTTTGTTTCGACAAGCTCCTTGAGCGAGTTGTGCATAACAGAATGTACGAAGCCATTAGCATCCTGTTTGCTAATGAACAACGTGAAGCCACGTTCCACAATAACTAATTTGTTAGAACTTACGAATACTATCTCTCTTGCTTTCGACAAGAGCCAACAAGTTGATGTCATATAAACCGATTTTGCTAAAGCCTTTGACAGTGTTGATCATGGCCTTCTGGTTAACAAACTTCGATCGTTCCGCGTTTCCGACTCTATCCTCTCTTGGATCGCATCCTTCTTATCCCACCGCACCTGCACCATTGCATGGAATAATTCTGTTTGCCAGCCTTATTTAGTCCAAAACCTGGTGCTCCTGAAGGACCAATTTTAGGCCTTTTGCTATTTTACATTTTCATTAATGATATTCCCCAATGCCTGTCCTCTAATTGTCTTCTTTACGTTGATGATTTAAAAATTTATCGTTCCATTAACTCCAGAAAATACTGCTCATACCTTCAAAATGATCTTGACAATCTCCAAAATTGGTTTCAAGGTAATTTACTTCCTCTTAACATTTCAAAATATTGTCACATGAGATTCACCAACAAAATTCATCCAGTATTATATGAATACCGGATTGATGGATCGCTGCTCGCACTTGTGGACAAATTTAAAGATTTGGGAGTAGTATTCGACCCTGGTTTGAAATTTAACATGCATATTTCATGCATAACCACTAGAGCTTCACGTGTGGCTGGTTTTATTTTACGGTCCTCCAGCAAGTCCTTTAACATCTTAGCAAGCATCCATCTATTTGTACTCCTAGCCCAGTCAATCCTTGAGTATGCATTCAAAATATAGTCCCCTCATTATACCAACCTATCGGATGCTGTTGAAGCTGTACAGCGTAAATTCACATGTTCTCTATTCTACAAATGTAGCCTCCCTTTCAGCTCCTACGATGAGTGCTTACAGATCCTCAATATTCCTTCATTCAAAAAAAGGAGAGAATTCTTAGACATATGATACTTATCTAAAATATATCACGGTATTTTTTTATCCAACCTTCGGGAAAGCCTTTATATACGTCCCACCTCAAGAAGGCGTTCAACTGACGCGGAGGGCACAATGAATACATTGTGCCCTCCCCCTGTACCGATATTTATTTTTATTCGTTTTCAGTACGCGTATCACGTCGTTACAATGAGCTCCGGCTGGATACTCTGCTACATTCCTTAAACGCGTTTAAAAGCCTATTACATAATATTCTCCTTAGCTTCTAATAGTTTATTAGTATTTTATATTCTTGTTTTCTATTTCAAGTTGGTCACTTTGTTTTTGTTGCATGTATTATATTATATTTCATTATCTATTTTGTAATTGGATTCATGGATCTGTAAAATAGCGTAAATAAATAAATAAATAAATGTGATTCTGGAAAAATATCTTTTTTCGACTCTCAACACTGTAAGGGACTCATTTTCCTCTCCATCAGCGGTAGCTCTAAGTATTGTTTGACCTGAATAATGCTGACGTAGAGGATGCCTTAGCTCCAAAAAGTTTCCATAGTAAACTACATAGTCTCTTTCCTATTTGAATCTCAAAATAGTAAAAAAGGGAATATGGACAATATCTACATTAAATGTTCATTGCATGCTTTTTAATTAGTCGGATTTATTACCCGTAGATAATTCAAGACCTACATGCTGAGAAATCTACGTCTGCCCATGTGCTTTTGTAGCCATCAGCCTCTCGATATCCTGAATGATCCACTGTTGTACTTGGTTGGCAATTGTTTCTTGACCAAAGGCTCCAGAAATGTAGCTTTTGCGCTGATTTTGGATGTTTCCACCAAACTGAATCCCCTTGAGATATATCTTTAAGGTCTTTTTGCATTTGTTTTCCTATTGCTGTTATGGGATTTATGTTGTTTAGGGCGTGTTGGAGACCGCGAATCGAAGGATCGTTTTGCAAATGATTATATAGAGGTTAAAAAGTTGTAAAAGGTTAAATGCAGGGAAAATTCAGGAACGAATGTGACAAATTCAAAAATTTAAGCAAACTCAGTACAATAATTTTTTGTCATAATTACGATATCTAATTATTTTTGGCTCTTTACTTTCAACTTATTTTCCACGTGGTTTTTTATTGTCAAAAATAACTCCTTCAGGACATTATCTTTAAGCCTTGTGAATTCCGGCCGTGCCAGTATTCTCCCATTCGCAACTTAAAATTACATCCGTATTGTCTCCACCTGCTTTGGGGCACAAATACACTTTTAATTGGATATTTAGTTTTTTTAAGCACTTAACCATTTAACTTTAAATTTTATTTACCTGCCGTATTAATTCTACCTTCTTACTCTATTTTTAACTACAAAACAAAAAAAAAATAATAATCTTATTTTTCCCACTAACTGCATTTCATCCATTACTTCCCATTACCAAAATTTCATTCGATACCTTTCACTGACAAAACTTAATTTCTTCCTTCATACAAATTAATTTTATTCATTATCTCCCACTAACAAAATTTTATTTGTTATACTAACAAAAATTCATTCTCGCCTCCCTACTAACCAATTTCATTTCAATGCTCATTAAGAAAAGTTGTATAGTTGAAGTTGCTAAATGGATGAATGGAAGATCAACAGAAGGTGGCTCCGGTGATAGTGTCGTAGATTCGCAATCACCTCCATCCCTAGGTTGAAGTTCCTCCGAGTGCACGAACACTCTTTTTGGGATATTAGCAAAACCAATCATATCCGTGTGTATGGCAATTTGCATACAACCGAACGCTATCATGATTATGCAAATTGCCATATATGCAGAATGGAAATTGTTGCATTCATCGATATGGAAAAGATGTGTGGGCAACGGAATTGAAAAGTATTGAACTTCGATTACGTTACTTCGATGCAGCAGTGGTAATTGGGAAGGAAAGGATTATAGGATTGATTGAGTTGGAGGCTGGATTTGAAGGGAGATTGGATTGAATTTTGGATGGTGATGATTGAAAAGCGTGAATCTTATTAAAACCGAAGTGAAATGTGAAAGAAAGTTCGTAAGGGGATGTAAAATCAAGAGGTCAGAAAAATTCAAAGTCTTACAGGCCGGGCGCAAATGAAAGAAAACAATTGCCATGATTATTATTATTGGGTTATTGTGAAAAGAATAAGGTGAGCTTACTTGTTAGAAGGTAAAAATCATAATAGAAATATCAGTGCAGTGAACGGTCGGCCTCCTTAACAGAAAATAGACACAGAAGTGCTTTCGAATCCAAATGGAGATAAGTGAAAAGCTACGCAAAGTGGACGCACTGTGGTTAAAATATAAACAAGTTGGGTAGACAGACCTATGCTCATGTCAGAAGGGTTTTGTACTCAACTTACAAAATGCAGTAACAAGCAACGAATAAAATCAAGAAACATGTCAAAGACGATTTTATTGGAGAACATGTGAAATTCGAGGATCATACTATTATTAACAAAGTTGAACGAATTTTGACTTCTGAGGTATTTGTTATAGTTATACCCATAAATATCTCCTTTGATATTTTTTTTCAGATTTTTTAGATCACGGGTGTCCATTCGCGAGGGAGGAAACACATTTTTCATGTAATACCCCCCCCCTGTGCTCCCACTGAAACAAAAACTGTCAGTTTAAGAACTGTTTTGAAAAGCTCTCATAGAGAACTTTCAGTTGATACTCATATCGGCAACCTTTCATGAAATTTTTTTTCAGGGGCCACTCCTCTGTACTGTAATCATCGATTCATTGCCTATTTTTTCGAATCCTAGAATGGTTACAAAGCCCTTTTGCTAGGAGCTCTCTCCTGCCTCTTCGACTTGTTTCAATTGTATGTACTCATCTTCATGATACCTATCACTCCTGAAATTTTCATGCAAATCCTAGCAAAGCTGTAGTGTCTAAGTCGGTAAAAAGCGCATATGGCTCCATAGCAATATGTTTCCATAGTAATACAGGGCATATTGCTCCATAGTAATATACGAAATATCAAATCGCTATAACTTCGGTAAATACTATTCAATCTTTATGAAACTTTCAAAAAAGATCAATCTTATAAATAGTCATCTCTTCGCTAAATTTTATTGAGTTTAAGGGTACCGTTTAGATTTTATTCAAGAAAACACAAAATCGATAAATCATACTATTACTAACAAAGTTGAGTGAATTTCGACTTCTCATGTATTTGTTGTTGTTGTACTCATTAAGGCCTACATTCACGATTTTTTTCAGATTTTTCGGATGGAAGGTGTCCAATCGCGAGGGGGGGGTACGCGAAAAGTTCGTACATTTCCCCTTCCCCTGCCTCCCTCGGTACTTATAAGACAATTTTAAGACTTGTTTCGAAAAGATCTCATTGAGACCTTTCCAATGACACCCTACTCGACTACCAATGGTGAAATTTTTTTTTTTGAGGGGTCACCCCCTTGTATGGGGAGACCCCCCTTAAACACCTTTGAAAAAAATTTTCGCCCTTGAACTTTCAAGAGGTCACCACTTCTGACCTTTCTACAAAGTTTCATGGCTGTAGCCTCTATAGTTTCGGAGAAAAAGTGCTGTGACATACAGACGGACGGACGGACGGACGGACAGACGGACACACGTCGTGATTGCAATAGGGTTTTGTATTTTAGTACAAAACCCTAAAAAGGATGAATAAATCAAATGTTAAGTGCAAGTTATTTAATTTTTCGAAAGAAACTCATCATTAATATTATAGTTGAATTATTGGGAAAAATAAATATGGAGTGGCGCCCGCAGCCAGGACATCTACCGCAAGCGGTTGGCACAGGTGCAGATTCAAAGAGCGCTACACATTGCACAGTCTCCAGGTCGACAGAATTAGTGATTGCAGAGGTGATAACCATTGCCTTCCTTGCTAGAGAGCATACAAATATTAACCGATGTAGAAACAAAGGCAACAGCTATATAGATAGTCGCAATGAAGAAGGGACACCGCACCCCCTGCGATTTACAATAGTCCCGGAAGAGTGAAACAAAAGGGACTGCGGATCTAATCTCTGAGTTGAGGCAGTGGCTCGATTGAAGGCATGGTGGGATTGACTTTTACTTGATCCAGCTCTTAAGCGAATATGGATGTTTTCGGTCTTACCTGCACAAGATTGGTAAGTCACGGTTTCCCGACTGCGTGTCTTGCGGTGGAGAGGTAGTTGATGCCTAGTGGTCTCTTCAATGAAGTTGAAGCACTCTCTCTGGAGATTATAATCGGAAAGTAGCTTACATCCGTTGATAAATGGAATAGCGTAGCTTATTTTGTACAGATAGTCCTGAAGGATAAACAAGGCACACTTGAGCATCAGGAGTAAAGAATCGTTTACCGAGTAATCTCATTTTTTCCCTTATTTCCCACTAAAAAGGGGATTTCTTGCTGCTGGGGACGAATCTAGGCGAAGGAAAATGAGGCCTAGTAGTAATGGCTAGGTTCTCTGCTGACAGGGGAGATGTCTTGTGGATAGCTCATAATGCCTGATACACATGGGAAGGGCATATATAGCCTTCACCTCCTAACCACCAAAAAAAAAATAAAAATAGTTAATTTTTCTTAGCACTATACTAGTTTTCATCCAATCAATACTCTGATTTTAAACTAAATCCTGTAAAACATCTACTTTACCTTCTTATGATACACATTAGAAATCACACTGCGAGAAATCGATTAAACGCTATCATAAACTCTCGAAAAGTGTTTGTGACACCTCCCATAAGGAAGTTTGCAAATAGTATAAGATTCAGCTTGGCATGAAATTCAACCAACTTAGCGTATGAATTTGCAAAATGAAATGACAAACGATGTAAATAATAGCCTCTCAGGGATGAATACAAATATAACGATTTATTAGTGTCCTGTTTACGACAAACTTTTCTTTCCAAGACGTAAAGCAACAACAAAGTCAGACTATCAGATTGCTGCTCTTCCTTAGCTTACGAGGCATTGGGACTGCTCTAAAGATTCATAAAAGGACTACTTCCGACTCACAAGATTCACCGAAACAAGAGAATGGCGAGAATTGCTGAACACTTTGACTTATTCCTCCTGGTGTTGCCTTCATTTCGGCTTGAAGGAGACCTCTAGATTTACCAATTTACATCGAAACTAACTGCGAGGATTCGGTCCCTGAAGGAGAACGTAAATATGAAAATCATGATGAATGTTCCTTGTTTGTTTGCATGTTTGCTGGAGAAATTCAAATACAGAAAAATTGTTGTGTTTGATATCTGAGTTCATCACATATCACGGAACAAAATATTTGCATATGCAGGCAGTTTATTCTTCATATGAAATTTATGGAAGCTTTGGGACTGGTGATCTGTGCGCGTGAACGCTAAGTATCACGGCTCAAGCGATGTATTGTGAATTATTGCACCATTATAAAGTCTCAATATAGAATGGGTGAAATAGTTGTCAAATTTTGTTTTCCTGACACATATCTAATCTTTCGGGAAATAAATTTTGACGCAATCGTTAACATAAATAGAATTATCTGTACTTTAATCGAAATAATTTTTTCTTATTTATGCTCGCTTAATCGCAAAAAAAATTTTGTTTTTATCCATATAGTATCCAAAATGATCTGCAAACTTGGTGCTAATAATTCAAGGTTTCATCATCGAACCCCCTCCGATGTTTCGACATGTTATAAATCATATTAAGCTCAGAATTCATCGAGATCTCACTTCATTAAGAACATTTAAACATAATTAAATAATAATGCTGTCATCTCAACTCATTTGTCAGAAATAATGAGTTTTTCACGAGCAAAGCGCTGCGCATAGTCTCATCCATTAGTTCATAGTTGCTTGCACAAAATCTCTGCACCGTGAAATGCTTGGAGTTGGTAATTGAATAAAGTTTTAAAACACCCGCAACAGGACGAAGACGAAATTATCCTTGTTCCAATACCGTTTACTTTTCTTCGGAAAAGACTTGAAAACGTTGTCGTTAAGATATCCGTACGGGTGTTCATCTGTGCTGGAGTATGATGGAAGAGGTTCCGCATTGTTGACATCCTCAGTGCCAATAAATGAGACAATTCTTGATAATTGCCTGAAGCTTTTTGAGTTATGAATGAGGTATACAATCTGAAACAATAAAAGCTAGCGCGTCATCTAAAAATCCGTAGTTTTGCAAGCAAATAATCAAATAATTGAAATGTCCGAGTATACTATTAGACTTTTTAATTTTTCAGGGTTTTGTACTAAAATATAAAACCCTATTGCAATCACGACCTGTGTCCGTCTGTCCGTCTGTATGTCACAGCACTTTTTCTCCGAAACTATAGAGGCTATAGCCATGAAACTTTGTGGAAAGGTCAGAAGTGGTGATTTCTTGAAAGTTCAAGGGTGGAAAAATTCAATTCAGATGAATATTGATAAGATTGATCTTTTCTGAAAGTTTCATAAAGATCGAATTGTATTTGACAAAGTTATAGTGATTTGAATTTTCCTGTATTACTATGGAACAATATGCCTTGTATTACTATGGAAACATATGGCTATGGAGCCACATGCGCTTTTTCCCGACTTAGACACTACAGCTTTGCTAGGATTTGCATGAAAATTGCAGGAATGATAAGTATCATGAAGATGAGTACATATAATTGAAACAAGTCGAAGAGGCAGGAGAGAGCTCCTAGGAAAAAGGGCTTTGTAACCATTCTAGGATTCGAAAAAATAGGCAATGAATCGATGATTACAGTACAGAGGAGTCGCCCCTGAAAAAAAATTTCATGAAAGGTAGCCGATATGAGTATCAACTGAAAGTCCTCTATGAGAGTTTTTCAAAACAGTTCTTGAACTGACCGTTTTTGCTTCAGTGGGGGCACATGGGGGGAGATACATGAAAAATGTGTTTCCTCCCTCGCGAATGGACACCCGTGATCTAAAAAATCTGAAAAAATTATCAAGGGAGATATTTATGGGTATAACTGTAACAAATACCTCAGAAGTCAAAATTCGTTCAACTTTCTTAATAATAGTATGATCCTTGAATCTCACATTTTCTCCAATAAAATCGTCTTTGACATGTTTCTTGATTTTATTTGTTGCTGGTCACTGCATTTTGTAAGTTGAGTACAAAATCCTTCTGACATGAACATAGGTCTGTCTACCCAACTTGTTTAGTAATAGTATGATTTATCGATTTTATGGTTTCTTGAATAAAATCTTAACGGTATCCTTAAATTCAATAAAATTCAGCATACAGATGACTTTTTAGAAGGTTAGACTATTCTGAAAGCTTTATTAAGATCGAATGGTATTTAACGAAGTTAGAGCTATTTGAATTTTCCTGTATTACTATGCAACAATATGCGCTGTATGGAAACATATGGCTATGGAACAATATGCACTTTTTACCGACTTAGACACTACAGCTTTGCTAGGATTTGCATGAAAGTTTCAGGAATGATAGGTTTCATGAATATCTTTGAGAATCGGCTCAGTTAGTCGTATCAGTTATCGTAAAACAAAAATGTAGCTGTTCTAAATGTGGAGATTGAATAATTTTGAGTTATTTTTCCCCAACTTCAACGTTTAAGGTGCATGCTTTGAACACTTCATTCAATTTAATGTGACTGAAGATGAGTACCTACAATTAATACTCATAGGCGAAACAAGTCGAGGAGAGAGAGCTCCTAACAAAAGGGCTTTGTAACCATTCTGGGGTTCGAAAAAAATAGGCCAGGAATCGATGATTACAGTACAGGGGAGTAGCCCTGAAAAAAAATTGCATCAAAGGTAGCCGCTATGAGTATCAAATGAAAGTTCTTTATGAGAGCTTTTCAAAACAGTTCTTAAACTGACAGTTTTTGCTTGAGTGGGGGCACAGGGGGGGGAATGCATGAAGAATGTGTTTCCTCCCTTGCGAATGGACACCTGTGATAAAAAAACATCTGAAAAATTATCAAGGGAGATATTTGTGGGTATAACGATAACAAATACCTGAGAAGCCAAAATTCGTTCAACTTTGTTCATAATAGTATGATCCTCGAATTTCACATTTTCTCCAACAAAATAGTCTTTGACATGTTTCTTGATTTCATTCATTGCTGGTTACTGCATTTTGTAAGTTGAGTACAAGACCCTTCTGACATGAGCGTAGGTCTGTCTACCTAACTTGTTTATATTTTCGATCCTTTTTTACACCAACTTAGTGCAAATTTTTTTCGTGTCAATGTTGCACACTTGAGCTTGGATTATCACGAGTGGACAGCAATGGATCATATTTTGGATAGCTTTGATAGCGGCAAATTAAATTGGAAGTTTTTTTTTGTAGTAGGGAGGTGAATGCCATTTATGTAACCGTTTGACACATTACTTCGAGCCAGGTCTTGTTTTGGTATGCCGTGAGACGCCTTCAAGCTGGGGGATCCCTTTCCTAGCGGGAGGGGAGAGGGAAAGAGCGAGTACCAGAAAAGCGATGCCCCAGCACCCCCACCTGCTGTGAGTCCCTTTTATATTTTAAAGACTGCCCGAGAATAATGTGCCACCTGGTTCCATTTGTCAACCGATTCGAGCATCACCGCAACTATATTATCCGGGATGAGCTCTCCCGTCTCCCTGTAGAGATTCCATCGCAGCCTGACCCATTTTGTACACGCAAAAAATGTGTGGCAGGCACTGTCCTCCTCCCCTGGGCAAAACCGACAATCGCCCGCAAAACCACCCATGCCCGCTCAAAAGCTGGGTCAGATAGAAGTCAGTCTCACCATGCCTTCGATTAAGCCACGGTCTCACATCCGGGATGAGGCGGAATTTTAAGTTACTTATTCGTAGCTGCATTATTGAGTCTCAATGCACTTCTGGAACATTAACAGAAGAAAAATGTTAGATGGTGGTTTCAACGACCGTGTTATAATTCTTATCAGGGTATTACTTCATAGACAGTAGTCTGTGTGGTCTAGTGGTTAAAGCATGCACGCATAAGCCGAAGGTCCCAGGTTAAAATCTCGTTGGGGGCAACGTGATTTAGTTCAGGGGATTTTACGGACTGACAATGAGGGCTCACTCAGTGGAGGTATGTACTGATTTAATCAGATCATATCATAGCAGGCACACAGGAGCATGGTATTGACCAAACAACCTTCCGAAAAAGTCAATACGGTCATGAAAAAGAGATAATCTATCCCTAAGCGAAGTCCCGAGAGGGGCTGTATTGCTACAAAGAAAAAGAAGATTACTTCATAGACACATGGATGATGCCGGCCGCCGGGAATGTGAGAGAATCGTATAGAAGACTTAATTGAAATGATTCTCTTACCTTTTGTAGTAATCGAGCAGTCGCTCGAAGACCTTAATAGTACTTACCCGCAATTTTAATTACAGGTTTGAAAAAAATTTTATTATTTACATTCATAGCTATAAATCATAAAATATATTTTTTTTTATTTTTATTAAATGTAAATTTCATACCATATTCCTTCTATATTAAATTTAAACATTTTTTCTAATTATATTCTTTATGAAATTCATCTTTTTATTATTATTTGAAAATTTTTCATATTTTTACTTCTGTTAATTTTAAAATTCAAACCTGCAAATTAAAATGTTGGACATGAGAACACTGAAATAATACAGCCATCCACATCTAACTTGGCTGAGCTAGAAGCTTGGGAATTTACCGTTGCGACACAGAGAAGTAGAGGATGGACAACCAAAGGGGAGTCTGCTTAATCGCCACAGCGATCACGGGGAGTCTGCTTGGAATCGCCGCAGCGATCACGGAGAGTCTGCTTGCGATCGCCACAATTACCACAGGGGTTCACAACTTGAGTGGCGTACGCAATTATTGACTGCTGATGATGATTTCTGCTTTCGAAACTGCTTTTCTACTTACGCGGGAAGAATTAACGCTTTTTAGTATTGGGAAATTGAATATTTCCTTATGAAGTGGAATAATTGCAAGTTCATAAGCAAGCAAAATTGAAAGAATGGTGTAAAGAATTAATCACACAACCCACCAAGTGATGCTTGAGTCAAATAACATAGAGAATAGGAAAGATTCTTCTGTCCAAAACGAAGGCCGGGAAAGTACTGCAGTGAAATGCATTTGTGAATCTTTTCTCTTTCTTGCTTCCTTTCATAATTTCATCCCGCTTCTTAACGTTATATTTTGTAAATGCAAGCCAGGAGAACGCAGCAATTGATGACGTTAGCCAATTGAATGGGTACCACGTGATTTCTCCATTCAATTCATACGTGTTGGAGGGTGCCCTGTCCCTGCAAAGAAATCAATGAATTGAGATCGAGATAGCATCTAATGTTCACGATTCGAAGCAGACCTAAAAACTATTATTAACGGGCAATGTCAGCTTCCGTCTGTTCGGGTCACTAGCGGTATTTGGTGTCGCACTGTAAAGCATCGCAAAGCGGCACCTCTGGAAGTAGCACTCTGCAGTCGAATTGCACTCAATTGCTCGGTCAACGGGATTGGACATTCGAGGTTATGAAAAACAATACATGACAATTTTAGTCCAAGTCACGTCACAAACTTCTTAATTATTTTTGTTATTCATCTTGAGATAAAGTTATTCGCCCAATTGCGAGAGTTATCTGTAAAGTGTTCAAGTGAATTGTAATTATCATAATACGTTAAAATTTAATCAAATAAGTCAGCGCGAGTAAATTTTTTTTTATATGATAAAACAATTTCGACTACTAGTTAACCACCTTAGCTTCACCACATTATCAGTGGGCGCCCGACGAGGATGTAGGTGAGTACCCGTTTGCCTTCATTTAAAATTTTACAATATATATTTATTTACATTAACTCTTTTTTTGTCTTAATTTATAAATTGAACGAAAAATTAATACGAAATTCTCCAAAAATTGGGTATCGTGCATTTAATATGCACGATTCTTAAATGAAAATATTAAATACAGTAAGCTCTGCATTATGTTAACAGGAGTAAATTATATACTTTTTTGATCAAATTTCGTTTTGATTTTTGTGATCATTGTATGTATTTTGATTTATCATGCGAAATGTAATAGTAACAAGACTAGAATTAGGAAGGAAAATAATAAAAAGAAAAAAAAACGAGAGTAAAAGCGATTGGATGCGGGTTGGTTGTTGGGATAGAGTAAAATTATAGTACTTTGCATTACATTTAGTTATAATTTATATATTTTCTTTTGCATTTCCTCGGTTTCCCCACTGGTCTCCGCCCTTCATTTCTCCCATCGAATACCTTTTTGAGTATCCGTTGTTCGTCCATATGATTCACGTGGCCAGCCAATTGCAGCTTCCGCAGTCTTACAATCGTTGAGGCCTCAAGCTCGTCAAAAATTTCATACAGCTCATGGTTGTATCGGATTCACCATTGGTCCTCGTCTAATTTCACTCCGATTATTCACCTCAGGCCCCCTCGCTCAAAGGTGCACAAAATATTTGCGGATACTTGGGTTAGGGTCCATGTTTCACACCCATAGCATAAGATAGGTCTTATCACAGATTTGTATACTTGGAGCTTTGTTTTCCTGTGTATGCAGCTGATCTTCAAGATCGTCAAAACTGAAAAAAAAATTATTTGTGAGCTGTAGTCTTCGGCATATTTCGTCTCCTTCATTACTGATTCTCGTTATGTTAGCGCCTAAATACACGAATTTGCCCACATTTTTGAAACTGTATTCGCCAAATGTGATATTTTGTATATTTGAGGTATTTTTCCTTGACTGCGTAATTGGTTTTGTTTTTTTCTCATTAATTTATGGGACTACTAGATTTGCTTCACTGGTGAGTTTCTGGAAGGATTCTTTGGCGATTGTTAATAACCGTGACAAAATGTTGATCTCGTCCGCATAGGCCACTACTTGGCTCGACTTGTATAGTAATGTAGCTCGTGTATCGACAGGTAGATTCTTATGGCGTACTCGTCCCTTCATCGATGAACATATATTTGAAGCGATCATCCAACACACGAATGTTAAAATTGAGTAAGCTCAGCCAAAATAAAAATGTTTAATAATACTCATTCATCACGCACTGTTTGGCGACCAGCATTTGTAAATCTAATTAACTGGAACAGGATAGCAAGTCTTGATGGGAATACTGTATTTAACTGTATTCAAATCGAATCACGTAAATATATCTTCACTTTGGGCATGGGAATCAAATGGTACTGGACGCGAAATTTTTTAATACACAATGACTCTTTGCCGCTTCTGATTTTTGCTTTCTTGCTTATTGTTTGATAATGCTACCACTGGAAAGAACAGTGCAAAAGAAAACATGTTAGCGGCTGTATCTCAATTTTTTTCCCACATGGGTAAGTCATTGTCCAGATAATTACTTTCTGAGAATAACTCTTACTGTTGAGGAGATGCTGGCACCTTTCAGGAGATGATGTGATTTTTGCATATATTTATATGCCAAAAAACCTTCCAGATACGGTCTAAATATATAATTTTGGCCGATGCTTAGCCCCTGTATTTGGTAAACGCCGAAATTTATTGCAGCAAAACATAAGATGGACCAAGAAGCAAAGATGAGAAGTTTTTACCTACACAAGCTGTACTTCGTTTGATAACTGCTGTAGAGGAGTCAAATCCCAATATAACTGGAAACAATTGGTTTTTGTCTATTGAATAAGTAGCTGAATTGTGGTCTCAGAAGCTTCCGTATATTTGGACTATGAAGTCAAACAAAAAAGAGATCCGAAAGAAATTTTCGTCACATAAATCTAGACGTTTAGTATCATCTTTCTATGGTTTCACAGCTAAGGTAACAATGACATCATATGCACCAAAAAATTTCAAGTATGCATCACAATGTTCAAACAGTTTCTGCCCAACAAAAAAAAAAAGCCAGCATTTTTTTCTTCTGGAAGAGCCGTCAGGTCTTGCTTTGTTGTATGAGCAGACGCGTTTTGACTCCTTTGAGTTATCTTCAGCATCTCAAAGGAGTCGAAACGCTTCAACTCATACAACATAACAAGGTCCGATGACTTTTTAAGAAAAAAAGAGAATTGGCCTGCGGATATTAAATAAACAAAATAATTGACTAAGCCAGCAATGATTACATTTTATAATGACACCAAAGTTAGAGTTGTGGTGTTGGACCAAAAGTGTACGAATTTCTCAGTTGCTAGAGCGGCTCGACGATGACCAATAGTAATGTTTTATATAATGTTTAAGATAACAGGTATAAATAGCAAAATTATTTATGGTGCCGAAAAAAGCAAGTCAGAAAATTGACCTAAATACCTTCGAGGACTTAGACCAGAATTATGCTCACCATACGCTCGAGAGAGTATTTGTAACGATAGGATAACGCAATATTTGATACCCATACTGTTCACATACGATGAAAACTTTTTTTCGGTGACAACTCCCCTATATGGGAGACTCCCCTTAAAGACCTTATAAATACTACTACTGTGACCAAAAAATAAGGTGACATTTGAATTTAAACTGCGCGCGTCGAAGGATTTGGAGATTATTAGTGTTTGAGATACGCGTCGTTTCCGGGATGGCCTTCAGTTCCGTCTTCGCTGCGGCCTGAATCTCCTCTATCGTATCAAAACTGTGTCCCCCGAGCGATCTTTTGAGCTTGCTGAATAGCCAGAAGTGACACGGTACCAGATCAGGTGAATACGGTGGTTGCGGAACGATATGGGTTGAGTTTTTGGCGAAACATTCACGAATTGCGAATGCAGTATGGGATGGTGCATTATCGTGGTGAGAAAGCCAAGAATTGTCTTTCCACAATTCTGGCCTTTTTATGTGGATAGCGTTACGCAAACCACGCATAACGTTCAAATCATATTCCTTGGTGACTGTTTGGCCCGGCGCAAGGTATTCATAATGCACAACTCCACGATAATCGAAGAAGAGAAGAGGTTGATGGTCGCCCAGGACGCTCTTCGTCTTCGACACGTTCACGGCCGGCTTGGAACTCACTATACCACTTGTAAAAATTTTTTTTAGACATAGCCTCATCACCAAAAGCTTTCTGCACCATCCTTAACGTATCCGCAGCAGAAATTTGATTCTGGAAACAAAATTTAATGGAAATTCAACAAATTTCGACATCGCAAAAAACCAAAAACTCACTTTTAGCAACTCACAAAACGACGCGTATCTCAAACACTAATGAATATTTTAACATGTAAATTTGACATAGATGTCACTGACCTAAAAAAAATAATACTCCAAATCTTTCGACGCGCGCAGTTTAAATTCAAATGTCACCTTATTTTTTCTACTTTTGTTAGAAATCCAGAAATTATGTATTTACGTGATAACAAAGAAAAGTTTATAGTAACGCGGCTTACAAACAGTTCTACTAAGTCTTTTACGAGTATTTGCTAAAGTTATGCACATCCAGTAGTAAATCATTGATGTAAAATTTAACTTAAGTAAATTTTCAAATTTTTTTTGAACATTGATCTCCAGCTAAACAGATAACATTTTGGCATTATTAATTTAAATTTAACCCTTAAAAATTCAAGTGAAGATTGATATCGCGAAATAATAATCCATCGCACAACAGTCGAAGTCCGAACCTTGGGGGCTGAGATTTATGGTTAGGGTATCTCATTCCATGACCGTAACTGAGTTCGAGATAATATGGTCAGTATACCACGAAATTAATTTCATTAAATTTTAAGCTACCTTCTGAATGGCTACTAGCAATATTGATGACGAGAGCCTGGTTCATTTAAACTTTTACTTTGAAATGCGCTTGGAAATTGGGGTTATAAAAGTATCTTCAAGTTAATTTCGAACAATGAAAACCGTACTCATCTCATCAATTAAGGCAATGCCCTAAACGCGAACCGTCGCGGATGACAATGAATTTTCAACCCAGACATCTAGCAAAATTTCAAACCACTCTGCTTTCTCCGAACTACAAGTTTTCGCTTAACAATGTACGTCGAGACCAAGAAGATTAATGAAGACTATTGAATTTTGACTTACCTGTTATACATGAGCACATCAGGCTTCCACAGACGATGCGGTGGTATTCGTAAATCACGCACACCACCATAGTCGGTTGAGTTCCATCGTAAATTCATGTCATTCCATTCCTGTAAGCAGAAACGGAAGAAGTTAAAGTATTTAATTTTAGACAGGAAAAGAGGATATGCTAGAGCAGTGAGTGTTCTGGTTTTCACAAATATTTCATTCTACATGTTGATGTTTTTTTTTTCTTCTTTTAATTTCTTGGTTTTGTTATTTTAAGGATCTGGAGCATCTTTGGTGTGGCAGTCATCTTCGTCATCATCATCACAGTCACCGTTGCTGTCGTAGAGTCGGGAAGCTTTCTGATTGAAAAGCAAGTGAAAGATAATGGCAAAGGATATCGTCACAGAAACGATTAAATTTCGCTGCAGGAAACATATTAGTAGAGAAAAGTTTAAGAGAACGAAGACTTAGGATAGAGCAATGTACTTCAAAACTATAAAGGTTGTATTTAGGATGCATCTGAATTTAAGTAGATCAAGGGATGGAGATAATGATTCTAGGAACTATTTTGGATAAAGCTAATATTGAAGATTGGTACCAGATAACTTTAGGAATATTCTACTCAGCAATGGGGAGGAGAAAGAACATCACTGTGTGCTTTCAATCTGTGGTTTCATCCCCAGACTGCAGTATGCCTTAAAGGATGGGTTATAATTTTGAATTGATGAAAGTGATTTCTTTCAAACAAATATTCTGTACAAAATATTACATCTTCTCAAAATATTACGAAAAAGTCTTAATATTGAATCGAATAAAAGAGAAAAAATTTGCAGTGAAACATAAGAGTATTTAAAATACCAAACTTGAGAGCGGGGATCTAGACCTGATTTAAGGTCAAATTTGCCCTAAAAATTCTGAAATCCTATTTCTACCAAACGTACGTTAAAGTATAACTCCGAAGGTGCATTCTTACTACTAGAGGCAAAAATGCGCGGGGCTACAATCTCTACTTAAAGGACTTATGATAGGTGTGAGGTCGTAAATGTGCTCAAAAACTGGCTAAGTTTCATAGCAGTGTAAAAACTGAAATTTATAATTGAGGACTAACTCCATTGTAGATGGTCGCAAGCCAATTTGAGAAACGAAGAGAGATCCCCTTGTTGCTTTCATTTAGAATGAGGATTCTAAATCCTACAACCAAAAGGAAGTAAATAGCCTCGGGGTTGCATATTGGGCTTACTGGTACCCCAATGACGGGATATTAAATGCTGAGAAATGTCAATAAGTGCAAAAACCCCTGCAGCTCTACTACTAAATCCTACTTACACCTCTTTTGTGGTGGCGTAAGAGGGTGAAGGCGAGCCTACCACCCCTGATAACGGAATCGAATATAAGAAACATGCTGCTGGAATGGAGGAATTGCGCAACGAGCTAATTCCTCGTCCCAGGAAGACCCGATAATAATTCAAAACCTGCAACAGAGCCTCGGAATTGATCGAACCTTGTAGTAATCGAGCCAAGGCAAACTACTCGATAGAACTTTGCAAAGAAATTACCATCTGTAGAAATAACCTCTCAATAAGTGCAGCACAATTTGAAACGCAGCTTATTAACATTGTTATTACTTACTCACAATAAACCCCACCACTTTCACCGCTACTTTTATCAATAAAAAGTGCTCCCAAAGACAAACTGAAAATATTAAGAATGAAATTTATAAATACAAAAATTGATAATGGCAACCCCCTTTGCGACACAATCTAGCGAAGCAATTGCTAGATTGTTTCGACGGGAATCTTCCGTTACAGCCATCAAGAGGCTCGTCGAGTGAAGCGGAATTGATTTGGAACATCGAGCGAAAAGGTCGTCGCGTTTGGTTAACTGCACTCGTAGGCAATTTGCTCCACTGCTCGTTCTTAAAACATCTTTTTGATAAAATTTATTCGGTGATTGATTTGGCTGAATAAACATAGAAAATAATTAGTTTTGTGACGGCCCATGCGTTCGCTTTCATTAAACATTTGCAATTAAAATTAATTAAAATGCGTGCAATATTCAATACTGAAATATTCATTGAATTCAATTCAAATTATTCTGAAAAATCGCTATCAGTTTGTGACCGTTGAAAGATTTTTGGGCAAAGTGTTAGAGGTGCAATTCATAATAAAAGGATTATTAATGTGAATACGTAACTCATGGATCTCGGATAACTTGTGTTGTCAATGAATTCCCAAAAATGATTCAGTGACGTCAACTACCGTATGGATTCCCAGTGGAATCCTCAAAGTTTAAACAGTGCAGTACAATCTTCAGCACCAATAATCAGATTATTAAGTTCTTGACCTGTACCGAAAACTATTTGCAAACGGAGATGTCGATGGTGTAGCTCAAACTTCTGTTTTTTGAGCGGATATTCTCTATGGGGATTTAATTAAAAGTGATGCATTTGATTCAATATTGATTGCTGCAGTTAGTGCATGTGTTATTTGAGTGTAAATGATGTGATGGAATCTGTATATGAGTTGTGATGATGATGGTGATACTTGTAATAAATATTTAATAGTAGTAAAGTTGGCTGAAATTAAAAAATTAAAGCGCAATTTTCGGATTACATCGAACTGTGTCCCATATACAGATAAAAAGAGGTACAGGCCTTGTCTGCCCCAAAAATGAGCGCTCTTTGGAGGAGGACTGGATGAGTACCCTTTATATTTATTATATTGCGGATTTTCCATGTTGTAAAAACAAAAAAATTATTGTAAAAACAAAAAAATTTATTATTTAGAATCATAAAATGTCAAAGTGTGAAAAGATTGAACAAAACTTTCGAACTTTCCACTTGCATGGAATCTTGAGCAGGTATGGGACCCACCATATTGGCTGGTCCCTCCGCTCATGAGCTAGCCACTGGGTGAGCTCACCCCTTTTTCTATGTCGTTACAGATGCTCTTGCAGGGTAGAGTGGCCTTCCGCTTGGTTCTCCCATTTATGGTAAAGTATTATGTGATTTTTCATTTCGGAGGAAAAAATTATGCGAAGTATATATGTATGAGCTTTTCATTTAAATGGAAAATATACGGCCACGTCTCTGATGGATCTTGATCCGGATGTGGGATGCAAGGGGCACCGCTTACACCTGGATAGCCCACTCTTAATTGGTGGTCGTAAGTATAAATAGCAAAGACGAGATCCTCTCAAGTCTCCACGCATTCACCAGGCTCAGTCTGTCATTTTGTCTTAACGTTCTATCCTCTCAGTAGCTTACCTCAGCCTCGACACCATTGAACCAAGTTATTTGATGATTTAATTCATGAATGTGAAATTTTTTTATATTAGACCCTTGTGCTAGGGAAAAGAACCCACCCACGACATCGGAATGCTAGCCGGCAGCGCATTCACGCATCCTCATATAAGGCCGATTCCGGCAAGCACCACAATCTTCGCTCGAATAGGCAGCAAAGTATCGCTGCAGTCATTTAGGGTAGTTTACATTCCTCCAAATCACTACAACCTATGGCATAGCCTCGCAACCGAAAAAAGGACAACCGCCTTGGATCTTGGAATATCAGATCACTGAACAACTCGGGCGTAGTTTAGGATCTTATAAAATAGGCCAGTCAATAAAAATTAAAACATGCTGGCAATCGAGGAAACGCACTGGACTGGAAGTGATATTCAAGATATTAGATCGCACATAATATTCATAAGTGGGAAGCCTACTGGATAGTGAGAACTTGGAGTAGCCCTCATTGTAAATAGGGGGTTCAAATCATTGATTTTAAGGCAGTCAATTAATCAATAAGTGTCATTCGCATAACCTTGAAAGAATAGTCGACTTATGGCCTGCAAATGACAACGCTAAGGTTGGTAATGAGCTATCTCATCGGAGAACGACTGGAGAATATGGCCCCCATGGTGAAACAAATGACGGCGGCTAGCGCCTGATCGGCATGTACCAGAAACCTATTCATACTTTCGACTTGCTTTCCACATTGACGCGTACAGAAATGACCAAGGTATCATCGGACGGCAACACACAAAACTAGATCGACAACATTCTGATCCAACAACGTTGAGCCTCAAACATACTTGACATCCGTACATACGGAGGAGCCAATTGTAACCAAGATCATTACCTGATCAAATTCACTTTTCAGTGTCATATTCGAAGCCGTATTCGGTGAAGACCAGCCTTCCAGTTTGGAACATCGACATCAAAATGCACCGAACGGCATCTGTGTGTTTCACTCAGATTCTCGAAAACCAGCTGGTTCCCATACTATTGGACACACGGCTGAAAACAAACAACGAGCTGTGGGGGGAAATGAAGACGGCAATTAAATTGGTGCAAACAAATGCTTGGTTCGATAATGAGTGTCAAAATTCGTTGCATAAAAAGAATCAAGCGAATAAACCATATTCAGGTAGAAAAACCAGGATGAAAAGACTACATTACGAAAGTTAATTGGAATTAAAAAAAGAAAATGCAATGAACATCAATTGAGAAGTATCAATGTAAGTTTAACGAGCAGCAAAACAAGACAATCAGACAAAGTAGTGAAAAGCCTGAAAATATGTTAGCATAACATCAGCAACATCACCGCTGATGAAAACAAGACTGAAAAAAGATGGGCATCATATTTCAAGAACCTCTCAAATCTTCTGCATAGGTCCAGAACACCGGAGCCTTTTGGTATTCCCGGAGAGCTCACATTGGCACCATCAACTCTGCATGAAGTTTACTCCACAATCAGAGCCCAAAAGATAATATAGCACTGGAGATCGATGAGATTCCAGTGCTCATTAAATATGGTGGCAGCGGTGTTCAGAAAAAAACCATCTTTAAAGTCATCCAGCACATTTGACAACAATATAAATGCCAAACGAGTGGAGCGAATCAATTATATTCACTAACCACACAAAACAGGACAAGCTACAGTGAGAAAACTATAGAGACATATCACTTCTTTGTACGGCGTACATAATATTTTCAAAGAGCTTAGAAAATAAAACCAGAGCATACGCAAACAGTATTATTGGGGAGTATCAAGGTGGCTTTAGAGAAGGTCGATCAAAGATAGAATAATTGTTCACAGACAAGGAGTTACTTGAGCAATGCTTGGACTGCAATCTAGACGTGTATAAAATCTTCGTTGACTTTAAGCAAGCACATGAAAGTATTCATCATAACGTACTGTAAATAATGCTTTGCTTTGGCATTTCAACCAAATTAGTCCATCTTACCAAAATGACAATCAAGTTTACAACCTCCCAGAGGGTTTCATATTCCACCAGATTGACCACGTTCTCATATAAAAACGACCCGCCACCAGCATTTTTGACACGCGCTCATTTGGTAGCGCTGTCTATGATTTGGGCCACTACCTTATAAGGATCAAGTTCCGATACCGTATCTTATAGAGCTGTAAACAAGGAGCATCAGTTGCTCCAAGGTACTAGTTAGACAAGCTTAACATAATGATAGCTCAGTAGCGTCCACATACATGTCAGTGCTAGAAAATCGCATCAACATATCCCTGCAAGTGGGAGAAAGAAATGATGACATCAAAACCATGTTTACATTAAGAGATGCGGTAACCAAAGCAGCCTAAGAGGTCTTGGGTTACCAGCCAAAGAAAAGTAGGAACGACTGGTATGATGAAAATGCAAGAAAGTGATTAAGGAAAGGAGCTTTGTGCACAACGAGTACATTCAGCGAGCAGCTTGGACCAAAGAAGAACAATATAAGAGCCTTAGATATCAAGCTGAAAAAACGTGCTGCTATCAATTAACTAAGAGATGGCTTCAGTCCACAAACAAGTGTTTGCAAAAGTGCACAAGGAGCAGTCATAGGCAACCCAGTCAAAATTAAAAACAGACAGCTGTAGTATTTGCAGAATCAATTCTACTTTTTTATATGCAGCGTGAAAAGTAAGCGTAAAATAGGTTATATGGGCAAGAAGAGTGAGAGGCATTTAGGGAACTTGATGGTAAAAATACGCCATAATTTTTTAGGGTGAACGAGCATAATGCACATACACAAATGCAGTTTGTTGATCATTTGGTCGAGGAAATTTTATACAAACGCCGAAGATCATTCCGAATTGAATATTCGGTGAAGAAGGTAGTCGTCATTACCTTTCTTTAATTCGCGTGCAAAAATGGATGGGTGGACGCGAGAAGGTACGCGTGATTTAATAAATTTATAAAAGCAGAGGCGATGTTCAATTTCAAGAAACAATTGTGTGGCTCTTATAAATCCATAAAAAATAAACAGTATGCATAATCTTCACAGGATCACATCACTTCAATCATAAAATACATTTTTCATTGCAGTTTTTATTGAAGGCTAAAACATCAATTTTCAATCGTTTATCTCTCTGTCTTCGCTTTTATGTTGTCCGCGCGATGTTTAACGATCAAATGATCCTTTTGACACATTCACTCGCAAGACGTGTATCATATACAAAAATAGCTTGGGTGAACTATGACGACGTGTAAACATAAGCGCGAAACCTGTTTTACTATGGGTGAGTTCCATTTTCAAGTAAAAAAGCCAATTCACAGCGTCTCCATCAACAGTTGAAGCTGTGAACATTCTAGAAGCAGAGCAAGATATCCCGGTCGCACCACCAACCACAGACGAGATAAAAGCAGGAAAAACTAAGATATGAAAATGATACAGCCATTGCTCTGCTGTGCACGTCTTATAAAGTGCTCTCCCAAATTGTAGAAATAAAATTAAAGCCGCACTATGAAAGTATTAAGGGAGAGTATCAGAGAGGCTTTCGAACTAGACAGTCTTCAATAGACCAAATATTCTCAGCTTAGAAAGTGCTGGGAATATTGCATCGATATGCGTTAACTCTTTGTAGACTTCAAGCAAGCACACGATAGTGTCAACAGAAATGCACTGTACAAAATAATACTTGACTTTGGCGTCCTAACAAAACTAGTCCACATGATCATGGTCATAATGCTGAACACAAAGTCCCAGGTCAAGGTTAATGGTGAACTAACGGGCAGCTTTACAACGGAATCAGGCTTAAAACAAAAAGATGGACTTGCCCCACTGCTTTTTGATATTGCGCTGGAACTTGTCATCAGGAGCATATGCTGTTGATATCGATATTTTGGCACGGCCAATCTTGGATGTCAAAGGAGCATTTCTGAGTGTAGAGCCTAAAGTAAACCAAATTAGCCTATGATCTAATGAAACTAAAAATAAATTCATGACTCAAACGGGGAAGAAAAGTCCAGTTTGACAAACCCCAAGCATTGGCAACTACAATCTTGAAAGTGTGGATAATTTTGTGTATCTTGGTGCCAATTTTAATAGAAGAGGCGCCGAAAATGACGAGATTGGACGCCACATAAAGGCCGCAAATAAAGCATATTGCTCCATACTTCCCATTTTAAGCTCCAGAGTTGTGCACAAGCGAAATAAACTCCGCATTTATAGAACATTAGTCAATCTCGTGCTGTTATATGGAAGTAAAATGTGGACCCTGACGAGTGAATTCGAAGAGGCAGTGGACATATTTGAATGCAAACTGCTCTAAAAAATCTACGGCCCGGTGAAACAAGGAACAGAGTGGAGACTTTGCTACAACGATGAGTTGTAGTTGTGTGAACTATTTGATGGGCCACCTGTTTCCGCTCGCGTAAAGTTACGTAAATTGCAATGGTTGGGCCATTTAGAAAGAATGGAAGTAAACGACCATCCAAAAGAATAATAAAGAGTAGAGCACAAGGTAGACGTTCAACGGAGAGACTGAGGGTTCGATGGGAAGACACGATAGAAGCTGACAGTAGATCCTTGTTGGAAGTGAACAACTGGCGGACAAGTTCGCGGAACCGTGATAATTGAAGGAAATTAATCCTGGAGGCCAAGGCCCGGCTGTGGCTGTCACGCCATAGATAATGATGATGGTATTGAAAACAACATGCATGTTTTTTCCAACAATCTTGCGACTATTTCAATTGGATCGTACCCATATAGTGTCAAAAGCCTAAAAATAATTTTAAACTGGTTTTCAATCACTAATTCCACAATGCTCCTTCGCTGCAGACAAGAAAATCTATTTTGCATATTCATTGGTTTCTTCTACGAATCCTTGAAGAAAACGTTTGTCAATGAGCATTGAAAAGTAATCAATGGCTGTTGCGTTTGAAATCATGTTAGGAGATAAAACTCCCCCGAGAAGATTATCCAACTATACATGCCGACTCCGGCCGGGGGTGTTTTGGGTCCCGCCACTCGTCTACCCATAAATTTGTCCTTTAGGCCTCGAAATGAGCTTGGCTTGCACCGGAGTGTTCATTTTTAGGGGAAACGATCACTGCTTTTATCTGCGTACCAACCTAGAAGAGGAGGACAACCCACCCAACAAACTCCCGCGACAATACCGTAATCTATCTACCCTAAGTCCTAATTGACGAGAAATTACCTTCATCGAGAGCTGGGACTCGGAACCAAACAAAAGACCTAATATACCCCAGCACTTGCGGAATATTGGCGCAGAAAAAAGGCGCCTTAACATTTTCGCATTCACTCCTTAACCAAGTCTGACACTTCACTTCTAGCGATTCCTTGATTGGAGAAAAAGAAATAAAAGTAAATACGATTCACTGAATGTCCAAGTATAGTTATTATTCATAAGTTATGACTCTCATTTTAAACAATCTCAATGAAATTCTGCCTTAACTCTACCATTATATTTACCTTAACTTAATTAACTCGACCAAGGGGGCCCCCGCTAAATTTTCCGCTTCGATTGTGTCCCGTTACTCGACTCCCGCTAGCCGCGTTTTTTGCGAGAAAATTCACCACCCATTTCTCGAGGTGTGTCCTTGTCAGCCCGGTCTTTTTTTCCTTCCTGGAAGAGTTTCTAGAGTAATCATTACGGAGACAGACACGTTCTTCCCTTCCACACGGGTTCCAAAAAAACAGAAGCCAACTCGAAAATTATTATCAGCGGTTTTTTCCCTCATTCGATGGTGCAACCTTCCCACATGGGTTCCAAAACAAGAAAGAGAGCTCCTTGCTCAGTATTCGGTTCGTTCTCGCCTTGGATGGGATTTTTCAACCCGTTGAAAAATCATTCGGTTAAATTGGCCGCGACTTCTTGGAATCGTGGATTCTAGTACCACCATTGACCCTTCGGATCTTCAGATATCTGTGGCTCCAACCTTCTTTGCTGCGAGCTTTATTTCCTGTGTTTTTTTATTTCCTTATTTTGAATGTTCGTGGCCGTGCCTAATTGAGACGTCAAGTCTCTTCCGTTTGTTTATGTTTATTTTCTCCAGGAGTTGATGATATCGAATGTTAGAAGATGTAAGCTTGCTACGTAATCGTCCAGCTATTGAATAATTCTATATATTGAATGATTCTATCAATGCCAGAGCCTGGGTAGTAGATGCTACCGAAACAACGAACGATGGGATTCTTCAGCACGATAAATTTAATAATCTTCCTTCAGCCAACAAGATGATTCGTTTATCATCCGGCAAACCAATTCGGTCTACTTGCAACCGAACTGGAGTCTGTAAACTATTCACATCGCTTTCGGTATTCGAGTGCCCTATGTTGTCGACTATATACCCTTTCTTGATTTGTCCATATGATCACGAATTACAACATTTCGCCGCACGAAAACCATTCATGCTGGTCTGAAGAGCGCAGATAGGATCAATTTCAGTAATATACAAGATGGCATTCCAATTCTTCCAATGCTTGTGCGTATCCTTGTCCAACTTCACCATATCCATAATGACTACTTGCTTCCCGCCAAGCATAACGTCTGTTGAACGCTTTAGCCTATCAATAATAGACTCTTTGCAGCTATACAAATTATCAAATTTTGTTTTAGTGACGGAATCAATTGCATTCATTGCTGAGACTGTTAACTTCTCAGATTCTGATAGCTGATACAGTCTATGGACCCCAGTGACACTCTCCCCCCACTATGCCTTAAACCATTTTAAACAAGGCTGGATATTTCTTCAACATTAACTGTGTTGTATCGCCTCCATCACCCAAAATCATATTTGGTTGCCAATTTTCAGCATTTACACATTTATAGTTGCACCACCAATAATCTCCTTCGGTCTCACCACGCCATGCGAATATCGGGTAATCTGCTTCAGCAAACGCCGCAGCAACTTCATTCTGTGTCGAGTATATATTACAGGCCGCCCATCGAATCGCTGCACCTAATACAACCAAAGTCTCGATTTAAACTGCAGTATGTGCATTGATACGTGTACCGTCAACGATTAGTACATTTTTCAATGGTTTGTCTCTGGAGGCGCGCTTTCGCAGAACCATTATTCCAGGCATTTCATATTCAACTATCGTCCTATCTTACAAACTATGTTACTTTTTATGGAATTGTTTGCAGCTACATATAAATGAGTTGCATATTTTGAATAATAATTTTTCTGAAAAATTATTATAGAAGAAAAATGTTAGAAGAAGGTGGTTTCGACGTGTGCACTAATCCTCCTCAGGCCATCACACTTAGATACACACCGGTGATGGCGACCACCATGCTCAGCTAAGCTATCGGAGCCATCCGAAAGAGTGATCGATATCCGCGCAACGTTAGATAAAGCTTCAAATGTAGAGCAAATTTGTCGTATAGATTTACATTAAATTGATGTGAAAAGGGTGAAATGATCCAATTAAAAAAGTTTAGCTAATTACAAACTATGTTTACTATTAGTGTTATTCTATTTACAAAGTTTCCAATAGTAGCTTGGCTCGGGTGATTCTATCATTTTTTTCCGTACAATTTGTGAACTTATTGCAGAGGCAAATGCTGAAGTTCGGTAGTAATTTGTCCGTGACAATCAGTACAAGTATTTCCTGTTTATGCAATGCTCCACAAATTAGGACTTTGTTTCCGCTTAGTACCACCTGCCATTGTCGCGCTTGTTTCATGTTCTGCACTTTTGAGAGGTTCGCCGTCATTTTTTCTCTAAAGAATCACTTTCAAATTCGTCCTTTAAGGCGAAAACTCACTGCTACTTCAAAAAAGTTTTGCAAAATGTCTTATATTTTTTTTTGCGTTAAATGTTTTTTACTCGCAGTAGCATATAACCTTTTAGGTCTTAAGGGTCCCGGAATTCGATCACTTGAAGTATCCATCTCAAAATCACTAAAGGAAAATTGAGCACAGGTTAAAAAAATTTGCTGCGTACGAGTACCTACGGTGCCGGCGCAAATTCATCCGCTTCTAACTGATACCGGTTAGATACTGAGCTGAGCGAATTTGAATAGCGTGTGTATCATATGCTGATACAACAGTATCTCACGAATGTAGTCGATTCATCGATATATCATACATCGGGCTTGAACGTGTTATGGGCCATTTCAGCATAAAAGGGGACCCACCCTTAAAAATTTTGAAATGTTTGACAAGACCTAAATCTTGTGAGACCAACACCTCTGGCCTTTCTACAAAAATTAAGCTTTCTAGCTTCTCTAGTTTCTGTGAAATATTGCTGTGATGAATGGACAGACGGTCAAATGGACACGCTGACGAATGGACGGGTGGATGGATAGACAGGCCGCGAAACAAGCAGGTCTGATTTTTTAATGGGATTATCGTGCACATTAAATGAAAGGTATTGAAGGAGCTTTCAAAACAGGCCTTAAAACCACATGTCACAGAAGAGAGTTTTGAGAAAAATAATATTTTCGAAGAATTTGTGTCCTCTCCACTGAGGATTTATTTGACTATAGACCGAAAAATCATAAATGCCAACGAACTCAGAATTTGCTCAGTTTGCTAATACAAGTATACTTTGTGAATAATCATTCTTCAACGAAATTCCATAAGTACCTTTAAATTTGACGAAATTCAATACTTGAGTTGCTCAATATAACACACAACAAGCATACTCTTGTGTACTTTGCATGTTTTTTTAGTTTTCACCTTTCATAATGACGTACCATATATAGGTGGTATTTAATTGAAAGTTTTCATTCAACATATTCCCAAAAATATTTTTAAATAATTCCAAATATTGAATTTTCGCCAAAATATTTTGCAGAATTTTAACCAAATAAATGTTCCATACCATCAGATCATCTACTAGTCATAACCACAAAATTTCACATTTGCCACACATTTAACCAATATGCATAATAAGTTCGCATTTGGTTAAACCCCAACAAAGGACCGACGTGCAATTTGATATGTTTTTGATTATCTAGGTGTGGATATGGAAGGAGAGATAGTGTCTATTTGCTATGGCATTCAATTAACCTCAATGAGGATTCAGTCGATTAGATAACCAGTGGCTTATTAATAACTCAAAATTGGTAACAAAAGTCGGGATAACACAATTACCTGCTCCGTCGACAGCACGTTAACGAGTTCCAGGCCGTTTGCGTGTGTGAACAAGGATCGAAACAAATGCATACTATGTTATTCGTAAAAATTCATATGTATTTCGCAATTTCATCATGTCCTTTTATTCTCACACTATTGTCTGATAGCTCCCATGCCCGGCGGGTGGTAGCAATAACGGTCATATGTGAAAGGCCATTACGTTGTCAATGTGCAAATATTGGCATAACATTACAACTGTCCGATTGCTGAATAATATCTGAAATCAGCTCCAACATCATCCCTCGATATCGACGCATATCGATGGAATTAATCACGTTTCGGACTTCCAAACATATGTTCGCATATGGACATCGGAATGTGGATGGATATTGAGGGCTTCGTTGGAACAGGATGGGCAAATTCCACCAACCGCAATATGCTCCCAGTGCGGACGATAGCTTAAATTGTCGTGTAAATAGCGTTAGGCTGATCTGATCTTGTTCTACAAGGGAACAATAGAATTGAACAAGCTCGGGGTTTCCTGTTTACATCTATTGCCTGGCAAATACAATTTAGGTGATTAAATGTGGGTCAAAAGACCTCCTGGTCAGTTTGAATTTGTATTGTACATCACAGGCACGTTGATTCCAGGCATATGGGAATCGTAATATTAGCACCCCAACATGCACGTGTTGTTCATAATAAATTCATAAATTGGCACGTTAAGCAATTTACTGAAAGTTGTGCTTAAATATTTATTGAATATCATATTTTAGTTGAATTTAATTTCGGAGAAAGATGTAATTTCCAGATATGGTAACTTTTTCTTCGATAACTTCTCGTCCACCGCTTGTTTCTGCTGTAATTTTCTTATTATCAAAGTCCTTAAAAATCTTATTTACTTTCAATCAAAAATAATTCTTAAAGTACAGTTTCGTTACTTTCGATTCTCCCTAGTATACTTACCACTCAATACGTTAAGCAACTAATTCTTTCACTAGATAAATATACACAGTAAAGCCAAAGATAAACAGAAAGCCATTTCAGCAGCGAAACGCGTGGGGAAATTTACAAGGAAATCCCTCGCTCCTTCTTGGTATTTTGTAGAAATCCACTACGATAAATGTTACACAGTGAATCAATTTTCCAACAAGTTAAGGCATCAGCATCCATTACGCGTTCTACTGCTCCTCTTCTATTTATGGAACTTCCACAACCAAACACTCATGCCCCCTAGCTTTGTCCTTCGTCCTTCCACTTAACCCCAACCCCGATAGACATCTAATCCCTGAAATCCGCGAAGGAACCGTTTCAATTGTGTTTTATGCCTTCATCGACAATCTACAATTCTCCACCGAATATTTGTTTAGCGCAAACAATCGAATTCACAATAAAAAACAAAAAAACAAAATTGCTTTCTATAAATCACTTACGGAAGCTTTCGACCCATTTGATGAACAGTATCCATTTTTTCCGGCCCAATTCGTGGGGATGTAATTTCAGGAGGTTGTTACTCTTATGCACCTGCTGTGGGCTTATATTTGTATGGTGGAGCTTTCTGCGACTCAGCAAACCTAGCGAATGGATTACATATGAGTCCGTGTGGCCGATTCCTACTTCTGTATGTCCGTGTTTGCAATTTATTACAACATTCATTTGTTTCATCGAAATTTTCCGACATTGATAAAGGTCAGAGCGAAAGAGTGTTATTTGTGTTTATTGCAACATGTCCTGAGTTTTATATTTTTATCGCAGTGCGTTTTAAATATTCAGATTTTAAAGATTTAAGGTCCAAGTGGAAGCCAATTAATCCTAAGTAATAGTGTGACTTCAGAAATTTAGTTCAAGGGTCCATTGAAATTGAATGGGGGGAAGAAGGATACAATCTATAAGCATTCTCAATAAGGCAAAGTTCAAGTCAGTTCTTTGAAAAAGTTTTGTACCAAATTGTTCATTCTTACATGTGGGTTTGCGCTCTGATTTGATTGTCAGAAGCTATTAAGCTATCCGTCAACATTATCTGGTCGTCAAGAATAATAATAATTGACATTTTATATGATGACGGTCAACTTTTCTACAGAAAGCTGTGTATTGTTATTATAAATGTTCAAAATGACGGGAAATGAATAGCAGGAGCAGAAAAAAATCTCAAATTTGTAGCAGGGGTATGGTTCATTTCAAATCACACATTTTTCTCAGAAAAATATCGTAAAATGCTGAGCTGATAGAATAATTGAGCAGCAGGTGCAAATTTCTTTTAATCAAAATACGTTCCATAAAAATCGTGCAGTTATGCATTTCAGTTTCGCTTGGCCGATTTCATTGATTGATATGTAATGATGTGCATAGTATATTTTATGAATTGCCCAAATCTGAATTAACCATCAGAAAGCCCACATTTCATTGACCCAAGAATTTCCGGCACTAAAGTTCATTTACGAGCTCAATAAATTCCTATACTCAAGGATTGAAAGCTAACCGAGAATACAATCTATGCGCAAGATTACTATGCACCTATTTACAAGTCAGCGACATTTTTCTGGGTGACTTGAATGCAAAACTCGGCTGAGGAATGGCGCGTAGAGGAACAACTGGAGGACACCGCTTTCATGCAAAGCCCAGTGACAACAGACAACGCTTGATTGAATTCGCATCTAGTAGAGGCTTTACAGTAAGCTCCACACACTTCCCGCATCGAGACATCCAAAAGAGAACGCGGGAATCCCCAGACCATTGACATAGAGAGTACTGGATCCGCAACCGGTCTCGAGCGCCGAAGCAATTAGCAACCTTCGCTAAAGTTGTGTGACGTTGAGGTTTGAAGTGATGTGTTTTTGTTTTTGCACTTAATTCACTCCGAAACACTTTCACGTTTAGAGGATTTTTAATTTTGAAGATCGCGTGTGCGAAATCTGTACTTTAATTCTCTTTTAGGAAAATTTCTCGAGAGAAATTTACCTATTGCGGAGAGTATCATATATATAGTGTGGGCGTCAAAAGAAAGTGAACACCAACTTTTCATCTTTAAATTGTTACATTACAAAGCTATTATTGACTTGCGATAAAAAGTAATATCAATGAGTCTACTACTAAACCATTTAGAGATTGATTACTATTAAACATGAAATCAAAACAAGTGGCAACATTGCACAAATCTCACCAAAGTTGAAATACATCAGATTTTACGCGTCAAAAATAAGTAAACAGTGGTAGCACTTACTTCGCTTCTTTTATATTTCAAGGAAGAACCTTTACTTTTGGTGATAAATTTGTGCCGTTCGCGTGCTTTACTTCACCAAATGTCGTTTTAAGTACATTTGTTCTAATTAATATTAAAAATAAAGACGTAAAAGAAAATAGTTTAACTATGGGAAAGCAAACATCGCCTGATACTCGGAAAATTATAATAGACTTAAAAGAAAAAGATGAATCCTTGCGTGAAATTGGCGAAATCGTGGGCAGAAACCACTGCACAGTAAAAAAAATATTGATAAGTCTACCAAACATCATCTTGTTGAAGATTTACCGAGATCTGGATGCCCAAAGCGGCTTAGTGGTACTGAAGTTAGAGCTGTAGTAAGAGAAGTAAGGGCATATTGCTTTGGACAACGAACTGGAATTTACGCTTTTGGCTGGCGGATGTGATGGTTTGGACCTAGTTGCTCTGCACAGTAGCGCCGAGGTGAAACTCGTGTGTGAACGGCTCCAATTCAACTATCATACCGTCTCCGTCCCGGTAAAACCTTGGCAGGCCTCGGAGTACGTTCGAAGTTCGCACCATTGGGTTGGTGGTGTAGGTTCGGTTGAGACGGACTCCCGATTATCGCTGGTCTGGCTCTGAGCACTTGTCCCCATAAGGGCTTGAGCCAACCCTCGGATGGCCTTCCTGCTCTGCAAAGATAACCATGGGACCAAAAAGGCGACTACGCACACGAACGGAGATAGCGGCTCCGAGGGGGGACCCAACAAGACCAAAAACAAAAAACCAAAAAATCCAAAAAAAAGAAATAAAAAATAATAACAAAAACAACGACCCAACCAGCGGTTGCAGCCACGATGTCAACAGTACATCGAGAGCTGTACTAACCACGAAAAAAACGAAGACTAACACGACGACAGTGACGGTAGACGAAAAACGGAGAACAGCAGACAGTCAGGTTCAGACTGAGATTCCTGCGGCGTTCGGGTGCAGCAAAAAAATTATGCGAACGCCCGAGCGTCCTATTAAGGAGAAGCGGGAAACTCTGCAGGATGCTTCAGGTGTCCGAGCAATGGAAGCTAATAGAAAGAGCACCTAAAATTCGATTGTCACCGCTGCGATCGTTACTGAAGCGACCGATGCAAGGGTCACAAATCCCGACATTGCAACGAAAAATCCAGAAGGTAACGAGGAGATTACGGCACTAAAAATCAAGAGTGACCAGACGCCGCGTGATTGTACCGCCAACGTTGAAAGTGCGGCGGAAGTACTGCACTCGGAAACGGAACGCGATAACCTCTCCCAAGGATGGTTGCAAGGTAGAATTGCGGAAGGAAGAGAGGCTACTCCGAAAAGCGAGAGATGTTCTGAAAAGAATACAAGCTGCATGCGACTCCCCAAAAATCAGTAAAACAGCAAAGGCAGGGCTCTTTGAACTAGAGGAGCTCCTGGATCGCATAGGGCACTATCGAAGGAGCTGGTTAAGGGCCGAAGATGAACAGAAAGCTAAAGAGGCGCTTGGGGCAAAATCTAAAGGCGACATGCAGATAGCTCCATCATTAAAAGTCAATAAAAGAATGGCGTCTAGCCGAATCGAAGGAGATCGGGATAAAAGAAGGAAGGAAGAGGCACTTGATGGGCGCGGAGCACCAGATCACGGGTTTCAGACAGTGCTTACAAAAGGAGCGAAGAAAGCCGCAAAGAAACTCCTTCAAAAAAAGCCAGAAAGTAAAGTTCGCACGGACGCCCAATTAGAAAAAGGACCTGATGCAAAACAGGAGAGGCAGAAGCCCCGACGAAGACCCCGGCAGCAGGCACTGCTTGTAAAGCCCCAAGATGGCCGATCCTACGCGGAGGTACTGCGGGAGATCAGGGGAAACGTAAGGCCCGAAGACACCAATACTACCATTAAAGTAGTACGACCAACGCGGTCGGGACACATACTGGTCGGATTTGGAGCAGAGGCCGGCAATAGAGAAGCATTTTGTGACGCAGTAAAGAAAGTCCTCGGCAAAAGCGCAACAAAAGCCCCGCTCGAGCCGATGACAACAATCGAAATACGGGACATTGACTGCGTGACGGATCTGGCCGAGGTAGAAGAGGCCATCAAAAGGGAGTTCCCTAGCGTGGGAAGGATCAAAGTGAGACTGACACCAGAAAACAACAGGGGACAACGCATGGCCATAGTCGACTTGACCGAAAAGGACGCCGAACAATTCCTGAACAAGGGCAAAGTACGAATAGGGTGGGTTGTCTGTAGGATACGGCGAAGAGCAACGCCTCTTCAATGATTCAAATGCCTTGGTTATGGTCACATCATACAAGTATGCAAAGGACCCAATAGGGGTTCCCTATGTTACAAATGCGGTGAAATGGGACATAAAAGGAAAGAGTGTACGAAGGAGGCACACTGTATTCTTTGCAAAGATGCTGATCCAAAACCTGATTTTGGACACGCCTTGGGATCAGGAAAATGCCGGGTGTTCAATGAAGCCCTAGCCAAGGCAAAATCAGAGCTTCGATGACCCGCATCCTGCAGGTAAACCTACACCGCAGTTCAACCTTCCCAAATCTGTTTGAGCAGTTTGCGAGGGACATGAAAGCCAACTTCTTGCTGCTGAGTGAGCAACACCATAATAAAAGTCCTGCATTATGGTATTCTGATGAAACTGGTACTGCCGCCATCTGGGTTCGGAACAGTGACTTTCAAGCAGAGGGTTGTGGACGGGGGGATGGTTTCGTGTAGGTTCGGTGCTCAGGGATCACCTGCTTTAGTGTGTACTTGACGCCTAACGAGTCGATATCATCTTTCCAAGCCAAGCTTAATGCTTTGGAAGGCGCTGTCTCGAACGCAGAGGGCAAAGTGCTCGTTGGGGGTGACTTCAACGCTAAAGCAACCGAATGGGGCGTGCCTCAGACGGATCCGCGGGGAAAACGAATCCTGGAAATGGCGGCCAGGACGGCCCTCGTCATACTAAACTCCGGAAATACGCCGACTTTCCGCCGTATTGGCTGTGAGGGAACCATGCCGGACGTGACATTTGCCTCGGAGTCCTCAGTACGAAGGATAAACAACTGGAAAGTATTAGAGGACTACTCAGCCAGTGATCATCAGTGCATTCTGCTTGAGATAAGTGACGCTGTCTCCCGACGTCCGTGCTCTCGGCCTTCTACAACTGGATGGAACATCGGAAGGATCGACGTCGAGAGGTTCGTCAAGGCTCTCACAGCAGGTGAGCCGCTGCAGGGAGCTTCGGAGGGGATGGAAGAACTGGCAGCTGAAGACGTGGTAAACTCTACTATGAAGATCATTACGACTGCTTGCTGCGCTTCTCTGCCCTGTCGAAAGCCCCGGCACGGCAAGCCCCTAGTGTACTGGTGGTCAACTGAAATCGCTGAAAAGCGAAGGGAGTGTCACAAGCTTCGACGTGAGGCTCAATGGGCGTGGAACCGTGACGAGGCATGCAAGCAGGTAGCAGCATATAAGTCGGCAAGGAAATGCCTTCGCATATTGATCAATAATAGCAAGGCTCGCTGCTGGCAAGACCTAGTGGACAATGTGAACAAAGATCCGTGGGGCCTTGGCTACAAGCTGGTCATGGGGAAACTTGGTGCCCTACGGAAGCCTTGCATACATGACGCGGAAAAGATGGACGTGATAGTTCGGGGACTCTTCCCCGCCCATCCCGTCCGTGTTGACGCTGTCCATAGTGAAACAGCAGGCGAGTGCCCACTCTTCACACAGCTGGAGCTGGAGGAGGCAGTTCTCTCATTGAAAACGAGGAAGGCTCCAGGTCCAGATGGTGTTCCAGCTGCTGCCCAGCACATTCAACGCTTGCCTATGGGACGGGGTTTTCCCGGTACGATGGAAGGTGGCGAAGCTCGTGCTGATCAGCAAGGGGAAGGGAAATTCCGAATCGCCGTCTGCATACCGCCCGTTATGCATGCTAGACACGGCTGGGAAAGTGCTAGAGAAACTCATCAAGGGAAGACTCACTGACGCGATTCGTGCTGCTGGGGGCCTATCTCCTCGGCAGTACGGTTTTAGAGCAGGACGTTCTACCATTGATGCGATTGCAGAGGTGGTGAGCGTGGTCCAAAAGGCAGTGGCATATAGTCGCACCAAGCGACGGATCGTCCTGTTGGTGACACTCGACGTCAGGAATACTTTAAGTACCGAAGCCTGCTTTACGGCACGACACAGGGCCAACGAAGGATGGAAATTACATCGGATGTTGCCCAGGGATCTATCCTTGGTCCGGACCTGTGGAACGTGTCTTACGACGGGCTACTAAGACTTGAGATGCCAGATGAGTCGCGCTTCGTCGGCTATGCTGATGATGTTGTAGCTCTGGTCGCTGGACGCACCGTCGAACAAGCGCAACTTAGGCTAGGTATGCTAATGCGCCGAGTGAGGGACTGGATGGCTGCTCGCGGGCTGAGTTTAGCACTAGAGAAAACCGAAGTGGTCATCTTGACAAAAAAGAGAATCCCTAGAGTAAGGATGATCAGTATTCGAGACATACAAATCGAATCGAAGCCAACGGTGAAAGTACCTGGGGCTACTGGTCGACTCGAAGATGAGTTTCTCTGAGCAAATCAGGGCAACGGCTGAGAAAGCTGCTACGGGAATATCGGCTCTGAGGCGACTTAAGGCCAACGTAGGGGGGCCCAGTCCATCAAGAAGACGCCTTTTGATGAGTGTTGTAGGGTCAGTGCTACTGTACGGAGCAGAGGTGTGGGGCGACGCTCTCAGCAAGGACGTATACAGGAAACGTTTGGCACGGGTACAAAAAGAGGAGCACTGAGAATTGCATCTTCGTATCCAACAGTCTCCGACTCGGCCGTGAGAGTTATTGCAGGCGTGATACCTATCGCCCTCCTTGCTAGGGAGCGCCGCGCTATTTACCTGTGCCGTAACGAGGATGCGAGGGAGATAGTTGTCCACGAAGAGAGACAGCGCTCGCTCAACGATTGGCAGCACTCTTGGAGGAATTGCACGAAGGGAAGGTGGACTGCGCGCCTCATCCCGGATGTGATACCGTGGCTAAATCGAAGGCATGGTGAGACTGACTTCTATCTGACCCAGCTTTTGAGCGGGCACGGGTGTTTTCAGTCTTACCTGCACAAAATCGGTAAGCCACGGTTTCTCGATTGTCGGTTTTGCCCAGTAGAGGAGGACAATTCCTGTCACACATTTTTTGCGTTTACAAAATGGGCCAGGCTGCGAAGGGAACTCTACAGGGAGACGGGAGAGCTCACCCCGGATAATATCGTTGCGGTGATGCTCGAATCGGTTGACAAATGGAACCAGGTGGTACATTATGCTCGGGCAGTCCTAAAATATAAAAGGGGCTCTACTGGCAATTCCTCTTCCCCTCTCCCCTCCCGCTAGGAAAGGGATTCACCAGCTCGAAGGCGCTCCACGGCGTAACAAAACGAGACCTGGCCCGAAGTAATGTGTCAAACGGATCCAGGCTAGGTTCTCAGGTCGACAGGGGAGGTTTTTAGTGGGTAGTCCAGTCGCGCATGGGAGTCCCACACTCTGTGCATAAATAACATTCACCTCCCTACCACAAAAAAAGGGCATATCCAGCCTCAAGTGCAGTTTAATTGTCAGAACCCATAACGCAGGCATCAGGGAAACCAGTTAGTGCGAGTACAGTCAGGAGAGCGCTTTATAAAAATGGTCTACATGGAAGAATACCACGAACAAAGCTATACATATTCAAGGCGAATTAGATCAAGTGTATGGACGTCCCCAAAAAAATACGAAAACGAGGCTCCATCTTTTCAAGAAAACGTATTATATACAGATGAGAGCAAATTCGAAATTTTCGGCACGAAAAAGCCCCCAAAAATATGGCGTGCTAAGAATGAAGCCTTCAAAGAAAAGTGTGTTATCAGCACTTTTAAGCACGTTGGCGGTTCAGTTATGGTATGGGGTGTGTGGCGGCAACTGGTGTTGGTAATCTTGTTTTTGTTGACTCAATAATGGACAAAATGGATTATTTAGCTATTTTGAGGGACAATGTTGCCCCTAGCGTCGAAAAATTAGGCTTGTCTGGAAATTGGATCTTTCAATAGGACAACAATCCAAAGCATACGTCCAAAATTGTGAAAGAGTGGCTACTGTACCGGACTCCTAAGTCACTTGATCATCCGCCGCAGTTCCCAGATATAAGCCCGATCGAGCATCTGTGGGAACCTATGACAGAAATGTGAGACAAAGGGTCATTTCAAGCAAAGCCGACTTAAAGAAGCTTATAAAGGAAGAATGGAGCCAAATCCCGGATGTTACAAAACAACTTGTTGCGTCGATGCCTAGAAAACTAAATGAGGTGCTTAAGTCCAAAGCAAAATAAACGAAATATTGAAAAATTAAAAAAAACTCGACTTTTTCTACTAAGTTCTGTTATGCTTTGTTTGCTGTTTACTTTTTTTGACGCGTGAAATTTGTTCTTTTGTTGGTTAAAGTGAATTTATCTTTGTTGCGTATTACTTTTGTTTAATGTTTATGTTGTGTTAAGTTCTTATTAATTAAGCCTTTGATTCCTTATACACATTTTTGATTTTTTGTTAATTACCTTGTTTTAATAAAATTCTTAATAGAAGTATCTAAAGTGCTTACTTTTTTTTGACGCTCACTATATATATATATATATATATATATATATATATATATATATATATATATATATATATATATATATATTTATATATATATATATATATATATATATATATATATATATTTATATGTATATATATATATATATATATATATATATATATATATAATATATATATATATATATATATATATATATATATATATATATATATATATATATATATATGTATATAAATATTTATATATATATATATATATATATATATAATATATATATATATATATGTATATAAATATTTATATATATATATATATATATATATATATATATATATATATATATACATATATATATATATATATATATATATATATATATATATATATATATATATATATATATATATATATATATATATATATATATATATATATATATATATATATGGGATATAACGAAACTTGTGACCACGCTAGAGGTTGCAATTTTGCTCCGATTATCCATACCAGGAGCCTTTTCTTTTGTGAGGTCACGCACTGCTATCTGTACTTCGTCTGTGGTTGTTACAATCATTGAAACTAGGACCTCTTGTTCTGCTTCTGGAGTATTCATAGCTTCAGTAGTTGCTGGGGGTGCTATGAATAGCTTTTGGATACATTCCAACCGTCTATTTTTGATTTTCGACTGATCGATTGCTCGTTATGAACTTTTGTAAAGATTTATTGAAGCCGGCTCTTAGTTGTTTGATAGAGGTATGTGCCAATTTAATTTCATGTAGGGTCATGTTTTTGTTTATCTGTTGCATATTTATGGTGATGATGGTCAGTCTTTTCTTTCTTTAGCACAATTTTTAGCGCGCCTTTAGAAGACGTTGTATTGTTCCTGTTAAGCCCGTATTGCTCACTGGATGTTTATTTGGTACGTCTGATTCCATTGTTCGACCACTTCCTGGTATTTTTTTTTTTTTGTACTAGTCGTTCCTACTTTTCTTTGGCTGATACCCCAAGACAGTTTTCGGCCGCCTCTGTTATCGGTTTTTTATTATTTTCCCCATGCTTTTGATGTCATCATTACTTTTCTCCAACTGATGGGATATTTAAATGCAATTTTTCAGCGCTGACGCATATGTGGGCGTTACTGAGCTTTCATTTAGCCTGTGCATCTGATATCTCGGGGCTACTGATCTTCCTTGTTTACAGCTCTTGGAGATATAGCATCGAAACTTGATGCATATAAGTTAGTAGTTCGACTGACAGACAGCACCAGAACAAGCGCATGTCGAGAAAACTGACTATCACTTGTTTTTGTATGCGCACATGATCGATTTGGTTGAGTATACGACCATCTGGAGCAAAGACATGTAAATAAGTGGACGTGCAACGAGAATCTGTGTACTCGTCATTGTGGGAAGCAAATTTAACACATAAATAAGTTATAAATAACTTACGCTCTCGAAACTATATGATTCCCCTTGCTTCTCCTTCCCCTTTGTTTCCAGCCAGGTTTTTCTTTCCTCTTTTCAGAAGAATCACTTTCCCCACTGACACCCACGCACACCAACAAAATTTCGTCTCACATGCACACGATCGCGCCTTTGTTATCATTCGTAGAACATTTTGAGTACAAAACAACAAACGTTATCTCACAGAAAACTCGAACGTCAAAGCTAATGAAATTTGTAGAGGCGAGAAAACTCATGTGTCAAAGTCGATGGAAAATTTGTAAGTTTTTAATTAAAAAAATCCCCGTTGGCAGCACCAGCCGGAAAGGGAAATTTCTCGTTTGTAGCATAAGGTTTCGAAAAAGAATTTGGCTTGCCCACTAATGGACTTCTTAATGCAATTTTTGTGGCACTACATGGGTATTTATTAACAAAAAGAATCTGCCGCCGTTCGTATTTGGAGACCCTTCATAGAGGCGCAAATATTTTGCTAATTAAATTGAGTTGCACACGTATGGGTCACATATTGAAAATCGGCGGGTAATAAATTGTTTCGCCCTTCTCACATTTGGTGTTTATACATTTCACAGAGGATACCACACAAAGGTGATAACTTTTTGGCTTAAATAGCTCAAATAGTTAATTTCAAAAGATTTCCATAAAAGTTTAATCAGCTTTGCATTGCCATTAATATATACATTTTCGATTCTTTTCTGAACCATCAGGGGCCGTCATTTTGAATTTTTAATTGAAAACGGCTGCTAGAAATATTAAGCTGTAAATTTTCGAATTTTTTATTTCTCATCCGATTTGCATAGTTAAATTAAATTAACTTGTCTTAATAACTTATAATTTCAAGTATTATCGGAATCTGTTGAGAAACTTGGCTGCTAGAGGGCTACAGAAATAAAAAAAATGTTTATGTCACCCCCTGTATGGGGAGACTCCCTTAAACACTTTAAAATATTTCCTTACACTGCAAATTTCAAGAGGCACCACTTTTGACCTACGTAGAAAATTTCCTCATTCTAGCTTATGTGGTTTGCGAGAAAACTTGTGATGCACAAACAAAGACGAACAGAGAGAAAAGTCGCGATTTTATAATTTTTTAGGGTATACTTTCAAGATAAGTCATTTAAAACGTTTCCATGAAAAAAATTCATTATTTCAGTTGCTACTAAAATAGTGAATTGCGCTTGCCTCCTGACCTTTAGGGGCCGCCATTTTGAATGCATGCATTTGATTTTGGACTAATTTAAATCTTTGTGGGCTAGGACCTCATCAATCAATGTGCCAAATCTCGTTCAAATCAGAGTTTCACTCTAGACAGGGCAAAATAATTCAATCTTTAGTGAAAATGGCAGCTAAAAATATTGGGTTTTACATTTTCGACTTTTTTATTTTACATTCAATTTTAATAATTTTCTGCAGAATACAAGATCATAGTACAGAGATCCATAATCTCAAGTTTCATCAAAATCTGCTGTAAAATGTGACCACTAGAGCGCCACAAAAACCTGAAAAAAAAACGCATATTTAAACCGCCGCCATTTTGAAATTTGCCCATGCATGATCACTAAGATATCAGTCTCTCTGTAGATCTCAGTAATGCCTATCTCGAAACCAAGTTTCATGTATGTCGGATCAAAATTGCGGCTTTTAGAAGCCTTTGAAGTTTTGAGTTTCAACTGGCCGCCATTTTGTTTTCTGCCACCTGACCTCCAGTTTTTTCAAGTGATTCTTTAGATATTTATAATTTCTATGTAACCGCCGAATTTTGACCACTATTACAACAACAAAATTTTGCCCGTTTTTCGACCTTTGAGCGTCCGCCATTTTGTTTCTGCCATACCGACTTTGGATTTTTTATTGTGATATTCATCACATACGTCAGTGAAACTACCAAATTTCATCCAAATCGGAGCTATACTTTGGTCAGAACAGAAATCACGATTTTTCGTCTCAAGTGGCCGCCATTTTGTTTTTGCCTAGCCGATATAGCTTGTTCACGAACTCAACTGAGATAGTTACCCAATACACATTTCCTGAAAATTTGGTGAAAATCGGAGCAAAGTTGCAACCTCTAGCGTGGTCACAAGTTTCGTTATATCCCATATATATATATATATATATATATATATATATATATATATACAGATATATATATAAATATTTATATACATATATATATATATATATATATATATATATATATATATATAAATATATATATATATATATATATATATTTATATATATATATTTATATATATATATATATATATATATATATATATATATATATATATATATATATATATATATATATATAAATATATATATATATATATATAAAATATATATATATATATATAAAATATATATATATATATATATATATATATATATATATATATATATATATATATATGTATATAAATATTTATATATATATATATATATATATATATATATATATATATATATATATATATATATATATATATATATATATATATATATATATATGGGATATAACGAAACTTGTGACCACGCTAGAGGTTGCAATTTTGCTCCGATTTTCACCAAATTTTCAGGAAATGTGTATTGGGTAACTATCTCAGTTGAGTTCGTGAACAAGCTATATCGGC
Organism: Odontomyia ornata; assembly: GCA_963969285.1. Taxonomy (NCBI): domain Eukaryota; kingdom Metazoa; phylum Arthropoda; class Insecta; order Diptera; family Stratiomyidae; genus Odontomyia; species Odontomyia ornata. The sequence goes on along the minus strand of OZ017739.1, from coordinate 446,442,539 downwards.
TAGGCAAAAACGAAATGGCGGCCACTTGAGACAAAAAATCGTGATTTCTGTTCTGACCAAAGTATAGCTCCGATTTGGATGAAATTTGGTAGTTTCACTGACGTATGTGATGAATATCACAATAAAAAATCCAAATTCGGTATGGCAGAAACAAAATGGCGGACGCTCAAAGGTCGAAAAACGGGCAAAATTTTGTTGTTGTAATAGTGGTCAAAATTCGGCGGTTACATAGAAATTATAAATATCTAAAGAATCACTTGAAAAAACTGGAGGTCAGGTGGCAGAAAACAAAATGGCGGCCAGTTGAAACTCAAAACTTCAAAGGCTTCTTAAAGCCGCAATTTTGATCCGACATACATGAAACTTGGTTTCGAGATAGGCATTACTGAGATCTACAGAGAGACTGATATCTTAGTGATCATGCATGGGCAAATTTCAAAATGGCGGCGGTTTAAATATGCGTTTTTTTCAGGTTTTTGTGGCGCTCTAGTGGTCACATTTTACAGCAGATTTTGATGAAACTTGAGATTATGGATCTCTGTACTATGGTCTTGTATTCTGCAGAAAATTATTAAAATTGAATGTAAAATAAAAAAGTCGAAAATGTAAAACCCAATATTTTTAGCTGCCATTTTCACTAAAAATTGAATTATTTTGCCCTGTCTAAAGTGAAACTCTGATTTGAACGAGATTTGGCACATTGATTGATGAGGTCCTAGCCCACAAAGATTTAAAATAGTCCAAAATCAAATGCATGCATTCAAAATGGCGGCCCCCAAAGGTCAGGAGGCAAGCGCAATTCACTATTTTAGTGGCAACTGAAATAATGAATTTTTTTCATGGAAACGTTTTAAATGACTTATCTTGAAAGTATACCCTAAAAAATTATAAAATCGCGACTTTTCTCTCTGTCCGTCTGTTTGTTTGTGCGTCACAAGTTTTCTCACAAACCACATAAGCTAGAATGAGGAAATTTTCTACGTAGGTCAAAAGTGGTGCCTCTTGAAATTTGCAGTGTAAGGAAATATTTTAAAGTGTTTAAGGGAGTCTCCCCATACAGGGGGTGACATAAACATTTTTTTTATTTCTGTAGCCCTCTAGCAGCCAAGTTTCTCAACAGATTCCGATAATACTTGAAATTATAAAATATTAAGGCAAGTTAATTTAATTTAACTATGCAAATCGGAAATTCGAAAATTTACAGCTTAATATTTCTAGCAGCCGTTTTCAATTAAAAATTCAAAATGGCGGCCCCTGATGGTTCAGAAAAGAATCGAAAATGTATATATTAATGGCAATGCAAAGCTGATTAAACTTTTATGGAAATCTTTTGAAATTAACTATTTGAGCTATTTAAGCCAAAAAGTTATCACCTTTGTGTGGTATCCTCCGTGAAATGTATAAACACCAAATGTGAGAAGGGCGAAACAATTTATTACCCGCCGATTTTCAATATGTGACCCATACGTGTGCAACTCAATTTAATTAGCAAAATATTTGCGCCTCTATGAAGGGTCTCCAAATACGAACGGCGGCAGATTCTTTTTGTTAATAAATACCCATGTAGTGCCACAAAAATTGCATTAAGAAGTCCAGTAGTGGACAAGCCAAATTCTTTTTCGAAACCTTATGCTACAAACGAGAAATTTCCCTTTCCGGCTGGTGCTGCCAACGGGGATTTTTTTAATTAAAAACTTACAAATTTTCCATCGACTTTGACACATGAGTTTTCTCGCCTCTACAAATTTCATTAGCTTTGACGTTCGAGTTTTCTGTGAGATAACGTTTGTTGTGTTGTACTCAAAATGTTCTACGAATAATAACAAAGGCGCGATCGTGTGCATGTGAGACGAAATTTTGTTGGTGTGCGTGGGTGTCAGTGGGGAAAGTGATTCTTCTGAAAAGAGGAAAGAAAAACCTGGCTGGAAACAAAGGGGAAGGAGAAGCAAGGGGAATCATATAGTTTCGAGAGCGTAAGTTATTTATAACTTATTTATGTGTTAAATTTGCTTCCCACAATGACGAGTACACAGATTCTCGTTGCACGTCCACTTATTTACATGTCTTTGCTCCAGATGGTCGTATACTCAACCAAATCGATCATGTGCGCATACAAAAACAAGTGATAGTCAGTTTTCTCGACATGCGCTTGTTCTGGTGCTGTCTGTCAGTCGAACTACTAACTTATATGCATCAAGTTTCGATGCTATATCTCCAAGAGCTGTAAACAAGGAAGATCAGTAGCCCCGAGATATCAGATACACAGGCTATATGAAAGCTCAGTAACGCCCACATATGCATCAGCGCTGAAAAATTGCATTTAAATATCCCATCAGGTGGAGAAAAGTAATGATGACGTCAAAAGTATGTGGAAAATAATAAGAAAACCGATAACAGAGGCGGCCGAAAACTGTCTTAGCGTATCAGCCAAAGAAAAGTAGGAACGAATAGTACAACAACAAAAAAATTCAAGGAAGTGGTTGAACAATGGAATCAGACGTACCAAATATACATCCAGTGAGCAATACGAGCTTAAGAGGAACAATACAACGTTTTCTAAAGACGGGCTAAAAATTGTGCTAAAGAAAGAAAAGACTGACCATCATCACCATCAATATGCAACAGATAAACGAAAACATGAACCTACATGTAATCAAATTGGCACATACCTCTATCAAACAACTAAGAGCCGGCTTCAATAAATCTTTGCAAAAGTTCATAACGAGCAATCATAGGTCGATCAGTCGAAATCAAAAATAGACGGCTGGAATGTATCCAAAAGCTCTTCATAGCACCCCCAACAACTACTGAAGCTAAAAATACTCCAAAAGCAGAACAAGAGGTCATAGTTTCAATGATTGTAACAACCACAGATGAAGTACAGATAGCAGTGCGTGACCTCACAAACGATAAGGCTCCTGCAATAGACGATAACCAGCAGAATAGTTCCAAAGGGAGATTTCCATCTAACTAAACTTATACATCGACTAATACGCAGAATATGGTCAAAGGAGCAGTTACCAGAAGTCTGGTGAAAAAGTATAATATGTCCTTTACACAAAAAGGGGTGCAAGTTCATGTGTGCAAAATATAGAGTCATCGCTCTAGTGCTTAAGTCTTATAAAGTGCTTTCCAAAACAAAAGAAAGAACATCTATTATTTTGGAGGCATAATATGAAAATATTACGGGAGAGTATCAGGAAAGCTTTCGTAGTAGACGGTCTATAATAGACCAAATCGTCTCAGTGGAGCAGATGCTGGAAAAGTGCTGGGAATATAGCATCGATGTGCACCAACTCTTTGTAGACTTCAAGCAAGCATATAAAAGTGTAGATAGAAATGTGCTGTACAAAATAATGCTTGACTTTGGTGACCTAACAAAACTAGTCCGCATAGTCTAAGTCACGATGCTAAACACAAAGTACCAGATCAAGATAAACGGCGAACTAACGGACAACTTCATTATAAAATCAGGCTGAAAACAAGGCGATTGGCTAGCTCCAATGTCCTTTAATATTGAAATGGAACATGTCATTAAGGAAACATTTGCTGAAAATTCCGGACACTAATGTTCAAGGCCAGACGATTGGCAGCATACGCTGATGGCGTCAATATTGTGGTACATTCAATCCCAGATGCCAAAATAGCATTTGTGAACCAAGAATCTGAGAAAACCCAGATTGGCCTACGAGTTAATGAAACTAAGAATAAATTCATGACTCAAATGAGGAAGAGCAGCCCGGTTTGACAAAACCTGGCAATAGGGGACTATAACCATGGATAACTTTAGCTACCTTGGAGCTAATTCAAATGGAAGAGGCGTCAAACAGGATAAGATTGGACGCCGTATAAATACCGCAAATAATGCCTATTGCTCGGTACTCCCATTCTGAGGTCCAGAGTTATGCATAGGTAAATAAGCCACGCTTATTGTGAACATTTTTGAACGCAAAGCGCTCCAAAAAAACTACGGCTCAGTGAGTCAAAGAACAGAGTGGAGACTTTGTTACAATGATGAGTTGTTTGATTTTTTTGATGATCCACCAATATCTGCCCGCATAAAGTTACGCAAATTGCAATAGGTGAACCATGTAGAAAGAATGGTAAAAAACTTAAAAGAACATTGCCTTTGGCCCTTGAAGCTTTGAGTATGCAAATGCCACTCTGCGGTAGGTAAAATGCTCTGAGAAGGAACTCAAATCAAAAACCACAATGAAAGAGGAGAAAAGAGAGCATTTATGGTGCAGTGGGTCAAATTCTCTGTACCAGCTTTAGAAGAAAATGAGCAAGCAGACTCCCGGCCATCGTCATCCAGCAGCTGCAATGTTTTAGAAGTGGTGAACTCGATACCTTTTAACAGATAGATCGAGAAGAAATCTTGGGCCGAATAGCGAAAATCCTTTAAAGTTTAGACCGTTGTAGACGCGACCACCATCGAAACGAGGGACAAAAAGGAACTAACTATAATCCTGGCGTCATTTTTAACGTCAAAAACACCGGCGAAAAAATCAGGAATAGATGACAAACGAACAAATGAATAGAAAAAATGTGGATACATGGTCCAAACAGGCAAGGTTGTAGCTATGCGTATCCTGAAGGGTTAGGTGGGAGAGGAGCAGAAACTAGAACTATTAGTTACATTAATGGAGGATAGTGCGAAGGTGGAAGAGAGAGAGAGAGAAAAGTTTTGCTATTAAGGGGCGCTTTTTATCGTCACTCGAGTGATAGAAAAACAAGAGTAAAAAAATGAGAGCATCTCTCAAAAAGTAACGTCAAAAAGCACGATGGCCCTTGACTGCTCTGAAGAGCAGCAGTTTATTCGTAAAGTGGGGAGTGTTGTCAAATAATTGAGAGCTCCTTGGGATGTAAAAGGTTTTTTTAGATCCGTAGAACTTACAAATGGCTGCACTGTTTCTGTTGATAGCCATTATCAAGATTCCCAGTTTTTTTCGATAAGTTTTGCTTGACAATTCATCATGAATAGACTCAGGTTGTAGCAATGTTTGCAAATTCTTCAAATTAATTTTTAATAATACGGTTCAGTTCAAGAAACATTACGCACTATTTATGATGCTCACAATCATCCATCTGAGCACTTAATTTCAGGAACTATGGATCATTGTCGCAATCAATTTACTGGACACGATAATATGCATCCCGTGAGATGTCATACAGTGCTCACAGAATAAGTGATTGCTGATGTGCAGCGTAGTGTTGATGATGGTCAGAATGTGCAGCGTAGTGTTGATGATGGTCAGAATGTGCTCAACAGTAAAACTTATGCCAATCCACTGCACGGAAAATTTTACGTAAAGATTTTGTTTACGTGCTTACAAAGTTCAACTTGGGCAGGAATCGAACACACATGATTATCGTTCCTACCGTACATTTGGTAATCGGGTCGAAGGAAAGGTCACCATTTATCCACGATTTCATTTGAAAATTTCGTTCAGTGATGAAGCACATTTTTGGTTCAATGGCTACGTCAATAAACAGTATTGCCGCATTTTGAGCAGTTGTGAGGACACCATTATATCCAGAAAAAGTTACCGTTTGGTCCATATTTCTTCAAAAGTGATGGTGGTTACAACGTTACAGTCAACGATGAGCAGTACGCAGCTTGATTTATTGCAAAGAGTATGCTAAAACTAGACTTTCAAATTACGCCACGTACGCTCTGTACGGCGCGGTGGTCAAATGCTCGAAGTCATATTTAAATGTCAATAATAAAAAATAAATCTTTTAAACAAAGCCAATTTGATGGATATTAAAAACTTTTTTCTTTGTTTCGTTTCAATTTAAAGCCCTCCTCTTCTCGAAAACGCTGTTTAGTAAATCAGACTCAAATGCGCTCTATTGATTTTTTGTTTTAGCACTACTGCCCTTTTGGGCCTTTGCTTAGAGATAGTTAGATTCGTTTATAATCCTGATGGAATGTATCGGTACTCGAGAAGTTAATGAAATCAGTACCACACTTCGGCCATATGTTAGTGCCCTCAGCTGCGATATGTTATGATTTCAAACCAGTACGTATTATAATGGAACGGGCTTATAATCCATCCGAAGAATCACTCGAAACAAATCTCATAGTGGCCAACAGGATTCGGACCGGGGGCTTTCAGCTTACGTAGCCAGAATTTTATTGATTCAATCGTTATAAATTTCATAATGGCATGAAGTAAGTCTTAACACATTAAAATACCCAAAAACCGAATGGCCTACATCTTCTTCTTCTTCTTCTTCGTAGCACTACAGGCCCCTCTCGGGCCTTCGCTTCCTATAATGGCCTACATAACACTCTAAATTAAAGCAATATTCAGTGTAAAAATTAGTCATGAAAAAGCAATATCATATGCTACCAAATGAGGATCGCTAAATATTATCAATTAATTGGAAAAAAGGTAAAAACCAACCATGTCTATTAAAAATTACATGTAACTAAAAGAACAGGAATGGAGCCAGTGGTGAGATAAGTCTCGATGTACCCGTCGGTAGATTGAAATGGTTGCAAAATCCAGCGATTTTTGCTTACAGCTGCAGACTCTGCAATTTTGCTTCGAACAAGCTTCAAAATAAATGTATTGACTCTCATCATGATAGCTTGATAAATTTTTCGATTCAATATATAGTGTTTCCAATCCATCTCAGGCCTTCTGTACAGACCAATATATGCACGAGGTCATTTTTTTCGAAAACTCATTCCATTTCCATTGCACTAGCACTCTGATTATAGCAAAATAGACATCCATATATCAAACCTGGTCTAACCAGTGTATTGTAATATATAACATTGACCTTTTGATCAATGTATCTCGAATGAACGAGTCGCTGAGGAAACACTTTATACGCTTTGCTGAGCATGATTTGACATGTCCATTATAGTATTGGTAGATACTGATTGAGATGAACATCAAGATTTCAGACATAGGAGTGATATGGAACCCATTCTGAACTTCCTTCAGCAACCATGATGTAGAAATTCTTCGAATTACATTTCAAGTCTTGACTGGCCAACCACACCGTTGTTTGAAACGATTTTTTTTTATCATATCATTGAACATTTTTTGATGGTTTGTTTGAACGACTGATGTCTTTTTGGCTGCCGTATAAGTTATCAGGTCATCAGCAAACGCTACTAATGATTGGGTGGCAACTCGTTAAAATCGAAGTCGCTAATGGGTTGTAATTGATTATCAAGAAGAGCAGAGACACATTAACTGTTCGTTGCTGTAAACCATTTAAGACCTTGAAATCGTGCATCATTATCGGATTTCAATCAGTTACAAGAGACCTCAGATGAATAAGAACTGGATGGGCTAAGCTCATATAAAACGGATATAAGAACATGCGACCGGTTTCCGCTCTCTTCTAAAGGATATCTCTGTCGTTTTCTCTCCCTCTGCCTCTTGCCGCTCACTTTTTTGTTGAAGAAGCTCACTGGATTGGATCTGTCTGTCAAGTTGACTGATCCAAATTGGATGCCAAAATGGTAAAAGTGCATCGTTTTTATCCGATATTAAAACTGTGAAAAATTTCACGATCTGAATTCATTCCATTGTTTAAACATTCTATTGTGCTTTGTGATTCAAATAACTTTAACGTGTGACACTGTGAAATTACTTTGCAATTTCAAAGTGAAATGCGTAGTGCCTTTGTGTAAAAATTACTCGTATAGTCGAAAAGGATCTGTAGGTGTTTCCTTTCACTGATAAGTAGTTGATATGTTAATGTTTTGCATGTTTTCCTCATAATGCTGAAGGTTTTTCAAATAAAAAATAAATTTTTAGTATTGTATGAAATTTTTTTTTCATTGAGCAGCAGCCATGTTTGCTTGTTCAATTTGGCTCTCTGATAGGTTTTAAACAAGAGCGTAGCAGTAGGAAAAGTGGTCGCAGGGGCTGTTGGGACCACATGGTCACGTGTTGTCCACTCCAGTATTATTAAATTACTCAATGCAAGAAACGATCATCCAACATGATAAACATTATGCCGACAAGGTATCTAGGGAACTAAAAATTAATCCGTCTAACTAAACTGTATCGTAGGCTTTCTTCATATCAATGAAACATACTCCAACACATTTTTTATGATTCAGTTTCCAACAGATTTCTGGGTTTACTTTTCATATCGCATATGTGTTTGAATGCATGGCATGGAAACCGAACTGGCAGCTCAGCATCAACTCATATTTATCAATGTTGGCACTAAGTGCTTTTTTCAGTGTCACTTGGAGCACCTTGCTGATATCAGGCAGCAAGCTGATTGGCAGATTACTTTTAGGGCTAAAAGATTCTTCTCCTTTCTTCTAGATTGGAAACCTCTTTGCTTTTTTCCACTGATTCAGGAAATATGAATTGTTCAATATGTTGTTGAACACAACAGTCACCTGAAGTTGCAATCATTTTTAATAGCAACTTCAGGCGAATATTATAGTGCTGTATTGGGATCACCGTCAATACCGCATGATTTTTTGTTGTTTATCCTACCAAATATGAAACAAAAATCTTCGTAGCTGACATCATTACCAAGAAGTGAATGTTTTATTGAAATGAAAAATTGATTCACCGTTCAGGCTTGCTTTGAAATCAGAAGTTTTGGCTCCAACGACTTCTGAAAGTATTTGGTTCCCTTTCTCATGGCTTGGTAGATAAACCAATTCGAAATGAGTTCCAATCAGGGCAAGTTTCTGTGAGCCGTCGCATAGAATCCTATTACCATCCATATCTGGAGTCGGAATATAAGTTTCGATACCAGCCCTATCTGGAAGATCTTTCTCACAACTAGTTACTTTAAGATTCGACACATTCACTCGAGACTTCTTGCGAAATATATTCTTCACTTTTGTGAGCATGCCATCTAGACTTTGTGAGCTTAATACCTCTCAGTTTCTCCACCCATTCGTTGCTGACTTCACACCTGCAGTATGAAGGGATTAAGTTCCATACATTCTGCAGGTGGAATGTCAACAAAGCCAACGAGGGATAGTCGTAGTCCAGAAATTACTCATAAATATTGTTGCCGCGTACAAACGAAAGGTTTTTCAATCTTTCCAACATTATAATGGTCGTAGTTTTATATTCATCTCAGTTTTGAAATTTTAACCTTGGGAACTACTTTCTCAATCGTTTCCAATGTCAGCTTCTCGTACTACAACAAACAGAAATATTTTCTTTGTTAGCTATATTCCCGTAATGACGAATTATTGGGCAATATTTTTCACCATCAGAAGGTGGTTATTGCTTCCAGGGTTCCCGTTTAAACTTCCTATGAAACTTTCCCCAATCTGTTTTTCTGAAATTCTGCCGATGGCTTTCATTTTGAACTGGAATGAGAAAGGCACCATCCGTTTGATGGTTTGCTTCTATCACGATGGCAAAATGATCACTGTCAGAAAAAAGCACCTGCAATTCCCGTTGAAGATTGTTAAATATGAATTCAACTCAAATGCAGACGTCTGAATAGGAATTTGTCCTAGAGTACTACTGTGACCAAAAATTAAGGTGACATTTGAATTTAAACTGTGCGCGTCGAAGGATATGGAGAGTTATTTTTTTAAGGTTGGTAGTACTGTCAGTGACATCTGTGTCAAATTTACATGTCAAAATATTCATTAGTGTTTGAGATACGCGTCGTTTCCGGGATGGCCTTCAGGTCCGTCTTCGCTGCGGCTTGAATCTCCTCTATCGTATCAAAACAGTGTCCCCGGAGCGGCTGAATAGCCAGAAGTCGCACGGCGCCAGATCCGGTGAATACGGTGGTTGCGGAACGATATGGGTTGAGTTTTTGGCGAAATGATCACGAATCACGAGTGCAGTATGGGATGGTGCATTATCGTGGTGTAAAAACCAGTAATTGTCCCTCCGCGATTCCGGCCTTTTTAGGCGGATAGCGTTACGCAAACGACGTATAACATCCAAATAATATTCCTTGTTGACTGTTTGGCCCGGCGGCAGGAATTCGTAATGCACAACACCACGATAATCGAAGAAGAGAAGAGGTTGATAGTCGCCCAGGACGCTCTTCGTCTTCGACACGTTCACGGCCGGCTTGAAACTCACTATACCACTTGTAAACATTTTTTTTGGACATAGCCTCATCATCAAGGGCTCTCTGCACCATCCTCAACGTATCTGCAGCAAAAAATTGATTCCTTAAACAAAATTTAATGCAAATTCAACAAATTTCGACATCGCAAAAAACGAAAAACTCACTTTTAGCAGCTCACAAAACGACGCGTATCTCAACCACTAATGACTATTTTTACATGTAAATTTGACATAGATGTCGCTGACAGTGCTACCAACCTTAAAAAACAGTAATATGTTGGAAACTCTGACCCAAATAGATTATCCACGATTTCAGGAATACACGTCTTGATTATTTTTGGTGAGTCGAAAGAACAATCTATGAGATTTACTTTTTAAAGATTATCTTATTTAAATGTCAACCGCGACTACGCCATAAATGGTCCATTCTGAGGGTTCAGTTTTGGACGACGCATTCCAGCGTAGCGACCGGCAGGGGCGTAGCGATGGGGGGGTGTGGGGGGTGTTACACCCCCCCCAAATATTTTGGAAGTCGGCATTTTCACAATTTCTAATAATATATTACCGAAAATTCAGCCATGAAATATTTCTTTTCAGGAAATTTTTCAACTTTGAACTTCACCTAACTTAATTTTCATTTGTATAGCCTACCAAAACTCAAAATAAGCAATTTTTGTAAGTAATTTCAATTATATACATGAACATAGCTCCTCTACAGTCTTATACCTCTATGGTAACAACTCATCTGATGGGCCATGTCATATGCATTGAACGAATAATATATCATTTACTCTTCGCTATCTAGAGACTACCGCTAGTCCGTAGGGATGTTTGTGGCGCGGCGTCCATAGAAAGACATATAATTTTTGAGTGCTTCGAAGGTTTGCAACTGAAAACAACTGAACGTGAAATGCCTTGAGTATAATCATTTTGCAAATCACACATTTTTAGTATTTTTCTTTTGTAAACTCGATAAACATGTGCAAATTAGTTCTAGGTATAAAAAATAGTGCCTTATTAGACAATAGATTCGATTAAGTGGCTTGGTAGAAGAATAGAGAGGGAAAAGAATAGATCAACAAGGTTAATCATTTTTTGAGACTATTTTCAAGGTAAGTTGTAACTTTAATTTAAAATGAAATCACAACTACACAACTCACTATTATATCGAATCATTTTAGTAGAAGTAAAACACCAAATCAGTAAATTATTGTTTCAATATAAATGCTGCTTTTTTATTTTGCTGAGATTAAAATTTGATTTTAGTGAAAAAATACTAAATTTTTCTTCGTTTTGAATAAACTTGATAGATATTTACTTTTACGATATTCAAACGCAGCTACTTTGAAAGTAACTTTAATGTTACAATTCTGTAAATTTCATTTTCGTGATAAATGTAATAGCTACGCATCTAGTAGAAATCTTTTCACTTAATGCAATGGAAACATTTCTTCATAGGTTTTATAATAATGTCAAAACCACTAAGGAAAAGGATGAAAGTAGAATGTGAAGATTGTGGGAGTCAGTTTGACGATGACTAGAAGTCTCGACATGAAATTTCTAAACATAATGGAAAATATGTTAGAGTCAAACATGTCGGAGCTCCATCAAATCCATTCGAAGCCTCTAAAAGAAAAATTGTACCTTCAACAATTCCATCATCAAATAGTCATACTGTAGTTGCTGTTATAGAAGAGAATGTTGCTAAACTACCTGCAGATGATTTAGAGCAGCAATTGGCTGGAGCCAGCTAACCCGTTATTTCAACGACAATTTTTCCTGTGCAACAAAAGATAGGACAACGACCATTTTCACTGTCAGCATCCACACGATTACCACCCTCACCTCCAGTGACACTACCGCCATCGTCGCCAGCTTCACCCAAATCTCCTTCACAACTTTCACCGCAACAATCAAATGAAGTACCATTACCTAAAGAAGCTGAGGCTGATCCGACTTGGATCAATTTTTCCGGTAAGGTAGCAGAATTTCTAAGTAACTTTGAAAGAGTAGGTGAATTTTTGAAGAATGTGACAAGTGATGCAGCTCCGAATGTAAAAGCGTTTTTTATCGATATGATCGATAGTTTGACCCACATCCACGAAGAAAGTGAGGAGTTGCTGCAATTAGCAAAAACAGAAGAAGAAAAACTGTCATCAAAGACTTTTGATCTGCATATTGTGAGTGAAAGTTTCATAAACCATGATCCTGGAAAAAGGGGAAAAATATCAACCACCAATCAGCGAAGATTTTTAAGTTCGCTATGACCATACCAGCCGAAACTTGCCATTTATCCAGCGAATCCAGATATTCCTACCAATAAACAATGCCGTTTTAATCCAGCATGGTATAATGAGTTCCCATTTTTGGAATATAGTCCTTACAAAGATGCAGCGTATTGCTTCGCTTGTTTTTTGTTTGCCGAGGGAGCTAGAAGGGCTCACGGTAGTAAAGAGTGGACGTCAGTGGGTGTTCGCCAGTGGCATAAAATGAAAAGTAGAGGTCAGAATAAAGAAGGAAAACTAGTTCAGCACTTCACTTCAGAATCTCATCGTGCATCTTTAAGTGACTACTGTAATTTCATCAACGAAGGAACCCATATCAATGTATTCTTAGATAAATCTTTGCGGCAGAGTAAAATTAAAGAAGAGCAGGAGAAAGAATATCACTTTAAGGTTCTACAAGTTTTGCTTGATGTAACAAGAACTTTGGGGAGACAAGGGTTGGCTTTTCGTGGTCACGAAGAATTGCCAGAAAATAACAATGGAAATTTTTTACAAATTGTTTCTTTGATTTCGCGACATTGCCCATTGATGAACAAATTGTTAAATGAAATCTCTAAAAGACCACATCATGTAACGTACTTGAGCCCCACTACCCAAAACGAATTCATCGATTTACTGGGAGCTAAAACTCAAGAAGCCATCGTTGCCGAAATTAATGAAGCTGGTATCTTTTCTGTCATGGCTGATACAACTCCTGATTTGTCACACCAAGATCGATTAGCCATCAACATTCGGTATGTGCTTCCAACAAACGATGGACCTGTACCTGTTGAACGCCTTCTCAAGATGGATGTTATTCTAACGAAAAAAACTGGTGAAGAACTGGCAGAAAAAATTGTAGTGGCTCTTCAGTCATTGGGGATTTCAGTGAAAAATATCGTTTTTCAGTCCTACGATTTTGCGGCCAACATGAGTGGAAAATATAATGGCACGCAGAAGAAATTATCTGAAAAATGTTGTAAAAATATTCCCTACGTTCCGTGTGAAGCTCATCGAATCAACGTTTTTGTAGAAACATCTTGCAAACAAAGTGCTCTAATTAATGATTTCTTTAACGTTTTAGAAGCTTTGTATGTTTTTTTCTCAGGAAGTACGAAACGTTTTCAAAATCTTCGGGAAGAGTTGAAAAGTATTGAAAATTCATTGCAACTGAAATGTTTATCGAAAACACGCTGGACTGCTAGAGCTGAAACGGTAAAAGCTGTATGGATTTCATTCGAAGGCATTGTACATGCTTTGGAAAAAATAACACAAGGTTCGGAAAATTTTGATACTAAATCACGTTCTATGGCTGCCGGTTTACTCAAAAAAATTCTAGATTTTGATTTCATTTGCTCATTATATTTTTGCAACAATGTAATGTTTAAAGTTAAAAATTTGACAGAAAATTTGGAAGCTAATGAATTAAATGTCATTGATGCTTTATTGTTAATTCAAAGTACTTCAGCGTCACTACAGCAAATGAGCGCTGACGACGACCAAATCAATGCATTGATAGAGAGCTCAGTTTTATTTGCTAGAAAATTGCAGGTTTGTCCAGAAAATGATTTTTCAAGGCATCATAGAACTCGCTATGTCTCAAAAAAATTGATGAGAGTTCAGAAAATGCTTGTCATTTCGAGTTCAAAACATTTTACAGGAAGGAATTTAAAATTGTGCTTCATGTTTTCACATCTGCCATTCATGATCATTTGCATGAATCTTTATCAACGTTAAAACCGATTCAGGAAATTTTTAAAATTCCCGTTCATAGAAATAATGTCACTCTTGAATTGATAAAATCAATTCGACTATTAGAACCAGAATTTTTTAAAACTGAGCCAGAATGTTTGCTTGCTGAGTCACAAATTCTATTTGATTCGTGTGAGAAATGCACAAATTTTGCCGATGTTTCTAAAATTGCATTCAAATTGAGGAGTGCAATACCACTTGCTTATAAAATGATTTGTTTTGTTTTAACTGCTCCTGTAACATCAGCTTCTTGTGAACGTTCATTTAGCAAACTGAAGATAGTTGTCAATCATCTACGGACGTCAATGGGAGATGATCGTTTGAATTCTTTGATGTTGCTTTTTTCTTCGAAAGATAAAGTAGATAAACTGAACCTTCGCGAAATTATTGAAAAATGGTCTCTATTGAAACACCGCAGAGTTAAAATATGAATCTTTTATTTAGTATTCGATATAAAGCTACAATACTTTTAATTGTTCAGTGTATTGTTTTTCGTTTTTGTATATTTTCAAATAAATTGATTTTACTATCAACTATTTAGATGTCTTCATCATTTTTTTTTGTTTTCAAAGCGTTCTTCTAGGCAATGAAAGTTAATTTCCTTTCTCGTTATTTCATTTTACATGCAAAACCTATGCAATGTTTTTCAGCAAATCGGCAAATAAATGAGTGTCACCCCCCCCAATTTCATGACCTTCGCGACGCCCCTGGCGACCGGTATCTCGTGAATGACACGAGTAATTTTGGTTTCTAATTCGTCGACTGAAGTTGGCTTGTCCCTAAAGACTAGAGACTTCATGTAATCCCAAAGAAAATAATCTAAAGGTGTGATATCACACAATCTGAGCGGCCAATTTACTGGTCTAAAACGCGAAATCAGGTCCTCAGGTTCGAGAGGTCAACGATGCACACCATAAGTTGCTCTAAGCATCATCGTTCTCACAGAACGCTAATTTTCCTAATACATTTGAACAGTTTTGATACGTTGTTGCGGTGTAAGGCTTTCCATGATGATTTGTCAAATAATACTGAATAAAAATCATATCACTGTTTGACAGGAGTCACGCATGATCTGTAAAAAACAACCTAATGAAAATCAAACCTCATAATGAATCACCTTTTATAAAGTGGCAAGGTCAAAATATCGATCAACATTGCTTAGAAGCAGACTTCAAAATATTTATAAACGCAAGATTAAAATATCCTTTATATATAATTTACTACCCAAAGAAGAAGTAGGTGCTTATACTCGTATATCTCAACAAAACGCTGATTCATATCAAATCTGCAAAACCAAAGCAATTATTTGGATGACTTTCAATGCATTCACTTGTAATGATTGCATTACACTTAATTTATTGACATCGACAATGTTTATTGAAATGAAGCCATTTTATTAGGCCACTTGATAAATCAATTCGATGAATGTTTTTCTTTTCACACAATAAATATTGAAACTAAGAGAGAAACTTAAGACTGAATGAAGCGGAAAATGTGTATTTATTGTGGCTTCTTTGATTGCGATGACAAGCTCGTCAACTACTGTATGTATGTGAAAGAAAATAAGAAGATAATTCAAATATTCTATTTTCCATTAATTCCTATAGAATTTTTCAGAACGAGGCTTGATGGCTATTTATAGTGCCTCTTTAATACGCTGGTTAGAATATGGAAAAATGTATAATTATTATACGAAATGTATAACCACAACTTAAAAAATTACAAACACCTACAACAAATGACTATCGTCTTAACATGTAGAAAATAATTCATAATGCTGCTATTAAATACTCATAGATACATTTATAGATATTTCAACAGTAATATTTCAGGGCTAAGGTAATTATCCTCAGCATTTCACATGGCAATTAGAAGCAAGTCTTTGTTCTTCTGAACTTACACTTTTCCGCCATTTTACGTAAATTGCTTTCCGCTGGAAATGAAAACTTGGCTGAAAGTGCTTACTGCAGTAGTGGCGGAAAATTAAAAACACTCTTTTGCAAGTGTTGTGTAAACAGTTCTTTTGATGTGGGGAAATTAAATATGTAATTTCATTGAACGCTGAGTTGAGCAGTCTGAGGGTGGTTTCATGAAAAAATTAACAGTTGAATTTTTTTTGAATAGTTGAGTGTATTGCCTAATTGCCTATCCAGATCTTGGCGTTTGGAATTCATGATTTAAGTCCAACATTGGTGTAGTAATGTTCTTGGTAGGATATAATGATAAATAATGCTACTTTTCATCAGACCGAAACGTAAAGTTGAATTATCTATGTGTTATATACTATAGATAATTTAAATTCAAGTTGTAGAAACCAAGAGGGGAAAATATTATACAGGGTTATCCATTTCGTTGTTCGGAAAGTATAACTCTGCCATTTGACATCTGTCAGAATTAAATGTCATCCAAAGAGTGTTTTTTTAGTTAAAAGTTTGCCATTTAGAAATATGGATCGTTTAACAGTCGAAGAACGTGTTAAAATTATTAAATTTTACTATAAAAATGGTGATTCTGCTGTATCAAAATTTTGGGCTTTACGAGCCAATTACGGTCGACATAATCGACCTACAAAGCAAACAATTTCGAACACAGTGAGACAATTTGAAGAGACTGGATCGGTTATTGATATTGCAAGGCTTATGCATCATCGCAACATTCGTTCTGCGGAAAATATTGCTGTCGTTGCTCAAAGTGTGGAGGAAGACCCGAATTTGTCGATTCCTCGACGTGCTCAACATTTGGGCTTGTCTGAGGGCTCATTGTGGCGGATTTTCATTTGAACTTGCATCTCCATGCGTACAAAATCCAACTCACTCAAGAACTTAAGCCTCAAGACCATACACAACTAAGAATGTATGCGAATTGGGTGATTGAACAACAAGCCATTGATAAAGATTTTTCGAACAAAATTTTCTTTAGTGATGAGACTCATTTTTCGCTCAGTGGGTACGTAAATAAACAGAATTGCCGCATATGGGGCTCTCAAAACCCTCAGGTGATCGCATAAAGGCCTTTGCACTCGGAAAAAGTGACCGTTTGGTGTGCATTATGGTCTGGTGGTGTTATTGGCCGGTATTTTTTTGAAAACGATCAAGGAAGAGCCATTACAGTCAATTCTGACCGCTATGGATGGATGTTAACTGATTATTTTTGGAGAGAAACTGAAGATTATGATCTGGAGAACAGGACGGAGCCACAAGCCACACAACACAGGCTAATCGAGCACTTTTGCAAGAGGAATTTCCAGGACGCGTAATTTCGAGATTGTGTGATGTCAATTGGCCTGCAAGATCCTGCGACCTAACACCTTTGGATTTCTTTTTATGGGGCTCTGCGAAAGATCATGTTTACGCAAATAACCCTTAAAATCTTGAGCAATTGAAAACCAATATTCGTGAAGTTATGGCCGAGATATTGCCGGAAATGTGCCGAAAAGTCATTGAAAATTATTTCAACAGGATTGAGGCCTGTAAAAGGTCCCGTGGAAGGCATTTGAATGATGTTGTGTTTCACGTATAATGACAAGGTTCAATCTTTATATTGAATTAAAAATTATGTTTCTATCTGAATATTTTATATGTTTTTTTAGCTTTACTTTTCCAAGCGTAAAATGGATAACCCTCTGTGTTTGAGCCACACGAGAGAATCACTATAGCAGTCATCAAAAGATAACATTAACAATTTGAGTAGACTCGGAGAGTGCTCCTACCAAAAGGACGTTCAATAAAATTTCACATTATGATAAAAATTGCTGATTTAAGTTATGCATTCATTATATGTATAAGAAATCGTTCAAATATATCAGGAAGATCAGGATCACAAAACATCTGTGAAATTTTCATCGAAAACCGAAAAAAATTGTCGGGTCTAGGTCGATTTGAAATATTATATCAACTATCCCCACATATTGCAGTTTTTGTCGTTGTAATTTCATATTATTAAAATGGCCATATCTCACTTGATTATGATCTGATCTCTATGAAATTTTTTGGTAAGAGTATTACCGCAGTGCAAACAACTACGAAATTTTGGAAAATTAAAAAAATAATATTGGCAAATCATAAGGACTGTCGCAAATACACCGTTTATATATTGTACCAAATTCTCGGCAATGCAATTCGTCATTCTATCGACGTCAAAGATATCTCGCTTATATGCGAGGATAGTTGATCCCCTACTGTTACGCCGGATTTTCGTTTGAAATATCTGCCTCAAAATGTGGAATTTGCCTCTGATAGGTAGAGTTTGTTTAGCTGTTTTGCCTTTTTTATCAGTGGTCTGCTCGTTGTTTTACTGGAACGCTTGGAAAAGGTGCTTTTACATTAAATGAGGTGAATATTTCATCCATCCAAATCCCATTCTAATTCAAACGTAATTAATGCAAATTATTATTCAACAGTAATTTAATACAAATTAATATTCAAAAGTATTTATCAAATCTTTACACTTACAACGTTTCTTACTTGCTACATTGGGGGCCCCACCGATGATCAAAGTCCTCGCTTTTCAACTCAATATGCCTGATCCAATTTAATTAGTCGGTTGTCACGATGTTTCTCCTCCTGAGAATAGGTTGACCGCTGCCTGTTGGTTCGCTAGACGTCCTTCGTTGGCCAGAAGTCCGTGAAAAAACAGATCGTTTTCATCGTCGCTGGCTCTTTTATCGACTTGGCCCAACGGCTCTTTTACTTGAGTTGAAGAACCCAAGTTCAAGGCCACAACATTCATCACGGCTTCTGAACTTTGCAGCGTTTATCTCAGGCGCAAACCCAGTTTTTTTTACTTGGTGGCCATCTTTCTTTCGCGCACTGTACTGTATTATTAATAATAACCTTACCGATTGTTTTGATTGAAATGTCAATTGTGTTGATACTTGTGATTCCGTGCTTGTATGTTTACGTTCGACGCGAGTTAATTTAAATTGATTGTGCCCGCCGTAGTTGTGTCCGCAAGGAGATGTGTTGGGTGATCAGCCCGAGAAACTTATAAGTATATAATATTTCGATTAATACTCTTGTCCTGTACTCAATTGGCGTAGGGTATTCTACTACATTTCTGATCTTAGCGATTCTCCAGCGTCGCAAGCTTTTAGCACGAGTGTTTTGTCGTGAGGATGGATTTCAATGTAAAGATGGAAACTTGCATCGATGCCAGATATCAATGCAACAGCCACAACAATTGCCTCGATCATTCGGATGAAGAGAATTGCGAGGAGCGAACATGATCAGTTCCAGAATGATTTCTTTGTGCCGACAATATAACCTGCTTATCGCCCAAATTTGTCTGCGATGGAAATGTCGATGAAATCGAGGTTCGTATGTTGATCCATGATTTAATTGGAAGGGCGGCAGTGCCGCGCTGAGAAGGGAGTCTCGTTTGCCATTCAGCCAAGAATACCCTTTTAATTTCCTTAAATTTTATTTACATGCTAGGATGAAGTGTTTTCATCATTGTGTACATCATGTACGGGCGATAACTTATATTCTTTCTTATCGTTTCGAAGTTGAACACCAGTTGAGCACATTAATTGATTCATTCTAGTGATTTCTCGCGCTCTATCCGTGCTACTATGCTTTTAAAGCCAGAGTCTGATGAAATGTTGGACACTGATGATGAAGACACTAAGGATGGTGTCGCTGAAGATTGTGTTGCCCCTAGCTTTGCAGTGTTGCAGGCTTCACATTGTTTTAAATCTATCTTATTTCTTATCATACAAGTCGGACATTCCCATGTATCCAAATTTGGTTTGAACTTGTCACCGAAAGAACTTTTCAGTGGTTCGAGTGGTTTTGCTGCGGTTTTCACCGGAGGTTTTACAGGATCAGATATACTGTTGCAACCACGAATGGTGCTACTCAAAATGAAATAAACAACAAAACCTACAGTTTGGGCACCATATGTTGCAACCGCGGAAGTCACCGCAATTGCAGACATTAAGTTTTAGCAGAGGGGTTTGTAGCCCGGGATGGCATACTGAGGCCGGCTAGCGCTCAGTTGAGTCGTAGAACTTCCGGAACGCCCTCTGCTCGTGCTGAGCCAACTTACATATAATAACTAACAAAAAGGGAAAAGGACGGGAAAGGAGGAGGTCATTTTAAGAAATGAAAGATATGGTTTTCAACAAGACATAGCCGTTTATTTAATTCACACAAAAAAAAGAAAGAATTCTACAAGTGTAATTCACAAACTTCAACCCCCCTTTTAAAATTTATGCATTCAAAATCCGTTACATACAATTTAATAAAGAAAAAAAAAGAGAAATACTAATTTGAGATAAACTAACACTATATGTTTACAAAAACAAATTCAAATAATTACTTGCACTTTCCTTCTTGAACTCCGAGCGCTCGGCAAAGAACAAATGAAAGGAATTCGAGGCACCTGAAACTCAAGCTTCAATTTAGAAATTACTATGAACAAAGTCCAGAAAATAAAGCACAGAACGGCCACTTTTCGCAAGACGCTGATTCCACTTTCTTCACTAATTCATTACCCTTCCCATTTCATCCAAAAGGATACTTTCGAATTCAACAAATTGAATTTTTTTCACAAAGTGCTTCACGGAAACTTTACTCTTGCTTTTGTTTTCTTATCTTTTTTTTTGATAAATCAAATTAGGGCACTTTTCGACTTCACTTTTAAACTCCCAATACAACAATTAAAATTATAATCCGCAATATAAGTTTTTTTTTATTTTATTTTCCACACAATTTCGTAATGGAGTTATGCTGGATTATTTTTATTCCCGGTTTACTCCATTTGACTAAGTTTTTATTTTCTCTTAAATCCACACTTAACTTCACTCGCATATGCGATTCAATTCAAAATCACACTTTTTCACAAAATCAAATTAGTCCTCTTCTTCTTTGCACACTCCAAAACCGAGTCTTTTACCCTCGAATTCACAGTTTGATTAGGTCCTTCCTCAGACCCACTATTTCTATTTGTGTGTAGTCATGTTTGTGGTTCCAGGTTATCTTTTCAGAGCAGTGAGGTTATGCGAGAGATGGTGCAAGTCCTAATGGGGACTAGTGCTCAGAGCAAGACCAGTGCTAATCGGGAGTCCATCTCAACTGAGCCTAATCCACTAATCGAATGGTGCAAACTTCGAACGTACTCTGAAACCCTGCCAAGGTTTTACCGGGTGAAGACGATATGATAGTTGGATTAGAGCACAAGCATTAGCTCGGCGCTAGGTCCAAACAATCAAGTTCACTCGCCCAAAACATCAATTCCAGTTTCGTTGTCCAAAGGATAGTTCAGATTCAGTCAGGGTTGTTTACTTGATATCCTAGGAGGGACCTCACGGTGACTTCCATTTTCTCGGGTGCATGGAGGTGGCACTCCTCAAAGAATGCTAGCCTGCAAGAGTATTCCTAGTGGCTAGCATTCTCTCTGCGGAAGTTTCCTCGAGTACATGGGGACGGCATTCACCAACGAATGCTAGCCACCAAGAGTATGCTTGGCAGCCGGCATTTTCCAGCGGGAAATGTGATTGGCGATTGTGCATATGACAGATTTTAAGGTGTCAGTTTATTTCTTAAACTCACTTGCTTGACTTTGGCGTCCCAACAAAACTAGTCCATATGGTCAAGGTCACGATGCGCTGAAAACAGAGGCCCAGGTCAAGGTAACCGGCGAAGTAACAAACAGTTAAATAATGAAATCAGGATTTAAATAAAAGGATGGGCTTGCCTCAATGCTCTTTAATATTGCGCTGTAACACGTCATCAGGAAGCCATCAGCTGAAACTTCTGCTACACTAATGTGCAAGTCCACACAATTTGTAGCATCTGCTGATGACATCAATAATATGGCACGTTTAATTTCAGATGCCAAGAATCTAAAGCAAGTTGAACGTACCTACAAGTTAATAAAACTAAATTCATGACAAAAAAACACTCCAGTCCGACACAACCTGACTGCATGAGACTATAACCTTGAAGGTGTGGATAATTTTATTTATCTGTGAGCAAACTTGAATCGAAGAGGCACCAAAAATAACGAGATTGGACCCCACATAAGCGCCACAACTAAATCCCATTACTCCGTACTTCACATTCTGAGGTCCGGTATTGTGCACAGGCAGAATAGGCGCTGTATTTACAAATCACTAGTCAAACCTGTGCTTTTATATGTAAATGAACAGGAACGCTAAAGACAGAATCCAAAAAGGCAGTTGATATGTTTCAGTGCAAAGTGCTCCGAAAAATGTACAGCCCAGTGAAAGAAGGAACAGTGTGCATTTGATGAGCCACCAGTATCTGCCTGCGTAAAGTTACGCAAATTGCAATAAGCGGGCTATATTGAGAGAATGGGAGAACACTTGATGGTAGAGCACAAGACGGAAGTCCGGCGTCAAAATACAGGAATTGATGGAAAGACACAACAGGAGCTGACAGCAGACTCTTCTTTACAGTGATTAACTGGCCTGGCTTGGGCTTTCATGCCATAGATGATGATGTAACGCGCGTAATTTTGGCATGCCTGAAGCATACTTCATTAAGGTATTGTTCACCGCTTACATATATAAACTTAAATAAACTTAAATAAACTTAAACTTAAATATCGTAATACAAGTATCACTGCTTCAAACCTAGCTTTTTCCGTTCAGGTATTGTACATTTAATGTAAAAATTAGTGAAACTGCTGTGCATATTTACATGATTTAAACTGCTGTGAATTGGAATTTAAACTTTTGTGAATTGGTGCGTAAGCCCGAACGTGTCTGAGTAAAAATAGCAAAACCTCATTTGTAACCTGCTATGGTTTCTGTGGTCTACCTTTCCATGCGAAATGTGCGAGCTTGACGGGCCCAACTGCAGACGCCATCATGAAAAGAGGAACTGGTGTCTACTGGTACTGTGAACGCTGCAGAAAGTTTAGTATAGCAGCATACGTAATCAGACTTCAGAAAGCTAAGGAGGCCGTAGATGCCCTCTCGTCAGCAATACTTAAATTAAAGGAGAAGCTTGAGACCGCAAATGAAGAAATTGCTCAAATTTTAACGATGGCTGATACAGAGCAGCAGTCCTTGCTATCCATCACAGTACCGCTTAATTGTAGCCTCTCCAGTCCTTTGCCATCGCCAAGTGTAAGCGATACTGTGGAATTGGTTGAACCAACTGTTGAAAGCATTTAGCCAGAGGATAAAGATAGCAAATCTGCAACCAACTCTTTGTCCGTCGAGGCACCGCAAATCTTAACGAGAAGCAGAACACAGCCTGTTCGTCATAGTCCGCGAGAAATTTTTTTGAACTCGCAGGCATCCGCATCATCAAGATCAGCAAATCAATGCTCTACTCTTAATCAGCAACAACAACTAGCGCCTGCAAACTCAACACCAAATTTATCAAGTCAAGAAACCAACAATCACTCGGGACTATTACGGAGAGTGATATCGCCCCCTATGCAATTATTTATATCTCGTCTTTCAATTGATACACCGCTGGAGGAGATTTAGAAATACGTTGTTTCTAAACTTGGCTTTACGCCAGCTGAGCTAGATTGTGTTAAACTAACAAAGAAAGAAAACACAAATAGAATCGTAGCGTCGTTTAAACTTACCGTTCAAATGGAATTACAGGAACTTTCTAAACCAGACTTTTAGCCAACTGGTATACTTGTTAAACATTTGGAGCGAAGGCCGTACAAAAATTTTCGATCAGCCAACAGAACAAGAACCAGAAACTGAATGAAAAATACAATCACACATCAACTAATTATCTTAACTTATATTATCAAAATGTTCGCGGTATCAGAACCAAACTGAATGATATGAATTTAGCATCCATATTGGCAAATGATGACGTTATATGTTTTACTGAGACGTGGCTTTCAAAGGAAATTGCGAATGAAGAACTCTTTCCTCTACATTATGTATATCGTGAAGATAGGGACCGAGCTATATCCGGTAAATGCCATGGCGGAGGTGTCTTGATACCGGTCCGTAAACCTTTTGAAAGTTTCTTCTGTCGAGATATCACCTTCTCCCCTCCTATTGAATGCGTTGTAGTTGGTTTGAGATTATTATCTAGCTTGCTAATATTTATTGTGTGCGTCTATGTGCCATGCAGCTCCCCGCTACAAGTCTATACTCTCTTCTTTTCTGAACTTTCTAATTACATTAATGTTTCATACCCCTCTGCGTCCTTTGTGATCTGCGGTGACTTTAACATGCCAGCGGTTGAATGGGATTTAAGCTCTAAAAGGATTGTGTCACATAATGAGATATCAATTTCATTGTCATCCTTTTCGTCTCTTTGCTTGCTAACGCAGTTAAACTATTTCCCAAAGTTAAACAATAGATTGCTGGACCTCATTTTTACTAACAATCCCATGAGCATTATCTCAGTTTCTCAATCACCAACCCCTTATGTCAAACTAGTTTCTCACCATCCTCTACTTGAAATGCAACTATCGCTTTGCATCTCACGCCATAGGAATAACAAAGCTATTTCTAGATACAACTTCTACAAGGCAAACTATGAAGCTATTCAATTAGAGCTTTCTGAGATCGATTGGTAGTTTCTCTCTTATTTTACTGATGTCAATGGTGCTGTCACGGCCTTCTATAATAAACTTAATAATATTATAATGAATTCCGTTCCCCGTAGTCGTCCTCCTCGCAAAAAGAATTCTCCTTGGTTCACAGCAGAAGTTTCAGAAGCTTTAGAGCTAAAACAAATAGCGCGTAAAAAGTTACAGCGTTTCGGTTCAGAGACGTATCTCTCGTCTTATAAATAACTACCTAAGAATGCCAAAATAGTTATCAAGCGCGCAATGCATTCATATTTTAACACCATCGAGGTCTCTTCACAATCAAACAATCCTAAATCTTTCTGGACATATGTCAACTCCCTCAAATCCACTTCAAATATACCTAGCTCTGTTAGCCTGCATGGGAAACAAGCTCCTGATGGTCAGGCCATATGCGATATATTTGCAGATCATTTTGCTTCTGTTTTCCAATCATCTTTGTAACCCTTACCCATTCTCCCAACTAACCATCCCTCTCATTTGAGCACCATTTTGACAACACCTTCCGAAGTCAAAAGTATAATCGACTCCATTGATGTTAACGTGAGTTCGGGCCCAGATGGAGTCCCGAACTTTTTTGTGAAAAAGCTGTCCTCATCCCTAAGCTTACCCTTGTCAATATTATTTAATATCAGCCTGACTGTAGGGACATTCCCAGCAATTTGGAAAAGAGCCAACATCTTTCCAATTCACAAATCAGGGGACCGTAGCTTAGCACTTAATTACAGGCCTATATCCCTACTCTCGTGTTTTGGAAAACTTTTTGAGAGAATTGTTCATAACCGAATATATGATGCAATCTCCAAAGACTTCGCTAAACAGCAGCATGGTTTCGTTAAGGGACGGTCAACGGTAACCAAATTGGCTGAATTTACCAATGCGATTGCCCTATCACTTGATGAAGGTCAGCAAATGGACGTGATTTACACGGACTTTGCCAAAGCCTTTGATATGGTAGACCATAGTCTATTACTGAAGAAAGGAGGTTTTTGGCCTCTTCTTACATGGCTATCCTCCTTTCTGACAAATCGTTCTTCATCGGTTACTTGGTGTGGTTGCTCTTCGTACGTTTTCTCTCCTTCTTCTGGAGTACCTCAAAGTTCAATCCTCAGCCCTCTTCTATTTAATGTTTTCATAAATGATCTACCAACTGTGTTGACATCAGATTGTCTGCTCTACGCAGATGATTTAAAATCTTTAAAGTCGTCTATTCACAAATGGACTGTAGTGACCTTCAATCTGACTTAGACTCCCTCTTTCGATGGTGCTCTATGAATCGCCTTCCTCTCAACGTGTCCAAATGTCTGCATATGTGTTTCACCAATAAGCGTACGCCTCTTGCCAATACGTATTCAATTAACGGATCACTGCTATCTACGGTGGATCATTATAAAGACCTAGGTGTTATAATGGATACACATTTAAAATTTGATTTACATATAGCTGACATAACCTCTAGAGCATCGTGAATCGCTGGTTTTGTACTACAATGTTCTCATAGAACATTCAGTATTCATACCTGTGTTCGCCTTTTCATCCTGTTGGTTCGCTCCATTCTCGAGTATGCCTGTCAAGTATGGTCACCCCGTTTCATTTATCTATCGGAAGCTGTCGAATCAATCCAGCGCAAGTTCACACGCACTCTCTTATATAAATATAACCTTTCGTATCGCTCCTACAGTAAACGTCAAAATTTCCTTCATATACCACCTCTTGACATTAGAAGACAATTTTTAGATTTATGCTTCCTTTTTAAGCTCTTCAGAGGCCTCTTAGCATCAGACCTATGCAATGTATTACATGCACGTGCGCCATTGAGGACACGATCATCCGATCACTTTATCGTTCCATTTGCAAAAACCGACAGTATCTGTATTCGCCTTTGGTGCGATCTATAGGAGCCTACAATAATCTTCAGCTTGGCCCTCCACCGCATTCTTTGCGAATTTTTAAATCAACAGTACGGAATGCTCTATATATTAATGGTTAACGTAGCCTTCTTTTATAATTTTGTTTTTGTATTTTCCTTATTTTCGCCTATTTTGTAATTGGATTCAGTAAATCTGTAAATAGGATTTTCTAAATAAATAAATAAATATTAGGCTCTAGTGCATACTCAGGAATACTTAACATGATCATTTATCTTTAAGCAGTTTGGAGGTTTATTATTAAAAAGTTGAATTTGACTCCAGCCGCAAGATTCATACAAATTAAAAATTATCAAACGCCTCAGCAATTAGAGAAGCTATTTTCATGTTTGTAGTCTTTAAAAAAACTAATAATTTTTTTAATGTGCTTGTTGTATTTCAGTTAGCTTTAAAACTACGTAAATAACTCCAGGTATAGTAGCCCGTTTAACGACTCACATTTAATATTACCTAATGAAACAGTTCACCGATAAAACACCTCTAAATCCTAATTGAAACAGCCCAAACATTCCAATCGCGGCCAATATCCATTCCTCGGCCTCCCATCGCTGTAAAATTTCAACAATACAACCCGAATCGCTGAAGGTTTTCCTGTCGCAAGCTACTTCCTCTAATCACTATCTACTTAAGCTTCGTCTTCCAATAAAATCTTTATAGCATTTCGCCTTATCAATGGAATGAAATGATACTAAAAAGCTTATAATATCCGACCCGGCCGCCGGATGTGAGTTTCAAATGGTATTACCCAAACGGAAGAATTGCCGTAATTGTAATTTTTATAGTTCTCTGCGGTTTTCCCGACCTGTTGCCTACTTACATCCTCACAAAACTTCGTTATGGTCCCAGTGTTGAAATATAATTCCAGAAAACGACTCCGCAGTTACGAAGTTCGCAATCAAACAGTATTTACACGGTGTGAATGGTGGATGATGGTGAGATGTTTTGGTATCTCTGAAATAAAATGATGTACGAGTAAGTGCGGCATCAAGTGCTCTTGGGATTGAAAAGTATAAAAAGTAGCTAAATTTTCTATAGAATGGAGGAGATTTCTTTTGGATATGTCGGTTTTGAGGATTTCATTTTGGGTCGATATGGTTTACGCTCATTGGCTACAAGAAAAAGAGCAACTAAAATGAGTTGTGTAATAAACGATTGAAGTTAAAGCCTCGAAAACTTATAGTGCGTGAAATAAAATAATTATTGTATATCCTCTTCAGGCAGAAATTATTTCTATTTGGTAAAATTATCAGAACCAAAAATATTTTTAACTTTCATAACAAAACCAAGATAATATCGACTTAGGTTTTTATGTATGGAACCATTTTATCTCAACAGGATACTTGGTTTAATCAATTTTGTGCAAAAAATAATGACGCACATATTCTTGACAACTGCTTACAATTACACTTACCAACTTAAGCCATATGTTAGTGATTAAAAGCTGATTCTTCTCGTCCTGGAAAAAGATAAAAGAAAAAAGGACAATTAGTCATAAATCACTCAAGTTCAAGAGTGAAAATTAATGAGAGAAATTTTCCGAGTAGGTTGTTAAAAACACTTTAGCAGACACATATCGTTACGATGATAATCGATAACAAGGAAAGTTTTAATGAATATAAGTGTACAGTGATACAGCAAGAAGAGAAGTGACTTGCAGAGTTATGTGAAAAGTTATTTGATAGATTTGTATCGTAATAAGTCAGAAAGTCGGGGAACAAGAGTTTGTTTTATACAGGTTGATGCCATCAATATCTCACAGGCTCTGACTTTTTGTGAGCATTATTGATAACGAAAAATGTTGCCTTATTCATGATATTAGTGGAATAAAATAAAAGTAAATTGAGCATTAGCTTAAATTAGTTGAAATTATGCAAATTTATTAAAAATAAGCTTCCTACTTGCGTAAAATCCTGTATTTTCGCCTTAAAAAAAGCAATGAACAAGAACAAAATGAAATAGTCGTTTTTTCCGATGAAAAAAGAAGGGAAATTTTAAATACTAAATTTATAGTAAAATACTGAGAAGTGCTTTCATGATAAGATCTTGATTAGTGGAAGCCTCATCTCATAAAATTTCATCTAAGTCGGTGACATACTACACGATACCCGTCTTTGATCGAAGATAACTTATTTATTTATTATTATTATTTATTTAAGCTCTCCCTCTCTTCCTAAAATGTATTTTATTCATACGCTTGATTGATTCTGGTGATATTGTGATAATTGAGGCCAATTAAAGGTCTGGGGCCATAGACTTAAGGAGGAATAAAATAACTTGTCCGAGGGGACGTGTGAAAATGAGTTTGATGAAAACCATACGATCGCCAATTACTTAATCCAGAAATTATATTGGTGATTTTTGTTAGCCCCACGATTGGAGATACTACCATCCAAATAGCTAAGCACGTGGCATAGCCAGGTTGCTATAGACTCTAAAACATTGCGTGGAAATTTTATCGCTAAAAACAGTGGATTTTTTGACAGAAATGTGTGAATTTCACGTGCCTAAATGGACAATACGGAAGCTTGAAAATCCCTGTTTAGTGCCTATAGTTTAAGATTTTTGGGTGATAAACCAATACACTAATCGCCGCTTATTACCCCTCCCATAGATCGCGCATGATATTCCTGTGAGCAAAACTGTTAAACGGTCTGAAATAAAAAGTTAATGTGTGCTATATGCCCAAGCCCCTCCTAGGATAAAGTCTTCAATGAAGGGGAATGCAGCTTTTGGTCAACTCATCATTGTGTCGACTAGTTGCTGGAAAATTCCTGGAGCGGCTTTAATGCCAGGTTGAAGAAAATTTCTCAGAAGAGGCCAAAATGTGTGCTGATCGTCATCATTTTCTTCGCTTCATCGTCAACTTCCACCTGCAGAAACGCATCGGAATGGTGAATCTTACTGAACACCTGATATTGGGACAGTTTCAAGAAGATATCTTCGGGTATTTGCAATGGGTGCTGGTTCGGTTCAAGCGAGTCATTCAAACCCGTCGAATAATCGGCGCAAATTCTTACCCTGGCATCCTTCTTTTTAAGGGCAATGATTGGTGCTGCATACTCTGAGCAATCGATAGGGCTAATCACCCCCAACAGTTGCAACCGCTTAAGTTTGTCGGCTATCGGCGCTGCAGCAGCAAATGGGACTGGCTGGTTATTTCGAAAAACTGGTTTGGCACCTTCCTTTAGCGTGAGTGATGGCTTCATTTTATTGTATCGCCGCAATGCATTACTGAAAAGAGGCGAAAATTCCTCTTTCATCTCCTCGTTCAGGGACGGTGCCTTCACTTGCTCAATTGGCGCGTTCCATAAGTCAAGCGCATCCATCCAGTCGCTTCCAAGTACATTCAAATAAAATGTCGAGACGCAGCAGATGCCGCTGTTCTCTCTACCGTGCAATTTTAATCGCGTGTTGAACTTGCCCAGCATCTTCACTGTATCTCCCGATACGCTCACGGCTTGCTCCACGCATACGACTAATGTCGGTGATCCTAATAGCTTCCAATTTGCCTCAGAGATAATCGTCCAATCGGAACGCGAATCATGTTGTAATTTCAGCTTCATG